>JAZHRO010000013.1:64150000-66650000 GCA_037157565.1 Thalassia testudinum | reverse complement strand
ACTTCACGCAACAAACGGGAGAACCTCTCCATGAGGCATGGGATCGCTTTCATGATCTAATGAGAAAGTGACCCCATCACGAAGTTCCTAAATGGGAACAAGTCCAGTCTTTTTACCAGGGACTCCGTGAAAATATTAGACTTTTCGTCAATGCAACTTGCTGAGAGAATATCGTGGGTCAGCATGAGGACACCGTGTGGGAGATTCTCGAAAACATGTGCGAGAACTCCATCAAGAATGACTCCATGGGACTATTCGACAGGACAAATACCCGCGCATCGACGAACCTTAGGGGAGCACACGAGACGCAGGGCCTATCTGCATCAGTCGACCTGGAATTGATGGCCAGTCAATTGGACAAGGTCTCTATCATTGAGAAGAAGGTGGATGAGCTGACTCAGCACTTGCAGCGAGCCACCTCTATGCATAGTTCCTTTGCATAGCCTCCTTCCACATGGGAGATGTGCAAAACATTCTCCACCGACCTTCTCCTGGGATGGATCCGTATCCACCCCCATCTGATTCTCGAATCGAAGGATCCTCCGATCCTTTCTATACTAGCCAGGGGAATTCCATTCCCTCTTTCTCTGACTCTTTGGAGGTTCCTCAGACCTGCGAGGACCTTAACACCATCCAGAATGACCCATTCTCCAACACCTACAATCCTGGATGGCGAAACCATCCCAACTTCCAGTGGGCGGGAAATTCCCGAACTCAAAGACCACCCTTTCAGCCCCATCCACAACCACCTCGTCCTTACCAGCCGCCTCAGCCTCGGCCCAACCCTACTTATCCATTAGGGCCAAACCAAGACCAAATGTCCCTCATCCTTCAGACTCTGGCTGACATTCAGAGAACGAATGCGGCTATTTAAAAACAACACAATGATGAACTTACAGAGGTTCGAAATCAACTGGCCCAGTTGGCAAATCCTCGCCAACGGGGCACACTTCCTTCCCAACCTCTTCCTAACCCTAATAATGTGCCGACCCAGCAGCGCGTTATGAACCGAAACCCGGGCCAAGCACACATGATTTATCAGGCCCCCTCTGTTCCTTCACCTGACGGGATGGAGGCTTCCACCTCTTATGCAAGTTATCAGCAGCAACCCATCCTATCAAACCCTAACCAAAACCATGCAGGATTGAGTTCTGTAACGACCTGTAGTGGTAAGGAGACCCAAGATCCACCCTATCCAGACCGCTCCAAGCCTGGTAGTGATTTGAACCCTAGGACAGTAATCCAGGACGTTCCTATCCCTGTCCTAGATCAAAGACCCGGACCTATCCTAGAAGAACCAACCAAGGTTCCATTTCCCGAGGCCTTGACCAAGGGAAAGAAGACAACTAAGCCCGTGGCACCAGAGGAGGACCTAGTAAAGCTCTTTGAGCAGGTTCAAATAAACATCCCCTTGATGGATGCGATTCGCCACGTACTGGCTTACACACGATTCTTAAAGAATGTGTGTACACCTCAACGTAAGCCGCGAACCAAGAGTGGGAGTCCAATTGTACTGTCAGAGCAAGCCAGCTCTGTAATCCTAAGCAAACTCTCACCCAAGGCAAAAGATCCAAGTACTCCCCTGATTTGCTGCAAAATAGGTGAAACCCAATTCGACAGAGCACTGCTAGACTTGGGTGCTTCCATAAATCTGATACCCACATCCTTACTAAAACACCTAGAAGAATCTGACCTAAAACCAACTGAGGTAACACTACAGTTAGCAGATCGATCTATAAAGCCACCTAAAGGGATTCTTGAGGATGTTATTGTAAGAGTGCGGGATTTCTATTTTCCTGTAAACTTTATAGTCTTAGACATGGACGTACCTGAAAACCCTAGGGATACACCGATCATTCTAGGGAGACCTTTCCTAGCTACTGCTAGAGCCAACATCAGTTGTGAGGAGGGCTAAATAGAGCTGAAATTTGGGAATCAAACCCTCAAAATTGACATCTTTAAGGCTGAACAAGGAATTAATTGCGATGTCATCGAACAAATATGTGATATTAGGGCTTTGGTTGATGAAACACATTTTGAAAATAACCTGATTATATCTCATCAATCACAGAAAGATCTTGAACCGCAATTAGAGGCGTCAGACCCTGATTTAGACAAACCCAATACTTCTATCCTTGAACCTCACACTTACCCTGAACCACCCGCTGCCATTGATAACCCCATCCTTGAATTAAAACCCCTTCCCGATCATTTGAAATACATCTTTTTGGGTTCTAATCAGACTTTTCCTGTGATTATAAATTCCAAACTCACTCCTGATCAGGAATCCCGTCTGATTGCTGTTCTCCAGCAACATCGTAGAGCCATTGGATGGACTCTCGATGACTTGAATGGAATAAGTCCCTCTTATTGTACACAGCATATTTATTCAGAAGAGGGCGCACGACCTTCCCGTGAAATGCAGAGACGTTTAAACCCCAATCTGCAGGAGGTCGTGAAAAAAGAAATCATCAAGTGGATAGATGCAGGGATCATCTACCCGATCTCCGACAGTCGTTGGGTGAGCCCAATTCAGGTCGTGCCTAAAAAGGCAGGGCTCACCACCATTACGACTGAAACCGGAGAAGTCATACCTACCCGATTAGCCAACTCATGGAGAGTCTGCATAGATTACCGACGACTCAATTCCTCCACGAAGAAGGATTATTTCCAACTACCTTTCATTGATCAGATTCTCGAGAAATTAGCGGGAAATCGATTCTTCTGCTTTCTTGACGGGTACTCCGGTTATAACCAAGTTGCTATTCATCCTGAGGACCAAGAGAAGACCACGTTCACCTGCCCCATCGGGACTTATGCATTCCGAAGGAAGCCTTTCGACCTCTGCAATGCACCCGTGACTTTTCAGCGGTGCATGCTTGCCATATTCTCTGATATGGTAGGTGATTATCTGGAAGTCTTCATGGATGACTTCTCAGTGTTTGGGGCATCATTTGATGATTGCCTCTAGCACTTGGTTCATATACTCAGGCGTTGCATCGATGTTAATTTGGTTCTTTCCTTGGAAAAGAGCCATTTATGGTGCCTGAGGGGATCGTCCTAGGACATCTAATTTCTGAGAAAGGCATCCAAGTGGACCGAGCCAAGGTTGATCTAATTTCTCGGATTCCTATGCCTAGCTCGATCAGGGACATCCGTTCTTTTCTAGGGCTCATCGGTTTTTACCGTCGTTTCATTCCTGATTTTTTGAAAATCGCGTGCCCCCTGACTACTCTTCTCTCTAAGGATGTACCCTTTGAGATCTCCAAGGAATGCACTCAAGCCTTTGAAAACCTCCATGACCGAGTCACCCAGGCCCCGATCCTACAATCCCCTGATTGGTATCAACCCTTTGAGATCATGTGCGATGCATCTGATTTCACTGTAGGAGCGGTTCCGGGGCAGAAAGCTGATGGGAAACCCGTGGTCATCTACTACACTAGCAAGACACTTGACGAGGCTCAGCGTAACTATACAGGTACGGAAAAAGAGCTGCTAGCTGTAGTATTTGCCCTTGAAAAATTTCGATCTTATCTCCTGGGTTCCCACGTCATCGTCTACTCGGATCACACGGCTATGAGGCATCTCCTTGCCAAGAAGGACGCGAAGCCCCGACTAATCCGATGGATCTTGATGTTGCAAGAATTCGACCTCGAGATTCGCGATAAGGAAGGAAGACAAAATGTGGTAGCTGACCATTTGTCTCGCCTTCCTTCTGAGATCATCTACCCTTCTGGACCCATCACGGAGCATTTCCTTGATGAGCACCTACTGACTATTGGTACTAGACTTCCCTGGTTTGCTAATATAGTAAACTACTTGGCATTTCTTCAGATCCCGTCTGCTTGGTCGAAGGCCAAGAAAGACAAATTGTGCTCTGATGCCAAGTACTACATTTGGGAGGATTCGTACCTCTTCCGCATAAGTGCTGATCAAATCATCCGGCGATGTGTTCTGGAAGGTGAAATCAATGATATTCTCTCCTTCTTCCATGATCAGGCATGTGGTGGCCATTTCTATGGACACAAAACCGCATCGAAAAACCTCCAGTGTGGCTTTTATTGGCCAACTCTGTTCAAGGACGCATACAATCACTGCAAGGCATGCAGTCGTTGCCAAACTTTGGGCAACATGAGCCATCGCGACATGATGCCTTTGCAGCCGATTCTCTATGCGAAATCTTCGATATTTGGGGGATTGATTTTATGGGCCCCTTTCCTGTTTCGGATGGTTTCGAGTACATTCTGCTGGTTGTGGACTACATGTCCAAATGGATCTAAGCCATACCGACCCGAACCTGTGATCATAAAATCGTTCTAAAATTCATTCATCACAATATCTTCTCATGAGTCCGCTCAGCCATGATTCCGAACCTTTCATCGTGAACGGTCAGAGACTCAAACCATTCATTGATGTAACCTCTACTGATTTGGATGAATCATCAATTATCCTTCATTTTCCCTGAGCATATTGCGCCCAGCCGATGGAGTAAAACTCAGCGCTCAACGGGAGGCAGCCCGTCATTCTCTTTGAAAAAACCTGAAGCCTTTTCTGACACCTATTCGCACTTAAGGTTCACACTTTAGGACAACCGACTCCACCTCAGGTGCTTGCATCTGAGACTAGAAATCGTACGCAACTGTCACCCCGAAACATTCACTCATCAAAACATCTGTCCTAATGTATGAACTAAGTTGAATAAAAACCCTCCTAAGTTACAGTGAGGACATTGCAAATCTTAGGCATGGGGGGTTATGAAAGTGCAAATCTTGTAAGAAAAGGTTTTAAACAAAAAAATTGACATATGCCAAAAACACCATAAAAATTTAAAAAAAAATTAAAAAAGAATAATAGAATGAGAGGAGGAAAGAAATTTTGTGGACTCTAAAAAAGAGGAGGAGAAAAAGGAACAAAATGAAAAGAAGGAGCACCAAATGAAAGAAAAGTGATAGTCATTAGTAAAAAATTAAGGAATTAACCTAAGTTCTAAACCTCATTCAGGAAAAGTAATGGAATGTGCACAGTGAGATTAGTAAGAAAGCGAATCTTAGGCATTCTTGGATAGTCTCTTAGTACCCATGAAGATCTAGACATTCCTCAAGAGGTTGAGGAAAATGAAAACTTAAGTATTAGGTCCAAGGCTTAGGGAGTATTTGGCCTCGTTGACTAACTTTTGGTTTACGGGACTCAGTAACCTAAGCACCTGAACTTCACACACAGCCTGGTTCAATAAGCATAAAAATCAAAATCACACAGAAGCGTTGCAAAAATTCTGAAAATGACACCTAGAGTAGGAGCGGCCGATCAACACAAGTTGATTTGGACGAGTTCCCAATGCGGAGAGGTGGAAAATTCCCCTCGAAGATGCGTAACAAAATGTCATCTCCTCGGTGCTTGTCTCTTAGGATATGTACATATCCTACCGGGGGCATGTAAGCACTCTACTGGTTCAGATTCCATGGATGGCATTGTCACGAAATGTCAATTGTCAGGGTCTGAATTCGACCACGGAACACCATGGATGGGATTATCTCGAAATCTCAACAGCCAGGGTTCTAGGGGTTACCATGGGTGGTGCTTTCTCGAAGCATCGATTGCTAGGAACCCTTGAGGATTGATGATGGGGATAAGGAATCTGATACAAACCGTATTGAAAAGCCAATCCTAAGCTAGAATTAAAAACAAAAAGAGAGATAAAACTCTCCAAACATATAAATCTTCTACCTCTCTTTCTTACAAAACGCACTGCGAACTGAGCTAGGGCTAAAATTATCTCAAGCACGGGTGCTTTAACCATAAAGTCCAATAAACCTTAGGTTAGTTCTTGTAGGCCTTAAAAACCTTTTCTAAGGACTGAGGCTGAGGCTAGACAGATCTGGATGTTGGTTGGCACTTGAGTACCTTTTAGGCCTATGGTTGGCATTCTAACCTAATCTAGGTTGCAAAAGAAAAAGCACTTATCTGAAATCATTAAGAACTTCATGGTCTAGAACAAGGGTTGAAACCTTAAAATTTTGCTAAAGGACTAGCAAAAGCTAGGCATGGGGGTATGATGAGAACCTCATCATGAACCCTAACTAGCACAATCTAATCCAAATATGTGTGAGAAAGCTCCTACAAAACCCAAAGAGAGGCTTAACTCAGAGAATTCTGAGTTAAAGAATAAAATAAATCATCAGGGGTAAAACTGCAATTTCACTAATGCAGTATGCGAACAGGGTAATTAAGGGTCCAAACACAGGTCAAACAAGCTTAACAATGGGGGAAGTGGGATGATCTGATCTGAAAAGGGTTATAGCAACTTGTAGAAATTAAATGACATTCTGTAACCCTAAAACAAATCCACTTTAATTCACAAGGTTTGAGGTAGTATAAAAATAAACTAAATCCTCTAAAATTCATATAAAAATATCCCCTAGGGTTTAGAACCTTCAATTTGGCCTTTGAAACCTATTTTGACCTAAAATGAGAACCATGCCCAATTAATGGCTTAATTTGGGTCTTTGCGCAAATTGATCAGTCAAACATGGTCCAACCTAAAATAAAAATTTGCCATTAAAATCCTTAGGTTCAAATTGGTATCGTATAAAAACTTGGGATTAAGAAAAGACCATCTTGACCGACTTTACAAATTGGTCCTCTTAATTTACTTTTTGACCCTTATCTTTTGAAACCCTTGCATTTAGGCCCCCAACTTATCATCGTTCTTTGCATAACGGTCCTCCCTGCCACTTCTGCGTAGCGCCATGCCTCCGGCGACCTTGCGCAGAGGATGGCGCCGCGTAGGATAGGGCGGCCGTCCTCTAGAACAGACGTGGGGTTCCCTGCGACGTCCTCTGTCGCAGGGACCCTCCCCTGCCCTCTGCCATCAACCATGCCTCTCGTGAGAACGCACAAAAGGCATGGATATCCTCTCCGGCCACTCTCCGGCGAGGCTGGCACGTCGCCACCTTGGTCCCCTCTTCGCGCCAAGGCCTTTATAAGGAGCGGCAAGGTCTGCCGACTCCTTCAAGCTTCCTCTGGCGGAGAAATACCCCCCATTTCATCTCTTCCCCCTTCGGTCAAAGCGTCCGAGCTTCCGGAGATCTTCTCCTCCACCTCCTTGTCGCTCTGCTGCCCTACTTGCAGCAGAGTTTACTCTGCCCTGTTGTCCGCGCCAGGCCGTACCAACTGGCGCCCTCCGACCGCCTCCTCGTCACCGATACCCTCCTCTTGGGCATCTTCGTCCTCAACTCCGGCAGGCACGAGCCGGGCGCTACTCTCTCCCCCTTCGTCGAGTAAATAGGTACAAAGTTTCCTCTCTCTCTCTCTTGTATTTTCCCCCTACTAATTTGCCATTTCAACCACCCGACTGCCACTGTCCAACTCCATCTTCCCCATCTCCGGTCGCCTTCTCCGGCGAGGCCATCCCACTTCCACAGACCACCTCACCCCTTGCCGACTACCCCAGAAGCTCCCCCTCACTCCACCTAACCGTTCCCCCCTCTCCATTCACTGCCATACACTGCCCAACCACCCCCCGAACAAACCCATCTTCACGCACACAGTCTGACCTAGGTCTACCTCCACAAGCACTCTCGCGCCTCGCTGACCCCCGCACCGTCTTCGCCGCACTACGGCGAAGCTTCCTACGTTTTCTGATGTGGCCGAGAGGCTGTCATTGTATTTTCAGGTTTGCAGCCCCTCGCCACCATTGCTAACCTGCTGTAGCTCCTTCGCTCGCAGCTCTAGACTTTCTCCAACCCAGGCGCGCATCCCAGGCAGGGCGGATTGCGTCTACGAATACGCCCAGGCTTGCAATTGGGTCGCGAGCCTCGCAGCAGCCTCAATTGGCAGCAGCTTCCTCAGCTGCGGGTGCGAGATTTGGAGGTGGGATTTTAGTCCCACCTCGTAAGTGTGCAGCCGCGCGCCCACACTTATATTGAAAACGTGTATCAGGCTATTTGCCTTTGATACACAGGGGTTAGGTCCCTCTCACCCACACGCAGCGCGCCACGCAAGAAGAAATAAGGAAAGCATTTTAGTAAATGCACAGATAAGCCGTCTGAGCACTGCATCAGACGTCGGAAGGGCAACAGCCAAAAGAAGAAGAAAAGAGGTAGGAAAGTCAGCGGCCAGAGCAGAAAGAAGAGGAAAAGAAAGGAAGCAGAAGCAGAGAAGAAGAAGAAAAGAGAGAGGACACAGTCGCAAGCAAGAAAGAAAAAGAAGAACAGAAGAAGGAAGCAGAGAAGAAGAAGAAAAGAAGGCACAGCAGCAAGTAAAGAAGAAAGAAGAAGGCAGGAAGAAAAGAAGAAGAAAAGAGAAAGAAGAAGAAGATCACCACAGCCATAGGCTAAAGGAAAGAAGAAGAAGAAGAAAGAAGAAGGCAGGATGAAGACTCTACAGGAGAAAGCAGAGAAAGAGAAGAAGATCAGCTGAAAGAGAAAGAAGAGGAAGAGAGAAGAAGAAGAAGCCAAGAGAACTTTTGCTCCCCCCCCCTCTCTCTCTCTTTTGTAACATAATTAAGAACTTTTATACTTCTAGAATTATGGTTGCTCCCTTAGTTTGACCTCGGGAAAACTTATTATTCCGAGTAAAAAAATTTCTGTAGTAATTTGGTAGTTGTTTTGTCATATACTACAACGATTGCAAATATAATAACCATAACGACGGAACTAGCCCTAACCAGCATTTCCGGTCGTCCCGACTTCTGGAAGCTTTGTGGGCTTATAGGACTGCCCACAAAACCTAATTAGGCATGTCTCCTTTTAGACTGGTGTACGGGAAGGCGTGTCACCTTCCCGTCGAACTGGAGCACAAAGCCTCTTGGGCAGTATGGAGCTGTAATTTAGATCTTTCTAAGGCTGGAACCCACAGAAGGCTTCAGATAAGCGAGATCGATGAGTTACGCCTTGATGAGTACGAGAACTCGCAAATCTACAAAGAGCGGGTTAAAGCCTTCCATGACAAGCACATATCTAGAAAGATCTTTCATCCTGGTCAGAAGGTCCTACTCTTTGAGGCCCGGCTCAAACTCATCCCTGGGAAACTGCGATCCAAGTGGGTCGGACCATACCTTGTCCGACAAATTTTTGGAAATGGAGCTGTCGAAATCAGTCCTCTCAGCCATGATTCCGAACCTTTCATCGTGAACGGTCAGAGACTCAAACCGTTCATTGATGTAACCTCTACAGATTTAGCTGAATCATCATTTATCCTCCATTTTCCCTGAGCATATTGCGCCCAGCCGATGGCGTAAAACTCAGCGCTCAACGGGAGGCAGGCCGTCATTCTTTTTGAAAAAACCTGAAACCTTTTCTGACACCTCTTCGCACTTAAGGTTCACCCTTTAGGATAACCGACTCCACCTCAGGTGCTTGCATCTGAGACTAGAAATCGTCCGCAATTGTCACCCCGTCCTATTCATTCATTAAAACATCTGTCCTATTGTATGAACTAAGTTAAATAAAAAACCCTCCTAAGTTACAATGAGGACATTGCAAATCTTAGGCATGGGGGGTATGAAAATGTAAAACTCGTAAGAAAATGTTTTAAATAAAAAAATTCACATATGCCAAAAACACCATAAAAATTTAAAAAAAAATTGAAAAAGAATAATAGAATGAGAGGTGGAAAGAAATTTTGTGGACTCTACAGAGGAGAAGGAGAAAAAGAACAAAATGAAAAGAAAGAGCACAAAATGAAAGAAAAGTGATAGTCATTAGTAAGAAATTAAGGAGTTAACCTAAGTTCTATACCTCATTCAGGAAAAAGAAATGGAAAGTGCACAGTGAGATTAGTAAGAACGCGAACCTTAGGCATTCTTGGATAGACTCTTAGTACCCATTAAGATCTAGACATTCCTCAAGAGGTTGAGGAAAATGAAAAGCTTAAGTATTAGGTCCAAGGCTTAGGGAGTATTTGGCCTTGTTAACTAACTTTTGGTTTAAGGGACTCAATAACCTAAGCACCTGAACTTCACACACAGCCTGGTTCAGTAAGCATGAAAATCAAAATCACACAGAAGCGTTGCAAAAACTCTGAAAATGACACCTAGAGTAGGAGCGGCCGATCAACACAAGTTGATTTGGACGAGTTCCCAGTGCGGAGAGGTGGAAAATTCCCCTCGAAGATGCGTAACAAAATGTCATATCCTCGGTGCTTGTCTCTTAGGATATGTACATATCCTACCGGGCGCATGTAAGCACTCTGCTGGTTCAGATTCCATGGATGGCATTATCACGAAATGTCAATTGCCAGGGTCTGAATTCGACCACGGAATACCATGGATGGGATTATCTCGAAATCTCAACAGCCAGGGTTCTGGGGGTTACCATGGGCGGTGCTTTCTCGAAGCATCGATTGCCAGGAACCCTTGAGGATTGATGATGGGGACAAGGAATTTGATACAGACCGTGTTGAGAAGCCAATCCTAAGCTAGAATTAAAAAGAAAAAGAGAGAGAAAACTCTCCAAACATATAAATCTTCTACTTTTCTTTCTTACAAAATGCACTGTGAACTAAACCAGGGCTAAAATTATCTCAAGCACGGGTGCTTTAACCATAAAGTCCAACAAGCCTTAGGTTAGCTCTTGTAGGCCTTAAAAACCTTTGCTAAGGACTGAGGCTGAGGCTAGACAGATCTGGATCTTGGTTGGTACTAAAGTACCTTTTAGGCCTGTGGATGACATTCTGACCTAATCAAGGTTACAAAAGAAAAAACACTTATCTCAAATCATTAAGAACTTCATGATCTAGAACAATGGTTGAAATCTTAAAATTTTGCTAAGGGACTAGCAAAAGCTAGGCATGGGGGTATGATGAGAACCTCATCATGAATCCTAACTCGCACAATTTAATCCAAATGAGTGTGAAAAAGCTCCTACAAGACCTAAAGAGAGTCTTAACTCAGAGAATTCTGAGTTAAAGAATAAGACAAATCGTAAGGGGTAAAACTGTAATTTCACCAATGCAGTGCGCAAACAGGATAATTAAGGGTCTAAATGAAGGTCAAATGAGCTCAATAAGGAGGGAAGTGGGATGATCTGATCTGAAAAGGGTTATAGCAACTTCTAGGAATTAAATGACATTCTATAATCCTAAAATAAATCTACTTTAATTCATGAGGTTCGAGGTAGAATAAAAATCAACTAAAACATCTAAAATTCATGGAAAAATATTCCCTAGGGTTTAAAACCTTCAATTTATCCTTTGCAACCTATTTTGACCTAAAATGAGAACCATGCCCAATTTATGACTTAATTTAGGTTTTTGCGCAAATTGACCGGTCAAATATGGTCCAACCTAAAATCAAATTTCACCATTAAAATTGTTAGGTTCAAATTAGGCTGGTATAAAAATTTGGGCCTAGGAAGAGACCATCTTGACTGACTTCACAAATTGGTCCTCTTAATTTATGTTTTGACCCTCATCTTTTGAAATCCTTGCAAAATGCCCCCTAACTTTCTTGTAGTTCTTTGCAGAACGGTCCTCCCTGCCATTTCTGCGTAGCACCATACCTCCGGCGACCTTGCGCGGAGGATGGCGCTGCGCAGGGCAAGGCGCCCGTCCTCAGGAACGAGCGGGGGGTTCCCTGCGTCGTCCTCTATCGCAGGGACCCTCCCCTGACCTCTGCAACTGACCATGCCTATCGAGCGAACGCACGAGAGGCATGGGTGTCCATTTCCAGCCATCTCCGGCGAGCACGACACGTCGCCTCCTCGGTTCCCTCTCCCCGCCAGTGCCTATATAAGGAGCGGTAGGGCCTACCGTCTCCTTCAAGCTAGTTTTGGTCGAGAGAAACCCTAGATTTCGTATCTCCCCTCTCCGGTCAGGTAGCCCAAGCATCCGGCGATCCACCCTCCTTCTCCTCGTTGCTCTGCTGCCATACCTGCAGCAGAGCCTACTCTGCTCCATCGTCCCACGCCAGGCCGCACCAGCTGGCGTCCTCAGATCTCCTCGTTGCTGATAACCCCCTCCTGGGCATCTTCGTCCCCAGCTCCTGCAGGCACGAGCCGGACGCCTTCCTCTCCCCCTTCGTCGACTAAGTAGGTAGGAATCTTCCCCTCTCTCTCCCTTATATTTTCCCCTTCTTAATTTACCATTTTAACTCACCGACCGCCACTGTCCATCACCACCTTCCCCATCCCCGGTCGCCATCTCCGGCGAGGTCGCACCACCTCCACAGACCACCTCACCCCTCGCCGACAAGCCCAGAAGCTCCCCCTCACTCCACTCAAACGCTTCCCCCACTCCATTCACCGCCCGACTACCCCCCCGAACACACCCATTTCCGTACGCACATTCTTCCCTAGGCGCACCTCCACAGGCACACTCGCGCCTCGCTGACCCTCGCATTGCCTTCGCCACACTCCAGCGAGGCTCCCTGCGTTGTCTGATGTGGCCGAGAGGCTGTCCTTGTGATTTCAGGTCTCCGCCTCCTCGCCGCCATTGACGAGCTGCTGAAGCTCCTTCGCAAGTAGCTCCAGGACTCCTCCAATCCAGGTGCGAGCTCCAGGCAACTCGAGCTGATTTCGCGAGCATGCCCAGGTTTGCGATTGGGGTTGCGAGCCTTCGCTGCTGCCCCAATTGGCAGTGCTTTCTAGCCTGCGGGCGCGCAGATTGGAGGTGGGACTTTAGTCCCACCTCGTAAGTGTGTGGCCCCGCCCCCACACTTAAATTGAAAAAGTGAATATAGCTGTTCGCCTTCGATACATAGGGGTCAGGTCCCTCACCCACACGCCGCGCACCATGCGCTCATTCCCACCCTCGCCCGCGCTCACGCTCCGCGGGTCTGGGCCGAACCCGACTACCCGACTAAGCACTTCTCGCCCACCACCGCACGCCGGTGGGCCTAGTTCAGGGCGCGCAACCCGAACTTGATTACCCAACTCTGGGAGAGCTTTCCCAAAGAGAGATTAAGAGAGAGAGAGACGCATGGAAGGGGTAGATTTTGCACTGATCATTGTGTGAGCGCGCAGGGAAGAAGGAGAAAGAAGAAGAAGCAGGCGAAGGAAGAAGAAGAGAGGAGGAGCGGCTGAAGACTTAGCCGCACTGAGCAACTGCTGAAGAGGAAAGGATGGAGAAGAGCTGAAGAAAAGAAGAAGAGTCGCACTGTAGCAACCGCATAGTTAAGTCGTCTGAGCACTGAGTCAGACGACGGAAGGGCAGCAGCCAGAGCAGAAGAAGGCAGGCTGAAGAAGAAAGAAAGAAGATGCAAAGAAGAAGAAGAAGCAGGAAGAAAGGAAGAAGAGGAATGGCCAAAGCAGAAGAAAAAGAAGAAGAAAAGAAGGAAGAAGAAAGGAAGACTTAGCAGCTGAAAGAAAGAGAAGGCAGAAGCCTTTGCAGCCGCAAGAAAGAAGAGAAGAAAATCAGAGAGGAAGAAAGGAGAAAGAGAAAGGGTCACCACCGCTGCAGCAAAGAAAAGAAAAGAGAAGAAGGTAGATTGAAGAAGAGAAGAATCAGCTGAAAGAGAAGAAGAAAAGAGAAGAAGAAGAGAGAAGAAGAAGAAGCCAAAAAAGAGAACTTTTGCTCCCTCTCTCTCTCTATCTCTTAATTTTTGTAAAATCTTATATTGTGAATTTATGTTTCTAGAATTATAGTTGCTCCCTGAGTTCGACCTCGGGAAACTTGTCATTCCGAGTAAAAAAATTGTATTAAACTGGTAACTGTTTTGTCATATACCACAACGACTATAATAACCTTAAAGACGAAACAGGCATCACCAGCAACATCTTAAGTAGTGCAAACATGTTTACATCAGTGGTGATCTGAGCCACTGAGTTTGCTGCTTAAGCACCTCAGTGGTCGCGCGTGTAGGGGATCACTCTCTCCTACATCTCTTAGTGATCATTCGTCTACTCCTGCCTCTCCTCCCCATCAATTCCCTCATTTCACAGCCACCAGCTGTGAAATCACCAACTTCTATTCGACCTCCTCGTCGTTAAGGACCATGTAGCAACTGAGGATGACCTAGAAGCTTCATTAGCAGGCTTTTCCCTCCGCTGGAGTCATCTCCTTCTCTTCTTCCTCCTTAGCCACCAGCTAAGGACCCATAGGTCCCATTCTTCCTGTTAGAGTAGAATTAATATTTTTCAATTTAGTTGTAATTGTAGTTAAGTAGATTAGCAGTAGAATTGGAGTTATTGTAGTGTTTAATTCAATTATTCAGTTAGATTAGCTGTAGCAGTAGAAGTAGCATAGAGTCACCCCCCCTCACCTCCTCTGATTATTCCAGATCAGAGGGGATGGTTCACACAGCCATTTTTCATAAGATTTCTCCCACTTCATATTTTCCATATCGCTTCTGATTTCCGCGATTTATTTCTCTCAATTCACCCACTCATCTGACTTAATTTCAGATCTGATTATCTTTTGATATCAGATTTGAAATTGGCGTCAAAGATCATGTTAGGGGTTTCTCACTCATCTCATGTTTTGTCAGAAAGCCCTGATCTGAGCTAAAAAGTAATCAGTTTGTCGGAATTTTCATTGACTCAGATTTCAAAGATTTTTACTCAATTGGGTTTTGAATGTTTTGATCTTACAATCTGAAGAGTTTTGATTCTTATTCATTGATTGGCAAGGAATCTGAGATGTTTCTGATGTCGGAATTCATCTCAGAAGAGCCATAATTTGATCTGAGTTTTTATAAGGATTTTAATGCATTGAATGCATGATAGAGCTAAGGAAAATCACTTTGGCGATTTGAGGTTCTATCTTGTATTCATGAGCTATTTGTTAAAGGCAATGATGATTGTCAACCTAAAGAGTTCTCAATACTCCTTAAGGTTCCAGGATCTGGGATTTGAATTGGTGATTTAAATTGATTGATTTAACTCCTTCTACATGATGTCTATAAGATTAGAAAGAGTTAGATCAGCTTTTCTTCTGATTTGATTTGATGAGATTTTATTGACAAAGGTTCTTGAGTTTGAGTTGTATTATTGAGTGTTTTTTATGAGAATTGAAATCCTTGTCAGGTGGTGTTGAGGGAATTTCTGAGTTATGCTTTATGTGTTTTAATCCCAGATTCATAGCAAATTGCTGCAATTGCAGCTATATTCCCTTCCTTGCTATAGACCTGATTTCATTCCAGATGGAGTAACTGCAGCAGTAGTTAAGCCGTCTGGAATTCAATCTGGTTTGATGCATTGGTTGGAGTCAGCAGCTTCAGCTACTGTTGATGTTTGTTGCTGCTGCGATTGCTGTTCATTGCAGCTGCTGGGTTGTGTCCCATCAGTAGCTGATCTGAATTCTAGGACAGTAGGTCTTAGGTTTAGTTGTTGAGATATCTGACTGATGTATAAGGTTGTGTTTAACTGTTACATAGGCTTTCCTGTATTACAATTGACTTTTAACATCCTTTGAATGCTTGTAATTCTGTTTTTAATCCTTTGTCAGCTTACTGTTAAGCTTGACTGTCCATTAAGTGAAACAAATTGAAATATACATTGATTTGCATGCTTTATTTCATATGTCTCTTCTATATATTATACTGACTATATTTAAGGCAGTTCACTTTTTTTTTTAGACTCCTTAGGATCCATTCTAGGCCTTAACACACTTGGAAAACCCTTTTTAGGCCTGGAATGTGCTTCATTGGTAAATACATAAAAACTATATAAAATCTCTAAAAAAATAAAATAAAACTCTCTGATTAAAGATTAGATAGTTTTCTAACTGCATACCAAGTTTGATGGTATGTAGAACCCCTGACTTGGCATAATTTTCCAGTTGACGGATCTGTATACCATGGAACTTAATAAAAGAAGTTAAACCTAAAAACACCAAAAACATCTCTTTCCCCTCATCCAATTCTTTCCCTCTCAACTCTTACCTCCATAACATGTATAAAAATCATAAAAAGTGAAAACCTCCAAAAATACCCAAAAATACTTTGTATATTAAGTATATTCTTGTAAATATAAGCTTTATATTAAGTTATATACGTAAATAGATAAAATATGTATATAAACTGTACAAATAACTTATGTATATATTGTATACTATAAATTAAGTATTTAAGTTAGATTATACTGTATATATCTTAATTGTATAACTATTTATTAATTAAACTAACTTATATGTACTCTTAGACTATATAAATTAGTAAACATTATAAACAACACAATTAAGTTGTAATACTGTATATACGTATTTATAAGTGGATTATAAACACATTAAACCCTGTACCTTAATTTAATTCTTTATACACAATAAATAATTAATTTATTAAGTTAATAGTTAAGTTATTAGATTAAATTAAAATAAATTAGTAATTTAAAGTTAGAACTAAATTAACTGATACTGTATATTTAGAATAATGTATTTTAAGTAATTTAAGTAGATTTATATCGTATTATATTATTTAAACTTAATTTATAAATAAAACAGTTCAAAATCTGCTATTTAAATGTAAATAAATATAATAAAAAAATGTTTATAAAATACTTATACATGTATATTAACAATTAGACCATATAATAACTAATTTATATGTAATTAAAGAATTAAAACTAAAAATCAGTATGTATAAATTGTTTACCTTACCTAATTTATTTACATAGTAAATATAATTAAAATTCAAAATTAATTGTACAATTGTCTAGTACTATATGAATACTTTATTTTCACATAATTTATTTTTAATATTTAATAAATTATGGCCCTCAAATCGAGGGCCAAAAAATGCAAATGTGTGCACAGCCGCTGGAATTCCAGCGTTGTGCAAGGACTGGAATAGTGCCACATCGGTGGCTGTGGATCACGTGCAACACTTTAAATTGAATTTGTTGCATAGGACGATCAGTTGTCACGGGCGTCGGGCGTCGGGCGCCCGAGCAACTGATCATCCTATTAAGTGAGCATACTGAGCATTTGTGGTGTGGGACCGGGGGCCCAGGGGTGTGTGTGCGGGCTGTGAAGCCCACTGGTCTGAGCATATAAACTCGTAATTAAGCGGCCTAATGAGAAATTAGGACGCGCTTAGTAGAGGTCTGTTCCCACCCTTTGGGTGCTATGTATCTCTCGAAAAACGTGCTCGCAAATTAAACAAAATTTTGATTAATTAAGAGGTGTAATGACATTGGTTAATCACCTAGGTAGTTAACGCCTAAGTGCTGCTGAGAACTAATGAAGAATAAAATTAAGAAGAAGAAGAAAAGCAGAGGAGTAAAGAGAGAGAGAGTATAGATACTTATAAGTATAAAGTTTATACAGAACAAGATAACTACTATATATATACACGTAGTATAGTTATGTATTTCTATATATAATTTTAGACCTTTACTAACACAATAAAGTGTTACTGTAGGCAAAATAACCGTCGCTATAGACCCTGGTTTCCCTCTTTTAGTTTGTATATAGTTTTTTTTTTCTGGGGTCCAGTGACGCTTATATCTGTTGCTATAGCTGTTATATGTGTTATTGTATATGTCAGTATAGTAAGTTAAGTTAGTATGATATGTAATATGAGTTAGTAATGTATGTTTATGTAAGTAAGTAATATAACTTATAAATAGATAGTATAGGACATGTTTATGTATCAATTGATGCTTGTTTATAAGTAGATTTTTGCAAGCACTTTTATTGACTTTTTGGTACATCATGGAAATTGTAATTCATTCTTTATATATTTATTCATTCATTCATTAATGATTGCATATATAAAATTGATTGTTTTTGGAATGAAAGGATAATTTTGGACCTAGAGAGTGATGTAAATCAATAACTGCCTCCCAGTGAACGACCTGGAATAAACCAGTAAAAAAAAAAAGTTAATTAAATAATAATGGTCGTAATGATGGTTTGCATTTCCTACAATTCACTACAATGACAACTATGATATTTTCTTCCTAGACCATCATGATCATCATCCAGAACCATCATAACTGTTCAACAACTACCAGATTATACTTTTTCCTATCCTTCACCAGTTGGAGGAACCTTTGTTCCTCCTTACACTGAATTCCCTGCACCTTCCGGAGCTTTGGAGGAGCTCTACGCCATTCACAATGACCCTTATTCACAAACCTATAACCCTGGATGGCGGGATCATTCAAATTTCTCATGGTCGGGAAATTCACAGAGGCCTATCTATCAACAACCTTATGCACCACCACTTCACAACTCGATCCGAGCACCACCTCCATAACCACACGAGTATCCATCGTGTGCCTACTAGTAACCCCAACGTAGGCCCGCCTAATACTCTCAACATGGGCTTACATGAGATGATTGGTTGGGGAATATCATGAAAGCTATCGCTTACATGCAACAACAAAACATTGCTATGCAGTAGAGACAGGATGCGGCATTAGTTGAGATAAGAGCCCAGCTATCACACTTGACGGAATCCCGTCAACCACATTCACTCCCATCTCAAGCATAACTAGACCTCCTTTGCAAGGTCAAACACACTTCATATCACAAACCTTGCACGAACTAGAGCTTTACACCGATCCTAATTCTTTCTATTTTGATCCTATTTCTTATTCTGATCCACAACCACTTGTCATACCTGATCTTGATTCATTGTCTACGCTGCAATCTGATTTTAATGCCGTCACAACTAGGAGTGGTAGAAGCACATCTGATCCACCTTTTCCTACTTCTACAACTCAACCTGGACCTTCCTCTCCTACTGCTGATTCAACTGTACCTGACTCTTCTGAGCCTTTGATTGATCCTCCTATTACCATTTTTGTACCTTTTCCAGAGGCCTTAGAAAAGAAGAGTGATGAAAAGAAGAAACCTAATGTGGCACCTGAGGAGGATATGCTCAAGCTCTTTGAGTAAGTCCACATAAACATCCCTTTGTTGGATGCAATCCGCCACATTCCTCTTTATGTTAAGTTTTTGAAAGACCTATGTACACCTAAGCGTAAAGTAAGGATCCAGAAAGGGTGTAGTCCAATCATTCTTTCGGAACAAGTGAGTTCCATCATATGCAGTAGCCTCCCTACTAAGATGAAAGACCTAGACACCCCTCTTCTATCTTGCATGATAGGAAACGCCACTTTTAATAGGGCACTACTTGATCTAGGTGCTTCCATCAATCTTATACCAACCTCCCTACTGACATATTTCGAGGTTGGCAATCTAAAGCCAACCGAGGTGCCCTTGCAATCAGCTGATAAATCAGTTAAGACACCTCAAGGAGTGTTGGAAGATGTTATCGTGTGGGTCAAGGACTTTTATTTTCCTGTAGACTTTATTGCCCTTAACATGGAAGTACCTGAGGATATACAGAACACTCCTATCATGCTAGGAAGACCTTTCTTGGCTACGGCCAAAGCAAACATCAATTGTGAGGAGGGCCTTATAGAATTGAAATTTGGTGATCAGAGAATGAAAATTGATATATTTCGGGCCCAAAGGGGACCATCCTGTAGTTTAATTGAGGAAATTTGTTCCTTAGATTCGTTGGATAGGTTGGTTGAGGATACATTGATTGATTCACTTAATTTAGAACCTCAACATCCTTTGGACTCTGACTTGACTATCCCTGAGATACCAACCTTAGAAACTGAGAACTTATCTCCTATTCCCTTAGTGTCTCTAGGATCTTCTGAGGTCTCCGCACCTGCTCCTTTACCTAATCATGTACCTGTTGAACTCAAACCTCTTCCTAACTCTTCAAAATATGTCTCCTTAGGACCAGATTAGACTTATCCTATGATTGTTAACTCTCTCTTATCATCTGATCAAGAATCACGACACTTATATGTTCTGAAAGCATATATACAGACCATAGGATGGAGCATTTCAGACTTGACTGGCATTAGTCCTTCTTACTGCACACATAGGATTTTTACCGAAGAAGGATCTAAACCCACTAGACAGCCACAATGTAGACTGAATCCTACACTTTAGGAGGTGGTTAAAAATGAGATGATTAAGAGGTTAGACAATGGTATTATTTTCCCTATCTCTGATAGTCAATGGGTAAGTTCTATCCAAGTTGTGCCTAAGAAGGTTGGACTTACCGTCATAACCACTGACTCTAGAGAAGTCATCCCTATACGGATTTCTAGTTCGTGGCGAGTATGTATTGAATACTGCAAACTCAATCAAGCCACGAAGAAAGATCATTTTCCACTGCCCTTCATTGGTCAGATACTGGAAAGATTGGCTGGGAATTGATTTTTCTGCTTTTTGGATGGCTACTCAGGTTACAATCAGGTGGCAATTTACCTCGATGACCAGGAGAAAATGACTTTCACCTACCCCTATGGAACCTTTGCATTCCGTAGGATGCAATTTGGATTATGCAATGCACTTGCTACATTTCAGCTGTGTATGTTTACAATCTTCTTCGATTTAGTAGGTGATTGCTTAGAAGTTTTCATGGATGACTTCTCGATCTTCAGGAGCACATTCGATGCATGCTTAGACCACCTGATTAAGGTCCTACAACGATGTATCAATGTGAATCTGGTACTTTCCTGGGAAAAATCACATTTCATGGTACCAAAAGGTCTAGTTCTAGGTCATCTTATTTTTGAGAGAGGAATAGAGGTTGACTACGCGAAGGTGAAATTGATTTCTGACCTGCCTTTACCTTCATCAGTTAAACAGATTAGATCTTTTCTTGGGCATGTTGGTTTTTATCGTCGCTTTATAGCAGACTTCTCAAAAATAGCCCGACCTCTCACCAATCTCCTCTCAAAGGATGCAAACTTCCAGGTCTCTGACGATTGTGTTTGTGCCTATACAACACTTCATGATCTGGTTACTAAGGCACTAGTATTGCAACCCCCGGATTGGTCTCACCCTTTTGAGATCATGTGTGATGCCCTTGATTATGCAGAAGGGGCTGTTGATGAGGTGTGGCTCATCATAGCTGAAATGCCAAAGTTAAGCTAGAAACTAGGTTAAACACTATCAAATTAACACAAAGAAAGGGTTAAGTGTGAGAAATAATAGAAAAGACCTAAAACATCAATTTTGTGTTAAAAATGCAAAGTTAGGTTAATTATAGAGATATTCTATTAAATAATGTAAAATGATGATCAATTTGTAAATTGAACACACATATGAGCTCAAAACTTCAAATCAAAAGTTAAATTAACTTCTAATATATTCAATTGAGCTTTAATAGAAACTTGATTGCATTTGGACATCATTAAGACCTTGTAATTAGAGTTTCACATTTAGGTCTCTCACATATCACATTTCATGCATAGAAAACCTTCCAAGGACCTATTTGTAACTTGCAAGGACCTATTTGAAGCATCCTAAGGACTGCTCTGTAGGCATTCTTACCACTTGTGGACCTTGGTGATATTCTTCTACCCCTTCACCAAGGGGCATTTCTTGCAAATTCACCAAAAGAATTCAGAGCACCTGCTCTTCACGTGAGTACTGTTCACCATGAAGAACAAGCCTCATCCTTACCGTTCTCCGGCCCTCTCGATTTGTGGCTGCCATGCAATCAAAGTTTCACGCGACTTGGTGTGTGCGATCACCTCTACCCTCAGATCCCATCCAACGATCCACATTTGGATTAGAACCTCGCGTGCGCCTCTCCTCTCATCTCAACCACACATACCCTAATCGCCTATTTTCACCCTTACGGTGAGGGGAACCACTGATTGCTCTACTTAAGCACCTTACTAGCCTCGTGCGGAAAGGATCGACTTCCTCTCCTACTTCCTTGAGGCTGATCCCTTTGTCCCCTCTAGTTCCCCTTATCCTTTCACTCGCCACATTAGTGACAATGGTGTGGTTTTTCACCACCTTTCCTCCTTGCCATTAGGGATGACATATACTTGAGGACAACCCTGAAGCTCCTTTTGTGGGCTTTTCCTTCGCTGGAGATCTCCCCCCATTCTTTCTCTTTAGCCGCTGGCTTTGGATCCAGGAGAGTCCCTTTCATCTGATTAGATTAGGATTTCCTGCTTTGTTAGAGTAGTTTAGAGTAGCAAGTAGTATACAGTAGCTTAGTCAGGAGTAGATCAGTTAGTGAATCCGTTGGTTTGATCGTTAGCTTAGGAGTAGATTAGAGTAGAATTCACACATCCACCTCCTCTGATCACTTTAGATCAGAGGAGATGATTTCATCTCACTCGCTGATCACTGATCTCCCTCTTCACATTTCCATTTCACATTCTGATTTACCTCAATTTTTTAATTTGCAATCCACCCACTCATTAGAGTCAAAATCTCATCCCATTGCTTTCGAGCTTTGAGATGAAGATTTGTGCTAGAAAACCATCTAGGGGTCTCCCATCCATTTCAAATTTTCCACAAAGACCCTTGATCTGATTTCGAAAAGAATCAATTCACTTAATCTGATTTTAATTTGGATTTCAAAGCAAGATCGTGAGATTTTGATCAAATTGGGCTTTAAAGGATTTTTGATCAAGTGGATTGATACATTTTTGTTTAATTCAGACTTTGGCTGTGAGTTTGAGATGTTCTAATGATAAACTCTTCCTAAAATGTGCTTGGTCTGAGTTGGGTTTGAATGGTGATTTTGGTTGATTTTCAATGTGTGGGAGAGCCAAGGAGAATCAACTTTGTTGATTTGAGGCTCTACCTAGTATTTTTGTGTAGATTTGAGTTTTTTTGAAATTTTGAATTCTCATCTAAGGGATTCTCAATATTCCATAAGGTTTTAAACATTTGGGATTCAAGTTTGTTGGCTTTAATGGAGTGATTTGAACTCTTCCTTCATGCTGTCTATAGTATAAGAAAGAGGTCAAATCAGTGTTTTCTCTCTGATTTGACATGGGGATCAAGGTTTAAAGGTTTTTGGTGAAGAGTCAATGCTTCCAACTGATTTTCAAGTGAATTTAATGTCTTATCAGATTTTTGAGGTGTTGATTGTGTGTTTTGAATTCCAATTTCACATATTAAAATACTGCATAGCAGCGACATTTTTGTTGGATTGATTTCCACTCTAATCCCATGATCTTTGTTGTCTATGACGGAGATTATGAATTAGATTTGGCCATCTGAGCAGCTACTGAAATTTCCATTTTAGAGATGCTGAAAATGTGTCTTTCTTACTGAAATCCCCAATTCAAAACTACTGAAATTGAGATCCTGATGGTAGCTCAGCAGCCTTAGAAATCAGTTTAAGACATTTGAGCAGTTTCTTGAGAGCTGCTGAGAGTTATTGCAGCTACTGCTGCAGTTGCTGCTCCTGCTGTTTGAAGTTGCTGCTGCAGCTATTGCTCTTGCTGGATGATCTGAAATGAGTGGGTAGTGGCTGGGATTTGAATTTTCTTAGATAGCTGATATGTGTATTAGTGTGCACTTAATATGTACAAGCTTTCATGTATGTTTAATGAACTTTAAATCTCTTTTAGATAACTTGTATAGTGATTTGAATCTTCTTTTGTCAGTTATAAATGCATCCAATTGTCCAAAATAAAAATTGATTAAAATCTGAGCAGAAATTCATGTTCAATTGTTTGCACATCTTTTATATTATATGTTGAGCATAACTGAATGCATTAGACTGCTATTCCAACCCTTAAACAACTTTAGTGCCTTAGGTACACATTGAAATATCTCTTTTAAGGCTTAGGTTGTATGAACTTTGTAATTAAATAAAAATATTATAAAAAATCCAAAAAAATAAAATAAATGTGCAGTAAGTAGGATTAGCTATATTTCTAAGTATATGCCAAGTTTCAAGATATTCTGAAACCCCAGCTTGGTAGAACATACCAGCCGATGGTTCAGTATACCTTGAAACTTAATAAAAGACATTAATATGAAAAATGCCAAAAACAACTCTATTTCCCTCATCTCTTTCTCTCTCTCTCATCCCCTACCTCTATAAAAATATAAAACACATAACAATAAGAAAAACCCTAAATATGCCCAAAAATACTATGTAAACTATGTATATGCATGTAAATATAAGCTATATACTAAGCTATATATGTAAATAGTGTAAAATATGTATATAATATGTATATATAACTTATGTATATATGCTATAATGTAAGTTAAGTACTTAAGATAACTTAATATGCATATAACTTATATATATATATTTAACTATTAATTTAATTAACTTATATGTACTACAACCTATGTAAATTAATAATCCCCTATAAATAAACTTATTTATAGATAATACTGTACATATGTATTTATATATGTATAATGTACATTATAATGCCTGTAACTTAATTTAATTATATATATACAATAAATAATTAATTTATTAAGTTATCAAGGAAGTTACTAAATTAAATTAGAATAAATTAGTAAATTAAGTTATAATTGAATTAATTTATACTTCACCTATGTATTATAGTATTTTAAGTCATTTATGTTTGTGTTAGAGCACCACGATCGTTTATTTTAATGATAACAAAACACGTGTCATTTAACATTTGCACTTGAAGTCTTAGATTTCAGGTTAATTGCAAATGGAGACATAGTTAGAAGAAGTTCGAGCTCACATCCATGACGGATTGGAGGAGCTTGATGGAGAACAGAGGAGCTTCGCGAGGAGTGATATCTTGTGAAAGGAAGGAGATGAAGAATATGATTGATTTCCCTTCCTTTGTACTATGTATTTTTGTTTCTTATGTTGATCTTTATTTTGTTTCTTAGATTCATGTTAAAGGGCCTCAAAGAACCCTAACAGTAGTCCTAAGAACACTTGCACAATCCTAGGATACTTAGGTTTTCTGTAGAGAACCTAGAAAACCAAAATAGGATTCAGACAGCCTTATCAGACGTTTAATTTGAAAATCAGACTTTTAAGACGTCTGACTGTTGACTCACCAATCCCAGTCACGTCCTGAGTCACGAGAGCGTCGAGGTGGCTGACGACCTGACCTATCCCGAGCGACCAGTGCAAATTCTCGACAGAGCCGTCCGCAGTCTGAGACAGAAGCATGTACCCCTGGTGAAGGTTTTGTTGAGGGGCCAGCAGTACGAGGGGGCTACCTGGGAGCCTAAGGCGGCGATGCAGGAGTGGTACCCGAAGCTTTTTGAGGGTACGACTTTTTGGACCGGCTTCGGTCCTCTTTGAGTTTGTTATGCATATATCATTCTTTTCCGCACTCTAGTTAGAGCCAGTTTCGGGGACGAAACTTCCTTTGAGTTTGTTATGTTGTTAAGACCTCGGCATCCAACGTCTTTTAAGACGTCTGGGAGTTGGTCCAGACGTCTGGAAGCCTTCCCAGATGTCTGAAAATTAATTTTTGTGGGTACAATTTCGCGTCTGCACGCATGCACGCGCAGACTGACCCGCCGCCCTCTTTTCTTCTCTCTCTTCCCTTCCCATCCTGCTGCGCCTTCTTTTTCTTCTCTATCTCTTCCTCGGTGCCTTCAAATAGCCTCTCTCCCCCTTCCCTCTCCCTCACCACCACTCCACCGACTCCTCCTTCTTCTTCCTGTTAGCGTGAGAGTGCGAGAGCGAGGGCAGCAGCTACTGTCGGGTGAGCGCGGGGAGGAGGAGGTGTAGCGGGAGGGAGAAGAGGCGGAGCGCATGAGGAAGAGAGGGAGAACTCGCCGGAGCTGCCAGGGCTGGCCGGCAGGGGCGCGCAGCAGGAGCGTAGTGCTGGGGAGGTGCCGCTGCAGCTTAGGCAGCAGGCGAGTGCGGTGCGGCGCAGCTGTGTGCAGCAGGTAGAGGGCGAGGAGGTCCTGATTCTGGGAAAATTTCCCAGAATCAGACGTCTGGACCTACGTCCAGACGACGTGGGAGACATCTGGAGGAAGATCCAGATGTCTGAAAGGTACAATATTTCTTTTCTTCCTCATTTCGCATGTACGGCCATGTAGGCCGTTCCACCGAAGGGTTCTGCCTCATTTTCGTGTTGAGGTCAGTTGCGTACGCGTGCAGGTTTCGTTCGGGAAGGCGCAAGGGCATGCCCTCCCACACAGATCAGACATCTGGGCACAGCACTAGATGGCGGATAGGGTCTCCAGACGTCCGGAGTGATAGTCGGATGTCTGGAACTAGGTCTAGACGGTTCAGCGGGATTCTGGACGTCTGAAGAACCGCGTAGAAACAAGGTATGACCTTAACCGTCGTGTAAGACGTCTGGAAGATGTTCCAGACGTCTGATTTGGGGTAGACTTGTCGTTTTTGACCCGTTTAGGGTCCGTTCGAAGTCCGTTTTCCGCGTTTCAAATTTCGTTCTTCTCAGAATTAGTCCCTCTACTTGTTTAAAGTACTTGTATCCTATTCTGAGTAGTTCCTAGTGTTCGATCCTTGTGATAGGACCTCACTCTGTTGTTGTTCTGGGGGTTGCGGAGGCGCGTGGACCTGCCGATCACGCCCCCATCACTTCCGATTTTGCGGGTAGAGTGGATTCCCTTAGTTAATTACAAACATTGATGCTTATCATGAATTAAATGATAGATCCTAGGGTATGGCATGAATCCTAGGACTGAAAGCCTAGATTGAATGATAGACCCTAGGGCATGGCATGAATCCTAGGAACCGAAACACTGAAACGAATGTCGTGAGTACATGAATTTGCAGTCTTGTAAAAGTAGAAAGAATAATGATAATTGCCTATAATTAGATAACAGCTGCTTATATTTGAATGTATGTTAAATGTTGTTTACACGGGCTACATGAGAATAAAACTGAATTGATGAAACTTAAAATGGCTTGGCCTGAGGAAACATGAACACTAACCCTACGGGGGATTTGGAGTACAACTCCGGAAAATAAATGGAATGGGATTGGAAAAGTAAAATGGGAAAGTGTATTGGGTACGTGGTACCAAAAGAGAGCACATATTACCTCTTAGTGTAGAGGGGAGCTTGCCACCCTCAGGTCGATTCCCTAATTCCATTCCAGTCACTTTCCAGGAGTTCCACTCCTAATTCCCCGTAGGGTTCGTGCTCTTTCAACTCAGCCAATTTAGGTTTCATCATTTCAGCTTTATATTTATATAGCCCATGTTCCCAACCGTAATTATTCATTCATAATCAGGCAGCTGTCAACCAATTACAGGTAGTTATCGTTTCCTTTCTACTTTTCCAAGACTGCAATGTATATGCATTCAAGCTAGTTTTCCAGTCCTAGGATTCATGCCATACCCTAGGATCTATCATTCAATCTAGTTTTCCAGTCCTAGGATTCATGCAATACCCTAGGATCTATCATTCAATCTAGTTTTTCAATCCTAGGGTTCATGCAATACCCTAAACTCTATTAATTATTTCACAAATGCATAATTTTTGATAAATAATTGAAAGGGTCACTCTACCCGCAAAATCGGGAGTACTGGGGGCGTGATCGGCAAGCCCATGCGCCTCCGCAACCCCCAGAGCCGCAACGGAACGGGGTCCTAACACAAGGATCAATTACAAGGAGCTACTCAGAATAGTATACAATTACTGTAAACGGGTAGAGGAACTAACTCTGAGAAGAACGAGACTTGAAACGCGGAAAACGGACTTCGAACGAACCCTAAACGGGTCAAAAATGACAAGTCTGCCCAAAATCAAACGTCTGGAACTTCTTCCAGACATCTTAAATGATAGCTCAGGTCATACCTTGATCTGCGTCGTCCTTCAGACGTCCAGAAGACCTCTGAACCGCCTGGACCTAGTTTCCAGACGTCCGACTGTCACCCCGGACATTTGGAGACCCTCTTCGTCATCTCGTGCTGTGCCCAGACGTCCGATCTGTGTGGGATGGTGTGCCCTTGTGCCTTCCCGAACGGGTCCTGCACATACACACGCGATCGTCCACAACACGAAATGAGCAGGACTCTTTGGCGGAACGGCTGCATGGCCGTACATGCGAAAAAGTAAGGAAGGAGAAAATATCGAACCTTTCAAACGTCTGGACCTTCCTCCAGACGTCTCCTGCGTCGTCTGGACATATGCCCAGACGTCTGATTCTGGGAAATTTTCCCAGAATCAGGACCTCCTCTCCCTCCGCCCGCAGCACACGGCCGTGCCGCGCCGCGCCCGCCTGCTGCCTGAGCTGCAGTAGCTCCTCCCTAGCACCACGTGCCTGCTGCGCAACTGCCGGTCGGCCCTGGCTGCTCCGGTGAGCTCGGAACCTCGTGATCGAGCTCTCTTTCCCTCTCGCAGCAGCCCCTCCTCCCACGCACTCCCAGCAGCCACTGCGGTTGCCCTCGCCCTCTCACGCTCTCGCTGACAGGAAGAAGAAGAAGAAGAAGGCGGTGGAGTGAGGGTGAGGGAGAGGAGAGGGGTATTTGAAGGCTGCTGAGGGGAGAGAGAGAAAAAGCTGCATTTGCAGGGAGGAAGGAAAGAGAAGAAGGAGGGCGACAGGTTCAGTCTGCGTGCACATGCGCGCAGATGCGAATCTGTACGCCGAAAAAATTTAATTCCAGACGTCTGGGAAGGCTTCTAAATGTCTGGACCACTTCCCAGATGTCTTAAACGACATTTGATGCCCTGGTTATAACAATATAACAAACTCAAAGGAAGTTTCGTCCCTGAAACTTGCGCTAACTAGGGTGCGGGAAAGAATGATATATGCATAACAAACTCAAAGAGGACCGAAGCCGGTCCGAAAAGACGTACCCGTGAAAAGCTCCGGGTACGGATCCCGCATCGTCGCCTCAGGCTCCTTGGTAGCCTCGTCGTACCGCTGGCTCCTCCACAAAACCTTCACCAGGGGTACTTGCTTCCGTCTCAGACTGCGGACGGCTATGTCGAGAATCTGCACTGGCCACTCAGGGTAGGCAGGTCGTCGCCCACCTCGATGCTCTCGTGACTCAGGACGTGACTGGGATCGGCGACGTACTTCCTGAGGTTGGACACGTGGAACACGTCGTGCACACCAGAAAGCTGGGGAGGAAGGGCAAACTTGTAAGCAATGGGTCCAACCCGCTCCAGGACCTCAAAGGGCCCCACGAACCTCGGTGCGAGCTTCCCTCTCACCCCAAACCACTGCAGGCCCTTCATGGGCGAAACACAAAGAAAGACGTGGTCCCCAACCTCAAACTGCACCTCTCTACATTTCCGATCTGCATAACTCTTCTGCCTGCTCCTGACAGTGCGGAGTCGCCTGTGAATCTGCTCGACTACCTCCTGACTCTGCCGGATCAGCCTGGGCCCAACCTCCTACTTGGTCCCCACCTTAACCCAACTCAAGGGTGCCGTACATCTCCATCCGTACAGAGCCTCGTAGGGTGCCATGCCGATGCTCAAGTGATAACTGTTATTATATGCAAACTATGCCAGGGGCAAGTGCTCCTCCCAAGAGCCCCTCCAGTCCAGTGCCCAAGCACGCAAAAGGTCCTCAAGTGTCTGTATCGTGCGCTCAGACTGTCCGTCTGTCTGGGGGTGGTATGCTGTACTAAACCACAACCACGTCCCCAGGGCTTGCTGAAAGTAAGCCCAAAACTGGGATGTAAAGCGGGTATCCTGGTCGGATACGATCTTCCGCGGGACTCCGTGTAGACGTACCACGTCGCGGATATACCTCTCTGCCAACTGTGCTGGTCCTAAGGTGACTCGGATCGGCAAGAAATGCGCTGTCTTCGTCAATCTGTCAACGATTACCCAGACTGCGTCGTGTCCTCGCTGGGTAACAGGTAAGCCCACCACCAAGTCCATTGTGATGCTCTCCCACTTCCACTCTGGCACTGGAAGTGGCTGTAACGGCCCTGCAGGCCTTTGATGCTCGGCTTTCACCTGCTGGCACACTAAACACTGCTGCACGAATTCACCCACATCCCGCTTCATCCCCCTCCACCAAAAGTTGCATCTCAAGTCATGGTACATCTTCGTGTTTCCGGGATGTATGGTGAATCTGGAACCGTGTACCTCAGTCAGGAGCTCTCTCAACAGCTCCTCGTCTCTGGGAATGCACAACCGTCCCCTCATGCGCAGCACCTGGTCTGTAAAAGAGAAGTCCCCCGGGTATCCTGACAGTACTCTGTCACGCAAGGACTGCAAGTACGGGTCGGCCATCTGTCCTGTGATGATGCGATCTATCAGCTCTGGCTTCGTCTATCGTGTCACAATCACTGCCCCACAGTGCCCCCATAACTTTAGGGGTCACCAACTGCCCATCTCCTCCAAGAGGCTCCAACTCTGCACCTGTAAACTGGCCAAGTGTGCGGGCACCTTCCGCTCAAGGCGTCAGCCACCACGTTGGCCTTTCCCGGGTGGTAGGAAATGCTGCAGTCATAGTCTTTCAGGAGCTCCAACCAACGTCACTGTCTCATGTTGAGCTCCTTTTGATCAAACAAGTATCTGAGGCTCTTGTGATCTGTGAAAATCTCGAAGGTCTCGCCGTACAAGTAGTGCCTCCAGGTCTTCAGCGCGAAGATGACAGCTGCCAGCTCCAGGTCGTGGGTAGGGTAACTATGCTCATGGGGCTTCAGTTGCCGCGAAGCGTAAGCGACAACGTGACCCCTCTGCATGAGCATACCCCCTAACCTTTGCAAAGAGGCGTCCGTATACACAACGAATCCTCCACTACTGTCTGGGATGGTGAGCACGGGAGCCGAAGTTAGCCTCTCCTTCAGCCCCTGAAAACACACCTCAGAGGCGTTTGTCCAAGTGAAGGGCACGTCCTTCTGGGTCAACTGTGTCATAGGACGTGCAATCTGTGAAAAGCCTCTGATAAACCGCCTATAGTAGCCTGCCAGTCCGAGGAAATTACGAATCTCAGTAACCGTGCGCGGTCTCTCCCACCTGAGCACTGCCTCGACCTTGGCTAGATCCACAACCAAGCCATCCCCAGAGATCACATGACCTAAGAAGGTCACCTCCCTCAACCAGAACTCGCACTTACTGTATTTGGCGTACAACCTACGTTATCTCAGTGTGTCCAGAACCATCCGCAAGTGTTGTCCGTGCTGCGTCTGATCTCGAGAATAGATGAGCACATCATCAATGAAAACCACCACGAACTGGTCCAAGTATGGTCTAAACACCCGGTTCATCAAGTCCATGAAGGCAGCGGGGGCATTGGTCAGACCAAACAGCATGACCAAAAACTCGAGTGTCTGTACCGGGTGCGGAAAGCTGTCTTGGAGACGTCTGCCTCCTTGATCCTCAACTGGTGGCATCCAGAACTCAAGTCGATCTTGGAGAATACCGTGGCACCTCGCAGCTGGTCAAACAAGTCATCGATCCTCGGCAGCGGATATCTGTTCTTGATGGTGGCCCTATTCAGCTATCGGTAGTCCACACAAAGGCGTAGGGTACCATCCTTCTTCTTTACGAACAGTACCGGGACTCCCCAGGGAGACGCGCTGGGCCTCACAAAGCCCTTCTCCAAAAGATCCTGCAACTGAGACTTGAGCTCTCGCAGCTCAAGTGGTGCCATCCTGTACGGTGCTGTGGGGTTGGGGCTGGTCCCTGGTACTAGTGAGATCTCAAACTCAATCTCACGCTCAGGCGGAAGTCCTGGCAACTCGTCTGGGAACAAGTCGGGGTACTCTCTGACCACCGGGATACTCTGAAAGTCTGCCACAGGGCTGGGCTCTGCCACCACACAAGATAGGAAGCCCTTACACCCCTGGCTCAAAAGACTCGCTGCCCGAAGTGCAGAAATGCACCTGAAGCCTCCGTCCACTGGCTGACCGTGGAACTCGAAAGAAGGCAACTCCGGTATGGAGAAGACGATCTTTCTCTCAAAATAGTCCACCAAGGCGTGGTAAGCGGACAACCAGTCCATCCCCAGAATTACGCCAAAGTCCTCCATTTGTATCATAATCAGGTCAGCGGGAAGGTTGTGTCCCCCAACACTGACCTCGCAACCCGTGTATACCTCCTTAGCTACAAACAGCTGACCACTCGGACCTCTGATCACGAACGGACCCTCTAACAGCATATAATCCTGGCCCAAACTAACCGCGAAACGAGTGCGTAGCGCCGAAATCGAAAAGCATGTAAACGAGTGATGAGAACCTCATCATGAGCCATAACTAGCTCATTTTGACCTAATACAAAGGATAAAAGCTCCTGCATATCTCAAGGAAAGGCTTAACTCAGAGAATTCTGAGTTTGAGAAGAAAATAAGTCATAAGGGGTAAAAGTGCAATTTTACCAGTACAATCTGCATACAGGGTAATTCAGGGCCCAAACATAGGTCAAAGCAGCTTAATAAGAATAAAAGTGGGATGAGATGATCTAGCAAGGGCTACAGCACTTCCAAGAAACCAAATGATAATCTGTAACCCTAAAACAACCCACTTCAATTCACAAGGTTCGAGGCAAAGTAAAAATAGAATAAACCCTCTAAAATTCATAGAAAAATAATCTCTAGGGTTTAGAACCTTCAATTTGGCCTTTAGAACCCATTTTGACCTACATTGAGAACCATGCCCAATTAATAACTTAATTTGGGTTTTTGCACAAATTGACCGGTCAGACAAGGTTTAATATGAAAATGAAATTCACCATCAGATTCCTTAGGTCCTAATTAGTCATGTATGAAAACTTGAGCCTAAGAAGAAACCTCCTTGACCGACTTTACACTTTGGTCCTCATACATTTACTCTTTGGCCCTCAACTTCTGAACCCTCGCATTTTGGCCCCTAACTCTCCTTCGTTCTTTGCAATCAGGTCCCTCCTGCAAAACCTGCCAGCACCATGCTCCGGCGACCTTGCGCGGAGCATGGCGCCGCGCAGGGTGAGGTGGGGAACCTGGCAAGTAAACCGGGGGTGCCCTGCGTCGTCAGCCGTCGCAGGGACACCCCCCTGGTCGTTGCAGCCCACCATACCGGCCGTGCGAACGCACGGACGGTATGGGTTCTTGTTTCCGACCATTCTCCGGCGAGGGAGACACGTCGTCTCCCTCCGCCTTCCTCCCTGTTTGATCCCTATAAATACCCCCAGTTGCTCCACCGACCAGGGCAGCTTGGATCTGACGGAGAAAACCCCCAACTTTCCTCTCTTCTCACTCCGGCAGACGCCCACCAGCTCCGGCGGTTCTTCCTCCTCCTCCTCTTCGCCCTGCCGCAATACCAGCAGCAGAGACTTCTCCCCCTGCTCTTCCCGCGTCGCGCAATACCGGCGCGCGCTGCCTCTGCCCCGTCGTCACCGCCGTCCTCCCCCCACTGGGCATCGTCTTCTCCGGCGACAGTCGATACGACTGTCGCCCTGTTCCTCCCCCTTCGTCCCTGCAAGTAAGTTAGAACTATTTCCCTTCTTCTCCTCTTTCTTTCCCCGCTTTCAATTTATTCAATTAAGCCCTCTACCGACCCTGACCACCTTCACCCCCTTCGCCTCCGACCACCCTCCGGCGAGCCGCTCCCATCACCTCAGCAACCCACACGGCTCGCCGACCCTCACCGAACCTCCGCCTCATCACACTGAGCACCCCCCACCCCTTCACTGCCACTCCACACCTCCGTAACAATCCCCCGAACAAACCCATTCCTCCGGTTGCAGTCCGACCCAGGGCTGCCGCCAGACACCACCTTGCGGCCTGCCGCGCAGCTCCTCACCTTCGCCGTGCCACGGCGAAGGTTCCCCAGTGGTTTGATCAGGCCGCGAGGCCATATTCGTGTCCGACAGGTTTTGAGGTTCGACCGCCATTGACGCACATTGAAGCAGCTTCTCCCGCGCTCCAGGCTTGAGGACTCCAGGTCTCCAGCTGCTGCGGAGTACAGGGAGTCTTGCGAAGGCAGCCAGCCAGCAACCTATGCAAATCGAAGCCGCAGCTGCAGAAGCCAGGCCGCGGTCTCCCAGCAGGCGCACGCGAGGAACGGTCTGCGTTTAGTCCCACATCGGTAAGCTGCACACCCGTTCCACTGTTTAAATTGATTTTGTGCAGTAGCCTTACTGCCTCAGTACACGGGGTGAGGTCCCCTTACACCCGCCCGGTTACCCGGTCTCGTCCGCGCTCACGCCCCGCGGACCTGACCCGACCCGACTTAGACTGACCTGCACTCCTCGCCCACCACGCACGCCGGTGGGCCTGGACCCGGGCGTGACCCGAACCCGATTACCCGGTAGCTCTGGGAGAGCTTTCCGAAGAGTGGTTTCAGAGAGAAAGAGAGACGCGGGAGGGGGGTAGAGTAGGTTTTGCCTCTGACGAAAAACTCTGAAGTATGCAGGCACAGGCGAAGAAGAAAACCCGCGGAAGAAGAAGGAGCTGCACTGTAGCAAATGCATAGTTAAGTCGTCTAAGCACCGGGTCAGACGACGGAAGGTCAGCAGCCAGAGCAGGAAAGAAGGCAGGCTGAAGAAGAAAGAAGAGGAAGGAGAAAGAAAGAAAAGAAGAGCATCGGCCAAAGAAGAAGAAGAAGAACAAGGAGCTCTGAAGAAAGAAGAACATCATCAAAGAAAGAAGGCAGGCTGAAGAAGAAAGGAAGACTTAGTAGCTGAAGGCAGAAGCTCTGCAGCCATAAAGAAGAAAAGGGAAAAGAGAAAGGGTCACCACAATTGTAGAGAAAGAAGAAGACGAAGAAGAAGAAGAAGGAGCTCTGAAGAAAGAAGAGCATCACCATTGCAGAACATCACCTCTGCAGAACAGAGAGAAAGAAGGAGATCTAAAGAAAGAGAGAAAGAAGAGCATCCCCTCTGCAGAACAAAGAGAAAACAACAAATTCTTTCCCTCTCTCTTTCTTTTTGTAAAAGAAATATGTATATCTCTAGAATACAACTTGCTCCCTGAGTTCGACCTCGGGAACTCTTTTATTTTCCGAGTAAAAAATTTTATATTTGAAGTGTTGGTAATAACCGGCTTTACTACAACGTTATAACAAACTAAAATCCGGTCATCAAAACAACCAACTTCATTTTGGCGCCGCTGCCGGGGAGCAACGGCTATTCTAGAGGTAAACATTCCTGTTTCTTTTAATTTCTGATAATCTCCTCTCTTTTGTGCAGCTACAGGAACTCAAGAAGACAAGCAACCACATGACAACCACTCCGAAGACAGGTAAATTTTTTTCCTCTCACTATTAACCCCTAAACTCTAAAGAGGAAGAAAAGAAAAGAACAAGCAATATAGGGCTAACCTGTCTTCCATACTTAGTAACCATAAAGAGTTGCATGTTTTCAACTCATCACTCCTGCACACTATTAAGGGTATTTAAGGGCTAACACATTCTTGCTTGAGCCCTAATTGCCCAACAAAGAGTTAAATGGACCAAGTAGAGCCAACATAAGGTCAAACATTAGGATTTCAGTAGAGACACACCCCTTAATCAAGAATTGAGGAAATCCAAAAGAGGTGTGCCCAAGCCATTGATTGAAAATAATTAACAAGAAAAATCCTAAACAATTGGCTCTCTCTAAACACTTGAACCCTAAAAGAAAGGACCCAAAAAGCTCTCAAAAACAAGAGGTAAAGTTGACCCCTTTGGGTTAACCAACCTTAAATTAGGTCACTCTTTGCACTTAAAAAGACTAAAGTTCAAGTGAAACCTTAAGCACCCTGATCTTAAAATTGGTAGACTTAAGAGGTCAAGATCCCCATTCTGGTCTACCTGGAACCGCAGTGACAAGAGAGGTCGGGTGGGGGAAACCCTGTAACCCGTGGGGACGCTCTACCGTGTAGGGGTCTTCGCGGGACTCTCCCTCTCTGGCTGCCCAGGTAATTCTCAGGTGGACGATCTTTCTGATCAAGGGGTCCATCTGCCCCGAACCTCTATAGTCACCCAACATTTTTTTTTGGGGTGTCTTGATTGGGTCCAGCACCTTTTAATCTCATCACATCCTTCAGTATATGCTTGGAAGGAGGTCCTTGAATCCTCCTTTAGGAATTCACTTGCCCTTAGGTTAGGCCTCAGTTCCCTTGTTTATGCAGCACCACCACATTAATCTTTCCTCTGATACTCCCTTCTTCCATCTTGGCACAACACGAGTCTACATCGAAGCCTTTGATTCCACATCTTGATTCCACCACCTAATCCAAATATGCAGCCAAACCACCTAAGACTACCATTCAAGAAACCTGAATATCGGAGATCTATGAAAGATAAAATGATCGAGGATGCCATAAAATTCTATGAAAAAGAAGAAAAAACCTCAACACCAATAGGAGATATTCAGGTTGATGTCCCAACAACCACAGCCTTCATCATAAACTGTGCCCAAATTCTATTGACTGAAATTTCAAAAGGATCAACCCGAGATATGCTCATGACAGGATACATTGAGATGGAAAAATTACACCAATCTGAATACCTTCAATGCTTGACAAATCCTGTACTTTGGGAACAACACCAAGATGCCCTTATGAAACGGGTAGAAATGATGAAATCAGTAGAACAAATTATCAACCAGAAATACCCGTATATACCAGAAACAAAGGATGAGTCATCTTGGAGCAGTACTAAGAATCAATCCAGTTTCCCAGACCTCGGGATTGAGGCACAAGGTGGTTGTCGACTCCCAACCCAAATAGAAGATAGCATTAAAATAGGTTGGGAAGTTGCAGGAGAAAACAATGCTGAGCCAACCCTAGGCCATGAATCACCAAGCTTAGAACTCCAAGACTCCTGCAATAACAAGATTAGAATTGAACCTCTGGAGGGTATAAATTCCACCCCTTGTTTTGATAAGGTGACCCTCGAAGGTTATTCGGACTTAGGTTCTAATAATTCTACCCACATCCTAAGCCTAGAACCTAGATCTGAAACTTATTGGGAAGATTTTGAGGCCCTTTATGAGAAAGATCAAATTTTTACAAAATATGATTCCGGGCCTCTATTTAATGAATATCCCTCTCCAACATCCTCAGGAAGTCTGATCGATTTCTCAGAAAACATGCCAATTTATGATACAGAAACTGAGGAGTTGGATGAGCAAGGTTTTAATGGGGTCTATCCTACCAGCTTAGAGCTTGAACAGAACATCTTTTTGAGCCCAGAAGTGACATATAGGCTAGAACCCAATCAGGCTGCTGATTCCACATTTGATGATTTTTGCTGTGGTGGAATTCATGATCATGAATCTCATTTTCGCCAACTCTCCGACAATTTCAAATCTGACTATAATTGCGGAGAGATTCCCCTTCCTGAACACGCCAGGCCTATCTACGACCTCAGTTCTCATGACTCTAACTCCGACTCTGAGGTCCTGATTCCCGAGATCACCGATAACACAGAATCATTCCTTTTCGATCCTCAGGAACCAAAAACAGAAAATGCCAAGAGTGATTGCAACCAAGAATCCAAATTTTTTCTCGAATCCGATTCCTCTCATCCTACAAACACTCTTCCGGCATTTGATAGTTACCCAGAGGACTCTCTACAGAAAACCACCTATCATCTGTTTCTAGAAGAGCCCTCGTACACAATGGCCACCTCGTCCGCATACACAGAACAGGTCAAAACCTCTCCCAAACCCCGACCCGCAACCGGACTCAATTTCTATTCAGATTCACCTCTCACCGAGCCGATTGCATTTCCACATCGGGTTCCGAACATTGATCAGACTACATACCATGCTCTATCATTCTCTGATCACCCCTGTAGGGTTCCTGCATCAACCACTGATTATCCTACGGGTCCCTACTCTGACCAGGCTGATTCGGCTCAGCCAAACCCTGGGTTTACACTTCCACATCCATCTGAGCTTCATAGTTTAGGGTGGGCTCCACACCTTTTTATCCACATCTATCAACCCACCAGATTGATTGGGTTTGGGCTGCATCATCAGCCTGTTGATCTGAACAAGCACCTGGTTGGACCAACCAGGCTCTTAATCAAGGTGCTTGTCTTACAAAACTCCGCTGATTTGACCATCCCCTCTCCATCGCATTTCCCGCTTGGCTGAAGGCATCAAATTTAGCGCTCAACGGGAGGCAGCCCGTCATTCTCTTTGAAAACCTGAAACTTGTTCTGACAGCTTTTGCACTTGAAGTTCACACTTTAGGACAGCCGACTCCACCTCAGGTGCTTGCATCTGAGATTAGAAATCGTCCGCAACAGTCACCCTGACCCATTCACTCATCAAAACAGCTATCCTAATGTATGAACTTAGTTGAATAAAAACCCCTAGGTTACAATGAGGACATTGCAAATCTTAGGCATGGGGGGGTATGAAAGTACAAAAACTTGTAAGAAAAGGTTTCAAACAAAAAAATTCACATATGCCAAAAATACCATAAAAATTAAAAAAAATTTTCGAAAAAGAATAAGAGGAAAAGAGGAGAAGGAAAATTTTGGGAAGGAGAAAAGAAACAAAATGAAAAAGGAGCACAAAATTATGAGAAAAAGTGATAGTCATTAGTAAGGAACTAAGGAATTAACCTAAGTTCTAGAACTCATTCAAGAAAATAACTGAAAAGTGCACAATGAGATTAGTAAGAATGCAAACCGTAGGCATTCTTGAATAGACTCTTAGTACCCATTAAGATCTGGACACTCCTCAAGAGGTTGAGGAAAATGAAAAGCTGAAGTATTAGGTCTAAGGCTTAGGGAGTATTCGGCCTCGTTAACTAATTTTTGGTTTACGGGACTCAGTAACCTAAGCACCCTAATCTCACACACAGCCTGGTTCAGCAAGCGTAAAAATCAGAATCACGCAGAAGCGTCGCAAAAATCTGAAAAGAACACCTAGAATAGGAGCGGCCGATCAACACAAGTTGATTTGGATGAGTTCCCAGCGCAGAGAGGCGGGGAAATCCCCTCGAAGATGCGTAACAAAATATCATCTCCTCGGTGCTTGTCTCTTAGGATATTTACATATCCTACTGGGGGCATGTAAGCACTCCGCTGGTTCAGATTCCATGGATGGCATTATCTCGAAATGTCAATTGCCAGGGTCTGGATTCGGCCACGGAATACCATGGATGGGATCATCTCGAAATCTCAATAGCCAGGGTTCCGGGGGTTGCCATGGGCGGTGCTATCTCGAAGCATCGATCGCCAGGAACCCTTGAGGATTGATGATGGGAGCAAGGAATCTGATACAGACCGTGTTGAAAAGCCAATCCTAGGCTAGAACTAAAAAGAAAAAGAGAGAGAAAACTCTCCAAACAGAAAAACTTTCTATCTCTCTCTTACAAAACGCACTGCGAACTGAGCCAGGGCTAAAATCATTTCAAGCACGGGTGCTTTAACCACGAAGTCCAATAAACCTTAGGTTAGTTCTTGTGAGCCTTAAAAACCTTTGCTAAAAGACTGAGGCTAAGGCTAGACAGATTTGGATCTTGATTGGTACTAGAGTACCTTTTAGGCCTATGGTCAGCATTCTAACCTAATCTATGCTCAAATAAAAAAGGCACTTATCTAAAACTATTAAAAACTTCATGGTCTAGAACAAGGGTTGAAACCTTAAGTTTTTGCTAAGGGACTAGCAAAAGCTAGGCATGGGGGTATGATGAGAACCTCATCATGAGCCATAACTAGCTCATTTTGACCTAATACAAAGGATAAAAGCTCCTGCATATCTCAAGGAAAGGCTTAACTCAGAGAATTCTGAGTTTGAGAAGAAAACAAGTCATAAGGGGTAAAAGTGCAATTTTACCAGTACAATCTGCATACAGGGTAATTCAGGGCCCAAACATAGGTCAAAGCAGCTTAATAAGAATAAAAGTGGGATGAGATGATCTAGCAAGGGCTACAGCACTTCCAAGGAACCAAATGATAATCTGTAACCCTAAAACAACCCACTTCAATTCACAAGGTTGGAGGCAAAGTAAAAATAGAATAAACCCTCTAAAATTCATAGAAAAATAATCTCTAGGGTTTAGAACCTTCAATTTGGCCTTTAGAACCCATTTTGACCTACATTGAGAACCATGCCCAATTAATAACTTAATTTGGGTTTTTGCACAAATTGACCGGTCAGACAAGGTTTAATATGAAAATGAAATTCACCATCAGATTCCTTAGGTCCTAATTAGTCATGTATAAAAACTTGAGCCTAAGAAGAAACCTCCTTGACCAACTTTACACTTTGGTCCTCATACATTTACTCTTTGGCCCTCAACTTCTGAACCCTCGCATTTTGGCCCCTAACTCTCCTTCGTTCTTTGCAATCAGGTCCCTCCTGCAAAACCTGCCAGCACCATGCTCCGGCGACCTTGCGCGGAGCATGGCGCCGCGCAGGGTGAGGTGGGGAACCTGGCAAGTAAACCGGGGGTGCCCTGCGTCGTCAGCCGTCGCAGGGACACCCCCCTGGTCGTTGCAGCCCACCATACCGGCCGTGCGAACGCACGGACGGTATGGGTTCTTGTTTCCAACCATTCTCCGGCGAGGGAGACACGTCGTCTCCCTCCGCCTTCCTCCCTGTTTGATCCCTATAAATACCCCCAGTTGCTCCACCGACCAGGGTAGCTTGGATCTGACGGAGAAAACCCCCAACTTTCCTCTCTTCTCACTCCGGCAGACGCCCACCAGCTCCGGCGGTTCTTCCTCCTCCTCCTCTTCGCCCTGCCGCAATACCAGCAGCAGAGACTTCTCCCCCTGCTCTTCCCGCGTCGCGCAATACCGGCGCGCGCTGCCTCTGCCCCGTCGTCACCGCCGTCCTCCCCCCACTGGGCATCGTCTTCTCCGGCGACAGTCGATACGACTGTCGCCCTGTTCCTCCCCCTTCGTCCCTGCAAGTAAGTTAGAACTATTTCCCTTCTTCTCCTCTTTCTTTCCCCGCTTTCAATTTATTCAATTAAGCCCTCTACCGACCCTGACCACCTTCACCCCCTTCGCCTCCGACCACCCTCCGGCGAGCCGCTCCCATCACCTCAGCAACCCACACGGCTCGCCGACCCTCACCGAACCTCCGCCTCATCACACTGAGCACCCCCCACCCCTTCACTGCCACTCCACACCTCCGTAACAATCCCCCGAACAAACCCATTCCTCCGGTTGCAGTCCGACCCAGGGCTGCCGCCAGACACCACCTTGCGGCCTGCCGCGCAGCTCCTCACCTTCGCCGTGCCACGGCGAAGGTTCCCCAGTGGTTTGATCAGGCCGCGAGGCCATATTCGTGTCCGACAGGTTTTGAGGTTCGACCGCCATTGACGCACATTGAAGCAGCTTCTCCCGCGCTCCAGGCTTGAGGACTCCAGGTCTCCAGCTGCTGCGGAGTACAGGGAGTCTTGCGAAGGCAGCCAGCCAGCAACCTATGCAAATCGAAGCCGCAGCTGCAGAAGCCAGGCCGCGGTCTCCCAGCAGGCGCACGCGAGGAACGGTCTGCGTTTAGTCCCACATCGGTAAGCTGCACACCCGTTCCACTGTTTAAATTGATTTTGTGCAGTAGCCTTACTGCCTCAGTGATGAGAACCTCATCATGAGCCATAACTAGCTCATTTTGACCCAATACAAAGGATAAAAGCTCCTACATATCTCAAGGAAAGGCTTAACTCAGAGAATTCTGAGTTTGAGAAGAAAACCAGTCATAAGGGGTAAAAGTGCAATTTTACCAGTATAATCTGCATACAGGGTAATTCTGGGCCCAAACACAGGTCAAAACAGCTTAATAAGAATAAAAGTGGGATGAGATGATCTAGCAAGGGCTACAGCACTTCCAAGGAACCAAATGATAATCTGTAACCCTAAAACAACCCACTTCAATTCACAAGGTTCGAGGCAAAGTAAAAATAGAATAAACCCTCTAAGATTCATAGAAAAATAATCTCTAGGGTTTAGAACCTTCAATTTGGCCTTTAGAACCCATTTTGACCTACATTGAGAACCATGCCCAATTAATAACTTAATTTGGGTCTTTACGCAAATTGATCGGTCAAACAAGGTTTAATATGAAAATGAAATTCACCATCAGATTCCTTAGGTCCTAATTAGTCATGTATAAAAACTTGAGCCTAAGAAGAAACCTCCTTGACCGACTTTACACTTTGGTCCTCATATATTTACTCTTTGGCCCTCAACTTTTGAACCCTCGCATTTTAGCCCCTAACTCTCCTTCGTTCTTTGCAATCAGGTCCCTCCTGCAAAACCCTGCCAGCACCATGCTCCGGCGACCTTGCGCGGAGCATGGCGCCGCGCAGGGTGAGGTAGGGGACCTGGCAAGTAAACCGGGGGTGCCCTGCGTCGTCAGCCGTCGCAGGAGCACCCCCCTGGTCATTGTAGCCCCCCCATACCGGCCGTGCGAACGCACGGACGGTATGGGTTCGTGTTCCGACCATTCTCCGGCGAGGGAGACACGTCGTCTCCCTCCGCCTTCCTCCCTGTTTCATCCCTATAAATACCCCCCGCTGCTCCACCGACCAGAGCAGCCTGGATCTGACGGAGAAAACCCCCAACTTTCCTCTCTTCTCACTCCGGCAGACGCCCACCAGCTCCGGCGGTTCTTCCTCCTCCTCCTCTTCGCTCTGCCGCAATACCAGCAGCAGAGACTTCTTCCCCTGCTCTTCCCGCGTCGCGCAATACCGGCGCGCGCTGCCTCTGCCCCGTCGTCACCGCCGTCCTCCCCCCACTGGGCATCGTCTTCTCCGGCGACAGTCGATACGACTGTCGCCCTGTTCCTCCCCCTTCGTCCCTGCAGTTAAGTTAGAACTACTCCCCTTCTTCTCCTCTTTCTTTCCCCGCTTTCAATTTAGTCAATTAAACCCTCGACCGCTCCTGTTCACCCTCACCCTCTCCGCCTCCGACCACCCTCCGGCGAGCCGCTCCCATCACCTCAACGACCCACACGGCTCGCCGACCACCGCAGAACCTCCGCCTCCTCATCCTGATCCTCTTCCGCCCCTCCACTTCCCACCAAACGCCCTCTGCAGATCCACCGAACACACCCACTTCTTCGCTCACAGTTTGACCTAGGACGACCTGTTGGCTCCATCTCGCCCCCTGCAGACCCCCTGACCACCTTCGCCGTGCCACGGCGAAGGTCCCCCGCCTGTCTGATTTGGCCGAGAGGCCGTTCTTCTGTGACCAGGTGACTCGCCCGCCGTCGCCATTACTGCGCAGGCAGAGCTGCTTCACCTGCAGGTGCAGGCACGCCTTCGCCCAGGTTTGACTCCCAGGTTGCGCAGGGACTCTCCGCGAAACGTCCCAGGTTCACAGATGGGGCGAAGGCCGCGCGGGAAGCCACGATCGCCCACTGCTCCATCCGCGACGCGCGCTCAATTGGGGTGGGACATTTAGTCCCACCTCGGAACTTCTCGGAGGCGCGCGGACGCATAAAGGCAAAAAGTGCCTTATGCTGTCTGCCTCCTGACCACGGGGTGAGGTCCCTCTCACCCGACCCGGCCTCGTCCGTGACCACGCTCCGCGGACCTGGCCCGACCCGATTAGACCGACCTGCACTCCTCGCCCACCACCGCACGCCGGTGGGCCTGGACCCGGGCCTGACCCGAACCCGATTACCCGGTAGCTCTGGGAGAGCTGTCCCAAGAGTGGTTTCAGAGAGAAAGAGAGACGCGGGGGGGGGGAGGGTAGAGTAGGTTTTGCCTCTTGACGAAAAACTCTGAAGTGTGCAGGCCAAAGAAGAAGAAGAAGACCCGCGGAAGAAGAAGTGCAGGCGAAGAAGAAGGAGCTGCACTGTAGCAAATGCTCAGTTAAGTCGTCGAAGCACCGGGCCAGACGACGGAAAGTCAGCAGCCAGAGCAACACAGAAGGCAGGCTGAAGAAGAAGGAAGGGAGACTTAGTAGCTGAAGGCAGAAGCACCACGATTGCAGAAGAAGAAGAAGAGAGGTCAAGGCAGAAAACCAAAGAAGAAGAACAAGGAGCTCTGAAGAAAGAAAAACATCACCAACGCAGGAACAGCAGGAAGAAGAAGAGCATCACCATTGCAGAAGAAGATTATCACCATAGCAGAAACCAAGGAAGAAGAAGAAGGAGATCTGAAGAAAGAGAAAGAAAGAAGAACATCACAACAAATTCTTTCCCTCTCTCTTTATTTTGTAAAAGAAACATGTATATCTCTAGAATACGACTTGCTCCCTGAGTTCGACCTCGGGAACTCTTTCATTTTCCGAGTAAAAAAATTTATATTTGAAATGTTGGTAATAACCGGCTTTACTACAACGTTATAACAAAACCCGGTTGCCGCCTACGTTCTCATTTTGGCGCCGTTGCCGGGGAGCAACGGCTATTCTAGAGGTAAACTTTCCTGTATCTTTTAATTTCTGATAATCTCCTCTCTTTTGTGCAGCTACAGGAACTCAAGAAGACAAGCAACGACAACCACTCCGAAGACAGGTAAATTCTTCCTCTCACTATTAACCCCTAAACTCTAAAGAGGAAGAAAAGAAAAGAACAAGCAATATAGGGCTAACCTGTCTTCCATACTTAGTAATCATAAAAAGTTGCATGTTTTCAACTCATCACTCCTGCACAATCTTAAAATTGGTAGACTTAAGAGGTCAAGATCCCCATTCTGGTCTACCTGGAACCGCAGTGACAAGAGAGGTCGGGTGGGGGAAACCCTGTAACCCGTGGGGACGCTCTACCGTGTAGGGGTCTTCGCGGGACTCTCCCTCTCTGGCTGCCCAGGTAATTCTCAGGTGGACGATCTTTCTGATCAAGGGGTCCATCTGCCCCGAACCTCTATAGTCACCCAACAATTTTTGGGTGTCTTGATTGGGTCCAGCACCTGCTTATCTCATCCAGCCCTTCAGTATTTTTCAGGAGGTCCTTGAAACCACCTATAGAAATTCACTCTCCCCGAGGCTAAGCCTCGGCTCCTTTGTTTTTGCAGAAATCATTCACATAGCCCCTCTTTCCTCTGATTCTGAACAAAATCCCCTTCTTCCATCTTGATTCAAACTTTGATTCTATTCCACCACCTGATCCAATTATGCAGCCTAATTACCTAGCAAGACTACCATTCAAGAAACCTGAATATCGGAGATCTATGAAAGATAAAATGATCGAGGATGCCATAAAATTCTATGAAAAAGAAGAAAAAACCTCAACACCAATAGGAGATATTCAGGTTGATGTCCCAACAACCACATCCTTCATCATAAACTGTGCCCAAATTCTATTGACTGGAATTTCAAAAGGATCAACCCGAGATATGCTCATGACAGGATACATTGAGATGGAAAAATTACACCAATCTGAATACCTTCAATGCTTGACAAATCCTGTACTTTGGGAACAACACCAAGATGCCCTTATAAAACGGGTAGAAATGATGAAATCAGTAGAACAAATTATCAACCAGAAATACCCGTATATACCAGAAACAGAGGATGAACCATCTTGGAACAGTATTAAGGAACCATTCAGTTTCCCAGATCCCGGGATTGAGGCACAAAGTGGTTGTAAAATCCCAACCCAGATAGAAGACAATGTTGCATTAGGTTGGGATATTGCAGGAGAACACAATGCTGAGCCAACCCTAGGCCATGAATCACCAAGCTTAGAACTCCAAGACTCCTGCAATGACAAGATTAGAATTGAACCTCTCGAGGGTATAAATTCCACCCCTTGTTTTGATAAGGTGACCCTCGAAGGTTATTCAGACTTAGGTTCTAATAATTCTACCCACATCCTAAGCCTAGAACCTAGATCTGAAACTTATTGGGAAGATTATGAGGCCCCTTATGAGAAAGATCAAATTTTTACAGAATATGATTCCGGGCCTTTATTTGATGAATGTCCTTTTCCAATACCCTCAGGAAATCTGATTGATTTTTCAGAAAACATGCCAATTTATGAAACAGAAACTGAGGAGTTGGATGAGCAAGGTTTTAATGGGATCTATCCTACCAGCTTAGAGCTTGAACAGAACATCTTTTTGAGCCCAGAAGTGACATATAGACTAGAACCCAGTCAGGCTGCTGATTCCACATCTGATGATTTGTGCTGTGGTGGAATTCATGATCATTTTCGCCAACTCTCCGACAATTTCAGATCTGACTATAATTGCGGATAGATTCCCCTTCCTGAACACACCAGGCCTATCCACGACCTCAGTTCACATGACTCTGACTCTGAGGTCCTGATTCCCGAGATCACTGATAACACAGAATCATTCCTTTTCGATCCTCAGGAACCAAAAACAGAAAATGCCAAGAGTGATTGTAACCCAGAATCCAAATTTTTTCTAGAATCCGATTTCTTTCATCCTACAGACACTCTTCCGGCATTTGATAGTTACCCAGAGGACTCTCTACAGGAAACCACCTATCATCCGTCTCTAGAAGAGCCCTCGTACACAATGGCCACATCAGCCGCACACACAGAACGGATCAAAACCTCTTCCCAACCTCAACCTGCAACCGGACTCAATTTCTATTCAGATTCACCTCTCACCAAGCCGATTGCATTTCCACATCGGGTTTCGAACATTGATCAGACTACATGCCATGCTCTATCATTCTCTGATCACCCCTGTAGGGTTCCTGCATCAACCACTGATTATCCTACGGGTCCCTACTCTGACCAGGCTGATTCGGCACAGCCAAACCCTGCGTTTACACTTCCACATCCATCTGAGCCTCATAGTTTATGGTGGGTTCCACACTTTTTTATCCACATCTATCAACCCACTAGATTGATTGGGTTTGGGCTGCATCATCAGCCTGTTGATCTGAACAAGCACCTGGTTGGACCAACCAGGCTCTTAATCAAGGTGCTTGTCTTACAAAACTCTGCTGATTTGACCATCCCCTCTCCATCGCATTTCCCGCTTGGCTGAAGGCATCAAATTTAGCGCTCAACAGGAGGCAGCCCGTCATTCTCTTTGAAAACCTGAAACTTGTTCTGACAGCTTTTTGCACTTGAAGTTCACACTTTAGGACAGCCGACTCCACCTCAGGTGCTTGCATCTGAGATTAGAAATCGTCCGCAACAGTCACCCCGACCCATTCACTCATCAAAACAGCTATCCTAATGTATGAACTTAGTTGAATAAAAACCCCTAGGTTACAATGAGGACATTGCAAATCTTAGGCATGGGGGGGTATGAAAGTGCAAAAACTCGTAAGAAAAGGTTTCAAACAAAAAATTCACATATGCCAAAAATACCATAAAAATTAAAAAATTTTCGAAAAAGAATAAGAGGAAAAGAGGAGAAGGAAAATTTTGTGAAGGAGAAAAGAAACAAAATGAAAAAGGAGCACAAAATTATGAGAAAAAGTGATAGTCATTAGTAAGGAACTAAGGAATTAACCTAAGTTCTAGACCTCATTCAAGAAAATAACTGAAAAGTGCACAATGAGATTAGTAAGAATGCAAACCTTAGGCATTCTTGAATAGACTCTTAGTACCCATTAAGATCTGGACACTCCTCAAGAGGTTGAGGAAAATGAAAAGCTGAAGTATTAGGTCCAAGGCTTAGGAAGTATTCGGCCTCGTTAACTAATTTTTGGTTTACGGGACTCAGTAACCTAAGCACCCTAATCTCACACACAGCCTGGTTCAGTAAGCGTAAAAATCAGAATCACGCAGAAGCGTCGCAAAAATCTGAAAAGAACACCTAGAATAGGAGCGGCCGATCAACACAAGTTGATTTGGACGAGTTCCCAGCGCAGAGAGACGGGAAATCCCCTCGAAGATGCGTAACAAAATATCATCTCCTCGGTGCTTGTCTCTTAGGATATTTACATATCCTACGGGGGGCATGTAAGCACTCTGCTGGTTCAGATTCCATGGATGGCATTATCTCGAAGTGTCAATTGCCAGGGTCTGGATTCGGCCACGGAATACCAGGGATGGGATTATCTCGAAATCTCAATAGCCAGGGTTCCGGGGGTTGCCATGGGCGGTGCTATCTCGAAGCATCGATCGCCAGGAACCCTTGAGGATTGATGATGGGAGCAAGGAATCTGATACAGACCGTGTTGAAAAGCCAATCCTAGGCTAGAACTAAAAAGAAAAAGAGAGAGAAAACTCTCCAAACAGAAAAACTTTCTATCTCTCTCTTACAAAACGCACTGCGAACTGAGCCAGGGCTAAAATCATTTTAAGCACGGGTGCTTTAACCACGAAGTCCAATAAACCTTAGGTTAGTTCTTGTGGGCCTTAAAAACCTTTGCTAAAAGACTGAGGCTAAGGCTAGACAGATTTGGATCTTGATTGGTACTAGAGTACCTTTTAGGCCTATGGTCAGCATTCTAACCTAATCTATGCTCAAATAAAAAAGGCACTTATCTAAAACCATTAAAAACTTCATGGTCTAGAACAAGGGTTGAAACCTTAAGTTTTTGCTAAGGGACTAGCAAAAGCTAGGCATGGGGGTATGATGAGAACCTCATCATGAGCCATAACTAGCTCATTTTGACCCAATACAAAGGATAAAAGCTCCTACATATCTCAAGGAAAGGCTTAACTCAGAGAATTCTGAGTTTGAGAAGAAAACCAGTCATAAGGGGTAAAAGTGCAATTTTACCAGTATAATCTGCATACAGGGTAATTCTGGGCCCAAACACAGGTCAAAACAGCTTAATAAGAATAAAAGTGGGATGAGATGATCTAGCAAGGGCTACAGCACTTCCAAGGAACCAAATGATAATCTGTAACCCTAAAACAACCCACTTCAATTCACAAGGTTCGAGGCAAAGTAAAAATAGAATAAACCCTCTAAGATTCATAGAAAAATAATCTCTAGGGTTTAGAACCTTCAATTTGGCCTTTAGAACCCATTTTGACCTACATTGAGAACCATGCCTAATTAATAACTTAATTTGGGTCTTTACGCAAATTGACCGGTCAAACAAGGTTTAATATGAAAATGAAATTCACCATCAGATTCCTTAGGTCCTAATTAGTCATGTATAAAAACTTGAGCCTAAGAAGAAACCTCCTTGACCGACTTTACACTTTGGTCCTCATATATTTACTCTTTGGCCCTCAACTTTTGAACCCTCGCATTTTAGCCCCTAACTCTCCTTCGTTCTTTGCAATCAGGTCCCTCCTGCAAAACCCTGCCAGCCCCATGCTCTGGCGACCTTGCGCGGAGCATGGCGCCGCGCAGGGTGAGGTAGGGGACCTGGCAAGTAAACCGGGGGTGCCCTGCGTCGTCAGCCGTCGCAGGAGCACCCCCCTGGTCATTGTAGCCCCCCCATACCGGCCGTGCGAATGCACGGACGGTATGGGTTCGTGTTCCGACCATTCTCCGGCGAGGGAGACACGTCGTCTCCCTCCGCCTTCCTCCCTGTTTCATCCCTATAAATACCCCCCGCTGCTCCACCGACCAGAGCAGCCTGGATCTGACGGAGAAAACCCCCAACTTTCCTCTCTTCTCACTCTGGCAGACGCCCACCAGCTCCGGCGGTTCTTCCTCCTCCTCCTCTTCGCTCTGCCGCAATACCAGCAGCAGAGACTTCTTCCCCTGCTCTTCCCGCGTCGCGCAATACCGGCGCGCGCTGCCTCTGCCCCGTCGTCACCGCCGTCCTCCCCCCACTGGGCATCGTCTTCTCCGGCGACAGTCGATACGACTGTCGCCCTGTTCCTCCCCCTTCGTCCCTGCAGTTAAGTTAGAACTACTCCCCTTCTTCTCCTCTTTCTTTCCCCGCTTTCAATTTAGTCAATTAAACCCTCGACCGCTCCTGTTCACCCTCACCCTCTCCGCCTCCGACCACCCTCCGGCGAGCCGCTCCCATCACCTCAACGACCCACACGGCTCGCCGACCACCGCAGAACCTCCGCCTCCTCATCCTGATCCTCTTCCGCCCCTCCACTTCCCACCAAACGCCCTCTGCAGATCCACCGAACACACCCACTTCTTCGCTCACAGTTTGACCTAGGACGACCTGTTGGCTCCATCTCGCCCCCTGCAGACCCCCTGACCACCTTCGCCGTGCCACGGCGAAGGTCCCCCGCCTGTCTGATTTGGCCGAGAGGCCGTTCTTCTGTGACCAGGTGACTCGCCCGCCGTCGCCATTACTGCGCAGGCAGAGCTGCTTCACCTGCAGGTGCAGGCACGCCTTCGCCCAGGTTTGACTCCCAGGTTGCGCAGGGACTCTCCGCGAAACGTCCCAGGTTCACAGATGGGGCGAAGGCCGCGCGGGAAGCCACGATCGCCCACTGCTCCATCCGCGACGCGCGCTCAATTGGGGTGGGACATTTAGTCCCACCTCGGAACTTCTCGGAGGCGCGCGGACGCATAAAGGCAAAAAGTGCCTTATGCTGTCTGCCTCCTGACCACGGGGTGAGGTCCCTCTCACCCGACCCGGCCTCGTCCGTGACCACGCTCCGCGGACCTGGCCCGACCCGATTAGACCGACCTGCACTCCTCGCCCACCACCGCACGCCGGTGGGCCTGGACCCGGGCCTGACCCGAACCCGATTACCCGGTAGCTCTGGGAGAGCTGTCCCAAGAGTGGTTTCAGAGAGAAAGAGAGACGCGGGGGGGGGAGGGTAGAGTAGGTTTTGCCTCTTGACGAAAAACTCTGAAGTGTGCAGGCCAAAGAAGAAGAAGAAGACCCGCGGAAGAAGAAGTGCAGGCGAAGAAGAAGGAGCTGCACTGTAGCAAATGCTCAGTTAAGTCGTCGAAGCACCGGGCCAGACGACGGAAAGTCAGCAGCCAGAGCAACACAGAAGGCAGGCTGAAGAAGAAGGAAGGGAGACTTAGTAGCTGAAGGCAGAAGCACCACGATTGCAGAAGAAGAAGAAGAGAGGTCAAGGCAGAAAACCAAAGAAGAAGAACAAGGAGCTCTGAAGAAAGAAAAACATCACCAACGCAGGAACAGCAGGAAGAAGAAGAGCATCACCATTGCAGAAGAAGATTATCACCATAGCAGAAACCAAGGAAGAAGAAGAAGGAGATCTGAAGAAAGAGAAAGAAAGAAGAACATCACAACAAATTCTTTCCCTCTCTCTTTATTTTGTAAAAGAAACATGTATATCTCTAGAATACGACTTGCTCCCTGAGTTCGACCTCGGGAACTCTTTCATTTTCCGAGTAAAAAAATTTATATTTGAAATGTTGGTAATAACCGGCTTTACTACAACGTTATAACAAAACCCGGTTGCCGCCTACGTTCTCACTCAGTACACGGGGTGAGGTCCCCTTACACCCGCCCGGTTACCCGATCTCGTCCGCGCTCACGCCCCGCGGACCTGACCCGACCCGACTTAGACTGACCTGCACTCCTCGCCCACCACGCACGCCGGTGGGCCTGGACCCGGGCGTGACCCGAACCCGATTACCCGGTAGCTCTGGGAGAGCTTTCCGAAGAGTGGTTTCAGAGAGAAAGAGAGACGCGGGAGGGGGGTAGAGTAGGTTTTGCCTCTGACGAAAAACTCTGAAGTATGCAGGCACAGGCGAAGAAGAAAACCCGCGGAAGAAGAAGGAGCTGCATTGTAGCAAATGCATAGTTAAGTCGTCTAAGCACCGGGTCAGACGACGGAAGGTCAGCAGCCAGAGCAGGAAAGAAGGCAGGCTGAAGAAGAAAGAAGAGGAAGGAGAAAGAAAGAAAAGAAGAGCATCGGCCAAAGAAGAAGAAGAAGAACAAGGAGCTCTGAAGAAAGAAGAACATCATCAAAGAAAGAAGGCAGGCTGAAGAAGAAAGGAAGACTTAGTAGCTGAAGGCAGAAGCTCTGCAGCCATAAAGAAGAAAAGGGAAAAGAGAAAGGGTCACCACAATTGCAGAGAAAGAAGAAGACGAAGAAGAAGAAGAAGGAGCTCTGAAGAAAGAAGAGCATCACCATTGCAGAACATCACCTCTGCAGAACAGAGAGAAAGAAGGAGATCTAAAGAAAGAGAGAAAGAAGAGCATCCCCTCTGCAGAACAAAGAGAAAACAACAAATTCTTTCCCTCTCTCTTTCTTTTTGTAAAAGAAATATGTATATCTCTAGAATACAACTTGCTCCCTGAGTTCGACCTCGGGAACTCTTTTATTTTCCGAGTAAAAAATTTTATATTTGAAGTGTTGGTAATAACCGGCTTTACTACAACGTTATAACAAACTAAAATCCGGTCATCAAAACAACCAACTTCAACGAGTCTGCCGGAAACTGAAACCATACCTGCCACCACTGATCCCGAAGCTCTGGCATCCTTGTGTGTCAGGGCGTTGATATGCCCCTCAGCCCTAGGTGCGGACGAAGCAGCCATGCTCTGCGCTGGACGGGTAGCTGATGGCCGGTACCCTCCCCGTGACTGCTGTCCTCCTCCTCGTGCCTGGAACCCGCGACCTCCTGCTCGCCCTCTAGTGCTCGGTGCGGGAAGCATCTGCTGACCTCCTGCCCTAGACGGGCAGTCCCTCCTGACGTGGCCCGGCTGGCCACACTGGTTACAGAGGGTAACCCGACTCCCACCCTTGGTGGGTCCCTACTGTCGGATGGGCGGGGGTCGGTGCTAGCAACTAGCCCCTGTCGAGGGCCCCCAAAGGCCACTGATGGCCCTGCAAAATGTGACGGCTCTCCTGCAGGCGCCACGTGTTTCCTCTCTCGCTGGCCCTGTAAGAAGTCTGGTTGGTAGGGTCTCTTCCGCCCGCTGTCAGTATCTCGCGCGGACGGGTTGGTCTCTTTGTATGCCATAGTTGCCTCCACCACCCTCAAGAACATAGGCATCTTCAGGGGTTTGACGTACCCCCGAATCGCAGGCAGGCGCCCCTCGATGAACCTCCAAAGGTGCTCCTCCTCAGTGGCCACTACTGTCGCTGCGAAGCGAGACAGCTCCAGAAAACGCGTGCGGTACGCGCTCACGGTCATCGTCCCCTGGCGGAGAGTGTGGAACTCCCACCTCCTCTGGTCCTGCCACATCTGGGGAAAGTACTGCTCGCAGAAGAGGGTGACGAACCGGTCCGAGGTCGGCTCGTCCCTCTCCTGTTCCCTGATCGCCCTCCACCACCTGTGTGCCGTGCTCTCCAGCTGGTACGTGGCAAAGGCCACGCGGCACTCCACCGGGGGGCGAAGGGTGTCAAAATCCTTCTCGATTTGCTCAAGCCAGTCCTCCGCCTCGGTCGGGTCCTCATCCCCCTTGAAGGAGGGGGGCTTCAGCTTCCGGAACTGCCCGAAAAGCTCGAAGTGGCGCTGCAGTGGAGATGCTGGTGCACCTCCAGGTAAGGAAGCCTCGTGCACAGAAGTGTCGGAGGAAGGTGGGGGCGGTGGCGGCCCATCGCCTCCCCCGCGTCAAGCGCCACGTCCATCACGTGGTCCCACAAAGGACTCCCCCTCCACAGCCCTAGGGAGGGGCACTCGTGGTGGCGGGTGAAGCTCCTCTCGCACTATGTCCCGTATCAGCTGAGCGAGGTCTTGGGCCTGAATGCCCGGGAGAGTGGCTGGTCCACTGAAACGTCGACCTTAACACGCCCACCCCTCCGACCTCGTCCTCGGCCGTACCCACGGCCCGCCTCGCTAGTCCCACGTCGAGGCATCTCCTGTAAGGAGACGCGAAAACAGAATGGAAACACGTCAATATAAAACGCTATCTAACGAAGAAGTCTAAGATCTTATGTCAAAAGAAACGTTGTGGTGGCTACTCTAGTTACAAGCACGCGAATTGGTTATTTTCCAATCAGTTAGTTCACTTCTCGGGACGACCTTGCTCTGATAACATCTTGTTACGACCCGATTCCCGAATCCCTACGAGACACGAGGATCGGACCGACTCGAGTAATCCCAAGACCCAATCGTCCAACGAGAAAGTAACCAAAAGAGCAGTAAAATAAACCACATTCATCATGCACATAACTAGCAGTAACAAAATACAGCAGTAAGGAAAAGAACTACTACAGTATACACCACCACAACAGTCAGTCGTTTCCGTTAACGGGTGTGCCCAAAGCACAGCACGGAACCAGTATAGGGCAGAGCCCTCTCAGTAACAGGGGTCCAGCCCGTCCACAGTAACCAAACAGGGGTCTTGCCCCTCCACAGTCCTAGCACCCTCGCCTGACTACCCTGGTTTAACCAGTGGGCCTAAAAAGTCGGTGTAGGAGGGCTAGCAGAACCCTGGGGCCCATGGGGTAGCTAGTGCTCTCCCTACACTAGTAGCTCTCCTCGGTACTGTGTACATGAGAGCCAAAAGTCGGTACAAAGTGGCCAGACCTAACCCTGATTCCCTGGGGCGGCTAGCTCCGCTCCGCACTAAACAGGGGGATAGTCGCTCTCCTTGGTACTCCATACTCAAGGGCTAGCTCACTTCCCCAATTCTATTCCATTCACTTTCCAGGAGTTCTACTCCTAATTCCTCATAGGGTTCGTGCTCTTTCAACTCAGCCAATTTAGGTTTCATCATTTCAGATTTATATTTATTTAGCCCATGTTCTCAACCGTAATTATCCATTCATAATCAGGCAACTGTTAACCAATTACAGGCAGTTATCGTTTCCTTTCTACTTTTCCAAGACTATAATGTATATGCATTCAAGCTAGTTTTCCAGTCCTAGGATTCATGCCATACCCTAGGATCTATCATTCAATCTAGTTTTCCAGTCCTAGGATTCACGCAATACCCTAGGATCTATCATTCAATCTAGTTTTTCAATCCTAGGGTTCATGCAATACCCTAAACTCTATTAATTATTTCACAAATGCATAATTTTTGATAAATAATTGAAAGGGCTACTCTACCCGTAAAATCGGGAGTACTGGGGGCGTGATCGACAAGCCCGCGTGCTTCCGCAACCCCTAGAGCCGTAACGGAACGGGGTCCTAACACAAGGATCAATTACAAGGAGCCACTCAAAACAGTATACAATTACTGTAAACGGGTAGAGGAACTAAATCTAAGAAGAACGAGACTTGAAACGCGGAAAACAGACTCCAAACGGACCCTAAATGGGTCAAAAACGACAGGTCTGCCCAAAATTAGACATCTGGAACTTCTTCCAGACGTCTTAAATGATAGCTCAGGTCATACCTTGATCTGCGCGGTCCTTCAGACATCCAGAAGCCCGCTAAACCGTCTGGACTTAGTTTCCAGACATCCGATTGTCACCCCGGATGTCTGGAGACCCTCTCCGCGTCTGGTGCTGTGCCCAGACGTCAGATCTGTGTGGGATGGCGTGCCCTTGTGCCTTCCCGAACGGGTCTTGCACACACACGCGATCGTCCATAACACGAAATGAGCAGGACTCTTTGGCGGAACGGCTGCATGGCCGTACACGCGAAAAAGGAAGGAATGTAAAAATATCGTACCTTTCAGACGTCTGGACGTTCCTCCAGCGTCTCCTGCGTCGTCTGGATGTATGCCCAGACATCTGATTTTGGGAAATTTTCCCAGAATCAGGACCTCCTCGCCCTCCGCCCGCAGCGCACGGCCGTGCTGCGTCGCACCCGCTTGCTGCTTAGGTTGCAGCAGCTCCTCCCTAGCACCACGCGCCTGCTACGCAACCGCCGGCCGGCCCTGGCTGCTCCGGCGAGCTCGCAACCTCGCGATCGAGCCCTCTTTCCCTCTCGCAGTAGCCCCTCCTCCCATGCACTCACAACAGCCGCTGCGGCTGCCCTCGCCAGCTCACGCTCTCGCTGACAGGAAGAAGAAGAAGGCGGTGGAGTGAGGGTGAGGGATAGGAGAGGGGTATTTGAAGGCTGCCGAGGGGAGAGAGAGAGAAAGAGCTGCATCTGCAAGGAGGATGGAAAGAGAAGAAGGAGGGCGGCGGGTTCAGTCTGTGGGCGCATGCGCGCAGACGCGAACCCGTACGCCAAAAAAATTTAATTCCAGACGTTTGGGAAGGCTTCTAGACGTCTGACTAGATGTCTGAACCACTTCCCAGACGTCTTAAACGACATTTGACGCCTTGGTTATAACAGCTAGCCACCCCACGGGGCCTGGGGTTCTGTTAGCCTTCCTACACAAACTTTTTAGGCCCACTCGACAAACCAGGGTAGTCAGCGAGGGTGCGTGGACTGTGGAGGGGCAAGACCTCTGGTTGGTTACTGTGGAGGGGCTAGACCCCTATTACTGAGAGGGCTCTGCCATATACTGGTTCCGTGCTGTGCTTTGGGGCGCACCCGTTAGTGGAAACGACTGACCGCGTGCCAGTGCGGGGTAGCTACCAGTGCGTTTATCACGTGTGCCGTAGTCACCGTTACGTCTGTCAGTGACCTTGGGGTGGTTGACTGAGGGTAGGACCACCACGGGGGACTCTCCCGGCCAGGAGAGCACCATGTGCTACTTTTACTTTTCAGAAAAGGCTACAATCAAGATCGTTCCCACGAGGAACATTCGAGATCAAGAGAAAGATCTGAGGAATAACTCAAGAATGAGTAAATAGAAAATAAAGAAAGAAATTAAAAATAACAGCTACTTGTCCACCTTACTGCTTTCTTAGCTAATTGGTTGCCACTCTACCCAGCGTTTCGCTGACGTGTCGCCTTTGTCTCCTTTTCAGGACCAGGTGTTGAGTAGCCAGAGCCTGCGGATGCAGAGGGTGCTGGGCCTAGTAGAGCCCAGTAGTTTCACTTGTGTTGTACCTACTGTACCATTTCTTCTGTTGTAGTGTGTATTTTCTGTTACCACTGTACTCTTTTATTGTAAGCATCATGTTTATGTACCTGTTTAATTCTCTACTATTGTGGTGGTGTGTACTGTAGTAGTTCTTTTCTTTACTGCTGTACTTTTGTTACTGTTAGTTACCTACATGATGAATGTGGTTTATTTTACTGCTCTTTTGATTACTTTCTCGTTGGACGACTGGGTCTTGGGATCAATCGAGTCGGTCCAATTCTCGTGTCTCGTAGGGATTCGGGAATCGGGTCGTAACACAACCTAGTGGCCTACGAGACAAAGCTAAAGCAGAAGAAGGATACATCGGAACCAAAATCGAAGAAGACCCTCGCATTCAGAGTTGCATCGGATAGCGAGGTAAGTTCCAACGATGAAGACTTTAAAATTTTACTCAAAAAGTTTTCCAAATTTTGTAGGGAATCAAAGAAAGAAAAGAAGGGAAGCCCGAGACGTTGCTACCACTGCAACGAGAAAGGGCATCTACGACCAGAATGCTCACTTCTCAAAAAGGAGAAGAAGTCTAAGAAGAAGGCATTCCAAGCAACGTGGGACGACTCAAGCTTGAAGGAAGAAGGGAATCCCCAGGAAGAAATCGCCTGCTTGGGTTTCATGGCAATAGAGGGCAACAGCGAAAGCGACTCTAACAATGAGGTACATTCCGATTTACAAGATGCTTTTGATGAGCTATTTGAACTTAGTAAATCACTTAAGGTAGAAAATAAAACTATTAAAAGGAATCTTAGTTTTCTTAAAAGTGAAAATGAAAGAGAAAAAAATTCAAGGATCTAGAAGCTAGTCCTAAGGATAATAACTTATTATCAGAAAATAAAGATATAATCAATGAAAATACTAAATTGATTGAGGAAAATGCTAGTCTAAAATTAAAAATTTCTAATTTAAAGGCTAAGATGCATATTATAGAAAAAGAAATTGCATGTCTAAGGGAAAACTCTAACAAATTAATCAACAAAGTAGATAATTTTTATCGTCCTAAGATTGAGAAAGGATCTCCTTCAAAGAGACCTGCTAACAGATTCAAATCCAAGGTCACTTGGATACCGAAGAAAAAATTGGAGTCTTGTTTTGTAGGTTTCAAGTGTGACCATAGTACAAGAGATTGGACCTACAAGCTCAAGAACGGTCAACTCGAGTTGGGAGGACCAAGGAGTAGACCAAGGAGGAGAACGAGAAGACCGACGAGATGATGAACAACTTAACAACCCGTTGCACGTCGTCCACCAGATTGGAGACTGGCGCCAATGCCCAGTCCTCCAAGCTACGGATGGGAGTCCCATCCGATGTGGCATCCACCACCTCCATTTGGGCCATTTTATTGGCCATTGTAGGTGAGGTAAAACCCTTTTACCCTATCCCTTTATCATTAGCATAAATAGGGGGAGTTAAAACTATGAGCTATTTGTCAATAATTAAGGGGGAGATCATGTTAGCTATATTTCCTTTAGAAAGGGGGAGAAAAATAATAGCTATCTTGTTGTTATAAAAAGGGGGAGGACATTACTCTTGTTAAAAGAAATTTAACCCAATTGTAGAAGAGCATGTTTTAAGGGGGAGTTATAGGAAATTCAAAATCATTTAAACCTTTTTGATAATTTCAAAAAGGGGGAGGATTTTATGCATTATTATTTATGATTTTGTCATCATCAAAAAGGGGGAGATTGTTTGTACTAGAGCATCACGATCGTTTATTTTGATGATAACAAAACACGTGTCAATTAACATTTGCACTTGAAGTCTTAGATTTCAGGTTAATTGCAAATGGAGACTTGGTTCGATAGAGTTCGAGCTCGCATCCATGACGGATTGGAGGAGCTTGATGGAGAACAGAGGAGCTTCGCGAGGAGCAATAGCTTGAAGAAGGAAGGAGATGAAGAATATGATAGATTTCCCTTCCTTTGTACTATGTATTTTTGTTTCTTTTGTTGCTCTTTATTTTGTTTCTTAGATTCATGTTAAAGAGCTTCAAAAAATCCTAATAGTAGTCCTAGGAACACATGTACAACCTTAGGATACCTAGGTTTTCTGTAGAGAACTTAGAAAACCAAAATAGGGTTTAAATAGCCTTATCAGACGTCTAATATGAAAATTAGACGTCTGAAAATAACTTTTAAGACGTCTGACTGTTGACTCAGGCGTCTGATAATATTTAGGCTGGACTTAGTTCTGTCTGATGAAATCAGACGTCCAGACCTTAGTTCAGACGTCTTAGGAGACGTCTGATGATTTTGCCAGATGTCCAATTAGTGGACCATTGGCTTCCTTAGCAAACATTGAGGAAATGACCATTAGCCTCGTATTAGACGTCCGTGGAGGACCCCAGATGTCTGATACATGACCGTTTTGCCTCGGCTGACCCAAAATCTCTTCTTAGAGATTTTCTAGCCGTTGCACTCCCTTGGGAATCCATTTCCGCAGAAAAGTAAGTTTCCAGACGTCCAAACTTAGTGCCAGACGTCCTGTATGTCGTCTGATGACAATTCACTAAAACCATGTTTAGGTTTGATTCAAGTCAGGGAGGAAAGTCGCCTAAAATCAGACATCTGACTTAGTTCCCAGATGTCTTAAACAGGTTTTCCAGACGTTTAATGCCAGGACCAGACATCTGATGACCCTATCAGAATCATGATTAATTCTGACTACGACCTGTTTTGCCTTGGGTTCAAGCCCAATGGCTATGGAAGCCTTCCAAGGCCTTCCAAAGCCTTCCTAGGCCCTTTATAAATAGAGGAGAACCCTTGCCACTTAAAGATACACCAAGCAACATAATTTCCACTCTTTTGTGTCAAAAAGAAGAAGATCAAATAAAAGAAAGCTCTTGGTCTCCAAGCCTTGTTCTACACCTAGAGAGCTTGATACCTGTTGCACACCTGCTCTCCCTCCGTGATTAAGAGAGCGACAAAGCGTCGTTGCGTGGTTCAAGCACTCGCGTCACCGATTCGATGCACTTCTAACAAAGGAAAGCATTCTAACTCCTATGGTAGCTAGGTGATGAGAACCTCATCATGAGCCATAACTAGCTCATTTTGACCTAATACAAAGGATAAAAGCTCCTACATAACTCAAGGGAAGGCTTAACTCAGAGAATTCTGAGTTTGAGAAGAAAACAAGTCATAAGGGGTAAAAATGCAATTTTACCAGTATAATCTGCATATAGGTCCAAACATAGGTCAAACAAACCAAATAAGAAGGAAAGTGGGATGATCTGATAAGGGCTACAGCAATTCCAAGGAACTAAATGATAATCTGTAACCTTAAAACAATCCCACTTCAATTCGCGAGGTTCGAGGCAAATTAAAAATAGAATAAACCCTCTAAAATTCATAGAAAAATAATCTCTAGGGTTTAGAACCTTCAATTTGGCCTTCGGAACCCTTTTTGACCTACATTGAGAACCATGCCCAATTAATAACTTAATTTGGGTTTTTGCATAAATTGACCAGTCAAACAAGGTTTAATCTAGAAATAAAATTCACTATCATAATCCTTAGGTCCCAATTATTCATGTATAAAAACTTGAGCCTAAGAGGAAACCTTCTTGACCAACTTTACACTTTGGTCCTCATTTATTTACTTTTTGGCCCTCAACTTTTGAACCCTCACATTTCTACCCCTAACTCTTCTTCGTTCTTTGCATTCAGGTCCCTCCTGCCAAAACCTGACCAGCACCATGCTCCGGCGACCTTGCGCGGAGCATGGCGCCGCGCAGGGTAAGGGGGAGGGTCTGGTAAGACAACCGGGGGTGCCCTGCATCGTCAGCTGTCGCAGGAACACCCCCCTGGTCGCTGCAACCCACCATACCGGCCGTGCGAACGCACGGACGGTATGGGTCTCCATCTCCGGCGTCCTCCGACGAGGGAGACACGTCGTCTCCCTCCGCCCTCCTCTCTGATTCCGCCTCTATAAATACCCCCGTCGCTCCGTCGTTCTGAGCAGCTCGGTCCTGACGGAGAAAGACCCCCACTTCCTCTCTTCCCACTCCGACAGGAAGCCCTCCAGCTCCGGCGGCCTCTCCTCTTCCTCCTCGTCGCTCTGCCGCACTACCAGCTGCAGGGTTGCCCTCCCTCGCTCTTCCCTCGCCACGCCGCACCCAGCTGGCGCCTCTCCGGCCCTCTCCTCGCCGCCGCCCCTTCCCCTGGGCATCTTCTTCTCCAGCGACAGTCGATACGACTGCCGCCTTGCTCCCGCCCCCTTCGTCTCCGTAGCTAGGTCAGAACTTCTCCCCATCTCGCCCTCTTTCTTTTCCTCACTGTCTTTTATTTGATTCAACCCTCGACCGCTCCTGTCCACCGTCACCCCCTTCGTCTCCAGCCAAACTCCGGCGAGACGCCCCCGTCGCTCCATAGCCCCATACGCCTCGCCGACCCTCACAGAACCTCCGCCTCCTCACCCTGATCAACCTCCGCCCCTCCACTTCCCGCCACTCACCCTCTGCAGACCCCCCGAACAAACCCACTTCTCCGCTCGCAGTTTGACCTAGGGCGACCCTCACGCTCCGCCCCGCCACCTGCCAGACCCCCCACCACCTTCGCCGTGCCACGGCGAAGGTTCTCCTCGTATCTGATTAGGCCGAGAGGCCGTTCCTCTGTGGACAGGTATCTCGACCGCCGTCGCCATTGCTGCGTGGAAGGAGCACCTTCAACTTGCAGCTCCAGGTGCGATTCGCCCAGGTGCGACTCCCAGGCTGCGCGGGGCATCTCTGCGAAGCGTCCCAGACTTGCAGCTGGGGCAAAGGCCTCGCGTGCAACCGCGAACTCCTGCAGCGTCTTCAGCCGCGGGCGCCTAATTGGGGTGGGACACTTAGTCCCACCTCGTAACTCTTCAGAGGAGCGCGCCCGCATAAAGGAAAAAAGTGCCTTATGTTCGTTGCCTCCTGAGCACGGGGTGAGGTCCCTCTCACTCACCCGCTCGACCCGGCCTCGTCCGCGACCACGCCCCGTGGACCTGGCCCGACCCGACTAAGCCCGACCTGCACTCCTCGCCCACCACGCACGCCGGTGGGCCTGGACCTGGGCACGACCCGTACCCGAATACCCGGCAGCTCTGGGAGAGCTTTCCTAAGAGCGGCTTCCGTGAGAGAAAAATGCGGGGGAGAGGGTAGAATTAGGTTTTGCCCCTCTGATCAAGCTGTGCAAGTGTGCAGGCAGAGAAGAAGAAGAAAGACGCCCGCTGAACAGAGAAGGCCGACGAAAGCTGAAGGAAGGAGGAGCACCGAGCGGTACTGTAGCAGCGGCGGTTTAAGTCGTCTGATTGGAAAATCAGACGACGTCCTGAAGGCAAAGAAGGAGAAGGAAGGTGAGGCAGTGGAGAACACAGAGAGGCCAAGGGAAGACTCTGCAGAAGAAGAAGAGCACGAGAAGATCTGAAGAAAGGAAAAGAAGAAAGAAAGAAGAAGAAGAAGAACAGGACCGCAAGGGAGAAGAAAAAGAAAGAGACGAGCAGAAACAAGAACTGAAAGAAGAAGAAGAACATCACTACTGCTGCAGATAAAGAAGAAGAGCAAAGGAAGAAAGCAGAAGAGCCAAGCAGAAGAGGAGAGGATAAGCAAAGAGAAAAGAAGAAAGAAGCCAACAAATTCTCTCTCTCTCTTTCTTTATTTTTGTAAAAGAAACTTGTACCCCTAGAATACAACTTGCTCCCTGAGTTCGACCTCGGGAACTCTTTATTTTCCGAGTAAAAAATTATATATTAGCAAATGATGGCAATAACTATTTGTACTACAACGACTTAAGAAAAGCTAGTTGCTGCCACCGTTTCGCCACTAGGTCTCATATCTTTGTGACTCCATAGGACTAGTCTTTATATATTTTACTTTGCTTGTGTTGGGTATTCGCTTTGCGAATTCTCGTCTCCTTCGTGAGACAAAATTCTTCTCGTGAAGAGAAGGGGTTTGAGGTATAGTACCCTCATATAAAGTAGCGTGGTTGTAATTGAGGTTGTGCTACCCTCGTTTAAGTAGTACGTTAGTGGATTTGATCAACTTGGTTGATCGGAAAATCCTAACTTGAGAGGGTTAGGTGGTGGTTTTCACCCGGGTTGGGTTTCCACCTAAAAATAATTATGCCTTTTGTGTGATTGCTTATCTTTGTAAGATTGTTATATTTTAATTCTACATTTTTATGTTACGCTGATCTCACCCCCTCCGAATAAGGGAATCTACAATTTAAACTAATTTAACTATATTTATAATGTATTATAGTATTTATACTTAATTTAAATGTAAAACACCCTGAAATCACTTATTTAAATATAAATCAATTAAAATAAAATGTGTAAAATACAATAAAATATGTATTAAATAATGTAATATGTATATTAACTCTGCATAGGGTCAATTAGGTCATTAATTAGCTAACTTATACTATAATTAAGAAATAAACTAAAAAATCAGTGTGTATAAATTACAATCTTTAGCTAATTTATTTATATAGTAAATATAATTATTTTTGTAAATAAATTAAATAATTATATAGCCCTATATAAGGGCTTTACAACCATATAATTTAATTTAAAATATGAATTAATTTGGACCCTCAAATTGAGGGCCAAAATTAAGCAATCAGGATGCAACTACGCTGTATTGGCAGTGCTAGAGTGGTGGCGTATAGTGCCACATCGGGAGTTCTCATGCTGGCGCTGCCGCATAAATATATTTTGTCATATGTGCAATTTAGTTGTCAAGCGCTCGGCGCGACCAAACGCACTACCCTTTCCTTCTTCTGAGCATAAATGAGACTTTGATTGAAGAATGTGTGTGCGGTGCAGGCTAGGGGCCTAACACTATGGATGAGCCTACTTGGACACATTAATGAGCATAAAATGAGATTAAGATGCCTAATTGACGAATTAAGGTGGCTCTAAGTAGAGGTCTGGTCCCACCCATTAGGGTGCTGTGTATACCTCAAAAAGGCTGCTCGTAAATTAATTAACATAAATTTTCCCTTAAGAAGGATTAATTAAGGTGATTCACAAGAAAGAAGAAAGAGGCTAAAATGGCTAAGTGTTGAGTGTTCTGCTGTTTAGAGAGAGAGAGTGTGTGTGTGTATAATATGTTTGCACATAGTGTGTATATGTATATATATATAACTAATATATATGTATACTGATATATGTGTATATATATATAAGTAAATAAGTATATATGTAATAAGTATATGTAGTATAACATATGTTTGAGCTATATATGTATATAAATAAAGAATAGCTTTAGTGATAGATAATTATGTCACTGTAGATAAAATAAACGTCAATATAGATCTTATTTTTACCTTAGCTTATGTGTATAATTTTTCTAAGGTTTAACGATACTTATATATGTCACTGTACATACATTATATGTTACTATATATGTTACTATGTTAATTTAAGTTAGTATAGTATATATTATTACTTATTATTGTATATATATTTAAGTATTATTATTATAAGTTGTAAATAAATAATATAAAGTATTTAATTATAGTTTTTGATGCTTATTTGTAGATAAATGTTGGCAAGCATTGTAATTCATTCTTTTGTTTATAATTGATTCATTCTTTGATTCATTCATTCATTATTGACTTAGAATAAAACAGTAAAAATTATGTAACTAAATAAAATTGACGCGACAACGGTTTATATTTGTGACATATACTACAACAACAACACCCTTTTGTACGGACCGGTAATCGGACGATTATTAGCAGTCCTTAAGCAAAAACTGGATGGGAAACCTATAGTCATTTATTACGCTAGCAAAACCTTAGATGAAGCTCAAAGGAATTACACCGTCACTGAAAAAGAGTTGCTAGCAGTAGTATTTACACTGGAAAAATTTAGACCTTATCTTTTAGGTTCCCACATTATAGTCTACACTGACCACACCGCAGTCCAACATCTTCTCGCCAAGAAGGATGCGAAATCTCGTCTGATTAGATGGATCTTGCTATTGTAGGAGTTTGATTTAGAGATTCGTGATAAAGCCGGGAAGCAGAATGTGGTAGCTGACCACTTATCCCGTCTTCCTTTTGAAGCGATATCTCCTTCACTTCCCATCACTGACAACTTCCTTGATGAGCAATTGCTGGTCATTCATTCTGATCTTCCCTGGTATGCTGACATTGTCAACTACCTGGCTTCTGGAGTAATTCCCCTTGATTGGAATCAATATCAAAAAGACAAACTTAGATCCGAAGCTAGTCATTACTTCTTGGAAGAACCTTGGTTATTCAAATCTTTCCCTGACTAGATTCTTAGGAAGTGCGTACCTGATAAGGAGATAGAAAGCATCTTGTCATTCTGCCATGATCAGGTTTGTGGCGGTTACTTCTCAGCCAAAAAGACTGCTGCAAAAGTCCTACAAAGTGGATTCTTCTAGCCCACAATCTTCAAAAACACATACAAATATACTAGGGAATGTTTACGCTGTCAGTCTCTCAGAAATATTGGCCGCTGAGACATGATGCCCTTAAATTTGATCTTAGTATGCGAAGTCTTTGATATCTGGGGCATTGACTTCATGGGACCTTTTCCAAATTCCTATAGCTTTGAGTATATCTTATTGGAAGTTGATTATGTTTCTAAATGGATTGAAGCCATCCCCACAAGGACAAATGATCACAAGATTGTAAACCAGTTTGTTCAGGATTACATCTTCTCTAGATTTGGGTACCAAAAGCCATCATTAGTGATGGAGGGTCTCACTTTAGGAACATCCACTTTCAGTCCCTAGTTCAAAAGTATGGGGTCACTTATAGGATTGCTACACCTTATCAACCTTAAACTAATGGACTAGCTGAATTGTCCAACTGGGAGATCAAGAAGATTTTACAGATTACCATCTGACTTGATAGAAAGGATTGGTTTTCCTTCCTTTTTGATGCGTTGTGGGCATATAGGAGAGCTCACAAAACCCCATTAGGCATATCTCCTTTTAGACTTTTGTACGGGAAACCCTGTCATCTTCCCGTAGAACTTAAGCACAAAGCCTATTGAGCCATCAGAAAGTGTAACCTGGACTTAGAGAAGCCCGGTGATCATAGAAGATTACAAATTTCTGAGCTAGATGAATTAAGAAATGAATCTTATGAAAGCTCGAGGATTTATAAAGATAAATTAAAGGCCTTCCATGGCCGTTACATCCGTAGGAAAACCTTTGACCTTGGTCAGAAAGTCCTTCCATTTGACTCAAGACTAAAACTCTTCTCAGGGAAACTCAGATCCAAGTGGACTGAACCTTTCAAAATCTTAAGAACCTTCGACAATGGAGCCGTCGAGATCACTAAGATTGACAAATTCGAACCTTTCACTGTCAATGGACAAAGACTGAAACCCTTCATTGAGACACATGATCTCAGACCTGTCAATTCTACTATTTCGCTCCAACTTCTTGAACCTATTTTTACTGAGACATCTTTATCTGGGTTTACGCCTAGTTGAAGGTATTAAACTTAGCAAACCTATCCTTTGTATATAGCTTGTTTCACCTTTCTTATTTTTACATTTGTTGCATTAGGTGTCTACTTATGCATTTTTAGCATATATTCATTGTCACATATGTCATGCATTTCACTTTTTAGCTTTACTTTCCACTCTGATCCTATATCAGATTTGAAATCATCCACACAGAGATTTTTATCTCCTCATTCTGACTTCCTTCCATCACCCAGTCTAAGATAGTGAAAAGCAGAGCATGCATTTGCATCCACCCTATTCATACAATGAGAACATTGCAACATTAAGCATGGGGGATTGTAAATGGTGAATCATTTATTAAAATGCAATTGTAGACACACCTATAGTATATATATTATAGTATTATCAAAAATACCAAAAAAATTGAAAAATTTTGAAAAAATTTATTTTCATTATCAGTTTGAAATCAATTTTGCGTTGAAAAATAAATGTCGCCTAAATAGGGCTTTTAATATAAATTGTCATTGTGAATGGATCACTTTGAGCTCTTAAACGCTATAAATCAGTGTTTATGATCTTGAGTGATCCTAGAAAGATCATTAGGTCCTTGCTTAGGCCTTGAATCATTTCATATGATTCTCATTGGCCCAAATTACCTAACAATCACCAACAAATTCAAAATTTGACATCGAATAAAGCAGAGTGAATATGATCTCTGAAAACTTGATCAAATAAGTTTAAACTAGCTGCAATTCTTCAGATCAAACTGATAAAAACCAATTTAATCGATTAAATCCAAATAGATTGCAATTAGCTTAAAACTCATTCAATCAACTATCAAAAACCATCTCAGTAAAATCAATCAGTTCTGCTCGATTCAAATCAGGGGGAGGGCATCAATGGGAATGTGGGCTGAATGGAATGCCCTCAATTTGATGTTTGAGCGATTTGACAGTTCTGAAAGCTAATGAGCTTTAGATATGTTGAGTGCTCTCGTGAGTGGGAGATTAATGAAAAGAAGGTATCCATGAGTGAACGTATACTGTGAAGTGAAGAGGGAGAAGAATGGAATGTTGATGGCAGTGGGTTCGTCTCCTTTGATCTGAGTTGATCAGAGGAGGTGAGGGAGAATTACCCTAATCTACTCCTATCTAACTTCTGAATCCATCAATCAATTGACTAACTAATTCTATGAACTAATGCACTAATTCTACTTTACTGAATCTAAATTACACTACCAACTATTCTAATTTACTTTAAAAAGCAGGGAAATCCTAATCTAAAGGAGGAATGGGATGCCTGGGCTGCAGCTGGTCACTGCAGTGACGAAGGGGGATGAGGAGGACTCCAATGAGGAATAGGATCCTTGGATCCACAACAGGTGCTGTGGCGACGAAATTGAGGAGGAAGAATCGTCCCTGTCACTAGTAGCCCTGATGAAGGAGGAAGGAGAATTGGAGGGTGGTAGAAAGGATCGGCTTAGGGTGGAGGGAGTCGATCGTGTGCGCGCGAGCTCAGGGAGGGACTTAGGTAGCCGAGGTACTGAATGTGAGCACTATAGTGGTGCGATTAGGCACCTAAGGTATGGGTAGCTGTGATGAGAAGAAGAACGCGCACGAGTTCCAATCCAAAATGCAGTTGTTGGATGGGATCTGGGCAAGGTGGTGACTATACACGCTGAAGTGCACGAAGCTTCAATTGGATCTGGGCCACAAGATCATGGGAGCAAGAGATGAATGACTTAGATTTCTTGTGTTCATTGTGGCTACAGTGTAAGCGGTGCAGCAGGTCTGTTGGAGTTTTTGCAAGGAAGCCCTATGAGAGCAAAGGGGTAGAGTTTTTGTACTGAGGCCCACAAGTGGTGAAGAACCAATTCAGAGCAGTCCTTAGGTGTTACAAAGAGGCCCCTGTGGATTTCAAAATGGTCCCTGGAAGGTTTTTATATGAATGTTATGTATATGACCTAAGGACCTAAATGAAAAACTATTAATGCAAGGTCTTAATGATGTCCAAATGCCACCAAGTTTTCATTTAAGATTAATTGAACATTTAGGAAGTTAATTATACTTTTGATTCGAACTTTTGAACTCAAATATTTGTTTAATTAGCAAATGGATCATTAATTTATATTAATGAATAGAATATCTCATCTAATGACCTAATTTCACGTTTTTAACACAGATTTGATGTTTTAGGTCTTTTTCCCTATTTTTTACACTTAACCCTTTTAATGTGTTAATTTAGTAGTGTTTAACTTAGTTTCTACCTTAACTTGGATATTTTAGCTATGATGAGCCACACCTCATCAGAAACCCTCGATGGAGGGAAGAAAATGCCTCATCCTAAAGGACGGAGGGGCATTATGTCCCACCCCAAGGAACAAGAGAACATCCTCCCTTATGAGATGTGATTGTTAGTTTTGGCTTTTGGTGCAGGATGAGTTTGCCCCAGGTATGGTGTATCGAGGAGAGCTGACTATCCCATCATGTAGGGAGAGAGTTGACCTACCCAGGTAGGGAGCTGGGGTAGGTATGACCTTCCTACGCCAACTCCTGTTGGGCTCATTGGGCCAACCAAGATAATCAGGTAATGGTACGTAGACTTGTGAGGGGTGCGATCACTGCTCTATTATGTGTTGTACGGTTGAGAGCATACCCATTAGTGGAAATGACTGACCGCGTGCCAGTGCGAGGTAGCCTCTCGTGCATTTATTACGCATGCCGTAGTCACCGCTATGCTGCGATTGTGACCCCGGGGTGGTAAACCCGGTGTAGAACAGACATGGTGCTCTCTCGGCCAAGAGAGCGCCATGTGCGCGACCAGCATCGCAGGGATTCTGCAACAAGATCGTTCCGCTAGGGAACATGTGAATAAAGAGGAATTATGACCTTATGCTAGTATGCATTGGGGATCAAATAACAAGGAGTTAACATACTATTAAAATGTATTAAATGCATGTAGAAGTTTTTATTTTCCTTTCGGTTTGTTTACACATTTACCATACTCAGCTTTTTGCTGATGCCTACTGTTTGTACCCAGGTCAGGGGATTGAGTAGCTTGCTCCGCTGGTTGCAGAGGGAGCTAGAGCAGCCTTGTTTTAGGGTGGCTGCTCTGTCGTATGCAGGAGCAGCCTTGGAAAGGTGCACGGAATGCCCTCCCATGCACTTTCGGATGTCTAATCAGCTCACTAGAAGACCAGAGGTGCTTCCAGAAGACCAGAGGACTGGTCCGACATTTGGAACTGCTTTCAGATGGTTGCAGGGGAGTCCTGGACGTCTGAGGACACCGCAGGAACTTGAGGTGAGGTTTTGTATCTTTTAAGACGTCTGGACATATTTCTAGACGTCTAATTTTGGTCAGTAGATACGTTTTTGACCCGTTTGGGGTCCGATCGGGATCCGTTTTACGCAAACGAAGTATCTATAGTTTCCTTGCGAGTTTCTCTACGTACTAGAACCCTTTGTACACTATTCTGAATCCTCCTTTGTGTTATATTCCTTGGTATAGGGTTTCGACCTACTACGTGTTTGGGGCTCACAGAGACGCCTGAGTCTACGGTTCAAGCCCCCATTACTCCCGGATTGTCTAGTAGAGTGGTCTACTTCTGTTAATTATATTAAATAAGAACATGCTTGTGAAATTAGCCAATTGGAACCCCCAGGATGTGGCATGAACTCTAGGATAGAGAAATGAATGAAACCATTATACTGCATGATTGTATATGTATACATGATTAAGTTAAATTGCTAGCAATTGCCTGTAATAAAGTTGTGAGCTGCCTGAGATAAATGAACAATTACCTGTGAAATCATCAGTTACATGTATGGAATTGTGGAAACACGAGTTGCTTGTATATAAACAAGAATTGAAATGTGAATGGTGGAATTTAAATCGGAATAATGTGGTGAACATAAGCATGAACCCTACGGGGAATTAGGAGTAGAGCTCCTGTGGTTAGATGGAAAACCTGGAATGTAGATGGGAAGTATGCTAGCCTTGAGTACGTGGTACCAAGGAGAGCGACTATCCCCTTTTTGTGTGGAGCGGAGCTAGCCACCCTTGGGTTGAGACTCGGGGTTAGGATTGGCCACTCTACACCGACTTCTGTTGGCCCTTGTGTACACGGTACCGAGGCAAGCTACTAGTGTAGGGAGGGAGCTAGCCACCCCACGGGGCCCGGGGTTCAGCTAGCCACCCTACATCGACTTGTTAGGCCCTCTAGGCAAATCGGGGTAGTCAGACGAGGGTGCGCGGACTGTGGAGGGGTGAGACCCCTATTTGGTTCTAAGGGGCTAGACCCCTGTTTTTGAGAGGACTAGGCCTTATACTGTTCCGTGATGTACTTGGGCGTACCAGCTAGCGGAAATGACTGACCGAGTGTCAATGCGGGGTAGCTACCCGTGCGCTTATCACGCGTGCCGTAGTCACCGCTATGTCTTGACAGTGACCTCGGGGTGGTTGACTGGGTGTAGGAGAGCACCACGGGGGACTCTCCTGGCAAAGAGAGCACCACGTGTACCTTCTACTCTTCGGAAAAGACTGCAATTAAGATCGTTCCCATGAGGAACATGCAAGATTAAGAAATCTGAAAGTTTGAGGAAAAGGGGTGAAAAGGAAATGCATGTAAAATAAAATTACTAGAAAAGAGAATTAAACCTATTGCTTTTATTGCTTTAGATAGTATAGTTACCACTCTACTCAGCATTTGCTGACTCTGTCTTTTTCATAACACTATTTAGGTCCAGGAGTTTAGCAGCCCGAGCTTCCGGCTGGGGAGGGTGCTGGGCCCAGTCGAGCCCAGCCATAGTTTTCTGCACTCTTTGTTGTACCCCCTTTTTCTGTTGTAGTGAGTTTCAGACTTCTAGTTATTGTTGTTGTTACTGTTGCTTCTGTTTCCGTTGTTTCTGTTGTTGTGGTGGTATGTATTGGAACAACAGCTTTTACTTTCCTTTACTGCTTGTATGTTTTACTGCTTAGTTATATTGCATATGTGAATGTGGTTTACTTTCCTGCTTTTTGGTTATTTTTTGTTGGATGACTGGGTCTTGGGTCCTGTAGGGATCTAGGAATCGGGTCGTAACAATGGACTTACTTCTTCTCCTTCTGTTATTTAATTATTTTCTTACTATAATGCATGCGTGAAAATGTTATGATTTTGGTTTATTTCTCGTTGGACGACCGGATCTTGGGATGGTGATGCAGTTCGACTCGGTTCCCATGTGGAGCTGGATTGGGTCGTAACAAGATGGTTACTGCCCAGGACTGATGGGCGTGTCAATGCCCTGATTCACAGAGATGCCAGGGCTTTGGGTCCAGTTGTGGTAGGTATTGTTACTGTTTCCAACTGATTAGTTTACATACTTTTTGATTCTGGTGCCACATAGTTGTTTGTCTCCACGAGCTTTGCCATTAGCTTAGGACAGACCAGTACACTGCTAGAGGACTCGCTCCTAATTAAGGGCTGAGGAGGGACAATCATTCTTGGCAGAGGAGGTCTTTACTTATAGAATTTATGATTATCTATTATAAAAATCAAGTGGAGACATTGCTCAACTGTAAGTTAAAACATTAATCTTTTTCCCTTTTTTTTGTGCATGATATATTAAAAACTTACATCCAATTGAAAATAATCCTCACTACACTAGCAAGTCTTACAATGCTTGCTTTGATCCACTTCAAATACTTTTGCAGCATATGGCATGTGCACTATTACTAAAGGAAAATAAATAAAAAGGATCAACATGGCAAATTGCTAATGAAAAAGAAAAAAATAGAACTAACCAAGCATCACTATATTTTCGAAAATTCCTTTGGAATCACGTTTCTATTGTAAATGAGAACCTACTGTAACAACTCAAGCCTACACCTGAGTATAACTGAGAAAATTTGGCCTTGACAACTTGTTTAATACAGAACCTAGATCAACAACTCAAAATGTTTAAGCCCTAGTTATTAAATAGTAGTTCTCAATCTTCCTACATCTTACCACTCACTTTCATGAGTTTACTATGTGGAATTATTCTTAGGGGTGTTATAATTAATTAATCATTTTCATCTTTTGGAATGTGGAGTAGATAGATCTTTATATGGTGTTTCACCTATAAACTAGTTAGCCCTTGGCATTTGCTCCATTAATACAATGTCTTGGTCTAATGTCTCCAAAGGCACCAAAAAAACTTATTTAGCCCTCATTTTGTCCCTCCTTCATGGAAATCGTCACTACATTAAACGTCAATTATTTCCTCTTCTAAAGTAGCTTCCCACCACCTATATATAGTAAATGTTGTTGGTGCACAAGCAATTAGGTACCACATTAGCCTTTAATGATGGTTTTGATGATAACAAAAATCTCAAGTAATTGAGATTAAAATTGGATCTTATGTAATGATATTGCAAGATTGATTTTCAGGTTGAAGCTCTTTTGACAAAATCCGAAGCTAAGAAGAAGGATGAGATCATGCTCTTCAAATTTAGGTCTCCTTGTATTATAGGAATTGAGTTGTAATGTTTTATTCTTTAGAATGTAAGGAGAGCCCCAATCGAATCTCATATTAGGATAAACATAAGAGGTTCATATGCAATTCTCATAAGAACACCACACATAGCCTAAATAGGTCAAAATATGATAAAATATATCCTTAGGTGTTAATGGATCATCCTAGAACATCATAAGATCAATAGACTAGTGTGGACAGTTAGAGGGCCCTTTATAGGCCATATAATGTTAGGTAGTAAGGCTGGTGTCATTTGGAAGCTCCAGAAAATAACGAACTTTGCACTGAACTTTGTACCTAACGTTAGGTAGTTGTCCTAACGGTAGATAGGGGTTACCTAACGTTAAGTAGGCTATTTTGGGCTAAATTAGACACCTCTAGGAGATAACGAGCATTGCACCTAACTGAGTACTTAACGTTAGATAGTTCACCTAACGTTAGATGACTTTTACCAAACATTAGATACAATACTTTTGGAGCATATTAGTTAGCCATTGGCAAATCCAATTAGGAAACATTTTAGCCATTGAAGAGGGACGTTATGCACACCTAAACTAGTTCATTCAACCCTCTTTATATATGAGATGGTTCCCATTCTTTGAGAAGAGATAGAAGATATAGAACACCCCAAAACACACTCTAAAGTGCATTCAAGTCCACATTCAGCTAAACCCTACACTAGGTGTTCATTGGAGGTGATGTGAACTCTTGTCCTTGAAGACTACATTCCTTGGAGCCCAACCACCTCTACTCCTAGCAGCATCACCTTTATACATTCACTAAGGGAATTTACTTTAGTCTCCTAGATAACTAATTTATACAGTTGATTGCATATCTTATTGGGGCTATCCATTGGAGTGAAATTGTGTTTTAATTCTATTTTATTTCTTAATTTACTTGTAATCTAAGGGCCTGAGTTGTGGGTTCCTTTCCTCTTGAAAAAGAGGGGTTTGCTTGTGATTGGAATATCAAGAGGGATTGAAAAAGGATTTGGTACTCATTGCTTTTGATTGGAATATCAAGAGGATTTGCAAAGTGGTTTGGTATCTCATAAGTACCGATTAGTATTCCGAGTAAGACTTGGGGAAAAATCCTATATTGGGAGATCTAGGTAGTGGTTTTTCCTAGGGTTGGGTTTCCACGGTAAATCCTTGTGTTCATTTGTGGTTTTCTTGAGTTTATCTTAAATCTGCACTAATTTCAATTAGTGATTTGTTTACCATCTTTAGCACTAATCACCCCCCCCCTCTAGTGCACTTTCAAATGCCACACATCCACTTATCCAAATTGGCCTCATGCATTTGAACCCTAGGGAGAAACTTAGTTGAAAACTATACACATGAAAGGGTGGTCCTTCCACTTCACTCTCATACTCATCCTCGCCCTCGTCCTCAACCTACCACATATTGTTGGAGATTGCCATGTCAGTTTGTGGGGGGACCGTCACCCATGCCAAAACTTGACCCTCTAATTCCATGACATCATCTACAATAGGTGGAACACAGCCAATGCCATGTCCACCATCGTAGGTGCTCCAACATGGGCCAACCACATGCTGCTGGCTTTGATGATGCACTTTGGGGACGTGGTTGTCTTCAACGATCTTATCACCGAGGAAAACAACTTCCACTCCCTGTTAGTTGACTGTGCTTAAGGTCTCTACCTCTACGATAGGAAGGATATCTTCAGCATGTGGCTTGCCTTTAGCTTTGTGCTCTACTCCACACAGTGCTCATGGGGGACCCTCGACTTTGTTAGCGTCAACCCGACGAGCAAGATGAGAAACATCTCCATGGTTCGCAACACCGAGGAATTCACGATGAGCCCAGGGATCGCAATGATCACAATGGATGCTTTTGAAGGGGACGTGTACTTTTGACTCAAAGTTGACATCAAGCTCCATGAGTGTTACTGAGAGTTGAGGTAATAATTGGAAGTAGAAGTTAAAGATCTGGTTGAGGTGTTTGACATGTGTGTGTGCTTGCTTTTGTGTTTCTGTTGTTATACTTGTGCATATGTTCAAGAATTAATGGTTGTTCAAAATAAGATGGGAGGTAAAGAATGGTTGTTCAAACTAAGATGGGAGGTTTACTAATTGCCAAATGGTATTTGAGAATAATAGTCTTTAAAGATGAGGTTGTGTGTGTGATGATGTATGTATTGGGTTGAATGCCAGGGTTGGTTAGGAGTCATCTTTATGTAAATAGCTCATTTTAGAAGGGTCTGTGTAAATATTTAGTGTCTATAAAAGGGCCTGTAACTAATTCTGTTATTAAGTTGAATGTGAACGGGATCACTCCTTTCCACCATTTTAGGTTTCTTGTTAATTCTCTCTTTCCTTATATCGTCACATGGTATCAAAGTTTTTTTGACCTTATAGAGAATCAATGATTCAAGCAATTGTCATGCTTCTACAATAGATCACCTTGCTTCTACAACAGATCATCATGCAACTAAGGCAAATTGCCAATCTTGTTCGTCAGATTGTAGTCTTTTTGTGTTGGATTGAGCTTTTCGTACAGTCTTAACCTCGATTTGACGCCTAAACGGTTTGAAAGCTTTGTTCTTGGTGGAATCGTCATGTTTTTGGTTGCTTTGGTGTTTTGATTTACTTCTTGATAGCATATTGGCCTATTCTTGTGCATGGATTGGGTTTCTTGAGCATAAAGCTTCTTCTGCTCTAATGTGGACTCCGACGTCAGGTTTTACTTCTTCTGGTTTTGGTTCCTTCGCTTTATCCTTTAGAGGATTTGGTCTTCCCTCCTTTATCCACCACAGCATTCCATGTAAACTCAATTTGACGAATCATTCCTTGTGGAAGGCTCAATTTGAGTCTCTTCTGTTTACTTATGATCTCCTAGGTCTAGTTAATGGAACTTCTCCATTGCCTACTTGTTTTATTACTCAATCTGATGGTTTTGAGTTGCTTAATGAGCCGTGCTTAGCTTGGTCACGTAAGGACCAATTAGTTCGAAATTGGATGCTTTCATTATTGCCAAAGATATTGGTTCTCAGATTAGCAATTTGATGTCCTTGCTCCAAATTTGGGCCTTTCTCGACAGATCTTATGTTGTGCACATAAGGTCTCGAATTTTGCAGTATAAGGATAAATTGAATTCATTGAAAAAGGATAATCTACCCATTATTAAATATGTTCAAAAGGCCAAGGCTATTTCCCTTAATCATGCTGCTTTAGGGAAATCTATTGATGAAGACAATTTAGTGATGGCTATTTTCAATGGCTTTAGGGTCTGAATATGAACTAGTTGTGACCTCTCTTACTCATTGTGAGTCCCTTGTGTCATATGATGAGCTAGTTGGTTTTTTACTAGCATATGAGCAGCGCATATCGAAATAGTCTTTAGTTGGATGTCTCTATAAATCAAGTAGTGCGTAATAGTCCTCAAAATAATTTAACTAAGCAGTGCGTAATAGTCAAAATAATTTTTTGTGAGGTCATGCTCGTTTTAGGGGTTCCATTCAAGGTCAATCCTCTAGCAAAGGTGGTTGTGGATCTTCTTATAATAGAGGTCAACCATCTGGCCAACCTTCATCAGGGCGAGGATAGAATAATTTTGGATGTGGTTATTCAGTAGCTGGGGTACAATGCCAAATTTGTGGTTGATTTAACTATTGTGCACAAACATGTTATCAAAGATATAATACAGGTCCAAAGTTCCATCAATCACAAGTGGTTGAAGTTGTTGATCAACAACTTTGGTATCTAGACTCTGCTGCAATCCATCATGTTACTAATAAACTCAACAATTTGGATGTCAACTTGGATTATGCTGGTACTGATGAGGTGAAATTTTGGAATGGTGATAATGTTGCGATAACCCACACGGGTAATTCAGTGATTCATAATCCTACACGCCCTTTATATCTCACTAATATTCTGTGTTGTCTTGATCTTAAGATGAATTTAGTTTCTAATCCTTGCTTCGCTAAAGATGATTCTTGTTATTTTGAACTTCATTCTAAAGACTATTTTTGTGAAAGATGCTGCTTCTAAAAAGGTTCTTCTTCGAGGGTGAGCCAATAGGGGCCTTTACCATTTGTGGCTGCCTAAGTCGACGTTGCATGCACCAAGGATCTTGAATAAGGAGGCTTCTTTTTCACCACAAGTTTGTTCTATTGCTAAAGCTATTGCTCAGATGAGGCATTGCCTAGACAGGTCTATTCATAGTGTGTTGTGTGGCTTCCAAAGCATTTTAGATGAATAAAGATATTTGTTTTTGCGCTTCCTGATTCAGTCTAGAGCAAAGGTCAGAAAAAGTTTCATTGTGAATGAAAATGACATTAATTTCATGTTTGGATGGTTGTTGGCAGAGGGAATATTTCAAGGTCAATGGAAGCCATTTGCGATAGGGTAATGGTTGTCGACGTCTTCCTTAGGCATACAAAGGACAATAGTTAACCTACCTCACACAACCCCACCAATCCCCTCCCACATTCCCACTATAGCTGCTAAAGTAGTGATCGAGTGCACAATATTAGAGTTGTACACCGTTTGCTTTAGGAGGGAGGATTGTGCCCTAGGATGGAGTTTTGGGTATGGTGGTGAATGTGTTGTCAATTTTTCATACTGAAATAGATGTCTCGTCTGCCACATTAGCCTCTATTACTCTGATGTCATGCCACATAAGCCCATCATCTACCTCCTTGGCCTTCCACTTCTCTTTAAGGACAGTGCAACAATGATGGACTGACAAATAGTGGCACAACTTTGATGGTGGTGATAGTGGTGGCATGGAGGATGGCAGTGATGTTGTGAGAGATGGAATCATGGAAGTATGGAGGTCTTGTTGGTGGTGAGGGAGAAGAATTTTCATGAGTTAGGATCATGCCATTTTTTTGCTTGAAAATAAAGTAGATTTTATTCAGCCTTCACTTAATTAAGGAGATTTGCACACTAATTAATCATGCACAGATTGATTATTAAGGTTACATAGTAAGGTTACAATAATCAGAGTCCCATATTTATGATAAAAAGTGATCTATGCAAACTTTTTTTTTCTTTTCATGTTTTTAGCATTCTAAGTCTTTTATTTGTTAGGTTGCTTTCCTTACTCATATTTATAATGATAATTCATCTTCAATAGAGAACATATGCATTCTCCTTCTTTACATTTTTACTTATGAACATATGGGTATTCAATTGATATCAACAAAGTATAAGTTAAAGAAATATTTTAGAAAATCCCCCTAGTAATGTAAGGGAGTAACCTCGATATATCATAATAACCAAGGAATATTATCTTAGAAATGTAAGGATGTTGCTTGATAAATGTATCTTTATAAATGTATCTTTAGTCTAAGTGTTGTTAACATAGGTAGGGATATTATTCAATAAGATTTATTATTTTTTCTTTGTAGGCCAAAGAAATGATTACAAAAGTGAGGAATTTGGTATTTTCCCATGTGGGACTATTTTTAGGGTGTCACAATATCCTCCATTTAAAATCCCAACGTCCTTGTTAAGATTCATGCGACTAATCAATTAATCAATTGTTAGGCAGTATAAGGATTCTAGAGGTGGTTTGTAGAGGCTCTAGATGTAACTTTTACTATCACATTATGCTGTAGCACTTGCCATGCATAACATTTACTTCCATTTTTCTTGCTAATTCATGACTTTAATACTATTTGTAACAACCTAGGTGTAGACTTGAGTTTAATTGAGAAAGTGATCTTAAGAACTTATTAGATGTAGGCCTAGTGGATCCAAAGCAATGATAAAAAATGCCTAATCCTAAACTGTCAATTAGTAATTTTTAATTCTTTATATTCCACTACTCATTTTTTCATGTGGAACTAGTTTTGAAGTGCCACAACGCTTCAGATTACATGTGAGGTCCCACTTACAAAAACAACAGCTCTTTTGTAAATACTCTTACTATAGTCACAATTTGTCGATACTTTTAGGGTTATTGTTTGGTTAGAGGACATTGTCTAGTTAGTGGTCTTTTTTTTTTGTTTGAAAAGTTTAGAGGCCATGTGACATTGAAGTATAATAAGGAGTGCATATAAAATTATAGATACTATTTGATGTGACTTTTTTGATGGATTCTCGAAGGTTCAATGTTAGAAGAGCCTAGTCAAGTAAGTGTAGAAGGGTAATTAATCATACAAATATAACTTTTATCGAGTTCTACCAAATTGAGTGCATGTCGTAGGAGGGGATCTTTCACTGTGTTCTTTGAATAAAAGAAAATTGATCAAGATTTCAATGATCTTAAAACTTTAAGCTTGAGTCTTTGGCATGGATGAACTTTAGGCGCTTGTGAGAAATGCTTTTGATTAGAATTGATAATTAAGATGATAATATATGTCCTTTTCATAATTATTGACATATTTTACTTGACCCAATGGTTATAGTACTTGATCCAAGGTTGATTCCTTGTACAATATTTCTAGGTCACTTAGCCTACAGTAATGAGACAACACCATTGGAAAGTGTACAAATCACTTGAATAGTCAAATTTAAAAAAAAAGATGAGAAGAATAAAAGTTTTATAAATCAAGCCAAACACCATTAGGCCAGATGGCCTACCTTATTTGATTTATGGCTACTCTATTAGATCAGACTTTATTTGGATATATCTGTCTTGATTGCTCATATTGGTTTTTATCTTTATTGGTTGAAATCCTATGCTTAGATTTTGATATAAATAGGCTATTCAAATCAAAATAACATTAATGTACAATCATATCATAATCTCTTAATGTTATTGAAGAAAGTGTTGTTAGTAAGCCTTTTAGCTACAAAATCAGGCCATACTTTGTATACAAAGAGGCCCATCAACATTTAAAGCTTTTATTTAGATGCTTCCAAGCATAAACTTGTGAGACATGCATGATGCTTGAGAATTTTTCCTTGTCATTTTTGTTCAAATTTAATAGGATGACAATTGAATCTCTTTTCAGATTGTAGGAACTTATCAAACTAGCATTCAACACAAATGGATTATTTTTCCTTTGTTGCTTGTATTAATGAGAGCAATTCTTCTCCTAAATGACAAACTCTCACTTTGGACCTCACCTTTCATCCCAAACTCGTTCTGGACTCTTGACTCTCTCTGATACTATGACATTGTTGGTGCACTTTTAGGTTCATTCCTCCCTTCTTCCAGGAGGATGCATTTCATGACTGGCTTCTCAAGTTCATGGCTACCTTCTTGAGTTCAAGCCTCTTTGAAGTCAAGCACTTCTACTTTTGAAACCTTCCTTAGAAAAGGTAGTCTAGGCAATGGCAAAGCTTTGATGGTGGTGGCAACTATATGTAAGTGAAAAGCTTAGTATGATCTTGCCTAAGCAGGCTATTTGGTTCAAGGTAAAAAAGCCTTGTGAGATGGAATGGAAAGGTTGACATGATGGAATGAGTCATGAATTCACATGCATATTGTTATGGTGTATTTTGGATTGTAGACTAATATATTAATTTTGACAGCATATATAAAAAATATTATCAATATAATATATATTGTGTGGTTAACACCATGTAAGTTCTTATTACAACTGCACATGGATGGAGTTCAACCTACAATTTGACCTAACCCAATTCTATTGGGCCACGTTGGGATAGGTTAAGAGTTTAGATAGGTTGGGTCAAATTATATGTTGGTCAAACATTTAAAGTAGTGATTAATTTGCCTAGAAGGAGCAAATCGATCCAATACACATCATTAAAAATCTAAATATTCTATTTTTTCTTAATCTTAAATGGCATTCTACTGGCTAGGCCCATTATATTTAAAATTCAAAAGGTCATAACATTTAATATTTTCTCTTATCATTTTCTTATGAATGGATGGCTTAACACTGTTTTCATTATAAAATTTAAATTATTTCTCAATTTTTCATTTAAAAATCTATCTATCTCTTAGTTGTTTTGTTCTCTTTGTTATAACTTGATAGGATCGGTTATGAGGTTAATTTTTTTATTATCAAATAGAAAACATATAAGTAAAAGAAAAGTCCAATAATTTAACTAGATAACAATCTGACCCAACTTGACCTAATCTAATTCAATTTTATAAGTTGATTTGCGTCAAGTTAGGTTTGGATTAACAAAATCTAAACTTATGGTCACTAAGTTGAGTTGTGGTTTAATTTTCGACCGATACTTTATCTAGCTCTAATTCTTATTAGCTGAATAATTACATTCGCCCCCTAACTTTGGCAAGGAATGGGTGTCCCGTTTGAACGATGCTTCGCTCTATATGAGAGGGGGGTGTCTGCACGAGTTTCCCTTCCCCTGGACTACCAAAAAAATCATACCTTTGGGTTTGAGTTATAGAGAAAAAAAAGTCACATTTGAGCCGTACTTACTAAATTATACCGTTAATAAAGTGCCACCACCATTAATTATACCGTTAACGGGGTTGCAATACATTCAAAATCTCACGTGACTTGACAACCTCTGCATCCACCACCCAAAAAAAAAAAAAAAAGAAAAAACCATGAAGAAGAAGAAGAAGAAGAAGAAGAAGAAATACGGGCGATTCTCCGCGGTTGGATCGAAATCGGACGTGAGGATCGGCTTCTCTCCTCATGTATATAAAATAGGGTTCCCCCTTACCCCCACACCTCTCTCTTCCTCTTCCCCCCACAACGACGAGAGAGCACGACGCGCTCGATCTCTCCATCTCCTTCTTCTACTAATCGTCCGTTCGCCTCAATCGATCGAGAAGGGAGAGAGAGATGGCGGAGCAGCTGACCGACGACCAGATCTCCGAGTTCAAGGAGGCCTTCAGCCTCTTCGACAAGGACGGCGACGGTATCATCTTTACTACACCACATCCCTCCTCCTTGGATCTACCGATCCATCTGCTGATTCCCGATCTTAGCTTCTTGCTGATGTCTCGTTCCTGGAAAATTAATGTTTTTTTGGGGAAAATTTACGCTTTATCGCGGAGGTTCGTTTGTTGGATTCTCGTGGAATGTAATGTCGAGATGTCGCGTTCATTCTGAGGTCAAATGGGAAGTAATTGGGCAAGGACGAGATCTCCTTGTTGTTCGTTCTTCCGATTTCTGAAATGCGTAGATTTGACCTTTGAGCTTCTGGTTTTAGAGGTGTCGTATAGGAAGTGGGCGGGATCGCTTTCCAGTTATGGGATGAGATCACGTAGATCGTAGGGTTGTTACGATCGGTTGGATGCGAGTTGAGTATGGCCTTTTTCATACACATTCCCGTTTGGCTCGTTCTTTTTGCGTGATGTTTTAGGATGTTTTGGTCGGTCGTACCCAATTCCTTGCGTATCTAATTGCGCTAAGGTTGAATTTTAGTGAAACCGATGAAATATATTCTTTATGGAATTAAAAGATTGTGATTTGAATAGGATTGAATGCAATTTCGATAGTTGTTTCTCTTGGAGACTTGGAGGTCTGGGAATTGCCAGCGGAGAGAAGGTATTGGTTGGGTCACGAGATTATTTGATGGCGTAATGAGAAGCGAGATAATGATGGATAAAAAGGATTGCAACGCCATCATAATGAAAACCGAAGAAGATTTGCAAAATTGTTCGAATTATAGGGTAATGATGTTGATGAGTGGTGTAATGAAGTTTTTGGAGATGGTAATTGGAAGTGAGGTGTGGATGATTGTTGGTGTCAAACTGGTCATCTTTGACCTTTTTTCAAAAAAAGGAATGATAGGGCGTGAGGCAATTCTTTAATGTAATGCAGAAATTGTTCCGCTCCATGCTTGGTGGGTCTATTACTAAAGTAATACATGTTTTGAGATGAATGATATAAGGAATGGAGCAAATAGAAGTCTTGAGCACCGAAGAGCGGCTCATACATCTAAGGGTGTTCTATCAAGTAGGATGCAGATCGAATGTACTAAATAGAAGTTCGATGTTGTGGGGTATGTTGGTGAGTCAAAGGTGAAAATAGAAACATGATCCATTTTGAAAAAAAAGGTTCCTAAATCTTTTATGTTAAGTTTTTAACATGATAGAGGAATTGGTGGTGATGTCACATGCGGAATCGATACAGGTGGTTGAAGTATGAAGTAGCTCTGGTTGTTTAATGCACTTTGAAAGTTAAGGGCATGTATCACATAGTATCAACAAGACTTGCATGTTATATAGATCTTGAAGTTAGGCTGTCAAATATAAACATGTGCAGATAATGTCTATGGTAGAATTGAAGATGCAAGGCAGATGTGCATCCTAACTAGAAAGGATTGGATTCAAAATGAAATTATCAGAGAGATTAGTATGGCACCAATGGGGAATAAATTAAAAAGACTTTAAGATGGTTGGGAAACCTGGAGTGAATGTAAAACCCTTTTGATGTGTCAATTCAATGGTGTTAGAATTTGAATGTTGAGCCTTACAAGAGGGTCATGGAAGATTGGGAGAAAATTATCATGCCTGATTTTTATTATTTCACTTCAGAGTGATCCATAATAGATCTGAACAGAGGTACAAAATCAAAGCAGTCAACCGTATTTCTTTTAGGCCTATTGGACCATAAGAGTATTAGGTTTCCGATGGAGAAGTGTGGTAGGTCTTTTGTATGACAGGGTGCTGTTTAAGTTGGAAAGAAGATCAGCAATATGCATTGGACCGAATGATGGAATGGAAAAAATTGATATGTGCAAAGGAAGAATGACAGTGAAGAAAATGAAGATATTGGGGTTCATGTTTGACCACTCATGGAAATATCATGTGGTAATAAGATAATTGGATAAAAAATCAGTATGGTTAGTTTTGGATGTTTGAAGGGTGTCAATTGATGAATGATTTAGAAGGTGTAGGAAATTGGATGTATGAGCCTTCCTAGAGAGTAGAGAGGTCTAAAATGACCCAAAAAAATTGGGAGGAAACCATATGGCTTGACTAGGCTTGACGGTAAATAATTCTTGTAGACAAACTATTTAATGTCAGGAGTCTTATGTCATACTGGCTGGTTGAGAAGGGAAAGCTTGTAAATAAATTTTTTCATATTGAAAATAAGATTTTTTGTTAGTAAGGATTTGGAAATGCAGTTGGGCATTCTATTTGCAATCAACACTTTTGGAAGTGCATGAAACAATTGAAGAAACATGCAGGAAGGGGCTACTCAAAAAGACATCATTGAAGCTATGTACTAGTACTAGGGTTCTTGGAGAATGAGAATTCTTTTGTGTGATTTCTCTTTAATATATGGCGGGTGTGATTTTTATATTTACAGAAAAACAATTTATATTTTATTTTGGTCTATTGCAAGCTTGACTAACTTTGGAAGTCTTTTATTTGAATATTCTGCCAATACCTTTTAGATTAATAAGCTTTGAAATGTTAATATTGTTGTGGCACTAAGGTGGTTTTACTTCATCGATGTGAGGTGTAAGCTTCGAGGTGGTTCAAGTGTAAGCCTCAGATTTTGGTTGAAAAAAAGGATAGAATGAGATAAATATGTACTTATTAAGCATTTTGAGTTGAAGAAAATAAACATCCTTAGTTTATCAAGAAGTCCCTACACCTTCATATAGGTGAGAGAAAAGTGACATCACAAACCCACTATTAAAATAAAAATAACAAAACACCTCTTACAGCAGAAACATAACTCAACATTCCCCCTCAAGGTGGAGCATATATATCTATCATGCTTAACTTATCTCTACACTTCTCAAATTGGAGGCGAGACAATGGCTTGGTAAACATGTTAGCAGTCTGGTCTGAGGAGGTAAGACAAGTAGTACAAAGCAGACCCTGCTGAATCAAACTCCTAGTGTAATGACAATCCACTTCCACATGTTTTGTTCTCTCATGGAACATAGGATTGTTTGCAATGTAGGTGGTAACTCGGTTGTCACAATGCATCTCCATAGGTTCCTAAACATTTATATGAAGATTTCGTAACAGAGATCTGATCCATATTATCTTAGCTACTGTATGTGCCATGGTCTTGTACTCAGACTTAGCACTAGAGCGTGAAACAACACTTTGTTTCTTGCTCCTCCAGGTTCCCAAGTTCCCAGCAACAAAGGTACAGAAATCAGTAGTAGACCGCCTGTCACTAACATCACTTGCATAATCTGCATTTGAGTATGCAACAACAGTCATAGGTGCCTTTCTTTGAAAAAGAATGCCTCTACCTGGACATTCCTTGATGTACTTCAACACCTGCATCACAGTGCGCCAATGAACCTCAGTGGACTTATCTAAGAACTGACTTAACTTACCCACGGCAAGGCTAATATCTGGCCTAGTGATAGATATAACAGCTTCCCCACTAGCTGTCGATATACTTTTTTGTCTTTTAACTTTACATTATCATTAAAAAGATGAATTTTAGGATTTATATGAATATTTGCATTTTTGGATCTTAGCATGCCTGTCTCCTGAAGAATATCAAGGGCATATTTTCTTTGCGACATAATTGTCTTTTACTTGTAGCAAACTCAATGCCTAAAAAATATCTCAGCTTCCCAATATATTTTATGATAAATTGGTGTGCTAAGTACTCCTTCATCTGAGATATACCCTCTGCATCATCATTTGTAAGAATAATATCGTCCACATACACAAGTAAAGTCACTGTACCCTTATTGGTCTTTCTCATAAATAGTGAATGATTCGATGAAGATCTCTGCATCCCAATCACAGACAATGTCAGATAGGCGTTGGAATCAGGCTCAAGGACTTTGCTTAAGACCATAAATGGCCTTACGAAGCCTGCATACACACTCCCTCTGAATCTCAAAGCCAGGTGGTTGCTGCAATCTCTTCCTCCAAGTCTCCGTAAAGAAATGTATTTTGGACATCCAACTGATATAACTGCCACCCATAATGAGCTGCAACAGAGATAAGGATGTGAACAGTTAAGAGTCGTGCAACAAGGGAGAACATGTCAAAGAAATCCACCCCATAGGTTTAGGTGAATCTTTTGGCCACTAAGCGGGACTTATACCTTGAAATAGATCCATCTGGATTGTATTTCAAGGCAAAGACTCATCTGGCTCTAACAAGGTGCGCGTCAAACGGTAAAGGTGATAGCTCCTAGGTACCTCTGGTAGTAAGTGCAGACATCTCCAGCTGTCTTCCAGTGTGGATGTAGTAAAGCCTACTGGTATAAGGTAGGTAACTCAGCACTGGATACAATAACTGTGAATGCATGAAATTCCGAACTTAGAGAATCAGTAGAAACAACACTCCTAGCAACGCGATACTGGGCACAAGATCGTGGAGCCTTCCTGATAGCAATAGGAATATCCTCATCAGTACTCATGGAATCAAGACCTGGAGAACCATCCATAGGTGACAAACTCTCACCCTTTACATCTCCTGACACTGCATCTGAAGAAGCCTATTAAGTAGAAACCACCTCTAGGTTATTAACACTAACCTGAGGATCTATGGAATAGATGGAAGGGGCTTTGCCTTATATACAACTGGCAACTGATAAGTGTGACCCTTGAAGGTCCCTTCATCCGCTGGTACTGGCCTGAATGTGCTGGTAGGTGGCTCAGTAGTCTGAGGACTACTAGTATTTGTGAGTATACCAAATGGTATAGGAGCAACTGGTACAGGCACACACTTTGGCACACTCTGCACCTACCTGGCAACAATAGAAAAATAAGGTACTTCATGAAAGGTGACATTTGCACTGATATAATGTCTTTGGTGTAGGGGATCAAAACACCAATACCGCTTATGAGTATGAGAGTAGCCAAGAAACACACTTGACTGCTCTAGGTGCTAATTTATCGCACCGACATCCAAGGAGATGTACAAAAGCCACGCACCCAAATGTCTTGGGTGGAAGATCAAACAACTCATCATTTGGATAAAGCATCTACCACGGTATCTGCTCGTGAATCATTGAGGAGGGCAATCTATTAATAAGTTAACAAGTTGTGAGAACTGCATCTCCCCAGTAGTTCTGTGGCACACTGTTATGGATAAGAAGCGCTCTAGCCATATCAAGGGTATGTCTGTGCTTCCTTTCTACGACTCCGTTTTGCTGAGAGGTGTGAGGATAAGAGGTCTGATGAATTATGCCATGTAAGCCATAGAATTCTGCCAGTTGACGAGTACAAAACTCCAGTGCATTATAAGCCCTGAGAGTCTTGATGCAAACATCAAATTGATTTTTTATCAACACAAACTTCTAAATCAGTAGACCCACTTCAGACTTATTCTTCATGAGCAATAGTTAGGATAATCTTGAAAAATCATCAACCACAATTAAATAGTACTGATGTCCTACTCTATCAGGAGTCCTATTAGGATCCCAAACATCAAGATGCAATTACTGAAAACACGAAGTCGAACATGGTCCTATAGCAGCTGGAAAGGAAGATCTATGGTGATTCCCAAGTTAACCTGCATCGTAGATAAGTTGTGTAGTTGGGGATACATGAGGAATAAGCTTGCGTAACTTTTTCAAAGAAGGATGGCCCAACCGTCTATGCCATTGTAAAGCACTCCCTGATGTAGTACTAACCTGATATGCTGCAGCCATGGGACCCTGTTGAAGTCGGTAAACTCTTCCTTCATATCCACTACCAATAGTCTTCCCTGTCATTCTATCATGGAAAATACATCCACGCTCATCAAAGATGACACGACAATTCATTTGCTTAATGATCTCACTGACAGAGGGCAAGTTCATGGATAAATCTGGAACAAATTGGACGTGATTAAGTTGCATAGAATGGGTAACATTAATTCCCCCCTGACTACTAATAGGAGCAAGTTGCCCATCAGCCACTTGTACTGTGCGACCTTGAGAGACAGGTTGAATCTATCCAAAACATTATAGATTCCTGGATAAATAATACCTGAATCAATCAACCACGTCACACCAGTGGTTGGAGTATCACCTACGACGGTTTTTAGTGCAGTCTCTGACTGAGACACTGTCATGTTCACTGAAAGACACTGCCACAAACGAAGTTCAATGTGCCACAGAAAGGGTACACACTCCTTAATTTCTTCACACTTCAGATCTAAAAATTGACAGAAAACGAGGAATACACACCTCAACAGATATACCAACTGGGGAATACACCCCCCAAAAAATCTCTGCTCACCTGCGGTCAATACTCAATGGGACTACACATCCTAAAAACATACATCAAAGGAAAATACACACCCCAAATTTAATAGATAAGGTATGAAAATACCATCAAATCACATTTCCAGAAGACCCTTGACTTTAACACTCCAACTTTGTTCCAAAGGTCTTCCAATCAGACAAAAAGGCAGAGATGTGCCCTCTCTCTCCTGCCAAACACCAACAGTAGGAGAGAGCACAAAAAACAGTGGCTGGGGCCTAGGCGGTGGTGGTGGGTGGCCTAAGCGACGGTTTGCAGCAGCTGACGATGGGCTGCCTGCTGCTGCTGCTGGTGGCACAGCTACTTGCTGTTGCTGTTGCTAGTGGTGGTGGGTGGCCTAGGTGGCGGCTTGCAGCAGCAGGCGATGGGCTACTTGCTGCTGCTGCCGGTGGCAAGCTACCTGCTGCTACTGTGGCTGGCAGCGCTGGTGGCTGTTGCTATTAGCGGCGGCAGTGGTAGAGAGGGGGTTGACGGTGGGGTTTAGGGTTCTTTTGGTGGAGTTCTCAACTTGGCTCTGATACCAAGTTGAAGGAAATGAACATCCTTAGTTTACTAAGAAGCCCCTATACCTCTATATAGGTGAGGGAAAAGTTATGTCATAAATCCACTACTGAAATAAAAATAGCAAAACATCTTTTATAGTAGAAACATAACTCAACATTTTAGGAACTCTTTTTCATTTTTATGTGATTCTACGATAAAGACTAATTCTTATCTGATCCTTCAAGTGGCATTTGATTTCAACTTTTACTATAGGAACATGCATTTTGTTGTCTAGTAATCATTACTTAAATAATAAAAACATTGTTAGATACATATACACCCAAGGTTTTTGTTAGGAATAAAGAGGCACGTGGGACTGCCACGTGGCACCAAAATAGGCGACGTGGCAGTGCCATGTGGTAGCAGCAGTGGGGTCCTTAGGGTCAGTAGCAAAGATGATCAAGGGTCCTAATTTTGGTTGCTTAGGATTCAAGTTTTGGTATTTTTGTTAAGTGATTTTTAGGAAAGTTGTTTTAGGAATTAGTTATGGGGATTTGTTCTTTCTTGTTTTAGAAGATTTGATTTGATTGAGTTGTTTCCAAGTTTAGAGGATATGTTCTCTCTTTTGTAAAAGAGAGCATTCCTCTTGTATTTATCTCTTGAGTTGTAATAATATTTCCAACATTAAGATACTCCTCTCCTCTCTCTTCTTCTCTACATAATAGCCGGCTGCCACCACCATTGTCGGCCAACTTCATCGACCACTACAAGCAGCCACTGATTGCTACTCCTCTCTGTGATTTCCATGTGGGCAGTCCCCTTGTGGATTGTTTTCCTATGCCTAAGGGAGCCTCCACGCTCCATGCATGCGATTCTTGATAGTTTTAAATGTTGATTTTGACTCCGTTTCAATAAATTTCTAACTATGCATTTTATAGGCATGGTAAAGGCACGTCGTGGAAACACCCATAGTTTGACGATTTCAATGTCATGGAAATAGTTCATTTTAGAGGCGCATTGAGGGTATGTTGACAAAAATAGCAGAAGTAGTTAAAATGATTAGAATTTCAAGAAATCAAAGCTTAAATAGGTTTATCTAAGAATAAGATATATAACATATAATCTACCATATCATGTTCAAGTTCAAGAATCTAATATTAAATAATTACTGATCGAATTGAAATAAGGCATGCAAAGATAAAAAGATTTAAATATGTAGTAAACTAAAAATTTAAAAGTTGATCCATAGGATGTCAAAAGAACTAAGTGTGTCTTACTAGATCCATGTCCATACTACTTTTAATAGCGCTTTCACCACTTAGTTCATGCATCGCTGATATGTTGTGACTATCTATAGCTGAAATGTATTCACGGTAATCCTCCCATGACATATATCAATACATTGTCAGATAATCTATAATGTGCTATTTGTACTCCAACTCATTCATATTGACCAAAATCCCAAGATAGGGATATGTACTATCATTTTAAGGTCACTTGTTACAAGTACAACAAGTTGCATGTGTTTGGGAGGATCTTGTTGTTTTGGAAGCTTCTTGTGATGATTGTGATATTGTTGGCATTTAGGGAACTTGAGATTAGGGTTGAGATGCAAAAAAATCTAGGAAGATACCACCATATCCACTGAAAACACCATATGAGTAAGAATATTCACTTCCATAAGCATCAACATTTCGTGACCCAGTGCATGATGTATACAAAAGTGGTGGTGGTGCAGAGAATTATGAGTACAAAAGTTGAGTGTATGAAGATCCTATCTCATATTCAGGTGTTTTTTTTATGATGAGGAACCTTCCGTAGAGGTAAACCTTGGGGAGCCCGCCCTGTGAAGATGATGTGCTTTTAATCACATGATACATTGCGTCAGACGGATCGTCATAGTGATACACTCGCCCCCACGGCTTTATGCGAGTATGGGCATGTCAGGTGATTTCGAACCTGTGCACCCGTCACAGGAAAAACCTTTGAGCCAAAAATTTGATTACCTATACTCATGAAACCAATTGAGGAGCTCAAATCCTTGTGTCAGCATCATGACTTCTATATCCCTTATAATCCATGGGTGCTGGACATAAACTTGGAATATACTTGCTATGGATATTAGTGTGTCGTTTGTCATAATCTCAATCACTCTTAACTTTGTACTTGACCACCGCATCTTCCTTTATTCTTGATCACCACGTCTTCCTCTGTTGGATGATAGTTCTAATCATCGACATTAATTTTCTTTAATTTCTTTGGATCTAGTCTTCCCTTGACATCATCATAAGATCTCCTCCAATGTCATTTAACTTTTTAATAATACATTATCTCCCTTTCGGAAAATGCATGTCAGTTTAATTGAATCAACCATTTCTTTCTTATCATAACCCTCCTTGATGTGCCTAATTTGTAACCTTGTGTTGTAGTAGATGTACATAAGGTCATTAAGCTTTTCAGATCGAAGCCTGTTACTTTTCAAATGGGTAAGATTAGATATGCTCCAGTTTATTTCACATCCACCAGCATATGTTATTTGTGATAACACTTTAATAGTCACTTGCAGTAAATTTACAGCCTCCATTGCATACAAATTTCACCATTCAGCTATGAAAAAAAATTGGAGTTATAAACAAGATATTATGCACGAAATCAATGGTACTAGAGACTAAAGAGATGTTGATTGTTGCCAAGATGAGTGATTTTAATAGCCTACTATACCATGCGAGTAGCAAAAGATGTCATTCTCTCTCTAAAAAATTTACTCTACAACATGAACATGTGTGAAATATTTTATTTATTAACGAACATATATTTCAACTTCCAAGTTAAATTTGTATCCTAATTCATGCAAGCTATTTGACTAATAATAGAAGAGTTTTTCAAAAATCTTTTGCATGACTTAAACGAGATCATCTTTACGCATGTCAAGGTGGTGCCTATAGTTATATTGTGAGTTGAAGTAATAGTCTACGATTTTAGATAAATAATTATTGTAGAACACAAATTACTTGAATTTGACAAATTTATGACTAGTAGGAAATCTATCTTCTAGCAAGGTGGAGCGAGTGCACTAACATGTTTTCTCTTCTCTCATTATCTTTAAGAAAGGTTTTGTAGACCTTCCTACTACTTCTACCATCTTTTTATACATAATTTTTGTTGTTGCGTATCTATATTCAATTAAGCTCTTTATCTCTATCTACCTTCCTCAAAATTAATGCGATGGGTTCCATAATACGAGCAATGTGAATGTAATCATCCCAAACCTGTGGACTGTTTATTAAATCCACCTCCTTCCTAACTAGTATCTCACTTTTTGAAATGTTGAATCAATTACTCGAATTTACCATTGATTTTAACATAACTTTATTATCCAAAATACTTTGCAAGGCGATGTAATTTGCAGCGAATCATGTAATCCCAAGACAAACCAATTTACCACTGCAATGCTCTTTCATCAATGGCAAGACATACCCATGATTGTAAATAAATGATGTAGCTATTCGCATCTCATATACAATAAAAAAAGCTGACTTCCTCTTCTCATGGTCTTTCAAAGTTAAATTTATATAATGTGTAGCACACAACGTTCATAAGATTTTATATTTACTTAATTTCACGATATTTTCCCACACCTCCTTGAATTTGCTACAATTGTCCTTAATAATCTGAACGACATATTCCTTCCCAACCTTAATAATTACATCATTCAATAATGAAAAAAGATAATTGTAATCTTTAACTTTAACTGAGGCAACTACGAATTTAAAAAACATAGACTTACCATCACAAGATATAAGAAAGTTAATGATCTGCCTCTTTGCATAACTAATTCAACCATCCACCATGTTTGTAACTCCATAATGTGGTTACATAATCTTTAACTCAGAAACATATTTCTGATCAAGTTGGACACCCTTATGATTTTTGGAATGTACATTAACATAAATGATTTTCTAAGTGATCTTGTACCTTTATAAATGATTTGTGCTATAAGTTGTATGCTATAGAAGTAATAGATTCTCTATCAATAAAGATGATAGAAGATAACAAATAAAATTTGAATTACTTATGTATTTCTTCTTTAGCGAGTCTATATTCATCCGACCCAAGCAATGGGTTTTTGCTAGAGCTTTCGCCCTATTGACTTTATTCTTCACGACTAGCTCCTATAAAAGTAAGGTACCAATGTGAGTAGCAACTTGTGAAAAATAATGGGAGATAAACAAAGAAATATAGAAAGATTGTTCACCTAATGCTTTTAGGTCTCCTTCCAATGAACGGGTAGTACTTCTTTAAGCAGGTTCCTTGATGCCCCCTCATTTGTAAAGGGGCTAAAATACTATACATAGAGTGTTAGAACATTTATAACCATATGTGTTAGCATATATCTTTTTCTTTACCTTTCTTTTAAGGTCCTCCTTGCAACCACGATGCACCCTTCCCACATTGTTGGAGAATCCATTTACTGGTCACTAAACTCGATCCCCAATCATACCCCTTTGCATTTAACGTTATTAATTGTCATTGAGATGTGTTATAAATGAAGAGGGTACACCCAACTCTAAAAAATTATCGCAAGTTCTCAAATAAAATGTCCTTTGACTTTTTGAGGGACTTGTCTCCAATCGAAACAACACATGGCATGATCACCTTAACTAAAGTGCAGATCCTACTATTAAACAATGGGTAGTTGTTTGAGTTTGCTGTTTCATTAACCTCGATTGTAATTTGGGTGCCCTTGGGAGTCTCGTTCAATCTAAATTTTACATCTTACCCCTTTTTTTGTTTTGCTTTTGCACCTTAATTTAAGAAAACAAGAGGAAAATATTTATAAAGAATTAACAATGCAAAGATATGTCTAAGAACAAGATTTCTATATGTACCACTAGTTGCCTAATTCTGCTACTTAGCACTGGGGTGGGAATCTGATTGTGATTGTTGGCTTTGGTTAAGGTGTAGGATTGATCTATTGTCTAGTTGAGATCATGTAGGAGGAATGATAGGATGCTCGGGAAGAGGTGTAGAGGGATAAGTAGGTCTCTCATGCTGGTCCATATTCTGGGACCTAGACCTAGAGCTGGAGGGTCGTGGGTCATCACCTTACCTTTGTATTGGACCTAGGTGGGAGTTGGAAGGTGTAAAGGAATGGGGTTGTCATCTAAGTAGGGAGGAGCATTGGACCAAGCCCGGCCTGGCCTGACTTGACCCAAATCCGAGAAAGGTTATTTTATTTGAAGGCCTTACCCAAGGTTTGAAATTTTTACTAAATCAAGGCCTGAGCCCGATTTCGTTCTTTGTGTTAGGCTTTCAAGTCGGGCCTAGAAAAGTCCGTTAAAGTCCAAAAAATTTATTAGGACCTATTTTCATGGATTTTTAAATAAGACCTACCTAAGTCTACTAAAGTTAATTTTTTATTGTTATCTAAGTAAAGTCCAGTCAAGTCCGTTAAGACCCAATTTAAAGTTGAATTGGATGTGTATGATCATAATAATTTCGAAATATAGTAATACTTTTATGATAATCTTACAACTTCAAAGATACTATTACAAATAAAATATACCACTACGAACGAAATATAATCTTATAACTTCATAGATATTCAACGGCCCAATCTTCTACATCTTTCTATTTGCTACATCATCAAGCACTTCATCCTTTTTAGGGGAGTGGGAAGAGTATGATGTGGGCATGCTAATGCAAGGGGATGAAGATGGCAAAAAATTCTTGTTTCCTCTAATTAATGATTTTTTTTTTCAGACTCTAATTTCAAGTTATCTTCTTTTTGTCTGGTACTGATATCATAATTCTTTAGCAGCATCATTCTGATATTTTCTTCTTCTCTTCTCTCTCTCTACCCCTCACGATGAGCAGATATCCAGCTTCTAATCTCTTATTACCTTTGCTTTGTTAAAGTTGCATATTTTATCTTTTTCTAAAAAAGGTTGCATATTTTATTTTTAATTGCATTAAAGGTTTCTAGACTAATTAACAGCATGTATATTTGCATAAGAAATGGCCCAGCATTAATCAATAATAGAATAAGGAAAAATTCTAATAGCTGTAGTACTTGCTGTGGGAGCATCATCTTGAAACAATTTGGCATTGAGAGACTGACAGCAGCTTAACAATTTTCAAACCAGTGGGTGTGGCTAGTTGCTTAACATTTGTTAATTTGTTGAGTTTGTTCATCTCTATGTTCTTTCTTGTATCAAGCCACATGGAAAAAACAATTACAGCTGGATTTACGAGTGTTTTAACTGTTTCAACAACTCACCCTAAGCCTGCCTCCTCTTGCCTTTCAAAAACTAAAAATGCTTTGCTCCTCATCCAGGTAAAGTCTTTCTTTTCATGCTTCCTGGGCCTTGGAATGAATGGTAGATTTGTCCATGAAGTTAATATCCTGTAAAATTAGTCACACCTTATCACTTTTCAACGATTCCATCATTTTTATGACCAAAGATGCGGAGTGAATCTTGGTGCTTTTGAGTCAAATACTGTGTTTGGTTTGCCACATCTTTACCAATAGCTTGTTATAGAGTGTAGCAACTGGGAGCAATCATACAAGGACATATGATTTCTCATATGTTTCAGTTCATTGTTTCTCGGTCTTGGGGCATTCTTAGAGCCTTGAAATGATCTGTTAGTAGTTGTATTATGCAGTTCCAAACAGTGTTCAGGAGGTTGGCCGCCTAGGCTACATTTGTGGCCACGGTTGTGTAGGTGGCTCCCTTTCTGAAACTTCGGGTGGTTCAATATGTGGCTTAGGCCGTATAGTTGGTCCGCATAACTAGTTACTCTGCCAAGTGTGCTCCTGATTACCATGTAGAGACATCCCCATCGTCCATGTAGGTTATACTTCTTTGTCATTTGTGCAATGATGTAATATAATATAATATTACATGTAAGGTGATGATACAATTTTAGACCATTAAGAGGAATACATACATTAAGATACATAATATATATCGGCACGTATATATATCATAGAACATATATATATACATACATTAGAGGTGTTTAGAAATAAATCAAAATTAGATATTTGATTAGATATTTACTATTTTTAGGTATTTAGTGAATTTTTACGTATGCCCTTAGTATCTCTATATAAAGATGACTAGGGCTTCTCTTTTGAATAATAACAAAGATTCTTTCACCCTCAAAATTCTCTATATGATATCAGATCCACCGATCTTAGTGGCTTAGGATTTGGGAAAGGAAAACCTAGAGGGAGGAGGACCTCCGGTGGTGCCGCCGACCTCCGGCGAGCCACCGGAGAGGCTCTCCTCTCTCCCACAACTTTCCTCTTCATCTTCTATTCTTCCTCTTTCTCTTTAGCTACTGCTGCTGCTGTTTGTCATCGGTGAAGAAAATGCCCATTGTTGTCACCTCTAGGCAAGCACCGGTGAGGAACCACTGTGGAAGGGGTTGCTGGGGCACCAGCCACCATGCTGACCACCTCTGGTGACCAATGGCCATCGGAGTCGCCGGCAAGGCCCAACACGTTCGGCGTCGCCCTTGACAGGGGTGGGCCAAATTGTTTGTTTAGCCCACTAAACCTTGTTTGATCGAGGATTTTAGGGGGTCTCGACTCCTTGGAAACCAAGCTACCGAATCGGGGTGATCCAATCGACCTTTGATCTCGTCGGACTGTCGCCACGCTCCTTTTCCACTGTAGTGTCGCTCGAGCCCTTGCAAAGCTCCTCTCTCCACGAAAGAACACGCTTGCAAAACCCTTACGAAGAGCCCTTGCTAGAGGTGGAGTTTAAGGACTGAGTTGTGGGTTGATGGCTTCTAAGCGCATCTTGAAAGAGTTGAAGGATTTGCAGAAGGATCCTCCGCTAGACTCGTTGGTGAGGACATCTCTGATGGGTCCTCTTTGAAGGAGAAGAGCTCTCTCTTTAGTTGGTTGTTTTAGGTTTTAGAGAAAGAAAAAGGTTACTTGCTTATTGAGTCCAGTTGATTTTCAAGTTTATGTTTTAGTGTCTTGTTTTTAGGGCTTTTGTGTGTAGCCCCTTAAGTTGTACGTTTATTTTTTATTTAAGTCCTTATATGTTGAGTGGAAGATATAAGAATTGAAGACATGAGCCGCCTCAAGATGTCAAACTTCATGCAGCACTCTCACGTAGCTTAGGAGAAATCGAGCTCTGATTAGCTTTGTGAGGGTGTACAAGAAGGGTCACCTAGGGTTGAAGACACGAAGAGTGGACTACCATGTCGACGAGAGTGGATCTTCACTACCTTAAGGATCCAAGTCTTCGTTGTCTCCCGCGTCTCGACTTACGGGGGAGTGTTAGGAAATGAATCAAAATTAGATATTTGATTAGGTATTTATTATTTTTAGGTATTTAGTGAGTTTCCATATATGCCCCTCAGCTTCTCTATATAAAGAGGGCTAAGACTTCTCTTTTGAATAATAACAAAGATTCATTCCCCCTCAAAATTCTCTACAAGAGGAATACATTGTACCTAAATATAAGTTTGCATGTTATTTGCCTTGTGTGTATTTAATATTGTGTTACGTGTTAATTTGTAGGTTTTTTTAAAGGGAGAATAATAAGGTGTTAATGTTTATTTATTATTTTATATTGTTCACATTCTTGTGTATTTGATGTTGTGTCTTGTTTGTATATTTATGATAGAATTAATATTTTTGGGATACCTAACACAACTTTTAGCAAGTTTATTAATTATTTTATATTTTTTAAATAAAAAATGCAAAATGGCATACTCATTTGTGTACCGCATACTTGTTATACGGTAACCCAACTGAACGAATATTGCATATCAAGTTTTTGAACTTTGGTTCCAGATTAGATTACTCCCATTTGAAATGGTTTATTTTACAAAGTATGCTACATGCAAAATCTTGTGAACTTGATTGTGAATAATTATGAAGCTGCCATCTGTTACTGATATTTGACATGATTTCAATAAAAAGGAATGGTCATTAACATCTTCAGCTGTTGCATATTGGAAACAATTGTTTATATCTACACACAAATATCTGCGCATGGACATAGATGGACCTAGGCGCACTTGTGATGTTGGGAGGTTAATTCTAGCACATTATCTGATGGTGTGTCGTCTGAAAATCTTGACTTCCATATCATCGTACCACTGGCAAGTAGTAAAAATTGTTGTTTATATTTCATAAATAGTGCCATGAATTCTATTGCAACCGGTGATTGCTTGAGTGAAAATGTGTAATGATGGTAATTCTTGCAAACTGTCTTTCAGTGAGGCAAATGTGTGCTTATGGTCGGTGTAATTTGATGGGAAAAGCTCCTATGAAAAATCACATGCTTATCTGTTATTCAGGTTGCATCACGACTAAGGAACTTGGGACAGTGATGCGTTCGCTTGGACAGAACCCTACAGAGGCAGAACTTCAGGATATGATCAATGAAGTGGATGCTGATGGAAATGGGACAATCGACTTCCCAGAGTTCCTAAACCTGATGGCCCGAAAGATGAAGGACACAGATTCTGAGGAGGAGCTGAAGGAGGCTTTTCGTGTGTTTGACAAGGATCAGAATGGATTCATCTCTGCTGCCGAGCTGCGTCACGTGATGACCAACCTTGGAGAGAAGCTTACCGACGAGGAAGTCGATGAGATGATCCGCGAGGCAGATGTTGACGGTGATGGCCAGATCAACTATGAGGAGTTTGTCAAAGTCATGATGGCCAAGTGAGAGGAGCCCCCTGTTAAGGTTCGCAGTTGAATCTGTATTTTGCCTGCCTTCCGTGGTGGGTTTCAGTTTGCATCAACACACGGATTATCTGGAACTGCATGTCTTGTAGCTTTTCAAGTTCTCCTTTCTTTTCTTTGTGGTTTTATCTTTTGTTTGTTCGGTGCTCATTCTTTTCTTCTACAAACTTGAAAAGAACTTTTTGTTTAAGCGGAATAGATACTATCTAAATCGCATCTTTTTCTTCCAAATCAATGTCTGAACCGCATTTTTATTTTCCAATCTTCTAGACTTATGTAATTTCCTGCCTTGTACCATTCAAGGTCAAACATGTAAACATGTTCTTCAAAGGTTTTGCACTCGTTTAATCTAAGAATACGCATGTACTGCAATGGAAATAGATGGTTTGACTTTATGGGAGAAACTGTACAGATGGCAAAAAGTGTATAGACTTGAATCCAAACATAACTTGTAGGATATGATAGTAAAATCATCTTTCTAAAGGCAAGAGTTCTTTCCAGTTTCATGCTCTAAAGCAGCCTTCTCTTGTGGTGGAAACTTTGTGTTTTGATATATACACTTCATTATTTCTGGTAGGAAAATGTGGTTCAGTTGCAGGTACCGTTGGCTATTTTGCGGAGGGTGAAGGAGTTGATCCTGCTGTAGGCAAATCCTTTCAGGTGAAAGTTGCATGAATATCTCCAAAGAATGGGATAAACAATAATGACCTGCAAAATACGCAGCAACCTACAGTATAAATCTTTTTATGTAGTCTTCGATAATTTTCTAGGCAAACATGGTAAACATTTTCATCTTTTATCCTTTTGGAAACTCGCGTCTTCTGAGGATGGTTTAATGACTGTTATTATAAAACTCACATCTCACTAACTCTCTAACTTATCTCTTTCTAATGTAAATTAACGTAAGGGTTAATTTGTCTAGGAGGTTAGAAAAATGACGTTAGAAATGTGAAATTAATGTTAATTTACAATTGTATTTACTTGAATTGGTATTAAGTTATGGTGTAAATCCTTGTGACGTTTACTTGATAGTGGTATTAGGTCTATAAAATATGAAAGACATTAGAGACATGAGTGATGTATGACTTTAATATAGGTTTGGCTAATATCAGTTGAAATTGATGTTAAGATAAATCTGTGTTAAAGTTGTTAAACCCTGATTATCCGATGAGAGGTTAAGTAGTTAAGTAAACATAAGTTAAGTCTTCTTTTGAGAGGTTACCTCTTCAAGTAAATTAAACCTAAAAGGAAAAGAAAAGGATGAAGGGGCACATGATACCATAGCATTTGGTAGCATCAATTGTACAACACTACAAGATGGTAGCATAGCATCAATACTATAAAATACAACAGCATTGCATATGATAGCATTACAGCACAGCAACATCAAAGTTATGGCAAACACCGTGTTACTCCATCATGGATGGTACAATGTTGGTGGTATGGCTAGTGTTGTATTTATATGCACAAGGTGCAACGATATTGGCAACATCGTCACCATGTGTGTGAGAAGAAGTGCAAGCATTCATGTGAGAAAATTTTCTCTATATTTTCTCGTAAAAAAATATATTTTTCTTTTATAGAAATTTTCTTCCATCATTTTCTCGCTAGAACTTCAAATGATGTTTTTTATCCCGTCTTTTCATCAACATGGTAACGTCTTAAAAATTCGTAATAGTGCATGTGTTAATTAAATTATATTAAATTAAGTTAAAGTATCAAGGCAAAAGGTGAAACGCTGATTGACATAAGGACTGTCTGTGATCGCTGGGGGGGGGGGTGTGTGTACGCGGATGCTCTTCGATGAACCACAATGTGATTGTGTTATGTTAAAGAGTAAGCCAAACTGCGTGATTCCTTCGTAGATGGAGTGCAATGATATCCCACGGTAACGTATCCACGTTAAGGATAGGATTGTCATCTTGAAGATGACCGTGTAACTTTTTCGAAGTACTTTACATGAAAGTTTCTAAACTTATATTCATATTTCAATCCAATACCTGACTTTCAAAATGCATCAATATTGTCCCTGATCTTTCCGACTGTATCAGTGTAATCTCTTCAGCATTGTCGTTTACTAATATCCGAAGTTGGTATAAATAACATACCACATTTTCAAGTTGCGGTTAACCCAGATTTGGGCTGCAAAAGTCAGCTAATAATATCTGCCTTAGATTGAATACTGAAAATTGGGGAAGACATGGATATGTTTCAAAGTTTAAGGATCACATTGAAATTTAGGTATAGGTTGAGGAATTTTTATGTAAATTATTCTATATTTTATTCATTGATTATGCAAGTACCATCATTCCCTCAACAAGAAAACTAGAGTTTCATCTATCTATGATACATTTTTGCAACGGAAATGAAAGAAAGATACATTTTTAAAGTCAAAAAGGCAAGTTTAGGAAACGAAAGTAAAGAAAATTCGTATTTTCTTCAACCGATGTCTCATCTATCTATGCTTGTAGCAAGAAATGGTGGGAAAGCCTTCTCTTTGTTTCCCTCCAAACTCTACCTCCGTGCGGTACGAAAAGTAGCTTCCATGTAAGGGAAAAAGTGATCGAATGTGAAGAGAAAGAGGGAAAAAGCACAAACCCTTAAAAATGATGCAAATTTCTTGGTAAAGGAAAAAATGGCTTGCTTTCCTTTCCCACCCCCCATTTTAGTATTTACACATTAGTACTTGACAACATCCTATTTTGAAAACTTAAGCAAAAGCTTAATTTTAGCTTGACTTTGATTGGTAGGATGTCTCTTGAAATAGTGAACATGTATGGTTGCTCAAGTAATTCATGAAAGGGGAGAATCATGGCAATAACTATTCCCCATTTAGGCTGCAAAAAGGAATTTCACTTCTTATATCACTCTTCATATTGCTGATTCCATGCCTTAAACCCCACAACTACAAGCCAACAAAATAAGAAGTATGTTATCCCACTCAACGAAACTTTAGAATTCTCATCCTTCTCTACATAGGAAAGCATTCTTGACATTTGAAACAAAGGTTATCAAATGCTTCCAAACGGAAGACCAGCCCCCCAAGAAATAGCCTCCAGAAAGGCAGCCAAAATAAAACAAGAAAAAGAAGTGCTCACATCTCTTAATCAAGAACAAAAAGTCAGGTCAACAACAACCTCCAGATATCCCCATCCATCTTCCACATCAGGTCCTATCCAATAACCACATAACATTACAGTATCTATTCGTCTAAATTTGCTTCCATACAAAGATAATGAAGGAAGATATCCTCCTCCTTTCATCAACTCCCTCATCTCCCATCTTCTGACCTCTATACTGTGAACTGGTAGCATGCCATCAGGTATGAGAAGTTGCACTGTAACAAGAGTTCAGGTTCCATAAACCTCCATGGAATGCTAATGACGGTGAAATCAGAAAAAAAAAAACTCACAAGTTCGACAAACTCGTTGGATTGTTGTTGATTTCGGAGTGATTGTGCCTTCTCCCGAAACCAACTTCCCAGGCCAGGTTTCCTGATGACTATCGTTAGATTATGTAAAGCAACTTGACAGAATTACGCACAGGGCAATAAATAGATGAAGTTTGCTAGTTACCATGAAATGGCACCATGAATTCGCAGGATATGTGCTTTTGAACCCAAAAGGGGAAGGCAAAACACTCAAAGGGGTTTTCACATAAATTCCAGAGAGTACACCTTAAGAGCTAGCAAAATCAGAATGGGCTATACCTTGTGTTATATAGCTCAAGTATCTACAAGAATATCTCCAAACCAACATCTCTTAAGCAAAGGAATCATTTGTGAACTCATGCACCTAAATGGTAAGCTATATGACACTGGTGGTGTAAGAAGAGCTACCCACTTGAGATGGCATGCATCTTCGATTTGTTTTTTGAGAGCTGCTAGGTAAAAGTTGGAAACCAACATCCATGTGGCTCATCACTTGCACAAGATCAGCCCAATAAAATCAATGCATCAGGCACAATTCCAAGAACCCTTCATTGCCCAATCAACTTGTTGGGATGGGAAGTCATCACTCGCTCCCAATTTTGCATGAGAGAACTGAGCAACCTTTGGCACAATCAGTATTACCCTCCACCAAAAGCTAGACACAATTTTCTATACGTCCAATGGAGGCCTATACCATAATAACAAGCACTAGGGTCCCGAAACAATGGCCTTTTGTCCATGACATGCACCACCACTTCAATGGAAGCACCTCATTCATAGACCTGAGATGTGTCTTTTTTTTTTTTTCCTCTGAAAGGTAGACGTGAGATGCGTTAACCCAAGACCACCATCAGACTGTGGTCAGTAAGCCTCATTCTAACCAGTCAAAGCAATCTCCTTTGCTAAAACGCCTTCCCATGGAAAAAAAAAAAAGTCCCCTCAATGCTTAACCTTTTTTGGCATCCACAAAATAGACATCTAAAAAAAATGGACTTGAGGGTCGACAATCTCCCAGCCCTCGACAGAAGTCTTAAAAATCATCTCTCTACTCTCTTTCACAACTGCCTAACTAAAGGGGATCGTCACAGGAATTTTTACCTTCAATGAGCAAGATTGTCTAGAGGGGTTTCTTTCCAAGACCTCTCCACTTCTCTAAGAATGGTCATCCAACTTCCAACCATCAAATTGGGCAACAATTGGCCTTCTAGGAAGATACCCAAACCCCTTCTGTCTGTCCATGCCATCTATCTGTGTCACACCAACTTTTCCTAAATAATCTCCTTGTGGTCAGTAGGTGATATTCTGTGAATTCCTCTTGCATAAAAAAGAGCACATTATGCATGGAGAGAAGTAAGGACTTTTGTCTCCCGTTCTTGATGTTGTAAATTGGATATACCATGGCCAAGCAAACTTAACCTTCCCATTCTTGACATACACGTCCATTCTCAATCTTGTGAATGTCTCCGTTGGACACGTACCTCATGCGGTTAGAGGCGAGAAAACAGAAAAAGGGCACCCTTTTTTCTCTCTTAGCTTTAAGCCACAAAGCGAAAGAACACCGGTGATGGTGTAAAGTATTAAAAATGGTACCTTTTTTGTAGACGGCAACCGAAGGAGAGGAAACGAGTAGGAGCAGCGGAATGAGTGCGCCATTTCCCTTTGGGTATGAAACGAGGGCGAGTACGATAACGAGTTCTACCCTGTAGCTGAAGGGAGGAGGAAACATGGGAGGGTTCACCGCCGCCCTAAAACCTTTTTTTATAATGATAACGTGAAACCCATTGGGGCATTAGTACGGTGGAGCATCAGGATGAGTGACCTAGTTCGAACTTGAGAAAGTTTGTTTCATTTCATGTTAAAATTTTTACGAAATTAAGGTCTAGACTTCTCCCAAGGATCATGTTTATGGACTTAGGGTCAAATTAGGTTAGGTTTGATTTTAATTTTCGGGTCCAGCTTTCAAGTTTAGCTTAGAAAAGTCCCTTAATGCTTATAAATTTTATTAAGAACATTTTCTTTTTAAATTTTTAAATAAGATCTACCAATTAAATATCTAGACTTAAAAATATACCTTGTTATTTTCCTAAAAAATGCTAGACTTTGATATATAACAAAATTAATTACTTGAAATCAGTATTTGCATCTCCTAGCTAGTAATTTAAATTTATGTTACTTTGCTGTAAATATTTTTCAAAGTAGGGATTGAATATAATATTATTCAATATTATTTAACATAATTTGCATCACACAAAGTTATCATACGATACAAGTTATAAAACAATGTCGTTGTAGAAAATGATCCGCTAGTGAGAGATCGGTTGGAGAAGAGAGGAGACTCAGTAAGACTCGTCAATGGATGCCTGAGATGGAGAGGGCGAGAGGCAGCTTGATACCTTGATGGAGTAACCACAGGGACGGCCGCACGTGGAGGGAGGGGATTCTAATTCTGTGAATGGGATTGAGGGGGATTGGGGAGGGTGACGGTTGGAATTCCTTTTGTAATTTTTAGTTAAAAAGGAAAAAAGGTTAGGAAATTGGCTGTTAAGACCCATGCTGTTTGAACCCTTTAAGACGCCTGGACTGTGGGTTGACATCTGGTCAGACGTCTAGGTACCTTCCCAGACGTCTGGAAATCAAAAATTTCGAGTATGAGCTCACGTCTGCGCGTGTGCTACGCGTAGACAGTACTGTCGTTTTTCCTCCCCTTCTTCTCTCTCTCCCGACCTCCAGCAAACCCTAAACCCCCAACCTTATAAAACCCCTTCCCTCTCTCGTTCTCCTCACACCAGCCACCTTCCCCTCTTCTTCTCCACTCCAGCGAGAGAGCCAGTGCGAGCGAGAGCGGCGGTGAGGAGCGGCGTGAGGAGAGGAGAGTGAGCTCGCGAGATCGTGTGGGAGCTCATCGGTGAGCGACATGAGCGCAGCGGAAGCAGGTTCTGGTTCTGGGTTTCTCCCAGAATCAGACGTCTGGAGTGACCTTCAGACGACGGTGCGGACGTCTAGAGGCGATTCCAGACGACTGAGGTGAGAGTTTCGTGAAGGTACGTTGCCTTTACGGATATGGCCATGTAGGCTGCTCTGCAGGAACAACTTGCATGCCCTTTTTGAGAAGATTTGGTGGATTTCGTATAGGATTCGCTTTGGGAAGGCACGGGACAAGCCCTCCCACGCATTTCAGATGTCTGGGCGACGTACCAGACGACGGGAAGCATTTCCAGACGTCTGGAGAGGTGGTCGGACGTCTGGAGCTGGGTCCAGACGGTCTAGAAGAGTTCCTGGACGTCTGAGGATTGGCGCAGAGCTTGAGGTATGATACTGGACACTTTTAAGACATATGGAAGTTGTTCAAGACATCTGAATTTGCATCAGTAACCCTGTTTTGACCCGTTTAGGGTCCGTTTGAGGTCTGTTTTACGCAATTAAGATATCGTTGTGTTCCTTGTGAGTTCCTCTACTTGTTAGAAGGCTTTCCATAATGTTTTGATAGTTCCCTTGTGGTTGTTTCTTGTTATAGGACTTCGTTTCGTTGCGGGTTTGAGGCTTGCTGAGGCACGTGAGCCTGCTGGTCAAGCCCCCAATACTCCTGGGTTTACTGGTAGAGTGACTTCCCCTAATTTAATTATAACCTAAATGCATGTGTGGAATGAATGATTAGCACCTAGGATATGGCATGAATCTTAGGATGAGAAACACTTGAAATGTCTGTATTGGATGATTGAATTGCAGTCTTGAATGAATAGATAGAATGATAACAATTGCCTGTAAATGAATAACAGCTGCCTGTGAAGTATGAAGTACTTGTGCTAGCTAATTGTTGCATGTAATTTTCCTGTTGTATACGTTAAATGACATAATACGAGCTGCATGTATATAAATTGAAAATGGTAATGTGAATGATGGAAATACGAGCTACTTGTGTATAACCTATGTATGGAAATGTGAACGATAGCAATACAAGTTGCATATGTATAACCTGAGAATGGAAATAGAAATGATGAAACCTGGTATGGCATGGCATGAGGAATATTGGCATGAACCCTACGGGGAATTAGGAGTAGAGCTCCTGAAAATAAATGGAATGGATCTGGAAATGTGAATGGGGAAGTGAGCTGGCCCTTGAGTACGGAGTACTAAGGAGAGTGACTGTCCCCCCCTGTTTAGTGCAGAGCGGAGCTAGACGCCCTTGGGTTGGGACCCAGGGTTAGGATTGGCCACTCTGTATCGACTTCTTGGCCCTCGCGTACATGGTATTAGGGAGAGCTACTAGTGTAGGGAGAGAGCTAGCCACCCCACGGGGCCCGAGGTTCAGCTAGCCACCCTACACTGACTTGTTAGGCCCATTGGGCAAACCAGGGTAGTCAGGCAAGGGTGCGCGGACTGTGGAGAGGCGAGACCCCTATTTGGTTCTTAGGGGCTAGATCCCTGTTATTGAGAGGGCTAGGCCTTATATTATTCCGTGCTGTACTTTGGGTTCACCCGTTAGCGGAAACGACTGACCGCGTGCCAGTGCGGGGTAGCTACCTGTGCGCTTATCGCACGTACCGTAGTCACCGTTACGTCTGTCCGTGACCTTGGGGTGGTTGACTGGGTGTAGGATCACCATGGGGGACTCTCTCGACTAGGAGAGTACCACGTGTGCCTTCTACTCTTCGGAAAAGACTGCAATCAAGATCGTTCTCACGAGGAACATTCGAGATCAAGAAAGAGACCTGATAAATAAACCAAGTGGTGAAAAAGAATAATTAGTTAAAGAAAGTAATTGAAAAACAACAGCTACCTGTTCACTTTTACTGCTTTAGTTAGTTGGTTGCCACTCTACTCAACGTTCGTTGACTTTGTGTACTCATAACTCTTTTTAGGTCCAGGTGTTGAGCAGCCAGAGTCTACGGCTGCAGAGGGTGCTGAGCTGTTATAACCCGGGGCAGCAAACGTCGTTTAAGACGTCTGGGAAGTGGTCCAGACGTCTGGTCAGACATCTGGAAGCCTTCCCAGACGTCTGGAATAAAATTTTTTCGGCGTATGGGTTCACGTCTGCGCACATGCACGCGCAGACTGCACCTGCCGCCCTCCTTTTCTTTCCTTCCTCCCTGCAGATGCAACTTTTTCTCTCTCTCCCCTCGGCAGCCTTCAAATACCCCTTTCCTCCCCCTTACCCTCACTCCACCACCTCCTTCTTCTTCTTCTAGTTCTTGTCAGCGAGAGCGTGAGCGGGCGAGGGCAGCTGCAGCAGCTGCTGTGAGTGCATGGGGAGGAGGAGTTGCTACGAGGGAGAGAGAGCTCGGTCGCGAGGTTGCGAGCTCGCTGGAGCAGCCAGGGCCGGCCGACGGTTGCGCAAAAGGCACGTGGTGCTAGGGAGGAGCTGCTGCAACTCAGGCAGTAGGTGGGCGCGGCGCGGCACGGCCGTACGTTGCGGGCGGAGGGCGAGGAGGTCCTGATTCTGGAAAAATTTCCTAGAATAAGACGTTTGGACATACGTCCAGACGACACAGGAGACGTCTGGAGGAAGGTCTAGACGTCTGAAAGGTACGATATTTTACCTTTCTTCTTCTTTCGCGTGTACGACCATGCAGCCATTCCGCTGAAGTCTTCTGCATCCTTTCGTGTTGAGAATTGGCACGTGTGTGTGCAGGACTTGTTCGGGAAGGCGCAAGGGCACTCCATCCCACACAGATTGGACATCTGGCACAGCACCAGACGATAGAGAGGGTCTCCAGACGTCCGGAGTGACAGTCGAACGTCTGGAAACTAAGTCCAGACTGTTCAGCGAGCTTCTGGACGTCTGAGGGACCGCGTAGAACAAGGTATGACCTGAGCTATCATTTAAGTCGTCTGAAAGAAGTAACAGACGTCTGATTTTGGGCAGACTTGTCATTTTTTATCCGTTTAGGGTCCGTTCGGAGTCCGTTTTCCGCGTTTCAAGTTTCGTTCTTCTCAGATTTAGTTCCTCTACCTGTTTACAGTAATTGTATGTTGTTCTGAGTAGCTCCTTGTATTTGATCCTTGTCTTAGGATCCCATTTCGTTGTGGCTATGGGGGTTGTGGAGGCGCACGGCCTTGCCGATTACGCCCCCAGTACTCCCGGTTTTGCGGGTAGAGTGGCCCTTTCAATTATTTATCAAAAAATTATGCACTTGTGAAATAATTAATAGAGTCTAGGGTATTGTATGAACCATAGGAATGAAAAACTAGATTGAATGATAGATCCTAGGTTAATGCATGAATCCTAGGACTGGAAAACTAGATTGAATGATAGATCCTAGGGTATGGCATGAATCCTAGGATTGGAAAACTAGATTGAATATATATACATTGCAGTCTTGGAAAAGTAGAAAGGAAACAATAACTGCCTGTAATTGGTTAACAGCTACCTGTTTATGGATGAATAATTACGGTTGAGAACCTAGGCTATATGAATATAAAGCTGAAATGATGAAACCTATATTGGCTAAGTTAAAAGAGCATGAACCCTACGGGGAATTAGGAGTAGAACTCCTGGAAAGTGAATGGAATAGAATTGGGGTAGTGAGCTGGCCCTTGAGTACGGAGTACCAAGGAGAGCGACTGTCTCCTGTTTAGTGCAGAGCGGAGCTAGCCGCCCCAGGGACTCGGGGTTAGGTCTAGCCACTTTGTACCGACTTTTGGCCCTCGTGTACACAGTACAGAGGAGAGCTAATAGTTTAGAGAGAGAGCACTAGCTACCCCACGGGTCCCGGGGTTCTGCTAGTCCTCCTACACGGACTTGTTAGGCCCACTGGGTAAACCAGGGTAGTCAGGCAAGGGTACGCGGACTGTGGAGGGGCAAGACCCCTGTTTGGTTACTGTGGAGGGGCTGGACCCCTGTTACTAAGAGGGCTTTGCCCTTTTCTGGTTTCGTGCTGTGCTTTGGGTGCACCCGTTAACGGAAACGACTGACCGCATGCCAGTGCGGGATAGCTACTCGTGCGTTTATCGCACATGCTGTAGTCACCGTTACGTTTGTCAGTGACGTTGGGGTGGTTAACTGAGGGTAGGACCACCACAGGGGACTCTCCCGGCCAAGAGAGCACCACGTGGTACTTCTACTTTTCAGAAAAGACTGCAATCAAGATCGTTTTCACGAGGAACACTCAAGATCAAGAGAAAGATCTGAGAAATAATTCAATAATAAATAAATGGAAAAAAAATAAAGGAAGAGATTAAGAATATAACAGCTACTGTCCACCTTACTGTTTTCTCAGCTTCTGGGTTGCCACTCTACTCAGCGTTTTGCTGACGTGTCACCTTTGTCACCTTTTGAGGACCAGGTGTTGAGCAGCCAGAGTCGGTGGCTGCAGAGGGTGCTGGGCCTAGTAGAGTCCAGTAGTATTACTTGTGTAGTACCCACTGTACTTTTCTTTCTGTTGTAGTGAGTAGTTCTATTACCCCTGTACTCTTTTTATTGTAAGCTTGATGTTTTTGTACATGTTTATTATTTTACTATTGTGGTGGTGTATACTATAGTATTTCTTTTCTTTACTTCTGTATTTTGTTACTGCTAGTTATATACATGGTGAATGTGGTTTATTTTACTGCTCTTTTGGTTACTTTCTTGTTGGACGACTGGGTCTTGGGATCAGTCGAGTCGGTCTGATTCTCGTGTCTCGTAGGGATTCGGGAATCGGGTCGTAACATGAGCCCAGTAGAGCCCAGTAGCTGTAGTTCTTTTGTTGTACTCCTTTTGTAGTAGTGAGTAGACTCTTGTACCTTTATGTTCTATACTTTTACGTTCTGTACTTTATGTTCCTGTACCTTGTTATTTTCTACTGTTGTGGTGGTGATATGTACTGTAGCAGTTTTACTTCCTTACTGCTGTACCTTTTTACTGTTAGTTGCTTAGCATAGTAAATGTGGTTTACTTTCCTGCTTTTTGGTTACTTTCTCGTTGAACGACTAGGTCTTGGGATCAGTTGAATCGGTTCGGTCTCGTGTCCTGTAGGGATTCGGGAACCGGGTCGTAACACCTTTTCAGATTTTTTTGGATTTGGACCGGGTCGGGCCTAAACCCAAAGTTTTTAAAAAATTAAGACTTGGGCCTGACTCAAGTAATATTTGAACTTGAGTCGAGTTGGACTTTTTCGGGTCGAATTCGAATCGACTCGATCCAATGCTCTACCCTAGGGATAAGTGGGCGAAGACATGCCCTCTGTGTTACATGTCTCTCAGGTAATTATAATATTGTGTTTGAAGGAACACTCAATCTTATCAAAGTCGAGGGACATGGATTCATCACTATTCGATCATGCCTTGGTACTGGCACCCTAATTTCAATGGCTGATTTTCCTTTTTTCTCCTTTATTTATCCCTATTTAACACAAATATTTCTCCCAGACGAGAAAAGAATAATGACATAAAACAAAGTCCCAATTTGAGTTTGATTGAATCAACGAAATGAAAGATTAATCCAATTTTTTTAAGAGGTTACCTAATCGAATGCATTAACTAATTTATTTGGGACTTGCCATGAGTTGTCTCTTCACTTATTGTTTTGGATGCGGGTTAACAAACGTAAAAAGTAACGCAAAGAACAACGCGGTGATCTCTGACATGTCACCAACTTACCTTGGACTTGAAACTTTATTAAATACAACTATGGCTCACACAAACATCTATTAGCAAAAAGTAACCGCACCTCTCCTACTCCTAAATTCACTCCTCCGTTGCGACGTTCTAGCTTCTCCGGACATCTTCCATCACTGCAAAAGCATCATCAGGCTCTACTACACTCGAAGAAGCTCAATTAACATCAAGAAATGGAAGAAGGAATCAAAATGAGAAGAGGGAGCGGATCAAAGAGGTATGCCTCTAAAACCTATGAAGCAAAAGATTTTTATATCATCGGAGATATTTGGCGTAAAATCATCGGAGATATTTCACTCAGGTGATATGTTGTAATCTCCGATGACATCTCATCAAAAAATGAGAAAGATGTCATTTATCATAAGTAATATTCCTCCGAAGTAAATCATCGGAGATATTATGATCGCATTTAAGGTTTAGGTGATATACACTACGGTGATATCTCATTCAAAATGAGAAAAAGTAAAAGATGTGTTTATCATCGAAGATATCATCGCATTTAGGGTTTAGATGATATACAATATGATGATATGCTTGATGGGAACACCATCATGAGTCATAACTAGCTCAATTTGGTCTTATAAAGTCAATAAAGGCTGCTACATATCAGTCAGAAGGTCTCTTGAGTAGGTTGAGTCATTTTGAGAAGAAAAAATGAAAATATGATTATTTCTGCAATTTTATCATCTTATCACAAATACAGAATAACCACGGGATATGCCAGGGGTTTATTAAAGGCCATTCAGTCATTAATGCCTGATAAGTGGGTCCATGCAGACAGAAATGAGTTTTCACGCATTTCAAGAATTAATGGACATTTGAAACCCTAAAAACAGACCTGCTTAATTAACTGAGGTTTTGGTCAGGATAAAATTCATTTAAAACCTCTAAAAATCATAAAAAAATATTATCTAGAGTTTAGCATCCTTGATTTGACCATCTGAACCCATTTTGATCAGAAATAGTCTCTGACAGATTATTGCCCTAATTTAGGTTTTTTCATAAATTACCCATTCAAACTAGGTCAAAACCAAAATCTAACTTCACCATTGGATTTCTTAGATCCAAATTAGGTTTGTATCAAAGTTTGGGTCCAATTAAAGATTATCTTGACCTAGTTTGTAATTTGATCCAGTCTGACTTTTTCTCTCACACAACCCCTCAGCTTTTGAAATTCCTTGCAAATACCCCTATCTTTGTCATCACTCTTTGCAAATAGGTCCCTCCGCCATTGTCATGGAGGAATCCTACTCCGACGGACTTCTGTTGGCAAGAACTTTGTGATTACTTGACGAATCCCTCTCAAAATTGAAAGGGAGATTTGTTAGGTAATTTCCTTCCTATTGAGCCATGTCCAAGTCTCCAATTCTTTCCCAATCTCTCATGCTATCGCATGAGAGATGTGGGTGTCCTATTTCGGCTAACTTACCAAGCTTGAAAGCTTGGTTTCCAAGCTTCAAACCTCCATCTAAGGCCTATATAAAGACCCATGTTGCACACCGATCTCCTCACGCTCGTTTTCGGCCGGAGTCCCTTTATTTCCTCCCTCCTCTCCAGCAGAAAAGCTCCACAACGTCCAACGACTCCCTCTGACCACTCTCATCATTCGCTCGCAATACCAGTGATAGATTCTCCTTCCTTTCCCTCTTCCGTGTCGCACCATGCTAGCGGGCGCCCCAATCCCCTTAGTCGTCACCGATTCTCTTTCACTAGAGCTCCCTTCGTCTTTGGCGCCGACTACACTAGACCTGGTGTCGCTCCTCTTCCTCGTCGACCACCACTTAGTCTCCTCGACTCCTTAACTTCCGCACATCTTCACCGTGCCACTACGCTGCTATTTCGACCGCTTCTACATCATCCGCGACTTCATCTTCCTCCACTACGACAGCCATTCCGGTGAGGTCTCCCGCATGCTCCACTGCCCCAAACACCTCACCAACCACCTCATAAGCTTCGCCATTCCTCGCCCACCAAAACCCCTCAAGCAATTGAGGGGATTGGTCACTCAACACCTCTACCCGACACCAACCTCACCGCACCACCTCCTCGAGGTCGTTAGACCACCTCACACACCCTCACGTGACGCCCCAACCACCATCGCACTTGCCACTCCACGATGAAATTTCTAAGTGCCTTTAACTTGGTCGCAAGGCTGTATTCTTGCTTTCAGGTGCTTCACCGGACCTCCGCTACCGCCTCGATTCCTCCGACTACGCCTTCAGTCCTCTGACCACATCTGCTCCAGATTCCAATCCCAGGCTTAGCAGGTGAATCCCAGGCATCCTCCCAGACCCTCAGTTCCACGCCACGAGCTCACCTTCAACTTCAATTGGAGATAGCATCTGTTGCAGTTGTTGTGCAAGGAAGCGCGGGAAGATAGTCCCACATTGTGAATCAAAGCACCTCCTACAACACATAAGTTGTTTTTGTGCCAAGGATTTATCACCTCAACACACTAGGGGTGAGGTCCCCGTACCCCGATCTGCTCACCTGACCCGACCCATTTCACTGCTCGGCTGTGACCCCACACTCGTAGTCCTGCTCCCGGATTTGGTTACTGTTCTTACCTGATTACCCGATTAGCCCCAGGTCTTTGAGAGAAAGAAAAGAAGGAAATAAAGGGAAAGTGAGAGGGGGGGGAGGTTTTGCCTCATTGCCTATCTCTCAACACTTAGCGAAACTTGAAGAGGCCTTCACCTCTGTTGGTGTTGGTGCTATGCTTTGCTGTGCCTCTCCCCGAGGCTTGAGAAAGAGAGGCCTTTGCCTCTGTGTGCTGGTTCTGAATCACTGTTGCACTTAAGTTGAAGTGGCATTTGGTTGATTAATACTATAGCATTATTTGAGTATAATTGTAATAGGGTAATTTGGTGATTCAAATCACCAATTTTACCCTAATCTTTTTGCCACATTGACTCTTGAATCTATATTTATATCATTTGTGCTTGAAATTGCTATTACATTGCTATATTCTTGCTTATAATTGTGATCTTGAGATAAATTGCCATATTGCTCCCTACGTTCGACCTCAAACTTTTTTAAGTTATAAATTTTAAGTGTTCTACGTGATTTCTCGGCTATACTACAGTGCATTACTTTTAAAACACTGATTCAGAGCGTATAACATTTTGGCACCGTTGCTGGGGAGCAACGCGCAATTTAATCTCTTGATTGCAATATCTGATTTGATACTAACTTGCTCTATCTATTTTGCTGTAATCTGTGCAGGGGAATCCAGTCAAGGAGAGTTAGACAAGCACCAAACACTCTAGGGGCAGATAAACTCCATTCACTTTCTCTTAAGCCCCTGATTTTGAAAAAGCTAAAAGAAGAAAAAAATCAACTAGGGCTAATTTGCATTCTATTCTTAGATTAATCATCACAAGTTGCCTGATTTGATACATTCTTGTTAGAAAACATCCCAAACCTGATTCTTGCACCTACTTAGGGATTTAAGACACCTAGGACTACCACCTTCTTGATTGAGCCCTAGGTGCCAGATTTGGAATTAATTGATTGACCAATTAAAAGCCAATTAGGGTTTCCATTCTAGGGTTTAGAGACACACTTGCTTAAAAGAAGAATTAATCTTCCCAAACTGTGTGTGTCCTAAGCCTTGATTGAACTTACCTAAGAAGCAAACCCTAAGAATCAAGCTCTAAATCTCACTTGAATCTTAAAAGCAAGGACCTAATAATCAAGGACAAATCAGGTGAAGTTGACCCACCTTGCAGGGTCAACCAATCTTGAAATTAGGTCACCACTCACAAAAACATCTTAAAGTTCAAGTGAAATCCTAAGCACCCACACTCTAAACTTAAAATTGGTAGAATTAAGAGGTCGAGTCACCATTCTGGTCTACTTGGACCCTCAGTGACAAGGAAGGTTGGGTGGGGGGAAACCCTATAACCTGTGGGGAAGCTCTACAGTGTAGGGGTCTTTGCGGGACTCTCCCTTCCTAGCTGCCCAGGTAATTCTCAGGTGGACAACTTTTTGATCTAGGGGTATCATCCGCCCTAAACCTCTATAGTCATCCAAAGATATTTGGGTGTCTTAATTGGGTCCATCACACCTTCTATCCCTCGTCTTCTCCATTGGTGCATGTTCGGGAGGAGGTCCCTGATAACACCACGCAAGGGGGTAGTAATTAGGTTGAATATGGCCCATATTTAGAATAAAAGGCACAACATAAAGTAGAATAGGAGCGTTGCATGCATCAAGTACCAAGATTGCTTATAAACCGTATTAATGGCCATTTGTGTAAAGTATTTGTCAAAGCAGGCCTCAGATGAGCAATCGGACCGCACGGATGGATTCAGGACGACGAACGGAGTCCAACGGACTCAAGATCAGCCAAATCCGACATCCGGAGCTCCCACAATGGGCCCAAGAAATCATGACTGTTGATCTGGAGATCAACGGCCCAGAACGCGCCACGTCGCCCCGCCCCCGCCGCTCTCTCGCCCTCAAGCCAGCCAAGAACGAATCTCGGCCGTTGATCTTCGATCGAACGGCCGAGATCCGCGCGCTCGCCCGCGGTCGCCGCGACAAAGCGCGGGCGTGGCGCAACGGTTAGCGCGCACGCCCGCGTCGCAACGACGCGCGTTCGAATCGCGCGGAGCGGAAATCAAGCGCGAGCTAAGGGCGCGGCGAAATTGACCCGCCCGATCAGCAGCGGGCGGTCAGGATTGCGCCACGCGGCGCGACGACAACGCCCGAGCGCCCACGCGCGCCCGCACGCCGGGCGGAAACGCGCGCGCGCACGTGCGCCCGAAGCGCGATCTCAGCACGGGCGCGGGAGGATCTCAGCCGTCCAATCTTCGATCGGATGGCTCTCTGTTGAGCGCGAGAATCTACGCTAACGTGTTTGGTTTTGGAAAACCCGTCGTTGTAGTTCGAAAGCGAAGGATTCGTGTTCAACAAATAAGATTTATACCGAAATAAGAATTCCGGGTCGAACTCAGGGAGGCTACGTTGATCTATATTCGCAATTATGTTTTTTTAGGATTTTTGATAAACAAGGCGAAATAATTACAATGGAGCTATCAAATTGAGAGAGAGAGAGAGAAAGAGAACATGCATTCAATATTTCAATTGTTTATACAAGCAAACGAAATTAAAGTTACACTAGAAAGCGGGAAATCAATTACACTATAAAGCAGGAAAATTCTACACTAGAAAAGCTGTAAATAAGAATGGGAGAGAGAAGTTATCCTCCTCGACGGTCGCTTGGAGGACGAGCCGAACGGAACGACGCCTGGACGAAGGAGAACGAGGCGGGACGAAGGAGGACGAAGCAGAAGAACGGGAACGAAGCAGCACGCCGTCGTCGTCGCGGGATCCACTTCCGAAGGGGGACGAAAATTTGGACTTTATCTCGCGAGAGGCATCCCGGGTGTGGGACAAGCTTCTCTTGAGCTTTGGAGAGGTAGAGAGGAGAAGGAAGGGATGAAAATTTCGTATGGAGGGGGTCTCCTTTTATAGTTGCAAGGAGTGGGGGCAAAATGGACATTACATCTTCAAAATAATAAATAAGGGGTCTTTAGTGACGGATAAAACCGTCGCTAAAGCCCCGCCGTCGCCGTCGCCGCCGCGCCACGCGCGCCCGCTCGGCTGGCCTGCGCGCGTAACGCAGACGCACGTCCGCGTCGTCTCAGCCGTCCGATCGCGAGATCGGACGGCTTAGATCGCGCCCGCGCCCGCTGCGTAGCGCGCCGCCCGCGTGCGATCGCGCGCCCACCAGGGCGTCCAATTGCGCGTCGGCGCTATCGGGCGCGCGCGGCCGTTGGATCTTCATCCGACGCTCGTGCGCGCCCGCTCGCCCGCGCCTTCGCCCCCCTCTCCGCGGCTCGAACCCGCGACCTCCGCTTCGCCCGCGGCTGCGTAGCCGCTGCGCTACGCGGCGAAATGGTCGCGCGGACGTTTTTAAACGCGCGCGACCGCAGCCGTTGGATCGAGATCCAACGGCGGAGAGGAGACGTTGCGCGATCTTCACAGGACTCCTGCGGCCGATTGGGCGGCTGGGATGGCGCCACGTGGCGCCATCTTGGCCGTCCATCTTCTGGAAGTTGTAGATGGTGCCACGGATGTCGGATTGACTTGATTTTTGTGTCGTTCGGCTGCGATCGTCGATCCGAATTCATCCGTGTGGTCGGATTTTCCATCTGAAGTGCGGATTTACACCATCCTGGCCCTTGATCTTCTAGGGTTCCCCGGTCTCTATCTGATGCTACGGATGCCTGATTAGGGCGATCTTGGAGTCGTTGAACTCCAATCGTCGCCCTGATCATATCCATACGGTTGGATCTTTGATCCGAGGCCCCGATAAAATATTTGCCCTGTCCAAGCACATAAAAGGAGACAATTAACCTCCATTTTATTCAAACTACTCTAAATGCAAGATGATGCATGTAATGCAATATTTATATCATGAAATGCAATCCTATGCTTAAGAACATGCATAAATAGACATTTTAAGTAGTGTAAATGTGTTTACATCATACCCCCATGCCTATCTTTTGCTAGTCCCTAGCAAAAACTATATGCTATTTATAAAAGAATTAGGTTAGATTATTTGGACCTGAGTTATTTTCAATCATTAAGAAATTGTCTACTTAAGAACTGAACTTTCAAAGACACAACAGTGCCCGGGTATCAGCCAAAATGCAGACCGCCTCAAGCCTCGCCTTATTCAAAGAAAAATTCCTTTTTCTGTTTTTACTCTCTTTTTTAGATTTTCAAATTTTAGGGTTTAAGAGTGGCTTTCTACGGCCATTCAACTCACCCAAGATTTGATGAGAACCCTAAGTTTTAAGCATCTTATTGTGATTGTGATAGACTCGTTGACCGGTAATTAAAACGGACTTCGGATTTCTACGCCTCTAGGTGACCTCAAAAAGAATTCTGCCTAAAGGTGTATCTTTACAACCGGTAGCTTTCTCCCTACTTTTATTTTTTAACGGGGTCAACACAAGGGTGAATCCAGTGTATATCTCCCCGGTTTATTCTACTTCTCCGCTTCTTCCTAAGTGTTTTGGAAATTTTTAGTGCATTTTCTGAGCTGGGTTCTGGACAACCGGTCGATGAGCTGTTACCACCGACAACTTGCCAGCCATACTCGTGCGGCGAAGTGTGGCTTATTTCTTTTTGTTCTTTTCTCCTTTTTGATTTTTTTTTTTTTTTTTTTTTTTTTTTTTTTTTTTTTTAAGTAGGTGGCTTCCCTGGTCTAAGATTTACCTAAAGGCAGCAAAAAGAGAAAGGTCCAGTGATTGGGCTCTGGACAACCTACCTATGGGCTGTTACCCACGATAACTTGCCAGCCATATCACCCTAGAAGGTTCATTAGCTACCCAATTTCCGTTAAAATCGCCAAACAACGAGTCAGTGCAAAGAAAGTGTGTAGATGCTTAAGACTCAAAATTCCCTTAAATCAGAGGGTGGGTTGACAAGTCGTGTACTTATCACCCAACCTTATTTATTCCAATTATAATAGAATTAAGATGGTGAGAACTCAAAGACAAATCCACATTTTAGTAGATACACAGGCTAATTAAGTCCAAAGACCTGAGGGGTCTTTGTGTTCAGATCCTAATGTAAAATTTCTTAGGATTGAAAAGTCCTAATGTCCAACTAATCCTTCCTAATTTTTTTTTTTTTTTTGAAAGAGAGAACAATTTATATGGATTTCACAAAGCTGACCAACTAATTCAAAAATGAATCCACCCCCCCATGCCTAGCTGATGCAATGTCCTCATTGAAAAAGAGACATGAAAGAAAGGGTAGAATATGAAAGATGTCACCTGGATATGAAGCTCGTATCAGCCTTGTGTTATATGTACAACTGCTGAGTTTAATGCCGTCAGCTAGGCGAAGTCCACCCAAAGAAGTCACAGAATGGCTAGAGCAACAGAGTCTGAAACGGGTTCTGGAAGATTATGGTCAACAACAGGCTTCAGACGTTGACCGTTGACTTTAAAGGTGTTACCCGTCTTTGGGTCAGAAATCTGAATGGCACCATTTAGAAAAATCTGATCAATTATGAATGGGCCACTCCATTTAGATCTAAGTTTACCAGGAAAGAGCTTAAGTTTAGAATCGAATAACCAGACCTTCTGGTTTGGCTCAAAGCTCTTGCGGGAAATCATTTGATCATGTAGAGCTTTGGTCCGAGCCTTGTAGATCTTGGCATTCTCATAAGCATCATTTCTAAGCTCCTCCAACTCAGATAATTGGAGTTTCCTGGTCTTCCCAGCTAGATTTAGATCTAGATTGCATTGTTTGATTGCCCAGAATGCCCTGTGTTCAATCTCTACGGGTAGATGACACGCCTTTCCATACACCAGACGGAATGGAGACATGCCGATAGGTGTTTTATACGCCGTACGGTAGGCCCAAAGAGCGTCCTCAAGCTTTTGAGTCCAATCCTTGCGATCGGGCCTAACCGTTTTTTGCAGAATGTTCTTGATCTCTCGATTAGAGATCTCGGCTTGTCCATTTGTTTGGGGATGGTAAGGTGTGGAAATTCGATGATTAACCCCGTATTTGGCCAATAAACTCCGGAATTGGGCATTAGTAAAATGAGTGCCACCATCACTGATGATAGCCCTCGGAATCCCGAATCTACTGAAGATATTTCTCTTGACAAAGTTGATGACCACCTTGTGATCATTGGTTCGGGTGGGAATTGCCTCAATCCATTTAGACACATAATCAACAGCGACAAGAATGTACTGATGTCCAAATGAAGGGATAAAGGGTCCCATGAAATCAATGCCCCAAACATCGAAAATTTCGACAGGAAGAATAGGGTTTAAGGGCATCATGTCTCTCTTAGTTATGCTCCCGAGTGCCTGGCATCGAGGGCATGACTGTGAGAACTCCTGGGCATCCTTGAATAAAGACGGCCAATAGAAGCCAGATTGCAAAATTTTTGCAGCCGTCTTTTTCCCGGAGAAATGTCCACCACACCCAGATGCATGGCAGAACTCAAGTATACTGTTGAATTCATTCTCCGGTATACATCGACGAATAATCTGATCAGAGCCGATGCGATACAGTTCAGGGTCCTCCCAAAAGTAGTATTTGGCCTCAGATTTGAGTCTATCCCGTTGTTGCTTGGTCCAATCCTGGGGGATTTGACCAACGGCCAAATAGTTAACAATGTCAGCAAACCATGGGGTGTGGACACCTAAAACTGTAAGAATGGTTTCGTCCGGAAAAGTGTCAGCAATCGGAATGTCCGGACAAGAAGAATCACCTAGGAGTCTCGACAAATGATCCGCCACCACATTTTGTACCCCGGTTTTATCCTTGATTTCAAGATCAAATTCTTGAAGAAGAAGAATCCAACGAATAAGCCGGGGTTTAGCATCCTTTTTAGCCAAGAGATGTCTCAAGGCCGAGTGGTCGGTATAAACAATAACATGAGACCCCAAGAGATAAGCCCTGAATTTTTCCAACGCAAATACTACAGCGAGTAATTCCTTTTCAGTAACAGTGTAATTCCTCTGGGCTTCATCCAAAGTTTTACTAGCGTAGTAAATGACAAAGGGCTTTCGATCAATTTTCTGACCCAGGACAGCCCCAACCGCGTAATCAGAAGCATCGGTCATGATCTCAAATGGGGTTGTCCAAATAGGTGGTTGCAAAATTGGCGCACAGGTGACTGCCGTTTTTAAGAAATCAAATGCCTTTTGGCATGATTCGTCAAAAATGAACGGTGTTTCTTTGGCAAGAAGATTGCTCAAAGGGCGGGCAACCTTCGAGAAGTCCTTGATGAATCTTCGATAAAATCCCACATGGCCAAGAAATGATCTGATTTGTTTAACTGATGTGGGAGGAGGAAGTTTAGCGATAGCATCAACCTTAGCTTTATCCACTTCAATTCCCCGTTCAGAGATTACATGACCCAAAACGATGCCCTCTTGGGTCATGAAATGACTCTTTTCCCAGCTAAGGACCAATCGTGTCTTGATACATCGCTTAAGAATCATTTCCAAATTAACCAAACAAGAGTCAAATGATTCTCCGAAAACGGAGAAATCATCCATGAAGACTTCCATAAACTCTCCCACCATGTCGGAAAATATGGCTAGCATACACCTTTGAAAAGTCGCAGGTGCATTGCATAACCCGAAAGGCATCCTACGAAAAGCAAAGGTTCCGTAGGGACAGGTGAAAGTAGTTTTTTCCTGATCCTCGGGATGGATAGGAACTTGGTTGTATCCCGAGTAACCATCAAGAAAACAGAAGTACTTCTGCCCGGCTAATTTTTCCAGGATTTGATCAATGAAGGGCAGGGGAAAATGATCCTTTTTAGTGGCAGTGTTCAGCTTCCTGTAATCAATACAAACTCTCCAAGATGAAGCTGAACGAGTTGTGACAGATTCTCCTTTCTCATTAGTCTCAACAGTAATCCCGGCTTTCTTTGGAACAATCTGAACGGGACTTACCGAGGGACTGTCAGAGATTGGATAAATAATTCCTGCATCGAGCCACTTGATGATTTCCTTTTTTACCACTTCTCGCATATTTGGATTCAATCTCCTCTGCATCTGGCGAGAAGGGCGGGATCCATCTTCCAAAAATATTCTATGATTGCAGTAAGATGGCTCGATCCCCCTAAGGTCATGAATGGTCCAACCAATTGCCTCCTTATGTTCCTTTAGAACCTTAATCAATTTAATCTCTTGCTCCTTTGTCAATTTAGCACTGATAATCACAGGGAGCGTATTCTGAGGTCCTAAAAATTGATATTTCAAATTCTCGGGCAATGGTTTCAATTCGAGCTGAGGTGGGGTGATGATTGATGGTCGGGTAGATGCTGAAGATTCAACAAGAGGGAGAGGTTGTGAGTGGACAAAATCAGTAACCTCTTCCGAAGATGTTAAGTCAGAGGGTTGCGGGTCAAATTCATCAACCAAAGAGGAACTTTCAATTGAAGAAACTGTCAAACAAGTTTCAATATTAATATTATCCTCATCAAGTTCCTCAATAACTCCACAATCCTCAAATTTATTGATCGCCTTAAAAATATCTAATTTCATACGTTGGTCCCCAAAGGCGATTTCCATGCTACCGCTTTCACAATTAATGTTGGCCTTTGCGGTAGCCAGGAACGGACGCCCCAGAATGATGGGCGTGTTCCTCAGATTATCTGGTACATCCATGTCAAGGACAAGGAAATCTACAGGAAAATAAAAATCCTTGACCTTAACTATAACATCTTCAATAACGCCTCGCGGGTTTGTGACCGAACGATCCGCTAACTGTAGCGTTACTGAAGTTGGCCGAAGTTCGCCTAACCCAAACTTCTCGTAAAGAGAAGTCGGAATTAGGTTGATGGATGCACCGAGATCCAAAAGTGCTCTATCAAATGTGTAATCTCCGATAACGCAAGAAATCAAAGGAGCACCAGGATCTCTCCTTTTCTGAGGGAGGTAGTGCAGGATAACAGAACTAGCCTGCTCGGAGAGTACCACCTTCCTCGGAACAGATTCTCTCGACTTACGCTTTTGTGTACATAATTCCTTTAAAAATCTTGCGTAAGTCGGTATGTGCTTGATAGCATCAAGGAGCGGGATATTGATCTCAACATTCTTAAATAAATTCAGAAGCTCCTCATTGCTATCAACAGACTTCTTCCTCTTTGCTTTGGTTAAGGCTTCAGGAAAAGGAACATGAGTCAGATCTTTGGAATCGGATTCCTGAGCCTTGATTTCTCCTTTAGAATTCTCTTCTCTCTCCTCAAATTCTTCAGGATTCAAAAGATTAGAATAATGTGGTTGTGGATCCTGAGTCTTCTTACCACTTCTCAAAGTGACAGAATTTGCAGAAGCGTAAGAATTTGGGTCTTGAGGAGGGTTAGGAAAGATTGGAGGGGCTTGATTGACCATGAATTGTTGATTTACAGAAGAAGAAGATGAGGAACCCTGCTCAATCACCTGAGCATGCGCGTGTGGGTCCCTCTGATTTCCGTACCCTTGGGCTTGATTGCCCGAATTTGTAATGTTTCGTGGGTTGGGTACAGGTTGGGATGGTAGAGATCCGGGTTGGTGAGAGTTAGCAATGAGCCCGGATTGCAAGTTGTCCAGTGAGTTTTTCATTTGCTGCATGAGCTGGAGCATAGATCCTTGCATCTCTACTATTTGATGGTTCAAATCAGCCTGCCCTGCGGGTTGACGGGCATTCCAAGCTGGCTGATTGACCTGATTCGGAGGCAACTGAGTATATACTTGACCCTGACCCATTGGTCGTTGCGGAGCATAATTGCTGGGTCGGAATTGGGTCTGTTGCCCCGAATTTTTCCAAGAGAAGTTAGGGTGGTTTCTCCAACCTTGATTATAGGCATTCGAGTAGGGGTTGGATCTAGCATTCTCTTGTACAGCACAGACATCCTCATAAAGTGAGGATGGAGAGAAAGAAAAGGAAGGATTAGAAAAACTGGGATCAAAGGCCCCAGTTGGGAACCCATGGGGTTCCGAAAAATGCTGACTCATATGTTGAGTCGCATCAAGTTGATTCACGAACTCCCGTCCAGAAAGAGCTCGTGAAGAATGGAATCCCGAATTTTGGGATTGAGTGGATTGAGAGTTGTTCATAGAATTGCCAGCCATCCACTCTTCCATTCTTTTAGCAACCAAGTCCACTTTGTCAAGTTTATTACAAATCAATTCCATATCAAATGAATGAGAGTCATGGACTTCATTGACATTTGATCTGGGTTGTTGGGACCGGTTAAAAGTATCCATGGAGGCATGATTTATTGAATTCTCACTCATTTCCTCAAATAAATCATGTGCACTATCTGCATCTTTATTAAGGAAATTGCCTCCGCAAGAAGCATCCACATGGTTTCTGAGTTGTTCAGTCAACCCATGATAAAAAATCTGCACGAGTTGCCATTTCGGCACCTCGTGGTGTGGACACCTCCGCAATAAGTCCTGGAATCGCTCCCAGGCCACATGAAACTGCTCCCCCGGCCGCTGGGTAAAAGTAGTGATTGCCCGTCTTAAAGCATTGGTACGACCGACTGGGAAAAATTTCTTCAGAAAGGCCGATTTCAACTCATTCCAAGTTGTAATTGGTCTTCCTATTGTCCTATACCAATGCGCGGCCTTATCCCTAAGAGAGTGAGGGAAGAGCCTCATGATCATTTGCTCCTCGTTTACGTTTCGAGACTTGGTGGTCTGGACCAAAGTGGTCAAGTCCTCCAAGTGTTGAAACGGATCCTCGGAGCCAAGCCCATGATAATGTTTAATCAGGCTTAACACCTGGGGCTTGATTTCTACGTCACCGGCTGGAATCTGGACGCCGGGACGTTCCCCGTAATTTGAAGGATCATAAAAATCCTTCAAGGGCTGAACGCCCTGCATTCTCTGGAACCATTCTTGCATTCTCTGCATTTGTTCCAGCTGCCTTCGAAATTCTTCCTGTGGATTTCCAGGCAGAAGAGGCTGTTGTTCGGCCATGGGATCAAATTGACCAAAATCTAACTTGCGCCTCCTAGAATGTTCTAATGGTCCTTCTAATCTGGGATTCAATGACCGTCTTCCCAGCATAAACTAGGAGTAGGTCGGAAGGACCGGGGATAGGGACCCTGCAGTACAACAAAACAAGGCTGTCCTTAAGTGAGGTAGCCTAAGGATCTACTGACTCCCAATACCAGCCTTAAGACTGTAACTGATTTACTCTACTTGCGTCTGTATAATCCAACCAGTTAGAAGGAGGGACTGGGGAGAAGGTTCTTCCTTTGGCTTTCGCCTCCGGTTCCTAGTGTACCCCCCAGCCGCGGTCGTTTGACGCTACTCCCCTAGCTAGACATCAGATTAATCAGTACAAGTAGGTTAATCAAAAACAATCTCAGACTAGGCCTTGAAGAGCGAATCAAACCTTAGGGCCAACGTCTACTCAATTTTATTACAGCCTGGGATTGTGGTGCTTATGGAATGTGATGGGCCCTTATAATGGGTTGTGCCCTTAATGATTGATTGAAATTTGTGTAAGTGGGTGCACAACCAGGGTTTTCAAGCAAGATTATTTATAATGTGTGAATTTTAATGTTCAAATCCTGCTTAAGTAGCTTTTAGGGTTTCAAATTAGGTGAATTGCAATCAAATTTCTAGGCAAACCAAGTTGTAAAACACGGGTGAAGATAGTTTTCCTTTAAAATCAGAAAGAAAACGGAGTGCCTAGAATATACCTAGATTGAAAACCCTAAGGAGGAGCTACTTGATGAGTTGGTTTTAAATAAAGTGGTGCGGCCCAAACAACTCAAACAATTGGCCACAATTGCACCACTAAGTTAGGCACTCAAAGATGGTTAACCTAGAATGATTTCTACTCTGTTATGTGTTGCTCTGTGTGTACCGGTTCCACAGATCAGAACCCGGTTGAGTAGAAAACAAATCAAGTTAATCAAGTGCCTTGAATGTGGGTGTGTGTTGTGTGTTTGTTGAAAGTTACCCCACAAAATTATCTTTTTGTTATTATTATTTTTTTATGAATGAGGGTGAAATAAGTGTGAGTAGAAATCCAAACAACCAAACTATTCCTAGGATTTATGCAAACACCTAGGTTAATTGGAATTTGGATTTAATGTGGCGAATGAAATCTATGGAGGGGGAAAGAATGGGGGAGCACTTACAGTTGTCTTCAACTGCACTTTACTCCAGTCTACCGCTTGTTGATTCCTTGATGGAGGTCTCTGCAAAACAATAGACACAAGAGAAAGCTAGTTAGAAAACAAATAAAGTGCAAGAAATGCGAAGAAAAGATCGGAAATCGTTGCCTCCCCGGCAACGGCGCCAAAATGTTGAGCGCGAGAATCTACGCTAACGTGTTTGGTTTTGGAAAACCCGTCGTTGTAGTTCGAAAGCGAAGGATTCGTGTTCAACAAATAAGATTTATACCGAAATAAGAATTCCGGGTCGAACTCAGGGAGGCTACGTTGATCTATATTCGCAATTATGTTTTTTTAGGATTTTTGATAAACAAGGCGAAATAATTACAATGGAGCTATCAAATTGAGAGAGAGAGAGAGAAAGAGAACATGCATTCAATATTTCAATTGTTTATACAAGCAAACGAAATTAAAGTTACACTAGAAAGCGGGAAATCAATTACACTATAAAGCAGGAAAATTCTACACTAGAAAAGCTGTAAATAAGAATGGGAGAGAGAAGTTATCCTCCTCGACGGTCGCTTGGAGGACGAGCCGAACGGAACGACGCCTGGACGAAGGAGAACGAGGCGGGACGAAGGAGGACGAAGCAGAAGAACGGGAACGAAGCAGCACGCCGTCGTCGTCGCGGGATCCACTTCCGAAGGGGGACGAAAATTTGGACTTTATCTCGCGAGAGGCATCCCGGGTGTGGGACAAGCTTCTCTTGAGCTTTGGAGAGGTAGAGAGGAGAAGGAAGGGATGAAAATTTCGTATGGAGGGGGTCTCCTTTTATAGTTGCAAGGAGTGGGGGCAAAATGGACATTACATCTTCAAAATAATAAATAAGGGGTCTTTAGTGACGGATAAAACCGTCGCTAAAGCCCCGCCGTCGCCGTCGCCGCCGCGCCACGCGCGCCCGCTCGGCTGGCCTGCGCGCGTAACGCAGACGCACGTCCGCGTCGTCTCAGCCGTCCGATCGCGAGATCGGACGGCTTAGATCGCGCCCGCGCCCGCTGCGTAGCGCGCCGCCCGCGTGCGATCGCGCGCCCACCAGGGCGTCCAATTGCGCGTCGGCGCTATCGGGCGCGCGCGGCCGTTGGATCTTCATCCGACGCTCGTGCGCGCCCGCTCGCCCGCGCCTTCGCCCCCCTCTCCGCGGCTCGAACCCGCGACCTCCGCTTCGCCCGCGGCTGCGTAGCCGCTGCGCTACGCGGCGAAATGGTCGCGCGGACGTTTTTAAACGCGCGCGACCGCAGCCGTTGGATCGAGATCCAACGGCGGAGAGGAGACGTTGCGCGATCTTCACAGGACTCCTGCGGCCGATTGGGCGGCTGGGATGGCGCCACGTGGCGCCATCTTGGCCGTCCATCTTCTGGAAGTTGTAGATGGTGCCACGGATGTCGGATTGACTTGATTTTTGTGTCGTTCGGCTGCGATCGTCGATCCGAATTCATCCGTGTGGTCGGATTTTCCATCTGAAGTGCGGATTTACACCATCCTGGCCCTTGATCTTCTAGGGTTCCCCGGTCTCTATCTGATGCTACGGATGCCTGATTAGGGCGATCTTGGAGTCGTTGAACTCCAATCGTCTCCCTGATCATATCCATACGGTTGGATCTTTGATCCGAGGCCCCGATAAAATATTTGCCCTGTCCAAGCACATAAAAGGAGACAATTAACCTCCATTTTATTCAAACTACTCTAAATGCAAGATGATGCATGTAATGCAATATTTATATCATGAAATGCAATCCTATGCTTAAGAACATGCATAAATAGACATTTTAAGTAGTGTAAATGTGTTTACATCACTCTCGTTCATCATCCACGGATCGCGCTTGGAGAGAGAGAGGGGGCGGGCGGCTGACCGGCGGCAGAAGGCCTTCACCAACGTATCTGGAAGCGGTTTTAGCGACGTTCTGGATGTCGCTAAAGCACATTCTTCTTTTAGGAAGCCCTTAACTCTATTTAAACCCCCTTCTACCACCATTCAAGGCATCCTCTCCCACTTGCAACTACTCCACTCCTCTCCTAGCTAGTCTTAGGCACTCTTGTAATCGCCGGAGACGACGAGCCGCCGACGGAGCCTCCTCCACCGCCGTGGTTGCCTCGTCGCTCTCCACTCTCTCTCTACCTCTCTCTCTCTCTCTCTTTTAAGTTTTCATTTACTTTTGTTGAAGCATGTATTTAATATTGTAAACCATGAACTATGAATGCATGTTTAATGAAATTATTTTCCATTTAGTTGCCATTTTAATTTCTGTTTAAAGTGCATGATCAAAACCAAGAGCTTTCTAACCCTAAACTCTCTCTATCTCTCGCTTTTCAAAACAGTCTCTTTCGCAAGCAAAACTCCGCCTTTTTCGTGACAACAAGTGGTAAACAAAATCCGATTTCCACGCCTCCCTGAGATCGACACTCGGACTCACCTCCGTTTACTTCTTTTAAAATCGACGTATCAAGTGCAACTATAACGACACCTCTTAACACACACGCACGAAGGCACGTCAGTTTTTGGCGCCGTTGCCGGGGAGGCAACGGATTTATTTTATCACCTCCATTCCACACTCATTCTCACATCGTCTAATGCCCTATTTTTCTTTTTACTTGACGGTTGCAGGAATTCGGCGCATGGATGGCGAAGCGACGCATTCCACGACGGTAGTAAGGGAGTAGGCGCCTCGAGGACCAATAGTGAGTACCCTCTCTCTCATTGTTTGCTTGCGTGAAAAAGCTAAAAAAAAATCATAAAAACTAAAAAAATTGGCGTGGTGAATGATTGCTTGACCCACATTCTTAACACATCACCCTACAAAAAAATGTACACTCTAATATGCTGGATAAATTCTTAGAGTGTTCTTTTCTCTTTCTCTTGAGTGGTGTTTGCGAAGCCACCGTGAGTTGACCTGGGCCGCACCACTCAACCCTAAAACTGACTCATCTAATAGAAGTTGCACGATTATCAGGATGAGTACACTAGGGTTTTAGAGCCTCTACAAAATAAAAGGAAATCTACTTTCACTAAGTTGTGTGCAGAACTTGACGTGCCCACTGAAACTTATTTGAAAATATTAAGACACGTCAACCCTAAAAAGTACTTAAGTAAGGATGAAACACTAAAAGACACTATATCTTAACAAATCCTTGCTTGAAAATCATGTTTTGCTAGAAGCACACACTCTGAAAGTGGAACATTAAGAGGCACCACCCCAATCAACGCCTCATCACATCACCCTAAGCACAAGCACTATCCTAGCCCTTTAAAACTGAGTAGACGTGCCCTAGGCAGGACTGAGTTAAGTCTCAAAAGGTGAGGTTTTGTCTGCTAGGCACTTGGCTTTCATTCCCTTGGTAGAATCTGGTGACTAGGCTGCGGGGCAGTGTCAAACGACCGTGGTTGTGGGGTCTATGGAACCGGAGGCGCAAGCCAAAGGAAGAACCTTCCCTGCAATCCCCTCGTAATCAACCTGGCCAGATTAGCCTTGAGAAGGGGAGTCCAGTGCTTACGGACTTAATCACCCTTTGTGAGATTTCTAGGTCTCCTAAGGAATACACCATAAGGATTAGGCTTGCGTGCTTGATTGAAACACATTTCTCGCATCTGTTGCCCTCCGCATCCCCTCCTGTTCTTCTCTAGTGTATGCACGGGAGGCGCTCACTGCATCTCGAATTGTGTGTTTTGGGGCAGGAATCTAGGCGACGTAATTTTTTTGAAAACATGGCTGAACCTAGGGTAGATGAGGCTGAAGATCAACCCCCACCAGATGCTATGGCTGTCGTCCAGGCTCAAATCAATGCTAACCATCGGCTTCAGCAACAACAAATCCACACCATCATGCAAGCCATACAACGGTTACAGAACCCGCAAGAACAACCACCACCTTTCAATGACATACCAGGACAACCACCACTTGATTTACCACCATTTCAGGACCAGCCAAGACCCCTCCATGATTTCTATAACCCTTCTGCCATTAGAGTCGAGCCACACCTTAGGATCCCCGAAGGGGGAGACGATTTTGAGCTAAAACCTAATGTATTAAGTCTAATCCAGAGCCACTTTCATGGAAGCTCAAATGAAGACCCCTTTCAGCACCTAGAAGATCTCGACCGCATAGCAAGAACAGTAAAACCTAGGAACATTAGCCTTGACATTGTTCTAATCAAGATGTTCCCTTTCTCATTAAGAGACAAGGCTTCTCATTGGCTTAGAACCCTAGGTAGACCTATCACCACCTGGGAGGAACTAAGGCATGCATTTTTAAAGAAATTCTTCCCCATAGGAAAGACCAATGCCCTTAGAAGAGCTATCACTACCTTCACACTCCAGGGTAGGGAACAATTTCATGAGGCGTGGGAAAGATTCAATGAACTTTTGAGGAAATGACCACACCACGAAGTTCCAAGGTGGCAATTGGCCCAGATCTTCTACCACGGTCTGGATAGCAACCTACGGAACTTCGTCGATGCCTCATGCGGGGGAAACTTCCTAAACAAAGACGAGGAGAGCGCGTTTGTGCTCTTTGAGTCTATGAGTGAGAATTCGCTCAACAATGCCTCCATGAACCAGTTTAGCAGGTCCAGTCAACCCCGTGGTGGGATTTATGAGGTGCAAGCAAATTCTGGAATGGTTGACATGGACATCATTGCCAAAAAGTTGGATCGAGTGGAATTGGTGGACAAGAAGATTGATGAGCTTCTAAACCAGACCAGGAACCCCTTGCAGACTTTCACCCTAGCAAAGGGAGCACATAATGTTGACCTGGTCCAACCCTTTACCCAACTGAACCTGGAACAACCCCCAACCATGTTCCAAGGAGGGACCTTTGCTCCCTCGACCCTTGATTACTCCCTTCCTTCTTCATCAACATCGATTATTCTAGAAGATGTGCAAGCCGTCCAAGGATATGCAAAACCTGACCCTTTCTCCAACACTTACAACACCGGCTGGCGTAATCACCCCAACTTTGGTTGGACAAACCAGAAACTACCACAATTCCAAAACCAGCCCAGGCCAAACTAACAGCCACACTTGCCCCCTATCAGCAAGGACCACCAGTTAGACCCCAATATAACCAAAATAGGGTGGCCCCTCCCCCACAAAACCAAATGGACACCCTAATAAAGATGATGGCTGACATGAACCAAAAACATCAGGAAGAAATGGCCTTGGTAAAGGGACAGTTAAGCCAACTCTTGGACTGTAAACAACAAGGATCTCTACCTTCCCAACCGCAACCAAACCCGCGAAACATAATTAACAGAGGCCCCAATTCGCAAAGGTTCCAAGGCAACCCCGGGCAGTCTCATATGGTCCAACCGGCCCCACAAACACCTCCTGGGTTTGGCGCTTCTTCATCCTCGTCTTCTCAAGGATCACCCCATGGCCTCAATGCCTCTGCGAATGCGATGACCTTGAGAAGCGGCACCAAAACCCAAGATCCCAAATGGCCGACTCTCCCCGAGACTTTACCCGACTTAGAAGAAACACCAACCAAGGACCCAAACATGGAACCAATTCAGACACCCTATCCTGAGGCCTTGGAAACAATCAAGAGAAAAAAGAATACTGTGGAAACTGAGGAGCTGATGGAAATTTTTAAACAAGTACAGATTAATATTCCGCTTCTAGAAGCTGTCAAACACATCCCCGCTTACGCCAAGTTCTTAAAGGATGCCTGTACACCCAAGCGTAAGCCGAGACCTCAAGCACCTAGGAAGGTTGTACTCTCTGAGCAAACCAGTTCCGTGATATCAAGCAACCTTCCACTCAAACGAATTGACCCAGGAGCACCCCTGATTTCCTGCAACATCGGGGACATGACATTTGATAGAGCGCTCCTGGACCTAGGTGCTTCTATCAACCTAATTCCCACAACCTTGTACCACCAATTTGGTTTTGGGGAGCTGGCACCAACCCCTGTCACCATCCAGCTGGCGGATAGATCAGTGAAAAGCCCGAAGGGGGTTGTCGAGGACGTGATTGTACGGGTCAAGGACTTCTATTTCCCAGTCAACTTTTTGGTGCTCGACATGGAAGTCCCTGAAAAATTACAGAACGCACCCATAATCTTAGGCAGACCTTTCTTAGCTACGGCTAAAGCAAACATCGATTGCGACACGGGATGTATGGAAATCACCTTCGGAGACAGGAAAATGCAATTGGATATCTTCCGGGCAACAAAGTCTTTTGATTGTGATTACATTGAGGAACACGATCCCGTGGAAACTTTAATCGAGGAATGCCTTACCCTCAGTTCTGTCTCAGACCACCAAACTCGTAGTTCTGACTCGTCACCATCATTACCTGTGGACCTCTGTAAGGCTGAGTATCATCACATGACACCATTTGAAGAAATCGATGTTGATCAACTACCGCCCTTTCCATTCCCATCGACTGTGGTCCCACCCGCACCTGAACTTAAACCATTGCCCGAGAATCTCAAGTACGTCTTCTTGGGACCTGGCCAGACCTTCCCAGTGATTATTAATTCCCATCTAACCAAGGATCAGGAACTAAGGTTGACTGCAACTCTTTCAGAACATCGGGCCGCCATTGGTTGGACCATCTCAGATCTAAGAGGAATTAGCCCCACCTATTGCACCCACAAGATTTACCTGGAAGACGGGGCCCGACCTTCCCGCCAGATGCAGAGACGGTTAAACCCTAACATGCGGGAGGTCGTTAAAAAAGAAATTATCAAGTGGCTCGACGCCGACATCATCTACCCTATCTCTGATAGCCCCTGGGTGAGCCCCACTCAAGTGGTTCCAAAGAAGGCTGGGCTCACCGTTGTCACTAATGATCATGGCGAATCCATTCCCACCCGCACCACCACCGCATGGCGGGTGTGTATTGATTATAGGAAGCTTAATGAAGCCACTAAGAAGGACCACTTCCCCTTGTCATTCATTGACCAAATCCTTGAAAGATTGGCAGGGCAGAAGTATTTTTGCTTCCTGGATGGATATTCAGGATATAACCAAGTCGCAATTGCTCCAGAAGATCAGGAAAAGACCACATTCACTTGCCCGTATGGCACGTTTGCATTCCGTCGAACGCCGTTCGGGTTATGCAACGCACCCGCGACCTTCCAGCGTTGCATGCTAGCCATTTTTTCAGAAATGGTGGGTGAATACTGGGAGGTCTTTATGGATGATTTCTCTGTATTCGGGAATTCATTCGACCATTGTCTGAGCAACTTGGAGAAAATCCTGAAACGATGTATCGAGGTTAACTTGGTGTTAAGTTGGGAAAAGAGCCATTTTATGGTTCAAGAAGGAATTGTCCTCGGACACATCGTTTCGCATAGGGGCATCGAGGTAGATCGAGCTAAGGTTGATTTAATTTCCAAACTTCCTCCACCTAGTTCGGTCCGACAGATTCGCTCTTTCCTGGGACATGTTGGCTTCTACCGAAGGTTCATCAAAGACTTTTCCAAACTTTCCAAACCCTTGACTGACCTAGCCAACGACGCCACTTTCCACATGTCTCCTGATTGCACCCAGGCTTATCATACCCTCCGGGACTTAGTCTCCACCGCACCTGTACTTCAACCCCCAGACTGGTCCCAGGATTTTGAGATTATGTGTGACGCATCAGATTTTGCCATAGGCGCTGTCTTGGGACAAAGGCAAGATAAGAAGCCCGTGGTGATCTACTACGCGAGCAAAACGTTGGACGAGGCCCAACGTAATTATACGGTCACAGAAAAGGAGTTGCTCGCTGTAGTCTTTGGACTGGAAAAATTCCGATCATACTTGCTGGGATCCCACGTGACTATCTACACCGACCATTCAGCCATCTGGCACCTGTTGGCCAAAAAGGACGCAAAACCCAGGCTCATCAGATGGATCCTGCTTTTGCAGGAATTTGACCTGGAAATCCGAGACAAGGCCGGATCAAAAAATGTGGTGGCTGACCACCTGTCAAGACTTCATCCAGACCACATTGGACCCTCCCTACCTCTATCTGATACCTTCCCTGATGAACACCTCCTAGCCGTGCAAGACAAGAAAATGCCATGGTATGCTGACTATGTCAACTACCTGGTTATAGGACAAACCCCGCACAGCTGGTCCAGACAGCAATGGGACAGGTTCTTGGCTGAGGCCAAGCACTATTTCTGGGATGATCCCATGCTGTTTCGCCTCTGTGCTGATCAGATCATCAGGAGGTGCCTCCCCGAAGACGAAGTTCAGAGTGTGCTTTCCTTTTGTCATGACCAAGCGTGTGGCGGCCATTTCTCTGGCAAGAAAACAGCTGCAAAAGTTTTGCAGTCTGGATTTTATTGGCCGTCCCTATTGAAGGATGCACACATCTTTGCCAAGACTTGCTCACGATGCCAAACACTAGGGACAATAACCAAAAAAGATATGATGCCCCTTCAGCCCATTTTGATTGTCAAAATTTTCGACGTTTGGGGTATCGATTTTATGGGCCCCTTTCCACCATCAAACGGCTTCGAGTATATCCTGGTCTCGGTAGACTATGTTTCCAAATGGATTGAAGCCGTCGCCACCCGACGATGCGATCACAAGACGGTCATGGACTTTGTAAAGAAGAACATCTTTTCCCGGTTTGGAATACCCAAGGCTATGATCAGTGATGGTGGAAGCCATTTTATCCATTCCCAGTTCCGTGCCCTACTTAGAAAATACGGGGTAAACCACCGCATTGCCACCCCGTATCATCCACAAACAAATGGGCAGACTGAGGTCTCAAACAGACAAATCAAGAACATTTTACAGAAGACTGTGAGACCTGACAGGAAAGACTGGTCCACACGACTTGATGATGCCCTGTGGGCATACAGGACCGCTTTTAAGACCCCGATAGGCATGTCACCTTACCGCTTGGTCTTTGGCAAAGCTTGCCATCTCCCTGTCGAATTGGAACACCGGGCTTACTGGGCTGTTAAGCAATGTAACATGGATCCCCAGTTAGCTGGTGCGCAAAGGACTCTTCAATTATCTGAGCTTGAAGAAATTCGTCGGGACGCCTTTGACAATAGTCGGCTATATAAGGAGAAAATGAAAGTCGTCCACGACCGACTCATTCATAGGAAAACCTTTGAGCCAAACCAACAAGTCTGGCTATTTGATGCACGCCTGAAACTCTTCCCAGGGAAACTTAGGTCCAAATGGACAGGACCATTTCGGGTGGTCAAGCCCTATTCCAATGGGGCAGTCGAAATCGCCGATCTTAATACCGGGCACACCTTTACAGTCAATGGTCAAAGATTGAAGCATTTCCTGGCCCAGGTACCCCCCAAAGAAAGTGTCACCCTTGTTAAGGGCTGACACCAAGCACCGCCCAGCTGGAGGCGTTAAACTCAGCGCTTCCTGGGAGGCAACCCAGCGGATTCAGACTGATCTGGTAGTTTACGTCACTCAGGTACTATCTTTTTGAACCCTTCTGCATCCATGCATCTGCCAATGAGGACATTGTCCAACTTAAGCATGGGGGGGATGGTAAATTGCATAATCCTGAGCTTAATTAATCAGTCTGAATGAATAAATTAATTGATTAAAAAAAAAAAAAAATGAATTTAGGAAGAAAAACTTAGGCATTAGAAACTTGTCAATAGTGGAAAATAATACAAAAAGAACTTAAACGCTTAGACTTTTCAGGCCTTCAGGCTTAATCAGCCCTAGTGTCCATTAAAATATGGATTTAGCGGCGAATCCTTGCAACTTTAAGCTATTCTAATCCACCTAATAAATAAGGTAATAAGTATACGACTTATCAACTCACCCTCTAACTCAGGAAAACTTTGAGTCTAAGCATCTGCACACATTTTTGCACAGACTCACTTCTCGGAGATTTTGACAGAAATTGGGTAGCTAATGAACTCTCTAGGGTGGTATGGCTGGCAAGTTGTCGTGGGTAACCGCCCATTGGCAGGTTGTCCAGAACCCAGCCACAGGCCATTTCTTTTTCGTTGCCTCTGGGTACATTTGAGATTAGGGAAGCCACCTACGAAAAAAAAAAAAAAAAAAGAGAAAAGAAAAGAGAAGAAAAGAAAATAAACCACACTTCACCGCACAAGTATGGCTGGCAAGTGATCGTGGGTTACAGCCCATTGGTCGGTTGTCCAGAGCCCAGCTCAATAATTGCACAAAAAAGACCAAAACACCTAAGGACGAAGCGGGGAAGTAGTACAAGCTGGGGAGATATACATTGGAAAATCCTTGTGTTGACCCCAAGTAAAATGAACGTAGGGAGAAAGCTACAAGTCGAACAAATACACCTTCAGGCAAAAAAAATTTATTTTCTTTTCCGGACACCTAGAGCCGTAGAAACTCGAAGTCTGTCTCAATTACCGTTAAGTGAGTCTATCACAACATTCACACCAAGATGCTTAGCACTTAGGGTTTTGATCGAGTTTTGGGTGGGTTGGGTAGCCGTAAAAAGTTACCAACCCACACTGAATTCCGAAAATTCTAAAAAGACATATATAGATATATACGTATACATATGTATAGTTATATATACAAAGCAAGGATTCGGGCGATTTGTATTTTGGAAGACACCCGGGCGCTGCTTAGTCTTTGTAGATTAAGATCTTCGTATATTTCCTCTTATTGACGAGTAACGAAGTGCCTAAGCAATTACTTCTTTAATTCTCCAAAGAAATAAGGGCTAGAATAAACCTTGCTAGGGACTATCAAGGAGTAAGCATGGGGGTATGATAACACCACGCAAGGGGGTAGTAATTAGGTTGAATATGGCCCATATTTAGAATAAAAGGCACAACATAAAGTAGAATAGGAGCGTTGCATGCATCAAGTACCAAGATTGCTTATAAACCGTATTAATGGCCATTTGTGTAAAGTATTTGTCAAAGCAGGCCTCAGATGAGCAATCGGACCGCACGGATGGATTCAGGACGACGAACGGAGTCCAACGGACTCAAGATCAGCCAAATCCGACATCCGGAGCTCCCACAATGGGCCCAAGAAATCATGACCGTTGATCTGGAGATCAACGGCCCAGAACGCGCCACGTCGCCCCGCCCCCGCCGCTCTCTCGCCCTCAAGCCAGTCAAGAACGAATCTCGGCCGTTGATCTTCGATCGAACGGCCGAGATCCGCGCGCTCGCCCGCGGTCGCCGCGACAAAGCGCGGGCGTGGCGCAACGGTTAGCGCGCACGCCCGTGTCGCAGCGACCCGCGTTCGAATCGCGCGGAGCGGAAATCAAGCGCGAGCGAAGGGCGCGGCGAAATTGACCCGCCCGATCAGCAGCGGGCGGTCAGGATTGCGCCACGCGGCGCGACGACAGCGCCCGAGCGCCCACGCGCGCGCGCACGCCGGGCAGAAACGCGCGCGCGCACGCGCGCCCGAAGCGCGATCTCAGCACGGGCGCGGGAGGATCTCAGCCATCCGATCTTCGATCGGACGGCTCTCGTTCATCATCCACGGATCGCGTTTGGAGAGAGAGAGGGGGTGGGCGGCTGACCAGCGGCAGAAGGCCTTCACCGACGTATCTGGAAGCGGTTTTAGCGATGTTCTGGATGTCGCTAAAGCACATTCTTCTTTTAGGAAGCCCTTAACTCTATTTAAACCCCCTTCTACCACCATTCAAGGCATCCTCTCCCACTTGCAACTACTCCACTCCTCTCCTAGCTAGTCTTAGGCACTCTTGTAATCGCCGGAGACGACGAGCCGCCGACGGAGCCTCCTCCACCGCCGTGGTTGCCTCGTCGCTCTCCACTCTCTCTACCTCTCTCTCTCTCTCTCTTTTAAGTTTTCATTTACTTTTGTTGAAGCATGTATTTAATATTGTAAACCATGAACTATGAATGCATGTTTAATGAAATTATTTTCCATTTAGTTGCCATTTTAATTTCTGTTTAAAGTGCATGATCAAAACCAAGAGCTTTCTAACCCTAAACTCTCTCTATCTCTCGCTTTTCAAAACCGTCTCTTTCGCAAGCAAAACTCCGCCTTTTTCGTGACAACAAGTGGTAAACAAAATCCGATTTCCACTCCTCCCTGAGATCGACACTCGGACTCACCTCCGTTTACTTCTTTTAAAACCGACGTATCAAGTGCAACTATAACGACACCTCTTAACACACACGCACGAAGGCACGTCAGTCCCTAAGACCACCCTTGAGGCCTCCATTAGCTATTCACTCCCGTCAAGGTCAAGCCTCGACTTCTCTATTTGTGTAACCACCTGACCAGATCAACATATCTTTTGCTTCATCCGAGCAAGATCTCCTTCATCCATACTCATGGAACAACCAGCAGAAGAAGAAAATAATCTCCAGATTCAGCTTCAGTGCCTCAATGATCTATTCCAAGCCTTTATGAATCTACCGTAGCGTCTTATGATGCGAGATAATTATAATCCTACTGTGGTGGTGATCGAACCTCGAGTATAAATCTTGGCTGGAGGTCTTGATAATGAATTCAAGCCCAACATGATTCATGATATTCCTAAATTTCATGAGCTTAATTCCGAAGATCCCTTCCAGCATATCAAGCAATTCAAATCATCTGGCCCAGACCTTCGGGTCAAAAGCTCAGAATCGGGATATCTTACTCATGAAAATATTTTCCTTTTCTCTCATGGACAAGGCCTCTCACTGGTACAAAACCCTAACTCGTCCAATCAACACATGGACTGAACTACAATCCGAGTTTCTGAAAAAGTTCTTCCCTGTTAGTCGGACAAATGCTTTGCAGCACCAGATCACACATTTTACGTAGCAAGCAGGAGAACCGCTTCATGAGGCATGGGATCGCTTTCTGGATCTCATGTGAAAGTGCCCCCACCATGGAGTTCCTAAATGGGAACAAGTCCAGTCTTTTTACCAGGGACTCCGTGAGGATATTCGATTGTTCGTCAATGCGACCTCGTGGAGGAAACATCATGGGTCAACATGAAGACACGGTGTGGGATATTCTCGAGAACATGTGTGAGAACTCCATCAATAATGAATCCATGGGCATGTTCGATCGATAATTATAATCCTGTTGATGTGTGCAGGATGCAGTTGTTTAATTGTGTTGTTATAGCATGCATTCGCCACGTCGATTTTAATCTAGAATGTGGATTTCGTGAGTCTAAGTGTTGAACACAAGGAGGCGTAAAGTTAGACTACTTTATTGCTTTTAATTGTCACATGAAGTTTGGTTTGCTTGCGAGAAAATGAGAAAGAGAGAGAGAGAGAGTAGGGTTAGAATTTTTTTTTAAATCACAACATTCATTTGCACAAAGTGAGAGCTATGTAAGAAACAACATCAACATTAGCATTTAGCATGTAACTTGAGTTTGTTTGCAACTACAACAATAACTAAAAGCTTAAACAAAAGCAATATGAAACTAGGGTAAAGAGAGAGAGAGGATAAGGCAAGGTGGCCACGGCAGTGGAGGAGGGCTCCGTCAGCGGCTTGACAACTTCGGCAAGTGTGAAGTATGCTTGGTGAGCTAGGAAGGTGTGTGTGTATTCAATGCCTCCAATGGGGTGGTTGAAGGGGGTTTAAATAGGAGAAAAGGGCTTCTAATTGAGGTAAGGGGGTTTAGCAACGTCCAGGACATCGCTAAACCCCTTCCAAAAATGTCATTGAAGGCCTTTGCCCATCGGTCCAAGCGTGCGCATGTTCTTCTTCATGTGTCTCGCCTGTGATCCGTGTGTGTTCGCTGTGCACCGTCCAATTGAAGATCGAATGATTGAGGCTTTGCATGAGCGCGTGCTGAGGATCGCGCTTGCGCAGCGCACTCCTCGCATGTTATTGTGCGCGTGAGCATCCGTGCTCATCCACTACGCCATGTGGCCTCCATCTGCGTCGTCCGTGCGCTGATCAACGACTGAATTTTGATTGCGCGTGCGGATGCGGCTAGCATGATTCGAATGGGCGTCGGATGAGCACCTGGGAGGGTGCTGACCGCTGCGGTGCACTTCAGACTTTGTCGTGGTTTTGTATGAACTCTCAGCCGTCTGATGGATGATCGGACAACCGAGATCTCATCTAGGCGCGATGGATAGGTGCTGTCAGCGAGCTGGTGGCTTCTGATGAGAACCTCATCATGAGCCTTAAACTAGTACCATTTAACCCTGATTTGCAAGAAAAAGCTCCTACATAACCTTAGAAAGGCTTGGCTCAGAGAGATTCTGAGTTTGCAAAGAGAACAGCAACTAAGGGGTAAAAATGTAATTTCACCAATCCAATCTGAAAACAGGGTAACTCAGGGTCCAAACATAGGTCAAAACAACCTAATAAGAAGGAAAGTGGGATGATCTGATCCAATAAGGGCTACAGCAATTCCAAGGAACTAAATGATAATCTGTAACCCTAAAACAAATCCACTTTAATTCACGAGGTTCGAGGCAAATTAAAAATAGAATAAACCCTCTAAAATTCATAGAAAAATAATCTCTAGGGTTTAGAACCTTCAATTTGGCCTTAGGAACCCATTTTGACCTACATTGAGAACCATGCCCAATTAACAACTTAATTTGGGTTTTTGCATAAATTGACCGGTCAAAAAAGGTTTAATCTAGAAATAAAATTCACCATCATATTCCTTAGGTCCTAATTAGTCATGTATAAAAACTTGAGCCTAAGAAGAAACCTTCTTGACCAACTTTACACTTTGGTCCTCATATATTTACTTTTTGGCCCTCAACTTTTGAATCCTCACATTTTGGCTCCTAACTCTCCTTCGTTCTTTGCATTTAGGTCCCTCCTGCAAAACCTGACCAGCACCATGCTTCGGCGACCTTGCTCGGAGCATGGCGCCGCGCAGGGTGAGGGAGGGAGCCTGCCAGGTCAAATGGGGGTGCCCTGCGTCGTCAGCCACCGCAGGAACACCCCCCTGATGGCTGCAACCACCGGTGTCCTCCGGCGAGGGAGACACGTCGTCTCCCTCCGCCCTCCTCTCTGGTTCTGCCCCTATAAATACCCCCGTCGCTCCGCCGTTCTTCCCAACTCGGATCTGACGGAGATACCCCCTCACTTCCTCTCTTCCCACTCCGACAGACGCCCCCTTGCTCCGGCGGCTTCTCCTCCTCCTCCTCGTCGCCCTACCGCACTACCACCAGCAGGGTTGCCTTCCCTCGCTCTTTCCGCGTCGCGCAATACCGGCGCGCGCTGCCTCTGCCCCGTCCTCGCCGTCGCCCCTTCCTCTGGGCAGTTTCTTCTCTGGCAACAGTCGGTACGGCTGTCGCCTGCTCCAGCACCCCCTCGTCCTGCTAAGTAGGTATAACTTCTCTTCCTTCCCTCTTTCTTTTTCTCACTGTAAATCTTTACTGTCGCCCTCGATTCCGACCAATCACCCTCACCTTCTCCACCTTCGGCCACACTCCGGCGACCCGCTCCCATCACTCCAGCAACCCACACGGCTCGTCGACCACCGCAGAACCTTCGCCTCCTCACCCTGACCAACCTCCACCCTTCCACTTCCCACCAATCACCCTCTGCAGACCCACCGATCAAACCCATCTCCCAACCCGCAGTTTGACCTAGGGCGGGCCTTAGGCTCCGCCCCGCCACCTGCAGACCCCCCGACCACCTTCGCCGTGCCACGGCGAAGGTCCTCCGCGTATCTAATTAGGCCGAGAGGCCTTTTCTCTGTAAATAGGAACTTCACTCGCCGCCGCCATTGCTGAGGTGAAGAAGCTCCTTCGACCTGCTACTCCAGGCGCGCCGCACCCAGGTCACACTCCCAGGCTGTGCGAGGTATTTTCGCGAAGCGCCAGGCTGCAGTTGAGGCGAAGCCCTCGCGCGAAGCCCTCGTGCGAAGCCTTGACCGCCGCTGCTTCCTTCGCACAGGCGCCCAAATTAGGGTGGGACATTTAGTCCCACCTCGGAAACTCACTGAGGCGAGCGGGCGCTTAAAGGCAAAAGGTGCCTTAAGCTCTTTGCCTCAGATCACGGGGTGAGGTCCCCTTCACCCGCCCGATTACCCGGCCTCGTCCGCGCTCACGCCCCGCGAACCTGGCCCCGACCCGATTAGCCTGACCTGCACTCCTCGCCCACTACCGCACGCCGGTGGGCCTGGACCCGGGCGCGACCCGCGTACCCGACTACCCGGTTGCTCTGGGAGAGCTTTCCTAAGAGCGAATTCTGAGAGAGAGAGAGACGCCGGGGGGGGGAGGGTAGAGTAGGTTTTGCCCTCTGACAAAAACCTTGAAGTGTGCAGGCACAGGTGAAGAAGAAGAAGAAGGACTGCGGAAGAAAAAGAAGAAAACACAAAGCAGAAGAAGACGGAAGCTAAGGGACACACTGTAGCAGCAGCGGTTTAAGTTGTTTGATTGCAAAATCAGACGACGTCTTGAAGGCAAGGAAGAAGAAGAAAAGAAGGAGTAGGACCGTGGCAAAGAAGAGGAAAGACAAGGAAGAAGAAAAAGAAGAAGATCTGAAGAAAAAGAAAGAAGAGAACAAGCAAGAAAAAGACGAAGAAGAAGATCTGAAGGAAGCAAGCAAAAGAAAGAAAGATTCAAGAGCCAAGAAGAGAGAAGACAAGAAGAACAGGAAGAGAAGAAAGAAGAGACAAAGAGGAAGAAAGAAGAGAAGTAGAAGAAGCCACCAAATTTTTCATCTCTCTCTCTTTATTTTTGTAATAAGAATTTGTACTTCTAGAATACGACTTGCTCCCTGATTTTGACCTCGGGAGAATTTTATTTTCCGAGTAAAAAAATATATGTAATGATGGCAATAACTAGCTGTACTACAACGCTATTTCTATAACAAAACCTAGTTATCGCATCAGCTTCTCAACCGTCCAATCGTCAGATCGAACGGCTTAAAATGCTTTGCACAATGAGGCAGGGGCACGCTGCATGGGTGAGGGTGCGGTGATGCGGTGACGTGGCTGCTTGTGGGCTGTTAATCTGATGATCAACGACCAGAACTTCTTGGGCCAATCGAGGGAGCTCCAGATGTCGAATTTGAGTGATTTCGAGTCCGTTGGACTCGATTCGTCGATCTGAGTCCATTCGTGCGGTTCGATTACTCATCTGAGGCCTGTTTCAATACACACTTGTACCTACGACCATTAAACATTGATTATAAGCAATTTTAATTTGTCACACATGTAATGCTCCCAAACCCATTTTGGTATATCATTAAAGCACATAGATCCTCAAAATCGACCTCGGTTGATGGAATTATTATCCTTAGGTGTAGAGTTATCATACCCCCATGCTCATCCCTTACTAGTCCCTAGCAAGGCTTATCCTAGCCGTTATTTCCATTCGGGATTAGGAATTGATTACTTAGACATCCGTTGCTTGTCAACAGGAAGAAGTACACTAAGCGCTTGATCTACAGAGACTTAACAACGCCCATGTGTCTGCCAAAATGCGACCCACCCAAATCCTCGCTTTAAAGCATATATACATATATATATATTTTTTTTTCTTTGTCATCTTTTCACATTTTTTTGGATTTTTTTTTTTAAGTTGAGAGTGTGTTGGTAACTTTTTACGGCTACCCAACTCACCCATAACTCGAAAAAGACTCTAAGTGCTAAGCATCTCGGTGTGAATATTGTGATAGACTCACTCAATGGTAATTAGAACAAACTTCAGGTTTCTACGCCCCTAGGTGACTGGAAAAGGAAGTGCATGCCTGAAGGTGTATCTGTCCGATTGGTAGCTTTCTCCCTACTTTTATTTTATTTGGGGTCAACACAAGGGTGTTTCCAGTATATACCTCCCCGAATTGCTCTACTTCCCCTCTTCTTCCTTAGGTGTTTTGGACTTTTTGTGCATTTAGTGAGCTGGGTTCTGAACAACCAGCCAATGGACTGTTACCTACGACCACTTGCCAGCTATAATCCTGTGGTGAAGTGTGGCTTATTTATTTTTTCTTTTCCTTTTTCTATTTTTTTCATTTCACCCTTTTTCTTCTTTTCTTTTTCTTTTGTTGTTTAGTAGGTGACTTCCCTGATCTCAGATTTACTTAGAGGTAATAAAAGAAAGTGGTCTTGTGGCTGTGCTCTAGACAACCAGCTAATGGGCTGTTACCTTAGAAGGTTCATTAGCTACCCAATTTTTGTTAGAATCTCCGAGGAGTGAGTCAGTGCGAAAATGTGTGCAGATGCTTAGACTAAAAGTCCCTTCGAGTCAGAGGGTGGGTTGATAAGTTGTATCTTATCACCCTACTTTATTAGCGAATTACAATAAATTAAGGTTGCGAGGATTTGAGGCTAAATCCATATTTTAGTGGACACCTAGGCTGATTAAGCTTAACGGCCTAAAAAGTCTAAGTGTCCATGTTCTTCTCGTATTATTTCTCACAGTTGATAAGCTCTTAATGCCTAATTCTCCTTCCTAAATTTTTTTAAATTTATTTATTATATAATTCAGGCTGGTAATATAAATTAAGAGAATGCGAATTACCACCCCCCATGCTTAATTTGGACAATGTCCTCATTAGCGAATAAATAGATGTAAAGGGGGTACAGAAAGAAATCGACTGAGTGTTACCATGTTCTTGATCAATCTGAATCTTCTGGGTTGCCTCCCAGGAAGCGCTGATTTTATTGCCTCCAGCTGGGCAAGGCTCTGTGTTAACCCTCAATGAGGGTGACAACTTCCTTTAGGGGAACCTGGGCAAGAAAACGTTTTAATCCCTGATCGTTTATTGTGAAGGTTTGCCCAGTGTTAGGATCTACAATTTCAACTGCCCCATTGGGATAAGGTTTGATTACTTGATATGGTCCTGTCCACTTTGATCTCAGCTTACCGGGGAAAAGTTTAAGTTGGGCATCAAAAAGCCAGACTTGCTGGTTGGGCCCGAAGGTTTTCCTATGGATGTGTCGGTCGTGGATGGCTTTCATCTTTTCTTTGTAAAGTCGACTGTTTTCATACGCATCCCGATGGATTTCCTCGAGCTCGGAAAGTTGGAATGTCCGTTGAGCTCCGGCTAATTGAGAATCCATGTTGCACTGCTTAACAGCCCAATAAGCTCGGTGTTCCAACTCGACCGGAAGGTGGCAAGCTTTGCCAAAGACCAGAGATAAGGCGACATGCCTATCGGGGTCTTAAAAGCGGTCCTGTATGCCCACAGGGCATCCTCCAGTCGTGTGGACCAATCCTTCCGATTAGGTCTCACAGTCTTTTGCAGAATATTCTTGATCTGCCTATTGGAGACCTTAGTTTGCCCATTCGTTTGCAGGTGATACAGGGTGGCAATGCGGAGAGTAACCCCATATTTTCTAAGCAAGGTACGAAATTGGGCATGAATAAAGTGACTCCCACTATCACTAATCATGGCCTTCGGTATCCCAAATCGAGAGAAGATGTTTTGCTTAACAAAGTCCATGACAGCCTTATGATCACATCTTCGAGTAGCGACGACTTCGATCCATTTCGAGACATAATCAACTGAGGCAAGTATGTACTCAAAGCTGTTGGATGGTGGGAAGGGACCCATAAAATCTATACCCCAAACATCAAAGATTTCAACAATTAGAATGGGCTGGAGGGGCATCATGTCCTTTCTGGTCATAGTCCCTAATGTTTGGCAGCAAGAGCAAGTCTTAGTGAAGCTGTGTGCATCCTTGAATTGGGAGGGCCAATAGAATCCGAACTGCAAAACCTTTACAGCCATTTTCTTCCCCGAAAAGTGGCCACCACAGGCTTGGTCATGACAAAAGGATAACACACTTTGGACTTCTTCCTCAGGAATACACCTCCTAATGATCTGGTCGGCACAGAATCTAAACAGCATGGGATCATCCCAGAAATAGTGCTTGACTTCAGCTAAGAACTTATCCCGTTGCTGTCTAGACAGCCGTGCGGAGTCTGTCCTACCATTAAATAGTTGATGAAGTCTGCATACTAGGGTAGCTTTCTTCCTTGCACAACTAGAAATTGTTCATCAGGAAAGGTGTCAGTCAAGGGTAATGATGGTCCGATGTGGTCTGGGTGGAGTTTGGACAAGTGATCGGCTACGACGTTCTTGGGCTCGGCTTTGTTGCGTATTTCCAGGTCAAATTCCTACAAGAGTAGCATCCATCTGATGAGCCTAGGTTTAGCGTCCTTCTTGGTTAACAAATGCCGGATAGTCGAGTGGTTAGTGTAAATTGTCATGTGGGATCCTAGAAGATATGATCGGAACTTTTCTAATCCAAAGACTACGGTGAGCAGTTCTTTTTCTGTGACAATATAATTCCTTTGAGCCTCATCCAATGTCTTGCTCGCGTAGTAGATCACCATGGGTTTCTTTTCTCTTCTTTGTCCTAGGACAGCACCGATGGCAAAATCTGATGCATCGTACATAATCTCAAAGTTCTGGGACCAGTTTGGGGGTTGTAATACAGGTGCAGTGGAGATTGTTTCCATGAGAGTTATAAGCCTTGATGCAATCATGTGTCATGTGAAAAAGGGCGTCGTTGGCTAGAAGGTCAGTCAAGGGTTTAGAGAGTTTGGAGAAATCTTTAATGAACCTTCTATAGAAGCCAACATGTCCTAGGAAAGATCGGATTTGCCGGATCGAACTAGGAGGTGGAAGTTTGGAAATTAGATCAACCTTAGCTCGATCACTTCAATGCCCCTATACGAGATGATGTGACCAAGGACAATCCCTTCCTAAACCATGAAATGGCTCTTTTCCTAGCTTAAAACCAGGTTGACCTCAATACATCGCTTCGGGATCTTCTTCAAGTTGCCAAGACATTGGTCGAATGAATTCCTGAACACAGAGAAATCATCTATAAAAGCTTCCAAGTATTCACCCACCATCTCTGAAAAGATGGCTACCATGCAACGCTGAAAGGTAGCAGGTATGTTGCATAACCTGAATGGCATATGACGGAATGCGAACGTGCCATACGGACAAATGAATGTGGTCTTCTCTTGATCTTCCGGTGTAATAGCAACTTGGTTGTATCTTGAATATCCATCCAGGAAGCAAAAATATTTCTGCCCTGCCAATCGCTCGAGAATCTAATCAATGAATGGCAGATGGAAATAATCTTTCTTGGTAGCCTCATAAGCTTCCTATAGTCGATGCACACCCGCCATGCAGTAGAGGTGCAGGTGGGGATGGATTCACCCTGATCATTGGTGACAATGGTGAGCCCAACTTTCTTGGGTACCACTTGAGTGGGGCTCACCCAGGGGTTATTGGAAATTGGGTAAATGATATCAGCGTCAAGCCACTTGATTATCTCCTTTTTAATGACCTCTCGCATATTCGGGTTCAATCGTCTCTGCATCTGGCGAGAAGGTCGAGCCCCATCTTCCAAATAGATCTTGTGAGTGCAATAGGTGGGGCTAATTCCTCTCAAGTTGGAAATTGTCCATCCAATGGCTGCTCGATGTTCAGTAAGGGTTGTAGTCAACCTAAGCTCTTATTCCTTAGTTAAATGGGCATTGATAATCACAGGGAAGGTCTGGTCAGGTCCAAGGAAGACATACTTGAGATTATCGGGCAAAGGCTTCAGCTCGGGTGTAGGTGGTACAACATTCGACGGGTAAGGGAAATGTGGGAGTTGATCAACATCAATCTCCTCAAATGGTGGTTGTGGAAGGTAATCAGCTCTGCAAATGTCAATCTCCATAGATTGGGATGGGTCAGGATAGTCATTGGCCGATTGAGTCAGATGGTCTGTTGAGGAGCTGAGTGTGAGGCATTCTTCAACCAGAGGTTCCACTGGATCGTGTTCCTTGATCTAGTCACAATCAAAAGACTTGGCCGCCCTAAAGATATCCAATTGCATCTTCTTGTCTCCAAAGGTGATTTCCATACATCTCGTGTCGCAATCAATGTTCGCCTTAGCCATAGCTAAAAAGGGTCTACCCAAGATGATGGGTGTGTTTTGTAGTTGTTCGGAGACTTTCATGTCGAGAACCAAAAAGTTGACCGGGAAGTAGAAGTTTTTAACCCGAACAATTACGTCCTCGACTACTCCCTTTGGGGTTTTCACAGATCTATCAGCCAATTGGATTGTTATAGGTGTGGGTTTCAATTCTCCAAATCCAAACTGGTGAGACAGGGTCATCGGGATGAGGTTGATTGAAGCACCTAAGTCCAAGAGCGCTCTATCAAATGTCATGTCCTCAATATTACAAGAAATCAGGGGCGCTCCTGGATCAGTTCGTTTGGGAGGCAGGCTACTTAATGTCGCTGAACTCGCTTGTTCTGAGAGCACTACCTTCGTACGTGCTTGGGTTTTTGGCTTACGCTTTGGCGTATAGACATCCTTCAAGAACTTAGCGTAAGCTGGGTTGTGTTTAATTGCTTCGAGGAGCAGAATATTAATATGGACTTGTTTGAAAATCTCAAACAACTCCACATTCTCAACTACAGCTTTCTTTTTCTTCCCTTTTTTCAAGGCTTCAGGGTATGGTGTTTGGGTTTGAGTCGGGTCAGTCTCCATGTCCTTGGGTTCCTCCTGCTCACCCTCATACTCGAGTATCTCAGGAAGTGAGGTCATAGGAGGGGTTGGCCATTTGGGGTCCTGGGTTTTAGTGTCACTTCTCAAGGTAACCACATTGGTAGAGGCGTTGGACCATGGGTAGATCCTTGAGAAGAAGAGGAAGAAGGAGCACTAAAACCAGGGGGTGTTTGTGGGGCTTGTTGGGCCAGGTGTGCATGTTCGGGATTGCCTTGGAACCCTTGCAAATTAGGGCCTCTGTTAATCACATTTCGCTGGTTCGGTTGTGGTTGAGAAGGAAGGGATCCTTGTTGTTTGCAATCCAACAGCTAGCTCAACTGTCCCTTCACTAAGGCCATTTCTTCCTGGTGTTTTTGATTCATGTCAACCATCATTTTTATCAATGTGTCCAGTTGGTTTTGAGGGGGAGGGGTTGCCCTATTCTAATTATAGGGTGGTCTAACCGGTGGGCCTTGCTGATAGGAGGGGGGATTGGGCCTGGGTTGATTATGGAATTGGTTCGATTTTTGGTTCGTCCAGGCGAAATTCAGGTGATTACGCCATCCGGTGTTGTAGGTGTTGGAGAAGGGGGCAGGTTTGGAATAACCTTGGATAGCTTGGACATCTTCAAAGATAGAAGGTGCCGAGGGGGTGGGAAGTGAGTAATCAGGGGTTGAGGGAGCAAAGGTCTCTCCTTGGAACATGGTCAGGGGTTGTTCCAGGTACATTTGGCTCATTGGCTGTACTAAGTCTACATTGTGAGCTCCCTTTGCTAGGGGGAGGGTCTGTAGCAGGTTCCTAGTCTGGTTTAGTAGCTCATCGATCTTTTTGTCCAGCAATTCAACTCAATCCAACTTTTTGGCTATAATGTCCATGTCAACCATTCCATAATTTGCTTGCACCTCATAGATCCCACCACGAGGTTGACTGGTTCAATTAAACTTGGTTATAGAGGCATTGTTGAGCGAATTCTCACTCATGGACTCAAAGAGTTCAAATGTGCTCTCCTCATCTTTGTTCAAAAGGTTGACTCCACATGAGGCATCAACAAAGTTCCTAAGGTTGTTGTCCTAACCATGGTAGAAGATCTGGGCCAATTGCCACCTTGTAACCTCATGGTGTGGGCATTTCCTCAATAATTCATTAAATCGCTCCCACGCCTCATGGAATTGTTCCCCACCTTGGAGTGTAAATGTGGTAATGGCTCTTCTGAGGGCATTGGTTTTACCTATGGGGAAAATTTTCTTGAAAAATGCATGCCTCAATTCCTCCTAGGTGGAGATGGGTCTCCCTAAGGTTCTAAGCCAGTGAAATGTCTTGTCTTTTAGGGAGAAATGGAACATCTTAATCAAAACAATGTCTAAGCTGATGTTCCTGGGCTTCACAGTTCTGGAAATTCGGTCAAGGTCCTCTAGGTGTTGGAAGGGGTCCTCATTTGAGCTCCCATGAAAGTGGCTTTGAATTAGGCTTAAGACATTAGGTTTCAGCTCAAAATCATCTCGCCCTTCACGGACCCTATGATGGGGTTCAATTCTAATAGCAAACAGATTGTAAAAGTCACGGAGGGGCCTAGGTTGGCCCTCCAGAGGTTGTGGTGGGTTAGGTGGGTTCAATGGGGGTTGTCCTTGAAAGTTTCGCAATCTGTGTATGTCTTGCATGATGGTTTGGATCTGTTGTTGTTGTAATTGGTGGTTGGCAGAGATTTGGGCCTGAATGATGGCCATAGCATTGGGTTGGGGTTGGTCATCAACCTCATTAATTTTTGGTTCAGCCATTTCTTGTGTAAAATCAAGTCTCCTCCTGATTTCCTTATCCAAAACAAACAACTCGGGATGCAATGATCGTCTCCCGTGCATACACTAGGGAAGAACGGAGAGGGATGCGGAGAGAAACATATGCGAGAGATCTGTGCACAAACAAGCAGACAAGTCTAGTCCTTATAGTGTATACCTTAGGTGACCTAGAAGCCTCAGAGGAAATGATCAAGCCTGTAAGCACTTAACTGCCCTTCCCAATGTTGATCTGGCCAGGTTGATTACGCGGGGATTGAAGGGAAGGTTCTTCCTTTGGCTTTGGCCACCAGTTCCGTAGACCTGACAACCACGGTCGTTTGACACTTCTCCGTAGCCTAGACACCAGATTCTACAAAGGGAATGAAGGTCAAATGCCTAGCAAACCAAATCACACCTTCAAGACTTAAACCAGTCCTGCCGAAGGCACGTCTACTCTATTTTAATGAGGGACTAGGCTAGTGCTTGTGCTCAAGATATGTGATGAGGCGTTGATTGGGGTTGTGCCTCTTAGTTAATCGATTTGAGTGTGTGTGCACTTAACAAGACATGGTTCTCAAGCAAGGATTTTAAGATGTGTTTTTTAATGTTTGTCCTTACTTTAGTGCCTTTTAGGGTTGGAGTGCCTCAGTGTTTTCAAACAAGGTTCAAGTGGGCACACAAAGTTTTGCATACAAAGGACGAAAGTTGATTTCCTTTAGAGTGATGTGGCCCTAGAAAAGCAACCCTAATGAGTTCACCCTAGTGTTCATGCCGTTCTACCAAGTGAGTTGATTTTAGTTATGGTGAGTGGTGTGACCCAAGTCAAATCATGGCGGCTTCGCAAACACCACTCAAGAGAAAGAAAACGAACACTAAAAAAGATTATGTCCTCAAGAATGTTAGGGTGTATTTTTTTGTTGGGTGATGAGTTTGGAATGTGGGTCAAGTAGTCATTCACCACGCCAATTTTTTTTTATTTATATTTTTTTGTATATTTTTTTTAAGCACGCAAACAACCAAAGGGTGGAGAGATACTCACAAATGGTCTTCGCTGCACTTTACTCCATCTCTACTATCGCGAATAGTGCTCCTTCGTAGCCCACGTGTTGAGTTCCTGCAATCAATCAAGTAGAGGGATAAAATGAGTTAGACGATGTGAATACGAATGCGGGATGAAAGCAACAAAAGAAATCCGTTGCCTTCCCGGCAACGGCACCAAAAACTGACGTGCGCGGGACACGATTGTTTAATTGTGTCATTATAGCATGCGTTCACAATGTCGGTTTTAATCTAGAATGTGGATTCGGAGAGTCTAAGTGTCGAACACAAGGAGGCGTAAAGTCGGACTACTTTGTTAGCGCATTGACGAATCCATGGGGAGCACATGAGACATAGGGCCTATCATCTTCTTTCGACTTGGAGTTAGTGGCCAGTCGCCTGCACAAGGCCTCTATCATTGAGAAGAAGGTGGATGAGCTGACTCGACATCTGCAGTGAGCCACCTGTGCGCAAAACCTGTTCACACAACCACCCTCTGGGAGGGAGGCTGTGCACAACAGCTATCACCGACCTTCTCAAGGGATGGATCTATATTCACCCCTGTCTAATCTAGGGTTCGGAGGAAACTCCAGATCCACCTACTCTAGTTGGGGGAACTCTGCACCCTCATCTTCTAATTTCTCCAAGTTTCCTCAGAATTGTGAGGACCTCAACGACATCCAGAATGATCATTTCTCAAACACCTACAACCCTGGATGGCGTAATCATCCTAATTTCACATGGTCAGAGAACAATCAAAATCAGAGACCTCAATATTAGCCTTGACCACAAGTTTTTCGTCCATATCAGCCGCCTCAACCTCGGCCCAACCCAACTTTCTAAATTAGGCCAACTCGAGAAGATCAAATGACTCTTATCCTTCAGACTCTAGCTGACATTCAGAAGATGAATGCGACTATGCAAAAACAGCACAAAGACGAGATCACAGAGGTTCGCAATCAACTCGCCCAGATGGTAAATCCCCACCAACCTGGTGCACTCTCTTCACAACCTTTGCCCAATCCAAATAACATGCCGAACTAGAGGCGTGTTATGAACCCGACTCAGGGCCAAGATCACTATGTCTATCAAGCCCCTTCTGCTCCATCACCTGACGGGATGGAGGCTTCAACATCATATGCAAGTTACCAGCAGCAACTACCTCTTTTGACTACATACCCCAGCCTAGAACCAAGCAGGACCGAATTCTGTTACCACCCGTAGTGGCAAAACAACTTAGGAACCACCTTACCCAAGCCACTCTCAGCCTGGTAGTTCAAACTCAAACCCTAGGTTGGTTATCTAGGATACCATTGTCCCAGATCAACAAGCTGGACCAATTCTAGAGGAACCTGCAGAGGTTCCATTTCCCGAGGTCTTGACCAAGGGAAAGAAGAAACCCAAACCTGTGGCTCTCGAGGAGGACCTGGTCAAGCTCTTTAAGCAGGTCTAAATAAACATCTCGTTGCTGGATGCAATTCTCCATGTACTGGCTTATGTGAGATTTCTGAAGGATGTATGTACACCTAAGTGTAGGCCATGAACCAAAGGCGGGAGCCCGATCGTATTGTCGAAGAAAGCTAGCTTCGTCATTTTGAGTAAACTCCTGCCTAAGGCAAAAGATCTCGATACCCCTCTGATCTCCTGTACAATCGGTGATATTCAATTTGACCATGCATTATCAAATCTAGGAGTCTCCATAAACCTAATACCTACATCCCTACTTGACCACCTTGAACAATCTGAGCTTAAACCGATAGAGGTGACATTGCAGTTAACTGATCGATCTATTAAGTCACCAAAAGGAATTCTCGAGGATGTCATAGTTAGGGTATGTGATTTCTACTTCCTCGTGGACTTTATAGTTTTAGACATGGATGCTCCTGAGAACTAGAAGAACACAATGATCATTTTAGGGAGACCTTTTTCTGGCTACAGCTAGGGCCAACATCAATTGTAAGGAGGGCCAAATTGAGTTAAAATTTAGGAGCAGGACACTAACGATAGATATCTTTAAGGCCCAAGGAGGAATTAATTGTGGGGTTATCGAACAAATTTATGACATCGAGTTTGTGGTTGACGACCCATGTGTCGAGGAAAACCTGCTTATCTCTGATGATCAACCACAGGAGGATCAAACCCCACACTTAGAGGATCCTGAACTAGACCTAGAGATACATTTATCTCCTGCCATTGCTGCTGAACCTCACCTTGAACCACTTGCTGCTGCTGAAAATCCAGTCATGGAGTTGAAACCCCTCCCTGACCATCTCAAATATGTCTTTTTGGGTTCAAATTAGACATTTCTTGTGATCATCAATTCCCGCCTCACCTCTGATCAGGAAACATGTCAGATTTTTGTCCTCCAGCAACATCGGAGAGCCATTGGTTGGACTTTCGATGACCTGACTGGCATCAGCCCCTCATATTGCACGCATCATATCTACATCAAAGAGGGTTCAAGACTGTAACGAATGTGTGCCCCAGACGTATTTTAAGACGTCTGGGAGGTGGCTCAGACGTCGGACAAGACGTCTGGGATCACAACCAGACGTCTGATAAGACGTCTGGGATAGTTTCAAGACGTCTGGAAATCCGTTATTTTCGACACACGCGAGTCGCCTGCGCGCCTGAGCGCGCAGGCCGCATATTCCCTCTTTTCTCTGCGGCTGCAGGCGGCCTGCCGCCCTCTCTCTCTCCTCTCCGCGCGGCGTTAAAAGGGGCGCGCCTCCCCTCCTGTCTCCACCGTCTCCTCCTTCTCCTCCTTCCTGTGCGCGAGAGCGAGCGGACGCGAGGGCGGCAGCGGCGGCCGCAGTGAGCGCGGAGGTGCGGCGTGCGAGGGCGGAGCTCTGTCGTGAGGGTGAGCTCGCCGGAGCAGCTTGGCCGGCTGGCGGAGGGCGCAGGGGGCGCGGAGCGACACGGAGAGGGACCTGCTGCGGGCTGAGCAGCAGACGCGCGAGGTGTGACGCGGGCGGCGTCGCGAGCGGAGGCCGAGCAGGGTTCTGATTCTGGAAAAATTTCCAGAATCAGACGTCTGGGTTGATAGCCAGACGGCAAGGTCGACGTCTGTAAGATCATACAGACGTCTGAAAGGTGAGTTTCCGCTTTCTTCTTCCTTCTTGTCGACTGACCGTACTGAGGGAGGGGGGGTTGGCTGTGCGCAGGTTCGCTGATTCGCCATCCTTTGCGAATCAGACGTCTGGAAGTTGTACCAGACGGCGGGAGTGACCTCCAGACGTCCGGAGGGACCATCGGACGTCTGGGATCTAGGCAGACGTCCCCGCAGACTTCTGGACGTCTGGGAAACCACGCTGAACAGGTAATTCTCTGATCCACTTTTTAAGACGTCTGGAAGGAGTTCCAGACGTCTGATTTTGCACAGTATCGTCTTTTTCGACCCGTTTAGGGCCGTTCGGGCTCCGTTTTCCGCGATTCGAGTTGCATTCTCTTCAGAATTAATTCCTCTACTCATCTACAGTAGCTATACACTGTTTTGAGACACTCCTTGTGTTTGATCCTTGTGACAGGATCTTGTTCAATTGCAGTCTTGAGAGTCGCGGAGGCACGCGGGATTCCCGATCACGCCCCCATTACTCCCGTTGTACCTGGTAGAGTGGCTTAAGTTATTTTTTAAAACCTGTTAAAGTATGGAACCATAACTAGAATCTAGGACATTGCATGAATCCTAGGGCTGGAAAACTAGTTGTATGCTAGATCCTAGGATGTGGCATGAATCTTAGGATGGAAAAACTAGTGGAATGTATAATACTGCAGTCTTGGAAAAATGGAAAGGAATATAAAGCTGCCTGTAATTTGAATTAACAGCTGCCTGTTATGAATAAAGAAACATGTTTGAGATCATGGATTTGAGAACGTGAATCTGGAAAGTGAAACATATGATGTTCTGAGATAAAGAGCTGGAACCCTACGGGGAATTAGGAGTGGAACTCCTGGGAAGAAAAAGGAATGGAACTGAGATGTAGTTTGTACTGTCTCTTGGGTACGCAGTACCAAGGGAAGTACCTGTACCTGTTTAGTGCAGAGTGGGGCCAGCCGCCCCAGGGACCCGGGGTTAGGATTGGCCGCTCTGTACCGACTTGTTGGCCCTCGTGTACGTAGTACCGAGGAGAGCTAGTAGTGTTAGGAGAGTACTAGCTACCCCACGGGCCCCGGGGTTCTGCTAGCCTCCTTCACCGACTTGTTAGGCCCACTAGGGCAAACCAGGGTAGTCAGGCGAGGGTGCGCGGACTGTGGAGGGGCAAGGCCCCGGTTTAGTTACTGTGGAGGGGTTGGGCCCCTGTTACTGAGAGGGCTCTGCCCTGGTTCCGTGCTGTGCTTTGGGCGCACCCGTTAACGGAAACGACTGACCGCGTGCCAGTGCGGGCTAGCTACCTGTGCGTTTATCGCGCGTGCCGTAGTCACCGTTACGTCTGTCAGTGACCTTGGGGTGGTTGACTGAGGGTAGGATCACCACGGGGGACTCTCCCGGCCAGGAGAGCACCACGTGCTACTTCTACTTTTGGAAAAGACTGCAATCAAGATCGTTCCCACGAGGACATTCGAGATCAAGTAAAGGATCTGAGAAATAAATGAAATAGTGAGAAAAATTGAAAGATGTGAATAAAGGAAGTAATAGAACATAACAGCTACTGTACACTCTACTGTTGCCTTTAGTTAGTTTGCCACTCTACTCAGCGTTTTGCTGACGTGTTACACTCGTTACCTTTTTTCAGGACCAGGTGTTGAGCAGCCAGGGTCGGCGGCTGCAGAGGACGCTGGGCCGAGTAGGGTCCAGTAGAGTTACCACAGCCTTTTGTACTCCTTTTGTTTCTGTTCTAGTGAGTAGTTTTTGTTTCCGCTGTACCTTCTTTACCTGCAGTTCTTGTTATATGATAAATGTTGTTTTACTGTTGTGGTGGTACCTACTGTAGTAGTTTCTTTCCTTACTGCTGTACTTCTTACTGTTAGTTATATTCATGCTGAATGTGGTTTATTTTACTGTCTTTTGGTTACTTCCTCGTTGGACGACTAGGTCTTGGGGTTAGTCGAGTCGGTCCGGTTCTCGTGTCTCGTAGGGACTCGGGAACCGGGTCGTTACAAAGACCATCTCGTGAAATGTAGAGACGCTTGAATCCGAACCTGTAGGATGTCATGAAAAAGGAGATCATCAAGTGGTTAGATGTAGGTATCATCTACCCGATCTCCGATAGTCGTTGGGTGAGTCTAATTCAGGTTGTGCCCAATAAGGCAGGACTCACTATCATTACGACTTAAATCGGAGAGACTATACTGATTTGCTTCGCAAACTCATGGAGAGTCTGTATTGATTACTGAAGACTAAATGCCTCTACGAAAAATGATCATTTCCCACTACCATTTATTGATCAGATACTCGAGAAATTGGTAGGGAATCGATTCTTTTGCTTCTTGGATGGGTACTCCGGTTATAACCAGGTGACAATCCATCATGAGGACCAAGAGAAGACTATCTTCACCTGCCTCTTCGGGACATATATGTTCCGTAGGATGCCATTTGGTCTCTACAATGCACCTGCTACTTTTCAGTGGTGCATGCTTGCCATATTCTCAGATATGGTAGGTGAATACCTTGAAGTCTTTATGGATGACTTCTCGGTATTTGGAAAATCTTTTGATGATTGCCTCTTGCACTTGGTCCAAATCCTCAGGCGTTGTATCGACGTGAATCTGGTTCTTTCATGGGAAAAGAGTCACTTCATGGTACTTGAGGGAACTGTCCTGGGTTACCTCGTCTCTGAAAAAGGCATCCAGGTTGATCAGGCTAAGGTTAATTTGATTTCCAAACTACCCATGCCTAGCTCGGTCAAGGACATCCATTCTTTCCTGGGGCACGTCGATTTTTACTACCGTTTCATTCCTGATTTCTCGAAAATCGTGTGCCCCCTAGCTAATCTTCTCTCAAAGGATGTCCCTTTCAAAATTATCGAGGAATGCACTCATGCATTTAAGAGCCTACGTGATCGAGTTACTCAAGCACCAATCCTGCAATCCCTTGACTGGTCTCTACCCTTTGAGATCATGTGCGATGTGTCTGACTACGCAGTAGGTGCAGTACTTGGGCAGTAAATAGACAGGAACCCTGTGGTCATCTACTATGCTAGCAAGACACTTGAAGAGGGTTAGCGTAACTACATAGTTACTGAGAAAGAGCTACAAGTTGTAGTATTTCGCCTCGAAAAATTTTGATCCTATTTTAGGTTCCTGTGTTATCATATACTCAAATCACACCGCAGTGAGGCATCTCCTCGTGAAGAAGGACGCGAAACCTCAACTAATCCGCTGGATCTTGCTGTAGCAAGAATTCGACCTCGAGATTCACGACAAGGAGGGAAAATAGAACGTGGTAGCTGATCACTTGTCCCACCTTCCTTCTGATATCATTGACCCTTCCGAACCAATCATAGAACACTTTCCTGATGAGCACCTCTTGACTATCGGTGCAGGACTTCCCTGGTATACTGATTTAGTTAACTACTTGGTGTCACATCAGATCTCGTCTAATTGGCCAAAGGCCAAGAAGGACAAGTTGCTTTCTGATGCTAAGTACTACATCTGGGAAGACCCATACCTCTTCCTCATTGGTGCTGATCGGGTCATCAGACGATGCATCTCGGAAGTGAAAATTCAGGACATTCTATCCTTTTGCCATGACTAGGCCTGCGGCGAACACTTCTCCGGACACAAGACCACAGCTCAAGTCCTCCAGTGCGGCTTTTATTGGCCCATGATCTTCAAGGACGCATACAACTACTGTAAGGCATGCACTCGTTACTAGACCTTGGGCAACATGAGCCACCGCGATATGATGCCTTTACAGCCGATTCTCGTATGCGAAATCTTCGACATTTGAGGGATTGATTTTATGGGACCCTTCCCTAAATCAGACAACTTCGAATACATTCTCCTCGTTGTAGATTACATGTCTAAATGGATCGAACTTATCCCGACCCGAACTAATGATCATAAGGTGGTAATCAAGTTTATTCATCAGCACATCTTTTCTCGGTTTGGTGTCCCACATGCCATTATCTCTGATGGAGGGACCCATTTTAAAAATGCACAGTTCACATCCCTGATGACCAAGTATGGGGTGTCACACCGAATCTTTACTCCTTACCACCCCCAAACCAATGGATTGGTTGAACTATCTAATCGGGAGATCAAGAAAATCCTTCAGGTCACTTTCGGCCTGACAGGAAGGACTGGTTGGCCTGACTTCTGGAAGCTTTGTGGGCTTATAGGACCACTCACAAAACCCAATTAGGTATGTCTCCGTTCATATTGGTGTACGGGAAGGCATGTCACCTCCCCGTCGAGATGGAGCACAAAGCCTATTGGTAGTACGGAAGTGTGATCTAGATCTGCTTAAGGCCAGAACCCACCATCAGCTTCAAATGAGCGAGATTGAGGAACTACGCAATGACACGTACGAGAACTCGCGAATTTAAGAAAAGTGGGTGAAGGCTTTTCATGACAAACACATATTTAGAAATACTTTCGATCCTGGGCAGAAGGTCCTACTTTTTGATGCTAAGCTAAAACTTTTCCTGGGCAAACTCAGATCTAAATGGATTGGACCATTCTTGGTGAGACGAATCTTTGAAAATGGAGCCGTCGAAATAAGTCAACCCAACCTTGATTCTGAACCTTTCATCATGAATGGCCAGCGATTCAAGCCGTTAATTAAACTCACTGATATGAACTTGGTTGAGGTATCTTTTGATCTCCATTCTCCCTGAGCTTATTGCGCCCGGGTGATGGCGTTAAACTTAGTGCTTAATGGGAGGCAACCCGTCATTTTTTGAAAAACCTGAAACCCTTTTGGCACATCTCTTTGCTGAACTCATATTGCACCTTAGGGTTCATCCATTAGAACAGTCAATTCAACCTCTGATACTCATACTAGTGCTTGAAATCGTTCGTAACAATTATTTCGACTCGTTCACCCACCCTTTGAACCTATTCTAATGTACAATCTACGCTGAACTCGAACCCACCTAATTTACAATGAGGACATTGCAATTCATAGGCGTGGGGGGTATTAAAGTGCAAAACATCGTAAGAATCAATTCAGAAAAAGGGTTTCATAAAAAAAAAGGGGTTTCATCAAAAAAAAAAAGGAGGTTGAGCAAAAAGGAGAGCCATTTTTGAGAAAAATGAGAAAAGGAGGGAAGAAAATTGAAAATAAAAGAAAGGAGCAAAAAGATAAAGAAGGAAATTGAGTCCCTTCAAAGTAATATGAAACTTACGTAACTTCTAGATTGGATCGAATGATGAATTAAGACCTGGAAGGCTAAAACTTAAGGGATTATTAGCAAATATCGACCTTAGGCCTCTTGGATCTAATTGGATTTAAACACTCATTTGCTTGTCAAGATCTGGATTAGTCCTCAAGAGGTTGGGGAAAATGTAAAGCTTATGTATTAGGTCTAAGGCTTAGGTAGTATTCGGCCTTATTAACTGATCCCTAGTTTGCGGGACTTGGTAACTTAAGCACCCTAAATTATACACAGTCTGGTTCAGTGTGGTTTAAATAATGAAATCATACCAAAAGGCATTTCTTATGTTCTGAAAATGGTCCTAAGATCTATATTAGGAGCCGCTCGAAAATAGAAATTGATTTGGCGAGTTCCCAGCGTTGATAGTTGGGAAATTCCTCTTGAAGATGCGCAATAACATATCGGCTCCTTGTTGCTTGTTTCCTAGGATATCTAAATATCCTACTGGGGGCACGTAAGCACCATACGCTGGTTCATATGCCATGGGCGGCATTGTCACGAAATGTCGATTGCTAGGGTTTGGATTTAGCTACAGAACGCCATGGGCGAGATTATCCCGAAATCTCGAAAGCCAAGGTTCTGGGGGTTGCCATGGGTGGTGCTATCTCGAAGCATCGATTGACAGGGACCCTGTGAGGATTGATGGTGGGAACAAGGAATCCGATACAGACCGTGTTTAGGGTCAATCCGAAGATAGATCTAAGGAAAAATATAATGAAAAGAAAAAGAGAGAGAAAGCTCTCCACAAATAAAAATCTCCTTCTATATCTCTTTTACAAAAAATGCATTAGTAAATTAAACCTGGGCTAACCATGTTTCAAGCACGGGTGCTTTAATCGCTGGGTTCATTGAACCTTAGGTTAGTTCCTAAGGGCCTTAGAAACCTTCACAGTAGACTGAGGCAAAATCTAGTCAGGTTTGGATCTGGGCTGGTACTTGGTACCTCTAGGCCTATTGTTGGTATTAAGATCTGATTCCTAGAGATGCGGCTTAGTAGGGCATCTTGAGGGTTACATCTGACCTAGATAACTGGTTTGATTCATAGAATTTTGCTAAGGAACTAGTAAAAGTTAGGCATGGGGGTATGATGGGAACACCATCATGAGCCATAACTAGCTCAATTGGATCTTATAAATTCAATAAAAGCTCCTACATATCAGTCAGAAGGTCTCTTGAGCAGGTTGAGTCATTTTGAGAAGAAAAGATGAAAATAGGGTTATTTATGTAATTTTATCATCTTATCACAAATACAGAATAACCATGGGGTATGTCAGGGGTTTATTAAAGGTCATTCAGTCATTAATGCCCAATAAGTGGGTCCATGCAGATAGAAATGGGTTTTCACGCATTTCAAGAATTAATGGACATCTGAAACCCTAAAACTAGACTCGCTTAATTAACTGAGGATCTGGTTAGGATAAAATTCACATAAACTCTCTAAAAATCATATAAAAATATTCTTTAGAGTTTAGCATCCTTGATTTGACCATCTAAACCCATTTTGACCGGAAACAGAGTCTCAGACAAACTATTGGCCTAATTTGGGTTTTTTCATAAATTACCCAACCAAACTAGGTCAAAACCAAAATCAAACTTTACCATTGGATTTCTTAGACCTAAATTAGGTTTGTATCAAAATTTGGGTCCAATCAGAGAATGTCTTGACCTAGTTTGTAATTTGGTCCAGTCTGACTCTTTCTCTCTCACACAACCCCTCAACTTTTGAAATTCCTTGTAAATACCCCCTATCTTTGTCGTCACTCTTTACAAATAAGTCCCTCCTCCATTGTCGTGAAGGAATCCTACTTCGATGAGCTTTTTTTGGCAAGAACTCTGTGATTACTTGACGAATCCCTCTCAAAATTGAAAGGGAGATCCGTTAGGTAATCTCCTTCCTATTGAGCCATGTCCAAGTCTCCAATTCTTTCCCAATCTCTCATGTGAACGCATGAGAGAAGTGGGTGTCCTATTCCGGCGAACTTACCAAGCTTGAAAGCTTAGTTCTAAGCTTCAAACCTCCATCTAAGGCCTATATAAAGACCCATGTTGCACACCGATCTCCTCGCGCTCGTTTTCCACCGGAATCCCTCTATTTCCTCCATCCTCTCTGGCCGAAAAGCTCCACGACGTCCAATGACTCCCTCTGACCATTATCATCATCCGCTCGCAATACCAGCGACAGATTCTCCTTCCTTTCCCTCTTCCGCATCGTGCCCTATCAGCGGGTGCCCCAATCCCCTTCATCATCTCCGATTCTCTTCCACTGGAGCTCCCTTCGTCTTCGGCACTAGCTACTCCAGGCCCTGTGTTGCTCTTCTTCCTCATTGACCACCACTTAGCCTCCTTGACTCAACTTTTGCACATCTTCACCATGCCACTACGCTGCTATTTCGACCGCTTCTAGATCGTCCGTGACTTCATCTTCCTCTGCTACGGCAACCACTCCAGTGAGGTCTCCCGCACGCTCCACTACCCCAAACACCTCGCCAACCACCTCATTAGCTTCGCCATTCCTCACCCACCAAAACCCCTCAAGCAATTAGGGGATTGGTCACTCAACACTTCTACCCGACACCAACCTCACCGCACCACCTCCCCGAGGTCGTTAGACCACCTCACACACCCTCACGTGACACCACAACCACCATTGCACTTGCCGCTTCACGGTGAAGTTTCTGAGTGCCTTTAACTTGGCCGCAAGGCTGTATTCTTGCTTTTAGGTGCTTCATCGGACCTCCGCTGCTACCTCAACTCCTTCGACTACGCCTTGAGTCCTTTGACCACATCCGCTCCTGATTCTAGTCCCAGGCTTCGCAGGTGAATCCCAGGCATCCTCCCAGACCCTCAATTCCATGCCATGAGCTCACCTTCAACTTCAATTGGAGATAGCATCTGCTGCAGCTGTTGTGCGAGGAAGCGCGGGAAGATAGTCCCACATTGTGAATCGAAGCGCCTCTTGCAGCACATAAGTTGTTTTTGTGCCGAGGCTTTGTTGCCTCAACATACTGGGGGTGAGGTCCCCGCACCCTGATCCGCTCACTTGACCCGACCTATTTCACTGCTTGGCTGCAACCCCACATCGGCAGCTATGCTTCCAGATCTGGTTACTGTTCCTACCTGATTACCTGGTTAACCCTGGGTTTTTGAGAGAGAGAAAAGAAGGAAAGAAAGGGAAAGAGAGAGGGGGGGAGGTTTTGCCTCGCTGCCTATCTCTCAACACTTACCGAAATCTGAAGAGGCCTTCGCCTCTGTTGGTGTTGGTGCTGTGCTCTATTGTACCTCTCCTTGAGGCTTGAGAAAGAGAGGCCTTTGCCTCTGTGTGCTGGTTCTGAATCATTGTTGCACTTAAGTTGACATGGCATTTGGTTGATTGATACTGTAGCATTATTTGAGTATAATTGTAATAGGGTAATTTGGTGATTCAAATCACCAATTTTATCATAATCTTTTTGCCACATTGATTCTTGAATCTATATTTATATCATTTATGCTTGAAATTGCTATTACATTGCTATATTCTTGCTTATAATTATGATCTTGAGATAAATTGCCATATTGCTCCTTGCGTTTGACCTCAAACTTTTTTGAGTTATAAATTTTAAGTGTTCTACGTGATTTATCAGCTATACTACAATGCATTACTTTTAAAACACCGATTCAGAGCATACAACACTACTTGAGATGAATGTTTTTCTTTTTGCATGCAAGGAAGTTTTATCGCACAGGTGCAAAGATTTATTTTTCACCGGGGCAAAGAAGTTTTTTCACACTGGGGTACCAAATATCTCCAGTGCAATACTTAATATCCTTGGTGCAATCTATTTTATCACCAGATAAAAATTTGAATATCCCCAATGCAATTTATCGCACAGGTTCAAAGATTTATTTTGCACCAGGGCAAAGAAGATTTTTCACACTGGAGTACCAAATATCCCCGCTGCAATACTTAATACCCCCGGTGTAATCTATTTTATCATCAGATCAAAATTTAAATATCCCTAGTGCAATATTTAATATCAAAAGTGCAAAACACAAAATCACCACTGATCCCCGGTGTAATACTTAATATCACCAGTGCAATAATTAATATCACCGGTGCAATAATTGGTATTATCACCTGTGCAATATGTTATTGTACAACTCTTCCTTTATTTTTGTTTTTTGCAGACATGAGATAGACTCTAGATGCATGATCTACACTATTCGAAAAGCCTGGAAAATGGTCAAAGAAGATGTGAAGGAGGAGTTTCGAATGACCCCCCTTAGCATCTGAGTTGGTGGTGAAAAAATGTACCCTAACTACAAAGACAAAGACCTACCTTTTGAATTGGTGCATGCATATAATCCAAAAACAAATGAGTTTCATCTGGTAGAACTACTCTCACTCCTAATTACATAGAGGGAATACTTGGATTGAAGAATGAGGAAGATAAAATCTTAACAAGTGATGGAAAGAAAAATGCAAATGATAGACCTGCAATTTGGAGTGAGAATTTCACATCACTAAAGCCCAAGGTGAGAAAAATAGCTGAGAAGATTCAAGAATATAGTGAAGAAAATGAGAAAGACGGAAGGGAAAAAAGGAAGTACAAGAAATCCGGGCCTTAAGAAAGGAGAAACCAAGTAGTGAAAGAAACAAAAATGTTGATTCTCCTAACTCTGGGGTCATTTCTTCTACCATATGGAGATCAAGCAATTGTAACTTTATTGTTTAACACAGTAGAAGATCTGGATTCTCTAAGCAATTACAATTGGGCTGAATTGGTGTGTGATTACATTCATGAGGGCCTGAAGGAAAATAAGGAGGAGAAGCAAACATATATCAAAGGTTGTATCATTGCACTGCACCTATGGGTAGTTGAGATGTTTAGCGTCTTAGAACCCAATAACATTAAGGTAGCAACAATTGTTGAAAGGTACAACCACGAATTCTCCTTCATAAGCCATGCAACATCATTGGGTCTAAAAATTACAGAAGCAACTGAAAAGGATTTGAGAAAAGACCCATTTGGAGGAGTCGATCTCTTAGAAGCCAAAAAGAAGAGAAAGGAGGTGGAAGAAAAAGAAGAAACTCCAAAAAAAAGAAGAAAGCATGAACAAGAGGAGAAAGGTGCAGAAGAAGAGAAAAAGAAAGGAGAAGAAGAACGATAGGAAGACAAACAAAAAATGGTTAAAGTTGGAAAGATCTACCTTAACAACTTGAAAAAAGAAAGTAAGGAAATGAAGAAAAAAATTTAAAAAATGAATAAAATATTGAAGAGAAGAAATGAGGAAAATGCTACTTTGAAGAATCAAATAGATGAGTTAAAGGGAAATTTGATTGCTTTCCTTCGTCAAACACAAAGTAGTCAAAGTTTTGATGCTTTCCTTTGTCAAACACAAAGTAGACAAAGTTTTGAAACCTAACAAACTCAGCAACAGTAGCAGCAGCATGAAGAGGTGGAGAGAGCAATGGGGAAGGAAATAGTGGTGGAAGAAGAGGATGAGCAATAGCAGAAGCATCAACATCATTAGCAATAGCAACAGCAGCATCGGCAGTAAGAGGATGAGCAGCTGCAGAATCAGCAACAAATGGATGAGGGGCTTGAAGGCCAAGACAAGCATCAACAGCAGCAGCAACATCCCCAAAATGATGAAGTGGCAGCAAATGAGAGAGGCAGCAGCTGTAGCGATCGAGAAAAAGAAGAAAGATGAAGCAATGAAACAGGAGCAGCAGTAGCAGCAAATGAAAGAGGCAGTAGCAGTAGAAGCAATGGAGAAGAAGAAGTAAGATGAAGAAGTGTAACAGCAACAACAGAAATCCAGGTTCTATTTATATCACCAACGTAATTATTGTTTATCACCGGTGATATGTCACTTATCTCTAGTGATAACATATTTATCACCGGTGATAAGTGATACTAGTGCAATTTCACATAAATATCACCGGTGATAACATATTTATCACCGGTGGTAAGCGACATCAGTACTATTTTTCACTTAAATATCACTGGTGATAAGTGACATAGGTGCTATTTACTAAAATATCACTGGTGATAACATCTTTTGCATCAATCCATTTCAATTAAAAGAGATGCTTAATTTATTTTTTTGTTCAAAACAAAAAGAGGATGACCAAAAAAAAGTCGGAAGGCCTCCAATAAAGAGAGTAATATTCAGAAGAATAAAAAATTTGGATCAAGCTCTCTTTAAATGCGTCGATGACTCATAAAAAATACTTCTTTCGAGACTATAACGGAGATGAGGAAGGAAAAACAAAATTTGTGGAGGAAAGAAAAATATTTTGTTGAAAGAATACATATGTAAGAAGTGTTACAAATGGGTGGATTCACAGAGAGTCATGTAAGCTATAAAGCAAATCTTATATATCACACATTTGTCTTATTTTATAACACTACCATGTGACAAAATTACAGGTCATTGATGCAGTTGTAGAATAGTCAATGAGAAAATAAGGAATGAAGGAGTATTTTTAACAACCTTTGCATTTGACACAAATTTTTTTGCATATATAGGATTCAATTACATGAAAGAAGTAAATGGATACTTCGATAGAGCCATTGTATCGTTGAGTAATTGTACAAAGATACTTGTACCAATAAACACCGACAATGTTGCGCATTGGACACTTGTGGAGGTCAACCTTGAAGAAAAAAAATGAGAAAATATGACAGCTTATTGGATACTACCTAGAGTGCACCAACAAAGATGCCAACAAAGTGGTAAGAATCATTTTTTATCACCACTGCTAATTTAAGAACCATTTTGTTCTATGTATATTTTTTCCTCTTTAGAAACTAACTCAGGGAAATATTTTTTCTCATTAGTTTGAGGTGATGAAAGAATAGCTATTCAATATATTCTCCATTGACAAAGAAATGTGGCAAGAAGAATTCAAACTTGATACACCCCAACAAGGAATAACAAGCAATGACTGTGGCATCTTTGTAATAAGATGATGCATGGAGTGCTTGCTTTGTGGGTTAGATCCTATTGAAACCATAAGTAATGAAGATGTCAACAAGTTCTGTGCATATTACATAGCAATAATTCTAATGGATAGAAATACATACCATGATATGATATGAGTTCTTGAAAGTAATTTTCTTTTTCTTTAAGGGAAGTATGTCCCTTTCATGTAAAATATTTTGTGACAAAATGTACTTTCTGTAAACATGAACAATCTTTTACTCTATAATGTCTTTTATGATTTTTTTTTTCTATTAGTTTGAGATGATGAAAGAAGAGCTATTCAACAGATTTGCCATTAAAAAAAGAAAGGTGGTAAGAAGAATTCAAAGTTGATGCACCCCAACAAGGAATGTTGAGTAATGACTGTGGCATCTTTGTAATAAGATGGATGGAGTGCTTGCTTCGTTGGCTGGATCCACTTGAAACCACAAGGAATGAAGACGTCCACAAGTAATATGAATAATATTTTACTCTATAATGTCTTCCTTTTGTGATTTTTTTCCTATATGATTTGTATTCTCACATAAACTCACCTTTTTATTAACATAGCAACTGCACAAAAGTTATGATCAAATTTAAATATCCCCGGTGCAATACTTAATATCACTGGTACAAACCCAAAAAACTTTGAATCACATTCTAAAATCACCTCTGGTCCCCGGTGCAATCTATTTTATGACATGAGAAAATCGATCACAGTTAAATATCCACGATGTAATATTTAAATGACCGGTGTAAACCCAAAAACCTAGGATCACCTTCCAAAATTACCTATGATCCTCGGCGTAATCTATTTTATGACCGGAGAAAATCGATCACATTTAAATATCCTTGGTGTAATATTTAATATCACCGGTGCAAACCCAAAAAACCTGGGTTCCCGGTATCAAATATCCCTGATGCAATTTATTTTATCACAAAATAAAAATTTAAATATCTCCAATGCAATATTTAATATCACCGGTGCAAAACACAAAATCACCACTGATCCCGGTACAATACCTAATATCATCGGTGCAATACACGTATAAATTGGTATTATCACTTGCGCAAGGTGTTTTATCAGCTAAATATCCTAAAAACCAACATATATAGAAAAATATAATATATTAATGAAAATTTTTTGATATATCCTACTATATATAGTCAAAGTTAAAACTAAATGTAGAAGCCCCCAAGGATAAAGATGGACAACCATTTGTAATATTCTTTTTCTTCCTCTTTTTTACAAGTGAAACCTCGTATGGTTTCTTAAATCTCTTCTCACGAGGCCTACCACGAAATCTTGCTTGCTTTGGATTATGAATGGTTGGAGAATTTGATGCACCCTAAAAAAAAAAAAGAGAAAATATCTCTTACAAAAAAAGCATAAAAAAAAAAGTCATAAGAAATAACTATACATTATCTTCAAACCCTATGAAAGACACTAATTGCTTGAATGCATCATCAAGCACCTTCAAGCATATATCATAGTTGGAAGAGAATGTGGCACCAATATCAGCAAATTTCACCATCCTTGAACATATATTCTCATATCTATCCGTAGGATCATCAAGAGATGGGATAGCCTCAAAACTTTTTGTTACAGAGGGAAGCTTCACATCTTTTTTCCAACGATCAATAATGTATTTAGATGGAAGATCATATATGCCAAATTCCATTAAAACAAAAATGCATTGCCTGCAAAGGATCCCTTCAATCTCAAATAGACAACATGAACATGATACTGATGTTGAAGACTTCTCAAATATGATAGAAAAATGCAACGAGCTTGGTGAATCAAATTCCTCAACAACAATGGAATAATTATCACAAATTACATGCTCAAAAGCCAGAGTTTATCTGCAATAGATAATGTTCTCCAACTTCTTGTGAAATTGAAAAATTGTAACAGTATAAGCATCCATTACTTGAGCCTCCATGAGAAACTTAGAATATAAAATAGGAGACTTGAATTGAGAATCAAAATTTGCTTTTTGATTCTTCTCTTGTTTCGCTTGAAGACTAAGCTCATATTGCCTCACAAATTACTTCAAAGTAGTTTTTGAATTAACATATCTATAAAAAATGCATTGATCCCTTCACTTCGCTGTGTGCTAGACATGCCAGCTCAAAACATGTCATTAAAAAGACAAGAGATCCACATGTCGAATCTCAAACAAATCATGAAGCTATTTATTACCTCTAAATGTTTGCCTCTAGCCATTGCAGCCCACTTCTCCTCAAAATCCTCCTTTAATCTTGAATTATGAATAACTTGATTAAAAGCTTCCCTAGTATGTTCATCTCTAGGAAACTTCTGAGGATGCTTATCTTTGATGTGCCAAACACGAAGTCGATGACGAATACCATGGAACACAGCTGATACAACATTAATAATAGCTTGACATTGATCTGTAATGACATCTTTGTAATGTATACCCCACATGCAAGATAGAAATGTCTGAAATAACCAGATAAAATTTCTTGTTGTCTCATCTCCCAATAGAGTACAACCAAATAAAACTATGTGACTATGATTATTTACTCCAACGAAAGGAGCAAAAGGCATGTCATATCGATTAGTCAAGTATGTTGTGTCAAATGATATTATATCACCAAAAAACTTGTAGGTTAGCTGACTACTAAAATCAGACTAAAAAATGTTTTGGAGACAACTATCATTATCAAAATCTATAGACTAAAAGAAGTTGCTATTATTTGATTGCATCTTAACTAAATAACTTTGAATAGCCTCTACATCACCTACACAAGCTTCAAATTCCTTATTTTACGTATTGCATTTCTTGCATCTTGGGTGGTAAATATTAAGTTCTCAAATCCATTGTCTATAATAACAAAGGAAGTAACTGACTTTGACAAATTATTACCTGCGTCATTATTTAACATCATCTGACATTTCCTTCCCAATGGTATTTTCTTCTTGGATCGAAGGTATTTCATTATAGTTGAATCGCAAAACTCATGATTATGATCATTGCAATAAGAAACAATGATATACTTCCTAAAATCATCACAAAATTGAAAGTGAACATGAGTCTTGCATTCAACTTTAGATGTCAATTTCTTTGAATAGTAAAAATTGCATGACTTTTTAGGAAGTTCACCTCCTCTTGAACAAATAAGCTTTTCTCTATGTACAAAATTCTTATCAACGTTATCATAATTTGTACTCTTTAAAGAATACTCAAAGGAATTACAATAGGCAAAATCTTGACAAAAAGAAACAGCAGCCTCAAAAAAATCAAATTCCATCCCAACTTCAATATTTTGTTTGCGTAAAACCATGCCAAAGCAACATAGATGAGTTAAAATCACTGCAATGATAAATTGCACCGGTGAAAATATTTACAAAACATAGACGCTCCAATGCAAAAGAAATTTGCAACGATGCAAAGTTTAATTGCATGGATGCCTAAAAATATAGAACTCTAACCTAAATACTAAAATAAAATAGCACTAATGGAAAAATTTTTAGAAATAGACATAGAAATCAAAGATAATATACACACCTTCATCTATATCAGGAGTAGAGTTATCCTGATCGTTTAGATGAGAAGATGAAGTTTTAAAGGGAGATTCACGATTGTCCGAATCAAAGGAATTGAAATCACAACCAATGTTTAGATCCATAACAACGCTATCAAAAATGAAATCACAATGATGATCGCAAATACAAGCATAAATAGAAACTTAAAAGAAATCGAAAAACAAGATTGACATACCTAAGAGAGATGAAGAAGCGCGGGGAACGGAACAGCTACAAACGAAAAATAGAGCTGCGAAGAAAAAAAAAGAGAATCGTGGGAGGAGAAGAGGAAATGACTTATTTATGGATTGTTATACGCACTGTTGTGTGAGGATCACCCGTGTCAACTTTTGCGTCACGTGATACGTTTCCATATTTTTTGGCTATACTTTTATGATGTGGCGGGGGCGTGAGAGACATTTTCCTTCCCTTTGTTCTTGAATTTTGATGCCCTTGTAAATCTTTTTCTTGGTAAACATCCTTTGCACTAAAACAAGATACAAGTTGTATTTTCCTTTTAAACAGTGGATGCTAATTTTTCTATTTTAGAGTAGGTAGGATGGGCGTTTGTAAAGAAGAAAATTTAGACTTTGAATTTGTGTGATCATGTCCCCTCTCACCCCTCTTTCTTGCTCTAATTCTCGTGTGAACACGGGAAATAACTGTGAGAATAAAAAAATGGCCACTTGCCTTTGAGAATTTTGTTCAAGCAAACAAAGACAAATATAGGGTCAAAACAATGGTTGACGATGTTAATATAGTAGACGAGATAACAAAGAAAGAAAGTAACTTAAAAAGTAAAAAAAAAGTTAGTTACGAGAATCAAAATATAAAACTGAGAGACCTTGAGGGCCCAAACAATAATCACATTTATTAGGTTTAGTTTAATATCTCAAAAGTGAGGTTAACCCTCATTTATTTGATTACTTAATGTCCTATCTACTAACTTAGATTTAGCTACTTTAACATGTGTTTGTTTAACATCAGTTTCAATTGGTGTTAGCTAAACTAGTGTTAAAATTATATACACTTGTATCTTGACACCCCTTATATTTTATAAATCTAATACAACTACCAAGTAAATGCCATAACGGTTAACCCAATAACTTAACGCTAATTCAAGTAAACACAAACTAGTGTGAACATCACTCTGTAAGTAAACACAATTGCGAATTAACACTAATTTTACATTTCTTAACACTATTTTCTTAACCCCCAAGTGAACTAGCCCTCGAGAAATGCAATTCATGGTAGCATAAAAGGAAGGTAAAGTTACAAGTAGAGGCAAGTCAAAGATGTTGAACATTTGAGGATAGCATCTACTATGTCTATAAAACTAGAGTTGTCAAGAGTCCAATCGCAATATTCTTTCATGATAAAAGCAAAAAGTAAACAAACGCATGTTACAACATATTTTGTAACGTACAAAGTAAGAGTGGTGGTTTCAACCAGTGTATTTTAGTTTTCCACCAGTGGAAATCACTTTTTATAGATGAAAAATTACATTCTAAGTGAAAAATCACTTGTTATAAGTGAGAAACCATGTTTCAAGTGAAAAATAATTTACCACAAATAGAAAGTTAAAACACACTGGTGTATTTTCATTTTCAATCGGTGTATTTTGATTTTCAATCAGTGTATTTTGATTTTTAACATGTGTGTTTTGGTCTACTTGATTTCATCCGGTTGAATTTGATTTTCAACTAGCTGATTCTAACTGCACGTTGTAAAATGCATTGCAATGTGTGTTTCCATACTCGTGTGTCATAATAAATTAGAAAATTGTGTATTAGTATCACAAAAGGAGATTAAGTGATGGAGAAAAAAAATTAGCTTAATAGTTACTCCTACAAAAGCACAATCCTTGGCAGGTAGACTAAGGTCTCTTCACACGTTAGGCTTGATTGAATCATGGGTCGAGCTGAATGGGTTGAGGATCGAAATTCTCTTATCCAGGTAAGGTATAATCTTCAATTCTTAAAGCATAACCCAACCCTAGTCTAAATTTGGGCTAGGATGAGCTAGGCCATGGTCCTAGAAGATTTTAGAAAAAAGCTATATATTGAGGTGTTTTTCAAAATTCACACAAAATGTTACATAGATTGACTTACTTTATGATTTAATAAATACTAGAGAGGAGAGAATAGAAGCTTTGGCACTTCAGAGTGGGGGAGAATTTTGCATTTTGGCTTATTTTTCCCCCTTTTTGGGAACTATTTCTTTTTTATTATTATTTTAGATGATTAATTGAGTCAGGTTGGGTTAAGTCACAAATGAAGTGTCCAATCATTAACAAAATGGGCTTAACCATGAATTGGGTTAGGCTAGGTCAATGCATATTTGTTTTAAGCTAAGCCTGACCCATGTGTGGGTTGGACAAGCGAGGGTTCGACCCACTAACTAGGTTTAGTCCCTTCATTATTTACGTAGGGAAAACATCTATTCTCTACATACTCTTTTTTAATGGGGAAGAAGTTTTCTTTCTTTTAAGATCCAAAGGAAGAGGAAAGCCCTCAAGTAAAGGTTTTGATTCCAAAAGGTTTTCTAATAGGGAGGGAACCATGATTCCTTCATTAGCTAAAACTTCAGAAGCTTTTCTCGTTGTACAAGAGTTCTCATGCTCAAATGAAGAAAAATGGGGTCATAACAGTTCAAATCGTTGGTATTGTTCATGAAATCGTCTAAGGGATTAATTTCAGTGTTGAAGTCGTGATTAGCATGGTTTGGAAGTTACTCATACTAATAATAATTGGTAGTAGCCTTGTGAAGGAGTTGTTGGTTAGGATAGAGTAAGTGTAATAAAGGATATTTTTTTACTTCCAGATACCAAAAAGGTAAAGTGGTCTCATTTCCTGAGTAATCAGGAATGAATGGAAGGTCCCTGTTTTTTTTTCTTCTTTGAAGAGCAGAAGCTCATATATTCATTATCGATCAAAGTGATGGGCAATGGTTGTAGTGGGAGTGGAATCATACCATCTACCTTCTATCTCCCCCTTGTTACAAGCAATTGCTAGATTACGTGCTACAGACACTTCAGTTCCAAGAACATGTAGCAAATTGGTATTGCAAGCATACCAATGATGGAAGGCCCTATTTTAGGTCTCTTTTTCTAGAGTAGGAAGGCTGAGAGGATCAAATTTTGAAGCATACCAAAGCCTATCCCTACTATTGCATTTTACTTTGACTGTTCTATACAATAGTACTTGGTCATTATTTTGAAAGCACCGCAATTTTTTGAATGAGGGGCAATTGTTTCCTCTTGGTCGATAGATAGATTCCCATTTTGCTAAGTTTAAGCTATTTTGGGTAGCCAACTAAGTTTTAAACATGTGTGATAGATGGCCTCATGGTATGAGATGGAGATCTTGGAGTTTCGATGTGATTTCAGTCTCATGGTATGAGATGGAGATCTTGTTACGAATGGATGGATTTTGCTTGATTTGTGGGTTCTTCCTCCAAGAATATTGATTCAAATGTGATTTCTTTTTCCATAAATGATATATATTGGGGGTATATATGGTGTAGATATCCTTTGGTGTCTATAGGTGAGAATCTCTATGTATCAAGGTCAATTCCTTTATTGTTTGATCTAATTGTTGCTTTAGTCATTGTATACATATATTGAGTTTTGGTGCCAATTTAAGGTGCATTAGATAGAATTTGACCTTAATATCAATAAGTTTCGAGATTGTTTGATTCTGAAAATTTTTTGTGTCCATTTTTCGCTATCAATTTGATCCACAAGATTAGTTTGCCATGCAGTTGTTTTTCATTTACCTATTGTTGATTACAAATGATGTATCCTAAACTAACATGGGGAGGTGTTGATTGTTAAAAGGCGACTAAACTAATTAAGCTATATCATCATTCATCAGAACTTCATTCATTATGGTAGCTCGTTTGGAAGGAATAAATACGTAGTAAATCTAAGTGACCATGAATATTATATTTTCTTATTTTCTTGGAGTGGAGAAAGCCATTACGCAATCTAAACGCACTACCATCTTACATTTGTATCAACTGGAATATCACAGCATATGCTAACCCTTATTATATCAATACTTAACCTTAAAATATACCAAACAAAAGGATACTTATATAAACTAATGCACTTTACTAACTACGTTTAAGTTTCTTTTTAATGGTATCAAATTGTTTAGAAAAATAGTAAATCTATCTACTTTTTGTGCACGACATTTTGGCCATATGGCTAATATTTGTCCTTCCATCAAAGCTTGAAATATCGATTTCGAAGTCGTTTTGATAAATTTTCTAATACACATTTCGTCGTCATGTTGAACGTATGTTGTGGAAATGTCCGTGTTTTGACATTAGATTTCGACGATTTCGATGTCTAAAAAATTATCCATTTTGGAGGCATGCCAAGGGCATGCCAGAGGCACGTCGACACATGTTGACAAAAATGATAAACTAGTCAAAATGATTAAAATTTTAAGAATAGCTATTTAAATAGATAAATATTTCCATTTAAACCATAAACTTTATCTTATACTTCCTATTTAAATGGATAACTATTTTTAAAATTAATGACTACTAGAAGAAGAGTGCTAACACTAATTCAAAAGGAGATATATTGGTGATTTTAGGGAATTTTGAGGAAATTATTAAAAATGACTTAAAATGAGTAAAAATGTGACAATATGAAAGAAAGCATAGGCTCTAAAAGACCAAAATCATGTTTTGAGGAGTCCACTCATGGTACAAATCATCAATATCTTTCTAGTTGATGATATGCAATATATAACTCGTGCAACAGTAGTAGTAGTGCAGCGTAACAGCAGTCAGCCAACAACCAACAGTAGCAATGGTGTATGGCATGCGTCACATGTGCGCGACTTAGCAACAGTCAATAATGCAAATCAACATATTGTCAGTATGTCGACAATTTTGGTGGCATGCCATCTGTAAAGACCCGTTCTGTCATGAGCCTTTTAAGATGTCTGGACTGTCGGCAAAATGTTTGGTCAGACGTCTGGACAGTTTCCCAGACGTCTGGAAATTGAAAATTTTGTGCAAAGCCTTCGCATCTGCGTGCGAGCGGCGCGCAGACAGTACACTCTTTTTCCTTCCCTTCTCTCTCTCCCCACCTCCAGCGAACCCTAACCCACCAACCTTATAAACCCCTTCCCCCTCTCTCGTTCTCCCCACTCCAGCCACCTTCCTCTCTTCCTCTCCACCCCAGCGAGAGAGCTAGCGTGAGCGAGTGAGCATGAGAGCGGCGACGAGGAGGAGCGGCGTGAGGAGAAGAGGAGGAGTTGAGCTCGTGAGCTCGTGTGGGAGCTCACCGGAGGGCGTACCACCGGAGCTGCGCATGCGGGAGGAGGAGGAGTGCGTCGGGGGAGTCATCCCCGACACTGCTGCAGTCGAAGCTGCAGGCGAGGAGGCGAGCTGTGACCGTGTGTGGCGAGAGAGAAAGGGAGCAGGTTCTGGTTCTGGGTTTTTCCCAGAATCAGACGTCTGGAGTGACGTCCAGACGACGGAGCGGATGTCTGGAGGTGGGTCCAGACGTCTGAAGAGAGGTCTTCGCGAAGGTACATTCCCTTTGCGGATATGGCAATGCAAGCTGCTCCGCAGCTATGCTTTGCATGGCCATTTTGAGAAGATTTTGCTGGTGGCATGCAGGATTTGCTTCGGGAATGTGCGGGGCACGCCCTCCCATGCATTTCAGACATCTAGGAGGCTTATCAGATGGCTGGAAGCACTTCCAGACGTCCGGAGAGGAGTTCGGATGTCTGGAGCTAGGTCCAGATGGTTCAAAAGAGTTCCTGGACGTCTGAGGTCGACGCAGAGCTTGAGGTGCATTTCTGGACACTTTTAAGACGTTTGGAAGTTGTTCGAGATGTCTGATTTGAGTCAGCAGCCCTGTTTTTGACTCGTTTAGGGTCCGTTTGAGGTCCGTTTTACGCAAATAAGATACTGACGTTTTCCTTGTGAGTTCCTCTACTTGTTAGAAGGCTTTCTATACTGTTCTGAATGTTCCCTTGTGATTGTTCCTTGTTATAGGCTTCATTCCGTTGCGGGTTCAGGGCTTGCTGAGGCACATGAGCCTGCCGTTCGAGCCCCCAATACTCATGGGTTGACTGGTAAAGTGGCTTCAGCTAATTTAATTATAAACCGAAATGCATGTGTGGAATGAATAAGTAGAACCTAAGATGTGGCATGAATCTTAGGACGAGAAATACTTGAAATGTCTGTATGCGTGATTGAATTGCAGTCTTGAATGAGTAGACATAAATGCTAACAACTGCTTGTAAATAAACAAAAGCTGCCTGTGAATTATGAATTATCTGTGCTAGTTAACAGTTACTTGTAACCTTTCCTGTTGTATACGTTAAAAGATATAACACAAGCTGCATGAGTATAATCTGAGAATGGAAATGTGAATGATGGAAATACGAGCTGCATGTGTAGAACTTGAGAATGGGAATGATGAAACCTGGTATGGAATGACATAAGAAATATGAGCATGAACCATACGGGGAATTAGGAGTAGAGCTCTTGGAAATAAATGGAATGGATCCGGAAAATGTGAGTGAAGAAGTGTGCTGGCCCTTGAGTACAAAGTACCAAGGAGAGAGACTGTCCCCTATTTAGTGTAGAGCGGAGCTAGCTGCCCTTGGGTTGGGACTCGGGGTTAGGATTGGCTACTCTGCACCAACTTCTTGACCCTCGTGTACACTGTACCAGGGAGAGCTACTAGTGTAGGGAGAGAGCTAGCTACCCCATGGGGTCCGGGGTTCAGCTAGCCACCCTACACCGACTTGTTAGGCCTACTGGGCAAACCAGGGCAGTCAGGCGAGGGTGCGCGGACTGTGGAGGGGTGAGACCCCTGTTACTGAGAGGACTAGGCCCTATATTGTTCCGTGTTGTATTTGTGCGCACCCGTTAGCAGAAACGATTGACCGCGTGCCAGTGCGGGGTAGCTACCTGTGCGTTTATCGCTCGTGCCGTAGTCACCGTTATGTTTGTCCGTGACCTTGGGGTGGTTGACTGGGTGTAGGACCACCACGGGGGACTCTCCCGGCTTGGAGAGCACCACGTGTAACTTCTACTCTTTGGAAAAGACTGCAATCAAGATCGCTCCCACGAGGAACATTCGAGATCAAGAAAGAGATATGATAAATAAACCAAGGGGTGAAACGGAATAAATTTTGAAATAAAGTAAATGGAATAAACAACTACCTATTCATTTTTACTTCTTTAGTTAGTTGGTTGTCACTCTACTCAGTATTCACTGATTTGTGTACTCATAACCCCTTTTCAGGTCCAGGTGTTGAGCAGTCTGAGTCTACGGCTACAGAGGGTGCTGGGCCCAGTAGAGCCCTGTAGCAGTAGCTTCTTTTGTTGTACTTCTTTTGTAGTAGTGAATTCAGACTCCTGTACTTTACGTTCTGTACCTTTACTTTTTTGTACCTTTGTGTTTGTTGGACGCTCGAATTGCTATGCTAACATGTTTGGTTTTGGAAAGCCTGTCGTAGCTTGAAAGCGAAGAATTCGTGTTCAACAAATAAAATTTATATCGAAAAGAATTTCGAGTCGAACACAGGGAGGCTTCGTTGATCTATATTCGCAATTATATATATATATTTTAGAATTTTTGAAAAGCAAGGCGATATAATTACAATGGAACTATCAGACTAAAAGAAAGAGAGAGAGAGAGAGAAAGAGAACATGCATTCAATATTTCAAACTATTTATACAATCAAACTAAATAAAAGTTACACTAGAAAGCGGGAAATCAGCTACACTATAAAGTAGGAAAATTCTACACTAGAAAAGCTGCAAATAAGAATGGGAGAGAGAAGTTATCCTCCTCGACGATTGCTTGAAGGACGAGCCGGACGAGACGACTCCTGGACGAAGGAGAACGGAGGAGGACGAGGGAGGACGAAGCAGAAGAGCGGGAACGGAGCAGCACGTCGTCGTCGTCGCGGGATCCACTTCCGAAGGGGGACGAAAATTTAGACTTTATCTCGCGAGGAGCATCCCGGGTGTGGGACAAGCTTCTCTTGAGCTTTGGAGAGGTAGAGAGGAGAAGGAAGGGAAGAGAATTTCGTATGGAGGGGGTCTTTTTTTATAGTTGCAAGGAGTGAGGGCAAATGGGTCATTACATCTTTAAAACAATAAATGAGGGGTCTTTAGTGACAGATAAAACCGTCACTAAAGCCCCAACGTGGGCGTAGTACCCGCACCCACGCGTGCCTCCTCAGCTGCCTGCGCTCAACACATACGCCCACATTCTTTAAATCTCAGCCGTCTGATCGCGAGATCGGACGGCTTAAGATGCATCTTCGCCCGCTGCTGCGCGCCCGCCCAGCGCGTACGATCGCGTGTCCTTGTCGCGCGTGCAATAGCACGTGATCTCTATTGGTGGATCTAAGCCGCCCGATGACGATCCAACGCTCGCCATCGCTCGCTCGCCCGCGCCTTCCTCCCCTTCGCTACGCCTCGAACCTGCGGTTGCAGCTTGTGCAAGCGCTCTCGATCGCTGTGCTACGAGGCGTGGATGGTCGAGCAGGCACTTTTAGGTGCGGCTGTCCACAGCCGTTGGATCGAGATCCAATGGCGGAGAGGGAGTGGGTGCAGGGACTTCAGAGAATGTATGCGGCCGAGATGGCACCACGTGACGCCATCTTGGCCGTCCATCTTCTGGATGTTGTAGATGGTGCCACAGATGTCGGATTGACTCGATTTTTGCGTCGTTGGGCTTCGATCGTCGATCCGAATTCATCTGTGCGGTCGAATTTGTCATTTGAAGTGCGGATTTACACCATCCTGGCCCTTGATATTCTAGGGTTCCTCGGTCACTATCTGATGCTACGGATGCCTGATTAGGGTGATCTTGGAGTTGTTGAACTCCAATCGTTGCCCTGATCACATCTATATGGTTGGATCTTTGATTCGAGGTCCTGATAAAATGTTTGCCCTGTCCAAGCACATAAAAGGAGGCAATTAACCTCCATTTTATTCAAACTAATCTAAATGCAAGATGATGCATGTTATGCAATATTTATGTCCTGAAATGTAATCCTATGCTTAAGAATATGCATAAATAGACATCTTAAGTAGTGTAAATGAGTTTACATCAGTGTTCCTGTACCTTGTTACTGTTCTATTGTTGTGGTGGTGACATGTACTGTAGTAGCTTTTACTTTCTTTACTGCTGTACTCTTTTACTGTTAGTTGCTTAGCATAGTGAATGTAGTTTACTTTCCTATTTTTTGGTTATTTCTCATTGGACGACTGGGTCTTGGGATCAGTTGAGTCAGGCCGGTCTCGTATCCCATAGGGGTTTGGGAACCGGATCGTAACAAGATGGTATTAGAGCAAAGTCGTCCCGAGAAATGAACCAACTAGCTTGAGAATAACCGATTTACGTGCATGTAATTAGAGTAACCACCACAACATACCTTTTGGCATATGTTCTGAGGTTCTTTTGATGAATGTCCATTAGAGTGACATCTTTTATTCTGTTTTTCGCATCTCCTTGCAAGAGATGCCTCGACATGGAGTCCTTGAGGCGAGCCGCGGACGCGGTCGTGGACGAGGTCGGAGGGGTGGGCGTGCTAAGCCTGACATTTCAGTGGACCAGCCACTTCTTCCAGGCATTCAGGCCTAGGACCTTGCCCAGTTGATAAGGGAGATAGTACGAGAGGAGCTTCACCCGCCTCCACGACCACCTCTCCCTGGGGACGTGGAGGGGGAGTCCTCTGTGGGACCACGAGACCAACGCAACACTAGACGTGGGGGAGGGGGTGGTCTCCACCACCCCCACCACACTCTGACACTTCCGAGCACAAGTCCTCCCTGCCTGGAGGAGTGCCAGTTTCCCTACTACAGCGACATTATGAGCTTTTCGGATAGTTCCAGAAGCTGAAGCCCCCCTCCTTCAAGGGGGATGAGGACCCGATTGAGGCGGAGGACTGGCTCGAGCAGATCGAGGTGTTTGACACCCTTTGCCCCCCTACGGAGTGCCGCGTGGCCTTTGCCACGTACCAGTTGGAGAGCGCGGCACACAGGTGATGGAGGGCAGTCAGAGGCCAGGAGAGGGCAGAGCCGACGTGAGACCAGTTTGTTATCCTCTTCTGCGAGTAGTACTTCCCGCAGATGTGGCAGGATCAGAGGAGGCAGGAGTTTCACACTCTCTGCCAGGGGACGATGACTGTCAGTGCGTATCGTACGCGTTTCTTGAAGCTGTCTCGTTTCGCTGCGACAGCTGTGGCTACTGAGGAGGAGCGCCTGTGGAGGTTCATTGAGGGGCTTCAGCCTGCCATTCGGGGGTATGTCAAACCCCTGAAGCTGCCCACGTTCTCGAGAGTGGTGGAGGCAGCTATGACCTATGAGGAGACCAACCTGGCAGCACGTGACACTGACAGCAGACGAAAGAGGCCATACCAGCCAGAGTACTCACAAGGTCGGCGAGAGAGGAGGTACGCGGCACCCGCGAGAGAGTCGTCACGTTTTGCGGGGCCGTTAGTGGCCTTTGGGGGCCCCCGACACGGTCCAGCTGCCAGCAGTGGACCCTTGCCTAGCCGCCAGTAGGGACCTACCGAGGGCGGGAGTCAAGTTCCCCTCTACTACCAGTGTGGTTAGCTGGGCCACATCAAGAGGGACTGCCCATCTAGGGCCGGAGCGCAGCAGATGCTTTCTGCACCGAGCGCTGGAGGCCGAGCAAGTGGCCGTGGTTCCCAGGTGCGTAGGGGAGGACAACAGTCGCGAGGAGGGTACTGGCCAGCGGCTACCTGTCCAACGCAGTGTGGCTGCTTCTTCGGCACCGAGAGATGAGGGGCGTATCATTGCCCTGACACACAGAGATGCCAAAGCTTCTGGTTCAGTGGTGGCAAGTATGGTTATAGTTTCCGGCAGATTAGTTTACGCACTTTTTGATTTCGGTGCCATTCACTCGTTTGTTTCTACGAGTTTTGCTGTCAGTTTGGGACAAGACTGTGTGTTGTTAGAGGATCCGCTTGTGATCAGAGGTCCGGGTGGTCAGCTGTTTGTAGTTGAGGAGGTCTACACAGACTGTGAGGTCAGTGTTGAGGGACACAGCCTCCCCACTGACATGATTGTGATACTGATTGAGGACTTTGGTGTGATTGTGCGGATGGATTGGCTGTCTGCTTACCATGCTTTGGTGGACTGTTTTGAGAGGAAGATTGTCTTCTCCATATAGGAGATGCCTTCTTTTGAGTTTCGTGGACAGCCGGTGGTATATGTTAGAACTAACTCGAAGGTCAGCTGGTGTTAAGAGGGCAAGAGGTGAACTGAGGACAGAAACTCTAGTTAGATTCCAATATGTCAATTACTCATCCTAAGTAGCTATCTTTGGATGTTCGAAATGAATAGTTTTATGATCTAAAAGCTTTCAAAATCATGGACATAGTTTTACAGAAAGATTAGGACATTTGTGATGGTGTCACTATCATCTTCTATAACTACTTAATTTGGTTAAGTTCTAAGGTTAAATTTACTTAATTATCATATTAAAATTATATAATTCAATCAGGGTTGAGAGAAAAATTAATAGAAAAAGGGGTTAATTATGTAATTTTCACGAATAATTATGAATGCAGAATAGTTGGTGGGTGAATCTATGGTTAAATCAAAGGTCAATTGAGCTTAATTATCCTAAAAGTGGGTTAGTATTGAGTAATTTAGGATTTACATTCAAATTGAATGTTTAATTCTAATTAAAAATCTTAATTTCAACCCCACTTTAATTAAAATAGATCCAATGGAAATAAATATAATTTAAACATTCTAAAAATCATTTAAAAACATTTTATAAGGCTTGGCATAGCCAATTTGATAATTGGAGCTCGTTTTGACCTAAAACAGAATTATAGAAGAGTATTTGGTATAATTTGGGTTTAAACGTAAATTGACTATGAAAACGACATTAAACCAAAAATTTAAGTCACCATTAAATTCCTCATGTCAAAATTAGGTTACCATAAAAATTTGGGACCATTTGAACTTCATCTTGGTCAACTTTGCAATTTGGCCCTCAATTCTTGATTTCCTTGTAAATGCCCCCTTAACTTTCAATTTCTTTGCATTTATGCCCCTGCTAGCACCTTCTCCACCTTCCACCTCCGACTTCTCTGGCCACGCAACTACGGCGAGCCATTCTTGCAACCTCCGGCCCTCTTCAAGCTATAAATCTTCCCTACCTTATGCCGTTGCATTTTAGTTGCATTTTGGCGAGTGTAACTCCGCTCCTACTTCCTCCTCGACCGTCTCCATTAACGTTGACCTTGGAGCTTCTCAACCTCCTTCGTCAATATCTCTACTGCACAATTGATAGAGGGCTTCTTCTTCTCTCGTTGCTGTCGTGCTTCCCATCAAAGAACCGGTTCTCCTTTCTTCCTCGGCTCCAAAATCTCCCCGCCATCCTCGTCTTCTTCCTCATGACCAGTGGTCACACCGGCCACCTTCCCGTCATCATCTCCTCCTCCTAGGTAACCTCTCTTCTCCCCTTCTTCTTCTAGATTAGAATAGGCTACTTAGATCTAGGTTTTAACCCAAACAACTCCTCCCTCTCTATCTCCTTCCCCACTCATGGCCAAGGTTTGGCCACATTCTGGCATCCGCTCTAGCAAGCACTCCCCCCCATTCCACGACGCTTCCCGTCGCCGGCCTCTTCGACTTCGGCCGCCCTCCTCCGACCTTGTCGCAGCCAATAGCCATCTCCATCACCTTCAACAAGGCGTGTCGAAACTTCTCAACCCTTTGGTCGAGGCCAGGGCTCCCTAGAACTCCTCGCCAACTTCTGTCGTTGTCGCCTCCTTCTCCACGTCCGACCCACTTGCCAAACAACCACCGTGGGCACCTTCACCAACCCATGGTGAAGCTCTTCGACTAACCTCCTTAGGTCGAAACCCACTCCAATGCTGGGGCAACCTTCGCCGGACTCAACGTTGACCGTACCCACGATTGACGCTCCAATGGCTCACCGAGCTTCCAAGCTTCACGGGAAGCTTCACGTGGGGGTGGGGAACTCATTGCCATCCTCGACGAGCAGTTTCGTGCTTGGAAGCTCCACCGACCTCCTCCATCGCCAACGGGCTACACACGTAAGAAGAAGAAGGAGAGGAGGAAGAAGGCCAAGGACCTTTTTGCAGAACTTGAAAGTTGGTAGGGACCAACTTGAAAGCACGTAGGGACCCAAAAGTAAGGCCACAAGGACCAAAATGCAAATTCGTAGGGACCAAGATGCGTGAAAATAAATGAGTTTTAAGTTTTCAAGAATTGATTGATAATATATATTGATAACTTGATTTGATTATTTCATTTGTTAAGCATTATTGAATTATTTAGTACTAGGATCGTACTAACATTTATTTTGGGCAGTATTAAATAATCAGAGCAATCAAGTAATTATTGAAGTTAAAGTGCAAAATTAGTTTTTTGGATGAATTATTTACATAATTACCTATTGATGGATTGTAGAACTTGCATGGGTGATATTCGAAATTCATGATCCTAGTAATTATTCTCTTAACCTTATTAAATTAGAATGCCTGCAATTGAGAGCTAAACTTTCTGCATCTAGTTTTTGAGTTCAATTCTGTGGCATTTAAATAGCGGTAATTGTGCATTAATTGTTGACGTAAACACATTTATACTACTTAAGATATCTATTTATGCATGTTCTTAAGCATAGGATTGCATTTCATGATATAAATATTGCATAACATGAATTATCTAGCATTTAGAGTAGTTTGAATAAAATGGAGGTTAATTGTCTCCTTTTATGTGCTTGGACAGGGCAAACATTTTAGCAGGGCCTCGGATCAAAGATCCAACTGTATGGATGTGATCATGGCAACGATTGGAGTTCAACGACTCCAAGATCGCCCTAATCTGACATCCGTAGCATCAGATAGTGACCGGAGAACCCTAGAAGATCAAGGGCCAGGATGGTGCAAATCCGCACTTCAAATGACAAATCCGACTACACGGATGAATTCGGATCGATGATCGCAGCCCAACGACGGCAAAATCAAGTCAATCCGACATCCGTGGCACCATCTACAACTTCCAGAAGTTGGACCGCCAAGATGGTGCCACGTGGCACCATCCCGGCCGCCCAAACGGTCGCATGAATCTCTGAAGGCCCCGCACCCGCTCTCTCTCCTCCATTGGATCTCAATCCAACGGCTGTGGTTAGCCGCGCCTAAAAGTGCCCACTCGACCATCCGCACCTCGTAGCGCAGCGGTCAGGCACGCTTACGCGAGCTGCGGGCGCGGGTTCGAGCCGCAGCGAAGGGGAGGAAGGCGCGGGCGAGCGAGCGCGGGCAGGCATCGGATCTTGATCGGACGACCGTCTGCGCTCAATCGAGATCATGCGCGATTGAACGCGCAGCGTCACGCGGAACCACACGCGCCAGGCGGGCGCGCGGCAGCGGGCGATCACGCATCTTAAGCCGTCTGATCTCGCGATCCGACGGCTGAGAATCAAAGAATGTGGATGGGCGTTGAGGAAGCAGGCAGCTGAGGAGCCGCGCGTAGGCGTGGGAGCTACGCCCACATTGGGGGCTTTAGTGACGGATTTATCCGTCACTAAAGACCCCTCATTTATTATTTTAAAGTTGTTATGACCATTTTGCCCCCACTCCTTGCAACTATAAAAGGAGACCCCCTTCATATGAAATTCTCATCCCTTCTCTTTTCTACCTCTCCAAAGCTCAAGAGAAGCTTGTCCCACACCCGGGATGCTTCTCGCGAGATAAAGTCCAAATTTTCGTCCCCCTTCGGAAGTGGATCCCGCGACGACGACGGCGTGCTGCTCCGTTCCCGTTCTTCTGCTTCGTCCTGCTTCTTCTAGGCGTCGTCCCGTCCGGCTCCTCCTCCAAGCGACCGTTGAGGAGGATTTCTCTCTCCCTATTCTTTTTACTGCTTTCTAGTATAGATTTACTGCTTTCTAGTGTAGTTCTGCTCGTCCTCCAAGCGATTGTCGAGGAGGACATTTCTCCCTCCATTCTTTTAATGCTTTCTAGAGTAAATTTATCGCTTTCTAGTGCAATTGTTTTATGCTTTCTAGTTATAATGAACAATCTCCTTAATGATAAATTCTTTGTTTATTCTACATCTCATTTTGATTTATGTGTAATATTCTCTCTCTCTCTTACCCTCTCTCTCTCTTCTATTTATTGTAAATAATTAGATAGTTTTAAATTGAATTACTTCGTGACAAATAAAAAGAAACACGTAGTTTTTAAATCAAACGTTTGCCTCCCTGTGTTCAACCCGGAATTTCAATTTCGGTATAAATTTTATTTGTTGAACATGAATTCTTCGCTTTCAAGCTACAACGACAGGTTTTCCAAAACCAAACACGTTAGCGTAGCGATTCGACACGTTCAACATTTTGGCGCCGTTGCTGGGGAAGGCGACGATCTTTGATTTCTCTTCGCATTTTGTAACTTAGAAATCATTTACCTCACTTTTCTCCTTTCTTATTGTAATTGCAGGTACTCTTTTAAGACAAGCAAAAGTGGTAGATTGGAGTAAAGTGCTGTGAAAGGTTTTGTAAGTTATCCCCCATTCTTTCCCCCTCCATATATTTTTCTCGCCACATTAAATCCAAATTCCAATTAACCTAGGTGTTTGCATAAATCTTAGGAATAGTTTGGTTGTTTGGATTCTCACTCACATTCATTCCACCTTCATTTATATAAAAAAAAAAGCAAAAAGATAATTTTGTGGGCAATTTTCAACAAACACACAACATACACCCACATTCAAAGGCACTTAATCGAATTGATTTATTTCTACTCAATCGGGTTCTGATCTGTGGAACCGGTGCACAAAAAGCAACACATAAAAGAGTAGAAATCATTCTAGGTTAACCATCTTTGTGTGCCTAATTAAGTGGTGCATCAGGCCAATTGTTTGAGTTGATTGGGCAGCACCACTTCAAATAAAATAAACTCATCAAGTAGCTGCCAATTAAGTTCAACTCTTAGGGATTTACCAGGCACTCCACATTCTTTTTAAGCCTTAAAGGAAAACATCTTCACCTGTGCTTGCAAAACTTGGTGTGCCAATGAAACTTGTTTGAAAACACCTAAAGTTGAATCATAAAAGCTACTAAGCAAGATTTAAACCTTAAAATTCACCACATCAAAAATAATCTTGCTTGAAAACCAATGGTTGTGCATGCAACCCATTTAAAGGGCCCATCACATTCCAAAGCACATTCAAACCTAGCCCTAAATAAAACAGAGTAGACGTTGGCCTTAAGGATTGGACTCGCTCTTCAGAACCCGGAATGAGATTATTTTCGATTAGTCTGTTTCTACTGTTCAATCTGATGTCTAGCTAGGGGAGCATAATCAAACGATCGCGGCTGGGGGGTACACTAGGAACCGGAGGCGCAAGCCGAAGGAAGAACCTTCTCCCCAGTCCCTCCTTCTAACTGGTTGGATTGAATAGACAGAAGTAGATCAAATTGTTTCTTTATCTTAAGACGGGTTTTGGGAGTCTGTAGGTCTTTAGGCTAACCCATTTAAGGACAAGTTTGATTGTTTGTATTGCAGGGCACCTCTCTTCCTCCCGTGTCTCATGAATCCTTCCACATATTTCATGCATTCCCGCTCTTTCCCTCCTGTTGTGAATTATTCTCAACATGACGATTATCCCGACTCGTACTGTAATCAACCATCAGTTAGTTGGGATAATTCGGATTGGGGATATAATTCCAGACCTCCGTGTTTAGGGTCTAATCCTGAACACTTTGATTGTGATTTCTATCCTTCTCAGTGCCACATCGATTATAGATCGTCTTCCTTTCATGAACAACCTAATACGATCTACAATCAAGAAGGACACATCGATCCTTACCCATCCTCTGATTTCACTACCTTTAGGTCATCACCATCTTTTGAACAATCTGAAATGACCTATTATCAGGAAGGGTGTAACGAATCTCAATTCATTAATTCCTCTGCATTGATGTCAAACCCGCCTAATCCTGAATCAACTCATTTGGTTCAGGTTAATCAGGTTCAAGATAAGGTTCTGGCCAACTTGAGGAATATCATTCAATCTTTAGAAGTTCAGCCAATACCTTACATTGAGAGATTGGAGCCCCTGATTGAAATGATTAATGATTTAAACAAGTCTTTGTTGGATTGGCTACAGGATGTTAAGGATAAGAATCCGGGTGAGTTTCTACTTGGGAAATTAGCGAAATTGAGGATGAGATTCGTGGGTGCTTTGATTCAATCTTGGGATGATTCCCAGGATGAACCTTCTTCAGGAAAGCCAATGATAGAACCCGCTCAGGCACCTGTTGGGGGGGACACATGTTACGAGGCTGACCAGATTGAATTAAAGTAACTAATTAAGAATGATCTGATTTCTTCACCTAAGATCCCTGAGCCGGGTTACGAGGAAACGTATGTCTCCTTGGAACAAACAGTGACAAATGATTTTGGGACATACATTAATACGGATCCTGATTTCTTTGATGGTGAAGATTCAAGTTGCGAAGTCTCACGCAAGTTTTCTGAACACGATTTCTGTGAGACGATTGGGCCTGAGGAATCTGATAAATCATTTGATAACCCAATAACTAAGGAAACTGATCTTATTAGGGCACACATTACGGGTCCAGAATTGCATTTTCTAGAGGAATCAATTCAATGCCCTGATTATCAGTTACACCCCATTGAGCTTATCGATAATTCTGTTTCTGAGATAATTAGACCCAAGTCAATTTTGATTCTGCCACATCATTTAGACTTGGAGATTTCAGACGGGGTGATTAATATACAAGAGGTCCTGGAATTTGATATGCTTAATAAGGAGGATAGGAGCTGGGAAGTTAATTTTGGAGGAAATGGAAGATTGAGTCGAAGGGTTCCTTTTAAGTTGAAACCATCAAATCAGAACTCTTACAACATTTGTTTCGAGGATGTCAAACCCAAGCACACATTCAACGATTATCCTTTTGAGCTTCAATTCTCTGTAACCCGACTTTTTGGTCTTGGGTTGCATCCTCATAAATCGCAGGCCCGACCCCGCTTGCATTTTGATTTCAAGTTTTGGATAATTTTTATCCAGAACCTAAGATATTCTCGATTATGGGGGATGGGTCTGCACCACAATCTGGTCCACATCTGTGGACCTCTACTGATAGGTCATAGGATTCTTCTGTTTATTCTAATTCTAACCTGCACTTGTGAATTCTTCATTTCTTTTCTTTGTATAGTGTGCCTAGCTGAAGGCACTAAACTCAGCACATATATAGTTTTTCTTAGTTTTCATCTCGGAGCGGACCTGACATTCACGTAATTCAAGTGCTTTGTATGCTTTTCCACTCTGTTTTATGTCTTTTTAATACAATGAGGACATTGCATTAGATAGGCATGGGGGGGTGGATATTTATCTCTGAATTCATTCGTCAGCTCCGTAGATTTGTTTTCTTTTATATATAAAAAAAATTGGAATTAGGAAAGTGAATTTGGATTTAAGAAAATTTTCAATCTTAGGAAATACTACATTATGATTTGAACACAAAGACCCTTCAGGTCTTTGGACTTAATTAGCCCATGTATCCACTAAAATGTGGATTTGTCTTTGAGTCCTCGCCATCTTAATTCTATCGTAATTGGAATAAATAAGTTTGGGTGATAAGTACACGACTTATCAACCCGCCCTATGATTTGAGGAAATTTTGAGTCTTAAGCATCTACACACTATCTTGTCACTGACTCGTTGTTTGGCGATTCTAACGGAAATTGGGTAGCTAATGAACCTTCTAGGGTGATATGGCTGGCAAATTATCGTGGGTAAAAGCCCATAGGTAGGTTGTCTAGAGCCCAGTCACTAGACCTTTCTCTTTTTGCTGCCTTTAGGTAAATCTTAAACTAGGGAAGCCACCAACTTAAAAAAAAAAAATCAATAAAAAAGAAAAGGAGAAAAGAAGAAAAGAAAAGAAAAAGAAATAAGCCACACTTCGCCGCACGAGTATGGCTGGCAAGTTGTCGGTGGTAACGGCTCATCGACCGGTTGTCCAGAACCCAGCTCAGTAAATGAACTAAAAATTCCCAAAACACTTAGGAAGAAGTGGAGAAGTAGAATAAACCAGGGAGATATACACTGGATTCACCCTTGTGTTGACCCCGTAAAAAAATAAAAGTAGGGAGAAAGCTATCGGTTGTAAAGATACACCTTTAAGCAGAATTCTTTTTGAGGTCACCTAAAGGCGTAGAAATTCGAAGTCCATTTTAACTACCGATCAACGAGTCTATCACAATCACAATAAGATGCTTAAAACTTAGGGTTCTCATCAAATCTTGGGTGAGTTGAATGGCCGTAGAAAGCCACTCTTAAACCCTAAAATTTGAAAATCCAAAATAATTAGAAAAGAGTAAAAAGAGAAAAAGAAAATTTTCTTTGAATAAGGCGAGGCTTTAGGCGGTTTGTATTTTGGCTGATACCCGGGCACTGTTGTGTCTTTGAAAGTTCAGTTCCTAAGTAGAAAATTTCTTAATGATTGAAAATAACTCAGGTCCAAATAATCCAACCTAATTCTTTTATAAATAGCATATAGTTTTTGCTAGGGACTAGCAAAAGATAGGCATGGGGGTATGATGTAAACACATTTACACTACTTAAGATGTCTATTTATGCATGTTCTTAAGTATAGGATTGCATTTCATGATATAAATATTGCATAACATGCATCATCTTGCATTTAGAGTAGTTTGAATAAAATGGAGGTTAATTGTCTCCTTTTTTGTGCTTGGACAGGGCAAACATTTTATCGGGGCCTCGGATCAAAGATCCAACCGTATGGATGTGATCAGGGCGACGATTGGAGTTCAACGACTCCAAGATCGCCCTAATCAGACATCCGTAGCATCAGATAGTGACCGGGGAACCCTAGAAGATCAAGGGCTAGGATGGTGCAAATCCATACTTCAAATGTCAAATTCGACTGCACGGATGAATTCGGATCGACGATTGCAGCCCAACGACGCAAAAATCAAGTCAATCCGACATCCATGGCACCATCTACAACTTCCAGAAGTTGGACGGCTAAGATGGCGCCACGTGGCGCCATCCCGGCCGCCCAAACGGCTGCATGAATCTCTGAAGGCCCCGCACCCGCTCGCTCTCCGTCGTTGGATCTCAATCCAATGGCTATGGTCAGCCGCGCCTAAAAGCGCCTGCTCGACCATCCGCGCCTCGTAGCGCAGCGGTCGAGTGTGCTTACGCGAGCTACGGGCGCGGGTTCAAGCCGCAGCGAAGGGGAGGAAGGCGCGGGCGAGCGAGCGCGGGCGGGCGTCGGATCTTGATCGGACGACCGTCTGCGCTCAATCGAGATCACGCGCGATTGAACGTGCGGCGTCACACGGAATCACACGCGCTAGGCGGGCGCACGGCAGCGGGCGATCACGCGTCTTAAGCCGTCCGATCTTGCGATCGGACGACTGAGAATCAAAGAACGTGCATGGGCGTTGAGGAAGCGGGCAACTGAGGAGCCGCGCGTGGGTGCGGGAGCTACGCCCACGTTGGGGGCTTTAGTGACGGATTTATCCGTCACTAAAGACCCCTCATTTATTATTTTAAAGTTGTAATGACCATTTTGCCCCCACTCCTTGCAACTATAAAAGGAGACCCCCTCCATATGAAATTCTCATCCCTTCTCTTTTCTACCTCTCCAAAGCTTAAGAGAAGCTTGTCCCACACCCGAGATGCTTCTCGCGAGATAAAGTCCAAATTTTCGTCCCCCTTCGGAAGTGGATCCCGCGACGACGACGGCGTGCTGCTCCGTTCCCGTTCTTCTGCTTCGTCCTCCTTTGTCCTGCTTCGTCCTCCTTCGTTCAGGCGTCGTCTCGTCCGGCTTGTCCTCCAAGTGACCGTCGAGGAGGATTTCTCTCTCCCTATTCTTTTTACTGCTTTCTAGTATAGATTTACTGCTTTCTAGTGTAGTTCTGCTCATCCTCCAAGCGATTGTCGAGGAGGACATTTCTCCCTCCATTCTTTTAATGCTTTCTAGAGTAAATTTATCGCTTTCTAGTGCAATTGTTTTATGCTTTCTAGTTATAATGAACAATCTCCTTAATGATAAATTCTTTGTTTATTCTACATCTCATGTTGATTTATGTGTAATATTCTCTCTCTCTCTTACCCTCTCTCTCTCTTCTATTTATTGTAAATAATTAGATAGTTTTAAATTGAATTACTTCGTGACAAATAAAAAGAAACACGTAGTTTTTAAATCAAACGTTTGCCTCCTTGTGTTCGACCCGGAATTTCAATTTCGGTATAAATTTTATTTGTTGAACATGAATTCTTCGCTTTCAAGCTACAACGACAGGTTTTCCAAAACCAAACACGTTAGTGTAGCGATTCGACATGTTCAACAATTGCTCCTAGAGACAACCTCGGGATTCTGTTATTTCGAGTTATATAAATTTTAAATGTTAGATGTGTTGGTGCTAGAGCACCACGATCATTTGTTTTGATGATAACAAAACACGTGTTATTTAACATTTGCAATTTGAGTCCTAGATTTCAGGTCAATTGCAAATGTGGACGTGTTTAGACGGAACTCGAGCTCGCATCCAGGACGGATTGGAGGAGCTTGACGGAAAACAGAGGAGGTTCGCGTGGAGCGATAGATTGAAGATAGAAGACAAGAAGAATAGGATATATTCTTTTTAATCCTTTCATGTACTTTTATCTTTATCTTTCTTGCTCTTTATTTTCCTTAGAAAATTATGTTAAAGAGCCTCAAAGTACCCTAACAGTAGTCCTAGGAACACCGGCACAACCCTAGGATACTTAGGTTTTCTGTAGAACACTTAGAAAACCAATATAGGGTTAAAACAGACTTTCCAGACGTCTAATTCACAAATCAAACGTCTGATAAAGTATTTTAAGACGTCTGACTGTTGTTTCAGACGTCTGATAACTGTTAGGCTGGACATAGTTAGTTCTGTCTGATGAAATCAGACGTCCAGACCTTAGACCAGACGTCTTAGAAGACGTCTGATGGATTTGCCAGACGTCCAATTAGTGGACCGTTGGCTGGCTTAGCAAACAGTCAAGAATATGACCATTAGAGCCTTATCAGACGTCCTTAGGCCTTTCCAGACGTCTGATAAATGACCGTTTTGCCTCGGCTGACCCAAAATCTCTTCTCAGAGATTTTCTAGCCGTTGCAACGTTTGGAAATCAATTCCCACAGTAAAAGTAGGTTTCCAGACGTCCAGATATAGTGCCAGACGTCCTGCATGTCGTCTGATGGACTTGCACAAAAACCCTGTTTAGATCTGATTCAAGTCAGGAGGAAACCCGCATAGAATCAGACGTCTGACACTTAAATCAGACGTCTTAATGTGGCCTTCCAGACGTCTGATCCAGAGTTAGACGTCTGATAACCCTATCAAATGTAATCATTGTCCTGATTTCGGCCTGATTCTCTTAGGCTTTGCACCCAACGGCTATAGAACCTTTCTTAAGCCTTCCAAAGCCTTCCTAAGCCCTCTATAAATAGAGGGGAGCCTTTGCAACACAAAAACACACTTGGATACACTTAGCTACACACTCTCACACTCTTGTGTTCAAGAAGCTCTTGCTCTCTAAGCTCAAGTTCTACATCTTGAGAGCATCAAACCGTTGCGCACCCGCTCTCCCGCCGTTGTCTACGAGAGCGAAGTTGCGCCGTTGCGTGGCTCACGCACCCGCGTCATCGTCGACGCACTCCTTGCAAAGGGGAGTTTCCTAAATCCTATAGAAGCTTTGGTTTATTACTTTGTTGGCTCTATAGGTTTGTTGTTTTCTTTTATCTTTGTTATTTTGGTTGGGTATTCGCTTTGCGAATTCCCGTCTCCTTCGTGGGACAAAATCCTTCTCGTGGAGAGAAGGGGTTGAGGAACGCTACCCTCGTACTTGTAGCGTGGTTGTACTGAGGTTGAATCACCCTCGTTTAAAGTGATTCGTTTAGTGGATTTTGATCAACTAGGTTGATCGGAAAATCCTAACTCGAGAGGGTTAGGTGGTGGTTTTCACCCGGTTTGGGTTTCCACCTAAAAATTCCTGTGTACATTTTGTGATTGCTTATTTTTGTGAGATTGTTTATATTTTCAATTCCGCATTTTTTTGTCACGCTGATCTCACCCCTCCAAGTAGGGAACTTTCAAGATGCGCTTTGATCAATCATACTATGATGCGTGTTTTTGAGAAAACGATCGAAGCGACACTACAATTTGCCACCAAGGGGTTGATTTAATGGTAAAGTCCCTCATTGACATCCAAGAGATCATGGGTTAAAATTCCATGACTCACACATTTATCTTCTAGAAAAAATAGAGGAAAAAAAACTATAGATAAAAAAAGACGAGCACATTTAATCTTAACTTTATTGTAATTTGGAAGGGAAGTTCATCTACGAATGGCATGCTTTCTTTGGAAACTGAGGGTCTTAGAAGAGAGAGTGAAAATGAGACCTATGCGTAGGAGTGCACAAAGCATTGATGGGATTTGACATTTAATGTAGGGAATTGTTTCAATAGCAAAATTGGTTTATTTGATTCTTGGTTATCCTTTTGTAAAGTTTTGGAAAGGATGAGAGCCCTAACAAGAACACACCTTGATCGTTTCGTTTGAGAGCCTTCTTTGCTCTTGTTCTTGATCCCATCCAAACCCTAGACTATTGTAATAACATCACTAGGGGCTCCAATTGGCCATTTGACATTGGTTGGGGCACCTCCCCCCTCTCCCTCCATTACTTGTCCACATCACCCATGTCTGCTCGCCCCATCCCCCTATTCAAATGGTATCTTCATCGTCGACCTGGGTGCTACAACGATGATAGTCTCCCTGCTGAGGGCATGGATGTGACTGTGGGTATGCAGCCACGACTAGGTTCTCAAGGTGATGTCCCCCTTGCTACAGAGATTGATTAATAGATTCCTTCTCCTTGGTTGGAAGGCTTAGCTTCTTATTCAGTCATGGCTTAGCTTGGGGGTCTTTGGGCTATACTCAATCATTGCGATCAGTGGCTTGGTCTATCGACTCCCTTGCCACTTTCATTGGCCATGATTGTGTTGCAATTCATTCCTCCTAGGTGGTTTTGTTCCTTGTGACATGTTCGTCGTGGAAGGAGTGGATGTTGTTCTAGTTGCAACTTCCATATTAGCTTGGAGCATGGATGCCATCCCCACATAGCTTGCCCTGTCTCGTTCATCTACGATCATTTTGTGTTTTAGTTTCCTTAGGTTGTTGGTCTTCTTGTTTATGTGTTGTTATGGTTTGTTCAATTAATGTTGTTTTAGTTATCTAGTCTTATTGGAGATGCACATGTCTATGGGTTGTCCTTTAGGGCAACATCTTCAAATAGGATTTTCTTCCTCCCCTTGGATCTCCCTTTGGGGTTAGTTACCAGTTGATTCTTTCGTGCATGATTTTGGGCATGGTCCTCTAAGTAGTTGTAACTTTGTGTATTTCATGTCTTTATCTTGGTTTGTATATTATGTTGAAATTGATGCATATAGGAAATAAATAAATAAAAACATATGCATTTTCAACATTTTTGCATAGATAAAAAATATTAAATCAAGCAAGTCAAACATGATTTGGCAAGATCTAGAATAAAATAAAAAATAAATAACATGCAATAGCACAAAGAAACAAAACGAGAAGGGATTAGATTTTACTCCGATCGAAGCATCCATTAAGGAATTCCCTTAGAGAAGGTATTGCCCCCCACAATACCGGTGCATCGGGGTCTGACGAACTCCTCCCAGGATATGACGATTCACCTCTAAGATTTGGCTCACTCCGATCTTGAACGACCTCAAAAACCATCTCAAGAGAATGAAATTGAGGCAATTTGGTTGCCAACCAAATTCCTGATTGATCTATCAATTGAATAGTTTGATCAACTAAAAACTTCTTGTGTATTTCTCAATCTACTTGTGTAAGATCGACAAAAGTGATTGAAGTTTTTTCTACCAATCTCACATCAAACGAACGTACCAAGAAAAAGAGACAAGAACGAGAGAGAGGGAGAGGGAGAGTGGAGAGAGCTTTTCTGCTCTTGTTGTGTGTTAAATGAGAGTCCCCTCGTGGCTCTTATATAGAGCCCATGACTAGACGTTTAAGGAAATTCCCATTTTATGGAAACACAGCAATTGGTCGACCAATTAAGTTCATTGATCGACCAAAACAATTTGGTCGATCAAACTTCACTAATTGGTCGACCAAACCAATCGATCGACCAAAATAATTGGTCGATCAATTTTACATTTTGATTGATCAATCCAGGTCAAAATCGTGAGATTAAAAATCCGTAGCAAAAAGTGTCCAAGTTCTAAGTTCCAAATTAATTCTCACCCAAGCCCGAGCTGGAGCTAGAGCTAAGGCGAGGTGGGGAACATGCGCGTGTGTGCGTGGTCCCCAATTCCACCTCTCACACTTTGCTACATAAGCCATGGGAGGTAGAAGCCTTTTAGACCCACCAAGAGATTTGTCCACTTCTAGTATGAGACTAAAAACCTCTCCCATATCTCACTAGTTTCAACATGAATTCCCATGTCACCATATAACAATTGCATCCCAGTTGATGCAATTAGGCTCTCAAATCCAACAATCCCCACAAATTCATCGTTGAAATTCAATGATAAATTCCTTGGCTACCACACTCTGCTTTCAGTAAAGATACCTTCCGATTTGAACCCATACCTGAGTTATTCACCTTCACTACCACAGGAATAAAGTGAAACTAGTCTTGAACTTTAGACCTTTGATGTGGGGTGTATAGTGGTGACAACAGAATGAAGTTCTTGGTGATAATCTTTAGGGTTTGTGCTTTTAAAGGCCATGTATCCTTTCTTGTTTCATGAGTGTAATTGGGAAAGACCCTATTCCCTTACCTGCGGCCCATAGTAACACTCACATAGGTGGCATTCTCCAAGAATGCACTACTCACATCCTGCCATAAAGGCTTGAACCCATTTAGAGCCTTTGCTCTTCCAAATTTGCAGCTTAAGGCACTCAGGCTTCCAAGGATTAGACTCAGATGCAAAAGCATCTAACAATGAGTTCCAACCAATTCTCCATACAACTTGTTGTTACCACATTGAACCTACTTTGTGGGATCTCCACTCAGTTAGGTTGGATTGCTGCTATGGGTGAACTCCCAATGGGTTTTGATCAGTCCACTTTAGTAGAGTGCTAATTAGCCTAAGTAATTGTTAATTACATGTTCTTAATTTTTAATTATTCATGATAATTTAACTTAGCCTACATACATTTTTATGTGTCAAAGTTAAGATTTAACAAGATATTTTTATGATAACATAATTAGTGTATGCAGGCGAGAGATGAGGAGTAAATGTGTTGAGTGCATGCACCTTACCACCAACCAACTCCACCGCCAACACCGTCGATGCCGAGCCTCACCGCATTCCTCTCAACCGTGCGTTATATCCTCCAAGCAGTTGGAGGAGATCTCGACGGACGAAAACGCACGAAGAAACTTTTAAAAGCAGGATCATCTTCTTCCGTGAGAAAAGAGGGTGAAAAGAGAGGACTTGCACTGTGAACTCCAAAGTGTGCACGGTGGCCCCAGCTTCCCCAACATCGCCCTCGCCTCTTGCCAGTCACACGGTGATAGTGTGTGGCCAGAACACCACCAACCCGCTCCTGCCTTCCCTGTCCTCTTTGTCTTCAACCTCCTGCCACCCATAAGAAGAACCCAACACCTCTCCCTCACCGCCGACCACCTTTAGACGTGGCTACCCACTACTACGCGCATCCTCGCTCTCCCTCGAGCACGATAGCCCGCCCACAGTAGAGCGCGACCACCAGCCACCTCTACGTGCACTGCAGCAGCCTTGTGCACACCTGCGTGATCACCAACCACCGCATCCTTGTGTGTGACTTCACGTGTGTGGACGCCCGCTGACCTCGCCTCGACACCTCGAGCTCGCCTACATTTGCAGTCGACTCTCCCACAGTCCACGCACGCTGTTGGAAGCCACCACCACTGGCGGGTTCTTCTCCACCGGTCAGCCATCTCTGGCCATTGTTGGCCGAACCACCGCCGCCATTGTAGAGCCTACCCTCCGACCATCCTCCCCTAGGCGTCTCTCCTCCAGTCGGTCCTCCATCTCCTCGGACGAGCCAAGGGAGTAAATCCCCTGTTTTGATACCTATTTCTATTTACATCTCCATGCCATTGCCAACATTTGATTTTCCATTTTTTTGTTAATTTATTGTGGAGAAATTGCTGCCTGACACTTATTTTTGTGCGTATTTGTTCAACTTTTGTGATTCATCTCTATGCACACGACATTTGGATTCAGATTTGCGCTCAGTCTGCATGCAATTAAAAATTACATACTCTGCCACTACACATGCATCATCCACGTATTTTGGGAGCTTGATTTCTGACATGAAATTTACATAAACAGCCCTTGACTTCTCCATAAATCAAAATTTACATTCAAAGCAGCATATCCATTGAATGGATTTAGCGAATATTTCTGCGAACATGATGGCTACGTACCAGTGAATTTATTGTAGTTGTTCCTCCCTATGGATACGACCTAATCCACTGTGGTTAGTTTTCTTGATATATATTTTTGTTTGGAGTTTTCCACCATGATTTACACATTACAACGACATATTATTCTGATACATTATTTCTGCAAGCGAAAAACTCCCCTTCAAATGGCGCCGTTGTCGGGGAGGCAACGGACGTAATAGGTTCACCTAATTTATTTCTAATTATTTTGAGTTGTGCATTTATCTGACCATTCTCTATTCTTCTGTGTGAGATACATTGTTGAGGAGGAGCGCACAGTGGACGCTCGTTTTAGTGAACCTTGATGCCACCTGGAGGACAGCAACAGGAGTCTGTGGGCCTTGACCCCACGCACGTAAAGGCGTATGGAGGAGCCTTTCTTGATTTAGTCATTAGATATTAGCTTAGATTTGGAATGATAGAATTAGTTTAGTATATGTTTTCTCGCCCTTATAATTTGGGACTATTTTTTGGGGGAGTGTCCCTAGTTCTTTAGATTCTAGGTTTATTTTTAGATAGTTTCTTTTGTTTGTGCATTTATTTAGTAAAAAAAAGAAGAAAGAAAGAAAAATTCAAGCTGCCTGATAGAAGCTGCATATCCATAGGTCGATCATCTAGGAGTGCTTGAGCAGCATCTAGATTTTTCTTATTGCATTGCACGCATTTTTGCACTGTAGAGTGCTGGAGCAAGGTATGCATTTTCTATCATTCTGCATCAGTTATCTGCACACGCATTGCATTTGGACATAATTAAAGAAGACCACTAAAACTGACTTGAAAAGATTAATTAAGTGGCCACATTATTTCTTGAAAGAAAGGTAAAATATACAGGAAGTGTTTAAATAACTTGTTTCCGATTTTCAAAACAAAATCAAATTTTTGCGGTGTGATGCACACTTCCTGCACTGAGCACGCACTGTAGGCATTGCACTAGGACTTGGACCCTTAAGGTTATAAGCATCGATCTCTTTATCGATGCAAACCCTCCTATCTCGCTTTGTGACGGTGGTATTAACTTTTGCCTGAGTGATTTGATATTTTAAGGAGGGGGACAACCTTTAAAGGAATTCAAGGGTAGTTAAGAGACACTGCTAATGCATCGCCTTAAAGGAAGGGTTCGCCCTACTTGCATCCCTTGGTTCCATCCTTGGAGTACCTTTTTACTTGAGCATCTGAGAATATCATTGCAACAAAGTGTATATCTCTAGGGCACTCGAAGGTCTATTTAGGGTGCGTAATTGATTGACAACTTGATTGGTCACCCAAAAGAACTAAAAGTAACCTCAACCTCTTTAATAGCCTTTGACCAGGAATCTCAAGTGTCTCACTTCTCTTATACCACTTACGTGGGAACAGAGAAATACTGCCTTGACTCCATTTGGCCAAACTAGAAAGGTTGGAAGAGGGCTTAAAGTGCTTTAACTCAACAAAAGACCTCTTATCTTGTGTTTGCTTGGTGTATGCTTGGTAGGTGCTCTCTTAGAAATAGTCTTCTTTTCAACCTTGAGTCTTAGAGAATTATTAGAAAAGCCAACCAAGGAAGAAGAAAAATGGCTAAAGAAAGACCTGAAGAAGAGATTAGGGTTGGTGAAAATCAGAGAACCTTGAGAGACTACTTTCTCCCTACAACCCACCAAGCCCTACCTATCCGAACACTTGGAGTGGATAATCCTTATGAAATCAAGAGCATCACCATATCTTTGCTTCCCTCTTTTTATGGTACTGCTAGGGAGGATCCTTACAGGTATCTTGAGGAATTCACCGAGGTCTGCTCCATGGTGAAACTCCAGGGCTTTACTGATGAAGCCCTGATGAGAACTCTATTCCCTTTCTCTCTAAAGGATAAGGCCAAGCATTGGTATCATACCCTCGATGCAAGGGTTAATGATTGGGCTACCCTTAAGGGAGATTCTTGAAAAAGTACTTTCCTATGAGTAAGACTAATTATTACAGAAGATAGATTATGGGTTTTACTCAACAGGAAGGGGAGCAATTTCACGAGACTTGGGAGTACTTTAATGACCTTCTTAGGTTATGTCCCCACCATCAGGTGCCAAGATGGTAATTGGTTGAAAGGTTCCATAACGAATTATCTGAAAGGCACAGGCAAACCATCGATGCAACTTGTGCAGAAACCTTCATGACCAAAATTAAGGATGAAGCCTGGGTATTATTTAAAACCCTAAGTGATAATTCAATACATATGTCCTCTACCTATCAAGAAAAAAAACCATCAATCATGTAGAGGAGGATAGAGGCCCATGAAGTTGGGGCTACTCAGGATTTAGCTTATCAAATTCAATTATTGAACAAAAATTTTGATAGGCTATTAGCAAACCCTAGAATGAACAAGCAAGTAGCCTCTATCTTTTAGGTTTTAAGTGAATGCTCCATGTGCCAAAGCATGACGCATGCCACTATGGAGTGCCACCAGGAAAATCAATTCCCTGAGTTAATTTAGGCCGACCTGAACAGGGCCCAAGGTTTCCGCCCACCTCCTCGTAATAACCCTTATTCCAATACCTATAATTTGGGGTGGCAGAACCATCCAAACTTTTCATGGAAGCAAGGTGATGCTTCTAACTAAGGGAATGCAAGACCCCAACCTTCTCAACCCATATACCAGCCATCCTACGCAAACTCTTCTCAGAATAAGTCTTCTGAGATAGATGAACTGAAAGCCACGATGAAAGCGATGCAAGAGCATCAGAATATGGTCATCCAATCTCAGAATAAGATGATCACTGATATGCAATCCCAAGTTGGTCATCTTACTGAGGTGGTTAGGCAGTGGGATTCGGGGAAATTACCTAGCTCTTCTAAGGAAAACCCAAATGGTAAGGGGGTCATATTTAGGGAGCACGCCCAAGCTGTGACCGTGCTGAGGAGTGGAAAGAAAATCGATAAGCCTGATAGAACTCCTATGGTCACCTCTCAGGATTCCCCTCCTACACCAGACTCGACTTCCATCTCCACCAAGGAAGAGCCACACTTCTCTCCCTTGCTTGAAATCACCTACCCTGAGGATGTCGTCAGTCTGCCACCCCTCTCTCGACATGACAACCCCTCTACCCAGAAGCCGAGGGTGCCTTATCCATCTACTCCTGGGAAATCTTCTGTTGGCTCATCTGGAGCCAAGGATAGGATGGAGGAGATTCTGGACACTTTTAGGCTAGTCCATATCAACTTGCCTCTGTTGGAAGTGATGAGTTGCGACTCATCATAGCTAAATCGCCTAAGTTAAGCTAGAAATTAAGTTAAACAATATCAAATTAACACATAAAAAGGGTTAAGTGTGAGAAATAGAGAAAAAGACATAAAACATCAATTTTGTGATAAAAAAGCATAATTAGGTCATTAAATGAGATATTCTTTTAAATAAGGATAAATGGTGATCGAAGTGCAAATTGAACACACAAATGAGTTTAAAAGTTCAAATCAAAAGTGTAATTAACTTCTTAAATGTTCAATTAATATTCTATAAAAACTTGGGTGCATTTGGATATCATTAGGGCCTTGCATTTAAAGATTTACATTTTGGTCCTTAGTACATCACATTTCATTCATAGAAAAATTAGCCAAGGATCTACTTGAAGACTGCAGGGACCTATTTGTAAGCCCTCAAGGATTGCTCTATAATATTTCTTAACCACTTATGGGCTTCTATGTTATTTTTCTACCTCTTCGCAAGGGGTCTTCCCTGTAATTTCTCCAATAGAACCCGGTGCCACCTGCAGCTGTGTGAACACTGTAGCATCTCATGAACTCAAGAAATCCTAATTGTTGATCCTCTACACCATGTCCGATCTGTGGCTTACCTTTATTAGAAGCTTCGAGCTACTCCGTGCGTGCGATCACTACCTTGCCCAGATCCCATCCAACGACTACTTTTTGATTTGATATCGTGTGCGCTTCTCTCCTCAAATCCCCGTAGCCCATGCCCTAGGAGTCTAATTCCACCGCGCGGTGAGTTTCACTCTAATCATCTACTTAAGGAGCTTCGCCGCCTCACAAGTGAAGGATCACTCCCTTCTACACCTCTTGAGCCGATCATTCTTCCCTTCCAGCTCTCCTCCCCACCTTTCCCCATTTTCACGGTCACCGACGATGAAATTCCACTTCCTCTTCGACTCTCCTCGCCGCTAAGGACATCATAGCACCTGAGGGCGACCTAGAACTTCACTAGCGAGTTTTTCCTCTGCTGGAGCACTTCCTCCCTCCGTTCTTCCTCTCCATCCACCGGGTGGAGATCCAAAGGTCCCATTCCTACATTTAGATTAGGTTTACTACTGTCTAGATTAGCTGTGGTGTTAATTATAGTACTTTAGTAGTAGAAGTTAGATGTAGATTAGTTTTGATCTGTGTGTGACTGTAGTGTAGCTTAGGAGTGGAGTTAGTATAGAAATTCACCTTTTCACCTCCTCTGATCACTTTAGATCAAAGGAGACGAATTCCCCCATTCACTGATCACTGTTTTCTCCCCCTACACATTTCCATTTCACTTTCTGATTTCCTCGTGTTTTAATATGCGATCCACTCATCCATTTGGAGTCAAATCCCCATCCCATTGCTTTTGAGCTTTGAGATGAGGATTTCCATTCAAATTCATCTAGGGGTCTCCTCACTCATTTTAGTAAATTCACAAAGACCCCTGATCTGATTTGAAATGGAATTGGTTTGCTTGATTGATTTTTGATTTGGATTTTAAAGCAAGATTGCGAGATTTTGAATCATTTGGGTTTTCAAGGATTTTTGAGCAAGTGAATTGATTTATTCTTGAGTGGACCAGCACACAGGCCCAGAATCATAATTTAGATCTAAAATTTGATTCTCATCATATTGGGCCTTATGATCATCTTAGATAGGCTCAAATTTAAATTCTAGGTCAAGGGTAGGAATTGGGTCACTAGAATCTGGACTTGATTATATTGGGATGTTCGAATTACTCTTGAAGATTACCTTAATAGGATAAGGTTCGAGAATTACATCCTTGAGAGGTTCTGATTCAAGCTTACTACAGGTGTTTGGGAAATCAAGGCATAATGGACCAGCTTCATGGCTCTTTACGGCTGGTTCAAAATCAAGAACACTTGCAATTGGATCCTCTCAACCCACATCAAGATTAAGTATATCAATCTAAACAACGTTTGAATCTAATTCCATTTGAGTTGGGGGTCCACAACAACCTCTATTTTCTAACCCAGGCTTTGGGAAATCATGTTGATCCTCAATGTTGTTCCAAGATGTCTTGTCAGTCTCTGAGGGGATATATGGGTATTTTTGATTGATAACTTCAAACACCATATTTAGCAATTTTCCACGTTTTTCCATGAGACCTTGGTGTTTTTCCAAAAGTGGGGGATTTGACCAACATTGTAGATACTCGTTGCTATGCAATTTCCCCAGTTCAATATATTCTAATAAGAGATCATCCTGAGTTGAATCATGTATCATTTGTGTCAATATCCTTGCAACACGGTTCATAATGTGGGTTGTTGTTTTTGAAACATTAACATGAATGTGTCTAGATGGATCAGAGGATTTGTAATACTCATCACGATGTCTAAGAGTATCCTCAAGCATCTTTTCTTCCATGCTCATTTGGGATTCAGGTTTCCTAAATATCCTTCCTAACTTGTCAGGTTGCATTTTCAAATCAGGTGGTGGATCAAGATGTAGAATCAAATTCAGGTTCAGATTGAATCAATTAGATTAGATCAGAAATCCCTAAGAAGATCAACTCTAATGAGGCCTATAGGTCAATAACCTAGAGACCTTTCCTGTGTATGTGCTCTGAAGAATAGATGAGAGATTGATATAAATTAGACTCAATCAAGGCACCCAAAGATTTTTGGGTGACTAAGGCTGTTTCAAGGTGGATGATACCTCTGAATCAAAAATCCACACACTCGAGAAGTACTTGGGCAACTAGAAAGGGAGAGCCCCGCAAAGACCCCTACATGGTAGAGCATCCCCACAGGTTACAGGGTTTCCCCCACCAGACCTTCCTTGTCACTGCGGTTCCAAGTAAACTAGAATATATGAATTGAGACCTTAAGTCTACCAATTTTAGTCCTAATTTGCGCCTTGGATTTCACTTGATTAGAAGTTAATTTAATTTGTGACCTAATTTGGAGTTGATTGGCCCATAAAGTTGGTCAACTTCACCTGGTCTGCCCTAAAGGATTGAGGATGAAATTTGGGTTAAGACCCAAAATCACTTTGAATTGATTCTCAGGCATTAGGTCCAAAGTTTTAGGATTCAAGTGAATTTAGAGTCTACTTTTTAGGGTTTGCTTGAATAGATCCTTTTAGCCAAGGGCTTGGGTGGCACAGAAATGCGGGAAGATAATTTTCTTTAATGCATGCAAGTGTGTACTAGCACTTCAAAAACCCTAACGTGAAACCCTAATTGGCTCTATTTTAAGTCCAATTTAATCTCAAAGGTAATACCTTAGACTCAAACAAGAAAGTTAGTAGTCCAAGATGTTTAAAACTTAAGTGCAAACCCTAGAAGGTATAGGAAATTAGGGTGGGGAATCTCTAATCAAATAGTCTCAATCTTCAATCAGATATCAAATTAAGTTCGCAAATTAGGAAACTTGCCTTTAAATGATAATTACTAAGAAAATAAGGCAGGTGAATCCTAATTGATTTGTTTCCTTTTCTCTTTCCCAAGATTAGGAGGTTGATTAGGGAAGAAAAGAGATTTTACCTACCCCTGGAGTGGCTGATTGCGCGGAAGATTTCTTCGTAATGTACCTCATAAAATCACAAGCAAAGCAAATAAGGTAAGTTAGTGATCAAATCAATCAAGAAAGATAAGACCAGTGGTGAATCCTAATTGATTTGCTTCCTTTTCTCTTTCCCAAGATTAGGAGGTTGATTAGGGAAGAAGAGAGATTTTACTTGCCCCTGGAGTGGTTGATTACGCGAAAGATCTCTTCGTGATGTACCTCGCAAAATCACAAGCAAAGCAAATAGGGCACGTTAGTGATCAAATCAATCAAGAAAGATAAGACTAGTGGTGAATTGCACGTTGCTCCTCGGCAACGACACCAAAATGTTGTATGCGAAATCGTTGATGTTTAAGATATACGCCATAGTATAGTTGACAAAAACACAAAACACTTAAATTTATAAACTCGAATTCTATTTGGAGTCCGAGGTCATTCGCAGGAAGCAAATATGGAATTCATGCATTAATTGCAATTCAGAATAAATGAGCACAATAAATTCAGCACAATAAAATATATGCAATGAATAAAACTTGTTAGATTAATATTCAAATATAACCCAATGTGTCTTAAGAAATATAGGGACAAAAAGAATAGAAGAAACCTAAAAAGTGGTGATTTAGATCACCATTTAGATCCCTCTATATAAGCATCCATCCCACATTTAATTCAACTAAATAACCTAACAGTACCTCAATCAATTAGTTCATGTCAGTCTTAAGCACTTAAATGTTTCAACAGTAACCAACAGAATGCCTCAGAAGATAAAACAAGGCATCAGATGCCTTATTAGAAGAGGCACAACAGCACAGAAGACACACAAGGGCAACGACCTCTCAAGGCCTTCTCTTCTTCAGGCCTTCACAAGCACATGGACAACCTTCTCAGAGGCTAAGTGTAAGCCTCTCTATCTTCAGCACGCAACTCGAGGCCTTTATCGGAGAAGCAAAACCCACCCCCCTCCTCTCACAAATTCTCCTCTTCTGCTCTCTCAGAATCGAGGTAATCGGGCATATAAGTGGGTTATTGGGTTATGAACAGTGGCCAGACCCTCGTGTGTGGATCGTGGGTGAGGCGAGCTTGGGAGCGTGCATGTGGAGTGTGGATGGCTTTGTCAGAGCGTCACCGGAGTGGAGAAAGACGATCGGGGAGGCAGTGGATGGTCGGTCGAACCTAAGATCTAACGGGCTAAACCTACACAACAGAGAGAGAGGGGGAGATTCATAACCTAATTAAGGACGAAGGGGGCGAGGGAGGCATCGACTTTGATTGGTCGGTGCCGAAGATGGTGAATCCTCCGATGATGGAAGCGGTGACAATGAAAGGGTCTGGGAACTCCTGCTATGGCTGGCGAGGAGCAGAGGAAGGAGCTGAAGATGGTCCCGTTGCCTATGGTATGTGGATGTGGATGAGGAATTCGGGGAAGAAGATGTCACTGGAGTTGCAGCGGAGGTGGCTGGAGAAGGAAGTTTTGAAGAGTTAAGGCCAAAAACTGAGCTAAGGAGCACAGTATTGCAAAGGGGAAGCTTTTATAAAGCTCGAGGGAAGCTTTAGACAAGGAAATAGCTTGATTGAGCTTCATTAGGAACCAATCAGAACCCAAGAATTCTGTGCGTTCACATGGCTTTTTAGGTGCAAATCAGAGCCGAAGATTCATCTCAAAGGATTTCTTGTAGTGTGAACATCAACCTCACCAATTTTGGTGAGATTTGGTGGTGATTTGAGAGGTCGATTGACCCCCAATGGAGGTAGGGATCGTTATGCAAAGAAGATGACAAAGTTGGGGGGCTCTCTGCAAATAATTCAAAAGCGGGGGCCTCGATTGAGAAGAATAGAGTTTAAATGGACTAAAATGCCAACTAAGTCAAGATGGACTCTGAATGGGTCCAAATTTTGGTACAAACCTAAATGGACCTAAGGAATCTGAAGGTGAAGTTGGATTTTATTTTTGACCAAGTTTGATTGACAAAATTGCACAAAAACCCAAATTAAGGAAAAAAACTTGTCTGTGACTTTATTCAGGGTCAAAATGGGTTCAAATGGTCAAATCAAAGATACCAAACCTCAAGGAATATGTTTTTATGAATTTTAAGGGATTTAGATGAATTTTATCTTAATCAGAACCTCTGTAATTTAAGCAGATATGAAATTAGGATTTTGGGTACTTTATTGGTTCTCGAAACGTGTGAAACCGTATTTCTGTCAATGTGGACCCACTTATTAGACTTTAATGCTTGTTTGAACTTATATTAACCCTTGAAAAATCCCATGGTTACTATACTTTCATGATGTGCTATTAAAATTGCAAAATTAACCCTGACTTCATGTTTTCTTCTCAAACTGACTTTGTATGGAATTATGGCTCTTAGGAGATTATGTAGAAGAATTTGTTACTTGATTGTGACTAATTAAAGCTAGTTATGATTCATGATGGTGTTACCATTGGCCGCCAACTACGTCTTGTGGGCTCCACCTTCAAGATTTTTGTAGGTGGATAGGAGAAAATCAATATTCTCTTTGAGGAGGCAATGGGTTTCCAGGATGACAAGAAGAAAAAGGAAGCAAGAGAAGGAAATATATCAAGTTCTATCACATGTGGGGCTACTAGTACCTCGTGTGTCGATATGGACTCCCCAACTCCTAAAGATCTCGAGAAGTTATGTGCTCGACTTCTACAAGACACAACGATGGCCATGGCGACAACTAGTCAGGCTGCCACAGAAGCAACAACTTCGAAAGTTGCAAGAAGCTGCACCGTCGACATGTCAAAGGAGAAGAGCGAGAGCATTCCTCTTGAAAAAGAAGATGAATGGTGGGGCGGATAGCCTCACCAATGGAAGGCCAAGTTGTCGGCCTTACGGCCTTCGACTTGAGAGGGAGTGTTGGGATTTGGAAAATATCCCACATGGCAATCATTAGGTCATGTGGCAGCTATTTGTAGACCCAATAGCCGTTAGTGCATGGTCCTTTGGACCAATTTTGGATGCACCAAAATTAGTTGTTTCCTGTTTTAATTTCTCCTAGTTAGTTGTTTCCTATTTTTAGCAACTTGGTTTAGGAAACTAGTTGTGGGATTTGTTAAAGAGATTAGATCTTTCCAAATGAGGGAAGATCTAATCTCTAATAGGAATAGAATGTTTACTATTTTTAGTGGATATCTTCCCTCTATAAAATAGAGAGCTTCCCAACTATTTTCAATTGAGCAAATAAAAGAATATTTCCAATACAACAAAGCTTCTTCCCTTTCTCTACTTCTTTCTCTCTACCATGAATCACCAAGGCCAAATCAAGCCTCTAGTTGGTCAATAAGGAGCAGACCAATTGCTCCTTCATGCAGCCGCTACTTCTCAACAGATTCGTTGATCACCTAGATCAGACGTCTGGTGGTTATTACAGACGTCTTATACGTATGTTTCAGAACTGTGCGTGAGATTTCTGGATCTCTCCACACCACGCTTCATCTGCACCCACCTAGAAATCTCTACATATTTATTACAACACATCAACTTTGTAATTACAAGATTTTGTAATGGAATATACCTGTAGTCTGCCCATCCCTTTGATTATCTCTTTTGTAATATTATAATCCTCATATTGTATTACTAAAATCCTTGTATTACATATATAGTATGTATTCAAGGACCTATGTTTTTATTATGGTATTCCTTCAAACATTCCATTTTTGTTTGATTTTTACATGGAAAGCTTACATGGTTGATTTGTTTCGTACAACTAATATATGGGAAACTATTTTAATGTCCTCAAAACCACATCACCTAAAATGAGCGATTTTTATTTGGTCTTTAGAATCTAAATCCTATGATTGTATTGTGAGCTTATTTGGACTTTTATAAGCACTGTGCATAGAGAATATGCCTCTTATATATATATTTCAAATCATTCAATGAATCTATATACACATTTGTTATATTTTGCATATTCCTACATAGTTCATCATGGATAAACAAGTACAAAATTGAGTAATTTAGTAGTAGGCTACCAATCTAGATCTAGACATAAAATTTTGTTCGAATAATTAGAATTTATAACTATGTGATCCAATGCTTGTAAAGAAAGCAACATCGATTTAAGGTTTCAAAACTTTCATGATGGCTAAATATGCATGATCTAACTTGCTCGACATACAAGGAAATTCAGTAGTATCTCTAATTGATTCAAACTTATCCCTCATACCTCTGGGGATGTCTTCAAGAGTAGGTAGAATATTGATGTTATTAGGAATGTGAAAAGATAGTCTTGTGTGAAGGCTTGTAGAAAGGCAATGCTATTGTGGCATAGGAATAGACATTAACAACTCATGCAAGTACAAGTGGGTAACTAAGATGTCATGAAAGGTTGCAAAAGAATTAGAGTAATCAACTTTGGCGGTGGTACTCATGTGCATTGTGGAGTGGCAACATACGACCTCGTGTTCTAAGAATCATGCCAAGGAGAAAACCTAAGAAAATCATCAGAGAATGAAGTAACTTTCTTGGATGCTCAAAGTGAAGGCCATATACGACTATGAGGGGTGAGTGTACATAGTTATGTGGAATATATATAATATGAAAAGAAGTATGAAATAAAAGTGCATGACAAGGAGGAAATAATGTATAATTAGGAAAGAATGATATGTTATGCATGGAAGAGATAATCACAACCAAGTATGGTCTCACCTAGTGTTTATTGGAAATTATGAGGGGAAGAATTCAAACATGTTCCATGAGGGAAATTATTGGACAATTAAAGAAAGGATACGAGTACAGAAACACATTTTGCAATGCGCGCTCAAAAATTAATTGGTTGAAAATCAAAATCAATCGATTGAAAATCAAGCAGACCAAAACATACCAGTTGGAAATAATTTCAACTGATTGAAAATCAAAGCACGTCGATTGAAAATGAAAATACACCGATGTGTTTTGCATTTTCACAAGTGGAAAATGATTTCACTTGGAACATGGTTTTCACCTATGGAAAATAATTTTTCACTTGGAAAGTGATTTTTAATCGGTGAAAATTGATTCCCACCGATGAAATCCAAAATACACCGATTGAAATACCATTCTCATTCGTACATTGTAAAATGAGTTTGTTTACTTTCCCTCTTAAAAAAATCACTAAAGGAGAGAGAGATTATGTGATAATTGCGGGAGAGAGAGAGTTTGTAGAGGGGGAATACAAATACGTGGGAACAAGGTCTTACCACCAAGGATAATTGTGAAAATAGAATAATCAATAGACATTAAATAGGAAGCACCATGACTAAACAAGCGCACAATTAGGAAAGAGATGGCCGGAGCACAAAACGTAGTTGTTACAGGGATGTCATTTGTTTGAGAGATGGCCGCAGTATTTCATTTTACTATTTTTGTACGTGTAGCATCAATGGTATATTCCAAAAATTGGCTTTCTTTCCCTCCCTTTCTCTATATTCTTTTATTTATCCTTTTTTTTTCCTTTCCGTAATCTTTCTATCCTTTAAGAAATGTCCCGGCTATTACAGGGCAGCGTACACTAGAAACTTTCCTTTCTTAATCTTTTTATCCTTCAATAAATATCTTGGCTACAGGGGCCGTACACCAGAAGACTTTTCCTTCCGTTTTATTTGTCAAGGATAGAGTCATCGTGTTCATATTCAAAATAATATCTACCACTCGTATGTGGGGCCTATCTCTACCAACTACATCCCCATTCAATATACAAATACCAACAAGCCGACCTCTTATCGCTGCACAAGCATCGCTACTCAACACACCTAACATGGACAACGTCCTGATTATTTTTGCCACTATGGTCCTTCCCCTCCTCATCTACATACTCTTCTTCAAGAGCAAGAAGTACCACACCCACCTGTCCCTCCCTCGAGGGCCCAAGGGCTGGCCTATATTGGGCAACCTCCCCCAGCTTGGTGCCAAGCCCCACCACACCTTTGCAGCCCTCGCACGCTTTTACGGCCCCCTCTTTCGCCTTCGCTATTACAGGGCAGCGTACACTAGAAACTTTCCTTTCTTAATCTTTTTATCCTTCAATAAATATCTTGGCTACAGGGGCCGTACAGACTTTTCCTTCCGTTTTATTTGTCAAGGATAGAGTCATCGTGTTCATATTCAAAATGATATCTACCACTCGTATGTGGGGCCTATCTCTACCAACTACATCCCCATTCAATCTACAAATACCAACAAGCCGACCTCTTATCGCTGCACAAGCATCGCTACTCAACACACCTAACATGGACAACGTCCTGATTATTTTTGCCACTATGGTCCTTCCCCTCCTCCTCATCTACAGACTCTTCTTCAAGAGCAAGAAGTACCACACCCACCTGTCCCTCCCTCGAGGGCCCAAGGGCTGGCCTATATTGGGCAACCTCCCCCAGCTTGGTGCCAAGCCCCACCACACCTTTGCAGCCCTCGCACGCTTTTACGGCCCCCTCTTTCGCCTTCGCTTTGGCAGTGTCAATGTCATTGTCGCCACCAATGCCTCAACTGCCTCCTTGTTCCTCAAGACCCATGACACCAACTTCTTGAGTCGCCCATCCAACATAGGTGCCAAGCATGTCAGCTACAACTACAAGGGCATAGTCTTCACCCCGTATGGTCCCCGCTGGCGCATGCTTCGCAAGCTATGTAACATCCACCTCTTCTCCGTTAAGAACCTAGAGGCCTTCCAAAACGTTCGACGCGAGGAGGTAAGAGTCGACTCAAGTCTAATTGAGAAAAACTATTCTAACAGGAGATATTGCTTATTGTCAGATCTCAAGTAATTAACTTGATGGAATTTGAGTAACAATATATAGGACTACAAATCTTTCATGAAGTATATTTGCCATTTAGAACTAAGAAAAATTGATACTAGCAAATTATTTGTTTCGCCTTAGGTGGGAGCGTTTATTATTTTTACCTAGTCTCTGCATAGGCATGATGCAATTTTTTTGTTTTCTTCTATTGAAAAAAGATCTTGAGGTGTTTTGCAGGTTGTGTTGCTGGCGCAGAAGCTGGCAAAGGGCAAGGTAGTGAACCTGGGGCAGGAGGTGAACATATGCGTGATGAACGCGTTGGGGAGGGAGGTAATGGGGAGGAGGGTGTTCACAGTAGGGGAAGAGGCAGAGGAGTTCAAGGAGATGGTGGTGGAGATAATGAAGCTGGGGGGTGTGTTCAACATAGGGGACTTCGTGCCGCTCCTCAAGTTCTTGGATCTTCAAGGGGTGAAGAGGAAGGCGAAGAAGCTCAACAAGTGGTTTGATGTGTTCCTCGACAGGCTCATAGTAGAGAATGCAAAGAAGGGCAGTGGTGATGTTGGGGAAGGGAACGAGGGATCTTTGTTGAGTGTACTTGTGGGACTTAAGGGCAAGGAGGATGTGGATGGCGAGGGGGGAAGCATCACCGATACTGAGATCAAGGCTCTCTTGCTGGTAATTAAGCTTGATTTCTTTCTTTCCCTTTGTTCTCTTCTTTGAATCTATTTATTTGTTTCGATTTTTTAAAAATGATGATAATATGATGGTTTAGTATAATAAACGTACTTTTGTTAGAAGAAGTAGCCCCTTTGACTTTTTTCTTTCGAAACAAAAATCCATTTCTATTTTTAGTATACTCCCTAGCAGAGCTCAATTAGTGAAGTCCCTAGACTACTTTGAATTTACCAGTATGCTATGCGGGAGCCATACTTCTTTTTAGTTTAACTCACACCTATCAAAATATTAGAGGGGCTGGAGATTCTCGGTCATTAGAAAGAAAGAATAGAAATCGAAGGAGCTATTAAAGGCTACCACCTAGGAGTTGGTTCAATGGTAAATTATTCCGTTAGCATTCAAGAGGTCATTTAATCAAATTACATATTTGGGACATTTGCCTGGTAAATAAATAAAAGAAAAATAGAAATAACGTGGGAAATTTACATAGAAATCCTTCTTAAATGCAAATTTACTTAGTGATCTGCTAATAATGTTAATATTATTATAGACGACCATCCTTGTTTAGAACATAAGTGGAGTATAGTGGGCTAAGTGAAGGTAGTCATCCCCGTGATTTTTTAATTTCTTTAAAAATTATAGGCCACGACCTTTAGTTTCAATCAATTTTTTCATGTTTGTTTGTGCCCCCTTCCTTAAAACTATCATGTTCACATTGGTAAAATATAACCCTCTTTGACTTCCTATTTTACCCCTGACTGGGAAGGTCACATGAACTACATGAAACTCACAGAATGGGACATCAACTCATCTAATTGTTCTTTTGCTTTTCTAATTTCTTCCAAAATCGTACATTATAACACTTCGTGTGTAGTTCTTTATGTTCATGTTTCACCTTCCAACTATTAAGTACAACAATCTCAATGACAATCTATTTTCTTTTGATTTTGTCTCTCCTAACAAAAATTTCTGGCTCTATCCTACTTTAGGATCTCTTCGCGGCGGGGACCGACACGACGACGAGCACGGTGGAGTGGGCCATCGCGGAGGTTGTCCGTCACCCAGAAATCCTCCTCAAGGCCCAACAGGAGATGGACTCCGTGGTGGGCCGTGACCGCTTCATCTCGGATGCAGACCTCCCCCACCTCCCTTACATGCAGGCTATCATCAAGGAGGCCCTCCGCCTCCACCCACCCACCCCGCTCTCGCTCCCCCACATGGCCACCAAGGACTGTGACGTCGGCGGCTACCACATCCCCAAGGACACCACCCTCCTCGTCAACGTGTGGGCCATCTCTCGTGATCCTGACACATGGGAGGACCCACTGGAGTTTCGTCCGGCGAGGTTCCTCCCTGGAGGGGAACGCCCAGAGGTAGATGTGCGTGGGAACAATTTTGAGGTGATACCGTTTGGTGCCGGGAGGAGGATATGCGCAGGGATGAGCCTGGGACTAAGGATGGTGCAGTTCCTGGTGGCGACACTAGCCCATGCCTTCGACTGGGAGCTCGCAGGTGGTGCCACCGTGGAAAAGCTCAACATGGAGGAGGAGTACGGACTCACCCTCCAAAGGGCAGAGCCCCTCATGGTCGTTGCTCACAAGAGGCTGGCCCCTGAGGCCTATCGTGCATGAATCATGATCCTGTATGATGAATCTTGAATAAGTGGCGGTGGAAACCTAAAAAAAAAATATATATTTTTCCTTTCTTTATTTTAAGATGGGAGTTATAAATGATCTCGTAACCTATACTTTGTACTTAGGTTTGGACTTTCAATACTATTACTGTTAGTTATTTTTAGGTTCGCCACCACACACCATATAGATTTTGGGTATATACTTAATTTCTCAGAGCACAATTTCCTTCAGCAGCTGGGATTGGTCAACAATACTCGATTTGGTTGGTCGCATTGTTTTGACTAGAGTATCAATCTCCAAATGTAGCCATCCAATTCATTAACTGAGTAGTGTGATTTCTATTTGATTGTTAATAAAGGATCCCTTGTTACTCTCTTTGTAATTTCGCTACGTTGAGGAATACATATTGTATCATCTTTATGAAAAGTATACAGTCCGGATGTATGTTATATATTATTCTTAATAATATGCCCTTTTCATTTAATTTCAATCACATAGAATGTTGCTACAAGGAAAAGAGATTTTGGCGATGATTTTGCCGATAAATCGTCACCAACTAGCATTGCAGACACATGCATCACGATAACGTTTTGGCAATGGTTTTCTTCGAAACTGTCACCAATACTTCGGTCCCCTCCAACGAAAAAGTTGATCTTTGGACAATGATTTCCAATTTGCGGCATTTATAAAATCAGCTCAAAAAGTTTAAGAAAAAAATGGTAAAAATAGCACCTACTTATATCTGAGATGGTTTATTATAAGTGATTGTGAAATCACATAAAGGATAAATATGTCGTTATAGTTACCAAAGCACGTTGTTTATAATTTATAAAACCTACATTGAAAAATACAAGAATAATATCAAGAGTATGGGTAGTCTCATAGGGAGACAGAGATATCTAAGTATTTCTTGACCTAACTAAGTCAACTAATATATATATATATATATATATATATATAGAGGAAAAGTATCCATCGAGTGATGTGCTCATAAACTCTCAAAAAAGTCCATTGTTGTGTCTGTTGGATGATGTTTTTCGTTGATGAAAGTCATTATACATGTTAAAAGGTGGTTTAGAAAACCACTCTTTGTCTATGGAATGCACTCAATCAATCATTATACTATTTCTAGAAAATGTCAATGTGCATAAATGTCAAATTGTATTACTACTCCACTCATAAACCATATTTGGAATATAATTAATCAAATATTCCAATATTATTGAAAAGTAATCATATCACATTAATGTTTAATCGTATTACAACTCTGTTCTTAACCATAATGAATTTGTATTACAAAATTCCATATCCACTGCAATTCAATTTGCACATAGAATACAATTTCTTACATTTCCATTACAATAAATAATTGTAATATAGGTTTATCGTGTGTATGTAAGTCTTTTTCACTTCGAATACAAGTGTTTACATTTTTTATGGTAAACATTTTATAATAGAAGTTTATCATGTGTAACAAGTCAATTTTTCACTTATATTTCCTTTTTGTAATACACGATTGTAACTATTTTTTAATTTAATTATCTTGTAATGCATTATTTTGGTCGTGATACATCCTTTACAACATATATGTTATTTTGTTACAAAACTCATTTCAATTGTTACAACAGTCACGTAGAATTGTTACAATCAAATCTTTTTGATATTACAATACATGTTTTTCTTTGTTACAATAATTTTACATTTCTAACTCATGTAATACACTATTTTTAAGATTCCACAAATGAGATTTATGCATTCTTTCTATTTTCTTTTCATGTGATTTTATTTTCCCATTAATGATATTTGTATTACGAGTAATTAATTTATTACCTATTTATAGTAGTTGATTCATTGAGATATTAATGCAAGCTTTTTTTTGGGAAGTTTTTTTATTTTATTTATTCAAGTTGTATTCTTTTCGTAACTTACTTTATTTATGGTGTAACGTGAAACCACTTTCATTGATATAGCTGCCATTTATTATGATCGTGGGATTTCCATCCAATAGAAGACACATTGTGCTCATTTGATTATTTTTAAGCATTAGGCTCAGTGGATAGGGCCCCTAAATACAACTGTTGTCAGATGTTTTGCAACATTTATCAAATCAGCATAAAAAGTTTTAGAAAAAATGGAAAAAATATTTAATTTATTGGCACCTATTTATATTTGAGATGGTTATATTATAAGTGATCGTGAAATTGCATAAAGGATAAATACGTCGTCGTAATTACGAAAACATGTCATTTGTAATTTATAAAATCGTCACTAAAAAATACAAGAATAATATAGAGAGTACGGGTCATCTCATAGGGAGCCAGAGACATCTAAGTGTTTCTTAACCTAACTAAGCCAACTAATATATGTATTAGATTTTTTATATAATAAAAGCAAATAAACAAAGCAAACACAGAGATAAATCACAGAAACAAAAATAGGAATTCTTATTACTACTAGAAAGTCAAAATAATATAAGAAACTAGATAAAATGAAAAATAGCAAGAAGAAGAAAGGGAAGAGAGTGAAGAAGCTTAGGAAGAAGGCCAGCGAGATCGTGATGGGGTGGGAGAATGCTATCGACAGTTGTCAGTGAAAATGCGCACAATGGCAGGAAGTCGAAGAAGTCACGGAAAGTCAGGAAGATGCGTGTTACGCAGAGATATGGGAACATGTCGAGAAACTTGCAAACAAAAAGAAATCATCGAGAGAAAATACAAAAATAAAGAGGGAGATGTGATAGTGCAGAGAGAGAGAGGAACAGAGAGAAAGTGTGTAGAGAGAGAAAGGAAAGAGAAAGTGGAGGATAGAGACAGAGAGAAAAGAGAGGAGGAGGATAGAGAGAGGAAGGAAAGAAAGAGATCTAAGGGGTGTCCTAGAAGAAGAAGAAGAAGAACATGGAGAGGGAGAAGAAGAAGAAGAAGAATAGAAGGAGAATGATAGCTAAGAGAGGAAGAAGAGGAGGAGGAGAGCATAGAGGAGGAAGAAGGGGCATGTGGAGAGAAGGAAGAAGAGAAGGAGAGGAAGGAGAAGAAGAAGGAGAAGAAAAAGATGGAGAAGAAGAGTAGGAAGAGGAAGGACATGGAGAAAAAGAGGAGGAAGAAGAGAAGAAGAAAATAAGGAGAGGAATTGCTGTCAGAAGATAAGAAGAGGAGGGCTAGAGGAGTTCGTCGGATAGGAGAGGAGGTTGGAGGAGAGGGTCTACACTCGGGCTAGAGAGGATGCTGGAGGTGTGACGTCCGAAGGTTGTCTTTTTGGGTAGAGAGAGAGCGTGATAGAAAGAGAAAATAGAGATCGCGAGTGGGTGAGGGAGAGAAGAGAGAAGAGAAAGTGCGGAGTTGGGTTATGGCTTCGGACATGAACTTTGCATGAGATGTGGGGGAAAGGGAGATGAGAGAGATTGAGTGGGAGGAGTGGTATGTGAGGTTCAGTGGAAGAGAGATATAACGTAGAGAGGTGGAGTGGGTTCGACCCGGGGTTCAAGACTTTAATGGGAAATAAATAGAGTCAGCAAGAGGGTGTGGGCTACGCCTACATGCATGTTAAAAAAAATGAAAGTGCGGATTTACTTTTAGGAAAGTAAGCGGCAATGTTAATTAAGGAATTGGAATTGAAAAGGGCTGTTGACATGCAAAATAGAAAGAACTAGGAAGAGAGTGCAACGTGCATGGGATTTGTTTTCGGAAAGAAGGATGTGGTATTTAGGAATTAGAAGGTTGCAATCTTGAATGAAACTTGGCATTTAGGAAAGGAGAGAGATTTAGAAAGTAGGTGAATTTTGCACAGATTTTTTTCTCTCATTTTTATATTTGTTGTAGAACTTTCGTATGCACATTTGTTCCAAATTTTGTTTCTACCACCAACCTCCTTATTCTGTTCTCTTTCGTTAGAGATCAATATTAAATATATTTTTGTGAGGGTACAAAATAATGCACAATTAGATGGATATTTAATTAAGGCAAACCAAGCAATATAAACCCATTCTAAGAACATAAAATAGCTCCACATCAATAAATATAATAAATCAAGCTCAAATGTCTCATCTTAATTCTCAAGTGCTTGCATGCAATTGCAACCTAGAATGCACTATGTATAATACAATAATGCTAAGAAACTAACATAATTAAGCATGTTATCCCTTTAAGTTATACCCCCATGCTTAGCTTTTGCTAGTGCCTAGCAAAAATGTAGAATGAAATGTAGGAGGATTTGAGCTAAGGTTCACAAGTCAGGAGGAACGAGTTATCACCAACTATAGAGAATATGACCAACATCTCACACACTGACTCAACAACACTCTTGTACCAACCAAGATATAGACTGCTTCGCCTAAGCAGATTCTAACTTGCCTTAGATTTGGGTCTCAAGTACAGGTTTCTATGACTCAAAAATCCAACCAAGGTTTATTAAGCTGTGAATTTTAAGCATCCATGCTTAGTGCAGTGATTTGACTTACATGCTCTCAGGTTATGAAACCATGGGTTTCCCCAAACCAGGACTATCCTTAATCTCCGTAGGCTTGCCTTTGATTTTGCCTTACTAAGATTTGGCAGCTTTCTCTTCATCCTTTTCTATCTTGAAGTCAACTTCAAAGGTATATCTCCCCAGCTGGACCATTTGCTCTCTTATTGCAATACCTCACTCTTTTTGGGGTTCTTTTTTTTTGGATATTTGAACGCATACATTTTCCTCTTTTTTTTTCTTCTTTTTTTTGTAAAGGATAAGTAGAGGACTTTTGGTTTCTTTTTTTGTCACACACTTTCTTCCTTCTACTACTTTACTGCTTCTTGGGTCTTCTCCTTTTTCTCTCATTTTTCTAGATGAGTGGCTCTTCTTCATCCATTCAAGAATATCACCCAAGCAAAACCCAGGGAAACTCGAGACGCTTGGGCTTGGATCTAGACATCCTACATCTAGAGAGCATGCCCACTACAACATGCCGACCATACCCGTAGGGACCTTTGTTAATTCTAATATAAATTAAATCCAATTAATTGCAAAGGTTCCCCAATCTTAATTTGTGATGAAATCCATTGTTTTCAAGGTTTAAAAGCCTGTAAGCCAATTCAAGTGAGTGAATTTGTGGATGCTTACCTACCAGAGGCTGGACAATTGAGCCTTATACTTCCCACACCATTGGCTTAATACCTCGGCTAATCAGTCTCATCAAGGGCTCAGAAATAGGTCCAAATCTTAGGAAGTACATAAGTCACCTAAGACCTGAAGAGTCACCTATGACCTGAAGAGTCTAATCATAAGATCTCGGAACACACCCCTAAGGTCATCAACTCCTTGGTACGTATTCTCATCATCCTTCCTAAGCTTAGATCATGCAACTTATGCTATTTACAACACTTGTTTTTGTATAACTTATATATAATGCCAATATAAATAATGCAAAATTGATGGAGACTAGATATGTAACTCAGCAAAAATTTACTCACCTCCCATGTCTATTTCATACAAGGTCGTCATTGTATGCCTTATGAATAGAAAATAAGCATGAGAAAGGGAAGATATTACTTGAAATAGCTCTAAATATTTATTCTCGTGAAAAACACTAGCTCCAACCTGAAAGGAAATTAGCCTACTATGTATAAGAAAAACTAGGTTGGGTTGCCTCCCAACAAGTGCTAAGTTTATGTCTTCAGCTAGGCTATGTTCATAAGTACAAAACGAGTCAAACGTCAACCCTAAAAATACGGATATTAAATTGGGCTTGCAAAAGAGGTAGTCGAGAATATTAACGAATTGATGATGGAGTGTTATACCAGATACTTGCCAACAGAGATTGGTAAAGGAATTTTCTTGGGCTCTCCAGAGAGGTCTAATAGGTAAGGAATCATCAGTAGCATCCTCTCTAAAATCATACAAATGAGGATAACAAGGATCCTCTAAATCTTTTAAGGATCTAAGTGAGTTGTGCAATGCTTGTTCTATCCCTTGAGTGGCTCTATCCATAAACCATCCAAGTTCAATATGAGTCTGATTCCACACTTCTCACCAAGTTTTGGTCGTGTCAAACCTCCCAATCAATAACATCAAATCTATCCTTAAATCCTCAATGGTACTGCATTTCCATCCATCCAACATCTTATTCTCATGTATAATAGCTAATGGCTCATCAACTTCTATAATCTCAACTTCAGGACATGACTCAAATTTATCTTTGTACTCAAGAGGGAGTTGGTCATAAGTGACTCCGAATAATCCCTCTATTTCACAAATATCACCCTCAAATGGCTTCACAGAATCATTCCTAAAGTAAGAGGTTTGTTCGGTTTTTACTTCCTCCCTCAAATGGTCAGATTTAGTTCCGAGACTATCCTAAGGCTAGTTCAACAAATTCTCTACCAAGGAATCCAATTCATCTATTTGTTATTGGTTCATCATGAGATCCAACTCTAGTTCAATTTGTTCAGATTCTATTCCCAACAACTTTTCTAGTTCTTCAACATCCTTCCTAGCAGATCTTGCAATTGCTTCATAATTTAATTGCCTATCCATCGACATTGAGTCCAACTTAGAATCTTCACAGATAATTGTGTGTTAACCTTTATGATCATCAAGGATTAGTTCAAGTGATTCATAATTTAATTCAAAGTTCAATTCCTCATCAAGTGTAATGGTAGGCAATTCTTCCTCCTTTACCCTCAATAATCTTTCTAGCTCACAAATATCCTCTTCGCATTGTTGCAAGTAGCTAGAATAGTCTTTCTTCATAACATTAGGAGTGGTTTCTTCTATTGATTGTATCGTCATGGCCTCCTCGAGCACCACCTCAACTTTTCCAAAATCTTCAATTGATATATTGTCTTTTAATTTTTGAGATGCCTTAAAAATGTCATGTTGCATTGATAAATGCCAATTTATCATCATTCTTATGCATTAAAACAAACCTAGCTCTTAGGATTTTGCTCCGCAAACGGATTTTTTGGGTTGCATTTAGGCATAAATTAGGATAGGCATGCATTGTACTTTTTATTATCTTTTTAATGTGTTTTTGTGAGTGTTAGGGATATACAGATTGCCAGATCCCTAGAACCCTAGCACTCAGAAAGGCAACTGGTGAAGGAGAAGCTCTCACCAGTTGGAATTCAGTTCACCTGAACTAGGGTTAACTCATCTTAGCTCCATTCAGCTCATCTCAGCTGAATGGCAACTCAAGAGAACTCATCTTAGCTCACCCTAGCTTAGGTCAGCTCAGATCCAGCTCAACTTAGCTGAGTCTAGCTCATCTCAGCTCCCATTAGTCCACAGGGAGCTCTAGCTAGCTCAGTTGAGTTGACTGGAGTTTACCCCAGTTCAGGTCCAGCTACATCCAACTCCACTCAACTCCAACCAGCTAAAGATGACTTCATTTTAGCTCAGGAAGCTCAAGTCCAGCTCTCGGGGATTCAGCTTAGCTCAACTCAGTTGATCTAAGCTACCTTAGCTACCCTAACCAACTTGATCCTCCTCAAGAGCACCAAACCCAGCTCACCTCAGCTCATTATGGTAGAAGCCAACTTACTTTAGCTTGGCTTAGTAGCTAGCAAAGAACTAGCAAGCTAAGCCAGCTAGAGTAGCTCTATGCCATCCTCTTCAATAGCTGCCAACTCCAATTCAAGCTCCAGACTTCTCCTCCTCAACTCCTCTCTTCAAACCCTAGCTCACATTGCCTACTCCTCTACTCTATTACTAGCTAAGCTAGCTAAGCTTAGCTTAGCTAGACTCCAGCTCCCTTGGCCATTCACCACCTTACAACCCCACCTAACTAGCTCCACCAACTAAGCCCACCTAAGACCACCTAAGCTACCTAAACCTCCACTCTATTTTGGTGCCAAGATAGACATCTCTTAGCCCCTCAACTACACCCAAAAGGCACCTTGTTTTGGTGCCAAAGTAGCCTTCTAGAAGCCCTCCCTTTCGGTGCCAAAACACCCCTACATCATGGCCCTACACCTAACCCTACAACCTATCCTAGCCATCCACATACCCCCCTTCTAGAACCCTAAGATGGCGCTACCTAATAGCCTTCTAGAAGGGCCTTTTTGGCTCCAACTCTAAGGGGCACCACCACCCATAACTACCACCTAGATGACCCTTGGGTTGGTGCCATTTATTCCTAGCCCTAGATCTCTAACCACCACCCAAAAGCCTATCCTAGCCCTCCATTAAAGGCCACGCCAACCACCCCCATCCCACTCTATAAAAACCCATCACCTACCACCATTTCATCATCCTCCCATTAGTTTAATTCCACATTACACCCACCATAATTCAAAGCCAAGGAAGAAGAAGAAGAGAAGAAGATTAAGGGGGCATCCTACCCACCCCCTTGGGGCCTTCTTTCTCTTCTTTCTTCTCCCTTGTGCCATGCCAAGGAGGAGGAGCACTTCCCCACCAGGAGGATAGCCAGGCAAGGAGGAGCAAGGGTGGTGCACGCCCACCCTTGGAGGAGGAAAGTTAAGGTGGAAGCTTCCACCTTGGAGGACACCATTTGAAGGAGCTTTACAAGGAAGGAGTTGAAGGACTCTTTTCAAGCCCGGGAGCTACTATGCTTGGAGCAAGAAGGCATCATCTTCTTAACCATTTCATTTTAAGGATTTGTGTTTTTATCTTCTTGCATTTTAAGTAGATTAGAAGCTTTCCTCTATGTGTTTTGTGTAGAACAAGTTCAATTCAATTTAAGTTGCATTCTTTTAAATTCTTGTCGCATTTTTCTTTTATCTTGATCTAGCACTTTTCACTCCCTTTCCCTAATTACTCTGGGCCCCCACGTGCCTAGAATGAGCTTAGGGAGAGGCTTTTCTTGTCACTCTAGCAATAGTTTAGTGGATTAGGTTTAGATCACTTTTTTTTTTTTCGTCAACAACTTTGCGAATGCTCATTATTTCAAAACCCTAAAAAAAATATAAATTAAAAAGACCAAAAAGAAAGGTGAATTTCATTTCCAAGCAAGAGACATTTTTTTGCAAACATTTGGCTTCCTTGGACGACCCTAGATACCCCACTATCTAGGTTTATAAATTTAAGAGTTGGATGATTTTGTGCGTTACAACGACGTATTTTACAAACCGTGCAAAACTCGATCACATTTTGCGACGACTCCGGATTACGCTTCCACTCTGCAAATTTGCCCATTGGACTTCTTCCCTCTGATTTCCTCCCCCATTACGACCGTCGACGAAGATATCTCTGCCTTCCTTCGTCCAGGAAACAATAGGATAGGTAAGTTAGAGTAGTTAGTTTATTTAATTAGGTAGTTTAGTTAGGTTAAATGTTAATTTCTTCTGTTGTCTTCTTCAGCTCCGGCGAGTTATTTGAGCTCGTCTGGAGCATCTTTTCATCTTTTTAATTCATTGATCACACTCCACATTCTTCCACGATCATTTCTAACTCATTGATTTCATGATTGTATCACCTACACGCTTAATCCATCTTCACACTCACCGGCAACCTCCGCTGTCCACGGCGGAGGTATCTGAGACTAGAACATACTCACTGGGGCCCTCCATCACCTCTTCATTATCTAAGGGCCCCAATCTTATACCTAATTAGTATATTTACCTCATATAAAGTAAATGCCTAAATTTCACCCTCATTTCTGAGCTCACTGTCAATGGCGGCTCAGAGATGAGTTAATCATCTAATTACCTAGTCCACTAGCATCGCTTCACCCCTCAGAACTCTTTTCCTCACTCAATTGAGTGAGGGGATACTCTCTGAGTTTCACTGATCTCAGAACTTGCACTTTTTGAATTCGTTGCATATCTTTTGTTATGATCATCAATGGAGTAAATTGATGAGCTCCTGAGGTTCCTTGTGACTTCAGGAAGCTTTTCAGACCTTCAATGACTTGTTTCATTGAGTTTTATACTCTAGTAGTCATTTTCTGTACTCACCGGAGCTTTGGCGAGCTCCAGCGAGTCATTTTTTAGTTTCAGCCCTTGATAGATCTCAAGGAGTTCCAGAATGCATAAATGAGGTGTATGGATTCTGATTTAGTGATTATTTTGTTGATTTATTGCCTGAAACTCAGTAATGACCTTTGCCTTCTCTAACTCCAGTAGAGTTGGAGAGATCTTCCCATTAGATTTTAGGTTCTGGGAATAGGTCTGTAAGCTTAAGTAGAACCTATAGAACTCAGCCATGATTTCTAATTATTCTGAAATTCCCTAGGATGTTCCACCGAACTCAAGTCACTTTGGTTCCAGGCGGCGATGCCTGAGATCACATCAATGAGCTCAAAACAAAGTTTTGAGCTATGCAATAACTTCCTGGGGTATAATTGAGTTGATTTAGATCTTTAATTGGATCTGAGAAAGTCTAGAACAGAAAGTCAACCTTGTGGTCGATTTGGTCAACTCTGATCTGGAATTGAAGAATTGGTGTCTTAAATTCTAATCTGATGATTTAATTCAGTCTTTGAGATGATCTGGGATAATTTAGAGTTGATTTGATTGAGTTTTATTGAGGAATTAAGGCAATTCAATTCATTGAACAGTATGGGTTTGTTTGAACCCATTATTGTGTTTCTGATTTTCTGATGATATTTTAATGCCAAAACCTGCCAAATTGAATTTTAATAACCTACATAGGCCGTTCAACCCTCTTTATTAGGTTGTTAACTCTCTGTCGAGCTGTTTAGAGCTCAAAATGGAGCTCTGAAGCTCCTGAATGAAGATCAGAAGCTCATGCCTCTTTCTGAAGCTTTTTGAAGCTCTTCTTCTTTACCAATAGATGCAGAATCATCTATTGAGATAGTCCAGGACCTCATCTGGAGGTCAAAAGCCTTCCCTGCAGGTCTTTAGACCTGAGATCACCTTCTGCAAGCCATGAATGGCAATGCGATCCTTCCTTCTTCGTCCTTCAAATCAAAGGGCTAGATTTGATCTAAACACCAAATTGGTGTTACAATTAGATATAACTATTCAAGAGCTTTCGATTGAGCCTTTGCTCAATCAATTTGGTCTAGCCAATCGACCAGGATCGCCGGCCGAAAATCTGCCAAAACCTGGGAAATAAAGTCCTACCTCGGTAAATTGTGAGCGCTGGCACTAGTATATTTTGACAAGGTGTTGATGACGTTTCGATCGTTAGCGCAGGGTGCAAAATGAAACTGAGCTCTCGAGTGGGGGTGCATGCGTTGCACATGCCTGCACTCATATGTGTGTGTGCGTGCGCCTGTGGGTGTGAGCGTGGGCCCGAGGGGGTGTGTGTGGGCCTGGAGGTCGGAGACTGTGCATTGGTTTGAAACGAAAAGAAAACACCTAACATGAACTAGGCTTGGACCCAGTAGGGTCTGGTCCCACCCACTAGGGGGTGCTATGTATCCCCGACTGGTTTGAGCCGCCAATTAAAAATCAAATTTTTTGTTAAGTGTGAGCTTATATGCACAGAACTAAGGAAGAATTAGAAGAGAATAAACCTAATGAGAAAGCTAATGAAAGAAAACAGAGAGGGCTTAGAAGAAGAAGAAGAAGAGAAAAAGAAGAATAAAAGAGAGAGAGAGAGGGAATTACGATAGAGATAAAAGAGAAGAAAGGGCTGAAGAGAAGAAGAAAGGAGACTCTTGTGATTTCTAATCTTTTACTTTTGTGTTTTTATTGTTATAATATGTCACCTTTTAATATTTTGAGCTTAATTGATATAATGAGGCATTTGTATTCACTTGTATAAATTTTCTTGCAATAAACTTTTGTAATAAGTAGTAATTAGTGCATAAACATGTTTACTTGATTCTTAATGAGAAATCACATGTGCAAATATGTTCTTGCTTAATGGAATGTTGCATGCTTTTAAGCGAATATCTTTTATGCAGTATTCATGTACTTAAAATAATCTAATTATAATCCTAATTGATTAAGTAGTTAGTAATTTATGTTTAGGAGTTAATGGTAAATTAAGATAAGTTATGCCTCCTAGTGAACGACTTGGACTCAACTAGTTAAAAAGAATTTAAAATATAAAATGTTAGGTTAACTTGGCCCTATACTACACAACTGACATTAATTCAAGTTAACCTAAATTGCTTTCTCATACGAATAATTAAGTTTAAATAACTTAATTAACTATGTTGAGGAATTAAACCAACATCAGCAGTACCAAAAATGCAAGAAAAATTTGAAGAAAGTTGTAGACAATTACAGATCTCTTATACTAAAAGGCTATCTTTGGATTGTAAAACAAGATGGAATTCCACATTCTTAATGCTTCAGATAGCTATCATTTATAAGGATGTATTTCATAGATTGAAGCAAAGGGAACCTCAATATAAATGTTTGCCTAAAGATGAGTGGGATTTGGCTAAAGTTGTTTGTGTTAAATTGAAGATATTTTATAGTGCAACGAAATTATTTTCTGGAACCAAGTATCCCACAGCTAACCTTCTTTTTCCTAGGATTTGTAAGATTAAGGTGGCTCTCAATCATTAGTTGGAGGATTTAAGAGAAGTTATTAGGAGCATGGTTAGCAAAATGACAGACAAATTTAACAAGTATTGGTCAATTCGATTTCACTACTTTGGGGTTTATTCTTGATCCGCGATTTAAGTGGAAGTTGTTAAAGTATTACTTTCCATTGATTTATGGAAATGATTCCCATAATCAGTTATGTAGAGTTCAAAACATGTGCTATGAGTTAGTGCTAGAATATAAATCTCAAACAAGTTCAAAACATGATGCTACACGATGTACTGAAGGCACTTCCTCTCTCTCTAATACTGAAGATGTATTTATTTTTTATGGTGATCAAGACCCCCTTTCCAACTTTGACAAATTTATGAGTTAAGATTGTGAAAATGTTAGTACGAAGTTAGAGTTTGATTACTATCTTGAGGATGGCTTGATGTCGAGATCCTCACAATTTGACATACCAATATGGTAGAAGACAATGGCATGAAATTCCCAATTTTGAAATCGATTGCTAGAGATATACTTGCTGTCCCTATCTCTACCATTGCTTTAAAATCTGCATTTAGTACAAGTGGTCAGATTTTAAGTCCCCATCGCAGTAGACTTCGTCCTTCAACATTGGAAGCATTGATGTGTTCCCAAAGTTAGTTGTGGAATGACATCTTAGGTACTAACACATTTTTTTAAATATTTTTTACTATTATTACTAAAAATAAATTGTTGTATATATTGATATATCCAATTGTATTATAGGGATGAACATTGATATCGATGCAGTACAAAATGTTGGGGAAGATGCTGATGAAGATCTTGGGGTAAATAGTTGATGATGTTTTGATTAAAAACCTAAGATGATTTATTACTAATTTACTATACCATCTTAAGGTACATGTAATGTAAAAATCATGGTTTACAGCAACAAACTCATAGGGATGCTTCAGTGAAGACTCTACAATGGTGAATTAAGTTTCATCATAAAGGTAATTTTTTAACTAAGATAATATTCATTAAAAATCTATTATTATCTTTACACTTATTTCTTTTTTGTTTATATAGAATGGAGATGTGCCTTGAGATGGATTTATCATCAGTGATCTTTTATGAACTTTTCTTTTAAGTAGTTGCATGAGTTATATTTTGTGAACATTCTCAATGAATGTAACTCTATTCTAGTTGTGTTGGAACATCATTATATTTATTAATTTTCCTAACTTTTTATGTTATATATGACATGTTGCTACCTTTTTATTGGTGAAAAACCTTTAAGTTATGAATGGATGATTAGTATATCATTTGAATTATTTTGTTATTTATGCCCTTTGTGAGAACTTTCGGAGGTATACAAAAGATAAGTCTTCCTCCCTTTTAAATTTCTATCTTGTATTTAGTCGAATGTATTTGGCATTATAAACTTTTTACAACCTTGATATCAAAAGAAATGGAGGTATAATGTATTTGAATGAATTAAAACTCTAATTTGAGAATGATTATTTAATTATAAGATCAATTTATTAATGGGTACCAGATGGGTAAATGGGTATGGGTATGGGTTTGGATTTTTCTACCCGATGGATAAATGGGTAGGGTATGGGTATATGTTTTGTAAATGGGTATGGGTTTAACCAAACTCAACCCAAACCCGACCCATTTGCATCCCTAGTCATGGATCACCACTCAAGTGTTGGATGCTGGCCAAGTGTCAAGCATAGGCTCTGTCTCTTACTATCAAGTGCACCCCACTCCTCCTTGGTACTCACACTATGAGAGTTGCTTCCCAATGCTACGCAACAGGAGGCCAACTCCCGTCGCCTCCACACATCTCCTGCTGCATGTACCACCACCACAATTCCATGAATTCTACAGAGGGACCCCTAGCATCATCAGTCTTTGCATTTCTATCCCTTTTTTCCTCCTTTTCTTTTCTTTTCTTCTTTCTTCTCTCTCTCTCTCTCTCCCTCTCTCTCTTGAGTTGTGTGTGATTTAAGGGAAAATAATGATGGTCTAAACCCTAATTAAGTCCTTTTATAGGTCTCTTAAACCCAAATTAGGATTAAGGATGTCCAAATTTTGATGAAAAAGCCCTTGAGTATCGGTTTAATTACGCATCTCACCCATTGAACTTATGTTGCATGTAACTTGATCTACACACATCGAACTCTCGCAAAACATGATTCGTTGGAAAGCTTGCAATGATACAAATCTAACAGTACTATATACGACCTATTTTGGACTAGGTTTGGCCCAGAATACAAAGTTTTCACATTTTACGAGGTGATCTAACCTGACCCAACCCCAACAGGTATTAATGGGTCTGAAATGACGTGATGGACTCCAAAATAATTCGAAACCTAGATTTTAGGGCATTACATCACTATAGGTCAACTCCAAATGACAACTTAACCCAAGAACTATTAGAGTTGAGGGGCTCTAATGAAGTCGACAAAGGAACCCAAGTAGAGGCAAAGCAAAAATCCTTAATTGATGTGGGAATCATCGCTCAACCCTTTCCCGAATATGTTAAACCTTATGTTGTGGCAACCAAATATCAAGCAACATTAGGTCATGGTAGAATGATATCAGAGCTTATTGTCCCATGAAACATAAGAACAAAAAAATAACCAAAATCAAAAGAAACTGAATATAGGGCTAAGGAGATGGACAAACCTGATATTCCACTTGTTGCTTTGCACTTTTTATTTTGGTTGGTTCATTTGATTATGGACATGCTTCTTATGTTTATGTGTTGGACAATGGGTAATTCTATCACTTGATATCAAGTTGCCACATATGGTGTGACCTCTCCAAGATCAAGTTGAACAGGACCCATTAAATCAAGAAGGCTTAAGTACCTCTACACTATTAGGAGAAGAGAGCTATGAATGGCTCCTCTATTAAAGTAAACGCATATAGGAAATCAATAAATAAAAATATATGCATTTCCAACATTTTCATATATATCAAAAATATTAAATCAAACAAGTCAAACATGATTTGGTAAGATCTAGAATAAAATAAAGAACAAATAATATGTAATAGCACAAATAAATAAAATGAGAAGGGTTTAGGTTTTACTCCGATTGAAGTGTCCATTAAGGACTTCCCTTAGAGAAGGTATTGCCTCCCACAATAATAGTGCGTCGGGATCTGATGAACTCCTCCTAAGATACGACGATCCACCTCTAAGATTCGACGCACTCCGATTTTGGACGTCCTCGAAAATCACCTAAGGAGAACAAAGCTAAGGCAATTTGGTTTCCAACTAAATTCCCAATTGATCTACCAATTTAATGATTTGATCAACCAAAAACTTCTCGTAAATCTCTCAATCTCCATGTGCAAGATCGAAAAAAGTGATTAGAGATTTTCTACCAATCTTACTTCGAACAAACGCACTAAGAAAGAGAGAAAAGAATGAGAGAGGGGGAGAGAGAGTGGAGAGAGTTTTTCGGCTCTTGTTGTGTGTCAAATGAGAGCCCCCTCGTGGCCCTTATATAGAGCCCACGATCAGACATTTATGGAAATTCCAATTTTATGGAAATAACGCAATTGATCGACTAATTAAGTCTCATTGATCGACCAAAATAAATTGGTCGATCAAACTTGACTTTTGGTTGACCAAACCAATTGATTGACCAAACTTAACTCATTCATCGATCAAAATAATTGGTCGACCAATTTTACCTTTTGATAGACTAATCTAGGTCAAAATCGTGAGATTAAAAGTTTATAGCAAAAAGAGTCCAAGTTCCAAGTTCCAAATCGATTCTCATACAAGTCCGAGCTCGAACTGAAGCCGATGCCGGGTCGGGGCGTGAGTGCGTGTGTGCGTAGTCCCCAACCCCACTTCTTACTCTTTACTACATAAGCCATGGGAGGTAAAAACCTTTTACACCTAACAAGAGGTTTGTCCACTTTTAGTATGGTGCTAAAAACATCTCCTAAATCTCACTAATTTCAACATGAATTCCCACGTCACCATATAACAATTGCATCCTGATTAATGCAATTATGTTCTCAAATCTAACATTCCCCAATAAATTCATCGTTGAAATTCAACGATAAATTCCTCGGCTACCTCACTTTGCTTTTAGTAAAGATACCTTTTGATTTGAACCCTTACCTGAGTCATCGACCTACATCACCATAGGAATAAAGTGAAACTAGTCTTGAACTCTAAACCTTTGATGTGAGGTGTTTAGTGGTGACAACAGAATGAAGTTCTTGGTGATAATCTTCAGGGTTGGTACTCTTAAGGTCCATGCACCCTATCCTATTTCATGAGTGTAATCGGGAAAGATCCTATTCCCCTACCTGCGACCCACAGTAGCACTCACATAGGTGGTGTTCTCCAAGGATGCACTGCTCACATCCTGCCATAAAGGCTTGAACTCATTAGAGCCTTTGCTCTTCCTAAATTTGTAGCTTAAGGCACTCAGGCTTTCAGGGATTGGACTCATATGCAAAAACATCTAACAATGAGTGCCGACCAGTTCCCATATAGCTTATTATTACCACATTGAACCTACTTTATGGGATCTCCACTCAGTTAGGTTGGGTTGTTACTGCAGGCGAACTCCCACTGGGTCTTAGTCCCATCCCAAGCCTAGACTTAAGGACTAAAGATCTATCAAGTCCTTTAGTAAATAGATCTACTGTGTTATCCTTGGATCCTATAAATTCCATAGCAATCATTCCTTGAGACACTAAATCCCTTACAGACTTGAGTCTGATTTGAATTTGTCTCCTTGCTTTCTGATTAAACTTTCAACTCTTAATCTTTGTTATATCAGTCATGCTATCACAATGAAAAGATATCGCAAGAATTGGCCTACCACCATAGGAATTTCTGTAAGAAGTCCCTTTAGCCATTCAATCTCATTTCCAGTGATGTCCAAAGTACATAGCTCATCCTCAAAAGTATACCGAGCTAAAATGGTCAGTTTTGCAGCACGCCCGGAGACTGTACCTCCTCCAAGGGTAAAGACATACCTTATAACACCATTACTCCCAGAATCCTCTATTTGACCAATCCAACTTACATCACTATATCCTTCCAAAACTGAAGGATATTTACTATAATGCAAATTAAGGGAAACAGTTCCCTTTCAGTACCTAAGTACTCGATCTAAGGCATCCAAATGAGTACGATCAGAACAACTTATGTATCTACTCAACTTAGACACAGTAAAAAGAAATATCTAGTCTAGTACAGTTAGCCAAATACATCAAGCTTCCTATAATCTATGAATATCTTAGTTGTGAAACAGGGGTTCCACTTTTGTTCTTATGAAGAGTTTTTGATGAATCAAAAGGAGTGCTTACAATCTTGCAATCTTCATAGCCAAATTTCTCAAGAACCTTCTCAATATAATGAGATTGAGAAATAGCTATCCTCTCTGCTGACCGAATCATTTTGAGGCCTAAGATCACATTTGCAACACCAATATTTTTCATCTCAAACTTACTACTCAAGAACAACTTAGTTTCATTCACAATTCTAACATATGATCCAAACAATAATATATCATCTACATATAGGTATAGGACAATACACATATCACTCTTAATCATAGAGTAGATACACTTGTCAAATTTGTGACCTACAAAGCCAAAAGACCGTATAGTCTTATCAAACTTTTCATTCCATTGCTTGGGTACTTGTTTCAAACCATAAAGAGATTTAACAAGCTTGCAAACCTTTTTCTTATTCCCAGGAGCTACAAATCCCTCAGGTTGGTCCATATAGATCGTTATGAAGAAAGGTGGTCTTCACATCCATTTGGTGGAGTGAGATCATAAATAGAAGCCAACGTAATAAGCATCCGAATAGTAGTTATCATAGTTACTGGAGAATAGGTATCGAAATAATCAATTCCTTCCATTTGCTTGAACACCTTAGCAACAAGTCTAGCTTTGTATTTTTCAATAGATCCATTAGGCTTGAGTTTTCTCTTAAACACCAACTTGCACCCAATAGTAGAACACCTTGGAGGTAAATCAACCAACTCCCAAGTGCCATTAGAGATGATTGAGTCCATCTCATTCTTAATGGCATCTTTCCAGTGCTTACCTTTAGAAGAAGCCATAGCATCACAATAAGTGGGGGGATCACCCTCGATTTGGTAAGCAATAAAATCACTTCCCAAATCCTTGGCAATTCTTGGTTCTTTAGTTCTCCTAGGTTTCAACTCCTCTACTTGATTGGGTTCAAAACAGAAAAAGCTAGCCCCCACATTAAACATCTTTTCCACTTGACTAGGAATAGAACCAGATGTGGTGGCTAGATCATCTGAAGTCATATTTTGAGGTAATCTAGTCTTCATAAGAAAGACATCCTTAAAAAATGTAGCATCACAAAGCTCAACAATAGTGTTGACATCTATGCCTAAAATCTCAGATTTTATAACAAAAAATCTATAGACATAGCTATTATCAACATAGCCCAGAAATATCGCGTTAATTGTTTTAGTCCAAGCTTCTTCCTCTTGTGTTCTGAGACAACCACTTTTGCAAGGCAGCCCCACACTTTGAAGTATTTCAAACTTGGTTTCCTATTTCTCCAAATATCAAATGGACTACTTTCTTTATGCTTGAGGGGAACTCTACAGAATATGGCAAAGCTTCGCCCCACATGTACGTAGGTAATCCTGAGCTTTTCAAGAGAGCATTAACCATGTCAGTTAGGATCCTATTCTTTCACTCTGCTATCCCATTAGATTGAGGGGAATATGGGGTCGTCACTTCATGAACTATACCAAAAGCTTGACCTCGTTCATCAAATAAGTTGGATGTGTATTCCCCTCCTCTATCTGACCTCAGTCTCTTAGGAGTCTTCTTAGTTTGTGTTTCTGCTTATTTTTTAAAGATGAGGAATTTACTTAATGCCTCATCCTTAAACTTAACCAAATACACATAGTAGCATTTACTATCGTCATCTATAAAGGTGATAAAATATTTTTTATTGTCCCTAGTCAACACACCGTTAACTCGCAGATATCTGTGTGCACTAAATCTAGAACCACAGTATCTCTAGTAATAGAGTGAAAAAGCTTCATAATTTGTTTAGCCTGTACTCATATCTCACATTTCTTAGTTTTCTCTATGGTCTATTCAGAAATCATATTTAATTTCATCATTCTTTTTAAAGAATTGAAATTTATATGACCAAATCTACTATGCCATATATCACAAGATTCAATATTAATGCAAATAGATTGAATCGAATGAAAACTAACATTATTTTGAGCATTTCTAGATGATACATCCACATCACATCTCATTTTAAATAATAGATCAAAATCTGCCAAATACCCCATTTCCATAGAATATTCCATGTCTCAACATAACAACTTTATTACATTTAAAGTTTAACTCAAAACCCTCTCTAACTAACAGGGATCCAGAAAGAACATTCTTTTTCACAACGGGAACATGCAACACCCTGCGTAGTGTCTAGACTCGCCCCAACAAAAACCTCAAGTCCACACGTTTGAATCCCAGCACCTTGGCTGCAGAGTCGTTCCCCATCTTCACAGTCCCGCCACTGCAAGCCTAATAGGAAGAAAAGAATGATCTATTAATACAAATATATACATTGGCTCTAGTATCCATGAGCCATTTAGTAGGATCATGAATAACATAGAGTTCGGGTTTTATTGAGACATAACCCATTGCTAGCCCCGGCCTTCTTGGTAATCACATTCACCTAAGGATTCCCATCTGTGGTCTTCTATTGAGCTTTATTAGATGGACAATCCTTCTTCCAATGCCCAACCTGCCCACAGTGCCATCATGCTTTGTTCTTAGATTTCTTCTGGATCCTAGGTTTGACCTTCATTTTGCTTTTATTATTTTTATTTTTATTCTCCTTGCCTTTAGATGTCATGATATTCACTTTAAACTCCACAGGCATTACAGGTTTCTATTTCTTATGCTCTTTTCTCAATAGCAATAGCTATCATCTAGTCATCTAGAGAAATCTTTCCTTTCCTATGCTTGAGAGTCATCCCGAAGTCCTCCCAATATTTAGGGAATTTCTCAATGATGGACATAACTTGAAACTTCATAGGAAGTTTCATTGCAGCCTCTGCTAAACCATGGAATAATAACAGAAATTCATGTGCCTACTCAGACACCGATTTACCCTCAGCCATTTGGAACTTAAGGAATTTTGCAATAGAGTATTTTTTAATACCAAGATCCTCGGTATTATACTTCTTGTCCAACTCCTCCCATAGCCCCTTCACAGTGGATGTGGACGTAGACGTGTTATACACATCAAACAACACATTAGAAAATGCCAATAAGATGCAACCATGGCAAATACAGTTGCACTCATTCCATACATCCACCGCCTTTTGGCCTTCAGGAGTGGGTTTTTCCTTATCCAAAATCAAGCAATCGATTTCCAACGCCGAGATCAAATCAATGGTGGTCAACCAAATTCTCATGTGTTGTTGCCAGTGCTTGAAATTTTGCCCACCAAGTTTACGAGACATACTAGATAAGTCCACGTGATTTGAAAGTAATTGACGGCATCCCAAATATTTTAGATCTAAGTGATACCTTCTCTAAGATTGTTGAAGTAAATGCATATAAGAAATAAATAAATAAAAACATATGCATTTCCAATATTTTTGAATAGGTCAAAAATATTAAATCAAGCAAGTCAAACATGATTTGGCGAGATCTAGAATAAAATAAAGAACAAATAACATGCAATAACACAAATAAACAAAACAAGAAGGGGTTAGATTTTACTTAGATCGAAGTGCCTATTAAGGACTTCCCTTAGAGAAGGTATCACCTCCAACAATACCAGTGCATCGGGGTCTGACGAACTCCTCCCAAGATACGACGATCCACCTCCAAGATTTGGCGCACTTCGATCTTGGATATCCTCGAAAACCATCTCAGGAGAATGAAACCGAGGCAATTTGGTTTCCAACCAAATTCCTTATTGATCTACCAATTTAATGATTTGATCAACCAAAAACTTCTCGTGGATCTCTCAATCTCTTTGTGCAAGATCGACAAAAGTGATTAGAGATTTTTTTACCAATCTCATGTCAAGCAAACGCACCAAGAAAGAGAGACAAAAATGAGAGAGAGGGGGAGAGAGTGGTGAGAGCTTTTCTGCTCTTGTTGTGTGTCAAATGAGAGTCCCTTGTAGCCCTTATATAGAGCCCACGACCAAACATTTATGGAAATTTCCATTTTATGAAAATACAGCAATTAATCGACCAATTAAGTCCCATTGATCGACCAAAATAAATTGGTTGATCAAACTTGACTTTTTGGTCGACCAAATCAATTAATCGACCAAACTTAACTCATTGATCGACCAAAACAATTGGTCGACCAATTTTACCTTTTGATCGACCAATCCAAGCCAAAATCATGAGATTAAAAGTTCGTAGCAAAAAGAGTCCAAGTTTCAAGTTTCAAATTGATTCTCACCTGAGCTTGAGCAGAAGCCAAAGCTGAGCCGTGTCAAGCTGAGGCACGTGCGTGAGTGCATGATCCCCAGTCACACCTCTTACTCTTTGCTAAATAAGCCATGGGAGGTAGAAGCCTTTTACACCCACCAAGAGATTTATCCACTTCCAGTATGAGACTCAAAACCTCTCTCAAAGCTCATTGATTTCAACGTGAATTTTCACATCACCATATAATAATTGCAACCTGATTGATGCAATTAGGCTCTCAAATCCAACATCCTTTTATCCTGCCTACAAGTTCTACATGGTAGATATAAGATTCATGAAGATGGAAGCTAGGAGACAAGGAGAAGATCCATATGGAAAACCTATAAGATCTCAAGCACATGATAGAAGGATGGGTTGAATAGTGTAGGGAAATTAAAAAATGCAACAAAATTCAATCCATAGATAAGGTGCAAGATTTTAGAGTGGTTCCCAACACGTAGGTCAATCTAATACCCAAGTCTCCCAACTTGACATTTTTAAAACCTAATTTTCTCTCCTTGGGAGAATCAAAATCCACTAACGAGTTACCTCTAATGAAGTTGTATGCCCTTGGTGAGCCATATGATTATGTAATTAGTACGTGAATTAGATATGTCTTCTTCATTCATCTGAATAAATGAATTGTTTAGAAAGACTATGTGTTATCAATCCAGATTGTAGTTTTGGGATCACTTGCACAAAGGCTTGATCAGATATGTGAGGATAGTGGGTCAACTATCCAAAACGATTTTGGATAATGGATACAAGATACAGATCTGTATATGATCACTATCATAAATTCATTGTCTTGATCATAGTTTGTAGTCTCAGAAGAGATGGCATTCTTCTTTATTTATCATGTGAGATGGACACCTAATTGAATTCCTAGTGAAAGGAGTTCCATAAGAAATGGAGATTCTAGAATTGTCACATGAGCATAATCAAGGATTTGATCAGTGGAACTAAGGTCGTGAAAGCCCTCTTTTTGTAATGAGTTGGGCCTAAACCTTAGTCTAATAAGAAAACTATCTCTGACAACCTATTGTGTATGAGTCTAGTGGATCCAAAACAACCATCTAACATGCCTAAATTGCTATGGTTAGAAATGCATCATTGTAGTGTGATTAGAGCATCAATTTCAATAATTCATATCAAATTGTGAGTGTGATCCGCTTCCGAAAGGGGGACGAAAATTTGACTTTATCTTGCGAGAAGCATCCCGGGTGTGGGACAAGCTTCTCTTGAGCTTTAGAGAGGGAGAGAAGAGAAGAGATGAGAATTTTGTGTGGAGGGGGTCTCCTTTTATAGTTGCAAGGAGTGAGGGCAATTTGGTCATTTAAATCTCAAAACGTTAAATAAGGGTTCTTTAGTGACGGATAAAACCGTCGCTAAAGCCCCATCATGGGCGACGTGTGCTGCCCGCCCATCTTCCGTGCGCTCAATGCCTTCCCACGTTCAGTTGATCTTAGCCATCCGATCGTGAGATTGGATGGCTTAACTCACCCCTCCGCCCGCGTGCGATCTCGCGTGAGGCGAGGGCGTAAGATAGTGCGTGAAACGGATTGAGCGCCCACAGCCGCTGGATCTCGATTGTGCGGTCGATCGGGCACACGCCTCCGCTCCAATTGCAGCGCGGCAAGGCTCGAACACGCACCTACGCTTCTCGTTAGAGCACTCGACCAACGCGCTGTGGGCGTGTTTGTGTCAAGCGCTTAACTTAAGCGCAGGCGCGTCGCAGTCGTTGGATCTTGATCTAACGGCGGGGAAGGGTTGATGCAGAGGCCTTCAGCTGATGCGTGCGGTCGATTGGGTGGCCGAGATGGGGCCACGTGGCTCCATCTTGGCCGTCCTTTCGGATGATGTAGATGGTGCCACGGGTGTCGGATTGACTCGATTTTCGCGTTGTTAGGCTGCGATCGTCGATCTGAATCCATCCGTGTGGTCAGATTTGTCGTTTGAAGTGCGAATTCATACCATTTTGGCTCTTGACCATCTAGGGTTCCCCGGTCTCTATCTGATGCTGCATATATCTGATTAGGGTGATCTTGGAGTCGTTGAACTCCAATCGTTGCCCTGATCACATCTGTACGGTTGGATCTTCGATTCAAGGCCTTGATAAAAAGTTTGCCCTATCCCTAAACATAAAAGGAGATAATTAACCTCCATTTTATTCAAACTAATTTAAATGCAAGATGATGTATGTTATGCAATATTTATAGTATGCAATGCAATCTTATGCTTAAGAACATGCATAAATAGACATCTTAAATAGTGTAAACATGTTTACATCATACCCCCATGCCTATCTTTCGCTGGTCCCTAGCAAAACTACATGATATTTTTAAATGAATTAGGTTGGATTATTTGGGCATGAGTTATTTTCAATTATTAAGAAAATATTTACTTAGGATTTGAACTTTCAAAGGCACAACAGTGCTCGAGTATTTGCCAAAATGCAGACCGCCTCAAGCTCTCTCCTTATTCAAAGAAAATCTTCTTGTTCTCTTTTTCCTCTTTTCTAATTTTTTTTTTTTTTGGATTTTCAAGTTTTAGGGTTAAAGAGTGACTTTCTACGGCCATTCAACTCACCCAAGATTTGATGAGAATCCTAAGTTTTAAGCATCTTATTGTGAATGTGATAGACTCATTGATCGGCAGTAAAAACGAACTTCAGATTTCTACGCCTCTAGGTGACCTTAAAAAGAGAATTCTGCCTAAAGGTGTATCTTTACAACCGCTAGCTTTCTCCCTACTTTTATTTTTATGGGGTCAACACAAGGATGAATCCAGTGTATATCTCCCCGATTTATTCTACTTCTCGGCTTCCTCCTAAGTGTTTTGGGAATTTTCAGTGCATTTATTAAGCTGGGTTCTGGACAACCGATCGATGAGCTGTTACTACCGACAACTTGCCAGCCATACTCGTGCGGTGAAGTGTGGCTTATTTCTTTCTTTCTTTTTTCTTTTCTCCTTTTCTTTTTTTTTATTTTCTTTTCTTTTTGACTCTTTTTTTTAAGTAGGTAGCTTCCCTGGTTTAAGATTTACCTAAAGGCAGCAAAAAGAGAAAGGTCCTGTGACTGGGCTCTGGACAACCTACCTATGGGCTGTTACCCATGATAACTTGACAGCCATATCACCCTAGAAGGTTCATTAGCTACTCAATTTCGGTTAGAACCACCGATTAATGAGTCAGTGACAAGATAGTGTGTAGATGCTTAAAACTTAAAATTCCCTCAAATCAGAGGGTGGGTTGATAAGTCATGTGCTTATCACCCAAACTTATTTACTCTAATTATAATAGAATTAAGATGGCGAGGACTCAAAAAATAAATCCACATTTTAGTGGATACACGGGCTGATTAAGTCCAAAGACCTGAAGGGTCTTTGTGTTCATATCATAATGTAGTATTTTCTAAGATTGAAAATTTTCTTAAACCTAAGTTCTCTTTCCTAATTCCAAAATTTTTTTTATATAAAGAAAATAAAATAAATCTACGGAGCTGACGAATAAATTCAGAGATGAATATCCACCCCCCCATGCCTATCTAATGCAATGTCCTCATTGTACTAAAAAGACATAAAACAGAGTGGAATAGAATAGAAAGCACTTGAATTGTGTAAATGTTAAGTTCGCTCCGAGATAAAAATTAAAAAGAACTATATACATGCTGAATTTAGTGCCTTCAGCTAGGCACACTATACGAAGAAGAGAAATAAAGAATTCACAGGTACAAGTCAGAATCAAAATAAAAAGATGAAACCTCGAACCTGCCAGCAGATGTCCACAGATGTGGACCAGATTGTGGTGCAGACCCATACCCCATAATCGAGAATATCTAAGGTTCTGGATAAAAATTACCCAAAACTTAAAATCAATATGCAAGCGGGGTCGGACCTGCGATTTATGAGGATGCAACCCAAAACCAAAAAGTTGGGTTACAGAGAATTCAACCTCCAAAGGATAATCAATGAATGTGTGGTTGGGTTGGACATCCTCAGAACAGATGTCGTAAGGGTTCTGGTTTGATGATTTCAGATGAATTGGAACCCTTAGACTTAGTCTTCTATTTCCTCCAAAGTTTGCTTCCTAAATCAGAACTTCCCAACTCCTATCCTCCTCAATCAGAATGTTAAATTCCGGGACCTCTTGCATATTAATCACCCCGTCTGAAATTTCCAAGTCTAAAAGATGTGGCTGAAACAGAATTGACTTGGGTCTAGTTATCTCAAAAAAAGAATCATCGATAAGCTCAATGGGGTGTAACTGACAATCAGGGCATTGGATTGAATCCTCCAGAAAATGCTATTCTAGATCCGTAATGTGAGCCCCAATAAGATCAGTTTCCTCGATTATTGGGCTATCAAATGATTTATCAGATTCCTCAGGCCCAATCATCTCATGGAAATCATATTCTATAAACTTGCGTGAGACTTCGCAAAATGAATCTTCACCATCAGAATCAAAGAAATCAAGATCCGTATTAATGTATGTTCCAAAATCATCTGTCACTTTCTGATCCAAGGAGACATATGTTTCCTTGTACCCTGGCCAGGGATCTAAGGTGAATAAATCAGATCATCCTTAATTGGTTGCTCTAATTCAATCTGGTCAGTCTCGTAATACTTGTTCCCCCTAATAGGTGCCTGAGCGGATTCTGACATTGGCTCTCCTAAAGGGAGTTTGTCCTGGGAAACATCCCACGATTGAATTAGAAACTCACCTCAATTTCACTAACTTCCCAAGTAGAAACTCACCCAGGTTCTTATCCTTTACATCCTGGAGCCAATCTGTTGGACGTACGGGTTGCTACACTAACGTGTTTGATTTTGGAAAACATATCGTTGTAGTTTGAAAGCGAAGAACTCGTGTTCAACAAATAAAATTTATACCGAAATGAAAATTTTGGGTCGAATACAGGGAGGCGGACGTTTGATTTACAAACTACGCGTTTATTTTTATTTGTCACGAAGTAATTCAATTTAAAACTATCTAACTATTTACAATAAATAGAAGAGAGAGAGAGTAAGAGAGAGAGAGAATATTACAAACTGAAATCAAAATGAGATGTAGAATAAACAAGGAATTTAATATCAAAAGGGATTGTTCATTACACTAAATATTACGACTAGAAAGCGGGAAAATGATTACACTAGAAAGCGGTAAATCTACTCTAGAAAGCAGTAAAAAGAATAGGGAGAGAGATATCCTCCTCGACGGTCGCTTGCAGGATGAGCCGGACGGGACGACGCTTGGACGAAGGAGGACGAAGCAGAAGAATGGGAACGGAGCAGCATGTCGTCCTCGTCGCGGGATCCACTTCCGAAGGGGGACAAAAATTTGGACTTTATCTCGCGAGAAGCATCCTGGGTGTGGGACAAGCTTCTCTTGAGCTTTGGAGAGGTAGAGAAGAGAAGGAAGGGATGAGAATTTCATGTGGAGGGGGTCTCCTTTTATAGTTGCAAGGAGTGGGCGCAAATTGGACATTGCATCTTTAAAACATTAAATAAGGGGTGTTTAGTGACGGATAAAACGTCGCTAAAGCCCCAACGTGGGCGTAGTGGGCACTGCCCGCGCGCGCCCGTTCGTCTGCTCGTGCCTAATGCTCGCAGCATGTTCAGTCGTCCACAGCCGTCCGATCGCGAGATCGAACGACCCAGATCGCACCTTCGCCCGCCTCACTGCGCATGCCCGCCCGCGTGCAATGCCGCGTGAAGCGCGGGCGTGCGATAGCGTGTCGACGCCATTGAGCATGGACGGCCGCTCGATCAAGATCCGACGCTCGCCCGCGCCCTTCGCCTGCTCGCTATGGCTCGAACTCGCATCCGCGCCTCGCGTTAAGGCGCGGGACCACTGTGCTGCCTCAGCCAAAAGGTCGTGCGGACGAATTCAGGGCGTCGCATCCACAGTCGTTGGATCTTGATCCAACGACGGAGAAGGGGCGGATGCGGGAGCTTCAGCGGTTGTGTGCAGGCGTTTGGGTGGCCGAGATGGCGCCACGTGGCGCCATCTTGGCCATCCATCTTCTGGATGTTGTCGATGGTGCCACGGGTGTTGAATTGACTCGATTTTTGCGTCGTTAGGCTGCAATCGTCGATTCGAATCCATCCGTGCAGTCGGATTTGTCATTTGAAGTATGGATTTACACCATCTTGGCTCTTGATCTTCTAGGATTTCCCGGTCACTATCTGATGCTACAGATGCCTGATTAGGGCGATCTTGGAGTCGTTGAACTCCAATCGTTACCTTGATCACATCTGTACGATTGGATCTTCAATTTGAGGCCCCGATAAAAAGTTTGCCCTATCCAAGCATATAAAAGGAGACAATTAACCTCCATTTTATTCAAACTACTCTAAATGCAAGATGATTCATGTTATGCAATATTTATAGCATGCAATGCAATCCTATACTTAAGAACATGCATAAATAGACATCTTAAGTAATGTAAATGTGTTTACATCACAATCCAACAAATACTTGTTCAAGTCATCAATCGTTTCAATCAGGGGCTCCAATCTTTCAATGGAAGGTATTGGCTGAACTTCTAAAGATTGTATGACATTCCTCAAGTAAGTCAGAACCTTATCTTGAACCTGGTTACCCTGAACTAAATGAGTTGGTTTAGGGTTGGGCGGGTTTGGGATCAATGCAAGGGAATTAACGAATTGAGATTCGTTATACCCTTTCTGATAATAAGTCATTTCAGATTGTTCAAAAGGTGGTGATGACCTAAAGGCAATGTAATCAAAGGATGGGTAAGAATCAGTGTATCCTTCTTGATTGTAGATCGTATTAGGTTGTCCATGAAAGGGTGACAATCTATAATCGATGTGTCTCTGAGAAGGATAGAAATCACAATCATAGTGTTCAGGGTTAGACCCTAAACATGGAGGTCCAGAACTATATCCCCAATCCGAGTTATCCCAACTAACTGATGGTTGATTACAGTACGAGTCGGGATAATCGTCATGTTGAGGATAATTCAAAACATGAGGGAAAGAGTGGGAATGTGTATAATATGTGGAAGGATTCATGATAAACGGGAGGAAGAAAGGCGCCTTGCAATACAAGCAATCAAACCTGTCCTTAAGTTGGCTAGCCTAAAGACCTATAGACTCCCAAAACTCGTCTTGAGATAGAGAAACGATTTGATCTGCTTCTGTCTATTCAATCCAACCAGTTAGAAGGAGGGACTGGGGAGAAGGTTCTTCCTTCAGCTTGCAACTCTGGTTCCTAGTGTACCCCCCAACCGCGATTGTTTGATTCTGCTCCCCTAGCTAGACATCAGATTGAACAGTAGAAACAGACTAATCGAAAATAATCTTGTTCTGGGCTTTGAAGAGCGAGTCGAATCCTTAAGGCCAACGTCTACTCTGTTTTGTTTAAGGCTAGGTTTGAATGTGCTTTGGAATGTGATGGGCCCTTTATCTGGGTTATGCCCTTAATGATTGATTGATTTGTGTGTGCGTGCACAACCAGTGATTTTCAAGCAAGATTACTTTTAATGCGGTGAATTTTAGGATTCAAATCTTGCTTACTAGCTTTTAGATTCAACTTTAGGTGTTTTTAAACAAGTTTTGTTGGCACACTATGTTTTAAAAGCATAGGTGAAGATGTTTTCCTTTAAAACTTAAAAGATTGTGGAGTATCTGGTAAATCCCTAAGACTTGAACCTAAACGGCAGCTACTTGATGAGTTGATTTTAATTGAAGTGGTGCGGCCCAATCAACTCAAACAATTGCCCTGTTGCACCACTTATTCAGGCACACAAGTGATTACCTAATCTGATTTTTACTCAATTATGTGTTTGGATGTGTGTACTGGCTCCAAAGGTTGGTTTACTGGTTGAGTTTGAAAATCAGATGAGGTTGTGTACCTCTGTGAGATTTTTTTTTTTTCTTTTTAAATGTGGAGGTTGAGGCGAGTGTGGGTGTCAAACAAACAAGCAAAACTAACCTTAGAGTTTATAAGAACACCTAGGTTGATTGATGTTTGTGTTATTATGTGGTGAAATGAAAACTAATTGGTAGGAGGTGGGGGATAACTTATAGAACCTTCAACAGCACTTTACTCCAATCTACCGCTTTTGCTTGTCTCAAAAGAGTGCCTGTAATCACAATAAGAAAGGAGAGAAGTGCGGTAAATGATTTGTAAGTTGGAAAACGTAAAAAAAAATCAAATAGCGTCGCCTTCCCGACAACGGCGCTAAAATGTTGAAGCTACTAGTTGCTATGCTCACGTGTTTGGTTTTGAAAAAACCTGTCATCGTAGTATGAAAGCGAAGAACTCGTGTTCAACAAATAAAATTTATACCGGAATAGAAATCCCGGGTCGAACTTAGGGAGGCGGTCGTTTGATTTAAAAATACGCGTTTGTTTTATTTATCATGAGGTAGAATAATTAATTAGAAATTGTCTATCTATTTACACTAAATAGAAGAGAGAGAGAATGAGAGAGAGAGAATATTACAAACAAAAATCAAAAAGCGATGTAGAATGAACATGTAATTCATTAACAACGAGATTGTTCATTACACAACTCATTACAACTAGAAAGCAGGAAAATGATTACACTAGAAAGCAGTAAATCTACTCTAGAAAGCAGTAAAAGAATGGAGAGAGAAATATCATCCTCGACGGTCGTTTGGAGGACAAGCCGGACGGGACGACGTCTGGAAGACGGGGAATAGAGCAGGATGAAGGAGGACGAAGCGAGAAGAACGGGAACGGGGCAGTATGTCGTCGTCGTCGCGAGATCCCCTTCCGAAAGGGGGACGAAAAATTGACTTTATCTCGCAAGAAACATCCCGGGTGTGGGACAAGCTTCTTTTGAGCTTTAGAGAGGGTGAGAAGAGAAGGAAGGGATGAGAATTTTGTGTAGAGGGGGTCTCCTTTTATAGTTGCAAGGAGTGAGGGCAATTTGGTCATTTAAATCTCAAAACATTAAATAAGGCGTCTTTAGTGACAGATAAAACCGTCTCTAAAGCCCCATCGTGGGTGACGTGTGCCGCCCGCCCATCTTCCACGTGCTCAACGCCTTCCCACGTTCAGCCGATCCTAGCCATCCGATAGTGAGATCGGACGGCTTAACTCACCCCTCCGCCCATCTCCTCTGCGCACAATGCATGCGTACGATCTCGCATGAGGCGTAGGCATGCGATAGCGCATTGTAACGACCCAGTTCCTGAGCCCCTACGAGACACGAGAACCGGACCGACTCAACTAATCCCAAGACCTAGTCGTCCAACGAGGAAGTAACCGAAAGAGCAGTAAAATAAACCACATTCAACATGAATATAACTAACAGTAAGAAAATACAGCAGCAAGGAAAGAAACTACTACAGTATATACCACCACAACAGTAGAACAACATTCATAACTAAATATGAACTGCAGGTAAAGAGAAGTACAACGGAAACAAGAACTACTCACTATAACGGAACAAAAAGAGGTACAAGAAACAGTGGTAACTCTACTGGACCCTACTCGACCCAGCGTCCTCTGCAGCCGCTGACCCTGGCTGCTCAACACCTGGTCCTGAAAGGTAACGAGTGTAACACATCAGCAAAACGCTGAGTAGAGTGGCAACTAAAACTAAAGAAACAGTAGAGTGTACAGTAGCTGTTAAGTTATGTTACTTTCTTTATTTAAGTCTTTCAATTATCTCACGATTTATCTATTTCTCAGATCTTTCACTTGATCTCGAATGTTCCTCGTGGGAACGATCTTGATTGCAGTCTTTTCCGAACAGTAGAAGTAGCACGTGGTGCTCTCCTGGCCGAGAGAGTCCCCCGTGGTGATCCTACTCTCAGTCAACCACCCCAAGGTCACTGACAAATGTAACGGTGACTACGGCACGCGCGGTAAACGCACGGGTAGCTAACCCGCACTGGCACGCGGTCAGTCGTTTCCATTAACGGGTGCGCCCAAAGCACAGCACGGAACCAGTACAGGGCAGAGCCCTCTCAGTAACAGGGGTCCAACCCCTCCACAGTAACCAAACAGGGGCCTTGTCCCTCCACAGTCCGCGCACCCTCGCCTGACTACCCTGGTTTGCCCCAGTGGGCCTAACAAGTCGGTGTGGGAGGCTAGCAGAACCCCGGGGCCCGTGGGGTTGCTAGTACCTCCCTACACTAGTAGCTCTCCTCGATACTACGTACACGAGGGCTAGCAAGTCGGTAGAGAGTGGCCAGTCCTAACCCCGGGTCCCTGGGCGGCTAGCTCTGCTCTGCACTAAACAGGGGGACAGTCGCTCTCCTTGGTACTTCGTACTCAAGGGCCAGCTCACTTCCCCAATTCTATTCCATTCACTTTCCAGGAGTTCTACTCCTACTTCCTCGTAGGATTCCAGCTCAGAACGTCTAAGTTTCACCTTCCAGTTTCACGTTATCACAATCCATGTTCTCAAACACGTTTATTTATTCAACAGGCAGCTGTTAATTCAATTACAGGCAGCTATTTGTTCCTTTCCATTTTTCCAAGACTGCAGTATTCATCTGTTCCACTAGTTTTCCCATCCTAGGATTCATGTCGTATCTTAGGATCTATCATACAATCTAGTTTTCCAGCCCTAGGATTCATGCAATGTCCTAGGTTCTATTTATGATTCCACAATTTAACAGGTTATACTTAAAAGCCACTCTACCAGGTACGACGGGAGTAATGGGGGCGTGATTGGGAATCCCGCGTGCCTCCGCGACCCCCAAGACTGCAACGGAACGAGGTCCTATCACAAGGATCAAACACAAGGAGTGTCTCAAAACAGTGTATAGCTACTGTAGACGGGTAGAGGATTCAATTCCGGAAAGAACGCAACTCGAAACGCGGAAAACGGAACCTGAACGGGCCCTCAACGGGTCGAAAATGACGACACTGTGCAAAATCAGACGTCTGGAACTTCTTCCAGACGTCTTAAAAAGTGGATCAGAGAATTACCTTGTTCTGCGTGGTTTTTCAGACATCCAGAAGCCTGCAGGGACATCTGCCTAGCTCCCAGACGTCCGATGGTCACCCCGGACGTCTGGAGGTCGCTCCCGCCGTCTGGTACTACAGCCAAACGTCTGATTCGCGTTGGATGGCGAATCACCGAGCCTGCGCGCACCCAACTCTCTCTCAGTACGGTCAGTCGACAGGAAGGAAGAAGATGGAAGAACTCACCTTTCAGACGTCTGGATGGTCTTCCAGACATCGCCCCCGCCGTCTGGCTATCAGCCCAGACATCTGATTCTGGAAATGTTTCCAGAATCAGGCCGCAACTCGCCCTCCGCTCGCGACGCCGCGCCTCGTCGCACCTCGTGCGCTTGCTGCTCGGACCGCAGCAGTCCCCCCCGTGTCGCCCCGCGCCCGCTACGTTCCCCGCCGGCCGGCCCTGGCAGCCCCGGCGAGCTCGCCCTCATGGCTGAGCGCCGCTCTCGCACGCAGCACCTCCTCCGCGCTCACTGCGGCCGCCGCTGCCGCTGCAACCTCGCGCTCGCTCTCGCGCTCACTGGCTGAAGGAGAAGAGGAAGGAGGCGGTGGTGACGGAAGAGCGTGTGGCCTTTTAAGGCCGCGCGAGGAGGAGAGAGAAGGAGCGCGGCAGGGGAATCTATAGCCGCAGGAGGAAGGAATAAGCGAATATGCGGGTCTGCACGCTCAGGCGCGCAGACGACCCGCACGTGTCAAAGATAACAGATTTACAGACGTCTGGCAACGATCCCAGACGTCTGGTTCGACGTCTGGCCCACCTCCCAGACGTCTTAAAAGACGTCTGGGGCACGCGTGAAACGAATTGAGCGCCTGCAGCCACTGGATCGCGATCGTGCGGTCAATCGGGCGCACGCCTTCACTCCAATTGCAGCGTGGTGAGGATCGAACGCGCGCCTGCGCTCCACGTTAGAGCGCTCGACCAACGCGTTGTGGGCGCGTTTGTGTCGAGCGCTTAACTTAAGTGCGGACGCGTCGCAGCTGTTCGATCTTGATCCAACGACTGGGAAGGGTTGATACGTTGGGTGGCTGAGATGGCGCCACATGGCACCATCTTGGCCGTCCATCTTCTGGATGATGTAGATGGTGCCAAGGGTGTTGGATTGACTCGATTTTTATGCTGTTAGGCTGCAATTGTCGATCCGAATCCATCCGTGCGGTTGGATTTGTCGTTTAAAGTGTGGATTCACACCACCTTGGCCCTTGATCTTCTAGGGTTCCCCGATCTCTATCTGATGCTACAGATATCTGATTAGGGCGATCTTGGAGTCATTGAACTTCAATCGTCGCCCTGATCACATCTGTACGGTTGGATCTTTGATCCGAGGCTCCGATAAAAAGTTTGCCCTGTCCATGAACATAAAAGAAGACAATTAACCTCCATTTTATTCAAACTAATCTGAATGCAAGATGATGTATGTTATGCAATATTTATAGCATGCAATGCAATCTTATGCTTAAGAACATACATAAATAGACATCTTAAGTAGTGTAAACATGTTTACATCATGGGACTATCTCCCACTCCTCTTTCGCACAGATGTGTGAGGTGTTATCCTCAAATTGAGTTGCTGGTGCTGCTACTTTGTCTGATTGGAAGCCGCAATTGAGCCCCTGTGATGTTTCCGCAGCAGCTGGGAGTTGAACGGTAGCTGGAGATGGTCAGAGCACAGTGGTTGTTACGACCCAATTCCCAGATCCCTACAGGACCCGAGATCGGCTTGCCTCGACTAATCCCAAGACTTAGTCGTCCAACAAGAAATAACCAAAAGCAGGAAAGTAAACCACATTCACATATGCAATATAACTAAACAGCAGAAATGTACAAGCAGTAGAGAAAAATAAATCTGCTGTTTCAGTACATACCACCACAACAACAATAACAACGGAAAGCGGAAAGTAAACAGTAGTACCAGAACAGTAACTAAAAGTCCATTACTTACTACAACAGCAGAGAAAAGGAAAAGAAAGTGCTGAAGAAACTACAGCTGGGCTCGACTGGGCCCAGCACCCTCCGTAGTTGGAAGCTCGGGCTGCTCAACTCTTGGTCCTGAACAGTGCTATGAAAAGACAGAGTCAGCGAATGCTGAGTAGAGTGGTATCTATATTATCTAAGTACAAAACACTAAAAGCAACAGGTTTAATTCTCATTTCTATTTATCTGTCTTATATATATTCCCGTTTTACCAATTTCTCTCAAGCATCCAGATATTCTTGATCTTGCATGTCCTCGTGGGAACGATCTTGATTGCAGTCTTTTCCGTAGAGTAAAAGGTACACGTGGTGCTCTCTCGGTCGGGAGAGTCCCCCGTGGTAGTCCTACACCCAGTCAACCACCCCGAGGTCACTGTCAAGACATAGTGGTGACTACGACACGCATGATAAGCGTACGGGTAGCTACCCCGCACTAACACGCAGTCAGTCATTTCCGCTAGCGGGTACGCCCAAAGTACAACACATAATAGTATAGGGCCTTGCCCTCTCAGAACAGGGGTCTCGCCCCTCCACATTCCTCGCACTCTCATCTGACTACCTCAGTTTGCCCAGAGGGTCTAACAAGTGGGTGTAGGGTGGCTAGCTGAACCCCGGGCCTCGTGGGGTGGCTAGCTTCCTCCCTATACTAGTAGCTCGCCTCAGTACCACGTACACGAGGGCCAACAGGAGTTGGTGTAGAGTGGCCAATTCTAACCCCAGGTCTCAACCCAAGGGAGGCTAGCTGTTTTGGGACGCTCTCGATCGGGTTTTAAAGAATAACACATTGTAATATAGCCGAAAAAGCATTCAAACAAATAGAGAATTTTATTACTCGAAAATCGGAGTATCCGAGGTCGAACATAGGGAGCAATCTCAGTACTTTTAAAAATTAAAGAATACAACTTTTAAATGAAAAAATAATTGATTCAAAGAGAGAGAGCTATAAAAAGAATTGCTAAAAGATAACAGGATTGGACGTCTGATTTCTATATCAGACGTCTTAAATGCAACTATTCTTCTTCCTATTTTGATTCTGTCTTGGCCTTCTCTGATTTTTGCTTTCTCTTCTCTCTTCTGCCTTCTTCTTCTTCTTCGTAGGCTCTTTTTCTTCTTTTCTTCTGATCTACAGGTCTTCTTCTTCCTTGAACTTCTTTCTCTTCTTTTCTCTTTCCTACGAAGGCTTCTCCTTCCTTGGTCTTCTTCCTTCTCTCTACAGTCCTTCTTTCTTCTTTCTCTTCTCTGCCTCGCTCAGCCTCTTCTTCTGCTTCTTCTTCTTTTTCTTCTTTGGCTAAGTTTCTTCTCTTCAACGCCCGGCCTGCCTGCACTATGAGGAAGCAAAACCTACCCTGTCCCTCTATCCGCGCGTCTCTCTCTCTGCAATCCACTCAAGGATGCTCTCCCAGAGCCATAGGTAATCGGGTCGGATTTTGCACCCGGGACCAGGCGCATCGGTGTGTGGGTGATGCGCGAGGTGTGCTCAGAATGGGTCGGGTCGAAGCCCACCAGATCTGCGAGATGAAACCGCGGACGAGGCGAGCGCTAAGTGAGGGACCTCACCCCTGTGCGTTCAGAGGCAACGAGAAGATAACACAAATTCACTTTATATCATACCTGCGCTTCGTATTTCGCCGATGTGGGACTATTAGTCCTGCCCCGCTCTCGCACGCGCCCGCAGAAGACTCTTCGTGCAATTGCCAAGGCTACGGGCTTCGCTGCTCTCCTTGCTGGACCAGATGTCTTCGCACTGCTCGCCTGAGTCCGCTGCACCTGAAGGCTGGAGGTCCTGAAGCTTGGAGCTGCTCCGAAGCTGCTTCAACCGTCAATGGCGGCAAGGGCTGGAATACTGCCAAACACAAAACAAGCCTCTCAGCTTAATCAGACCAGCTGGGGACCTTCGCCGTGGCACGAAGAAGGTGGTGCACGGTGCAGCAAGTTGTGGGACGGCCTAGGAGTGCGTGCCTAGGTCGTCCTGTGATCGGAAGTGTGGGGGTGTTCAGGGGGCTGTGGTGGAGGCGTAGAGGGATGGTGGATGGGCGGAGGTTGTTCCTTGTGGTGAGGCAGAGCTTATGAGATGGTTGGAGAGGCGTGTGGAGGGGCGGAATGATGGGGGCGACTCGCCGGAGGTCGGCCGGTGACGTGGAAGATGAGGGTGGTCAGGCAGTGTCGAGGGGCAATTAAATGAAATTTAAGGGGGAAAAGAGAGAGGGGAAAATGGAGAATGTATCTGGAGTGTTCTGGAAGGGAGGGAGGCAGTGGAGTGGATGGCTCGTAGCTGCCGTCGTCGGAGAAGAACCCTGAGGGAGGGAGCAGCGACGAGGACGAGGTCAGGGGAATGCACGCTTGGTACTGCGCGACGCGGGAGGAAGAGGCGAAGTGGACTCTGCTGCTGGTATGGCAGCAGAGCGACGAGAAGGAAGGGAGGAGGTTGCCGGAGCTTGCGGGTTCCTTGGCCGGAGATGGAGGAGAGGAAAATTTGGGGGAATCTCCGCCAAGACAAGTCTGAAATTCATCGGCCGGGTTTGGGGATTCTTTTATAGGTGCTGGCCAAACTTTCTAGTGCGTGGAGAGAGCGCAATCATCTCCGACGGCTCGCCGGAGAAAGAAAGAGGGTGGATACCCAAATCCCTCGTGCGTTCGCACGAGAGATTGGGTTCACACCAGAGATCGTGATTGGCCTTAGATGGAAGGGAATTCCTCAGAGAATCTCCCTTCCATTTCTGGGAGGGGATCTCTGGGGAATCAGAGAGTATTCCCTCTCTAAACCTCATCGGAGGTCGATTCTACCCTAACAATGGCGACAGGACTTGATTGCAAAGGTGGCGAGGAAATTAGGGGGCTCTCTGCAATGATTTTCAAAAGATAGGGGCCAAATTATGATTTGGGTGTACTAAATTGCAAAGTAGGTCAAGATGACCTCCCCTTAGGTCCAAATTTTAGTACAAACCTAATTTGGACCTAAGGAATCCAATGGTGAAGTTGGATTTTATGTTTGACCACGTTTGACTGGATATTTTGTGTAAAAATCCAACTTAGGTTAGTTAATGAGCTAGGACCCTAATCTAGGTCAAACTAGGTTCCAAAGGCCAAATTAAGTGTTCTAAACCCTAAGAAATATTTTTCCATGATTTTTAGAGGGTTTACTTGATTTTTATCCTGATCGGAACCTTGTTAATTTAAGCAGGTCTATTTTAGGGTGACCAAATGTCATTTAATTCCTAAATTGCACATGAACCCATTTCTGATTGACTCAACCCACTTTTTATCTTATTTAGACCATTTGACCTGTGTTTTGCCTCTGAGAAATCCCGTTTATGTACTGCAGTGGTAAAATTACAGTTTTAACCTTTATTTCATGTTTTCTTCTCAGAGCACTTATTCCTTCATTTAGGCCTTCTTATAAGTTATGTAGGAGCTTTTATATTCTTTATTGGGTCAAAATGAGCTAGTTATGGATCATGATGAGGCTCTCATCACTAGCTCCGCTCTACACAAAATGGGACAGTTGCTCTCCTTGGTACCACATACTCAAGGGCGAGCACACTTCCCGTCTACATTCCAGGTTTCCATCTATCCACAGGAGTTCTACTCCTAATTCCCTGCAGGGTTCATGCTCATGTTCACCTCATTTATTCCAATCCAGATTTCACCTTTCACAATTCATTTCTCACCCATATACAGGCAGCTCGTGTTCCCATAATTCAATACATGCAACTGGTGATTTCACAGGTAATTGTTCATTAAATACAGGAAGCTCATATTCTAATAAGCAACTCACAATTATATTACAGGCAATTGTTAGCTGATGAGAGCCTCATCATTAGCCCTAACTAGCTCATTTTGACCTAAGAAAGAGAATAAGAGCTCCTACATAACCTAGAGGAGGGCTTAATTCAAGGAATAAGTGTTTTGAGAAGAAAATATGAAATAAAGGTTAAAATTGTAATTTTACCATTACAGTACATAAATGAGATTTCTCAGAGGCAAAACATAGGTCAAATGATCTGAATAAGATGAAAAGTGGGTTGGTTCAATCAGAAATGGGTTCATGTGCAATCCAGGAATTAAATGACATCTTGTAACCCTAAAACAGATCCGCTTAATTCAACAAGGTTCTGGTCAGGATAAAAATTAAGTAAACCCTCTAAAATTCATGGAAAAATATCCCCTAGGGTTTAGAACCTTCAAATTGGCCTTTGGAACCTATTTTGACCTAGATTGGGGTCCTAGCTCATCAATTGATCTAATTTAGGTTTTTATGCAAAATGTCCAGTCAAACGTGGTCAAACATAAAATTCAACTTCACCATTGGATTCCTTAGGTCCAAATTAGGTTTGTACCAAAATTTGGACCTAAGGGGAGGTCATCTTGGCCTACTTTGCAAAATAGTACACCTAATTACATTTTAGCCCCTACCTTTTGAAAATCATTACACAGACCCCCCTAACTTCCTCGCCACTCCTACAAATAGGTCCCTCCACCATTAATGGGGAGAAATCCTACTCCGGCGAGGAATGGAGCGGGAGTACTCCCTGATTCCTCAGAGATCTCCCAGATTTGGAAGGGAGATTCTTTGAGGAATTCCCTTCCATCTGAGCTCGATCCTAATCCCCGATTCACACCCAATCTCTCGTGCGAACACACAAGAGATTTGGGTATCCCACAGATTTCCTACTTCAGTGAGGACTCTTGCGTTTGGAGGCTTGTCTTCCAAGCACAAGAGCCCCTGCCAGTGCCTATAAAATGATCCTCAACCCTGGCCGCACCTCTTTAGCTCGACTTGGCCAGAGATTCACCCCACTTTCATCTTCTTCTCCTCTAGTCAAGTAGTCCAGTGAGCTCCGGCGAGCCTCCCTCCTGTTTCTCGTCGCTCTGCCACAATACCAATGGCAGAGCTGTCCTCACCATCTTCTTCCATGTCGCGCAACACCCCTGCGAGCATCTATAGCCTCGTCGTCACCGCCGTCTCCCTCCATTGGATACCATCTTCTCCGACGACAGCAGGTACTGCCAGTCGCCATCTCTCCGCCTTCGTCCACTTAATTATGTTAGACTTACTCCTCTCTATCCCTTCTTCAATTCCCCTCAATCTATTTCACGAATTACCCCTCGACTGCCACTGTCCACCACCATCTTCCCCATCTCCGGCCAACCTCCGGCGAGACGCATCCATCACTCCACACCTCCACACGTCTCGCCACCGACTTTTTCACCTCCGCCATCGACCACTGAACATTTTCCACGCACTCATAGACCGCCAACACCTCCCTAAATGCCCCCCGACCTAACCCATAAGCCCGGCCATAGAGCGACCTAGGCATGCACGCCTAGGTCACCCTGTGGCCTGCCACCTACAGTCCCACCTTCGCCTTGATACGGCGAAGCTGCCCATGTATTTTAATGGGGCCACTAGGTCGTATTCATGTGTGGCAGATCTGAGCACCAGCCGCCATTAGCGACGGCTCGAGAAGGTCCCAAGCTTGCTCTAGGCTGAAGCACTCCAGGGTCTCAGGTCTAGAAGGCTTGGGTTGGTCTCGCGCATTCATCTATCTAGGAAATTAGCTCTGCGAGGCCTCCAATTGCGACAATTGTGCAAGGTCATCTGCCTGCAGGTGTGCGTAAAAGCGAGTGGGACATTTAGTCCCACCTCGTGAACGCATGAGTGAGGCGCGTGCAATAAATTGATTTTGTGTTTTACTCTATTCGCCTCGAGACACACATGGGGTGAGGTCCCTTCCCTTACCACGCCTCGTTCGTGACATATCCCCCGAGGACTTGGCACCCGACCCGACCGAGCACTCCTCGCGCACCACACCCACGTCGGTGCGCCTGGACCCAGGCACGCGACCCGACCCAATTACACGGCTCTGGGAAAGCGTGCCGAAGAGAGATACACAGAGAGAGACACACGGGGAGGGTAGGGGAATAGATTTTGCTATGTGGTGATTGTCCAGGAAGAGAAAGCTAAGGGAGGAAGAGGCGCAGCAAGAGAAGGAGAGGAAGAAGAGAGACACACTGTAGCAGAGGAGCGGCAGACCAAGGGAATAAAAAGAAGAAGGAAGGAAGAGAAAACGCCGGAGGAGAGCTAAGGTTGAAGAAGGAAGAAGCTAAGAAAGAAAGAACTCATGAGGAGAGCCAGGGAATACATCACAAAAGGAGAGTTCAGAGAGTGTGCAACAGACTAGTACGTAGAGGAACTCGCGAGGAAAGTACAGGTATTTCGTTTGCGTAAAACAGGCCCCGATCGAACTCTAACAAGTCAAAAACATGCCTACTGTTCAAAATTAGACATCTGGGAATAATCTCAGATGTCTTAAAGGCGTCAGTTCTTACCTTAAGTCCCTACGGTATCCTCAGACGTCCAGACCTTCTCTGCGATCATCTGAAGGCAGTTCCAGATGTCGGAGAATGCCTTCAGTCGTCTGGATGCACCTCCGGACGTCTGGTGATGTGTTCAGACGTCCAAAAGCGCGTGGGAAAGAGTTTCGCGTTCCTTCCAAAGCTGCACCTGCGTACCAAATCGCAAGCACGATCAGCCGACAATAACCCTTGCACTACGATATGCATGGCACAGGGAGATACGTACCTTGTGATAAATGTGCTTTTAGACGTCTGGCCTTAGCTCCAGACATCCAGGTACCCCGCCAGTCGTCTGGACTCTACTCTAGACGCCTGATACTGGAAAACTTTCAGTACCAGGAACTCCTCACAGCTCTCTCCGCTCGCTCCGCCTCACGTCGCAGCAACTCCAGCCACTGCAGAGGGCCGGGAGGCCACCTCCCCGAGCCCTCTCCTCCTCCCACACGAGCTCGCCGGTGGCCGTGTGAGCTCCGTTGAGCTTCCACCAATGCTCCTTCGACCTTAGACCTCCTCCTCCTCCCACACTCTCCTCCTCACTCGCCCCCTCTCGTCGCTCCCTTACAAGCATTGAAGGTGGTGGTGGCTGGTGTGTGGAGTGGAGAGGAGATAAGAGGGGGGTTTAAATAGGAGATGTGGGGTTTAGGGTTTGGGGAAGAATGAGGAAGGGAGAGAGAAGAGGACAGTCTTTGCACGCTACCCACGTGCAGAGTACAATGCATAGTACGAAAATTCCACTTTCAGATGTCTGGGAACGGGTCTAGACATCTGACTAGGACCCCAAACGTCTTAAAAGGTTACAAAGTAATGGGTCCTTATAGTGGTCTTCGACGGAGAAGGTGACGGCGGAGGGGAGATCCTGCGAGCATTGAAAAACATGAATACGCGTTCTAGGCCCCAATTAGCGAGTTCATGAGCATTGCCAGAGCATGGCAAGTGTGAGGGTGGTATTCTTCTGGCGTTCAGTGGTCGGTGGAGGTGTGGCGGTGACAGAGATGGATGCGGGTAATGGGTTTGTTCGGCGGGGAAAAGGAGTGATCAAAAGTCCCAATAGGTTTAGGGCTTTTGATTAGGGAGTCGCGGCAGAGCTTTTAGTGGTGGTGATGTGTGGTTTGGATGCGTGTGTTGGCTGGGCAAGCTCACCAGAGCTTCGTTAGCCGTGAAGAAGACGAAAGGGGAGAGCGGTGAGCATCGGTCAAAATAGGGAGATAAGGGGTTAAGGAGACACTAGAGATAAAGGGGGAGAGATGGACCTAACTAGCAGATGAAAGGAGGGAGAATTGGCATGCCGGTGTGATTGTCAGCGTCGGAGAAGGTGAAACCTCTGAAGATGAGGACAACGTGGAAGAAAGGGTCTAGGAGCTCCTGCTTGCTATAGCGAGAAGCGAAAGGAGAGGAAGAAGATCCCTCTGCCTATTGTACGTGGCAGAGGGTGACGATGGAGGATTGGGGGGCTCACCAGAGCTTGATCGAAGCAGGCTGGAGGAAGGAGAGAAAGAGGTGTTTTGGCCTTAAATCTTGTTAAGGAGGATGATTAGCACATGAGGATCTTATATAGAGCTCCAGAACAAGCTCTAAACAAAGGAAGAGGCTTGATTGAGCTTATTTTAGGAATCAAGAGTTCCCATATATTTCATGCATTCGTACGATATCCTTTCTATGAATCAGGATCCAATATCTTGATTAAATTGATCTCTAATGTCTGAACACCAATCCCACCAAATTTGGTGGGATTTTGTGGTGATTTGATTGGGTTTTAACTCGGTCAAATGTCGGTGCTTGCCCTGTTGACCACCAATGGCGGAAAGGACCAAAGTGTGAAGAAGACGATGAAGCTAGGGGGGTAAATGCAGTAAATTTTGAAAGCTAGGGGCTTAGGTGTGAAGAATAGAGTTTTAAGGGACTAGATTGCAAACTAGGTCAAGATAAACTCTGATGGACCTAAATTTTGATATCAACCTAATTTGGATCCAAGGAATCTAATGGTGAAGTTAGATTTCAGTTTTGACCATGTTTGACTAAGCAATTTGCATAGAAGCCCAAATTAGGGTAAAATTCCGTATGAAGATCTGTTTAAGGTCAAAATGGGTTCAGATGGTCAAATCAAGAGTACCAAACCTCTCAGAATATTTCTCTGTGAATTTTAGGAGGTTTATATGAATTTTATCCAGACCAAAATCTCCTCAATTCAAGCGGGCCTGAAATTAGGGTTTTGGGTGCTATTGCGGTTCTCAGAACGCGTGAAACCCCGTTTCTGTATGTGTGGACCCACTCTTTAGACTTTAATGCTCAATAGATCTTTAGTTAACCCCTGAAAAATCCTGTGGTTACTCTGTATTCATGGTGTGATGTTAAACTGTAGAATTAACCCTATTTTAATGTTATCTCAAAATGGATTTGCGTGGAATTACGATTCTCAGGCGATCATTTTAGGAGCATTTGTCACTTGATTTCCACTAATTTAAGTTATTTATGGCTAATGATGGTGTTACCATCAGGAAGAGAAGTCCTAAGCTAATTGAAAGATAGGAGGCATTGAGTTACCTGATAGAGAGGAGATGGTGAGGAGGAATGAGATGAAATGAGAGTAGAGGAAGAGGAATCAGGACACAAAGCTTGGCTTGGAGCTCTGTGGGATGATAGGGAGGAGAAACCCTCTGCTTATTTTACGTGGCAGAGAGCAACGATGTGTTTCAAAGCAGCTCCAAGGTGCAACAATGGTTGTAGCATAAGGAAGGAGGGTGTTCCTGGCCAACTTGAGCATAGAATCCTCTTGCTAATGTTCCCACGCTTATATAGAGTTGATCAAGGTATCAATCAGACTCAATTTGCGCTGATTCGATTGTCAATTTGTTGGGTTTTTGACTCAAGATTCATGACCAAATTGGAGATGATTCATGCCATATCAGGTCTTGAGATCAAGATTGCTGGATTCATCTTGATTAGGTAATCAATCCCACCAATTTTGGTGGGATTTGATTGAGGAAATCACCAACAATAGTTGCTGCAAACAACTCACTAAGAGGAGTTATGCTTGCTATGCTGTGTTGCCTAAAGAAGACGGTTGACGTCATGACCTTAATGCACGAATATTTGGACTAGAATGAAAGGAATTCAAAAGTTAGGGATTGTTATGCAAAATCAAGGAAGTTAAGGTCCAGAAAGTCTCAACTTTTTAGGATGATGAAATTTAGGCTCAAAGAGTCTAGTGATGACTTCAATTTTGGGTTTTGATGAAGTTTGATTAGTTAATTTATAATTTAACCCAAAATGTATTAAACATTAACCTTGGTTCTTGTTTTAGGTTAAATTGGGTTCCTTGTGTAATATTGATTATTCCAAACCCTATGGAATATTTTTCAATGCTTTTTAGATGGTTTAGATTACATTTATTTTCATTAAAACCCTGTTAATTTAAGTGAGGCTATAATTAGAGCTTTTATTCATGAATTAACCTTTAATTCTCAAATAAACCCTAAATCAGTCAATATAATCCTTAAGCTGAGTAAGGGTTTGGCATAATTAGTGGCCCTCGAGACACACTTCCCCTGCTCTACTGGCCTACTTATTCTACCTTTAATTTATAGACAACACTAAGTTGTCTTGGGGTGAAGTTATACTTTCGAGGGTTAGGTCATCTAAGGCTACACCTTAAGGTTTAGTTTGTCTATTTGATTGGGGATTCTCTCATCTGTCTTCTCTTATCTATCTTCTCTCTCTCATCTATCAGCTTTCTTCTGGTGAATGCAAGGTAGAAGACCTCTAACACTTGTTTTGGTGCCACCTTTAGAAAGAAACACTAGAAGAAGATCTAATCCTTTTGAATCTGGACCTATTCCCACGGCTAGCTACCATGAGGAAGAATTGAATGGGGGGGAGGAGCCCATCCTTGATCCCATTGCCAACCTCCAAAGACAAATCCAGAGGTAGGGCCAACATCATGATCGTCAGATCGACACCATAGTTCGAGCCCTGAACCGAATTGAAATTGGTAGACATAATCGGCCTCTTAGAGACTACTACAACCCTCCTAATGCCCAGCCTGGACCTTATGTTACCCTAAGAGGGGGATGATTTTGAACTCAAACCTCAGATCATAAACCTAATCCCCTATTTCCATGTACATAACTCTGATGATCCTTTACAGCACCTTGAGGAGCTCCTACACATAGGAAGGACCTTTGGCCCTAGAAATATGGATGAAGGTACTTTGATAATGAGAATGTTTCCATTCTCATTGAAAGATAAAGTTGCACAATGGTTGAGAACAATTGGTAGACCTATTCTAACTTGGGATGATTTGAGATATGAATTTTTGAAGAAAATTTTTCAAATAGGTAAGACCAATGCCCTTAGCTGTGCCATTACCACCTTTAAGCAGAACTCTGGGAAATAACTGCATGAGGCTTGGGAGAGGTTCAATGATCTAACTAGGAAGTGCCCTCATCATGAAATTCCTAAGTGGCATTTGGCCCATATATTCTATTATGGGTTAATTGACAATATGAAGAATTTTGTTGATGCAGCATGTGTGGGCAACTTCCTTAGTAAAGATGAGGAGGGAGCCTTTGAATTATTTGAGAATATGAATGAAAACTCCCTCAATAATGCCTCTATGACCACCTTTAATATATCCAATCAACCAAAGAGTGGAGTTTATAAGACTAGGGATAATTCAAGCTCAGTTGATCTGGAAATTATTGCAAAATGATTGGATAAGGTGGAACAGGTTAGAAAGAATGTGAAAAACCTGGATAAGAAACTAGATAGATTGGATAATTTGTTGAAGGGTAGGAATCCCTTACGTACAACTACCCATGTAAATCCTATGATTAATCGAGGGACTTTTATTTTGACTCGCACCCAACCCCCACCCCCTTTAGGTCAGGAATTAGTGCACAACATAAATGACCTGCCCATAGGTCAACCAATGAGCCAACTATACTTGGACCCTTCTCGTTCTGGGTACCAAGGAGGGACCTTGATTCCCTCAAATTCTGGATTAGGCAGCCCGATGCCTAATTATTCTGAGGATGGTAATGCTATTCAGGGTTATAGTAGGAATAACCCATACTCGAATACCTACAACCCTAGGTAGCATAACCATCTTAATTTTGCTTGGTCGAGTCAAAAACCTACCCAGGTGATGAAGTGTGGCTCATCATAGCTAAAATGCTCAAGTTAAGCTAGAAACTAGGTTAAACACTACATAATTAACACAAGAAATGGGTTAAGTGTGAGAATTAAGGAAAATGACTTAAAACATCCAATTCATGTTAGAAAAATGCATAATTAAGTCACAAAATGAGATATTCTATTACTAAATGTAATTTAATGATCCAATTATAAATTGAACACATATTTGGGTTCAAAAGTTCAAATTAAAAGTGAAATCATATTCCTAAATGTTCAATTAAGCTTCAATAAAAACTTAATGGCATTTGGACATCAATACGACCGTGCATTCATTAGATTACATTTAGGTCCTTAGGTCATTTACATTCCTTCACACATAAAACATCCAAGGACCCATTTGAAAGCCATAGGGATCCATAAGCTTCTTGCCACTTATAGGCTTTATGTAATTTCTCTACTCCTTTGCCCTTAAGGGCCTGAGTACAAAAATCCCAACTCACCTGCAACTCACATGTACTGTAGCATTCAAGAACTTGATGCATAGGCATCATTGATCCAATGATTCTTCCATCCTACGATCGATCTTCATCCAATCTTCTCGCACTTTTACTCGAAGGACCATTCCCTCACAAGATCCCATCTAACGGTGGGATTTGTCTCTAAACCTTCCCGCCTTCCTCTTAGCTCATCTCCACCGCTTACCTTAATCTCGCCTAAATCCTCCTTGCAGTGCTCAGATCACCTTGAGGGGCTACTAAAACACTTCCTTGGACCCTCGCGCACGCCAACCAGATCCCTCCCCTTGAGTGGTTCCCTTCATTCCATCCCCTCAACTCTCTTCCCTCATTTCTTCACTTTCAGTGATAGAGCAAGCTCGTCTCCCTCCTTCAATCGCCTCTAGCTGTCGGCTCTAGGCTCTTGGACATCTCCTTCATCAGCTAAGGTTCTCCTCCATTTCGTTGCCATCGACCTTCAACCGGTGGACCTCGGACACCTCCTTTGTCTGCTAGATAGATTTATCGCTTTCTAGATTAGTTTTCCAGCTCTTTAGATTAGTTTTAATTCCTATTGGTGTAGTGTAGATTAGTTAGACGTAGTTTAGATGATGAATTCAATGATGTGTTAGCTTAGATTAGTGTAGATTAGAATTAGATTAGCTAGAATCGATCTTGTTCTGTCTGATTAATTCAGATCAAAGAGGTGTTTTTCCACCGCCATTTCATTCCATTAATCTCCCTAATCATCTCATAAGTCGCATTCTCTAATTTCCTCAACGATTTAATTCGCAATCTACCCATCCACTAAGGTCAAATTCAGATCTGAAGTCTTGGCTTCTACATTTGAATTTGCGCCAAAAACTCACTTGGAGGGTCTCCCATACATTTCATAAATCTGCAAAGACCCCCCGATCTGGTTTGAATTGAACTGAGTTGCTCGATTCTTTTAGATTTGGATTTCATGCCTAGTTTTGTGATTTGGACTTAATTTGGTTTTAAATGGATTCAATTGAGTGATTCGAGTTTCATTTACTCAATTGGGTATAATGCAATGAATCTAGGGTGTTTGATTTGATTTTTAATTTTTAGATGAGCATATACTCAATTTGAGCTTTCTTTAGGGTAGTTTTATCAAGGATAATCAGTGGTACTAATTTGAGACTAAAGAAGGACCCAAGCGATTCTGAGAAGATCACCAGATCACCTTAAATAACAATCAATGGTGTTCAAGAAGATCAGATGATCTGATCAATAATTGATCCAAAGCAAAAAGCCTAAATCAGGGGCTACATGGATTCCTACTTCAAATGATTTCAATCTGATTTGTAAAGAACCAAATGGTGTATCCAAGGTTTTAATGAAGAATTTGGGTTTTTTTTTAAATGAATTGAAGCCTAATGTGATCTTCCTCTTTACATTATCTATAATGTAAAGGGAGGATCATAATAGGGACTTTTGAAAATTTTAAAGGTTGAAAATTGGTCGTTTGAATTCAAATTTTTACAAGTGATTTTCAAAGGATTTTTGGGACAGATAAGATTGATCAGAGGAGTGTTTTTGTGAGTTTCATGGCTCAGATAAGACCTTCTCAAGTCTGAACTAAGCTAATTTCAGTCGGAATTAGCAAGCTGCTGACTTTTGCAACAACATGTGCTACTGAGTTTGAGTTACTAAACAATCTAGCAGCAACTCATCTCAGCAATGAATAGCAGCAAATGTAGCAGCTCTGAGCTGCTGGATTCTCGATAGCTGTAGTCTTGGCTGAAATAATAGCATCCACTGTTTGGCATGGATCAATGAGGATTGGAGCTAAGATTTTCGATTCTAATGGATTGATAGTGTACTGTATTGTTAGAAATTTGAGGTTAAAGCATTCATGTACCTTTCATTGGTTTAAGTCTGATTGGAAGTGCTTATAGTTATTATTTAAGCTTAATGTCAGCTCATTCATGTTTAAATCTGTCCAAAATGAGATTTCAGTGGAATTAAAAGAGAAAATCATGTTTTTATGTTCATAAATGTTGCAATATGTTTGCTGGATGTTTTTAGATGCTTATACCCTAATTCCAACTCTTAGAACTAAATTGGAAGGCTTAGTTGCATTGCTTCCATTCACTTTAAGCCTTCATTTGTATGAGATTGAGAAAATATAAAAAATTTCAACAAAATTGTAAATAAATAAAATAAACCTATCTTGAGTAGGATAAGATATTTTTCTAGGTGTATGTCAAGTTTCAAAGTAATTTGAACCCTCGGCTTGGTAAAACATACCAGCTGATGGTTCAGTCTACTTTGAAACTTAATAAAAAACCAAAGTTAAAAAAATACCAAAAAGAACTCTTTATCTCTCATCTCACCTTTCTCTCACATCCCCTACCTCCATTATACATATAAAAACTATAAAAATTAGAAAATCCCTAAAAATACCTTACATAGTGTATTTATACTTGTAAATCTAATTTAAAACTAAGCTATATATATTGTAAAATATGTAAATATTGTACATAATTAACCTATAACTGTACTCTATATATTAAATTAAATATTTAGAATGATTTATTGTATATATCACTTCATTGTATAATTATATATTAATTTATATTAACCTAAATGTATATTATCCTAAGTAATTACAAAAACCTATGTATATGTAAATAACTATATCTAATACTATGCATATGTATTTAACTAAGTAATATATACTGTATGATACCTATAAATTAATTTAATAATATATTGACAGTAGGTAATTAAGTTATTAAGTTAATTAAGTAAATTATTAACTTAATATAAAATAAATTAGTAAGTTAAGTTAATACTGAAGTAATTTATCATGTATACTTATATAGTATTATTTTAAGTATTTACAACCTAATTATACTGTATTTATAGTATATTACAGTATTTATAAATTATTTATGTACATAACTATCTAAAAGATGTATTTAAATGTAAATAAATTAAAATAAAATCTTTAAAATAAATTAAAAATCCATAATAAATACTTTATTATATAACTTAACTTTGTATAAAGTCAATTTCATAATTAAGTTACTAATTTGTACGTAAATTAACAAATTAAACCTGAATTCAATGTGTATGAAACCCTAACTTTAACTAATTTTAATATATATCTAAATAACTTATTTTGTACATTAATTATACATTTATGTGGACCTATATTAGGGCTTTGTAACCATATAATTTATTTTTAATTTAGGCTGAATTATGGCCCTCAAATCGAGGGCCAAATCGTTGAAATTCGAATACTGTCGTGCACAACCCACATCGATCTTTTGCGAAGCAGTATAATGTGAATGAGTGTGGTGGCCTCTGCAGTCGTCGCGGTACAAGGCACCCTTACCCATATACCTATTCATCTCCTTGACCATGATATTGAGCATATGAGCATACATTTGTACAATGCTGGGTCGAGGGCCTACACTGTAGCCAGGCCCATATTGGGGCTGTCATGGGCCTGAAATCGAACGAAAATACACACTTAATGAACTAGGGCTGGTCCCTAGTAGTGGTTTGGTCCCACCCCTATGGGGTGCTGTGTATCCCACGAAAAGGATCGGCCAGCCCATAAAAAAAACCCAATTTTTGGGGTAATGAACAATATATGTGTGTTTGTGAGAGGAGAAAGACCTTAAAAGTTTCTAAGTGTTGAGAAGAAAGTGAAGAGAGAAGAGGGAGAGAACCTAAGAGAAGGAGAGGAGAGTTAGAAAAATTCTAAGTGAGTGTTGAGTGTTCTTGTGTGCATCTGTGTGTATATGTATTGTATAATATATGTATAATATTAAGTAAGATAAATATATATATGCATATAAGTAATGTAAATAATGTATATAGATATATAGTAAATATGTATATGTATATTAGTAGAGTAGTTTATATTTGTTTGAGCCTCTTATGTATATAAATAGCATTAAGGCTTTAGTGACAACTACATCTATCATTGTAGATATGTATATATGTTAGTATAAATAGTTATTTTTGCCTTATGATGTGTATTTATTTTACTAAGGCTATAGCAACATATAAATATGTTACAGTATGTATAGATTATGATACTAAAGATATTAATATGTTAATATAACTTAGTATATTATATATTAGTAGCTATTTTTTGTACCTATACATAGGTACTATTTTAGAGTATTTGTATATAATTAACTTAGTGTAATATTAATTGGTCTTAGATGCCTGTTATTTGTAAATATGCTTAAGGCATGGCAGGTAGAATTTATTGATTCTTTTGTATATAATTAACAAATTTATTCATTAATTGATTCATTGATTCATGTTGTAAATAAAATTAACGTTTTTGGAATGAAAGAATATTTTTGGAACATAGAGAGTGATGTATATCAATAACTACCTCCCAGTGAATGACCTGAAAATTAACTAGTAAAAATTGTAATTAAATAAAATGACGCGACATTTGTCTGCATTGTGATGATTATACTACAACAATGACACTTAAAACATCATTTTTATTACAATGTGAACATCGATCTTGTCATATTTTTGGCACCATTTCTGGGAACAAAAATCCAACAATAGTGCATTATTATGATTAATGATGTCGATCTGATCACCAGGGTCCTAACTCAACTAGGCAAACTAGTAGGTACACACAACCACACACTTACCAAGCTCAACCCACTCAGGAAACCAACCTACTGATATTGCTCTGATCATCAAGGAAATGTAGGAAATGAATTTGAGACATAAAGAGGATATGAATCAATTGAGGATCGATTTGATGGGAAGACTAGACCAAATAGTAGATTTTGGGTAGCATGGAATGTTACCTTCTCAACCTATCCCTAACCCTAGGAACTATCTTAGGAACCCAAATTAGATTAGGGAGCCACAACATCAAGCTCATATGATTAGCCTTGCTCCCCCTACTTCCCCTGGATTCCCTCAAATCCCCACTTTGGTTAACCAAGCCCCACCAATTTTCTGGAGCCCACCTCAAGGATCAGCTCTTGATTATACTACCACTGCCAATACTATTATCTTAAGGAGTAGGAAGAAAACCCATAATCCTAAGCCTTCTACTTCTGATTCCCACCAACCTCCTGAGGAGTCTGATTCTGACCCAGGGGATAAAGATGACCTAGGTAACAATACAAATAAGGCTCAGGACCTGATTATCTTTGATTTAACTAAAGTGCCTTTTCTTGAAGCCTTGAGTAGACCTAGGAATAAGAAGATCTCAATTTATGTTGCCCCTAGGCGCTAGGTTAAGGATAACAGGAGGGTCATGATTTTTGAACAAGCTAATGAAATCATCATAAATAAGCTCCCTCCTAAAAAGAAAGATCCAATGAACCCATTAATTTCATGTGAGATAGATGGTTTTATCTTGGAGTGAGCTTTACTGGACCTTGGTGCCTCCCTCAATTTAATCCCTACGGAATTATATGAAGAGTTGGATTTAGGTCCCTTGCAGCACACTGATGTTACCCTTTAACTTGCTGATAGGTCAACCAAGATTCCAAAGGGACTCTTTCAGAATGTGATTATAAAAGTATGGGATTTGGAGTACCCTGTGAACTTTTTAATCTTAGATATGGAGGCATCAAACAACTTGAACCATACCCTGATAATCTTAGGAAGACCTTTCTTGGCCACAACCAAGGCTTTGATCAACTGTGAGATGAGGAACATGCAAATCACTTCTGGAAGGAAAACATGCCAACTTAATATCTTTACGGTTTCCCAAAAGGATAAATTGATTGTGGTTCTATTGAGGTTGTGGGAACAATTGAGGAAGTATTGGCAATTCACACTATGAATAATCTGATTTTTGTCAAGTCTCAAGATCAATATGTTAGGCAAGTTTGTGATGAGGAGAATAAATTACTTGAGGATGATTCTGATTTGCCGTCGCCCGTAGATAATCAAATTGAGATATCCTCCTATGAAAAAGACATTCGCGAGATCTAGGAACCATTGGGAGTGTCTTATGATGAATTAGCTGATGATATAAAGAATCCTCAGTATACCCACCCTGAAATTAAAAAATTATTGGATTTTGATGAGGTTCGAGAAATTGGACAGCTAAATGACACAAACCATGATTCAATGTATGAGGAAAAGGAAGATACGTACAACCTCAAAAAATGGAGCTCAAATCATGATAGATTGGGGAAGAAATTATAATCCAACTAGTTCAAATGGATGGCTTGATTATGAGGAAGAGATGATTTTTGATGAGGAAGAGGTAATTTCTGATGAGGATTTTGAGAAATTCAACACAACCTTACCTATATCCTCGTACGACCCACAATCTAGAGAATTTATGATCTTTGATTACATGAACCTAGATGATTTAGATTTCAAGTCAGACCTAAACTTCAATCCAGATCCTCTATCACCTCTTCTTGAACTTTGGAATTGAATCAATGAGCAGGGCCAACATCATGAACCTTATTTTTGACATCATCTTTCTCTCTTAATGAGGTGTGGCTTATCATAGTTAAAATGCACAAGTTAAGCTAGAAACTAGGTTAAACACTATTGAATTAACACATGGAAAAGGGTTAAGTGTGGAAAATAGTGAAAATGACCTAAAACATCAAATTTGTGTTAAAAACGTGAATTAGGTCATTAAATGAGATATTCTATTCATTAATGTAAATTAATGATCCAATTGCAAATTGAACACATAATTGAGTTCAAAGCTTCAAATCAAAAGTGAAATCAACTTCCTAAATGTTCAATTAAGCTTCAATAAAAACTTGGTTGCATTTGGACATTAATAGGACCTTGTATTTATTAGATTACATTTATGGCCTTAGTTAATATACATTTTATTCATTTAAAAACCTCCAAGATCAATTTATTAGCCACCAGGGGTCATTTTGTAACACCTAAGGACTGCTCTGATATCCTTCACCACTTACAGGCTTCTATATAAACTTTCTACCCCTTCGCCATTTTGGGCCTCAAAGCAAATTCCCCAATAGAGTTGCTACGACGATGCACCGTTGGGTGTACTGTTCACCCTTAAGAACACCTCCAATCTTGGCCGTTCATGCCTTGATCCACAATCTGATGGCCATCCTTGAATCGAAGCTTCACGTGCTTCGATGCGTGTGATTACCCCTTACCCCAGATCTCATCCAACAGCTGACCTTGGATTTGAAACTTTCATGCACTCTCTCCCTACATCTCCACCGCACATGCCCTAAGTGCATAATCGTACCACTGTGGTGCTCTGATCCAGTGATCTGCCTACTTAAGCAGCTCCCTGAGCTCGCGGCACACTTGATCGACTCCCTCCACCTTGAGCCGATCATTTCATCCACTCTACAGTTCTCCCTCCTTCATTAGAACTGCCGGTGACAGGGGCGATTCTTCCCTCCAACTTTCGTCACCAAAGCAACCCGCTGTGGATCCAGGGATCCCATTCGTCCTTTAGATTAGGATTTCCCTGCTTTTTAGAGTAGTTTAGAGTAATTGTTAGTGTAATTTAGATTCAATAGAGTAGAATTAGTGCATTAGTTCATGGATTCAATAATTGATTGGTTTGATGGATTAGTATAGATTAGGAGTGGATTAGCATATATTCGATCTCCACCCTCTTTGATCAATTCAGATCAGAGAGGAATTTTTCCACCTCCATTTCGATGCATACAGCTTTCTCTTCGCTTCACGATTCATTTTTTATTTTTCCTTGCATTTTATCCATCATCCACCCATCCATCAAGGCCTAATTTCAGATCTGGAATTTTGGTTCCTAGATTTGAAATTAGTGCCTAAAACCCATTTGGGGGGTCTCCCATTCACTCCATAAATCCACAAAGACCCCCGATTTGGTTTTATCATCTCAAATTGCTCAATTCCTCTTAAATTACTTTCAATGCCTGATCATGTGATTTGGAGATCATTTGGTTTTTGTCGGATTCAATCGAGTTGTTTGAGTTTTTAATTTCTTATTTAGGTGTCATGCAATGAGTCCAAGGTTTTGAATTTGATTTTGATTTTGTGGATGACATTCACTTAATTTAGGTGTTATTTTGGATAGTTTGATTAAGGATAATCAGTGACATTGATTTGAGGTTGAACAAGGACCCAATGGATCCTAAGATGATTTCAAGATCGCCTTGAATACCAATCAATGGTATTCAAGACAATCAAGTGATCAGATCAGTGAGAGATCCATATTAACAGCCCAATTAGGGCAACATTTATTTTTCACTCCAAAATGATTTCTAAGTTTAAAAATGGTTTAAATCTGATTTGCAGAAGTTGATTTGAGATGTTTTCAAACCTTCTAAGAGTGTTTTCATGAATTAAGATTGAATTTCATTAGATTGGATGATTTGACCTAGACCAATTCAGTAGCAACATTTGTTGTTTTGATTGGTTTGATCTTGAACTCTTCTCTGTGAGTGAACCTCTGATTTCAAGGGTTTTGCGAATTAGTTGGTTTTTCTAAGGTGAAGCAATATTCTGAGCTGATTTTTCAGATCCTAAATGTCACCATGGATCCTCTGATCAGGCTTTAATTGCCTGATGTGGCTACTGGGTATCACAGCAGAAGTAGTTGTCGATTGCTATTGGTTTTAAGACGTCTAACCAATGATTCCATCATCTGATTTTAATTGAGAATAGCAGTTGCAATTCATTTACTAATCTATTGTGTAGCAGTCCAAATTTGAGTAGCACTATAGCTGCTGTCATGTGCAGTTAAGCCACTGTTTCGGTTGGAAAAGGGGTCAAAACTGGGATTTCTGGCTGGGAATTGCAATTGAAATGAAGCTGACCTATGTGTAGTGTAGAACATAATATGCAAGCATTCATGTATTTGAAATTGATTTAAATTCAATTTAGAATTACCTGTACATCTGATTTTAATCCATTGTCAGCATATTCATGTAACTGTTATATCTTTGAATTTGAATGAAATTGAGTGAAAATTAGGTTTACATGTCTCAAAACCTTTCATGTGATGTGCTGAGCATAGTGAAGTATTTAAATTGATATTCCAACCACTCAAACTGATTTTAGAGCCTTAGGTTCCATTTTCAACACTTCTCAAGGCCTAAAATTTGTGAACTTTGTACATAAATAAAAACTATATAAAAATTTCAAAAAATAAAATAAATGTGTCTTGATTAGGATTAGGTTTATTTCTAAGTGTATGCAAAGTTTAAGGGCATTTTGAATCCCTAGCTTGGTATAACATACCGGTCGACAGTTCAGTATACCTTAGAACTTAATAAAAGAACTTAACTTGAAAAACAAAAAAAAGCATTTCTCTCTCTCATCTCACTCTTTCTCTCTCATCCCCTATCTCTACTATATATATAAAACCCATAAAAATACCATGTATACTATGTATATACTTGTATATATAAGCTAAACATAAGTTATATGTATATAGTATAAAATATGTATAAAATATCTATAAATAACTTATATATGTATTCTATGTACTAAATTAAGTATTTAGAATAACTTATTGTATATATAACTTTATTGTATTATTAGATATTAATTTATATAACTTAAATGTATAATAACTAAGTAATTCTATAAACCTATTTAAATGTACATATTTATACCTTATACTATACATACGTATTTATATATGTATTATGTACTATATAATACCTGTAATTTAATTTAATTATATATTTACAGTAAATAATTAAGTTAACTAGGTAATTTATTAAGTTAAAATAAAATAAATTAGTAAATTAAGTTAATACTGAGATAATTTATAGTGTATACTTGTAATATATTATACTAAGTATTTTCAACTTATTTATATTGTATTTATACTGTATCATAGTATTTATAGTTTATTTATATGTTAAACTATCTAAAACGTGTATTTAAATGTAAATAAATTAAAATAAAGTTTATAAAATATCATAAAAATATGGAATAAACAATTTATCATGTATATTAATACTATATTAAGTCAATTTGATGATTAATTAACTAATTTATACTTTAATTACTGAATTAAACTTTAATTTAATGTGTATAATTAGTAAACTTTAGCTAATTTTATTATATAATAAAATAACTTATTTTTGTAACGTAATTATATAATTATGTAACCCTATGTAAGGGCTTTATAACCCTATAATTTAATTTTAATTTATATTAAATTATGGTCCTCGAATCGAGGGCCAAAGTTGCTAAATCATAACATAGATGTGCGTTGCTGCAGCGCTAATTGGGGCTTCCTTTAGCACCACATTGTGGCTTTTGGAGCAGGCAACATGGCAGTTAAGGATTTTGTGGTTATGGGCCTTCAGTTGTCAGGCGTCGGGCACTCTTACATACACATACCCATCTGGTCTCTGATACAAACTTGATATGGCATATGAGTATGAATGAAATGTGTGCGGTGCATGGGCCGGGGACCATGCACTGTGCGTGGGCCTGATTAGTCTCATTAACGAGCATATATCCGAATTAATACACCTAATAACTAAACTACGGTGGCCCTAGTAGAGGTCTAGTTCCACCCAGAAATGGGTGCTGCGTATCCTTCGAAAAGACTGCCCGCCCATTAAACCCAATTTTTGGGTTGAACCGAACCGGTCTGAGAGAGTGAGCCCTAAGTGTTAAGAAAGAAAGAGAAGAAAGGAAAAAAAAATCAACTAAGTGTTAACCCCCCTGTACCATGTGTTGTCTACATGTGTATACATGTATATAAATAATATAACATAATGTAAATAAATAAATATACGTATGTATAATATATATGTTTGTGTGTATGTATAACTCTAGAAGTAAGCTGTTTGAGCTCTTATATGTATATATATAACACTTAGAGCTTTAGTGACAGATTCATCTATCACTATACATACTTATATATGTTAATATAGATAGTTATTTTATCTTATGTTATGTATATAATTTTATTAAGGTTTTAGCGACACTTATATATGTTATTGTATATATTGTATATGCTACTATAGATATTAGTATGTTATAATGATTTAGTATTGTAGATATTATTAACTATTTTTGTACCTATACTTAGGTATTACTATGTTAGTTGTAAATAATTAACATAAAGTAGTTATATATAGTTTTGATGCTTGTTTATGTATATTTGTTTTCAAGCATTGCAATGTATTTTTATTCATTCTTTTATACATAATTAACCAATTCATGCAATTATTTGATTCTTTCATTCATTCTTGTAAATAAAATTAATATTTTTGGAATAAAAGAATATTTTTAGACTTAGAGAGTAATGTATATCATTAACTGTCTCTCAGTGGATAACCTAGAATAAATCAGTAAAAATTAAGTATATAAATAAAATTGACGCAACATCGATTTGCATTTTTGACATATACTACAATAACGACATTTAAAACACCCTTTTTAGAGCGAACCAGTAGTTGACGATCATCCAATTTGTATCTCGGATCACAAAAATCCTTTGGAGTGGGGCTACATCATCAGTTGGTCCACATTTGTGGATCTCTGCTTCTTAGACCACATGACCATATCTTCATATTAATCTTAACCCTTTTTGCAACAATCTTTAACCTTTCCATGGAATGATTGATATCTTCTTTATAAGGTTTGTGCCTAGCTGAAGGTATTAAACTTAGCGCTTGTATATATATATAGTTAAATTTCTACCATATATTTGCATCCTAGTTTAGTTTGCATATTTAGAGTTAGTCAAGTTATATCATGTCTACTTAGATATTTCCAAGTGATTTCTATCCTTTTCTTTTTGTTTATAACATACAATGAGGATATTGCATGAAATAGGCATGGTGGGGTGGATTTACATATTTTAACTGAGTCACTTTTATACTAGTCTCCAAAATTCCTGTATTCTGTCGTAATTGCTATTTGCATGTGTGCCTGCTATCTCGTGTGTTTTCATCCGCTCTATATTAGTTCTCAGAACAAAGAAAAGAAAAGAAAAGAAGAAAAAAAAAGAGAAAAGAAAGAAATCGGTGTTTTTAGAGTTGAGATGTGAAAAATTAGAAAATTATCAATTTTGAGGACTTACTGATCTTAGGACAAGTGCTAAACAAAGTCTTTCCACCCAGACTCCTCAGGTCTTTTTAGACTTAATTTTCTCAAGTATTTTCTTAAATCTGGATTGATTTTCCGAGACTTTGAAAGGAGTCTGAAAAAGTTAAAAGTGTTAAGTCAAAGGAGTAATGAGTGAATACTTATCATTCTACTCTTTGGTTTGGATAGTCTTGGAGTTTCAAGTTTGTTAAGACTCGTTCTGCCTTAAGCCTTTTAAGAATCTAGACTGCGGGTCAGACGTCAGGTTAAACGTCTGGGCACCTTCCCAGACATCTGGAAATCAAAATTTTTGGGTATAAGTTGGCGTCTGCGTGCGGGCTACACGCAGACAGTACCTTCTCTTTTTCCTTCCCTTCTTCTCTCTCTCCTTGCCTCCAGCAAAACCCTAACCCACCAACCTTATAAAACCTCCTCCCCCTCTCTCGTTCTCCCCACACCAGCCACCTTCCTCTCTTCTTCTCCACTCCAGCGAGAGAGACAGCGCGAGTGAGAGAGTGCAAGAGCGGCGTCAAGGAGGAACGGCGTGAGGAGAGGAGGAGAGTGAGCTCACGAGCTCGTGTGGGAACTCACCAGGAGCGCACGGTCGGAGCGGTGTGAGCGCGGAGAGGAGTGTGTCGGGGGAAACCTCCTCGACACTGCTGTAGCCGGTGCTGCAGGCGAGGGGGCGAGGCACGGCCACGTGCGGCGTGAGCGAGCAGGAGCAGGTTCTGGTTCTGGGTTTTTCCCACAATCAGATGTCTGGAGTGACGCCCAGACAACAGTGCGGACGTCTGGAGGCGGTTCCAGACATCTAAGGAGAGGTCTTCGCGAAGGTACATTCTCTTTGCGGATACGGCCATGCAGGTCGCTTCGCTGCTACCCTTCGCATGGGTTATTTTGAGAAGATTTGCTGGTGGTGTGTAGGATTTGCTTCAGGAAGGTGCAGGACATGCCTTCTCACGCATTTCAGACATCTGGGGAGCTTACCAGACGACCGGAAGCACTTCCAGACGTCTGGAGAGGTGGTCAGACGTCTGGGACTGGGTCCAGACAGTCCAGAAGAGTTCTTGGACGTCTGAGGTTGACACAGAGCTTGAGGTATGTTACTGGACACTTTTAAGACGTCTGGAAGTTGTTCCAGATGTCTGATTTGAGTCAAAAATCCTATTTTTGACCCGTTTAGGGTCCATTTGAGGTCTGTTTTATGCAAATAAGATACAGATGTGTTTCTTGTGAGTTCCTCTACTTGTTAGAAGGCCTTCTATACTGTTCTGAATGTTCCATTGTGGTTGTTCCTTGTTATAGGACTTCGTTTCGTTACGGGTTCGAGGCTTGCAGAGGCACGTGAGCCTGTCATTCAAGCCCCCAATACTCCTGGGTTGAGTGGTAGAGTGGCTTCCCCTAGTTTAATTATAAACCTGAATGCATTTGTGGGATGAATGATTAGAACCTAGGGCATGGCATGAATCCTAGGATAAGAAATACTTGAAATGTCTATATTGGATGAATGAATTGCAGTCTTGATGAGTAGATAGGAATGATAACAGCTGCCTATAAATGAATAACAGCTACCTATGAAATATGAAGTATTTGTGCTAGTTAACTGTTACATGTAACTTTCCTATTGTATACGTTAAATGACATAATACGAGCTGCATGTATATAATTTGAGAATGGTAATGTGAATGATGGAAATACGAGCTACCTGTATATAACCTATGGAAATATGAACGATAGCAATACAAGTTGCATGTGTATAACCTGAGAATGGAAATAGAAATGATGAAACCTGGTATGGAATGGCATGAGGAATATGAGCATGAACCCTTCGGGGAAAGAGGAGTAGAGCTCCTGGGAATAAATGGAATGGATCTGGAAATGTGGGTGGGAAAGTGAGCTGGCCCTTGAGTATGGAGTACCAAGGAGAGTGACTGTCCCCCTATTTAGTGCAGAGCGGAGCTAGCCGCCCTTGGGTTGGGACCCGGGGTTAGGATTGGCCACTCTGTACCGAATGTTTGGCCCTCGCGTACACGGTACTGGGGAGAGCTACTAGTGTAGGGAGAGAGCTAGCCACCCCACGGGGCTCGGGGTTCAGCTAGCCGCCCTACACCGACTTGTTAGGCCTACTGGGCAAACCAGGGTAGTCAGGCGAAGGTGCGCGAACTGTGGAGGGGCGAGACCCCTGTTTGGTTCTTATGGGCTAGAGCCCTGTTACTAAGAGGGCTAGGCCTTATACTATTTCGTGCTGTACTTTGGGCTCACTCGTTAGCGGAAACGACTGACAGCGTACCAGTGAGGGGTAGCTACCCGTGCGCTTATCGCGCGTGCCTTAGTCACCGTTACGTCTGTCTGTGACCTTGGGGTGGTTGACTGGGTGCAGGATCACCACGGGGGACTCTCCCGACCAGGAGGGCACCACATGTGCCTTCTACTCTTCGGAAAAGACTACAATCAAGATCGTTCTCACAAGGAACATTCGAGATCAAGAAAGAGACCTGATAAATAAACCAATGGGTGAAAAGGAATAAATTGTGAAAATAAAGTAAAGGGAATAAACAGCTATCTGTCAACTTTTACTGCTTTAGTTAGATGGTTGCTACTCTACTCAGCGTTCGCTAACTTTGTGTACTCATAACCCCTTTTCAGTTCAGGTGTTGGGCAGCCTAGTCTACGGCTGTGGAGGGTGCTGGGCCCAGTAGAGCCTAGTAGTGGTAGCTTCTTTTGTTGTACTCCTTCCGTAGTAGTGAGTTAGACTCTCGTACCTTTATGTTCTGTACTTTTACATTCTATACTGTACGTTACTGTACCTCGTTACTTTTCTACTGTTGTGGTGGTGATATGTACTGTAACCATTTTTACTTCTTTACTGTTGTACCTTTTTACTGTTAGTTGCTTAGCATAGTGAATGTGGTTTACTTTCCTGCTTTTTGGTTACTTTCTTGTTGGACGACGGGGTCTTGGGATTAGTCGAGTCGAGCTGGTCTCGGGTCCTATAGGGATTCGGGAATCAGGTCGTAACAAAGTATCTTTACTTGCACAATGCACTGACTCATCTTTTGGGCGATTTTGTTGAGCCCCTAGTGGTCAATAACATTTAGTCTTAGGACAAGTAGATTCAAAGGACCCTATCATGCTTTTCTAGTTCTTAGAACTCCCCTATTTGTAGGGGAATGCATTTAGAACAGATGAAGGAGAGCCACTTGCCTAGAAAAATGATTTGGAGAAAAATAGATCTTCAACCTTGAAAAAAATGAGAAGAAAAAAAAAATATATATGAGAAAATACCCCACCAAATAAGCACCTTGCTACAAATGGGTGCCATTCTACCAAATAAAAGCATCTCATTACATATGGATGCTGCTTTTCCATATCCATTAAATAAAAACACCTTGCTACAAATGGGTGTTTATCCTATAGAAACAAAAAATTCGAACAAAAAAATTAGAAATAAGAGACCTAAAGGTCCAACTGGAGAGATATACACCTAGTTGTTAAGCTCGGGGTAAAAAAGTGGTGAAGAGAAAGCCGCCAAATTCTAGTATGGCCTAATCGAAGACATGATATCCTAGAGATAACATGGAAATATTCTATGTTTTATTGAATACTTGGAGTCAACTTAATTGCTGTCTGGCGAGTCACATTATTTTACACACAAGATGTTTGTTTCTAGGCCTATCAAATGGGTCGGGTCAGGTTAGACCCGACCCGTTTAGACCAAAATTGATTATAATTGGGTTGGGTCTGGTCCAACCCATTTATTTAACAGGTTCATTTACCTAAATCCGAACACGATCCAATTATAATAGTCAAACCCGACTTGACCCATTTAACCGATTTAATTAAACGGCTTAAACAGGTTTGGTGGGTGTTGGGAACACCATCATGGGCCATAACTAGTTCATTTTGACCCAATTAAGTTAGTAAATGCTCCTACATAACCGCCAGAGAATCACAAGTCACTACATAATCATTCTGAGGGAAAAATAAGAAACTATGGTTAAACTGTAATTTTACCAGCTTATCATGAATGCAGTACAACCACGGGTTTTCCAAGGGGTTGAATGAAGGTCAATTGGTCTTAAAAAGATAACAAGTGGGTTAGAATAATCAGAAAAGGGTTTGCATGTGTTTTGAGAATTAAATGACTTTTGAAACACTCAAAACAGACTTGCTTAATGAACTGAGGTTCTGATCATGATAACATTCACCTAAATCCTCTAAAATTCATATAAAAATATTCTCTAGGATTTGGAACCTTCAATTTGACCATCAGAACCCATTTTGACCCAAAATAGAATCACAAGCAGACATTTGCCTTAGTTTAGGTTTTTACATAAATTACCCAGCCAAACATTATCAAAACCAAAATCCAGCTTCACCATTGGATTCCTTAGGTCCAAATTAGGTTTGTACCAAAATTTGGACCCAAGGAGAGTTTGTCTTGACCTAGTTTGCAAATTGGTCCTGTCTAATTACATTTCTACCCTTAACTTTCAAAACCATTTCAAACAGGCCCCTAACTTTGTCGTCGTTCTCACAAAAAGGTGCCTACCGCATAGAACTCCTAATCCTACAACTCTGGCAACAATCAATCAAGGATTTCTCTTTGATTGATTGATGAAACCTCCTCAAAATTGAACCGGAGATTCCTCTTAAAATCCTCTTTCAATCAGACTGATTCTTGTGCTTCAAATCTTTCCCAATTTCTCATGCGAACACATGGGAAATTTTGGTATCCAACTCCGACGACAAGCTTGGCTTCTAAGCTCTAATCGACCCCTTGATACCTATATAAAGACTCCCAAGGCCTGCCCGATCGAGAAGAGCTTGAATTCGACCACAGAAACCCTCAAATTCCTCTCTCCTCCTCCGGTCGAATTACTCTTCAAGCTCCAGCAACACTCCTTACCTCACCTCGTCGTCTGACCGCAATACCAGCGGCAAATTCTTCCTCCTTGCCTTCTTCCGCGTCGAGCAGCACCCGCCGGCGTCCCTACATCCCTTCATCCTCGCCGTCCACCTCTCATCAGAGAAGCTTCGTCTCCGGTGTCAGCCACACCTCAACCGATGCCAACTCTACTCCCCTTCGTCTACCTCCTCTCCTAAATGACTCCTCATCTTCCTCTCTTCGTTTCCAAACATCCGCAACTTCGTTTCAATTGTCGACACGCCCTCCACGACTTCATCTTCCACCTCATCGGTAGAGCTCCGGCGAGCCCTAGCGGCTTCCACACTCGCCCAACCACGCCGCTTCCACACTCACCTAATCGCATCTCTTCCACGCTCCTCACCATCGCCTCGACTCACTAACCAAAACCCCTCAAGTAATTGAAGGGATTGGCCTCTCTATCACCCCCCCGACTCACTCACTCTCACACACAATCTGCAAGGTCGACAGACCTCCACATCCACTCGCACGCGACGCCACCATCGCAGTTGCATTTCCTGACGTCCAGCGAAGCTCCTGAGCACTTCTTATGTGGCCTTGAGGCCGTGTTCATGTTTTCAGTGTCCAACCTCCAGCCGCCATTAACAGAGCATCCTCAAGCAAGCTCCAACAGCGTTCGTGCAGCTCCAGCACCAGGAACACGCCCCAGGTGAAGCGGAATACACCCAGGCAAAGGAGTAGGTGGTCAATTGGGCGCTTTGACTGCATCCCAGACCTCAATTGGAAGGATCCTCCTTGCTGCTGCTGCACGAAGGAAAGGGCTACGGTTTAGTCCCAAATCAGAAGCGGCAAAGGAGTTGAGGGCGCATAAATTGAAAAAGTTGTATAGGCTTATCGCCTCAGCACGCATAGGGGGTGAGGTCCCAGCACGCACGTCTCACGTGCCTCGTCCGTGACTTTGACCCTGCGGACCTAGTGCGCCCGATAACCTGCCTGACCCTAAGCACTCCTTGGCTGTGATCCACGCTCGCACCCCTGGTCTAGGGTACTCTCTAGGTCCGATTACCTGTATACCTAGTACTGTTGAAGGCTCTAGGAGAGAGTGACCTACATAGAGAGAGAGGAGAGGGCTTGCGCGGGGAAGAGGGAGGGTTTTGCTCTCTGGAGAAGTGGCTGACACTTAGCCAATTCAAGAAGTTTACCCTCCCTTGTGTGAAGAGGCTGAACAGAGAAAGAAGAGGCTAAGCAGAGGAAGAAGAAAAGAAGAAGAGAAGGGGGAGCCGCAGCAGAAGAGAAGAAGAAGAAGAAGAAAAGAAGAAGAGAAGAGGGAGTCGCAGTAGAAGAGAAGAAGAAACAGAGAAAGAAAAAGCTGAGGAGGGAGAAAGGGCTATACACTGTAGCTCAAGACAGTTAAGCCGTCTAATTAAACACTCAGTTGTCTGATACGTGATTGTTAGGCTTTATTTGGTTGATACTATTGAGAAATTTGCTGTTATTGTGAGGGGTAATTGGTGATTCAAATTACCATTTTACCACATTCTTTTTGCACTATTGACATTTATTTTCATTTATATATCATTATTGTTTAGAGTTCTATTATAAATTGCCTATATTGTGTCTAAATTGCATTTCTTGAGATTTAAATTCCATATTGCTCCCTTTGTTCGACCTCGTAACCTTTTCAAGTAATAAAATTTATTTGTTTAAATGCTATTTTGGCTATACTACAACACGACAATCTTAAAACATCGATTTAGCGCGCGAGCAGTTTGGCGCCGTTGCCGAGGAGCAACGGGCAATTTAGAACTCTTGATTGCAATTCCTGATTCATATTCTAACTTGCTATATCTCTTTTGCTGTGGTTGTTTCAGGAGGGATACATTCAAGAAGATCATCCGCACAGTAAACATGCCAAGGGAAGGTAAGTTCTAACTACTCTCTCTCTTAAGCCCCTCATTCTGAAAAGGATAAAAGGAAAAAAATCAATTAGGGCTACTTGCATTTTATCCGTAGATAATTCATCAAGTTGCCAGATTTGATACATTTTATTTGAACAAATCCTGATTTGTGCACCCACTTAAAGCTTAAGGTATCTAGGGCTATCACATTCTTGTTTGAGCCCTTGGTACCACATTTGGATAAATTAAATTGGACCAAATTAAAGCCAATTAAGGATTCCAGTTTAGGGTTTTAGAGACACACTTGCTTAATCAAGAAATCATCCATCCAAACAATGTGTGCCTAGACCTTGATTGAATTGATCTATTCAAGCAAAATGCTAAAATCAGGCTCTTAAAGTCATTTGAACACTAAAAGAGGGGCATAAGATTCTCAAGAGGACAATACAGGTGAAGTTGACCCACCTTGTTTGGGTCAACCAATCTTAAAATTAGGTCACTTTTGCACTCAACACATCTTAAAGTTCAAGTGAAATTCTAAGCACCCTTGCTCTTAATTAAAACAGGTAGACTTAAGTGGTCAAGTCCCCATTCTAGTCTACCTAGAACATCAGTGACAAGAGAGGTCGAGTGAAGGAAATCTTGTAACCCGTGGGGGTGCTCTACCGTGTAGGGGTCTTTGCAGGACTCTCCCTCTCTGGCTGCCCAGGTAATTCTTAGGTAGACGACTTTTTGACTAAAAGGTATCATCTGCCCCGAACCTCTATAGTCCTCCAAAATTTTTGGGTGTCTTGATTGGGTCCATCACATTCTACCTCTCATCTACTCCATCAATGCATGTTCGGGAGGTCTCTAAGACCATCCTTGAGGCCTCCTTTAGTCACTCATTCACATCGAGGCCAAGGCTTGACCTCTTTGTTTGTGTTACGAACGCGGCTTCAAGACGTCTTTTAAGACGTCTGGGAGGTGGCCCAGACGTCTGACCAGACATCTGGAACCCCTTCCAGACGTCTGGGATTTGATTTCTGCGGCACGCGCGATTTCGTCTGCGTGCCTGCACGCGCAGACGTGCGACGCCTCTTTTCCCCTCTCTCTCTCCCCGCGCGGCTTTAAAAGGGCCCTCGCCCTCTCCCTCACTCTCATCTCCTCCACTCCCTTCTTCTTCTTCCAGCCAGAGTGCGAGTGCGAGCGCGAGCACGAGCGAGCGGCGGTAGCCGTGGCGAGTTGCGGGAGGAGGTGTCACGCGAGGGAGGAGACGCTCGGCCATGAGGGCTCGAGCTTGCCGGGGCAGCTGGAGCCGGCCGGCGGGGGAGCAGCGGGCGCGGAGTGACGCGGGAGGGCTGCTGCAGCTCGAGCAGCAGGCGGACGAGGCGCGGCGCGGCCGTGCGTCGCGGGCGGAGAGCGCATCGAGCTCTGATTCTGGAAGTTTTTCTAGAATCAGACGTCTGGGCTTCCAACCAGACGAGGGTGAAGACGTCTGGAGGACTGTCTAGACGTCTGGCAAGTAAGTTATTTTTCGTCCTTCATCCTTTTCTGCGACCGTTGTACTGAGAACGATGAGTGGGTACGTACAGGTTCTGAGATTCGCATCCAACGCGAATCAGACGTCTGGCCGCAGTGCCAGACGATGGGAACGACTTCCAGACGTCCGGGGTGACCATCGCACATCTGGGAACTAGGCCAGATGCCCCTGCAGGCTTCTGGACGTCTGAGAGACTACGCAGAACAAAGGTACCATCTGACCCACTTTTTAAGACGTCTGGAAGAGGTTCCAGACGTCTGATTTTGGACTGTTTCGTCGTTTTCGACCCGTTTAGGGCCCGTTCGGAGTCCGTTTTCCGCGTTTCAAGTTGCGTTCCTTTCGGAATAAAATCCTCTACCCGTCTACAGTAATTATATACTGTTCTGAGAAACTCCTTGTGTTTGATCCTTGTGTTAGGACCCCGTTCCATTGCAGTCTCGGGGGTTGCGGAGGCGCGCGGGATTTCCGACCAATTCACATGTCTATAACTAGAGTAGCCACCACAACATATCTTTTGACATGAGCTCTTAGGCGTTTCCGTTAGGTATCGTTCCATATTGACGTGTTCCATTTTGTTTTGCGTCTCCTTGCAGGAGATGCCTCGTCGCGGGACTGGTGAGGCGGGTCGCGGGCGCGGCCGAGGACGAGGTCGGCAAGGTGGGCGTGCCGTTGCCGACGCCTCAGTGGACCAGCCACTACTCCCGGGCATCCAGGCCCAGGACCTCGCCCAGCTGATACGGGATATTGTGCGAGAGGAGCTCCACCCACCGCCCCGAGCGCCTCCCCCTGGGGCTGCAGAGGGGGAGTCCTCTGTGGGACCACCCGACGGACGCGGTGCTGGACACAGGGGAAGGGATGGGCCGCCACTGCCCCCACCTTCCTCCGACACTTCTGTGCACAAGGCACCTTTGCCTGGAGGTGCACCAGCATCCCCACTGCAGCGCCACTCCGAGCTCTTTGGGTAGTTCTGGAAACTGAAGCCCCCCTCCTTCAAGGGGGATGAGGACCTGACCGAGGCAGAGGACTGGCTCGAGCAGCTGGAGAAGATTTTCGACACCCTTCGCCCCCCAGTGGAGTGCCGCATGGCCTTTGCCACGTACCAGCTGGAGAGTGTGGCACACAGGTGGTGGAGGGCGGTCTGGGGACAAGAGAGGGATGAGCCGACCTGGGATCGGTTCGTCGCCCTCTTCTGCGAGCAGTACTTTCTCCAGACGTGGCAGGACCAGAGGAGGTGGGAGTTCCACACTCTCCGCCAAGGGACGATGACCGTGAGCACGTACCGCACGCGTTTCCTGGAGCTGTCCCGCTTTGCAGCGACAGCGGTAGCCACTAAGGAGGAGCGCCTTTGGAGGTTCACCGAGGGGCTCCGACCTTCGATTCGGGGGTATGTCAAACCCCTGAAGCTGCCTACGTTTTCGAGGGTGGTGGAGGCAGCCATGACTTACGAGGAGACCAACCCATCCGTGCGAGACACTGACGGTGGGCGGAAGAGGCCCTTTCAGCCAGACTTTTCACAGGGCCGGCGAGAGAGGAGGCACACAGCGTCCGCAGGGGAGCCGTCACGTTTTGCAGGGCCATCCGTGGCCTTTGGGGGGTCTCGACAGAGGCCAGTCACCAGCACAGGACCCCCGCCCAGCTGACAGTAGGGACCCACTGAGGGTGGGAGTCGTGTTCCCCTCTGTTACCAGTGTGGCCAGCCGGGCCACATCAGGAGGGACTGCCTGTCTAGGGCAGGAGGTCAGCAGATACTTCCCGCGCAGAGCACTGGAGGGTGCGCAGGAGGCCGCGGTTCCCAGGCGCGAGGAGGAGGACAGCAGTCACGAGGAGGGTTCCGGCCAGCACCTGCCCATCCGACGTAGAGTGTGGTTGCTTCGTCCGCACCTAGAGCTGAGGGGCGTATCAACGCCCTGACACACAGGGATGCCAGAGCTTCAGGCTCAGTGGTGGCAAGTATGGTTTCAGTTTCCGGCAGACTCGTTTACACACTTTTCGATTCCGGCGCTACGCACTCATTTGTCGCCGCCAGTTTCGCAGTTAGTTTGGGCCAGGACTATACGCTGTTAGAGAATCCGTTCGTAATCAGAGGTCCGAGTGGTCAGCTGTTTGTAGCTGAGGAGGTGTACACAGATTGCGAGGTCAGCGTCGAGGGACATAGCCTGCCAGCTGACCTGATTATGATACAGATGGAGGACTTTGGCGTAATTCTGGGGATGGACTGGCTGTCCGCTTACCACACTTTGGTGGACTGTTTTGAGAGGAAGATCGTCTTCTCCATAACGGAGTTGCCTTCTTTTGAGTTTCACAGATAGCCGATGGACAGAGGCTTCAGGTGCATTTCGGCACTTCGGGCGGCGAGACTTTTGAGCCAGGGGTGTGAGGGCTTCCTAGCTTATGTGGTGGCAGAGCCCAGCCCTGTGGAAGACTTCCAGAGCATCCCGGTGGTCAGAGAATACCTTAACGTGTTCCCAGACGAGTTACCAGGACTACCGCTCGAGCGTGAGATCGAGTTTGAGATCTCACTAGTACCAGGGACCAGCCCCATCTCCACCGCGCCATACAGGATGGCACCGCTTGAGCTACAAGAGCTCAAGTCTCAGTTGCAGGACCTTTTGGAGAAGGGTTTCGTGAGGCCTAGTGCGTCTCCCTGGGGAGCCCCAGTACTGTTTGTGAAGAAGAAGGATGGTACCCTACGCCTTTGTGTGGACTACGGACAGCTGAATAGGGTCACCATCAAGAACAGATATCCGCTGCCGAGGATCGACGACTTGTTTGACCAGTTGCGGGGTGCCACGGTGTTCTCCAAGATTGACTTGAGGTCTGGATACCACCAATTGAGAATCAGGGAGGCAGACGTCTCCAAGACATCTTTCCGCACCCGGTACGGACACTACGAGTTTTTGGTTATGCCGTTTGGGCTGACTAATGCCCCCGCTGCTTTCATGGACCTGATGAACCGGGTGTTTAGACTGTACTTGGACCAGTTCGTGGTGGTATTCATTGATGACATACCCATCTATTCTCGAGATCGGACGCAGCACGGACAGCACTTGCGGATGGTTCTGGACACACTGAGATGACGTAGGTTGTACGCCAAATACAGCAAGTGCGAGTTCTGGTTGAGGGAGGTGACCTTCTTAGGTCATGTGATCTATGGAGATGGCTTGGCGGTGGACCCAGCCAAGGTTGAGGCAGTGCTCAGGTGGGAGAGACCGCGTTCAGTCACTGAGATTAGCAATTTCCTGGGACTGGCAGGCTACTACAGATGATTCATCAGAGGTTTTTCACAGATTGCGCGTCCTATGACACAGTTGACCTGGAAGGACGTGCCCTTCACTTGGACAGATGCCTGTGAGGCGTGCTTTCAGGAGCTAAAGGAGAAGTTGACCTCGGCTCCCGTGCTCACCATCCCTGACAGTAGTGGCGGGTCCGTTGTGTACACGGATGCCTCCTTGCAGGGGTTAGAAGGTGTGCTCATGCAGAGGGGTCATGTTGTCGCTTACGCTTCGCGGCAACTAAAGCCCCATGAGCATACCTACCCTACCCACGACCTGGAGTTGGCAGCTGTCGTCTTCGCGCTGAAGACCTGGAGGCACTACTTGTACAGTGAGACCTTCAAGATTTTCACAGATCACAAGAGCCTCAAATACCTTTTTCATCAGAAGGAGCTCAACATGAGACAGTGACGTTGGTTGGAGCTCCTGAAGGACTACGACTGCAGCATTTCCTATCCCCCGGGCAAGGCCAACGTGGTGGCTGACGCCTTGAGCCGGAAGGCGCCCGCACACTTGGCCAGCTTACAATTACAGAGTTGGAGCCTCTTAGAGGAGGTGGGCAGTTGGCGACCCCTGGAGTTACGGGGGCACTGTGGGGCAGTGACTGTGACACGACAGACTAGGCCAGAGCTGATAGACTGCATCATCACAGGACAGATGGTCGATCCGTACTTGCAGTCCTTACGCGACAAAGTACTGTCAGGAGACCCAAGGGACTTCTCTTTCACAGACCAGGTGCTACGCCTGAGGGGACGGTTGTGCGTTCCCACGGACGAGGAGCTGTTGGGAGAGCTCCTGACTGAGGCACACGGTTCCAGATTCACCATACATCCCGGAAACCCGAAGATGTACCACGACTTGAGACGCAAGTGTTGGTGGAGGGGGATGAAGCGGGATGTGGGTGAATTCGTGCAGCAATGCTTAGTGTGTCAGCAGGTGAAAGTCGAGCATCAGAGGCCTACAGGGCCACTACAGCCGCTTTCAGTGCCAGAGTGGAAGTGGGAGAGCATCACCATGGACTTGGTGGTGGGTTTACCTGTTACCCAGCGAGGACACGACGCAGTCTGGGTAATTGTGAATAGACTGACAAAGACGACACGATTCTTGCCGATCCGATTCACTTTGGGACTAGCACAGTTGGCAGAGAGGTATATCCGCGACGTGGTACGACTACACGGAGTTTCGTGGGAAATCATATCCGACCGGGATACCCGCTGTACGTCCCGATTTTGAGCTGAGTTTCAGCAGGCCCTGGGGACGCGGTTGAGGTTTAGTACAGCTTATCACCCCCAGACGGACGGACAGTCTGAGCGCACGATACCGACACTTGAGGACCTTTTGCGTGCCTGTGTACTGGACTGGAGGGGCTCTTGGGAGGAGCACCTGCCCCTGGCGGAGTTTGCATACAACAACAGCTATCACTCGAGCATCGGCATGGCTCCCTACGAGGCTCTGTACAGACGGAGGTGTACGGCACCCTTAAGTTGGGTTGAGGTGGGGACCAAGTGGGAGGTTGGCCCCAGATTGATCCGGTAGAGTCAGGAGGTAGTCGAGCAGATCCACAGGCGACTCCGCACTGTCAGGAGCAGACAGAAGAGCTACGTGGATCGAAAACGCAGAGAGGTGCAGTTCGAGGTTGGGGACCACGTCTTTCTTCGTGTTTCGCCCATGAAGGGCCTGCAGCGGTTTGGGGTGAAAGGGAAGCTCACGCTGAGGTTTGTGGGGCCCTTTGAGGTCCTGGAGCGGGTTGGACCCGTTGCTTACAGGCTTGCCCTCCCTCCCCAGCTTTCTAGTGTGCATGACGTGTTCCACGTGTCCAACCTCCGGAAGTACGTAGCCGATCCCAGTCACGTACTGAGTCACGAGAGTGTCGAGGTGGGCGACGACCTGACCTACCCAGAGCGGCCAGTGCAAATTCTTGACCGAGCCGTCTGCAGTTTGAGACGAAAGCAAGTACCCCTGGTGAAGGTTTTGTGGAGGAGCCAGTGGTACGAGGAGGCTACCTGGGAGCCTGAGGCAGCAATGCGGGAGCGGTACCCGGAGCTCTTCACGGGTACGTCTTTCGAACCGGCTTTGGTCCTCTTTGAGTTTGTTATGTTTTTATATGACGTCTTTTCCCGCACCCTAGTTAGCGCAAGTTTCGGGGATAAAACTTCCTTTGAGTTTGTTATATTGTTACAAATGCGGCTTCAAGACGTCTGGGAGGTGGCCCAGATGTCTGACCAGACATCTGGAACCCCTTCCAGACGTCTGGGATTTGATTTCTGCGGCACGCGCGATTTCGTCTGCGCTCCTGCGTGCGCAGACATGCGACGCCTCTTTTCCCCTCTCTCTCTCTCCCCGTGCGACTTTAAAAGGGCCCTCGCCCTCTCCCTCACTCTCATCTCCTCCGCTCCCTTCTTCTTCTTCTTCCAACCGGAGTGCGAGTGCGAACGCGAGCGAGTGGCGGCAGCGGCAGCCACAGCGAGTTACGGGAGGAGGTGTCGCGCGAGGGAGGAGACGCTCGGCCGTGAGGGCTCGAGCTTGCCAGGGCAACTGGAGCAGGCCGGCGGGGGAGCAGCGGACGTAGAGTGACACGGGAGGGCTGCTGCAACTCGAGCAGCAGGTGGACGAGGCGCGGCGCGGCCATGCGTCGCTGGCGGAGAGCGCGTCGAGCTCTGATTCTGGAAGTTTTTCTAGAATCAGACGTCTGGGCTTCCAACCAGACGACGGTGAAGACGTCTGGAGGACTGTCCAGATGTCTGGCAAGTAAGTTATTTTTCGTCCTTCGTCCTTTTCTGCGACCATTGTACTGAGAACGATGAGTGGGTACGTACAGGTTCTGAGATTCGCATCCAACGCGAATCAGACGTCTGGCTGCAGTGCCAGACGACGGGAATGACTTCCAGACTTCCGGGGTGACCATCGGACGTCTGAGAACTAGGCCAGATGCCCCCGCAGGCTTCTGGACGTCTGAGAGACTACGCAAAACAAAGGTACCATCTGACCCACTTTCTAAGACGTCTGGAAGAGGTTCCAGATGTCTGATTTTGGACTGTTTCGTCGTTTTCGACCCCTTTAGGGCCCGTTCGGAGTCCGTTTTCCGCGTTTCAAGTTGCGTTCCTTTCGGAATAAAATCCTCTACCCGTCTACAGTAATTATATACTGTTCTGAGAAACTCCTTGTGTTTGATCCTTGTGTTAGGACCCCGTTCCATTGCAGTCTCGGGGGTTGCGGAGGCGCGCGGGATTTCCGACCACGCCCCCAGTACTTCTGTTGTAGCTGGTAGAGTGGCTTTAGAAATTATTAACATAATTTGTTACAATTATGGAATAATTAATAGAACCTAGGGCATTGCATGAATCCTAGGAATGAGAAACCAGATTGAATGATAGATCCTAGGGTATTGCATGAATCCTAGGGCTGGAAAACTAGATTGAATGATAGATCCTAGGGTGGCATGAATCCTAGGACTGGGAAACTAGTGAAATGAATATAGATATTGCAGTCTTGGAAACTGTGGAAAGGAAATAATAGCTGCATGTAAATTGATTTTAACAGCTTCCTGTTATGAATAAATGAACATGATTGAGAATATGGGTTGTATGAACGTGAAATCGAAAAGGGGGAAACCTGAATGTGCTGAGTTAAAAGAGCTGGAACCCTACGGGGAATTAGGAGTAGAACTCCTGGAAAGAGAATGAAATGGAAATGAGAAGGAAAGATGTGGAGGTACGTTGTCTCTTGGGTACGTAGTGCCAGGGGAAGCACCTGTTACCTGCTTAGTGCAGAGCGGAGCCAGCCGCCCCAGGGACCCGGGGTTAGGTCTGGCCACTTTGTATCGACTTGTTGGCCCTCGTGTACACAGTACCGAGGAGAGCTACTAGTGTAGGGCAAGTACTAGCTACCCCACGGGCCCCGGGGTTCTGCTAGCTCACCTACACCGACTTGTTAGGCCCACTGGGCAAACCAGGGTAGTCAGGCGAGGGTGCACGGACTGTGGAGGGGCAAGGCCGCTGTTTGGTTATTGTGGAGGGGTTGGACCCCTGTTGCTGAGAGGGCTCTGCCCTATACTGGTTCCGTGCTGTGCTTTGGGCGCACCCGTTAACGGAAACGACTGACCGCATGCCAGTGAAGGTTAGCTACCTGTGCGTTTACCGCGCGTGCCGTAGTCACCGTTACGTCTGTCAGTGACCTTGGGGTGGTTGACTGAGAGTAGGATCACCACGGGGGACTCTCTCGGCCAGGAGAGCACCACGTGTTACTTCTACTGTTCGGAAAAGATTGCAATCAAGATCGTTCCCACGAGGAACATTCGAGATCAAGTGAAGGATCTGAGAAATAGATAGATGGTGAAATAATAGAAAGACGTAAATAAAGGAAGAAAGAAAATAAAACAGCTTCTGTACACTTTACTGCTTCTTTAGTTTAGCTGCCACTCTACTCAGTGTTTCGCTGACGTGTTACACTCGTTACTTTTCAGGACCAGGTGTTGAGCAGTTAGGGTCAGCGGCTGCAGAGGACGCTGGGCCGAGTAGAGTCCAGTAGAGTTACCACTATTCTTTCGTGCCCTTTTTGTTTCACTGTAGTGAGTAGTTTTTGTTACTCTCTATACTTTTCTTTACTCGTAGTTCTTGTTATGTTATGAATGTTGTTCTACTGTTGTGGTGGTACATGCTGTAGTAGTTCTTTTTCTTACTGCTGTATTTTGTTACTGCTAGTCATATTTCATGTTGAATGTGGTTTATTTTACTACTCTTTTGGTTACTTTCTCGTTGGACGACTAGGTCTTGGGATTAGTCGAGTCGGTCCGGTTCTCGTGTCTCGTAGGGACTCAGGAATCAGGTCGTTACAGTTTGTGCAACAACCCAATCCTATTGATATCTCTTCTGATTCATCTGAACCTGATTCTCCTTCATCTATCATCATGGCACAACCCGCAAAAGAAAATAATCTCGAAAATCAACTTTAGCGCCTCAATGATCTATTTCAAGCCTTTGTGAACTCATCGAGCGTCCAATGATGCGAGATCACTACAATCCCGTTGTGGTGGCAATCGAACCTCGAGTACAAATCCCCGCTGGAGGTCCTAACACTGAACTCAAGCCCAACATGATTCATGCCATTCCCAAATTCCATGGGCGTAATTCTAAGGATCCTTTCCAACATATCAAATAGCTCAAGCATCTGGCCCAGACCTTCAGGTCAGAAGCTCAAAATCGGGATGTTCTACTCATGAAAATGTTATCCTTCTCTCTCATGGATAAAGCTGCTCACTAGTACCAAACCCAAACGCATCCAATCAACACCTGGGCGGAACTTCAATCCGAGTTTCTGAGAAAGTTCTTCCCTGTTGGTTGGACAAATGCTTTACGGCACCAGATCACACATTTCACACAACAAGTAGGAGAACCACTTCATGAAGCATGGGATCATTTTTTGGATCTCATGCGAAAGTGCCCCCATCACGGAGTTCCTAAATGGGAACAAGTCCAGTCTTTTTACCAGGGACTTCGTGAGGATATTAGATTATTCGTCAATGTGACCTGCAGAGGAAACATCATGGGTCAACATGAAGATACCGTGTGGGAGATTCTCGAGAATATGTGAGAGAACTCCATCAATAATGAATCCATGGGCATGTTCAACCGAACGAATGCCCGTGTATTGACGAATCCAAAGGGAGCACATGAGATGCAGGGCTTGTCCTCTTCTGTCGACTTGGAATTGATGGCCAGTCATCTGGACAAGGTCTCTATTATTGAGAAGAAGGTGTATGAGCTAACTCGACATTTGCAGCGAGCCACCTCTGCGCAAAACATGTTCACTCAACCACCCTCTAGCAAGAAGGCCGTGCACAACATCTATCACCGACCTTCTCAAGGGATGGACCCATATCCACCCCCGTCTGATTCTTGCTACGAAGGAAACTTTGGATCCACCTACTCTAGTTAGGGGAACTTTGAACCCTCATATTTTGATTTTCCTGAGGTTCCTCAGACCTGCGAGGACCTCAACGCCATTCAAAATGATCCATTCTCAAATACCTACAACCCTGGATGGCATAATCATCCCAACTTCACGTGGTCAGGAAATAATCAAAATCAAAGACCTCAATATCCTCCCCGACCACAAGCTCATCGTCCATATCAGCCACCTCAGCCTCGGCCTAACCCAACTTATCAATCTGGGCCGACTCAGGTAGATCAAATGACTCTTATCCTTTAGACTCTGGCTGACATTCAAAAGACAAAAGCGGCTATGCAAAAATCAACCTGCTTAGATGGCAAATCCTCACCAACCTGGTGCTCTTCCTTCACAACCTCTACCTAATCCAAATAACGTGTCGAACTAGAGGCGCGTTATGAACCCAAATTCGTGCCAAGCTCACTTTGTTTATCAGGCCCCTTCCACTCCATCACCCGACGGGATGGAGGCTGCGACATCATATACGGGTTACCAGCAACAAGCACCTCTTCTACCCACACCAAACCAAAACCAGGCAGGATTAAATTCTATTACAATCCGCACTGGCAAAACAACATAGGACTCACCTTATTCAAGCCAAACCCAGCCTGGTAATACAAACCCTAACCCAAGGATAGTCATCCAGGACACCTCTATCCCAGATCAAGAACCTGAACCCATTCTAGAAGAACCATCCAAAGTTCCATTTCCTGAGGCCTTGACCAAGGGAAAAAGGATAACCAAAATCGTGGCACCTGAGGAGGACTTGGTTAAGCTCTTTGAGTAAGTCCATATAAACATGCCCTTGATGGATGCAATACGCCACGTACCGGCTTACGCATGATTTTTGAAAGACGTATGTACACCTAAGTGTAAGCCGTGAACCAAAGACGGAAATCCGGTTGTACGCTGTGAATCTGAGATTATGCTAATGACGAATTTTCCTCAGATGAACTATGATCAGATTTGTCATTATTGGGAATTCCATGATCTTGAATGTATGGTAGAGCGAAGGAGAATTAGCATTGTTGATTGGAGGCTCAACTAAGGATTTTTATGTGGATTTGTTTCTGAGCTTTTGATTTTTAACTTCAGGGATTCTTAATATCCCTTAAGGTTTTCAACACATTGGGATTCAGCCAAATTTAATGGACTGATTCCAATACTTCCTACATGCTGTCTATAGCATTAGGAAGGTGTTAAATCAGTGGTTTTTCTTTTGATTTGAAACGAGAATGTTGACAAGGGATTTTGATTTAGAGTTTAACATCCGAGAATGATTTCCATGTTAGTTTCAGACCTTGTCAGAGTTTTAAGAGGTTTCTATTGTGTTTTGAATCCCAATTAATTACATTAAAGTGCTACTTCAGCAGCTACATTTCCATGAGTTTTACAACCCCAAAGTTGATACAAGTTGGTGTTAATTCAGCAAATCATGACCTAAATTTGGATATGAACTATCCCTGACCAGACTTTCTTAAGTCTAATCTGGGATAATTCATATTGAACTTAAAGTCTGATCAGCTGAATTAAGGATCCAGACTTACTTCAAACTTGTTGCAGATGGTTTCTCTGATTTCTTGACATGCTGCATGACTGGTCGATTGTTCGCTTTAAAGTCGTTTGCAGTTTAATGTGGTGGAAAAATCGACTAATCAATATTTAAAAAGAAATAACCACTCGAAGAGGAGCGGGTCGTATCCACAGGGAGGCAATGACGTATTAAAATTCGCACCAATTAAAAACGTTTGTTCGTAGTTAGTTTGGACAAGAATCAAGCCAAAATTACCTTTAGATTAAGGTAGAAGCAAGAAACAATGCTGAAATAGCAATTTTGAGAAACTAGAGGATATTTTTCGCAATGCAGAATCAATAAAATAATATTAAAAAGTGACAATGGCAGAAAGTGTAATTTTTAATGGCTCAGTTACTGTAGCAAAACAGGGGATTTTTTCCCCTTTGCCTTGCACGACGAGGAGTGGATGGCCGGACGCGAGGAGCTCGGAGGAAGTTCCTTGGACCGAGGGCTTCCAAGCGCTGGTGGCGGGGTGTCGTGCGGCGGCCGGAGGCGGCCGGATGAGCTCCGGCGGAGGTGCTGCAGCCGGTGCTGCAGCTGCCTTGGCGTGAAGATTGCCGCGCACTGCTGCTTCGTGGGTGGTTGGAGGCGTGGGCGCGCTGCCTGTTGGCAGAGGGCGCGGGAGCGACTGGAGGTGAGCGGGTGGCTGCTGCGGCTGGCGTGGGCGCGCACTGCAGCCGGTGCGAGGAAGGTGCTGCGGGCGCGGGAGTGATGCGGGTGAGGTTCTGCAGGCGTTGGAGGAGGGCGTGCGCGGTCTGGAGGGCGTGGAGATGGCGAAGGCTGATGGTGGGCGCGAGTGCGCTGCAGGCTGGTGAGCGCGGGTGCACTGCAGGCTGATGGGCGCGGGTGCGCTACCTGTTGGCAGAGGGCGCAGGTGCACTGGAGGTTCTGCAGGCGCGGGGAAGGTGGAGTGAGCGGGCGTGAGGGCTGGAGGCTGTGCACACCTTGCGTGCGGCTGGAGGCTGGTGGGTGGCGCTGGAGGTGAAGTGGGCGGTGCGGGTACGGGTGGACTTCAGACGAGTACGCAGGCGGGTGGTCGCGGGTGAGCGGTGAGGTGCAGGCTGAAGGTGAACGGGTAGCTTCAGACGTCCGGGAAGACGTCCGGGAAATTTCCTGGACGTCTTAAGTGACTGAAAGGGTGGTTGAACGATAGCTGCAGCGGTGGTGTTTGGTGACGACGGCGAGGGAGATGCACGCTAAGGTGCTCACGGTAATGCGGATGAGCTCCGGATGGCGGTGTGGCCTGTCACACCACACGCCCATGGTGGTGGAGACTCGTCGCCACGGTAGAGGCCGGCAGTATGGAATGGAAGAGAGAAGGTCTCTCTACACAGTAGTGGGTCGGTGGTGGAGGCCTCCTGAGCTCGGCTTCCTCCCTCCTCCTTTTGTAGTGTCCTGCATAAATTTGAAATCAGCTGCCCGACCAGATCCAACACATCCGCTCCTCCTTGAATGGGTTCTTCACTGCGGCAGCTGGTGACGTTGGAGCGGCAGCCAACCGTTCCTGCAAGAAGAATAAAGAAAATAATGTTAAAATATTAGGGTCATTTATATACAGACCCTCAACTTTTATGTTAATGAAAACAATGTACCTAATTGGTTATCTAATTAGATGAATGCCATTCTAAGCTAATTCTAAATGCACTTAAAATATGAATGCAATGCATGGATTATGTAATTAAATTAAAACTATGAATTAATCTATTTACATCCTAATTTATGCTAAATAAATGTTAGAATTAACCTAATGTGTAGGCACTTAAATATTTAAATAGCCCACAACTATGGGCTAATCAAATACCCCCATGCTTAGTTTTTGCTAGTCCCTAGCAAAATTAAGCGAAACCTAGCACTCCAAGTAGACTAGTCAACCCACTTGGTCTTCCTTCAGAAGCAAATTAAGTTCAGAGTCTAGACCCAAGGTTCCTAAGTAGTTGCTAAGTTACAGACTAGGTCGACTAAAGATGAGTTGAAGGCACAAGTTTCCTTGATTTCTGACTCTACCCTAAAGTTTATTGATCCCTGAGATTAAAGCATCCGTGCTTGTGCAATGGTCTGAGTTATTTAAGTTAAAGAAATTTTTTTTTATATATGTATATTTTTTTGTTTGTTTGATTCTTCTAAGTCTAACCTCAGATCAGCTATCAACACGATCTGTGTCGGATTCATTGTCCCCATTACCATACCTCGAAGGGTGCCTGGCTTTCAATGCTTCGAGATAGCACCGCCCATAACGACCCCAAGAACTCCTAGCAATTGACACTTCAGGATAGTATCGCCCATGGATTTCTTAAGCGAATTCAGGCGTATGGCAATCGGCACTTCGAGATAGGGCCGCCCATGGTACCTGAACCGCACAATGCGCTTACATGCCCCCAGTAGGATGGATATCCTAAGAGACAAGTGCCGAGGAGGTAATATGTTATCATCGCATCCTCAAGGTGAGTATATACTCCACCTCTCCTGCGGCGGGAACTCTTCCAATCAAAATGTGTTTTCAAGCCTTTCCTAAGTCAAAACTAAGAGAATCAAATCTCTTTTCAGAAAGAAAGAAATTAAGTTAATTACCAAACCAAGTGTGTGAAATTTAGATGATTGGGTTACAAGGACCCGTAAACCAAAAGGTAGAATAAGACTCCAGGTACTAGCCCACCTTTTAACTCAAACCCTAGCTTCCCTTCCTCAACCTCTTGAGGAATGGTCCGCAACTTAACTCCTAATTAAGTTTTTAAGTCCACAAAGGACCCTAAAGGTCTAAAGCTAGCAGCTCATTTAGCTTCTAAAGTTTGACCCTAGAATTAATTTAGTCTACCCTAGAGTTCTAATTTGCTTAAGAATGCAAGATCTAGCCAGTTAAGCTCAAACTTTTTTTTTTTAATGCAAATGTATGTAATGAATGCACTATGCTATGTGTATCCCTAAGTACACCCCCCCATGCCTAAAATCTGCAATGTCCTCATTGCATAGAAGGATATTACCTGGGTCAGAGTTGGGTTGAATAGCCAAAGAACCTGCAAATCAGGTTCAAGAATTGCAGAAATAGGCCCTAAAAATGAGCAAAGCAATGTTGGCCTAGAAAATAGGTAACCTAGGATGTTGATGAGCTGATGATGAATCCCGATAGCAAATGCTCGCCCAACTAAAATGGGAGTGAAATCTTCCCAGGTCACCAGAAGAGGTTCTAAAGGATAAACAGGTAAAACAACCTCCAAAGGGGTAGGGGGAGGATAAGATGGATCCTCCAAAAGGTATGGGGAAGGAATGGTACAGAGATAAATCCCCAAGGTAATGGACTGACTAAAGAAATCATCAATCCATACCCGATACTCCATTACAGGAAATATTGGTCTGTTAAGCCCCCTGGTCAAAACAAAAGTGAGCAATTCTCTAAGGCAAGGATCGTCTAGGGTGTCCAAGTTACGAGGTTGCGAGATGGCCATAAGATCTAGGTTGGGTTTAATCAGCTCGGTGTCCATCCCTAACACTCTTTCTAAATCCTCAATTTCATCCCTAGCATTCCTTACACCATCACATGTATCTTCCTGCTCTTCATCAGGAGTCACAATTTCGCTTTCAGATATAAGCGAATCAAAGGGTGGTTTCGAAGTGAATGAAGGCAGGTTGGAAGCAACAGATCTAGGGATTATCCTATCAATGTCATCCCCGGATTTTTGTTCTTTACTCAAATCTTCCCTGGAGTCTATATGTGAATCCACATAAATCTTAGAAATTGCTTCCAAATTTTCCATCATTTCATCATGAGGAGAAATGTCATCAATGGGTGTGCTAAGGAAACCTAATTTGGTCAAATTTGTGACATCCTCAGGGGCTAACTCTTCAAATAAGACATAATCACCCTTAGTGTCACTCCAAATCTTGAATGTAGGTTCCTTATATAATTCGTCTTCCTCCTCATCACATAATTCATCATGTACCCGAGGTCTAGAATCATTTAATATCTCAGCAGATCCCCTAGGGTGCTCTATCTGAGGTAAATGGTTTACACTGGTAACATCAGACTCCTCAAATAGGTCAATTTCTTTAGGGTTAGGTTCCCTAAGGGTGGGTTTGAGTTCCATATCGTGATCAGAAGGGAGGGTAGGATTAACAACATGACTTTGACCCACTTCATCAAATGTCACGAAAATACTATCATCTAGGTCGAGGTCTTCCAATGGTACCATCATTCCCTTCTTTTGACTCCAATATAAATCAGGTGGATACTCAACCTTATCATCATCTTCCTCAGGTTGCCACCTTTCTTCATCCAATGCATAGCTACTTTCATGTGTATTTTCCTCCCACCTAAAGTGTGGATCTCTCAAGGAAGTGTCATCTAATGGGGAGGTTTTAAAATCGATCCTCGAAAAGTAGTTATTCTCCCCAGAATTTCCCTCCAACATAAAGTGTAGCTCTCCCACGGGAGATGCATCTATTGTAGAGGGGTGTACGTCATCCTCAATGGGGTAGATTGGGTGGCTAATTTTATCTCTTTCTTGTTGGCCTGCTCTCGAAGATTCTCCTAACAATTCAATCATTTCGTTTTGCATTTTCTGTATTTCCATCTTCAAAGAGGAGAGGTCATTTCTATCATGAGAGAAGTTAGGCTCAGGCTTATAGTATCCAAGAGTGTTTGTCCAACCATTATAATTTTTCAGGGAGTTTGGGTTGGGTATTTCTATGGTATGTGGGATATTGGGCAAAGCAAATCCCGCTCTTAGGTTCTGCTCACTGATTTGGGGCTTAACCAGGCCAATACTCCTATAATAGGAGTAAAATGGATCCCAATGATTGTCATTATGTCCATCAAGGAATGGACCATCTTGGCGTCTGGGATCGAAGAATGCAGAGTGGGGGTGAGGGTGTGGGCAAGATGTGAAAGGATGAAAATCAATGTGGTCCATTCTAACTCACACCTCAATCAGAATTCCCCAAGCAAAACACAATTCAAAAAGAACCTTTTAGGTCTTTCCCAATTTAGGCTTTTGATTTTAAGTCAGATTGCAGGTGACAATACAATTTGTTCAACCACTTTACGCGCCTATTGTCGACCTACGGCTCGCCTAAGAAGACCTAGTTGGAGCTTGGGTGTTCTTCCCTAAATCTCAAATGGTCAAGTAAATCCAAAGACGGAAGATCGAGGGATGCAAGTAGGCCTAAGCCTTTCTTTGAAGCTGTGCTTTCGCGGTGCTTCTCAACTACCCCCAAAAATTCGTAACAGGGTATCTCCCTCTTTGGATTTACAAAACCTTTGATCTCAAGTTCCGAACACTTCAGAATCCAACAATAGGAGGGCTCTTGTCCTAGTATTTCCAAACCTAAGGAGTGTCTAGAAGCGTGCCGTGGTGCAAGTGAAATAAATGTGCATACACCGTAAAAGATTTTGAACTTAGAATCGCACGCCAAGTTTGAAAATCAAATCCTTGGTTTTTAAAATGTCCCTCCTTTAATTAGTCCTTTTTCTAAAAAAAATGTAACCACATGTTAGATTTATTCAGTACAGATTAGGTGGTCTTCGCATTAAATCCCAAATGCAATGCATGATCGAGAATAGGATGCAAAGTAAGAGAATGCGTACCTTGATTCTAGCAATCAACGATGCAAGAATGCACGCAATGAAGAGAAGTAAATCTAGAGGCTACTCATACAGACCTAAATGGTTCGTCCTAGGGCAGGCAGCTCATTTTTTTTTTAATTTTTTTTTAGAACTGCTTATGCACAAGCAAATAAAAGTAATAAAAAAAAACCTAAATCTAAAGAAAAGGGAACAGGCTCTCAAAAATTACCCAACACGGGCCTAAAACAAAATCGGGGAACAAACCCCTCAAAATATACCCCAGAACAAGGGTTTCAAACTAACTGCAACGTAAAATTAAATATAAAGTCTTAATTCTATTCTAATTAAACTAGCAACTAAATATACAATGGTGTCCGTCGCGTCCTCATCCTTCTCCTCCTTTCAAAATTGCTCGTCCAATTCTCCGCTGGCGACGTCAAGGGTCGCCTCTCACACTGGCTGATTCTTGCACAAATTTTCTCGCACAGAAAAGAAAATAATAAATGGTCAAATCACTGTGCAATTGACAAATAATCAAAATAGAATCAAGTGAAAGTATTGCGTCTGTTGCCTCCCCGGCAACGGTGCCATTTGACTGGTCGATTGTTCACTTTAAAGTCATTTGCAGTTTAATGTGGTGGAAAAATCGACTAATCAATATTTAAAAAGAAATAACCACTCGCAGAGGAGCAGGTCGTATCCACAGGGAGCCAATGACGTACTAAAATTCGCACCAGTTAAAAATGTTTGTTCGTAGTTAGTTTGGACAAGAATTAAGCCAAAATTGCCTTTAGATTAAGGTAGAAGCAAGAAATAATGCTGAAATAGCAATTTTGAGAAATTAGAGGATATTTTTTGCAATGCAGAATCAATAAAATAATATTAAAAAGTGACAATGGCAGAAAATGTAATTTTTAATGGCTCGGTTACTGTAGGAAAACATGGGATTTTTTCCCCTTTGCCTTGCGCGACGAGGAGTGGATGGCCGGACGCGGGAAGCTCGGAGGAAGTTCCTTGGACCGAGGGCTTCCAAGCGGTGGTGGCGGCGTGTCGTGCGGCGGCCGGAGGCGGCCGGACGAGCTCCGGCGGAGGTGCTGCAGCTGCCTTGGCGTGAAGACTGCCGCTCGCTGCTGCTGCGTGGGTGGTTGGAGGCGTGGGCGCGCTGCCTGTTGGTAAAGGGTGCGGGAGCGGCTAGAGGTGAGCGGGTAGCTGTTGCGGCTGGAGTAGGCGCACACTGCAGCCGGTGCAGGGAAGGTGCTGTGGGTGGGGTAGTGATGTGGGTGAGGTTCTGCAGGCGTTGGAGGAGGGCATGCGCGGTCTGGAGGGCGTGGAGATGGCGAAGGCTGATGGTGGGCGCGGGTGCGCTGCAGGCTGGTGAGCGCGGGTGCACTGCAGGCTGATGGGCGCGGGTGCGCTGCCTGTTGGCAGAGGGCGTGGGTGCACTGGAGGTTCTGCAGGCGCGGGGAAGGTGGAGTGAGTGGGCGTGAGGGCTGGAGGCTGTGCACGCCTTGCGTGCGGCTGGAGGCTGGTGGGTGGCGCTGGAGGTGAAGTGGGCGGTGCGGGTACGGGTGGACTTCAGACAGGTACGCAAGCGGGTGGTCGCGGGTGAGCGGTGAGGTGCAGGCTGAAGGTGAGCGGGTAGCTTCAGACGTCCGGGAAATTAAGTGACTGAAAGGGTGGTTGAACGGTAGCTGCGGTGGTGGTAGTTGGTGAGGACGGCGAGGGAGATGCACGCTAAGGTGCTCACGGTAATGCGGACGAGCTCCGGATGGCGGTGTGGCCTGTCACACCACACGCCCACGGTGGTGGAGACTCGCCGCCACGGTAGTGGCCGGCAGTATGGAATGGAAGAGAGAAGGTCTCTCTGCACAGTGGTGGGTCGGTGGTGGAGGCCTCCCGAGCTCGGCTGCCTCCCTCCTCCTTTTGTAGTGTCCTGCACAAATTTGAAATCAGCTGCCCGACAAGATCCAACACATCCGCTCCTCCTTGAATGGGTTCTTCATTGCGGCAGCTGGTGACGTTAGAGCGGCAGCCAGCCGTTCCTGCAAGAAGAAGAATAAAGAAAATAATGTTAAAATATTAGGGTCATTTATATACAAACCCTCAACTTTTATGTTAATGAAAATAATGTACCTAATTGGTTATCTAATTAGATGAATGCCATTCTAAGCTAATTCTAAATGCACTTAAAATATGAATGCAATGCATGGATTATGTAATTAAATTAAAATTATGAATTAATCTATTTACATCCTAATTTATGCTAAATAAATGTTAGAATTAACCCAATGTGTAGGCACTTAAATACTTAAATAGCCCACAACTATGGGCTAATCACTGTAGTATGGATTTGATTAAGTTAGGACGTCTGGTCTGCATGAAGGACGTCTGGAACAGTCCTTGGGCTACTGCTGCAGTTGCTGTTCTACTAAATTTCAGCAGCAACTCCACTGCTATATCTACCGTTGTAGCTGGATGATTTGTATCAGTTAGGTAGTAGGCTTAGGTTTAATTATTTAGAATAGCTGACATGTATGTAATGTTGTAGTTTACATGTACAAGCTTTCATGTATCTAAAATAGGATCTGAATTGCTTATGAATTGATTGTAATTTCATTTAAATCTCTTCTGCCAGTTGAATTTATGACTGAAGAAAATTAATGTCAAAATTCATTTAGAACCATGTTTAAGTGCATGAAGATCTTCTATATGTCTTGATGGATATATCTGAATGTTTGCATTTTATGTTCAGCACATATAGTTCATTTCTAGGCCTTGAATTCACATTAAAAACCCTTCTTAGGCCTAGATTGTGTCAACTTTGTAAATAAATAAAAATGATATAAAAAATACAAAAAAATAGAATAAACCTATCTTGGTAAAGATTAGGTAAATTCTTATACACATGCAAGTTTCAAGGTATTCTGAACCCTCGACTTAGTAGAACATATCAGCCGATGGTTCAGTCTATCTTAAAACTAAATAAAAGACCTTAACATATAAAAACACCAAAAACAGTCTATTCTTCTCATCTCTCTTTTTCTTTCTCATCCCCTACCTCTACAAAATATATAAAAACCATAAAAAGTGGAAAAATTCAAAAACAATACACAAAAACACTTTGTATACTATGTTTATACATGTAAATATAAGCTTTATACTAAGTTATATATGTATATATTGTACAATAGGTATATAATAGGTATAAGTAACTTATGTATATACTATATAATGTAACTTTAGTATTTAAGATAACTCAAATTATATATAACCTATTTATATATTCAACTATTAATTATATTAACTTATATGTACTATAAGCTATGTAAATTAATCAACTCATATAAATAAACATATTTATCAATGATATTGTACATACGTAATTATATGTATATTATGTACATAATGAATCCTGTACCATAATTTAATTATGTATATAGAATAAATAATTTATTTATTTATTTACTAGCTAAGTTATTAGATTAAATTAAAATAAATTAGTAATTTAAGTTATAACCAAACTAACATATACTGTACATTTATATTAATGTATTTTAAGTAAATTAAGCTGATTTAACTATATTTATAATGTATTATATTAGTTACACATAATTTATATGTATATTAGCCTGAATCCACCTATTTAAATGTAAATCAAATCAAAATAAATGTTGTAAAATACAATAAAAACATTTATTAAATACTTTAATATGTATATTAATACTGTACAGGGTCAATTAGACCATACATTAACTAATTTATACGTAATTAAGAAATAAAATATAATTAACTTTGACTAATTTATTTATATAATAAATGTAATTAATTTTGAAAATAAATTATACAATTATGTAGTCATATGTAAATACTTTAATGTTCCCTATTTTATTTTTAATTTATAACAAATTATGGCCCTCAAATCGAGGGTCAAAAACCTCAAATCAGCACAACCGCACTGAAGTCAGCAGTGCCTATGAGGCGCTAAAGATAGCGCCACATTGTGAGTTCATGAGTGCGCTTATCGCCATAAATTATTTTTGTTATCCTTGCTTCCCAGTCAACAAGTGTTGGGCGCAAAGAAACCACATACTCATTCCCCTCTGAGCATATGTTACGAGTATATTCTGAGCTCTGTGATCTGTGATGATTTGTGTGCGGTGTGGGTCGGGGACCTGGCACTGTGCATATGCTTGAATGAGCTCATTAATGGGCTTAAATCAGAATTAAGAGGATAATTAACAAATCAGGGTGGCCTTAGTAGAGGTCTTGATCCCACCCGAGAGGGTGTTGTAAATCCCTCGAAAAGGTCACCCGCTAACTTAAAACCAACTTTTTGTACTAAGGGTTAATGAGGGGTTAAGAAGAGAAAACAAAGAAGCAAAGAGAGAACCTAAAATGACTATGTGTTAAAAGAAGAAACGGCTAAGAACAGGTAGAGAAGAAGTTTGCCTTGTATCTCTGTATATGTATATCCGTATAGTGTATATATATATATAAGTATCTGTATAATAAGTATACGTAGTATAACATATGTTTGAGCTATATATGTATATAAATAACAATATAGCTTTCCTGACAGAATAATTCGTCACTGTAGATAGAATAAGTGTCACTATAGACCCAGTTTTTACCTTAGGTTATGCACATAGTTTTTTTCTAAGGTTTAGCGACATTTATATATGTCGTTGTACATACTATATATGTTACTGTATATGTTAGTATATTAAGTTAAAGTAGTATAGGATATATTATTACTTACTATTGTATATATATACAAGTATTGTTATTATACGTTATAAGTATATAGTATATATTATTCATTTATAGTGTTTGATGCTTGTTTGTATATATATGCTTTCAAGTATTTCAATACATTCTTTTGTACATAAATTAGTTTAATTCTTTCATTCATTAATTAATTCATTCATGATTGTACATAAAATTGATCCTTTTGGAATTAAAGAATGATATTGGACTTAGAGAGTGATGTATATCAATAACTGCCTCTCAGTGAACGACCTGGAATAAACCAATAAAAATTATGTAAGTAAATAAAATGGATGTGATAACGGTTTGTATTTGTGACTATACAACAATAACAACAACAACCAAGCCTTTTCCCACACTAAGTGGGGTCGGCTATATGGATTCTTTGCCTCCACACAAATCGATTTTCAGCCATTTTAGGACTTAAATTAAAGTAATTGAGGTCATACTTAATAGTTTCCTTCCAACACTTATTATACGAATGAAGATTTTTTTATACGAACCATGGTCGATCGCTTCAAGAAGCTATCAAACAGATCCCGTCCTATGCCAAGTTTCTGAAGGACCTGTGCACCCAGAAGAGCCGATCTAGGAGACAGGTCCAAACCAAGGTCATCTTGCCGACCATGTTAACTTGGTTTTCCAACATGGAACACCCCCCAAAATGAAAGGCCTAGGGGGCCCGTATATTTCAGTGGTTATAGCTAACCAACACATTGACGAGGCTCTGCTCGATCTGGGCGCGGGGGTGAACATTTTACCGAGCTCTGTTTATGACCTTTTGGGAGGAGGTGTTTTGAAGCCTAGTCCAATCATCCTCCAGGTCGCAGACAGATCGCTTAAGACACCACGGGGATTACTGGAAGATGTCCTGGTAAGAGTGGAGGACTTCTTCCCTGTTAACTTTCTTGTGCTAGATACTGACCCATCTAATAAGCCCACCAAGCCGTCCATTATTCTGGGACACCTCTTCTTGGCTACAGCCAACGCCTCTATCAATTGTAGATCAGGGGCACTTAAAATGGGCTTTGGGAATAAGAAGATTCGGATTGGAAGATTGTTCCCAGATCGAGGTAGTTGATAAAATCATTGAAGAGACTACTCCAACACTCTTATGTAGAGATCCCCTTCAAAAGGTCATATCTAAGGACCACCCTCCGACTCTTGAAGAAACTGAAGGGGATATACCTAAATTAGAAAAGTTGCTGGGGGTACACACAAAGTCTCTATCCCCGCCCTGGACCGTGAAGGTAGATTCGCTACCTGAGGCGGGGACATCTCAACTTTGACCTTCAATTAAAAAGGCTCTTGAGTTGGAGTTGAAACCCCTCCCGAGCACATTGAAGTATGCTTTCCTTGGCCCTAACGACACGCTCCCCGTTATTATCTCGTTTACATTAACTGAATCGCAGGAGGGAGCTCTGCTTGAGTGTTTACAAAGGCACAAGGAAGTAATTGCTTGGTCGATAGCTGATATTAAGGGTGTTGATCCCTCCCTCTACATGCATCATATATATACAGACGAGTCCGGGAAACCCTTCCGAGACATGCAGAGAAGGCTCAACCCCAATATGCAGGAGGTTGTCAAAAAGGAGATTCTGAAATGGCTGGATGCAGGAATTATCTATCCTATTTCAGATAGTAAATGGGTCAGTCATATACATGTGGTGCCTAAAAAAGCAGGAATCATTGTGGAAGAAAACAACTAAGGAGAGTTGGTGATCAGTAGACCCTCAACTAGCTGGAGGATTTGTATTGATTATCGTCGTTTGAACACGGCTACCCAGAAAGACCACTTCCCCTTACCGTTTATTGATTAGATTTTGGAATGATTGGCGGGGAACAAGTACTTCTACTTTCTTGACAGGTACTCTATGTATAATCAGATAAGCATCTTTCCTGGCGATTAGAAGTGTACCACCTTCACGAGCCCCTATGGCACATTTGCGTTCTGTCAAATGCCATTTGGGTTATGTAATGCTCTTGCCACTTTCCAACGTTGTATGGTGGCTATCTTTTCTGAGATGATCAATAAGTTTGTAGAAATTTTCATGAATGATTTCTCAATTTATAGCTCATCTTTTGACCTATGCCTTTCGCACCTTGATGAAGTCTTAACCTGTTGTGAAGAGGCAAAGCTGGTGCTTAGCTGGGAGAAAAGCCACTTTATGGTCCAGCAGGGCATTGTTTGGGGCATGTAGTTTTCGAGAGAGGATTAGAGGTGGATACCACCAAAATTGATTCCATCTCTAAGCTTCTATCACCCACCAATGTTCGTCAAGTTAGATCTTTTCTTGGCCATGTTGGGTTCTATAGGCTCTTCATTAGAAATTTCAGCAAAATCTCTAAGCCACTCTGTGACCTGTTAGCGAAGGATGTTTCCTTCGATTTTGATGACAGATGTGGTAAGGCTTTCCAAGTCTTGAAGAAAGCCCTTATTACCACGTCGATTCTCCAAGCACCAAATTGGACCCTCCCATTTGAACTAATGTGCGATGCTTCTGATTTCGCAGTGGGAGAAGTCTTAGGTCAAAGGGTTGATGGCAAACCTCATGTGTTGCATTATGGCAGCAAGATCCTGATGGATCCTCAGCAAAACTACACAGTCACTGAAAAGGAACTTCTTACTGTAGTATTTGCTTTGGAAAAGTTTCGATCTTATCTTTTGGGATCCAAGGTTGTGGTGTTCACTAATCATTCTGCTTTAAAGCATCTTCTTGCTAAAAAGGACACCAAACCTCGCTTAATTCGTTGGATTCTGCTACTCCAGGAGTTTGACCTGGAAATTAAAGACAAGAAAGGAGTTGAGAATGTGGTAGCAGATCACCTATCTAGGATCCTTATTGAGGCATCAACCCCAGCTAGCATTATTCAAGAGACTTTTCTTGATGAGTCTCTAATGGACGTGGAGGCCAAAACTCCTTGATTTGCTGACATAGTGAACTATCTGGTCACTTGCATTACCCCCAGTACTTAGGACAAGCAGAAGCGAGATAGGTTTCTCAACTGATGCTAAATTTTATCACTGGGAGGAACCTGAGCTTTTTAAAATCGGCCCTGGCTAGCTTTTCTGTCGTTGTGTCCCTAACGAAGAACAAAGGAGTGTTATGAGTTTTTGCCATGACCTCCATTTTGGAGGGCATTTTAGTGGAAGGAAGATTGCCTGTAAGGTTCTTCAGTCTAGCTTTTGGTGGCCCACATTATTCCGAGATGCACATACATATGTGGGTGCATGTCTACGTTAACAGCAGGCGGGAACCATCGAAAAAAGGGATGAGATGCCCCAGCAACCTATTCTCCCCGTGGAGATCTTTGATATCTGGGGCATCGACTTCATGGATCCCTTTCCTGTGTCCTTCGATATGAGTACATCCTTGTGGCTGTGGACTATATATCGAAATGGATAGAAGCCATACTCACGCGGACTAATGACCATTCCTTGGTTTTGGATTTTGTTAAAGCTAATATTATTTCCTAGTATGGGTGCCCAAGGGCGATCATAAGTGATGGAAGACCTCACTTCAAGAATGTACACTTCACAAGACTACTCCAAAATTTGGGATTCAACCACGTGATAGCCACACCTTACCATCCCTAAACGAGTAGACAAGTTAAAGTGTCTAATAGTGAGATTAAACAAATTTTAGAAAAAACAGTCAGGCTCGATCGTAAGGATTGATCTAAAAAACTAAATGATGCTCTTTGGGCCTACAGAACAACATATAAGACTTCCTTGGGCATGTCTCCTTTTCATCTTGTCTACAGAAAGGCGTGCCACCTTCCCATTGAAATCAAACACAAAGCCTATTGGGCAATTAAAAAGGTTAACTTAAATCTGGATAAAGCGGGAAAGGCGTGCATGCTAGAGTTAAGTGAGCTTGAGGAGCTTCGCAATGAAGCCTAGACACGAAAAAAGAAATATCCAATCTAATACAATTAGCCAAATACATTAAGATTCCTATAATATGTGAATATCTTAGTTGTGAAACAGGCATTCCACTTTTGTTCTTATAAAGAGTTTTTGATGAATCAAAAGGAGTGCTTATAACCTTGCAATCTTTATAGCCAAATTTCTCAACAACATTCTCAACATAATGAGATTGAGAAATAACTATCACCTTTGCTGACCGAATCAGTTTAAGGCCAAGGATCAAATTTGCAACACCCATATCCTTCATCTCAAACTTACTACTCAAAAATAACTTAGTTTCATTCACAATTGTAATATCTGATCCAAACAATAATATATCATCTACATATAGGTGTTATTCGCTCTGAATCAGGTTTTAAAATCAATGCATATGGTATAGGTTGAATCAGCGTGAAAAACAAATAAAATTTGTTACTCGAATGAAAGCCAAAGTCGAACATAGGGAGTAATTAGCAAAAATGATCTCAAGATTGCAATTCAACACAAATATATAAGCAATAGAATTCGAAGCAATAATGATATATGATTGAAAACGTATGTCAAAGAGTGCAAAAAGAATGGGGTAAATTGATGATTTGAATCACCAATTATCCCTCACAATTATATCAAATAACTCAATAGTACTAAGCAATTTAATTTCATGTAGGATAATTGATTTGAAACTCAGACGTCTACTCAGCCAATCAGATGACTTAACTCACTCACTGCTACAATCCCCTTCTGCTTTGTTTTCTTCTTCTTCTCTGGCTTTCTCTCCTTCTACAGGCCTTCTTCCTTTCTACTTGTCTTCAGCCTTTTCTCCTCTTCTTTCTTCTTCACCCTTGCCTCTTCAGGTCTTCTCCTCTTCCTCTTTCTTCATGCATAGAGGGAGGCACTCCCAAATTTGGCTAAGTGTCACAGAGAGCAAAACCCCCCCTAACCCCCACTCTCTCTTTCATCTCTCTGGGATCCGCCCTCCCAGGGCCATAGTCTAGGTTATCACGTATTCGGGTAGAGCACACCAGGGACTAGACTCACCGGCGTGGGTGGTGAGCCAGGAGTGCTTAGGTTTAGGCAGGTAATCGGATCAGCGTAAGACCCGTGTGAGCAGTGTCATGAGCGAGGCGCATGTGAGGGGCATGCAGGGACCTTACCCCTTGTGCTTGCTGAGGTGATAAGCCGTAAGCACAAAAATAATTTATTTGGCTGCGGGCGCTTGTCAGCTTCCGAGGTGGGACTAATCCCACCACCTTCCTTCTGCGTGCAGCTACAGCTGCTGCTTCATTCAATTTTCGTCAAAGGCCCGGTCAAAGGGCCAAATTGGTCCCTAGGTCGTGATCTTGGAGACTCTCTGCTGCGCTTGGGACTTCACCTGGGGCTTGCAAGTGTTGGAGCAAGCTTCAAGCTTCGCTCGAAGCTGTGGCAATGGCGGCGGAGGACCTGCTACCTGAAAATCAAAATACGGCCCCTCGACCTTGTTAAATAGGTTCAAGAGCTTCGCCGTAGGGTGGCGAGTATGGTGGTGGGTGCGACATGGAGTGGGAGTGGCTATGGTGGCTGGACGGTGACGGAGTAGGTCGACGGAGGTGGGTGTGGTCGGTGTAGCAGCTGGGTGCGTAAAAGGGCAAAATAGGATGGGGGTTTTGTAGAGGGTGGTGTGGTGAAGGTCGTGAGGTGGTCGAAGAGGCATTTGGAGTAGTGGAATGTAACGACTCGATTCCCGAATCCCTACGAGGCACGGGAGTCAGATCGAATCAACTGATCCCAAGACCCGGTCGTCAAACGAGAAAGTAACCAAAAGAGCAGTAAAATAAACCACATTCAACATGTATATAACTAGCAGTAACAAAATATAGCAGTATAGAAAAGAATACTACAGTATACACCACCACAACAGTAGAGAAATAAACATATACATAAACATGAAGCTTACAATAAAGAGAGTACAAGGAGTAACAGAAAACTACTCACTACAGCAGAAAGAAAAGTACAGAAGGTACTACAGGTAACTCTACTGGGCTCTACTAGGCCCAGTGCCCTCTGCAGCCGCTGACTCCGGCTGCTCAACACCTGGTCCTGAAAAGGTAACAAGGGTGACACGTCAGCGAAACGCTGAGTAGAGTGGCAACTAAAAGCTAAAAGAAGCAATAGAGTGTACAGTAGCTATTATATTTTTACTTTCTTTATTTATATTTTTCCATTTATTCACTGTTGATTTATTTATCAGATCCTTCTCTTGATCTTGAATGTTCCTCGTGGGAACGATCTTGATTACAGTCTTTTCCGAAAAGTAGAAGTAACACGTGGTGCTCTCCTGGCCGGGAGAGTCCCCCGTGGTGGTCCTACCCTCAATCAACCACCCCAAGGTCGCTGATAGACGTAACGGTGACTACGGCATGCGCGATAAACTCACAGGTAGCTACCCCGCACTGGCACGCGGTCATTCGTTTCCGTCAACGAGTGCTCCCAAAGCACAGCACGGAACCAATATAGGGCAGAGCCCTCTCAGTAACAGGGGTCCAGCCCCTCCACAGTCCGTGCACCCTCGCCTGACTACCTTGGTTTGCCAAGTGGGCCTAACAAGTCGGTGTAGGAGAGCTAGTAGAACCTCGGGGCCCGTGGGGTAGCTAGTGCTCTCCCTACACTAGTAGCTCTCCTCGGTACTATGTACACGAGGGCCAGAAAGTCGGTGCAAAGTGGCCAAACCCACCCCGGTCTCAACCTGAGGGCGGCAAGCTCTCCTCTACACTAAGAGGTAATATGTGCTTTCTTTGGTACCAAGTACCCAAGAGACAACACACTTTCACGTTTTACTTTCTCAGTTCCATTCCATTTATTTCCAGGAGCTCTACTCCTAATTCCCCATAGGGTTCATGCTCTTTTAACTCAGCCAATTCAGGTTTCATCGTTCCAGCTTTATATTCATATAACCCATGTTCTCAACCGTATTTATTCGTTCATAACAGGCAACTCCGGTATGGAGAAGACGATCTTCCTCTCAAAACAGTCCACCAAAGCGTGGTAAGCGGACAGCCAGTCCATCCCCAGAATAACGCCAAAGTCCTCCATCTGTATCATAATCAGGTCAGCGGGAAGGCTATGACCCCCAATACTGACCTCGCAACCCGTGTATACATCCTCAGCTACAAACAGCTGACCACTCGGACCTCTGATCACAAACGGATCCTCTAATAGCATATAATCCTGCCCCAAACTAACTGCGAAACTGACTGCGACAAATGAGTGCGTAACACCGAAATCGAAAAGCGTGTAAACGAGTCTGCCGGAAACTGAAACCATACCTGCCACCAATGATCTCGAAGCTCTGGCATCCCTGTGTGTTAGGGCATTGATACGTCCCTCAGCCCTAGGTGCGGACGAAGCAGCCACACTCTGCATCGGACGGGTAGCTGCTTGCTGGTACCCTCCTCGTGACTGCTGTCCTCCTCCTCGCGCCTGGAAACTGCAGCCTCCTGCTCGCCCTCCAGTGCTCAGCGCGGGAAGTATCTGCTAACCTCCTGCCCTAGACGGGCAGTCCCTCCTGATGTGGCCCGACTGGCCACACTGGTAGCAGAGGGGAACCCGACTCCTGCCCCCAGTGGGTCCCTGCTGTCGGCTGGGCAATGGTCCGATGTTAGCAACTGGCCTTTGTCGAGGGCCCCCAAAGGCCACTGATGGCTCTGCGAAACGTGACGGCTCTCCTGCGGATGCCACGTGTCTCCTCTCTCGCCGGCCCTGTGAAAAGTCTGGTTGGTAGGGCCTCTTCGGCCTGCTGTCAGTATCTCGCACGGACGGGTTGGTCTCCTCATAGGTCATAGCTGCCTCCACCACCCTCGAGAACGTAGGCAGCTTCAGGGGTTTGACATACCCCCGAATCGTAGGCCGAAGTCCCTCTGTGAACCTACAAAGGCGTTCCTCCTCAGTGGCTACTGCTGTCGCAAAGAAGCGGGGCAGCTCCAGAAAGCGCGAGCCGTACGCTCTCACGGTCATCGTCCCCTGGCGGAGAGTGTGGAACTCCCGCCTCCTCTAGTCCTGCCACGTCTGGGGAAAGTACTGCTTGCAGAAGAGGGTGACGAACTGATCCCAGGTCTGCTTGTCCCTCTCCTGTCCTTTAACCGCCCTCCACCACCTATGTGCCGCACTCTCCAGCTGGTATGTGGGAAAGGCCACGCGGCACTCCACCGGGGGGTGAAGGGTGTTGAAAACCTTCTCGATCTACTCGAGCCAGTCCTACGCCTCGATCGGGTCCTCATCCCCCTTGAAGGAGGGGGGCTTTAGCTTCCGGAACTGCCCGAAAAGCTCAAAGTGACACTACAGTGGAGATACTGGTGCACCTCCAAGCAAGGAAGCCTCGTGCATAGAAGTGTCGGAGGAAGGTGGGGGCGGTGGCGGCCCATCTCCTCCCCCGCGTCCAGTGCCGCATCCGTCGCGTGGTCCCACAGAGGACTCCCCCTCCATAGCCCCAGGGAGAGGCACTCGGGGCAGTGGGTGGAGCTCCTCTCGCATATATCCCGTATCAGCTGGGCGAGGTCCTGGGCCTGAATGGCCGGGAGCAGTGGCTGGTCCACTGAGACGTCGACCGCAACACGCCCACCTTGCCGACCTCATCCTCGGCCGCGCCCGCGACCCGCCTCGCTAGTCCCGCGACGAGGCATCTCCTGCAAGGAGACGCGAAACAGAACGGAAACATGTCAATATGGAACGATATCCAACGAAGAAGTCTAAGAGCTCATGTCAAAAGAAATATTGTGGTGGCTACTCTAGTTACAGACACGTGAATTGGTTATTTTCCAGTCAGTTGGTTCACTTCTCGAGACGACTTTGCTCTGATACCATCTTGTAACGACCCGATTCCCGAATCCCTACGAGACACAGGAGTCGGACCGGCTCAACTGATCCCAAGACCCGGTCGTCCAACAAGTAACCAAAAGAGCAGTAAAATAAACCACATTCAACATGTATATAACTAGCAGTAACAAAATACAGCAGTAGAGAAAGAATACTACAGTATACACCACCACAACAGTAGAGAAATAAACATATACATAAATATGAAGCTTACAATAAAGAGAGTACAGGAAGTAACAGAAAACTACTCACTACAGCGGAAAGAAAAGTACAGAAGGTACTACAGGTAACTCTACTGGGCTCTACTAAGCCCAGTGCCCTCTGCAGCTGCTAACTCCGGCTACTCAACACCTGGTCCAGAAAAGGTAACAAGGGTGACACGTCAGCGAAATGCTGAGTAGAGTGGCAACTAAAAGCTAAAAGAAGCAGCAGAGTGTACAGTAGCTATTATATTTTTACTTTCTTTATTTATATTTTTCCATTTATTCACTGTTGATTTATTTATCAGATCCTTCTCTTGATCTTGAATGTTCCTCGTGGGAACGATCTTGATTACAGTCTTTTCCGAAAAGTAGAAGTAACACATGGTGCTCTCCTGGCCGGGAGAGTCCCCCGTGGTGGTCTTACCCTCAGTCAACCACCCCAAGGTCGCTGATAGACGTAACGGTGACTACGGCACGCGAGATAAACTCACGGGTAGCAACCCCGCACTGGCACGCGGTCAATCGTTTCCGTTAATGAGTGCTCCCAAAGCACAGCACGAAACCAGTATAGGGCAGAGCCCTCTCAGTAACAGGGGTCCAGCCCCTCCACAATCCGTGCACCCTCGCCTGACTACCCTGGTTTGCCAAGTGGGCCTAACAAGTCGGTGTAGGAGAGCTAGTAGAACCTCGGGACCCGTGGGGTAGCTAGTGCTCTCCCTACACTAGTAGCTCTCCTCGGTACTATGTACACGAGGGCCAGAAAGTCGGTGCAAAGTGGCCAAACCCACCCAGTCTCAACCTGAGGGCGGCAAGCTCTCCTCTACACTAAGAGGTAATATGTGCTTTCTTTGGTACCAAGTACCCAAGAGACAACACACTTTCACGTTTTACTTTCTCAGTTCCATTCCATTTATTTCCAGGAGCTCTACTCCTAATTCCCCGTAGGGTTCATGCTCTTTTAACTTAGCCAATTCAGGTTTCATCGTTCCAGCTTTATATTCATATAACCCATGTTCTCAACCGTATTTATTCGTTCATAACAGGCAACTGTTAACCAATTTACAGGCAGCTATCATTTCCTTTCCACTTTTCCAAGACTGCAATGTTTATATATTCAACTAGTTTTCCAGTCTTAGGATTCATGCCATACCCTAGGATCTATCATTCAATCTAGTTTTCCAGTCCTAGGATTCATGCAATACCTTAGGATATATCATTCAATCTAATTTTCCAGTCCTAGGGTTCATGCAATGCTTTAGACTCTATTAATTATTTCGTAATTGTACAAATTTTGCTAAATAAATTAAAGGGCCACTCTACCCGCGAAATCGGGAGTACTGGGGGCGTGGTCGATAATCCCGCGTGCCTCCGCAACCCCTAGAGCCGCAATGGAACGGGGTCCTAACACAAGGATCAACACAAGGAGTTACTCAGAACAGTATGCAATTACTGTAAACAGGTAGAGGAAATAAACTCGGAAAGAACAAAACTTGAAACACGGAAGACGGACTCTGAACAAACCCTAAACGGGTAAAAAATGACGAGTCTGCCCAAAATCAGATGTCTGGAACTTCTTCCAAACGTCTTAAAATGTCGATCAGGCAATACCTCGATCTGCGCAGTCCTTCAGACGTCCAGAAGCCCGCTGGATCGTTTGTTCTTGGTTTCCAGACGTCCAATTGTCACCCTGGACGTCTGGAGGTCCTCTCCGTCGTCTGGTACTGTGGCCAGACGTCTGATCCGTGTGGGATGGCGAGCCCTCGTGTCCTCCCGAACAGAACCTACATGCACACACACCCGCTCTCATCATGAAGAGGCGCAGAAGAACGCGGCGGACGGCTGGATGGCCGTACACACGTAAAAGGAAGAGAGGGGAAAAATATTGTACTTGTCAGACATCTGGACCTTCCTCGAGATGTCTTACGCGTCACCTAGACGTAGGTCCAGACGTCTGATTCTGGGAAATTTTCCCAGAATCAGGACCCGGTTCGTCCTCCGCCCGCAACGCACGGCCGCGCCGTGCCGCGTCCACCCGCTGCCCGAGCTGCAGCAGCTCCTCCGCAACACCCCATCCTCGCTGCTCTCCTGCCGGCCGGCTCTAGCTACCCCGGCAAGCTCGCACCCTCGCGGTCGAGCTTCTTCTTCCTCTCGCAGCAGCTTCTCTCCCCACACGCTCACAGCAGCCGTTCTGCCGCTCTCGCTCGCTCGCGCTCTCGATGGCAGGGAGAAGGAGAAGACGGGTGGAAGGGAGTGGGGTGGCATGAGGGAGAGGAGGGGTATATGTAGGCACGAGGGGGGCTCTGCAAGTCAGCGGGGGAAGAAAGAAAGAGAAGAGGGCGGCTGGGAATCAGTCTGCGCGCGCATGCACGCAGATTTGCTCTCGTATGCACGCAAAATTAATTTCCAGACGTCTGGGAAGGCATCCAGACGTCTGATCAGACGTCTGGGCCAACTCCCAGACGTCTGGGCCAACTCCCAGACGTCTTAAAGTGGTCTTGGTGCCTCGGTTCTTAACATGGAAGGAGTGGGGAGCCTCATCGGAGGTCTGGTCGGAGTGGAGGATGATGGAGGTGAACGGCTGCGTCGAGGGTCGAAATTGGGATATGGAGAGCAGGAAAGATAGTGTATACCTTACAAAGCCTTACTAACCTAATCTAAACAAATGAAAGGGGGAAGAATCTGCTCCGAGGGTACGCCGGCGACAGAGAAGACAAAGTGCTCCGAAGAAGGTAGGAACGGCAACGACGACGGGAATGATGCTCCTGCCGGTACGGCTAAGAGCAGACGAGAGAGAGGAAGGAAATCCAACCACTGGTGTTGTGAACGGATGACGAAGGAGGTCAGGAGAAATCGCTGGAGCTTGCAGAGCTTCTCAGCTGGAGTGGAGAGAGGAAGGGAGGGGTTTCACGGCCAGAATCAAGCTTGGGATCTTTGATCTAATCTGGGGCATCTTTTCTAGAACTCTGGAGGGTGCTTTGGGCTTGGGAAGCTTGCTTCCCAAGCTAGGAAAGCTCGCTGGAGATAGAAATTCTTAAATACCCTAATCTCACATGTGTTCGCATGAGAGATTGGGAATGTTTTAGGGCTTAGGAATTGCTCAAAAGGAACGGAATTCTTTGACGAACTTCCCTTTTAAATATGAAAGGAATTCGTCAAGAAATCAAGGAGAACATGCCATTTTAAGGTCGTCGAGTTGTAGGATTTGGATTCATGGTGGTAGGGAGCTTTTTGAGGAAAATAATGATAAATGTAGGGACCTTTGTGTAATAAATTCAAAAGCTAAGGATCCATGTAGAATAAAAGAAATCAGACTTGGACCAAATTGCTAACTAGGTTGAAACAATCTCAGATTGGGCCCAAATTTTGGCACAAACCTAATTTGGACATAAGGAATCCAATGGTGAAGTTAGACTTTGGTTTTGACCTAGTTTGAATGATTAATTTGTATAATTACCTAAATTAGGATAAATGTCTATTTGAGAATCTGTTTTAGGTCAATATGGGCTCCAATGGTCAAATTGAAGGTACCAAACCCTAGAGAATATTCTTTTATGATTTTTAGAGGATTTAGATGAATTTTATTCTGACCATAACCTCAATGGATTAAGCGGGTTAGTTTTTAGGGTTTCAGATGTCCATTAATTCCCATAACACATAAAAATCCTTTTCTTTTTGTTCTGACCCACTTATTAGACTCTTAAGACCATTTGAACTTTGCTCCGCCCCTGAGAGAACCCGCAGTTATTTTATTTTTGTGATAGAATGGTAAATTTGCATAAATAACCCTATATTCTTATTTTCTTCTCAATTCAATATTTTGTACCCTTAAGACCTTCTGATGTATATGTAGGAGCTTTTATTAACTTAAACAGATCAAACTAAGCTAGTTATGACTCATGATGGTGTTCCCATCAATAGGCATAGGACACACATATTACCCTCAATCATAGAGTAGACACACATGTTAGATTTGTGACCTACAAAGCCAAAAGATTGTATAGTCTTATCAAACTTTTCATGCCATTACTTGGGTGCTTGTTTCAAACCATATAGAGATTTAACAAGCTTGCAAACCTTTTTCTCATTCCCAGGAGCTACAAATTCCTCAGGCTGGTCCATATAGATCTCCTCAAGATCGCCATGAAGAAAGGCGGTCTTCACATACATTTGGTGGATAATGAGATCATAAAGAGAAGATAATGCAATAAGCATCCAGATAGTAGTTATCCTAGTTACAAGAGAATAGGTATCGAAATAATCGATTCTTTCCATTTGCTTGAACCCCTTGGTAACAAGTCTAGCTTTGTATTTTTCAATAGATCCATCAGGCCTGAGTTTTCTCTTAAACACCCACTTGCACCCAATAGTAGAACACCCTGGAGGTAAATCAACCAACTCCCAAGTGCCATTAGAGATGATTCAGTCCATCTCATTCTTAATGGCATCTTTCCAGTACTTAACTTCAGAAGAAGCCATAGCATCACGATAAGTGGGGGGATTGCACTCAATTTGGTAAGTAATAAAATCACTTCCCAAATCCTTGGCAATTCCTGATCTTTTACTTCTCCTAGGTTCAAACTTTTCTACTTGATTGGGTTCAGAACGGGAAGAACTAGCCCCCACATTAGATATCTTTTCCACTTGATCAGGAATAGAACTATATGTGGTGGCTAGATCATTTGAAGTCACATTTTGAGGTAATCCAATCTTTATAGGGAAGACATTCTCAAAAAATGTAGCACCGCGAAGCTCAACAATAATGTTGACATCTATTCCTGAAATATTATATTTTATAACAAAAAATCTATAGGCATAGCTATTATCAACATAACCCAAAAAGACCGCGTCAACTGTCTTAGGTCCAAGCTTCTTCCTCTTGTGTTCTGGGACAACCACTTTTGCAAGACAGCCCACACTTTAAGGTATTTCAAACTTGGTTTCTTGTTTCTCCAAATTTCAAATGGACTACTTTCCTTATGCTTGAGGGGAACTCTATTCAGAATATGGCATGTCGTATTCAAAGCTTCCCCCCACATGTAAGTAGGTAATCTTGAGCTTTGCAAAGAGCGTTACCATGTTAGTTAGGGTCGTATTCTTTCGCTTTGCTATCCGATTAAATTAAGGGGAATATGAGGTCGTCACTTCATGAACTATACCAAAAGCTTGACATTGTTCATCAAATAAATTGGACGGATATTCCTCTTCTCTATCTGACCTCAGTTTCTTAAGAGTTTTCTCAGTTTGTGTTTCTGCTTCTTTTTTAAAGTTGAGGAATTTACTTAATGCCTTATCCTTAGACTTAAGCAAATACACATAGCAGTATCTGCTACTATCATCTGTAAAGGTGATAAAATACTTTTTATTGTCCTTGGTCAACACACCGTTAAACTCGTAGATATCCATGTGCACCAAATGTAGAACCTCGGTATCTCTAGTAATAAAGTGAAAAGGCTTCCTAATTTGTTTATCCTGTACACATATCTTGCATTTCTTAGTTTTATTTATGGTGTGTTCAAGAATCATATTTAATTTCATCATTCTTTTTAAAGAATTGAAATTTACATGACCCAATTACCATGTCATATATTACAAGATTCAATATTATTGCAAACTGATTAAATCGAATGAAAACTAACATTATTTAGAACATTTCTAAATGATATATCCACATCACATCTCACTCTAAATAATAGATCAAAATCTGCCAAATACCGCTTTCCATAAAATATTCCACGTCTCAACATAACAACTTTATTACATTTAAATTTTAATTCAAAACCTTCTCTAACTAACAAGGAACAAGAAAGAACATTCTTTTTCACAGTAGGAATGTGCAACACCCTACGCAGTGTCCAGATTCACCCCGAGGAAAACCTCAAGTCCACACGTTCAAATCCCAACACCTCGGTTGCAGAGTTGTTCCCCATTTTCACAGTCCTGCCACTGCAAGTCTGATAGGAAGAAAAAAATAATCTATCAGTACAAATATCTACATTGACTCCAATATCCACAAGCCATTCAGTAGGATTGTGAATAATATGGAGTTCAAGTTTTATTCAGACATACCCATTTCTAACCCCAACCTCTTCGGTGATTACATTCACCTGAGGATTCCCATCTGTGGTCTTCTGCTGAGCTTTATTAGAAGGACAATCCTTCTTCCAATGCCCAACCTGCCCACAGTGCCAGCTTTCTTTGTTCTTGGATTTCTTCTGGATCTTATGTTTGGCCTTTGTTTTATTTTTATTGTTATTAATTTTATTCTCCTTGCCCTTAGACGCCATGACATTCACCTTAGACTCCACAGGCACTACTGGTTTCTATTTTCTATGCTCTTCCTCAATAGCAATGGATATCATTAAGTCATCAAGAGAAATCTTTCCCTTCCTATGCTCGAGAGTCATCCGGAGATCCTCCCAAGATTTAGGGAATTTCTCAATGATAAACATAACTTGAAACTTTTCAAAAAGCTTCATTTCAGCCTCTGCTAGACCATAGAGCAATAACAGAAATTCATGTACCTGCTCCGATACCGATTTACCATCAGTCATTTGAAATTTAAAGAATTTTGCGACAGTATTTTTCAATACCAAAGTCCTCGGTATTATACATCTTGTCCAACTCCTCCCATAGCCCTTTTGCAGTGGATGAGGATGTGCTGTACACATCAAATAGCACATTGGACAATGCCAATAAGATGAAACTATAACAAATATGGTTGCACTCATTCCACACATCCATCGCTTTTTGGCCTTCAGGAGTGGATTTTTCCTTATCCAAAATCGGGCAATCGATTTCCAACACCGTGATCAAATCAATGGTGGTTAACAAAATTCTCATGCGTTGCTGCCAACGCTTGAAATTTTGCTCACCAAATTTCTCGGGCATACCAGATAAGTCTACACGTAATTTAAAAGTTGTAACGACCCGGTTCCCGAGTCCCTACGAGACACGAGAACCGGACCGACTTGACTAATCCCAAGACCCAGTCGTCCAACGAGGAAGTAACCAAAAGACAGTAAAATAAACCACATTCAGCATGAATATAACTAACAGAAAGAAAGTACAGCAGTAAGGAAAGAAACTACTACAGTAGGCACCACCACAACAGTAAAACAACATTTATCAGATAACAAAAACTGCAGGTAAAGAAGGTACAGCGGAAACAAAACTACTCACTAGAACAGAAACAAAAGAAGGTACAAAGCTGTGGCAACTCTACTGGACCCTACTCGGCCTAGCGTCCTCTGCAGCCGCCGACCCTGGCTGCTCAACACCTGGTCCTGAAAACGGTAACGAGTGTAACACGTCAGCAAAACGCTGAGTAGAGTGGCAAACTAACTAAAGGCAACAGTAGAGTGTACAGTAGCTGTTATGTTCTATTACTTCCTTTATTTACATCTTTCAATTTTTCTCACTATTTCATTTACTTCTCAGATCCTTTACTTGATCTCGAATGTCCTCGTGGGACGATCTTGATTGCAGTCTTTTCCAACAGTAGAAGTAGCACGTGGTGCTCTCCTGGCCGGGAGAGTCCCCCGTGGTGATCCTACCCTCAGTCAACCACCCCAAGGTCACTGACAGACGTAACGGTGACTACGGCACGCGCGATAAACGCACAGGTAGCTAGCCCGTACTGGCACGCGGTCAGTCGTTTCCGTTAACGGGTGCGCCCAAAGCACAGCACGGAACCAGGGCAGAGCCCTCTCAGTAACAGGGGTCCAACCCCTCCACAGTAACCAAACCGGGGCCTTGCCCCTCCACAGTCCGCGCACCCTCGCCTGACTACCCTGGTTTGCCCTAGTGGGCCTAACAAGTCGGTGTAGGAGGCTAGCAGAACCCCGGGGCCCGTGGGGTAGCTAGTACTCTCCTAACACTACTAGCTCTCCTCGGTACTACGTACACGAGGGCCAACAAGTCGGTACAGAGCGGCCAAGCCTAACCCCGGGTCCCTGGGGCGGCTGGCCCCACTCTGCACTAAAACAGGTACAGGTACTTCCCTTGGTACTGCGTACCCAAGAGACAGTACAAACTACATCTCAGTTCCATTCCTTTTCTTTCCAGGAGTTCCACTCCTAATTCCCCGTAGGGTTCCAGCTCTTTATCTCAGAACATCATATGTTTCACTTTCCAGATTCACGTTCTCACATTCCATGATCTCAACATGATTCTCTATGCATAACAGGCAGCTGTTAATTAAATTTACAGGCAGCTTTATATATTCCTTTCCATTTTTCCAAGACTGCAGTAATGTACATTCCACTAGTTTTTCCATCCTAGGATTCATGCCATATCCTAGAATCTATCATACAATCTAGTTTTCCGGCCCTAGGATTCATGCAACACCTAGGAGCTATCATTCCATATATTTCTCATTCCTAGGATTCATGCAATGCCCTAGGTTCTAGTTATGGTTCCATACTTTAACAGATTTTATTAATACATAAAACCACTCTACCAGGTACAACGGAAGTAATGGGGGCGTGGTCGGGAATCCCGCGCGCCTCCGCGACTCTCAAGACTGCAACCGAACAAGGTCCTATCACAAGGATCAAACACAAGGAGTGTCTCAAAACAGTGTATAGCTACTGTAGGCGGGTAGAGGAATAAATTCTGAAACGAACGCAACTCGAATCGCGGAAAACGGAGCCCAAACGGGCCCTAACGGGTCGAGAAGGACAATACTGTGCAAAATCAGACGTCTGGAACTCCTTCCAGACGTCTTAAACGGTGGATCAGAGAATTACCTGTTCGGCTTGGTTCCCCGGACGTCCAGAAGTCTGTGGCGACGTCTCTCCTAGATCCCAGACGTCCGATGGTCTCTCCGGACGTCTGGAGGTCACTCCCGCCGTCTGGTACAACTTCCAGACGTCGGATTCGCAAAGGATGACGAATCCGAACACCTGCGCACAGCCAACCCTCCTCCCTCAGTACGGTCAGTCGACAAAAAAAGAAGGAGAAAGCGGAACTCACCTTTCAGACGTCTGTATGATCACACAGACGTCGACCTTGCCGTCTGGATATCAGTCCAGACGTCTGATTCTGGAGATTTTTCCAGAATCAGAACCTCGCTCGGCCTCCGCTCGCGACGCCGCCCGCGTCGCACCTCGCGCGTCCGCTGCTCCGCCCGCAGCAGGTCCCTCTTCGCGATGCTCTGCGCCCCCTGCGCCCTCCGCCGGCCGGCCAAGCCGCTCCCGGCGAGCTCGCCCTCACTGCAGAGCCTCGCCCTCGCACGCCGCAGCTCCTCCGCGCCTGCTGCGGCCGCCGCTGCCGCTGCGCCCTCGCGTCCGTTCGCTCTCGCGCACAGGCAGGAGAGAAGGAGGAAGATGGTGGAGACGGGAGGGGAGGCGCGCCCCCTCCCCCTTTTAACGCCGCGCGGAGAGGAGGGAGAGACGGTCGCAGTCGCCTGCAGCCGCAGAGAAGATGCGGATCGCAGGTCTGCGCGCACAGGCGCGCAGACGAATATCCCGTGCGAGCATAACTGTTCGTCAGACGTCTGTAAACTATCCCGGACGTCTGGTCAGACGTCTGGATGTGATCCCAGACGTCTTGACAGACGTCTGGGCCACCTCCCAGACGTCTTAAAAGACGTCTGGGGTACGCGCTCGTTACAATATAACAAACTCAAAGGAAGTTTCGTCCCCGAAACTTGCGCCAACTAGGGTGCGGAAAAAGGATGTCCAAATAACCATAACAAACTCAAAGAGGACCGAAGCCGGTCCGAAAAGACGTACCCGCGAAAAGCTCTGGGTACCGCTCCCGCATTGCCGCCTCAGGCTCCCAGGTAGCCTCCTCGTACCGCTGGCTCCTCCACAAAACCTTTACCAGGGGTACTTGCTTTCGTCTCAACCTGCGGACGGCTCGGTCTAGGATCTGCACTGGCCGCTCGGGGTAGGTCAGGTCGTCGCTCACCTCGACGCTCTCGTGACTCAGTACGTGGCTGGGATCGGCTACGTACCTCCTGAGGTTGGACACGTGGAACACGTCGTGTACACCAGAAAGCTGCGGGGGAAGGGAAAGTCTGTAAGCAACGGGTCCAACCCGCTCCAGGACCTCGAAGGGCCCCACGAACCTCGGCGCGAGCTTCCCTCTCACCCCAAACCGCTGTAAGCCCTTCATGGGCGAAACACGAAGAAAGACGTGGTCCCCGACCTCGAACTGCACCTCTCTGCGTCTGCGATCTGCGTAGCTCTTCTGTCTGCTCCTAACAGTGCGGAGTCGTCTGTGGATCTGCTCAACTACCTCCTGACTCTGCCGGATCAACCTGGGGCCAACCTCCCACTTGGTCCCCACCTCAACCCAACTCAAGGGTGCCGTGCATTTCCGTCCGTACAGAGCCTCGTAGGGAGCCATGCCGATGCTCGAGTGATAACTGTTGTTGTATGCAAACTCTGCCAGGGGCAGGTGCTCCTCCCAAGAGCCCCTCCAGTCTAGTACACAGGCACGCAAAAGATCCTCAAGTGTCTGTATCGTGCGTTCCGACTGTCCGTCCGTCTGGGGGTGGTAAGCCGTGCTAAACCTCAACCTCGTCCCCAAAGCCTGCTGAAACTCAGCCCAAAACTGGGACGTAAAGCGGGTATCCCGGTCGGATACGATCTCCCGCGGAACTCCGTATAGTCGCACCACATCACGGATATACCTCTCTGCCAACTGTGCTGGTCCCAAAGTGACTCGGATCGGCAAGAATCGTGCCGTCTTCGTCAACCTATCCACTATTACCCAGACCGCGTCGTGTCCTCGCTGGGTAACAGGTAAACCCACCACCAAGTCCATGGTGATGCTCTCCCACTTCCACTCTGGCACTGGAAGCGGCTGAAGCGGCCCTGCAGGCCTCTGATGCTCGGCTTTCACCTGCTGGCACACTAAGCACTGCTGCACGAACTCACCCACATCCCGCTTCATCCCTCTCCACCAGAACTCGCGTCTCAAGTCATGGTTCATTTTCGTGTTTCCGGGATGTATGGTGAATCTGGAACCGTGTGCCTCAGTCAGGAGCTCTCTCAACAGCTCCTCGTCTCTGGGGACGCACAGCCGTCCCCCCAAGCGTAACACCTGGTCTATGAAAGAGAAGTCCCCTGGGTCCCCTGACAGTACTCTGTCGCGCAAAGACTGCAAGTACGGATCGACCATCTGTCCCGTGATGATGCGGTCTATCAACTCTGGTCTGGTCTGCCGTGTCACCGTCACTGCCCCACAGTACCCTCGTAACTCTAGAGGTCGCCAACTGCCCACCTCCTCCAAAAGGCTCCAACTCTGTAACTGTAGACTGGCCAAGCATGCGGGCGCCTTACGGCTCAAGGCGTCAGCCACCACATTGGCCTTTCCCGGGTGGTAGGAGATGCTGCAGTCGTAGTCCTTCAGGAGCTCCAACCAACGTCTCTGTCTCATGTTGAGCTCCTTCTGGTCAAAAAGATATCTGAGGCTCTTGTGATTTGTAAAAATCTCGAAGGTCTCACCGTACAAGTAATGCCTCCATGTCTTCAGCGCGAAGACAACAGCTGCCAACTCTAGGTCGTGGGTAGGGTAGGTATGCTCATGGGGCTTCAGTTGCCGCGAAGCGTAAGCGACCACGTGACCCCTCTGCATGAGCACACCTCCTAACCCCTGCAAGGAAGCGTCCGTGTACACAACGAACCCGCCACTACTGTCAGGAATGGTGAGCACGGGAGCCGAGGTCAACCTCTCCTTCAGCTCCAGAAAACACGCCTCACAGGCGTCTGTCCAAGTGAAAAGCACATCCTTCCGAGTCAACTGTGTCATAGGACGTGCAATCTGCGAAAACCCTCTGATGAACCGTCCGTAGTAACCTGCCAGTCCCAGGAAACTGCGAATCTCAGTGACTGAACGCGGTCTCTCCCACCTGAGCACTGCCTCGACCTTGGCGGGATCCACCGCCAGGCCGTCTCCAGAGATCACATGACCCAAAAAGGTCACCTCCCTCAACCAGAACTCGCACTTGCTGTATTTGGCGTACAGCCTGCGTCGTCTCAGAGTGTCCAGAACCATCCGCAAGTGCTGTCCGTGCTGCGTCCGATCTCTAGAATAGATGAGTACATCATCTATGAAAACCACCACAAACTGGTCCAAGTACGGTCTGAACACCCGGTTCATCAGGTCCATGAAAGCAGCGGGGGCATTGGTCAGCCCAAACGGCATGACCAAAAACTCGTAGTGTCCGTACCGGGTGCGGAAAGTTGTCTTGGAGACGTCGGTCTCCTTGATCCTCAACTGGTGGTATCCAGACCTCAAGTCGATCTTGGAGAACACCGTGGCACCCCGCAACTGGTCAAACAAATCGTCAATCCTCGGCAGCGGATATCTGTTCTTGATGGTGACCCTATTCAGCTGTCTGTAGTCCACACAAAGGCGCAGGGTCCCATCCTTCTTCTTCACAAACAGTACCGGGGCTCCCCAGGGAGACGCACTGGGCCTCACGAAACCCTTCTCCAAAAGGTCCTGCAACTGAGACTTGAGCTCTCGCAGCTCAAGCGGTGCCATCCTGTATGGCGCGGTGGAGATGGGGTTGGTCCCTGGTACTAGTGAGATCTCAAACTCGATCTCACGCTCGGGCGGTAGTCCTGGTAACTCGTCTGGAAACACGTCGGGGTACTCTCTGACCACCGGGATGCTCTGGAAGTCTGCCACGGGGCTGTGCTCTGCCACCACACAAGCTAAGAAGCCCTCACACCCCTGGCTCAAAAGTCTCGCCGCCCGAAGTGCCGAAATGCACCTGAAACCTCCGTCCACTGGCTGCCCGTGAAACTCGAAGGAAGGCAACTCCGGAATGGAGAAGACAATCTTCCTCTCAAAGCAGTCTACCAAGGCGTGGTAAGCGGACAGCCAATCCATCCCTAGGATCACCCCAAAGTCCTCCATCTGTATCATAATCAGGTCAGCTGGCAGGCTGTGTCCCCCGATGCTGACCCCGCAACCCGTGTACACCTCCTCAGCTACAAACAGCTGACCACTCGGACCTCTGATTACGAACGGGTTCTCTAACAATGTATAATCCTGGTCCAAACTAACTGCGAAACTGTCTGCGACAAACGAGTGCGTAGCGCCGGAATCGAAAAGCGTGTAAACGAGTCTGCCAGAAACTGAAACCATACCTGCTACCACGGATCCCGAAGCTCTGGCGTCCCTGTGTGTTAGGGCGTTGATACGCCCCTCAGCTCTAGGTGCGGACGAAGCAGCCACACTCTGCGTCGGACGGGTAGGTGTCGGCCGGTACCCTCCTCGCGACTGCGGTCCTCCTCCTCGCGCCTGGAAACAGCGGCCTCCTGCGCGCCCTCCAGTGCTCTGCGCGGGAAGTATCTGCTGACCTCCTGCCCTAGATGGGCAGTCCCTCCTGACGTGGCCCGGCTGGCCACACTGGTAGCAGAGGGGAACCCGACTCCCGCCCTCAGTGAGTCCCTGCTGTCGGCTAGGCGGGGGTCCGGTGCTGGCGACTGGCCCCTGTCGAGGGCCCCCAAAGGCCACTGATGGCCCTGCACAACGTGACGGCTCTCCTGCGGACGCCACGTGTCTCCGTTCTCGCCGGCCCTGTGAGAAGTCTGGCTGAAAGGGCCTCTTCCGCCCGCCGTCGGTCTCTCGCGCGGACGGGTTGGTCTCCTCGTAAGTCATGGCTGCCTCTACCACCCTCGAAAACGTCGGCAGCTTCAGGGGTTTGACATACCCCCGGATCGCAGGCCGGAGCCCCTCGGTGAACCTCCAAAGGCGCTCCTCCTCAGTGGCTACCGCTGTCGCTGCAAAGCGGGACAGCTCCAAGAAACGCGTGCGGTACGCGCTCACGGTCATCGTCCCTTGGCGGAGAGTGTGGAACTCCCGCCTCCTCTGGTCCTGCCACGTCTGGGGAAAGTACTGCTCGCAGAAGAGGGTGACGAACTGGTCCCACGTCGGCTCGTCCCTCTCCTGTCCCCGGACCGCCCTCCACCACCGGTGTGCCACACTCTCTAGCTGGTACGTGGCAAAGGCCACGCGGCACTCCACCGGGGGGCGAAGGGTGTCGAAGATCTTCTCCAGCTGCTCAAGCCAGTCCTCTGCCTCGGTCGGGTCCTCATCCCCCTTGAAGGAGGGGGGCTTCAGCTTCCGGAACTGTCCGAAAAGCTCGAAGTGGTGCTGTAGGGGAGGTGCTGGTGCACCTCCAGGCGAAGGTGCCTCGTGTACAGAAGTGTTGGAGGAAGGTGGGGGCGGCAGGGGCCCATCCCCTCCCTCGTGTCCGGCGCCGCGTCCGTCGCGTGGTCCCACAGAGGACTCCCCCTCTGCAACCCCAGGAGGAGGTGCTCGGGGCGGTGGGTGGAGCTCCTCTCGTACAATATCCCGTATCAGTCTGGCGAGGTCCTGGGCCTGGATGCCAGGGAGTGGTGGCTGGTCCACCGAGACGTCAACGACAGCACGTCCACCTCGCCGTCCTCGCCCACGGCCGCGCCCGCGGCCAGTCTCGCCAGTCCCACGACGAGGCATCTCCTGCAAGGAGACGCGAAACAAAACGGAAATGTCAAAACAGACGGTACCTAACAACACTTCTAAGAGCTCAAGTCAAGAGATATGTTGTGGTGGCTACTCTAGCTATAAACATGTGAATTGGTTATTTTCCAGTCAGTTGATTCACTTCTCGGGACGACCTTGCTCTGATACCATCTTGTAACGACCCGGTTCCCGAGTCCCTACGAGACACGAGAACCGGACCGACTTGACTAATCCCAAGACCCAGTCGTCCAACGAGGAAGTAACCAAAAGACAGTAAAATAAACCACATTCAGCATGAATATAACTAACAGTAAGAAAGTACAGCAGTAAGGAAAGAAACTACTACAGTAGGCACCACCACAACAGTAAAACAACATTTATCAGATAACAAAAACTGCAGGTAAAGAAGGTACAGCGGAAACAAAACTACTCACTAGAACAGAAACAAAAGAAGGTACAAAGCTGTGGCAACTCTACTGGACCCTACTCGGCCCAGCGTCCTCTGCAGCCGCCGACCCTGGCTGCTCAACACCTGGTCCTGAAAAAGGTAACGAGTGTAACACGTCAGCAAAACGCTGAGTAGAGTGGCAAACTAACTAAAGGCAACAGTAGAGTGTACAGTAGCTGTTATGTTCTATTACTTCCTTTATTTACATCTTTCAATTTTTCTCACTATTTCATTTACTTCTCAGATCCTTTACTTGATCTCGAATGTCCTCGTGGGACGATCTTGATTGCAGTCTTTTCCAACAGTAGAAGTAGCACGTGGTGCTCTCCTGGCCGGGAGAGTCCCCCGTGGTGATCCTACCCTCAGTCAACCACCCCAAGGTCACTGACAGACGTAACGGTGACTACGGCACGCGCGATAAACGCACAGGTAGCTAGCCCGTACTGGCACGCGGTCAGTCGTTTCCGTTAACGGGTGCGCCCAAAGCACAGCACGGAACCAGGGCAGAGCCCTCTCAGTAACAGGGGTCCAACCCCTCCACAGTAACCAAACCGGGGCCTTGCCCCTCCACAGTCCGCGCACCCTCGCCTGACTACCCTGGTTTGCCCTAGTGGGCCTAACAAGTCGGTGAAGGAGGCTAGCAGAACCCCGGGGCCCGTGGGGTAGCTAGTACTCTCCTAACACTACTAGCTCTCCTCGGTACTACGTACACGAGGGCCAACAAGTCGGTACAGAGCGGCCAAGCCTAACCCCGGGTCCCTGGGGCGGCTGGCCCCACTCTGCACTAAAACAGGTACAGGTACTTCCCTTGGTACTGCGTACCCAAGAGACAGTACAAACTACATCTCAGTTCCATTCCTTTTCTTTCCAGGAGTTCCACTCCTAATTCCCCGTAGGGTTCCAGCTCTTTATCTCAGAACATCATATGTTTCACTTTCCAGATTCACGTTCTCACATTCCATGATCTCAACATGATTCTCTATGCATAACAGGCAGCTGTTAATTAAATTTACAGGCAGCTTTATATATTCCTTTCCATTTTTCCAAGACTGCAGTAATGTACATTCCACTAGTTTTTCCATCCTAGGATTCATGCCATATCCTAGAATCTATCATACAATCTAGTTTTCCGGCCCTAGGATTCATGCAACACCTAGGAGCTATCATTCCATATATTTCTCATTCCTAGGATTCATGCAATGCCCTAGGTTCTAGTTATGGTTCCATACTTTAACAGATTTTATTAATACATAAAACCACTCTACCAGGTACAACGGAAGTAATGGGGGCGTGGTCGGGAATCCCGCGCGCCTCCGCGACTCTCAAGACTGCAACCGAACAAGGTCCTATCACAAGGATCAAACACAAGGAGTGTCTCAAAACAGTGTATAGCTACTGTAGGCGGGTAGAGGAATAAATTCTGAAACGAACGCAACTCGAATCGCGGAAAACGGAGCCCAAACGGGCCCTAACGGGTCGAGAAGGACAATACTGTGCAAAATCAGACGTCTGGAACTCCTTCCAGACGTCTTAAACGGTGGATCAGAGAATTACCTGTTCGGCTTGGTTCCCCGGACGTCCAGAAGTCTGTGGCGACGTCTCTCCTAGATCCCAGACGTCCGATGGTCTCTCCGGACGTCTGGAGGTCACTCCCGCCGTCTGGTACAACTTCCAGACGTCGGATTCGCAAAGGATGACGAATCCGAACACCTGCGCACAGCCAACCCTCCTCCCTCAGTACGGTCAGTCGACAAAAAAAGAAGGAGAAAGCGGAACTCACCTTTCAGACGTCTGTATGATCACACAGACGTCGACCTTGCCGTCTGGATATCAGTCCAGACGTCTGATTCTGGAGATTTTTCCAGAATCAGAACCTCGCTCGGCCTCCGCTCGCGACGCCGCCCGCGTCGCACCTCGCGCGTCCGCTGCTCCGCCCGCAGCAGGTCCCTCTTCGCGACGCTCTGCGCCCCCTGCGCCCTCCGCCGGCCGGCCAAGCCGCTCCCGGCGAGCTCACCCTCACTGCAGAGCCCCGCCCTCGCACGCCGCAGCTCCTCCGCGCCTGCTGCGGCCGCCGCTGCCGCTGCGCCCTCGCGTCCGTTCGCTCTCGCGCACAGGCAGGAGAGAAGGAGGAAGATGGTGGAGACGGGAGGGGAGGCGCGCCCCCTCCCCCTTTTAACGCCGCGCGGAGAGGAGGGAGAGACGGTCGCAGTCGCCTGCAGCCGCAGAGAAGATGCGGATCGCAGGTCTGCGCGCACAGGCGCGCAGACGAATATCCCGTGCGAGCATAACTGTTCGTCAGACGTCTGTAAACTATCCCGGACGTCTGGTCAGACGTCTGGATGTGATCCCAGACGTCTTGACAGACGTCTGGGCCACCTCCCAGACGTCTTAAAAGACGTCTGGGGTACGCGCTCGTTACAAAAGTCATTTCCGACATCCCAAATATTTTAGATCTAAGCGATACCTTCTTTAAGATTGTTGAAATTGATGCATATAAGAAATAAATAAATAAATAAAAATATATGTATTTTCAAAATTTTCGCATAGATAAAAATATTAAATTAAGCAAGTCAAACATGATTTGGCAAGATCTAAAATAAAATAAAAAATAAATATCATGCAATTGCACAAATAAACAAAATGAGAAGGGATTAAATTTTACTCCAATCGAAGCACCAATTAAGGACTTCCCTTAGGTATCATCCCCCACAATATCGGTGCGTCAAGGTCCGACGAACTCCTCCTAGGATACGACGATCCACCTTCAAGATTCGGCGTACTCTGATCTTGAACGTCCTCGAAAACCACCTCAAGAGAACGAAACTGAGGCAATTTGGTTTCTAACCAAATTCCTAATTGATCTACCAACTGAATGGTTTGATCAACCAAAAACTTCTCGTTGATCTCTCAATCTACTTATGCAAGATCGATAAAAGTGATTAGAGATTTTTCTACCAATCTCACGTTGAACGAACACACTGAGAAAGATAGACAAGAAAGAAAAAGAGAGAGGGAGAGTGGAGAGAGCTTTCTAATCTTGTTGTGTGTCAAATGAGAACCCCCTCATGGCTCTTATATAGAGCCCACGACCAGACGTTTAAGGAAATTCCTATTTTATGGAAACACGGTAATTGGTCGACCAATTAAGTTCATTGATCGACTAAAACAATTTGGTCGATCAAACTTTACTAATTGGTTGACCAAACCAATTGATCAATCAATCCAAGTCAAAATTGTGAGATTAAAAATCCGTAGCAAAAGAAGTCCAAGTTCCAAATTGATTTTTACCTGAGCCTAAGCCCGAGCCAGACCTAGAGCCAGGGAGGGGCGGAGCGTGCGCGTGCGTGCGTGGTCCCCAATCCTACCTCTCACTCTTTGCTACATAAGCCATGAGAGGTAGAAGCTTTTTACACCCACCAAGAGGTTTGTCTACTTCCAGTATGGGACTAAAAACTTCTCCCAAATCTCACTTATTTCAACATGAATTCCCACGTCACCATATAACAATTGCATCCCAATTGATGCAATTAAGCTCTCAAATCCAACATATTATCCTACCATAACTCTCCTTCTGAAGCTTGTACTTGTTGGGCCTTCTCTTTAATGCATTTCTATGTTATTCCAAGAAAAAAAAAAAAAACACAAAAAAGAACATGCCAGAATGCTATAACTCTCATCTTAGATGTCAAGTTGTGAAGTCCTTTGTAAAGTTCTTGAAAGGATCTGGGCCTAGGTGCCTCCTTGGACATTGAACCAACGACTCTTCTTACCCTTCTAGGAGGTTATGTCAGTGTGCTCTTGGGAGCTCGACATCGTAACAATAACAATTAAAGACATCTTAGTTTTCATTAGGCCAACTCCATCTTGAAAAGGGGGTCTAATCCATTGTTTCTCTTCCTTGAGGGCTCGTTTGGAAGGAGAAGGTAAAAAAGAAATTGTAAAAGAAATTAGGAAAAAATGGAATGGTAGAGGAATTAGACACTTTTTTGTGTTTGAACGGGAAAAAGGAATTGAAATAGATTTTCAAGTAAGAAATATGTTGCCCGAGAATTACAAGTGATAATGAAGAGCAATAAAGCAATTCCACCTTGTTGTATTATAAAATTGAAGGTGAAAAATTGAAATAAAATATTTTCACGATAAAAAATTTCAAAGGATGTATTTAAAGACTAATTTTGGTAACCAAATGGGCTCTAAGCCAAGGACACCTAGAGAGAGTGGGCTCAGTGATGATATGAATGCATAGTTTTACCCTCATCACAAATCTAAAGTAGGCAATAAGGATCATTTTTGTTTACATAATATTATAATTACTGCTTGTAATTAAAACCCTAGTTATTGTGTTGGTAATTTAATAGGTGGACTCCCCAATTTCTTGTTTATCTCATTTATCTTCCTTATTTTTGTTAATACTTTTACTAAATTCCCCTAAAAAATAATTCTATAGGATTTTTCGCAAGTAATGTACACATGCATATCTCATATGTGCTCACCAATTCACTCATTTTTTTCCTTTTAAACATGTTCTACACTTAGCTATAGGCTTTAGTATTGTAGTCTGGTCAATTATCAACTGATTCTAATTTCTAATTAGTGCAAACTCTATGGTTCGTGATAACTTAAGATACTGGACTAGTTAAACAAACTTTTCCTCATTATATATCAAGGCAATATACAAACTCATTACCGTTCAAAATGTAAAAGGAGAATGCACGAACCTACTGAATGGCATACTTTAGTTTGAATGTCAACCTCACGCTAGGTACCAAATTACACATGTGAATTGACATTTAGCAGATTGGTTGCTGGAAAAGTCTTATAATCTTAAAAGTCGTAGTCATCGTTGCAGGAGAAAGGTTGTTTTCGATGTTTATTTTCTTAAAATATCTAAATAATTATGACATTATTTAGACATTTAATTAAAATAGGTGTCAAGCTAAGTCGATCATGACATGTTATTTTAAAATATTTGATCTCAGCACCTTGATATTTGATTTAAATATCATGTCAATGTGTCATTTATTTTAGTTAAATGTTAAAATAGTCCCGTAATTATTTGCATGTTTACGAAGTAAATGCAATAGAAGTTTGCCAATTAAATATTTGAAACTAAGAATAAACTTCAGATTAAATGCTGAGATTTTGCAATGCGATTTGAGATTGAGCAACGGAAGGGATAGGATTTGAAGTGGGACAGTGACATGGTTTTGAAATTTTGCTCTTTTGAGGAGGTGTTATGTTTTCCTCCCACCAAGGGATGTTGAAGATGTCCTCTTACCTTATCCTTTGAGGTTATGTTTATGTATTATTTTTATTTTCTTAATGAAATATATAGAAAGAAAAAAAACATGTGATATGAAAAACTTGGGGATGGAAATGCAACTGGATCCAATCGGTTGAAACTCTTATCCAACTCAATTAATAAATTAACAAGATTGGATCAAGTAGTTTGTCTCGATTCAACCCATGTGTTTCCGTCTATCCATGTGTGTGTGTATGCCCACGCAAAAGGGATCCAATGCATGATGAGGATATTGGTGAAAATTACATGTAGGATCGCTTCTTGCAATAACGTAAACTTGATTGGATGACAATTTTGAAGAGATGAATGAGATTAGGTTTTATCTTGATTTAGTTCATAAGCCCTTAGATCTTGTAAAAACAAAAATATCAATTTGATCCTTGAGCTTGAAAGGGTACAAAAATTACCCTATATCTAGATTTTGCCATTATCAAGTAGTACCACTTCTCTTGGATTTCTCCAAGCATCTTTCTTAATTTGCTCTTCTCAAAAGGTCACTCCAAGCATCTTTAATTCCTATCTCACTTCAATTCTCGTCGGCCCTGAAGCTAGGGTCCTATTGGGTTATTGGTTAGTGATCGTATCTTTCAAGCTTCTATTAGATAGTGAGGGATATGATCAAGTTTAATCACGCAAGATCATACAAGAGGTTTTAGTTAGATTCACCTTTTAAATTAGGCTACGTCCAAGGGGTGGAGTGCCTTCCTTTGTGTATATTACACATCTATTGTTTTCCATCAAAAGTAACTGTAAAAGTGGTGAGTATCCCTCCTTATCTGCAAGCTTTTTTCTGTTGCTTTTCCAACAAAGTTCTAAACCCACAACAAGCAGAGACTTCGTGTTTAGGAAGCTGATTGGACGAGTGTTGTTGACAGCTTGCCTAATCTTATCCAGGTTGGTTAACATTTGTAAAACTTTTTGGAGACATCTGTGTGTACATAGGACTCCAATCTTCCTCCTACCACTTCTGTGTCCATAGCGGTATCCATCCACACCCTAAATATTTCTTTGCATCATGTGCTGGTGCAGGCCCCTTTCTTGGAAAGAGAAACTTACTTTTGTCTGTCGTGTCGTTGTGGGTAATGGTGAAATTTCTACAAGTGTCATATGCCCACGGGAATTTTGGTGGGTGCTTTTGCCTATTCATCTATTCTTTAGGTACCATTTGTCTCTTGGGATAAAATTTGTAAAGGGGTGGAAATTGAGGGATGAGTAAGGGATACGTTGATTTCTATGTTTGAGAAAGATATGGATTAGATCATGAGGAAAATAAGGATATTTGGAGAGATAGGTAGGGATGGTGTCTTATAAAAGGAAAAATAAATTTATCGCAACCCTTACGGAATAAATTTGTTTCAAATTTTCAACTCTTATTTCAAGGTAAAGTTTACCAAACGAAGAATAGATAGTTATGTGAACCAAATTTCCTTCTTGCGTGGATAGGATTGTCAAGTCGTGCCCTTCACTTTTGTGGTGAAAGAATAACTTGATTTTGTAGGTTTGATTATCCAACAACTTCGTTTGATCGGTTGGTCCAACTCAGATATGGGAGTTCTGAGAAATCGATACTTGGAAAGAAGTTAATGGCCTTAGGTGCATGAGAGTTTTTCCTCCACCCCCCAGTAGGTTATTTATTTGAGTAATAAAATAATTGATCGGATAAAATGATTACTACCATAATCTATTAAAATATAAATATGAGTTAGTTGTTTGGTGTGATATATTAGATTTATTCTAATAGATATAAATTATATTAGAGTAAATATATTTTAATATATATCAATATTAATATAATATAATGAAATAATTTAATATTAATATTTGGATGAAGTGAATAAATTATATCTTTTATTTTATTTTATTTTATTTGACATTCCTTTGATATTTCGTTGGCCGTGGAAGCTATCCCTCTTTCAAACGAAGCTGGAGAGCACATCCCACCACAGAAAAAAAACCAAGTTGGAAATTAATGGAAGGTCACAATATATGGAACCCTCCAAATGGCATCACCAGTGGGGGAGTAAGTTGGTTCAAATCTTCTCTAAATCAGAAATCAAAAGCGTAGAGTCGAAGTTGATACGTGGCCCCCACAAAAGTGGAAGTCTTGAGTTATCGAGAGAAATGCTAATTATGTTACCATTTGAAGATCGTGTTAGACATTATCAATTGAATCACTGATAATTCAAACTAACGTACGATCGATTCAATGATCGATTTGATCTTTAAGGGTTTATTTGTTTGGTGGAATAGAGGAAAAATTTGAGTCGAATTTTATGTTTGGTAACTTTTATTCCGATGTCAGTAGATTTCGAAATTAAGAGGTGGATTCTAGAATAAACGAATTCCGCTGATTTATTCCACCTCTCTCATCTTTCTTTCTCAACTTTATCATATAAAATTTGTTTATTCCTCCTATCAAACATCTTAGGTAGAATAAATATTTTTAATTTTTTGATGTAATAATAAATACAACCAAACACTTAGATGAAATATAAATTTTTAATTTCTCACTCCTGATTATTCCTTCAATCAAACAAATCTTAAAACATTGGTACAGCTCATGTTACTGTTCAAGGAATCCCTGTCAAGTATGGACACTCTGCTCGGATGCCCCCATGTTCGAACGGGGCCACGCGGGACAACGCAACCACCTCATCGCCACGATATCCGAATCCCCCCAATCTGCAAGGATTTGCGCGGGCAACGTTCGGCTTTCTTGGGATCATATCTCGCCATCGCCTTAGACTGGCAAACTTAATTATTCCCTCGTAGGTATGTGCACGTAACGACAAGAAATTATACGTAGGACCACGTACTTGGACGCTTCTCTCATAGATGCCCTCAAAAAGCATATTGAAGAAACTTTATCAAGTTTCCCGATCACCTTCCTTTATTCCAATAGTGACGATTTAATACGTTGCTGAATCCTTGTCGTCTGCAGCGACACGTAAATTATTGAATAGAAGTACGGATAATGAGTTCTTAAGCAAATAGAAACAACTACAGGAATACTCTGGAAAGTTGTAGATAGTTTTTATATCTAAAATGACCATGTTATAAATAACACTATTATTTTAGAGCATAGTCTTTTTGAAGTGATTAATATGATTCTAGAATCGACTTATTATTTATTCTACCTAGGTTTGGGTAATAGGAGTAGATTCGCTGGAACAATCACACACAAAGAGATAATGGTAGTTTAGTGATCTAATTTTACCACGAAAGGTATACGGGTGTGGAGAGTATGGAGACTCTCAAATATCATTGTGTTCTCTTTCTCACAAGAATACAAACAACACATGCCCTTGCCCCCTCCACCCCGAGGCTTCAACTATTTATTCATAGGGTAAATAAATAACGCTCGTAATGTAACACACACGGATTTCTCGAATAGTGGTGGTCGTGGTCAATCGAATGGTTATCTGAATTAATTATCATGTTTCCACGCCGCTATAAAAGCAGGGTTGTGGATTTAATGGCTGGTAATCGTCCTATTTCTGAGCTAGGCAGAGTGGGCTGGTCCACCAACACCTTCAGGTAAATAAGGGCTTATTCTGCTTGTTCTTCTTCTATTGGTCGAAGGTTTATCATCCGACCACTTTCACTGGACATAGAGAATTGTTAGGTTGGCCTAATTAGCCTGGTAAATCATCTTCACCCACCTTAAATGTAGGTAGTATTTTCATAGCTTATTCATGTAAGAAGTTGGGCCTGTGCCCTAAGGGGCCTTATTAAGCCTATTTGGCTATTTGCTTAGAAGAGGTCATTCCTTGATTTCCTTATCAGAAACTAATCCTTTGAGTCCTTGATTTCAAAATTTCTAATTATCATACTAACTTTACATCCTATATTGTTGTCAAACAGTATTGAGTCGTTCAAAATTAATAAGAGTACCATTCTCATCCAGTCGTAGAATTCTCTGTGTGACGAGGTCCAAAATCTCAATATCTCTTCTTATTTGTCACACTCCACTGGAAGAGGAAGTTGCATTGCATGTTGACCGAATCAAGTCATAATGGCTTCGTGGATGGGGATGCCACATTTCATGACACTAAGGGTCTATTTGGTAGGCAGGTTAAGTGACTTAATTCACTTTTGTTGATTAGTTAATCTGTCTCTCATTTGTGTCAGATTAAGAGAATTGAATCTGACACAAACTTATTTCACCTCCCCTGTAGAATAAAGTTAAGCCTCCTAAAGTTTTAAACGTCAAATTTTACTTATTCTACTATTTTATTTCACTCATTCATTATTCCTTCACTTATTCCACAAATCTATTCATCTTATCAAACATCACCATACTAATCATAACAAAACAAGATTAAGGAACCCCATAATATGTCCAATACGGAGGAGTGAGAACAAGGAGGAGAAAATGAGAGGGAAACTAAAGAAGAGGTGAGAGAACGAAAGCAAAGGTTGTAATCTGATAGGGACTAGAGAGTATGTGAGGGTTAGGGGTGAGAATAGTTGCCATTGCAAAACTTAGATAGAGATAACAAAATTTTGCCAAGTCAGGTTTTAAGGACCATATTTGAATATTTTGAAATTTTACGTTGAGAAAAGGTATAGATACGTATCATGTGATGTATTTTGTAATGTATAAACATGATGCATCAATTCAAAATCATTTTATATTGATGCATAATGATTATGAAATGATTTTACAACATTGCATTTGTGTACCGTATTCCAAAGTAGAAGAAGCATCAAAAGTTAGTTGAAATCCATATGAGGACCAAACAAAAAAGATGTGGGTAGCATGTGAACATACGAATTTTTATGTCAAAAAAATTCATTTTGGCACGAACAGTCAAACGACTCGAGCCCCTTCAAGAAAGTCAACGCTTGAACATGTTAGGATTGTAAAAAATTCATCGAAAATAAATTTCCCTTCACGAAGGAATCTCCCGGCGACATGTACATGTAAATATTCCTAATCATTTCTCCTGACATGATAAAGTTCCTGGACTTTTGTGTACATGCTGATCATTTGCTATTACACGATAGATCCCCTTAACTTCTCACGATTTACATTGATGTTCTTAAAAGTTACTTCATTTTGGAGCATAAATGTACCATCGAATATGTTGACACAGAAGTTTGCCCAAAATAATTCTTCTTCGTGCTTACATATGCAATGTATACCTCATTCCCCCATTCTCAAAATTAACAGAGTTTGATTAATTTTCGGGCTGTGAACGTAAAATAGCCTTATTTGCAAATTAAACCTTTTTTATTTTGAGAAAATACTTAATTGTAGGACACATAATGCCTTAAAATGATACCACTTTAAAAATTTCCATCCACACAATTAAAGCCATAGGTACTTGTCCTACTGTAGAACATGTATAAGAATTGGAATAGGAAATACGAGGTGGGATACGATAGGAATAGAACAAATTTTAAGAAATTTTTTTTTTTCACATATTAACTTCTCTTTACATCACATCAAAATCCACTATCTCTCTCTCATCTCTCACAAAATCGACATACCAATCATTAACAATCCTACAAATCATTACAATCCTACCAATCAAACATCTTTTATACTTATTCAACTCTTATTCTATTTCGATATAACACAATCCCCTAGCTAAACGTAGCTTAAGTCATCTCTTTTCCTTAAAATGAAAAATATAGTAAGTTTACTTTAAATAATTCCAGGAAAATCACTTCCTTGATGAATTCCTATATGTAAGTACACATCAACCAAATTAATTTACAAATCCTATTATCTTAAACTTAAACACCGCAATTAAAAGAAATAAAAAAAAAAAACCAAAAACAAATTGGTATTGACGAAGATCACAATGGAAGCCTGATAACCTCCAAGTCCCAAAACGCCGCAAAAATGATGGGCGTGTGTGTGCGCTCTTCCTCACTCTCCTCCTCCTCCCACTCATCCCTCACATGCTCTTTCCTCCACCCAACCGATCCCGCCGGCGGCCCTCTCGCACGACGGGCAAACCGCGATGGCTATCAGCGGTGACTCCATGCACGCCGCCACCGCCCCGAACTTGGCCGCCCTCAGCTCCCCCAGCTCCCTCTGCAGCCTCCTGTTCTCCTCCGTCAACGCGTTGTAGCATGCCTTCAAGAACTCGCGATCGACCTTCGTCTGCCTCAGCTTCGTCCTGTGGAATCAAAAGCATGGATTTCGGAGAATCTCATGATGCTGAGAAGATCAAAATCCAATAAAATTAAAATAGTGGGACCTCTTCAGCAAATTAATCAAGCACCTCACCTTGCCCTTCTATTTTGGAACCACACCTCCACCTGCCTTGGCCGGAGGTTCAGCTGCTCCGCCAGTGCGGCCTTTTGACTCTAAATTTCATAGAAAATAAAATATTATCACACCATCCTCTTAATCCAATCAGCTCGAGCTTCAAGTATTGGATGGTGACGGTATTACGTATAAAGAATTTGACGTGACACATGACATGTAATGTTTCTAAAGTTATCGTGGGCACCGTGTCAAGAGTACAAGTTGCATTAATGATATGGATAATTAGGTTGATTTTCCGAAGAAGATACCGGATTTAGCGTGCTTTGCTCTTGGAACCTCCGCTCGAGCAGAGCCGACTGCATCCCGGTGAGCCGTAGCTTCTTCCTTGCGCTGCCAACCTCGTCGAGAGAAGCGTCGGAGAAGGATGAGCCCGCACTGCGTTCGTCGCTCGTGCCCGGGGGTGCCAAGGAGAGCAGCGCAGGGGGATCGAAGCTCGAGTACCCCTGCTTCGGCGTGTGGAGGTTGTGGGTGGCGTGGCTTGTTGCGGCGTCCTCGTAGCCCAACCGCAGGTCCCAGATGTCGCCGGCAGGTCGAGCCATGGGGTTATTGGTATGGTAAGTGTTGGGAGGGGGAAGGAGCAATATGTCTTGAGTATATATAAGTATATAACGGTGATGGGAAGTTGATTGACGGGATAGATGATTGGCGAAATTGACCATCTATAAAAAGGGGGTGGATCCTCTCCGGTAATCGGATCCACTGGTTGGCTCGTGATCCAACGGATGGGAAGGATTATGTCTCGCGTCCGTCAGATCACAGATCAAAGGTAGTGGAGAGAGGAGGGGATGGTGGGATGACCTTAAAGGGCTAGGTTGATTGGATGGGATTAGATGTCTGCAGAGGGGAAGATGGATGAGGAGAGGCGACGGACGGGGAGGAGGGGTGGTGGGGTTGGAATTTTTAAGTGGGGGAGGGTGATTGGTGAGGAGGGCGTTAGGAAGGCACGTGAAAGTGGTGGTATTTTTCGTTGTCTCCCTTACCAGGCAGTCCCAGGCACTTTTTTTTCTTAAACAAAATACGGGAGTCCTAGGCACTTGCTCTACTTTCTTTTCCCTTTATTGTGCTTTTTATCAACTATATCTTTCCATCTTCGCGAAATCCCAAGTGATCGACTTCATCGAGGCACATGAACTAAGTTTGTAATTGTGTAGAAAGGAGAGATTCAAGGTGTCGAAGACATCAAGAATACGTGACAATTTTTACTAGGTTCGCGTTTGACAATGATGATGGGATGATTTCGCTCCGTGCTTAAGCAAGATTGTCTATGTTTGACGTCTACGAGCCATATGCTTTTTCCAACTTGATGATCTTGACTTGAGTGTTCGTGTGTCGGTTGGCTTGTCGTTGGAGTTATCCACGACTAGAGGGGTAGATTATTAACTAGCAGAACCTCCTCTCCAAAATAGTCGTTTGTCCTCCAATAACCAGACCATGTCAAAGGAACGACTTGTAGAAGAATGCATGGTCAAAACATTGTGGCTAAATCCAAAATACGAGGATTGAGCCTGTTATACAAAAATTATGAGCTCGAGATATGTTCGATCTCAAATACTTGTAATCAAAATATATAAATATATGAAACACTTGCTCGTTGATGTTTTGAGAGAGTGTAAAACTTTTTTTTCCACTTATCTCTTCTAGCATAGATGTCCAAACTGATCTAGAAAACAACTAGGTTAAAGACACCGATATATTTGACTAGACGTTGACCAAAGAAATCTCAAAATCATGCATCCCCACTGTTTCTTATGTTTTTCTGAGATGGAAGAACCATTAATTCCTGTGAACTTTTTATTTCACGGACGTAGCCAAATCGCATACAACCACATTCAATTAATACTACCTGTTATTGTGCATCCCCGATGGGCATTAGAAGGCGTGCCCCCTCAAATGTTAGATCAAAGAATCTCATGCCACGGGGACAAGAGTGCCAGACATGATCTGAGTTAGAACACATGATTGGTTGGCCCACCAAGGATTTGCCTCGTGGATATATATCATGCTTTTTCGAAAGGAAGGGGGAAAAAGCTAAGACAGGCAGATAAAGATGAGATTTGTTATGTACGGTAGCGATTGTTATCCGATGTTAGCAGTGGTAATCTTCCCACTGGTGCCATTATCTGGTCGTTTCCCATGCATGCACATCGACCAAAAGCCACCAAACTCCGCAACTCTTACGTGGAAAGCTCGTATTTCCACGTGGATGCATGGTAACCCTCCGTCTTGGGAGGGAAACCTCCATGTGCGTGCGTTAGATGGGAATCACCGTCACATCCAGTAATTTTCGTAGGACAGTGGTAAATAAGATTCTCTGTTTTTCACGTACTCATTTCTTCTTGGGTGAATGACAAGTAAGCAACCGGGGGGGGGGGGGGGTTGTGTGTGTGTGGGGTGGAGTCCATGCTTATGACAGCGAGATTCCTTGAACAGTGGCCAGGAGGATGGGTGAGGTAAGGAAGTGCCTTTTTGGTTCCACTTGCCCACTTTAGGAAAATCAAGCCATCTAATAATGTTAGGTTAACTGATCCGAGTTAGTTTCTTTTTAACATGAGGTGGCTCTTATTTGTTTATTTGAGAATGGAGTTGATTCTTGTTTGTGTTTAATGAACATGAGTCAGTAATGTAAAAGGAAGGTGTTTAGTTGAATATCAAGGTTAGAATGGATGATAAGGTTGGAATATTGGATTATAATCCAATATATAGACTCATAAATGTATATGCACACATTGATATAACCAAATAATATAAGGACCGTCAATTATTATGTCTATTTATAGAATGTGATCAATTAAGGTTATTGGATATGGACATAAAATGCAAAAGGAATGTAAGGTTTTATTAATTAACATGTGTGCAGAGACTCTTCTGTAGTTTGTATTTCTTTGATGGGCGAAAATGCAAATGGCAATTAGTGAAATTGATTGCTAAATCTGGGCAGTTATGGTCCCTAAAAGACCTCTTAAATTTTTTGGGTCTCTCAAGGTCATTCCCATTGTGCAAGAGAGATAGCTAGAGAGAGTGTAAAGGAAAGGGGACAGCTGGGTGAAGCTACTCCTTCAAGCTTGCTCTCAATTCAGTTGAGAAGAGGATCTTTTCAAAGATCATATATTTGCAACCCTTGTTCGTCAACACAAAATGAACACAGGTATCCTGTTATTTTCTATATGTATATACATACATTCATATTTGTTCATATAAATGTATTTGTTAATATCAGCCATGCTTACTTTATGATTGAATCTTTAGAAATACTAGTAACCATTAGCTATAGGCTGAGGTACGAGTACTCAACAAGTACCAGTACTGATCATGGGTACCGGTACTTGTTGAGATGAGATTAGTTCTACAGTGTTACCAGTACTCATAGAGTAGTGGTACTAAACACTAGTACTAGTACACCATGAGTACTGGACAAGTACTCAACTGAGCTCAAGTCCTACCTGTAAGTCAGAGATACCGGTACTGGTTCACAAGTATTAGTACTCAGTATATGTGATACTGATACTGACACACTAGTACCGGTACCCATACAATATTAAACTCAGTTGAGATCAGTTAATGTTCAAATCCATCCTAAGTTAGAGGTGAGTCATTTATGGAATAACCCCAACATGGAAAAGATGGTTTGTGTTTTTCTATTTGTATTAGAATGGAAGGGTATGTTGGGAAAAATTGCATGCAAGAGGATACGGGGGAAGAGAGATAAAATGGGGGTTAACTTGCAAGTTACCTGAACACAGGTTAAGATAACACGGCTTAGAAAGGCAAATAGAGGTTGGGTTATCCTCCACCGTAAGCACGGGATAAACCTCAAAAATAGGGGTTATCCTTCTCCGTAAACTAGACCCTAGGGATTTAAATAAGTTTGATTCTTCCTTAGATTATAAATACTCTTCTCATCGTGCATGATCAAACATCTACTACAAAAGCAGAGAACTTGAAGTTTGTATTCAGAACATTGACAAAGATAGAAGCTTTATGCTAAGTTTAATAAATGTGAATCTTGACTACAAGAAGTTATATTCTTAGGGGACATTGTTTTGTTATATGTTGTGGATCCTATTGGTCTAATATTTAAGTGGGAACAACCTGAGAGGGGTAACATAAGTGAAAAGCTTTTTTTGGAATGGTTGGTATTAATGCCACATCATTAAGGACATTTGTTAGATTACTTTATTCTTAACCTAGTTGCAAGTTTGTCAAAAATAAAACAAAATTTTCTAGAATCAAACAGGAAACTCATTACAAAACTTGGCCGAGACCATTATTCCATCATGTGAACTAGGATTCGTGGTATTTAAGGATATGTCGCATCCAGTTAAACGTCTAGGATTTGTATTAATGTGAGATGGAAAGGCAGTTACATATGCTTTAGGATAATTAAGGAACCATATTAATTAAGAACCATCTAGCACGTGATATAGAGTTGGAACAATAGTTCTTGCCTTGAAAATTTGGATGCTATGTTTATGATTAGAAGTTTGAGGTGTACATCAATTACGATGCTTAAATTATTTATTTACCTAGGAGTATTTGAACCTTAGTACAATAATTATCATCTAGGGAAGAGCAAAGTTACGATAGATGCTCAAATACATTAAAACAAAAAAAAGAATTATCAATGATTGTTAACCTATGTGCAATGCCGAAGAAATTAGTTGAACAATGTCTTTCATTAAAACTTGTTGTCAAATTGACCAAATGGCCTAGCATAAATTATTGAAAGAATCATAAGATTTTCAAAGTATGATTTAGCCTTCCATCATATCATACAATAAATACACTTATGAAAAACAGCAGGATCAAATAGATCAACTTTGCCCTTAAGATTCCGAGAACACGGCTTTATTTTCGTCAAGATATGCTACAAGAGGCTAGCCTATGGCTTGAGATTGACCATCTACCTCAAAACCACTGACTTGTTGAAGAAAAAAAAGTTTGGTTGGATGAGGTGAGAGATGTATGGATACTTATAAAGAAATCTTCAATATGTGAACCTATAACGATTGCACAAAAGCTACCAGGAATACTATAATCACCTTTCTTTGAGTAGAATTAGGGGAGTATGTCTATGGATTTCTTAACTAACTTGCCTACAATTGCCAAATAATATGATCAGATTCAAGCAATTGCCAGCAAATTGATCAAGTAAGCTATTTACTTATGATAGAAAATAGTTATAAGTAAAGGAACTAACCTAATTATATCATGGAGATTGTCACAAGATACTAGTTGACATTATATATATCAAAGCAAGATTCAAAATTTATGTTAAATTTTTTGGTAAAGCTGCAATAATAGGAAAGCTAAATATTAGCACCAAATGTAACCCACTAATAGATGGTCAAACAAACGATTAAATTTGCAAACTTCTAATATGATCCTATGTGTTGGAATGGGAAAAATGTTGAAGTGATAACCTTTGTAGAATTTACTTGCAATAATATTCACTAAGCCAACATCTGCCATCCTTTGAAAAAGTATTTAGAAGATGCATGTAGCCATCATGTTAGGAGACTAAAAAAGGGCTATTTTGCATGATGGAAGATAGGGGTGCACCCCAATTGGATTAATTTGCAATCCAATCCATTGTAATATGATTAAACTGAATTCAATATGTAACGAACGCACGCCCCAGACGTCTTTTAAGACGTCTGGGAGGTGGCCCAGACGTCGAACCAAACGTCTGGGGTCACTTCCAGACGTCTGACCAGACGTCTGGGATCGTTTCCAGACGTCTGGAAATCGGTTCTCTTTGACACGCGCGGGTCGTCTGCGCGCCTGAGCGCGCAGACCCTCATATTCGCTTATTCCCTCTGCGGCTGCAGATTCCCCTGCCGCGCTCCTTCTCTCTCCTCCTCGCGCGGCCTTAAAAGGCCACGCCTCCCCTCGCTTCCGTCACCACCGTCTCCTTCCTCTTCTCCTTCAGCTCCAGGTGCGCGAGAGTGAGCGCGAGAGCGAGCGCGAGGTTGTAGCGGCAGCGGCGGCCGCAGTGAGCGCGGAGGAGGTGCTGCGTGCGAGAGCGGCGCTCAGCCGTGAGGGCGAGCTCGCCGGGGTTGCCAAGGCCGGCCGGCGGGGAGCGCAGCGGGCGCGGGGCGACGCGGGGGGACTGCTACGGTCCGAGCAGCAGGCGCACGAGGCGCGGCGTCGCGAGCGGAGGGCGAGTCGCGGCCTGATTCTAGAAACATTTCCAGAATCAGACGTCTGGGCTGATAGCCAGACGACGGGGGCGACGTCTGGAAGACCATCCAGACGTCTGAAAGGTGAGTTCTTCCGTCTTCTTCCTTCCTGTCGACTGACCGTACTGAGAGAGAGAGTTGGGTGCGCGCAGGCTCGGTGATTCGCCATCCAACGCGAATCAGACGTCTAGCTCTAGTACCAGACGGCGGGAGCGACCTCCAAATGTCCTGGGTGACCATCGGACGTTTGGGAACTAGGCCAGACGTCCCCGCAGGCTTCTGGACGTCTGAGAAACCACGCAGAACAAGGTAATTCTCTTATCCACTTTTTAAGATGTCTGGAAGAAGTTCCAGACGTCTGATTTTGCACAGTGTCGTCATTTTCGACCCGTTGAGGGCCCATTCGGGTTTCGTTTTCCACGTTTCGAGTGGCGTTCTTTCCGGAATTAAATCATCTACCTGTCTACAGTAGCTATACACTGTTTTGAGACACTCCTTGTGTTTGATCCTTGTGATAGGACCTCATTCCGTTGCAGTCTTGGGGGTCGCGGAGGCACGCGGGATTCCCGATCACGCCCCCATTACTCCCGTCGTACCTGGTAGAGTGGCTTTTAAGTATAACCTGTTAAATTGTGGAATCATAAATAGAACCTAGGACATTGCATGAATCTTAGGAATGAGAAATAGTTTGAATGGTAGATCCTAGGGTGTTGCATGAATCCCAAGGCTGGAAAACTAGATTGTATGATAGATCCTAGGATATGGCATGAATCCTAGGACGGGAAAACTAGTGGAATGTATGAATACTGCAGTCTTGGAAAATGTGGAAAGGAAATAATAGCTGCCTGTAAATTCGTTTAAGCAGCTACCTGTTATGAATAAATGAACATGATTAAGAATATGGGTTGTATGAATGTGAAACTGGAATGGTGAAACTGGAATGTTCTGAGTTAAAGAGCTGGAACCCTACGGGGAATTAGGAGTAGAACTCCTGGAAAGGGAATGGAAAAGAATTGGGGAAGTGAGATGGCCCTTGAGTACGGAGTACCATGGAGAGCGGCTGTCCCCCTGTTTGGTGCAGAGCGGAGCCAGCTGCCCCAGGGACCCGAGGTTAGGACTGGCCACTCTGTACCGACTTGCTAGCTCTCGCGTACGTAGTACCGAGGAGAGCTACTAGTGTAGGGAGGTACTAGCTACCCCACGGGCCCCGGGGTTCTACTAGCCTCCCACACTGACTTGTTAAGGCCCACTAGGGCAAACCAAGGTAGTTAGGCGAGGGTGCGCGGACTGTGGAGGGGCAAGGCCCCTGTTTGGTTACTGTGGAGGGGTTGGACCCCTGTTACTGAGAGGGCTCTGCCCTGTACTGGTTCCGTGCTGTGCTTTGGGCGCACCCGTTAACGGAAACGAATGATCGCGTGCCAGTGCGGGTTAGCTACCTGTGCGTTTACCGCGCGTGCCGTAGTCACCGTTACGTCTATCAGTGACCTTGGTGTGGTTGACTGAGAGTAGGATCACCACGGGGGACTCTCCCGGCCAGGAGAGCACCACGTGCTACTTCTACTGTTCGGAAAAGACTGCAATCAAGATCGTTCCCACGAGGAACATTCGAGATCAAGTGAAAGATCTGAGAAATAGATAAATCGTGAGACAATTGAAAGACCTAAATAAAGAAAGTAACAGAACTTAACAGCTACTGTACACTCTACTGTTTCTTTAGTTTAGTTGCCACTCTACTCAGCGTTTTACTGACGTGTTACACTCGTTACCTTTCAGGACCAGGTGTTGAGCAGCCAGGGTCAGCGGCTGCAGAGGACGCTGGGCCGAGTAGGGTCCAGTAGAGTTACCACTGTTTCTTGTACCTCTTTTTGTTCCGTTATAGTGAGTAGTTCTTGTTTCCGCTGTACTTTTATTTACCTGCAGTTCATATTTAGTTATGAATGCTGTTCTACTGTTGTGGTGATATATACTGTAGTAGTTTCTTTCCTTGCTGCTGTATTTTCTTACTGTTAGTTATATTCATGTTGAATGTGGTTTATTTTACTGCTCTTTTGGTTACTTCCTCGTTGGACGACTAGGTCTTGAGATTAGTTGAGTCGGTCCAATTCTCGTATCTCGTAGGGGTTCGAAAATCAGGTCGTTACACAATAGGATTTTTAACCAATATGGATTGGATTATATTAGACAATTTTTAATCCATTTTAATTAGATTGGATTTGAGTTGAGACCTTTACCAATCCAATCTAATCCGTAATCCATAAAATTTATGATATATGAAATGTGAACCAATCTGATTCGTAATCTATAAAAGAATAGCTAGCATTTAAATATATAGATGCGCACATATATATATTACATATAATAAGAAGAAGAAATAAATCCTTAATACTAAAGGGCATATTATACAATACTATGTTTATTACTTTGTTAGTTTTGACCTTAGTTTTTTTATATTTCAAAGTAAATAATTTTGCATATCTTTAGCATAAATCTTTTCATTTTTTTAGATGTTAATGCCATTGTATTAATAGCTTAATAGAGAAAAAATAAACTTTAAGTTTGAAATTTTGCACACGCCAATAATAAAACATGTACAAACTACAAAATCATGTATAATAAAACAAAAAAAAAATTGATCTAACTCTGTCCAATCTAAAATTTTATGGATTGGATTGTAAAAATATCAACCCGAAAAGAATAGATTGGATTATGGATTTATTAAAATATGATCCAATTCAATTCCTGAATGGAACACACTCGGTTGCAACCCAACTCCTAATAATCTCATATTAGGAGTTTGAGTGGCATTTAACAAAACACCCTAATATATTTTCTCAATTGCTTCTATTAAAACATTGAATTTTTATCAATATTTACAAAATTAAAGCATGCATCATAGCATAAATTTCATCAATTAAACAAGTTATTTAAATATTGAGGAAAAAGTACTTGCAGAAGAAGCATCAATTAACTCGTCCCTTAGCTAGTCCTTCATAGCCACTTGGATGGGTGATAAAACCCAAACACACAAGAAAATAGGAAGTGGGGCAAAAGCACATCAAGAAAGAAAGCTAAGTAAAGTAAAAGGGAGTTCGCCGGGTAGCTGAACTGATAAGTAGGCTAATTATACCATGTCAGTTCGAGTCCCGACTAACCTAGGAGAATAGGTCTGTGAGCTATTTATCCCTCTCACCCAAGGTGAGTGTCATCATAAGTAAAGTAGAACGATACTACTAAATATACACTCTTATATGAGTCCTTGTTTTGTAATAGTTTTACCACATGGTTCTTATATTATCCCTTGATCATCACATGGCCAACTATTCCATATTAAGGTCTTTACCTGATCTCAATCAGTTACTCTACCAATAACGTTGGCTCCTTTATATACTTGTACCTTTACCTCATACCAACAAGCATGTTCCCTAAATCATAACTTGAACTCAACGTTTCATAATCCTAGTGTATAATAGGCTCTCTTAAGTTTACTTTTTCGATGTGGTTGCGACACACCTCACTATTTACATTACACACCTACTAGGTTTCTCATTCTCATTAACTCGATTGTCCTATGTCTACCTATTACATACACACAAGTTTGATACTTTTTTTTTTTTGATATTTAATAAACTATCTGCCTCGAACATGTCTCATACCCAATACATTCCAAAAAAGTCATTTCATAATCATGATCTCGTGGGATATTTATAGCATGCTGATCGCTGGGGTTTGCAAATAATAAGTATGTCATGGTAGCATGAAATTACGACCATTTAATAAATTTTGAACTTCTAAAAATAGATAAAAATTAAGTATAGCAAGAATTTAAGTTATCCCTAAGGAAGCAAGCCGTTTAAGTTGCTAATTACTAATCTAAACTAATATACTTTGGGTATTTTTGAATTTTCAAATTTTTTTAATATTTTTTGAATAGAAGATAATGAAGATAAAGGAATCCTAAATATAAGGACTAATGCACAAAATAGGGACCCAAATGCAATTTTCATAGAAATATTTGTTTGTAAATGTAAAAATTCTATGAAAATTACTAGAAGTAAATAACTACGTACCTAATTAAGCATACTGCCAAATTTATGCAAAAATAACTTGTAGAACTTGCGAAATAAAATTGAAAAGAACTGGAGGGACTATATTGTAACATGAGGACCTAAAAGTTAATGATTTTTAAATTTTTTGATAAAGAATTTGCAAATGAAATGTGGATAGTAATTAAAACTAACATGCATGAACTTAATAATTGTTTTGAAATTTTTGGATGAATGGAAATAATGCAATAAATTTAGGAAAGAAAATGTGCTCAGCAAATGTAACTTGGAATAGAACAAACTAAGCAATTTGAAATATGCCAAAACATACAAAAATGCAAAAGTTGACACGTTTTGCAATGCAGAGATGCAATTGATATTTAATGTAAAGAAACTCAAAAAGTAGCATCAGTTCTGTTACATGATAAGCTCCAGCCTACTTAAAAAAGCCACCACCACTTTGTGAGTTAGTGGATACATGGGCGATTTTTGATTTTGAACCAAAACATTGCACTAATGCAAAATAATTTTGAAATGTATTTTGTGATTTTGCACCGGTGCAAAATTGTTATGAAGTGTATTTTGTGATTTTGGATTGGTGCAAAATGGTTCTGGAAGTGATTTTTCTGGTTTTGTATTGGTGGAAAATGGTTTTGGATTGGTGCAAAATGATTTTGAAAGTGATTTTAGTAATTTTGCATCTTTGCAAAGTGATTTTGCATCGATGGAAAAGGAATTTGTAGGTGATTTTTTTGCTTTTGCACCAATGCAAAACCATTAACTCTACACTTTAATTTTGCACTAGTGTGTTTTAATTTTGCATTGGTATTTTTTTTGTTTTTCACCTATACATTTTTTATTTAGAAGTGGCAGTGGCTTTTTCTAGCATGGTGAATCTCACCACAAGACAATTCTTACATTGCTCTTTTGCATGAATGGGGCATATGCGGTGTGATCCCCACTTTTGAATTTGATTTTTGGGTTGCCCTCACCTCCTTACGTTGCAAAATACATCACTTTGTATATTTTTTAACTCACATCCTTAAAATAAACATGCAAGAGGCTAGGAAGTAATTGAATAATGAAATAAAACACTTCTAATAATGAACTAATGTTAAAGGTAATCAAAATTATAACTAGAAACTGAAAATTGCAAACTAAATTAAATTCTAAACATAAATCTTGAAAAACAAGTTGAAGAAAATTGAATGGGAGAGTGGTGACAATGTGATAGCAATAGAGAAGCTCAAAGATGAAAGGAGGTGAAGAGATGCTATAGGAGCACCCAAGGTCATTGGCAGTCACAGAAGGTTGTTCGCCTGGAGGAAGCCCTCAAAGAAAAGGAGAGGAAGAGTTGAGAGTCCAGCTCCCTTAGGGGATCTTGAGAACCTCTAAAAAATATCTGAAATATCTTTAAAATTCGTAGTAAAGGGATAAGGGAGTTGTTTTAGGGTCAAACTGTTAGTTCAACCCCTCATAAATAATATTTTAATAATTTTACAAAATAAAGAAAAAGAAACAAAACATAGAAATAGCATATTAAAATGACCTGGCGCCCTTTTTAGTCGGATAAGACGTCTGGATGTCATTCAGACGTCTGGACATATCCGGACATCCAAAGGTAGGAGAATATCGTAAATTCTTTTCGCTCTGCGTGCGGGCGGTGCGTAAGTCTCTCTCTTTCTCCTCCACCCCCTCACCCGAATCCTAAAACCTCCCTAATTAAACCCTCCATCCACTCCACACCCCACCACTCGAGCCACCGCCACCTCCACCTTCTCCTTGCATCGGCCACGCCCCACTAACCTCTCATCTCTGCTGCAGCTGTGACGAGGAAGGAGAGGAGTCGACGAGGGAGAACGGGGAAGAGTAAGAGCAAGAGAGTGCGAGGGAGTGAGAGTGGGGGAGAAAGACAACGGCCATGGGAGCTCAGTGGAGCTCGAGGAGGAGTTCGTGGAAGAGAGGAGAACGTCGGCGGGGAGCTTCTCAAACTCCTGCAACTGCTAGAGCTGCTGCGGCGTCGTCTGAGGGTGGAGGCGCAAACGGGGAGAGCTACGCAGAGGAGTCCTGATACTGGAAGTTTTCCAGTATCCGACGTCTAAAGGGTCGACTAGACATCTGGAGAGGCATTAGGACGTCTGGAGCTGAAGCTGGACGTCTGAAAGTATAATATCATGCGAGGTACGTGTTTCCTACGCTACTTTCCGCCATGCAGATTGTGGCACAGGAAATGTTTGGCTATTAATGGATATGCATTTTCGTACGCAGGTGGGGGCATTGGAAAGGCACGTGGTGCACCTTTCTAGGCACTTTTGGATGTCTGACCTCATCATCAGATGTTTGACAGCACTTTCAGACAACCAGAGGCATAGTCCGACGTCAGGAACTTCCTTCAGACGGTCGCAGAGGGATCCGAATGTCTAAGGAACCCGCAGGAGACACAAGGTAAGATCTAATGTCTTTTAAGACTTCTGGGACTAGTCCCAGACATCTGATTTTGCACAGTAACCGTGTTTTTAGCCCGTTCAGGGCCCAAACGGAATCGGATTTCTGCAAATGAAGTACCGTTGTTTTCCATTCAAGTTTCCCTACGTGTTAGTGTAGAGTACCTACTATCTTGAGCTTGTCTAATGTAAATTAGTTTCTTGTACAGGTGATCAACTGGTGGTGTGTTCGAGGCCCGCGGAGACAACGAAATCTACTGTGCAGGCCCCCATTCCTCCCATGATACCCGGTAGAGTGGTTTACTATAACATTAAGATTTACACAATGAAAGAGCATGTTTAGAATACTTGAATAAACCTTAGGATGGAACATGAACCCTAGGGTAGAAACAAATGAGAATGGTTGAGCTACTCTGTTTACTTGAGATGTATGTTAAAATACAAGTTGCCTGTATGTGAATGAGAAATTGAACTGTGAAACCACGAGTTGCATGTATACAATTGAGAATTGAATTGTGAAAATACGAGCTGCCTGTATATGGATGAGGAACGAGTTATGAACCATGAGATCTGAATACTGATAAATGGAACGAATATGGTACATGAACCCTACGGGGAATTAGGAGAACTCCTGGATATGGAAAGGAATTCCGTGTGTAGACGAGAAGTGAGTTGGCCCTTGTATACGTGGTACCAAGGAGCACAGTGGTTTTTTTAGTATAGAACAGAGCTAGCTAACCTTGGGTTTAAACCCCGGGTCAGGATTTGCCACTCTACACCGACTCTTGTTGGCCCTTGCATACGTGGTACCGAGGCATGCTACTAGTGTAGGGAGGGAGCTAGCCACCCCACAGGGCCCGGGGTCAAGCTAGCCACCCTACACCGACTTTGTTAGGCCCACTGGGCAAATCGGGGTAGTCGGACGAGAGTACGCAGACTGTGGAAGGGCGAGACCCTATTTGGTTCTGAGGGGCGAAACCCCTGTTCTGAGAGGGCAAGGCCCTATACTGTTCCATGCTGTACCTTAGGCGTACCTACTAGTGGAAACGACTGACCACGTGTCAGTGCGGGGTAGCTACCCATGCACTTATCACACATGTCGTAGTCACCGCTATGTCCCGACAGTGACCTCGGGGTGGTTGACTGGGTGTAGGACTACCGCGGGGGACTCTCCCTTCCAGGAGAGCACCACGTGTACCTTTTACTCCAAGAAAAAGACTGCAATCAAGATCGTTCCCACGAGGAACAAGCAAGATCAAGAAATACTTGGATCCTTGTGAAATAAATGAACCAGAAATACATAGATGAGATAAATAGAAATAAGAATAAAACCTAGTTGCTTGTTTTACTTTACTTGAACATAAATAATGTAAACATCACTCTACTCAGCGTTCGCTGACTCTGTCTTTTCGTAACATTGTCCAGAACCAGGAGTTGAGCAGCCTAAGTTTCCAGCTGCAGAGGGAGTTGGGCCCAACCGAGCCCAGCTGTAGTCAATTCTTTCCAACTCTTTCATTTTTTTGTTGTTGTAGTAAGTAATAGACATCTATTTTATTGTTCCTGTTATTTTCTATTTTTTTCCGTTGTTGTGGTGGCATGTCCTATTTTGAGACAGTTGCTCTACTTTTCTTTACTATTTCGTTTTTCCTTCTACTTAGTTATAATGCATGTGTGGATGCGGTATTATTTCTTGCTTTTGGTTATTTCTTGTCAGACGACTAAGTCTTGGGATTAGTCGAGGCAAGCTGGTCTCGGGTCCTGTAAGGATCTGGGAACCAGTTCGTAACACATATTTTTCTCTATCATGACATAATTGCAGGTTTCGTGGATTTTCCAAGACAGATGATTAGAAGCGTGAAGCTGCATCTTGTTATAGGTCTTAGACATTTTTTATGTACGCATTCAAAAGATTGTAATATCTTTTTATTGAGTCTAGAGATGTTGTAAATAACCCCCAAAGATAGCATATACATAGCTAGCTTAAGCTCTCTACACTTAGGAAAAAATAGAAATAAAAAACTAACACAAAACATATATCAAACATCCAACACACATGTCAGACATCTGATACAGACGTCCAATTTCTTATAGTCTTGCCTTTTGTTACGACCTAGTTCCCGAATCCCTACAAGATACAAGATCGGACTGACTCGACTGATCCCAAGACCCAGTCGTCCAACAAAGAAGTAACCAAAAAGCAGAAAAGTAAACCACATTCACTATGCTAAGCAACTAACAGTAACAAAAGTACAGCAGTGAAGAAGTAAAACTACTATAGTACACACCACCACAATGGTAGAAAAATAACCAAATACAAGAATATAAAGTGCAGAATGTAAGAGTACAACGTGAAAGTACAAGAGGCTACTCACTACAACAAAAGGGAGTACAATAAGAAGCTACAACTACTGGGCTCTATTGGGCCTAGCACCCTCTGCAGCTGTGGGCTCTGGCTGCTCAACACCTGGACCTAAAAAGGGTTATGAGGACACAAAGTCAGCGAATGCTCAGTAGAGTGGCAACCAACTAACTAAAGCAGTAACAGTGGACAGGTAGCTGTTGTTTTTCCATTTACTTTCTTTACTAATTATTCTTTTCCATCACTTGGTTTATTTACCAGGTCTCTTTCTTAATCTCGAATGTTCCTTATGGGAACGATCTTGATTGTAGTCTTTTCCGAAGAGTAGAAGGCACACATGGTGCTCTCCTGGCCAGGAGAGTCCCCCATGGTGATCCTACACTCAGTCAACCACCCCAAGGTCATGGACAGATGTAACGGTGACTATGGCATGCGCGATAAGCGCACGAGTAGCTACCCCGCACTGGCACGCGGTCAGTCGTTTCCGTTAGCAGGTGAGCCCAAAGTACAGCACGGAACCAGTATAGGGCCTAGCCGTCTCAGTAATAGGGGTCTATCCCCTAAGAACCAAACAGGGGTCTCGCCCCTCCACAGTCTGCGCACCGTCGCCTAACTACCCTGGTCTGCCCAATGGGCCTAAAAAGTCAGTGTATGGTGGCTAGCTAAACCCCGGGCCCCGTGGGGTGGCTAGCTCTCTCCTTACACTAGTAGCTCTCCCCGGTACTATGTACGCGAGGGCCAAGAAGTCGGTACAGAGTGGCCAATCCTTATCCCGGGTCCCAACCCACAGGGGGCTAGCTCCGCTCTGCACTAAACAGGGGGAAGTCACTCTCCTTGGTACTCCGTACTCGAGGGCCAGCACACTTCCCCACTCACATTTTTAGATCCATTCCATTTATTTCCAGGAGCTCTACTCCTAATTCCCCGTAGGGTTCATGCTCATATTTCTTAGTCCAAGCCATACCAGGTTTCATCATTTCTATTTCCATTCTCAGGTTATACATATGCAACTCATATTGCTATCGTTTACATTCCCATACACAGGTTATACACAGGTAGCTCGTCATTCCATCATTCACATTACCATTCTCAAATTATATACATGCAGTTCGTATTATATCATTTAACATATACAGCAGGAATTTACATGCAACAGGTTACTAGCACAAGTACTTTACATTTCACAGGCAACTGTTATTTATTTACAGGCAATTGTTTCATTTTATCTACTCATTCAAGACTGCAATTCTATCATCCATTACAGACATTTCAAGTATTTCTCGTCCTAGGATTCATGCCATATCCTAGGTTCCAATCATTCATCCCACACATGCATTTAGGTTTTAATTAAATTAAGGGGAAGCCACTCTAACAATAAACCCAAGAGTAGTGGGGGCTTGAACAGCAGGCTCAAGTGCGTCAGCAAACCCTGAACCCGCAACGGAACGAGGTCCTATCACAAGAGAATATTTAGAATGGTATAGAAAGTCTTCTAACAAGTAGAGGAATTCATACGGGAAACATCGGTATCTTATTTGCGGAAAGCGGACCTCAAACGGACCCTAAACGGGTCAAAAAGAGCGTTTCTGACTTAAATCAGATGTCTGGAACAACTTCCAGACATCTTAAAAGTGTCCAGTGTCATACCTCAAGCCCTGCACAAATCCTCAGACGTCCAGGAATTCTTCTGGACTGTCTAGACCCACTTCCAGACCTCCGACCACCTCACCGGACGTCTGGAAGCACTTCCCGTCATCTGGTATGTCGCCCAGACGTCTGAAAAGCGTGGGAGGGTTTGTTCTGCGCCTTCCCAAAGCGAATCCTGCACGCAGAATCGAATCTTCTCAAAAAGACGCATGCAAAGAGGGATCGACGGAGTGGCCTGCATGGTCGTATCCGCAAAGGGACGAACCTTCACGAGACTTCCTCCTCAGATGTTTGGAACCTCCTCCAGACGTCGGCTCCGTCATCTGGACGTATCTCCAGACATCTGATTCTGGGAAAAACCCAGAACCAAAACCTGCTTCCGCCCTCTCATACCGCGCGTGACCGCGTCGCGTCCTCTCGCCTGCAGCTTTGGTTGCAGTAGTGTCGGGGAGGACCTCCCCGACGCACTCCTCTACCTCACGCACATGCCGCTCCGGCTGTGCGCTCACCAGTGAGCTCCCACGCGAGCTCACGAGCTTGCTCTCCTCTCCTTCTCACGCCGCTCCTCCTATCCTTCTCACGCCACTCCTCTCCGCCGCTCTCGCTCGCTCAGGGAAGAAGAGGGAAAGGGGCTGGTGGCTTGAGGAGTGAGGGGAACGAGAGAGGAGGAGGGGCTTTATAAGGGTGAGGGTTTAGGGTTTTGGCTGGAGGCGGAAAGAGAAAGAAGGAGGAAAAATGAGGGGGGGTACTGTCTGCGCGCAGCACGCGCGCAGACACGAGCCTGTACTCAAAATTTTTGATTTCCAGATGTCTGGGAAGGTGTCCAAATGTCTGACCCACAGTCTAGACGTCTTAAAAGGCTCAAACAGCACGGGACATAACACCTTTACATTTTGAACATTTAGGCTCAAGTCGATGCAACCTTCAATTTGAAGTCCATAGGCTTATACAGGCGTCCAATACATACCTTAGATGTCCTTTAAGCCAACCGTTAGACTCTACTTAATATTTCCTTCATTATTCTTCAATTCTAATGGCTAGATACACTTTTGGACGTCTGGAGATGTCTCCAGACATCCGATAATGGATCGTTAGCCCCTTCCTCTGTAGAGATTTGTCAGAAAGCAAATCTTGCTTTTTTGATTCCCTAAGCAAGAAATTAATCTCTTACCAGACATCTAGGCCACTAAACAGACGTCACACTGATGTCTGATGCTTAAAATGTAGAACTTTATTTGGATCTGATCAAAACAGGAATAAACCAGTCTATAGTTAGACGTCCAATTTTAATACCAGATGTCTTATAATAGCATATCAGACGTCCAACTAAAACCCTATTTTGATTAAATGAAAATAGTAAGTCTGACCCATAAAATCAAATGTCTATAACTACCCAAAAATCAGATGTCTGGTACTGCTGTCAGAATCATAATTACCCTGATTTGAGTTGGATTTCATCCCAATCTCTTGGGGCATGCTTTCAATGGCTAGGAGCCCTCTCCTAAGCCTTCTTGAAGGTTCTAAGCTTTCCTATAAATACACTATAACCCCTCTTAGGTAATACATACCTTTTGAGACATAATTCACTTAGATTATTACTTGTTCACTTACTCATTGCTTCCTTTTCCCTTGTGTTGTGCAATTACTCTATTTGGGGCAAGCCAACACTCCCACTATGCTACATATTTTCATCTTCAAGGAGTTTCCTTCACCCTTAGTAGATAAGCAAATTATTCATATTTTGGGGTGCTCTATAGGGTGCATTTTACTTTTCTTTTTACTTGATTGTTGTAGTTGGGTATCCGGCCTGGCAAATCCCCATCTCTTCATTATGAAGGGAGAAACCTCCGTTTAGGAATCAGAGGTTGGATTTGTATTTCCCTTGTTAAAGTAGTGTGGCTAGTGGATTGATCACTTTGTGATTGAAAATCCTAAGTCAAGGGCTTGGCATACGTGGTGGTTTTCACTCGATTTGGGTTACCACCTAAAAAATATTGTGCCTCTTTTTTTTGTGATTGTATTTCATCTTACAATTATTTTCTAAATTCACTATTCACCCCCCTCTAGTGCAATTTCATTTGGTATCAGAGCAGGTTCCTGCTTTTTGGAGTAGCATCCGTGGAAGATCCTATGGAGGGAAGAGTAACATCCATCGGCAGATCGGAGAGGCAATCCACTACCCAACCACCTCTCTTTTAAGGAACCAACTACACATATTGGAAGCTGAGAATGAAGATGTGGCTTCAAGCCAATGATTTCTCCATTTGGGAGAAATGAGAATCCGCATACAACATTCCCGACAAACTAGAGACGGTGTACACGGTCAAGCAGATTCATTACCTTGGGCTGAATGCAAAGGCGATGAACTCACTCTACTGTGCACTTAGCTCAGAGGAGTTTAATCACATTAGCCAATGCACAATCGCCCATGAAATATGGAGAACCTTAGAGGCAACTCGCGAAGATACGTCTAGAGTTAAATCCTCTAAGAGTAATGTTTTCTCACAGGAATTCAAAGCCTTCACTATGAAGGAAAATGAAAAACTTGGGGACATGTACACCCGATTCACGTAAATCATGAATAACCTCAAGTCTCTTGGGAAGACATTCATAAAGGGGGAGCTTCAAGCCAAGCTCCTTCACTCCCTTGGACCAGAATGAGAGCAAAAGGTTATGGCGATAGAAGAAGCCAACCAAGTAGAGGATCTATAGACATGGAGAATCTACTTGGGAATCTAATGGCTAATGAGACAAAGATGGACCAAAAGAAGAAGTCGATCACACCGAAGCCAAAGAAGAAGACCTTAGCTTTCAAGGCAACATTGGACGATGAGGTAAGTATCAATGACAAAGAATTTGTTTTATTAGCTAAAAAATTTTAAAAATTTCTCAGAAATAGAAGAGAGATCGAGGTAAACAAAAGGGAAGAAGAACATCTAGTTTACTACAATTGCAAGAAGAGAGGTCACATAATGAAGGAGTGTCCCTTTTTCAAAAGGGATGATGAGAAGGGCAAGAAGCCTTTCGACAACAAGAAGTTCTCGAAGCCCAAGACATTCAAAAAGAAAGCATTCCAAGCAACTTGGGATGACTCCACCTCCAAAGAAGAAGAGGAAACAAATGAAGAAACGGCATGCTTGGGACTCATGGCAACTAATGACACATCCGGATTCGAGTCTGAGAACCTGAGGTAAATTCATATTCCTTAGATGAGTTGCAAGAAGCATTTTATTTATTGTATGTAGATCTTAAAGAAACAAAGACTAAAAGTAAAGCACTAAAAGTAGAAAACTTAGAGTATAAGGAATTAATAAATGACCTTAAAGAAAAGAACTTAATTCTCACTAAAGCAACCATAGCTTTAAATATGCAAATAGGAAATCTAATGAGTGAAAAAGAATCATTAACAAAGATTTATATACAGCCATGAGTGAACAAAAATTCTTAAATAGAGAACAACTACTTAACAAGATTCATATTCTTGAAAAATCAAACCTTTTTAAAAAGGATGAGAATGGCCTACTTAGATTAGAAATTAGATGAATAGAAGATAAACTAGACATAATGAACATAGAAATAAATCACCTCAAAGAAAAATCAAATCAGTTGCTTGAGGACTTAGCCAAATTTACAAAAGGAAATGACAACTTGAACAAGCATATTACTCATCAAAAACCTTCCACAAGTAAATTTGGACTAGGCTATTATGAAACTAGTCAAAATAAACCAAAAAAGGATCCTCCTCCAAAGAGAACCACTAACAAATACAAATCCACATTACAATGGATACCGAAAAGACAACTTTCACTTTGTTTTGTAGGTTTCAAAGGGCATTATGATGTCAAAAATTAGATATACAAATGAAGGATGAACAACTCAAATTTGAAATACCTAAAGAAACACCAAGTCACCAAAGGAGGTCTTTTGTAGGATCGAAGGGACCTGCAAAAAAGAAGACAAGGAGACCACAGCCATGAAGGAGGCCGATGGGTGATGGACTCCAAGTGTTCCAAACACATAATGGGAGACAAGAATCTGTTTTTGGACCACCAACCTACGGATTGAGGAACGGATACATTTGGCAACAACCACAAGGGTCATATTATTGGTCATGGTAAAATAGATAACCCTCTTTCCCCTATCTCAAATGTTTCTTTAGTAAAAGGACTAAAACACAACTTATTAAGTGTTAGTCAAATTTGTGATAAGGGATATAAGGTAGTTTTCACTTCAAAAATATTTGAAATTATGTCTGCATCAACAAATGAAACCCTTCTTAAGGGAACTAGGTTTAAAGACATTAATATTGTAGAATTTAATAAAAATAACACTTATGAATGACTTGTAGCTAATAATGAATTGAATGTATGGCATAAAAGACTAGGACATGTTGTAAAGACCCGTTCTGTTCTGAGCCCTTTAAGACATCTGGACTGTCCATCAGTTGTCTGGACCCTTTCCCAGACGTCTGGAAATTGAAAATTTTATACGTAACTTCGTGTCTGCGCGCAGGCTGCACGCAGACAATACCGCTCCTCTTCTCTTCCCTCTTCTCTCCTCCACCCGAACCCTAGCACACCCTTATAAAACCCCTCTTCCCCCCTTCCTTTCTTCCCCACTCCACCACAGCCACCTTCCCTCCTTCCTCTCCACTGCAGTGAGAGGGGCGAGCGCGAGAAAGAGTGTGAGACCGAGCGATGAGGAGGAGAGGTGGCATGACGAGAAGAGGAAAAGCTTAAGCTCGCGAGCTCGTGGGAGCTCACCGGAGGATGCACGGCCAGAGTGGCACATGTGGGAAGAGTGCGTCGGGGGAGCCATCCTCGACACTTGCTGCAGCCGGAGCTGCAGGCGAGGAGGCGAGGCCGCGGCTTCCCACGGCAACGAGGAGCAGGAGGTGGTCCTGGTTCTGGGATTTTCCTAGAATCAGACATCTAGCGTGCCATCCAGATGACATATTGGACGTCTGGTGATGATACCGAATGTCTGAAAGCAATGTTGTGCGAAGGTATGTTCCTTTTGCGGTTACGGCCATGCAGGTCGCACCGCAACTTCGACTTGCATGGCTAAATATAGGTGATTTGCATGTCGCGTGCAGAGATAGCTTCGAGAAGGAGCGGGGCACGCCCTCCCACGCGTTTCGGACATCTAGACAGCTTACTAGAGGACCGGAAGCACTCCCAAACGTCCGAAGGAGAAGTCGGACGTCTGGAGCTGGGTCCAGACAGTCAATAAGAGGTTCTGGACGTCTAAGGCCAACGCAAAACCTGAGGTGAGACTCTGGTTACTTTTAAGACGTCTGGACCTTGTGCTAGACGTCTGATTTAGGTCTGCAGCCCTGTTTTTGACCCGTTTAGGGTCCGTTTGAGGTCCGTTTTATGCAAACAAGATATCGGTGTTTTCCTTGTGAGTTCCTCTACTTGTTAGAAGGCCTTTTATACTATTCTAAATGTTCCATTATGGTATGTTCCTTGGTATAGGACTTCGATCGGTTGAGGGTTCGAGGATTGTTGAGGCACGTGAGCCTGTCGTTCGAGCCCCCAGTACTCCCGGATTGTCTGGTAGAGTGGTTTCCCTTGTTTTAAATTATGAAACATGAATGCGTATGTGAAACTGGATAACTAGAAACCTATGATGTGGCATGAATACTAGGACGATAAGTACTTATACTATTTGTATGCATGTTTGAGATTGCAGTCTTAAATAAATGAAAAGAATTATGAACAACTGCCTGTTAATAAACAAGAGCTACCTGTGAAACATGAAATACATGTGCTAGTTAGACAGATATCTGTGACATTTCTTGTTGTATATGCAAATTGTGGAAATACGAGCTGCATGTGTAAAATATGAAAATGGAAATGTGAATGAGGAAACCTAATATGGTATAACATGGGAAATACGAGCATGAACCCTACGGGGAATTAGGAGTAAAGCTCATGTGGATAAATGGAATAGATTCGGAAATGTGAGTGGGAAGTGTGCTAGCCTTTAAGTACGCGGTACCAAGGAGAGTGATTGACCCCTATTTAGTGTAGAGCGGAGCTAGCTGCCCTTAGGTTGGGACCTGGGGTTAGAATTGGGCCCTACACCGACTTATTAGGCCCGCTAAGCAAATCGGGGTAGTCAGACGAGGGTGAGCGAACTGTGGAGGCGAGACCCCTATTTGGTTCTGAGGGGTTAGACCCCTGTTACTGAGAGGGCTAAACCCTATACTGTTCCATGCTGTACTTTAGGCGTACCCACTAGCGGAAACAACTGACCACGTGCCAGTGTGGGGTAGCTATCCATGCGCCTATCGCGTGTGCCGTAGTCACCACTACGTCTGTCCATGACCTCGAGGTGGTTGACTGGGTGTAGGATCACCACAGGGGACTCTCCCGACCAGGAGAGCACCACATGTGCCTTCTACTCTTCGGAAAAGACTGCAATCAAGATCGTTCCCACGAGGAACATTCGAGATCAAGAAAGAGATCTGAAAAGTAAACCAATGGGTGAAAAGGAATAACTTGTAAAATAAAATAATTGGAAAAGATAAATCACCTGTTAGCTTTTACTGCTTTAGTTAGTTGGTTACCACTCTACTCAACGCTCGCTGACTCCGTTAACTCATAACCCTTTTCAGGTCCAGGTGTTGAGTAGCCCGAGTCACCGGCTGCAGAGGGTGCTGGGCCCAGTCAAGCCCAGCAGTAGTCTTCCTGTGGTTGTACTTTCTTTTGTTAGTAAGTTCAGACTCTTGTTACCGTTTACGTTTCTGTACTTTGTTTCCGCTTTACTATTGTGGTGGTGATATGTACTGTTAGCAGCTTTTACTTCCTTTACTGCTTGTACTCTTTTATTGTTAGTTACTTAGCATAGTGAATGCGATTTACTTTCCTACTTTTTGGTTATTTCTTGTTGGACGACTGGGTCTTGAGATTAGTCGAGTCGAGTCGATCTCGAGTCCTGTAGGGATTCGAGAATCGGGTCGTAACACATGTTCATATGAGACTAGTTCAAAAGCTAGCCAAACATGAACTAGTTCAAGGTCTTCCTAAAGAAGAATTTGTAAATGACCTTATGTGTGATTCTTGTAAATTAGGTAAAATCATGAAATCTAGCTTTAAAATCAAAGAAATTATATCCACATCAAGACCACTAGAATTACTTCACCTAGATTTGTTTGAACCAACAAAATATGAGTCTTAGTGGATGCAAATATTACCTTGTAATTGTAGACGATTTTTCAAGGTTTTCATCGATCTCCTTCTTGAAATCCAAAGATTGAGTGTTTTCCATCTTTTCTATTTTTGTAGGAAGGTTCAAACTGAAAAAGGCTACCAAGTCACCCAAATTCGTAGTGATCATGGAGGCGAGTTTGAAAACTCCTTGTTTGATGATTTTTGTAAGGGGCATGGTATTGCTCATAAGTTCTCGTTCCCCCAAAAACCTCAACAAAATGTGGTAGTTGAGAGAAAGAATCACACTCTTAAAGTGTGTGCTCGAACATTACTCATAGACTCCGGGTTACCGAAGTACTTTTGGGCGGAGGCGGTTAACACAGCTTATTACATGTTAAATCGCATCTTAATTCGATCCAGGTTACAAAAAACTTGTTTTGAACTATATTATGGAAAATACCCAAGAGTAGTTATTTTAAAGTTTTTGGATGCCGATGCTTTGTTTTGAATACCCATTCAAATTTAGATAAATTTGATGTCAAAGGTGAAGAAGCCATATTTATTGGTTATTCTTCACGTAGTAAGGCATATCGGGTTTTTAACAAGACCACATTAATAGTGGAGGAAACCCTTCATGTTTCCTTCGATGAATCACCTTACTCTTCCTCTATTGATCAAGTCAATATGGAAGACGAAGATGATTCTTCTATTAATGTGTCTAACATCCCAAATTCCAATATCCATAACCTTCCAAAAGATTTGATATATCAAAGGGATCATACCGAAAGTCAAGTCATTGGAAGTGTTTCTGATTGCGTTAAAACCTAATCTCATTTTAGTTGCTCTTTTGATCTCTCTGCCTTTGTATCTCAAGTTGAACCAAAGAGTGTCAAGGAAGCATGCTGCAAAAAACCTTGGATGATGACCATGCAGGAGGAAGTCAACTGTTGAACGTTATGAATCGCTACGCTAACATGTCGTTGTAGCTTGAAAGCAAAGAATTCGTGTTCAACAAATAAAATTTATACCGAAAAGAATTCCGGGTTGAACGCAGGGAGGCTACGTTGATCTATATTCGCAATTATATTTTTTTAGGATTTTTGATAAGCAAGGCGATATAATTACAATGGAGCTATCAGACTAAAAGAAAGAGAGAGAGAGAGAAAGAGAACATGCATTCAATATTTCAACTGTTTATATAATCAAACTAAATAAAAGTTACACTAAAAAGCGGAAAATCAATTACACTATAAAGCAGGAAAATACTACACTAGAAAAGCTGTAAATAAGAATGGGAGAGAGAAGTTATCCTCCTCGACGATTGCTTGGAGGACGAGCCGGACGGGACGACACCTGGACGAAGGAGAACGAAATAGGATGAAGGAGGACGAAGCAAAAGAATGGGAACGGAGCAGTACGCCGTCGTCGTCGCGGGATCCACTTCCGAAGGGGGACGAAAATTTAGACTTTATCTCGCGAGGAGCATCCCGGGTGTGGGACAAGCTTCTCTTGAGCTTTGGAGGGGTAGACAAGAGAAGGAAGGGATGAGAATTTCGTATGGAGGGGGTCTCCTTTTATAGTTGCAAGGAGTGGGGGCAAAATGACATTAAAACTTCAAAATAATAAATGAGGGGTCTTTAGTGACGGATAAATCCGTCACTAAAGCCTCCTTCGTGGGCGTCGTGGGCGGCTCGCGCGCACCTGCTCGCCTGCTCGCGTGCGCAATGCCTGCGCACGTCCGCTGAGCCTCAGCCGTCCGATCGCGAGATCAAACAGCTTAAGACGCATCTCCGCCCGCTGCTGCGCCCGCCTGGCGTGCGCGAACGCGCGTGACCCCTCGCGTTCAATCGCGCATGAACGCTATCGGGCGCGCATGGCCGTCCGATCAAGATCCCACGTGCCACGCGCCTGCTCGCTTGCGCCTGATTTGAGGCTCGCGGGACTCGATCCCGCGACCTCTGCTTCGCCAGCAGCTTCATCTCCGCTGCGCTACGCGGTCGAAAAGGTCGCGCGAATGATTTTAAAGAGCCGTGTCCGCAGCCGTTGGATCGAGATCCAACGGCAGAGAGGGGGCGGGTGTGCGGTCTTCATAGAATGTAGGCGGCCGTTTGGGCAGCCGAGAGGCGCCACGTGGCGCCATCTTGGCCTTCCATCTTCTGGAAGTTGTAGATGGTGCCATGGATGTCGGATTGACTCGATTTTTGTGTCATTGAGCTGCGATCGTCGATCCGAATTCATCCATGGGGTCGGATTTGTCATCTGAAGTGTGGATTTACACCATCCTGGCCCTTGGTCTTCTAGGATTCCCCGGTCACTATCTGATGCTACGGATGTCTGATTAGGGCGATCTTGGAGTCATTGAACTCCAATCCTCGCCCTGATCACATCCATAGGTTGGATCTTTGATCTAAGGCCCCGATAAAATGTTTGCCTTGTCCAAGTACATAAAAGGAGACAATTAACCTCCATTATATTCAAACTACTCTAAATGCAAAATGATGCATGTTATGCAATATTTATATCATGAAATGCAATCATATGCTTAAGAACATGCATAAATAGACATCTTAAGTAGTGTAAATGTGTTTACATCATCAACCAATTTCAAAGGAATGAAGTTTGGGATCTGGTACCTAAGCCTGAAGGGCAAACGGTAATAGGAACCAAATGGGTACTCCAGAACAAGTTGAATGAATCCGGTATAGTCATTCGAAACAAGGCTCTTCTAGTAGCACAAGGGTACAACTAAGAAGAAGAAATTGATTTTGACGAGACCTACTGGTGAGAACCTCATCATGAGCCCTAACTAGCATATTTTGACCTAATAAAGTGAACAAGAGCTCCTGCATAACCAAGAGAAAGGCTTAATTCAAGGAAACACTCATCTGGGAAGAGAACATGAAATAGGGGTAAAACTGTAATTTTACCATTGCAGTGCATCAACGGAACTTATAAGGGTCTAGACATAAGTCAATTAGGCTTAATAAGAGAAAAAGTGGGATGGTTCAGTCAGAAAAGGATTATTGTGAAATTTAAGAATTAAATGACATTCTGTAACCCTAAAACAAACCAACTTAAATTCACAAGGTTTCAAGTAAGATAAAAATTAACTAAACCCTCTAAAATTCATGTAAAAATATCTCCTAGGGTTTAGAACCTTCAATTTGGCCTTTGGAACCTGTTTTGACCTATATTGAGGTCCATGCCTAATATTTGACCTAATTTAGGTTTTTATGCAAAATATCCAGTCAAACGTGGTTAAACCTAAAATCCAACTTCACCATTGGATTCCTTAGATCCAAATTAGGTTTATACCAAAATTTGGACCTAAGGGAAGGTCGTCTTGACCCGATTTGCAAATTGGTTCACCAAATTACATTCAGACCCTTAACTTTTGGAAACCCTTGCAAATCCCCCCTCATCTTCTTCATCACTTTCTTCATTTTGGTCCCTCTGCCATCGCAGCAAGGACCCATACCTCCGGCGACTTTGCGCGGAAGTTTTCTCCTCGATTTCATGGGGAGCTCCCTACGAAGCCCCCTACCGCATGGGCAGTTCCCCATGCCCTGAAATGCCCCATACCTCTCGTGCGAACACTCGAGAGGTAAGGGTCTCACTCCGGCCTTACCTCCGGTGTGGTTTTCCCGCCATTTCCTCGTGACTCTTCCCTCTGCCCTTGCCTATTTAAGGAAGCCCAGATCCCTCTGCTTCCTTCAAGCCTGATTTGGCCAGTGAAATCCCCCCAAATTCGTCTCCTCCTCCTCCGGTCAACTGCCTGCAAGCTCCAGCGACTCTCCCTCCTTCTTCTCATCACTCTGCCACCGTACCAGTGGCAGAGCCATCTCCTCCGTGCTCCTTCGCACCGCGCAGTACCAGCGTGCGCCGCTCCGACCCTCTTCCTTGTCGCCGCCTCTTCAACATAGGGTCTTCATCTCTGGCGACGGCAGACACCCGCCGCTCGCCCTCCGCCTCCCCCCTTCACTCCAAGTCCTTCAGTTAAGTCCTTCTCCCCTCTTTATTTCCCCCTTATCAATTTTTATTTTCAACCCCTCAACTGCCACTACCACCACCATCGCTTACACCTCCGGCAGACCACTAGCGAGGTGCTCCCGTCATTCCACGCACCCATCCACCTTGCCAAACACCTCAGAAGCTCTGCCACCTTCCACTGATCATTTTCCCCCTCTTCATCGACCAGCACACTCTCCACACACTGTCCCCGAACACACCCACCTGCACAGCCACAGTAAGCCTTAGGCACGCTCACACATGTGCCCCCACGCCACCCCGACCACCACAGCACACTCGCTGTACCTCGGCGAGGCTTCCCATGTGCTCTGACAAGGCCTCAAGGCTGTTTTACTTGAGTGCAGGTGTTGACCTCTGTCACCATTGAAGCAGGAGCGAAGCTTGCTCGCAAGCTCGAATCAGGCAACCTCGCTCCAAGCCCCAGGTTCCAGGCGACGCGGATTTGTCGCCCGCACACATTCAGCCAATGATTGAAGGTGGGACGTTTAGTCCCACCTCGAAAGCTGACGAGCAGGAGGCGCCACTTAAATTGAATTTGTGAATTAGCCTTGTTGTCTCAGATCCATGGGGTGAGGTCCCACTCACCCGACCTAGTCTTGTCCGCGACCCACACCTCCACGGACCTGGCCTGACTCAACTACCCGTGCACTCCTCGCCCACCACCGCACGCCTGTGGGCCTGGTCCCAGGCATGCATACCTGACCCATTTACCTGAGAAAGGCTCTGGGAGAGCTGTCTTGAGAGCGAAATAGAGAGAGAGAGATGTGGGGTGGGTAGGGGTAGGTTTTGCTTCACTATGTGCAGGGAAAGAAGGAGAAGGTAGGAGCAGCAAAGGGAGAAGAAGGTGCTGCTGAAGAGGAGGCACAGTAGAGAGCAACTGAAGGAAGGACTTAGCCACATAAAGCAGAAGAAGAATAAGATAGAGGAAGGAGCTGAAGAAGAAGAAGGAGGAGGCATAGCGGCTCAAGAAGAGAAGAAGAAGAAACCAAAGAGGAAAGCCAAGAAGAAGAAGAAAAGGGGAAGAAGGAGATGCAGCAGAGAAGAAAAGAGAGAAGAAGGCCAAAGACAAAGAGGCAAAAGCCAAGGAGAAGGAAGGAAGAAGAAGAAGGCTCGGCACAGTAGCAGTCATCAGTTAAGGCATCTAATTCAAAGAATCAGACGTCTGAGAAAGGAAAGACAGAGAAAGAAGAGAAGGAAGAGAGAAAGCAAAAGAAAGAGGGAAGAGAAGAAGAAAGAAGAGAGAAAATCTATTTCTTTTTTTTACATTTTTTCTCTCTAGCATTTATCTTCATTGCATTATTACTGAACATCTTTCAAGTAGAAATTTGAAATTGTGATTTTCTGCTTCTAAATACCAATTTGCTCCCTGAGTTTGACCTTGGAATTTTTTTGAATTTTGAATAAATAAAAATTGCTATTTGTTCATACACTTTTTCAACTATACTGCACAAGGTTAATTTAAAATATGAAAAAGCGATAAGAACACCTACGCTCCCGTAGCTTGACTCGAATCAATTTGCATGCTTCTTGCTTATGCCGACTTCCTTGGCTTTAAACTCTTTCAAATGAATGTTAAGTATGCTTTTCTTAATGGATTCTTTAAGGAGGAAGTTTTTGTAAAACAACCTCCCGGTTTTGAGTCTCATGATAAGCCTAACTTTGTCTATAAATTAAACAATGCATTATATGATCTTAAGCAAGCTCCTAGAGCTTGGTATGAGAGACTCAAAGGCTATTTGTTGAGTACAAACTTCTCTATAAGAGAAGTTGATTCTACATTGTTCATTAAAAGAAAAGGAAAAGATATTTTATTAGTTCAAATATATGTAGATGACATTCTCTTTGGTGCTACTAATGAATCTATGTGTAGAAAGTTCTCCAATATTATGCAATAAGAATTCAAAATGATTTGATGGGTGAACTCAAGTTCTTCTTTGGCTTACAAATCACTCAACTCGAATTTGGGACCTTTGTGTGTCAGTGAAAATACACAAAGGAGATGCTGAAAAGATTTGAGATGGAGAAAAGTAAAGGGAAGAACACTCCTATGAGAGTCACAACCTCCCTAGATCTAGACAAATCAAGTACTCCCATAGATCAAAAACTTTATCATAACATGATTGGCTCCTTGTTGTATTTAACATCTAGTAGATCTGACATTTTATTTAGCACTTGCTTATGTGCTAACTAGGTTTCAATCAAACCCCAAACAATCACACTTACATGCAGTTAAACGAATGTTTAGATATTTATTTGGCACATCTGAATATGGTTTATTTTACCCTAGGAGTCCACAATTCAACTTACTCACATATAGCGATGCGGACTACACAGGTAGCCGCACTGATAGGAAGAGTACCAGTGGGACGTGCCAATTCTTGGGTGAATCACTAGTCTCTTCGTTCTCAATGAAACAATCTAGTGCAACCCTATCAACCATGGAGGCTGAATATATAGCCGCCGCTCTAACATGTTCCCAAGTATTATGAATGAAAATACTTGGAAAGATTTTAATTTGATATTTAATAAGATAAAAATATTATGTGATAATACCAGTGCTATCAACCTCTCGAAAAATCCCGTACATCACTCCTATATAAAACATATTGATGTTCGACATCATTTTTTTAGGGATAATGTACTTACGGGAGAAATCGAGGTTGAATTTATTTGTACTGAATTGCAATTGGCTGATATTTTCACTAAACTTTTGAATTATGATCGTTTTAATTCCATACGTAGGAAATTATGCATATGTAAGCTAAGTGATATTTGAAGAACTTATTGACTTAGTGAAATTTTGTTTGTCTTGAACATTGAAGGAGTTTTGACTTCAGCAAGTCAGAGAACATTCAAACATAGTTCAAAAATCAAAATGCACATTCTGTATCAAATGTCTGATACAAATATCAAGACGTCTTATATTTAAAAAAATCGATGTCTAAATATGTTGAACATATGTCAACTTCATTAAGTCATATTCCATTAAAAATGTTTCGAAAAATGGTATTCCAAACGTCTGCGAACAGCCACGGACGTCTATCTTGTCATCGAATATCTTTTGATAGACATCAATTTAGCATCAGGGTCAGAAGTCAAGAGGCTCTAGATTAAAATATTAGATGTCTGAGTATTTATTCAAATGCCAGATATGTCGTCTTACTACAAAATCGGATGACAACCTGTAGCTTTGGCTCAAATCCAAGGAGCACTGATTTCAGAGATCAGACATCTAATTTTTTTTTTCGACGACCAGTCTGTCGTCTGATACAGAAATCAAACGATAACTTGTAGCTTGAATCATTTTCTAGGGAAGTCTATCTGCAGAAATTAGACGTTTAAATATTTAATTAGACATCTTTTAATTCGTCTGATCTGAGAATCAGACGATGAGATCGAAAGGGTTAAAATCCCAAATGGTTAATTCCGAGTCTGACAACATCACCAGACGTCAGATTTGAGTGAAAACTGCACTTTCGCATCTGATTTCTGGGTGGTTTTGAGATGTAATTCTCCTCAACTTTAAGGGGAGACTTTGTTACAACCCGATTTCCAGATCCCTATAGGACCCAAGACCAGCTCGCCTCGACTAATCCTAAGACCTAGTTGTCCAACGAGAAATAACCAAAAGCAGAAATAAACCACATTCACATATGCAATATAACTAAGCATAAGGAAAAATGAGACGTAAAGGAACAACAGAGCTAAAAGTTTCAACAAAGTAATACATGCCATCACAACAACAACAGCGGAAAAGAAGACAGAAAATAACAGAAATAGTAAAATAGATGTCTATTACTCACTATAATAGCATAAAACTAAAGAGCTGGAAAGAAACGACTACGGCTGGGCTCGGCTGGGCCCAACACCCTCTGCAGCCGGAAACTCAGGCTGCTCAACTCCTGGTCCTGAACAGGGGTTATGAAAAGACAGAGTCAGCGAACGTTGAGTAGAGTGGTATTTACATTATTTATGTGCAAGTAAACTAAAACAAGCAACCAAGTTTTATTCTCATTTTTATTTATCTCATCTATGTATTTCTGGTTCATTTATTTCTTCAAGGGTCTAAGTATTTCTTGATCTTGCATGTTCCTCGTGGGAACGATCTTGTTTGCAATCTTTTTCGTGGAGTAGAAGGTACACATGGTGCTCTCCTGGCTGGGAGAGTCCCCCACGATAGTCCTACACCCAGTCAACCACCCCGAGGTCACTGTCGCGACTTAGTGGTGACTACAGCACGCGTGATAAGCGCACGGGTAGCTATCCCGCACTGTCACGCGGTCAGTCGGTTCCACTAGCAGGTACGCCTAAAATACAGCACAGAGCAGTATAGGGCCTTGCCCTCTCAGAACAGGGGTCTAACCTCAAAACCAAACAGGGGTCTCGCCCCTCCACAGTCCGCGTACCCTCGTCCAACTACCCTAGTTTGCTGAGAGGGCCTAAAAAAGTCGGTGTAGGTTGATAGTCCTAACCCCGGGCCCCATGGGGTGGCTAGTACCCTCCCTACACTAGTACCACACCTCAGTACTACGTACACGAGGGCCAAACAAGAGTCAATGTAGAGTGACCAGTCCTCTCCCAGGATCTCAACCTAAGGGGTGGTTGACTCCCCCTCTACACTAAAAGAGACAGTTGCTCTCCTTGGTACCATGTACACAAGGGCCAACTCACTTCTCGTCTACATACCAAATTCCTTTCATATACAGGAGTTCTAATCCTAATTCCCCGTAGGGTTCATGCTAATATTCATCTCATTATCAATATACAGATCATATTATTCAACTCTCCATTTTTCCATTACATAGCAGGCAGCTCATGTTTTCATATCTGACAAGGCAACTCATAAATCAACTAATACATATTGCTAGCAATTTAGTTAAACATGCATCTCAAGTGAACAGTATAGCTCAACATCAGCCTCACACATTTCTACCCTAAGATTCATTCCACATCCTAGAGTTTTAATCAATTTAATCTAAACAAGTATATTTTTTATTTACATCTTAACAAATGAATTAAACCACTCTACCGGGTGTCACGGGAGGAATGGGTGCCTGCACGGTAGATCTCATCGTCTCCGTGGGCCCCGAACACGCCACCGGCTGGGAACCTGTACCAATGACTAATTCACATCAGACGGGTCAAAAACAGTAGGTACTCAATACTAACACGTAGAGAAACTCGAGTGGAAAACAACGGTACTTCATTTGCGAAAATCTGATTCCATTTGGGCCCTGAACGGGCCAAAAACACGGTTACAGTCCAAAATCAGACATCTGGGACTAGTCCCAGACGTCTTAAAAGACGTCAGATCTTACCTCTCACTTCCTGCAGCTACCTCAGACATCCAGACTCCTTTGCAACCGTCTGAGGAGAGTTCCAGATGTCGGACCTTCCTTCCAGTCGTTTGGAAGTGCCGTCGGACATCTGGCGATGTAGTCAGACGTCCAAAAGTGATTGGAAAGGCACACCACAAGCCTTTCCAATGCCCTGCACCTGCGTATGAAATCGCAGACCTATTATCTGCCAAACATTCCTGCGCTACGGCCTGCATGGCGAAAAGTAGGGCAGGAAACACATACCTCCGCACGATAGTATGCTTTCAGATGTCCGGCTTCAGCCCCTGATGTCCTATGCCTCTCCAGACGTATGGTCGACCCTCAGACGCCTGATACTAGAAAACTTCCAGCATCAGGACCCCCTTCGCAACGGTGCTTTCCTCGCAGTGCTGCCCGCAGCACGCCACAGTAGCCTCAGCAACAGCAGAGGGCCGGGAGGCGGCCTCCTCGAGCCCTCCTCCTAGTGCGTGTGCCCGCCACCGCTCAGCGAGCTCCTCCAAGCTTCCTCCGAAGCTCCTCCAAGCTTCCACGCGAGCTCCTCCGAGATCCGTCGAAGCTCCTCCGACCTTGGTCCTCCCTTCACGTTCTTCCTCTCTCTCCCTTTCGTTCTCCCTCTCGTTCTCCCTTTCTCACCCTCTCTCTCTCACTCTCCCTCCTAACCCTCACCGCAGCTACATAGGGATGACGACTGGAGATGGCGGTGGCTAGTGGTGAGGGGGTGAGGGTGGTGAGAAAGGGGGTTTAAAAAGAGAAGCATTAGGGTTTCGGGTAAGAGGGTCGAGAGGAGAGAGAACTGTCCATGTGCCGCACGCACGCGGAGAAAAGGTAAGTTTCTATTTTTCCCACTTTCGGATGTCCGGACCTATGTCCAGATGTCTGACTGACACCCCAGACGTCTTATCCGACGAAAAGGGCAGCGGGTCATTTCAGACTTGCTCAACCCCTTGGGGTATAAGAACCTCTCCTCCAAGGTCCCACTCGACCTAAACCCAAAAGCCTTAATTCTTTAAACCCTTCATCAGCCACGGTTGCTGCTGCTCTTGCCGCCAGACGTCCACGCAGCCTCCCCATTGACCGATGACCTAGCAGCCCACCTCCGTGCGTGTCCTTCTCCTCCTCGCGTAAGGGGGAGCTTCACCTCCCACGATTTTGTAAGGCATTGATTTAGGTTTTTGAAATGCCCAACTTGTTTTGTTCATTGTACTACACCTCATGTGGTTTCAATCTTAAACCTTGTCTCTTTTGCCCTAGGAGCTCAAACCCTACGATCAAGACTTAGAGCGTAGGATTTTTTTTCAAAGGCGTGGAACTCTTAATATATGTTTGTATCTTGGTTGTAATGGAAAGAGCATTACCTTAAATGACTCAAGCCTTCATCTAAGTGATTTGGGTCCAAAGGTATATTGCCACAAGATTATGGTAGGTTGTATTATCCAAGGCATACTACCACACAAAATGTTTTTCTTGTGATGTTGTGTGCATGTGTATGGTAGCAACGGCACATATATTTTCTTATGGAATGGATAACTTTTATGTAAATTGGTTGAATGGTTTGGCTCTTAATTACCCCTAATTAACTAGTTTTCCTAGTTAATTAGCTAGGAATATGCTTTATTAGGATTTAATTATGGTATAAGGGATAAAACGCTAAGGATCACAAAAATAAGTTAAAAATGCTAAATTAAACATCAAATTATATTATTAATAATTTAAATATTAATTTGGACTCAAATTATACAAATTTAGCTATCTAATTAATATTTAAATTAACTTAATTAGCATTTAACCCTAAGTATGTAATTAACTTAAGTAATTTAATTAATTAAATAAATAAAGCTAGAAAGGTGAAAAATGCAAATTCAAGGCATATATATAATATTTATCTAATTTATAATCATATATAAAAAGTTGAAAAAGAATTAAATTAAATTTAGCTTAAAATGCCTATGTTTACGTTTAGGTCCTTAGGATTCCCTTCAATTGAGTCCTTTTATTCACTTTTAGGTCCTTAAGTTTATTTGCATACAGGTCCCTACGAGCACAACTCATCTGCTTCTTCGTCTTCTTCATCTTCATCGCTTTAGACAGATGACAACGGCCGATCACTACACCGCCCGATCCTCCTCTACCCCGCAACTGAACTCCATCGCCTTGGCTGTCAACATCCCGACCACCTCCTCCTCTCCATCCAACGATGCGGATTGGTCATAAATCCTAATTAGGTTAGGCATTTAAGCTCACCGACATCGGAGACAACGCCAATGAGTTAAGATGTATCTAGACCTTCTAGCGTCCACGTTCAGCCCCCTTGAATACTGCTACCACCTATAAATACCCCCCCAGCTCCTCCGATTCACAACTATCGACCCCCTTCCTTCGCTCCCACACTATGGTCAATCATAGGTTTCCTCCGCAACTTCGACGTCTCCGTTCTCTTTCTCGAGCGCTACTGCCGAGGAGCGCTGCCTCTCTCACCCCCTCTTCCTCTCTTTCGCCCTGCCAACGACGATTAACTGCGCCACAGCTTTGGAATCCCTCCACTTTGATAGGCCGGAATTTATTTCTCACCAATTCTTGATTTCATTCTCGTTTATGCCCTGCCAACGGCGGATTCCCTCACCTCCTTTGTCAGGTAAGTGCTCTAACACTTAGGAGTGGGTTAAGCTAGCTAATTAGGTAATTAAAGTAGGATAGGGCTAGTTTAGCTCAGTATTCTCACCTTTCTTCTCTGGCTCTAATGAAGCCAAATCCGACTTCGTTGGACTTTGATCCACCTTCTCAGCCACCTAAGCATCTTTCCTATCTCTCCACGATCACAATCCACTTCTTGTCCCACTATTTTATCAGCTGTATCATCTAATCCATCTTCACCTGCACCGGCGACTCCGCTATCCACGGTGGAGGTCCCCGAGCTTAGATCACACTCATAGGGGCCCTCCACCACCTCTACATCACTTAAGGGCCCCGATCGACGTATCAATTAGATAAATAATCACCTATATATAAAATGCCTAATTTCATTTCAACTTCCGAGCTTGCTGTCGTTGGCGAGCTCAGAAGAGTCCTAACACCTAATAGATCACTTGTACACCTTAGCAACACCTCATTAAGCATTTCCCCTCACTCAATTGAGTGAGAGGAGGCAATCTGATTTCCAACGAACTCAGATTGCATTCTTATTGAATTCGAGGCTTATCTTTTTACTTAATCTTTAATTGTTATAATTGTTCAGCTCCTGAGGTTCCTTGTGACCTCAGGAAGCTTCTGAGACCCTTCATGGACATTCTCACGGAGTCTTGAACTCCAGGATCATATTTTTAGACTCACCGGAGCTCTGGCGAGCTTCAACGAGACAGTTTCAAGCTTCAACCCTTGACTTGTCCTGAGAAGCTCCAGATAGTTTATTTTAAACTTAGGCATTAATTTTCTCGAGCTAGATTTGTGTTTTAATGTCTTGATCTAGCGCCTGAACTCTATCTTCTCCAACTCTGACAGAGTTAGAGATGCAAGTTTGTTAGGTTTAAGCTGATAAACAGGTCTCGAAGCTTGTGTAGACCCTAAAGAGCTCATTGATGACCTAATATTGATTTGAGAACCTCTGAGTTCTTCTATCAAACTCATGTATTTTTTATCTCAGGCAGTGACACCTGAGATACCTTTAGGTCCATAAAAACACAATTTCGAAATGCAGATTCACTTCCAGAGGATGATTTAAACCGAGTTAGGGCTTTACTTTGATCTATGAAGGCCTGAATTCGAAAGCCAACTTTGGATGGCTCAAAGTCAACATTGAGTTCAATTCAATGAATAATTGATTAATTCTTTGAATTAATGGTGTAAATCGACTTCTGGGATGATTTAGAGTTTGAATTAATTGATTTAGATGAGTTTTATTGAGGTTTAGATGAGTTTTCATCTTCTGAGTAGTATGGGTTCATTTTGAACCCAACACTCTTTTCATGCTTTTTTGTCAAATTTTAGAAGAAATTACTGCCCAGATTGAATGATTTTGACCTCTTGAAGTTGGTCAGATCTTTATAAGAGGTCGTTAGCTTTCTGTTAGTCTCTGCAGAGCTCATATTGGAACTCTGAAGCTCCTGAATGAGCTTCTTGAGTTTCTTGCACCTTCTGAAGCACTTTCTAATCTTCTTTCTCCATCCACACAATGCAGAATGCTTCAATGAAGCCTTCCAGGTCTTCAACAGAAGGCCTAATCCCTTCTTCAGGTCGAATAACCTGAATCCTCTTCTCTGCAGGCACATTTTGCCGTGGCGAAATAGCCAACTTCGTCCATCAAATCGATGACCAAACGAGATCAAAGCATCAAATTGATGCTTGAATCATGTAGAGCATTCCACCAACTCTCGATCGAGCTTTAACTCGATTGATTTGACTAAGTGTGCCGGCCGGAATCTTCTCTTGAAGTTCGATCTGGAGCATTAGGAATAGCCCCACATCAGGAGTTAAGGAGTGCACACTTTGGTATAAACCAATTTTGTGAACCCACCACTTTAGTCGTCAGCGTTGGGTGCACAAAACCGAACCTATTCTTGAGCATTGAGCGAGTGCGTGTGTGTGCACGTGCCCAAGTGTGTGTGCATGCATGGGCTCAAGCGTGGGCGTGGATGTGAGCAGGTTTGATATGGCCCTGTACTGTGCAATCTGAAATAAATGAAAAATCCACCAATTAAAAGAACTAGGCCTGAGCTCTAGTAGGGTCTGGTCCCACCCGTGAGGGTGTTGTGTATCCCCGAAAGAGCTTAGGCCGCCCATTAAACATATTTTTGTAAGTGAAGAGTAAAGTAGGCCTTAATTGAGCTGAAATTTACTAAGTGTGGAATTTAAGTAGGCACAATATAGAGATAAAAGAAAGAAAGGAAAAGAGCTAAAGAGAAGCTAAGTGTTAAGCTTGACAGAGATAACAAGAGAAAAGCAAAAGAAGAGCTAAATGAAAGAAGATAAATAAGAGAAGACAAGAGCTTAAGAAGAGAAATGAAAATAAATGTATGGAGAACTCAGACATCTGTATACTCTATCAGATGTCCAATTTTACTTTTTAAGTTGTCTATTTCTCTTATCAGACGTCTGAGTTGAGGCTGAAGCTACTATATTTTTTGTAATTGAGTTTTAAATGTTGTAATAAGACTTGATATCCTTTGTAAACATTTTATGCCTTATATTTTGTAATAAATAATGTTTCTATTTGGTTTCTATTGTCAAATATTTCTTGTAAACACATTTCCTTTCAAATGGAATATTGCATGTTTTAGTTGATTAATCTTCTGTGCTATATTCATGTGCATAAAGTATTATTAATTATAATCTGATTGATTAAGTAGATAGTAATTATGTTTAGGGATTAATGGTGAATTAAGCTTACAATTATGCCTCCCAGTGAATGACCTGGACTCAACCAGCTAAAAATAACTTAAAATCTAAAATGTTAGGTTAACTTGACCTTATACTACAATTCCGACATTAATTTGAGTTAACCTAAGTTACGTTTTGATGCAATTAATTAAGTTTAATTAACTTAATTAACTGTATTGAGAATTAACGCATCATTTTAATGGCGTCGTTGCCGGGAAGTGCAATATTTTGCTTTATTTTATTCATCAAAACATTCCCTTGTATAATTTTGATAATAAGGTCATCATTTTAACAGCGTCATTACCTGGGAGGTAACTGTAATTTATATTCGCCATTATCTTTAGTTTGTAAATAATTTCTTTTCTAATTAGCTTTATTTTGTTTTGTTTCTAACTTCTTTTCAGGGATATCTTTCCGGGTATTCTCAGGAAAGGAGGTGGGTTTTTCTATTCTATTTTTCTCACACATTCATTATACATACCATTGTGACTATTTCTATTTCCCTAGTCTTTAGTATAGTTTGTATTGTTGCATTTAGTTAGAAGAATAAAAAAATACAAAAATATGCATACTTTTGACTAGCAGCGGCATGAATTAAGCATACACTCCTACAAGTGCACATTCCTGCTAGTATATCTGCGATCTGACTCAGGATTTTATACTCTGTTATCTCGCATCAATGGCAAAACACGCTCAAAACCCACATAAATCCCTATCGTGGAGTAATAAGCAAGACCATATAATTGACTAAAAAGATATGAAAAGCGGTCATACTTCTTTCTATCATTTTTGAAAAAGATTAACTAAAAGAGGACTTTTAAAACTTGTGACATATAATCTGTTTGCAAATTGCATGCGGGTATCTATCGGGCACATAGCTCGATCACTAGAGTCACATGAATCTTATACTTCTACCTCTCCTCTTTGCACCTCTTAGGGCTTTGGTCGAAGATCAACAAGTCTGTTTTACTACTATAGCCCAGGGAGCTAGTAGTGAGCGGTCTCAATCTTACACCTTAAACCTTTGAGCCTTAAGGATACGCACCTACGTAAACACAATCTAGGATGCATATTTTGGATTGATACCATACTTGTTTCCGTCAAAATTACTTTCTGTGTATTCTAGGATTCTTCTTTTCCTTTGAAAAGAAAAAAAAAACCTGCTTTTGCGCTGTTTTTTGGGTTTTCCTTGCCGCTGTTTTCTCGCAGTGGTGTGAGTGTCCCTTCGCACATTTTTTTTCTGGTTTATGCACAGGACGCGATCCTCGAAACTGCCTCTCATATCTCCTTTGACAGGTCTCCCTAGATGGTTGCACTAAAGCAACCACCCATTTTCCCATTTGATACATCTGCTTTTTCTGCATTTGATCCTATGGACCAAATGCAAAATCCAAATCCCAAGATCCCTTCTTCTGGTCAAGGGGAGATTCCGCCTTTTGATATCCATGAGGTGCTCCTAAACTAGAATTTACAAATGCTCGAGCAGAATCATCAAATTAATCTGTCGTCGGCTGCTCTACAGAATTTGCAGAATCTACAAACTCGTCTTCCTCGACCTAAGGCGGGTTTTGAAAACCCTAATTTCCCGAATCCACCTCATCCTAAGCCTCTACTTCGAGACTACTATAATCCATCCAATGCACAAGTAAAGCCTAATGTTAAGATTCCTATTGGGGAAAATGACCCAGAATTAAAACCAAACATTATAGGTCTAATCCCACACTTTCATGGGTTCGCATCCGAGGATCCATTCCAACATATCGAAGATCTGAAAAATCTTTCTCAGACTCTTGGTCCTCGAAATCAAAGCTGGGAAATCCTACTCATGAAAATGTTCTCCTTTAGTCTTAAGGATAAGGCTGCCTACTGGTACAGAACGATCGCACAATCTATATCTACTTGGAATGAACTCAAATCTGCCTTCTTGAAGAAATTCTTCCCTATAGGTCGCACCAAGCTCTTAGGCGAGCCATCACGACATTTACTCAAAATCAAGGAGAACCAATTCATGAAGCATGGGAACACTTTCATGAAAAACAAAGGAAATGCCCACATCATGACATCCCTTGCTAGCAACTCATGCACATCTTTTACAATGGATTGCAAGAGAGCATTCGTAATCTGGTTGATGCCTCTTATGGAGGGAATTTCTTGAATCCCGACGAAGAATCCACCTCAGAACTGTTTGAAGGGATGGTGAAAAACTCGATCAACAATGCCTCAATGTCGCAATTCACGCGAGGAAACCCGCATCAAAATCCGCATCTAAACTCTCAGCATAAGGGCATTCACGAGATCAAGAACCCGTCCAATTCAAAGGATTTAGAGATTATTACAGAAAAATTGGACAAAGTCGACATCGTAGCAAAGCAACTCAACTAGGTCCGCAACACCATGAAGACCTTACGCCTCTTCTCACTACGTAAAATCCCGCATGTTTACCTATTTCGCAAATTCTCTCAAGGAGGGAATTTTTGAATAATCTGGATTCTAAAGATCCTCACCCTTGGGTTATTTTCTCTAATCATGCACCAACCCAAGGAGGGACCTTTGTCCCACAATCTTTCCCACCTCTTTCCCCACCCCTTGCTTTTGCGGAAGACATGCCATATCTTTTTGATGTACACTTCAAGATCAAAACCATATTCTAACACCTATAACCATGGATGAAGAAGCCACCCAAATTTTTCTTGGGCTGACCAAAATCAAAGACCATCTTATCAACATCAGACCAATCGAAACCTGCCTTTGTTGCCTTCTCAACAACCGAATGCGAGGCCCAATCACGCGAGTAGGCTAAACTACTCAAGGCCAAATAGAGAAATGCAACTCGACCAGATTTACAAGCTGTTACAAAGAGTCAACGACAAAATGCTGAGGCTCTCACCGAGATTCAACGCCAATGTAAGGTAGAATTGGCTAATTTATGAAATTAGATCACACCTTTGGCTGAGTGTCGTCATCCAGGTACTCTTCCATCTCAGCCAGTTCCAAATCTTAGGAATCTACAAAACCCTAGGCAACATCAGGGCCAAATACACTTCATCAATCTGGCCTTTGATTCAAATCAAAACCTGCCCTCTGCACCTCCCGAGAGTGATTTACCAAACCCGCACCAGCAACCTTTGTTGTACCAAAATGATCAACCTATAATCTCGAATCAGAACTAACTTTGCTGATCTACTAATTGGTTGGATCCACTTATCTTAATTGCCCTAATCTTTAATATCTTTACCTCGACCCAAATCAGATCTGTCTTTCACGAGATCCACTCAAATCTTTCTGAGATTTTTCATAGGAATCTAATTTTGGTTCTACGAGATCTGTTTTAGGCAAAATCAGGGTGAGTTTAATAATCTGATCTTGGGTGGTTTTATCTGTTTTCCTATTTATTGAGCAAATTCTTCCATAACTCCTTTGTTTTTACTATATCTATCTTTTATGGGAGTTCTTCACTAGGGTACGCCTCGCTGAAGGTGTAAAACTTAGCACCTTGCACATATCTGTTTCCTGCTTCCCATACTTTTCCCTACCTATACACTTGAGTTTGTACCTAATTTGTCACTTCTTTATCTGGTTACCTTTCACTTAGTTCGACTGACCACTCTAACTTAGGTCAGACTAGAAATCGTCTGCACAGAGATCTTTGATCTCCTCTATTCGACGCCTTCCATTACCCTACACTAAGTGAAGTGTAAATTTTTTCCACCCTTCTTATAATGAGGACATTGTAATATTTTGGCTTGGGCGGTGTGAAGTGAATCTTAATACTCTAAGTGTATTAGTAGATAAAAGTAAAAAATAGTAAAAGTAATAAAAATAGAAATTCACGAAAATAAAAAAAATAAAAAAGTTAAAATACCCTAAAAATGTGAAAAATTTTGAAAAAAAATCATAAAAATTTAAAAATTTTTATAAAGCATAAAAACTAAAATATATAAATACAAAAATTAAAAATGTATAAAATCATAAAAAATAATAATAGGGGGTTATAATTTTTACTAAGAAGAGATAGAAGAAGACACAAAAACATATATATTAGTTTATATTAATAATTAAAGAGCTTAATTTTCCTTTTAGGTCAGAAACCAAAAATATATATGTTTTGTAACTAATATCTAATTTATAAGAGCATTAAATCCTTTCTTAGACTTTTACTTAAATACCCTTTTCAAAACACGTATTTGTTTTGCAAAATTTTGAATGGGATTTCTTTAGAGTTAGAGTCTGAAACCCATAGGATCTGTTTTTCCACTCTTAACCCTGAAATAAAGTAACTAAGATGTATTAAGGTTTAAGACTTAAATCTTGGAATTCAATTGTAACTTTCTTGGTCAATTAGACTAAGTTAAATCCTTTTGCTTTTTGAACATCTGTTTTTACCACCAAGTTGAGTGAAAAGACTAGATACCCAGAGTTAATTTAGTAAATAGTTGGTAGAATTTTTAGTCATGAGGTCTATCAGGCTATAAGTAGCTTAATCAACTGAGGACATTCGGCTAGACTTGGCGAGTTGCGTCTTGACAGATCCTGTAGGAGGAAACTAATGGTTTAAGAGACTTGAGAGTGAATGGCTTTATTGTCCAAGCCCTGGTTTGAGAGCTAAGTAACCTATGCATCGAAAATTCACACACATAGAGTTGTCTTGTTGGCATCTGAGATCGCGAAAACACAGAGGTTAAGAGATTGATTCTAAATCCTCTTTAGTCCAAGCCTTTCCGTGGGACGACTCTTGAAAGGGTGAAGGATGTGCTGCTCACCTAGAAAAAGAATTGGAGTATTATATTAGTAAGAAAAATGAGAAGGAGAAGAAAAAAAAATAGACAGAAAAAATTTTACCCTGCAGTTAAGCATCCGCTACAAATGGATGCTTATGCAATTTTATCCACCAAATAAAGCATCTCGGTACAAATGGATGCTACCCTTTCCTCCATCAAATAGAAAAAACACCTCACTACATATGGGTGTTTTAGCCTATAGAAAAAGATTTAAAAAAATATGGAGATAAAAATTAGGAATAAGAGACCCAATGGTCCACCGGGGAGATATACACAAAAAGTGTTAACCTCGGGATAGAAAACTGGTGAGGAGAAAGCAACCAAATCTGAGTAAGGCCAAGCCAAAGGCTTGAATTGGAATAACCTGGATTGGAAATTGATGTCTTAAGATATGGATTTTTGCAACTTCGGATGCCTTTAGGACAATTCTACATACGAGCATGGATGCTTTAAAATCATAGCTATTGAGCCTTGTATTGGGTAGTGAAGCCTAAGAAATTGGGTTTTGAGGACTAGCAATTGAGGCCTAAAGGAGAAAGATTGACAAAACCCTAGGTCTAAAAGGCTATCCTTGGTGTTGTGTGCTGGCTGATTGGGATTCTACCATCTCTGAGTTTGGTTAATAAAGAGTGTCTAGTTAATTTGCAAAAGTTGGGTTGGCAAAAATCAGATTTCACAAACCTAAGGATTAACTTAAGTCTGTTGAATTTTTGAGTTAGAATTTAAATTCCAATTTTTAAGTTTTGTTTTCTTAAAACATCTTGAGCTCTTAGTTTCTAGGGTTGAGAGCAAATACAGAGAATAAGCGAGTTTTCAATGCTCTGGTTTTAAGGAAATTCCCGTCAAGATTCTGTTTTTAACAAATACGTACTTTTGATAAGTATTTAAGTTTTTGAGTCTAAAGTAAGTCGATTCTCACAAATGCTCTGCATATTTATGGATGTTTATTTAAAAATATAAAAATCTAAAAAAATTGAATATTGAAAAATTCTGACTTAAGCATTCCTCTACTTAGATTTATTTATAATTATTTAAACACCCTAGTGCTTAAATCATCATATTTCTAGTTAATTTTGCTAGGGACTAGCAAAACCTTGGCTTGGGGGTATGATGAGAGACTCATCATAGCTCTTAAATACCCCTAATTAACTAGTTTCCCTGACTTGGGCGGTGGATCCGATTACCCAGTTAACTGGGTCCGACTTGGTTCTGAGAGAAAAGAGAGGAATTTGTGAGGAGGGGGGAGGGTTTTGCTTCGGATTGATCTCCCTCGAGGTGCGTACTGAAGAAAGGCTTTGATACTTACCCTCAGAGGGTAGAAGGCTTGGCCTTGTGCTGTGCTTGAAAAGGCCTTGAGAGGCTTTGCGCCCTTGTGCGCCTTACTGTGGTGCTGTTCCTTGATAGTTAAGTCATTTGATACACATATCCGACATCTAATTTGGTTCAAAACATTGTGGTATTATTTGAGTACTTGATTAGAGTGAATTATTTGAAATCATGAGATGCATGCTTAATTAAGGGAATTAAGTAGTGATTTAAATCACCATTGTTTTTTATCCTCTCTTTCTTTTTATCCCATGAATTCTTGAGATATTATTGATTATTATTGAATATTAATTCTGAGCAGTTTATTCATTGAATATCTTGTATCTTATGCTTGATTGATTGTGCTCATTTCTATTCCTTGAGATTAGTATGTGAATTCCATATTTTCTCCTTGTGAACGACCACGGACTCTAAATTGATTTCGGGCATTATAAATTTAAGTGTTTGTAGCAATTTATGGAGTGTACTACAACAGCCATTTCATAAACATCCTCAAAACGCTATCAACATTTTGGCATCGTTGCTGGGGAGCAACGCGTAATTCACCACTAGTCCTATCTTTCTTGATTGATTTGAGCACTAACTTGCCCTATTTGTTTTGCTTGTGATTTTGCAAGATACATCACGAGAAAATCTTTCGTGCAATCAACCACTCCAAGGGTAGGTAAAATTTCTCTTCTTTCCTAATCAACTTCTTAATCTTGGGAAGAGAAAAATGAAACAAATGAATTAGGATTCATGATGTAAACACGTTTATATCACATAAACCGTCTATTTATGTGTGTTCTTAGACATAGAGTTGCATCATATATTATAAATATTGCATAACAAACATCATCTTACATTTAGGTTAAGTTGTACAAATTTTAGGTTAATTTTCCCTTTTTGTGGTCAGGTAACAAGGCGATATTAAATATGGGCCTCAGATTGAAGATCCAACCGTATGGATTTGATCAGGGTGACGATTGGAGTTCAACGACTCCAAGATTGCCCCAATCGGACTTCCAGAACATCAGATGCAGTTTGAGGAAGGTCAGAGATCAAGGGCCAAGATGGTGTAAATCCGTACATTATATGACATATCCAACTGCACGAATGGATTTGGATCAACAATCGTAGCTCAACAGCATAAAAATCGATCCAATTCAACATCCGTGGCACCATCTACAAGACATAGAAGATGGATGGCCAAGATGGAGCCACGTGGCTCCATCTCGACCAGCCATACCAGCCCAACTTGTTTTGCGAGGACCCGCCGCGCTCTCTCTCTCTCCACAAACAACTGATCAATCTGAGCCTTGGATTTCCATCCAATGGCCACGAGCTCTGGACACCGGGCAAGCATTCGCGACCATCCATTGAAGTAGCACAACGGGCGCAAGCGCTTCACACTAAGAAGAGGCACAGGGTCAAGCCCCTGCGAGCCTCAAATTTCAGCGTGGGGCGTGGGCGGATTCAATTCAACCATCAGATGGTGATCATGCGAGCAAAGAGCGGAGACATGGCGCGCGGAGGTGCTTTAGATCTTGTACATGCACGATGACACACTACTGCACGTGCCATCACACACACAGGCGCGCGATGAAGCACGGGTGAGATGCGTCTAAGCCGTTTGATGTTACGATCGGACAGCTAAGATGAAAAGATCGTGCATAAGGCGTTAGGCACGCGAGAGAGGAGACGGCAAGCACGCACACACGTCACCCACGATCTGGGCTTTAGTGATGGTTTTATCTATCACTAAAGGCCTTGAATTAATGTCTTATGCATGAAATGTCCTTTTTGCCCCATCCAATCTACACCTATATATAGCCCTACAACCCCCACACTTTCGTCATCCCTTCATCTCTTCTCTTACCCCTCCAAGGCTCTAAAAGCTTTTCCCAAACCCAGGATGCTCCATTAGAGTTAAAATTATAATTTTTCCACCTTCTCAACCCCTTCGTGGAGCATTCCACGATGGTCCTTTCACCGCCATTCGGGAAGCGAATCCCGTTGCAACGTCGTCCTGCCCCGTTCTCCGTTGTCCCTCGTCGTTCTCCTTTGTCCTGCATCTCACCACCTTCGTCCGAGCGCTTCGTCGTTGCGGCTCGTCCTCCAAGCAGCCATCAAGGAGGATAACTTCTCTCTACCTTCTCTTTTATCACTTTCTAGTGTAGATTTCCTGCTTTCTAGTGTAGTAAGTAGTTGTAATTGTAATGAACATCAGCTTGTGGTAATGAAATCCATGTTAATTCTATCTCTATTTTCTCTTTATTTGTAATATTCTCTTTCTTCTATTATTTATTCTTTAAGTAGATAGCTAGTTTAGATTCAATTCGACCAGCTAATCTTCTTTGTGACAAATAAAACAAACGCGGTTTCTAATCAAACGTCTGCCTCCCTGTATTCAACATGAAATTCTTTCAAGTTTTGGTAAATTTATCTGTTGACAGATTTCTTCGCAAATCGCACTACATCAACGAGTTTTCAAAACTCAATCTCATTTGCATGTCTTCCACATCAACAATTCACTTGCCTTATTTTTCTAGTAATTATCATTCAAAGGCAAAAATTTCCTGATTTGCGAACTTGCTTGATATCTGATTAAAGATTTAGACGATTTGATTAGAGATTCCCCATCTTGATTTCCTATACCTATTAGGGATTTACGCTTAAATTCTCGACATCTTGGACTACTCACTTTCTTGTTTGAGTCCTAGGTGTTACATTTGAGATGAAATTGGACTTTAAATAGAACCAATTAGGGCTTCCACTTTAGGGTTTGAAGTGCTAGTACACACTTGCATGCATTAAAGGAAATTGATCTTCCCACATTGGTGTGCTACCCAAGCCCTTGTTTGAAAGGATCTATTCAAGTAAACCCTAAAATCATGTTCTAAATTCACTTGAAACCTAAAATTTGAACCTAATAACCTGAGAGTCAATTCAGGGTGAATTTTTGGGTCTTGACCCAAATTTCAGCCTCCATCTTTAGGGTAGGTCAGGTGAAGAAGGTCCACCTTATGGGCCGACCAACCTCCAAATTAGGTCACAAATTGAATCAACTTCTAATCAAGTAAAATTTAAGGCACAAATTAGGACTAAAATTGGTAGACTTAAGGTCTCAATTCATACATTCCGGTCTCATTAGAAATGCAGTGACAAGTAAGGCCCAGTGGGGGAAACCCTGTAACCCATGGGGACTCTTTGCAGGGCTCTCCCTTCCTGGCTACCCAAGTAATTCTCAGGTGTGTGGACTTTTTATTCAGAGGTATCATCCACCTTGAAATAGCCTTAGTCATTCAAAAATCTTTGGGTGCCTTGATTGGGTCTAATTCATATCCAATCCCCCATCTATTCTTTAGAGCACATACACAAGAAAAGTCCCTAGGTTGTTGACCTAGAGGCCTCATTAGAGTTTATCTTCTTGGGGATTTTTGATCTAATCTAATCAATTCAATCTGAACATAAATTTGATTCTACATCTTGATCCACCACCTGATTTGAAAATGTAACCTGACAATTTAGGAAGGCTGTTTAGGAAACCTGAATCCCAAATGAGCATGAAAGAAAAGATGATCGAGGCTGCTCTTAGACATCATGATGAGTATTACAAGATCTCTAATCCATCTAGGCACGTTCAGGTAAATATACCAGAAACAACAACCCACATTATGAACCATGCTGGGATGATATTTACACAAATGATACATGGTTTAACCCAAGATGAGCTTTTATCATAATACAGTGAATTGTGGAGACTACACAATACTGAGTATATACAATGTTTGTTAAATCCACAACTTTAGGAAATACACCAGGGTCACTTGGACAAACGTGGGTATATGCTAAATACATTACAACAAGACATTAATAAAAAATGCCCATACCAACACTCAGAAACTGATGAGATATCTTGAAACGACATTGAGGATCAACATGATTTCCCAAAACCTGGGTTTGAAAATAGAGGTTGTTGTGGACCCCCAACCCAAATGGAATCAGATTCAAATTTTGTGCAAAATAACATACCTGATCTTGATGTTTGTTGGGCGGATCCAATTGTAGGTGTTCTTGATTTTGAACTAGCCTTAGAAAGCCATGAGTTGGTTCATCATGCCTTGATTTCCTAAACACCTGTAGCGAGCTTGAATCAGAACCTCGTGAGGAGGTAATTCCCGAAACTTATCCTGTTAAGGTAATCCTCGAAAGTAATTCTGACATCCCAATAGAATCAAGTCCAAATTCTAGTGACCCAATTCCTACCCCTAACCTAGAATCTAGATCTGAGCCTATTTGGGATGATCATAAGGCCCAATATGATGAGAATCAGATCTTAGATCAGAATTTTGATTCTGGGCCTGTATCTACGGATTATACCTCTCCAGACTCCTCAGAAGTACAAATTGATCTATCAAAAGTCACACCGATTTACGACACAGAAATAGAGTTGGAAGCATTGGGATTTGATTGGGTCTACCCTAGGAGCCAAGAACCCGAGCCTATGCCTAATAAGAACACCTTTTTGAGCTCAGAATTTGAAATTAGGTTAGATCCAAGTCAGGTTGTTGATTCTATGCATCATGATTTGTTCTGTGATGGAAATTCCAAACTGGCATCAGGTTCAGAAACTGATTTTCACAGATTCTCCAATGATTTCGAATCCTACTCTGACTTTGTTTCCAGATGATTATGATCCAATCTACTACCTCAGCATCTATAACCTGTTCTTTGATTTTGACTTTAAGGTCCATGATCCCGAGATCATTGATTCAAAATCATGTTCCATTGAGTTGGAATCATTTTGTTATGATCTGTAGGAATCAGAAACAGCAAGTGCCGAGAGTGTCCACAATCCAGAGTTTGAATCATTTATTGACTCAGATTTCCAGGATCCTATAAACATCTCCAGGCATTTACATTTGATTTGTATGAGCATCATTTAGACTCTCTAGATCAACTTGCCTTTGAATCATTTCTAGAAGAGCCCTCACCGCACCTAGATTTTGAAAAAGCCACACCTTCCATCACAGTGCCAAAGTTTTCAAAATCCGATCCCAACCCCAACCCGCCATCAGAATCAACTTCTACTCTGATTCACCTCTCTCTGATCTGGCTGCATATGATTCACCTCCATCTTTTGATCGAGAATCGGACATTGATTAGACCGAGAATCACGTCTTATCCTTCTTTGATCTCACCCGTAAGGCTCCTACATCCTCCATTGATCCATTTTATTTTAAGGATCCCTACTTTGATCAGGCAGAACCGATTCAGCGAAACCCATGCTTCGCATTTCCACATCTTTCTAAGCCATAAAGTGTCTAGTGAGCTCCACACCTTTTGATTCACATCCATCAACCCACCAGACTAATTGGGTTTGGTCTACATCATCAGCTTATTGACCTGAACAAGCATCTGGTTTGACCAACTAAGCTACTTATCAAGGTACTTGTTCTACAAAACTCCTCTGATTTGACCACCCCTTCTCCTTAACCACCTTTTGCTCGGTTGAAGGCATTGAATTTAGTGCTTAACAGTAGGAAATCCGTCATTCCAAAAACTTGAGACCCTTCTGATCATTCTTTTGAGCTACACTCCTACTGTACTTTTTGAGTTCAACTGTAGAACAGCCGACTTCACCTTTGGTGCTTGTATCAAAGCTTAAAATCGTCCGCAATAGTCATCCTAACCCATTCACCCACACTTCGACCCTATTCTAAACCTTGAACCAAGCTAAATTCGTACCCACCTAGTTTACAATGAGGACATTGAAAAACCTAGGCATGGGGGGGTGCTAAAGTGCAAACAAATGGAAATTCAATTCTCTGAAGGTGTTCACATGTGAAATCGATGTTTTAAGTGATACAATCATTATAGCAAGTTGAAATCGCTCGAAAATAGATAAATTTATAACTCACAAGTACGAGATCGTTCACTGGGAGCAATTCAAGAGCAATTCATTCTCACAGATTACAATTATAAGAAAAATATGAGTAATGGAGATCAAAAGAACAATTCAGAATAATATATCAATAGATCCAAATACCAATATGCAAAAAGATTAGGGTAAATTGGTGATTTGAATCACCAAATTACCCTTTAAGTTTAAACCTCACAAATACTCAAATAAATGAATAGTAAGGTCAACCACATAATCAAATGCCTCAGAAATTAGATGACAAAATTAAGCCCAAGATGGCTTAAATGAAGCCTGCTACAATGCCTTCAAGAGGCTCAAGGGCCTCTTCCTTTTTCTCGAGCCTCAAGAGAGACTCAACAGCCACGAACACAAGCAAAGGCCTCTTTTTATTTTTCTTAGTGTTGAGAGTAGAGAGCAAGGATCAAACCCCCCCTCTCTTTTTTCTTCCTTTTCTCTTCACGCCTGCCTAACTAGATCAGTAAGTGGATTAATAGGCGAATAATCGGGTCGAGAGTAGGGACCATGGCTACGGGGCGGGGAAGGTAGCCGAGGGGTGAGTGAGTGTGGGTGAAGAGGGACCTGACCCGTCGTGACTGGACAAGGGGTCGTTGGCACAAAATCCTTTATCCCGCAACCGTTGCTCCTAATTCGACGATGTGGGACTTTCTTTCATGTGCTTCCTTCATAGCAGCAGGCGTAGGTGGTTCATCCAATTGCAAGTGGAGACGAGGCTGGCTACTTCAATTGGTAGCCTGGGTGTGTACCTAGAACAACTCTGCATGACCTGGGAGAGGATTTGGTGAAGAACACAACCAGAGCTTGAAGAACACGGCCGGAGTCGATGGTAGTGGTGGCGGAGAACGGCGAACACCTGAAACACAAAGGACGGCCTCACGGTCACATTAGAATACCTCAATGGGATCGCCAAAGCATGGTGAAGGTGGTGGTGGTGGTTGCATGACATGAAGGTGCATGTGGTGGCCGGACGGAGACAGAGAAGGTGAGCAGATGTGGGTGTGTTCGGGGGCATGATTAAGGTGGTAATCCCCTCAATTTCTTGAGGGGTTTGGTGTAGGTGGATCAGGCGATGCTTGTGGAGGTGATGGCGACTCAAACGGTGGTCTGTGGTGGTGTGGAGGACTCGCCGTAGGTGTAGCCTGACGTGGAGACGATGACGGGAGAACGGCGGCGTCGTGGATTGAATTGTGGGATAAAAGAGATGAAAAGGAAGTAGAGGGAGAAGGGAACCTAACTAACCTAATCTAACCGGATGAAAGGGGAGGAAGGCATCAGTTGTGGTATGGCCGGAGCTGGAGAAGGGGAAGCCTCCGTTGAGGGAGAACGGCGAGGAAGAGGGAGGAAGATGATGCCTGCTGGTATTGCAAGGCGCGGAAGATCTTAAGGAGGACAAACCGGCCAACTATGGTCTGTGGCGGCCAATGAAGAGGGTGGAGGGAGAAGTTTGCTGGAGCTTGGGAAGAATTTAGCCTGTGAGAGAAGGTGGAATCCAGTCTAAACCAAGCTAAAGAGAATGGACGAGCATCGTGGGTTCTATTATAGGCCTCAGGGGGGGCGTTCCAAGCTTGGAAGCTCAAGACCGCGAAATAGGAAACCCTTGATTGAAGGTCCAAACCATTTGCATTAGGTTTTGGGCAAGAATCAAAGCCCAAGATGTGGCTCCGATTGAAGAGGATCTTCTTAGGAGTCCTTCCAATTTTGGAAGGGATTAGGCGTGAAATCAGGGAGAACTCCTTGATTGAAGGTCGGTGACAAGCTGTGTTCACACGGCCATGGTGGCAGGGACCCAAATGCAAAGAAGATGACAAACTTGGGGGGCTGTTCACAAGGATTTCAATAGCTAGGGGCTTGTGTGAGATAGAAAGTTTAACTGGATCGAAATGCAGACTAGGTCAAGATGATCTTTGATTGGGCCCAAATTTTGGTATAAATCTAATTTGCACCCAAGGAATCTTATGGTGAAGTTTGATTTTAGTTTTTACTAAATTTGACTGGGTAATTTATGTAGAAACCCAAATTAGGGTAACTTTCCGTTTGAGACTCTATTTTAGGCCAAAATAGGTTCAGATGGTCAAACCAAGGATACCAAACCTTATAGAATATTTTTATATGAAATTTAGAAGCCTTAGGTGAATTTTATCCTGACCAGAACCTCTATTATTTAAGCAAGTCTGAAATTAGGGTTTCGGGGTGCTGTTTTGACTCTCAAAGTGCGCGAAAACTTGTTTCTATTTGTACGGACCCTCTCATTAGTCATTAATGCTCATTAGACCTTAGTTTAATCCTAGGGAAACCCCATGGTTACTCTGCATTTATGATATACTGTTAAAACTGTAGAATTAACTCTGATTTAATGTATGTCTCTCAAAACGGATATGCAGTGAATTACGACTCTGGCAGTTATGTAGGAGCAATTGTCAATTGATTCTGACTAATTAAAGCTAGTTTTAATTGATGATTTCATTATTATTATACCCCCATGCCTAACTTTTGCTAGTCCCCTAGCAAAATCTTGTGAAAAGAACTAGAGTTCTAAACCATGCATTGATGTTTAGAGTCCTGATTTGTTTCATTATCTAGAAATTAGGTTAGAATGCCAATAATAGGCCTAGAGGTACTCAAGTATCAATCAAGATCCTGACGTGACCAGCTTCATCCAAAGTTTGCCACGAAGGTTTCTAAGGCCTGTAAAAACTGCATAGAGGTTCGTTGAACCCAACGGTTAAAGCACCCATGCTCAGATTGCAACATGTCTAGGTTTAGTTTACCAGTGCATTTTATAAGAAAGAGATAGAAAGATTTTTATTTGGAGAGTTTTCTATCTTTTCTTTTTACTTGTCCCTAAATCCAACCTCGAATTGGCCCTAAACATGGTTTATATCGGATTCCTTGTCCCCATCATCAATTATCAAAGGGTTCTTGGCTTTCGATGCTTTGGGATTGATCTCCCTCGGGGTGCATGTTGAAGAAAGGCTTTGATACTTAGCCTCAAAGGATGGAAGGTTTAAGCTTGTGCTGTGCTTGAAAAGGCCTTGAGAGGTTTGGCACCCTTGTGCGCCTTACTGTGGTGTTGTTCCTTGATAGTTAAGTCATCCGATACACATATCCGACGTCTAATTTGGCTCAAAACATTGTGGTATTGTTTGAGTACTTGATTAGAGTGAATTATTTGAAGTCATGAGATGCATGCTTAATTAAGAGAATTAAGTGGTGATTCAAATCACCATTGTTTTTTATGCTCTCTCTTTTTATCCCAAGAATTCTTGAGATATTATTGATTATTATTGAATATTATTTCTGAGTAGTTTATTCATTGAATATCTTTTATCTAGTGCTTGATTTATTGTGCTCATTACTATTCCTTGAGATTAGTGCGTAAATTCCATATTTGCTCCCTGCAACGACCTCGGACTCCAAGTAGATTTTGAGTTTTACAAATTTATGTGTTTGTAGTGATTTATGGAGTGTACTACGACGACTATTTTATAAACATCCTCAAAATGCTATCAACATTTTGGTATCGTAGCCGGGGTGCAACGCGTAATTTACCACTAGTCTTATCTTTCTTGATTGATTTAAGCACTAACTTACTCTATCTGTTTTGTTGTGATCTTGCAAGGTACAACATGAGTTGATCTTACGCGCAGTCAACCACTCTAGGGGTAGGTAAAATTTCTCTTCTTCCTTAATCAACCTCTTAATCTTGGGAATAAAAAAGGAAACAAATGAATTAGGATTCACTTGCCTTATTTTTCTAGTAATTATCATTCAAAGGAAAAAATTTCTTGATTTTCGACCTTGCTTGATATCTGATTGAAGATTGAGACGATTTGATTAGAGATTCCCCATCCTAATTTCCTGTACGTATTAGGGACTTACACTTAAATTCTCCACATCTTGGACTACTCACTTTCTTGTTTGAGTCCAAGGTGTTACATTTGAGATTAAATTGGACTTGAAATAGAACCAATTAGGGTTTCTACATTTGTGTGCTATCCAAGCCCTTATTTGAAAAGATCTATTCGAGAGAATCCTAAAATCAGGCTCTAAATTCACTTAAACCCTAAAACTTTTGGGCCTAATAACCTGGGAGTCAATTCAGGGTGATTTTTGGGTCTTAACCCAAATTTCATCCTCCATCTTTAGGGCAGGTCAAGTGAAGTTGGTCTACTTTGTGGGCCAATCAACCTCCAAATTAAGTCACAAAGTGAATCAACTTCTAATCAAGTGAAATTCAAGACACAAATTAGAACTAAAATTTGTATACTTAAAGTCTCAATTCACACATTCCGGTCTACTTGGAGCTATAGTGACAAGGAAGGTCAAGTGGGGAAAATCCTGTAACCTGTGGGGACTCTCTACCATGTAGGGGTCTTTGCAGGGCTCTCCCTTCCTGGCTGCCTAAGTAATTCTCGGGTGTGTGGATTTCTGATTCAGAGGTATCATCCATCTCAAAACTGCCTTAGCCATCCAAAAATCCTTGGGTGCCTTGATTGAGTCCAATTCATATCCAATCCATCATCTATTCTTTAGAGCACATACACAAGAAAGGTCCCTGAAAGGGCGATTCTCATTTCTGATAAAATTCATAACATAAAATATTGCGTCATTGTATTTAGTTGCGTGGTAGAAAATCGCTTTTCAAAACATTTAATAATTCATAATCTAACCACGAAAATAGTTAGGTCACCTCCACAGAGAGGAATTAGCCTATTAAACTCCTGAGTGGTGCCTCTTTTATTCGGGAATCTCAATAGGTTCGTATGCAACTTATTTTCAACATAAGTTCCCAGTCTAAACAATTAATCAATAATGTAGGTGTTCATATACAAAATCACCACCATATAATATTCTGTTAACAAGTGAATGGTGATCTTAACATATAGCAATAAGTGTAAATATTAAACTCCAATAGAATATACCTAGTTCACTATAACACTATCCCATGCTCTATATCCTTCATGAGAGTAATTTAAATAAAGAAGAAGTTTGTTCGTACTATTTGCTCTCAATAAATTAAGTCTTTAAATAAATGAATAGGGTAATGGCAATGGCAATGTGCGTAAATCTTAATGAGGGGAAGAATAGAGGATTCTTTCTCTCTCCTTCGTGCGCACGGGAAGGAGGGATGGCTGCCGGCATGGTCACACGTGGAGGATCTATGGAGTGTGGGCTACATGTTGGTGACCTTGACAAGGCATAAGATGGCCGCCGACCACCGGTCGAAGGGCACGACACCGGCAGCAATGGGTCCTCTTGGCAGGCGTGGAGCTACTGCTACAGTGCATGAGGAGAGTGCTTGTGAGGCCATTGAGCGTCAGGGCGGTTGGCCTAGGATGGCTGTGCGTAGGGCCTGAGGCTAGTGGCTGGTGCGTGGAAGAGCAACAATGTGCTGCTATAAGTGGCCGTGGCGGTGCTAGCGGTGATGGTGAAGCAGGCGATGTGTAGAGGCGTCGACGGGTGCTTGCAATCGACGAGGAAGGGGCTAGCATGCTGCGTGGAGATCCCTGGTGGTGTTGTCGTGGAAAAAGGGTGGCTGGAGATGGGTAAGGAGCATGGAGTGTTGGCTATAAGCTTGGGGTTCTCCTTGTGTAATAGGGGTGGAGGTTGCAGGTGGTGGTGGAGGTAGAGAAGATGGAGATGAAGATAGGGAAGGAATGTCCGGTAGTGGATGTGGTGTTGGTGACACACACGCACACACTGTCACCGTGTGTGCGACAGCGGTAGGGGCAAGGGTGATGTTGGGAAAGCGGAGACCACAGTGCACGCTACGAGCACAAGGTGCACCCAGGCCATGGTGGTGATGGAAGATGCCAGGAAGATGATCCCCACCAGGGGTAAGGATGATCCTCCTAAGGATGGCCGGGTGCCGCTTTTTAAAAGAAAATCCTCTATTAGTTTTCTTCGGCCATAAGCCTCTCCAACCACTGAGCGAGGATCGCGAGTGGTTGGAATGGCAAAATAAATTCTAGCGGTTCTTCATCAGACATCAGCTCAAAGATCCAAACGTCTTAAAAAGTGTAGACGTCAGTGAGTTCATGATGGCAATTCCCAGACGTCTAACCTTATCACCAGACGTCTTATATACGCAGAATGAACGTCCGACGCTTACACCTACCCTGCATCCAACCATATAGATTATGTTATCATATCATATGTTATTAAATGTCAAATTGATGCATAAAATTATATGCAGACCAAGGAGAATTATCATATAACTCCTAATCAATTAACAACTAAGAATAACTAATTAGAGAGTACTTAGACCAAATAATGATCCACTAAAGTCGACTTATCAGTCCCTAAGTTGTTGACCTAGAGGCCTCATTAGAGTTGATCTTGTGGGAAATTCTAATCTAATCTAATTGATTCAATCTGAACCTGAATTTGATTCTACACTTGATCCACCACCTGATTTGAAAATGCAACTTGACAATTTAGGAAAAATATTTAGGAAACCTGAATCCTAAATGAGTATGAAAGAGAAGATAATTGAGGCTGCTCTTAGACATCACGATGAGTATTATAAAACCTCATATCCATCTAGGAACATTCAGGTTAATGTACCAAAAACAACCCACATTATGAACCATGCTGGAATGATATTGACACAAATGATACATAGTTCAACCCGAGATGATCTCTTATCAGAATACATTGAATTGGGGAAATTGCATGGCAACGAGTATCTACAATGTTGGTCAAATTTCCTACTTTGGAAAATTCACCAGGATCTCATTAAGAAACCTAGAAAATTGCTGAATATGGTGTATGAAGCCATCAATCAAAAATACCCATATATCCCCTCAGAAGTTGATGAGACATCTTGGAGCAACATTGAGGATCAATATGATTTTCCAAAGCCCGAGTTACAAAATAAAGGTTGTTGTAGACCCCCAACCCAAATGTAATCAGATTCAAACTTTGTGCAGACTGACATACCTAATCTTGATGTTGGTTTGGAGGATCAAATTGCAAGTGTTCCTGATTTTGAACCAGCCTTAAAGAGCCATGAAGCTGATCCATCATGCCATGAATTCTCGAACACCTGTGATGAGCTAGAGTCAAAACCTCTCGAGGATGTAATTCCCTCACCTTATCATATTAAGGTAATTCTCGAAAGTAATTCTGACATCCCAATAGAACCAAGTCCACATTCTAGTGACCCAATTCCTACCCCTAACTTAGAATCTAGATCTAAGCCTATCTGGGGTGATCATGAGGCCCAATGTGAAGAGTATCAGATTTTAGATCTAGATCATGATTCTGGGCATGTATTTGATGAGTACACCTCTCCAAACTCTTCAAAAATGCAAATTGATTTTTTGGAAGTCACACCAATTTACGATACAAAAACCGAGGAGTTTGAAGAGTTGAGATTTGATTGGGTCTATCCTAGGAGCCAAGAACCTAAGCCTATGCCTAATAAGGATACTTCTTTGAGCTCGAAACTTGAGATTAGGTTAGATCCAAGTTAGGTTGTTGATTCTGTGCATCATGATTTGTTCTGTGGTGGAAATTCCGATAGAATATTGAATTTCTGATTTCAAGTGGATTTGTAAGGAGATATTGTTTTGGGTTGCATGGCCTATGGATCTGATTTCCTTTTCAGATCTGAAGAGTTCTTTTGGAACATTAGATCAGGTCTCAGAACCTGATTCTATAAAATCAGCAGCATTTACTGTTACTAAATTTGAGCAGTAGTAGGTGACAATTTGATAGCAGCAGCATTTAGCTGTTTGGTTTGACATTAATGTAGCTATGGCTGCCGAACAGAGCTCGAGCAATTGGCTAGTTCCTTTAGACAGTAACCCAGAAGCAACAATTGGCTGCTCAATTGGACCAATTCCAGCAACTAAATTAGCTGCTATACAGCAGCAGTAGGGTTTGATTTAAGACTGATCCAGGGGTAAATTGTGTTGTAATTAGGGAATTAAAAGAAGCTAACATGTGTATAGCATTAGGAATTCATTAAACAAGCATTCATGTATAAGGATGAATTTTAATTTGATTTAAATGCTTGTAATTTTTGTATTAAATCCGTTGTTAGCTATGCTTGAATGAATTAACTGTCCACAAGTGAAATTTGAGTGAAAAATTGAATTGAAAATAGTTTTAAAATGTTTGACAATCTTCCTTGTGCTGTGTTGAGTATTTTCAAATGTATATACTTCATGTTTAGCACATAGAATCCATTTTAGTGCCTTAGGTTCCACGGTTCAACATTTATTTAAGCCTAAATTAAGTTTGTTTTGTACATGAATAAAAATTATAAAAAAATCATTAAAAAATAACATAAACCTTCCTTGAGTAAGATTAGGTATTTTCTTAAGTACATGCCAAGTTTCAAAGTATTCTGAACCCCTGACTTGATAGAACATACCAGTCGATGGTTCAGTCTACCTCAGAATTTAATAAAAGAACCAAAGTTAAAAATCACAAAAAGAATCTCTTCTTCTCTCATCTCACCCCCACTTTCTCATCTCCTACCTCATATATATATAAAAATCATAAAAATTAGAAAATGTCCAAAAATACTTTAAAATACCATGTATAGTGTATTTATACTTGTAAATAGAATTTAATACTAAGGTATATGTATATATTTTAAAATTTGTAAATTATGTACATAATTAACTTATAAATGCATTATATATATTTAATTAAGTATTTAGAATGATTTATTATATATATAACTATATTGTATAATTATATATTAATTTATATTAACTTAAATGTAATTATAAACAACTATGTACATACCCATAACCATATTTATTATTGTACATACACATTTAAATAATTATTATATATTGTATCATACCTGTACATTAATTTATTTGTGTATTTATCGTAGGCAATTAAGTTAGTAAGTTAATTAGGTAAGTTATTAACTTAAAATAAAATAAATTAGTAAATTAAGTTAATACTAAAGTAATTTATCATGTATATTTGTATAGTATTATTTTAAGCATGTTTAACCTATTTATACCATATTTGTATTATATTACAGTATTTATAATTTAATTATGTGTATATCTATTTAAAACATGTATTTAAATGTAAATAAATTAAAATAAAGACTCTAAAATAAATTTAAAATGTTTAATAAATATTTTATTATATAAATTAACTCTCTATAAAGCCAATTTCATGATTACATTATTAATTTATACTTTAATTAAGAAATTAATCCTTAAATTAATGTGTACAAACCCTTAACTTTAACTAATTTTAATATATATTTAAATAACTTGTTTCCATAAATTAATTTTACAATTAAGTAGACCTATATTACGGATTTGTAAATATATAATTTATTTATAATTTATATTTAATTATGGCCCTCAAATCGAGGACAAAAATCATGGAATTCAAACATGTACACAATGTCGCCGTGCTTAATTAAGCATTTAGTTTTAGCTTCACATCGTGTGCTGATGATGTTAACACCATAATTAGCTATAACTAACTTGAATTAGTTGAAATCAAGTGACAAATGATCTTGAATAATTTCCTGAGAGCCGTACTTCCACTCAAATCCATTTTGAGTAAAGAACATTAAAACAGGGTTAAATCTCCAGTTTTAACATCGCATCATAAATGCAAAATAATCACGAGGTTTACTAGGGGTTAATTGAAGGTCTATTGAGCATTAAAGTCCAAAGAGTGGGACCACACAGACAGAAAATAAGGTTTTAAGTGTTTCGAGAACCCAAATAGCACACCAAAATCCTAATTTCAGACCTGCTTAAATTGAAGAGATTATGGTCAGGATAAAATTTATCTAAACCTCCTAAAATTCATAGAAAAATATTATAAAAGGTTTGGTACCCTTGGCTTGACCATCTGAACCCATTTTGATCTTAAACAGAGTCTCAAATGGGATTTTACCCTAATTTGAGCTTCTATGCAAATTGCCTAGTCAAAAGTGGTCAAAAATCAAATCTAACTTCACCATCAGATTTCTTAGGTCTAAATTAGGCTAAGATCAAAATTTGAACCCAATTAGAGTCCATGTTAACCTAGTTTGCAATTCAGTCCTAAAACCTTTGTTTCCTACACTCAAACACCTAACTTTTAAAATTCCTTTCAAATGGGTCCTTAACTTCTTTATCTTCTTTGCAGAAATACCCCTACCTCCATTGATAGGTCAAACAACCCACAAGCATGCTTTGACCATCTCAAAACCTCATCAAATCAACTCCAAGTCCCACCAAATTTGGTAGGATTGGTGTTCATATTGCAAAGAATCGTTTGAGCAAGATCTTGGCTTCCAATTCGCTCTATTGTGCCCATGCAAACCCACGAAATCCGTGGGTTTCTTGTATCCTAATTTCCAAGCAAATCGAGCTCCTTTCCTCAATTAGAACTCAGTTGTGAGCTCTATGTAAGCTCGGCGACTCAAGACCAACATCCTTAGCAAGGTTCAGGCCTAAAATTGTTCTTCTCCTCCTTCCCCAGCCTTCTCCGACTGAGCTCCAGTGACACCTCCTCGATCTCTTCCTATAGCCAGCCAATAGCCAAATTGGTCGATCCTCCTTCTTCCCCAACTTTGTCCGCTCCTCATAGCCAAATCAGGGGTGCCCTTGACCCTTCCTCGTCGCCATCCTCTCTTGATGAGACTTCATCCCCTCCGGCTCCAGAAATCACACTGGCACGTCAATTCCTCATACCCTTTGTCTCATAGCTAGGTAATCTTCTTCCTTTCCCTCTCCTAATCCTTTCCAGCCCATTCCCCTCGTGTTTTGACCAACGATCACCGCCTTTCCCCATCGTCTTCTATACGGCTAGTGACACCTCCGGCGAAGCTGCGTCACCACTACACCACACGAAATCGCTCGCTACCACCTCCATAAGCTTCCGCTCGCCTCCGTGAGCAAAAGCCCTCAAGAAATTGAGGACTTTGCTCATCCAACAACTCTAGAGAAGGAACCCATCATTACCGCCGTTCACTACCTTAGCCCGAGCTCCACAGGTCATGACACACCACTAGAACACCACCAACACCTTTGCCACCACTTGGCGAAGCCGCTGAGCATTATAATTGGGGCTTTTGAGCTCGTATTCATCTTTTCAGCACATTGTCGGACATCTCTTCACTGTTGTTCATCGCCACCTCACTCATCCGCCGTCTGTAGTCCTCTGCTCCCACTACTACTCTCAACAGACGCAAAGCAACACCATGAAGGCAACCGGCCTCCAATCTAAGCAGAACACCTCAGTGGCAACCCCAATTCAAAGACAGTGCAGAGCTTCAGCATGCAAAGATGAGGGTGGGACATTTAGTCCCACCTCGTGAGTCGAATAGCTGACGATGTTGTATAAAGTGCATTTGTGATGAGGGCTTATCGCCTCTTCACCAAGAGTGAGGTCCCTGTGCCACACCCTTTACTCACTCCTCACCCGCAATTCACTGCCCGTAGGTTTGGACCATGCATTTGACCCGATTACCCGTTTATCCTATACTTAGGTCCGATTAGCCGGTTCTGAGGAAGAGGAAAGAAGAAAAAAAATCTAAAGAGGGTAGGGGTAGGTTTTGCCTCGATATTCGTGCATGCCCGCTTCACTCTTAGCGAGATTTCGAGAGGCTCTCTGTTGGCTCTATTCCTTGTGCTAAAGCCTTGCTGGTTTAAGGCATCTGAGCCTTATTTGTGACGTCTGACTGGGGCTGGCTTGAGTTACTGTTACTATATTTGAGATATATGCTGAGGTTAAATGATTGATTCAAAACACTGTTAGAACATTTGGCGAAATTGAGAACTTGAATTGGCTGATTTTATGTGCTTAAATGTGAGATATCTTTGGTGATTTAAATCACCATTTTTTAGTTATTCTATTCTTTTTATCTCATGATTGCTTGAGATACTCTAGGCTATTAATGAATATATTTACGAGTATATTATTCATTACATATCTTTGTGATAATTAATCATTGTGCTCGTCTGTTTTATATTTCGATTAGTGCATGAATTCCAATTTACTCCCTTTGAATGACCTCAGACTCAATTTCCTGATTTCGAGCACTCTTATAAATTTTAAATACCGTTGCGTTTTTGTTGATCGTACTATAACGGGCATTTCATAAATCAACGCAAAATGATTTCAACAGCTAAGATCAGACGAAGCAATATAAATTACATTTTCATCAATCGATTGCTCAGTCATCAGTTCTCGATGCACATATACCACCATTTCCTCTCCTGATCTTGAGCATATATGAACATATTGTGTATGGTGCATGGGTCGAAGGCTTGCACTATAGTGGGCTGAATGTGGGCTTGTTATTGGGCCTGAATTAAATCGAAAAGAAACACATATTAATTGAATTAGGGTCAATTCATAGTAGTGGTGTGGTCTCACCCGTATGAGATACTATGTATCCCACGAACCGAACTGGTCCACCAATAAAAAAAACCTAATTTTTGGTTAGTGAACAGTAACTCAAGTGTTGAATGAGAGAGAGCTAAAAAAAAAAAACTAAGTGTTGAAAGAAGAAGAGAAGGGAGAGGAGTGTGAAAAAGACTAAGTGTTGGGACTATGAGTTGTGTATGTGTTGTGTGTGTGCGTACTTGTATATAAACAAAGACATAAAGTATACGTATGTTAATATGTCTAGTATAGTATAATAGTAAATGGATATATATATTAAATAAAATATATGTACATAGTGTATATGTATATGTATGTATGTATGTATAGAGTAGTAAACACTTGTTTGAGCCTTATATGTATATAAATAAACCTTAAGGCTTTAGTAACGAATGTATCCGTCACTGTAGATATGTATTTTAGTAAACATAATGTTTTGACCTTATGTTGTATATATATTTTACTAAGATCTATACTGACACACATATATGTTACTATATATATAGTATATGTTACTAAAGATATTAGTATGTGTTAATATAACCTAATATAGTATATATTAGTAGCTATTTTTGTACATATACTTAAGTATTATTTAGAATAATTGTATACAACTAACATAGTGTAGTATTAATTAGTTTTTAATGCTTGTTAGTTGTAAATTTATTTAAGGCATTACAATGCATATTAATTGATTCTTTTGTACATAATTAAGTCATTCAATTCATTAATTGATTCATTGATTCATGTTGTAAATAAAATTGACATTTTTGGAATGAAAAAATATTTTTGGACATACAGAGTGATGTATATCAATAACTGTCTCCCAGTGAATGACCTAGAATAAACCAATAAAAATTAAGTAAATAAATAAAATGATGCGACACATGTTTGCATTTTAACAAATATACTACAAAAATGACACTTAAAACATTATTCTTATTACAGCATAATTGCCTGCCCATCGTATTTTTAGCGTCATTGTCGGGGACAAAAGCCCAACAATAATGCTTTATTATGATTGATGATGTCGATTATGTCAATCGACTATCCAAGAAAGATGGGTGCTGAGTATGAAACCAAAAGATTTTGGTGATGAATAATGTTTAAAAAATGGAGAACTTGGGAATGGTTAAAATGAACGAGATTAATTTTATTCTTGACCAAAATTTGACAAATAATATTCTTAATTAGATCTCTGAGATCAATAATCACATAAAGATTTGTCCCAAGTATCATAGGCATAAAAAGTCGACTCTACCAAAAAGTCGAATAACCTAACTATAAGAAAATGGGTCAAAGTCTGAGTACTCTTAAGAGGGAACGAACAGACTCTTAATAAACCCTTCTAAAAGAGAGGAAGGGCTGACTTATTAAATAAGTGACTTAGAGAAGACTACTTGGCTTAAGTGAATTCCAGTATCAAGCAAGGGTCAAGAACCCACAAACAAAGGTATGAAGGCTAAATAAAAATAACCCTTGAGGTCAAATGAATTATCAACGATGCCACAAGTTAGTTACGACGAACCCAAACAGGATATGGGGAAGAATCATCATGACCTTAATACGTCAGCAAGGGTGACACACTAGCATTAACCAAGTCAAAGGAATGTAGATAGTGAAGGATTATTGGACCACACGGATGAAAACTTCCAAAAGGGAAGTAGCCTCTAGAAGAAGATTCCTTCATCTCTAGAAACTATAAATAGGGATGCAGAGCATCAAATTGGCAAACCGTTTTAGGAGACAAGGATAGGGCTTTGAAGAGTGCATCTTGAGTGCATCTTCCATCACCTATTCAAAGGTGATATTTGTATAATTTAGATTGAACAGCCAGGTTAAATGTTATATGTTGTTGCATAATGAGATTATTGAAACGTGTAATTAAGGATTTGATTCCTTGATAATTGTGTTGTAACAATAACATGATCAGTGGTTCATCACAATGTGATTAAGTTTCATATGATTGGCATCATTTTTCTATCTTTGAGTGATATGTAAAGATCAGGATCATCTATTACATATTATCTTTCCTTTTTATCTAAATTTCTTAGGTTTCAATTTACGATTTGCTTTCTTGAGAATAATCAAGATTCTGGAAAGAGAATGATTGAATATTTCTCATCTTTGTTATTTCTTTCTTCCCTTCGATTATATAACATTATAAGATGACCATTTTAGTCTCACTCATCACCTAAATCTCATATCTTAAGCATTAACCTTATAAAGTAATAGATAGAAGATTTGTAATTAATTCTTTAGAGAATCAGTTAAAGGACTTTCACCTATAATCATGCCCTACAATGTAAAAATAAATGAAATCTTATTTCTTCATAAAATGAAAATAAATACTAAATTAACATATTTACAAAATAAATATTTAAAACATAGAAAAAATTTAGGCAGGAAGCTTACATAAACTTATGATTTGATCGTGTGTAGTAAGTAGTGGGAATCCTAGATGATCAACACCTACACACTAACAAACCTGTAGAATCCCTACCCGTATTTAACCCACCACCCCACCTACTAGCTAGTGGGTATAACATGAGGATCATCACCTTTAGGCATGCCATATGCCTAGGAAAGGTCTAGCTAGGAAAGAACAATCACCACAAAATGTGTTAGGTTAATAGGTCATGCATGGCCAAGGAAAGGATATGCATCCTCATGCATGATTCACATTTTGATTTGCATCCCACCCATTTAATGGTGATCCCAACATTTCGCTTCCATACACAATTGTAGGCACTTAACATCTCTAAATGATCCTAAACTGGCATCCACTAGGATAGCCTATGAGATTGCTTGTCTAATTAGAGGCTTATAGTGTTAGGGTTATGTTCCTTTAGCAAGTCATTTGATTATATAATGAGTACATGAGTTAGATGTATCTCCTCCATTTATCTAAATAAATAAATGTTGAGTGTAAATATCTGTTTGTTTGGTCCCTCTTATGTTTTTAGGGTTACTTGCACAAAATCTAGATGAGACAAGTAAGGATAGTGGATCAACTATCAAGAACAATTCTGGATGGTGAATACAAGATATAGATCCAAATATGATTGCTATCATTAACTCATTATCATAATTTTAATTTTTAATCTCAAAAGAGATAACAATCTTTCATATTATTCATAAGAGATCGACACCCAATTGAATTCTTGATGGAAAGAGTTCCACAGGGAGTATGGATTTCGAGTTGTCATGTGAGCATGACTAGAGGTTGACTGTTGGATTTAATACGTATAACAATCAAAATCGAATGATTTTCTATCAAATCCCAAGACCAATCCTAATCATCAAAACATCAACCGATGATGATTGAAAAGGGAAATGATGGAGGGATACATGAATCCATCATAACGGAAGGGTTGAGGAGATCACAGGGATCCTCTAGAGTCGTGGGATTTGCTTTTCCAACGAGAGGTAGTGGCAATGGTACTTCCAAAGGGTTCAAAGAGCGAGAGCGAAAGAGAACCGAATGAGAATATACCCTTTGGGTTCTGTTATGGGCCCTATTTATATTTTTCTGCGATGAGATATAGAAAATCGAACGCCCACTTCGCTCGTACCCCTTCGAGGACCATAACCGCAAAATATAAAATGGCAATTCCACCCATTATGGAATTACATTTCCCTTAAAGTTTCTATGTATTAAATTTCATATCCTAATGAGATGTAAATGATCAATTTAAATAATTAGACCACTTTAATGACTGTATATGTAATGTTTAAATGTATGTATATATATAACATATAATTTCATAATAATAATATATGCCGGTTCACATTATAAGTCTAATAATCTCCCCCTCGAACCACATATATCATCATTATAATCATACGATCATATATACCTGTATGAGCTCATTAATACAACATCATAATAAACCACATCTCCACCAATCTCATCCATATTTTGTTAACATATAACAAAAATTGGTTTTCACAATTATGAAATTAACTAGATCAAACAATAATCATATACATTAACAAAAGTAATGACATAGAACAGATATAGGTACATAGCATGAAAATTGCATATCAATGTGATATACACATGCCTATTTCCAACTAGTCCAAAACCTTATCATGGCATAGACTAATGAGTTCAAAGAATAGAAAACGTTATTATTATGCGCATAATTCAAAACATGTCCATAAATGAAACACCAAAATAAAGCAAATTCCCACTAAATTGTTGTATTGTAGAATAAATACAAGACCCATACAGACAACATGCTCATGAAAAACATTTGGCGTTAGCCCTTTAGTGAGCGAGTCTGCCACTATAGAGTTGGTCCCAATATGTTCAATGGACACCTGTCCACTTTGAACTGTTTCCTTGATCGCTAAAAACTTTATATCAACGTGCTTCGACCTCAAAGAACTTTTGTTGCTGTTGGAGTACATCACTGTCGAATTATTGTCACAGTAAAGCTGAAGTGGTCTTTCAACACCATCAATTATCTGTAGTCTTGTAACAAAATTCCTAAGCCATACTCTATGATTTGAGGCCTCGAAGCACGCTATAAATTCTGCTTCTATAGTGAAGGTAGCTATCAATGTTTGCTTAACACTCTTCCATGAGATAACTCCTCCAACCAGCAGAAAAATGTATCCCGAAGTAGATCTTTAGGTATCCTGACAACCCACAAAGTCAGAATCAGAATATCTGATGACCTCCAAATGATCTAGGCTCCTGTATGTGAGTATAAAATCTTTTGTTCTTTGTAGGTAACGCATGACCTGTTTATCTGCCTTCTAGTGGTCAGGTCCAAACTTACTTAAATATCTGGCTAGCATACCAATAATGTATGCTTTAGGCATACACCAAACTTCCCATTGCCGATGCATAGGGAATATTTTTCATCTCTTTAGCTTCAAATTTATTCTTAGGGCATTGGTTAAGAAAGAATTTAGTTCCCTTAGACACTAGAGTATGTCCTAGTTTGCAATTCTCCAAGCCAAATTGCCTTCGAATGGTATCAATGTATCTCCTTTGTGACAATCCAAGGATACCCCAAGAACGATCTCGTTGTATTTGGATTCCTAATACAAAAGAGGATTCACCAAGATCCTTCATTTCAAAATTACCATAGGGAAATGTCTTAGTTTCCTAAAGCAAACCATTGTCATTACAGGTAAGGAGAATGTCATCCACATACAATACCAGAAAGATATGTTTACACCTACAGAATTTGTGGTATACACAATCATCAACCGGATTTGTCTCAAAATCAAATGAGACAATAACTTGATGAAATTTGTAACACCATTGTCTTGAAACTTGCTTTAATCTATAAATGACTTTCTTAAATTTGCAAACCATTTTCTTTACGTCTCCTAATCCAAAGTTTTCTGGTTGCACCATGTAAATTATTTCATTAATGTTTCCATTAAAAAAGTTGTCTTTACATCCATCAGAGGTGGCTCTAAATCAAAATAAGCTACTAAAGTCATTATGGTTCTAAATAAATCCTTAGATGAAACAGACAAAAATATCTCTTTATAATCTATGCCTTCCTTTTGAGTAAATCCCTTGGTAACAAGACGAGACTTATATTTGTCCACATTGCCTTGTGAATCCCATTTGATTTTAAATATTTATTTACAACCAATGGGCTTCACACCTTTAAGCAATGGGACAACAACCCAAACCTCATTGTCACTCACGGATTTCATCTCTTCATTCATGGCATTGATCCAGTCCTGAAAACGGGAACTCCTTATGGCATGAGTGACCGAAATGGGATCCATATCCATTTGGTTTGCCTCTAGCTCCTAGAGAAAGATAACATAATTACTAGATATTACACTTCTCCTTTCTCTACTAGACCTCCTAATGGGTGCAAGATTTGAAATGTTTCGAGGTTGTTCAGTTTAATTGATGGGAAGATTATCCACATTACTTTCTCCCTTGATGTTGTTGGAACAACGTTTGGAATAAGAATTTGACCCTATTCAATGGTTTTCTTTATGAACAAGATCTGATTCTTCAAATGTAATGTGGCAACTATCATCCCCCAAACCAACATTCTCAAAGAAATGGGCATTCCTAATCTCAAAGAATAAGCAAGTCATTGGGTCATAAAACTTATAACCCTTCGACCTCTCAGAGTACCCTACAAAATAGTAGGTGACCATCTTAGAGTCTAATTTCCTTTCGGCAAGCTTGTATGGCCTAGCTTCAGCTGAACACCCCATATATGAAAATGTTTCAAACTAGGTACCTTATGAGTCCACATTTCATATGGGGTTTTAGGCACTGCTTTAGTTGATATTCAATTGAGAACATACAAAACTGTCTTTAACGCTTCTCCCCATAGAGACTTAGGTAAAGAAATATGACTAATCAAACTCCGTACCATATCCTTAAGAGTCTTATTGCAATGTTCAGCAACACTATTCATACTTGGTGTTCCAGGTATGGTGTACTAAAGCACTATGCCGCACTCATCTAGAAAAGAAGCAAAAGGTTCTGGACATTATTCTCCTGATCCATCATATTTGCAATAGTACTCACCACCACAATCAAATCTGATTGCCTTAATCCATTTCCCAAGTTGGTTTTCCACCTCGGCCTTATAAGACTTGAATGCATCCAAAGACTATGACTTTTCGTAAAAGATGAAGAGATATCCATATCCAGAGTAATCGTTTATGAACATAATAAAGTACTATTGCCCTTTCCAGGAAGATGTAGGGAACGGAACACAGATATCCGTATGTATTAGTTCTAAAACATCTATAGCTCTAGTAGCACCTAAACCTCTCTTGTTTATTCTTTTCCCTTTTAAACATCCTACACATATACCTAAATCTATGTAATTAAGAGAATCAAGAATTCCATTTGAAATAAGCCTATCCATTCTCTGTTTAGGGATATGGCCTGAACGCTTATGCCACAGTAAAGTGAAATTCTCCTAAGTTATTTTACGCAATGTACCATTCAAAGTCGCATTGAAGGTTTCAGAAATAGAAGCATCCACATGAAGCATATACAATTTATCACTAACATACAAAGAACTAGAACCAACTAAATTTGAATTAAGAAAAAACTGAAATTATCTATCTCCAAATAAACAATAATACCCATATTTGTTCAATAGATAAATAGAAACTAAATTCTATCAAAACAACGGTACAATGAAAGTTTCTTTCAAATCTAATCGGTGACCGATAGTCAGTGATAGCCTAAAATCCATAGTGGCTTCTACCTTCACCTTCTTGCAGTCGCCCACTAATGAAAACGTCATCATCAGCTATATCTAGCTTTAATTAGTCATAATCCACTAATAATGCCCCTGCATAACCACCAAAAGATCGTAATTCATTGCATATCCATTCTGAGAGATAAGCATGAAGACAGGGGTAAAACTACAGTTTTAACATAATATCCAAAATGTAGAGCAATCACGGGGTTTCTCAGGGGTTAATTAAAGGTCAAATGGTTATAAATGCCTAATAAGTGGGTTCATGCAGACAGTGTAACGAGCGCGTGCCCCAGACGTCTTTTAAGACGTCTGGGAGGTGGCCCAGACGTCTGTAAAGACGTCTGGGATCACATCCAGACGTCTGACCAGACGTCCGGGATAGTTTACAGACGTCTGGCGAACAGTTATGCTCGCACGGGATATTCGTCTGCGCGCCTGTGCGCGCAGACCTGCGATCCTGCATCTTCTCTGCGGCTGCAGGCGACTGCGACCGTCTCTCTCTCCTCTCCGCGCGGCGTTAAAAGGGGGGGGGGGCGCGCCTCCCCTCCCGTCTCCACCATCTTCCTCCTCCTCTCCTGCCTGTGCGCGAGAGCGAGCGGACGCGAGGGCGCAGCGGCAGCGGCAGCCGCAGTAGGCGCGGAGGAGCTGCGGCGTGCGAGGGCGGGGCTCTGCCGTGAGGGCGAGCTCGCCGGGAGCGGCTTGGCCGGCCGGCGGAGGGCGCGGGGGGCGCAGAGCGTCGCGGAGAGGGACCTGCTGCGGGCGGAGCAGCGGACGCGCGAGGTGCGACGCGGGCGGCGTCGCGAGCGGAGGCCGAGCAAGGTTCTGATTCTGGAAAAATTTCCAGAATCAGACGTCTGGACTGATATCCAGACGGCAAGGTCGACGTCTGTGAGATCATACAGACGTCTGAAAGGTGAGTTTCCGCTTTCCTCTTCTTTTTGTCGACTGACCGTACTGAGGGAGGAGGGAGGAGGGTTGGCTGTGCGCAGGTGTTCTGATTCGTCATCCTTTGCGAATCAGACGTCTGGAAGTTGTACCAGACGGCGGGAGTAACCTCCAGACGTCCGGAGTGACCATCGGACGTCTGGGATCTAGGAGAGACGTCCCCACAGACTTCTGGACGTCCGGGGAACCAAGCCGAACAGGTAATTCTCTGATCCACCGTTTAAGACGTCTGGAAGGAGTTCCAGACGTCTGATTTTGCACAGTATTGTCTTTCTCGACCCGTTTAGGGCCCGTTTGGGCTCCGTTTTCCGCGATTCGAGTTGCGTTCGTTTCAGAATTTATTCCTCTACCCGCCTACAGTAGCTATACACTGTTTTGAGACACTCCTTGTGTTTGATCCTTGTGATAGGACCTCGTTCGGTTGCAGTCTTGAGAGTCGCGGAGGCGCGCGGGATTCCCGACCACGCCCCCATTACTCCCGTTGTACCTGGTAGAGTGGTTTTAAGTATTAATAAAATCTGTTAAAGTATGGAACCATAACTAGAACCTAGGGCATTGCATGAATCCTAGGAATGAGAAATATATGGAATGATAGCTCCTAGGTGTTGCATGAATCCTAGGGCCGGAAAACTAGATTGTATGATAGATCCTAGGATATGGCATGAATCCTAGGATGGAAAAACTAGTGGAATGTATATTACTGCAGTCTTGGAAAAATGGAAAGGAATATATAAGCTGCCTGTGAATTTAATTAACAGCTGCCTGTTATGAACAAAGAAACATGTTTGAGATCATGGAAATTGAGAACGTGAATCTGGAAAGTGAAACATATGATGTTCTGAGATAAAGGGCTGGAACCCTACGGGGAATTAGGAGTGGAACTCCTGGAAAGAAAAGGAATGGAACTGAGATGTAGTTTGTACTGTCTCTTGGGTACGCAGTACCAAGGGAAGTACCTGTACCTGTTTTAGTGCAGAGTGGGGCCAGCCGCCCCAGGGACCCGGGGTTAGGCTTGGCCGCTCTGTACCGACTTGTTGGCCCTCGTGTACGTAGTACCGAGGAGAGCTAGTAGTGTTAGGAGAGTACTAGCTACCCCACGGGCCCCGGGGTTCTGCTAGCCTCCTTCACCGACTTGTTAGGCCCACTAGGGCAAACCAGGGTAGTCAGGCGAGGGTGCGCGGACTGTGGAGGGGCAAGGCCCCGGTTTGGGTACTGTGGAGGGGTTGGACCCCTGTTACTGAGAGGGCTCTGCCCTGGTTCCGTGCTGTGCTTTGGGCGCACCCGTTAACGGAAACGACTGACCGCGTGCCAGTACGGGCTAGCTACCTGTGCGTTTATCGCGCGTGCCGTAGTCACCGTTACGTCTGTCAGTGACCTTGGGGTGGTTGACTGAGGGTAGGATCACCACGGGGGACTCTCCCGGCCAGGAGAGCACCACGTGCTACTTCTACTTTTGGAAAAGACTGCAATCAAGATCGTCCCACGAGGACATCCGAGATCAAGTAAAGGATCTGAGAAGTAAATGAAATAGTGAGAAAAATTGAAAGATGTAAATAAAGGAAGTAATAGAACATAACAGCTACTGTACACTCTACTGTTGCCTTTAGTTAGTTTGCCACTCTACTCAGCGTTTTGCTGACGTGTTACACTCGTTACCTTTTTCAGGACCAGGGGTTGAGCAGCCAGGGTCGGCGGCTGCAGAGGACGCTGGGCCGAGTAAGGTCCAGTAGAGTTACCACAGCTTTGTACCTTCTTTTTGTTTCTGTTCTAGTGAGTAGTTTTGTTTCCGCTGTACCTTCTTTACCTGCAGTTTTTGTTATATGATAAATGTTGTTATACTGTTGTGGTGGTGCCTACTGTAGTAGTTTCTTTCCTTACTGCTGTACTTTCTTACTGTTAGTTATATTCATGCTGAATGTGGTTTATTTTACTGTCTTTTAGTTACTTCCTCGTTGGACGACTGGGTCTTGGGATTAGTCGAGTCGGTCCGGTTCTCGTGTCTCGTAGGGACTCGGGAACCGGGTCGTTACAGATAGAAACGGGTTTTCACGCATTTCAAGAATTAAATGACATATGAAACCCTAAAAATAGATCTGCTTAAATAACTAAGGTTTCGGTCAAGATAAAATTTACCTAAACCTTCTAAAAATCATAGAAAAATATTCTCTAAGGCTTAGTATGCTTGATTTGACCATTGGAACCCAATTTGACATAAAACAGAGTCTTAGACAGAAAACTGCCCTAATTTAGGTTTATACATAATTTTCCCAGTCAAACATGGTCAAAACCAAAATCTGACTTCGCCATCAGATTCCTTGGGGCAAAATTAGGTTTGTACAAAAATTTGGGCTTAATCTGAGATCATCTTGACAAAGTTTGCATTTTGGTCCAGTTTGACTCTTTTCTCTCACACGCATACCCCTAACTTTCAAAATCCTTGCAGGGATGCCCCTAACTTCTTCATCTTCTTCACATCCAGGTCCCTTCCACCATTACGAATAGCTGCGCCTCATCGACGAGATTCGAGCAAGATTTTCTCGCTCGTTTCTCAATCAATCAGTCCCAGATTTGAATCAGAGATTCCTTGAGGAATTCTCTTTCAATCAAACCCGACCTTGAACCCTAAGTCTTTCCCAATCTCCCATGCGAATGCATGGGAGATGTGGGTATCCCACATGCGTGAAAACTCCAAAATGTTCAAGCTTCTTTCCAAGCTTGAAACTCCTCCTTAAGGCCTATAAAAGCACACCCAATGCATGCTTTACCTCCTTAGCAAGGTTTGGGGCCAAAAACATCTTCCAAATCCTACCTCCAGCACCTCTCCGACCAAGCTCCAACGGCCCTCTTCGTTCTCCTTTGTCCGCACCTCCAACCGTCAAATTGGAGGCACAGCTATCCTCCCCTCATTCCTCCGACGATGATCGACAAAAGTCCTGTCGTCCCAAACCTCTGTCTTCACCGTCATCCCTCTCAGGAGACTTCATCTTCCATGATGTCGACCTGCCAACGCCGGTGTCAACCCTACCCCCTTCCATTAGAATAGGTAGTTAGATTCCCTTAGTTTCCTAGGTTAAATCTCTTTATCCAAAACCAAAAACAAACCCCTCGACCAAACACACGCCACCACTGAGAAACCCACTTATGATAATAAGTGGAGCTCCGACCACCCCTCCGGCGAGTTTGCCCCACCTCCACAACCCATGAAACTCGCCACTGCCACCTCCATTAGCTCTGCCTCGACTCGCCTTACAAAAGCCCTAACCTAATTTGGGCTTTTGACCACCCACTCATCCCACCGAACACCTCCACCTTCGCACTCACTTTCCGTTGTAGCCACACTCACATACACACCCTCACGTCACGCCGACCCTCTCGTCACTCTCACTGTAGTCCGACGATCCCCTTGAGCAACTTTAACAAGGCCATGAGGCTGTATTCTTGCTTTTCAGGTCTCACCGGAGCTCCGTCGCCGCCACCATCTTCTCTGGTGTTGTTCTTCATGCCACGACCACGTTCTTCATCAAGATCAGCTCCAGGCGACGCGGACTCCTTCCAAGAGGGTTTCCAGGTCCTCAATTGAGGATCCCAGTAGCTGCTACTCGCCAATTCGACGCACCTTCACAGTAGCAATGCGTGAGAGAAAGGAACTGAAGATTGTCCCACATCGTGGGATTGGAAGCGAGTGAAGCCAGATAAATTGAATTTATTACTACGGCTTACTGCCTCCAAACACAGGGTGAGGTCTCTCATACCCGCACACCCGACTTGACCTAACCCTCACTCCTCGGCTGCGACCCACGCCCGCGGCCTTGGACCCTGGTACGCAATCCGATTACCCGATTAAATCGGATATCAGAGAAAGAGGAGAGAAGGAAGGAAAGAGAGAGAGAGCGGGGTAGGGGTGGGTTTTGCTTCAAAGAGAAAGCCTAACACTTAGCCGCTGTGAGAAAGAAGAAGAGGCTAAAGAAGAAAAGAAGAGCTAAAGGCTTTGTGAAGGAAAGAAGAGAAGAAGGAGAAGGTTGCCGTGCCTGAGAAGAAGAGAAGGGCTAAGGAAGAAAGAAGAAGAAAAAGAGTACTGTAGCAGAGAACATTTAAGTCATCTGGTTCTCAAATCAAACGTCCAACTACTGTTCATTTATTTAACATCATTTAAATAGTTGACATACATGTGCTTAGGCTAATAATTGGTAATCTAAATCACCATTATTTTATCTTAGATATCTTTTTATCCTCTTTAACTATTGAAATACATTGAGCTTCATTGAATATCTAATGTGATAGATTAATATTCATTGAATATCTTTATAGTGCTTAATTTCTTGTGTTCATTTATGTTTTAATTGAAGATTAGCGTGTGAATTCCTATTTGCTTCCTGTGTTCGACCTTGAACTTCATTTCTAGATATCTGAGTTTATAAATTTTATTTGTCGAAGAGCTATTTGTCAGTTATACTATAACACATCTCCCTAATATTGACAAGAAGCCGCTCAACACCCACATAGATGTATCTTTCACCATCACTTAGCATTCAGCAACTTAGGCAGCCTTGCACAGACACACTAATGTGAATAGTAGTTTCCGAATCTTTCTATCAAGTGTTTGAGGGTATAGAAGCATAATTAACTTCTAAACAAACCAAAGAGAGTGATTATTCAGCACGTAGATCGTGTTTTAAAAGATGATTTCGTTGTAGTATAGTGCGAAACACGTCGACAAATAAAATATAACGAAACTTAGTAAGTCCCGATCGAACTCAGGGAGGCGGAAAATACGAAATTGAAATTGATAAGCTAACTAGACTCCTAAAACTAGACTTTACTCTTAAATGCGTAATTCAATTTCCAACTTGAGAAATATTCATCTCACACATTCTCTTATTTTCGAAGATAATGAGTGCACTCGTTAAGGAGATATAAAATGTAAATACATGCATTTCAGTTTCCACGATTTATGTTATGCTAGTACTGTTGAGTTAGTTCAAAAAAATGTGAGTCATCAATGTGGATTAGTGCGACGACACGAATATGTTTTTTTTCTTTCAATTTTTGTTTTGCAATTTTTTTTGGGATTTTTTATTTTTGAAAATAAAGATCTACTCTAATTAGATACTAAATAGAAATAGTAGGAGCGATTTGAAGCACACCAAATTTATAGATATCATATAATAGTTGCATGTCTAATTAAATACTCGACAATAATAAAAAAATATTAGAACCACTAGAAAATTAATAAGAAAAATTATATCTATAGAAAGAGGGTACCAAGTAATAATTCTTGGTGACCTTTGAAATATATAAGGGAGTAGCAAAGGTTCACCAAAGGTGACCTTGGGAATGGTGGAGACGGAGTAAAAGCCGGAGATGACGGAGAGCAGGAGAGAGGAGACGGAGGAGGAGGAGGAAGGGGAGCCGAATGTCTGACGGGGGAGGGGGGAAATCTCTGGTTAAAAAAAACTTGGAAATTCGGTGGGGAGATCTTTTTATCCTCGGGGGAGGGGGGGGGGCGGCTACGTAGGGTGAGGGGATATGGACTGGGTAGTGGGAAAAAGATGGAGGGACAGCTGGAGTTCTTGTCGGAAGTCTTGGGTTCGTGGGATTTTTTAAAAAATAGAAAATAGGACTTCTGTTGGGATGTAGAGTAAGGGTGTTTTGAATTCCGTGGAAGGGAGAGGGGATTTAAGGAATTTTTTTAATAGGAGAGATAAAGTCGGTGGAGGGGAGCCCGTTGTGGGATTTGGTGGATGTTGTTGGAGTGAGGGTTTTTTACGTTGGACTGGCGAGGATAATAGGATTTAAAAATGGGTCTTCTAGAAAAAGTCTTGCTTATGTGTGTACGTGATTGCGTGTTGTGTGGGACTTTTGGAGAATATGTGTGGGTATGTGTTTGGTTGGTAGGAATAGTTGGAATTAGTTGATTCTAATTATGATTTAGGTGGGTCTAATTAAATCAAAGTGAGCCAAATTGGAACCTAAAGGGGAAATTGGGGTTAGGAAAGGGAAATTGACTTGGGGCTTAATTAGGTGGGTTTAGGAATAGATTTATTTGGTGGTGGATGGGTTCATGGGTTTATTTCTCTTCCTCTTTTCTCCCTTTACTTCCTCTATTGTTCTTTGGCTTCCTGGATCTTTTCTTCTCATTCCTCTACCATTTTTTTTTTTTTTCATCCACACATGGACCTGCAATCATAACATAAGACATTATAGCATAAATAAGTCCATAATGCACATTATTTATTAATAAGCAACTAAATATGATGCAAATGCAAACTATGCATGAAATGAATGTAATATTTATAACCATCCTAGAAATCTATCCTAATCTAGGCATTTTAGAACTTATGGTTGCTACACAATTATATCCCCATGCCTAAACTTTGCTAGTCCCTAGCAGATGTAAGAATGAAAAACGAATGCAAAGTGTATGATAAATGCTATTTACAACTCGGCCCTCAAAGAATTGCTTATTCCTTTATCAAGGGTTTGACAGTAGATTTCTTCTTGTTTTCTTTCAAAAATCTAGAAATCCAGTTGATGTGAAAGTGTAGTGATAGTAGCCTAAGCAATAAATCCAAGTAAAAAGCCAACTCACACTTAAAGTCCATACTTGACTCTTGGTAAAAATTCTATTGGGATAGGCAAACTTCTTCCGTCGGAGATATAAATAATCTGAAATTTCTAACCCAGTTTTTTAGCTTAAGTAGAAGATGTTTGAGTCAAACAACTTTATATTTGGTGGCTCACACTCATCTAGCACTACATAAAGACTAATACTACAAAATCTAGATCTCTAGACTATCAAACAAGTCAACCTAGAGAGAAGCTCAAAACTGTGCTCCCTTTTTGTTCCTTTGTACTCTCTCTCTCTCTCTCTTCGAGCTCACAATATACTAGATTGTGTAAATGCACTCAATATTTGGCGGTCTCACATGGCATTAACACTTTAATAAATTCTGATAACCCTACAACTAAGTCAGAATTTCAGCAAGTATTCGGGCGGTCAGAAATACAAAAAAGTAGGTATGAGTCATATTTGGTGTATCGCAAATGGTAGTGGGTATTGTTGCCTCAACGAAATTATTCGCTCTCACCTCTCAAAGTTGTTTATTTCATCAGAAGAGCCCTTATCCGTAAGAGGGGAGGGAGGATCATTCCTAAGTGCAAGATCCAAATCCATGCACCCTAGAATGATAAGGACACTTTCTTTCTAGAACTTAAAATTAGATCCATTTAGTTATGGAATAGAGTTTAGGTTGGCAGTTATGGTAGATGCAGAGGAATTAACTGGAAAATAAAGGAAATGAACCAAATATATGCTCAGAATCAAGTAAACTGAATAATACAATTATTAATATTTAGTCTTTGGATAATAAACATTAACATTATAAAGGGCAATCTTAAGAAATGATAAATAACTATTGAAAACAATCATGTAAGTTATTAAGCCATCTTTGGATTAACTTAACTATCCACATGAAACCTAATAATTCAATAGAAAATTTATCATTAAATGTGTACATATGCATTCAAGCATGAGGCAATTCACCTTTGAGTTAAGTGCCTCATACAAGAATACAACATACACAGTCGCTTTAATGTTTTAAATAAGCTGGCACAAGAAGCAACCCCTTTATCAAGAATTACTAAATGTGACAAAATATTTAATATATTAAAACCAAGTACTAATGTTTATGCCAAACGATTCATGATAATATATATAAAACATCCCTTATAACACGTATGTACCAGTACCAAATTCTAGCACTGGTAGCTGTTTCATTTATGTATTGGTACTCAAGTACCCAATGGGTACGGATTTCACTGATCCAATTGTCCCAAGTCCTTTTGAGTACCGATACCCATGATAAGTACTGGTATTCATAAGGTACAGTTTCTTAGAAACTGTAACTCATGTGTATCGGTACAAAGCTTCATGTACCGGTACCTGATGAGAGACTCATCATGATCTTTAAATACCCCTAATTAACTAATCTTCCTAGTTAATTAGCTAAGAATATAAGTACATATAGGTTAATTATAAAATAAGGGATATATAGTAAAGGATCATAAAATAAGTTAAAAATACTATTTTATCATTCAAATAATATTATTAAAAATTTGGTTAATAACTGGACTCAAGATCTTATCGATCATTCCTCTAATTAATAGATTAACTAACTTAAGCACAATATATACATAAGTATGTAATAACTTAAGTAATCTTATCTAATTTAATAAATTAACCTGAAAAGGTCAAAAATGTAAATTCAAGGTGTAAATATAATAATTACCTTATTTATAATTATATATAAAAAGTTGAAAAAGATCTAAATTAAAATAAGCCTTCAAAACCTGAGTTTACATTTAGATCCTTATTACTCATTTCAATCGGGTCCTTAATTCTCATATAGGTCCTTAAGTTTCATTGCATAAAGGTCCCTATCTTCTTCTTCTTCTTCCTTCAACCGGTTGAACGGCTGACGACAGAGGGTGCCTCCACCACTCGATCACCGCACATCCGATGTCGCTTCACCTTCTCCAAGCTCCTGGAGCTTGCGCTCACCATCCCATTTTCATCCATCGGTCTGGATGATACTTTTATCCTAATTTTAGGTGGAAGTTAACCTCACCGTCGTCGGAGACGATGCTGGTGCTTAACCTCCTCTAGCTCCTCACACGTCCAGACTCTACCACCCTCTTCATCGCCATCAACTATAAATAGCCCCTCACCCCCTCGATTTCTGGCAAGTTGGCTCCCTTCCCTCTTCTTCACTGTAGCCGACACAATAGGCTATTTTTCTACAACTCTGACGACCTTCCACATCATCCTCCGACTTTCTATGTTCATCTCGACCAGCTCAGGGACTTCACCGAGGTCTGCCGCATCCTTGGACAAAAGCATTGACCAAGGAGTACCTCTGCTTCATCTATTTTCGCTCATCGGAGATCTTCCTCAATACCCTCTAATTTCATCCTCCGTCATGAGAGTTCGATGGAGTCCCTTTACCTCCTTCGTCCAGGTAACAGTAGGTAGGAGTAGGAGTAGGAATAGTCTAGATAGTTGTTAGGTAGTTAATGTAGCTTAATGTCTGTTACGAATGCGGCTTCAAGATGTTTTTTTTAAGACGTCTGGGAGGTGGCCTAGACGTCTGACCAGACGTCTGGAACCCCTTCCAGACGTCTGGGATTTAATTTCTGCGGCGTACGGGGTTGCGTCTACGCGCATGCACGCGCAGACCTGCAACTGCCACTCTCTTCCCTCTTTTTCCCTCTCTCCTCCTGCAAGGCGCAATGCTCTCTCTCTCTCCCCCCGCGCGGCCTTAAAAAGGCCCTCGCCCTCTCCCTCACCCTCATCTCCTTCGTGTCCCTCTTCTTCTTCTCCCAGCCGGTGCGAGAGCGAGCGAGCGGCAGCAGCAGCGGCCGCGACAAGTGTGCGGGAGGAGGTGTTGCGTGAGGGAGGAGACGCTCGACCGTGAGGGCTCGAGCTTGCCGGGGAAGCTAGAGCCGGCCGGCAGGGGAGCAGCGGGCGTGGAGTGTCGCGGAGGGGCTGCTATAGCTCGAGCAGCAGGCGGACGGGGCGCGTCACGGCCGTGCATCGCGGACGGAGACCGAGAGGAGCTTTGATTCTGGAAATTTTTCCAGAATCAGACGTCTGGGCTTACAACCAGACGACGGTGAAGACGTCTGAAGGATTGTCCAGACGTCTGACAGGTAAGATATTTCGTCTTCTTCCTTTTTTCGCGCGTACGGCCATGCAGCCGTCCGCCGCGCCTTCGTCTGCGACCCGTTGTACTGGGAATGGGTATGGGTGCGTGCAGGTTCTGCTCGGGAGGGCGTGAGACTCGCCATCAAACGTGAATCGGACGTCTAGTTGCAGTGCCAGACAACGGAGAGGACTTCCAGACATCCGGGTTGACCATCGGACGTCTGGGAACTAAGCCAGACGCCCCCGCAGGCTTCTGGACGTCTGAGGGACTACACAGAACGAAGGTACCATCTAACCCACATTTTAAGATGTCTGGAAGAGGTTCCAGACGTTTGATTTTGGACTGTTTCGTAATTTTCGACTCGTTTAGGGCCCGTTCGGAGTCCGTTTTCTGCGTTTCGAGTTGCGTTCTTCCCAGAATAAAATCCTCTACCCGTTTACAGTAATTATATACTGTTCTAAGAAACTCCTTGTGTTTGATCCTTGTGTTAGGACCCTGTTCCATTGTAGTGTCGGGGGTTGCAGAGGCACGCGGGATTTCCGACCATGCCCCCAGTACTCCCGTTGTAGCTGGTAGAGTGGCTTTCAAAATTATTAGCATAATTTGTTACAATTATGGAACAATTAATAGAACCTAGGTGAAACGTCGGTTTGGATTTGAGGGTTTTGGTTTTGTTATAACGTTGTAGTAAAGCCGGTTATTACCAACATTTCAAATATAAATTTTTTTTTTACTCGGAAAATGAAAGAGTTCCCGAGGTCGAACTCAGGGAGCAAGTCGTATTCTAGAGATATACATGTTTCTTTTACAAAATAAAGAAAGAGAGAGGGAAAGAATTTGTTGTTCTTTTCGTTTTCTCCTCGTGATGTTCTTCTTTCTTTCTTTTCTTCAGATCTCCTTCTTCTTCTTTGTTCTGCAGAGGAGATGTTCCTCTTCAGATCTCCTTCTTCTTCTTCCTTGGTTTCTGTCTTGGCCTCTCTTCTTCTTTTTTTTTCTGCAGTCTCTTCTGTGAATGTTTCTTCTTCCTTTCTTTCTTCAGATCTCCTTCTTCTTCTTCCTTATGGCTGCAGAGCTTCTACCTTCAGCTACTAAGTCTTCCTTTCTTCTTCTTCTGCTTTGGCCGTTGCTCTTCTTTTCTTTCTTTCTTCAGCCTGCCTTCTTTCCTGCTCTGGCTGCTGACCTTCCGTCGTCTGACCCGGTGCTTCGACGACTTAACTATGCATTTGCTACAGTGCAGCTCCTTCTTCTTCGCCTGCACTTCTTCTTCCGCGGGTCTTCTTCTTCGCCTGCACACTTCAGAGTTTCTCGTCAGAAGCAAAACCTACTCTACCCTCCCCCCCCCCCCCCCCCGCGTCTCTCTTTCTCTCTGAAACCACTCTTGGGAAAGCTCTCCCAGAGCTACCGGGTAACCGGGTTCGGATCAGGCCCGGGTCCAGGCCCACCGGCGTGCGTGGTGGGCGAGGAGTGCAGGTCAGTCGAGTCGGGTCGGTTCGGGTCAGGTCCGCGGGGCGTGAGCGCGGACGAGACCGGGTAACCGGGCGGGTGAAGGGGACCTCACCCCGTGTACTGAGGCAGTAAGGCTACTGCACTTTTGCATCTTATGTCGCTGCGGCTCTTCAGGCGTTTCCGAGGTGGGACTAAACGGCCCACCTCAATTGCGCGCCCGCAGCGGGGAATTCAGCAGGAGATGGCAGCGTCACGCGGAGTTTTCTTCCTCAGCTGCGAACCTGGTGTTTTGCCAAAACTCCTCGCAAGGCCTGGGAGTGAATCTGGGCTTGGCGCTGAGCGTGGCGCGCCTGTAGCTGCAGGCGGAAGCAGGTCCTCCTGCGCGTCAATGGCGGCGGAGGTCGGGTGGCCTGTCCACAAGAAAACGGCCTCTCGGCCTAATCAGAGAGTGCCAGGAGCTTCGCCAGGGTGCGGCGAAGCTCGTGTGGGTGGTGGCGAGGCGCGGGGCGGCGTGCGAGGGCTGCCCTAGGTCGGACTGTGGGTCGGAGGATGGGTCTGTTCGGTGGAGTTGCAGAGGGTGATGTGGGGGAAGTGGTAGGGCGGAGATTGATCAGGGTGAGGAGGCGGAGGTCCTGCGGTGGTTGGCGAGCCGTGTGGGTCGCTGAGGTGATGGGAGCGGCTCGTCGGAGGGTGGTCGGAGACGAAGGGGGTGAAGGTGGTCAGGGTCGGTCGAGGGCTTAATTGACTAAATTGAAAGCGGGGAAAGAAAGAGGAGAAGAAGGGGAGTAGCTCTAGCTTACTTGCAGGGACGAAAGGGGAGGAACAGGGCGACAGTCGTATCGACTGTCGCCGGAGAAGACGATGCTCAGGGAAAGGGGCGGCGGCGAGCAGAGAGCCGGAGAGGCGCCAGCTGGGTGCGGCGTGGCGCGGGAAGAGCGGGGGAGGAAGTCTCTGCTGCTGGTATTGCGGCAGAGCGAAGAGGTGGAGGGGGAGGAAACCGCCGGAGCTGGTGAGCGTCTGCCGGAGGAAGAAGAGAAGAAAGTTGGGGATTTTCTCCGTCAGATCCAGGCTGCCCTGGTCGGTGGAGCAGCGGGGGGTATTTATAGGGATGAAACAGGGAGGAAGGCGGAGGGAGACGACGTGTCTCCCTCGCCGGAGAATGGTCGGAAACACGAACCCATACCGTCCGTGCGTTCGCACGGCCTGTATGGTGGGCTACAATGACCAGGGGGGTGCCCCTGCGACGGCTGACGACGCAGGGCACCCCCGGTTTACTTGCCAGGTCCCCCACCTCACCCTGCGCGGCGCCATGCTCCGCGCAAGGTCGCCGGAGCATGGTGCTGGCAGGGTTTTGCAGGAGGGACCTGATTGCAAAGAACGAAGGAGAGTTAGGGGCCAAAATGCGAGGGTTCAAAAGTTGAGGGTCAAAGAGTAAATATACGAGGACCAAAGTGTAAAGTCGGTCAAGGAGGTTTCTTCTTAGGCTCAAGTTTTTATACATGACTAATTAGGACCTAAGGAATCTGATGGTGAATTTCATTTTCATCTTAAACCTTGTTCGACCGGTCAATTTGCGCAAAAACCCAAATTAAGTTATTAATTGGGCATGGTTCTCAATGTAGGTCAAAATGGGTTCTAAAGGCCAAATTGAAGGTTCTAAACCCTAGAGATTATTTTTCTATGAATTTTAGAGGGTTTATTCTATTTTTACTTTGCCTCGAACCTTGTGAATTGAAGTGGGTTGCTTTAGGGTTACAGATTTATCATTTAGTTTCTTGGAATTGCTGTAGCCCTTGCTAGATCACTTTTATTCTTATTAAGCTGCTTTGACCTATGTTTGGGCCCTGAATTACCCTGTATGCAGATTATACTGGTGAAATTGCATTTTTACCCCTTATGACTTGTTTTCTCCTTAAACTCAGAATTCTCTGAGTTAAGCCTTTCCTTGAGTTATGTAGGAGCTTTTATCCTTTGTATTGGGTCAAAATGAGCTAGTTATGGCTCATGATGAGGTTCTCATCATACCCCCATGCCTAGCTTTTGCTAGTCCCTTAGCAAAAACTTAAGGTTTCAACCCTTGTTCTAGACCATGAAGTTTCTAATGGTTTTAGATAAGTGCCCTTTTTTATTTGAGCATAGATTAGGTTAGAATGCTGACCATAGGCTTAAAAGGTACTCTAGTACCAATCAAGATCCAAATCTGTCTAGCCTTAGCCTCAGTCTTTTAGCAAAGGTTTTTAAGGCCCACAAGAACTAACCTAAGGTTTATTGGACTTCGTGGTTAAAGCACCCGTGCTTGAAATGATTTTAGCCCTGGCTCAGTTCGCAGTGCGTTTTGTAAGAGAGAGATAGAAAGTTTTTCTGTTTGGAGAGTTTTCTCTCTCTTTTTCTTTTTAGTTCTAGCCTAGGATTGGCTTTTCAACACGGTCTGTATCAGATTCCTTGCTCCCATCATCAATCCTCAAGGGTTCCTGGCGATCGATGCTTCGAGATAGCACCGCCCATGGCAACCCCCGGAACCCTGGCTATTGAGATTTCGAGATAATCCCATCCACGGTATTCCGTGGCCGAATCCAGACCCTGGCAATTGACACTTCGAGATAATGCCATCCATGGAATCTGAACCAGCAGAGTGCTTACATGCCCCCCGTAGGATATGTAAATATCCTAAGAGACAAGCACCGAGGAGATGATATTTTGTTACGCATCTTCGAGGGGATTTCCCGCCTCTCTGCGCTGGGAACTCGTCCAAATCAACTTGTGTTGATCGGCCGCTCCTATTCTAGGTGTTCTTTTCAGATTTTTGCGACGCTTCTGCGTGATTCTGATTTTTACGCTTACTGAACCAGGCTGTGTGTGAGATTAGGGTGCTTAGGTTACTGAGTCCCGTAAACCAAAAATTAGTTAACGAGGCCGAATACTCCCTAAGCCTTAGACCTAATACTTCAGCTTTTCATTTTCCTCAACCTCTTGAGGAGTGTCCAGATCTTAATGGGTACTAAGAGTCTATTCAAGAATGCCTAAGGTTTGCATTCTTTACTAATCTTATTGTGCACTTTTCTTGAATGAGGTCTAGAACTTAGGTTAATTCCTTAGTTCCTTACTAATGACTATCACTTTTTCTCATAATTTTGTGCTCCTTTTTCATTTTGTTTCTTTTCTCCTTCACAAAATTTTCTTCTCCTCTTTTCCTCTTATTCTTTTTCGAAAAAATTTTTTTAATTTTTATGGTGTTTTTGGCATATGTGAATTTTTTTGTTTGAAACCTTTTCTTACAAGTTTTTGTACTTTCATACCCCCCCATGCCTAAGATTTGCAATGTCCTCATTGTAACCTAGGGGGTCTTAGTTCATTCCTTAAGACAGAAATTTGGATGAGTGAATGGGTCGGGTTGAATTTTTGCGGACGATTTCAAATCCCAGATGCAAACATCTGAGTTGGGGTCGGCTGTCTACAAGGGTGAACTTCGAGTGCTGAAAGGTGTCAGAACAAGTTTCAGGTTTTCAAAGAGAATGACGGGCTGCCTCCCGTTAAGCGCTGAGTTTTACGCCATCGGCTGGGCGCAATAAGCTCAAGGGGAAAGGAGGATATAAGATGCCTCAGCCAAATCAGTAGAAGTTACATCAATGAACGGCTTGAGTCTCTGACCGTTCACGATGAAAGGTTCAGAATCGTGGCTGAGTGGACTGATTTCGATTGCTCCATTTCCAAAAACCTGTCGGACCAAATATGGTCCGACCCACTTAGATCTCAGTTTTCCTGGGAAGAGTTTGAGTCGGGCATCAAAGAGTAGGACCTTTTGACCAGGATGAAAGATCTTTCTCGAGATGTGTTTGTCGTGGAAGGCTTTAACCCGCTCCTTGTAGATTTGCGAGTTCTCGTACGCGTCTATGCGTAATTCATCGATCTCGCTGATTTGGAGTTTTCTGTGGGTCCCAGCCTTAGAAAGATCCAGATTACAGTTCCGTACTGCCCAATAGGCTTTATGCTCCAGTTCGACGGGAAGGTGGCATGCCTTTCCGTACACCAGTCTAAAGGGAGACATGCCTAATTGGGTCTTGTGGGCGGTCCTATAGGCCCACAATGCTTCCGGAAGTCGAGACGACCAGTCCTTCCTGTCAGGTCGAACAGTGACTTGCAGGATTTTCTTGATCTCCCGATTAGACAGCTCAGCTAGACCATTAGTTTGGGGGTGGTAAGGAGTAGAGATTCGGTGAGACACCCCGTATTTGGTCATCAGTGACCTAAACTGAGCATTTGTGAAATGGGTCCCCCCATCAGAGATTATTGCACGAGGAATCCCGAACCTTGAGAAAATGTGTTGATGAATGAATTTGAGAACGATTTTGTGATCACAGGTTCGGGTCGGTATGGCTTCGATCCATTTGGACACGTAGTCCACAGCCAACAGAATGTATTTGAAACCATCCGAAACAGGAAAGGGGCCCATAAAATCAATCCCCCAAACATCAAAGATTTCGCATACTAGAATCGGTTGCATAGGCATCATGTCGCGATGGCTCATGTTGCCCAAAGTCTGGCAACGACTGCATGCCTTGCAATGACTGTATGCGTCTTTGAACAGTGTGGGCCAGTAAAAGCCGCACTGGAGGACTTTTGATGCGGTTTTATGCCCGGCAAAATGGCCACCGCATGCCTGGTCATGGCAGAAAGAGAGGATATTGTTGACTTCCCCTTCCGGGACACATCTCCGGATGATCTGATCGGCACCTATGCGGAAGAGGTACGGGTCTTCCCAAATGTAATACTTGGCATCGGAGCGTAATTTGTCTTTCTTGGCCTTCGGCCAATCGGACGGGGTCTGATGAGATGCCAAGTAATTTACAATATTAGCAAACCATGGAAGGCTAGTACCAATAGTCAGCAGGTGCTCATCGGGAAAATGCTCAGTGATGGGTCCGGAAGGGTCTATTATTTCAGAAGGAAGACGGGACAAGTGATCAGCTACCACGTTTTGTTTTCCCGCTTTATCGCGAATCTCGAGGTCAAATTCTTGCAACAGCAAGATCCATCGGATCAATCGAGGTTTCGCGTCCTTCTTTGCAAGGAGATGCCTCACAGCCGTGTGATCCGAGTATATGATGACATGGGAACCCAGAAGGTATGATCTGAACTTCTCTAGGGCAAATACTACAGCTAGCAGCTCTTTCCAGTAACCGTATAGTTACGCTGAGCCTCATCGAGTGTTTTGCTGGCGTAGTAAATGACCACAGGTTTCTTGTCATTTTTATGCCCCAAAACCGCTCCTACAGCGAAGTCGGATGCATCACACATGATCTCAAAGGGTTGAGACCAATCAGGGGACTGTAGGATCGGGGCTTGGGTGACTCGGTCACGCAGGATTTCAAATGCTTGAGTGCATTCCTTGGAGATTTCGAAGGGAACATCCTTGGAGAGAAGAGTGGTCAGGGGGCGTGCGATTTTTGAAAAATCAGGGATAAATCGTCGATAAAAACCGACATGCCCTAAAAAGGATCGGATGTCCCTGATCGAGCTAGGCATAGGAAGGTGAGAAATCAGATTAACCTTAGCTCGATCCACTTGGATACCTTTCTTCAAAATTGAGTGTCCCAGGACAATTCCCTCAGGCACCATGAAATGGCTCTTTTCCCAGGAAAGAACCAAATTCACGTCGATGCACCGCCTGAGTATCTGGACCAAGTGTTGGAGGCAATCGTCGAATGATGCTCCGAAAACTGAAAAGTCATCCATGAAGACTTCCAGATAATCACCTACCATATCTGAGAATATGGCAAGCATGCATCGCTGAAAAGTAGCGGGTGCATTGCAAAGACCGAAAGGCATCCTTCGGAAAGCGTATGTTCCGAAGGGGCAGGTGAACGTGGTCTTTTCTTGGTCCTCAGGATGGATTGCCACCTGGTTATAACCGGAGTACCCGTCAAGAAAGTAGAAGAACCTATTTCCCGCTAGTTTTTCGAGAATTTGATCAATGAAGGGTAGTGGGAAATGATCCTTCTTCGTGGAGGAATTGAGTCGACGGTAATCTATACAGACTCTCCACGAGTTGGCTAATCGGGTAGGAATGATTTCTCCGGTCTCAGTCGTTATAGTGGTGAGTCCTGCCTTCTTAGGCACGACCTGAATTGGGCTCACCCAACGACTATCGGAGATCGGGTAGATGATCCCGGCATCTAACCACTTGATGATCTCCTTTTTCACGACCTCCTGCAGATTGGGGTTTAAGCGTCTCTGCATTTCACGAGAAGGTCGTGTGCCCTCTTCTGAATAGATATGATGAGTACAATAAGAGGGACTTATTCCAGTCAAATCATCGAGAGTCCATCCGATGGCTCTTCGATGTTGCTGGAGGACAACAATCAGACTGGTTTCCTTTTCAGGACTGAGGTTGGAATTGATGATCACAGGAAGGGTCTGATTAGAACCCAAAAAGATGTATTTTAAGTGAGCAGGAAGGGGTTTCAGTTCGAGGATGGGGTTTTCAGCAGCAGCGGGTGGTTCAGTATAGATGTGAGGTTTAAGGGTGGGAGTTACTGGGTTGTTCATATCTGGATTCAACTCCTCTGTTTGCGGGTCAAGATCCTTCTGTGGTTGATGAGGCACAATCGAGTCACTCTGGAGGTGTGATTCATCAACCAAAGTCTTGATGTCACAAACTTGCTCGATGACGCCGCAATTAATTCCTTGTTGGGCCTTAAATATATCAATTTTCAGTGTTTGATCTCCAAACTTAAGCTCTATTTGGCCCTCCTCACAACTGATGTTGGCTCTAGCAGTAGCCAAGAAAGGTCTCCCTAGAATGATTGGTGTATCCCTAGGGTTCTCAGGTGCATCCATGTCTAAGACTATAAAGTCCACTGGAAAATAGAAATCCCGCACTCTCACGATAACATCCTCGAGAATCCCTTTTGGTGACTTTATAGATCGATCTGCTAATTGTAATGTCACCTCGGTTGGTTTCAGCTCAGATTCTTCTAGATGGTCCAGTAAGGATGTGGGTATCAGATTTATAGATGCACCCAAGTCTAACAATGCTCTATCAAATTGGGTACCACCTATCTTACAGGAGATCAGGGGAGTTCCAGGATCTTTTGCCTTGGGCGGGAGTCTACTAAGGATTACAGAGCTGGCTTGCTCTGACAGAACAATTGGGCTCCCTCCCTTGGTTCGCGGCTTACGCTGGGGTGTACATAAATTTTTTAGAAATCGTGCGTAAGCTGGTACGTGGCGGATTGCATCCATCAAGGGGATGTTTATGTGGACCTGCTCAAAGAGCTTGACCAGGTCCTCCTCAGGGGCCACGGGTTTGGTGGTCTTCTTTCCCTTGGTCAGGGCCTCGGGAAACGGGATCTTGGTTGGTTCCTCTAGGATAGGTCCAGGTTGTAGATCTGGAACAGCGGTACCTTGGATAACTATCCTAGGGTCATGGTTATCAGGCTGGGAGTGGTTTGGATAATGCGGGTCTTGAGTTGTCTTACCACTACGTGTTGTTACAGAATTTAATCCGGCCTGATTTTGGTTTGGGTTTGGTAGGAGGGGTGGCTGCTGCTGAAATCCCGCACGAGAAGTTGAGGCATCCATCTCGTCTGGAGATGGAGCAGTGGGGGCCTGATAAATCCATTGAGCGTGGCCTAAATTTGGATTCATAACGCGCTTCTGGGTTGGCACGTTATTTGGGTTAGGAAGGGGTTGGGAAGGGAGTGTGCCTGGCTGGCGAGAATTTGCCAACTGGGCCAGTTGAGTTTTAACTTCAGTAAGCTCGTCCTTGTGCTATTTTTGAATGGCCGCATTCGATTTTTGAATGTCAGCCAGAGTCTGAAGGATTAAGGACATTTGATCTTGATTTGGCCCTGATGGATAAGTAGGGTTGGGCCGAGGCTGAGGCGGCTGGTAGTGATGAGAGGGCTGTGGGCGGGACTGAAAAGGTGGTCTTTGGGTTTGGGAATTTCCCGCCCACTGAAAATTGGGATGGTTTCGCCATCCAGGGTTGTAAGTGTTGGAGAATGGGTCGTTCTGGATGGCGTTGAGGTCCTCGCAGGTCTGAGGAACCTCCTGAGAATCAGGGAAAGGAGGAATGGAGTTCCCCCGGCTGGTGAAGAAAGGATCGGATGATCTTCCAGTCCAAGAATCAGATGGGGATGGATATGGATCCATCCCAAGGGAGGATCGGTGGAGGATGTTTTGCACAGTCTCCTGTGTGGAAGGAGGTTGTGCAAAGGAGTTACGCGCAGAGGTGGCTCGCTGCAAGTGCTGAGTCAGCTCATCCACCTTCTTTTCAATGATTGAGACCTTGTCCAATCGACTGGCCATTAATTCCAGGTCGACTGATGCGGACAGGCCCTGCGTCTCATGTGCTCCCTTAAGATTCGTCGCTGCGCGGGTATTCGTCCTGTCGAATAATCCCATGGAGTCATTGTTGATGGAGTTCTCACACATGTTTTCGAGAATCTCCCATACGGTGTCTTCATGTTGACCCATGATGTTTCCTCCGCAAGTTGCATTGACGAAAAGGCGGATGTCCTCACGGAGTCCCTGGTAAAAAGATTGGACTTGTTCCCATTTAGGAACTCCGTGATGGGGGCACTTTCTCATGAGATCCTGAAAACGATCCCATGCCTCATGGAGAGGTTCTCCTGATTGTTGAGTGAAGTGTGTAATCTGATGGCGCAAGGCGTTGGTCCGACCAACGGGAAAGAACTTTTTCAAAAACTCGGATTGAAGTTCTTCCCAAGTGTTGATCGGCCGGGTCTGAGTTTGATACCAATGGGCGGCCTTGTCCATAAGAGAAAAGGAGAACATCTTCATGAGAAGAATATCCCGATTTTGAGCATCTGATCCAAAAGTGTGGGCCAGATGCTTTAGCTGTTTGATGTGTTGGAAGGGATCTTCAGAATTAAGCCCATGGAATTTAGGTATAGCATGAATCATGTTGGGCTTTAGTTCGGAATCAGGTCCTCCAATCGGGATTCTGACTCGAGGCTCAATGGCCACCGCAGCAGGATTGTAGTGGTCCCGCATCATAGGACGCTGTGGTGGGTGCACGAAGTTTTGGAAGAGGTCATTGAGTCGCTGGAGCTGGTGTTCCAGATTATTTTCTTCCTCAACTGGCTGAGCCATGATGGGGGAAGAAGAAGAACTTGGTTCTGAATCAGAAGAGAGAATAATGTGAGGGTGTTGCTGCACAAATACGGGCGTCGAGGCTTGGCCTTGACGAGAGCGAATTTCTAATGGAGGTCTTAAGGGTGGTCTTAGGGACCTCCTTCCGTACATGCACAGTTGGGAGAGGTAAGTTTAGAAGGTGCTGGACCCAATCAAGACACCCAAAAATGTGTTGGGTGACTATAGAGGTGCAGGGCAGATGGACCCCTTGATCAGAAAGATCGTCCACCTGAGAATTACCTGGGCAGCCAGAGAGGGAGAGTCCCGCGAAGACCCCTACACGGTAGAGCGTCCCCACGGGTTACAGGGTTTCCCCCACCCGACCTCTCTTGTCACTGCGGTTCCAGGTAGACCAGAATGGGGATCTTGACCTCTTAAGTCTACCAATTTTAAGATCAGGGTGCTTAAGGTTTCACTTGAACTTTAATCTTTTTAAGTGCAAAGAGTGACCTAATTTAAGGTTGGTTGACCCAAGGGGTCAACTTTACCTATTGTTTTCTTTAAGAGCTTTTAGGTCCTGTCTTTTAGGGTTCAAGTGTTTAGAGAGAGCCAATTATTTAGGATTTTTCTTGTTAATTATTTTCAATCAATGGCTTGGGCACACCTCTTTTGGATTTCCTCAATTCTTGATTAAGGGGTGTGTCTCTACTGAAATCCTAATGTTTGACCTTATGTTGGCTCTACTTGGTCCATTTAACTCTTTGTTGGGCAATTAGGGCTCAAGCAAGAATGTGTTAGCCCTTAAATACCCTTGATAGTGTGCAGGAGTGATGAGTTGAAAACATGCAACTCTTTATGGTTACTAAGTATGGAAGACAGGTTAGCCCTATATTGCTTGTTCTTTTCTTTTCTTCCTCTTTAGAGTTTAGGGGTTAATAGTGAGAGGAAAAATTTACCTGTCTTCGGAGTGGTTGTCGTGTGGTTGCTTGTCTTCTTGAGTTCCTGTAGCTGCACAAAAGAGAGGAGATTATCAGAAATTAAAAGAAACAGGAATGTTTACCTCTAGAATAGCCGTTGCTCCCCGGCAGCGGCGCCAAAATGAAACGTCGGTTTGGATTTGAGGGTTTTGGTTTTGTTATAACGTTGTAGTAAAGCCGGTTATTACCAACATTTCAAATATAAATTTTTTTTTTACTCGGAAAATGAAAGAGTTCCCGAGGTCGAACTCAGGGAGCAAGTCGTATTCTAGAGATATACATGTTTCTTTTACAAAATAAAGAAAGAGAGAGGGAAAGAATTTGTTGTTCTTTTCGTTTTCTCCTCGTGATGTTCTTCTTTCTTTCTTTTCTTCAGATCTCCTTCTTCTTCTTTGTTCTGCAGAGGAGATGTTCCTCTTCAGATCTCCTTCTTCTTCTTCCTTGGTTTCTGTCTTGGCCTCTCTTCTTCTTTTTTTTTCTGCAGTCTCTTCTGTGAATGTTTCTTCTTCCTTTCTTTCTTCAGATCTCCTTCTTCTTCTTCCTTATGGCTGCAGAGCTTCTACCTTCAGCTACTAAGTCTTCCTTTCTTCTTCTTCTGCTTTGGCCGTTGCTCTTCTTTTCTTTCTTTCTTCAGCCTGCCTTCTTTCCTGCTCTGGCTGCTGACCTTCCGTCGTCTGACCCGGTGCTTCGACGACTTAACTATGCATTTGCTACAGTGCAGCTCCTTCTTCTTCGCCTGCACTTCTTCTTCCGCGGGTCTTCTTCTTCGCCTGCACACTTCAGAGTTTCTCGTCAGAAGCAAAACCTACTCTACCCTCCCCCCCCCCCCCCCCCCGCGTCTCTCTTTCTCTCTGAAACCACTCTTGGGAAAGCTCTCCCAGAGCTACCGGGTAACCGGGTTCGGATCAGGCCCGGGTCCAGGCCCACCGGCGTGCGTGGTGGGCGAGGAGTGCAGGTCAGTCGAGTCGGGTCGGTTCGGGTCAGGTCCGCGGGGCGTGAGCGCGGACGAGACCGGGTAACCGGGCGGGTGAAGGGGACCTCACCCCGTGTACTGAGGCAGTAAGGCTACTGCACTTTTGCATCTTATGTCGCTGCGGCTCTTCAGGCGTTTCCGAGGTGGGACTAAACGGCCCACCTCAATTGCGCGCCCGCAGCGGGGAATTCAGCAGGAGATGGCAGCGTCACGCGGAGTTTTCTTCCTCAGCTGCGAACCTGGTGTTTTGCCAAAACTCCTCGCAAGGCCTGGGAGTGAATCTGGGCTTGGCGCTGAGCGTGGCGCGCCTGTAGCTGCAGGCGGAAGCAGGTCCTCCTGCGCGTCAATGGCGGCGGAGGTCGGGTGGCCTGTCCACAAGAAAACGGCCTCTCGGCCTAATCAGAGAGTGCCAGGAGCTTCGCCAGGGTGCGGCGAAGCTCGTGTGGGTGGTGGCGAGGCGCGGGGCGACGTGCGAGGGCTGCCCTAGGTCGGACTGTGGGTCGGAGGATGGGTCTGTTCGGTGGAGTTGCAGAGGGTGATGTGGGGGAAGTGGTAGGGCGGAGATTGATCAGGGTGAGGAGGCGGAGGTCCTGCGGTGGTTGGCGAGCCGTGTGGGTCGCTGAGGTGATGGGAGCGGCTCGCCGGAGGGTGGTCGGAGACGAAGGGGGTGAAGGTGGTCAGGGTCGGTCGAGGGCTTAATTGACTAAATTGAAAGCGGGGAAAGAAAGAGGAGAAGAAGGGGAGTAGCTCTAGCTTACTTGCAGGGACGAAAGGGGAGGAACAGGGCGACAGTCGTATCGACTGTCGCCGGAGAAGACGATGCTCAGGGAAAGGGGCGGCGGCGAGCAGAGAGCCGGAGAGGCGCCAGCTGGGTGCGGCGTGGCGCGGGAAGAGCGGGGGAGGAAGTCTCTGCTGCTGGTATTGCGGCAGAGCGAAGAGGTGGAGGGGGAGGAAACCGCCGGAGCTGGTGAGCGTCTGCCGGAGGAAGAAGAGAAGAAAGTTGGGGATTTTCTCCGTCAGATCCAGGCTGCCCTGGTCGGTGGAGCAGCGGGGGGTATTTATAGGGATGAAACAGGGAGGAAGGCGGAGGGAGACGACGTGTCTCCCTCGCCGGAGAATGGTCGGAAACACTAACCCATACCGTCCGTGCGTTCGCACGGCCGGTATGGTGGGCTACAATGACCAGGGGGGTGCCCCTGCGACGGCTGACGACGCAGGGCACCCCCGGTTTACTTGCCAGGTCCCCCACCTCACCCTGCGCGGCGCCATGCTCCGCGCAAGGTCGCCGGAGCATGGTGCTGGCAGGGTTTTGCAGGAGGGACCTGATTGCAAAGAACGAAGGAGAGTTAGGGGCCAAAATGCGAGGGTTCAAAAGTTGAGGGCCAAAGAGTAAATATACGAGGACCAAAGTGTAAAGTCGGTCAAGGAGGTTTCTTCTTAGGCTCAAGTTTTTATACATGACTAATTAGGACCTAAGGAATCTGATGGTGAATTTCATTTTCATCTTAAACCTTGTTCGACCGGTCAATTTGCGTAAAAACCCAAATTAAGTTATTAATTGGGCATGGTTCTCAATGTAGGTCAAAATGGGTTCTAAAGGCCAAATTGAAGGTTCTAAACCCTAGAGATTATTTTTCTATGAATTTTAGAGGGTTTATTCTATTTTTACTTTGCCTCGAACCTTGTGAATTGAAGTGGGTTGCTTTAGGGTTACAGATTTATCATTTAGTTTCTTGGAATTGCTGTAGCCCTTGCTAGATCACTTTTATTCTTATTAAGCTGCTTTGACCTATGTTTGGGCCCTGAATTACCCTGTATGCAGATTATACTGGTGAAATTGCATTTTTACCCCTTATGACTTGTTTTCTCCTTAAACTCAGAATTCTCTGAGTTAAGCCTTTCCTTGAGTTATGTAGGAGCTTTTATCCTTTGTATTGGGTCAAAATGAGCTAGTTATGGCTCATGATGAGGTTCTCATCACTAGGGCATTGCATGAATCCTAGGAATGAGAAACCAGATTGAATGATAGATCCTAGGGCATTGCATGAATCCTAGGAATGAGAAACTAGATTGAATGATAGATCCTACGGTATTGCATGAATCCTAGGACTGGAAAACTAGATTGAATGATAGATCCTAGGGTACGGCATGAATCCTAGGACTGGAAAACTAGTGATATGAATATAGATATTGCAGTCTTGGAAAAGTGGAAAGGAAATAATAGCTGCCTGTAAATTGATTTAACAGCTGCCTGTTATGAATAAATAAACATGATTGAGAACATGGGTTGTATGAACGTGAAACTGGAACGGTGAAACCTAAATGTGCTGAGTTAAAAGAGCTGGAATCCTACGAGGAATTAGGAGTAGAACTCCTGGAAAGAGAATGAAATGGAACTGAGAAAGAAAGATGTGGAAGTGTGTTGTCTCTTGGGTACGTAGTGCCAGGGGGAGCACCTGTTACCTGTTTAGTGCAGAGCAAAGCCAGCCACCCAAGGGACCCGGGGTTAGGTCTGGCCACTTTGTACTGACTTTTGGCCCTCGTGTACACAGTACCGAGGAGAGCTACTAGTGTAGAGCGAGTACTAGCTACCCCACGGGCCCCGGGGTGCTGCTAGCTCACCTACACGGACTTGTTAGGCCCACTGGGCAAACCAGGGTAGTCAGGAGAGGGTGCGCAGACTGTGGAGGGGCAAGACCCCTATTTAGTTACTGTGGAGGGGCTGGACCCCTGTTACTGAGAGGGCTCTGCCCTATACTGGTTCCGTGATGTGCTTTGGGGTGCACCCATTAACGGAAACGACTGACCACGTGCCAGTACGGGGTAGCCACCCGTGCATTTATCGCGCGTGCCGTAGTCACCGTTACGTCTGTCAGCGACCTTGGGGTGGTTGACTGAGGGTAGGACCACCACGGGGGACTCTCCCGGCCAAGAGAGCATCACGTGTTACCTCTACTTTTCGGAAAAAAATGCAATCAAGATCGTTCCCACGAGGAACATTCGAGATCAAGTGAAGGATCTGAGAAATAAATAAATCGTGAAATAATAGAAAAACGTAAATAAAGAAAGTAACAAAATATAACAACTACTGTAGACTCTACTGCTTCTTTAGTTTTAGTTGCCACTCTACTCAGCGTTTCGCTGACGTGTTACACTCGTTACTTTTCAGGACCAGGTGTTGAGCAGCCAGGGTCAGCGGCTGCAGAGGACGCTGGGCCAAGTAGGGTCCAGTAGAGTTACCGCAGTTCTTTTTGTACCCCTTTTGTTCCACTGTAGTGAGTAGTGCTTGTTACTCCCTATACTTTTCTTTACTTGTAGTTTCATGTTATGTTACAATTGTTGTTCCACTGTTGTGGTGGTACATACCGTAGTAGTTCATTTTATTACTGCTGTATGTTGTTACTGCTAGTTATATTCATGCTGAATGTGGTTTATTTTACTGCTCTTTTGGTTACTTCCTCGTTGGAAGACTAGGTCTTGGGATTAGTCGAGTCGGTCCGGTTCTCGTGTCTCGTAGGGACTCGGGAATCGGGTCGTTACAATGTCAGAATTCAAGGATCGTCTTCTTCGACTCCGACGAGCTCCTTGAGCTTGCTGGAGATTTAGTTTTGTCTTTTGAATTTGCTGATCACATTCCTTTATCACTCATGATCATTTCTAAATCATTTAAACACTAATTCTATCACGTAATTGCCTAAATCATATCCACCTTCAACAGCTACTGTTACTATCCATGGTGGCAGTAGCTGAGCTAAATTCACATTCACAGGGTTCTTCATCATCTATTCATCATCTAAGGACCCTATTCCACACCTTAATCTGAATAATTATCATCTCTAATGTAACAATCTAATTTTAATTAAGCACCTGAGCTTGCTGTCAATGGTGGCTCAAGAGTAGTTTAAATTATATTATTTATATAATTATGATCACATATATCTGTTGACTTGTCTCAACCACTCATACGAATGAGAGACTAAGGTCTGAGCCTCCATCAACTCAAAATCTATTCAAACTGAATTTCACTAATTAATCATTCATCTAATGAATTTAAGAGGAATTAAATGTGATCCTGAGGTTCCTTGCAACCTCAGGAACCTTTTCAAATTGAAAATGGCGCGATTCACCAATCTGTGCACGATTTGCATTTTTCTAGACTCACCAGAGTTTGTCGATCTTTAGCCTATAGAAGTTGATGAATAGCTCCAGATTAACGTGATATTGATCATAGATTAGTTTGAGGCCATTTATTTGGGATTTTAACCACTGGAGCTTAGATTGAGGCATCTTCTTCTCCAACTCCGGTGGGGTTAGAGAAGCCTATACAGAAGTTTAAAAGATGCATTTAGTGAGTCTAGAAGCTTCAATGCAGTGCATTGAAGCTGTTCCTGACCTCAGATCTTGGTAGAAACCTCCCAATCATTCTGACGAATAAAGCACCTTAAGAGTTCAGGCAACAAGCCTGGAACCCTAGGTTCTTAGGTTAAAACACCTGTTTAAGAGATTGGAAAGATTTTTGAGGTTTAGAGGATGCTATTCCAGGCCTTAATTTCTTGAGAAGAAGCATTAATCAGAAAGTCAAAATTTTGAGCTTCACAGTCAAACTGAGTAAGGAGATCTTGATTCTGAGCTCGATTTGAGTAAATGGGAAGTTTAAATGGACTCTGAGATTCTATTGAAAAGTTTAAGAATGATTTAATTGAGCTCAGGCTTGTAATTTTGTAGGAATTAACACTATGTCAGTTTGGGTTGTTTTCGAACCCAAACTGATGGCAGTGACATTTGGATGAGATTTGATCTTAATTCCTGCCTAGATTAATTTGTTACAACCCTTAGAATTTGTTGAAATCGATCAGAAATGTTCTTAGCTGTCTATTACACATATTTGAAGTTTAAATCTATTCTCTGAAGCTTTCAGAGAAGCTTGAAGCTTCTCTGCAGCTTCTGAAGCTTAAAGAGCTTTAGAACCTATTCCAATAGTTGCGGAAAGACCAGTAGAGCTTATTCAGATCCTTAGCTAAGTTAGAAAATCTAATTTGAAGATACTGTGAGCATTAAACCATTTCCAGGCAGTTATAACCCCGTAGGAACCCCCTAGATTCACTCTTCAAAAAGAAGAGGAAAACATTCCCTAAACCGAAAATTGATTGCACAATCTTGTAGAGCTACCTCAGAGCTTTCCATCAAGCTTTGAATCGCTTGATTTGGGGCTCTAAGTTGAGAGAAATCTTTAGTTGAAGTCGGGTCTGGAGGGGGAAAACATAGTCCCACATCGGAAGTTTTCGAGCGCGCGCATTGGTATAAAACTAATTGTGTACTGGGCTTACCAGTCGTCAAGCGCTCGACGCGAAATGAACCGAACATTCTAAGCATCTGATCTATGTGTGTGTGTGGGCATGTGTGTGCCTGCGGGTGTGCGCCCAAGTTGGCGTGTGTGATGTTGGCCTTGGGAGGGCGAGGCCTGGGAGGCGGTTGGGTCGGTTCGGCTTGAGAAAGAAATAAACCAAAAATAAATCGTAATCAAATAAGGTGAGGACCGAGTAGGGTCTGGTCCCACCCTCACAAGGGTGCTGTGTATCCTCCAAAAGACCTCGCCGCAAACCAAAAACCAATTTTTGGTTAAAGGAAAAACCCGATTCAGCTGAAGAGAAAGAAGAGAAGAAGGAGCTGAAGAAGCTAAGTGCTGAAGGAAAAAGCTGAAGGCTAAGGGAATTAAGGAGAAATATTAAAGAGATTAAGATAAGGGAAAGGAAAAAGGAAAGGCTAAGGGAGAAAAGCTCATAAAGAGAAAGAAAGGAGAAGAACAGGCACTAAGGAAACAAAGAGTCTAAAGAAGAAACTAAGAAGAAAAAGACTAAGGGAAGAGAAGATGAAAGCAGGAACAAAGAAGAGAAAGAAGAAAGAAAGAAGCTTGAGAGAATAAGAGAAAAATAAACAGAGAAAGAGAAAAATAAAAGGTAAATAGAATAAAAGGAAATAAAGAAGAGAAGAGAAAGAATAGAGAGAAAAGAAAAGAAAGAGAGGCTGAAGAAAAGAAGTTTAATTTCTTTAATTTCTTTTTATATGAATTTGTTGTAATTGCTTTTAATTGTAAAAAGGCATGTTTTGAATAGATACTTTTATTTGCCTTTAATCTTTTGAAATAAATAGATTTCAAATGGGATTTTGCATAATTCTTCAAATTAAATCAATTTTTGCAAAATTCATGTTTTACAACTAATTTAACTATACCTCTTATACTTATAAGAAAAATAGAATTAATTAGTGAGTTTAAAATGACTTATACCTCCCAACGAACGACCTAGACTCAACCAAATAAAAAATTCTAAAATATTAGGTTAATTCGACCCTATACTACTAAATGACATAACTTCGAGTTAACCCAAGTTACTTTTCTCTACTCATAATTAAGTAAAATTAATTTAATTAACTAAGTTGAGGTAAGAAACGATCGCGATGTGTACTAGTATTAACCTTATGTACAGGTACTACATCAATCCCGGAGATGGTTCTGGAACGAAAAGCAGTATCCTCTATGTTTCGGTACTAAACTTTAGTATCGGTACCTACATAATACAAGTTGGGTTCCAAAATCACCCGATGGCTTTCTCATACCTGTAACGAACGCGTGCCCCAGACGACTTTTAAGACGTCTGGGAGGTGGCCCAGACGTCGTACCAGACGTCTAGGATCACATCCAGACGTCTTACCAGACGTCTGGGATCGTTTCCAGACGTCTGTAAAATAGTTATTTTTTCGCACGAGAGATTCGTCTGCGCGCCTGTGCGCACAGACCTGCGATTCCTCTCTCTCTCTCTTTTTCCCTCTCTCTCTGCGGCTGCAGACCTGCTGCGCTCTCTCTCCCTCCTCCTCGCGTGACCTTAAAAGGCCACACCTCCCCTCCTGTCGTCTCCACCGTCCCCTTCCTCTTCTCCTTCCTGTGCGCGAGAGCGAGCGAGCGCGAGGGCGGCAGCGGCGGCCGCAGTGAGCGCGGAGGAGGTGCGGCGTGCGAGGGCGGAGCTCTGCCGTGAGGGCGAGGTCGCCGGAGCGGCTTGGCCGACCGGCGGAGGGCGCAAGAGGCGCAGAACGACGCGGAGAGGGACCTGCTGCGGTCTGAGCAGCAGACGCGCGAGGTGCGACGCGGGCGGCGTCGCGAGCGGAGGCCGAGCGGTGCCCTGTTCTGGAAAAATTTCCAGAATCAGACGTCTGGGTTTATAGCCAGATGGCGAGGGAGACGTCTGAAAGGTGAGTATTTCGCTTTCTTCTTCCTTCCTGTCGACTGACCGTACTGAGGGAGGGAGTTGGCTGTGCGCAGGCTCGCTGATTCGCCATCCTTTGCGAATCAGACGTCTGGAAGTTGTACCAGACGGCGGGAGTGACCTCCAGACGTCCGGGGTGACCATCGGACGTCTGTGAGCTAGGCCAAACGTCCCCGCAGACTTCTGGACATCTGGGAAACCACACTGAGCAGGTAATTCTTTGATCCACTTTTTAAGACGTCTGGAAGAAGTTCCAGACGTCTGATTTTACACAGTGTCGTCGTTTTCGACCCGTTTAGGGCCCGTTCGGGCTCCGTTTTCCGCGATTCGAGTTGCGTTCTTTTCAGAATTAATTCCTCTACCCGTCTACAGTAGCTATACACTGTTTTGAGACTTTCCTTGTGTTTGATCCTTGTGATAGGACCTCGTTCAGTTGCAGTCTTGGGAGTCGCGAAGGCACGCGGGATTCCCGATCACGCCCCCATTACTCCCGTTGTACCTGGTAGAGTGGCTTTAAGTTATTAAAATCTGTTAAATTATGAAACCATAAATAGAACCTAGGACATTGCATGAACCCTAGGAATGAGAAATAGATGGAATGATAGCTCCTAGGTGTTGCATGAATCCTAGGACTGGAAAACTAGATTGTATGATAGATCCTAGGATATGGCATGAATCCTAGGATGGCAAAACTAGTGGAATGTATAATACTGCAGTCTTGGAAAATGGAAAGAGATATAAAGCTGCCTGTAATTTGAATTAACAGTTGCCTGTTGTGAATAGATAACGTGGTTGAGAACATGGATTGTAAGAATGTGAAACTGGAAAGTGAAACCTGGATGTTTGAGTAAAAAGGATGGAACCCTACGAGGAAGTAGGAGTAGAACTCCTGGAAAGTGAATGGAATAGTTTTGGGGAAGTGAGCTGGCCCTTGAGTACGGAGTACCAAGGAGAGCGACTGTCCCCTTGTTCAGTGCAGAGCAGAGCCAGCCGCCCCAGGGACCCGGGGTTAGGACTGGCCACTCTGTACCGACTTGCTGGCCCTCGCATACGTAGTACCGAGGAGAGCTACTAGTGTAGGGAGGTACTAGCTACCCCACGGGCCCCGGGGTTCTGCTAGCCTCCCACACCGACTTGTTAGGCCCACTGGGGCAAACCAGGGTAGTCAGGCAAGGGTGCGCGGACTGTGGAGGGGTTGGACCCCTGTTACTAAGAGGGCTCTGCCCTGGACTGGTTCCGTGCTGTGCTTTGAGCGCACCCGTTAACGGAAACGACTGACCGCGTGCCAGTACGGGTTAGCTACCTGTGCGTCTATCGCATGTGCCGTAGTCACCGTTACGTCTGTCAGTGACCTTGGGGTGGTTGACTGAGGGTAGGATCACCACGGGGGACTCTCCCGGCCAGGAGAGCACCACGTGCTACTTCTACTTTTTGGAAAAGACTGCAATCAAGATCGTTCCCACGAGGAACATTCGAGATCAAGTAAAAGATCTGAGAAATAAATGAAATAGTGAGACAATTGAAAGATGTAAATAAAGAAAGTAATAGAACATAACAGCTACTGTACACTCTACTGTTGTCTTTAGTTTTAGTTGCCACTCTACTCAGCGTTTTGCTGACGTGTTACACTCGTTACCTTTTTCAGGACCAGCTGTTGAGCAGCCAGGGTCAGCGGCTGCAGAGGACGCTGGGCCGAGTAGGGTCCAGTAGAGTTACTACTGTCTTTTGTACCTCTTTGTTTCCGTTATAGTGAGTAGTTCTTGTTTCCGCTGTACTTTTCTTTACCTGCAGTTCATGTTATATGATAAATGTTGTTCTACTGTTGTGGTGGTATCTACTGTAGTAGCTTCTTTCCTTACTGCTGTACTTTCTTACTGTTAGTTATATTCATGCTGAATGGGGTTTATTTTGCTGCTCTTTTGGTTACTTCCTCGTTGGACGACTAGGTCTTGGGATTAGTCGAGTCGGTCCGGTTCTCTTGTCTCGTAGGGACTTGGGAACCGGGTCGTTACAGTACCCAACTAGTACCAGGTACTTATAATGAGTACTGGTACCAGATGAATATCTGGTTCGGTTCATGGGCAGAAAATTGGATCGCGAATTACCCCATAACATCCCTAATTCGATTTTAATCAAACGTGGGCATCTCAGGAATCAAAGATGATTTTATTAGTGACATGAATCCCCAAAATAAACAGTAGTACACGCTGATTCATCAAAGATGGGATAGAAAATGCATCAAACACCAAACTCAAGAATAATCCCAAAAACCCAATGGATTGTTCTTTAAAACAATCGAAAAGGCAATGATTCAATGAATAGGAAAGGCTCTTGTTACGACCCGATCTCAGTTCCCTACAGGACCCAAGATCGGTTCGCCTCGACTGGATCCCAAGACCTAGTCGTCCAACGAGAAATAACCAAAAGCAGAAAATATTCTACAACCACACATACAATATAACTAAGCAGAAATAAATAAGAGACAGTAATGGAAATCAGAATGGAAAGTCTCAAAAATACTATATGCCTCAAGCGAAAGAGTATTATAACATACATAGCCATCACAACTACAACAGAGAGAAATAGAACAGAAATATAGTAGAAATAGCTAATACATGCTAAATGTACTTACTACCATAAGAGAGCTCTGAAACAGAAAAGTGACAACTATGGCTGGGCTCGGCTGAGCCCAGCACCCTTGGCAGCTGGTGGCACTGATTGCTCAATTCCCTGACCTGAACATGGTTATATAATCCGTGGTCAGCTAACGCTGAGTAAACTGGTGGTTAAGCCATTTACATGTAATTTAACATAAAGAAATAAGCAAATAACTAATCATTCATTTCCATTTATCTCAACTAGGTGTTTCTGATTTTGTATTCTAATAAGGATCCACAACATTTCTTAATCCTCTTGTTCCCTAAGGGAACGATATTGATTGTAATTTATTCCGCGATATAGGATGTACACGTGGCACTCTCCTGGTCAAGAGAGACCCCGTGGTAGTCCTACACCAGGTTTATCACCCCGAGGTCATGATCGCGACATAGTGGTAACTACGGCATGCGCGATAAGCGCACGAGTAGCTACCCCACACTGGCATGCGGTTAGTCGTTTCCGCTAGCGAGTACACCCAAATGTACAGCACAAAACAGAACAGGGCCTTGCCCTCTCAGAACAGGGGTCTCACCTCTCAGAACAGGGGTCACGCCCCTCAACAGTTTGCGTACCCTTGCGCGACTATCCCGGTTTACCTAGTGGTCCCAACAAGAGTCGGTGTAGGGTGGCCAGTCCTAATCCCAGGCCCCATGGGGCAGCTGGCTCCCCCCTACACTAAGGTAATAGGAGTCAGTGTAGGGTGGTCATTCCTAACCTCGGGTCTCAACCCAAGGGCAGCTAGCTCCCCCTACACTAAAGTGACGGTAGCTCTCCTCGGTATCGCGTACACGAGGGCCAGCTCACTTTCCATGCAAAAGGGACAGTTGCTCTCCTCAGTACCGTGTACTCGAGGGCCAACTCACTTCCCTCCAACATACGATATTCATTCCGTATACATTAGTTCCTCTTCTAGTTCCCGTAGGGTTCATGCATTGTATTCATTTCTTTTCGTTTCACGACATGCATATCTCATTGTTCACATCTCATTATGAGATCTCCCCCACAAAGTTTCCTCTTTCTTGCGAAGCCCACAAACTTAAACCCAGGGGGTTTAAAATTACACTTACACCCCTACCCTTTCAGGAAAACCTCGAACCACCCTTGGGAAGGGGCATTTCAACATAACAAACTTGAAAGAAGTTTCGTCCCCGAAACTTGAGCTAACTAGGGTGCGGAAATGAACATAAAAGCGCATAACAAACTTAAAGAGGATCAAAGTAGGTCAGAAGCAACGTACCCTCAAAAAGCTCCAGATACTGTTCTCGCATCGCCGCCTCAGGCTCCCAAATCACATCCTTGTATCTCTGGCTTCTCCATAGGACCTTCACCAGTGGCACCTTCTTCTATCTCAAACTCCTGACGGCTCTGTCCAGTATCTGCACTGGCCTCTCAGGATAGGTCAACTCATCTCCCACCTCGATGCTCTCATAGCTCAGAACGTGGCTGGGATCGGCGATATATTTCCTGAGGTTGGATACATGGAACACATCGTGCACTCCAGAAAGCTGGGGAGGAAGGGCAAGCCGATAAGCAACGAGTCCTACCCGCTCCAAGACCTCAAAGGGCCCCACAAACCTCAGCGCTAGCTTCCCTTTCACTCCAAAACGCTGCAAGGCCTTCATGGGCGAAACACGGAGGAAGACGTGATCCCCAACCTCAACTGCACCTCTCTGCACTTCCTATCAGCATAGCTCTTCTGCTTGCTCCTAACAGCACGAAGTCGTCTATGAATATGCTCTATCACCTCCTAACTCTGACAGATCAGCCTGGGACCAACCTCCCACTTGGTCCCCACCTCGACCCAACTCAAGGGTGCAGTACACTTCCTTCCATACAGAGCCTTGTAAGGTGTCATGCAGATGCTCAAATGGTAGTTGTTGTATGCAAACTCTACCAAGCGCAAATGCTCCTCCCAAGAGCCTCTCTAATCTAGTACACAAGCACGTAGGAGGTCCTCTAGTATCTATATGGTGCACTCCAATTGCTCGTCGGTCTGGGGGTGGTAGGTGGTATTGAACCTCAAACGAGTCCCCAAGGTTTGCTGAAACTCTACCCAGAACTGGGAAGTGAAACGAGTATCCCTGTCGGATACGATCTTGAAAGGGACTTCGTGAAGGCACAACACATCTCTGATGTATCGCTTTGCTAGCTATGTTGGCCAAAAGGTGACTCGGATCGATAAGAACCGCGCCGTCTTCGTCAACCTATCTACTATCACCCAAACTACGTCGTGTCCTCGCTGTGTAACTGATAGCCCCACTACCAAGTCCATGGTTATACTCTCTCACTTCCACTATGGCACGGGAAGTGGCTGTAGCGGCCCTACAGGTCTCTGGTGCTCGACCTTCACTTGCTGGCATACCAGGTACTACTGGACGAACTCACCAACATCCCACTTCATTCACCTCCACCAGAAGTCACGTCGCAGATTGTGATACATTTTTGTGTTCTTGGGATGTATGGTGAACCTGAACCCGTATGCCTAAGTCAAGAGCTCTCTCACCAGCTCCTCGTCTTTAGGAACGCATAGACGTCCCCTTATACGCAGTATCTCGTCAGAGAAAGAAAAATCTCCTCGATCCCCTGTTAATACCCTATCCTGCAGTGTCTGTAAATATGGATCGGCCATCTGCCCTGTAATGAATCTCCTCGATCCCCTGTTAATACCCTATCCCGCAGTGTCTATAAATATAGATCGCCCATTTACCCTATAATGATACGGTCTATCAGCTCTTGTCGTATCTGCCACGTCACTGTCACTGCCCCGCAGTACCCTTATGACACCTAGGGTCGCCAACTGCCCACCTCCTCCATGAGTCTCCAACCCTGTGGCTATAAGTTGGTAAAGTGGATGGGGGCCTTCCGACTCAAGGCATCGGCCACCACATTAGCCTTCCCTGGGTGGTAGGAGATGCTGCAGTCGTAGTCCTTCAGGAGCTCTAACAAACTTCTCTGTCTCATGTTGAACTCCTTCTGATCAAACAGGTACTTGAGACATTTATGATCCGTGAAGATCTCAAGCGTCTCACCATACAGGTAGTGCCTCTATGTCTTCAGTGCGAAGACAATTGCTGCCAGCTCTAAGTCATGGGTGGGATAGTTATGCCCATTGGGCATTAGTTGCCGTGAAGTGTAAGCGACAACGTGGCCTCGCTACATGAGCACACCACCCAACCCCTGCAACAAGGCATCAGTATAAACCACAAACCCGCCACTGCTGTTTGGGATGGTGAGTACAGGAGCTGAAGTCAGTCTCTCCTTCATCTCCCAAAAGCACGACTCACACTCCTCTGTTCAGATGAATGGCACGTCCTTCTGGGTCAGCTGGGTCATAGGACGCGCGATCTAAGAGAACCCCAAGATAAACCACCGGTGGTAGCCTGCTAGTCCCAGAAAGTTATGTATCTCTGTCAATGTGCATGGCCTCTCCCACCTGAGTACAGCCTCGACCTTGGCTAGATCCACATCCAATTCGTCTCCTGAAATCACGTGGCCCAAGAAGGTCACATGCCTCAACCAGAACTTACACTTGCTGTACTTGGCGTACAGCCTGCGTCATCTCAATGTATCTAGGACCATACGTAGATGTTGTCCATGCTGTGCATGATCCCAATAGTAGACTAGTACGTCGTCAATGAATACCACCATAAACTAGTCTACATATGGCCTGAAAACACGGTTCATCAAATCCAAGAAAGCAGCAGGGGCATTGGTCAGCCCAAACGGCATGACCAAGAACTCGTAATGTCCGTACCGAGTATGAAAGGCTGTCTTGGAGACGTCGATCTCCCTGATCCTCAACTGATGGTAACCTGACCTCAGATCTATCTTGGAGAATACCGTGGCGTCTCTCAACTGGTAGAAGAGGTTATCAATACGAGGCAGCAAATACTTATTCTTGATAGTGACCCAATTCAATTGCCTGTAGTCGACACAAAGCCGAAGGGTATTGTCCTTTTTCCTCACGAATAGCACAGGGGCTCCCCACGGGGATGCACTAGGCCTCACAAAGCCCTTCTCCAATAGATCTTGTAACTGAGACTTAATCTCTCATAGCTCAAGTGGGGCCATCCTGTATGGTGCAGTAGAGATGGGGCTAGTCCCCGGTATTAGTGAGATCTTAAACTCGATCTCACACTCAGGCAGTAGTCGTGGCAGCTCCTCTGGGAAGATGTCGGGGTACTCGCAAACCACTGGGATACTCTGTAAGTCGACCACGAGGCTAAGCTCTACTACAACACAAGCTAGGAAGCCCTCACACCCTTGGCTCAGGAGCTTCGCTGCTCGAAGAGTGGAGATGCACCTGAAACCTCCGTCTACCAACTAGTCGTGAAACTCAAAGGGAGGCAACTTCGGTATGGAGAAAATGATCTTCCTCCCAAAAGAATCCACCAGGGCATGATAGGCAGACAGCCAGTCCATCCCTAGGATCACGTCAAAGTCCTCCATCAGGATCACAATCAGGTCGGTGGGAAGATTGTGTCCCCCTATAGCGACCTCACAATCTGTGAAGACCTCCTCTGCGATAAACAACTGTCCACCTAGGCCTCTAATCAAGAACGAAACCTTTAACAGTACACTGCTCAGGCCCAAACTGATGCAAAACTTGTGGCAACAAAAAAATGTGTGGCACCAGAATCAAAAAGTACGTAAACAAATCTGCCAGAAACTGGAACCATACCTGCCACTACGGAGCCTGAATCTCTGGCGTCTCTGTGAGTCAGGGCATTAACGCGCCCCTCAACCCTGGGTGTAGAAGAAGCGGCCATACTCTAGGTCGGGTGAGCAGCAACTGGCTAGTACCCTCCTCGTGATTGCTATCCTCCTCCTCGTGCCTGATAACCACAGCCGCCAGATCGACCTCCAGTGCTCGATGTTGGGAGCATCTTCTATGCTCCAATCTTAGATGGGCAGTTCTTCCTTATGTGGCCCAGCTGACCACACTGGTAACAGAGAGGGGCATGACCTCCTCCTTCAGTCGGTCCCTGCTAGTGACTGGGCGGGGGTTCGGTGCTGTCAGCTGGCCCTTGTCCAGGGCCCCCAAAGGCCACTGGTGGCCCCATAGAGCGAGGCAACTCCCCTGCGAGCGCCGTATGCCTCCTCTCCCGACGGCCCTGTGAGTACTCTAGCTGGTAAGGCCTCTTCCGTCCTCTATTAGTGTCTTGCGCGGTCAGGTTAGTCTCCTCATAGGTCATGGCCTCTTCGACCACGCAAGAGAAAGTAGGTAACTTCAGGGGTTTCACATACCACCGAATAGCAGGACGGAGGCCCTCAGTAAACCTCCACAGGCGCTCCTCCTTTGTAGACGCAGCCATCGAGGCAAAGCGTGACATCTCCAAGAAACGCGTACGGTACGCGCTAACTTTCATTGCCCCCTGGCAGAGAGTGTGGAACTCTCACCTCCTCTGGTCCTGCCAAGTTTGTGGGAAGTACTGCTTGCAGAAGATTGCCACGAACTGGTCCCACGATGGCTCTCTCCCCTCATGTCCCCTGACTGCCCTCCACCACCAGTGGCTGCACTCTCCAACTGGTACATGGCAAAGGCCACGCGGTACTCTACAGGAGGGTGGAGTGTGTTAAAAACCTTCTCTATTTGCTCCAGCCAGTCCTCTACCTCAGATGGGCTCTCATCCCCCTTGGAGGGGAGCTTCAGCATCCGGAACTAGCCAAATAGCTCGTGGTAGAGCTGCAACAGGGGAACAGGCATGCCTCCAGGCAAGGAGGACCCATGCTCACAAGTGTCTGAGGGTGGTGGGGGTGGTGGAGGATCACCCCCTCCCCCTCCAGTTCATCTAGCACTGTGGTGGCTCCCCTGTTTCACAAAGGACTCTCCCTCCACATCCTCAGGGAGGGGTGGCTATTAGTTGAGCGAGGTCTTGAGTCTAGATGCCCGGAAGGAGGGGTGGGTCAACTGGTGCCTCAGGTCCGGCATGTCTGCCCCTACAACCCCACCCACGGCCACGCCCGCGGCCCGCCTCAAGAACTCCTAGACGAGGCATCTCTTACAAGGAGACAAAAGAGAAAGAACAGGGACTGTCAACGATGCCAGGTTACATAAAGAAATAAGACTCGAAAGCGAAGATCAAGGTAATACGTTGTGATGACTATACTAGCTACATGTACATGAGTGGTTACTTTCAGACCATTTGGTTCATTTCTCAAGATGACCTTACTCTGATACCATCTTTGTTACGACCCGATCCTAGTTCCCTACAAGACTCGAGATCGGTTCACGTCGACTAGATCCTAAGACATAGTCGTCCAACGAGAAATAACCAAAAGTAGAAAATATTTTACAACCACACATGCAATGTAACTAAGCAGAAATAAATAAGAGACAGTAATAGAAATCAGAACGAAAAGTCTCAAAAATACTACATGCCTCAAGCAGAAGAATACTATAACATACATAGCCATCACAATTACAACAGAGGGAAATAGAACAGAAATATAGCAAAAACATCTAATACATGCTAAATGTACTTACTACTACAAAGAGAGCTTTGAAACAGAAAAGTGACAACTATGGCTGGGCTCGGCTAGGCCCAGCACCCTCGGCAACCGGTGGCGCTGGTTGCTCAATTCCCTGAACGGAACATGGTTATATAATCCGTGGTCAGCTAACGCTGAGTAGAGTGGTGGTTAAGCCATTTACATGCAGTTTAACATAAAGAAACAAGCAAATAGCTAATCATTTATTTCCATTTATCTCAACTAGGTGTTTCTGATTCTGTTATTCTAATAAGGTCCACAACATTTTTTTATCTTCTTGTTCCCTAAGGGAACAATCTTGATTACAGTTTATTTCGCGATGTAGGATGTGCATGTGGCACTCTCCTAGCCGGGAGAGCCCCCGTGGTAGTCCTACACCCGATCTACCACCCCGATGTCACGGTCACGATGTAGCAATGACTACGACATGCGTAATAAGCGTACGGGTAGCTACCCTAACTGGTACGCGATCATTCGTTTCCGCTAGCGGGTACGCCCAAACGTACAGCACATAATAGAATAGGACCTTACCCCTCAGAACAGGGGTCTCGCCCCTCAACAGTTAGCGTACCCTCACCCAACTATCCCGGATTGCCTAGTAGGCCTAACAAGAGTCGGTGTAGGGTGGCCAGTCCTAACCTCGGGCCCCATGGGGCGGTTGGCTCCCCCCTACACTAAAGTAACAGAAGTTGGTGTAGGGTAGCCATTCCTAACCCCGGGTCTTAACCCAAGGGCAACTAACTCCCCCCTACACTAAAGTGACAATAACTCTCCTCGGTACCGCGTACACGAGGGCCAGCTCACTTTCCATGCAAAAGGGACAATTGCTCTCCTCGGTACCACGTATTCGAGGGCCATCTCACTTCCCTCCTACATATGATATTCATTCCATATACGTAAGTTCCTCTTCTAGTTCCTCTTAGGGTTCATGCATTGCATTCATTTCATTTCATTTCACAACATGCATATCTCGTGGTTCACATCTCAGTTCTTAACCATATAACAGGCAGTTTCTGATTTAATAATTGAAAGAAGCATCACATTGTTTAACTATTCATTTGCTAGCATTAAGGGTTCTAACATGCATTTCAGAATAGGTCGTATGACTCAAGCAATGTTCATTCACTCAATTCTACCCTAGGGTTCATTTCATATCCTAGGGTTCAATCAATTCATTCTAAGAAAGCATTCATTTTGATTAATTAAGTCATAGTTTAATAAAAACCACTCTACTGGGATACACGGGTGAAATGGGGGCTCAAATCGTAGATCTCATTGTCTCCGCGGGTCTCGTATACGCTACTTGCTGGAGACCTATACAATTGAACAAATCACATCAAACAAGTTCAAAACAGTATACAAGTGACACAAACACAGAGAACTCTAAACTGAAACCAACGATACTTTGTTTGCACAAAACTGACTCCATTTGAGACCTGAACGGGCCAAAAACGTGCATTCTGATAAAAATCAGACGTCTGGGACTAGATCTAGACGTCTTAAATGACTACAGAGACTCACCTTGCTTTCCTGTGACTTCCTCAGACGTCTGAACCCTTTCGCAGCCGTCTGAGGGAGATCCCAGACATCTGGCACTCCCTCTGATCGACTGGGAGTGCAGTCAGACGTCTAGCACTGTCTCCAGAAATCCTAAAGCACCTCAAAGGGCGTGCCACACTTCTTTCCAATCCCTGCACTTGCATACTCACGTGCCGCTTCAAAAACACGACACATACACTTACATACGTGCATGTAGGTGTGTACAGGGTATATACCTCGACACTCTATGTGCTGTCAGATGTCCGGCGCCAACTCCGAACGTCCTGAGGCTCCTCCAGACATCTAGATGGCGTCCCAAATGTCTGATACTCCACGCGACTCTCCGCCCGCAGAGCCGCAGCTGCTGCTCTAGCAGCTGCAGGAGGTCATGGAGCTCCCTTCCACGAGCTCCCTCGGCCGCACATCCTCTCCCACACACGCTCTCGAGCTTCTCCTTGCACCTCCGGCCACACCTCCTCCGAGCTCCATGCTCTCCCTCTCCCTCACCCATGCTCTTCTTTCTCCCTCTCCTTTGTGCTCCACCCCTCTCCTCCTTCCCTACTCGCGACTGCAAGGGGACGAGGGTCGCCAACGGTAATGTGGTGGAGTGAAGGTGGAGGTGGTAGTGTGGAGATGGAGAGGATGGAGGGGTGGGGGTTTTAAAGAGAAGGGTGTGTGCATGGGTGTGTTGTGTGGGAAGAGAGAGAGGGAAATTTGTGAGATCTCCCCTGCGAAGTTTTCTCTTTCTCGCAAAGCCTACAAACTTAAACCAAGAAGGTTTAAAATTACACGTACACCCCTATTCTTTCGGGAAAACCTTGAACGACCTTGGGAAGGGTCATTTCAGCTCTGATACCACTTGTTGGATTTAATACGTATAAAAATCAAAACTGAATGATTTTCTCCCAAGACCAATCCTAATCATCAAACATCAACCCATGACGATTGAAAAAGGAAACGATGGAAGGATACCTAAATCCATCGTAGTGGAAGGGTTGAGATCACGGAGATCCTCTAGAGCCGTGGGGTTTGCTTCTCCAATGAGAGACGGTGGCAATGGTACTTCCTGAGGGTTCAGAGAAAAAGAGAGTGGAAGAGAACTGAATGGGAGCTACTTCTTGGGTTCTGTCATGGGCCCTATTTATATTTTTCTGTGATGGAATGCAAAAAATCGAATGCCCACTTCGCTCGTACCCCTCTAAGGACCATAACTACAAAATATGAAATGACAATTCCACCCATCTTGGAATTGCATTTTTCTTAAGGTTTCTATGTATTAAATCTCATATCTTAATGAGATGTGAATGGTCAATTTACATAATTTGATCACTTTAATGACAGTAAATGTTGTAACGACCCGGTTCCCGAGTCCCTACGAGACACGAGAACCGGACCGACTCGACTAATCCCAAGACCTAGTCGTCCAACGAGGAAGTAACCAAAAGAGCAGTAAAATAAACCCCATTCAGCATGAATATAACTAACAGTAAGAAAGTACAGCAGTAAGAAAAGAAACTACTACAGTAGATACCACCACAACAGTAGAACAACATTTATCATATAACATGAACTGCAGGTAAAGAAAAGTACAGCGGAAACAAGAACTACTCACTATAACAGAAACAAAAGAGGTACAAAAGACTGTGGTAAACTCTACTGGACCCTACTCGGCCCAACATCCTCTTCAGCCGCTAACCCTGGCTGCTCAACACCTGGTCCTGAAAAAGGTAACGAATGTAACACGTCAGCAAAACGCTGAGTAGAGTGGCAAACTAACTAAAGACAACAGTAGAGTGTACAGTAGCTGTTATGTTCTATTACTTCCTTTACTCACATCTTTCAATTTTTCTCACTATTTCATTTATTCCTCAGATCTTTTACTTGATCTCGAATGTTCCTCGTGGGAACGATCTTGATTGCAGTCTTTTCCAAAAGTAGAAGTAGCACGTGGTGCTCTCCTGGCCGGGAGAGTCCCCCGTGGTGATCCTACCCTCAGTCAACCACCCCAAGGTCACTGACAGACGTAACGATGACTACGGCATGTGCGATAAACGCACAGGTAGCTAACCTGCACTGGCACGCGGTCAGTCGTTTCCGTTAACGGGTGCGCCCAAAGCATAGCACGGAACCAGGGCAGAGCCCTCTCAGTAACAGGGGTCCAACCCCTCCACAGTAACCAAACCGGGGCCTTGCCCCTCCACAGTCTGCGCACCCTCGCATGACTACCCTGGTTTGCCCTAGTGGGCCTAACAAGTCGGTGAAGGAGGCTAGCAGAACCCCGGGGCCCGTGGGGTAGCTAGTACTCTCCTAACACTAGTAGCTCTCCTCGGTACTATGTACACGAGGGCCAGCAAGTCGGTACAGAGCGGCCAATCCTAACCCCGGGTCCCTAGGGTGGCTGGCCGCACTCTGCACTAAACAGGTACAGGTACTTCCCTTGGTACTGCGTACCCAAGAGACAGTACAAACTACATCTCAGTTCCATTCCTTTCTCTTTCCAGGAGTTCCACTCCTAATTCCCTGTAGGGTTCCAGCTCTTTATCTCAGAACATCAATGTTTCACTTTCCAGTTTCACGTTCTCACAATCCATGATCTCAATCATGTTTCTTTATTCATAACAGGCAGCTGTTAATTCAATTTACAGGCAGCTTTATATTCCTTTCCATTTTCCAAGACTGCAGTATTATACATTCCACTAGTTTTTCCATCCTAGGATTCATGCCACATCCTAGGATCTAGCATACAACTAGTTTCCAGCCCTAGGATTCATGCATCACCTAGGAGCTATCATTCCATCTATTTCTCATTCCTAGGGTTCATGCAATGTCCTAGGTTCTATTTATGGTTTCATAATTTAACAGATTTTAATAACTTAAAGCCACTCTACCAGGTACAACGGGAGTAATGGGGGCGTGATCGGGAATCCCGCGTGCCTCCGCGACTCCCAAGACTGCAACTGAACGAGGTCCTATCACAAGGATCAAACACAAGGAAAGTCTCAAAACAGTGTATAGCTACCGTAGACGGGTAGAGGAATTAATTCTGAAAAGAACGCAACTCGAATCGCGGAAAACGGAGCCCGAACGGGCCCTAAACGGGTCGAAAACGACGATACTGTGTAAAATCAGACGTCTGGAACTTCTTCCAGACGTCTTAAAAAGTGGATCAAAGAATTACCTGCTCAGCGTGGTTTCCCAAATGTCCAGAAGTCTGCGGGGACGTCTGGCCTAGCTCATAGACGTCCGATGGTCACCCCGGACGTCTGTAGGTCACTCCAGCCGTCTGGTACAACTTCCAGACATCTGATTCGTGAAGGATGGCGAATCAGCGAGCCTACGCACACCAACTCCCTCCCTCAGTACGGTCAGTCGACAGGAAGGAAGAAGCAAGCGGAATACTCACCTTTCAGACGTCTGTATGATCTTCCAGACGTCTCCCTCGCCGTCTGGCTATAGACCCAGACGTCTGATTCTGGAAATTTTTCCAGAACAGGGCACCGCTCGGCCTCCGCTCGCGACGCCGCCCGCGTCACACCTCGCGCGTCTGCTGGTCAGACCGCAGCAGGTCCCTCTCCGCGTCGTTCCGCGCCCCCTGCGCCCTTCGCCGGCTGGCCAAGCCGCTCCGGCGAGCTCACCCTCACGGCAAAGCTCCGCTCTCGCACGCCGCACCTCCTCCGCGCTCACTGCGGCCGCCGCTGCCGCCCTCACACTCACGCTCACGCTCACTGGCTGAAGGAGAAGAGGAGGAGACGGTGGAGATGACGGGAGGGGAGGCGTGGCCTTTCTAAGGCCACGCGAGGAGGAGGGAGAGACGCGGCAGAGCGTCTGCAGCCACAGAGAATATCGGACATTTACGGGCCTGCGCGCTGAGGCGCGCAGACGAAAACTCGTGCCAAAAATAGCTGATTTCCAGACGTCTGGAAACGATCCCAGACGTCTGGTCAAACGTCTGGATGTGATCCCAGACGTCTTGTCCGACGTCTGGCCCACCTCCCAGACGTCTTAAAAGACGTCTGGGGCACGCGCTCGTTACAAATGTGATGTCTAAATGTATGCATATATATAACGTATATATAATTCCGTGATAATAATATATGTCAGTTCGCATTATATTTCTAACATTAACTAGTAGAATTGAGATTGCGAAAGTCTTCTTTCGAGCACTATGTTTAGAGAAAGTGGTATATTGCCGTTATACCCAATATAAGAGTCTATGTATATGAATCATGTAGATATGGAAACCCAGTGGCTGAGGTTTAGTAAAGTGTGTGACCAATATGTAAGAAAGCTGGTTTGCATGACTCAATATAGGATATATTTGTCTTCCCAAGATGAGATTCATACAACTTCAACATTGGAGTAGAGTTTGAGCTTTATTCTTATAACTTCAGAGATTCAATCCCACTTGTGGTCGTTTCAATAGATGGATGGAGACAAGAATGAAGGAACTAGATGAACTTAAAGAAGTTATCCAGTATATTTTCCATCCAAAGTATAATGTTATATAATACATACTAGTTCTAGGAAGGATGACAATGGGATAAGATCCTAAACCTTGAACTACTCATGTGTGTCTCCATGTATGTAGGACACATGGGATATATGGTATATCTTCAGGGTTGACTATTGCCTTAACAATCTGATAGCTGTAATAATCCATTCTTTATAAAGAGAAGATCTTTTTGGTTAAGAAATAACTGCATGAAGCTTTAAGCACCAATGACCTATTTTTTGTATGCCAACATCACTCTCTATTATACTTTTGATATTAAAATGTTAACCTATAATGACCCTGGCTTAGTCCCGAGTCTATTTGAGGAAAATTAGTCTTGATAACTTATTGGATATGGATCTCATAAACCTAAATAACCATAAAATATAGTTAAGCCCAAGTTATCAAGTAATAATTCTTAATCTTTTTATCTCATTACTCATTTCCATAAGTTTACTATGTAGGACAATCTTCGAGGTGTTACAACCTTCCCCTTCTAAAATCCTAATGTCCTTGTTAGAGTTTATTCAATCAATCAATATACTCCTACTAGTAATAATCACTCCATCTCATGCCATATTTTTTTGTCGTCCCAAAGATAATCTTTTTCTCATATTAAAGGGAGTTTAACTCTGATATCATTTGTAACGATTTGAGCCTAATTCCAAATCTATTTAAGAAAAAATAGTCTTGATATATAGCCTCACGTATCTTTGAACTAATCTAGCAATATCATTTAAAATAGAAATGAATAAAAATGCCCAATTTAAAATATATAGCTCAAATTTATTTGAGTTTTACTCCATCCAATTTTCACCCATCATTGTATTCCCCTTATTGTTTGTTTAAGATTTCACCAAAGGACCTCTCTATAAACCGTAAACAATCAACGATTTCGAAGTAACTTATCATCAGAAGAGAAAGAAAAAATTCTATTCTAAAATCTACCAAAAACTATCTTACCTGTTGACTACCTAAAAAATGAACCATATCCTATAAGTGTACCTCTTGAAATGAGTAGAATGAGGATATGAACGAATGATTGAGGGGTACGAATAGAATAAGTGGCAGAGAACTTCGAGGTATACGTACTTTCATCGTTACCATTGTTGTACCGTGATTATATCTATTGTCATAGCTATACACATTACCTCACTAAGGTATGAACTCTACGCATCCCTTATTATTATTATTATTTTTTTTTTTTTCGGCCCTTTTGCGGTAGCCGACCACCACACCGCCTTCTTCCTCCCTCTACTCTAACATCACCTTCCGAGCGCATTCGAGGAGATCCCCCCACCTTCGCTCGCGATGGCGTTCCGCACCGCCGGCACGTCCCTCCTGCGATCCCTTGCCTGGCGTGGAAGGCCCTCCTCTGCCGCCCCCTCCGCCAGGCGGGGCTTCGCCTCCTCCGGCCGCCACGACGACGCCCGTAATCATCCCCTTTCACCCCCGCTTCTATCAGATCTTAAAACCAAAAAGGGGAAAAAAATGCAAATCTTTGAACTTATCTAACGGGGGTTTGTGTCTATGCTGCGAAGACGAGGCGGCGAAGTGGGAGAAGATAACGTATCTGGGGATCGCCACCTGCACCGCGTTGGCCATCTACAACCTCTCGAAGGGTCACCTGCACCACGAGGAGCCACCGGTAATTAGAATCTATCGCCAGTGCTTTCTGCTTAATTAATTGTTCGCTTTGTGTTATGTTTTGGTTGTGATCTGTGGTTGCAGGCGTTCCCTTATCTTCACATCCGCACCAAGGAGTTCCCATGGGGTATGCTACACTTGCTTTGTACCTTTCCTTTGCCTTTTGTTATTATTTTTTTTTTTTTTTGTGGAACATAAATATTTGAGTATGCAGCCAGTAGTTCCCTTTTGTTCGGAAAGAGAGAATGCTGTTCGAGAAAATTAAGTTCATGAAGAAGATGACTGCTCAAGCAGATAATTCGCGGCTTGAAATCACGGAAATTGTGGGTGCGTGGATTTGGTTTGGCTTCGAGTTTTGATGTTACCGTTTTGAAGTGAGAGGTCTTCTTCCACTAGATAGATTCTTTGACTTTATTCGGATGAAATAGTATGAGACTTGGATGCGAATAGCCAAGATCGTGTTCGATGGTGGTTTAGTTTGAGCACTTGCACTGTTGTAGGTGTGTGCCTATTTGCGTATTTCATGCGTGGTGCAGCTTTCGCAATTGATGGGTGCCCTTGGATGAGGTGGTTTGTTATGGGAACAGGAGAAGTTGTTGTTGGGTAGTTGGACCAGCTACGGGGTATATGCGATTTCAAAGGATCCTTTTCGTGAGTTTAGTTGTCGAAGCCCCTTACTATGATACCTGTCTTAGTGCACAAATCTCCCCTTGAAGCCCTAGCATGATTCCTACCTGATGCTTCTTCTCATTTTAACCATTGAGGTACCCCTCCCTAGGCCCATTTGTCACTACTCTTCTTTTCTCTCTGCTTATTTCTCTTTGCTCATCAATAAGGTTATGGACATGAAAAGGGTCCATGATGTTATTTATACTTCGAATATGTAGCACCTTTCTTTTTCCTAGGGTGCGAGCCTTGTGCCTCAAGTTATGGGGATTGTTTGTGTCTTTGATGTAGGGTAGAATGCTTGATTTTGATTTTTTTCTATTTTGAGTTTTATTTTCCATATAGCATTTAGTTGTTTTATGCAAATGAAAGAGATTGTTTGGGATCTCTAGTATTGGATTTGATTATTTTAGATTTGATTAGATCTAGATTATTAGGAGATTTAGTTAGGTTCTAGTCAAAGACTTGATTGGAAATCTTTTTGAATTTTTCTTTTATTTGGCATAATTAGGTTTCAATTAATATTTGATTAGAGATTTTTTTTATTTCTTTTATTTAACATGCTTTTTCTTCTATAGAAGTCACCATTGGCGCTTGTCCAAGTGATTGAAAGAGGTAAATCAATAAAGTTGTGGTTCTCTTTGGTTTCTATGTGTCTAGCTTCTCATCCCCCTCTCTCCAGTTTCTCATCCCCAATTTTTCTCTCCTCTCAATCCATTTCTTTGATTCCTCATTCCAAAATCATCTTCTTTTCTTAACCTTTCTTACTTTGCATTATTTGGTATTAAAGCCAAGTTTTTGAAACATTCATACATTTCAATGATCTGTCTTCCACCTCCTCATAATTGACATGAATAGCAGAGAATTCTTTGAGTTGGTTATTTACCATGAGAACCTCCTCAACCCCTCCCTGTTATCTCCATCACCCCTTTTAACCTTGGCAATCTCTAAAGTTGTTAGGCCTTTTTTTCTAGAGAGGAGGTGGAGATTGCAGTTGAAGTCCTAAATGCAGAAGGATCCCCATGACTAGGTGGATTTCTAGAAGTTCAGATTATAAGATTGCTTTCGAGGGGGAGAGATTGGTGCTTCTAAGGGTGGTGCTTACATCCTTGCCAATCTTCTTCCTGTTTGTATTTTGTTCTCCAAGAAGGTAGAAGAGGTTCTTGGGAAGTTAGTGAGGAGATTGTTCTGGAAAGGGTTGATGGAAACATCAAAGTTTGTTTGCATTCAGTCAATTGGTACTGATAGCATATGGAGTGCTGCATCTTCGAGTAGTAAGCCAAGCCCTTTTGACAAAATGGGACTTGAAGATGATGGAGCGAGACTCCACGTTAGTTACTAAGGTGTTGCTTGCCTCATGTGACTTATGCTTAAACTCGGATAGATTGTCAAGCTAGCCTATATATAGAGGGAATGGCTGTTCTTCTTTATCAACTCTCTGGACAGACCTATGGGCTCGCCCATTTGACTAACAAAAGAACCTAAGAATGGTGAACCCATTCAAATGAACATCACCTTTTTGGAGAGGTTTGATGCATGTTATGCCTGATGTGCAACATTTATTTGAAGCTTCAGTGGGTGATGGCTAACTTTGGACTGAGGAATGGACAGGTTTGGAGCCCTTGGTGCATAGATACCCTCGACTTTGCTCCCTATTAGCTAGTGCTTAGAAAAATGGCTGCCTAAACTGAGTAGATGGTTGAGTACTCCTAGGCGCCCCCTTAGCCAAAGTGCATATGCATAAGCGGGCCATTATGTGGTTTGTCCAAATAGTTGGGCCAAGTACTTTGTATAATCACCCAACTATTCACTCATTTTTCTAATAGAACCCTTATTCACAAAAAAAGAAGTATCCCTCCAATCAATCACGTCCATTTTGCCATGTTCATATCTTCATCAATCATTCATTTAGAAAAAAATATTTTTAATTGGTTGAAATAAATATGCATTTTTAATATAATTATGTCAATCAATCATGCCATGTCAATGTATTGTAGCATGTATGCATTTAGTATGATTGTGTTAATGCAAGCTTTAATTAATAGTACAAAATAATTATTTTAAAAATATTTTATAGTTTTAATTATTTAAAATTCAAAATTATGTACTCGTTGGCCTACTCATCCGCATACCAAGTACTCAATATGTGATGACCTGTCTAACAAGATATCACTTGTTGCTTTTCCGAACATCGCTATTAGCCATAGACTGTATGCTCTTTCCAACTCGATCTATTTAGTAGTAGCTAAGACTTTGGTCCATCGACTTTCCTATGTGTTGGATGCCTTGGTTAGATTGGTACAGTCTACTTTCATGCATGGGAGGTCTACAATGGAGAATTACACTGTTGATCTAAACTATTGGCTGCCAGATAGAGAAATGAGATTGAAGCCTTCTGTTGGAAGGTTGACTTCTCCAAAGCTAATGATAGCCTTGATTGAAAATTTCTTTGGTTGTCTTTGCATGTTAAAGGATTCCTGACTACTTGGATTTCATGGATGAAGACACATCACTTCGGCATCATGCTCTGTTCTCATGAATGGTAAACCAGAAGGGGGTTGGATCCAATTGAGGAGGGTGAGGCAAGGGTGACTTCTGGCATTGATGCTCTTTGTTCTTACGGTTGGCTTCTTAGCAGGTGCTTGCTTCTCTCTCTGTGAGGCCAGGGAGCTTAGCAGTGTTGGCTCCCCTAGGGAAAGCACAGTGATTCCCCTTCTTCAGTATATTGATGACACCATTTTCTTTGTGGAGCGCTCCACTGAAGAGGCATGGACTATTAGACTGCTTATGGAGGTATTTGGAGAAGCCTCTGGATTGAAGATGAACTTGCAAAAGTCTGGGTTTCTTCCTTTTATCATGTCTCGAGAGAGCTACTCAATGTTGTGAAATCCTCAACATCCAGCCTTTGCCTACTCCATTCACTTATTTGAGTTTCCCACTTTCTGCAGATCACATCACCTCCATAAATTGGGTTACAGTGGTTGAAAGAATGGAGAAGAGACTGCAAGGCTGGGCCTCTCGACTGTTATTTAGGGGGTGGCAGATTGGTGTTCCCTTCACTATTGTCAGCAATGATGATATATTCTCTCCATGATGAGCGTAACTGCTAAGGTCCAGAAAAAACTGATTCTTTCAGGAGAAAATTCCTCTGGTTTTCTGGCGTAGGTGATAGCTTCTTGTCACTGGTCTCCTGGGATGAGGCTTTTAAACCAAAAGAGCATGGAGGTTTGGAGATCCTCAACTTGTGAATGATGAATGATGCGTTACTATCCAAGTGGATTTTACAGCTCATGTGGGCCTGATGAGCCATTTTGGAAACAAGTTTTATGTGATTCCTACAGTACTACACTGTAACACTGGATTGGGAAGAGAGGAGAACCCCTATTCGAATCTTATCACAGTTTTGGTTTGACCTTCAGAAGCTGTTGCTAACAGTTAGGTCACATGGCAAATCTCAACTCAGGGATGGTTCCCATTTCAATTTTGGTTACATGCTTAGTCCCCTGCTGTTGTGCTTGTGGAGCTGTACCCCAGATTGATGGGTCTCTCTCCAGATCTAAGGATCTCGGTAGCTGAGTGTTTCTTAGAGGTTCATTGGTCCTTACCACTATCGCAATCACTTTCTAATGCTAGGATAGAAGAGCTTTTCCTCCTACTTCAGACCATTCAGGAGATCACACCCCACTTTTGCTACAGATTGATGGTTCTGGCACCATGGGAGATTTTTTGTTAGGAGTGGTTACACTTGGCTAACGGGAGGCAAGTTCAATTTGCAGCATGATTTTGCGACTGATTGTAGGAAGATTTGGAGAGCAGCACATTCCCTTGAAGATAAAATTTTTTACTTAGTTGTTGAGGTGGAAGAAAATGAGTACCTCGAATTTTAAAGGTCGATGAGTGCCTAGTTTTTTTTTTTGGGGAGGGGGTGGAAAACATCAATCAACTCTTTTTTACATGGCCCTTCACCCGAGCATGCTGAAGGAGTGCCATGGATTGAACGATTGAATATAACTTTGAGTCTGATTTCTAGAGCAGCATACACGAAGCCCTTGCAGATGTTGCAGATGCAAACATGTTGAGGTAGGCTTTTACCATGCCTTGGTGCATCTAGTTGGAGTGATAGAATAATCTTCTGAAGGGAAATATCCTCTACCGAGGGAGTTCTCCATCACTTCAATATTCTCTGTACTTATTGGTTTAGTTAGCTCCTATTAGTGAAAGTGGGGGCCTTTTCAAAAAAAAATCAATAAAAGTGGGGGAGCTAACCCCTTGTTTTCTTTCCAAAAAAAATCATTGGAGCTAACAGCAATGCATCGGTGGCATCTTATCAGAGCTCTCCTGTCAAACATCATTTGGAGGAGGTCATGTAGCTTCAAGAGGATATTGCCAATTTCACCTTTTGAGTTGGAGAGACAGATAGATGGTGTTTGGAGGATGGTTGCACTTCAGTAAGGGAAATCTACTTGCGGTTGCTTGAGCTGCCAGAAGATTTGGACCCTCATCTTTATAGGGTTAATAAATAATTTCGAAGATAAAAATGCCACAAAAGATGAAGATTTTTTCATTCAAGAAGAGATCGTGTCAAGACCTTTGTTATCCTGTGGGTGCTGCAGTTTCAGTGGAATGGAAGAGTATTTAGGCAAGAACATGTTTTCATAGGGGTTGTGGTTTTTATGGTTTCTTCCATGTTGGGAATTTGGTCCCGTATCATAAACAGCCCCTATTCATTAATAAAATTCTTAGGATAGTCACTACTCTCATGTGGTTGTCCTTTTACTTTTTCAAAAAAAAAAACTTTTGAAAATCTCCATTAATGCACCAGTAATTGTGGTCTCTCACTCCATTTTTCACAACATCCTCATTGCCCCCACCTATCAAGTCACATCTTCCTTCACCTTCTAAGTTGTCATCACCTCCACCTGCTTTGTCATGGGTTTCTCTTAGGCCTCGTTTGGCTGAAGGATAAGGTGTGGGATAAGGCCACTATAGCGGAATAGTGACACTGTAGCGAATAGGATTGGAGTGGTATGGAAACCGAATTGAGAGAAGGGAGCAATCATTAACTACCAATCATTAACATCATATCAAAAAATCCCCACTCACAAAAAAAAATATTAAATAAATATCCACTGACATCACATCACACTATGAAACATTTTATCCCACTACTTATTCTTATACCACAACCAAACATCCTACAACTTATCCCTATAGTACTTTATCATGGTAGAGTCCTTATCCTCTTACCAAATGTAGCCTTAGGGTTGTCAAAAGGGCTAAACATCAGTAGGCTTGGCTTGATTTCAGCTCGATAAAGGCTTACGAACCCAACTCAATAAGCTATTGAGCTGAGTTCGAACAAAAATCCAGGCTCGTTAAGTTATTGAGTCAAGCCTAAACCATGCTGCACTCAGCTTAATAAGGGCTCAGGCTCGATAAGAAACACACATAGACACATGCATATGCATGCATACACATATTCATACATACATACATATATACAATTTGCCAAAACCCCAATATTCTCTCCCCTTTCCCCTTCCTTCCTCTTTCATCCTACCATCAAAACTATATTATATATATCAAATAAATACATAAAGATATATATGGAATTTTTACAAAACCCTATTCCTTTCCCTCCTCCATCCTACCAAATGATCCTAACTCTAAAACCTTTGCCCTCTTGTTACTATGACTCCCACAACCCACTATGTCGCCTAGAAGGCATGGCCATTGTCCTACCTTTGCTGAGTCTTGCCAAGTGTTGGCCGCTCCTACATTCTTCCTCCTCCATTATAAATGTGACACTTGATGCATATTACAAATTATGTCCGTTTCGTTTAATGTAATTTTTCTATTTTGTATGTGGAAGCTTATTATAATCACCCTCATTTAGGAGTCCGGAGAAGGCTCAGATAGGGCTTTGATTTCTATATTTCTTCTCAAAGGAAAATAAAAGGAGTACATGCCTATTTATAGTCCATCACACACAACGAAAAGTCCTACTCCACTATGTGGGACTAAATAACCACACTAAATCTCTCAACACTCCCCCTCAAGCTGAAGCATGGAATGCTTAGCTTGTAACATAAATAAACCCACTCTACACAGCAGAACAAACAACACTTTGAAGTGGTTCTTGCTTGTAGGTGGGAACATGGGCTGGAGCTACTAGACGAACTGTAACTAGCTCTGGAGATCTGGCGCTGGTGACTCCCCATTTAGTATCCCTGAAATGGGTTCTTCCTCTGAAGACATCTAAGGTGGATCTCCCTCCCTAGAGTCCACAAAACTAGATCTCCCACATAGAAACCTGAAATGGGTCCTTTCTCTGAGGATCTTGAAACTCTGAACCTCCCAGAGTTGGATTTCTCATGTGTAGTCCAAGAATAAAAGGAACTCTCAAACAAGGGTGACTACAACAAGCTTCTACATTCACCCTTTCTCCCATACTTGTATGGGAGAAAAATAATAATAACGAGAAGAAAATAAACAATAAAAGAAAATCAAGACTTCTCCACCTCTTCTCTTAAATATAAACCTCCTTTTTTTATCTTTTTTTAATTTTTTTCTCTTTTTCTTCTTTGTCATTTTTCATTTTTTTTTATAGCCTAACAAAGAATAAAAGTCAAACTTTCAAACGGCTATCCACGTAAAAGGCCTTGGTCTTCACCGTAGGGTTCGGAGGGAACCCAACATCCTCCACAGCGCCCTTGCGCTCCTTCCGCGTAGCTGTCGTCGCCGCTGTCATGTCCACTCTGGTCGCGCCGCCCACGAAGCTCCACCGCCAAGCGACCCTCGCCCGATCCGCCTCTGGTGCCTGCTCCACTGCCGTGCACCTTCATCTTGCAACACCGACTCCATCAGCGCGTTGCCTGATCTAGCCGTTGCGTCGCGATCTCCTCCTCTGGTTTGATCCAAGCGATGCCACCAACGTTGCGCCTCGTGTCCCCCATGCAGAAGAGGGCCGAGCCTCGCGCAGCACCAAGATCATCTCCTTCAGCACGTGCTCCTTCATTTGCAGCGTGGATGACGACCACCGGATCTCCTTGATGTAGGGATCTAGGTGGATCCCGAATGCGCGTTGCATGTCACAGACGAGGAGGCACCACATCACGTCCCTCCGTCCAAGTCGTTGCCATCTCTTCTCCTCCTCTCTTGATCTGCACAACCGTGCCCTCAAGGGGGTTGCCCTCCTCCGTAGGCCACCAGCGGTCGCCTGAGCATTGCCTGTGCCAACAGGATCACACCCTCTTCCTTGCACAAGATCAAAACCTCCAAATTAAGAAGAGAACATCCGCCGTGGAACAATAACTTCATATCAAAAGATATAGACAAATATGTGTAATAAAGGATAAAACCCAAAGAACGAACATACTTTGATATCAAGTTGAATTACATACTAAACGGAAGCAATAATATCAAAGCATAAAGATAATGTGAAATATTTAGGTTTACGTGAAAATCCCACTCACGAAGAGCGAGAAGAAAACCATTGGAGAAGGCTTCGATAGGGCTTTGATTTCTATATTTCTTTTCAAAAGAAAATGGGAGGAGTACACGTTTAGTTATACATCATCACACACAACAGAAAGTTCCACTCTACTATGTGAGACTAAATAACCATATTACATCTCTCTCAACATTTTATACTGTATGCATTTATATTTTGCTTCTCAAGTCTAAGCGTGGCCCTTAGAAGTTTGAACTTGTTAGTCAATAGACTCATTAATGGGCTCAAGCCCAAATGAGTTGAACCTAAACACAACCTTCCAAAACTTATTAAGCTTGAGCTAAGCCTGAATTGGCGTGGGCGTATCGAGCTTGAGCTCGAATAGACCCAGGTTTAATTCATTAGGCTCGATATTGAAAAAAAATAGATAGCCTATGTAGCCACCAAGTTACTACCTATGGCAATGGACACTAGGAATCACACAGTGTCACCGTTGCTTGAGTTTCCTCATGGCTCATGCTACATTGCCAATTTCTTGCCAAAGCACCTATTGCTATTAGGCCTCTATTGAAGCAACTTGAGCTTTCACCGTCTTTCCTTGAAACTCTGCCTTTTGCTGCCTACACCACCACCATATTCTTTGTTGCACCTGTAACCAATAATACTATACCAACCCTAGAAATCACTCCCCTTGTCAAAGCCATCACCCTCATTGCCAGCAATTATCACTGGCTTCTCTTGATTCCATCAGTTCCCCTAGACTACCAAGCAGTGCTTCATTGTGGTGTTCCAATGTTGCCCTCCCCCTCTTAGGTCCCACCTTGGCTTTATTATCAAGCCAAGAGAGGAGGCATCGTGCCCTCTAAAGGTGAATGATTGGAGACTTTGCAAGGATATTTTGTATAGTGTTTTATTAAGTTCTCATAGTAGGTCTGTTGGTGTTCTATGTTTCAAAAGGGAATAAGAAATCTAAAGACAGCTTCCAAGCCCAATTTAACAGCAGATGGGCTTCAGAAGTAGGTCAGAATTGATGCAGGCCAGAGGGCTTGATTTCAAATGTTTTTTCTATTTCTGGTTTTAATTTTAATTTAATAACTAGAGAATCTCTAGTTTTGGATTTGATTAGTCTAAATTTGATCAGATTTAGTTTATTTGGACATTTTCAAAAAAAAAAAAAAAAGTTTATTAGGAGATTTGATTAGTGATATTTTTGAATTTTCTTTTATTTGATTTAATTAGGTTTTAAATGAGGATTTCTTCAGTAATATTTTTGGATTTTTTTTTTGTTTAGTATATGTATTTTCTTCAATAAAAACTACTCTCCAAGTGATTAGAAAGAGTTAGATTAATTAAAATTATTGTTTGAATTAATTAAAATTGTGGTTCTCTTTGGGCTCTCTTCCTCCAATTTCTCATCCCTTTTCTGTCCAATTTCTCATCGCCAATTTTACTCTTAACATCGACCTTCTTGATTCAGTTTTACTAGACCTTAGGTTTCAATACCGAGCTTCTTGATTCAGTTTTCACAAACCCAAAGTTGTCAAGGCGTTAAGCAATTATAAGGCGATAAGCTCCTCAATCGCCTAAGGTGAGAAGCAACAAAAAGGCAATCGCCCGATTGAATCAAGGCGACAAGTCTTTTTATTTTTTAAAATGTTGAATATGGCTAACTAACACGACATCATCCACTTCCATTAGAAATATATGATGACCCTATTTATGTGAAAGAGAGACCAATTAGCCTATCGTATTTAGGTAACAATAACATATATATTTATATTATCATACAATATGTAAACACATATTATATGTATAATTACAAGCCAAAATAAATAACTAAAACATATATTATATGTATCTATCAAAACACGACTGGGACATATATTATAATATCTATATTTATAGTACAATACAGACTTCATACCATAACTTATACATATATTGTTATATATCATTAGAGACTTAACAAATATATGTAGCATATATCATTAAACTAGCAATATATCATAATTATAACCTTTTAAAAAAAAACTATACCATAATTATAATTATAGACGTACAATGATAAAAAAAATATAATTATAGACTTACAATAAAGTATATGAATAATTTAGACATATATGTCAAAATAGATAAACAATAGTCTAAGTTAGAAAGATATATCAAAGTAAAAGGCAAACTTGAGAGTATAAAAGTTGTCAATAACGTATATATATGTATACACAACAATATATGATATCAATATACATAACCTAAGACTAGCCAGGAGTCTTATGGTCTTACTTAGAGTGGATTGGGAGTAGGGCAAAGAGGTGTAAGACAACCCAAGTGATGAAGAAGGTGACTAGGCGATCGCCTGCATAAAGGCCCTCGCCTATAATAGCTTCAAGGTAACCTTTGGCTTTTTTGCCTGATCGGTTGCCTAAGGTGGTAGCCTTGATAGCATTGCATAGACCTTGGGGCTCAACGTCAAGTTCCTAAAACCTCTAGATTGGGGTATCCAAAGGCATTCTTCTAGGTGCTCTACCTTATTTGGTGTTATTGTTTGATGTTCGACCAAAAACTTGGTAACGTATTCTTGGAAGCACCGGCAGTTGCATTGCTTGAACATGAAACTAATAACCAATGCATCTGCCTAGCACTACTAGAAACCCATATGTCCAAGCTCTTAGTCTTTTCCCCTTAAGAACCATGCACAAATACTCTTATGCATCCTCTGCATCTTACTAACACAAAGTTGTCTTCTGTCTCACATGTTTGACTTTGCCCCCTTCTATCCATAACTTTGGAGGGCAACCAGAGCAAGTGCTTCTTTGGCTGCTATAATGTGTGGTATTGACATGTGAAAATACCTCTGTGAAAAATGCAGTTCGGAAGAGTGGTATCCATATGCTTAAATCTCCAAAAGAAGAAGGTTTAGAATTTGAAATACCTTCACTAAATGCTTCATAGCAAATTTACAGAGTTTCAGAGACATTGCAGGTTTGTTGAATTTAGAATGTTGGTTAGAGGATATCTAAATTACAAAGAGATTTTCTTAGGAGCCTTGGACAAAATGCACCTCTTAAACTTCCAGCTGGTCAAGATTTCGAAGATTTTAGTATCTGTAGTTTATATTGGGTCAATCTTGGTATAATGCCTCCATATTTCAATTGGACTCCCGGGTCCTGATGTCCGTCTTTTAAACTAAGGTTTGCTGAAATAAACATTACTTGTTATGTGCAGTTATATTCTATTTAGAAAAATATACTACAGTTCAGAATACCAAGATATAAAAGAGGATTGTCTGCAAATAAATGAGAAGACTCGGGGTATCAAGGAGATGAGATATTCCTAAGGTGAAGGCGTCACTTAGCAACCAGAGTCTGGGAAAAATGTCTGCAATTGGAAGGTTTGTGCCATGGGTATGGAAGCAACTTATTGAAGAGAGACCGAAATTGTAAACTATTATTGGAATTTTGTCTCAAAGTTTGAAAAAGAGCATGATATAGAAGGGGGCTATGCACATATGGGTTCTGAAGTTGACGTGGAAAGAAATTACATGTATGGGGTGTGTGGCTTGTACATCAACAGTGTGTACAGATTTCACTGATTGCTTAGGTCTTAGTTGTCAGTGATTTGAAAATGATTTCATGCACATGATCTGGGTTCCAGAATAAATGATGCTATCGAGAGTTTTGATCAATGAATTTGGGTGGTTATCACAAGGATAACCTCCCTTTCCCTTTTCAAAAAAAATATTATGGATTAAATTGTGATTTGACATCTTGGCGAAGAAAAACTGTGGTGCCTTTGGGTATCAACAAAAGCAAACTTCAATGAAAATTTTAAGATGGTGGAAAGTGGAAACTAGATTTCGGTACATAACAAAAATGGAATTCCTTCAAATTTTACTTTATCTGATCAACTCGTGATCAAATTAACCCTTTTCTCAGAACAATTACTTCACCTACACTAATAAAGAATAGTTATATAAACAAGATTGTAACCAAATCAGATCACTAATGATGGAAAAGTAAATATAATCAGACCTAAACAAATGAAATCACGTGAAGCCCTCATTGGTTACGAGCTCTACCACACATGTAGGTGCACACCCACACACGCACTTGCACGTATGTGGGTACATGCATACATATGCACAAGAACAAGCCTGACCTGGTCCTATATTTGCTTCATCAAAACCCACATCTGGTTATATCCAATGTCTGAACCTACTACCAGCCTTCATGTCAATGTCTGGTTGCCATATTCATCTATGTTTGTGACATCCAAAACCTGTTGGTTACTATGTTGATCAATGAGCCCTCTCTCAAGTCGTTCACCATTTTAGCTATTACTTTGATATCATGTGAGTGGCAAATCCAGAATATTTTTATTTGAGGGGTAAGGCTAGTCGAGGTCAGCAACCCTCCTGCTTTATTAAAAGCAAAACAAGCATACATTGATAATTAAGAGAGCAAAAGTCCACTCCTCAAGAAAAACCTTTGCATGGAAAGCCATGGTTTTCTACATAAGGGTTTGTAGAATAAAAAACCGCCCCATTTTTCTCCTGCCAGATAGCCCAAAGAGCGGCTAGAGGTGCTGTTCATTCTCCCTTGGTTTTATTTAGCCGTATGAGCATCATAAGACCTCGAATAATCTTCTATCACAATTGATCCATGACATGTCAACTTCTATCAAAGCCCTTGTAACAAGAGGGCAAGAAAGACGACGTGATCAATATCTTCCTCCCCAGCATCATAGAGTAAGCTTGTAACCACTCCTAGATCCCACCTCAGCTACCTTATTTTTTTAACAATCCTTTTTTGTTGCAACTCCCAAGCAAAAAAGCGAACCTTCAAGTGTGCTTTTGCCATCCATAACAGCATAAAAGTCAGAAAATTGTTATTCTGACCTTCAAACTTATTGAAAACTCCATATTCTTATTGAAATCTCCACATCCTTCCTAAAAAAGGTCTTAAAGCATCTTAAGATTTAAACTCCTCGTCCTTCTATTCCTGACCATAATTGCACTCTAGTAGCCAAACTACTAATAGACTCATGCAGCTGTATTAGTAGCTCTGTCACGGGAGCCCCAAAAAGAATGGAGGCAAAGTTCAAAAGCTCTATTTACACTCTTTTGCTTTTTTGTGCAACCTTCCACGTTTGTCTTGGGCAGATGTTTAGTTCCATGGAGATGTTGCTCGAGCACCCTTCTCAACCTTATTTTGAAAGTCTACTTCTTAGCTGCCTGACGATGTTTATTCACCTTTAGTGGGATTATATTAGTGGTCTCACTCTCCTATATTATTTTGCAAAAGATCGTGACTACCCTATTGGAAATAGGAAAGTATATGACCATGCATTTGAAATGTATGTTTCTTTTCACCTAATATGGTATCATAGTTTGAGTTAGTTGAAGGAAATTAATTGTCTTATTTGGTAAAGAAAATCTTACACTTCTTTTATAGAGGTGAGGGGAAAACATTACAGGATTCCAAAATAGAAATAAAGATGACACAAATACCCTCATAACATAATGTAACACTCTTCCTCAAGCTTGAGCATATATATCAACCATACCTAGCTTGTTTATACACTTCCCAAACAATGGGTGTGACAAGGGCTTGGTGAACATGTTTGTAGTCTACTCTGACGATGCTAAATAGGAAGTGCGGAGTAGGCCTTGCTGAATCAGGCTTCTAGTATAGTGGCAATCTACCTCCACATGCTTCGTTCATTTGTGAAACATAGGGTTATTAACTTGTGGCAATCCTGTTATCACAGTACATCTCCATAGGCTCCTCAATAGTAACATGGAGATCCTTCAATAATGACCGTATCCAAATCATCTCAGCAACAGTATGTGCCATAGCATGGTACTTTGACTCAATACTAGAACGTGACACCACGCTCTGCTTGTTGCTCATCCACGTCACCAGATTTCCTGCAACAAAGGTGCAGAAACTTGTGGTGAACCTCCTGGCCCCAATATCACCTGCGTAGTCATCATCAAAGTACCCAACAATAGTCATAAGAGCTCCTCTCTGGAAAAGTAGTACTCGACTTGGAGCCTCCTTGATATACTTGGACACCTACATTACTACCTACCAATGCTTATTTGTAGGCCTGTCTAGAAACTGACTCAGTTTGCCCACTGCAAAGCTGATACCTGGTTTAGTGATAGTCAGATAGAGCAATTTCCCCACAAGCTACCTATATGCCTTTTTATCCAACAATCAAGCAGACTCATCAAATAAGTGAACCTTTGGATCCATAGGGATATTTACTCCCTTAGACGCAAGCATGCCAGCCTCCTAAAGAATGTCCAAGGCATACTTCCTCTGAGATATAACAATTCCCTGCTTACTTGTAGCAATCTCAATACCTAGGAAGTACCTGAGTCTCCCAAGGCCCTTCATAACAAATTGCTATGTCAAATACTCCTTGACCTGGGATATACCAGCCACATCATCACCTGTAAGACTAAGGCCATCTATATATACAAGTAGAGCCACAACACCCCTACTAGTCTTCCTCACAAACAGAGAGTGATCAAACGAAGACCACTATAACCCAATGATAGACAATGCCTTTGATAGTCGCTAGAACCATGTTTTGGGGCTCTGCTTTAGGCCATAGATCGCCTTACGTAGTCTGCACACACATTCCTCCTAAACTTTGAAACTTGTGGGCTGCTGCATATATATCTCCTCCCTAAGATCGCCATACAAGAAGTCATTTTTGACATCTAGCTGATGAAGTACCCATCCACAGTGCATAGCCACAGTGATAAGAATGCGAACAGTAGAGAGAGCCAAGCCACTGGCGAGAAGGTGTTAAAGAAATCAACTCCATAAGTTTAAGTGAATCCTTTGACCATGAGACGAGCTTTGTACTAAAAAATAAACCCATTAGGGTTGTATTTCAAGACAAAGACCTACCTTGCTCCAACAAGATGTGTGCTAGAAGGTAACGAGGCCAACTCCCAGGTGCCTCTGTCACGAAGGGCAGACATTTCTTCTTCCATCGCCGCCTTCCAATGTGGATTCATAAGTGCTTGTTGATAAGATGTAGGAATTTCAGAGGTAGACACTGCAATGGTAAAAGCATGAAATGCAACACCCAAGGAGTGGGTAGACATTATACTTCCAGTGACAATAATGAGCACAGGAGCGAGGGGCTTTCCAAATGGCAATAAGAACATCAGCATCATCAGGTGGACCTAGAGAAACATCAATAGAAGTACTATAGTGGGCTCAATATGTACCTGATTAGGGGAGGACTATGGTGGCTTAGGAGGGACAGAGGAAGGGGGTGTGTAACTTTCTCTCTAATATGTGGAGCCTTTAAATGTTCTTTCATCTAAAGGTACAATTCTGAGTGAACTGGCAGGCTGCTCTGAAGTGGTACTACTGACCTAGAAATCATCCATCGATACAAGAGGCACAGGCATAGGTGCAGCACTTTCCATATCACGCAATTGACAAGTTGATGTGGAAAAGTAGGGAATAAACTTATGGAATGTAACATCCGCACTGACATACTGCTTCTTATGGATCAGGTCGAAACATCTGTACCCCGTCTATGTTCAACAATAGCCAAGAAACATGCACTTGATTGCTTTGGGGCCAAGCTTATCATGTCCAGGTTCAAGTAAGTGAATAAAAGCAACACATCAAAAAGTCTTGGGTGGCACCAAGAACAAATTAGCATCTGGATATAACACTATCCAAGGTACTTATTCATGAAGAACAAAAAAGGGAAGTCGATTAATGAGATAACATCCAGTCAGTACTGCATCCCCCAAGTAGAGATGTGGGACACTATTTTGAATCAATAAGGCACGAGCTGTATCCAAAATGTGTGCTTCCGCTTGACCACCCCATTCTGTTGTGATGTGTGTGGGCAGGAGGTCTGGTGTACAATACCAAGAGAAGCATACAGAGTGTCCAATTGCTTGGTATAAAATTCTAGTGCGTTATCTGTTCTGATAGTCTTTATACACATGTCAAACTGAGTTTTCACAAAGGCAATAAACTAAATGATAAGAGAGCCAACATCTGAGTTATTTTTCATCAAAAATATCCACGTCAAACGTGAAAAATCTTCCATAAACAGCAAATAATATCTATGACCATGTTTATCTGCAACACGACTTGGATCCCACACATCACAATGCACTAAGTTAAAACAACCAAAACTACTGGAACTCGCAGATGCTGGAAAATTGGCTTTATGGTGCATCCCTAGCTGGCAAGCATCACACTGGATCTTGGTGGTAGGCAAGAGATGGGGAATGTGCTGACATAGCTTGTCTAAAGAAAGATGACCTAATCATTTGTGCCACTGTAAAGCACTGCCAACAGAACTCACCTGACATGCTACAGTAACTGGACTCTAAGCTAGCCGGTGGACACTCCCCTCCTTATATCCGCTACCAATCGTCCTCCCCATCACGTAATCCTGAAAGGTACACCCACCATCATAAAAAATCACAAGACAATTCAACTGTTTAGTAATAATACTAATAGAAAGCAACTACATAGCCATATCAAATACGTAATACACATCTGAGAGACGCATAGTAGGAGTAACTAACACTCTTCCCCTACCACAAATAGGAGCATGCCTACCATCTGCCTGTTGGACTGAATGTCCCTGTTGAACTCCTTGCACGTCTCCAAGACACTGGGAATTCCTAGTGAGATGATCTAACATACCGGAATCTATTAACTAGGTATTAGTCATACCTGAAGAAGCAGAAGCATAGGCTGTTATGCCTGAAGACTGGCCTTGATCATGTGTCAGCTGGGCCAGGCGCTGAACCACTGAATATAATCTGCCTCTACAAGTGTAATGGACTCAGGTGCAATCTCTGAAGCAGTAGCAACAGTGGCTTGGTTGGCGACAATCGGCCTCTCAAGTTTGTTCCAACACTTAGCCTCAACATGACCAAGTCGACCACAATACGTGCAAGTAGGCTCAAGTCGACCACAATACGTGCAAGTAGGCTTGCCATGAGTACTATCACCGTGTCCTCTTCCTCTACCACGAAAAGGACCTCGTCTGTAACAAGCACCAATGGCTGCATGGGCAGAGGAAACAGGAGTAGAAGTCACTTCATGTGTAGCCTACACCTACAATCTACTCAACCTCCTGTAGATCTCCTCAATAGGTGGTAACTCTGATAAGGTGAGAATCTAAGATCTGGCAGTTGCATAATCATCACTCATGCCTGCAAGAAATATATGGGTAGAAAACTCCTTTCTCTGATCCCTGTAAGTAGCAAAGGTGTACATAGGTCGGCATGCATTATACTTCTCTAGTATTCTCCTACTTCAAATGGCACAAATCATAATGAATCTGAAACACCTGAGTGGAATTGAGTTTATGTGAATACGCTCTCTTCAAACCATCCCACATCTTTTTGGCAGATTTATAGTACATAATCTCATCACCAATTCGAGAAATGACACTATTTAGTATTTAGGCTCTCATCATAGTTTCATCCCTGTTCCATGTGACATACTTGCCTGTCTTCTGCTTGGGTGGCATCTCAGTGAGCACATGTTGCTGCTCATGTCCTTCCATCGTCACAAGGAACGTCTGAGACCAACGAGGGTAGCTGGTCTCATCCAACTTCACTATGGGTGCAAAAAATGGGCTTTTGTACACACCCATGTCTCCCACCTGTCCACCTTGCCCTGAGGATACTCTTGACTCAGAAGAAGAGGCCATATTGTAGCTTCAACAATCACGACAACCAAGACTGATGTAGAAATCAGATCTGAAAACAATCACAACTTAGGGAACACGCACCCCTAAAAATCCGCAAACACGCAGTAGAATACTTCTCAATGCACCAACGGGGAATACACACCCCGGAATATCATCAAAGAGGGGAATACAGACCCTAGATCAAGAGAAAGTGCTGAAAAGATACCATCAAACCACCATGCGAAGGATTCTAGGATCCAGAACTCCATTAATAGTCTCCAAGAATTCTCCGCTCAGACAGAGGTGTTAGTGTGCCCTCTCCCTGCTGCCAAATACGAAGGCAACGAGAGAGAGAGCACAACAGGAGAGGGCGGCCTGGACGACGACTTAAGAGGGTGCCACCAGGTGGAGGCCGGCTACGGGTGGCCTGAATGCAGGCTCGAGCGGCGGGAAAGGCAGTCGGGTGGCCTAGAGCGCCACGTGGGTGATGGGAGGGCGGGAGGAGTGGCCCAGGTAGTCTGCCTGTGTAGCGGAACAACGGAGGAGTGGCTGCGATGCGAGTGGAGGAGAGCCTAGGCGGGAGGAGTGAACGCTTAGGCGGCTGCAAACGGCAGGGCGATGCTGTTAGCAGTGCTGTCGGCGACGGTGGTGGCTGGACAGTGGAGGGTAGGGTTTTCTTTTAGGTGGAGCCCTCAACTTGGTTCTGATACCAAGTTGAAGGAAATGAATTGTCTTATTTGGTAAAGAAAATCCTACACCTCTTTTATAGAGAGGAGGGGAAAATATTACAGGACTCCAAAATAGAAATAAAGATAACACGAGCATCCTCATAACATAACGTAACATGGTTGTATGAATTGTAGACAACTCAATGGATACTTGTACTCTTTGCACGCATGAAAAATCCCATAGAGAGGCATCACAAAAGTTGGAAGTGTGATATATATGATTAGATGTTTTTTGTATTATCCTATGGACTTCAGAATTGGCGACACCTCATGATGCAATGTTTATTGGATGTCAGTGAACGGTTGCAATGCAATATCTTCTAGATATCTCTTTTGGGTGTCTGAGATAATGGTGGCTGCAGGGTACATTTGAACCTCTTTGGCTTGACCAAAACTTTTTGAAACATTCTATGTTCTTTTCCTGGCTTCAATGAATGACCAAAACAGTTTGTGACATTCTATATTCTTTTCCTAGCTTCAGTGAATGTTGGATAGATCCTATTTCAGCTAGATATAGAAAATGATTTATCCAATACTCATGTGGATGAAGCATGCAGGAATCACTCCCACAGACTTGTTGGGGGTATGCCATGAGCTTACATAGAACTGTTTGTGGTATGTCCAGTGTCTGTTAGTCTGCTTTAAAGAATCCAATAAACAGATGGAATTTTTGGATTCCAATGATCAAATTGACTTGTTTCATGTCAGTGTGGCAGTCTTTGTAGACTGGTGATCCGAGTGAGTATCTTCATGAATTGTATTGACAGGAGATGCTGTATTGGGATTTCCAAGATTTAGAAATCCTTGCAAATTTTGGGGATTCAAAGAACTCGACAACAGTGGCATGATAGTAGCAAAGATGACCGTAAGGGACATCCTTTAAAAAAGTTGTTACTTCATCGTAACATAATTGGTGCATTTCTTTTTTTAAAAAAATCTGTTTAAGAATTAAAAAATCTCTTTACTTGGAAAATTAATCAGAGTGGAGATCTTGTTGCACTGAGTATCAGTATCTGTCGAAGTAAATTGGACTAATCATTTGGTTACGCAACCAATTTCTTGGCCAATTTTTACATGAAGGTTTGAGTGAAATGGCATTTGGCTTTTTTATTGTGGAAACATCCCCATGTTTTATCCAGTCAAATAAAATTTTCTAAGTTTGCCAGCATACTAAAGCATGCTTTATGATCTTAAGATTTATGTATTTCTATTATTTAATTATTTTCCCTTATTAGCCCCCTGTCCTTTGTGCTCCGTAGTCAATATTCAATCACCAGATTCACCACCCTGACCGAATATTGATTACCATTTTTTGCAACGTTAAATATTTTGTAAGAAGCTTTTGCATTATACATGCCAATGTTTACTTAACCCAAAATAATTTGAAAAAAGTTTCAAATTATTTGCAAATTTCATACTAACTACCTGCTTGTTTGAATTGGAGGATTTATTTACAACATTTATAATTTATGTTAAAGTCAATAAATAAGTTCTGTGCCATCTGGCACTTCTCTTTTGTGAATCTAGTTTACATTTTCTTGAATGATTGTTATCTTTGTTTTACTTATGGATTCTTCTTAACTATCTTCAAAACATCAGTGTACTTTTTCTTTCAGGATTTTGAATCTTTACCTTACAATTGAAGTGCTTTTTGGAGTTTTGTTTGTTTGGTTCACCGGCATTAGCAGGCTATCTAGATACTGTTACAGTACTGCCTTTCTCTATATAAATTGCTTAGCACAGACTATCTGAACATGGGATTCTGATTTGACACTGTGATGCTAGTATAATTGGATGAGCTTCGTTCACATTAATTAGTATACTCTTTCTTCAGGGCTTGACTCATTTGAAAGTAATAAGATTTTTAGCGGCTTTAGCAGAGCGTTCCATAATGCTTATGTATGTTTGTGCATATTAGTCCAGATTACATCTGAATCTCCACCTAGAGGCTACTAAACCTATAACCATCCTCGGCATCATGATCAGCTGGAAACTTTTTTTCGATTAGATTGTTCTGCAACATCTTTTGATTGTTATTTCCTCTCCAAAAGGTGCAATACCTGTTCCAGCCGTCTCTGACCTCAAGTATCATTCACGTTCCAAGGGATTAATACATCATTCTGTAGCTTTTGTGCTTACAAATGAATTAGATATAGCATGTAGACATAAACATGCTTGCAAATTCCTTTCAAGAAAGAAGTGCTTGAAAATTTGTTGCACGCATGAATGAAGCAAATGGAGAAATCAGGCAGGTATGGAACTTGGAATCCCTTTATTTAAGTTTGAGAGCTTGTACAAGTTGTAGACATTGTGGTTCACTTGATCGATGTTATCTTTTGAAACTTTTTCTTGATTTGATGAAACTAACAGCTATTATCGTGTGATAAGTTTTAAGTATGAGATGGAGCTGTAACGATGTTGTGCCCAAGGTGGCTGCAGCTTAGTTCTTTTGGGTACACTAGAAAATTATCTGGTATTACATATTCAGGACTCCTAACATGACAGTAGACCTTTACATGGACCAAATCTTGTTTTCATTGGCAAATACCCGCTTTATTAGGAAGCCAGTTCTTGAGCAAACTAGTTTGTTTGTAAATTTGAAATAAACTTAAGCGTATATTTAGATCCTATCATGCTACTAGTTTTATACCAAAAAAGAATTTCCCAGTCTACTTGAAAACATTGTTGTAGTCTGATCTGAAACATATTTTTGTATATGTACCTTGTTTGCAGGTCCGGATGGACTCTTTGAGAATAAACACTCGGACCACTGAATACCATTGCTCATCTTCCAAAGCATTTGCTCCTCCCGTCCATGATCAACAAGCTTGCAGATTTGCTGCTTGTGCTGCAAAACACTCTGCCCGTCCCTGTCTCCTCAAAAACCACTAAAATGAATAATTTTCTTAGGAACCAAATATTCTGTCTTTTTTCAATACTTCCAAATGGTAATGCAACGTGCATGTTAGTTTGGGTTTGCTTAAATGCAAATAGTTTGCTTGTTTCCTCGTGGAAGAAGGATTTGTGTGCCATGCTGATGAATTGTTGATTTGGGTGGAAAATCCGAGACAGGCTCATGCTATGAGACGACTCTATTCGTATGAAGACATTTAGAAATTGTTTACGGTGTTTACCAGGCTTATCAGTTTATCTGGGTTGATTTGAGGTACATTGGACAGCTAAGATCTGCATTATCATAAATAATTAATATATAGGATATTAAGTGTGCTATTTGGCTCATTAACACCTTTAAAGCCTAGGTTCTTGTTAATTGATGGGATAACCTTTGGGTTTGCGGTTAGCTTTGTCGAGTCCATTGGACATTGGTTGATGGGAAGCGAGATCAATGACCGAGTGGTCGTTGTTTGGTATGAGCGTAGGATATGTTGTCTCTGCGCAATCGAAAAAAGGAATGCATTGTATGACCACGAAACAATTTTTATTTTTTTTGAGTGGTAGTGGATTGCCTTTAGGGCCTCTTTTAAATGCAGATAAATGTAACGTAATGTTAGTTAGTCAAGAAAGGTTAGTGAAAGTTTAAGTGCTTCTCATGCTACTCTGCTTTAGCGATGCTCACGGGTAGGGGTGTTTCGGTATCTCGCTAGTCTTCTTGGATAGGTCTTGGATTGAGATTAAAGCCCACTGAGCACATGCTCAGGCTTGGGCAAGGGGTTGCGTCGAGCTCATGAGCTCCGCCCACATACAAGTTCTGTTCACCTGAACATCAACATAATGATTTGTCTGAGAGAATGAATCGTCACGACACAGAAGTCAGCCGGATGCCTATTAGCTTAGCCTCAAGTTCCGTTGAGAAATTGGTTTTTAGTGTTTCATGCAATTTTTTGGATAATTAGATTTGATAATTAAGAAAAGATAATAACTTAAAGAGAATTAGTGGATCCAATTGACTCTTTTTTGTTTTTTTTTGATAATTAAAATGGTTTCATTGCAATCTCAAAGAATATAAGGGAAGTGAGGCCAACGTCAAAAAGTAATGCATTGAAAGTAATGCAATACTGAGCAAGATTGTGTGCTAACACTACATCCTCCATTGGGACCTTAAAAAGCTTAGTAGCTAAGATGGTGGAGGGTAGAGATTGACACCAAAAAATCACATGTCACCGTGGAGGTTGCAAACCGCCTCCACTGCACTGCATCCAATTGACTATTTAAAATGCTTAAATCTAAATCATCAAATCATGCTCCCCGTAACTAAATATTCAGTTTCCTGAATTTTCAATGTAATTATTTATGTGGACATTATAATCCCACACTTAATTGCATGTCACTCTACGTGACCTTGTTACAACTTGACCTAGTCATTTTATTCCCTCTAACAGTGACAACTCTATCTCTTGGATAGCCTTTTACCGTCAATCTTCTTTACTCATTGCAACTCCATTTTTTTTGGGAACTAATCTTCTTTATTGATGATGGCTTTACTGTTGGTGCCAAAGTACCACGATCATTTATTTTGATGATAACAAAACACGTGTTATTTAACATTTGCACTTTGAGTTCTAGATTTCAGGTCAATCGTAAATGGATACGTGATTAGACGGAGTTCGAGCTCACATCCAGGATGGATTGGAGGAGCTCGATGGAAAATAGAGGAGATTCGCGAGGAGCGATAGATTGAGGAAGGAATGAGATGAAGAATATGATAGATTTCCTTCTCTTGTACTCCTTGTATTTTTTCGTTTCTTCTGTTGCTCTTTATTTTTGTTACTTAGATTCATGTTAAAGAGCCTCAAAGTATCCTAACAGTAGTCCTAGGAACACCGGCACAACCCTAGGATACTTAGGTTTTCTGTAGAGAACTTAGAAAACCAATATAAGGTTTAAAAAGAGTTTCCAAACGTCTAATTCCAAAATCAGACGTCTGATAAAGTGTTTTAAGACGTCTGACTGTTGATTCAGACGTCTGATAACTATTAGGCTGGACATAGTTAGTTCTGTCTGATCAAATCAGACATCCAGACCTTAGACCAGACGTCTTAGGAGACGTCTGATGACTTTGCCAGACGTCCAATTAGTGGACCGTTGGCTGGCTTTGCAAACAGTGTAGAATGTGACCGTTAGAGCCTTATCAGACGTCCATAGGACTTTCCAGACGTCTGATAATTGATCGTTTTGCCTCATCTGACCCAAAATCTCTTCTCAGAGATTTTCTAGCCGTTGCAACATTTGGAAATCCATTCCCACAGAAAAAGTAGGTTTCCAGACGTCCAGATATAGTGCTAGACATCCTATATGTCGTCTGATGGACTTGCACAAGAACCCTGTTTAGATCTGATTCAAGTCAGGAAGGAACCCGCTCAAAATCAGACATCTGACCTTGGAATCAGACGTCTTAAAGTGAACTTCCAGACGTCTGATGCCAGAATTAGACGTCTGATAAGCCTGTCAGAGCAATGATTGTTCCTGATTTCGGGCTGATTTACTTGGGCTTTGTACCCAACGGCTATGGAAGCTTTTCCAAGCCTTCCAAAGCCTTCCTAAGGCCTCTATAAATAGAGGGGAACCTTTGCAACACAAAAATATACCAAGAGAAACACAAGACACACCTAAGCAACTTAGTTCCACTCTTTTGTGTCCAAGAGAAGCCCTTGCTCTCTAAGCTCTAGTTCCATTCATCTTGAGAGCATCAAGCTTCGCGCACTCGCTCTCCCACCGTAGTTCACGAGAGCGAAGTTGCGCCGTCGCGTGGCTCACGCACCGCGTCGTCAACTCGACGCACTCCTTGCAAAGGGGAGTTTCCTAATTCCTATAGAAGTTAGGTTTAAAATTACTTTGTTGGCTCTATAGGATTACTTGTTTATTTTATCTTTGTTATTTGGTTGGGTATTCGCTTTGCGAATTCCCGTCTCCTTCTCGAGACAAAATCCTTCTCGTGGAGAGAAGGGGTTGAGGTACGCTACCCTCGTTTAAGTAGCGTGGTTGTATTGAGGTTGAATCACCCTCGTTTAAAGTGATTCGGTTTAGTGGATTTTGATCAACTTGGTTGATCTGAAAATCCTAACTCGAGAGGGTTAGGTGGTGGTTTTCACCCGATTTAGGTTTCCACCTAAAAATTCTTGTGTACTTGTGTGATTGCTTATTTGTGAGATTATTTATATTTTATTTCCACATTTTATTACGTCATCCCTCATAGGGCGAACCTTCATTTACCTCTTAGATAATCCTTCTCTTAATACAAGGAGTTCAATTTTGATATCTTTTTTAATACTTCACATCTAAACTCAAATCTAATTAACAATAACTAAGTAACTCATAGATATGAGCTCAATGTATTTAGATCAACAATCTAAATGTTTAAGCTCAAATTATTAAATAATATCCTTCAACAATGATAACCAAATACCTAAGTAACCTTTTGATGTGGTACCATTTTTGAGAGCATTTCAGTGCATTTCTAATTATCACATTTTAAGATGTTATGGGAAATAAGTTTTCATACATTTTTGACAAATGCGCTTCAACTCAAAATCTAAGACCCATCTAAGCTTTGATCAACATATACATCATTGTGAATAACGAGCTTAGGTGCATTTCCACGGCAATAATTTTGAGGCCAAAATCTTCTGAAAAAAAACAATGATTGCTTAAGCTTTCCCCAATTTCTCTGAAAAGTACACGGGATTCACAAATGCCAAAGTTCGGGTTTCTATCTTTACTCCAAGCGTTTGTGCTTTACTTGTCATTTCCCTTGAAAACTATACCCATTCACATACTTCATAAGCGTGAATGCTTTTCCTCACAGAGGTTCCTAAACATACTATATCTAGTGATTTAGAAGCGTACACGCAATTCACTTCTTTTTATTTCATCCAAACGTATGAATAAGCTGTGTGTACATCTTGATGCAATGGAAAGAACAGCATCATGTCCAGCCAGATATCATTAAAGAGCGAAGAACAAGTGTCAAAAACATTTTGTAACAATTTTTTTTCTACTCTCAGCATAGTCTATTACGAACATGAACACATGTTAGGGTCGATCGATTCGCAGAAGACAAGCCCAAGAACATCATTGGAGTGATAACTCGCCTGACTGTAACGGAATTTCAAAGATTACGGAGTACAGAAACTACATCCGTTGGAGGAAATCTAGGCTATAAAGAGGAACGTAGGCGCCCGTACACAAGGGAGGTGCAAGTGAGAAACGTAAAAATTAAAAAAAGGACAGAGAACATTCTTCTATTATCTAATTTTTTATACTTGATATAATTTCGAGGGTCTACACACCTTCCCCCACACGAATGATTACTAAATTTGCTATCCCTTTATATGCGATTGTTTATCTGACATCTCACTTAAAACGGATCCTTTATCTAACTAGGAACCCAATAGAGTTTAGAAAAAAGGGCTCCCACTTAGACCAGCAACATTATTCCCCGGTCAAAAAGTACCAAATTCAGGAAGTTAACCTAATGCAGTTGATCACCAGACGCCATTGGCCCCATCATTCCAGATTAGCGGCGCAAACGGGAAGAACAAAAGACAGCACCCAACGATAATGCTTTACACCACTTTCTTGTTCAGTAGGCAGAGTGGTAATGACCAAAATGACAGTCAAATAAGAGCCCAAAGCAAACAAACTATTTGGCTCCATGATCAGCTGAGCTCTGCTAGTTGAAACGTTTGCAGTTTTGAACCGTTCCCTAGCTGAGTTCAAAAGATGTTTGGTAAAAGAAACGAACATTTGGTAGAATGGTGACGACATTTTTACTCGATTTGATCCCTTGTATTTGTTAATGATATGAGAATGTGCATGTTAACCTTGAAGATATGGCTGGTTTAGTAGCAACACACATTAAGTGTTTAAGCCCTAAATAAAATTGCATAATCTAATCATTTGGTAGTTCAACTTCTGTCCACATGGCCAAACTCCAAGTCTTGAAAAGAAAAGAAGCAGCGCCATAAGCAACGAACAAGATGCCTTGGAAAGGAAACACTACTCTACACATAATTTAACAATATAGGAGAATTCAGAGTTCCAACCCTGACAATACTTGGAAGGGGGGTGCATCTCTACTATTACATACATAAGAAGACCAACTCCCTGCAGGTCCTCTTTGCCAAGACCACGTGCAAGTCCCACACAACATCACGAAGACAAACACATTTCCCATGTTGCAGAAATGAAGCTCACACCACTGCGGTATCTATGTTCTTTGAAGTTATGGCTCCACCATCCTGTGTGCTCGGCAGATGTATTTGGGCACCCTTATCTTCACCAACTGTTGAAATATTGGATGGAGAAACGGGCGGTTTGTGACGGGTGCCTCCTTGTAGATTCTGTTCAGCAGCAGTAGATAGGCTTGTCCCTGGTTCTTGTGGTTTACCAGTTGGATTTAAGTTACCACCCTCCACAGTCACAGTGGTCTCCACATGGGAGCTCCCATTGGCAAGCAAGCTATGATTTCTGCCCTCATCGGTTACTGCAAGAGTAGATGATGAGTTCTGCTCGTGTATCGATCCTGAGGCAACTGGAGCTTCCTGGGAATGCAACCCATCAGTGGAGTTGGCAGGTTCCATGGAAAATGTTGTGCTATTGTTCACAGCTAATGATGAAGCTGATGAGATGGTGGAGTTCTCTTGTGATTCCATCACTGGAGCTTTGATGATATGGGCATTTTCACTCGTAAAATTTTTCACATGCTTAACTTTTCCATCAGATGGACTCTCATTCCAATTGGTTTTTGTTTCCACAATGGTGGAATTCATTTTATGAGATGAATCCAAGGCAAGGGTCGCATTCTCAAAGGGAACACCGGTAGCTTCCTCATGAACAACCAGCATCCCATTATCTTGTGATTCTGTCAAATTCTTCAACAGAACCTCAGTAGAGTTAACCTCCACCATTTCACTAGGTGGGGGCGTGGAATTGGAGATAGCCCGATCTCCATCCTCCTTCGAGATTGTACTGTTTGCCAGAGTTCCATTAGGTAATCGATGGTCACCACTTTCATCTTGAAGGGTACCAGATGTGTTAATCTCCATGCTTGTGTTACTCTTGTGCCTATCACGTATAGCCTCACTTTCAATGTTCTCCATTTGCTTCTCTTTGATTGCAAGGGTCTCATTAAGTAAAGGGTGTTCAGTTTTGAATGGAAGGGTATCAGTTCCAACAACTTCAGAAGTTCCATTAATTTTACTGTCACCAAAACTGAACCCTCTTTCCACGGTGTTCTCTGGTTGTTCCTTAGCAAAGTTTTCTGAGCCTTCACCTACACCTTCAGTTTCAAGTGTTTGGGTATCACGAACAACAGCACTAGAAGCATCATCTTCATTATAATGTTTCTCACGTGCCTCCTGAGAATTAGCTTCAAGGATGTTCTGACCCTGGTTCTCCAATAAACCAGATTCTTCCAAATTTCCTTCTCTACCATCTTCAATTTGTTGCTCATCTCCATGATCAGCTCCATCCAGTATTTTCTCTAAATCATTTTCATCCAACCTGTCGTCTCCAGTGCCTCTATCATCATCTTCATTTCCATTCGGCTTAGTGACATTTGGCTCCTCTTCATCATCGATTGCTTCATCTTCGTGGTTCCTCTGCATGACAGGTCCTGGAAGAACCTTCCTACCAATGTTTAACGTCTTGGGACTGATATCTTCATCCGCGGTTGAACTCCGCACATCAGCACTTCTTTCTTCAAATGCTCTCTTCTGGTCATGGGAGTGTTTCACCTGATACAATAACCAGATGCATATTGCAACCAATATAAATATTTTTATTGTATTTTTCACCCTGTGGCCTCTTCCTCTTTGGTTCCTACTGGATGCTTGCTTAAACATGCCCATGTCTCAAATATGAAGTGAAAGGAATGTTGTAACTAGAAATATCTGAACTTGCCTCCAGATTTTTACCTGCGTTATGTGAATGCAGTCAATAAAACCATTGGTCATGCATGTGCACCATCTGAAAACACCATCTAAGAATATGCAAAGAACTATAAAAAGAGAGAACATACTCTATAAAAGACTCACAACTTAGAACTGTTAGCTTTAAACCTTTAGTCTCTGAAATTACTATGCAAATGAAGAACAATCTGCCAATAACTAATGCAACATCATGGTTGAAGTGCTCATACTTCGATATTCACTTAGAGCATCTGGAAAAATCACAACATAGACTTGGTGGCAATGCTCTATGTTCAAGCTATGCCCATTGAGTATTATAACAAGGATGTTAACCCTGGAGTCAGTTATGTCCACTAGATATTAAAACAAAAACATCAATGCTATTCTTCAAGTTTCTCCCACAAAGAAACACATTCAAGCTTCCAGTAAAGAGCACATATGGTACAACAAAGGGCTACAAAGGGCTGAGATTTGTAGCAAGGAACGTCGCATGCAGTTCCCAGCTACCAATATATCATGGTCTTCACTGCATTCCTTTAGGTAAAGCTGCCATGGGAAAGCAACATTCACTGTCCTTATCTGGGAACTGTCCTTATCATAAGCTAATAATGATTTTGTTAGCTTATGTAGTACCCAGATAAGGACAGTGAATGTCAAATCATTATGAAAAGAAGCTATAGACAAAACTAACAAAATACCCAGATAAGCTATCATGGAAGATTTGAAGATAACAGCTAACAAGATAGACAAGCCATTCACTGTTTCTGAGAAGATATCTGGCATCCACTTTCTCAATTACATTTTTCTTTGTTCATGGCCAATAGTTGTGAAACTTTAACCACTAGATGAATGCTCCATGCTATCTCTTCCAGTTTTTTTCTTCTGGGCTGTTTGCATTGCTGTGTAATCTAGAATTTAGCAAGATCACCTTCTATATGTAGAGGATAAACCCCATCAAATATATCTGTGTGCCTCCAACCATTTCTGTAATGCTAGTCAGACTCATGGCTAACTAATCTTCTAGCTCCACGAGATCAGCAGATGATTTATTCTTTTATTACTAATGAGGAAAATAATGATTCATTGCATCTGTTAAAACCGATCATTGTTCTGCCTAAACATAATATTGCATCGGGCTTGTTTCCTATCAGCAAGATCATCAATTCATTTTCATATATTGATTGCTCAGAAACATCTCCTCCTCATTGTGTTCAAAGACCTTAGAAAAAGATAATAGGTGGATGGCAAGGAGGCTGTAGTCCACCAGCCAAATGTATGCACACAGAGTTGCTGGTGAAATAGGTTTCTCTTATCATCAATTCATCTAGTTCCTCCATTGACTCTTGAGTAAACAATGTTAAAAGGGGGAAATCAGATTTCTAGCTTCTGTGCTAGCTCCTAGATGTTGTATGGTTCTATGTCATATCTCACATGTCAGATATAAGTCATTCCTACTCATTTTTTATGATTAATTGTCTCAATGACATTATAGTTTTTAAACAATATCCTTTTTTTGTTTTTGACAAGATTTGAAATAATATCTTTAAAAACTAAGAATGTATTCATAAATCACTATTAGTTACCTCAACTTGAATTCCAAATTACTTTTGAAAAGTGTGGCAAATTGGAAATTTGTCAACTTCTCAATATTACAAGATTTGAGTTCCAATTGACCTTTGAATAGAGTGGAGAACCTTCTCAACATTACAAGGATAGTCAGCAATCAAAGATCGATTAGGGTGACTCCAACCAAATTGCACATGATGATCAAAGTGCCACTTAAAGGAGGAGCCTTAACTTCCAAATCCATGTAGGTTATTGTCTTGCTTTTGTGTACTTATCCAGGTATTTTGTTAGCTGTCTATAGCTTCTTTTCCATGCTTATATTCAAGTCTTTGACAATACTTCTTTAATGATCCAATTAGCAAAAATAACTTCAAGAAGAAGAACAGAGCCTTTTCCCACCCTAAGTGGGGTGAGCTATATGAATTTTTTTGCCTTAATTTAGATATACTTTGAACTATTTCTGTGCTTAAATTAAGTAATCAATATTATGCCTAATGGTTTCCTTCCAACTTGGGAAGCTTAGCATCCCACTTCTCACATACTAACTGTCCTTTGCAAATGCCCAAATCACCTTGAACAAATCTCTCTCATTTTATCCCTAGGAATATGTTCCTTTCTTGAATGGCCACACATTCATTTTTGCATATGCCTATGGCCAACACTCAAAATCATATAGTATTGGCAGGCCCTACAGCTGCACTACAGTACTTCCCTTTAAGTTTAGGTGTAAATCTTAGGATATCAGGAGGTAATGGATCCACTGAGAGAGATGAAAAATGTAATGGACATCTAATGTTAAGTAATTTCTTCTAAATTGCATAGGATAGCTCTTCAGAGGTGATGCTGCTATGACAAATCATGCCCTTTAATCTTACATGTCAAGAGTCTTAAGATTGATTGTGTAGAGATACATCTCTTTCCTGAAAAAGAAAATGTATGGGGACACCTAGAAAATGGTTACTATGCGCCATGCAGCATTCTGTAGGTTTGATATTCTAAGGTCCTGTTATATGATAACAAATTAGGAAGGCAGTGAAATGTAGTCCAGATTGTACTTCAACATGTCAAGGACTTATGCACAGTGAATAAGATTTGATAAGACATCAACATATCACTCCATACTTCTGAGAAACAAAGTTGATGATTTCTTGATATTTGCAAATAGCAAGACCTTCCTTAACTAGCCAAGTACATCAGAGTGAGAACCTGAACGCTGATTTGTGGCATCCATGCATATCCAGCTCTTGATATACGTTATTGGTGCTTAGGGGGAAACTGTAACAAAGGACTTATAGAAGTTGAGCCACTTATTAGAGTTTCATCCCATGTGCTTTGTACTGAATCCATGGTAGCTTGCATAAGATGTCCAAGATAAGAATGAAATAGGACAAGATAACAAGGACATATAAGAATCATTGAATGATGATATACAACACAGACACTCACTATCTAGATCTCAAGTATATACAGCTCAAAGAAGACTGCTAACTTGAATCTTTGCAAGTGGCTTATTGTATCCATTCATGATGATATTGAATTCAAGTCTGACAAGTAGATATCTGGCATTCATATCATCTCCATGAAGTCATGATCTACCTTTATGTGTTTGGTCCTTCACGATATCTTGGCCATTGGCTACAACAGTTGCACCTTTATTGTCACAGTCTACCTCCATAAACATAGAAAATTCATGACAAAGTGCCCAAACATTGTCTGGATCCAATCATCTTATCGTTAGTGTCTACCAAAGATCAAGATTCAATTTTAGCACTATCAGCACTTAAGAAGCACATAGTTATATTTAATCATAATCTTTTCTTGTCATAACTAAGGTTTACGCCTTGACAGCCTCAAGATTCATGCCTTGCCTCAATAGCACAAGCCAACTCAGTTCGCCTCAATTTTTTAAAGCTTGGTTTTAAGTAGAGATGATATTTCTCATAAATCATGCCTACACCATCTGCATTGTTCATCCTAATGTGCCAACTCACCCTAAACCCATCCATTAAGCTTCATTCAAACTGGGTCTACAAGACCAAGTACTAATTTACCCATGTCATGAAATATTACAGATAAATTTAATTGTTATATGTGTTACATATATTTTTGCATAGGAAGAAGAATGACTACTCAACACCAGTAGTCATCAAACCTCGTTCATGGGAAAAAAGATACCAGGAGATAATTTTCACTCCAATCCCGACAATTTTTCATATTTACATCACATACTACAAAACATGCCACAATAATCTTTACTGACCTATTGTTATTTTTGTAAAACTCATTGATTTTCTCTCTGTTTTTAAGCTATTTTCTCTCCAAGCATGTACTGAGACAAAAGGAGACCTTTTTTTGTGTTAGAGAACACAACCGCCCTGCTGCAACAAACACACACAAACAGAAAAAATAAAAAAAACTGCAATTTCAGAAACCATCAGAAGGCCCCACATATTTTAGAAAATTAACTAGAGCACAGGTTTCTCATTGGATCTGCACAGCTTCTGAAGCAAATAAATTCTCAATCGATTCCTCAATCTGATTGTTTTCCTGACTACAATTTAACAACTAAATCGGTTACAAATGACCACCATGTCTCCCAACAGTTTTCTTCCCTTCAAATCATTCAACACCTACATCCTCACATCATTCACCTGTTCCAAATCGATCTCATCCCATATAAGTGAAACCATCTACCCATTGTCATCCATCCATCACGAATCGACTCAATCAGCAACTTAACAAGAACGAACAAGCACCTACATTTCCCCAAGACACCACCTTCTCATGAACCAGAAACAAAAGGGAACCATCTGAGAGGAATAGACCTCAGCCCAAATGCAAACACAAATTGGATCCGCAACTCCCCACATCACCCCGTTCACGCGTACATAACGAAGATCATCTTTTGTAACAGACGATCTTCCCCCGAAGGTTTGGCATTTTTTAAGGATCCATCCATCCATGCATCATCACAGACATCAAGGATTTGGCAAAGCAAATTCCTATTTCTGATCTCTAATCCACATTCATCTACCGCAACACAAACAAACCAGTCATCTACCGCAACAACCAACACTACCACCCACATGCCAAAAGCCCTTACTAAACCCTACAATCATCGGATCACCAAAGGCATGAAAATACTTAATAATGATAAAAAGGAAAATAAAAAAATCCAAAAGAAAGTAAACACAACAACAACAAAAGAAAAAAAAAAAAAAAAAACTGGAGACATTAAACGGAAAGGAATGTGAGAGATACCCAAAAGAAACGGAGAGTTTGACTGAAGGGAACTCGCGGATCCGATGGAACCTCAGATCGGGAGGGGAGTGGAGGGAGGAGGGCGGTGTGGGTTTGGGTTGTGGTGATCGTGTGAGGAGGAGGAAGAAAGGTGAAGACTTTGTGTTCGTATATTATTATTATTATTATTACTATTATTATTCTTGCCGCTCGGAGGGAGAGAACGCTGACAGGCGGGACCCTCATGCCTAGTTTGGCAAGCGGATTACCCTTATTCGATGGAAATGATATTTTGATTTGAGTTAAGAGATTTTAATTTGAGGTAAATTATTTTAGAATCGACGTGTTTTTTTTTTTGTGAGTTATTCAATATATTTTTATAGGTTAATTAAAAAAAAATTTTAAATAATTATAAGTTAACCTAACAGAATAATTTTTATAATTTCTAAATAAAAATAGAAGATAACTTATCTTGAAAAAAATTACCTCAAAATTTATCCATCCAGTCAGACTAACTCTCAAGAAGAAATAAAGGAGAAGGGGGGGAGGGGGGACGGGTGTTCGCTATCGTAAATGTTGTCTGATGTCCGCCAATTTGACTTTTACGGATGGGGTCCGAGGAACGAGGAATCCCACCTAACAGAGGGGAGTTGCAATTCCTCCTCTTTTTTTTTTTTCTTTTTTTGTCTCTGTTTGGTTGGAGCTTTTTTTTAATCGGAGACATGATGGCAGAGAAGTTAAGTTTTTTTCATTTATTTTGTTGTGGGGGGGGGGGGGGGGGGGGGGTGTGTTGGTAAAGAAAAGAAAATTAGGTCTACGAAGAAGGCTCACCTTGATATTAATCTTTTTTCTTAGAAGGATGCTTTTCACTTGGTGGGAGAGAAAAAGGGATGAGCTGTGACGTTACTTTTCTTTTTCTTTTTTTTTCTTTTTGATAAGTACAGGTCGATTTTAGATTTAGGGATAACTTAGAGGGTTTGGCTTTAGTATATGTTTTTGTGAGAAAGTAGCTCTTTTCTTCTTGTGTAGCCTTTCATGTCATCATGAAAATAAAGTATTTTTTTTTCTTTTCTTTTTAAAGTATGGATGTGGTTACTTGTGTGGAACACTTTTTCTTCTTTACAAAATATGAAAGCTACTTTTGAATTGTGTTTGGTTGAGGTGTTTGTGTATAAGTTAGTTTTTAAAGCTTTCTAATATAATGAACAATCCCATGAAAGTAACTTATGGAAGTATTGATACAAACCTTCCCTTCACGCCTTAAATCACTTTTTATAGGCAATGGAAGCTACCTCTATTACTTCATTCTAAATTACCATAGAAGAAAAGCTCTTGTCACTTCTTCAATGATTAAGTATACTTGCCATGTGTATATGACGAAGAAGGGAAGAAAAAAAGGTGGTATGACAAAGAAAGATGTGTGAGGTGACTTAGCCTATTAACTTGGGGAAAAAGTTATTTCTTGCTTTAGCACCTATCCTATGTAGTCCAAAAGGATTAGGAATTATTGATGGAAAATTGACTCGAGGATTTACGAAAGAAGGTTAGAATTGTTAAAGGAGTAAAATGAGAAGTCACCTCTTTAGTTGAACCATTCCTAAAGGCTATTATAAAATGTTCAAAGACATTGATATCTAGATCAAAAATCTTGTAAGAATGTTAATATTTAACCTCACAAATACTTCTTTGAACATGCTTAACATCTCTTTCAAAGCTTATTGTAACGAGCGCGTGCCCCAGACGTCTTTTAAGACGTCTGGGAGGTGGCCCAGACGTCTGTCAAGACGTCTGGGATCACATCCAGACGTCTGACCAGACGTCCGGGAGAGTTTACAGACGTCTGGCGAACAGTTATGCTCGCACGGGATATTCGTCTGCGCGCCTGTGCGCGCAGACCTGCGATCCTGCCTCTTTCTCTGCGGCGGCAGGCGACTGCGACCGCCTTCTCTCTCCTCTCCGCGCGGCGTTAAAAGGGGGGCGCGCCTCCCCTCCCGTCTCCACCATCTTCCTCCATTCTTCTCCTGCCTGTGCGCGAGAGCGAGCGGACGCGAGGGCGCAGCGGCAGCGGCAGCCGCAGTAGGCGCGGAGGAGCTGCGGCGTGCGAGGGCGGGGGGCTCTGCCGTGAGGGCGAGCTCGACGGGAGCGGCTTGGCCGGCCGGCGGAGGGCGCAGAGCGTCGCGGAGAGGGACCTGCTGCGGGCGGAGCAGCGGACGCGCGAGGTGCGACGCGGGCGGCGTCGCGAGCGGAGGCCGAGCAAGGTTCTGATTCTGGAAAAATTTCCAGAATCAGACGTCTGGATTGATATCCAGACGGCAAGGTCGACGTCTGTGAGATCATACAGACGTCTGAAAGGTGAGTTTCCGCTTTCTTCTTCTTTTTGTCGACTGACCGTACTGAGGGAGGAGGGTTGGCTGTGCGCAGGTTCTCTGATTCGTCATCTTTGCGAATCAGACGTCTGGAAGTTGTAACAGACGGCGGGAGTGACCTCCAGACGTCCGGAGTGACCATCGGACGTCTGGGATCTAGGAAAGACGTCCCTGCAGACTTCTGGACGTCCGGGGAACCAAGCCGAACAGGTAATTCTCTGATCCACCGTTTAAGACGTCTGGAAGGAGTTCCAGACGTCTGATTTTGCACAGTATTGTCTTTCTCGACCCGTTTAGGGCCCGTTTGGGCTCCGTTTTCCGCGATTCGAGTTGCGTTCGTTTCAGAATTTATTCCTCTACCCGCCTTTAGTAGCTATACACTGTTTTGAGACACTCCTTGTGTTTGATCCTTGTGATAGGACCTCGTTCGGTTGCAGTCTTGAGAGTCGCGGAGGCGCGCGGGATTCCCGATCACGCCCCCATTACTCCCGTTGTACCTGGTAGAGTGGCTTTAAGTATTAATAAAATCTGTTAAAGTATGGAACCATAACTAGAACCTAGGGCATTGCATGAATCCTAGGAATGAGAAATATATGGAATGATAGCTCCTAGGTGTTGCATGAATCCTAGGGCCGGAAAACTAGATTGTATGATAGATCCTAGGATATGGCATGAATCCTAGGATGGAAAAACTAGTGGAATGTATATTACTGCAGTTTTGGAAAAATGGAAAGGAATATATAAGCTGCCTGTGAATTTAATTAACAGCTGCCTGTTATGAACAAAGAAACATGTTTGAGATCATGGAAATTGAGAACGTGAATCTGGAAAGTGAAACATATGATGTTCTGAGATAAAGGGCTGGAACCCTACGGGGAATTAGGAGTGGAACTCCTGGAAAGAAAAGGAATGGAACTGAGATGTAGTTTGTACTGTCTCTTGGGTACGCAGTACCAAGGGAAGTACCTGTACCTGTTTTAGTGTAGAGTGGGGCCAGCCACCCAGGGACCCGGGGTTAGGCTTGGCCGCTCTGTACCGACTTGTTGGCCCTCGTGTACGTAGTACCGAGGAGAGCTAGTAGTGTTAGGAGAGTACTAGCTACCCCACGGGCCCCGGGGTTCTGCTAGCCTCCTTCACCGACTTGTTAGGCCCACTAGGGCAAACCAGGGTAGTCAGGCGAGGGTGCGCGGACTGTGGAGGGGCAAGGCCCCGGTTTGGTTACTGTGGAGGGGTTGGACCCCTGTTACTGAGAGGGCTCTGCCCTGGTTCCGTGCTGTGCTTTGGGCGCACCCGTTAACGGAAACGACTGACCGCGTGCCAGTGCGGGCTAGCTACCTGTGCGTTTATCGCGCGTGCCGTAGTCACCGTTACGTCTGTCAGTGACCTTGGGGTGGTTGACTGAGGGTAGGATCACCACGGGGGACTCTCCCGGCCAGGAGAGCACCACGTGCTACTTCTACTTTTGGAAAAGACTGCAATCAAGATCGTCCCACGAGGACATCCGAGATCAAGTAAAGGATCTGAGAAGTAAATGAAATAGTGAGAAAAATTGAAAGATGTAAATAAAGGAAGTAATAGAACATAACAGCTACTGTACACTCTACTGTTGCCTTTAGTTAGTTTGCCACTCTACTCAGCGTTTTGCTGACGTGTTACACTCGTTACCTTTTTCAGGACCAGGTGTTGAGCAGCCAGGGTCGGCGGCTGCAGAGGACGCTGGGCCGAGTAGGGTCCAGTAGAGTTACCCCAGCTTTGTACCCCTTTTTGTTTCTGTTCTAGTGAGTAGTTTCTGTTTCCGCTGTACCTTCTTTACCTGCAGTTTTTGTTATATGATAAATGTTGTTTTACTGTTGTGGTGGTGCCTACTGTAGTAGTTTCTTTCCTTACTGCTGTACTTTCTTACTGTTAGTTATATTCATGCTGAATGTGGTTTATTTTACTGTCTTTTGGTTACTTCCTCGTTGGACGACTGGGTCTTGGGATTAGTCGAGTCGGTCCGGTTCTCGTGTCTCGTAGGGACTCGGGAATCGGGTCGTTACAAGATGGTATCAGAGCAAGGTCGTCCCGAGAAGTGAATCAACTGACTGGAAAATAACCAATTCACATGTTTATAGCTAGAGTAGCCACCACAACATATCTCTTGACATGAGCTCTTAGAAGTGTTGTTAGGTACCGTCTGTTTTGACGTTTCCGTTTTGTTTCGCATCTCCTTGCAGGAGATGCCTCGTCGTGGGACTGGCGAGACTGGCCGCGGGCGCGGCCGAGGGCGAGGTCGGCGAGGTGGACGTGCTGTCGTTGACGTCTCGGTGGACCAGCCACCACTCCCTGGCATCCAGGCCCAGGACCTCGCCAGACTGATACGGGATATTGTACGAGAGGAGCTCCACCCACCGCCCCGAGCACCTCCTCCTGGGGTTGCAGAGGGGGAGTCCTCTGTGGGACCACGCGACGGACGCGGCGCTGGACACGAGGGAGGGGATGGGCCCCTGCCGCCCCCACCTTCCTCCGACACTTCTGTACACGAGGCACCTTCGCCTGGAGGTGCACCAGCACCTCCCCTACAGCACCACTTCGAGCTTTTCGGACAGTTCCGGAAGCTGAAGCCCCCCTCCTTCAAGGGGGATGAGGACCCGACCGAGGCAGAGGACTGGCTTGAGCAGCTGGAGAAGATCTTCGACACCCTTCGCCCCCCGGTGGAGTGCCGCGTGGCCTTTGCCACGTACCAGCTGGAGAGTGCGGCACACCGGTGGTGGAGGGCGGTCCGGGGACAGGAGAGGGACGAGCCGACGTGGGACCAGTTCTTCACCCTCTTCTGCGAGCAGTACTTTCCCCAGACGTGGCAGGACCAGAGGAGGCGGGAGTTCCACACTCTCCGCCAAGGGACGATGACCGTGAGCGCGTACCGCACGCGTTTCTTGGAGCTGTCCCGCTTTGCAGCGACAGCGGTAGCCACTGAGGAGGAGCGCCTTTGGAGGTTCACCGAAGGGCTCCGGCCTGCGATCCGGGGGTATGTCAAACCCCTGAAGCTGCCGACGTTTTCGAGGGTGGTAGAGACAGCTATGACTTACGAGGAGACCAACCCGTCCGCGCGAGAGACCGACGGCGGGCGGAAGAGGCCCTTTCGGCCAGACTTCTCACAGGGCCGGCGAGAACGGAGACACGTGGCATCCGCAGGAGAGCCGTCACGTTGTGCAGGGCCATCAGTGGCCTTTGGGGGCCCTCGACAGGGGCCAGTCGCCAGCACCGGACCCCCGCCTAGCCGACAGCAGGGACTCACTGAGGGCGGGAGTCGGGTTCCCCTCTGCTACCAGTGTGGCCAGCCGGGCCACGTCAGGAGGGACTGCCCATCTAGGGCAGGAGGTCAGCAGATACTTCCCGCGCAGAGCACTGGAGGGCGCGCAGGAGGCCGCGGTTTCCAGGCGCGAGGAGGAGGACCGCAGTCGCGAGGAGGGTACCGGCCAGCACCTACCCGTCCGACGCAAAGTGTGGCTGCTTCGTCCGCACCTAGAGCTGAGGGGCGTGTCAACGCCCTAACACACAGGGACGCCAGAGCTTCGGGATCCGTGGTAGGAGCTATGGTTTCAGTTTCTGGCAGACTCGTTTACACGCTTTTCGATTCCGGCGCTACGCACTCGTTTGTCGCAGCCAGTTTCGCAGTTAGTTTGGACCAGGATTATACATTGTTAGAGAATCTGTTCGTAATCAGAGGTCCGAGTGGTCAGCTGTTTGTAGCTGAGGAGGTGTACACGGGTTGCGGGGTCAGTATCGGGGGACACAGCCTGCCAGCTGACCTGATTATGATACAGATGGAGGACTTTGGGGTGATCCTGGGGATGGATTGGCTGTCCGCTTACCACGCCTTGGTAGACTGCTTCGAGAGGAAGATTGTCTTCTCCCTTCCGGAGTTGCCATCCTTCGAGTTTCACGGGCAGCCAGTGGACGGAGGCTTCAGGTGCATTTCGGCACTTCGGGCGGCGAGACTTTTGAGCCAGGGGTGTGAGGGCTTCTTAGCTTGTGTGGTGGCAGAGCACAGCCCCGTGGCAAACTTCCAGAGCATCCCGGTGGTCAGAGAGTACCCCGACGTGTTTCCAGACGAGTTACCAGGACTACCGCCCGAGCGTGAGATCGAGTTTGAGATCTCACTAGTACCAGGGACCAGCCCCATCTCCACCGCGCCATACAGAATGGCACCGCTTGAGCTGCGAGAGCTCAAGTCTCAGTTGCAGGACCTTGTGGAGAAGGGTTTCGTGAGGCCCAGTGCGTCTCCCTAGGGAGCCCCGGTACTGTTTGTGAAGAAGAAGGATGGGACCCTACGCCTTTGTGTGGACTACCGACAGCTGAATAGGGTCACCATCAAGAACAGATATCCGCTGCCGAGGATTGACGATTTGTTTGACCAGTTGCGGGGTGCCACGGTGTTTTCCAAGATCGACTTGAGGTCTGGATACCACCAGTTGAGGATCAAGGAGACCGACGTCTCCAAGACAGCTTTCCGCACCCGCTACGGACACTACGAGTTTTTGGTCATGCCGTTTGGGCTGACCAATGCCCCCGCTGCTTTCATGGACCTGATGAACCGGGTGTTCAGACCGTACTTGGACCAGTTTGTGGTGGTTTTCATAGATGATGTACTCATCTATTCTAGGGATCGGACGCAGCACGGACAGCACTTGCGGATGGTTCTGGACACTCTGAGACGACGCAGGCTGTACGCCAAATACAGCAAGTGCGAGTTCTGGTTGAGGGAGGTGACCTTTTTGGGTCATGTGATCTCTGGAGACGGCCTGGCGGTGGATCCCGCCAAGGTCGAGGCAGTGCTCAGGTGGGAGAGACCACGTTCAGTCACTGAGATTCGTAGTTTCCTGGGACTGGCAGGTTACTACAGACGGTTCATCAGAGGGTTTTCGCAGATTGCACGTCCTATGACACAGTTGACTCGGAAGGATGTGCCTTTCGCTTGGACAGACGCCTGTGAGGCGTGTTTTCTGGAGCTGAAGGAGAGGTTGACCTCGGCTCCCGTGCTCACCATCCCTGACAGTAGTGGCGGGTTCGTTGTGTACACGGACGCTTCCTTGCAGGGGTTAGGAGGCGTGCTCATGCAGAGGGATCACGTGGTCGCTTACGCTTCGCGGCAACTGAAGCCCCATGAGCATACCTACCCTACCCACGACCTAGAGTTGGCAGCTGTTGTCTTCGCGCTGAAGACATGGAGGCACTACTTGTACGGTGAGACCTTCGAGATTTTTACAGATCACAAGAGCCTCAGATATCTTTTTAACCAGAAGGAGCTCAACATGAGGCAGAGACGTTGGTTGGAGCTCCTGAAGGACTACGACTGCAGCATCTCCTACCACCCGGGAAAGGCCAATGTGGTGGCTGACGCCTTGAGCCGTAAGGCGCCCGCACGCTTGGCCAGTCTACAGTTACAGAGTTGGAGCCTTTTGGAGGAGGTGGGCAGTTGGCGACCTCTAGAGTTACGAGGGTACTGTGGGGCAGTGACGGTGACACGGCAAACCAGACCAGAGTTGATAGACCGCATCATCACGGGACAGATGGCCGATCCGTACTTGCAGTCTTTGCGCGACAGAGTACTGTCAGGGGACCCAGGGGACTTCTCTTTCACAGACCAGGTGTTACGCTTGAGGGGACGGCTGTGCGTCCCCAGAGACGAGGAGCTGTTGAGAGAGATCCTGACTGAGGCACACGGTTCCAGATTCACCATACATCCCGGAAACACGAAAATGTACCATGACTTGAGACGCGAGTTCTGGTGGAGAGGGATGAAGCGGGATGTGGGTGAGTTCGTGCAGCAGTGCTTAGTGTGCCAGCAGGTGAAAGCCGAGCATCAGAGGCCTGCAGGGCCGCTTCAGCCGCTTCCAGTGCCAGAGTGGAAGTGGGAGAGCATCACCATGGACTTGGTGGTGGGCTTACCTGTTACCCAGCGAGGACACGACGCAGTCTGGGTAATAGTGGATAGATTGACGAAGACGGCACGATTTTTGCCGATCCGAGTCACTTTGGGACCAGCACAGTTGGCAGAGAGGTATATCCGTGATGTGGTGCGACTACACGGAGTTCCGCGGGAGATCGTATCCGACCGGGATACCCGCTTTACGTCCCAGTTTTGGGCTGAGTTTCAGCAGGCTTTGGGGACGAGGTTGAGGTTTAGCACGGCTTACCACCCCCAGACGGACGGACAGTCGGAACGCACGATACAGACACTTGAGGATCTTTTGCGTGCCTGTGTACTAGACTGGAGGGGCTCTTGGGAGGAGCACCTGCCCCTGGCGGAGTTTGCATACAACAACAGCTATCACTCGAGCATCGGCATGGCTCCCTACGAGGCTCTGTACGGACGGAAGTGCACGGCACCCTTGAGTTGGGTTGAGGTGGGGACCAAGTGGGAGGTTGGCCCCAGGTTGATCCGGCAGAGTCAGGAGGTAGTTGAGCAGATCCATAGACGACTCCGCACTGTCAGGAGCAGACAGAAGAGCTACGCAGATCGCAGACGCAGAGAGGTGCAGTTCGAGGTTGGGGACCACGTCTTTCTTCGTGTTTCGCCCATGAATGGCTTACAGCGGTTTGGGGTGAGAGGGAAGCTCGCGCCGAGGTTCGTGGGGCCCTTTGAGGTCCTGGAGCGGGTTGGACCCGTTGCTTACAGACTTGGCCTTCCCCCGCAGCTTTCTGGTGTGCACGACGTGTTCCACGTGTCCAACCTCAGGAAGTACGTAGCCGATCCCAGCCACGTACTGAGTCACGAGAGCGTCGAGGTGAGCGACGACCTGACCTACCCCGAGCGGCCAGTGCAGATCCTAGACCGAGCCGTCCGCAGGTTGAGACGAAAGCAAGTACCCCTGGTAAAGGTTTTGTGGAGGAGCCAGCGGTACGAGGAGGCTACCTGGGAGCCTGAGGCGGCAATGCGGGAGCGGTACCCGGAGCTTTTCGCGGGTACGTCTTTTCGGACCGGCTTCGGTCCTCTTTGAGTTTGTTATGGTTATTTGGACATCTTTTTCCCGCACCCTAGTTGGCGCAAGTTTCGGGGACGAAACTTCCTTTGAGTTTGTTATATTGTAACGAGCGCGTGCCCCAGACGTCTTTTAAGACGTCTGGGAGGTGGCCCAGACGTCTGTCAAGACGTCTGGGATCACATCCAGACGTCTGACCAGACGTCCGGGAGAGTTTACAGACGTCTGGCGAACAGTTATGCTCGCACGGGATATTCGTCTGCGCGCCTGTGCGCGCAGACCTGCGATCCTGCCTCTTTCTCTGCGGCGGCAGGCGACTGCGACCGTCTTCTCTCTCCTCTCCGCGCGGCGTTAAAAGGGGGGCGCGCCTCCCCTCCCGTCTCCACCATCTTCCTCCATTCTTCTCCTGCCTGTGCGCGAGAGCGAGCGGACGCGAGGGCGCAGCGGCAGCGGCAGCCGCAGTAGGCGCGGAGGAGCTGCGGCGTGCGAGGGCGGGGGGCTCTGCCGTGAGGGCGAGCTCGACGGGAGCGGCTTGGCCGGCCGGCGGAGGGCGCAGAGCGTCGCGGAGAGGGACCTGCTGCGGGCGGAGCAGCGGACGCGCGAGGTGCGACGCGGGCGGCGTCGCGAGCGGAGGCCGAGCAAGGTTCTGATTCTGGAAAAATTTCCAGAATCAGACGTCTGGACTGATATCCAGACGGCAAGGTCGACGTCTGTGAGATCATACAGACGTCTGAAAGGTGAGTTTCCGCTTTCCTCTTCTTTTTGTCGACTGACCGTACTGAGGGAGGAGGGTTGGCTGTGCGCAGGTGTTCTGATTCGTCATCCTTTGCGAATCAGACGTCTGGAAGTTGTACCAGACGGCGGGAGTAACCTCCAGACGTCCGGAGTGACCATCGGACGTCTGGGATCTAGGAGAGACGTCCCCACAGACTTCTGGACGTCCGGGGAACCAAGCCGAACAGGTAATTCTCTGATCCACCGTTTAAGACGTCTGGAAGGAGTTCCAGACGTCTGATTTTGCACAGTATTGTCTTTCTCGACCCGTTTAGGACCCGTTTGGGCTCCGTTTTCCGCGATTCGAGTTGCGTTCGTTTCAGAATTTATTCCTCTACCCGCCTACAGTAGCTATACACTGTTTTGAGACACTCCTTGTGTTTGATCCTTGCGATAGGACCTCGTTCGGTTGCAGTCTTGAGAGTCGCGGAGGCGCGCGGGATTCCCGACCACGCCCCCATTACTCCCGTTGTACCTGGTAGAGTGGTTTTAAGTATTAATAAAATCTGTTAAAGTATGGAACCATAACTAGAACCTAGGGCATTGCATGAATCCTAGGAATGAGAAATATATGGAATGATAGCTCCTAGGTGTTGCATGAATCCCAGGGCCGGAAAACTAGATTGTATGATAGATCCTAGGATATGGCATGAATCCTAGGATGGAAAAACTAGTGGAATGTATATTACTGCAGTTTTGGAAAAATGGAAAGGAATATATAAGCTGCCTGTGAATTTAATTAACAGCTGCCTGTTATGAACAAAGAAACATGTTTGAGATCATGGAAATTGAGAACGTGAATCTGGAAAGTGAAACATATGATGTTCTGAGATAAAGGGCTGGAACCCTACGGGGAATTAGGAGTGGAACTCCTGGAAAGAAAAGGAATGGAACTGAGATGTAGTTTGTACTGTCTCTTGGGTACGCAGTACCAAGGGAAGTACCTGTACCTGTTTTAGTGTAGAGTGGGGCCAGCCACCCAGGGACCCGGGGTTAGGCTTGGCCGCTCTGTACCGACTTGTTGGCCCTCGTGTACGTAGTACCGAGGAGAGCTAGTAGTGTTAGGAGAGTACTAGCTACCCCACGGGCCCCGGGGTTCTGCTAGCCTCCTTCACCGACTTGTTAGGCCCACTAGGGCAAACCAGGGTAGTCAGGCGAGGGTGCGCGGACTGTGGAGGGGCAAGGCCCCGGTTTGGTTACTGTGGAGGGGTTGGACCCCTGTTACTGAGAGGGCTCTGCCCTGGTTCCGTGCTGTGCTTTGGGCGCACCCGTTAACGGAAACGACTGACCGCGTGCCAGTGCGGGCTAGCTACCTGTGCGTTTATCGCGCGTGCCGTAGTCACCGTTACGTCTGTCAGTGACCTTGGGGTGGTTGACTGAGGGTAGGATCACCACGGGGGACTCTCCCGGCCAGGAGAGCACCACGTGCTACTTCTACTTTTGGAAAAGACTGCAATCAAGATCGTCCCACGAGGACATCCGAGATCAAGTAAAGGATCTGAGAAGTAAATGAAATAGTGAGAAAAATTGAAAGATGTAAATAAAGGAAGTAATAGAACATAACAGCTACTGTACACTCTACTGTTGCCTTTAGTTAGTTTGCCACTCTACTCAGCGTTTTGCTGACGTGTTACACTCGTTACCTTTTTCAGGACCAGGTGTTGAGCAGCCAGGGTCGGCGACTGCAGAGGACGCTGGGCCGAGTAGGGTCCAGTAGAGTTACCCCAGCTTTGTACCCCTTTTTGTTTCTGTTCTAGTGAGTAGTTTCTGTTTCCGCTGTACCTTCTTTACCTGCAGTTTTTGTTATATGATAAATGTTGTTTTACTGTTGTGGTGGTGCCTACTGTAGTAGTTTCTTTCCTTACTGCTGTACTTTCTTACTGTTAGTTATATTCATGCTGAATGTGGTTTATTTTACTGTCTTTTGGTTACTTCCTCGTTGGACGACTGGGTCTTGGGATTAGTCGAGTCGGTCCGGTTCTCGTGTCTCGTAGGGACTCGGGAATCGGGTCGTTACACTTATCATGCAATTCCTCGTATGATTGGGCATCTTTAGAACTCAAAGGTAAAGTTAGAAAAATTGGGTGTAGTTACCCACCTTCCTCCCTCCCATTTAATTTCTTTAAAAATTGTACACAAACACCTTTAATTTTAGCACTTTATCTTCATCTTTCAAACCTTCAACTTTTAGGTTATCATTGATAGCCATAAGATTCCCTTCATTTTGCCCCTCTAACCTAAATATTTGAATCCATCCACACCAATCAATGCATGTATCTCTCATTTTAGAATACTACATGAGAAGAGATAAAACTTACCAAATTAAATACAAACTTTTATGAGTACCGATGATATTTGATAATTTTGATATTCAAGGTACTTGAGTTCAGGAAGTAAAAGTAGCAAAAGAGTCAAGCATAATGGTCGAAAAAGACAAGTCAATTACTGACAATCTAAGGAAACATGACAAAGCCAAAATACTTGGATACGAAAAAAAGTTGACAATTGACATATTTTTATCTTACTAAGACCTCCAAGATTAGTAATTGCATAAAAAACTTACCCGAGTATCATGGGGGAAAACTGACTATGATAATAGGGCCAATGTTTGAGTACTTGTAAGTAAAGAAAGGATTGACTCCCAATAAGCTCTTCTAAAAAAAGAGACCAACTTATTAAATAGGCAACTCAACTTGAACAAATCAAACATCAAACAAGGGACAAGAGCCCATAAAAAAAGCCATGAAGGTTAAATAAAGACCCTTGAGGTTGATAAATAAAAAGACCCTTGAGGTCAAATGAATTACAAATAATGCCACAAGTTAGTTATAATGAACCTCAATAGGAATTGGGAAAGATTTATTGGAACAACCTTGACAAATTAGCAAGTAGAACACATTACCATTACCCAAGTCAAAGGAATATGGTGGAGGAGGATTGGACCATGTGGATGGAAATTTCTAGAAAGGAAGAAGCTTCAAGGAGAAGGCTCCATCATCATCAAAAACTATTACTAAGGGTGTAGAGCATCCAATTAGTGAATTTTTGCACAACTCTACAAGTTGAAGACTCAGAGATCTAGCACGTGCTTAAAGTGTTGTTACGAGGACTCTACTATCTTTCTATTCATCCATTTCTTTTGCTTGTTTCAAGTGACATTTATTTTAACGTGAATGATGTGAATTATCAAGATAGATGTTATATGTACTTTGGATATGTTAAGTCCTTAGTTTGCATAATTATTGAATTGTTAGATTAATATGATGGAATAATGATATAATGTAGTTATTGCTTGAATGAGATGATTGTGATGAGATAGAATTTTAGATTGTATAATTTGTTCTACTAATTGAGCATTAAGAGTTGTAATTACAAAGCTGCTATAGCAATTCATTCTTTTCTTTATGCTAGAAATTCCATAAGTTAAAGCTTTGAATCTAAGCTATTAAATAATCGAGATGACAAAGATTATGTTTTCCTCTCCTATTAGATGTCTTTTTGTCTTCACATTGATTATTCAATAAGGTGAAAACATATCTTTTAATAAGATACATGATTTGATTTGTTTATTTAAACCCTTAACTTTATAAATAAATGAGAGATTTATAATTAATTTTTTGAAGAATCAATTAAAAGTCTTTCACTACACAAACTTTAAAAATCTCATTATGGATTCCCAAATATCTTATGTAAGTATAAAAAAGTCAAGTAAGAAAAGATTTACCAAAATAATGGATATACTTTTAGTTATTAATTAAATCTCATAATCCAAAATAGGAAAGAATTAGCTGTAATTCCCTAGATGGAGGGGGGTGAGATCGAGAGTGATACAAAAAGATGTAGAATAAAATATTACAATCATACAAATGACAATCTCACAAAACACAGAATGATGTTTAGGTGGAAACCTAAATCCGGGTAAAAATCACCGCCTAAACCTCTCGGTTTAGGATTTCCCGATCGATCTAATCGATAAAATCCACTATCCAAGTCACTTAAACGAGGATGACTCAACCTCAATACAACCACATTACTTTGAATGAGGGTAGCGTACCTCAAATCCCCTCCTCTTCACGAGGAGTATTATGTCTCTCAAAGAAGACGAGAATTCGCAAAGCGAATACTCAAACAAAGATAGTTTACAAAATATCCTATAGAGCCACAAAGTAAATATGTTAATCTAGCTACTATAGGCAAAGAAAACTTCCCTTTGATAGAAGTGCGTCAACTAGTAACGCGGTATGCGTGTACCACGCAAGGCACAGCAGCGCTCTCGTATGCGTAGGTGGGAGAGTGAGTGTACAACTGTGATGGTGCTTTCAAGATGTGTAGACTAAGGCTTGGAGTGCAAGATCACTTTTCTATCTCTTCTTGGACACAATATAAGTGCAAGTAGTATTCTCAAGGTGTATTATGTTTAGGAATGGTACTCCTCTATTTATAGAGGTCCTAAAAAGAGTATAGAAGGCTTTGGAAGGCTTCTATAGCCAATGGGAATGAATCACAAGAGATTAAGTCAAAATCCCAATGAAATCAAAGTCATTTATGATTCTGACAGGATTATCGGACGTCTATATTTTTTGTCAGACATCTAGGTCATCATTTGATCAGAAGGTCGAACGTCTGCTCTAGAAGGGTTGATGATCCTGGATTTGGTTGGATCTATACGGCCGTCTAACAGATCATTTTAAGACGTCTGGACAAGATATCAGACGTCTAATTCTAAGACGGGTGTGTTCCTGTTTTGTCCAGATCTAAATAGGGTTCTAGGGTCTAGTTTCTCAAACAACAGGTCGAATGTTTGTAAATATAATCCACTGCGGGAATTGATTTCCAGAGGCTCAAATGACTATAATCATCTGACAAAAGTGATTTGGATCATATCTTAACCTAACGTCTGTTTATCAAACGTCTGGGATACTCTAAGGGCGCCTGAAAAGAGTTGTTAATATAATCATAGGTTAATCTTCTAAGATTATGTCTGACAAGCCAACGGTCCTCTAGTTGGACGTCCAGCAAAGTCTTCAGACTTCTTCTAAAACGTCTGGGCTATGAGCTGAATGTCTCGAAGTAAAAGACAGAGAATCTGATTCCAACTTAGGTGTTTGGACATCTAAACAAAAGGTCAGACGTCTTAAAATCCAAGATCAGACATCTAAAGTACAGATTGAACGTCTGATAGACCTGTCTGTAACCTATTCAGGTTTTCTGAGTTTTCTACAAAAAGCTTAAGTGTTTATCTAAGAGTCCTAATGATGAAATTATGTTCCTAGCACTGAAGTGAGGTATTTTGAGTTCTTTACATGAATCTAAGAAAATAAAAGAGTAAAGTACAAATAAAAGACGATATATATCATATTCTTCATCTTCATGCTTCCTTCTACAAGCTTTTGCTCCACGTGAAGCTCCATCTTCTTTTCTCTATCAAACTCCTCCAATCCATCATGGACGCGAGTTTGAGTTCCTTCACACTTAAATCCATTTATATTATTATTAAAACTATAATCAAAATGCAAATATTAAATAATAAGTATTTTGTTATTATCAAAATCAACGATCAAAATTCTCTTACACCAACATTAGCTCTATCCTCATGTAGGCCAAATCCCACTTTTAGCAGTGGTTAAAGGATAGTCTCTATAGCTATTTTCACTTGATTTGGACTTTTGTTGACCTATGATGGTGTTTGTTGCTTCTATTTTTCCTTCGTCCCATAACTTCAACTTTTGTCATGAATGATGCAATAATGACCAAGTGGTCATCTATAACCTATTTGGATTTCAAGCAAGAAAGAAATCAATTGGAATTGATTAGTGAGATCAAATGGGAATTGAACCCAAAAAATAATGGAGGAATTCACGAGAAATAAAGGTAAGAAAAACAATCAAGAGGGCAATTACAGGGGTAGATGGGGTCGAGAAGTTGCTATGTAACGTATTTGGATTTAAAGCAAGAAAAAAATCAATCGGAATTGATCGGTGAGATCAAACGGGAATTGAACCAAAAAAACCAATGGAGAAATTCATGAGAAATAAAGGAAAGAAAAAAAAATTCAAGAGGGCAATTAAAGGGGTGGATGGGGTCGAGAAGTTGCTATGCATGTATACTCTCTAGTTGTAGAGGGAAGAAGGGCACTTATCAGGAGTCTTGAACAGTGATCCACTGATTTCAAAAACAGACAAAAAAAAAAAAAAAAAACAAGTGATCTACTTTCTCTTCTCTTCTCAGTGAATTCCATCTAGTCCCAGCAGTAGATCAAACACGGTGATCATCTCAGCAACATAAATTTTTATATAGAAATAATCAAAGTCAAAATTTCTTATTTCTTTAATTTTGAGAATATATAGTACCTAATTCTATTTGATTTCTTTACTCTAAATTCATATCGATTATTTCTTCAAATATCATATAATCAGAAAATCGTAACCCCTTACTTTGCCGTCACTTCTTTTACTGATGTAGGATGATAAGAGAATGAGGTTTTGTGAATTACTGAATTATAGAGGTAAAAAATGATGCTTTTATAGTATTTTGAATGAGTTGTAGCTGATATAAGCACATTTGGTTCCGTTCAAGTATTTGAATTGATTGTGGTTTATTTTTGTGAAAGTTCGTGTAAAATTTTAAGTGACTTTTATAGAGTAGATGTCATTTCATTATATTGTACATGTCACACTAAAAAATTATTGAAAATCACTTGTGATAAGTAGTTTATAATGAAATATCAACGATGTCATTTAATTTAGAATTAAATATGAGTAATGTAATCTAATTTAAAACTATAATATCACTTGTAATTTAGTTCATAACTAAATATCACTGGTCTAATTTATTTTATAGTTAAACATAACTAGTGTAGTTTAGTTCAAAAGAGATATATGAACTTCTGTGTTAATTAACATACATTTAGTACCTAGGAAGGCCTATAAGCATTTCCATGCATATCTTAGAATTTTTACTTTTCTTCTAAGAAAAAGAAGGATTTCTATGTGAGCGTTACTGAGATCATTTGCAGCAACTCATAACCCTCGACTTCTTACCATTCACACAATTACCTCAGATCATGTGTCCCATTTTTACCAAACCCCCTCAGTTGTCAAAGTTGACGAGATTGGAATCAAAGATAAAAAGAATTTTTACATTTACAACTCATGCATGTTTTCTTCTTTCTCTTCCTCCTCTTGCAGCAATCTGATTTTTATTCCAGGTGTAATGATGCGTCCAAGTCTAGCACCACATATGTCCAAATGGAACTATTTGGAGGTCCCTACTTAGCGATGCGCTATCCCCAGTAGACCAGATACTTGGATCATAGCAACCATCTTGGAGAGCCCTTCATGCAATCCTTTCCAGCCAGAAAATCTTAAATGAACTCCCAGGCTTTATTATTTCCCATGTCAGGAGAATGGGTGTCACAATGGCCCATAATCTGGCATCTTTCTGTAAACTGAGGGGTCTGATAGGAATTTGGGATGGTTCTTCCATTTCTTGTACTTTGTAATGGTTGCTTAACGAAATGAAATCCTCCTTTCAAAAAAAAAAAAAAATCCATCTAAGCCTAAGTGCACCCAACCCAACCCATTTATTATATAGGTTAGGCAGGGTAGAAGGGTTAGCTCGTTAGGTGGATTCATGAAACCCAAACCGAACATGACTCACACACTTAAACAGGTTGATGGATTTTGCCTTGTTTAAGTTACTTGGATTTAGGTGGGCTCGAGTCCATTCTATGGGTCAGTGAAACTGGACCCACTTGACAACCCTAGTTATATTTATCAATTGGAACCTCAATGGGGAAGGGAAAGTGATGAAATATAAAATAGTTGACAAAAATTAAAGGTTGGGCCATATAAACCTTAACCCGTCATCTACATTCCCCTTCATCATGCATTATAAAGAGAGTTACATCTTGCATCGTGTGTAACCATATATTGATGCATGCTAATCGATTATGCAAATTAAATCTTACATATGAGTGCGTTGCCATGGAAAATAATTATTTATGATTCAGAGATCGTTAGAATTGGGCATGTATATATATATTTTTTGCCAAAATGTAGATGTTGGGATTTGCAAACTTCGGAGTTTGGAGGAGTCTTGCAAAGGTTGGAAACCAGTCCTGTAAGACCTAGAAGGCAACCGACTTGGTCCGCATGCCAAGTAGCAAGCTGGTTTGCTATGTGCAGACCAGTCTACAGTGTTTAAGGGTCCGATCTAGGTGTGGTTGGACCTACTGCAATTGTTGGAGAAGACCGATCCCGATGTGGATCGATCCTGCAAGTTGTGTGTAGGTGAAAGAGTGAAATAACCCTTCCCAAGGGTCGTTTAGAATTTTTCAAAATTTTTAGGGATGTTAACGTAATTTTAAACCCCCCAGGACTTACTTGTGGACTCTGGGGGAACGGGGGGGATTATGCGGGGCTAAGGTCGCAATTGACCTGGCCCCACCCCTCACACCCACACAACCCATGCACGCACACACCCCTTAAAACCCTAAGCCCTTCCCTATAAAACCCCCAACTCCTCCACCTTTTGCAACCAGCGACCATCTTCTTCCCCCCATCCCCTTGCAGCCGTGAATGAGGGAGAAGGAGAGGAGGGGAGCAGGAGGAGCACGAAGGAGAGGAAGAGAGAGCATGGGAGAAGGAGGGCAACAAGAGGAGCTGGGAGAGGAAGAGAGAGAGTGGGGGGAGGGAGAGTGTGGGAGAGGGGGTGGTGTGTGCGAGAGGAGGAGCTGGAGGAGCTCGTGAGGGAGAGCCTCGAGGTCTCCACGAGTGGCTATGGTAGCCGCTGCAGCTCCAAGGGCAAGGAGGTGTTCGCGAGGAGAGAAGCTTCACGAGGAGGCTCTGTGCGCGGATATTTCAGCATTATTAGACGTCTGCGACACTCGCTAGACATCTGCAGGGGTCGTCAAACGTCCAGAGAGAGCTCAGGACATCCAATAGCACGCAGAGTGCAAAGGTACGTCCTCTGCACGAGCTCTGAGCCATGCATGTGATATACAGAGGGTTGAGTTGTCATATTTTTGCTACGTGTGCGTGCGCAGGTACAAGGACGTTGGAAAGGCACATGGCGTGACATTCAAAGTACTTTAGGATGTCTGGAAGCCATGTTAGACGTCCGATTGCTCTTCCAGACGACTGAGAGCAGTGTCAGACGTCTAGAGACCCCCTCAGATGGCTATGAGGGGTAGCAGACGATGGGTACAGACGCAACAAAGCAGGGTGAGCTCTTGTGCTCATTTAAGACGTCTGAGACTCACCCCAGTCGTCTCATTTTGGTCAGAGTGCATGTTTTTGGGTCGTTTCAGGGTTCAAACGAAGTCGATTTTGCACAAATAAAGTATCATTAGTTTTCTTTCGAAATTCCCTACATGTTAAAGTCGTGTCTATACTATTTTGAGCTTGTTTGACATATTAGTCAACATTATAGATCTCCAGTCCATAGCGCACACGGGACCCACGGAGATGTCGGGATCCACCGTACAATCCCCCATACCACCAGTACACCCTGATAGAGTGGTTCTCTCTACTCCTGTGGTTTGAATTAGTAAAGTGCATATTAAATTAGAAATATCTGCTTAAAATCTAGGTTATGAGAAGAACCCTAAAACTGAGAATGTGAATGTTTATATTCGATGCATGAACATCGCTCGTTATAAAACCTAAGAATGCATATTGTAATGCATATTGTTAAATTCCTAACTGTGAGAACTGGAATATTTAAATGATGAGATGATCACTTATCCTGTTAATGATGATTTATCATGTTAATTTATGAGCTACCCGATGCATGAATTAGAAATCAGTAAGTAATAGAGATGCATGCCCTGAAATAAAATGAGATGAGTACTATGCATGAACTCTACGGGGAACTAGGAGAGGAATCAAAGCATACTGATATGGATATCTGATATATGATGGAACATGTTGCCTACGAACGTGTTAGTTGGTTGTTCAGACTTGAGTATGGAAAGTGAGCTGACCCTCGTGTACATGGTACCGAGAAGAGCTACTATCACTTTGTGTAGGGAGAGTGCTAGCCACCCTTGGTTGGGATCGAGGGTTGGATTGACCTCCCTATACCGACTCATGTTAGGCCCACTGGCAAACCAAGATAGCCGGGCGAGGGTACGTAAACTGTTGAGGGGTGTTGCACCTATTCTATTCTATGTTGTACGTTTGAGCGTACCCGCTAGCGAAAATGACTGACCGCATGCCAATGCAAGGTAACTACCCGTGTGCTTATCGCACATGCCGTAGTCACCGCTACGTCGCGGCCTAGTAGCAGTGCGACCGAAACTAGGTCTTTTGTTTGTTATAGTAATGTCGTTGTGGTACAGATAAAATAGCTACGATTTGTCGTCATTGCCACTATTACAATTTTACTTAGAAATATTTTTCTTCTGAGGTCGAACTCAGGGAGCTACTAGAATTCTAGATGTACAATGCTTTTATTACAAAAATAAGAGAGAGAGAGAGAGAGGTAGATTTTGTTTCTTGGCTTTTTCTTCTTCTCTTCTTTCTCTATTTTTGCTTGTCTTCTTTTTCTCTTCTTTCTCCACAGTTCTTGATCTTCTTCAGTTCTTCTTCTTTCTTCCTTCTTCTCTTTGCTTTCAGCTGCGGCACCTTTTCTTTTCTTCTTCTTCTTCTTTGCCTTGTCTGCAGAGCTTCATCCGTCGTCTGATTTCTCAATCAGACGGCTTAAGTGGTGTCTGCTACAGTGCTTCCTTTGTGCTTCTCCTTCCTTCTTCCTTCTTCCTTGGCCTTCTCCTTCTTCCTTCTTCCTTGGTCTTCTCCTTCTCGCACCCTGTCCTTGCACAAAGAGCAAAACCTACCCTGTCCCTCTACCCGCACGTCTCTCTCTCTCTGTAAACCACTCACGGACACTCTCCCAGAGCCGCGGGTAATCGGGTCGGGTTTCTTGCCCGTGACCAGGTGCACCGGTGTGTCGGTGATGCGTGAGGTGTGCTCAGATAAGGTCGGGTCGGATCCCGCCAGATCCGCGAGGTGAAACCGCGGACGAGGAGAGCGTGAGTAAGGTGAGGGACTTCACCCCAGTGCTTTCGGAGGCGACCAGTAGAAAACACAAAAACAATTTATACTACTGCGGGGTTTGGTAAACTCACGATGTGGGACTATCCTCTGCACCCTTTTCGCGCGCACCCGCAGGACGATTTCACCTTGCTCTCTGCTCAGCTGCAGCCACTATCGGTGCCAACTGCTGAGGCGGAAGTCTCTGCAGACTTCACCCCAACTTGCAGCACTTGGGATCCTGAAGCTGCAAGGCCTGGAGCTTGCCTCGAAGCTACTTCAATCGTCGTTAATGGCAGCTGGGGTGGCGACCCTATCAGACAGAAGCACGGCCTCTTGGCCTAATCAGACTAGCGGGGGACCTTCGCCGGGCACGGCGAAGGTGGTGCAAGGTGCAGCAGGTCGTGGGTCGGAGGTGGCTCTACTGCTGGTATTGCAGCAGAGCGACGAGACGGAGGAGGAGGAGCCACCGGAGCTGGTGGGTTTCTACCGGAGTGGGAAGAGAGGAAAAATGGGGGTTTTTCTCCGTCAGGACCGAGCTGCCCCCGTCGGCTAGCGACGGCGGTCCTTATAAAGGTGAAGGCGGAGGGGTGGGCGCAGGGAAGCGACGTACCTCCCTCGCCGAGGAATGGTCGGAGTTGCAACCCATACCTTCCGCGCGTTCGCACGGAAGGTGTGGGCAATGGCAGAGGTCATGGTGGTGTCCCTGCGACAGCAGACGTCGCAGGGAACACCCGGTTCAACTGGCAGAGGGCCTCCCTCACCCTGCGCGGCGCCATGCTCCGCGCGAAGTCGCCGGAGCATGGCGCTGCTCAGAGATTTGCAGGGGGACCTAAGTGCAAAGAACGACGAAGAACCTAGGGGTCAAAATGCGAGGGTTTCGAAAGTTGAGGGTCAAAAAGTAATAGATGAGGACCAAAATGCAAAGTCGGTCAAGAAGGTCTCTTCTTAGGCTCAAGTTTTTATGCATGAATAAATGGGACCTAAGGATTCTAATGGTGAATTTTATTTCTAGGTCAGACCTTGTTTGACTGATCAATTTACGTAAAAACCCAAATTAAATCATTAATTGGGCATGGTTCTCAATGTAGGTCAAAATGGGTTCCCAAGGCCAAATTGAAGGTTCTAAACCTTAGAGATTATTTTTCTATGAATTTTAGAGGGTTTTTTCAAATTTTACTTTGCCTCGAACCTCGTGAATTTAAGTGAATTTGTATTAGGGTTATAGAATGTCATTTAATTCTGTGGAGTTACTGTAGCCCTTGTTAGATCAAATCATCTCACTTTCCTTCTTATTAGGTTATTTTGACCTATGCTTGGATCCTGAGTTACCCTGTTTACTGATTGTGTCGGTGAAATTACATTTTTACCCCTTATGACCTGTTTTCTTTACAAACTCAGAATTCTCTGAGTCAAGCCTTTCTATGAGTTATGTAGGAGCTTTTTCTCGCATATCTAGGTTAGATTGTGCTAGTTAGGGTTCATGATGAGGTTCTCATTATACCCCCATGCCTAGCTTTTGCTAGTCTCTTAACAAAAACTTAAGGTTTTAACCTTTGTTTTAGACCATGATGATTTTAATAACTTCAGATAATTGCTTTTTCATTTAAACTTAGATTAGGTTAGAATGCTAACCATAGGCCTAAAAGGTACTCTAGTACCAATCAAGATCCAGATCTGTCTAGCCTCAGCCTCAGTCTTTGGCAAAGGTTTTTAAGGCCCACAAGAACTAACCTAAGGTCTACTGGACTTTGTGGTTAAAGCACCCGTGCTTGAAATGATTTTAGCCCTGGCTCAGTTCGCAGTGCGTTTTGTAAGAGAGAAAGATAGAAAATTTTTTTTGTTTGGAGAGTTTTCTCTCTCTTTTTCTTTTTAATTCTAGCTTAGGATTGGCTTTTCAACACGGTCTGTATCAAATTCCTTGCTCCCATCATCAATCCTCAAGGGTTCCTGGCAATCGATGCTTCAAGATAGCACCGCCCATGGCAACACCCGGAACGCTAGCTATTGAGATTTCGAGATAATCCCATCCATGGTGTTCCGTGGCCGAATCCAGATCCTAGCAATTGACACTTCGTGATAATGCCATCCATGGAATCTGAACCAGCAAAGTGCTTACATGCCCCTAGTAGGATATGTAAATATCCTAAGAGACAAGCACCGAGAAGATGATATTTTGTTACGCATCTTTGAGGAGATTTCCCGCCTCTCGGCGCTGGGAACTCGTCTAAATCAACTTGTGTTGATCGGTCGCTCCTACTCTAGGTGTACTTTTCAAAATTTTGTGACGTTTCTGCGTGATTTTGATTTTTACGCTTCCTGAACCAGGCTGTGTGTGAGGTTAGGGTGCTTAGGTTACTGAGTCCCATAAACCAAAAGTTAGTTAATGAGGCCAAATACTCCCTAAGCCTTGGACCTAATACTTAAGCTTTTCATTTTCCTCAACCTCTTGAAGAATGTCTAGATCTTAATGGGTACTAAGAGTCTATCCAAGAATGCCTAAGGTTTGCGTTCTTACTAATCTTACTGTGCACTTTTCAATTTTTTATGAATGAGGTCTAGAACTTAGGTCAATTCCTTAGTTCCTTACTAATGACTATCACTCTTTTCTCACATTTTTGTGCTCCTTTTTCATTTTGTTTCTTTTCTCCTTTTTCACAAAATTTTCTTTCCTCCCTCATTTTATTCTTCTTTTTCAAAAAATTTTTTAATTTTTATGTTGTTTTTGGTATATGTGAATTTCTTTGTTTGACACCTTTTCTTACAAGTTTTTCACTTTCATACCCCTCCATGCCTAAGATTTGTAATGTCCTCATTGTAACCTATGGGATTTTTATTCAACTTAATTTATTCCTTAGGGCAGATGTTTTGATGAGTGAATGGGCCGGTGTGGCTGTTGCGGACGATTTCTAATCTCAGATGCAAGCATCTGAGGTGGAGTCGGCTGTCTTAAAGGGTGAACCTTAAGTGCACAAAGGCGTCAAAAAAGGTTTCAGGTTTTCAAGGAGAATGACGGGCTGCCTCCCGTTGAGCGCTAAATTTGACGCCTTCAGCTAAGCGGGAAATGAGATGGAGAGGGGATGGTCAAATCATCAAAGTTTAATATAACAAGCACCTTGATTAAGAGCCTGGTTGGTCCAACCAGGTGCTTGTTAAGATCAACAGGCTGATGATGCAACCCAAACCCAATCAATCTGGCGGGTTGATAGATGTAGATCAACAGATGTGGGACCCACCATATGCAATGTGACTCAAATGGATGTGGAAGTGTGAATACCGGGTTTGGCTGAGTCGAATCAGCCTGGTCAGAATAGGGACCCGTAGAATAATGAGTGATTGACGCAGGAACCCTACAGGGGTGATCAGAGAATGATGGAGCATGGTATGTAGTCTGATCAGTGTTCCAAACCCGATGTGGAAATGCAATTGGCTCGGTGAGAGGTGAATCTGAATAGAAATTGAGTCCGGTTGCAGGTCGGGGTTGGGAAGAGGTTTTGATCGGTTTTGTGTGTGCGGACGAGGTGGCAACTGTGTGTGAGGGCTCTTCTAGAAATCAATGACATGTGGTTTTCTGTAAAGAGTCCTCTGGGTAACTATCAAATGCCTGAAGAGTGTCTGTAGGATGAAGGAAATCTGATTCGAGAAAAAATTTGAATTCTGGGTTGTAATCACTCTTGGCATTTTCTGTTTTTGGTTCCTGAGGATCGAAAAGGAATGATTCTGTGTTATCAGTGGTCTCGGGAACCAGGACCTCAAAATCGGAGTAAGAGAATGAGTCATGTGAACTGAGGTCATAGATGGGCTTGGTGTGTTCAGGAAGGAGAGTCTCCCCACAATTATAGTCAGATCCGAAGTTGTCGGAGAGTTTGCAAAAATGAGATTCATGATCATGAATTCCACCGCAGCATAAATCATCAGATGTGGAATCAGCAGCCTGACTGGGGTCTAGCCTATATGTCAATTCTGGATTAACAAAAGTGTTCTGTTTAGGCTCAAGCTGCAAGCTAGTAGGATAGACCCAATTGAGACCCCACTCATCCAACTCCTCAGTTTCTGTATCATAAATTGGCATATCTTCTGAAAAATCGATCAGATTTCCTAAGGATGTTAGAGATGGATATTCATCAAATAGAGGCCCGGAATCGTATTCTTTAAAAATTTGATCTTTCTCATATGGGGCCTCATAATCTTCCCAATAAGTTTCGGATCTAGATTCTAGGTTTAGGATGCGGGTAGGATTACTAGAATCAAGGTCCGAATAACCTTCGAAGGTCACCTTATCAAAATAAGGGGCGAAATTTATACTCTCAAAAGGTTCAGTTCTGATCTCATTATTGCAGGAGTTTTGGAATTCTAAGCTTGGCAATTCATGGTCTAGGGTTGGTTCATCATTGTGTTCTCCTGCAATATCCCAACCTAATTCAATGTTGCCTTCTATCCAGGTTGGGAATCTACAACCACCTTGTGCCTCAATCCAGAGATCTGGGAAACTGGATTGATCCTTAATACTGTTCCAAGATGGTTCATCCTCTGTTTCTGGTATATACGGGTATCTTTGGTTGATAATTTGTTCCAGTGATCTCATCATTTCTACCTGTTTTTCAAGAGCATCTTGGATTTGTTCCCAAAGTACAGGATTTGTCAAGCATTGAAGGTATTCAGATTTGTGTAATTTTTCTATCTCAATGTATCCTGTTAGGAGTATTTCTCGGGTTGATCCTTTTGTAATTTCTGTCAACAGAATTTGGGCACAGTTTATGATGAAAGCTGTGGTTGTTGGGACATCAACCTGAATGTTTTCTATTGGTGTTGAGGGTTTACATTTGATTTCATAGAATTCAAGGGCATCCTCAATCATCTTATCTTTCATGGATCTCTGATATTCAGGTTTTTTGAATGATAGTCTTAAATGGTGTGGCTGCATCTTTGAATCAGGTGGTGGAATCAAGATATAGAATCAGAAGTTCGATGTAGACTCAAGTTGTGCCAAGATGGAAGAAGGGGGACTTGGTTCAGAATCAGAGGAAAAGGGCTGTGTGAACGATTGGTTGCACAAATAAGGGCACCGAGGCTCGGCCTCGGGGAGAATGAATTTCTAAAGGAGGTTTCAAGGACCTCCTACCAAACACTGAAGGACTTGATGAGATAAGCAGGTGCTGGACCCAATCGAGACACCCAAAAATTGTTGGATGACTATAGAGGTGCGGGGCAGATGGACCCCTTATCAGAAAGATCGTCCACCTGAGAATTACTTGGGCAGCCAGAGAGGGTGAGTCCTGCGAAGACCCCTACACGATAGAGCGTCCCACGGGTTACAGGGTTTCCCCCACCCGACCTCTCTTGTCACTGAGAATCCAGGTAGATCAGAATGGGGATCTTAACCTCTTAAGTCTACCAATTTTAGGTTAAAATCAAGGTGCTTAGGTTTTCACTTGAACTTTAGTCTTTTAAGTGCAAAGAGTGACCTAAGTTGAAGGTTGGTTGACCCTAAGGGGTCAACTTCACCTATTGATTCCTTTGAGAACTTATTAGGTCTTGTTTCTTTTTTTTAGGGTTCAAGTGTTTACAGAGCCAATTGTTTAGGTTTTTCTTAATAGGTATTTTCAACAAATGGCTTAGGCACACCTCTCTTTAGAAAGATCTTTTCTTTGTTAATAGAAGGTGAGTCTCTAAAAACCCTAGATTTTTAATCCTTGGATTGGCTCTACTTGGTCCAGTTAACTCCTTATTTGGTAATTAGGGCTCAGGCAAAAAGGTGTTAGCCCTTAATTACCTTAATAGTGTGTGCAGGAATGGTGGGTTGAAATTTTGAAAACATGCAGCTTTGATGGTTTACTAGGTATGGAAGACAGGTTGTATCTATATTGCTTGTTCTTTCTTTTTCTACCTCTTTAGAATTGAGGGTTAAAGTGAGAGGATAGAAAAAAAATTACCTGTCCTCGGAGTGGTTGTTGTGCGGCTGCTTCTTGATTTTCCTATACCTGCACACAAGAGAGAAAAAGATTAGTAATTGTTTAAAATAAATTCAAAGCTTCTAGAATAGCCGTTGCTCCCCGGTGTTGGCGCCAAAAATAGTAGCAGTGTGACCAAGCTAGGTCTTTTGTTTGTTATAGTAATGTCGTTGTGATACAGATAAAATAACTACGGTTTGTCTTCATTGCCACTATTAAAATTTTACTCAGAAATATTCTTCTTCCGAGGTCGAACTCAGGGAGCTACTAGAATTCTAGATGTACAATGCTTTTATTACAAAAATAAGAGAGAGAGAGAGAGGTAGATTTTGTTTCTTGGCTTTTTCTTCTTCTCTTCTTTCTCTATTTTTGCTTGTCTTCTTTTTCTCTTCTTTCTCCACAGTTCTTGATCTTCTTCAGTTCTTCTTCTTTCTTCCTTCTTCTCTTTGCTTTCAGCTGCGGCACCTTTTCTTTTCTTCTTCTTCTTCTTTGCCTTGTCTGCAGAGCTTCATCCGTCGTCTGATTTCTCAATCAGACGGCTTAAGTGGTGTCTGCTACAGTGCTTCCTTTGTGCTTCTCCTTCCTTCTTCCTTCTTCCTTGGCCTTCTCCTTCTTCCTTCTTCCTTGGTCTTCTCCTTCTCGCACCCTGTCCTTGCACAAAGAGCAAAACCTACCCTGTCCCTCTACCCGCACGTCTCTCTCTCTCTGTAAACCACTCACGGACACTCTCCCAGAGCACCAGTGTGTCGGTGATGCGTGAGGTGTGCTCAGATAAGGTCGGGTCGGATCCCGCCAGATCCGCGAGGTGAAACCGCGGACGAGGAGAGCGTGAGTAAGGTGAGGGACTTCACCCCAGTGCTTTCGGAGGCGACCAGTAGAAAACACAAAAACAATTTATACTACTGCGGGGTTTGGTAAACTCACGATGTGGGACTATCCTCTGCACCCTTTTCGCGCACACCCGCAGGACGATTTCACCTTGCTCTCTGCTCAGCTGCAGCCACTATCTGTGCCAACTGCTGAGGCGGAAGTCTCTGCAGACTTCACCCCAACTTGCAGCACTTGGGATCCTGAAGCTGCAAGGCCTGGAGCTTGCCTCGAAGCTACTTCAATCGTCGTTAATGGCAGCTGGGGTGGCGACCCTATCAGACAGAAGCACGGCCTCTTGGCCTAATCAGACTAGCGGGGGACCTTCGCCGGGCACGGCGAAGGTGGTGCAAGGTGCAGCAGGTCGTGAGGCGGCCTAGGCGTGCGTGCCTAGGTCGTCCTGTGACCGGAAATGTGGGTGTGTTCGGGGGAGCGATGAGTGGGTGTAGAGCGGCAATGGGTGGGCGGAGGTTGTTCAGCGTGATGAGGCGGAGGTTATGTGAGGGTCGGCGAGGCGTGTGGGGCTGCGGAATGATGGGAGCGTCTCGCCGAAGGGTGGCCAGAAACGAGGAAGGTGACGGTGGACAGGAGCGGTCGACGGTTTAATCGAATAAAAGACAGTGAGGAAAAGAAAGAGGGGGAGATGGGGAATAGTTCTGACCTAGTTACAGGGACGAAGGGGTCGGAGCAGGGCGGCAGTCGTATCGACTGTCGCCGGAGAAGAAAATACCCAGAGGGAGTGGGCGGCGGCGAGGAAGAGAGCGGGAGGGCGCGCGCTGGGTACGGCGCGACGCGGGAAGAGCGGGCGAAGGCGAGACGGAGGAGGAGGAGCCGCCGAAGCTGGTGGGTTTCTGCCGGAGTGGGAAGAGAGGAAAAATGGGAGTTTTTCTCCGTCAGGACCGAGCTGCCCCCGTCTGCTGGCGACGGCGGTCCTTATAAAGGCGAAGGTGGAGGGGTGGGCGCAGGGAAGCGACGTACCTCCCTCGCCGGGGAATGGTCGGAGTTGCAACCCATACCTTCCGCGCGTTCGCACGGAAGGTGTGGGCGATGGCAGAGGTCATGGTGGTGTCCCTGCGACAGCAGACGTCGCAGGGAACACCCGGTTCAACTGGCAGAGGGCCTCCCTCACCCTGCGCGGCGCCATACTCCGCGCGAAGTCGCCGGAGCATGGCGCTGCTCAAAGATTTGCAAGGGGGACCTAAGTGTAAAGAACGACGAAGAACTAGGGGCCAAAATGCGAGGGTTTTGAAAGTTGAGGGTCAAAAAGTAATAGATGAGGACCAAAATGCAAAGTCGGTCAAGAAGGTCTCTTCTTAGGCTCAAGTTCTTATGCATGACTAAATGGGACCTAAGGATTCTAATGGTGAATTTTATTTCTAGGTCAGACCTTTTTTGACCGATCAATTTACGTAAAAACCCAAATTAAATCATTAATTAGGCATGGTTCTCAATGTAGGTCAAAATGGGTTCCCAAGGCCAAATTGAAGGTTCTAAACCATAGAGATTATTTTTCTATGAATTTTAGAGGACTTAGTCGATTTTTACTTTGCCTCGAACCTCGTGAATTTAAGTGGATTTGTTTTAGGATTACAGAATGTCATTTAATTCCGTGGAGTTGCTGTAGCCCTTGTTAGATCAAATCATCCCACTTTCCTTCTTATTAGGTTAGTTTGACCTATACTTGGATCCTGAGTTACCCTGTTTACTGATTATGTTGGTGAAATTGCATTTTTACCCCTTATGACCTGTTTTCTTTACAAACTCAGAATTCTCTGTGTCAAGCCTTTCTATGAGTTATGTAGGAGCTTTTTCTCGCATATCTAGGTTAGATTGTGCTAGTTAGGGTTCATGACGACCGTAACCCCGGGGTGGTAGACCGGGTGTAGGACTACCACAAGATACTCTCCTGGCTAGGAGAGTGCCACGTGTACATCTTGCATTGCGAGAAAACTGTATCATGATCGTTCCCTTAGGAAACAAGTGGATTAAGAAATGTTGTGAACCCTAATTAGAATAACCGAATCAGAAACACATAGATGATATAAACGGAAACATATGATATTACATAACTGGAAAATTATATGATTAGTTTGTTGTTTTTCCCTTTATTTTTAATTGCATTTAAATTACATATACACCACTCTACTCAGCGTTAGCTGACCACAGATATATGTAATCATGTCCAGGTCAGGGAGTTGAGTAGCCAGCACCACCGACTGCAGAGGGTGCTGGGCCCAATCGAGTCCAGTCGTAATTGTACTTGCTCTTTTTCCCATTTCAGAGGCCCCTTTTTGTTGTTAGTGAGTATCTTTAGCATGTTAGTGCATGTTTCTGTTATACCTCTAGTTGTGATGACTATGTTAGTAAACTTTTTTTCCGCTTGTGGCATGTAGTACCTTTAGGATTTCTGTTCTATTTTCCATTACTGCCTATTATTTATTTTCTGCTTAGTTACATTGAATGTGTGGTTGTGAAATGATTTGTACATTTGGTTATTTCTCGTTGGACAACTAAGTCTTGGGATTTAGTCAAGGCAAGCCGTTCTCGAATTTCGTAGGGAGTCGAGATCAGGTCGTAACAAAGAGGATCTCCCTACTGGCAGGCTGTTGCTATGTGAAGAGAATTGAGAGAGTTGGAGGAAGTGTTCTTTTATTAATTAGAACAACTTAGCAAATAATAGAGAGGATCCGGTTCTTTTATAAAGAACATGGAATCCTAAAAATAGAAACTGAACTAATACTAGTAAATCTGACCAATTACATAAAATCCAATAAACCCTAAATTATCTATTAACTAAAAATTGACCAAAGGCCTCTTTCCTGATTGCAGCTGATGCCTCCTTCCTCCTTGAGCTGTCATTTCCATCTCCTCTCGATGTGGCTGCCCACGTGGTCAGCACTGCCACGTGGCATCGACTTCTCATCAGTAGAGAAATGTAAAAGTTGATGCAAAAAAAGGCATAAGGTGGTGTGAATGTGGACTCTACTTGATAATTAATATTTAATTTAAAAAATAAAGAAACAAACCACCACATCACTTTGAACTAAAATACACAGGTGAAATAATTTTTCACATGTGATAAATTACTTTGCAGTAGTGATAAATTATTCTAAATAATTTTACACCGATGATAAATTATTCTAAGGTATCTTTGCACCGGTGCAATCTCATTTTGCACAGGTGGAAAATTATTTCAAAGGTGATCTAGTAGTTTTGTACAAGTGCAAAGTGATTTTGCACCTATGTAAAGTGATTTTGACATATGAGTTTAGGATTTATGATTTAGGGTTTAGGATTTGGGTTTTTGGAAAATGGTTTCATGTATGAGAAGTAATTTTTCACCTTAGGAGCTAAACCCTAAACCTGAACCCTAAGATGAAAAATCACTTTTCAAGTGTAAAATTATTTGTTATAGGTGAAGAAATACTTGAAATTTAATTTTGCATGGGTACAAAATTATTTCAAAGGTGTAAAATGATTTTGTACCAGTGATAAGTGATTCTGAAGATGATTTGAATGATTTTTATCTGTAGAAAAGTTATTTATTATGATTTCAACAGGGTTAGATTCCAACATATATAAATAATTTTTTTACATCAAATAAAAATCACATTCACAATCTTATGCATCATTTTTTACGTGACTTTTACACTTCTCAATTTTTTTTTTTCTTTTCTTCTTCTTTTATAACTCAAAAGACCTTGAATCCCTTGCTAAAAAATTAGGAAAAATAACGCACCCTCAACGTCACCTCCAAGACAGACTAGGATTTGAACCCATGTGACCTTCCCCACCTCTCACATTGGTCTGGTTGTGAGGTCAACCCCACTTGAGCGTGCTGTTTTGGCATTATGTTTTAACGGGCATTTCAATTGATTCTTCAACGTGTAGCTGCGATTTCCACAGGCATCACATTTCTTTCTTTCTTTCTTTTTGGTTTTAAGATAAGCATTTCATAGAACTCGATACAGAAGGCTGTGACCCAGAACATGGAAGGAAGAAAAGAGAAATTCAATAGCCCTCATAGGAAGAGAAAGGTTACTCTGGAAAATTTTCATAAGATAGAGACAAACAAAATTAGAAGAAAGAGATAAAAAATAGAAAATTAAGAAAAAACAAAGAATCGAGGATCTAGTCACGTTCTCCCGAAACTTAAAAGAATAACTCCACACTCGTAAGATCAATAACATCACCGATAAAGAAATCCTAACGATTATCACAATGCACGTTAGCAAATTATCGATAGATATCCATTTATGATAAGAATCGAAAAATCTCAATCGCAATACACACGAGATCACATGTGATCCTAAGCAACAAAAAAAAGATTATTCCCTCTTCCAAATCAAAGATCACCACAGCACCTCTAGCACCACCGCTCACATTTCGAATCGCCAGGTTTTGTTTCCCTTTTATTCATACGGCATAAACTCGATAGATGAAATCAGATTAGATAAGGATTTTTAAGAATAATTTTAAAAAATCATTATCTCAATACCTGTTAATTTTGTCTGGAAGCTCGTATTTTTCAGTTAAAGCTTGAAATCCCCCAAAGTATTGAGATTCTCAGAACAGCTATCCAAAACTGGGTCCTATGGTTGCGAGTTTTTTTAATAATATGTCACCTGCGCAAGCCTGCAATATCTGAAACGTTGTTATTTATTACTTATTAGTGTCTATTCAAGATCGACTAGAGGCTCTGCCACTCATTTGATTGCGCTTTCGCTGCTTAATCACGAGAAAATAAAAGAAGCGACACACACACACATCGTGCTATCAACTACATTATAAACACTATAATAATGCCATGGAGATAAAGAACACTTTCACCAAGTATACCAATGCCTGATATTTACGATGAATCATCGCAATATGCCTGCCCCAAGGGCAAGCTTTGACCTACTCATCGTGATGATAAACTATGAAACAAATTTTTTGCAAGCAACTTTGAACGTCGTAAACCGATTGCTACTGCAAGTTTTATTCAGGTTAAGTGTTCCAAGAGAGTTAAAATTAAACAATGAACAAAGAAACTACCTCGCTGGCGGACTAACTTACGAACCAGAAATCAAAGATAAGGCAAGATGATTCCTTAGAACAATGCAAAGGTGATCGACCAGCATACCATCTGATGGTGGTTGTGCCAGTTGCTTTCGGTTGGTTGCGAGTGTAGATTAGGCACATGGACTCCTTCATTCTCCCTGATCTACTACACAACTACTATAGTGACAACCGACAAGTGTATTTTACTCGGCGAAGAAACTATGCAAACATTTATGAACCAAAAGCAAAGAACAGCAAATGGTAAGCCATGCATTGGAGAGGAATCCATGCTTGATAAACCCCTTGCATGAGCTGCACTGATTGCCCGTTCCATTTTCAAGCAGAATATAAAGCATTAAAGCTATTGATAGGCATGTTAATCAACAAAAATCAACAACATGGCAGCTACACCTACTGCTATACTCAGCAATCAGATAAAAATGTTGGCACAGTTGTGAATAAATTATACCAAGTTGCAAACTTCTTACAAGCCACAATGTGCTTAGATGAGGCTGACCAGTCAACGGGAACTGAAAACACTGGAGGAAGAAAAGGAGTCACTTTGCTTCCATGGCTCCTCAAAAAACAAATCGATGCACCATGCAAGTCACTCTTCATTCTACATCCTCTGCCTCCTGAACCCAAATCTTCAATGTTTTATCTTTCTCCAGAGCACCAGATGCAATCATATTCCCGGTTGGATGGCATGAAACAGTGATGACAGCGTCGGTGTGACCTTCAAGTTTCTGGACAATCTTTCGACTCTGAAGATCCCAAAGATAGATATAATTATCCTCAGACCCGCTGACAATATACTTCCCGTTTGTTATTGAAAACGTGGCAGGAATGCAGTATCTTTTGTTAACATGACCCCTATAGGTTTTCAGAAATTTCCCAGTTGAGAAGTTCCAGAGTCTCTGCAGGAAATGAAACACAAATCTTCCTAGTATCATAAATAATCCATATACCATACGTAGAAAACACAATCACACATGAAAGCCCAAAATTTACATGCAGAATCCTCATTAATGGAAAGGAAAAAACCACAGTAGCAAATACGCCCTAGCACCCATTTGCATCTTCGGTTACCTTGAAAGAAAGAGCAAGGGTGCAAGTAAATGCAAGGAGTGCCCAGAGCCATAGCCAGGATACACTTAATGAATCATTATATTAACCAACACCATGCAAAAGCAAATAAGAAGAAAAGGAAAGAGATTAAAGACAGCAAAACATGGAGCAGCACCCACGTGTAGTAACTTCCGATTTACTTGTAACCATAGACGATAGAGAAGCCTCCACAAAATCCCGAGTGGGAAATGTCAATATCAATCCAGTAGTCCTCACTTGTAATCCAGAATTTAACCCATCAATCAAGTTTTCATATGTGAAGGTGAGTCAAAAAAATTTTAATGCTTGCAGATGCTTTGAAGTTAACACTTCTTGGCCACTTGAAATTGCCTCTGCTGAAACTGAAGGTATTCCCATTTTTAAGTCCGTGATATGGAAACTTGTATATCTGTCTCCGCATAGTTTGTAAACCCTGCACATTACGAGGTTCACCTCTCTGGCAAATGCTTTGCCAGTGAGTAAAGGAGAGGCCTTTAATGCCTCTATCTGATAATTTACCTAAAATTGTCCATGATCACATGTGGGCATGCGCAAGTATGGAAGGATGAATATGTAGATGTCCATGCATACAAGTGAGAATTGTTACATACACACTCCATAGATATCAGTCTTATTTATTCAAACCCTATACAAGGCAGTCATGTACAGTCCTACCTCCTTGAATTGTCTCCTTTAGAAATCAACCAAGATCGAATATTTGAATATTTTCCCTAGATGATGTCACTCATAGATAGAGATATCAGATGAGCTGTGCATCCATGATGTACTGTATATATTGTTTTTTCATCGGTAACCATAAGAACAGAACTTCTCATGCATTGCAACATTTCATCTGCAGATTCTACTTTAATAAGTGCCGTAAACACTGAACCTTCACGATCCAGGTACATTAGACTTGGAGACATGACTGTAGGAGTAAGAGGATTGCATGAATTACTGAAAATTAACAATAGGATGCTAAATTGGATTCTGATTCCAGCATATTTCATGAATGCTACCAATGAAGGATGTGATTTATGTTGCAAGTTCCAAAATTGCATAAAAGAACTGTAACACCAAAACATGTTAACCAAGGAAAATCCTTGTTTTTTCTGTGCGGTAAAGTCCAAAATGTGCAGATACATACAAGGACCAACAGCCTACATATGACTTGTAGATAAGTCTTCTATAACCCTGTCTACATTTATCTCTAAAATTTCAGAAATTAAATCAATTAATATGAGCAATAACCATTCCAATTTCTTCATAAACCCTCCGGACTGTTGAAAATTGATCACCCTTGATGCAAGGCATAGGGGTGTCAAAATTGGCCCCCTACTTGGTATATGGCACGCAAACATAAGGTGAGCACAATCCTTAAAGTTTGATGTTCAGACATAGCTCACAGATTAAAATGCAATCATAGTTGTGGATAACTTATCTACAAGTCATGTGTCTATATTGTTAGCGTGGAATAAAGGGCCACGTGGCACTTGTTTGTGCATGCAGTCCCACACGTGAGTTGGCACCTTGGAGTCCAAGTTTACTTATTTACTAAGTTAGGAAAGTAAGATTTGTTTGAATTAATTTGAATTTGCTTATTAAGGATTTGTTTCCTAAATTGTAGGATGGTTGGATTTCTATAAATAAGAAACTAACACACCATGTTTATTTGAGTTCAAATAATAATATTTTCTATCTTGAGAACTCTTCTTCTCTCTCCTTCTACTCCACGATATTTCTCTCTCTCGCCAACTCTCTTCCACGCCATCTTCTTCCACGCGTGAACCTTACTCTTCCACGTGGGTCCACCACTGACACTCAGATTCTTCACATACATCTGTGTGTACATGTTTATATATCAATGTTTCTATGTGCTAATAAGCATATGCATGTATGCACATATGTATTTGTATGTCCATACATGCATACCTAGATGTGATCCTTTAGCTATTTGAGCCAAGCAATCTCAACTGTTGATTATCCAACATTCAACAGGAAAACCACTTGTGGAGTCTAGAACTGCTTGTTTAAAATGTTTTCAACTATTCACAGAGAGGGAAAAAGATATTCACAGCAACATCCCATGATTAGCAGAACTCCCTGATTCAGCCATGATGGTGATTTTCTTTTACTCTCTTCATATGGTTTATTGATTTTATAAAGAGTCAACTTTTGTTGTTTTTGTAAACTAGCATCCCTTTTATTACTTAATTCCAGGTTCTTTTTGATTTTGTTATTATTTTTTCTGCATAATACTAAATATTTAATTAATTTCATAAGTTCATTGTAATGTGAATCTTTTATTAGCAATATAATTCATTGTTTGCATTTTTGGGCTTTAGGTGTATTATAATATATCATTACATTGTATTTTTGTTATACTTGATCATTAGCATCTTATGTTTAATTCTTTGCTATCCACACAATTGTTTTTCCCTTTTAACAAAAGCAATCTGTTGCATTTATGAAATAAAGCTTTACTTTTTACAAGCTTAAACAATTTTAATTACAAGTCATCAAGTGGTTTTATGTGTATAAGCATGTTGTTCAATCTTTTTTTGAAGAAAAGAATATTGTTCCATCTTAAAGTTGGAACAGTGTTCAGCTACATAAAATCAAATATGGTCCTACAAAATAAGTGTATAAATTACAAATAAGGGTACAGCTTTCTACAAGCTTATATAATCAAGACATGATATATTACATTAAGAAGCATATTACGTTTGTAATTCAAAAGTCCTTGCATTTAATTTTTGTATCTTTAATGTAGTCTAGTGCAATGACAAGATATATATTAGCTCTAATTGACACGCAGAGTATGTTAGAAGATACAATAATATCAAAATGTACAATTTTGATACTTGATTTTATACTTGTTTGCCATTTTCATTCACATCCATCGCTAAAGAGTGTGATAAATATGCAAAAACATATCATTTTGTATGTACCATTGCATACTTTACCATGTAAGAAAGCCATTTGATTTTGTAAGCAATAAGAAATGGTTTGTAATTTGGAATGACATGTGAATCGATTTCTTGTATGTTGTTTCAGGTTGAATTGAATCTGTTTTGTAACATGAATTTTTTGGTAAATTTATGCTTTTGTTGTTTCATTTTCAATAATTTTGGTATTTTTAATGCATAACACTTCCTTACACTTTAGGGAATCGACTACTATATTATGTAATTTTTCTAACTTTTCAGTGTAACGGTATCAATGGAATTTGTGCTGGCTGACATATGTAACGACAAATGTGTTTCTTTGTAAAAGATACATTAATGCCATTTCATCTTTGTAGTTATTGTTAGAGAATAAATTTAATTAGATATTTTAAGGTCAAATTAGCTAGGTTTTGTTGTCTTGCTATTTTTAACTTTCTTTTATATTAGTAAATATGTTATTGCTTCCCTTTTATCTCCCGACTCTTTCTCTATATAAAGGGAGCTAAGACTTGCTTATGAAATAACAAAGAAGACTTCTTTCTCCAACATGGTAACATAGCAGGTTTGATGTCATTGAAAAGAAACTCTAAATCCCACAAGAAAGAAAGAGAGACCACGACATTTACTTTTGCCCCTCTTCGCACGTGCATGGAGAGGGGCCAGCAAATGCGAGCCCCCTAGCAAGATCGTTGCCTCCTCTATTGTTAACCCCATGCAGCTGCTGCTGTTGTGGCTCTTCCTCTACCATGACTAAGCCATTCCCTCTTCCTAATCGGCATCATCACCCGATCAACCTCTCCAACCATCGCCACCAATAGGCCCCAACAATGCTACCCATAGGCTATACTGCCACCAGAAACCCCTAGCAACGCATCCAATATGGGAAAGCACTTGCAACGAGTCTCGAGTCTCAAGAATAGAAGAATGCATCGTGGCAAGATGAGTTCAGGCGTAGGAGGATCCCTATGACCATGCATTGACCCTGAAGTGGAGGTGCACGCCAGATCTCAACACTACAAGGCCAAAGCTTCCTTGCCTAAAATCCTCATCGCCCTATCTTCCTTAGTTTTGATTAGGTACCACCAAAGTCCTACTCATCCTCGATCTTCCCCAATCGAGCTCCTCTGACCTTTACTCAGCCAGATCTCACATTGCTGGCATCACTACACCTTACTAGACCTCCGTTCGGCCTCGCCGAGCCTGCTGAAGCCTCTTTCAGTGCCAATGAGGCGCTCCTCTTTGAGGGTGACAGAGCCCATGGGCAACGACATAAAGATCCACCACATCACAGATGAAGCAATCAAGCCAAAGGTGACAGCGACGGGGCCTCAATGTTGGTGAGGTGTTGGAGGAAGAGTGTCTGATTATTGGGATCGATGCATGGTGAATCGGTGATCTCGTCCGACGAAGATTTTGCATAAGGTCATGAGGATGGTAAACCCCTCAAATTTGCTTCAACAGCAACACACAATGAATCTATTGGGTTTTATGAAACCCTATTCTTTTGAACTTTTTGCATCTTTAACCCTTTATGTTTCTATTATGTCATTTGTTACTTCTTAACTTTACAAAAGAAACAAAAAAAAAGGAAGAAAAAAAAGGAAGGTGGATCAAAGAGGTTTCATGGAAAATGAAATATTGGAGGACAAAGAGAAGGGGCAAATATTCTCTAGGGAGGAAGTAAGCAAGCCTACCAAACATTTAACCATTTATTGAGTACGTATCTACCTACCTATTGATCTATAGATAGATAAATAGATAGATAGATGCACATAAGTTATTTGATCAGAAATTTATAGCCATGGGATTAGAATTCCAAGGATAATTGGGAAACAACTAAATTAGAAGATTGGGTCTTCCCTATACTGTATCCAACACCCCTCTCTATATAAAGAAGGCTAGGATTTCTTTTCCTTGATTAAGACACTATTTTCTTTCAACATGATATCAAAGTAAGGTGAGTCCTAAATTCTTCACCATTGCTATTGAAGCGATCATCATCAAGCATAAGAAAATAACAATGCCTTAACCGATCAGGAACCTGGCTAGAACTGAGCCCGTCGGGTAGCTCAACTAGTGAGTAGGCTCATACCACCTTAGTGGAAACGACAAGTTCCTAGTTCGAGTCTCAGCTTACTTAAGGGGATAGGTTTAGGACCCCCCATGATGAACCCAACTAAGATCCCATATATCCATATGAATAAGTTCAAAAATAGAACTAGACCCAATATGACTAGAAGCAAGAAAAATGACACGGTAATGCTTGCCAAGTTGACAAGCATCATAGGTAATAGTAGCAGTGGATCGAATGTGGGGGATGACATGTCTAAGTCTCTCCAAGGGTAAGTGGCCAAGGCGAAGGTGCCACTGGAATGAAGATCCAGAAGTAGAAGCACCCTCCCTGTGGCCAACAGCAGCAGTAGTAACAAATGAACAACTCAAATAGCACACCCCCCATTCTTCATGTCTTCCACTAATCGTCCTCCTTGTGAGCTTGTCCTGCAAGATACATGATTGTGCATAAAATATAACTTGACAATTTAATTGCTTAGTAATACTAATAACAGAAAGCAAATAGATAGAAAAATCTGGCACATAAAGAACATCGGACAATCTCAGGGTGGAAGAAAGGGGCACATCTCCCTTGCCAACCATAGGTTAATGCCGACCATCAGCAACTTGTACTGTTATCCTTGAAGCAACTGGGCATATGGAAAGAAAGGAGCTGTGATCTCCACACAAATGTCTCGAAGCTCCAGAATCAACCAACCACTCATTAGATCTCATTGGAAAAGATGTGCAAACCAACATAGTACCTAAGGAGCAAAAGGCAAAAGTCGTAGTGTCAGCAGGATGAGAAGTAGATGTGTGGGCTAACTAAGAGAACTGCTGAAGAAGATCATCAAACTCGACTCTAGAAACCATTTCCGTAGGTGTATCTAAAGTGTTTGTTACTTGGTTAGTAATGGCAGGTTTGCCATGCTTCTACTAGCAAGCAAGGTTTTAAAAAACGCAAAGCGATACCAATTTGGTTTGCCTTCATCGAAGCAAGGCATAAGCCTCAAGGCACTCGAGGCGTAAGCCTTAGTTTTTTGATCGAAAATAAGAAAAAATGATACAAATATATACTGTTAAGTGTTAATAAAGAAAAAATAATGTAAACATGCACTTTCATGCTATTTTTACTCTATCACAACATTTAAATGTTCATTACTAAATATTATTACCACACAATATTCACAGATAAACCAATATAACAAAATTTAAATACACATAAGTACTACACAACATGTAAACTCTTCAAAAAAATCAAAATACTAGTCACATAATAGTACAAAAAAAATCAAAACAATAATAAAAAGAACATTTCTTTTGAGAGAATAATAATAATAAACATGTAACAAGATTTAAGTAAACAATCACCATAGCCTTTTCAAAAAAAATTAATTCAGTGATCACATAACATGTAAAATAACCACATAAAACATTCAAACATACTTTAACATAACTAAATAGTAAAATAAAAGTATAAGTAACAAGAAAAAAATATAATGTGTAACTCAAGAGAAGTCAAGACTCTTACCAACAACAGCAAAAAGTAAGATTAAAACTTGAAAAGGGAAGGGGGAAACCATACATGATGAAGAAGGGACAAACTGATAAGAGGTGGTATGTAGGGGAGGTGACTGGCAACTGACGATGCAACAACAGCCATCGGCAATGATAATAGAGGAGTCCAAAGATGGCAAATGACTTGCAACAGTTAAGGGCAATGGATTTTTTAGGGCTTAAGAGATTAGGGGCATTGTTTAGGGTCAGGTGATTGGTATAAGATTTTAGAAAATGATTTTATTAGCTTTATTAGGTCATTTGCAACGCACATGACCTTCAAGTCTGAACTTTTGATTGAGGCTATAACCTCAATTCCGCCTTGCCACCTCACCACCTCAACTTTACCTCAACAAACAGAGGTGCACGCCTCACACTGCAACCCCAAGGCTATAGCCTCAAGGCGATTTCTTCCACCTTGCCTCGAGGTGTAAGCCTCGAGCCCCTCGAGGCTAGTTTTTTTAAAACCATGCCAGCAAGTAGCCTCAGAGTGACCTACTCGACCACAATAGGTGCAAGGGGTGCGGTTATGATCCCCAGATTTACGTCCACAGACATGACCACGTACAAAGAGTGCACCTCTACCATGTCCAGGGGTCATGACCAAACCAAAAGTTTGTCTAAAAATATCAGCTACAGGAGAATGAATAGCAATCTGACTCAACCTGCTATAGGTCTTCTCTAGTGATGGAAGCTCAATCAGAGTCATAATCTAATCCCTAGCAGTAGCAAACTCAGGACCAAGGTCAAAAAGAAACAGAGAGAACTAATTCTTTTTTGAAATCACGCAAAAATGTGTAGGTACAACCACTCTTGTAAGAATTGTCTCCCGAAGAGACCCTTCACAGTGGAATAGTACTGCACCAATGAACATCCCTCCTGAAAAAGATGAAAAAGCTCATGATAGACCTGGAACACTCTTGTAGAATTCTTATCACGAGAATAAATCTCACATAGAGAATCCCACATCTACATGGTCATGGTGTATATATAATCTAATCAACAATTCTAGGAATAATGCAATTTATCATCCAAACACATACCATTGCATTATCTCTATTCTACTTGGCATTTGCTCCAATCTTCTATGCAAAGTTCCGAGCTACTCAGAATATGCTCCTTCCCATGACCTTTCACGGTCATAATTGTCTAGGACCACCGAGGATAATTGATCTCATCAAACTTAATCATAAGATCAAAAAATGGGCTTTTGTAAGCCCCAGTGTCCATGGTAGAGTTTGAAGTCACATCGGACGAACTCGAGGAAGCCATATCTCCTTTGCCCACAACCCAACACTACTTGAGAAGTCTTCAAATCATAAACTCAGGCCAAGAACAACTGATTTTTGTATTTTTGATTCGAAACAACAAAAAATCAAACCCACCAAGGTCTAGCTGCACCCAATAGAGACATTGTCTCTACAAGAACGTCTCCCCCTTAAATGCTAAACCAAGGATAAGGAGGGCACAAGAATGTCCCTACTAGGGTAGAACGACCTCCAACCCAATCTAAAAATCAGATCGGTAGCGAAGGTGTTGCAGCCCCTCCAAAATAGGAGTTGCAGTAGCAGCAGATGCTCTACAGCAGGCTGGCGATGCTGCTAAGGTTTAAGGAGACCCAAACAGCAGCGTCGGTGGCCAAGGAACCACAACCAGCGATGGTGTTGGTGGTGCTGGTGGCGTCGGCAGCTAACTAGGCAGCAATAAGAAGACCGATGGTCAAGAGCAACCGGTGAGAGGGAGAAGAGAAGATTGATGGAAGGCTTGGAGGCTTAATTTGGGTGGGATATCAAGAGCTCTAGTCTATGACCGCCGCTCTAATACCAAGTTGGAAGAAACAAATAACTTAGTCATTCTCCAAAACCCTACCTCTTTCTATATATAAAGAGAGGTGGGATAAAAAAAAATCAAACACACCCGTACATAGTAAAAAATATAAGATGACCGAAGTGGCACAACAGAATCTCTTTTCTTGAAAACGGGTAACAAGAATCTCTTATTTAGATCTTTTGACAAAAAAAAATTTCTTTGTTTTGTCCAAATAAGTAAAACTAAATGCAAGAGTTACTATTCAAAAAATGAAAAGAAAAACTAAATGCAAGAGTAATTAATTTTTATTTTTTCTCAAGAATAAACTAATTTAGTGCACTACAGTAGTTTAGTCTAATTATTGGAGTAAGATAGCTAATTAATCATCCAAGATAATTATCTATACAATTTCTATCTACTCCCCCTGCAAGATTCCTTCACACAATAAGCATTTATGCCTCTGCTATAAAAACTTTTGGATCCATCCCTGCTTCCCATCAGAAAAAACACATAAGCATCTCACAAAAACCTCCACATGGTTTTTGCAGGCATGTAGGCAGATCTACCTAACAAGATTAAAAACATACCACAAAAGAAATCGGGATTCAATCGCATAACTCTCATAATGGGGTCATAATGGGTTGTCTGGCTCCACATAGAGCCAAGGCACATAAAATATAGCATTCAAATATGTTCCTTAAAGTATGCCACTTGCACTTTTAGGAAACTACATCAAAGAGCCTTTCAAGAAAAAATTACATTGAAAGTGGGATACTAAGGTTCCTTAGTTACTTCTAGAGGCCCAAATGGCCTACACACCCCACAACAAAACTTACTAGCTCCAAGTAATGTTTATTCCAAACCATGTGTCTAGGTGCCTAGCAAGCTCTGTCAGAAATACTGGATGCGCCTATAATATAACAAACTAAACCAAGATGCCACGAAACCCCTGAGGTAAAATGTTAACACCATACCTGATCTTTTTATAAAAAAAAAAAAAAAAAGAAAACACTTTAACCGATTCTCCAAACTATCGCACACGAAAAGCTGAAAGCTGCTGTGAAGTACACCATTATTCTTAATCACATTGCCCATGCAACAAGAAAATCAAAAAAAAGAATAATGGGGACCAGGAATAGCAACCTACATCAACAGAAGAGGCCAGAAGTTAGCAAGGGCAGACCTCACGTTGGTATATTTCCAGGAGGGGTGCTTTATGGCCATATGAAGTTATGAACAAGAGTTTCAAGAAATTCTGATCATTCCAAATCATGCAGAGAACAGACTCCCATCTTATGGACAGTGTTGTGAAAATCGATCTACTCGGCCGAGTAATCGTAGTCGGCCTCCAACCGACTAAATAGTCAATGGTCGGTGCCATAGTCGGCCACACCGACTACTCGGCTAAGTAGTCGATGTAGTTGGCCGAGTAATCAGCCGAGTTTTACATAGAGGATTAAACCTAAAAAAATTTAAGTCACTAGACTCACTACTCTGATCGAGCCCCCAAATCCCCAACTCCTACCCGACAAAAGCCTCTCCCCCAAGCCCATGCGAAGCTCTCCCCCAAACCCTAGCGAAGCTCTCCCTCTCCGATCACCGCCCCTCCTCCAAGGTGCAAGCGACAGCCCTCCTCCAATCACCACCCCTTCCTCTCCCTCTCCGATCGAAGGCGACGACGCAAGAGGTGCAATGCAAAATTATCAATTTTGACTTTAAATGTGTTTCTGTTACTTTGTTGATTAAAGTAAAGGAACTTGTGCTTTTATTTTGAACTTATGCTTTTTATTTGGAACTTATGCTTTTATTTTGAACTAATACTTTTGCTTTGTTGGTAACTTGGTATTATTGTGAGCTTGAAAATAGTCTTCTTTTATGCAATAATATATTTTACTTCTTGATGTATCATGTATGTGTGTGTGTCTATATACATGAGTGTGTGTGTATTAAAAAAATGCCCAACCGAGTACTCCCTGACTACTCTCTCACATATCGTAGTCTTTAGTCAGTGGCCTGGTCAACTGAATACCGACTACCGACTTTTACAATCATGCTTATGGGTAAACCCTATTCCAGGATGCCTTTCTTTTCTAGAATAAAAAAGGGGTTAACAAAGGATGTTAACCATTAGCAGATTCATTGATAAGTAGAGCTAAATATTCCAAACATTTTAATGAGAGAGCTAAATATTCCAAACATTATAATGAGAGTCACAATGATAGACTACACCATGCGAATGTGCACTATCCTAAAGATTACACTATTATGTTCAGCCACAAACACCAAAATGAAATAAATGCTCTCCTAATATGTTCACCATAACTCAGTCCATTATCATTTGTGACATTTTAGGCAAAATGGAGGCGTGGAGGCTCTTCCACGTGAGGGAAACAAGTAGCAACAGGTTGTTGCAAGCAGCCCCTATTCACGCAACAAGGGGGGGAGAGAGAGTGCAGTCGTCGACCTTGAAGAAGAGAGGGAGAGAGAGGGAGTTGTTGAAGTAGATTTTATAGAAACAACTATGCATTAACTCATGGAAATAAACTAAAAGAAGACTCCTTTTATAGAGAGAACATATCTTCTAAACTAAGAAACAAACCCAAATCAAATCATATATCCCCTAAATTTAGAAAGAAACAAATCCTCTAAAAAAACTCTTTCTAAAACAAAACATACCAACTAAACCACCATAAAACTTGGACCTAAAGTAAACTCAAAAATCCCTTCGGGTTGGCGCCCCTGCACAGTGAACTACCACATGGGACTGCCACGTGACACTTTTTTTCTTCACACTCCCCCTCAAATCTAGGCCAGAAGGACAATGACTTGCCAAACATTGTGATGAGGCTAGAGACCCCCACCACTCTTATTCTTCTTCAAGATTTTCATCTTCAATTTTCTCTTTGGTAGTAGTGACGATGTAGCCTCATGCACCTTCGAAGTCGTTGCTTCTGTAGCAACCTCAATAGTCATCTCAACAGCCACCATCTTCTTCTCTTTCTCATCTCGAAGCATGGCCTTGATCTTTTCAAGATCCGCAGTGGTGAGAGATTCCACGCGTGTGGTGCTAGAAGCCCCACGTGCAAGTCGTCCAAACTTTTCTCAACAACAATCTTGTGGATGGTTGGTACATCCGCAATGTTGACATGGTGGATAGACTCAACCTGAGCCTCGACCACATCCTCTTCCCTGTCCAGTGCCTCTCTCAAAAGTAGCCATGACAGTGTTTTCAGTCGCCATCGTTGTACTAGAATTTGCATCTGGTTCACCAAGCTTCTCAGGACGACAATAAATTGTCTCAAGATCTAACTCATCATCCAGTTCAAGGATCTGATCACGTGTCGGTTGATATTGGTTATTCAACCTCGACAGGAATCTCACAACTTGCCACCTTTCTCATACAATTATCTACTTGTCGCACCAGACAGCTAGAAGATCTCCAATTCTTTATAGAGCACCACCATCTTTGAATAGTATTTGTCAAGGAGAAGATCCCCCTAACTAGTCGTCCAAATCCAAGTGTAAATGTCGATGATGCGGGTGTTGTTGGACTTCTTGGAATATCTCTTCTCCAAGGAATCCCACATCTCATGGGCCAACTTCTTGTAGGCCATGTTGGAGGCAATGGATGAATTGATTAAGTTCATCAGCCAATTCATCACTAAGTAGTTCCCCTTCTCCCACTTCTTCGTTGTTGCATCCTTGGACTCGGACTCCTCTTTAAAAAGGACAAACAACTTGTCTTATCCTCCTACAAAGATCTTAAATGCTCAAGCCCATAGGATATAGTTTGAGGCACCCTAAAGTTTAATCGTGGTGCCTTGAAATATAACTTTTCCTTCCTCGATGTTAATCTGGTTCTCGCTCGCGGCCATCTCCATCCTCAAGAAGCAAGCCTTCTCCTTCTTGTATGCTCCACGTAAGGCGTTGGAGGTGTAAGAGAAACCACTCGCCGGAGCCCCTTGCTTGACTCCTTGGGCCTTGCATAAGGCGCCAAGGACCTTTAGGGAGTTCTATGAGAGAACTCCAAAGTCTACGAAGATACCTCAACACACGAGGCCTTGATACCTATGGGAATCACGCACAAGATATGATTTCTTGTGCATGACCTAACAAGAAGAAAGGGCCACGCACGTGGCTGCTGTCCACCAGGGAAAAGTCATGTACAACATAGCTTTTCTTCTCTTCTCCTTCCTAGGCATGTAGGGAAACCTCCAGGAAGAGCCTAGACTTTAAGCTTTGATACCATTTGACATTTTAGGCAAAACAAAGGCGTGGAGGCTCTTCTACGTGAGGGAAACACGCAACAACAGGGTGCTGCAGGCGATCCTTGTTCATGCAACAGGGATGAGAGAGAGAGAGTGCAGCTGCCGACCTTGAAGAAGAGAAGGAGAGAGGGAGTTGTTGAAGTAAATTTTGTAGAAATAATAATGCATTAACTCCAGGAAATAAATTACAAAAAGACTCTTTTTATAAAGAGAACGTATCTTCTAAACTAAGAAACAAACCCAAATCAAATCATATCCCCTAAATTTAGAAAGAAATAAATCTTCTAAAAAACTCTTTCTAAAGCAAAACATACCAACTAAACCACCACAAAACTTAAACCTAAAGCAAACCCAAAAAAACCCTTAGGGCCAGCTCCCCTTTGGGTGCATACTAGACTGCCAGGTGGCCTGGCAGGCCTGCCACGTGGCACTTTTATTCTTCACATCACTATTAATGCTATCCCAAAAACCCAGTTGAAAGGAGAAATCCAATACCAAGCTCCAGTGCAAACTCAACGCTCCTTAGCAAAATAGCAGGAGAAAAAGAGGCAATCCATATCTTTAAAATCAAAACCAAAAAGCATGCAGGTTGTGTTAGCATTCAGTAGCCAGTGTTGCCTGAAATCCCAGGTTATAGTTCTGTTTCTCCTCAAATGCCACATGGAGAGCTGAACCTTAAGCGGTACACTCATCCTCCAAATCCTCTCACAATCTCCACTCAGTAGAAGATCAGAGTGGCACAGGAATTCCATATAGCCAATGGTAGCCTTCCTAAACAAAAAGGGACCATAGTAGTTCCAACTCTACCCATCTCTCCCCTCTCCTACACAGATATCCTACAATGCCTGCAAAATAAGGATTACACAATCCACCCAGGCAAACCAGGCATCCGCAACCTATTCTGGAAGCAGTCTGCCACAAAGACCATAGGAGGCAGCCAGCTGGAGATATTGTAATTCCCCGTTAAGGTAAACATCATGTATATATGATAATCCATATGTTCTTTTGAAGAAATGTATGGTAATCCATGTTTTTTTTTTGAAGAAATGTATGGCAATCCATGTTGATTTTAGACAAGGACTCATCAAGTCAGATGGCATTAGAAGTGTTCCAAACATTCAAAAGAGGACACCTCAAATATTGGACTTTCAACTTTTTTCCAAAAAGAAAAAAACGTCGGACTTACAACCATTATTTATATAGTGGCATGGTTGGTCCTTTACTAACTTAGTTCAGCAATCAGATAGGCCAGCTTTTAGGAGCTGAAACTCGTATGATCTTTAGAAGGCGATGCAAAGCCAATCCTATTTTCTCAGTCATTGAGTTTGAAATAGCATTTTTTCTTACGAAGAACTGCAGCACAGTAATATTTTCTTTCTTTTGTTTTAGATTCAGCCATGTTGTAATGTAGAAGCAACATAATGACCTAGCTATTCTCAAAGTCTAACGAATTCTCCGCTCATAAAATTCCAACAAAATCCCCTTATTTCTGCTTTTATTTATTTCCAAGAAGATTATTCGCAACCACCTTCTCTCTCATTTACACATTGGTGGTCATCTATAACTGTATGCCTTGGCCCAATCTATAAAGCGACCGTTGTTGATCTCTTTATCCCATGATTCCATCGCACCTTCCCCATCTATCCCTGTGTGTTCCTACCAAAATGGTGCCGCCTCCATACTCAACCACCAAAAAAGGAAGGATCCCTTCAGTATACTCATCACTCAACTTACTGTTGCATTAGGGAATCCTCATACCCAAATGAACCCCACAACTCAAAACTCCCTACATCATGTAAACTACAATCTATAAGGGTGCCTCCACCATCACCACTAGACATTATTGCCATAGATAGCATTCCCTACTATGCCACCATCACCATCTCGACAGCAGTCAATTCCTTCCTGTACACCTTAAAATAAGCACATGGACATGACTGGACATCCTGACAATCTATGTTGTCAAATAAGTGAGATGATTGCACTTCTACTCCCTTATTGGTAGTTGGTACTCATTACCATTCATTACAGCATTCAATGCTAGACTCTGCTTCCTGTAGATCCTTAGCATCTCATTTTTTTGTATGATCATCCCTTAACACCTGTTTATTTTTCTTTCGGAATGGTTGCTTGGTGAAAATTGAAAGCAAGTACTTGGCAATAACATTATATGCATCATCCAGTTTAGGTCTGTAATGCAGAAAGATCATGTACATCTCATATTGAGCATGAGTTACCATTTGCAATACATTTTGATTTTATCAAGTCTGCTGTTCTAAGTATATTCTTTTAAGTCATCCTGTAAAGTAGTCTTTTTTTCATTCTTAGGTCATCTCTATTTCCTTATCTCTTTTTTTTGAAAGAAAGTATTTCCTTCTTTTTTGAGTCATTATAATGGCAGAGTCCCTAGGAACCTTTTGAAATTCCCATGACATTGAATATTCTCCAACAACATGTTTCTTCATGGCCTTCAAAAGGGCTAATATGGCAGCAAAGACAGCACAATTTGCAAGACAATTTTTTTGGAGCCATTTTTTGGCTCATATCTTTCCCACCCACCAAATACCTCTTGAACACCTTCATCTTGTTACTCAACTTGCTTTCTACTCTTAACTATGCCCTCCTTGGCATGGCATGCTCTTCTTCCTTTTTTTTTCACAATTCCGAAGATTCCTTGCCTGTCACCTTGCCCTCAAGGCATTCCTCTGCTTTTCTTATGACATCCCCTGTCACTAGTATTAAATAAACTTATATGGTTGATTGCTTTAAGAATTTGCCTTTTTCCACTAATTATATTCATATCTATGACATGTATTTGGTCAAATTAGAGGTCGATAGACTCTTTTAATTTCAATGTGGTCACATCTCATTCACAGTTAGCATTAGAACTTAACCATAAGATGATTTTTGAGGACATAACCATAAGATGATACGGGCATGAAATAGATTTACAGGGAGTTCTCTGAAAACAAAGAAAGTTTTTGAAATGCATATTATGTGCATCTACCGAGGCAAAGGGGTACCCAGCAAAATTGGACATTACAAGGTTCACCATGCTGCTTAGCAACTGCCTTGTGGCAATCAACAGATGTTACCTTTCACCAAAAGTATTTGCTGTCTAAAAAACTCCATTTTCTACATTCAAGAGATTTTTTTTTGAAGAATACATTCAAGAGATATAACTGTTCACCGAAGATATTTGCTATATGAAAAGCTCCATTTGCTACATTCTTTTAACTGCGAGCTTTTGGACTTCTAGAACTAGATACCATCAACTTAATATTGTCATGGTAGCAAGTTTAAAAATGAGGGATTAGAGACTTCTATTGTTAGTATCATGGAATATGGAAAGGTAAGATTTGGTCACATTGGATATGGAACTCTTTTTTTCTGAGAGAAAGAAGGAATATTACCGAAGATCGGTAATTATCTAAATATCATTGATAGAAAAACAAAAGGGACTGACTTACAATATTTGGATATGGAAGTTAAAAGGAAATGGGAGTTGGGAGGTAGAACCTAAATCTATGTTCTGTGGTATTGCACAACATTGTAGTCTACCATGGAAGGTCGTGCACCACCATTGTGTAATGTCTCGTAAACTCATTCTCTATTTTAACTAGACTATGGGTATGATTTATAATGTTATAAACAGTTTTTATCATGCACAAATGCATGTCATAAAATACTATAAATCCTAAAAATAAAAAATAAACAAAAAGGAAAGAAGTAGACTGATTGGTTGATGGACTCCTCAACCAACATCAAACCTATTCTTGAGCATTGAAGAATTGGTCCAAATCCAACAATTCAGCAGTGGTTAATAGTGTGACAATAAGGAGCAGGCCCTTTGTGGAAAGGGGGCTAAGTTCGAAGGATAGGTCAATGGTGATTTAGAGAACTGAGAGAAGGTGAGGTGAAAGTGTCATTCAATGAGTAGATGGGATGCCCTATACCCCATTGTCAATACCTTTGGAGTCTACAATAAATTTCTTCTCTATTTTGTGTACAGTGCAAAGATGGTGAGATAGATAGCGAAGCATACAAGGAGGCTACTTTTGATCCAATGGGGTGGAGGGATCCACATGTACTGATCCATCATCTGAATTGACCTAAATCAGCCTCTTATTTTGGTCAATGCAGTTGGCAGCATTGAGGAATATGACCTGAAGAAAGCTTCCATGGAATAAAGTTCTAAGTGAGGTTACCAGGGTCCATCATCATGCCTCTCTCTAGCCCCCTGTGAAATTAAAAATAATGAGGGATGCTTTATCGTATGTTGTAGATAGGGCTTGAACTTGAGTTACACTATTCGAAACACCTCACACCTTTACTTACCTCCATTTCTTTCCCTTGGAAATCTATATGCACAAAGAACCTTTTGAATGCAACAAGCTGCATTTGTTCTTGCAATCCACAAATATCTCATGTGCATCTACTTCCTGGACGTCGAGGGTCCCTCCCTTGCTCTGGGACTTTGCCAGGAAAAGTTGGCATCAGTGATTGTACCACCAACTGGCAACTAAATATGAGGACAAGGACTTCAATTAGTTTTGAGTACCTGGTTTTTTTTTCACCATGGAAGGCAATGTCATAGTTTGATTGTCTATTAACCTGCTTTGTTTTTAAAAGATGAAGACCACTACCAATCTTGAGTATCCATCCCTTTTACTGCGGTAAGAAGATGAGTCCAATATTTGGGACATCAATCAACTTCAAATTGATCCTGGGCACGGAAAACGACAATCTACTAATTTTTCTAGAAATAGCACGTCCAAATCATCCAATAACTAATAAAGTACTTCTAACTGGTGCTTACTGCCATAGAAGAGTTTGGCAGAAAAAGTGCATGCACCAGTCTATTTCCGCTTGTTGCTAGGGACCTTTTAGCAATTTGAACATTCTGTAACAATGGACAAGTATCCAATTATCCACCTCGATTATCTGTTCGTTTTACTCAGTATCTGAATGAACAACCCATGACTTTCCTCCATTCTTCTCCTGTGTCAAATACACCATCAAGCAACAGAATACAAGCACCTCCCATTCCGTACTCCAAAGACAAAACCAAGGGCACTGGACTGACACCTTACACTCCACTTTCCGAGGAAGTCCTCCTACCAACCATACTCCACCTTCCGAGGAATTCCTCCTATACTTAAGGCACAAGAACAGCTTTCCTAGGAACTTCCCCTCTGAAGCTAATAGGAAAAACTCATTACACTGGGTAGCATGTTATAAAAGTTGAAGATCAGACCTAAGCATTTTGGGTGGTTATTCTAACTGCATTATGAACGAGTCGAAAAAATATTTCCAACGAATAGAAGCATGTTTTGCAGATTTGCATCCCATAAAAATATTCCGCCATGGTTAGGGTAGTCATTCCAAGTCTCTCACATTAGTCCCTAGCAGCTCATTCATCGTTTTTTTTGTTTTTTTTTTTTGATAACAAGAACCCCTCGGGTAAACTGAGGACGCCGTGCCCACAGCAGGATTCAAACGGATGCCCCCACTGCCAAAGTCAGTAGTGTGGGCGCAGCACCACTCAACCATGCCCTGATTATATATTAGAGCCGCTCTGGATCGCGAAACATTTTGTTGAGAAGCCAATAAATTGTTAAGGGTCAGTTTTTTTCTCTATTAGACTTGAAAGGGCGGACTTGGCGAGGAAGGAAAGTGAGGAGGAGGGGGAAGGGAAGCTCACGAGGGTGCTGTCGAGGGTGGCGGCGAGGACGAACTTGCCGTTGGGTGAGAACTTGACGAAGGAGACGGGGGGGTTCTCCTCGTCGATGAGGGTCTTGGCGCAGTGGCCCGTGGAGGCGTCCCAGAGCCTGCAGAGGCCGTCGTAGCTGCTGGAGACGAGGAGGGAGCCGTCGCGGTTGAAGTCGACGGCGGTGACGGGGTCGGAGTGTGCGGGGAGGACCCGGAGGCACCTCCCGGACTTGACGTCCCACACGCGGACGGTCTCGTCGAAGGAGCCCGAGGCGATCATGTTGGCCTGCGGGTTGAAGCAGGCGCAGAAGGCGTAGTTGGTGTGGCCCTGGAGGGTCTTGACGAGGGTGTGCGAGTGGAGGTCCCACAGGCGGACGGTGCGGTCGTCCGAGGCGGAGCACAGGAGGCGGGAGTCTGGGGAGAAGGAGACGTCCGATATGCCTTCCTCGTGGCCGCGTAGCTCCGCGACGAGGGAGGGGTTGCTGCTGCTGCTGCTGATGGAGTAGAGGCGGATGGACTTGTCCGCGGAGGCCGTGGCGAGGAGGGACCCGTCCGGGGAGAATTTGACGGAGGAGAGGGCACGACCGTGGCCGGTCACCGTGTGCAGGAGCACGTACGGGATGTGCTGCTCCTCCTGATGCTCCGTGTTGGGGTCACCGGAAGCCATATTTGCTCTCTCCTTTCTCCCTCTACCTCTCTCCCGGTTACTCTCTTTTTCTGGTAATGGAAGGGGCGAGGGAGGACGATTTGGGTTTTGGGTCTTGGGGGGTTTTTGAGGGCGGGGGCGGAGGGGTTCGGATGGAAAAGGTAAAGGAACGAGGGGAAGAAGGTGGCGGCGGACCGGGTGGGTTTTGGGGGTGTCAAAATGTCACGGATCCGATAACTCGACCCGATAAGGGAATGAAATCCAATTCGACAAGTTTTCATATCTATATCTATTTTTATATATTAAAATAAGATATCATCCTATCCATGCATTACTTTCTCTCCTTCTCCCCCACCCACTCACTCTATCTCTCCCCCGTCTCTCTCTCTCTCCACTTTAAAGTTTTTTGTGTATTCTCTCTCTCCTTCTTCCGTTGTTGATCTCACTATCTTTCTCTCTCTAACCTCACAAGCATGTATAAGAACAGATAACTTATATTTAATAAAAATTAAAATAGATCATATAAAGGAAATTAGATGAACTGTATAAAAAATAGTGTTAAGCACAGTTAAAAACTAAATATCTTTAATTTAATCAAAATTAAAGAGTCATGATATCTTAATCAAATGATGGATATAAAAAAAAAATAAAAGTTGACGTATTTTGTAATGTAAAAAAGTAAGAGTAATTAAAAAAAGGTAAATTTAAAAATAAAAGTCACATAAAATTATATTTAACAAATGTTTACATTCTTCAAAAAGTATTAACAAATAAATTTTTATACATTTTTATCATTAAAAGTAAATTCTTTCCTTAAAATATTTATTTCCGTTGTTAATATATATATTTAGGCCCATAAATATAACACTCCTATTAACTATTTTCTATTTAATCAAAATCCTAAAATATAAATTGTGCATTTTCTGTGACTTCTTTTTTATAAGTTATTTTAATGTATTCCAAATGTGAATTTAATTACGTTGCTCCATATGTGTGACGTATATTCTTCAGGGTTTTTGGGCCAAAGGGGCATGGCGGCGGAGAATATTTGGGAAAGAGGGTTGGAATTCCGAAATTATTAAAAAGGGTTCATAGGTCATTGGATCATCTAGCGACCTATGGGATGATAACCATGGCCGTGGAGAAGTCGCCAGATGATCCAGCAAGCTTTGACAGATCACAGGATCATCCAGCGACCTATCAACAAGGGTAGAAGATTTCGCAGATTTGCTAGATCATTCAGCAATCTCTTGCCAACCATTAGGTGGAGCAGAACGTTAGGCGTAAGTCGCTAGATCATCCAGCAACCTTTAACAGGATCCAACGACCTATAGTTAACCGTTACCTCGCCCCCACGCCCCTCCCTCCCCAGCTCGCCTATATAAATCCCCCCTCCCCTCTTTTTACCACATACTCTTCAATCTCTCTTAAGAAATTTTCCTCTTTATCAATTGATTTTGCTAAGATTTTCTCCCCAACTCTGAATTTTCTTTCACTCAACTCCGACATTTACATTTAGCAGTAAGATAATTTATTTTTTTAAGAATAATTAATATCATGTGGAGCTATTTTATATACATTTGTACTAATTTATTTTATTTTGATTGCTATAATAATATATAAGATATTAAGAATTAATAAATTTATAAAATGCAATAATATGTAGTATTATATCATTCCTATCATGCGCAATAACATTAAATAAAATTGTTGTTTTGTATTTGATAATAATTATGATTGCAATGTAACCATTATTTTTAATTATATAAAGAATTTTTTTAGGCTAACTTTTTTTTTGTTTAATAATTAACACTTCTATATTTTATTAATTATGCATATACTAACTTTTTTTCTCTTATCTAGATGGTACAACAGAATGTACGTAATTACAAGCTTATCCAGAGAAACCATTCACATATCTCTAATCTGGATCGACGTGACATTATGCAGGTATTGCAAATTTTATTTTTTAATATTATTCATTTATATAAGTGATTTTTGAGAATTTTTTTAAATTTTAAAAACTTTTATTGTATGTGAAATTTATTGAGCGTACCATAATGATGAATCAAGTATTACAGAAAAAAATAATTTAGTGGAAGAGCAGTTGGTGTTAGCGGGTTTTGGAGCGACGACACTTTTGTTGAGGTCCCAACTCGATCATGCACTTATGCATGCTATGGTTAAGCGCTGGCATCCAGAAACTCATACTTTTCATCTGCGAGAAGGAGAAGTTACCGAGACATTACAAGATGTTGCAATTTTGACGGGTCTTCGCGTGCATGGCCCACCTGTAACAGGTGTTGTACAACGTGGAGATTGGAGGAAAAAGTATGCAGAATTACTTAGAGAAGACCCGTATAAGAACCCAAGTAAAAAGAACTTAACCTCTAAAGGGTAAAGTATGACATGGTTGAAGTGTAAGTTAGTAGATGACCTCGAGTCTGTAAAGACAGAAAATGATGCAATTAGATATGCTCGATGCATCATTTTGATTTACTTGGGAGCTAGTATACTTCCAGATTCGACCAAAAATAGGATCCCAATTAGGTACCGTGAATAAAACACATATAATATTCTTGAGTAACATTTTTTATGTATACTTGACCAATATTTTTACAAATTTGCAGGAAATTTATTACTAGTAGAAGATCTTTGAGTATGCAGACAACTAGCCTGGGGAGCTACTTCACTTGCTCAGCTATACCACAAACTAAATGAAACAATACATTATTCAACAACAAATGTATACGTTTTTTTTATGATGTTACAGATAATTTTACATTAATTTATATAAACTTTATAAATTTCCTCAAATATATGTTATAATATTTAAATTGTATTTGTAGTTATGAATTTGAGAAACCATCATATTAAGAGATCAAAAGAAATGTCATTTCCACCTCATTAATTTGTTACATATTGCACCATTAAGCGTATGATAGGTTCAAAATATTTAATATAATAATAATTATTAAATTCATTACTCTTTTCTTAACATGATAGTTATGTTTTAGGTGAAGTGGTAGTAAGGAATTTAATAATAATGTGAGAACAACAAATTATATTTACTATCAAAATGAGATAAATACACAACGCACTTATCAGGTAGCATACAATTAGTCTAACTAAATTCCATATTTATCATAAATTCTTTATTTATTATGTAATAATAATATTCAAAATATTTTCGTTCGTATTATAAGTGATTTGGAATCTTTACACAGATAGGAGGACACAGTACATTCATCCTATCTGTTTTGTAGATTCGGTAACTTGGAGATCCAGGACGTGCTTAATTTGTTATAAGATAGTAGTCATGCAAGTTCCTGATCGTGTGATGACAGAGCTCGAGTTGAAGCAACACATACCCAAACAGATGGATAAAATCAAATATGTTGACGGAAGAGTGAGGGGTATCTCTTCATGGGCAACATATCATGCAGGGTACATTGATTGATGAACTCGGAGGCTGAAAGCAATTGTTGAGGAGCATCATTTATAAAGCACATATAAAGAAGTTAGACAATGTTACTTGCGATGGCATTAGAGGAAGACCAGAATGTAGGTGCAGGAACATATGTCGCAACCTATAGTCGCGTACGAACCTCGAGGGCCAATTAAGAGAGACTTTGTAAGAAAACTGTATTTTAAATGAATTACTAAAATTCTAATTTATATATTTTTTAATAATACTCATTTATTTGCTTAATATTAGGTAAGTCTTATCTTCAAAGCAAAAGAACAGATAACGAGATGGTTAAATACACCTCATTTACAGTCAAACGCAAGAGAAAAGGAAATGAAGAATATAGTTGACCAACTTACCAAGAAGATAGAAGAGCATGGGTTGCATGTAATTGAAGACCATGGGGTTAGGAATGAATCCGCGGATGTTATTTCCAAGGAGGCTGTCAGCTCACCTCCAACGCAGTACACTCAACTCCGATACACTTTATCCAGCCTCCTTCGATGTTGTTTACCCAGCCTCCTTCGATGGATTGCATGGAGCAACCGATGGATTATACCTACCCCCGACGTAGTCTACTCAACCATCGTTGCTTACAATCCGTGTAGGGACAGATCATCGCAAGTTCCAAATTTTGTTCTTTCTGAAAGTCAACTGGGTAATTTTCTAGATTTATTTTTTACAGATCTAATGTAAAATCCATACTTATCAAGGTATTCTGTATCAGGTTCGGGCCCATTTAGACCACTATTTCAACCCCCTTCGATGCCTACCTATCAACATCCAAGACCTTCGCAGATTTGGAATGAATCGCGAATTCAGCAACAAGAAGGTGACGACACTGAAAGTGATAATGAGGGTTATACATCAAACATTAGAAGCATACGTGGCAGATCTAATGGTAGCAGCAGGTCTATTCCCCTAGATCGTGACTATCTTGAGAGAGAAAGACGAAGGGTTGCACAACAAAATTCATCACTATGTAGGGGTGAATGTGGAGGAAGGGAAGGTAGGCGACACAAAGGTTTTTTTAGTGCATCCAGTAGTATTGTAGGTAATGTTATTCGACGACATTAATCGTAAATAATATGAGTTGGAAGATATGTTGAGTTAAATGTCTCAAATGTTGTATTTTATACTTTATAATTTAATAGCAATTATTCTTTTCTTCGAGGAAACAATTATATATACATTCCTCAAACTATGCACTTACGTAGAGAAACCATGCTAAATTATCGTTGTAAAATCCCAAGATATTACTATTATAAAAAATAAACAAAAATAAAAACTTTAATTCCAAAATTCTATTTAACCATTTTTAGTAAAACACAAACTCAAATTACAGTGCAGTGACCACTAAAGTTGCAAAACAAGTCAACTAAACATTACAACAAAAATAACTATTGGCGACATTAAACTATCTTAGGATACTATCACTAGGACACTTAGACAAACTTAGTAGTCCTAAGAATAGTAGTCTTAGGAACACATACACTATCCTAGGACACTTAGACAAACTCTTAGATAAATCAGAAAAGCAAAATAGGCATCAGACAGCTTGATCATATGTCCATAAGGGGGTCTTCAGAGTAATTATTGCAAAACTAGGTTTTCTTGTATTGAAATGCACATTAATGAACACTAAATGCAACAAAACAACACCTACTGATAATACATTTTAATTGTAATGCTTATGATAATGCACATTACACCCACTTTGACATACAACATTAATTCATGTAAGGTTTTCTGCAACTCCACAACTCTTACGTTGGTGTCATGGATCATGTGCAGTACGTAATCAAAATGTCTTCCTAACCCGACGTTCTCTTCGTGCATGGTTTGTATTAGCTAATCTTCCTCTTCATGCTTCTCTCATATTTGCCCATTTGAAGAATTTGCATGTATTTTGCGAACAAGAGTAAAACTTCAGACCTTTGCTCCATGGTTGTCCAGAAACTCCGAGTGTAGGTGGAACTCTACATAAGTATGTCACACTCCTTGAATGCGCACGTGGAACGTTGCTACTTGGTTGACGATTGCTTGAAAATTGAGAAGGAGCTTTCATTGTATTCGTAGGAGTAGCTAACCCTGTAATAACCACATTGAAATATATAAATGAATTTCATTGTAATCATTTTTTCCTCTCTTAAGTTGTAATAATCAAATGTACATTCTAATCCTGTTGTAAGTAACAAGAATCAATTTATGTTTCTTGAGTTTCCATACATGAAACCAATTTGCAGGAAAAACACTTCAAATGTGGGGGTAAGATTCCTTCATATATGAAGTGGGTAAGGAACAGCCACCACTTAAATAGAGGAAATCACCCATCTCCGAATGTTCAGATAAGGAAAACTTCCCTTTTCCAATGGCTAGCCAACGTTCAGATTTCTTGAATGTTGGTTAATCTTCGTAATTACGATAATATCCTTCACAACTTCTCTTAATTTCAGATGAGTAAATCTGTGAGACCTACAATTTGTTATGATAGAGAAAAAATATGCTATTTTTAAGTTTATTCTTTTCACTTTATTTTGTTTAACAAGTTACCTTATTTATCTAATATAGTGGTTATTGAATTTGGATGTAACGTAGGTTAGCTCAACCGACATCTACAAAGACGTGATCGATGCTAATAATGCACCGCTTGCAAAATGTGGAAAGGGTGTGTATGTGTGAGAAGGCTTAATGTGCGTGGGTTACCATGTATGTGTGTGCAACTCGTATGCAAACACACGTGATGTAATGCGTGGAAATGGAAAGTACTGCACGTGATATGTGAATGTAAGTCTGTGTGTGTCATAGGTTGCTTGGTCAGTACCTCTATTGGGACACGATTTTCTGTTATGCCCTTACTACCGACATTTCGAGCATCGAGGGATACGACGACTACTCATTTCATCCATTTCATTTCTAATCCTTTCAACATGTGGTCTACTAATGAGAACCACATCATGAACCCTACCTAGCACATTTTGACCTAATAAAATAAACAAAAGCTCCTACATAACCTAAAGGAAGGCCTAATTCAAAGAATTACTAATCTGAGAAGAAAAAATGAAACAAGAGGTAAAACTGTAATTTTACCATTGCAGTGCATCAACGGGATTTCTAAGGGTTTAGACATAGGTCAAGTGGACTTAATAAGAGAAAAAGTGGGATGGTTTGGTCAAAAAAGAGTTATGGCGAAATTTAGGAATTAAATAACATTTTGTAACCCTAAAACAAATCCACTTTAATTCACAAGGTTCTAGGCAAGATAAAAATCAACTAAACCCTCTAAATTCATGGAAAAATATCCCTTAGGGTTTAGAACCTTCAATTTGGCCTTTGGAACCTGTTTTGACCTAATTTAGGTTTTTATGCAAAATATCCAGTCAAACGTGGTCAAACCTAAAATCCAACTTCACCATTGGATTCCTTAGGTCTAAATTAGGTTTATACCAAAATTTGGACCTAAGGGAAGGTTGTCTCGACCCACTTTGCAATTTGGTCCTCAAAATTACTTTCCGACCCTCAACTTTTTGAAATCCTTGCGATTACCCCCTCAGCTTCCTCGTCGTTTTCTTCATTTTGGTCCCTCTACCATTCATAGAAGGGACCATACCTTCGGCGACTTCGCGCGGAGCATTACGCCTCACCTGCATGGGGAGCCACCCCTATATTTAAAAGGGGAGCTCCACCTACCGCATGGGTAGCTCCCCATGCCCTGAAACCCACCATACCTCTCGTGCGAACGCGCGAGAGGTATGGGTCTCCGACTGGCCTTACCTCCGACGTGACATTCCCGCCGCCCTCACGCGTCACCCGCCCGACCTGTGCCTATTTAAGGAAGGGCACGCCATGCCGCTTCCTCGAAGCTAAAATTGGCCAAAGATTTCCCTGAATTTCGTCTCCTCCCAACTCCGGCCAATTGCCCAAAGCTTCCAGTGACTTCTCCATCTTCTCGTCTCTCTGCCACCGTACTAATGGCAGAGCTATCTCCGCCGTCCTCCGCCACGCCGCACCGTACCAGCGTGCGCCCTCCGACCCCTTCCTCGTCGCCGTCTTCTTCCCCAAGGCACCTTCGTCTCCGACGACGACAGGCACCAGCCGCTCACCCTCCCCCTCCCCTTTTCGCTCCTAACCTACTAGATAGGTTCCCCTTACTCCCCTCTTCATTTCCCCTCTGATAATTTGTACTCTCGACACCACAGACCACCATCACCCTCTCCACCACCAACCACCAACTCCGGCGAGGCCACTCCACCTCCACAGGCCGTTTCACCCCTCGTCGACCAGTCCCTGAGCTTCACCACCTCCCACTGATCACCTTTCACCCTTCCATTGACCGCCATACACACTGGAACCTCCCCTTGAACACACCCACCTGCACGCACACAGTGTGCCCTAGGCACACGCACAGGCGCCCTCACGCCACGCTGACCCCCAAGCCATCTTCGCCGTGTCATGACGAAGCCTGCTGAGTGATTTGACGTGGCCGCAAGGTCGTTCTCATGATTTCAGGGTCGCGGCCCCTTCCGCCATTGGTGTAGAAGCTTGAAGCTCGCTTGAAGCTTCTCCAGGCCCCAACGCTCTAGGCCTCTAGGTCCAGAAGGCGCGGACTCCCCTCGCGCACTCAACCAGGCCTTCAATTGGCGTCGGGGGCCGTAGCTGCAGCTGCATTTGGACGCGATTCCTGCTACTAGGCACACGACAAGAAGGTGGGAAGTTTAGTCCCACCTCGTGCATTTTCGAGCGGGCGCAGGTAAATAAATTGATTTTGTGAATTTTGCTTATCGCCTCCAACTACACGGGGTGAGATCCCTCGCCCACTCTCCTCGCTTGCGACTCCACGCTACGCGGACCTAGTCTTGACCCAACTACCCGTGCACACCTTGCCTACCACCGCACGCCAGTGGGCCTAGTCCTGGGCGCGTATACTCGACCCGATAACCCGGCTGGCTCTGGGAGAGTTGTGACCTGAGAGAGAAATAGAGAGAGAGAGAGACGCGGGGAGGGTAGGGGTAGCTTTTTCTTAACCATGCCTGTGCAGGGAAGAAGGAGGAAGAGGAAGCAGAAGAAGAGTCCAACTGAAGAAGAGGAAGAAGCTGAGGACTTAGCCGCGCCAAGGAAGAAGGAGCAGGAGCCTAAGAAGAAGAAGGTAGAGGGAGGAGCACAGTGCAGAAGGAAAGGAAGAAAAAGGAGGAGGCACAGCTCAAGAGAGAAGAAGAAGAAGCCAAGGAGGCAGCCACAGAAAAAGAGAAGAAAGAAGAAAGCAGTTGAAGGAAGGAGCAGCCACAGGGAAAGAAAGAAGAAGAAGAAGGTGCAGCAGAGAACCAAGAAGAAGAAGAAAAAAGAAGACGCTGGCACTGTAGCAAATGCCATTTAAGGCATCTGATTCATAGAATTAGACGTCTAAAGACAGAGAAAAGAAAAGAGAGAAGAGCAAAGAAGAAAGAGTAAAGAAAAGGAAAAGAGAAGAAAAATTATATTTCCTTTCTCTCAAGATTTTTGTAAAACATTACATTATTGAGAATTGTGATTTTTCTATTTCTAAAGACTGAATTGCTCCTTGAGTTCAACCTCGGAATATTTTTAACATTTCGACTAATAAATAAATTAAATTGATAATCGTTTTTCGCAACATACTACAACGTGTATCTTTTGAAAACAACGAAATTCAAACCATCATCTACCTCTAGCATATTTGATATCTTGAGGTAGTAACTCTAGAGATTCTCTCTGTCCCTAATATCTCTTGTCACGAATTGGATTAAAGGATTCTGAATACATTAATCGATAATTTGTTGTTTTATAATACTCTGAGCAAAGCGAAAGATGATCAAATCTAATATGTGCACAAGTAGCTAACACATGCCTGCAAACAAGATGCTTTAATTGAATATAATCGTAAGAACATATTGCGTTATTTATTCCATTAGTAGAAGTAATCTAAACCTCATATTAATAAGATTCCTCTCCAATTTTAAACTTTGTTCTAACAAATCTAAATACTTGTAATCTTCGTGAGCTCGAAATTTTTCTATTGACAACTCGGTCAAAATTCGAAGTAAGAACTGTTGTCATGACTTATCTTTATCATAACGCTCAATAAAGTACTTGTTCAAACGAAAGTAAGTCGTTGTAACAAGAGCAATAATTGGTAATCCTTGACGGCCTCTCAAAACATTATTGAAACATTCAGATGCACTTATTGTCATACTGCCATATTTCTTCTTCCCATCGTAGCATAATTCCCCAGTATGATCGATTACAATCATTTTGTTATATAATTCATCTATATGCTCCATCACACATGCATTGGATATCCCCTAATATCCGATTATGATCATATGTTATTAATGCACAACTAAATGCATAAAATTGTCTCTGTAAATCCTTACTTTTAAATCCTTCTTTACGCATGTTTGCTTTCATATAATCCCAAATAATGTCAATGTGAATGACCTCGTTCCGAGCTAAAATATTGAGGAACTAAATTTATTAATCAAGGGAAACGAACACTTATGATGCATATATCATCCCGATTGACAATTTCAGAGAGATACATAAAAAACCAAGCCCAATTGCTGTTATTCTCCCCTCTTTTCACAACTGCAAGAGCTAATAGAAATAATTGACTGTGTGGATCTATTCCAATTGCAATTAACAAATATCCAAGATGAGAGCCATATAAATGTGTACCATCGATTGAAATTACTGAACGATAATACTGAAATCCCTTAATTTACGGACCGAAAGCTCAAAATAAATGGCAAATTTTCATTTTTCCTACTGAAGTTGATGATGGTACATTCATAACATGATAAATAGTACCTGGATTTCTCCAAACCATTTCTCTCATAAATCGTTTCAAATCTAAGAAATACTCTTTTACGTTGTCATATATATGTTGTAAGGCTTTTTTTTAAGCATACCAAGAGTTGACATAATTTATCTTTACCTTATTTTCGTTGTCAATTAAAACTTGGATTTATTTCAGAGATGAGGTAAGATTTGCCAAAAAATATGGCAATATGCGATGCAGTACGAACTTTGTATTATATTGTTTATGATCTCCTAAGGTGTTTGTTGTACAACTATGCTCCTAATCATATCTAGTCACTGCCCAATCATTAAAAGACTTCTCTATAGATGCATGCAATCACCACTTGCAGCTATTAACGACGTACACAACAGCTACGAGTTTTTTCTTTGATGCAATTTTCTTGTATTGCACACCTTTCTGTACACACCACTTCTTTAAGTCTTATTGTAAATCTTCTTTTTTACATCTTCTCATCATCTAATTCATTCTTTCTCCTTCTTGTTGTTGAGGAAAAAATGACGTCTCATCTTGATCTATCATCCGATTTATCCAATCATTATCATTAGGTAAATAAGGAGCTTCATCCATTGGTTCCCCTTTTAAGTCATCATCTTCTAAGTCTTCATCTTCTAAGTTATCATTGTCACCATCGTCATCGTCACCCTTGTTGTTATCAACATCTTTGTTGTTTTCCACAAAATTTTGATGAGGTTCCTCACTAGCTACGATATTCATAATGGTTGATATACCATGATCATCAGACCCATTATTTTCATTTTCATCACTTTCTTTATGTAAATTGCTTTGATGAGTCTCAATGTTATGATCAAAATTTCTGCATTTTAAAGCAACTACTTCTTCTACTGGATGTAACTGTTCTTTTGATATATGTCTCACTTCATCTATTGGAATATGTTGTGAGGAACTTAACATCTCATAATATAATGAATACGGGTCACTACTAAAGTCATAATTTGAATATGAACCTATGTTTTCATATTGAAGGTATAGTGCTTGACTTTTTAATGGATCCGCTACAACATATAAGTTGATTGTACTGTGCATACTTCCTAATAACTCTAACATCATTTGAGTTGATTTGTCATTCTCAATATCATAAGCAAATGATCTACCATCTTCGTTTATCTACTTGCATATTAACTTAAGCTTATAATATGATTCCGAATATCCACTAATATTATATACAATAGATAACAAAATTTCAAATGAAGTACGATAGTTAATTGTTGTATTCATTGAATAACCATCAATATAATCAATACCTAAATAAGTAGATATTACTCTACCACCCCAATAAATCCTAAGTACCATAATATTGTCTGCCATGTCTGCATAATCAATAAAGATTTTTTTTATTACAAAAAATCTACAACTAATTTTTCTTTTTTAAAATATCAAGTTACCTTTCTGCTAAATGTAGATGTTAGAATGGAAGAAGATTCATAGCCTCAACCAGATTGCAATCTCAATTTCATAATTTCAATGAGATTGCAATGTAGATTTTCATCGTAATCACGATATCAAATCTCAACAAGATGAATGAAGAGAATTTTTGTGAGAAAATGGAGGGGATTTTTTAAGAGGTAATGGAAGAGAATGTGTAATGAGAAGAGGGGAGGGGGTGTATTTATATAGCCGAGCGGAGGAGAGGAGCAGCGCGCGGGTAACAGTTGGTCAGAGGTCGCTAAATCATATAGTGGTTTCGTTTCGATCATATTTTAAAACTCATGTTGTAGTGTCACGACCCGGTCTCAAATCCCTACAAAATCTGAGACTGGCTCGCTTCGGTTTATCCCAAGATCTAGTCGTCCAACAAGAAATAACCAAGTAACATTCAACAAACCACAATCACACAAGTGCAGTAACTAAGCAAAAAGAAAGTTTCAACAGGGGGAAAGAGAGTAGTGATATTACAGCCATCACATCAAAGAGTACATGTAACAGAATACAAGCTATAAAAACTCACTATCAAGCAGTAGAACTAAAGCTACGCTCGACTAGGCCCAGCGTCCTCAACAGCCGGTGGCTCGGGCTGCTCAAATCCCTAACCTGTACAGAATATATTTGACTAGAGTCAACTAACGCTGAGTAGAGTGGTGGCTAAGAAGTAACATGCATTTAACATAGAATTTTCCATTTTTCAATTATATTATACATGTGGGTGTGTAGAGATCTCTAATTAGGATTTGTTAATTAATCTTCTAGTTCCCTATAGGAATGATTTTGCTTGCAGCTTCCCTTGATATAGGATGCCCATGTGGTACTCTCCTGGCCAGGGGAGTCCCACTGTGGTAGTCGTATACTTGGTCTACTACCTCGAGGTCACGGTCGTGACGTAGCGGTGACTATGGCATACGCGATAAGCGCGCGAGTAGCTACCCCGCACTGGCACGCAGCCAGTCGTTTCCGGTAACAGGTACGCCTCAACGTACATTACGGAACAGTGTAGGGCCTTGCCCTCTCAGTATAGAATAGGGGTCTTGCCCCTCCTCAGTCCGTGTACCCTCGTCCGACTACCCCGGTTTGCCCAATAGGCTGACGAGAGTTGGTGTAGGGTGGCCATACCTAGTCCCGGCCCCCTAGGGCGGATAGCTCCCCCCTAAACTAAGTAGCTCACCTCGGTACCACGTACACGAGGGCCAGTAAGAGTCGTCGTAGAGTGGCCAAACCCACCCCGGATCCCAACCCAAGCGCGACAAGCTCCCCTCTACACTATAAGGGAAAGTTGCTCTCTTCGATACCACGTACACAAAGGTTAGCTTACCTCCCTTAACAGCTATCCATAGGTAGCAATATCCCAGAACCATCTGATTCTTCGAGGTACGGTGTTCTTGTTTACATTCCCCGTGGGGTTCGTATAGGAATTTCTTTATCACATTCGGGTTGGAATGTTCGGAACAACAATTCAATTTTCATTTTATTACAGTAGGGGTCCATTTTAGCTAAAAGTAGACAACTCTTGATTACTCAATTATTCACATGCAGTTTCTTCTAACCCTAGTGTTCATGCCAAGACCTAGGGTTTAAGAATCTATTCTCGAATATATGTTTATTCCTTCTTAGGGTTCATCTCAAGTCCTAGGATTACTTACTCGCATGTATTAAATTAGAGATTTAAGGTTGTAACCACTCTACCTGGGTAACCGGGTGGAATGGGGGCTCGTACAGTGGCTCCTGACGTCTCCACAGGTCCTGTACACCCGACAGATTGGAGACCTAAACATGAATTGATGGGCCAAAAGGCTCAGAAGGATGTAAACGAGGTATCATTAAACAGAGAAACTCGTATGGAAAATGGAGACGGTTCGTATGCGAAAAAGCGATAATAATAGGGCCTTACACGACCCCAAAGCATGCTATCAGACGGAAGTCAGACGTCTGGGAAAGGTCCCAGATGTCTTAAAACAGTTCTCAGGGATACCTCTCTTGGTGTTTCGCTATCAGACGTTTGGAACTCGATGCCGACGTCCAAGGACTTTGTCAGACGTCTAGGGGTGCTCCCGAACGTCTGAAATTATCTTGGCTACGCTCCCTCCCTCTGACACATACGTACACTGTCAGGACTTATCAAAGAGGAAAAGTACGGAAAGTAAATCTCTACCAGACGTCTTTCCCTACCTTCGGATGTCCGGTAAGATGTCTGGGTGTCTCCCTAACCGTCTAATTCCGCGGAAAAAGGATTCTGCGGATCCGCTCTTGGCTCCCCTTGCCTGCAGGTGCTGCAGCAGAATGGCGCTGCTCCCTCCGCCCTCGCGCTTCCTCTCGCTCGGGTGCTCCGCTCTCACTCGCTCTCGGCTATGGGGCGACAACGAATAGGAGGGGGGAGAGGTATATAAAGGGAGAGGAGGTGAGGGGAACGGAGAGGCGAGCATGGCGCGGAGTGGCGTCGCAGGAGAAGGTGCGATGAGGCGCGGTGAGGGAGAAAGTATGCGCGGTCGTACATTGCGCGCTAAAAGCATTTCCAGACATTTGGTGAACGTCCCAGTCGGGACGTATGGTGAACATCCCAGACATCTTAAATGGCCAAAGGGGTGGTGGGTCATTTCATGTAATATAGTTGATCAAGGCAAATCAAACATTTAAAATTTATAACTTGAATCTAATCAGAATATCCGAGGTCATCTCTGGGAACACGGAATCGTGCAAAATAATCACTACCACAATGGTTTTTTTTTTCTTGATGATTTTAGTGAACTTATAAACAATTCTAATAAAATAAATGCACTTAAATTGTTGAGAATATAAATTATATGCAGTGCAAGAAATATTTTTTTTAAAGCTCAATAAAAAGATATTAATCAATGATAACCATATATGCATTAGATTATGCACAAATGAGCTTTGACAGAAATTTTTGACAAGTTATTACATTAAAATCTACTTAGATCAAACTTTAAAATAAGAATGATTAAGATTTTCATATTCGTCTTGCATTTTCAAGATTAGGTCCTTACAGCTTTCAATTAGCCCTTAGGAATTCTTTCAGATTGGTCCTTTTCTTGCAGTGAGGTCCTTACACCTTTTTTTCAAAGGAGGGCAACATCTCCTCCTTCACTGCTCCTTATTCTTCTCCGGTGGAGCTCGCTGGCGAGTGGTCGGAACAGGGCTAGCGTGGCCGGCTTGCTCCAGCGAAGGGCGGAGGAGTGCCGTCGGTGTATGGTCAGCCAGACGGTGGTAGCTTGTGTTGGATTGATGCTTGGAGAAGGGTTGACGATGGCGTGCTCGAGGTTAGCTCCGGCGAGGGCCAAGCACATGAAGCACGGCCTTACGTCCTAGATTAAATATGGGGGAAGCTCTGACGTGTCACGTCGAAGAGAACCCCTCTAGAGCTTAGGTGCGATGGCCGATGGGTGAGCTTCGCGAAGAAGCTTGCTCGCCGTTATTGGCGGTGGGTTAGGTGAAGGGGAAGGAGTTGAGGGATGAAGCTCTAAGGGCTAGTTTACAGCACAGGTTAGCTAACCCGTGTTAGCAAAGTTGCAACAGAGGTTAACTCTTGTTTCTGTTTACTTGCAAATAGGGGTTAACCGCTGTTTGTGTTTACTTGATAGGGGTTAGGAATAAGGGTTATTCTGTGATGTGATAGGGGGTAAGAGAGATAGATCGAGGGTTAAGTAGGGGGTTAGGCCAACCCCTCTTCAAACCAGTGTTAGGATAACACGGGTTAGCAACCCAAAGAGGAGTTGAGTTATCCCTCAAGGTAAATGGGGGTTAACCTCCGTAAACTAGGCCTAAAGCTCCAGATATGTTCTACCTACCTTGAGGAACAAAAGCCCTATAACTATTGGATGAAAGGAGGAAGGAGACGACCTACCGGTGAAGGCTGTCGACGGCGAGATTGGAGGCAAAATCAGAGCGGAGGAGGAGGTGGGAAGCTCTGACACTTCACGTGAAGCTTTGCATGAGGAAGGAGAGTGGAAGCCCTCTCTCAATTTCAGCGAGAGAGCGACAGACGAGGAGGTCAAAGAAGCTCCGAGGTCCTTCAATGCCTACACATGTAGGAAGAAGAGGAGGATGATGCATGCGATTTCCAGACGTCGCAACTCAGGAGGAGTTTGCAATCATATATAGCCTTACTCTGGAGCGATTGCTGGCCGGAGGTTGCGAGAATAGCTCAGCCATTCTCGCAACTACCGGGTTTGTTTTGACCGAGGATAGCGGGAGGTAGAGGCAGCCTTCGTTGACGAAACCACCGCTGTTGGGTGCGTGACGTCGAGGGGAAGATTTCTCCCTAAGTTGCCGAGGTCAGCCGAGGATTAAGGCAACGAGAATCCATCAGTAAAACTTGCCATTCTCGTACCATTGTTTCCAAGAAGGTTGAGGGGCCTTTTTGTGAAGAAGATGAAGAAGTTGGGGGGGTAAATGTAAGGAAATCAAAAGTTAGGGGCTCATTTGTAAGGGATTTGGTTCTCAAGGGTTAAAATGCAAACTAAGTCAAGATGAAGTCCAAATGAGCCCAAATTTTTATGGTAACCTAATTTGGATATGAGAAATTTAATAGTGACTTTAATTTTAGGTTTTCATGTCGTTTGCATGATTAGTTTACGATTAGACCCAAAATATATCAAATTTCCATCTGTGATTCTGTTTTAGGTTAAAACAGGTTTCAATCATTAAATTAACTGTGTCAAACCTTATAGAATATTTTTAATTAATTTTTATAAGGTTTATATTATATTTATTTTCATCAGAATTATTTTAATTGAAGTGAGGTTGAAATTAGATTTTTTTATTAAAATTTAACATTCAATTTGAATGTTAATCTTGAATTACTCAATACTGACCCACTTTTAAGATATTTAAGCTCAATTGGCCTTTAATTAACCATAGGTTCACCCTCTAGCTATTCTGCATTTATATTTGTCCATGAAAATTACAGAATTAATCTAGTTTTCTATTAGTTCCTCTCTCTTTAGCCCTGATTGAGTTATGCCCTTTTAATATGTTAATTAAGTGAATTTAACCTTAAAACTTAGCCAAATTAAGTTAGTTATAGAGGATGATGGTAATGTCATCATCTAGCGATCTCCAGCAATGGCTAAAACCTCCAACAACTACTCGGAAGTTGTTGGACCTCTGCAAATGGCTGTCTCGAGGACGGGGGTCGCTAGATGATGCAGCGATCTATTGAAGTTCGCTGGATCATCTAGCGACCTATGGTCCAGCGGATCTTTCATTGGATAGGTTGCTGGATAATCCAGCGACCTATGACCCCGTTTTATTAATTTTGCGATTCATGCCCTTTATCCTAATTTTCCCCCTACCCATACCCCTAATGCCAAATTACCCTATTCTTCATTTTTTTTATTTGTATATTTATTTTATAGGCAAGATAAAAACTTTTTTTTTAATAATTTCCTTTACATAAAGTATTGTACATTGTACATTAGGTTTGGACTGAGTTACATATTATTTTCAAATTTAATACCCATGTATGCATGCCCTACCCACTTATCCATAAGATTTCTAAATCATAAATATATATCTAGATCCATTTGCTCATACATGGTGTACTATTTAGTATTTACTCATAACAATTAATTACATTTAATCTCTCTCTCTCTCCAACAACATTTAATCTCTCTTTCTCTCTCTCCATCTGCTCCACATCATTTAATATCTTTGGTTCTATCTCTTAGGGCATGTAATCTCTCTCCCTCCATTTTTGTCATATTTCTTCCCAATATATTTTAATAATTGAGATCTTTTTAAATTTAAACAAATATAAAAATGACTCTCAATTTACAAATTTTATAGAAACAAACATGTATTTCCTTGCAAAAATATTAAAAATTATTTATCAATCCTATGCTTATTTGTGCTATTATAAAAAAGTAAATTTATGTTTATCATATATTCAACTACATTTTTTATTTATCATCATATGGAATATTTTTACCTATACCTTCGCATATAGGTTCAATAAAACTTTAGGTATACATATGAATGTTGTTGGTATTTTTTTAATTTTTCCCATACATATTATACACATCATATATTCTTAGTGGACTCCGTCACTCACACTATTTGTGCTGTTCGATTGCCCACGTGAATTCTCGTATCTCTCTTTGATATGTCCTGCAATGTGGACACATATACTAGTTATATAACTAAAAATGGGTTCACCTCTACCATGCATCAGCTCCCCCCCCCCCCCCCCCCCCCCCGCACACCGCTTGCTCTCTATCCCTACCCCTTGCTCTCTATCTTCCCATGCTTGAAAGATCTGATCTTGAACATGAGCAAGTGCTTTTTCCCATGCTGTAGGTACTTTCTAAGTAATGGTTTGAAGGTTTGGCTTCATTGTTTATTTTTTTTAATATTCTAGCTTTCAAAAGAGGTACGGATCTCACTCCCTACGATGGAACTTGATTTTTTTTTCCAATTATTTTGGTGTCTTTGGGATATTTAGATAATAGAAGTGTGATCTAAAGGTATTAAATGAACTAAACTGAGAGAATAAACAATAAAGTTATTGTGTTATATTTCGACCAAAAAAGGATAATGCCATGCAGTATACACACCCCTCTCCCTGCTCCCACACTTTTTTGTTTTGTTTTTCCATCTCATCAAATTAAAGATAAAGGAAAAAAAATCAATGTCATGCATTACTTAATCTTAATAATTATTTCTCATTTAATTATAATCCTAAAATTTAAAATTATATATTTTTGTATAATTTTTTTAACAAGTAATTTTAATATATTCCAAAAATAAATTTAATTGCGATACTAGATATATGTGACATCTCTCTCTCTCTATTTCTTCTTCCGTCGTCAATGTCACAGTGAAGTTCAGTATCACACACACCAGTTCTTTACTAAAATAGGGTTCTCCTGTGCCACGCGTCGCTTCCTCCTCCTTCTCACCCGCCCACTCACTCTCTCCTCTTCTCTCTTTATCTTTTCCCCCTCTCTTTCTCTCTCCACATTTAATGTCATCCCACGCTCTCTCTCTCCCCTACACGGGTTCTCCATCGTTCCATTTCGCGATAACGTTTCCTTTACTTTGAAATCTTGATGTCAGTTCCACATCCATGTTCAATCCATTCCCCCGATTAGATGTATGTGAGTTCCATATCTACGTTTAATCTATTTCCCTGATCGTGTTTGGGGTTCTTCAGATTTCAAGTTTCAAATACATGTCTTTCATTTCGAAGTCTTGATTCTATATATCTTTTGAATGGATAACGTTATGTTTTACTAAAAAAACTCGTTGGAAATAATAAGAAGCATATGTTCTCTAGAAACTTATTGCTTTCCATATCTCTCGGTAATAACTCACATTCATTGAGGTTTAATTAGATAATTACAGCAGTGAGTGGTAGTTTAATGCCTTTCCAAACTAAATGGCATCTTGAACTTAGTGGAAAAAATAAAATATTAAAAATTTGATTGAGTTCCATCCTAAATCAAATGATAATTTAGAACATGGGACTACTAGACTTGCTTATGGCTAAAATTTGCATTCCATAAATTAATAGAATGCTAATTTAGAAACGGTAGCTGTTTCCACACACGATGGGAAGCCTACGGATGGGATGGGAAACACATTACTTTGAACTTAATGGCTTGGGATTAACCGCAATCAATTATAGACATATAACTCGCAAAGAAAAATAGTTAAATCAAATTTTTTCCGAGAACATCTTCGTTTCTTTTCACAGAAGAAAAATTTAGCGTGCACACATAATATATACATTATTAAATAAATTCGCACACATAATATACACATTCTTAAATAAATTATATTTAAAAGAGTTATTTGTATATTTAAAATAATATATATCATAATCTTAAAATATAAATTATATATTTTTGTGTGATTATTTTTAACAAGTTATTTTATCCTAAAGATGGATTTAATTACGTTGTTCTTTGTGAAATATTTTCTATTTACATATTTATATACTTACTTTATAGGTAAGATAATTATATTTTTTTTGAATAATTTACTTTACATAAAGTATTGCACATTGTATGATGATGGTATCGAATATAGGGATATAAACAAGGTTAGATTTGTGTTGAATTTATATATTTATTTTTAAATTCAATACTTATGCGTGTATATCCTACTTAGTTATCTATTAGATTTCTAAATCACAAATCTATATCTAGATTCATTTGCTCATGCATGGTATACTTAATTAGTATTTACTCCTAAGCTACTTAGTATTTATTAATAGTGTACCTATTTAGTATTTACTTATAGCATTTAATTGCATTTAATCTTTCTCTCCCTCTTTCCAACAACATTTAATATGAAAATAGCTATCAATTTATAAATTTTGTAGAATCAAATATGTATTTTCTTACAAAAATATTGAAGATTATTTACCAATTCTTTATTTGTGATACTGTAAAAAAGTAAATTTATGTTCATCCATACATTAAACTCTTTTTTTTTTACCATCATGTGAAATATTTATAGTTAGACCTTCACATGTAGGTTGCTTAATAAAGCTTCAGGCCATAACCATGAATGTTGTTAGTACTTTTTTTACTTTTTTCCGTACATATCATACGCGTCATATATTCTTAGTGGATCTCATCGCTCACACGATCAGTTCTATTTGATCGCACCGTGTGGATTCCCATGTCTCGCATTCTCTCTTTCTTTTTCCTTGTTAGTCTCGCAGCGAAGCATGGGGCCAAACACACTAGTTAGATCTAAATCAGGTTGGGTCAGACCTAACCCATCTTTCATCAGATTGGGTCTCAATTTCAATTCTTAATCCTGTATGTAGGGCCGACAAAAAAAATTGAACCCTTTGAACCCGACCAAAACCTAACCTGATTAATGGACCTGAACCCGACTTGAACTCATTATGAAATGACCCTTTCCTAGGGTCGTTTGACATTTTTTGAAATTTTTAAGGGTTTTAGTGCAATAATCACCCCCTTGGTTTTTGTTGCGGTTGTGCGGGGAAAAAGGGAAAACTTGCGAAGACATTCCCGCAATTCTCCCATCCCCATATCCATCGTATGACAACCCCTCACCTCACCTCCCACGCACACTCACCATCCCCCTACGACGCCATCTCCCCTCACTCCCCTCCATGTTGCACCCCACTCCTCCCTCATGCTCTCCTACGTCCTTATAAACCCCGCCCCTCCTCCATTCTCCCCACACCACAGCCAAGAGGGGGAGGCAAAGGAGAGCAGGGAGCAGCAGCAAGGGGATCTAGAGGGGGGCAGCCAGAGAGGAGATCTCTGCAAGGAGGGGCGGAGCTGTTGCAGGAGCCCTGCAGTTGAAGCGAGAGAAACCTGCAAAACAATTTTGCGGAATCATTTTTCCGCAGAATCAGACGTTCGGAGTGACCTCCAAACGTCTGATCAGACATCCGTAGGTAAATCTCAGACGTCTGACAACTCGTATTTTCCTTTATTTTCCTGCCAAAATTCTGACCATGCATGTGCGTATGTCAGAGGATTGGGAATTGCGCTGGTGCAAGGACCGAGGCAGTCTCAAACGTCCGGAAGTGTCTCCATATGTCTGAAGCCACCCTCAGACGTCTGCATGGAGTTCTAGACATTCGGAAAAGGCACCCCGAGCAAGGTGAGTCCCTAAGTTCGTTTAAGACGTCTGGGAATCTTCCCAGATGTTTGATTTTGATCATAGTTAGTGTTTTGGGCTCGTTCAGGGCCCAAACAGAGTCGATTTTCCGCAAACGAAACGTCGATGGTTTCCATTTGAGTTTCTCTACGTAGTGATACATTGTTTATAACATTTTGAGATCATTTGATTTGTAAATCTGTGTCATAGTCTTTAGTTCATAGAGTATACGGGATCTGTGAAAACGTCGGGAGCTACCGTACGAGCCCTCATTCCACCCGGTTACCCTGGTAGAGCGGTTCTCACATTAATCTTCAAATTAATAATTAAATTGCATGCGTATAATTAATTGAACCTAGGTTGTGAAATGAACCCTAGAACTGAAAATAAATAAATGCGTGCTGCTATAGAATATATTCGATTGAACCCCAAGATTGTGAAATGAACAGTAGGGCTGGAAGAAATACATGAATGATCAAGTTACCGTGATGTTTCCTGAAAAGAAATAAACTACGAGCTGCCTGTATTACTTGTAATGAACAACCTCATAAATGGAAATGCATGCTTGTATTGAATAATAGACGGTGGAATTTGAGTTGCATATTCTACATATAATGAACTACATATGAAAATGAGAAAATCCATGTACGAATCCTACGAGGAATTTAGAAAGAAACCAGGAATACTGTAGCACGGAAAATGGCTGGGCTCGATTGGCCGAGACCAGTATGTTCTTTTTTTTTGTTTTTATTACTCGAAAATAGAAAATCTCCGAAGTCGAACTCAGGGAGCAACACTTGATTCTAAAAGCATAGAAAATCACAATTTACAATAATACATTGTTTTACAAAAAAAGAAACTACAGATAGGAAATAAAAATCTTCTTCTCTTTTCTTTTCTTCTCTCTTCTTTCTATCTTCAGATGTCAGATTTTGGGAATCAGACGCCTTAAGTAGCCACTTGCTACAGTGTTTTGCTTCTTCTGCTGGCTCTTCTTTCACTTGGCTTCTTCTCCACTGCGCCAAGTCCCCTTCTTTTTCTACTTCTCTTTCTCTTCTTCTCTTCCCTGCTTGGCCTTCTTGGCTTCTTCTTCTTTGCTGTTGAGCTGCACCTCCTTCTCCTTCTCTTTCTTCCTTTCCTTCTCCTTCTTCCTCAGCTCCTGCTCTTTGATGCGGCTAAGTCCTTAGCTGCTTCCTCTTCTTTTGCCTCTTCTTCCTCCTGGCTTCTTCTTCTTCAACTTCTTCTCCGCTACGCCAAGTCCTCTTCTGACTTCCACTTCTCCTGATTTCCTACACAGTGTAAGGTTAGGCAAAACCTAACCCCTACTAGTGGTCTGGTTGTTGCCTTATTTCGTCGTGATAGTTATTTATGGTTTCCAATCGTTGTAGTATATGACAAAATAGCTACCAGATTACTACAGAAATATTTTACTTGGAATAATAAGTTTTCCTGAGGTCGAACTCAGGGAGCAACTATGATTCTAGAAGTATAAAAGTTCTCAATTATGTTACAAAAATAATAAGAGAGAGAGAGAGAGAAGGAGCAAAAGTTCTCTTAGCTTCTTCTTCTTCTCTCTTCCTCTTCTTTCTTTTCTTCTTTTCTTTCAGCTGATTTTTCTCTTCGTCTCTTTCTCTGCTTTCTACTTTCTTGCGGCTGCAAAGGCTTCTGCCTTCTTTCTTCTTCTTTCCTTCCTGCTTACTTTCTTCTTTAGCCTGTGGCTGTGATCTTCTTCTTCTTTCTCCTCTCTTTTTCTTTCTTTCTCTCAGCTGCAGAGTCTTCCTTTCTTCTCAGCCTGCCTTGTTCTTTCTCTTCTCCGCTTCCCTCTTTCTTTCTTGTGTCTTCTTTCTTCTTTTTCTTCCTTCTTCTTCTCTGCTTCTGCTCCTTTTCTTTTCCTCTTCTTTCTACTTTGGCCGCTGCCCTTCTGTCGCCTGATTTGATGCTCAGACGACTTAACTGTGGGTTTGCTATAGTGCGGCTTCTTCTCTTCTTCTTTAGCGCCTCAGTGCAGCTAAGGCTTCGACCGCTCCTCCCCTCTTCTTCTTCGTTAGCTTGCTTCTTCTTCTTTCTTTCTTTCTTTCCTGCGTGCACACACAGTGGTCAGTGCAAAACCTACCCCTACCCCTTCCCCCGCGTCTCTCTCTTTTTCAGAATCTCTCCTAGGAATGCTCTCCCAGAGCCAGGTAATCGAGTTCGGGTAGCGCGCCCGGGACCAGGCGCACCGGCGTGCGATGGTGGGCGAGGAGTGCTTGGTCGGGTAGTCGAATCCGGCCCAGACCCGCGGGAAATGAGCGCGGGCGAGAGCGAGCGAGCGCGTGGCACGCTGCGTGCGGGTGAGAGGAACCTGACCCCTGTGTATCGAAGGCAAGTAGCCTGATACACTTTTTCAATATAAGTGTGAGCGCACGGCCGTACACTTACGAGGTGGGACTAAAATCCCACCTCCAAATCTCGCACCCGCGAGTGAGGAAGCTGCTGCCAATTGGGGCAGCTGCGATGCTCGCAACCCAATTGCAGGCCTGGGCGTATTCGCAGACGAAATCCGCGCGCTTGGGATGCGCACCTGGGCTGGAGAAAGTCTAGAGCTACGAGCAAAGGAACTAAGCAGCTTAGCAATGGCGGCGAGGGGCTGCCAACCTGAAAATACAATGACGGCCTCTCGGCCACATCAGAAAACGTAGGAAGCTTCTTCTTAGTGCGGCGAAGACGGTGCGGGGGTCGGCGAGGCGCGAGATTGCTTGTGGAGGTAGACCTAGGTTAGACTGTGTGCATGAAGATGGGTTTGTTCGGGGGGTGGTTGGGCGGTGTATGGCAGTGAATGGAGAGGGGGGAACGGTTGGGTGGAGTGAGGGGGAGCTTCTGGGGTAGTCGGCGAGGGGTGAGGTGGTCTGTGGAAGTGGGATGGCCTCGCCAGAGAAGGCGACTGGAGATGGGGAAGATGGAGTTGGACAGTGGAGGTCGGGTGGTTGAAATGGCAAATTAGTAGGGGGAAAATACGAGAGAGAGAGAGAGAGAGAGGAAACTTTGCACCTATTTACTCGACGAAGGGGGAGAGAGCAGCGCCCGGCTCATTCTTGCCAGAGCTGAGGACGAAGATGCCCAGGAGGAGGGTATCGGCGATGAGGAGGCTGTCGGAGGGCGCCAGCTGGTACGGCCTGGTATGGATGACAGGGCAGAGTAAACTCTGCTACAGGTATGGCAGCAGAGCGACGAGGAGGAGGAGGAGATCGCTGGAAGCTCGGGCGCTCTGACCAGAGGGAGAAGAGATGAAATGGGAGGTATTTCTCCGCCAGAGGAAGCTTGAAGGAGTCGGCAGACCTTGCTGCTCCTTATAAAGGCCTTGGCACGGAGAGGGGACCGAGGTGGCGACGTGCCAGCCTCGTCGGAGAGTAGCCGGAGAGGATACCCATGCCTTTCGTGCATTCGCACGAGAGTTATGGTTGATGGCAGAGGGCAGGGGAGGGTCCCTGCGACAGAGGACATTGCAGGGAACCCTCCGTCTGTTCTAGAGGACGGCCGCCCTGCCCTGCGCGGCGCCATCCTCCGCGCAAGGTCGCCGAAGGCATGGCGTTGCGCAGAAGTGGCAGGGAGGACCGTTCTGCAAAGAACGACGAGAAGTTGGGGGCCTAAACATAAGGGTTTCAAAAGATAAGGGTCAAAAAGTAAATTAAGAGGACCAATTTGTAAAGTTGGTCAATATGGTCTTTTCTTAGGCCCAAGTTTTTATACTATACTAATTTGAACCTAAGGATTTTAATGGCGAATTTTGATTTTAGGTTGGACCATGTTTGACCGGTCAATTTACGCAAAAACCTAAATTAAGTCATTAATTGGGCATGGTTCTCATTTTAGGTCAAAATAGGTTTCAAAGGCCAAATTGAAGGTTCTAAGCCCTAGGGATATTTTTCTACGAATTTTAGAGGGTTTATTTGATTTTTATCCTACCTCAAACCTCGTGAATTAAGAGGGTTCATAGAATGTCATTTAATTCCTAGAAGTTGCTATAACCCTTTTCAGATCAGATCATCCCACTTCCCTTCTTATAAAGCATGTTTGACCTATGTTTGGACCCTTAATTACCCTATTTGCATACTGCATTGGTGAAATTATAGTTTTACCCCTAAAGATTTATTTTATCCTTTAACTCAGAATTCTCTGAGTTAAGCCTCTCTTTAGATTTTGTAGGAGTTTTTTTCACACATATTTGGATTAGATTGTGCTAGTTAGGGTTCATGTTGAGGTTCTCATCATACCCCCATGCTTAGCTTTTGCTATTCCCTTAGTAAAATTTTAAGGTTTCAACCCTTGTTCTAGACCATGAAGTTCTTAATGATTTCAGATAAGTACTTTTTCTTTTGAAACCTAGATTTGGTCAGAATGCCAACCATAGGCCTAAAAGGTACTCAAGTACCAACCAATATCCAGATCTGTCTAGCCTCAACCTCAGTCCTTAGCAAAGGATTTTAAGGCCTACAAGAACTAACCTAAGGTTTATTGGACTTTGTCGTTAAAGCACCCATGCTTGAGATAATTTTAGCCCTGGCTCAGCTCGCAGTGCGTTTTGTAAGAAAGAGAGGTAGAAGATTTATATGTCTAGAGAGTTTTCTCTCTCTTTTTGTTTTTAATTTTAGCTTAGGACTGGCTTTTCAACACGGTCCGTATCAGATTCATTGTCCCCATCATCAATCCTCAAGGGTTCCTGGCAATCGATGCTTCGCGATAGCACCGTCCATGGTAACCCCCAGAACCCTGGCTGTTAAGATTTTGAGATAATCCCATCCATGGTGTTTCGTGGCCGAATTCAGACCCTGGCAATTGACATTTCGTGATAATTTCATCCATGGAATCTGAACCAGCAGAGTGCTTACATGCCCCCAGTAGGATATGTAAATATCCTAAGTGACAAGCACCAAATAGATGATATTTTATTACGCAACTTCGAGGGGAATTTCCCACCTCTTCGCGCGGAGAACTCATCCAAATCAACTTGTGTTGATCGGCCGCTCCTACTCTAGGTGTCATTTGCAGAATTTTTGCAACGCTTCTGCGTGATTTTGATTTTTTATGCTTACTGAACCAGGCTGTGTGTGAAGTTAGGGTGCTTAGGTTACAGAATCCCGTAAACCAAAAGTTAGTTAATGAGGCCGAATACTCCCTAAACCTTGGACCTAATACTTAAGCTTTTCATTTTCCACAACCTCTTGAGGAATGTCTAGATCTTAATGGGTACTAAGAGTCTATCCAAGAATGCCTAAGGTTTGCGTTCTTAGTAATCTTACTATGCACTTTCCATTTCCTTCCCTGAATGAGGTCTAGAACTTAGGTTAACTCCTTAATTTCTTACTAATGACTATCTCTTTTCCTTCATTTTGTGCTCCTTTTCATTTTATTCCTTTTTCTTCTCCTCCTTTGTAGAGTTCACAAAATTTCTTTCCTCCTCTCAGTTTATTATTCTTTTTCAATTTTTTTTTTAATTTTTATGTTTTTTTTGGCATATGTGAATTTTTTTTTAAAACCTTTTTTTACGAGTTTTTACACTTTCATACCCCCCCATGCCTAAGATTTGCAATGTCCTCATTGTAACTTAGGAGGATTTTTATTCAACTTAGTTCATACATTAGGACAGATGTTTTGATGAGTGAATGAGTCAGGGTGACAGTTGCGGACGATTTCTAATCTCAGATACAAGCACCTGAGGTGGAGTCGGTTGTCCTAAAGGGTGAACCTTAAGTGCAAAAAGGTGTCAGAAAAGGTTTCGGGTTTTTTCAAAAAGAATGACGGGTTGCCTCCCGTTGAGCGCTAAATTTATCCCCTTCAGCCAAGCGGGAAATGGGATGGAGAGGGGATGGTCAAATCAGCAGAGTTTAGTATAACAAGCACCTTGATCAAGAGCCTGGTTGGTCCAACTAGGTGCTTGTTTAGATCAACAGGCAGATGATGCAGCCCAAACCCAATCAATCTGATGGATCGATAGATGCAGATCAAAAGGTGTGGAACCCACCATATACTATGAAGGTCAGATGGATGTGGAAATTTGAATGCGGGGTTTGGCTGAGTCGAATCAGCCTAGTCAGAGTAGGGACACGTAACATAATCAGTGAATGACGTGGAAACCCTATAGGGGTGATCAGAGAATGATGGAGCATGGTCTTTTGTCTGATTAATGTCAGCAACCCGATATAGATGTGGAATTGCAATTGGCTTGGTGAGAGGTGAATTTGAATAGAAATTGAGTCCGGTTGCGGGTCGGGGTTGAGAAGAGGTTTTAATTAGTTCTGTGTGTGTGGAAGAGGTGGCTTCAATGAGAACTGTGTATGAGGGCTCTTCTAGAAACGAATGACAGGTGATCTCTTGTAAAGAGTCCTCTGGGTAACTATCAAATGCCTGAAGAGTGTCTATAGGATGAAGGAAATCTATATTGAGAAAAGATTTGAATTCTGGGTTGCAATTACTCTTGGCATTTTGTGGTTTTGGTTTCTGAGGATCAAAAAGGAATGATTCTATGTTATCAGTGATCTCGGGAACTAGGACCTCAGAGTCGGAGTCAGAGAATGAGTCATGTGAACTGAGGTCGTAGATGGGCTTGGTGTGTTCAGGAAGGAGAGTCTCTCCGAAATTATAATCAGATCCGAAGTTGTCGGAGAGTTTGTGAAAATTGAGTTCTAAATGAGACTCATGATCATGAATTCCACCGCAGCATAAGTCATCTGATGTGGAATCAGCAGCCTGACTGAGGTCTAGCCTATATGTCAATTCTGGGCTTAAAAAGGTGTTTTGTCTAGGCTCAAGTTCCAAGCTGGTAGGATAGACCCAATTGAAACTCCACTCATCCAACTCCTCGATTTCTGTATCATAAATTGGCATGTCTTCCTGAAGGTTGGAGGTTGGAGAGGGATATTCATCAAATAGAGGCCCGGAATCATATTCTTTATTAAAAATTTGATCTTTATCATATGGGGCCTCATAATCTTCCCAATAAGTTTCAGATCTAAATTCTAGGTTTAGGATGTGGGTAGAATTACTGGAATCTAAGTCCGAATAACCTTCGAGGGTCACCTTATTAAAATAAGGGGCGAAATTTGTACCCTCAAGAGGTTCAGTTCTGATCTCATTTTTGCAGGAGTCTTGGAATTCTAAACTTGGCGATTCATGGTTTAGGCTTGGCTCAACATTATGTTCTCCTGCAATTTCCAACCTAATTCAATATTCGGCATGTTGTTTTCTATTTGGGTTGGGAATCTACAACCACTCTGTGCCTCAATCTCGAGATCTGGGAAATAGGATTGATCCTTAATACTGTTCCAAGATGGTTCATCCTCTGTTTGTGGTGTATATGGGTACTTCTGGTCGATAGTTTGTTCCAGTAATCTCATCATCTCCACCTGTTTTTCAAGAGCATCTTGGTGTTGTCCCCATAGTACAGGATTTGTCAAGCATTGAAAGTATTTAGATTTGTGTAATTTTTCTATCTCAATGTATCATGTTAGGAGCATATGTCGGGTTGATCCTTTTATAGCTTCTGTCAACAGAATTTTAGCACAGTTTATGATGAAGGCTGTGGTTGTTGGTGTTGGTGCTAGAGCACCACGATCAGTTGTTTTGATGATAACAAAACACGTGTCATTTAACATATGCACTTGGAGTCTTAGATTTCAGGTCAAATTGCAAATGGAGACGTGATTAGATGGAGTTCGAGCTCGCATCCAGGACGGATTGGAGGAGCTTGACAGAGAACAAAGGAGATTCGCGAGGAGCGATAGATTGAAGATGAAAGGACAAGAAGAATAGGATAGAATTCATGTACTCTCTCTGGGATGGCCTCGCCAGAGAAGGCGACCGGAGATGGGGAAGATGGAGTTGGACAGTGGAGGTCGGGTGGTTGAAATGGCAAATTAGTAGGGGGAAAATACAAGAGAGAGAGAGGAAACTTTGTACCTATTACTCGACGAAGGGGGAGAGAGCAGCGCCTGGCTCGTGCCTGCCGGAGCTGAGGACGAAGATGCCTAGGAGGAGGGTATTGGCGACGAGGAGGCGGTCGGAGGGCGCCAGCTGGTACGGCCTGGCGCGGACGACAGGGCAGAGTAAACTCTGCTGCAGGTAGGGCAGCAGAGCGACGAGGAGGAGGAGGAGAAGATCGCCGGAAGCTCGGGCACTCTGACCGGAGGGGAAGAGATGAAATGGGGGGTATTTCTCCGCCAGAGGAAGCTTGAAGGAGTCGACAGACCTTGCCGCTCCTTATAAAGGCCTTGGCGCGGAGAGGGGACCGAGGTGGCGATGTGCCAGCCTTGCCGGAGAGTGGCAGGAGAGGATGCCCATGCCTGTCGTGCGTTCGCACGAGAGGCATGGTTGATGGCAGAGGGCAGGGGAGGGTCCATGCGACAGAGGACGTCGTAGGGAGCCCCCCGTCTATTCTAGAGGACAGCCGCCCTACCCTGCGCGGCGCCATCCTCCGCGCAAGGTCACCGGAGGCATGGCGCTGCGCAGAAGTGGTAGGGAGAACTGTTCTGCAAAGAATGCTGAGAGGTTGGGGGCCTAAACGTAAGGGTTTCAAAAGATAAGGGTCAAAAAGTAAATTAAGAGAACCAATTTGTAAAGTTGGTCAAGATGGTATTTTCTTAGGCCCAAGTTTTTATACTATACTAATTTGAACCTAAGGATTTTAATGGTGAATTTTGATTTTAGGTTGAACCATCTTTGACCGGTCAATTTACGTAAAAACCTAAATTAAGTCATTAATTGGGCATGGTTCTCATTTTAGGTCAAAATAGGTTTCAAAGGCTAAATTAAAGTTTCTATGCCCTAGGGGATGTTTTTCTATGAATTTTAGAGGGTTTAGTTGATTTTTATCCTACCTCGAACCTCGTGAATTAAAGTAGGTTTGTTTTAGGGTTACAGAATGTCATTTAATTCCTATAAGTTGCTATAACCCTTTTCAGATCAGATCATCCCACTTCCCTTCTTATTAAGCTTGTTTGACCTATGTTTGGATCCTTAATTACCCTGTTTGCATACTGCATTGGTGAAATTGCAGTTTTACCCCTAACGATTTATTTTATCCTTTAACTCAGAATTCCCTGAGTTAAGCCTCTCTTTGGGTTTTGTAGGAGCTTTTTTCACACATATCTTGATTAGATTATGCTAGTTAGGGTTCATGATGAGGTTCTCATCACCTACCCTCCCCACGTCTTTCTCTCTCTCAAATTCACTCTAGGGTTCGCTTTCCCAGAGCCTTAATCGGGTAAGCGGGTCGGGTGACGCGCCCGGGACCAGGCGCACCGACGTGGGTCATGCGCGAGGTGTGCACAGGCAGGGATTAATCAGATTCGGGTGCCAGGAATGCAAGGAAAGTGTCGCGGACGAGGCGTGGCAGGGGTGCGAGGGACCTATCCCCAGTGTGTTTTGAGGTGATAAGCCTGAAACACAAAATCAATTTATGTGCAGGCGCCTGCTCGCACACTTCTGAGGTGGGACTGAACGTCCCACCCTTTCTCGCGCATCCTCAGCAGGGTGTGTCTCTCCAATTGCAGCAAGACGCGAAGCTCACGTCTTCGATTGAGGACCTGGGGCCATGCGCAAGGCTCTTCCGTGCAGCCTGGGACTTCAACCTGGGACTGCAGAGGCCTAGAGATGTTAACAAGCTTGCTCCAAGCTCTGCAGCAATGGCGGCGAGCCTTTGAACGGCAAAGGTGCCAAGGGGAGAGAACGGCAACGAGGAAGAGGGGCTAGAGGGCGCCCGCTGGTATGGCACGATGCAGCGGAAGACAGTGGAGTTAACCCTGCCACTGGTATGGTGGCAGGGCGACGAGTGAGAAGAGGGAATGTCACCGGAAGCTCTGGCAGTTGGCCGGAGTTGGTGAGAGATGAATAGGAGAGGAGATCTCGGGCCAAACGAAGCTTGAAGGAAGCGGCAGCCCGTGCCGTTCCTTAAATAGGTGTTGGCTGGGAGGGAAATGCGAAGAGGAGGCGTGGGCTGGTCGTCGAAGGTATGGCCGGAAAAAAGACCCATACCTCTCGAGCGTTCGCACGAGAGGTATGGTGGCCGGCAGGGCAAGGGAATCGGTCCATGCAGAAGAGGACAATGCAGGGGATCCTCCTTTCAAGTCTAGGGTTGGCTCCCATGCCCTGCGCGGTGCCATCCTTCGCGCAAAGCTGCCGGAGGTATGGCCTGCTGCTGCGGGTGGCAGAGGGATCGGTTTGCAGAATACAACAGAAAAGTTGAGGGGGTAAATGCAAGAGTTCAAAAAGTTAAGGGTCAGAAAGTAATTATTGAGGAATAATTTGTAAGGTGGGTCAAGGAGACCTTTCCTTAGGTTGAAATTTTGGTATAACCCTAATTTGGACCTAAGGAATCCAATGGTGAGGTGGATTTTAGGTTTGACCATGTTTGACAGGACATTTTGCACAAAAACCCAAATTAGGTCAAAAATTGGGTATGGTTCTCAATCTAGGTCAAGATAGGTTCCAATGGCCAAATTGAAGGTTCTAAACCCTAGGGGATATTTTTTTATGAATTTCAGAGGGTTTAATTGATTTTTATCTTTAATCGAACTTCGTGAATTAAAGTGAATTTTTTTTAAGGTTACAGAATGTCATTTAATTCTCAAATTTTGTTATAACCCTTTCCTGATCGAATCATCCCACTTTTTCGCTTATTAAGCTCGTTTGACCTGTGTCTAAACCCTTAGAAATCATGTTTATGTACTGCATTGGTAAAATTACAGTGTTACCCTTGTGAATTATTTTATACTCAAATTTGTAATTCTGTGATTTAGGCTTTCCATTAGGTTTTGTAGGAGCTTTTGTACACTTATTTAGGTCAAAATGTGCTAGTTAGGATTCATGATGAGGTTCTCATCATACCCCCATGCCTAGCTTTTGCTAGTCCCTTAGGAAAATTTTAAGGTTTTCACCTCTGTTTTAGACCATGAATTTCTTTCATCAATTCTGATAAGTGCTTTTCCTTCTCTTTGTCTCTTTGATTAGGTCAGAATGCCAATCATGGGCCTAAAAGGTACTCTAGTACCAAACAAGATCCAGATCTTTCTATGTTAAGACCCAAGTCATTAAGCCTTTTTAAGACGTCTGTACTTTAGATCAGACGTCTGGACTGATGGTCAGATGTCTTGCAAGACGTCTCGACCCATTCCCAGACGTCTAAAAATCGAAACCTTCGTGTACGCCCTCGCGTCTGCGTGCATGCTGCGCGCAGATAGTACGCAACCCTTGGTTTCTTCTCCTTCTCTCTCCTCTTGCCGACGCAAACCCTTACCCACACCTCATTTAAACCCCCCTCCTCTCCCTCGTTCACCCGACTTCCAGCCACCCTTCTCCTTCCTCTAGCGAGCAGCGAGCAGTGAGCATGAGCGGCGTGGGAGGAGCGGAGGAGCAACGATGGGAAGAGAGGAGAGCGAGCGTGCGAGCTCGTGTGGGAGCTCGTCGGAGAGCTCACGGCCGGTCGATGCGTGCGCGAGGTGGAGAGGTGCATCAGGGAGGTCCTCCCCGACACTGCTGCAGCCGGAGCAGCAGGCTAGCGGGCGCAGCGCAGCCACGTGTGGTGTGAGAAGGTGAAGTGAGATTCTGATTCTGGGTTTTTTCCCAGAATCAGACGTCTGGATCGACATCCAAACAACGTAGACGACGTCTGGAGGAGGTTCCAGACGACTGAAAGGTAAGCTTCGCGACGTACACCTTCTTTGCAGATACGGCCATGCAGGCCATTTCGCCGAGGCACTATTTCGTGATTTATTGAGGAGATTTTCGTTGACGCGTGCAGGATTCACTTCGGAAAGGCGCGAGACACTCCCTCCCACGTAGTTCAGACGTCTGGGCGAGACACTAGACGACGAGAAGCATTTCCAGATGCCCGGAGAGGTGGTCAAACATCTGAAACTGGGTCCAGACGGTCCAGCGGAGTTCCTAAACATCTGAGGAGAGGCGTAGGAGTTGAGGTATGGTTTTGGACTCTTTTAAGACATCTGGAAGGTGTTCCAGATGAATGATGTGAACCAGAATTACTATTTTTGACCCGTTTAGGGTCCGTTTGAGGTTCGATTTTCGCAATTAAAATACCTTTGTTTCTCGTATGTCTTCCTCTACTTGTTGGAGTACTTTCTATGTGGTTCTGAGTAGTCTCTTGTGATTGATCCTTGTGATAGGACCGTGTTCCGTTGTAGGTTTGGGGTTTGCTGAGGCACGTGGACCTGCCGATCAAGCCCCCACTACTCCTGGGTTTACTGGTAGAGTGGCTTCCCCTAGTTTAATTACAAACCTGAATGCATATGTGGAATGAATGATTAGATCCTAGGGTATGGTATGAATCCTAGGACTAGAAACATTGAAATATTTGTATTGAATGTATGGATTGCAGTCTTGGATGAGTAGATAGAATGATAACAATTGCCTGTAATTGAATAACAGCTGCCTGTGAAATGTAAAGTACTTGTGCGAGCAAACTGTTGCATGTAAATTCCTGTTGTTTACGTTAAATGTCATAATATGAGCTGCATGTATATGAACTGGAAATGGAAGGGTGAATGTTGGAAACACGAGCTACCTGCGAATAAAACTGGAATGTGAACAATAAAGTTACATGTTACATGTATAGAACCTGGGAAATGGAAATAGAAATGATGAAACCTTGTATGGCTTGGCCTGAGAAACATGAGCATGAACCCTACGGGAAATTAGGAGTAGAGCTCTTGGAAATAAATGGAATGGAACTGGAAATGTGAATGGGGAAGTGAGCTAGCCCTTGAGTACGGAGTATCAAGGAGAGCGATTGTCCCCCTGTTTAGTGGAGAGCGGAGCTAGCCGCCCTAGGGTTGGGACCTGAGCTTAAGATTGGCCGCCTTGTACCGACTTTTTGGCCCTCACGTATGCAATACCGGGGAGAGCTACTAGTGCAGGGAGAGTGCTAGCCACCCCGCGAGGCCCAGGGTTTAGCTAGCCGCCTTACATCGACTTGTTAGGCCCACTGGGCAGAATCAGGCGAGGGTGCACGGACTATGGAGGGGCGAGACCCCTGTTTGGTTCTTAGGGGCTAGACCCCTGTTACTAAGAGGGCTATGCACTATACTTGTTCCGTGCTGTGCTTTGGGCGCACCCGCTAACGGAAACGACTGACCGCGTGCCAGTACGGGGTAGCTACCTGTGCGTTTATCGCGCGTGCCGTAGTCACCGTTATGTCTGTCAGTGACCTTGGGGTGGTTGACTGAGTATAGGACCACCACGGGGGACTCTCCCAGCTAAGAGAGCACCACGTGCTACTTCTACTCTTCGGAAAAGATTGCAATCAAGATCGTTCCCACGAGGAACATTCGAGATCAAGAAAGAGACCTGATAAATAAACCAACTGATGAAAGAAAGAATAATTAGTTAAAGGAAGAAAGAAATTGAAAAGCAACAGCTACCTGTCCACCTTTACTGTTTTAGTTAGTTGGTTGCCACTCTACTCAGCGTTCGCTGATGTTTTGTATTCATAACCTTTTTCAGGTCTAGGTGTTGAGCAGCCAGAGCCTACGGCTGCAGAGGGTGCTGGGCCCAGTAGATCCCAGTAGTTGTAGCCTTCTGTTGTACTCTGTTTCCTGTTGTAGTGAGTAGTTTATTATACTTCTGTACTCTTTCATTGTGAACTTTATATTCCTGTACTTATTTACTTTCCTACTGTTGTGGTGGTGTGTACTGTCGTAGTTTAATTCTTAACTTCTGTACTTTTGTTACTGTTAGTTGCTTGCATGGTGAATGTGGTTTATTTTACTGCTTTTTGGTCACTTTCGCGTTGGACGACTGGGTCTTGGGATCAATTGAGTCGGTCCGGTCTCGTGTCCTGTAGGGATTCAGGAACCGAGTCGTAACAGTCTAGCTTTTGCCTCAGACTTTAGCAAAGGTTTTTAAGGCCCTCAGAAACTATCCTACAGTTTATTGGACTCCGTGGTTAAAGCACCCGTGCTTGAGATATTTTTAGCTTTGGTTCAGTTTGCAGTGCGTTTTGTAAGAGAAAGACAAAAGGTTTATTTGTGTGGAGAGTTTTCACTCTCTTTTCTTTTTAATTCTAGCTTAGGATTGGCTTCATAACCTGATCTGTATCAGATTCCTCGTCCCCATCATCAATCCTCAAAGGTCCCTAGTAATCGATGCTTCGAGATAGCACTGCCCATGGTAACCCCTGGAATCCTAGCTTTCGAGATAATCCCGTCCATGGTGTTCCGTGGCCGAATTCAGACCCTAGCAATTGACACTTCGTGATAATGCCATCCTTGGAATCTGAACCAGCAGAGTGCTTTCATGCCCCCAGTTGGATTTGTAAATATCCTAGGAGACAAGCACCGAGGAGATGATATGTTACGCATCTTCGAGGAGAATTTCCCACCTCTCCGCATCGGGAACTCGTCCAAATCAACTTCTGTTGATCGGCCGCTCCTAATCTAGGTGATATTTTCAAAATATTTGAAACTCTTTTGCGTGATTTTGATATTTATGCTCGCCGAACCAGACTGTGTGTGTGAATTTGGGTGCCTAGGTTACTAAGTCCCGTAAACTGAAAGTCATTTAAAGAGGCCGAATACTCCCTAAGCCTTAGACTTAATACTTAAGCTTTTCATTTTCCTCAACCTCTTGAGGAATATCTAGATCTTAATGGATACTAAGAGTCTAGCCAATAATGCCCAAGGTTTGCGTTCTTACTAATCTTGTTGTGCACTTTTGCTTTACTTTTACCTAATGTGGTCTCGAGCTTTGGTTAATTCCTTAATTTCTAACTAATGACTATCCCTTTTGTTTTTCATTTTGTTCTCCTTTTTAACATTCTGCTCTTTTTCTCCTCCTCCTTCTATAAAGTTTACCAGCATTTTCTTCCTCCTCCAAAGTTTTTTTCTTTTGAAACCTTTTCTTGTTATGTCATTTCATTGCACTTTTATACCCCCCCTGCCTAAGGTTTGCAATGTCCTCATTGTTCATTAGGTGGGTTTTTATTTGGTCGGGTTCAACCATTAGGATAGAAATTTGGGCGAGTGGATGGGTCGAGGTGACTGTTGCGGACTATTTCTAATCTAAGGTACGAGTACCTTAGGTGAAGTTGGTTGTCCTAATGAATGAACCTAAAGTGCAAAGAAATGTCAGAAAGGGTTTTTATTTTTCAAAACGAATGACAGGTTGCCTCCTGTTAAGTGCCGAGTTTTACGCCATCAGCTGGGTGCAATAAGCTCAAGGAGAATGGAGGATAATGATGACTCAGCCAAATCTGTAATGGTTACGTCAATGAACGATTTGAGTCTCTGACCATTCGCGATAAAAGGTTTGGAATCCTGGCTGAGTGGACAGATCTCGACGACTCCATTTCCAAAAATCTGTCAGGCAAGATATGGTCCGACTCACTTGGATCGTAGTTTCCCAGGGAAGAGTTTGAGTCAGGCATCGAAGAGTAGGACCTTTTGACCAGGGTGGAAGATCTTTCAAGATATGTGCTTGTCATGAAAGACTTTAACCTGCTCTTTGTAGATTCGCGAGTTCTCATACGCATCAAGGCGTAATTCATCAATCTCACTTATCTGAAGCTTTCTGTGGGTTCCAGCCTTAGAAAGATCTAAGTTGCTGTTCCGTACTGCCCAATAGGCTTTGTGCTCCAATTCGACGGGAAGGTGACATGCCTTCCCGTACACCAGTCTAAGAGGAGATATGCCTAATTGGGTCTTATGGGCGGTCCTATAAGCCCACAAAGCTTCCGGGAGTCGGGATGACCAGTCCTTCCTGTTGGGTCAAATAGTAACCTACAGGATTTTCTTGATCTTCCGATTTGATAGCTCAATTAGACAATTAGTCTGGGGGTGGTAAGGAGTAGAGATTCGATGAGACACCCTGTATTTGGTCATCAGTGACCTGAACTGAGCATTGGTAAAATGGGTCCCACCATCAGAGATGATCGCACGAGGAATCCAGAACAGTGAGAAGATATTCTGATGAATGAATTTGATGACGATCTTGTGATCACAGGTTCGGGTCGGAATGAATTTGATCCATTTGGACATGTAGTCCATAGCGAGTAAAATGTACTCGAAGCCGTCCGAGATAGGGAAGGGGCCCATAAAATCAACCCCCAAATATTGAAAATCTCACATACGAGAATCGGTTGTAAAGGTATCATGTCGCGATGACTCATGTTGCCCAAAGTTTGGCAACGACTGCATGCCTTACAGTGACTGTATGCGTCCTTGAAGATAATGGGCCAGTAAAAGCCACACTGGAGTGTTTTTGATGCGATTTTATGCCCAAAGAAATGGCCACCGCATGCCTGGTCATGGCAGAAAGAGAGAATGTCATTGATTTCGCCCTCTGGGACACATCGCTGGATGATTTGGTCAGCACCTATGCAGAATAGGTACGGGTCTTTTCAGATGTAGTACTTGGCATCGGAGTGCAACTTGTCTTTCTTGGCCTTCGACCAATCAGACGGGATCTGGTGTGATGCCAAGTAGTTTACTATATCAACAAACCACGGAAGACTGGTACCAATAGTCAAGAGGTGCTCATCAGGAAAATGCTCCGTGATGGGTCCAGAAGGATTGATGATCTCAGAAGGAAGGCGAGACAAGTGGTCCGCTACCACGTTCTGTCTTCCGGCCTTGTCGCAAATCTCGAGGTCGAATTCTTGCAACAGCAAGATCTATCGGATTAATCGAGGCTTCGCATCCTTCTTTTCAGGGAGATGCCTCACAGCTGTGTGATCTGAGTAGACAATAACGTGGGAACCAAGGAGATGTGATCTAAATGTTTCGAGGGCAAGTACTACAGCTAGCAGCTCTTTTTCTGTAACTGTGTAGTTACGCAGAGCCTTGTCATGTGTCATGCTAGAGTAGTAGATGACCACAGGTTTCTCGTCAATCTTCTTCCCCAGAACCGCTCCTACATCGAAGTCAGATGCATCGCACATGATCTCAAAGGGTTGAGACCAATCAGGGGACTGTAGGATCGGGGCTTGGGTGACTCGGTCACGAAGAATCTCAAAAGTTTGAGTGTATTCCCTGGAAATCTCAAAGGGGACATCCTTGGAGAGAAGAGTAGTCAGGGGGCGCGCGATTTTAGAGAAATCAGGGATGAATCGACGGTAAAAATCGACGTGCCCCAGAAAAGATCGAATGTCCCTGATCGAGCTAGTCATAGGTAGTCTAGAAATCAGATTAACCTTGGCTTGATCCACTTGGATGCCTCTATTAGAAATTAAGTGTCCCAGGACGATCCCCTCAAGCACCATAAAATGGCTCTTTTCCCAAGAGAGAACCAGATTTACGTTAATGCAACGGTTGAGTATGTGAACCAAGTGCTGAAGGTAATCGTCAAATGATGCCCCGAAAATTGAGAAGTCATCCTTGAAGACTTCTAGATAATCACTTGCCATATCAGAGAATATGGCAAGCATGCATCGCTGAAAAGTCGCGGGTGCATTGCAGAGACTGAAAGGCATTCTTCGGAACGCATACGTCCTGAAGGGGCAGGTGAACATGGTCTTTTCTTGGTCCTCTAGATGAATCACCACTTGATTATAACCGGAGTACATGTCAAGAAAGCAGAAGAATCTATTTCCCGCTAACTTCTCGAGAATCTGATCAATAAATGGTAGTGGGAATGATCCTTCTTCGTGGAGGAATTTAGTCTTCGGTAATCTATGCAGACTCTCCACGAGTTAGCTATACGGGAAGTATGATCTCTCCGATTTCAGTTATGATGGCGGTGAGCCCTGCCTCCTTAGGTACAACCTGGATTGGGCTCACCCAACGACTGTCGGAGATCGGGTAGATGATTCCTGCATCTAACCACTTAATGATCTCCCTTTTTACGAGCTCCAGCAGATTGGGATTCAGACGTCTCTGCATTTCACGTGAAGGTCGTGCCCCCTCAGAATAGATGCAGTGTGTGCAATAAGAGGGACTTATTCCAGTCAAATCATCGAGAGTCCATCCAATGGCTCTGTGAAGTTGTTGGAGAATAGCAATCAGACGGGATTCCTGGTCAGGTGTGAGTTTGAAGTTTATAATCACCGGAAGTGTCTAATTGGAACCCAAAAAGACGTATTTCAAATGATCGGGAAGGGGGTTTGAGTTCAAGAATGGGGTTATCAGCAGCAGCGGGTGGTTCAGAGTAAGTGTGGGTTACAAGGGTAGGAGTTATAGGTCTGTCTAGGTCAAGTTCGGACTCTAATTGTAGTTTAAGATTTTCTTGTGGTTGATGAAGGATAATCATGTTGTCCTCAATTTGTGGTTCATCAACCACGGCTCTGATGTCACAAATTTGTTCAACGACACTGTAATTAATCCCTTGTTGGGCCTTAAAGATATCAATTTTGAGAGTCTGATTCCCAAATTTCAGCTCTATTTGGCCCTCCTCACAACTTATGTTGGCCCTTGCAGTGGCCAGAAAAGGTCTCCCTAGTATGATTGGTGTATCCCTTGGGTTTTCAGGTGCGTCCATATCTAAAACTATGAAATCTATAGGGAAGTAGAAATCCCACACCCTAACAATAACATCCTCAAGAATTCCCTTAGATAACTTTATAGATCGATCTGCTAACTGCAATGTCACCTCAGTCGGTTTCAGTTCAGATTCTTTTAGATGATTAAGTAGGTTGTGGGTATCAAGTTTATGGAAGTGCCTAGGTCCAATAATGCTCTATCGAACTGGGCCTCACCAATCTTACATGAAATCAGGGGAGTGCCTGGGTTTTTTGCCTTGGGTGGGCGTCTACTCAGGATTACAGAGCTGGCTTGCTCTGACAGTACAATTGGACTCCCACTCTTGGTTCGCGGCTTACGCTGAGGTGTCCACATGTTCTTCAAGAATTGTGAGTAAGCCGGTACGTGGCGGATCGCATCCACCAAGGGGATGTTTATTTGGACCTGCTCAAAGAGCTTGTTCAGGTCCTCCTTAGGAGCCACGGGTTTAGTTGTCCTCTTTCCCTTGGTCACGGCCTCGGGAAATGGAGCCTTAGTTGGTTCCTCTCGGATAGGCCCATGTTTTTGATTTGGGACAGGGATAGGAACATCTTGGATGACTATCCTGGGGTTTGGGTCACTACCAGACTTGGAGTGGTCTGGATAAGGTTTGGGTCACTACTATCTTGGGTTGCCTTACCACTACGGGTTGTTACAGAATTTAGTCCTGCCTGGTTTTGGTTGGGGGTTGGTAGGATGGGCTGCTGCTATTGATAACCCGCATAGGAGGTTGATGCTTCCATCCCGTCAGGTGATGGAACAGAAGGGGCCTGATAGATCAAGTGTGCTTGGCCTGGGTTTGGGTTCATAACACGCCGTTGGGTCGGCACGCTATTCGGGTTAGGAAGAGGCTAAGAAGGAAGTGTGCCTAGTTGGCGAGAATTTGCTAACTAGGCCAGTTAGTTGCGGACCTCTGTGATTTCATCCTTATGTGTCTTTTGGATAGCCGCATTTGTTCTTTGAATGTCAGCCAGAGTTTGGAGGATAAGGGACATTTGATTTTGGTTGGGCTCGGATGGAGAAGTGGGGTTGGGTCATGGCTGAGGTGACTGATAAGGATGAGGGGCTTGTGGACTGGGATGAAAGGGTGGTATCGGATTCTGAGAATTTCTCATCCACTGGAAATTGGGATGGTTTCGCCATCTAGGGTTGTAGGTGTTGGAAAATGGGTCATTCTGGATGGCGTTGAGGTCCTCACAGGTTTGAGGAGCCTCAGAAAAGTTGGAAAATGGGGGAGTAGGGTTCCCTTGGCAAGGATAGAAAGGATCGGAGGTCCCTCAGGTCATGGAGTCAGATGGGGGTGGATAAGAGTCCATCCCAGGAGAAGGTCGGTGGAAAATGTTCTGCACAGTTTCCCTTACGGGAGAGGGCTTTGCGAAGGAGTTCTGCATAGAGGTGGCTCTCTGCAAGTGCTGAGTCAGCTTATCCACCTTCTTCTCAATAATTAAGACATTGTCCAATCGACTGGCCAATAATTCCAGGTCAACTGATGCGAACAGGTCCTGCGTCTCATGTGCTCCCCTAAGGTTCGTCGCTGCGCGGGTATTCGTTCGGTCGAATAGTCCCATTGAGTCATTGTTGATGGAGTTCTAGCACATATTCTCGAGAATCTCCCACACAGTGTCTTTATGTTGACCCATGATATTCCCTTCGCAAGTTGCATTGACGAACAATATAATATTTTCACGAAGTCCCTGGTAAAAAGACTGGACTTGTTCCCATTTAGGAACTCCGTGATGGGGGCACTTTCTCATGAGATCCTGAAAACGATCCCATGCCTCTTGAAGAGGTTCTCCCATCTGCTGCGTAAAATGAGAAATTTGATGGCGCAAGGCGTTTGTCCGACCAACGGGGAAGAATTTCTTTAAAAACTTAGACTAAAGTACTTCCCAAGTGTTGATCGGGCGGGTCTGTGTTTGATACCAATGAGCCGCCTTGTCCATGAGGGAGAAAGATAACATCTTCATGAGTAAGATATCCCAATTCTGTGCATCTGACTCGAAGGTCTGGGCCAGATGCTTAAGCTGTTTGATATGCTGCAGGGGATCTTCAGAGTTTAGCCCATAGAATTTGGGTATTGCATGAATCATGTTGGGCTTCAATTCGGAATCAGGTCCTCCAGTCGGGATTCTGACTCGAGGCTCAATTGCCACTGCAGCGAGATTATAGTGATCTCGCTTCATGGGACGCTGCGGTGGGTTCATGAAGTTTTGGAAGAGATCATTGAGTCGCTGGAGCTGGTGCTCAAAATTATTCTCTTCTTCAACAGGCTGAGCCATTATGGAAGAAGAAGGGTGATGAGAACCTCATCATAAACCCTAACTAACACAATCTAATCCAAATATGTGTGAAAAAACTCCTACAAAACCCAAAGAGAGGCTTAACTCAGAGAATTCTGAGTTAAAGAATAAAATAAATCATCAGGGGTAAAACTGCAATTTCACCGAAGCAGTCTGCGAATAAGGTAATTAAGGGTCCAAACATAGGTCAAACAAGCTTAACAATGAGGGAAGTGGGATGATCTAATCTGAAAAAGGTTATAGCAACTTCTACGAATTAAATGACATTTTGTAACCCTAAAACAAATCCACTTTAATTCACGAGGTTCGAGGTAGGATAAAAATCAAATAAACCCTCTAAAATTCATAGAAAAATATCTCCTAGGGTTTATAACCTTCAACTTGGCCTTTAAAACCTATTTTGACCTAAAATGAGAATCATGCCCAATTAATGACTTAATTTGGGTTTTTACGTAAATTGACCAGTCAATTATGGTCCAACCTAAAATAAAAATTCACCATTAAAATCCTTAGGTTCAAATTAGTATAGTATGAAAGCTTGGGCCTAAGAAAAGACCATCTTGACCAACTTTATAAATTGATCCTTTTAATTTACTTTTTGACCCTTATCTTTTGAAACCCTTACGTTTAGGCCCCTAACTTCTCGTCGTTCTTTGCAGAACGGTCCTCCCTACCACTTCTGCACAGCGCCATGCCTCCGGCGACCTTGCACAGAGGATGGCGCTGCGCAGGGCAGGGCGGCCGTCCTCTGGAACAGACGAGGGGTTCCCTGCGACGTCCTTTGTCGCAGGGACCCTCCCCTGCCCTCTGCCATCAACCATGCCTCTAATGTGAACACATCAAAGGCATGAGTATCCTCTTTGGCCACTCTCCGGCGAGGCTGGCACGTCGCCACCTCGATCCCCTCTCCGCACCAAGGCCTTTATAAGGAGCGGCAAGGTCTGCCGACTCCTTCAAGCTTCCTCTGGCGGAGAAATACCTCACACTTCATCTCTTCCCCCTCCGGTCAGAGCACCGGAAGCTTCCGGCGATCTCCTCCTCCTCCTCCTCGTCGCTCTGCTGCCCTACCTACAGCAAAGTTTACTCTACCCTGTCGTCCGCGCTAGGCTGTACCAGCTGGCGCCCTCAGATTGTCGCCGATACCCTCCTCCTGGGCATCTTCATCCTCAGCTCCGGTAGGCACGATCCGAGCGCTGCTCCCTCCCCCTTGTCGAGTAATTAGGTACAAAGTTTCCTCTCTCTATCCCTTGTATTTTTCCCCTTCTAATCTGCCATTTAAACCACCCGACCGCCACTGTCCAACACCATCTTCTCCATCTCCTGTTGCCTTCTCCGGCGAGGCCATCCCACTTCCCCAGACCTCCTCACCCCTCGCCGACTACCCCAGAAGCTCCCCCTCACTCCACTCAACCATTACCCCCTCTCCATTCACTGCCAATCACAGCCCGACCACCCCCCCGAATAGACCCATCTCTGTGCCCACATTCTGACCTAGGTCCACCTCCACAGGTGTTCTCGCACCTCGCCGACCCCCGCACTGGCTTCGCCACACTCCGACGAAGCTTTCCACGTTATCTGACTTGGCCGAGAGGCCGTCTCTGTGTACTCAGGTCAGCAGCCCCTCGCCGCCATTGCTAAGCTGCTGCAGCTCCTTCGCTCTCAGCTCCAAGCTTCCTCCAGCCCAAGCGCACATCCCAAGCAGCGCGGATTGCTGCTGCGAATACACCCAGGCCTGCAATTGGGTCGCGAGCCTCATGGCTGTCCCAATTGGTAGTAGTTTCCTCAGCCGCGGGCGTGAGATTTGGAGGTGGGACTTTAGTCCCACCTCGTAAGTGTGCGGCTGCGCGCCCACACTTATATTGAAGAAGTGTATCGGGCTGGTTGCCTTCGATACACAGGGGTCAGGTCCCTCTCACCCGCACGCAGCGTGCCACGCGCTCGCTCGCCCTCGCCCGCGCTCACGCCCCACGGATCTGGGCCAGATCCGACTACCTGACCAAGCACTCCTCGCCCACCACCGCACGTCGGTGGGCCTAGTCCATGGTGCGCTACCCGAACCCGATTACCCGGCTCTGGGAGAGCATTCCTAAGAGAGATTCTGAGAAAGAGAGAGACGCGAGGAAGGGGAAGGGGTAGGGGTAGGTTTTGCACCAACTACTGTGTGTGCACGCAGGAAAGAAAGAAAGAAGAAGAAGAAGAAGAGGGGAGGAGCGGCAGAAGCCTTAGCCGCACTGTAGCAAACCCACAGTTAAGTCGTCTGAGCATCAAATCAAACGATGGAAGGGCAGCAGCCAGAGTAGAAAAAAGAGAGAAGAAGGCAGGAAGAAGAAGAAGAAAGAGGACATAAGAAAAGAGAAGAAAAGAAAGAAGGAAGCAGAGAAGAGAGAACAAGGCAGGCTGAGAAGAAAGGAAGACTCTGTAGCTCAAAGAAAGAAAGAAAAAGAGAGGAGAAAGAAGAAGAAGATCACCACAGCTGCAACTAAAGAAGAAAGAAGAAGGCAGGAAGAAGACTCTGCAGGAGAAAACAGAGAGAGAAGAAGATCAGCTGAAAGAGAAAGAAGAGGAAGAGAGAAGAAGAAGAAGCCAAGAGAACTTTTTCTCCCCCCCCCCCCCCTCTCTCTCTCTTATTGTTGTAACATAATTGAGAACTTTTACACTTCTAGAATTATGGTTGCTCCTTGAGTTCAACCTCGGGAAAACTTATTATTCCGAGTAAAAAAATTTTCTGTAGTAATCTGGTAGCTGTTTTGTCATATATTACAACGATTGTAAATCATAAATAACCATCACGACCAAACAAAACAAGCTCAAACCAGCCATTTAGTAAAGGGAAATTGGGTTCAAAGTCAGAAGAGAGGTCTATGTGAAGTGATTGTCGTACAAACAAGGGTACCGAGGCTTGGCCTCGGGGAGAGTGAATTTCTAGAGGAGGTTTCAAGGACCTCCTACCGAACATACACTGATGGATTAGACGAGGTTAGAAGGTGCTGGACCCAATTGAGACACCCAAAATGTTGGGTGACTATAGAGGTTGGCGGCAGATGATACCCCTTAATTAGAAAGTCGTCCACCTGAGAATTACCTGGGCAGCCAAAGAGAGTGAGTCCCGTGAAGGCCCCTACACGGTAGAGTGCCCCTACGGGTTACAGGGTTTCCCCTACCCGACCTCTCTTGTCACTGAGATTCCAGGTAGACCAAAATGGGGACCTTGACCTCTTAAGTCTACCACTTTTAATTAGGATCAAGGTGTTTAGGGTTCACTTGAACTTTAACCTTTTGTGTGCAAAAAGTGACCTAATTTAAAGGTTGGTTGATCCAAGGGATCAACTTCACCTATTGGTTCTTATGAGAGCTTATTAGGTCCTTTCTTTTATGGTTCAAGTGTTTTAAGAGTCGGATTACTTAAGGTTTCTCTTAATAGATCTTTTCAAGCAATGGCTTAGGCACACTTCTTTTGGGAACTTTTAGTTCTTGATTAGAAGGTGTGTCTCTAAAACCCTAGCTTTGAATCCTAGGTTGGCTCTAATTGGTCTAGTTGGTTGCCTCAGGATTAGGTAACTAGGGCACAAGCAAGAATGTTTTAGCCCTAATTACCTTTAGTGGATATGCAGATAGAATGTGTTGAAATTAAAAAAAAATAGGCAACTCTTTACTATGTATAAAAGACAGGTAACCCTGGATTGATTTTCTTTTTCTTCTTCCTCTTTAGAATTTAAGGGTCTTAAAAGAGAGGATAGAAGATTACCTGTCCCTTGGTGTGGTTGTTGTGTGGCTGCTTGTTCCTTCTTGCCTTCCTGTGCCTGCACAACAAAAGAGAGATTAAGTCAGTAGTCAATCAGAAATTGTGATTTAATAGCTTCTAGAATGGCCGTTGCTCCCCAGCAACGGCGCCAAAATGGTTGGGCTCGATTGGTCGAGACCAGTACGTTCTTTTTTTTTTTGTTTTTATTACTCGAAAATAGAAAATCTCCGAGGTTGAACTTAGGGAGAAACACTTGATTCTAGAAGCATAGAAAATCACAATTTACAACAATACATTGTTTTACAAAAAAAAAAAAAAACAAGAGATAGGAAATAAAAATCTTCTTCTCTTTTCTTTTCTTCTCTCTTCTTCTTTCTATCTTCAGACGTCTGATTTTGGGAATCAGACGCCTTAAGTAGCCACTTACTACAGTGTCCTGCTTCTTCTGTTGGCTCTTCTCTCTCTTGGCTTCTTCTCCGCTGCGCCAATTCCTCTTCTTCTTTTTCTGCTTCTCTTTCTCTTCTTCTCTTCCCTGCTTGGCCTTCTTGGCTTCTTCTTCTTTGTTGTTGAGTTGCACCTCCTTCTCCTTCTCTTTCTTCCTTTCCTTCTCCTTCTTCCTCAGCTCCTGCTCTTTGATGAGGCTAAGTCCTTAGCCGCCTCCTCTTCTTCTGCCTCTTCTTCCTCTCGGCTTCTTCTTCTTCAGCTTCTTCTCTGCTGCGCCAAGTCCTCTTCTGACTTCCTCTTCTCCTGCTTTCCTGCACAGTGTAAGGTTAGGCAAAACCTAACCCCTACCCTCCCCACGCCTTTTTCTCTCTCAAATTCGCTCCAGGGTTCGCTTTCCCAGAGCCTTAATTGGGTAAGTGGGACAAGTGACGTGCCCGGGACCAGGCGCACCGACGTGGGTGGTGCGCGAGGTGTGCACAGGCAGGGATTAATCGGATTCGGGTGCTAGGTCCGCGGGCAAAGTGTCGCGGACAAGGCGTGGCGAGGGTGCGAGGGACCTCACCCTAGTGCGTTTCGAGGCGATAAGCCTGAAACACAAAATCAATTTATGTGCAAGCGCCCGCCCGCACACCTCCGAGGTGGGACTAAACCTCCCACCCTTTCTCGCGCGTCCGCAGCAGGGAGTGTCTCTCCAATTGCAGCAAGACGCGAAGCTCACGTCTTCAATTGAGGACCTTGGGTCGTGCGCGAAGCTCTTCCGCGCAGCCTGGGACTTCAACCTGGGACTGCAGTGGCCTGGAGCTGCTTGCAAGCTTGCTCCAAGCTCTGCAGCAATGGCGGCAAGCCTCTGAACCTGAAATCTTGCAAACGGCCTCGTGGCCATGTCAGAAAGCTCAGGAGGCTCCGCCAGAGCACGGCGGAGGTGTTGAGGGGGTCGGCGTGGTGTGACGGTGGCCGTGAGTGCGTGGCTAGGTCAAAATGTGTGCGTGCTGGAGGGTGTGTTTGGGGGACAGTTTCAGTAGGTGGCGTGGTAGGTGGAAGGGCGAGAGGTGATCAGTGGGAAGTGGTGAAGCTCAGGGACTGGTTGGCGAGGGGTGGAGCTGTCTGTGGAGGGGAAATGGCCTCGCTGGAGTTGGTGGTCGGAGGTGGAGATAGTGAGGGTGGACAGTGGAGTTGAGGGGTCGAAACAACAAATTAACAAGGGGGAAATAAATGGGAGAGTAAGAGAAACTTATCTACTAGTCCAGAGCGAAGGGGGAGGTACGGAAATGGCGAGCGTCCGGTGCTGCCGTCGCCAGAGACGAAGGTGTCAGGGGGAGAGAACGACGACGAGGAAGAGGGGATGGAGTGTGCCCGCCGGTATGGCGCGGCGCAGCGGAAGACGGCAAAGTTAACCCTGCCACTGGTATGGTGGCAGGGCGACGAGAGAGGAGAGCGAATGTTGCCGGAAGCTCTGACAGTTGGTCGAAGTTGGTGAGAGACGAATAGGAGGGGAGATCTCAGGCCAAACGAAGTTTGAAGGAAGCGGCAGCCCCTGCCATTCCTTAAATAGGAGCTGGCTGGGAAGGAAACGCGAGGAGGAGGCGTGGGTTGGTCGCCGAAGGTATGGCCGACAAAAAGACCCATACCTCTTGAGCGTTCGCACGAGAGGTATGGTGGCTGGCAGGGCATGGGAATCGATCCATGCATAAGAGGACAACGTAGGGGATCCTCTTTTCAAGTCTGGGGCTGGCTCCCATGCCCTGCACGGCGCCATCCTCCGCGCAAAGTCGCAGGAGGTATGGCCTGCCACTGCGGGTGGCAGAGGGATCGGTTTGCAGAAAACGATAGGAAAGTTGAGGGGGTAAATGCAAGAGTTCAAAAAGTTAAGGGTCAGAAAGTAATTATTAAGGACCAATTTATAAAGTGGGTCAAGGAGACCTTTCCTTAGGTCCAAATTTTGGTATAACCCTAATTTGGACCTAAGGAATCCAATGGTGAGGTTAGATTTTAGGTTTGACCATGTTTGACAGAATATTTTGCACAAAAATCTAAATTAGGTCAAAAATTGGTATGGTTCTCAATCTAGGTCAAGATAGGTTCCAATGGCCAAATTAAAGGTTCTAAACCCTAGGGGATATTTTTTTATGAATTTTAGAGGATTTAATTGATTTTTATCTTGCCTGAAACTTCGTGAATTAAAGCGAATATTTTTTAGGGTTACAGAATGTCATTTAATTCTCAGATTTTGTTATAACCCTTTCCTGATCGAATCATCCCACTTTTTCTCTTATTAAGCATGTTTGACCTGTGTGTAGACCCTTAGAAATCCTATTTATGTACTGCATTGGTAAAATTACAGTTTTACCCCTTGTGAATTGTTTTATACTCAAATTTGTAATTCCCTGATTTAGGCTTTCCCTTAGGTTTTGTAGGAGCTTTTGTACACTTATTTAGGTCAAAATGTGCTAATTAGGATTCATGATGAGGTTCTCATCAGAAAACCTGCTGGTTTTGAACATGTTGCTTATGGGTGGCTGTTCGGACTTGGTTAAGGGAAGTGAGCTGGCCCTTGTATACGTAATACCGAGGAGAGCAACTATCCCTTTAGAGCAGAGAGGAGCTTTCCGCCCATTGGGTTGAGGCCAAGGGTGGGTTTGGCCACTTTACGTCGACTCCTGTTTGGCCCCTGTGTACGTGGTACCGAGGTGAGCTATTTAGTGTAGGGGAGAGCTAGCCACCCCATGGGGCCCGTGGTTGAGTATAGCCACCCCACACTGACTCTTGTTAGCCTGTTAGGCAAACCGGGATAGTCAGATGAGAGTATGCGGACTGTGAGGGGTGAGACCCCTGTTCTGAGAGGGCAAGGCTCTGTGTTGTTCTGTGTTGTATGTTTGGGTGTACCTGTTAGTGGAAACGACTGACCGCGTGCTAGTGTGGGGTAGTTACCCGTGCGTTTATCACGCATGCCGTAGTTACCGCTACGTCGCGACCGTGACATCGGGGTAGTAGATTGGGTGTAGGACTATCATGAGGGACTCTCCCGGCCAGAAGAGTGTCACGTATGCATCCTACATCGGGGGAAAACTGCAAGCAAGATCGTTCACTTAGGGTACAAGAAGATTGAGAAATGTTATGGAACCTGATTAGAGTACTCGGATTAGAAAAATAATAATTGGAAACAGATGACAATAAGTAAACTTTTAAATACATGTTTAGCTAGCTACCTGTTTAAATTATACATTATGTAAGTGATTTAACCACCACTCTACTCAGCGTTAACTAATCACATATTTTATAACCTTGTTCAGGTCAGTAATTCGAGCAGCCAGAGCCACCGGCTGCTGAAGGCACTGGGCCCAGTCGAGCCCACCTGTAGTTTCCTTCTGTTTCTTTTACAGAGGATTTTGTAGTAGTGAGTACCTGTTGCTTATAGTTATATTCTGTTATATCTGTACTAGTTTCTGTTGTGATGGTTATACTTGTAATCATACTTTCCATTGTATAATGTGAGATATTAGTGGTTTAATGTTTTCTTTCCTTTATTTTATGTCATATATTTTTCTGATTAGTTACATTACTCGTGTAGTTGTGGAATGATTATGGTATTTGGTTCTTTCTCGTTGGACTACTGGGTCTTAGGGTTCGTTGAGGCGAGCCGTTCTCTGGTCTTGTAAAGAGTCGGGAACGGGCCGCGACACATTACAATAAACGGGTTTAAACCCAATTAACTCATTTAATAAATGGGTTGGATTCAGGTTTATGGTTATGTACCTGCTTAACTCGATAAGAAACCCCTTTACCCGAGTCCCCCATTCCCCCAATTTAACCCATTTACCCAATTTACCTATTTAATCTATTTACCCATTTAACTCATTTACGCAATTTCATAGAATCAACCCATTTACCCAATTTCACATATTTAACCTATTTAAAACCCGTTTAACTCATCTACCCATTTCACCATTTAAAACCCATTTAATCCATTTACTCATTTAAAACTCATTTTACCCACCGAACCCATTTAACCCGACTCAAACTCTTTTAACCTGTTTAATTAAATGGATTAAACGGGTCGAGTCAAATTTAACTATTAAAATTGGATTGGATTCAGATTTGGGTAAATGAATCTATTAAATAAATGGATTGGGTCCAATCCGACTCGATTATAATCAACTTTGATTTAAATGGATTGAGTCTAACCTAACCCAACCCATTTGACAAACCTATCCGTATGGATCCGGTACATAAGAAGCCTTAATATTATACGTGATGCAATAAAGATCTAATAAATTAAATAAATATTTAAATTACAAATTCTTGTATAAAGTTTCTTACAAAATCTTACGTGTCATGCATCCGCTCTTCCCTCCAAGATGTACGTCCCGCCATCAAAAGTTTGACCTGTCATTATATTGTTATTTTTCCCAAAATCTTATTGCTTAAATTCATTATGTGAGATGGTGTGTGAAGATACCATGTACAGCTAACATTATCCACAAATTAAAAGAAAAATATTTAATATACACAAGAGATGCACTCTTCCCACTTCCAAGATTGATCCAACACTTTATTGTCTCGTTCCCGAAATTTGACGGTCCACATTCGTTTTCTGGGAACCTGTGTGTTGCAAACCACTGCTAAATGAAAACTCATCGAACATGGACTAATAGTCGTACATACTTTTCTCCGAAGTTTCCGCCCCCACAATTCCCCAAGCTCTTCTCACGTCACGTGGTGGATTACACGTGGCAACATAAGTGGGACCCACCGGTCCTACCGAGATCAAACATCCAACCCTCCCTTCCTATCCCCACCTCCGCGAGGGCTCGTCTCCTTACCTACACCCTACTCCAACGGCCACTCCTCCGAAGTTACCCCCATCATTCTCTGCCCCCTTCCTCTCTCTTCCCGAATGGCGGCTGCGGCTGCGGCGGCTACGAGGATCCCCGCCGCCCTCGGCTCCCTCGGAGGCGCCCGCAGGCCCCTCCTCCTCGCGCGGCGCCGAGCCGCCGCCCCGCAGCGGCCGCGCCGAGCGGTCCCGTGCCGCGCCCTCCACCTCCACCCGGCGGACATCCGCGCCAAGGAGGAGGGCGTGCCAGAAACCCTAGACTACCGCGTCTTCTTCCACGACGCCTCCGGTAGGAAGGTGAAGATCGTAGCTCATGTTTTCGATGTGGAATGTTGATGTTGTCGTCTTCCTTGTTGTGGTGACTGGGGATATCTGACCGTGTCTGCTGATATGTTGGTGGAAAGGTGTCGCCTTGGCACGATGTGCCGCTGCAATTGGGGGACGGGGGCTTCAGCTTCGTGGTGGAGATACCGAAGGAAACGAGCGCTAAGATGGAGGTAGCCACCGACGAGCAGCACACCCCCATCAAGCAGGACACCAAGAAGGGCAAGCTTAGATACTATCCGTCAGTCTCGCTTCCTTGTGACTCCTTTGGTTGTACGTTGGGAAGTGGAAAGTTGCTACCTTTGGTTAAAAAAACTTGATTTTCCCCCCCTCCGATTGATCGTGTAGTGCCTGGAAGTTATGGGTAGAGTCTGTGTATTCGTTCTGGTCATTGTGATGGAGAACAGATTACATGGATATTTGCTTTACCAGAAAGGCTCGTGTGCATGCGTTTTATTACAGATGGACATATGCTGAAAACAAGGTTCCTTTGTGTAACTCTTTCAGTGCTACATGTCTCTGGAGGTCGTGCCTCCTCTTTCATTTACATTCTCCAAACACACAAAAAAGAAAAAAAGTCAAAGCTTTGCTTTCATTCAAACAACCACTCTTCTGGGAGCCACATCCTGCCATCGCACCTTTGCCATGCCCTAAGCATCACCTCCTCGATAATTAAAATAGGTTTCTTGGGAGTTAAGTTATGATTTCTTATTTTGTTATATTATCATTAGAATTTGATTTGATTGTAGTTTATTTCCAAATTAGTTAGGATTAGGATTATTATTGTTATCTCCTCTCTCTGTATAAAGAGGGATTGATTTCTATTTTTCAATCAATAAGAACTATTTCTATTGTTGTCTTGTGAAGAATAATTGTTGAAAGGCTCATGCTCTCAATAGGGTGGTTGTTAAATGAAATTGCTATGCCCAAAAGATTTAACATGTTCTGCTATAAGGAGATGGACTCTGTCACTGTGACCGAACAAGTTTTCCTACTTCCAAGTTGTTTCCTTGCGAACAGTCTTTCTATAATGCTTGACTTGTTTAAAAATTGGTATTTCGCTTTTTTTTAAAATCAAATCGAAAGAATCAAATTTATTTATAAAATATCCAATACTAAAGTGTTTAGGATTTAAGCTCTTTATTCCCATGATACCCAATGGGTATATGGAGTTCAACCCTTTTGAGACATTGAATCCATACCTCTCTAGTGAATTAACTACCTTAGAGTTCCTTCCAAGAGGTAGAGGAGTGTCATTTTCTTGTGGTTCTACTCTCTCTCTCTCTCTATTCAGCGTAATTCCTTAACTTCATCCTCATCTTGACCTGTTAGGTATTTATTCTCCCAGTAGTTAACATTCCTTGGGATAAATACCTTATGAGGTTTGGGCACAGAACTAGTAACTTCTGTCATCCTTAGATACCTTACGAAGTAGTACTCCATAGCCCTAGATTCCAATTCGTTCAGATTCATGATTTAACATGTGACAATAAACCCATATCCATAAGTGGTTGACACTTTGTTTTGTTCCAACCCTCTTCTTATATGAAGTTTCTGAAGCCAATCAGGTCGGAATCCTATTTAGGATATAAGCAACTGTTTCTTATGCATATCACTGGAAAGGGAGAGGTAGTTCAGTCTCGCCCATCATATTTCATACCATGTCCAATGAGGTAGATTGCATCTGCCATTCAATTTATTTGTGCTAGGTGTTATTGGATTAGGATATGAGGCACACCTTTCTTAGATTGAATCTTCTTAATTCATGTTATTATTTGGTATTTAACAAGCACCTGATACTCTTCAGTTTTTCAAAGGTATCGGACGTGTAATACATCAAGCGGAAATCTATACCACTAATGTCAATGGTGAACTTTAAAATTGTACGGTCCAGATATATGAATATGTGCAAGGTTTACAATACCTTCACCCTAAATGCCTTTCCCAAGAGAGACAGCCTGGGCATCGTCCTTTGAATACAACATTTGCAAGTAGGTAAAAGCTAAACCTTTAGAAAATCTAATGATGCATCCTTTTGAAGTTTGTTGATAGGATCAGCAAGCACATATCCAACTCTTTGCTGCCATATCAGTCTAACACGACCTGGATCTTCTTTAAGGGCTTTAAAATTCTTTTTTGTGATAGTGACATTTAGTAAACACAGTGCACATCCAATTCATAAAGTCCAGCAACAGTGGGGAAGATTCAACAATAAAATTTCCATATGATTTGTGAAAAGCTTTTCTAAAATAGAAATGGATGTTCAAATCCAACTTGGATACAGAAATTTAAGTTCCTATGCATGGCACAATCCTATGGGCTATCTCTTAAAATAAGAACTTTATATTAGATAGCATGAGTCTATAGATCCTAATGGCTTCCACTGCAAAAGTTCTTTCAATCTCGGTCTTGATGAGCACTTAACTCTCCATAGAGTTTCTTTTCTCAAGAGAAAAAAATGCACCATATAGCATATGTGAACAGAAGCACCGTAACAATAATTCAACTTTCCACTTGTCCAACAAGCAAGTTGTTTTGAAGAAGGAAAGGAGAATCACTTGAGAACAGTGATCCTCCATGTCCAACAATCTAGTTGCTTCCAATGTCTGAGTGTAGAGGATAGCAGCCTTGATTTTATCCCTCCACAAGGACTTCAGGTAGTCAATCACGATACTTCCATTACTAATTGCACATTCATGAATGTATTTCTAGATATGGTTGACAAGTAGCAGGTTCAGAATGTAGTTTTTTTAATTGAGGATGCGAGCATGGAAGTTCCAGTTTCTGTTTGGAGCTACATGCATGGCTCTTGCTTATTTCCTTATTGTTCTTGATGAGAGCATAGTAGTAAATAACCCTTTTGCTTTATTGTTATTAAAGTAGAACTTTCACGCTCAAGTTTCAACTAATTCTGAGTTTAGTGATTTCTTTTTTTAATTATTGCTCTACCTGTAGATATAATATTAATTGGAATTATGGATTGCTTCCACAAACATGGGAAGACCCATCATTTGCAAATGCAGATGTTGAAGGGGCATTTGGCGATAATGATCCAGGTATGGCATCTGATATGCTGTGTGTGGCTTAAGATTTTTGGACAAGAAGTATCAAATTGAGTTGATTTTTTTTCTTTTTTGCTTCAGTTGATGTAGTTGAGATCGGAGGAGCCCGGGCAAAGATAGGCCAGATACTCAAAGTTAAGCCTCTAGGGGCATTGGCTATGATTGACGAAGGGGAACTTGACTGGAAAATAATTGCTATTTCCTTAGATGATCCTCAAGCTTTGCTCGTAAATGATGTTCATGATGTTGAGCAGCACTTCCCTGTAAGAAATACACTCATCATATTTTGTCAACCGTATATTCACCACTTTTGGTAATTAGCAGGCAGTTTTTAGGTGCTTGAGTTACCTTTGTGTCCTTAGTTAAATTGTTCTACAGTTTCAGTGAGTCTTAGCTTGTATTCATGAATTTTTGTAGTTACCTTATATAGATTGATTTCTTATGAAGAGATCGTTCCTTTTCAAAAAAAAAATGAAGAGATTGTTGAGGGTATTCTTCCTTGTAGGAATTCTGTTGATATATTTATTGTAATATCTTAAAAGTAAGTAATCGAAAATACCTGTCTAAGCAGGTTATATCAATAAATTGGATATCTAACCATTATGTCTGTATTTTTTTGCTTCTGACTTAAACTGGTAGCCATATTGCCAAGTAATCTAACTGGTTACCCGCTTCAATGTAGGGCACTCTTACGGCGATAAGGGATTGGTTCAGAGACTATAAAATCCCTGATGGGAAACCTGCTAACAAATTTGGTCTGGGCAACAAAGCAACTGGCAAGGTACCCGTCGTTTTATATTGTGCACTCTCAAACTCCGGATGGTAACCTACCTCTTGTGGTGCAACTTACGCCATTCCAAATCTTGGCCTCCTTAAAAGAAGTGGAGTATTCTGCATATATGTATCTCTTCCTTTTATCATTTAACAGGCAGCAAACTTTTCTTCGTATATTTTGTCCAACCAACAAAGTAATGGCATGCTTAAATAGCAAAACATATTGAATCCGTTATTATTATCAAATTAAGTACTTTGCTGATATTTCCAACTAGGTCCAAGTTATGCCCTTGATAATTGAATAGAACCAGGTTCTATGGTGTCAGGGTTCCTCGACAGGATCTTTAACTGAATATCTCCCACAACACATGCAGGACTATGCTCTGAAAATCATCACCGAGACGAACGAATCATGGGCGAAGCTGGTAAAGAGATCTGTTTCTGCTGGAGAACTCTCCCTGGTTTAGCGGTCGTTTGAAGAATAAGACTCAAATGAGTCCATGGGGTGACTACACGGTTGTGTTGCACAAGGAGGGGAAGATGAAGTTATGATTGTCTCTTAGGAGTTTTGTGCATTTATTTAGTGAAGAATAAGGGGCTTTTAGACCTCTATTATATTAGGAAAGTCTGCTAAATTTGTTGACTAAACTATTTAATTAACTTTTTGAAATTTCTCCAGACTGCTCTGATTGCTATGAGAATTCTTTTCTTTTTTTTTTGAGAGGGTTAATCAAAGAAATTCTGTTTTGGGGTAACAAGTAATTCGTTCGGCAGCTTCGTTGAAGCGAAAGAAGCATTTGATCAGGGAATTACCAGCGACGGTACTTACAGAAGTGCTGCAGCTCCTGTGAAACGAAATTTTTTTCCTTGATTGGTTTCTGGTACTAAAGTATTCAAACATGCAGTTAATTGGTTGAAAATTCGCCCTAAATGTGTGGGTTGAGTTTCCAACCAATGTGAAATTTGGATTATGCTAAGCTCAAGTTGGTTACCTAGGATTTCTCCAGTTCTTTAAATGCTAAAAGCTTTAAAAAAAAAGTACAACCGATATATTAACTAAAGTGTTAATACGCCCATCCTTAATTACGTCATACATCTCAGGATAAAAAAAAGAAAGGGATAAGATAGAAATGATTTATACGTGGGTAATAGATAATTTTTTAATATTATGATAATGATGTGTGCTAATATAATAAATATATTTTAATAGATATATTATATTTAAGCGTGTATATTTTAACATATATCAGTTTAATGTGATATAATGAAATAATTTGAAAATAATATATTTTAACAGTTATTGATATGAATTTGATGATGGTGGTATAAATTAAATCCCTTTGATCTTAGGATTTATTTCTTTAGTATCCCTCTTAATTTAGGATAACCTTGGAGATATTCCGTTGCCAAATCAAGTCTTCGTTCAAAATTTACACGCTTAACCACTAGACCATTTAAGGGAGGTTATCGTATCATCCTTACCAGGCCAAGTGGTGTTAAACCATTAAAGTTTTTATCTGGTCATCCTTAATTTCATCAAACCTACTCTTTTTTCCACGCATGTAACTAGAAAAGACAACTAATACGCAAATATATCAATAATTCAATACTAAACAACCGCTACTCAAAAGATTGAAAATTTTGGCCAACATTGGAAACATTACACGTGTATTCCATCAAACTTGCAGGTTAAAGCATTCCCCATCAAGCCCAACATCAACGCCTTATCCATTTAATAGGTTCATGTAACACATCTGATAATGTACCAAAGAGCATATTAACATTCGGCCTGTTTCGGTTACCGAATGCAGGTAACGTCTATACTGCTTGCATGAAATATCATCCCCACGACCACCTCCAGATGGCTTTTCCAGCACGTAAAGCAGAGTAAGTTTCAAGTCACAAAAAGCAACATCTTGCTGGAGAACAATGAGCAAACACAACTAAGACTTTTCCCTCAACGAGAATGAGCATTAAGATGACATAGATATATATGATAGCTACGTTCCTCAAGTTGTCCTGCATCCAAGATGGACCTTAAGCATAAGCAAATTACGTATACATAAGTAAGGTACTTCACCATCGTCGATGGAGAGCCACACAGGCGGCTCACCCTTTTGTGCCAGCAAAGAACCAAAAGGTTCATGAGTGGACAGGGCTACAACCTCAAAATTCACTTATATTTCTGTGAAAAGTTTCAATCCTCAGTTTCCTTCCAGACTCTGTGCCATAAGATTCCCTTTCGACGACCTTCAGGTAAAATCCAGTAGTCAAGTACACAACTTCAAAAATGGTTGTAGTGCCTGCCCTTAATCCTCTATAATCACCTACAATGATACATGAGAAACAATTTGCTAGCTGCCATTGGCTTTGTTAATAGATATCTTTATATGTACACTTTATGTACAAATTACAGAAAGAGCATCCATGAACAGACAAAATGGAAGCATCCACACCGAGGGGCTGCGATATCCTTATGTTCGTTCTTGTTCCCTTCACAGGTGAGAGGCAGGAAACTTAAAAACATAATCACTTTATTCTGGTGCTTCATCTTCTTTATAGCTCAAGAGCCAACCCACCTCCGTTTTCGTGGCGGCCGCTTCAGTTTGATCTCAGGATCGGTAGGGACCTCACAGCAGGTTAATGGTACATCGCTTTCAACTTTCTTGGTTGTCATGGGTTCTTTCTCGCCATGCATGGGTAGATTGAACCGTTCACTTCGTTTCTTCAACTTTTCAAATGTCTCAAGATGGCGATGTTCTTCCTCTAACTGAGCAACACAGTGATCTCTACAGTCCATATCATTGCCCTTATTCCTTCCACTTTGGCCCAATTCAGCATGTGGTATTGTATCAACATTAAAGTCTCTGTCCCCACACCCAACAGGGGAGCGGACTGATTGAATGCTCGTAGAGCTGAAGTCCCTCTCTTTGTGGCAAGTCCAACGCTCTGATTTTGAGCGTCCACTTCTTGAGTCCTGTTGATTTTCATCATTAGGAGCTGTTCCATCTTTACATTTCCTATACACATCCACACATTTTGCTATCTTTCCATCAGGAGGAAGACACTCTTCGTTGGAGGATACAGCTGGTGAGAGATTGTCAGCCTGTGTGTCAGTAGCACCTTTAAAGCTAGAATCGGGAGAAATTTGCAGAACCTGGTAGAAAAATGATCTAGAATTATTAAGTGCATTGAACTGCCAGTGAATGAGGCAAATGGGGACTTGAACATTGAGGATACCTCAAAGTTCTCACAGAAGCAGGAGAATTTCAATACAATGCAATAAAAGTATATACATAGATTGGATAGGCTTCTGAGGGGGGCAAAAAATTATGTATGAATTGGCTATAGGTTTTTTCTACTATTACTTCTTAGATGTCTTTCCGGACATATTAAGGTTGATTTTCAAACTCAGAAACATAAATAAGGTGTGACTGCCTAATTAAAAAGCACCATGCTAAAAAAAAAAGGAAAAAATGCAAGTCCGAACATTAACACAACCAACTTACTTTCTTTGTCAATTTCATCTAAGGAATACACTGATTGTTTTATTTAAAATATATACCACATACATGACATTTAACATAATATTTTACATGTGTGCATATGCAAACCTTTGGATTTGGGGGCATGCAAAATATGCATAAGCAGATATGATTAGCAAATGGAATGAGTTTTATCTTCAGATATATTTTTTGTCATACCTGTTAGGCACTCTTGAGTTAGTGCCTATTCTATTTCCCTTACGTATTTGCTTATTCTTTCTTCCTTAAGTATATGCTTCTAGTTTCCCCAACAGCCTCTCTAGCCTCTCTTTTATAAGGAGAGCTCAGGTTTCTCTAATAGTACATGTTAAAAAACATAGCATCTAGTTGCAACATTTAAAGTGGCTCAAGAAGCCTTGGTTTATGTGAAAACTCCTCCTCATAGTAAGAAGGAAAAGCCATCAAAAAGAACCCCTATGGGTAGACATCTACTAAGTTTTCCCAAAGAACTAAGGAGTTACAAGAACCATATATATACACAATCACAACCTCTCAAATTCTCACTCACAATAGGTCAAAGTAAACCATATAATTGGATCTTCACAAGATCCATTAATCCAACAATCAAACATGTAACTCTTTAGTGTACAGGTATGACAAAATGCACCATTCATCCTTGAGTATAAGAAGTGTACTCATTTATTACAAATGCACCATTCATCCCATTTCCAAGTATGTCTTTATGGCCATTTCGTCCCTTGAGTATAAGAAGTTTGCCATGACACTCTTTAGTGTACAGGTACCTACTTTGCATCAATATGCTCTTCTTGATCGAAAGTGACAACAAGCCATGAAGGATGAGATGTCTGCCTTTATCTCTTGCTGTACCTAGGATCTTATAGAACTCCCTCCACGAGCCACTATGGCTGGTTGCAAGTAAGTATTTGCTGTCAAGTACAATCCAGATGGTAGATGGTACTATTACCAGATATAGGATCCGCCTAGTTGCCAAAGACTTTACACAGACATATGGGGTTGACTTCTTTGATACCTTTTCCCCAATGGCACACCTACAACTGTCCGGATCCTTATCTCTATGGTGATCAATAAATAGTCTATATGCAGCAATCGTCAAGTTATAAGTCTTAGGTGTTCCAAGGTTTGTCGGCGTAAGGTGATTTATGGCCTAATGGCAAACCCCGAGGCATGGTTCCAGAAGTTGTTAGAAGCTGTTGAGACACTAGGATTTCGTAGATCCTTGTAAGATCATTCTCTGTTTATACAAAAGACCACACGAGAACTGATGGCCATGTGAGTGTATGTTGATGGCATCATGATTCATTCTTACAAGTGATGACGAGCAAGGCATTGTTGACCTAAAGTGTCTTGTAGAAAATTTTTTTATCAAAGATTTAGGACCACTTCGTTATTTTCTTGGGATAGAAGTTGCTCGCAACAAGCGAGGCCTTGTTCTATCTCAGAGGAAGTATGCCATTGATTTGCTCCAAGATATGAGCATGCTAGGGGCCAAGTTAGCAAATATTCTCATGGATCCGAAAGCACACTTGTATGATGAGTAGTCCGAGTCAGTTCACACCCATCAGTATAGAAGCCTGGTTGGGAAGCTCCTCTATTTGACGATCACATGGCTTGATATTTCTTTAGCAATCGGAAAGCCGAGTAAAAAATTTATGAATAGGCCCACCAAGCAACATAAGGATGCTACTATGATAGTACTAAGGTACCTGACAAAGTCTTAGGGGAAGGAGATTATGTTTACAGAAGGCACCTCCTTAAATATTGTTGCATACATAGATGTAGACTATACATGTTACATTACCAACAGAAAGTTCACTATAGGTTTTTGTACTTATGTGGCTGAGAACTTAGTAACATGGAAGAGTAAAAAGCAGGTTGTCTCTAGATCTAGTGCAAAGTCTAAACATAGGGTAATGGCCCAAACAGTTACTGAGATGATGTGGATACGATCACTTCTGTCAGATTTGCATATCAGTGTTGAGTCTTTGATGGAGATGAGGTGAGATGCAAAGTAACCACTTATCTAGTGAATAATCCTATGTTTCACGTGAGGACCAAGCACATAGAGGTTGACTATCACTATACTTGTGACTTGATCCAACCAATGTTTATTCGTACGACTCAAGTGGCTTCCGAGGACTAGGCTACTGACAATTTCATCAAGGCACTTCCACGGACCCTCTTCGAGAGATGTTCCAAGTTGAGCATGATTAGTACTTATGCTCCAGCTTGAAAGGGAGTATTGAGTGTTGTGTAATAAGTGTCATATTTTATGCTTTCTTTATCCTCTATGGACTTTTCTATGCTTTACCCACCTCTTGTTAGGATGTAGGGTTTGGTAATAAATATGTTCATTTCTTTTAACAATATATTTTTATATTGGTTGCAATATTAAGGTATTTTTGGATCAGGAAAGGCTTTAATTTTTTCTTTTCTTATGTACTGGTAGGATTTTTTCCCACCCACAATTATGCAATCCCTTTGCCCTATAAACACAAAAAATCCAAAAAAAAAAACATAGGAAAATCTATTTGCAAGAAAGAGAAGATTATCTTTTTTGAGTATATATCCTTGATATAGATCTCTTCAAGAAGTCTCTCCTCTCTATCCCTTGGACCTCCCCACCCACATCATCTACACAACTCTCTTTTGTACTCATCCCCTATTACAATTTTCCTACCACATTTCCTCCTCTTCTCCTAGCTTTTCTCTCATCTCTTACTCATCAACACCTCTCTCTCGTCTCTCATTCCCAAACTCTCTCCTCATATCCTTGCCTCCATTCAAAGCCATGAATCCTCTATGCTCCATGGTCCCAATGATTTAAATGCCGTCGACAAGGCCATTTCTGGAAGGGCGTCGTGCCGACATGAAAATATTGTCGATTTACAGGTGTGCCGCCGGCATGCCGATGAATTTCACCGGCATGTAGACGATATCGCTGACAAGCCGATCGACGCTGCGAGCGGTTTGAAATGCAGGTGCTGGAGATTCGGAGGGGCTGAAATCTGAAATAGGGGGCTTAGTCAAGGGCTGAAATTTGAAAATTGGGGGACTGTCACACACACAAACAGAGCGGTTTAAATGCAGGAGTGGGAGATTCGAAACTGGGAATGTGGGGGGGGCTGAAATGGCACACACTCGATGATTAACTCAACTAGAGACACTCAAGCTTTCCAAGTAGACACACACACTTCATTTTAAGTGTTTATGTGATTTTCCATTTAATTTTGAGTATTTATGTGATTTTTTATTTCATTTTGAGTATTTATGTGATTTTCTGTCGGCATGTTATCGGTATGCCCTTGGCATTTCCATCGGCATGCCCATCGAAAAACGGGCATTTCCACAGCATGCCTTCGGCATACCCACGAAATGTACACTTAAAATTTCGTCGGCACAACGTCGAAATCAACATTTCGAACCTTGCATGGTCCTCTTACGCCTTCAATACCTAATTATTAATCCTACATTCCTCTTCTCCCAAGCATTCTTAATCCTATATTCCTCCTCTATCAAGCTCTTTCCTATAATGAAAACCCTCGCCAATCTCCAACATCAAAACTTGCTCTCATAAAAAATAATAATATAACAAAGTACATTTCAATATATATATTTAACAAAATAAGAAAATAAAACTTCCTCTTTCATCTTCACAAGCATCATCATTCATCACCATCAAAATCAACCATTCATCAGCAGTAGCCATTGACACCTGTTCTCCCTCCATCCCTGCCCTATAGTTTAGGACTGTCTCTTGTTTTCTCATCCTGTAAACGTTCAACCAAAATATATGCTACCATATATATAAACAAAAACGGTCCTTGACGGACAAGAGCACATACGTGGCTCAAATGCCTTTTATTTCCAGACTTCGCAGAGATAAAAAGAAAGCTGGAGGAGGAGAAGAGATGTTTTATCTTTTATTTTGGAAAAATGACAACTATATGTAGCCCAGTTTCACCTCCCTTCAATCACATTATAATAAACTTCTACATTAATACAGAAAGGCATCACAGACAAGTACAAGATCCTCCTATATGCACCTGAGTGATATTTGATATTTCCCATGTGAGACACAATCATGAAAAGCAAACCCAAGTTATATGTAGTAGGTCTCATAAAAAGAGTTGGAGATAGTAGGTCACAAAAAATATCCTTTCTTGGTGGTGATACATAAGTCAGTAAAATAGAAAGGGATGATTATATTAGAAAGTACCTTCTCAACTTGATTAAAGGTGTGGTCCATCTGCTTTCTTTTGGTAAGAACTAACCCATTCCGATCAGCCATGCCATCTTTACTTTTCTTAGAATTTTCTCTATTCTTTTCCCTATATATATTCTGGTTGTCAATGGTGCTAGAAGTACGACCACTATGACTGTGAGTTCTCCCATGTCTATAGTGTTTCTCTTGTCTGCTGGCCCGAGTCTCACTTGTGTGTTTCTTGTGACGACCCTTGTGTTGTGACCTAGCATCTTCCTCAAGCCGATCTCCCCTCCTTAATTGCTCATGTCTCCTCCCATCTTTAAATACAGTGCCACTCACTAAGCCCTTGCAGTTATCCTTCCCATGGTATGACTTGTCTTCCAAAACTCGACTTGTCTTTAGAGAAATTCCTCTCCCTCTATCCCTCTGTGCACATATATCTTCCCACTCTCTCTGATTCAGAATCCCATCTTTATGCCTCACTGAATCATAACTACCAGTCCTCCCTCTGGCTCTGGCAACATCCCCTTTACTCCTGTGGTCTGCGGTTTCATTACTTCCCAGTTCTCTGTCATAAGCATGCAAAACTTCCTTAACGCCTGCTCTCTTACCATGTCCATCTTCTTTTCTTCTTCTATAATAATCATTGACAATTTCAGGTGATGCCAAAATGTCTTCCCTCTCCTCTTGTCTTAGCATTCCATCTTTATCATGTTGGCTTCTCCAACCACTGCTATCAGTGCCTTCTCTTCCTTTCCTCTCACCAACCCTTCTTTTATGTCTAGATTCGATTTCTTCATCATGCTTTCTCCTGCACTCTTTGCCACTTTGCGTTAAGCTGTGAATGTCATCATCTTTTTTGTGCCGACCACCAGTAACAAAGGCACCTTCGTCCTTCAGTCTCACATAATCCTCTGTATTTTTAGCATGACGTACAGCTGTAGCATTTACATCCTTTTGTGGATGAGAATGGAATAAATCCTCTCTTCCTTTTAAAGAGACATGGCTTCGATTGATTCCCTGCCGAGATCTTTGCTCAAAATCATCTTTCTGCCTGCCAGTATGGCCACCATCAGTGTAATGCCTTCTTGAACCACCTGAACGTCTACATATAGCACCTTGTGTTACTTCGTCTTCAACAGCTTCACCCAACCTCAAATAACCCTTTCCACTCCCTGATTTTTCTCTACTATTCTCATTGTCAATTGTTCTTTGATCACCAGCTTCGATGCTATTTGGGACAGCCTTTTGTTCAACATAAGAATCTAACTTCTGTTTCTTGTCCGAGTAAGACGAGTCATTTTCATAACAGGTATCACCAGAAACATGAAGATCAGAAGCTAGATCCTCACCATCAGCTTTCCCATTATCTTGCTCCTCATCTCTAGGCTCAAGAGTAAGCTCTCTTGTAATTTTGCCTGAAACAGCTGGTGACCCTTCACGATGCCTTTCTTCCCCAATGATAGTATCCTGTAACTTTTCCTTCTCACTAACATTTTGGATGGGAATGGCCCCTTTTAACTCAGAAATCGGCACTTCCATCATACCTCTGAATTAGCAAGGGAAAAATCTCAGTGTGAATCAGATGGAGTAAATAAAATGGCACTAAATGAAAAAGGATGTAACAGAAATAGCATGAACAGGAAGAGGGAAAAAAATCAACCACCACATCTTAAAGAACACTAATATCGTATGATGATGGATCCTTTCAAAAAATAATATCGTATGATGAAGTTCACAGAAAGAGGCTCAGGACAACTGAAAATATGACATGTACTTTAAATAAGATATCAAACTATTTCAAGTGAGAGAGGAAGTCCAAAAAGAGTTACATGAGTGATGGCTCCTCACAGAGGAATAAATTCAGAACATCAAAGTAACAGAACAAGCAAGATGGACAGCAAAAAATAGCATAAGAATCAGACATTCACATCAATATCCACAGAAACAAGCTCCATTACTCAGGTTCATTGCAACAAACTTGGTAGAATTCTTCCATTGATGGTAAGAAAAACCAAATTTAATTGCATTTGGTATTCAAAGATTTTATTACATATTTATGGATGTAGCATGCATTCCGCCCTAACAGGACAATTGGCAACAGTCAAACAGATAACAGACCACCCTCAACCACCACCCTGCAAAATGATGAAACAAGAAACCGTGCAGAAATGCAACTTTTTACTTTTTGTCAGGATCTGAGATGCATAAAGAAAAGAATGCTCCATCTTATTAGAAGCTAATCCTCTTTCCTCTGAGGGTTAGTGGGAAGATTACATGGTGCCTCAAGAAATACAAAAGATAAAGCAATAAACACCGGCAATAACTATGCCTTTTTCTATAATAAGGTTGGTTACACAGATTATTTGCTGCCATCCAGATTTCCTGTAATTTGACGACATAATCTAAAAAAACTAAGATCATGCATGATAATTCCCTTTCAACGTTCTTCGGTCTTTTTTGAGAAGGGTAAATATTGCAAGCATGGGATTTGCCTCCATGACCACTAGATGCCAATGAAGAGACTTTACCATTCTATCAACCCTTTTTCTGAAAAAAGAAACAGAACGGAAATCTCCATTCTTCCCCTACCCCTTTTGTCAAGTTCAACATATGATTTCTTACACCTTCGGAGTTGGGACTGAAGCATCAAAAGATCTTCTCTAGAGATCTCTGAATCATCTCGAACGAATCTCTCATTTCATCCTCAAATGATGCCTCGCCAAACTATTTTTCTAGTGATCTCTTTTTGGACCCAGCCCTTCCTAGTATGGCCACACATCCACCTTGACGTCTTCATTCTGCCGCAGATATCTTTTCACATGCCTACAATCGATAGCCAAGAATTAGATCTATGTAGCATGCCTCATAAGTCCTGCAACACAATAATACTTGTTCCTATCTTTCAAAAAGATTCTTCTTTTACATAGAACACCTAAAGTTCCTCTCTACTTCAATCAGCCTGCATTGATTCTGAATATGACATCCTGTTAACTACCCCATCTTATTGAAAAATCCAAGTATTTGAACACCAGTTTCTTAGAATGGAATATGCTGTCTCCTAATTTTCACCTCTGACCTATCTATATCTTCTCCAACACTGAACTTGCATTCCATGTAAAAATTAAAGTAAACTAAAAAAAAAATACGAAAGAAAAGGGAATCACTCCGAAGCCTCTGCACAGATAGTCTGGACTCTGGACACGAAAAGGCAATTGCAACCCATGGCTCTTGAGAAAGAAAAACATGCACACAAAGGAGGGCATACAATGAGTAATCACCATGCAAAGAACTTGAAGTGAAAGGACGAATGTTAGTCCCTTCAATCTTTTATTATTTATTGCAATTTGAACTTGATTGTATTTCTTTATTTCTTTGAGTACTCTTGTAATTTTTTCACCTCCATATCTTAAGAGGTAGGGGTATGGAATAAGACAACTTGATACATTTTTTCTAATTTGGTATTAGAGCAGCTATCCTAGTTCAATACCTGTACCCTCCTTAATTCCCATACCCCCTTCTTCTCCACCAAAAACAAACCCTAACCCTAATGACGTTCCTGGGGAGGTAGCCACCACTGCCGCCAACCTTCCTTGGCCAATCGGTGGGCCACTGAACCTCCTTCCCCCTTGCTCTCCCCGCACGCTTTGCATCAGCCGCAAGCGAGGCAACCACCTCCACCTTACCCCAAGGCACATAGCTAGGGATGTTAATTTGGTACTTTCCAATGGAGAACCGACCCGATCCAACTCGATTTGGATGGGTAAAACCCGCTCCATTTAATATTTAGGCAAGTTTAGGTTTTTGGATGCAAACTCGATCGGATTTGGGTTTGGGTATGGGGAAAGGTACCCCCAAACACGTATATCCGATATAAATATATTAGATATGTAAGACTCGAAAAAATTAATTCTAAACATTCTAAGACTCCAAGACTTCCAACTTCCCACAATGGGCTGCTCATGTGACCATGAGGTATAAAAGTGGTCACGAACTCACTTTTCTCGGACTTTTAATTCTCCAAATTCCATCTCAAGCAACACTACAGCATGACATTTCCTGTACTCTCCTTTCTCCTTTGGACTGTCCAAATTCCATATCAAGTCTCAACATTAGGACTCGCTCTCCTCTCCATGTCATTAACTTCACCACCACTAGAATGTAGTGTGACTCCAAATTCCATTTTAACGTCGGGACAAGACTCCTCTCTCTCATGTGATTTTTTGTTCTAAACCATGAAATATGTTTAGAATATTGGTATTTTCTTTTTTCATTATAATATTTTTGTTTGTTTTACATATCCTCATGGTTATGTTCAAAAATTGTTGATAGTAGAATATGCATTTTTTCTAGGGGTGTACATGGGTCGGGTTCAACCCAAACCCAACCCAACTCAACCCAACCCGATTGGCTTGAGTTGGGTTGGGTTGAGCGTTATAATGGGTTGGGTTCCACATTTATAACTTTATATATACATGTATATATATTTTATGTATATAATATAATACATACACATATATATAATTATATGTATATAATATATAAGGGGAACTCTCCCCCTATCACAACCTAATCTTTTTCAAATTCCCACTCAATCCCTCCCAAATTGCCAAATTTCAATCGTAGCCTCTCATCAACTCATCTCTCTTGCGATCCCACCTCCCAAATTCCCCCCAACCCTAACTCTAAGCACTCACACCTCTACCAATTCCAGGCTATTTTGTGTCGATTATTGGTATGCACTTGAGCTTTTATATGTATCTACCAAATTTATTGTCAGGTATCACTTTACCTTTTCTTGTTAAACTTATATCATATCTTTGTTTTTTTTGTTTGAAGTTTCTTTTTTGTTTTTACCTATTTTATTCACTTTTTTATAAGATAAAAATTGTTTATGAGTTTAAAATTTTTTGTTATTAAGTATAAAAGACATAAGAAATATGTAGGAGATAAACATAAGCTTTAATTAGTCAATAACCCACTCAACTCGACCCAACCCGACTCAATTTTTATGAATTGGGTTAGGTTCAGTAGTGTAATGGGTTGGGTTGGGTTTTGATTAAGTCCCAAGTTGACCCACCCGACCTGTGTACACTTTTAATTTTTTCCTTATGGTATTTTAAAATGATGGTGCGATATATGGACCAACATGTTAATGGGTATCCATTAATTTAATGGATATGGGATGGATTTGTAAATGGGAATGGATTTGGTAAAATAAAATTCAACTCAAACCCGACCCGTTGACATCCCTACATGCAGCACTACTCGTAGGTGAGGTAGTCATCACTACCACACCCCAAGGTGCGCAACATAGCACCTTATGCCACATCGCATGCAGTGCAGCAAAGCCCTCCACACTACGCGTTGTACTCAGCGCAGCGCTACGTGCAATACTAGGAGTGGTGCCTCACTTGTGCACGTAGCATTGCTCGCAAACAAGTGTTGCTCATCCTAGTGTCTTAAGTGTGTTTTTGTCTATTTGTTGGTTGTGATCTAGCTGGAGAAGACATGGCTTCCGAGAGTTCCTCAGATGTGACATCGGAGCAAGCGGTGGAAATTGGGGCTTAAAAAAACCTCTTCTTTGGTCCGATAGTAAAGTTTGACGAAACCAATTATGTCCAATTATTAGAGACCTTCCTGATGACGGTGGAGGGCCATGATAAGGAGCGTGCTTTACTCCAACCAGAGCCAATGGAGAAGTCCAGGAAGAATGCCTCCTGGAAGAAAGATAATGTCACGGTCCATGCTTGGATCATGAATTCCGTCATCCCTAGGATTGTGGATGAAATTATGTGCTATCGCACTACGAAGGAGATGTGTGATAGTATGAGGGACACCTACTCCTACAAGAAGAATTCAAGTAGGGACTTCTAGATCTACAGCGAGTTTTCTTAGATTCGTCAGGAGGGTCGCACATTGTCCCAATACTACTCGACCTTGAAGGGTCTCCTGTAGAAGTACAATGCGTGTTGACCTGTGTGCATGTGTAACTCTCAGAGGGGTTATTGCAAGGAGGCAACAATCCTACAGTTTCTAGTTGGCCTTGGACCAGATTACATAGTAGCCTGATCACATCTTCTCATTCTCTAAGAGCTTCTCACCTTGGAGGAAGTATACAATAAGATGAGCAAGATCTTTGTTACCCTCACTATTATTGAGCCTACAGGGCAAACTTTGGTCCTTAATGCTACTCAGAGTCATGGTCGGGGCGTTTCAGCTACACAAGGCAGAGGTCGGGGTCGTGGGTCCACTGGGAGAGGACGTCTAACTTGCACATACTGTTGGAAGCCAGGGCACATGGAGAATAATTGTTGGACCAAGCATGGCCATCCTCCTAGAGCCAATCAGGTTGTTATTAGTACAAAGTAGCCAACCGATATTGTCGTTGCGCCAAAGGCTGACTATGATGAACTACTTTAGCGCCTCACACAATTGTCACAGGAGGCCTCATCTACATCAGAGACTGCAGCTTTCACCTCTTCGTTAGGTATAGAGTTTGCCTTCTCTACTTCCACTAATGATCAATGTGATACAAACTAGTTGGTTGATACTATAGCTTTACAACAACTCAATGGTAATCAAAGATGCTTTCGCTATCTTAGATCCTCTGTAAGTAGCAAATAGGTGGCACTCATTGATTGTTGGACAGGGGGAGATCTCAGTTACCCCCAATATGCAATTGACAAATGTTCTTCTTGTGACAGATTTTCCTAGTGGTTTGTTATTTGTCAGTAGAATAACCAAGGAGTTGAATTGTCAAACTATATTTGACTCCACTACCTGTACTTTTCAAGATATCCTAATGAGGAGGACGATTGGTGGCAGTCGTGAGGAGGGGGGAGTCTACCGCCTGATCTAGTTACCCTTTACTACAGCTTCCCATTGGGGTGTCACTTTTTCGATTGCGTCTCCTTTCCAGTGACACCATCACCTTGGCCATCTTTCACTAGACAAGCTTCATCGTGTTATACCACAGATTTCTCTGTATGCTGTTATTTCTTATGATGCCTGTTAACTGGACAAGCATTACCGTAGTACCTATCTTGTTAGCTAAAGTTTGGAGTCTACTAAGATGTTCCAACTGGTTCATACTGATGTGTACGGCCCTAACCATATTTCTGATCGACTGGATCATCGTTATTATTTAATTCTTGTTGACAATTTTTCCCATCTATCATGGTTGTTTCTGCTAAAAAATAAGTCCGATTTTAGCACTATTTTGGAACAATTCATTTTGAAAATAAAGAACCAGTTTGCTACTTGTGTTAAAGCATCCATTCTACTAATACTCTTGGGTTTTGTACCTAGAAATTACATGTTTTTTTATAAATCCCATGGTATTATTCATCAGTCCACCTATCCTAATACGTCCAAATAGAATGAGATTGCTTAAAGGAAGCACAAGCATATCCTTGATGTAGCACGCACCTTACTAATCCACAACAGCGTTCTCTCTTTATTGGGGAGATGTTTTCATAGTGTATTACTTGATCAATAGAATGCCTTCTACGCTTCATGAGTAGATTCCCTTGTAGATTCTTTATCCAGAGGGTAATATGTTTCATGTTCCACCGAGGGTGTTTGATTATGTTGCTTTTGTCCACATTACCACTCCTGGTAGGGATAAGCTTACTCCTAAGGCCATTGTGTATTTTTAGGATATTACTCAGAAGGAATATCAGTGTTATAACCCCCTCACTCATAGACACTGTATGAGTGCAAATGTCACTTTCCACAAGTTTATCCCACACTTTTCTACTGCTAAGAGGAATCTCTCGAGGCTGTTGAGGTGCCTATACATATTCCTCCTAAGCCCCTGGAGGCTATCCCGATCACTAAACCACCACTATCTGAGCCACTACCCTTTACACTTGTTAGGTTTCGGGAGCTTGCCATCACAAGCTTCGACCCCCCCACTCTGTGCAAACTCCGCCTCAAGTGAGCACAAGTGACTTACAAACTAATAAAAGTGTGCCTAGTGATGATGCAGGTCTTATACAGGGAGACATTGATGTGCCTCACTCTCATCCTAAGGAGACAAAGGTAGTCCGTAAGATTGTACTAGTTTCTGACGATCTAGATCTCTCTATTGCAGTTCGCAAAACCCTACGGAGTTATGCCAGATGCCCTATTTCTCATGTCGTGTCAACTTTTCTAGGAGGGGCATACAAGTTTTGTCACGATCTTTCCACCATGCAGACTCCTACATCTCACTAGCAAGCTATCCTTGATTCGAAGTGGCGCTAGGCCATGGAAAATGAGATGGTTGCACTATGTTCTCGTGACACGTGGAAACTTACTGACTTACCTCCAAGAGCATCAGTTGTGGGATGTCGATGGGTCTTTACCATCAAGTATCGCCTCAACGGAGCCAGAGGCAGTCTGTGAGATTGTACCAGTTCCTGATGATCTAGATCTCTCTATTGCAATTTGCAAGACCCCACAGAGTCGTTCCAGATACCCTATTTCTCATGTCGTGTCAACAACTTTTCATAAAGGGGCATACAAGTTGTCACAATCTTTCCACTACGCAGATTCCTACATCTCACCAACAAGCTATCCTTGATCCGAAGTGGCGCCAGGCCATGGAAAATGAGATGGTTGCACACTCGCACTATGTTCTCATGACACGTGAAAACTTGCTGACTTACCTCCAGGAGCATCAGTTGTGGGGTGTCGATGGATCTTTACTGTCAAGTATCGCCCCAATGAGACGATAGCAAGATACAAAGCCCATCTCATAGCCAAGGGATTCACGTAAACCTACAGCATGGACTTCTTTGACATGTTCTCTCTAATGGCGCACCTTTCTATCGTGCACATTCTAATCACTATAGCTGTGCAACGAGACCAGCCCCTTCATCAGCTTGATGTGAAGATCGCTTTCCTATATGGTGACTTGTAAGAAGGTGTACATGCAACAACCCCTAAGATATAAGATTCAAGGGTAGTGCCCCAAGGTGTGTCTCTTGCAAAAGACGACTTATGATCTGAAACAAATCCCCAGAGCCTGATTTTAAAAGTTGTCTGTGGTTGTTGAGACACTGGGTTTCCGTAAGTTGTCATCTCACTCCTTGTTTATCAAAAGGACTACATAAGATGCGGTAGCATTACTTGTTTATGTTGATGATATTATTCTTTCAAGGCGTGGTGGCCTTAGAAAATTTTGTTTCTAGCATTTCTTCTCCGATGCATTTCTAGGAAACTTATTTGTAATTTAGTTGTACTTATACTTTGTTCCCCGTTTAATTAAAATTTGGGTGGTTATCAATCGGATAATCACCCTTTCTCTTTTCAAAAAAATTCTTACAGGGGATGATGAACCTGGCATTACTGAGGTCAAGAAGAGCCTTGCAAGCAACTTTGTTATAAAAGACCTTGGACCTCTCAGATACTTCCTTGGGATAGAAGCAGCACGGAGTAAGGAGTCATACTCTCCCAAAGGAAATATGCACTTAAACTTGTTGCAAGAGATTGGCATGCTTGAGGCAAAGCCAATTAGTATTCCTATGGATCCCAAAGCACGTTTATATGATGAGGAGGCAGAGGCAATGGAGAGTCAACAATATAAAGGACTGGTGGGTAAGCTCCTATATTTGACAATTACGAGACTGGACATTTCCCTTGCTGTTGGGAAATTGAGCCAATTCATGAATAAGCCTACTACGCAACATTGGGATGCTACAATGATGGTGCTAAGATACTTGAAGAGGACGCCGAGAAAAGGGGTTCTATTCACCAAGGGAACCCTTACGAGTGTTGTGTCCTATACAAATGCAAATTATGCAGAATGTCTGACAGGTAATCTACCACTGACTTTTGTACCCATGTAGTAGGGAACTAGGTGATATGGAAGAACAAGAAATAGGTCATTGTATCTAGGTCATGTGTAGCGTCCGAGTATAGGGCTTTGTCACACGCAACTACTGAGATGATTTGGGTGAAATTCCTTCTAGCAGATTTACATGTGTTCGTTGACACCACTATGGAGATGAGATATGAAAATAAGGTTGCCACATATATTGCCAACAATCCTATGTTTCATGAAAGGACTAAGCACGTGGATGTAGATAGTCACTAGTCTTTATAGGTTGTTTAACCACAACTCAGAGCGAACACATGCCTTTTTCACAACATTTTCAACCCACGCCCTCTCCCGTCCAAAGGTGAAGTCATTACGCTACAACCAAATCGACCACAACGCCACCACAACCTTCACCCAACCTACCGTATCCGTGTGCACTAGGGAATGGAAAGAATCCCACCAAGAAACAAGGGAAGACAACTACCAGTTGTACGCCACATCTCACCCAACCATCCATAGACAAGTTACATTGGAAGAAAAGGTGTTGAATATCTTACGTTGCCTCCCTATAGAAGACATAATCCAAAACATCATCACCAGCCCATCTAGAACGGAAAGCTTTCATTACTAGCTCTTCTCTCCTGAATAACCATAAGAAAATTTTAACCTTTAAGGGAATAGGTAGCTTCCAAACTAAAGAGCTATCCTCCCAAACCAGAGATGTTGTCCCCATCTCCTACATCAATTTATTATATGCCTTAGCCACGGAGAAAATACAATCATTCCATTTGAAAACCTCGAAAGGCTTATCACCAATAGAAACCCATGAAGCAATTGTAACAACTCCTGCAACTCTTCCATGGATGCATTAGATAGACCCGATTGCAAGACTAGTGACCAAGATCAAGATGCACTATCCCACTCATTCGAAACAAGAGCATCTTTATCCCAAGCCAATCCAAAGAGGTGAGGAAACAAAGGCTGGAAACTTCCATTTACCATACAGTTATCCTTCCAAAATATGAAGGAACATCTACTACCAAGCCTCGGCCTAAAGAGATTAGAAGAAATGCCACATGCAATGAAAGGTTGTACTGAAGCCCAAAAAGCCGATGATCTCACTGAACGGAAACGCCTCAAAGCAGCATCAACAAGGGGCCCATACAAATCTCTCAACAGCTTATCCAAGAGCCCATTTCCTGTCAAAAATCTCACCACCAACTTCATAAGAAGCGTGACATTAAACTCATCCAGCTGCTTTATACCTAATCCACCTTTCTTGGTCTACAGACCTCCCTCGAAGGAACCAACTACAAGAAGCGGCCTTAATAAGTGACCTTGATGATCAAGCCCCTTCCAAAAGAGTCTTTTATGTGCCACCTCCAGCTTTGTCAAGATTTTCTTTGGAGGTCTACGTGAAGAGAGATAGAAGATAGGAATTGCCGATAACACTACCTTAACTAGAACAAGTCACCGCATTTGGAGAGGAGTTTACCACTCCAACCATTCAGTCTCCTAGATATTTTGTCCTACACAAGCCTCCAATCTGCCATAACCAAACGGTTCCCCTTCAGGAGTAATCCTAAGTACGTAATTGGCAACCTAACCGTAGGTGTGTCAACGATATCAGAGATGTCCTCATCGCTCCTATCCAAATGGAACTGAATGAAGGCCAACTTTCGTCCATTGACCAAAAGACCATAAATCTCACCAAATTAGTCTAACCAACTCTGTAACATGCTCAGCTTAACAGACTCCACCCTGTATAAAAAAATTGCCATATGCATACTATAAAAGCAAAGTGAGCAATGAGCCATCACTGGGTAGTGTAAAACCAGTGAAAAGCCTCTCCCTACAACCCCTGCAGGCGAGGAAAGACAGGGTGTCAATCGCCACATTGAAAAGCATGGTTGCGAAAGGACACCCCTGCCTAACCCCTTTCTTAACCCCATTCTGTGGTTGCATCCAAGATCTAGAGGACTTTCCATTAATAAGCACCGAAAAAGATGTTGTGCCATATCGCCTCATGAGTCTCACCTAATCCTCCGAAAATCCTCTCCTCAAAATCTCCCAAAAATAGGTCCAAGAGATAAGAGTCGTTGGCTTTCGAGAAATCCACCTTCTACATGAAAGAAGGTAGAGTAGGCCAGTTCCAAACTGCCACCATCTCCTTTGCCAACACAACAGAACCCATGATGGATCCCCTAGAGATAAAGCAGATTGCACAGGGGACATCAACAAAGGCAGCATAGATCGTAGACGATTTGCAAAAGTTTTGGCAATAATCAAATAGATTGCATTTGACAATGCAATAGGCCAAAAATTATCAATAGACTCCACCCTGCCCTCTTAGGAAGTACGAAAGGAAAGAACTAATTCAGCCACTCAAAACCACGATTTTCTTGAAAAACTTCCCTTACCACAACCAAAACATCCTCCCCTACCACATCTAAAAACTCCTTGAAGAACAAGATTGGCAAACCATTCGGTCCAAGCGAGTTTTCCGCCTTGAAACCACGTACTACCTCCAAGACCTCCTCATTATAAACAGGTCTAAGCAAATTCATCTTTGATGCATCATCCAATCTGCCCAACTCTGAGGAACCCTAGCCTCCAACTACCCTGCGACTATCTCCTGGTAAAAGTAATGATAATGATCAACAAATGCCATACAAATCTACAGCTTTTGAGAGAGAGATGCATCACCAACACGAATCGATGTGATCAAGTTCATCATCCTCCTGGAACTGGCAGACAAGTGAAAAAATTTCGTATTAGAGTTGCCTTCCTTAAGCCACAATTGCTTGGATTTCTGCCTCCAGTCAATCTCTCTCTTGCGGTCCTCTTCTTTGATCTTGTCTTGCACTATAAACCTCTCCCTCCTCGCTTCTACATCAAACTCTCCCAACTCATCCCTTCTATTCAACTCCACCAAAGCCCCCAACGCTTTACATCTTGCACTATCAAGCCTCCTTGTCACCATCTTCCTGAACTCTATCATTGCCTATCTAACCACCTTGATTCATTCTACCATCGTACGCACTGCAGAACTAGAAACGGGAACCCCTACCACTTCTTCACTAAATCTTGGAAATCTGACTCCAGAAGCCAAGACTTCTGGAACTTGAAATAGGTCGCATACAGGGCCTCCTCTCCACTATTCCAAAGCAGAGTGTGGTTTAAAAAATGTCTCACCAGTGCTGAAACAAAAGCACCATGGAAAGACTACCAAAGAAACATTGCAGAAAAACCTCTCAATGCACGACATCTGGCCCAATCCATTTCTCTAGGTAAAATGTGTACAAGAAGATTCATCAAGCACAGATCATCAACCACCTCACGACTCCACCAATGAGGAGTCCAACCTCCCATCAGGTTGATCCTCTACAGATAATGTAGCATTGAAATCTCCTCTGACCAACTAAAGACCACCATCAACCTTGACTATCACCTGCCTCAGCTCTTCCCAAAAGCCCCCCCTTAAAGAAGCGTCACAGGACCCATAAACCGCCAAAAAGCAAAACTGATGCCGTTTGACCTGCGTGAGTAAATACTAGTGACAACATGAGAGCCCACTAATGAGTCTTCAAGCGGAACAAATCCTCATTCCAAATAAGCCAATACCTGCCAGACCACCCCAATGCATCAATCGACTGGAAAGCAAATAGAGACCCACTCCCAACAATATCTTTAACTATCCTATCCAAAATCTCAATGTGAGTCTCTTGCAACAATGCCAAATCCACTCACCACTCGGCCAAGTATCTTCTCAAATCTGACCTCCGCGTTGGATCACGAAGTCCCCTCACATTCCAAGATAGGACTTTAACCATGAGACACCATCCTTCCCCCATTGACACGAGCACAAGAGACCTTCATATTTAAATATTTAGCTACCCTGAACTCCACATCATCCTCACTGCCTTCTTGTCCCTCACAAATTTCCTCTTATAGAAGGAGAGATACATCAGGCCACTTTTCATGCACAAAGACCTATGAGGACCCAAACTCCTGGAATCAGAGATTGCATGTCTGCCCCCCCCTTATACCTCCAACTACCTTCGAAGAAGTACAGACCTTAATAGGCAACTACCGTCCAATATCTGACCCACTACCCACAGAACTGTGATCGACATCAAGACACTGTTTCCCTGCTACCACAGCAGCAGAATCAACAGAGACAGCATTATTCCCAGTTGCCACAGTGACAACCACCTCCTTAAACACAGCATCAGGATCAACCACAAACCAAGTTGCGGCAGGGATCAGCAACCACACTGTTGCCATGCCCCAAAATGCCTCCAGACTGTACGCTGCCAGCAACATGCACTGCCGCATCATCAGTAGCCCGCACGACCCCCAGCAACACTCCTAGACAAAGAGCTGCCATCGCTCCTGCAAATAGAAGAGAAAAGAGGGACAGCAGGGCTGGAAGGTGAAAAAAGATCCAGGTTATTGGGTCCAAACAAAACCAGATCTGTAAAAGGTCCAAATGGGTAGTCACCAACTCCAGATCCATTTTCTGATCTGGAGGCATCCTGTTTAGTGCCAAAAATATTGCCGTAGGGCCCATAATAATTCCACGCACCACATCAGCATGTCGTAAATTCTCCATCGTAAAGCTACTGCACGTAGAATCTTCCAGCACAGCCAGAATTGGAACTCCAGCCTGTACTGGCTGTAACTGGTCCTTGAAAATAGGAAAGCCCTTATTGCTCCCACGCACCATGTCAACAGCCTTGAAAAAATCCACTGCAAGGGCCACATGCACATGGTTATCTAGTGCAGCCCTTGATTGCTCCTTAGAATTAAGAACATAATTGGAAGGATCTTTGGCACCCAATTCAAAATTTGAATTGATAGGTTGCCCCTTCACCTTCATTGTGGGAACACCACCATCTACCTCCGATGACTAGCAACAAGGGCGGCAACAAAGCTCTTCATCGATGCCACTGGTGACCTCTAAAATAGCAAGGGCCATGAACAACCCTCGAACCTCACAATCACTTCCCGCAGCAAGCATCTACCCTCCAACAACTCTCCTTGGACATGGATGCAGGACAAATCACCTTCACAAAGCTTGAAGACAACTCCACTACCTCCCTACACCGCAAATGCAATGGAACACCGACCATCGAGAACTCAATGGTTGGTCTCACCGAAGGACGCACATCAATGGCTCCTTCATACAAAGAAGGTAACCTCCATCAAATTGCATTGCCGCCAACCTTCATCTTCGAAAACTTCAATCACTCCAAATCAGCCTTCTCCAAATCGTGAGGAAGAAAACAGTTCAGAGAAAGGGAAGAAAACGTCCAATCAGATCCCATCTCAAACTTTTGAAGTTACTAAGTGATAGGATCCAAGGAAGCATACCCGCCAAGCCAATCACCTACTAGTGACTTCTTCAAAACCTCCTCGAACAAATGCTCGATCAAGCGAAATCTCCAAAGTAGGTGGCGTAAGAGGGAGCAGAGTAGGAAGAGATGGAGGCACTCTCTTCTTTGGACAATCCCACCTCCGATGGTCCACTCCCCTGCAAATCGCACAACCAACGAGATCCCTACATTGTGCTGCACGATGCCCACGTTCCCAACACTTGTAGCACACCACACCTCACCGTCCACGACCATTCCTTCCTCCCCGCGCCACCACCCTCTCTCCCCCTCTCATTTTCCCCTCCACTGCACACATGACTTGATCCAAAGAGGTTTCATCCATACCATGCATGTCTCCTCTGATGACCAGACAACAAATATCTCCCTTTGAAATTTGTTGTTCTAAGCTAAGCATGATCGACATCTATGCTTCAACTTGAGGGGGAGTGTTAGAGCTCCTTTAGTCTTTAATTATTTATTGCAATTTAGACTTAGTTATATTTCTTTATTTCTTTGAGAAGTACTTTTGTAATTTTCACACCTCTATATGTTAAAGGTAGGGGTATGGAATAAGACAACTTGATTCATTTCTTTTAACTATGAAGATTAGCAATCTTGGTATCAATGCAACAACGAAAAGCAATCATGTGAAAGAAAAGGACACAATGTAGACATGTGGCAATAACACATGCAACTAGAGATGAAAAGGAAGAACTGGACAACACATCTTCCAAGACAAAGCATATTGGTTTCAAACCTGTTGAAGGATAGAATAATCTCTTTTTATTGAAAAGAAATCTCTAACGCCCTTTGTATAAAGAGTGGGGATAACAGATCCTAATAAAAATAGAAAATAGAAACAATAATACTAAAACAAAGGCCAAGACTTTTAAACTTAACAAAATAGACTAACTTAACTAATCTAGGATTGTTTCCTAATACTTTAATACTTTCCTAATTCTCAAACACCCCCTCAGGTTAAAGTATGCAACGTCCAAGTTCCAACTTGTTATGGTAGACAAAACTTGGACTCTCCCTTAATGTAGACATTTAGAGGAGAAGCTAGTAGACTAGAGGAGTAGGTGGCAATTGTAGCAAAAGCAGCAACTGCGATAGATAATAGTGTGCTATAGCAGCAGCAGCAATAATAGACAATAAAAGGTTGTAGCAGAGTAGTAGCCAAAGATGACACTAATAGTGTTGTAGCAAAAGTAGCAGCTGAAGACGATGGGACTAGGGTAGTGGGCTGTAGCAGAAGTAGTAATCAAAAATAGGGAAACGTTCCCAAGCAAGCAATAAAAGTGGTAGGAGAGCCTTGCTCAAAGTTCCCATTATTCATCAACTTCAGTAGAGAATTCACACGCTGGATCAAAAGGCGTAGCATCGTGGTCTTGAGTAGCAATAGGGGCAAGGGCTACAACCATTGTAGTAGTAGATAAGGACTTGCTCCTTAATAGAGATCGCAAACATTCCAGTTCCATAGGGGTCAAGTAAACAAGAGGCTAGTCAAACCCGATCTCAGGAGTAGAAAACTCTGTGGTCGTCTAATTAGCCCAAGTGGGTTTACCTAACATCTCTCGGATGGATGGTTCATTCTCTTGCAATGGATGTAGGGAGGTCCGATTAAGTCCACTACATCTACCACTACAGCCACTAGAGCGACCACCCTATCCTCTAGAGCAACAAGGGCGGAGGTTTCAAGAACAGTGGCGGGAGTGCTTATCGATGAGACATCCACATCAATCTTCTAAAGACATCTATAGACTATCTCCAAATTCAGTGTTGCGTCAAAAGATAGATCTTAGTCCTTGGTGGATTGGTATCAAGGGCTTAGTCCATCAAGGAACCTATAAGTCTACCACTTGGCCCTCTACTTAGTTTGGGCATCACAACAGGAGGGCTAAGACCATGAGTTCCTTGTAGAGTGACTCCATAGTCATAGTAATCAACCAGGGATAGGTTTGTTTGATTGGTAGGCCATATCCTATAGTAGACATCCACTAGCCTAGAGTCGAACTTCTAGGAGTGCTCCTTGGCCAAGTTGTCCCAGATATCTTTCACATTCTTCTTATACAACATATTGACCACGATCTTCGACTCTATGTTATTCATTAGCTAGTTGATCACAATATAATTATCCAGCTCCCACTTTTTGTAGTCTTTATCCTAGGTGCCAACTTGCTAGGTTCCTCTTTGGTCAGGATATAAAGCTTCTTCTAGCCTCCAACAAATATCTTGAAGGCTTTAGACCAAAGAATGCAGCTCTGCATACCATTGAGTTTGATACAGGTGCCCTAAACTAAGACAACCGTGGTAGATGCTAGGGTCTTGGCCTTAACAAAAGCAAAAGACATTTTGATGTTGATGTTGTAATCCATGAAGAACATTACGTAACCCTCCACGAAGAGGCGCAGAAGTGCAAGCAGGTTGCATGCACAAGAAGGGATTGTGTGCACAAAGGCACACCAAGGAGGGCACATGATGCGTACGAGGGCACAATAGGTTGCCTGCCAGATCAAGGTAGTTCGCGTGTAGGATGAAGGCAGTTCAACGTGTAGACTTGTGTGTACAATGCGTATGGTTGCACGTGAGATGAAGCAATGCTACATGTGGTAGCGCTATGCACAACAACTACAAGCACACGCATGCATGCTGCAGCAATGAAGACCTCACACGAGGTGGCATGTGAGAGGCAACATAATCCACATGCAAGAGCATTGCAAGCAAAAGCCCTACGAGGTGGCATGAAAGGGCAATAGTGCAAAAGCCATGTGGGCAAGGTATGCATGTAGAGTGGCGCACATGAGTAGGCATGTGGTGACTCGTACAACAAGGAGACAGAGGATCCGTCGGGCTGGCGGTAGGAGAGAGAAAAGAAGGATCCCTATGATTGATCCTACTCTGATACCATGTTGAAGAATAGAATAATGCCTCTTGTTATTGAAAAAAAATCTCTAACCCCCTTTATATAGAGAGTTGGGATAACAAATCCTAACAAAAATAGAAACATCCTAACAGAAATAGAAAATAGAAACAGAAATATTAAAACAAGACTCGGGTTTTAAACTTAACAAAATAGACTAACTGAACTAATCTAGGACTCTTTTCTAATACTCTAATTCTATCCTAATTCTCTAACAAAAACAATTCCCCATACCTGATTTCATATAATTGAGGAACCACTAAAGCCAAGCCATTAAGGCTGAAATTTACAACCTTGATACATGGAAACGAAATTGGAGGACGTCTTCAATGTACACACCGATAAAATATATGGGAGTATCCCTCTACAACAACACTTGAGATAATGCCTGATGTTCGCTTGATCAAGTTTCAGAATTGCATTTACCTGGGGCCAAGACATGGGGGCTCTAGCATGATCCTTCTTTTCCCATAAAGGTAAATTGGAACCAAACAAGATACTCACCAACACATATAATATATGGATCATTTCACAAATAACAAGTAAGAAATAGATTTTTGGAAACCCGGTGCAAAGAACACCGTTGTAACATGATTATGCAATTATAGTTGTACTCAGATTCCTACACTCAAATCGGTTTACCTCCATATGATCCAATAAAGGCCTATCTAACAAAGCAAGCATGACCAACCTTGTGTGTTGCCACAGATTGTTATCTAAAGATCAAGTGTTGCCACAGATTGGCACATATTCTTGCAAAACTTGACATGAGGTGTCCTACCAAAAAGAAGAGTTAAAGCAAGTGCATGATGATATCACGATTTAGATCATGCTGCACTTAACATGTGTTCTTTGGAATTCTGAATTACCTTCCACAGTCAGCTGGTCTTGAAAGTTCATCGGCATGTGATGGGCTCCTTGACATAGACCTCTCATAATCCATAGCAGGTGAACAAGGACGAATGATATTCCTCATGCCATTTTGCAACTGTGAAACATGTCCGTTGCATGTAGAATCACCTTTCTTATCAACATCTTCACCTTCACAAGCCTCCTTGTGATCATCCACTAAACCCTCTCTCTCTGGTTTTTCTGATGAAACAATAGATCTGCTTGACTCATCCCCAAAATCCTGCAATACAATCTGCATTTCCAAATGCATAGTGCGTTTTTCATGGATATAAATACCCGAATAAACATTAACAAGAATTATGCAAGTTACACGCTATTAAACACTTCAATATTCTGTGGCTGCAGTTTGAGAAGAGTGCTAAAAGTCCAAGTTCATTTGGTTAATTTGAAAGGAGCATTCAAACAGTCTTTACCTCTATAACTACATCAACATCACGTATTCGTGGTATCCTGGTGTCCACGGTAGGAAGCCTTTCTCCATAACCAACTTCAACTTGTATTGGTCTTCCAGTTGGCTGGTTAATTTAGTTTTTGAAAAAGGCAAAACCTTTAGCTGTCAGACTGATTGACGGGGAAAAGCTTTCGTAACCAACAGCAGGAACTAAACAGTTACATTAACTACTATGCACCCACATGATAAAAGATAACAAAAAGCCTCTCAAGTAATGTGTTCCAAAAATACAATCGAAATATCAAAACAGTCTGAGACTGGGATCGGATACACATTTGCATATGAACAAAGAAAGAGCATACTAATATTCGTCTCTGCACGGTTCCTATCCCTTGACCAGACAAATTTGTTGGTCCAGCATCCATCTTTCCAAGCTGAGAATTTTCAGCAGATGCATCTTGAATTCCACCAGCAGCAGCCAGCTCAGGAGGGAAATTAGGATCAAAATCCTAATAGCAAAAGAGAAACTTACAACAGCATAACCAAGATTATTGAACCGAGGACTCTCTAAGAAAAAGGGTTAACCTGCTCAGCATGGCCACCCTCATAAACACGGATTTTGCTCTGCATGGTAACCTCAAGACGAAATTGTGCCTGTAAAGGAGAGAGAGAGAGAGAGAGTCAATACTAATTTTTCTGATAATGTTCCTCATACATGGTAGCGTAAGGAAGGAGAGACTGACCAGCTTCTTGCAATAGTCTTTCCAACTGTCTTCCTCCATTCCAAAGTTGAAAAAGTCGGTAACATCTACACCTGGATATCTCCATGGCTTTTCCTCAAAAGCATCAATGTCGAAATCAAATATTGTCCTGGGAAATTGAAAAAAAAAGGGCAAACTGTAGAAAATTTCTCCTCAAAATACAAAAATATTTTGGGTCTAAGCATGGTAAAACCTAAAACTTGATGCAAACACATCAGTCACTACCTGAAGTTGTTTCAAGATATCCAGACCAGTGCTCTAGCCAAGCCAAACAAGTTTTCGTACAAGCAGTAAATATTTCCATTTGCAAGTTTACAAGAAAGACTTCAATTGGCAACTTCAGGCAAATATTGGGTGATGGGGCTGATTTCAAGTTTTGGTTGAATGATTGGAGCGGCTTGGGGAAATTTTCAGAAATGTACCCACATGTTTTTCAGCTTATCAGCAATAGAGAAGCCTCAGTGGATGAAGTGTGGGATGAACATCACAATGGTTGGGACTTTAGAATGCCTCCGGGCCTCTCGGAGCCTACTTTTCAGGAGTTTCAGCAGCTCATGTGAGATATTTCAGATCTGAAACCACATAGAAATAGTATAGATGCTTTCAGCTGGAGGGAGGAGGCTTTCATGGAGAAGAAGGTGTATCTTAGGTTGCTGTCTGTTGATGGAGGCACTGATGAAGTGAAGAATTATTCAAAAAATATATGGAAATGTCTGCTGCCCTTGAAGATAAAATTATCTCTGGTTGTTTAGGAGAAAGCGACTGGTGACTAAATGCATCTTGCGAAGGCGGAGAGATGATGTAGATGTCACGTGCCTCTTTTGCCAATGTGATGATGAAAACTTGGATCATCTTTTCTTTCATTGCCCTTTCTCCAAGGACATTTGGCGTATTTTGCAGCTTCAAACAATTGATGCCTCCAATTTCTCTTCCTTCTGAGGCCTTTCCATGATCATTACAACTTGGATGTTGTAGGATGGGTAAAAGGACTTGCCACAATATGATATATATGGTTACAACGGAATGGCAGAATCTTTAGAGATGAACGTTGCTAGGTGGAAAATGTAGTGAGGGAGGTCAATTATGTGTCTGAATTTTGGCTTTAAAATTTGTAAGTCCATTCCTTTTATCTAATATAATATCTGGACGATTACCGATCTCAAGTAATCTTCCTTTCTTTCTCTCAAAAAAAAAACAAAACTTTACAAGAAAGACAAATATACAGCAATGAACATATAACCCCACAAATAGATCGAATTCCCTTAAAATACAAGGAAAAACAGACATATCTAAAAAGGCATTATTTTAGAAGCAATTCAAGCCACAATGCTGTTGATCCAGGCTTTAACCAAACCACAAATCAACATCTTGCAAAGTTCAGGAGGTTGGGATTCACTCTTGGACAGCCTACTCTGGCACAAATGTTGCAGTAAGCCAAGGATACCATTTCCCTGTGATTTTGCCAAAGGAGTTGAGATGTGGGCAAGATGCATGGAAGAGTTAGCGTGAGTTTCTCGGTATTTTTCTGGACTACAGATTAATCATGCAAAATTCTGGTTCAATCTATGAGATGACTTCTCAGGGCGCAGTTGTGCTGCAAGCCTTTCTATACCAGTTTGTTCTCTTCCAATTACTTGGGACTTCCATTAGCAACCAAGCCACTTCATTCAAAGGACCAGATCAGAACCTAGTGAAAATGGAGAGAAGGCTTCAGGATGGAAGTCAGGACTTCCATCTACGTTCTTAGCCTTCTGCTCCCGAAATTTGTCCTATCTGCTATTCAAATGCTCCACCCGTCAGACGGTAATGACAAAGACAGGGACTAATGCATGGTGGTGGAGATAAGGGTTGATGCTTTGTCCAGGAGAGTACAGTCAACTGCAGAGTATCACCAGTGACCTCAGATTAAGTGCTCATAGCTCTAGAGAAGGGAGCAACATTCATAAAAGCAATATGCAGTAACTGTTCTGACAGGTTTTTTTAGAGAAAGAACTGTTCGGACAGGTGAATATGTTTTATATTTTTGTTGAGCCCCTTCGGACTTATGTTCTTTATCCTTTTGTTATTTTGTTATTTTCTTTTGGGATTATGTACTTTTCCCACCTCTCTATACATTGAGAGGTGGGGCTACAAAATAATCTAACTTGATTCATTTCATCCCACCTGGTATAGAGCAATGATCCTAGACTGATGCTCAGATATCCCACCAAAAATCCTAAACTCCAAAACCTCCACCTCAATCCCTTCTCTCTCTCCTTGGGCGTCGCCAGCCATCCATCTCGCTGTGCCACCTCTCACAGTGGGGCAGAAGCCCACCGGCGACAGCCAGTGCCGCCAGTAGGCCTCCTCCTTCTCCCTGGGCTGCCACCTGCTCTCAGCAGGTGGCTCCTGCATTGCTGCCTGCTCCCCACAGGTGACTCCTAGCGCCGCCAGCACCTCCCTGCCAGCGATCGATGGCAGCAGCGTCATCCTTGGGTGGCTGCAACGCCACCCTTGGGTGATTGGTAGCCACCAGACAAGGCACTGGTGACTGGCGATTGGTCTGCTGGTGGCTGCAGCATCTCCCTGGGTTGCTGCAGCATCGGTGGTTGAGGCTGTAGTGCCATCTCTGGGGCCACATCATTGATATGCAGCCTTTCAATCAAATTGAATTAATTTTCTGATTTGATTCCATGCCACTATGGTCTAAATACCTAAGGAAAACTAAGTTGATCTCATCAGATCCAAATTGATTCTGGCAGATCTGAAGGCTTGGTGGTCTGATTCTTTCCTTTTCTGTGTTCATGGAAGTTGGATGGTTTTAATTGAGGTAGATATGACATCAGAAAATGTCATATCTAAACCCTAAACCCTTAAATATGTCTGAGGTGACATCGGAGAGAGTTCCTACTGCCAAGTATCAGGCTGTTGTCGGGAAGGTCGCATGGCACTGTCGCTATATATAGGAGTATGAGATACTACGTGTATTTAGTCGGCATGGTATGCCTCAAACGGGAGCTGTGCGTAACCTTCAAGTAAAGGAAGTAGATTAGCTTGTTGATTCAGGCGCGTCTCGACACATTTGTGGTGATGCGAGACAATTCTCCACTATCCGTTCAATTCCATCTGGCAAAACTGTGCAGGTCGCTGATGGGTGACATTACCTTGTATCTGATTAAGGGGAGGTTCGTGTGACTCCACATATGAAGTTGGAGAATGTTCTTCTGACTACTAATTTTCCGTTGAATTTACATTTAGTTAGCCAGATTACTAAGGAGTTAAACTATTGTACAATCTTTGATGCAGTGTCTCTCACATTTGAGGATATTCTCTCTGGACGGACAATTGGGTGTGGCCGTAAGGAAGGTAGAGTTTATCGTCTTCTTCGGTCTCCTTATGCAGGCCATGTCTCTCTCTCATCAAGAGGTGTCTCTGGCTACTTGTGGCATCTCGGTTCGATCGTCTTCCATTACCAAAAAGGTGAAGGATGCTACAAAAAATTCCTCCCACTATCATCTTTTAATGTGAGGCATGTCAACTTGGAAAGCATCATAAGGGTACCTTCCCAAGGAGCCAACATCGGGGCCCTAAGCCTTGTTCTAGTTGCTTCATATGGATATTTGGGGAACTAGTAGGACTCTAGATCGTTTGGGGCACATATATTATCTAGAGATTGTGGATGATTTCTCCCATCTCACTTGGATATTTCTGTTGAAAGCCAAGTCTGAGGTTGGTAATATAATTCATGTTTTTATAGTAGACATCTGAAATAAATATGAGGCAAAGGTGAAAATTATTAGAGCGAAGAATGCTTTAGAGTTCTACACCACCTCTCTACGTGCATTTTATCAGGATTGTGGCATTATTCATCAAACAAGTTGTCCCCATACATCTCAATAGAATGGTGTGGTCGAACGAAAGCATCAGCACGTTCTCAATGTTGCACGAATACTCTTGATTTAGAATGGTGTGCCAGACAGATATTGGGGAGATGCAATGTTGAGTGCATGTTGTCTTATTAATCGAATGCCCTCTACAATTCTTGACGAGCAAGTTCCATATTCCATTCTATTTCCAAATAGTGATCTATTTGGGGTTTCACCTTGGGTCCTCAGATGTGTTGCATTTGTGCATATTCATGGATCCAGTAGGGATAAGCTTGCTTCCTGTGCTGTTAAATGTGTCTTTCTTAGGTACTCAAGGACACGGAAGGGATATAGATCTTATGATCCTATTGGAGGATGCCATTATATTAGTGCAAATGTTACTTTCCACAAGTCCGTTCCATATGTTTCTACTGTTGGGAGATGTCTCTCTCTTAGGGTTATTGAAGCACCCATGCCTATTCCTCCTATGCCATTGGAGGTGATTTCGATCAATGAGTTTGTGTCATCACCACCATTAAAGCCATCACTTTCTAAGCCTAAGAGATTTTGGGAGCCACTGGTCACATACAACCTTCCTGTTATCGCCAGCAACCCTCTTCTTATGTGCTAGCTCCACCTCAGTCTCAGATGACCACAAGAGATTTACATAGTGATGTAGGGGATCCACAAGACGATAGAGGTGAGGTTGTACCTACTGCTAAGATGGAGTCAGAGCAGTTGCAGGATGCGGTGCTAGTTGATCTTAACCTTATGCTTGCTATTCGAAAGGCACCTTATAGTTGTGTTAGATACCCTGTTTCAGGGACCCTATCTACAAAGGGCCTGGGCACTGAATTTCAAAAGTTCTCCAATGCATTATCTACCACATGGATTCCTTCTACCTACCAGCAGGTCATGCTTGATTCCTAATGATGTTAGGTAATGGAGGATGAGATGGCTAGACTTCGTTCGCGTGGTACCGGGAGCTTACTACACTACCAAATGGGGTAGTAGTTGTCAGTTATAGATGGGTGCTTACCATCAAATATAATCCAGATGGGTCAGTTGTCGGACATAAGGCCTGACTTGTTGCGAAGGGGTTCACACAGACATATGGCATGGACTTCTTTGCTACTCTCTCCAGTGGCACGCCTCCCTACTGTATGCATCTTGATCTTTGTGGCAGTTCAACATGATTGGCAACTTCATCAGTTAAATATAAAGAATGCATTTCTTTATGGAGATCTCCAAGTGGAAGTTCACATGCAGCAATTCCTTGGCTACAAGACTAAGGGGAAGTGTATATGCAGATTGCGGAAGGCGACATCTAGCCTGAAGTAAAGTCCAAGAGCCTAGTTCCATAAACTCTCCAAAGTGGTAGAAGCTGTTGGTTTTCAGAGGTCTTTGTGTGATCACTCCTTGCTTGTCACGGAGATAGGGAAAGTAGTGGTGCTCCTTATTTATGTCGATGATTTGATCATTACCAGAGGTGATATGACTGACATAGCTGAGGTCAAGAAATGTCTTGCAGGCAAGTTCGTCATGAAGGATCTTGGCTCGTTGAGTACTTTCTGGGGATTGAGGTAGAATGCAGCAAGAAGGGCATAGTATTATCCCAAAGAAAGTATGCACTTGATGTTCTGTAAAAGACTCGCATGCTGGGAGTCAAACCAACAAATATCCTTATGGACCCCAAGGCTTGCCTATATGATGAAGAGGTAAAGGCGATGCACAATAGGCAATATAGACAGTGGCAAGCTCTTATAATTAACCATCTCTAGATTGGATATTTCCTTTGCAGTTGGAAAGCTGAGTCAATTTATGGACAGGCCGGTGACGCAACATTGGGATGTTGCAATGATAGTGCTAAGGTACCTAAAGAAGGCACCAGGACAAGGATTCAATTTAGCAAAGGGACTTCCATGAGTGTGATAGAAAATCTAGTGATATGGAAGAGTAAGAAACAAGCAGTTGTCTCTAGATCCAATGTCGAGTCTAAGTACAGAGCCATGACCCACACAGTGCTGAGATGATGTGGGTGACATCGCTCCTTGCAAATTTGCACATATCCGCTGATACACCTATGGAGATGAGGTGTGACAACAGAACGACCACCTACATAACCAACAACCCCATGTTTTATGAGAAAATCAAGCATGTGGAGATTGATTGCCACATATACATGACTTGATCTAGCAATGACTCTTCTATACTACTCCAGTCTCTTTAGATGACCAGACAACAAACATCTTCACCAAGTCATTACCACGGCCTTCATTTGATGTTTGTTGTTCCAAGCAGAGCATGATTGACATCTATACTCCAGCTTGAGGGAGAGTGTTGAGCTCCTTCGATCTTATGTTCGTTATTATTGTCCTTTTATTTTTTTGCTATTTTTTCATGGGATTGTCATGTACTTTTCCCACATCTCCATATATTAAGAGGTAAGGCTACAAAATAATCTAACTTGATTTATTTCATCCCATTATTTTTAATAAAATATACTGTACACTATTATATTAGTACCAATAAAGTTCCTACAACAATGTTCCTTGATAGTACAAAAAGAAAAAAAAAATCATACAAACAACAAATATAGTATCAAAGATTAACATCTAACAAAAACAAGAAGCAGTTAAAATATTTACATATGAGAAGTCTGCTAATGGAAAAACACAACAGACATACCTAACGTTGACATTAACCCAATGATAATGCTCAAGAGGTAAGATATACAATCATTAAAAGTGATAAATGTCATATTGCACTGATGACATCTTGATTCACCTTTTGATTTCAATTTCACCATGTCACCTGTGTCAAATATCGGTTTTTGGTAAGTTATTGACAAATTTTACCAAATTTTGGCCATTATAATGCATTTTGGCAGAAGTTTTCTTTTAGAAGAAATGACCAACTTATTTGTTAAAAAAATCCAAGTCCTATCATACAGAAATAAGCATAAGAAAGAACAATATAAAACACATTACACTCACCCTCTCCCTTAAACTAGAGCATAGATCCCAGTCATCTTTAACTCAAAATAGCATCTACCAACAAGGCCATGTGAGAGTGCCTTGGTGAAAATGTCCACCATGTAATCCTCAGAAGAGATGTGTAGCATGAATCAACCTCCTCTACATGAGATCTCAACCTCTAATGAAATACTAGGTTGCTAGCAATGAATGAGTTAGCTTGAAGATAATGAAGCACCTTCAAAGAAAATGTCATAGGTTCATGAAGATCAACAAAGAGAGATCACATCATCAGCTAAACAATTGTCTAGGTCACAACTTGATATTCGGACTTTGCACAGGACGTAGCGACTAATGTCTACTCCTTACTTTGCGAAATCACAAGATTCCTAGTAACATACATACAAAAGCTTGTGAAGATGTCCTATCCTTAGGATATTTCTTACTATTAGTGTACACCATACCAATCCTCTAAACTCGTGAACATCCACAGATCCTATTGAGCTATCATGAAAGAGCACCTTAAGATCCATAGGAATAAAAGGACTAGCACCCACCATCCCTATTTGTTGTAGCAAATCCATTGCATACTTCCTTTGGGAATACACAACTCCGTACTTGCCATGGGAATCTTAACCCTAAGGAAATAGCATAGACGTCTGAGGTCCTCAGTGACAAAATTCTTGGCTAAATGCTTTGTCATCTCAATAGTCTCCTCACCATCACTATCAGGCAAAATAATATCATCTACTTACACTAGCATCATAATTGTTTTTCTGACAATCTTATATATAAAGAAGGAATGATTAGCTAATGATCTACAAAGTTGAAGCGTCTCCACAAACTTGCACAATTTTTGCAACCATGTTCTAGGAGACTAATCTTGCCTCAAAGGGGAATTTGACTGGAAAAAGGTTCCAATAACCCTTGGAAAAAGAGTCTGACATAGATGCCATGGTATCGGTAGCAAAGGCCGACAACATGGGGAGAGTGTGCACTAAAATGCCAGCTGGTGACCACTCACATGTGCATAATCTAAATCTGATCCCACCACCCAAATGGGCTCTGCAATGGGTTGGACTCTACCCATGGTCTACTGTAATCCTTTCCAAACTAAGTGGCTCCTTTCTGAGAAATCCTCCTCTATAGTCAATAATGTCACCATAGGAGGCACAGAAGACAGATTTCCAAAAAGGCATCTGTGGCCCCATGAGCCAAAGAAACCACCTGGTAAGAAGGGCTTCATTCATTGTAAAGAGATACAGAACGCCAAGACCTCCAGCAACCTTAGGTTTCCAAACTTCTTCCCAGGACACAAGAGGGAGGAACGTATCTCTACTACCAGAAGCCCATAAGAACCTCATTGTGATGGAGTCCACTAACTTAACCACCACAGGAACATGAAAAGTAGATAGATAATACAGCGATAGGGAGGAGAATACCGATGAAAGCAATACCAGCCAACCACCCTGCAGAGAATGCGACCAGCCCATCCCCGAAGACACTTCTCAAGTCTCAATAACCGAGGTCCAGTCCCTAGATGAGATGCAACCAGGGGAAAGCAAGAAACCAAGGTAGGGAATGGTGTCTGTAGTTCCTGCACTCCCAAAATCTGACAACACTGTGCAATACTCTCAGCAAACATGCCAAAAGACAAAAGGCTAGACTTCAAGAGGTGCATCTTAAGCCCAGAAACCCCCAACAACCTCTAGTAGCAGGCACAGTCTCTTAATTTCATCAATGGAGCCTTCAAGAAACATTATCATATCAATAGCATATTGCAACACTGGGACAGCAGTTTGGCCCTGGACCAAGCCAAATCCCATGATGAGTATCGCATCAGATAAGGCATAGGATGCGTCAACAAGGAAGTCCATTGCCAAAACAAAAAACATAGGCATGAAAGGGTAATCCTTGTTTGACACCTCTCCTAGGACATATCCAACCCTCATCTAGACATCCGTTAACCAGAACCAAGCAGGAGGCAGAAGCACTACAACTTCTCATCTATTGAATCCAGGATGGCAAAAAATCTCCGACTCTAAGTGCAAATCATAGAACTATCGTAAGCCTTTAAAAAATCAACCTTCAAGTAAAAGGCCCCAGTGCCCTCCCTTTTCCAAGCACAAAGAATCTCAAAAGCAACCATGTAGATTTCCATGATTGATCATCCTCTGATGAAGGTTGATTATACCAGTCTAATCAACTGGTCCAAAATTTCCCCATGTTGGACCAATGTTTTTCACATGGGCACATTTTTACTTCCTCAGTCCAAATTCTATGGGAAAAACTTACCCAATTATCTAATCATCATGAACGGCCAGTCACTTCAGGGGGCATCAAGCCAATATCAGAAAGCAATAGCATCTCCCCAAATAGAATTAATTCACCACACATTTTGCCCAAAAAAAAAGACCGGCAATCGTTTTCAAAAAAAAAAAAAACAACATTGGTAATGTTTCATTTATGCAATCCAGAGTAGACAAGTACAAACAATGGAGAGGCATAAGAATAGAGCTACTTTGAGCCATGCAAAGTTTTTGTTTTTTTTTTTGAGAGGTTGAACCACCTAAAGATTAGACAATAATTTCTGTGGATGTCAATACCAAATTCTAGCACACATGCTGCCTCTTTTCCAACTATTGCACTCTAAGCATGGCTTACTTGTGTGGTGGAAGAGTGAACTCCAAACCAATGCCAAACGGTCGTCCAGGGCCATATGGAGGCAAAACGTATCCTGAATGAAAACCTCTTTGTATAGCTCTCCCTTGACCAGCTGTAGGTCCTGCTTGAATGGGAGTTGCACCAGGCCTAACATACTGTTTGCAAATTTAGACAGAGTTAGCTGGCAAAAAAATGGCAGATAAGTGCACATAGATTTAGGGAAATTCAGGAACTCAGAAAATTGCAAGTCATCAAGGATACACGAGATCTCATATGTTGTTCGATATACATCAACTCCATTAGTTATAATATCAGATCACGAAAACTATGGAATTGCTATGGGTTCAATAATATAATGATAACAAGAATGTTAATGGAAAAAAACAACTATTGGCTAAAGTTGTTGTACCCCTTCGGTCGGTCAATTATGTTTTTATTTCTATGTAAAGGTGTATTTGTATTTCTTATTTTTTTCTTCGAGTTGTGTTATAATTATCCCACCTCCCTTTGTATATAAAGAAAGGTAGGGTTTTGGGAAATAAAAAAGTTATTTGTTTCTCCCAACTAAGTATCAGAGCGGTCCTAAATCGGAACTCTTGATATCCCACCCAAATAAATCTCCAAGCCTCCACCGATCTCTTCTCCCTCTCTCACTATCTGCCTTCATCGCCGGTGCCACCAGCACCACCAGCACCGCTGCTAGTGCTTCTCTTGATACCCAGCTGATCATAGGCAACCCCAACACCACCAGCATCGCCGCTGGGGTCTCCTTGAACCCTAGCAACACCGCCAACCTGCTGCTAGGCCTCTGTGGCTGTGGTAACTCCAGTTCTGAAGGGGCTGCAGCACCTTATTTGCCTTCAATCAGATTTTCAGATTGGGTTGGAGGTTGTTCAACCTTGGTAGGGGCATTCTTGCACCCTCCTCCTTTGGTTAGCATCTAAGGGGAAGAGGTTTTTCTTGTAGAGACAAATCTTGTCTCTACAGGTGTAGCTACGCCTTGGGTGATTTGATTTTTGTGGTTTCAAACCAAAAATCAGATGTCCATGGCCTAAGTTGGTGATTGAAGACTTCTCAAGGAGTGTGGGTTTGTAGGCAAAGGAGATATGGCTCCCTCGAGTTCGGCCGATGTTACATTGGGCTCTACCATGGACACTAGGGCTTAGAAAAGCTCGTTCTTTGGTCTTATGATTAAGTTTGATGAGATCAATTATCCTCGGTGGTCCCAGACATTTTTTATGACTGTGAGAGGTCATGGGAAGGAGCACATTCTGAGTAACCTGAAACTTGCACAGAAGATTGGAGCAAAGGCCAACAAGGACAGAGATAATGCAATGGTATGTGTTTGGATGATGAATTATGTTATCTTCAGGATTGGTAATGAGATTATGCACTACAACACAGTCAAGCTGATGTGAGATTCTCTGTGTAAGGCTTATTCTCATAAGAAGAATTCTGCAAGAGCATTCTAGGTCTATCATGAGCTTTTCCATCTTCATCAGGAGGGACGTTTGTTGGCGTAGTATTATTCCACTGTGAAGGATCTCTTGGAGGGACAATTTTTATAAGCCTGGTTGTACTTGCACCTCTTGGCATGATTTTAGGAAGGAATTAGTTGTCTCTCTGTTTCTTTTTGTCCTTGGTCCCGAGTTTAGTGGTGCTAGAGATCAAATCTTGACTCTTCCTAAGTTTCCATAACTTGAGGAGACCTATAGTAGGTTGAGTTGGGTTGCTATTTAGTCTCTTGTGGCTAAAACTTCTGGGTAGACTTTTGCTTTAGTCGTGACCCCTGGACGTGGTAGAGAGATGTACTTTCTGTACGTGGTCGTGGTCGTGGCCGTGGATGTGGATTTTGAGGTTGTAATCGCACTCATTGCACCTATTGTGATTGGATATGGCACTTTGAGGCTACTTGCTGGCAGAAGCATGGCAAGCCTGCCATTGCTAATCAGGCAACAGACACTTTAGATGCACCTGCAAATGTGATTTCTAGGGTCGAGTTTGATGATCTTCTGTGGTTCTCTCAGTTAGTCCATACTTCCACTTCTCAGCTTGTCGATACTGCAGCTTTTACCTTTTCCTCCTCAGGTACTAAGTTGATTTGCTTCTCTTTTTCGATGGGATCTGATGAGTGGCTAGTTGACATTGGAGTTTCGAGGCATTTATGTGGAGATCACAGCTCTTTTCCAGCCATGAGCCCAGTTGCTCTAAGGAGAACAGAACAGATTGCTAATGGCTGGCATTCACCTGTGGTTGGCAAGGGAGATGTGCTCCTTTCGTCCATTTTTAGGTTGTCTAATGTTCTTTATGTGCCATGCTTTCCTCTCAGTTTGCTTTCTGTTAGCAGCATTATTAAGAAATTAAATTGTCAACCTATATCTGATGCACAGTCATGTGTCATGCAGGATAAGCTCACAGAGAGAATGATTGGTAGAAGACATAAAGAAGGGGGTATATCGTCTAAGCTGTTCACCTGTTACTACTACTGTTGTTGGCCATAGGGAGGGTGCTCCTACTTTTGGATCTCCATTCCAGTGACATGTTTGCCTTGGCCATTTACCCTTGGAGAGACTCAAATGCGTCATTCCCCACATTGATCCACTGCTCCATGCCAGTTTTCTGCTTCCACTCATACTAGGTCGGCTTCTCTTTTTGAGCTTATTCATATAGATTGTCAAGATTCACGCACGTGGAGTGTGGAGATTCCCTTGGAGCATGGGAAAACAACCCAACAGAGGTTGCCCACGTGGAAAACAGGGAGAGAGAGAGGGAGTAGTAGCAACCGGCCTTGATGGTGGTCGGTGAAGGTGGTGGCTGGTGGTGATGTTGAGAAAAGAGACAGGATAGGAGTTTGTGATGTGGGAAATATAATTGCTAACTCAAGAAGATTACAATGCGAAAACTCTTTTTATAGAGAATATATCTCACAAAACAAGAAAAAGATTATATCTCTAAATAAGGAAGAACAAATCACCAAAACTAATTCCTAAAACAACTTTTCTTAAAACCAACTTAACAAAATAGCAAACTTGGGACTCAAGTAAACAAAACTTAGTCTCTTGGACCTTCCTAACAGTCGTCCCTATGGGCCCTCCTGCTGCTGCCACGTGGCAGGCCTACATGGCCCCTTACTCTCAACATAGATGTATGGGGTCCTAGTGGGTTCCTAACTGATTAGGTCATTGTTATTTTCTGGTGTTTGTTGATGATTTCTCTAGAGACTCTTGGGTCTTTTTGTTGAAAAATAAATCTAATGTTGGAGACATTATTGAACATTTTGCTATTGAAATAATGATGCAGCCTAAAAAGTAGCAAAAAGAGTGCAAGTGCCCACTTGCAAATAGCCCATGAGTAATTTTTGACATTATTATTAAATGTTATTAGATATTTTACGCATCCCTTTCCAAGAGATACATCCCATCACATGTTATCAAGAGATGCACCTCAACTTTTGTAACCCTTTAAATAGAGGGTAGAATATTGTAAATGACATCAAGTGATATTGGGAACTCTTTATTTGGAAGGGAACTATTGCTTTCTTTCTCTCATCACTTCTTTCCCCACCCCCTCACCTTTATCTCTCTCCTCACCCCTCTAGCTCCAACCAACGAAATATCCCTTCAAGGCTTCAACTCCTATCCCTCTCCCATTTTTCCTTCCACAAAGCCCCACCTCCACCGTACTCCCATCCAACACCTCTACTATCGAACCTCCTATCGCCACGCTTCCCACCTCCTCACTCCCCGCTCCACCTCAACCCCGACCTCCCGCCAATTCACTCCACTGTCGTCCTCAACTCGTGCAAGCCGCAGTCAACCACCTCGACATCTCCACCGCCTTCCACCATACCACACCAATTAATGCCCCATCTATGAGGCCACTCAACCCTACTCGACCCTCCGTCTCTGCTGGCCAAGCCGAGCAAACATCCATCTGATCCCTTGCCGTAGGGGACCCTTGACGATGTCACCTACCGTTTCTCTTCCACTGCAGTACAGCACCAAATGACCCTATAGCCACTTTCATTGTAGTTCCAACCCCACATTACTTCCAGGTATTTTGAGTAACTAAATCCCTACTATCATCTTCCTTCCTTTGATAGTTGTTACTGTGACCTGCATGGAACTACTTTTCTCTCTGTTACGAGTATCACTTGTAATTGGATAGCGAGTTGCCTAACCTTTTCTCATCACCTTCGAAGGTCAAATATAAGTTAAAGGGATTTACATAGTATTAAATTGAGCTTATGGTGCTCCACTATCAAAACATCTATTTATCTACATTTCTAATAATCTGGGGTGCTTTCCTTTCTCCAAACTTTTTTCAATGGCCAAGAATCTACAATTTTTTTATTTAATTTTAAATTCACAATAGGACATGAAATTTTGCGCTTGGTTGCATCACATGGTGTCAGAGCCACAAGATCATTTATTTAAACTTCTTGCACTTACCCATCCAACAAAAAAAAAAATCTCCAATCGATTATTCTGCAATAAAAAAAATCTTTGCTACCTCTACGATTATTTTGTCATTAGCTTGTAACAATGGAAAACCACCTGACTAAAGGAGAATATGGCCAATATAATATCAGTCCATAAATACCTTATCACTCCATGTAATGGAGCGTCGACATAATCGTGTCAAGGATCTAGCAAATCTTCTTGTGGGAGTAATCTAGGGCAACGACGAGGATGACCCATCCTCTGAGTCAAGTACTGAGTCTAGTAGCGTAGATTCTCTAGACTATCCAACAATTTTGATGACGAGAATCCCTTTGGAAATAATGAGAATCCAAATCCTCCCCAAAATCCAAGACTTTCCCCTGCAACCTCCTAACCAAACCATGGAAGGGATCGCGACATCCGCATCGACGTTCCCGATTTTGATGGGCATCGTGATCTCGATACCTTCCTCGACTGGATGGACCACTTCAATCATTTCTTTGACTGGAAGGATCTTTCTAGCAAGTGTAAGGTTCAATCTGTAACCCTTAAATTCAAAGTGTATGCCTTGCTCTGGTGGAAGCCCTCTAAAGGAGCGTTGTCGCAAGGGTCGAGGTCACATTTGGTCTTGGCATCAGATGAAGAAGCTTGAAGAAAAGTTTCTTCCCAATGAATATTGTTAAAACTTGTACACTTGCTTACAGAATTTGTGCCAAGGCACCCGCAGTGTGCAAGAGTACAGTGAAGAATTTTGAATTTTGGTGGCTAGAAACAACTTTAAAGAAAAGGAAATTCAATTAGTTTCATGATATGTCCATGGCTTGTGGTCCAATAGACAAGATGAGCTTGACATATGTGATTGCAAGAAGGTTGACTCTGCATATGATCGAGCTCTAAGAGCCGAGTCCAAGTTGGCTAGATTCACTACCCATAGGACCACACAACCCACCACTTTTGCACCCCTAATGCACCTACTTCTACCCTTTCCCCGAGGGATACTAAGAACGTCTCTCGCTCACCTCCCAAAAATCCTAATCCTTCCCATCCACCTTCTGGACAACCTTCCTCCTATCATCCTGCTCTCACTAGTTCCGAGCTCTTAGGAAGCAAACCTATTGTAGGACCCGATATTTGTTTTCGATGCTACCAGAAAGGACATTGAGTTGCAGAATGCCCTAATCCTTGAGTAAGTATTGCTCATTTAGTATAGGATAACACTCTTGACCCTAATTCTTCTCCCTTGCCTAATGTTGATGAACATCCCGCAATGGTGGTTGGGTACACTTGCCCATATGAGGGATTTGATTGTGTGGATGTTGAAGGGGAGTCCTCTGGTCCATTTTTATTAATTAAACACCAAGCATTTCTTGGCGAAAATAACGGGCCCACAGAGACTGTTGGGCAGATAATGCTCACTCTCAAAGCAAAAGTCGATTCTTGGTTGCAACGCAATATTTTCTGCACCACATGTACTTCCGATGGTCGTCATTGCTCACTAATCATTGATGGAGGGAGAATTGAAAATTTTGTATCTCAAGAAATGGTAGACAAGTTAGGTCACAAGCTCAACCCTTGGACCAGCCTTATAGCGTGGTTTGGTTCAAGGGAGGGACCCTCGTACCTGTGCCACATCAGTGCCTTGTCCAATTCTCTATTGCATTTATTTATAAGGATGAGGTATGGTGCTACATCGCACCAATTTGTTGCGTCCTTCTAGGATGACCTTGGCAGTTTGACAGATATATGGATCACAAGGGCAGGAAGAACACGTACACCTTTGTTATAGGCAAAACTCAGATCACCCTATGGCCTTAGTGTGGCGCTCTCAATCCACAACAGATGACCTCCTCTGCTACCCCTTGTCCTACTTGTGTCCCTACTCCGTCCCCTCGTTCATCGGGAGCTGCTAATAGCAGTAGACCAAAGCTAAATCACCTATGCTTATTGAAGCTACACCATTTGAGCAGCACTTATGAGATTCACTTGTGGTGTATGCTTTGATATGAATGGACGTTAGCGGTTTAGGGTCCCCCAGTGTGCCTCCTAAGGTACAACCCTTGTTGTATGAATTTGCTAATGTCATGCTAGACGAATTACCTATGGGTCTACCTCCTCTTCGTGACATTCAACACCACATTGACTTGGTGCCAAGTGTCACACTTCACACCTTCCGCACTACCGTATGAGTCAGGTTGAACATGCGGAGATGCAACAAGTTGCCGAATTGATTCAGAAAGGGTTTGTCTGCAAGAGTATGAGCCATGTAGGTATGCCAGCCCTCTTAACTCCCAAAAAAAGATGGTTCTTGGAGAATGTGCATTGATAGTGGAGTTATCAACAAGATCACTGTCATATACAGATTTCCCATTCTAAGGCTTGATGACATGCTCGACATGTCCGAGGCAACCATATTCTCCAAAATGGACTTCAAAAGCAGATATCATCAAATCCACGTCAAGGCAAGTGACGAATGGAAAACTACCTTCAAGACACGCGAAGGCTTATATGAGTGGTTAGTAATGCTCTTTGGGCTGTTCAATGCCCTTAACACCTTCATGTGTATCATAAATCATGTGTTGCACCCCTACATAAGGAAATTTGTTATTTATTTCAACATCTTACTTTACAGCACGACTCCTTCAGACCACTTACTCCACCTCCAACAGGTGCTACAGACCTTGAGAAAGTACCATTTATATCTCAATCTCAAAAAGAGCACCTACATTTTTGGGGTACATTTTTCTACCGACAAAATCAATGTTGACCCCGACAAAATTGAGGTAATCTGTTCTTGGCCGACGCCAAAGAATCTTAGTAAGCTTAGAAGCTTTCATAGGCTAGCTTCTTTTTATAGGCTCTTTGTTAGAAATTTTAGCTCCATAATCCTGCCTATCACAAACTGTCTACGTGGAAATTCCTTCACTTGGACCCCAACTACCGAGGAAGGTTTCCAACAAATAAAAGATCGCTTGACCACTGCACCTGTATTAGTCCTCCCTAATTTTCTAAAGTTTTCGAGGTGGATTGTGATGCCTCCCACACAGGCATTGGTGTTGTTCTTAGTCAAGAAAGATGCCCCATCGCCTATTCAAGTGAGAAGCTTAATGATGCATGTTCTCGATACTCTACTTATGATGTAGAGCTTTATGCCATTGTATAGGCATTGAAGCATTGGCGTCATTACGTGATCAGCATGAATTTATCTTAAACTTTGATCATGAAGCCTTGCGCTACTTGAATTCACAGCGCAACTTAAGTAAATGTCATGCCAAATGGGCTAGCCTTTTACAGGAGTACACTTTTCACCTTAAACATAAGGCGAGAACATTAAGTTGAGTTGCCGATGCCCTAAGTTGACATGCTCACGTGTTGGCTTCCATTTCTGTCCAAGCCTCTGGGTTTGAATTTCTAAAAGACTCGTACCCAAACAACCTTGAGTTTGGTACTATTTATAACGATTAACGAATGCCTAAATAGAACCTCTCGCCCTACTTCCCTATATCCCATCCATGACAGATTTCTCTTTCATGGGACATGCTTATGTATTCCCACATCCTCTCTCCGTGAGAACTCAATCCTTGAAATTCATGGAGGGATAGGTGGACATTTTGAACGAGATAACGTGCAATGTAGTAAAAATTGTTCAACATTGCCAAATTTGTCAACACTATAAGGGCCATACCTAAAACATTGAACTTTACACTCCTCTACCCATTCCCATGCGGCCCTAGGAAGATGTTTCAATGGATTTCATGCTCAGATTACCCTCAACCACCTGCAAGGTAGATTCTGTCTTTGTGGTAGTTGATCGCTTTTCCAAAATGACACATTTTATCGCTTGCAAAAAAACGTCCGATGCATCCCATGTCAAGGATTTATATTTCCAACATATCGTTCGTTTGCACAGTGTTCTGTGCACATTTACTTTCGATCGCGACACATGTTTTCTAAGTCACTTTTGGTGCACTTTATGGGCAAAACTCAACACGAAGTTACAATTCAGTAATGCGTATCATCCTCAAGCCAATGGCCAAATGAAGGTAGTCAATAAATCATTGGGCAACTTGTTACGATGACTTGCAGGTGAAAGATTGAAATAATGGGACTTGGTAATTCCACATACCGAGTTTGCATACAATAGCTCCCCCAGCCGATCCACCGGCAAATCCCCTTTTGAATGTGTGTATGGGTACTCTGTTCCCCAATTTCTTAATCGTCTCCCTATTACACCACCCAGAAGAACAAGTGTGATGAACAAGGATCTTGTGGAACAACAACTAATCCACCAACAAGTCCATGCTAAATTATAGACCACGAACACCAAATACCAAGCCCAAGCCAACACCCACAGGAGAGAATCTGAGTTTCAGGAGGGAGACTTGGTAATGGTGTACTTCCGTAAGGAGAGATTCCTAGTGAGTGCCCACTAAAAATTGAGTGCTAGGAAGTTTGGTCCCTTTCGAGTAATTAAGCACGTTAAGCAAAATGCTTACGTGCTTGATCTACCTCCCACTATCCCAACATCACCGGTCTTCAACGTCTCTGAGCTGTTCTTGTTCCATGGTGATATTTCTGCAATAGGTACTTCCAATGATCATGATCTTAGCCAGCTTTCTTTCCAAGCGACATCAACCCCTACTCCGAACACCATTTAGGACATTCTTGACACGCGTAACATTGCCACCTGCCACGGCCTTTCTCATCGTGTCCTCGTGGGTTGGGCAAGCCATAATCTTGATGCGAGCACATGGGTTAATGAGGCTAAACTCCGCAAGCTTCATTCGAATCTATTGCATAATTATTTAGAAGCCATCTCACAGAAGCGAGATTTTTCGCAGCAGGCGGGAACTAATGCAGGCTAAAAATGAGTAAAAAAAAGTGCAAGTGCCCACTTGCTAATAGCCCATGAGTAATTTTTGACATTATTATTAAATGTTATTAGATATTTTATGCATCCCTTTCCAAGAGATACATCCCATCGGATGTTGTCAAGAGATGTATCTCAACTTTTGTAACCCTTTAAATAGAGGGTAGAATATTGTAAATGACATCAAGTGATATTTGGAACTCTTTATTTGGAACTTTTTCTTTTCTTAAACTGTTGCTTTCTCTCCCTCTCTCTCACCACTTCTTTCCCAACCAACGAATTATCCCCTTCAAGGCTTCAACTCCTATCCCTCTCCCATTTTTCCTCCCACAAAGCCCCACCTCCACCGTACTCCCCATCCAATGCCTCCACCACTGAACCTCCCACTGCCATGCCTCCCACGTCCAAACTCCCCCCACCCCCCCTGCTCCACCTCAACCCCAACCTCCCACCAATATGCTCCACCGCCATCCTCAACTCACGCCAACCGCAGCTGATCGCCTCGATACCTCCACCCCCTTCCACCGTACCCCACCAACCAGCACCCCATCTACCGGGCCGCTAAACCGTGGTCGACCCTCCATCTCCACCAACCAAGCTAACCAAACAGCCATCCGAACTCCCACCGTAGGGGACCCTTGACGTTGCCGCCTACCATTTCTCTTCCACCACAATACGACACCGGACGACCCTGCACCACTTCCACCGCAGTTCCAGCCCCACATTACTTCCAGGTATTTTGGCATAATTAAATCCCTTACTATCATCTTCCTTTAACGGTTGTTACTGTGACTTCTGTGGAGCTACTTTTCTCTCTGTTGCAGGTATCACCTGTGATTGCGTAGCGAGTTGCCTGACCTTTCCTCATCACCTCCGGAGGTCAAATATAACTTAAGGGGATTTACGTTGCAATAAATTGAGCTTCCAAGTGTCAAAACATCTATTTATTTTCCCCCACACTCTTAACAATTTGCGATGCTTTCCTTTCTCCAAACAATTTTCGATAGCTGAAAATAGTTGCAATTTTTTTGTTTAATTTTAAATTGATAATAGGCCGTGAAATTTTGCGCTTGGTTACATCAAATAAAGACTCGATTCTTTTATTATTAAAAAATTCCATTATGATAATGCATTAGAATTTTCTACTACTTGTTTAAAATCTTTTTATAAGTCCAATGGCATTATTCATCAGACTATGTGTGCTCATACTTCTCAGCAAAATGGTATAGTTAAAAGGAAGCATTGACACTAGCTTGATGTTGTTCGTACTCTTTTGATTCATCATTCCGTGCCTTCTTTGCATTGGGGTGGTGCGGTGTTAACAACTTGTTTTCCGATTAGTAAGATGCCAAACTCTACCTTACATGAGCAGATTTTGTGGCAAGTTTTGCATCCTGATCAAGAGGTGTTTCATGTTGCACCTCGAGTGTTTGGTTAGGTTTCTTTTGTACACCTCTTTGGTCCTAGATGAGTTAAACTAGCACACAGGGTGGTGAAATGTGTTTTCTTAGGATATTCTCGGACACAAAAGGGAAATCGATGCTTTAATCCTATTTTTTCTCATCATTTTGTGTCTACTGATGTTAGTTTTAATAAGGCGATTTCGTATTTTTCCATGTCCAGTCGTGACTTAGCACCTACTATTGATGTTGCTCCTATGCCCATTCCACCTATACCCCTTGGAGCTATTGCAAACACTCAAGCACCTACCGCAATGTCTACAGAGATACAGAAGTATGCTGAGCCTATTCTTATAAAAGGTCACATACTACCTAGCAGGTTCCCCCCGCCTCCTCCAGCCTCCCCAGGTCAAGTGAGCTCTGCACTTTTAGACACTGATGATTGTGTGCTTAGTGATGCAAATAAGTCCTCTTCTAATTCATTTGAGGAGAATAATCTTGACCTTCCGATAGTAATTCAGAAGGATCCACGAAGCTCTGCCAAATATCCAGTTGCAGGTAGTTTTGTGACAAATGGTATAGGGATAGCATTTGCAAGCTTTTGTCGTGCACTAGTAGCTACTCATCTTCCTACAACATATCATGAGACTATGCTTGATCCAAAGTGACAACAAGCCATGGAAGAGGAGATAGCCGCTCTTCATAGTAGAGGCATGTGGGAGTTGACACCTCTACCACAGGAAGATATTGTTGTTGGTTGTTGTTGGGTCTTTGCACTTAAGTATCATCCAGATGGATCTGTTGCAAGATACAAGGCCAAATTTGTGGCAAAAGGGTTTACTCAAACCTATGGAATAGACTTCTTTAACACTTTCTCCCCTGTTGCGCGCCTATCTACGGTGAGAATTCTTGTGGCAGTTGCAGTTCATAGGGATGGAGGCCACACCAGCTGGATGTCAAAAATATTTTTCTATGTGGAGATCTACAGGAAGAGGTATACATGTAACAACCCCTAGGTTATGAGATTCAAGGGGAGTGTATATGTAGGTTATGGAAGGCCATTTATGATCTTAAGCATAGTTCCCGTACTTGGTTCCAAAAATTATCCCAGGTTGTGGAGTCTGTTGGTTTTCAGAGGTCATCTGCAGACTATTCCCTGTTTGTCAAGAAGACATGGAGGGGTGTTGCTATTCTTTTAGTCTTTGTAGATGACCTAATTGTTAAAGGAGATGATTCTGAGGGAATAGTTGAGATCAAGAGATGCCTGGCTGAGCAGTTTGTGATGGACTTAGGTCCATTAAGATACTTTCTTGGGATAGAGATAGCTTACAACAAAAGTGGCATTATTTTATCCTAGAGAAAGTATGTTCTAAATGTTTTGCAGGAGGTTGGTATGCTGGAGGCCAAACCAGCAAATATACCCATGAATCCAAAGGCACATTTGTATAATATTGAGGCTGAGGCCACTGGTAGTGGGCAGTACAAACAACTTGTTGGGAAGCTATTGTACGTCACCATCACCAAACTAGACATATCTTTTGTAGTTGGTAGATTAAATCAATTTATGGCTAAGCCCACTAAACAACACTGAAATGGAGCGAAGATGGTCCTCAAATATCTCAAGAAGACTCCTGGCCAGAGTCTTCTATTTACCAAAGGGGCATTCATGACATTGGTTGGCTATTCAGATGCAAATTATGCAGGGTGCCACATTGACCGGAAATCCATTACAAACTTTTGTACTTATGTAGCAGTCAACCTTGTGACTTGGAAAAGCAAGAAGCAAGCTAAAGTCTTTAGGTTCAGTGCAGAGTTAAAGTATAGGGCAATGGTCCAAACTGCTGTTGAGATGATGTGGATTCGACTTCTCCTAACTAACTTACATGTTGAGATAGATGGTCCCATAGAGATGAGGTGCAATAATTGGGCAACTACTTACATAGCCAACAATCCCATATTTCAAAGCGTATGAAACATGTCGAAGTTAACTGTCACTACACTTGAGATATTATTCAGAGAGGGTTGCTCTACACAACTCCAGTATCTTCTGATGACCAGACAGCAGATAAATTTACCAAGCCTCTTGCCAAATCTAGCTTTAATGTTTGTTGTTCCAAGCATAGCATGTTTGGCACCTATGCTCCAACTTGAGGAAGAGTGTTGTACCCCTTCGGTCAGTTATGTTTTTTATTTCTTTCTTGGAATTATGTTGTAATTATCCCACCTCTCTCTATATATCAAGAAAGGTAGGGCTTTGGAGAATAAACAAGTTATTCATCTCTCCAAACTAGAGCAGGTTTGAATCAAGAATTTCCTTTCAGGCCCTTCCGCCAGCTTGGAAGGAACTTTCATCCTATACAGGCAGGTTGGTGAAATCATGGTACCAAACGCTAGATATTAATATTACATCAAATGGTTCAAAAGGCACTTCAATAGTGAGAAGCTAAGAAAAAGAGACCCCACAAGATGTCATTATACACTGCATGACAAGGAGCAAACAATTAAATACATAACAACAAAAATAAGATGAAATTTCAGGAAGTGAACCCCACAACAACATCAACTTGCAGGCATTCCACAAAGAGAATACGATGTCCACAAAAGACTTAAGCCTAATTATCAGTCTGGTTTCAGTTATACAAATGTTTGTTTTTCTTACTTTTGTTGTCAAGAAAACAGACAGAGGGTGGATGTCCAAATAGTTTGGTCTGATCTAAGAAAATACCAAGTTCTGCCGTAGACTAACATCCACATTGAGATGGCCATCCTTCCCATTAGGCATTCTGAAATAGATGGCACAATCCCACAACACATTTCAAGCTAAAATCAAGATACAACACCATCATCAACTTGCAAAACTTAAGTCTAACTATCAGTCACATTTTGGTTAAACAAATGCATCTTTTTTTCTTTTGTTTTTTTTGAAAGGAACAAATGCTTGTTTTTCTTACTTTTTGTTGCAAAAAAAATAGACAAAGGAGGTGGGTTCACAAATAGTTTGGTTTTATCTAGGGAAAACATCAACATCTTCCATAGCCTAACATGCACATTGACATGTCTATCTTTCTCATTAGGCACTCTCAAACAGACAGAATGCATTACGATCAACAAGATTCGAAATGCCGATTTCGACGCCATACCGATGAAATTGTAAGTATGCATTTCGTGGGCATGTCAAAGGCATGCCATGGAAATATCCATTTTTCGATGGCAGATTTCGATGATTTTGACGGCCTGAAAAAATGACATTTCGAGACACGCCGAGAGCATGCCGATGCATGCCAACAGAAATGATAGAAATGATTAAAATTTGAAAGACAACTAAATCAAAATGTTAAAACATATTTACAATTATATGTAAGTCTATATGAACAAAAAATAATTGTTATTTAAACCTATATGACAAAAAATCAACGTGTGTGTGCAAGAATGATTAAAATTCGAAAGACAACTAAATCAAGATGTTGGAAACGTATTTACAGGTTATTTGAGCCTATATGACAAAAAATCAACATGTGTGTGTGGACTCTTCTCGAATTTTGAAAAGTATAACATATCCCTCTTCCTCAGATTTAAACCTCCAATTCCTTTTCAAATTCCCGCCACTCCAATTCCCAACGCCACTCAGAAGATGGTCGGCATGCCGCCGTTTCGTTGGCAACTATTGGCATGCCGGCGAAACCCTCGGCATGCCGACGGTTTCCCTGCAAATTGGCACTATCTTTGTGTCGACATGGCCTTTCTCTAAAAACCCCCTTACTGACGGCATGCCGTCGGCATTTAAATCACTGTGCTCATCTATATCTTGACTTGAACTGGGGGCATATTTCAGATGGACTGGGATCCTAGAGTGCCTAAGGTCAAGTTAGGAGGGTTTGTATGTAACTGGCTCCTCTTGTATCTGTACATGAAGCACCATGAATAATATTTGGTCAGTGCAATGTTAGTCTTAATATATAGGTATATATGCATCTAAACCAATCCTTTCATCTAAATGTAGTCACAAAATCATAGAGGAACAGCAAAGTAGGGAAAAGTAATAAGATGCCTTTATTAGAAATCTTAGCTACAACCCATTAATACACTATTTAACGGAAGAAAACCCTAAGTGAGATACATAAGTCATGCTTAATGGAATAATAATAGATGAACATGCATAGTAGGGTTTCAGAATCAACCCCAAAGCAACATGCATGAATCATGGTTTATGGATTTAGGCAGAAACACTATCGAAATTACTGTTAATCATGAAGAGTCGTAGAATATAAACTAAGAATGAAGATTGGCATCCAAGTTGGATGATGAAGACTCTATGTTGAGTAAGATAACTGATTAGATGGCCTGCTGGATCTACCTCTATATCCAGTTAGTACTTACAGTGTTAGCTGCATACCATTCTTTTTTTCTTTTCCTTTTTTTTTTTTTGGGTGTGAATAGGGCATACTACTCAAGTTGAGGTGGGCCCTTTTTTCCCCTTTGTCTTCTTCTTCTTCTCTGAGAAGAATGAACTAGCTTTAGTCCACTTCTCTTGTAGGGAAGTTTGTTGTGATGAAGCACATTATTTCTTGATTATCTCTTATTCTTGATTCATCTTATATTATGCAACATTGTATAAGAGTGACCTTTCAAGGTTTCCTTCTCAGTATTCATGGTGGTGATTTGTCTTGATTTCATGTTGTCTTAAGTTCGCTTGGTTGTTTACTTCCATTAGAAGGTCATGTTGCTAAGAAAGAATTGTGGTTGGCTAAAAAATCTTGTTGAATAGAAAAATTGATACTACCATAAGTTTCCAACAAAGTCAATGACCTATTATGCTCAACTATATTTAAAATTAGACAGCATGCTGGATTGTTATTGGCGATTCGATAGCTTTCATTTTCCTTTCAAAAAAAAATTAGACAGCATGCTCTCGGATTTGATTTCCAGATGTGATGTCTGGATCTGAAGAAGTCTCCCACACTCAAAACCACCATGTTTACACTTCATTAAAGAAGGCTAACAATGGGGTTGCAACAATTGAATTACATTAGACTTCAAATAGACTACGGATGCAGTGGCTAGAGTTGTGATGGGGGCCAGGGGGCAGGCTTGTGGTAGACAGTTGGAACTCTAGAAGCGGGGGCTTTGTCTTATATTCTGGTGAAGATAGTTGGAACACGAGGGGGACACTGCCTATCATAGGACTTTTGGGAGGTGCTTATCATATTAGAGTCCAATGCTTGTATTTTTACAAGGGGCAACATTGGAGGTCTGTTGTTTTTAACTATTGGGGCCAGTTGGGCGAACATAATGGAATGATTTTGTGGCTCAGAATCCAGATGGGTTGTTAGGTAGGTGTCTGATTGCCTAGGATGTGAGAAACTTTGCAAGAGGATTCGGTGGTTGGAAACATTTTATTTTCAGTGATGTTGCAATATATTAGATAAGGATGGATTCCTCTTTAGTTCTCTGTATGGGCCACATGCAGAGATAGAGAGAAGAGTACTGCAAGAAGATTTGAGACACATGCACAGGGCCTTTTTCCAATTTACCAGAGTGTAGGTTGAGATTCTAATATTAAGTTGGAATACATGACCGACTAGGGGATAAAGTATCAAGGGATAGGGACGAGATGGAGTTCAGTGACGTTCTGGCTGAGCTTGCATTATCTAATTGTATAATCTGCAACTGCTGTTTTACTTGGTGAAGCATCACACACAGAAGCAGTGCCCATGCAATTACAGGTTTACTACTACATTAATTTTGTGGAGCTTTTCCCTTTATTTGAGGTGAACTGCCTTGACTAGACCTTTCTTTGATCACATTCCACAGTGTTGGAGATCAAATGATGATCTCAGGCTTGCAGTGTACTTCAAATTCGAGAAATTTTTGTTCTGTGAACCTGACTTTAGAGACCTTATACAGGAGCACCAATGTAAAGTACTGGAAGTGGATATAATGACTTGTACTCTGGCAACAAGGTTATTTGCATCAAGAGAGTTTCTAAAAGGATATGAGAAATAGATTAAAGAGGAGCACTATTAGGTGAACAATGAATCTCTGGAGGTTATTTGTAGGTTAAATAGTGAGTAGGATTCTTTTTTGGAAAGGAATAAGCCCATTAGCGGAGCGTACTAGCACATACTGCAGTCTGCAGCAAGCACACATCATCGGCATCGGTATCGGCATCGGCATCGGCACATCGGCATGCCTCCAATATGGTCGGCATGCCGACGAAACTCCCGACTTTCAACGTTAAAATCATATCGGCATGGTCATCCTCCAAAACATGCATTGCCAACGACATTTAAATCAGTGACGATCAGTCAAAGGGAGAGGCTGACTCTGGGGACTTCTTCCCGTTGGGAGGCCCACCAGCAGGCAAGAGAAAAAAGAGGGCAGGAATTCAATATGGAAACCAATGGCAACACCATAACAGAAATCCACTAAAGCTTATGCAAAGTATCACTTTCCCAACACGAGCAGTCTACTACAAATTCGCTTCTGGAAATCCCTTTTGTTTTTTTTGTTTTTTTTAATCACGGATTCTTCTCTCTTCTGCCTTAATTCAGGATATTAGACCTTCCTTACCTCAGAACTTCCTTAGTCCTTGACTCTTGTGTGAAGGAAGCATACCCTTCCATGCCACTGACACTAGAACTAGAACTTCAGGCCAAATTCAACATCTCCACATTGACTCGAGGGACGACCCACCCATACTCTCATGCTTCCACTCTTTGCAACATAGAAGTTCCACCACGATACACAAGATCAAGATAATTATCGACATCTATCTAACTACCAAGTACCAACGTCGAGCAGAAAGCATACCCTTCATTATAACTCTCCAATAAGATCACCACACGAATTCGCAACCCATAACACACACACACACACAGAAAGAGATCTCCACTCGTTTTAATTTTTCCTTCAACACAGAAAAGACATTTACAACATACAAAACCAGAAAGCCATCAAAACCCTCACCACCCCTCCACATCATCAATTCTAAAAGATTACATCTCCTCCTCCTCCTCCTACACATTCCCAACTCCACAATGCGAAAGGCACTGACCTTGAAAGGCGAGGGGTGCTGCGGATGGAACCCATGCCCGAACCCGCCCCTCGTCGTCGTCGCCGCCGCCGCCGCCGCCGCGCCCTTCGCGGCCTCGTCTCCCTCCTTTTCCTCCGCTTCCCCGTCCTCCCCCCACTCCCCCTCCCCCTCCTCGGCTCCACGATGACGAGGCAGCAGCAGCTCCGCGTCCTCCGCCACGATCACCAATTCGTCGTCGTCCTCCTCCCCCTCCTCCTTCTGCTCGTCCTTCGCCCCGCCGAGCCCGTCGTCGTCGTCGTTGAGGACGATCCGAAGGTCGTCCTCGCTGTCGCTGTCCCAATCTTCGTCGTTCCCCCTCGACTCCGCGACGGGGGCTTCGTCACGAGTCGAGGTGGGGGAAGAGGAGTCGTCGGGGACTAGAGGGGAGGGGCCGAGGATGGAGTCGTCGTCGGGAATTAGGGTTTGGGGGTCCTCCTGTTTCTTCTTGGGGGAGGGAGAGGAGGAAGGGAGGAGGACGTCGGTGTAGAGGTCGCCGAACTCGTCCCCCGCGTCCATGCTTTGGGTTTTGTGAGTCGGTAGCAGTTCGCTAGGGAGGAGGAGACCTCGGGTATTTAAGGATTGGTACTACAACGGTGGGAGAGAAATTAAAGGAGGTGGACAGCACCCACACGGCAACAGCAAAAAATTGAAAATTCGTCCATCGAGAAGAATGTCTTTCATACGAGAGAATACTAATATACAGGTGATTTAATTTATTTGAATATTTAATTTTATCTTAAGTTTTAATATTTTAAATTTTTATATAAATTTTATAAACATCTACTTTGTAATAATATAAATTAAAATTTTTTAAGGAAGATATTTTTTGTGTGACTTCCTTTAAAGTAATGTCTTAACTTAATTCTAGTCTCAATTAAAGCGATACATCTCCTAAACGTAAGAAGAGAATGAGAAAGGGAAAAGAGATGCTCCATTGATTATTGTACGTCATTACATGACAGGCAAAGAAAAGATTCCATCATCATCTACCAAGAAAGATAATCCAATGTGTGTAGGCTTTTGTGAATGGCACAATACAAATAACAAGTAAAATTGGGTACATTGTGCTGGAACTAAACCTCACACCACCAAAAAACACAATTACCTCTACGACGAAGCAAGCTCCACACATCGGGGATAAAAAACTTTGTAGTTGGTCTTGAAAACTAACACCACCCTAAGGAGTCAAATGAGATGTCTCTCTCAGTCACGTCTCAATAGGTCAATATATGTTTCCAGAGCCTTAAGTCTAAGACTTTGAGAACATCATGCCAATAGTTATCGAAGGTCAAATATCAGTAGTTCATCTAAGAAGCCCAAAGTAAGTTAGTAGCCTTTATATCCATTTCACTATACATGCAGTCCTAAGCTCTTTGAGTTATTTGAGGCTGAGACTATCATCCTCCTTAGGAAAGCAATGCGTGTCCCATGCAATTGTAGGTGACTAATAATCCCACAAGTGAGCACATGACAAAAGCTTTGGATCTTATCCAAAATACTAGTAGGGATGAGGGACCCTATAAGACCCTCACTTTTATTGCATTTAGTTAGGGGCTAAGCATGAAGAATGGAAATTAATTAAGCCTAAATAATCCCTTATTAGTTGTGTGGGATTGGGCTTATATAAGTTTAAAGGAAAACTTTTAGATATTGGTTAACGGCATAACCTCCTTTATTAATAAATAAAGTCACAAAGCCCTCAAGTTATACAAAGGCCTTGTGGTATCTTTCTTTCCCAACCTTTAGATGCCCTCAACAACTTACAAGCTCAAGCTTCTAAGCTTGAGATGGTCACTAATGAAACTTAAGCTTGAGCTTGTAACCTGTTGAGGCAATCTACAGGTTGGGAAAGAAGGATACCACAAGGCCTACTCCAAGATCTTCTCTATTCCAAGATAATGGTCACGGATTTTGAATTTAAATGGAGATTTTGGATGAGTTCTTGTATGCATGAACTCGTGAGGAGGGGAAGTTCTAAATAGGATTTTCCCTATCAAATTTGAATGTGTTTTGAAGTAATTGTGGATGCGGTAATTTAGGAACACAAGAAACTCTGATTAAGGAGAAGAAGAGGATTACAACTTGGATTGGGCAAAAACAAGGTGATTAAAGGGAGAACAATCAAGAACCCATTGAGGTAGGGTTGTAAACCTTTTCTTGAGCCCACTTAATAAGTTGGATGGATGATAATAATATTAGATTTGGTAATTATGTCTCTTAAGGCTATTAGATTTCGCATGAATGACATTTAATGGATTTGTTCATTGAAATTTAGATGTTGTATAGTTTATAACATGCATGTTAAAAATAGGTTGTGTGATGAACTTAGATTTTAAAGGGTGGCTAATTTGACCTAGGATTGGGTTAAGTAAGGCCTTGAGGGATGGATTTTTGTGTTAATATGCATTTCTCAAGTCATTTGTAATGAAATCTAGGATTTGAGTTTTGTAGGCATTCAAGTTTGTTTCCTAGAAATCACATTTCGTCTAGGTTTGATCGATCAAAGTAGCCTTTGATCGATCTACTTTGATCGATCAAAATTGCACTAAATGGTTGAATTTTCATTGATTTTGATCAATTGATTTCAATTTTAATCATTCGACAAAAACCTTGATTTTGATTGCTTAATGAGGGAGTTTGATTAACCAAACATGTGTTCATCAATTAACACATGTTTTGATCGACCAATATGGGTCAAAACCCTGATTTTGATTGTTTCTTTTAACGTCCATGGGTTGACCTTTGGTTGGTCTAGAAGTGGGTTCAGACTGTTCTGAATTCCGATAGGCAGAGAGCTCAATATGTGATATTTTTGATAAGATATCCTGAGACTCAATTGTGAATGAAGTGTCTCATAAAAGGAGTAAAGGTACAAGGGAATTACTTATAAGTGATTCTAGATGAGAAACTCAAAGGGGAAGAAGCCAGATCCTACGAAGTGAAAATAGGTAAATCAAAGTTACCTAGAGAATCATGGGATTAGGTTAAATAGGGACTTGAGATCGAATGTCTGTGAAGTTGTGTTTGATGCATGATCCACATGTAAAAAGAAATATAAAAAGGAAGTCCATGCATGGACACTTGAGATCTAAAGGGGATTTCATTCGAAAAGAGTGGTAAATATTCGTCAAGTAACCTACGAAAGCCAATCCCAAGTAGTTATGGGGTGTGACCCAAAGCCAATGTTGCTACTCTGGTCGAGTGGGGCATCCCTAAGGCCCAATATCCTTTAACTACATATAAATCTCTTCAATATGAAGATCGAGGAATGATTTTTGATATAGGAAATAATATGCTTCCTCGGACCTCAGGAAGCAATTCAAAGATGATTTTGATATATTCAACTATGTCATGTTTTGTTAATAAGAATAAAATACATGGTGGGCAACGTAAATTAAGATAGGATAATAAGAAACTAAATGGTTGACAATATCCAAGTATAATAACCATTTTAACTTCTAAATGGAAACATACGATAATCCTTTTAAAAATGTATATCCTAGGTAATTCTTGTGAATTCCCTTGAGAGGGGTGAGATATGCTGGATACGAAAAATAAAGCGGAAATAATAAAATCAATCTCACACAAATGCACAATTGATTTTTAGGTGGAAATCCAAATTCGGGTAAAAACCACCACCTAAGCCTCTCAATTTAGGATTTTCCGATCGACCTAGGATTTTCCGATCGACCTAGTCAATCAAATCCACTAACTCAATCACTTAAACGAGGATGACTGAATCACTTACAACCATGCTACAATGTACGAGGGTAGCGTTCCTCAAAACACTCATCTTTACAAGGAGTATTCTGTCTCGCGAGGGAGATGGGAATTCGCAAGGCGAATACCCAACCAAAGATAATAAAATACAACGTCCTATAGAGCCACAAAGATTAATGTAAACTTAGCTACTATAGGAAAATAGGAAACTTCCCTTTGGTGGAAATGCGTTGGCTTGACATGGAAGCGTGAACCACGCGATGGCACAACATCGCTCTCGTAATCGTGGGCAGGAGAGCGGGTGCGCAGCTGGGATGGTGCTTGATGAGAGACTCATCATGGCTTTTAATTACCCTTAATTAACTAGTTTCCCTAGTTAATTAGCTATAAATATGTATATAAAAGGGTTAATTATGAAATAAGGGATAAATCATTAAAGGACCTTAAAATAGGTTAAAAATGCTAAATTATTAGCCAATTAATATTATTAATAATTTAATTAATAATTAGACTCGAAATATCATTAATCATTTACCTAATTAATATGTTAATTAACTTAAGCATAATTTATACCTAAGTATGTAATAACCTAAGTAACTTTACTTAATTAAATAAATTAAGCTAAAAAGGTCAAAAACTTAAATCCAAGGTTTATATATAATATTTGTCTAATTTATAATCATATATAAAAAGTTTAAAAAGATTTAAATTAAACCTTAGTTTACGTTTTAGTCCTTAGGTTTTATTTCAATCGAGTCCTTTTCCTTCATTTAGGTCCTTCACTTTCCTCGCATTCAGGTCCCTATATACGTCTCCTTTTCTTCTTCAGCCATTTCGATTGCTGACGACAGGAGGTGCTTTCACTCGTCGATCACCGTTCATTTGGCGTCCGCCCACCCTTGCCAAGCTTCTGGAGCTTGTGCTCACCGCCACCCTTCCATCCATCAGTCTGGATGAAGGTGTAATCCTAATTAGGGTTTGAAGATGATCTCACCAGCACCGGAAAAGACACCAGTGGTTGCCTCGCACCTAGACACTACACTGTCTAGATTCATCCTCTTTCTTAGCCGTCGCAACCTATAAATATCCCTCCACCTCTCCGATTTCAAAAGGTTAGCTCCCTTCACTCTTCCCCCTACTGAGCTAACAGATAGGTTATTCGTCAACTACCTCCGGCGACCTCTCACCTCTCCTTCGGAGCTCTTCCGCATGAGGAACTCATCTCTCTCACCTCTTCCTCTCCAGATGGTTGTGACAGGACCTGGAGCACCAATTCCTCTTCCTCGCCACCTTCAACTTCTCGCTAGAGCTCTTTCCAACACCCTCTGATTTCGTCCTCCATTATGACCTTTGACGGAGACTTCTTTGCCCTCTTCGTCCAGGTAAAAGTAGGACAGGTAAGATAGAGTAATTAGAGTAGTTAATTAGGTAGTTTAGTTAGGTTTAATGATAGTTCTTTCCATCATCTTCCTCAACTCCGACAAGCTCTTGAGCTTGACTGGAGCATCCTTTTTGTCTTTTTGAATCATTGATCACCTTTTATAATCTTCCATGATCATTTTTGACATAATAATTTCTTGATTTTAACACTTAAACGCCTAATCCAACTCCACCTTCACTAGTGACTTCTGCTGTCCACGGCGGAGGTTACCGAGGGCAATTTACATGCACTAGGGCCCTCCATCACCTTGTCATCATCTAAGGGCCCCGATCTTCAAATTAATTTGATTAATAATCTCCTACATTTAAAACGCCTAAATTTCACTCAACTTCCTGAGCTCGTTGTCAATGGCGGCTCAGGAGGAGTTTCTCCATCTAATTAATCACCAGTACACCATCGCCACACCCCACTAACTTGTTCTCTCTACTCAATTGAATGAGAGAACTTGACTTGAGTTCCAGCGAACTCAGATGACACTTTTTATAAATTCATTGCAAATCTTTTATTTCAATCACCAATTAAGTGAACTAATGAGTTCCTGAGGTTCCTTGTAACCTCAGGAAACTTTTCAAATCCTTAATGGCTTGTTTTAATGAATCTTAAGCATTGTCAGCCATTGTCTGAACTCACCGGAGCTCCGGCGAGTCAAAAGTGGTTTTCAGCCCAAAGAACTCTGCGACAAGATCCAGAATGATTCTAGAGGATCTCAGGATCATACTGATGTGGTAGATATTCTGATTAGCTATCTGGAGCTCTACATAGGCCTCTGTCTTCTCCAACTCCGGTGGAGTTGGAGATGACTGTTGGTTAGGGTTTAGTTTAGTTTAAGAGGTCTAGAAGCATCAAGAAGGTGCTCTGAGGTATGTCTTGTGGATCAATTACTTAGAAAAGCTGTAGTTTGTTCTGTCGAACAAACTCATTTAGGATCTCAGGCGACAGACCTGAAACCCTAGAATTCCTAGTTGAAATCACTTCTTGAGACCTTGAATCAGTTCCTGAGGAAAAATATAGATGATATGAGGTATTAATTTCATTTGAGTGAGCCTATTGAAGAAAGTCAAATTATGAGGCTTTATGGTCAACCTCAGGTCTGATCTGATGATTGAGACATCAATTAGGGAAATTGATGAATAAAAATGATGCCTGGGATGTTTTTAAATGATTTAGATTTGATTTAGATAAGTTTTACCTAGGATTTCATGAGAACTTAATTTCTGTTCAGTTTGGGTTCATTTGAACCCAATACTGACTTTAGTGTATTTTTAGCGAAATTCAGATGCAAGTGTTGCCCAGTTTGAATCTTTACAACTTTCAAAGGTTGTTTGATTGGGTGCTACTATTCTGTAGCTGTCTATCGAGCTAATCAGAGCTCAAATTGGAGCTCTGAAGCTCCTGTAAGAAGCTTTTGAGCTTCTTATTTTTCCTGAAGCCTCTTAGCACTCCTAGCCTTTGCCATTAGGTGCAGAATCATCTACTGAGATGATTCAGGACCTCCTTTGAGGTCAAAAGCATCATTGTAGGTCAAAAGACCTGAGGTTGCATCTCTGCAGGCCAGATTGGCCGTGACAACCTTCAACTTTCACCCTTCAAATCAAAGGGTAAGATCCATTCTGAGCATCAAATTGATGCTGAAATCTTGTAGAGCACCTTTAGAGCTTTCCAACAAGCCCTTGATTGCTCGATTTGGAGCTCTATGCTGCTAGGAATCGACAATTGAAGTTTGGTCTAGAGGGGACTTACATAGTCCCACATCGGTGGAATTGGAGCACACGCCTTAGCATAATAGGTTTTTGTGCATGGGCTTTACCGGTCGTTAGCGTTGGACACACAATGAGCATATGTGTGTGTGTGGGTGCGTGCGTTGTGTGTGCCTGTGTGCTTGTGTGTGTGCCGGTGGGCGCGAGCATGGGCTCATGAGCGGGTGTGTGTGTGGGCTTGGGAGGTCGAAGACTGTGCATGATGAATCTGAACAGGAAATAAACCACCTAATATAAACTAGGCTCGGACCCAATAAAATTTGGTCCCACCCTGAGATGGGTGCTGTATATCCCCGATTGATCCGAGCCGCCAATCAGAAAATCAAATTTTTGCTTTAAGTGTGGTTAACTTGCACAGTTAGTGAATTGAAATAAAAAGGAAGAGAGGAGGGTTAAGAGAAATAATAGAGAAGAAGAGCTTAAAGAAGAGTCGACAAAGAGGTGAAGAAAGATAAAGGGCGAGAGAGAGAGATAGATGGCAGAATAGATAGAAGAAGAGAAGAATCGAGGCTGAAGATTAAAGAAGAAAAAAATGGAAATTAAAGAGTTTCAGACGTCTGATAATGTAATGTTTACTTTTAAGACGTTTGATTTTATATTTTTACTCCAATAATCTGTCTTTTGAGCTTAATTGATGTAAAAAGGCACTTGTATTCATTTGAATATCTTTTTCTTACCTTAATCTTTTGTAAATAAGTTGAAATTAGTGTAATAAACATGTTTACTTGCTTTCTAATAACAAATCACATGTGTAAATATATTTTTCCTTATGGAATTTTGCAAGCTTTTAAGTAAATATCATTTGTGCAAGATTCATATTCTTAAAGTAATCTAATTATAATTCTAACTGATTAAGTAATTAGTAATTTATGTTTAGGATTTAATGGTGAATTAAGATAAGTTATGCCTCCTAGTGAACATTATGTCTGGACGTCTAGAAACCTAATTAACTGCGGGAATGGATTTCCCAAGGCACAAATGGCTATAAGTTTCTTGGAAAGAAATTTGGGCTTAATCAAGGGCTAACGTTCACTTATTAGACGTCTGAGGTCATCTATGGATGTCTGATAGAAGATCAAGGGTCGTTTCTCAACGATCATTTTTCTAAGCCAACGTTTCACTAATTGGACGTCTGACAAGGTCATCAGATGTCTGCTAAGACATCTAGACTAAGGGATGGTCGTCTGAAATCAATAGATAGAGGGCACTAAGTCCAGCCCTAAATGTTTGAATGTCTAATACAATATTCAGACGTCTTAAATTCCAAGATCAAACGTCTGATTTTAGGATTGGACGTCTGATCAGGCTATCTGAAGCCTATCTGGGATTTCTAGTTCTCTATGAAAAGCCTAAGTATCCTAAGGTTGTGCAAGTGTTCCTAAGACTACTGATAGGTAACTTTGATGTTCTTTAACATATGATCTACGAAATAAAAGACAAAGAGTAACATAAATAGATTACATGAAAAGAATAATCTTCTATCCTATTCTTCATCTCCTTTCTTCAAGTTCTCGCTCCGAGCGAAGTTTCTTTTCCTCCAGCGAGCTCCTCCAATCCACCATGGATGTAAGCTTGAGCTCCGTCTTTCACACTTGTAATCATTTGCATTTTCCTAAAATCTAAAACTCAAATGTAAATGTTAAAACACAAGTGTTTTCTTATCATCAAAATTGATGATCATGGTACCCATGCACCAACAATTCGATCCCTCATCCTAAACTAGACCTTAGGATTCCAATTGCCAATCAGTGTCGGTCGGGGCCCCCACTCCCCCCTTATCGCTGCCATCCGCCTTACCCCCCCTTCTCTCCTTTCTCCATGTTGTAGTGCCTTCGATCTTTCGGTGCCATGCTAGTATGGTGCAATGGCAATGCTCCTTTGTTGACTTGCTAGTTTTGCTACCTATCCTCGAGTCCTCGTTGGTGTTGTGGTGATAGCCTGCTCGTGTCAATTGAAATGCCTCCTCCCAGCCTCTCTCCATTTTTGCATCTCGTTTGATAGTTGTTTTAAGGACCTCCTTCGTGCTTGCCTTGTGAATAGGTTTCACAGGTGGCTGCTGTTGGAACCTTGTTCCACATCTTGTTTTGGTGTTAACAAAATTATTGTAGATTAATGTTTGCAATTGAGTACTTTTCAGATTTAGGTGAAGATCAAGTCAAACATTGAATTATGTCAAGGGGGCATAATGACAAGGAGGCAAGATGATAATGAGGAGTTGATGATAGAAGATCATCTGGAGTTTTTGTTGTCTTTTAAATTAGATTTTTATTTTATAGAATGTATACCTCTTAACAAAGAATCAAGTATTAGATCATAAAATTAATCAGAGATAAATCTGGATTAACATTATGATCATTCAAAATACATATTATTTAAAAGATATTGTTTTAGTGGTTAAAGCATATTAATGAACTAATTAGTACTACACTTAAATAAAGGTACTTGACAGCAAGTATTAGAATTGTTCATCAGTACCGGTATATGTAAGGCATAGGTTTGAGCCTATGTCTCAAATTGTGAACAACAAGTACCGGTACTAATCAAGAGTACCGGTATCTGATGGTTACAGTTTGAAGACTCAGTTCTGGCCTGAACCTTACAAGTACTGGTACCCATGATGAGTACCGATACCAGGACTCATTTGTGCTAGCTGCAAAAAGACAGTAAGCAGCTAGTACCGGTACTTGTACTTCAGTATCGGTACCAGTTACCCATTGGTTCAAATATGAACGGCTATAAAATTGATTTTGAAGAGTTGAATGTTGGGATTTACCCCAATGTCTAGTAGACGAGTAACTAAGGTCCTAACTCTATTACAAGACTCTTGGACTCTTAGTTTGCAAAATAAGAAAGAGAAGGAAAAATTCTAGAGCTAATTTTTCATATTTCCACTATATATTGAAGAGAAGTGGTTTGCTGCTCTCATTTTCTCTACGAATTGCAAACTCCACGATGTGTTTTTCTTATGCATTTTCAAAGTGATTCACGTCTTTTCTGGACTCTCTATTAGGTAATATTATTCTAATTATTGTTGAGAGGCTTAGGAATCTTTGTTGTAAGATTTTATCTTTCTTACACCAGTGCTATTATTTTGTATTGAGCTTTTGCTCTTTGTTTGGGTTATGACAAACCCGTTTCTTGTACTTGGGTTGAGGAAACACGTTAATTACCTCATTTAGTAAATTGATTCCCTCGGGGTTGACAGAATCGGGTTAAAAGTCTTAAGTTGGGAGACTGAGGTAGTGAAGTACCCAAGTAAGGGGAACCACTACATATTTGGTATCCTATTTTTGTGGTTTATTTTATTTGCAATAATTTTTTACCACACTATTCATACCTTCCATCTAGTGTGCTTGTGTCCTTTAGATCCTACAGCTGCTAGTTGGTCTCCCCAGCTTACTACACTGAGGTAGGAGGGAGCCACCCTCCATGTTTCACCAAGGATCCCTTCGCCTTCACCATCCTCGGCAATTTTGTTCAGCTCGTCAGTTGTCTTGTTGTTTTCTTTGTTGCTTTAGGTTTATTTGTGCTTTTGTGTTATTTTGGTTAGAGATGTGAGTGGTGTTAGCATTTAGATGTTTTTGTTGACATCTCCGAGTAGAGCCCTCAATTTTGCTTGTCAGATTCCTTACTACTCGATCTTTCATGCATAGTCGATTGGCTAAGGACATCTTGAGCATAGCAACCTTGTTTGTGCATGACGCGTTAACTCTCAACACAGTTAATTAAGTTAATTAGACTTAATTAATTGCATCAGAAAATAACTTAGGTTAACTCGAATTAGTGTCAGAATTTGTAGTATAGGGTCAAGTTAACCTAACATTTTAGAATTTAAGCTCTTTTTAACTGGTTGAGTCTAAGTCGTTCACTGGGAGGTATAATCGTAAGCTTAATTCACCATTAATCCCTAAGCATAAATTACTAACTACTTAATCAATCAGATTATAATTACAATATATTTTAAGCACATGAATAATTGCACAAGATATTGACAATATAGCATGCAATATTACATTAAGAAGAAACATCATTATAAGAAAGATTTGCCAATTGAAACCAAATGGAAAAATTCTTATTACAAAATATTACAGGAATATAAGGCATAAAATATAATTACAAGAGTTATCATGCCCATTACAACGTTAAAAGCACTAAAAAACATGTAATATATCAGCTTCAGCCTTCATCAGACCTCTGAAAAGAATTTTAGACAATTTAAAAGTGCGAATTAGACTTCTGAAGTAGGTATTGGACGTCTGATATCTTTACATTTCTCTTCTTTCATTTTCATCATATCTTTGCCTTCTTACCTATCATCTTTTATTTATCTCTCTCTCTCTCTCCTTATTATTTCTCTTCTTAAGCTCTCTTTAACTCTTTAACTCTTCCCTTATCTTTCCTTCTTAAGTGTATCTCTCACGAGCTCTCTTTTCTTATTTTATCTTTTCCTTCATTTCCTCTTCTTCTTATTTTTACTTACCCTTTATCTTTTCTCTCTTTCTCATCTCCCTTAGTCTTTTCTTTACTAACTCTTTTTACTGTGCACTTATGATCTCCACACTTAGTCAAATTTTCATCAACTTTAACCCACCAACTCTCCTAATTATAAAAGTTAGGTTTTCAATGGGCGGCCCAAGTTTGTTCGGGGATACACAACGCCCAATTGGGTGGGAGCATACCATACTTGAGCTCGGACCTAGTTCTTTTAATTGGCGGATTTTTCATTTATTTCATATTATACAATACTGAGCTCGAACAAGCCCACACAAGTCGACGCCCACATGGGCCCATGCACGCATGCTCTCAGGTGCACACACCTACGCACAGGTACGTGCATATGCACGCACCCGCACACATGCTCAATTCAATTTGCGCCCTGCGCTGACGACCGAGAGGGTCTGTAACGACCCGATTCCCGAATCCCTACGAGACACGAGAATCGGACCGACTCGACTAATCCCAAGACCTAGTCGTCCAACGAGAAAGTAACCAAAAGAGCAGTAAAATAAACCACATTTACCATGTAAATAACTAGCAGTAACAAAATAAAGCAGTAAAGAAAGGAAAGACTACAGCATACACCACCACAACAGTAGAGAAATAAATATGTACATAACATGAAGCTTACATTCAAGAGAGTACAAGGAGCAACGGAAAACTACTCACTACAGCGGAAAGAAAGGTTCAGTAAGTACTACAGGTAACCCTACTGGCCCTACTAAGCCCAACGCCCTCTGCAGTCGCTGACTCTGGCTGCTAAACACCTGGTCCTGAAAAGGCAACAAGGGTGACACGTCAGCGAAACGCTGAGTAGAGTGGCAACTAAAAGCTAAAAAAAGCAATAGAGTGTACAATAGCTATTATATTTTTACTTTTTTTCCTTATATTTTCCATTTATTCACTGTTGATTATTTCTCAGATCATTTTCTTGATCTCGAATGTTCCTCATATGAACGATCTTGATTGCAGTCTTTCCCGAAAGGTAGAAGTAACACGTGGTGCTCGCCTGGCCGGGAGGGTCCCCCGTGGTGGTCCTACCCTCAGTTCAATACCCCAAGGTCGCTGACAGACGTAACGGTGACTACGACACGCGCGATAAACGCACGGGTAGCTACCTCGCACTGGCACGCGGTCAGTCGTTTCCGTTAACGGGTGCACTCAAAGCACAGCATAGAACCAGTATAGGGCAGAGCCCTCTCAGTAATAGGGGCCCAGCCCCTCCACAGTAACCAAACAGGGGTCTTGCCACTCCACAGTCTGCGCACCCTCGCCTGACTACCCTGGTTTGCCCAGTGGGCCTAACAAGTCGGTGTAGGTGAGCTAGTAGAACCCCGGGGCCCGTGGGGTAGCTAGTACTCTCCCTACACTAGTAGCTCTCCTCGGTACTGTGTACGCGAGGGCCAAAAGTCGGTACAAAGTGGCCAGACCTAACCTCGAGTCCCTGGAGCTGCTACCTCCGCTTTGCACTAAACAGGGGGACGGTCGCTCTCCTTGGTACTCCGTACTCAAGGGCCAGCTCACTTCCCCAATTCTATTCCATTTCCTTTCCAGGAGTTCTACTCCTAATTCCCCGTAGGGTTCAAGCTCTTTTAATCCAACCAATTTAGGTTTCACCGTTCCGGCTTTACGTTCATACAACCCATGTTTTCAAGCATATTTATTTATTCATAACAAGAAGCTGTTAACCGATTTACAGGCAGTTATCACTTCCTTTCTACTTTTCCAAGACTGCAATGTTTGTATATTCAACTAGTTTTCCAGTCCTAGGACTCATGCCGTACCCTAGGATCTATCATTCAATCTAGTTTTCCAGTCCTAGGATTCATGCAATGCCCTAAGATCTATCATTCAATCTAATTTTTCAGTCCTAGGGTTCATGCAATGCCCTAGGATCTATTAATTGTTTCATAATTATACAAATTTTGTTAAATAATTTAAAGGGCCACACTACCTGCGAAACCGGGAGTACTGGGGGCGTGGTCGGCAATCCCGCATGCTTCTGCAACCCCAGAGCCGCAACGGAACGGGGACCTAACACAAGGACCAACACAAGTAGTTTCTCAGAACAGTGCACAATTACTGTAAACAGGTAGAGAAAATAAATTTGGAAAGAACGCAACTCGAAACGCGGAAAAAGGACTCCGAACGGGCCCTAAACGGGTCAAAAACGACGAATCTGTCCAAAATCAGACGTCTGGAACCTCTTCCAGACGTCTTAAAAGGTTGATCATGTCGTACCTCAGTCTGCGTAGTCCTTCAGATGTCCAGAAGCCCGCTAGATCGTTTGGCCTTAGTTTTCAGACGTCCGATTGTCACCCTGGACGTTTGGAGGTCCTATCTGTCGTCTGGTACTGGGGCCAAACGTCTGATTCATGTGGAAAGGCGAGCCCTCGCGCCCTCGCGAACAACACCTGCGCACACACGCATCTGCTCTCATCATGAAAAGGTGCAGAGGAACGTGGCGTACGGCTGCATGGTCGTACCCGCGTAAAAAGAAACAGGAAGGAAAATATTATACTCGTCAGACGTCTGGGTCTTCCTCCAGACGTCTTCTGCGTCGGCTGGACGAAGGTCTAGACATCCGATTCTGGGAAATTTTCCCAGAATCAGGACCCTGTCACTCTCCGCCTGCGGCATAAGGCCGCGCCGCACCGCGCCCGCCTGCTGCCCGAGCTGCAGCAGCTCCTCCGCGACACCTCACGCCCGCTACTTCCCCGCCGGCCGGCTCTAGTTGCCCCGGCAAGCTCGCACCTCGCGGTCGAGCCTTCTTCTTCCTCCCGCGACACTCCTCCCTCTCACACGCTCGCTGCAGCCGCTGCTGCTGCACCCGCTCGCTCGCTCGCGCTGGCAGAGAGGAGAAGGAGAAGGCGGTGGAGTGAGGGTGAGGGAGAGGGCGGTGCTTTATAAAGGCAGCGTGGGGAGAGAGAAAAGAGAAGCGGCACGTCTGCAGGGAGGGAGAGAGAGAGCAGAACGAAGGCGGCGGGTTCAGTTTGCACACGCACGCGCGCAGACGCGAACCCGTACGCCGAAAAAATTTAATACTAGACGTCTGGGAAGGGTTCCAGACGTCTGGGCCACTTCCCAGACGTCTTAACTGCGTCAGATGCTGTGTTCGTAACAGGGTCTTAGCAGGGATTCGTATTAAAGCAGTGTAGCGCTTCACAGACTCCTGATGTGGGACTAAGTAAGGCGAATCTAGGTCAGACTTCAATTGAGGAATCCTGTTGGCACATTGAACCAATTCGATCGAGCTAAGGCTCGATTAAGAGCTGGTGAGTCGCTCTAAGGATTTGAGCATCAATTTGATGCTTTGAACATGATTGGTCCATCGATTTGATGGACGAAAATAGATGTTTCACATGTCCATTTAAGCCTGCAGAGGAGATTCAGGTCGATTGACCTGAAGAAAGTATGTAGCTCTTAGCTGAAGGCTTACGTGCCTTCAGTGATGAATTCCACATCACTTGGGAAAGGAAAGAGGTTTTAGAGTAGGTTTAAGAAGCTCAGAAGCTGAGGAGCTTCAATTTGAAGCTTCAGAGCTCAGATTTCAGCTCCAATTAGCTCTAAAGAGAGGTAACAACCTCTGAAAGGGGTCTGAACAAATTCAGAAGGTCAAAGATAACTGATTTGGGTGAATTTGAGACTTGAAACTCAATAGAACCCCACTGAAATAGTATTGGGTTCATTTCAAACCCAAACTGAAGAGAAGAAGAGAACTCATCCAATCCTCAATAAAAATCATCAAATTTACCCTAATTGATCTTTAAATAAGAAATTTAGGCTTTAATTCATCATCTGTAGCTCAACTTGGACCTATCCAACTCAAGAGTTGACATTATGTTTTAAAGCTTTATAGATCAAAATAAGGTCTTGGATTGACTTAAATCCATCTTAGAAATTTGATGCACACCTCAAAATTTGGTTTTGATGACTCCTGATGTGTTCTCAAACATCACCACCTGAGACGAAAGGTTTGTGTGTTCAGTGAACTAATCTATCAAGTTTCAAACTAAATAAAGGCCAAGGAGAATCTAAATAGGTATCTCTTATGCTTCTGGAATAAAAATCAGGAGCTTAACCAAAACGGAATCGCTCCTCCAACTCCTCCAGAGTTGGAGAAGAAGTTCAAATGAAGGCTCCAAACAATAAAACATACTTTAAACCATCAATTCCCAATCCTTAGGCCTAGTAGATGCAATCTGGAACTTCTTGAGGGTTGCCTAGGGTTGAAGTACAAGATCAGGTCGCTGGAGCTCACCGGAGCTCCGGTGAGTCCCAAAAATGATGTCCTAGAGTTCAAAACTCCATGGAACTACTTAGAAATAACCTAACAAAAATCTCCTGAGGTCATAAGGAACCTTAAGAGCTCGACAATTGAAGTAATTAAGGAAGAAACCAAAAGATATGCTTCGAATTCAAAGAAAATGCAATATGAGCTCGCTGGAACTCAGATTGACTCCTCTCACTCAATTGAGTGAGGAAAATTGGTCATTAATGTTCTGCGATGATGTCTGGGTGATTAATTAGGCGAAATTACTCCTCTGAGCTCGCCATTGACAGTGAGCTCAGAGGTTGAAGGAAATTTGGGCGTTTGTGATTTATGTGATTATTTAACTAATTGTAAAGTCGAACGGGGCTCTTAAGTGCTGCGAAGGCGACGGAGGGCCCCTATGAGTGTGATTTAAGCTCGGAGGCCTCTACCGTGGACAACAAAGGTCGCCGGTGAAGGTGATGATAGACTAGGCGTGTCAGCTGCTATATTTAGTGGGAAAGAAATGTTGATCGTGAGAGGTAGAGAGAGGTGATCAGGTGGTTGAGAAGGGTGAATCAAAGTTCAATGAGGCCGATCTTGACCTCATTGGAGTTGGAGGAGGAACACTGTAACTGAGTTAAACTACCCTAATCCTACCTAATTATCTAGCTAGATCTACTTCTAAGAGTTAGATCTACTTACCTGACGAAGGAGGTGAGGGAATCCGTCGTTGGTAGGGTGGAAACGAGATCGAAATCTAGACTTTGGTGAGAAGAGAAGCTTCGGCTGATTGAAGCGAAGGGATTCCAAAGCTGTGGCACGCTCAATCGCCGTTGGTAGGGCGAAAGAGAGGAAGAGGGGGTGAGAGAGGCAGCACTTCCTCGGCGACAGTGCTCGAGAAGGAAAGCGGAGACGTCGAAGTTGCGGAGGAAACCTATGATCGACCACAGTGTGGGAGAGAGGGAAGGGGGTCGATCACCGTGCATCAAAGGAGCTAGAGGATATTTATAGGTGGCGATGGTGAAGAAGGGAGTTGAGTCTGGACGGATAGAGGTCTAGATGCAAGGTAACCATCGGTGTCATCTCCAACGCCGGTGAAGTTACTCTTGAACCCTAAATAGGATTAGAGACCAATCTGCACCGTTGGATGGAGCAGAGGAGGTGAGCTTAAGCTCAACATTAATGGCAGTGGCTGTCAGACATGAGATGAACGGTGAACAAGCGATGCGGTGATCGGCCTCCGTCAGCCATCCAAGCTAATGAAGACGACGAAGAAGGGGAAGAAGACATTGAATACATAGGGATGGAAATGCAGTGAAAGCTAAGGACTTATTTGCAAGAAAAGGACTCGATTGAAATGTATCCTAAGGACCTAAACGCAAATAGAGGCATTTTAAATTTAATTTAATTTAATTCTTTTTCAACTTTTTATATATAATTATAAATTAGGTAAATAATATATATATATGTCTTGAATTTACATTTTTGACCCATTTAACTTTATTTATTTAATTAATTAAATTACTTAAGTTAATTTGATACTTAAGTATAAATAATACTTAAGTTAAATTAAACATTAATAACTAGATAAATATTTATAATTCGAATCCAAATTATTATTTAAATTATTAATAATATTAATTAACATTTAATTTTAGATTATTAATTTATTTTTATGATTCTTATTAATTTATCCCTTATATCATAATTAAACCCTAATTAGATATATTTTTAGTTAATTAATTAAGAAAATTAGTTAATTAGGGATATTTAATAGTCATGATGTTATCTGAGACTTGAGACTTGAGTGTTGTTGATTGTTGTGTGATTATGTTTATGTTCATTCGTGGTTGTCCCTCTTCTTATTAATGAAATCTTAGTTTTTATTTTTTTTCAAAATGACCGGATGTCCAACGTTCGCTATTATATCAACCCTAATGGAATCCTAGTGCAAAATTCAAGGCCAATGGTTCCAGCAAGAACAATTTCCCACACATAAACCCCAATAAATTAAAAATAGAAAAAGTGGAGGTGAATGTTGGGAAAAGAACCTACCTTTATTTATTTATTATTTTTTTAATGAACAACACGGACGTGCCTCATAGCATAGGCGACTTTACCCCGGGGGGGTGGGACGGTGTGTTGCAACAAGGAGACATATTATTAAATTCAATTATTCAAGGGAGTTTTTTTTTTTCCTTGAGCTGATTGAAATCACAGTCTTTCCTTCTTCCACTTTCGCCTCCTTTCCAACTTACAAATTCTCCAATCCATTTTCGTAGAAGACCTACGGTCCAATCAACAGAAGAATAGATTGTTTCAGAAATAAGATCGAGTTAATATCGTGTACAATTGTAGTTACTTCGTTAGTTCCTTACCTCACCCCCTTTTCTGCTTGCTTTCTTTCATACTTTGGTAATACATGCATACATGTCTGTGTATATAAGTAAAATAATGCAATTATTAAGACTTGAGAGAACCAAGATAAATGTTTTAATATTTGCTTTAGACCTACAAGTTGCTGTTGGTTTCTCTTTTTAGTTAATATTTAATTATTTTCAGGTAATATCTAACCATAGCTATCTTTTTTTCACTTGCAACCTTATTTTTCATTATGTCATATTATCCCACTTGCTCCATTTTCTCATCCATTGATTTATGTCTAAATAGCTAACCACAACCATCTATTATACATTGGAATGCTAAGCACCCATAGGCTATACCCTCTCATTTTTGCTTTTATTGACGAGTGCTTGATATCTTTTACATGATCATTTATTTCTCTCAAACATAGTACATAGTTTTTAATCACCAGTTTTCTAAGACGTTGTGTAATTTACTATTTTGCATGTACTCATTCTAAGAAGATTTTCTCACTCTCACTTATTGTTAGTACCATGTTGTTATGCTTTGAAATATAAACATAATTAATATTGAGGGAGGAGGAACGTTTAAGAGGACTTTCTAGAGAAAATAGATGTTGGGTCCAATCACACATCTCATAAAAAAAAAAATTCATGCAAAATTTCATATATCCCCTTGCACAAGCATTGGAACCATGACTTTCCCCACAAAAATTCATATATGTACGAATTTTTCAATTTATTTGTCAGAGAATCTCCAAGGATTGGAATCATATATGTGCGTGTCCTTAAAATTCATGGCTCAAAACATCCTCACCCAATATTTAGCAGGATGAAATAAAAAAGGTAAAAAAAAAACTCCAAAATAAAAAGTGGCTATTCCAGCAACTAGTAGTTATCACAAGAGAACTAAAAAGTTCTTTATGTACAAAATTGATATTCCAGCTGTAAACACTGCCCACTTGGCTATGGCTCATCTAGTATAACCTAGTACCTACGAATTCCCTGTTAAGGAATTAGTGATCCCAATGGGTGGAAACTCGTGCTTCCTTCCACATGCATGAGGCCATCTTCAATTTTCCTTTTTGAAGAACGGGCCTTTCAAGGGTTGATTCTGCCGAGCGAGCGCAGGGGATTTTCACTGCAGTCATGCAGCTTTGTTAAGTCCTTCAATAGCACTGATGCACCTTTTAAGCAGTGACTTGGCTTCTTCGCTCTTTTCCACTTCACTTAGATGAACAAGCTCATCCTTAAAGACGGGTTCCCTTCTTTCCTCTAGAGGGACAACCTTATAGAGATTGGCAATATCAAGAAGGCACTGGGAGGCGGCAACATGAACCTGCAAAAGATTGCCCAAAGGGGATTATCTCGGTGCTCATCAAAGGCCAAGGACTCATATTGTAGAAAATGAGCATCACTCAAATAGGAGTTAGCCTAAATCCCAGTCCATATGAATACATCAAATTCAAAATCTTGACCGTGGAATGCATTCTGTCTCGCAATACAATCGTCCAAGCAAAGATCTCTGTAAATGTGGATTAGATAAATTGATGGGATTTTATTGTACTTCACCGAACAGAGTCCAATGCCTTTTTTCTTTTTTTTTGTGTAAAACATAAATAAATGACTAAATGAGGTCAGTTGTCATATAGTATCTTCCAACATCTGAATCAGTAAAAGTTGCAAGAAAAAGAACAATAAACAAAAAAGGCTACCATGAATATGATGGAAAGTGTATAGATGAGCAGAGAGCAACACAGAGAAAGATGTTTCTCATTATTTGAGAATACAGATGAATCACAACCATTCATGGTTATGTTATTCTTCCAAGTTCTTGGCTCGGTGTGAGGGTTTTGCAGCATCTGAATGTCTGAGTCCTTAAGGAGTTCAGGGCTGTTGCTCGAATAGAATGGGGAAACCCATGAAAGTCTTCACCCCAACTGATTAGGAGACAGCTCTCTAGGTACAGAAGATCATAAAGTTGCTCAAATGTGGATTTGCTTTGGCACTAGCAGAGGGTGGTCGTCGCCTGATTGGAGCCTTTCTTTTTGGACTCCATTGGGTTTAGGATAGGAAAAGAGACCCGTTCACAATAATCAATCACACCAAAAGATAGAGAATTTGGTTACCCAGTTCCACCTAGGAAATATATAAATTTGAGAAGAGTGTGACAACTCTCAAAGTTTTTACTATGTAGGATAGGAGTACAAGAAATCACTCCTCTATCTCTACGTTGATGCATGCCCCCACACTACAAGGATCCTCGTGTATTTATATTTTGGTCATCTCATAACGCACTTAAAACTGTTGAAGCGAGATTTCCAGATAGTGGTAATCAAGGTCAGATGCTTGGTTGCCGGTTGATGATTGCTATCAAACACATGGGCCAGGTTCCTCAGTAATCGTGGGGATGTGGTCTTAAATGGTCATAACTATTGTCCTTTTGGTGGACTGGCGATACATATGCTAGGTCAAGTAGTAAGACTAAGGCTCGCCTGGCCAACAAGGCCTTTAGGCGGGCTAAAACAAAAGGGGGTTCACCTGATCTGTTAGGCAGACTTGGAGCCTTTCTGACAGTACTTTTTTTAGACGGACGTTCTTCCTTCTGCCTATGCCTTTTAGGCAGATAATCGAGGGGTACCCTAGTCAGACTATCCATTTTCCCTATCAAAGTATTTGTTAGGACGAGTAGTCGGGTATTGATGAATTGGGCATCTTTTATCTTTTGTTTGTTGGGCCTTTTTTGATTTATTCGTGAGCTTTTATGAGGCCTTTAACAATTAGACTTAATTGAGGATTTTCCTTCCCTCATAAGTTGCCTCCACTCTCTTTAGATTGTGTACTAACTAAGAGAGTACTATTAAGATAAGAGTTAAAAGAAAACTTCCTCATGTTGCCCCCAGCAAGTAGCCCTTTCATCAACACAGGTTGGGCAGTTGCTTTTTAATAAGGAAGGTAATAGTTATAGGCACATCGACGCCTATATTGATGTGGATACATGCAAGCATATTGACACCTAGTATTTGCCGATTTCATTTCTAGGTGACAAGTATGAACGATTACTTTAGGCAGGCAATGGTTAGTCGCTGCCTATTAAGGATGTCTTTTTACGATAAGATAAAGATGATGCCATGATCATCACTAGTATTAATCAAGTATGGGATCTTAGGAAGGCACGCCAGCACTCCCTTCAAAGGGTTGTACCATCGAGATCGCAATCGTTGCTGCGGGCATTAATTGCCAATGGGACCATGATGATTGTTAACTCAGAGGCATTTATGTTAATGGAGAGAAGGGGTATTTTTGTAATAACAAAGAATCCCTTGAACTACATAAAAATGGACTTCTCTACCAACGTTTACTCTTTTGACTATTGGAGGGGGTTACAACCTCTATTTAAAAGTCCATCCTTTTTTAATCTGCACATTTCACTATTTAAAAATCCTATGCATTACATTCATTTCATTTCACCTGAATGAAATGAATGTAATGCATAGGATTTTTAAAGGGTGAAATGCACAGGTTGAATGAAAGAATAACATTTTAAATAGAGGATGGTGCCCCCTCCAACAGTCAAAAAAGTGAACATTGGCAGAGAAGCCCCTTCTTATGCAATTTAGGGGATTCTTTGTTATTACAAAAATATCCCTTACATCTTTTCTCCGTTAACATAAATGCCTATGAGTTAATAGCTGTCATGGTTTAAGTGAACGATTATTAACTCAGGGGCATTTATGTTAACAGAGAGAATATGTAAAGGGTATTTCTGTAATAATAATGAATACAAAAATATGTATGTAATATTCAAAGAATTTAGGGGCATATACGTAAACCCCCCCTCCTGACCATCTAGGAAAGGCAACTAAACATGGGTAGACTTTATTATCTCAAAAGAGCACCAATGATTAATCTGGGATTGGAATTTGGTAACATCTCCAAGAACACTCTTGCAAAGTGGCTTGACCTTTTGGAGACCACCATGTACCTCTAGAAGGTGCAAGAGCCCCCAACTACCAACCTCTCTCATCCTAGTGGTTTGAATCACTATGAAAATCACAAAAAACTTTGCCAAAAATGCAAATGACGAGCCATGATATGTAGAATCCATTTCATGAGCAAGACACCATTCACTTCTTCTAGATAAAGCATGCCAGGCCCATCATCCTCAAGTATGCAAACCTCATCCCATGCCACCATAGGCAAGAAGCCATCTTGTACTCTTGATGCCAAATGAAACCTCCTATTAGAGTAGATATCATCCAAGATGTTGAGAGAAGAAGCCCTTAAAATAGACATTGAGTAGATCAATAACACCAAAAGAATAGAAGAGAGGAGCACTAGCCTCCTTTCCCTTGAAAGCAAGAGGGATACCCACCCTTGCACTTGCATCTCCATTCTTTCAATGCCATCCATCTTTGGATGAAACATTCCCCAAGGTAAGAAGTGTAGAAAGAAATATAGGGCATTGTTTATTCCATAAACCTAGCCTCTCGTAGAGAGAGAGGGCCAAGGGGAAAATACAAAGAGATGCACCAGCAAAATAACAATAATAGAAGCGATAGGAATAAATAAAATAATCTAATAAGAAGGAAGCCAAGAACTTGAAGGGGAGTTGTAAAGTGTGAACTCCCAACATCACGGCATGAGTAGCCACTTCCCCCACAATCACACCAAAACAAATTAAACTTCTTTAAATTCACTTACAGACCCAATGTTTCCACAAAGATCTCTCGTAAAAGCTTAGCCTTTTGACCCTTCGTTATCTGTTCATCAGAAACAAAATATTGTTGTCTACATATTAGAAGATAGGTACTGCAATAACCACCCCCTCCTCCCTAGAACTAAAACCGTGGATTACACCAGATGCATATAGCTAATAGCAAGCTTATGCAGTGCTAAGTCAGAGTGGCCCCAAACATCTCTTATTTGATTTACCAATAGTGCCTAAACCAGTGCCTTCTATCTTTATTCGTTATGACACCATTGCATGCATTGCTTTAATGAAGAATAATATAAATGCGAAATTAAGTAGGCACATAAATTGAGACAAACTTGTTAGACATTGGATGTCTCCTGAGTGATATCACTTTAATTGTGAAATATGGTGAGGATTTAGCATATCCCTAAAAAAGGGATTGAGTAAGGTGCAAGCCACTGAACCATCGAAGGGGATGGGTTTAAAGCCCGTAAAAAGTCTTGTACAACGGAAACATTTAAATAAAGTGAATTCCACTGTTATACAAGACATAACACTAAATTTATGGGAAGGTGAAAAGTGCATTCAACTGCAATAAAAATAGAATGAATCAAGACCTACGTGGTAGCGTAAAGAATTGCAATTCACTCTTGAAGATTTGCCTATAACGATTGTGGTCGTGGGGCCATGACGGGATATTGGGGTAGTCTCCTAAAAGCATTCACGAAATGATACTAATGCAAGGCCATAATGAGCAAAACCAGCAACCAACGGAATACTGGTTTTGCGTGCATGACACATGGAATCTAGGTACAAAGAGGCTTGCTCAAGGCATTGTCCACTAGGTTTCTTTCGGATGTCAATATGCTAACACTAAGTAAAGATTCAAATCTAAAAGACACCTCCACCTTTTACATAGTAATCATTCAACCACTTTGTTTATTTATTTTTCCATTTATTGTTGTTTATAATTTTAATTTGAATTAGTGAGGGTTGTTATATAGTTTACATAGCTCAAATCAAAATTATACATTTAATTACAATTTCCCAACATTTAATGTTCTTGATTCTCCCATATTACTCAGGATGACCAAATCAATGTGGATGGAGGTTACAATTAAGAAATCTTGATGGGATTTTCTCTATATATATGTGCCTTATGGGAGAATGTTGCGGACTTCTTTATATTCTCTGTCACAAGTTTTAAAGATTCTTTTAAGAATTTTGGTTGGTGGGTCGAGTGGTAGTTACAAGGGAGTTGTTGATGTACCACTGCTCCCTTGGTGTTGTATCCTCGAGGATACTTTAATGACCTCGTGCATCGAGGTAAGTCTAATGCCTGGTTGTTTCCTTTCAACACTAGTTTGGACTTCCTTGACCTGTTCTAGGAGGCTCAACATCCAATTTCTGACATCTAATTCGGGATTAATTGGCCTTCTTAGCAATGTCCAAATGACGTTAAGTACATCACTCTCATTTTATCCTTTATTGATGCTATTCCTACTTTTTTGCCAATAGTCTAATTGCAAATATGATCCTTTGTTGTATGCCATACATCCACCTTAACATTTTCATTTTTGCGACAAGCATCTATTAATTCTACCTAAGGTGAAGTTTTTGCCTTTTCATTGCCAGCCTCAAGTTCAGATAAAGGATGATGGTTACAGGAACAACTGATGAGAAACTAGTCGAATCTTTGATAACAAAAGAGAGATAGAGACACACATACATAGAGAAAAGGGAGCCTACACATGACTTGTAGGCAAGTTATCCACAGTCGCATCTGTATCTTAAGTCACAAACTTCATATATACATAACACACACCAAATAGTGAGCCAATCCACTTGCATAAAGAGATATCAATTATTAATGGTCTTCTTTGAAATGGAAAAGGAGATAACAAAGGTCGTTAATAAATTATATATAGACTTATACAAATGTGCAACCCCATCAACAGAGGTACGCTCCTTCCTAAAAGTAACCCCATTTTGCTCCAACCATATACACCATCTCAATATGAAGGCTCTCCTTATCGTGTCAGCATCAGCAATGGCCTCATGGTTATCGGACCAAAAGTCAAGTTCAAAGGAGAGCTGAATGGACCAGTTCATCGCAGTGGACCAATGTTCCCAAAAAAAAGGGACAAGTAAAAAGGAGGTTTTCCATGTCTTCCACACCCTCACTACAAAGGATGCAGCTGGGGTCAGCATCAGGCATCCATCTTTGCTTATATTTATGAGTTAGCACCCTCTTCCTTATCAAGACGTGTAGGAATGTTTTTGTCTTTAATGGAATTTTTGCCTTCCAAATCATCTTGCAATCAAAGACCAAAGAGTGCTCAACTTGGTTAAGTCAATCCAAAAGATTTTTTAACAGAGAATTCCCCACAACTCCAAATCCAACCATCTCTCCCAATGCTTGGTCTATGTTCGCACAATGTTTGGAGCAAAAGGGTCAACTCCTCCAACCTGGCCTGCAAAAGGGAAGGAGGCAAAGGAGTCCATCTGTTGTCACGAAAGTACTGTACAACAGTGGCTAATGGATGAGTAGATAGAGCGATGACTCCTGCAAGGGACCAATCATGCGACCAAAATTTGAATATATTACCATTATCCAAGGAAGTCTTGCAGCAGGGTCTGATTTTCCAAAGAATCTTCTGCAACCCCATAACGAATTGAGAAGAAAACCTAGTATGAATCTTCTGCAACCCCGTAACGAAATGAGAAGAAAACCTAGTAGCAGATCTCCTTTCTTCCCAGGAAATGCTATCACCATAGGAGAGGTAGAAAATAGTCTTCCAAAAGGGTAATTAGGGTCCCATGAGCTGGAGGATCCACTTAGAAAGCAAAGCTTCCTTCATAGAAAAAAGGTTCAAAGGCACCCAAGCCACCAGCCTCCCTGGGTTTTTAGACCCCTACCAGTGGGACAAATTTGCCCCCAAACTTGAGGACCGAAGAAATCTTCTTCAAATAAAGTCAATCTGATTTGAGATCACTGCCAGAATCCACAGGACTGAAAGGTAGTACATTGGGCGTGAGAAAATGACTGAAGATCGTAAAACAAGTTGATCACCTCTAGAAATGAGTTGAGAAGCCCATCCCTGAAGTTTTTTTCTATCCTCTCCACCACTGGATTCCAATCCTTCACTGTAAACCATCCTGAAGTAAGAGGAAAGCCATAATATTTAAATGGTTTGTAAGTGCTGCACACCAAGGATCTCTCCACATTGAGTTGCCCTTTCTTTTGGCATTCCGAATGGTAAGACTTCATATTTCTGGATATTAACTCGCAGACAAAATGCTTCACCAAAAACTGCTAATAGGAGTCTGGCTTTTGCAGCATCTGCAATGGCACCCTCAATAAACAAGGTCATATCATCTACATATTCTAGTGCCGCGACAATGGAACTATCGCTCCCAAAATCAAATCCTTTGACATGACCCATCTTACAGAGAGCAGAGCAAGCATCAGCCTAAAAATCAGCTGCCAAGACGAAGAGAAGAAAAAACACCTTCAACTCTTAATGGACCTAGCATTGTTAAAATTTAGTTCCCTTGTAGGGTACAGGTGTCTGATTTCGATGGCATTTCAAATACTTATTACTCTTTTTTTTTTTTTTTGAAAAGAACTTATTGCTACCATTAACTGATTTAATTTTGCAAATTCTTATTTCTGTAGATGTGAATGTAAGCATGATTATAGATAACTTATCTACAAGTCATATGTAGGCTCCTGCCTACCCCATCTGTGTGCATGCACACATAAATTTTGCATTTTTGTCACAGTTTTCAGTAGATATTCTTATGCTAATGGAATCAGTCCATACACAATGTAACAGTTATTATTATTATTATTTTCTGAAAAGACACACTGTAACAGTTAATAATGCCTTACTATACATTGTTCTCCCAGAACACATAATCCTTGGACATTGAAGAATCCATGGATGCAAACTAGGCTTGCTCTAATGACGAAAAGAAACCATATTTTGATAGTACAGCCATTCAGGGGGAATATGAACGAGTTCAGATGCAATAAAAAACACTGTGCCCGTTCCAGTGCCAAGCTGAATTTAAGCTATTCGGTTCTAAAGATCGTCAAATGTAACTGCAAGGATTATATTAATCACCAACAATGTTGAGCTAAATGACTTTTTGATGTGCATGTCATTCCCGTGAATATTAATGTTGGAGAATTATGTGCTTCTCGTGTCTAGATGAACAAGCAGGTTGAAGATTTTTTTTCTAAACCAAAAAAAAAAATAAAATAAAAGGAACTTCCAGGTCACAGTATAAGAAGACGCATCTAAGTTGTGTACAGATCATTAATTCTTGAGCAATAATTTAATATAAACAATAACCTTCTATATGTTTTTCAAAAAAAAAAACAATAACCTTCTATAAGACTAGTATAGGAGAGTATTCTCATCTAATCCACTTTGAGAGTTGAGGGTTGGATGTACACACACCTTTGGATACATAACCTTATGTTTTATTTGGAGAATGAGATACAAATGTTACCAGGGATTTTACAGGTCTATTCATCCATGGCATAGGAACAAGTTCTGAACTAAATAAATTTCTTGTCCATTTGCATTTCTTCAGAAGAAGAATGAACTACAGACAAGGACGCAAAAAATAAGACGAAAGTTAAATTGATAGGCGTCATACCTGAGAAATCTTGATAGAGACTAAGGATTCCATTACTTTAGGCGCAACTGAGTGAAATAGCTGCAAAGTCAACACACGTATGAGAAAAGGGAAGAGAAATACTTGGCACACCTTGCAGAAAGAGCCATGTCAAGTTGTCCCACCTCATTAACTAATTGCTTGCCATCTTGAGAGGCATTGAAGAAATTCTGACCATTGGCATCAAATTTTGAACAAAGGGCTCTAATTGATGAGAAAGCTGAAGTTTTAACTGGAAGAACATGAGATGAGTTACTATACTCATTCATAAAATTATAACTATTGAAAGAGACTTGCATACCCGTCCATGATAGTCCAGGAGAAAGAGCACCCTGAAAAATGCCTATAATGGTTCTTCCTTCCTCTAAAATATGTGGAACAGGAGCTATGCAAATACATGATGACACACAATCTAGAACTTTATCAAGAGGAATATTAGCATTATCCGAGTTTACTTCCCCTGAAAGATATATATCAATAAGCAATTTGCAAGTCAACAAAAATTTCAAGAAGTACCAGTCCCTTGAGAACTAGTAAGAAAAATTCTATGTAAAATAGCCAAGTTCTAAAGTATACAACAAAGCAAATATTGATATACTAACTTTACACATGCACCCCCAACCCCCTCCTGCAGTGGACACACACACACACACACACACACACACACACACACACACACACACATGCAAGCATGCACGCACGTGCTCACACAGAGAGCCTATTTTATATAGAGTTTCACCTCTAATAATTAACAAGTCTCATAAAATATCATGCAGGTTTATAGTAACCCACGAATTACAAATAGCTGGAAGAATTATCATTCGCCCGCAAAGTTCTTCAAATAAGATTTTGGATGCATTCGTCTAGTAGGAATTGTGGGGAACTGAAATTATGAATCTTTCCTATTAAGATTTATGTTTGTTTTATTATGTTGAAGGGGTATTTTGTCTTTTTTTTTTTTTTGAGCTTATGTTATAATTTTTCCCTCACCTCTATCTCTATAAAGAGATGTAGGGCCGGCTTAGTAATGTAAAAACTTTCATTTTATTCAACTTGGTATCAGAGCCAAGTTGGAGACATCACCCAACAAAATCCTAACCCTACCACCAACCTCTCTTCCTCACCCCGCAGGCAGCAGCTGGCATCGTCGGCCACCAGCAGCGCCGGCAACGTCGCTGATCCCACCAGCCAATGCCACTGCTCTCTAGGAAAGGGGGGGAGGCAGCACCACCAGTGGACTGTTCCTCTCCCCGTTAGGCGGCAAGGGGAGGGCCAGATCAACCACTCATCTCCTTGGGAAGGTCCTTGATCTTGGTATGGTGTCTTGCTAAGGTCTAAAACTCTCTGGGAGATGATTTGAAGTGTTTTCACTTGATGGTATGATCAAATTAGTCATTTGATTACTATTTGGGGTGTGTATTCCCCTTGTTGATGCAATTTTTGGGGTGTGTATTCTCCTTGCTTTGTTGATGGAGTATTGAAATCGCGTGTGAGCGGATTTTGGGGTGTGTATTCCCCAATTTTTGTTCAAAATCAGATTTGTGTTTGAAGTTGTTTGAAGGTATTTGTGGTGTGATTGCACTATGGCGTCATCATTGTCAAAGACTAGGGTGACATCAGAGCAGATCAGAGAGAGTGTGGTCTACAAGAATTCATTTTTTACACCAATTGTGAAGCTTGATGAGACCAATTACCTCCGTTGGTCTCAAACGTTTCTTGTCATTGTGGAATAGCATGAGAAGCAACATGTTCTTACAGAAGCACCACCAGAGAAGAAAATGAGGAAATATGCAACTTGAAACAAAGATGATGCTATGGTAAGGGTCTGGAGATATTACATTGTCAATATTAAACAATGTGATACCCCGTATTGGAGATGAAGCAATGTATTATAAGATAGCTAGACAGATGTGAGACAATCGGAAGGTTGCCTACTCTCCTGAGCTGAATTCCAACCAGGTCTTCCAAATTCATTACTGCCTTTGTCATCTGAAGCAGGAGTCCATGAGCCTTTCACAGTACTACCCTACTATGAAGGAATTTTGGAAAAGTATAATGCGTGCAGGCCCATGTGCACATCACCTACGTGTAGAGATCAAAGGAAGGAGTTTTTTGCTCATATGTTTCTGGTAGAACTTAATGATGATTATTTTGCTGCACGTTCACAAATATTGACATTATCTGAACTTCCTCCTATTGAGATCTACAGGAGGCTTAATAGATTGCAAGTTCATACCACTCTGGAGGTTGTCACCAATAGTGTTGCTTCTATCCATGCAGCTGTGAGTACATGTGGAGGATGGAGTAGAGCTTTTCGAGTCAAAGGTAGGGTTTGTGCTGATGGTGGTCGTAGTAAGCCTACCTGCTCCTACTGTAGGAGGATTAGCCATGTTGAGGCCAAGTGTTAGAACAAACTTGGAAGGCATGTTGTTGCCAAACAAGTTATTGTGACGGTTCCACCAGCTATTTCTACTGATACTACTACACTTGCGGACGCGGATTATGATGCAGTAGTGCAGCGCTTAGCAAAACTCACCCATGATCAGCCCCAGTCTTCAAGCACAGCAGCTTTTGCCTCAGCATCAAGTACGAACAGTTCTTGGTTGATAGATTTCAGTGCTTCAGATCATTTGTCTGGGAATTCCCAGTGTTTTGGGGATATGCAGAAGGTGTCACAGGATCGCTCAATTCAGCTAGCAGATGGTAAGCATGCCCTTATCTATGGTAAGGGGGGTGTCTATTCGTCATACTATGCACCTCTCTGATGTTTATTATGTACCTGACATGGCAATACAATTGCTTTCTGTTAGTACTATCACCAAGCAACTGAATTGCCGTGTTATATTTAATGCGGTTGGGTGTATTTTTCAGGATTGCATGACGTGGAAGACAATTGATGGAGGACATGAGGAGGGGGGTGTATGCCAGCTAGTGCAGAGTCCAGTTGCTGCAGCGTGTCAAACGAGTACTACGGGGAGTGCCTTGCAGTGGCACAAAAGATTAGGTCATTCTTCTCTGGACAAACTACGCTGGATCATTCCACATCTCTCACCTACCATGAAGATTCAATGTGATGACTGTCAGCTGGGGAAGCATCATAAAGCCAATGTTCCAGCTTCTATGCAGTCTAATAGTTCAGCATGTTTTGATTTACTTCATTGTGATGTTTAGGATCTTAGCCATGTGACAGACCGACAGAGTCATTGTTATTACTTGTTATTTGTTGATGACTTTTCTCCGCTATCTTGGTTATTTTTTATGGATAATAAATCAGAAGTTGGTTCTATTATTTAGCAATTTATAGTTTTTGTGAAAATTCAATTTGGTGTTTACATTAAGACTATCATAACAAATAATGCATTGGAGTTCTGCACCAAGAGCTTAGCATCTTTTTATGGATCACTGGGTATTATGCATCAGAGTTCCTGCCCTCATACGTCACAATGAAATGGGGTTGTAGAAAGGAAACACCACCATATTCTGGATACAGCTCGAGCCTTGCTTATCCAAAATAGTGTACCACATACTTACTAGGGAGGTAGTTCTCACTGCCTGTATCTTATTAACAGGCTTCCTTCGACTGTACTTCATAAGCAGATTCCATGGAATATCCTAGACCCAAATGCAGAGTTGTTTTTAGTGCCGCTGAAAACATTTGGTTATGTTATTTTTGTGCATCTGCTTGGGCTTGGCCATGATAAATTGGCTCCTAGAGCAATTAAGTGTGTGTTTCTGGGTTATGCACTCAGAAGGGATAATAGATGCTTTGATCCTATACACTAGAGGCATTATGTTACTACAGATGTGACATTCCATGAGTCCATTACATACTTTTTCACATCAAGCCATCAGTTGAAGGATATGGAAATGGTTGTGCCTATGCCTGTGCCTCCCGTAGCCATGGAGGATTTTTCATTACTACAGAGCCACCTGCGAGCACATTCAAAGTGGTACCATTAGATGAGAAGACTTTCGATGGTACTACCTATCAGCTTCCTGTCAGTTATTGAGAGAAGTTACACCCCCTTAGTTCCTACTAGGCCACCATTGTCCTCCCCCACTCAAGTATGTGTTGAGGCTACTAACAGTGATTCTCCTACTGTTGCTTCTCCAGGTTCTCTCTCCATGTCTACGGATGATGATGATATACCTATTGCTATTCGGAAGGCTCCTCGCTCATGTGCTCAGTATTGTGTGGCTCGAAGTGTTGTTTTTGCTGATTCTCTGAGTACTGAGTTTCATGCATTCATTGTTGCAGTTTCTAGTTCTAATTTACCGACTTTCTACCAGCAGGCTCTGCTAAATCCACATTGGAAGTCGGCGATGGAGGAGATGTCTGCTCTCTGTGACAGAGGCACCTGTGAGCTTACTACATTACCCTCTGGTGCACACCTTATTGGTGTTAGATGGGCCTTTGCCTTGAAGTACAACCCAGATGGGTCTACTTCTCGGTATAAGGCTCGTCTTGTGGCCAAAGATTCATCCAAACCTATGGGGTGAATTTCTTTGACACCTCCCCCGTTGCTCGTCTCTCCACTGTCCATATACACATTACAGATGGCACTTACACTAGTTGGACGTCAAAAATACATTTCTTTATGGCGACTTTCAAGAGGAAATATATATGCAACAACCTCTTCGTTTTGAGGTTCAGGGGGAGTATGTATGAAGGCCATCTATGGTCTCAAATAGAGTCCCCGAGCCTGGTTTCAGCATATGTCAGAGGCCGTGGATGTTGTTGGGATACTTACGGGAGATGATACAGCTGGTATTTCTCAGGTGAAGCATTTAGCACGCTAGTTTGTTACGAAGGATCTTGAAAAGTTTAGGTATTTTCTTGGCATTGAGATTGCTATGAGTAAGTAGGATATTGTTATGCCCTAGAGGAAACATGCTCTAGACATTTTCCAGGAGGCAGGCATGCTAATCCAAGGGTGCCAATATCCCTATGGACCCAAAGGTTCACTTGTTTGATGACACAACGAAGTTGAGGGATAAGAAGGCTTATAGACAACTGGTGGGGAAGTTACTGTATTTGACCATCACTAGGCCAGATATTAGTCTTGCAGTAGGTAAGCTAAGTTAGTTCTTATACAAACCTACTGATGATCATTGGCAAGCAGTGATGCAGGTATTGAGGTACATCAAAGAGTGCCTAGGTTGTGGCCTCTTATTTTAGAAGAAAGCTTCTATGTCTGTTGTTGCTTATTTAGATGCAGACTATGCAGGTGATGTTGGGGACAAAAGATTTACTACAGGCTTCAGTACTTTTGTAGTAGGGAATCTTGTCACCTAGAGGAGCAAGAAGCAGAGTGTGGTGTCATGCTTGAACGTAAAATCAGAGTATTGCGCCATGGCACACACAACAGCTAAGATGATATGGATATGATCTTTGTTGCGAGACCTTGACATTACTCTTGAGGAGCCAATGAAGATGTATTGTGATAACATGGCTGCAACTTATATTGCTAATAATTCCATATTCCACAAAGAGACTAAATATGTGGAAGTGGATTGCCATTACTTCAGGAGCCTAATGCAACAGGATTTGCTTCGTACTGCATGCCTAGCCTCTTTGGAACAGACCGCAGACATGTTTACTAAGTCGTTATCTTGCCTTATACTCGAGAAGTGTAGGAACAAGCTGAGCATGATTGATATATATGCTTTAGCTTGATGGGAGTATTACGTTATGTTGAAGGGGTATTTTGTCTTTTGTTTTATTTGTTGGACTTATGTTATAATTTTTTCCTCACCTCTCTCTATATAAAGAGGTGTAGGGTCGACTTAGTAACGTAAGAACTTTCATTTTCTTAAACTATGTTTATTACATAAATGGATAATTTGATCCTCTTGTAGAGTCTAAATCCAATTAATCAATGTGTGATTGATCTATGTTAAGTCCCTTATAAATCCTATTATCAAATGTGTGACTTTTCAAGATAACAATATTAACTATGTGTGCTTGATCTATGTTTAGTCCAACCTTGCTAGTTGAGGGAGTTGAGAATGAGTGGGGTCTTTGCATATGTAGCCATGCACTCTTGGATCTTAGTCTCTTTGATAAGTATGAATGGAATATCCAACCCTTGGGGGCTCTTCTCCCATGGTTCTTTCACTTCTCTTAAGAAGGGTTTTCCATGTTATATCACAATGTTGTATGATGTCGTGCCAATTCCTACATTATATATTCTTCAACATGCAATTAGAGCAAGCGATCTTGGATATTTTAAAGTTGGTTCAATGTTTTTTAGAATGGGGTATGGCTTTTTTATTTTGAAGACCCATAACCTAGTTGGGCAAATTGGGGAGGAATTGGCCATCCCTTACACACCAATCCTCTAGGGATGGAGGCTTGAACTTAGGTCTCACTTGCCAAGTCAAGAGTCTCTACCATTTGACCATACCCTAGATTGGGGTATGATTTTGTGAGCAGTTTGCCGCCATTATTTTCTCATGGCTTGGATCTTCAACAATCATTTTCTTTTGAATTGATCAAGTTAAGAAGGAAATCCTGCGGCCAACATCATTTTTTGCTTTAGATATGCTATCAAGATCCAGTGATGTTCGAGGTTTGCAGAGTCTTGCAACAACTTGCTGATTCTTGTAGATTCTTTTCTCAAAACTTGCCAATTCAAGTAGTGGTGAGGGCATAGAAAAAAAAACTCTATTGTGGTTTCTTGCATCTCATGTTTGATGGGGTATGAGTGGCTGCACTGATCCTTGCATATATACAGTTGAAAGGATGCCACTAGTATAAGAGCATCCTTACATTGCTTTGCCTCGTATATCTCAAAGTGTGAAAGGCCAATATTGCATGAGGTCTTTTCCTTGTTTAGAAAAGAGGTGAAAAATCTCTGGCAAATCAAGGTTCCTGAAATCTTGGAGGTTGCAGCAAAATATTGAAAATTCCCTGAGATGAAAATGGAGATGTAACTTAAGGAGATTAAAACTTATAGAGATGGTGCATTGATCAGATAGAGAAAGGCTACAACTGTAATTTCTAAACTGTTTTGGCAATGTGCTGGGCATTCTCCCAATTATACAGTTTTCTCTACCTCATGGCTTTGTACTATTCCATGACCAATTATGCACTATAATTCTTTCTGTAAATCTCCTGGATTTTCCTTATATTTCAGCCATTTTTGCAGAGCAAAAAAGGTTAATGTGGAGTTGTAGTTTCAGCCTGTTTTACATACAGCATATTTCATTTACAGCAGCTGCTACCTTATTTACAATTTTATAATGATTTATAGAATTATATACTACATTTTCCTATGTAGAAGACAGTGGGGAATCTTGTATTTAGAAATTTGATGATGGTAGAATCAGAAATTTTGCCGTCAGTTTCCGAAGAGGAAGAACCAACCAGGAAAGAAGAGGAAGACACAACAGGGTGAAACATGGGAAGAACTAGAAGACAAACGTACAGTAACTGTCACTATCTTGTAATTCAAATCCCAATGATCACAAGTGGAAACTTCATATTCTTTGGTCATTGACAGAGCTATAAATGGTTCCCAGAAAACATAAACAACAACAAAAACAAAGACTTCTGCCGCACTAAGAACCACAAAATATGAACTCTGACAAAAAAGAACCCAACATCCACACCGTATGTAAGTTTTTGGCATTTTTATATTTCTTGCAGGCATACCTCTTTCTCCTATAAATAGTAAGCTATGGTTCCATTAATAGAATAGACAACTGCTTCAGTGGAGCAATTCTAGGCCAGAGCTCTAAACCTCCTTGAGCTCTCCACTATCTCTTCACCAAATAAATTTTTAGGTCCTCTCATTATGGAAATTTGATGCTTTTCAAAGGGTAGGGGGAGACACATATGCTAAGGTAGGGAGGTAGCAGTGTGCCCTAGGGCACATGAGCCCCAAGGTCATCCAGCCCTAAGTCCATCTCAGCAACCACCAACCTTCGGCAATCACACCATGTGCATGAGTGGCACCATTGTGCCACCTACAGTGAAGCATGACAGCCACCCGCAATGCAACATCTGTGTTAAATTAGGATTCAATTAGTTAAGGATTTGGCTGTCTTTCTTATTTTAGTTTATGTTATTTTTAATAACTTAGTTGTTATATTTCCTTATTGTACCAAACCCTCTCTATATATAAAGAGAGGTATGGCTTTCTTATTTCAATAAGAAAAATCATTTCCTCATTTTTAACATGGTATCAGAGCCACCAATCTCTGTGGCTTAGGGTTAAGAGAGAAGAAACCTTAGAAAGGAGAGGAGGTCTCCGACGGTGCCGTTGGCCTTTGATGAGTCACCAGGGAGGCCCCACCTCTCCACGTCAATCTTCCTCTCTTCTCTTCCATATCACTTTGAGGCTCAAAAGATGCGTGAGATCTCTGTGTCCATAACTCCATCCATGGGCACAAGTGGAATAGGCATAGGAGCAAATTCAACCTCAGGAGCCTTTTTTTTTTTTTTGAAAAGTGAAAGGATAGTTATCCAAGTGATAACTACCCAGGTATTTCATTAGAAAGTGGCACTAGGCCATATCACGAATTACAGCTCCAAAGGGATAAAAGCGACAAAACTGACTCCACAAAATTATCGACATAAAGACGTTAACTCCTAAAGACCACTGCATTCCTTCCGAGCCAAATGCTCCATAGGATAGCAAGAGGCCACGCCCTCTCCTTTGTTTTGAAAATACTGTGCCCTCCAGCTCTGCTGCCACACCTGAAGGATCTCCAAAAAGGGCTAGATGAGCCTTGCGACCACCACCCATCATTGAAACGCCCCCAAATTTGTGCCACCACAAGGCATGTAAAGAAAAGATGCTCAACATCCTCCTTGGGCCCATCTGGCTTTCCATGCCTTTGTTAAGATCCTACATCTCCTAAGTAGCCATGCAAAGATCTTCACCTTCAATGCGCATGCAGCCTCCCACACTAGCCTGCAATCTCTGCTAAGATCAATATCCTCTGTCATATGAATCTCCCTCAGCCTCCTGTATGCACTATGAACCGTGACGTCCCCTTCTTCTTAACCAAATGCATCCCCTCCCTTCTTAGGCTGGAAGCCCTCCAACTCCTATAGCAGCCCCAGTAACTCTTCAATCCTTTGGTTCGAAAGGTTCCGTATCAGGTTGGGGCACCAACAACCATCCCAGGCATCTGCTACTAGGGCATCTCTGTCAACAATCAATGCTGTAAGTCTGGGAAACTGGTCACATAGCCTCCCCTCACCTGTCTAGTCATCTCTTTGGAATCTGAATTGTCTTCCCTTGCTAAGCACAAGTGTGAAGAAATTTTGGACCCCCAAAGCCACCATTGATAACCCCCTGACAAAATGGGACGCACCCCTTGGAGGATAGGCCACCAGTTCCCAAAATGGAAAAGCCCCATAACACGAGTAGAAGATCTCCCCTACCAAGCCGACCTCCCCCCCAAGTAGTCTTGTGAACCATTTGGTCAAAAAGCTGACATTCATCCTTGGAGGAGAGGCCTACACACCTCCTCCCATGCCACCAACTTCACCCCACTCCCATTCATCCTATAATTCGTCTAGAAGAAATTCCTCGAGGCACATAATTTTCTTTTCAACCTGATGTGGCATCTTCAACACCATTGCAAAGCAAGAAGGCATCGATGCTAACACAACCTTCAAGAGCACCAACTTTCCACCTCTAGATAGTATAGCTTCAACGCCTACCCTACCAGTCGCCCCTCAATCCTCTTAGCCAGGGGGGACCCAATCCTGAATAGAAATCCTTCTATTTGAAAGAGGCAAGTCCAAATAGGAAATAGGTAGAGCTCCTCTTTCCGTTCCTAAGGCTACAACACAACCGGAGATTTCCTCCTTAGATAAGCTAAAGGGAATGAAAGTGGACTTGCTGTAATTTATCTGTAGCCACAACACCTCCCTAAAAAGCTCCAGCAACACCTTGGTCCTCCTCGCCTCTGCCTCTGCCCCTTCGATGAAGAAAAGTGTCATATGCGTATTGGAGAACAGGGACCATGGACCCGTCCATCAACAGGAACCCCCTAATTAGGCCCCTCTCATAAGCTTTGACTGAGGATCTCGCCAGTGCAACTGCAGCCAAAACAAAAGGCATGGGTGCCAAGGGGCATCCTTGTCTCACACCCCTCCTCGGTTGTATCCAACCGCCTGCCAAGTTCCCATTGATGAGAATGGAGAAGGAAGATGTTGTAACACACAATTTCATCCATTGTATCCAAGCTGGTGGCACATTAACCTTTGGCACCGAGTTGTAGTCTTTCCTAAAATCCACCTTCCTTCTCTCCCTCTTCCACAAAGCCAACATCTCTATGGCTACCACATAACCATTAAGGATGTTTCTTCCAAGCACAAGCATTGTTTGCACCTGAGATACCATCCCTCCAATCACCCTCTTTAACCTGTTCGCCAGGACCTTCGCCACAATCAAGTAGATTGCATTAAACAGCACAATGAGTCTAAATTCATCAGTGGCTTCTGCGCCTTCCTTCTTGGCAGCAGGAACACAAAGATCTTGTTTAGCCTATTGAAGCCACTGTTCCCCTCCCTGAACTCCAATGACCTCCATGACTTCCCCCTCAAGCATCGTCCATAATTCTTTGTAAAAGAAAACTGGAGGAGAGCCATCAAGACTTGGGCAACCCTCCGCATTCAAGCCTAGACCGCCTCTCTCACCTCATCCTCTGTGAAAGGATTAATCAGTCCCTCAGCCTGCACAACACTAATGGAAGGGACCTCTGACCTCCTCTACCTCCAGTCATCGAAACTCTTCCTCGTGAATTTTCTAAAGAAATCTACAGTCACTTTGCCAACTGCCTCTCTCCCCACAAACTCTGTGCCACCCACCAGGAGCTTGTCTATCCAGTTTCTTCGCCGCCTACTTGACGCCATCATGTGAAAGTATCTCGTGTTGGAGTTGCCTTCCTTTATCCAATTTTGCCTAGATCTCATCCGCTATTCTACCTCGACCTTCCGATCCTCCTGGATGGTCTTCATATGCTTAGACTTGGCCTCCCTCTCCTCCACCGTCAGAAGGCCCAGGTCCTCTACCCTGTCCAACCTTTCAACCTCACCCAGGGCCTCATCCTTCCTCTTGTTCCTCTCCACCTTCACTTGCTTCCTGTACTCCTTAAGAAAGCTTCTGAGTTCCTGCGTCTTCTCCAATCTCACCGCTGTCGACCCCTCTGGTCGCATGCACTACCATTTGTCTTCAACCAAACTCTTGAACCCCTCCTCCAACAACTAGGCCCAATCAAATTTCAAATACGTATCACACCTGGTGGCTTTGTTGGATCCCCACATCAACGACGTATGATCCCAGAATGGTCTTTCTAGTGGTCGAACCCCTACCAAGGGGAACACCTCAGCGAGCTATATAGACGAGAAGAATTTGTCCAGCCTGGAAACCCATCCTCCTGAGCTTCTCTAAGTGTAAGCTCAAGATGATGGAGGCAAATCAATTAGTCCTTGCGTAGCAACAATATCTGCGAAATCTTCAAACCCACTATCTCGTCCGCCTCTTCCTCCTGGTTTATTGTCCGCCATTAAAGTAACGTTGAAATCACCACCAATCAGCCATGGACTACCATGGAATCTAACGACAATCTAACTGAGATCCTCCCAAAGCAACGGTCTATTTGCATCATCCAAAGATCCATAGACTGCAGAAAGCACAGTAGTAAAGCCATCGCTGCGCCTCCTGAGCTGGACAAAGAGAGTGCTTCTCCTAACCACAGAGTCCTCCAAAGAGAAGACGTTGCCCTTCTATGCTAAGATGATGCCCCCAAACCTACCAATAGCATCGAGGGCCATGAACTCCAAAAAACTCCTTCTTGGCATCACACTATTGCAATTTAGAGCCTTAGGAAACAATTGACGAGCTACTAAAGAAAAGTAGGATACTGCCTCATAAAATGTCACATATACACTAACATAGTATCTCCCTACCATTGGATCATAGCAACAATATCCCTTCTGAACACGAGAATATCCAAGAAAGACACTTTTCTGCATGTGGCACTAAATTGTCCCTTCCAGGACCCATTAAATGTATGAAAACTACATGTCCAAACACATGTGGAGGTAATTGGAACAACACTCACTCAGGATAAAAAACATCCCAAGGAGTTTGCTCATGTAGAACGGAGTAAGGCATCCTGTTAATAAGATAACATGTCGTAAGAACTACATCACCCCAATATAATCGTGGAACACAATGCCATATCGATAGAGTATGTGCCACATCCAACAGGTACCTATGTTTCCTCTCTGCCACACCATTTTGTTGCGAGGTGTGTGGACAGGAGGTCTGATGCACAATCTTATGTGCCCTGTAAAATCCAGCCAATCGTGCAATGCAAAATTCTAGAACATTATCAGATCTCACAATTTTCACATTCACATTAAACTGATTCTTTATTTCCAATAAAAAGTGCTCAATATTCAGATTTATTCTTCATAAAAAACCATGAAAAATAAGAAAAAGCATCTAGTAATATCTAAATGCAACACAAAAATTGCAACAAAGCTCAAACTAGTAGTGGGTGGAAACGAAGATCTGTGATGCTTTCCAAACTGACGTGCATCACAATGTATCTCAGTAGCCACCGACAAGTGTGGGATGATGTGTCTGAGCCTGTCCAAAGATGGGTGACCAAGTCAACAGTGCCATTGCAAGACACTACCAGAAGTGAAGCCTAAATCCCCTTGGCATGCAGCAGCAAGAGGTGTCTTGATAAGGCGATATATACCCCCCTCTTCATGTCTGCCACCAATCGTCCTCCCTGTCAATTTGTCCTGAAAGTTGCATCCAACATCATCAAATATAGCTTTACAATTAAGTTACTTGGTGATCTTACTACCAGCTAAGAGATTAATGGAGAAATTATGAACAGAAAGCACATTAGGTAATCGCATGGTAGTGGTGACAAAGACCTCCCCTTGACCGTTGATCTGCGCATGCCTGAAATCTACCACAAGTACAGTTCTTCCTTGTGGCACATTCTCTAATCTTCTAAAACATCCTTGATCACTAGTTAAATGATGTGATGCACCAGAGTCTATTAACTAGGACATATCAATACTTGACAAGCAGAGGCAGTAGTCTTACTCGTAGTGGTCGTCTCCTAAGTAAGCTGAGAATGACGCTGAACCACAACATCATAATCAGCGCGAGAGATGGTGTTTGGCTGCTTAGCAGAAATCACAGAAGCTTGATTGGCGACAAGTGGCCTATCATGTTTAGCCCAACACAAGCCCTCAACATGTCCAACATTCCCATAGAAGGTGCATGTGGTACAAGTCCTCTTAAACATACTAAGTCCTCTTCCTTGACCACGTGCAGAAGGGGCACCTCTACCTCCACAACTAGCCATAGCAGACGCCTGTCAAGCACTCTCTCCACTGTGAGGCTAAGGCAAAACAAGCCTACTTAGACAACTATAAACCTCCTCCAATGTAGGGAGCTTGGACAATGTAAGAATCTGTGAACAGGCAGTTGCATATTGAGGGCCAAGTCCAGACAAGAATAGATGGATCGCGAACTCCTTGCGATAATCTTTTTGGACAAAACACGTACAAATAGGTCGGCATGCATTCTATTTCTCCAACAGACCTTTCAAGGCTAAATAGTATTGAGAGAGTGAATGATCCTCCTACTTCAATTAAAATAGCTCATGATGTACCTAGAAGACCATGGAAGAATTTTTCTCATGTGAATGTGTCTTTGAGACTATCCCACATCTGCTTTGCTGTCCTATAATACATAATTTCATCTCCAATATGTGGAAAAATGCTATTCATCAACCAAGCAAGCATCATTTTTTTTGAAAAAAACCAAGCAAGCTTCATAACGTTATCTTCTTTCAAGATGTGTTTTTCCTTGTCTTATCGGTAGGCTCTCGCTCCGATCGAATATGCTCCATATTATCTCCCTCTACCGTCGTAAGGAACACTTAAGACCATGCTGGATAATTGGTCACATCCATCTTGACAATAGGACCAAATAACAGACTCTTGTCACGTTCTCAGATGTAACATAACCTCAGATTCAAAAGACAGAGCCATCATGAACCCCCAAACAAAAGAATATTATTTCATATCATACTATGTAAGTGAATTACTATGGATTTCTAAGCAAAAGGATAACCCAAACAAAAACCACATTCAATACCCAATCGCCTCTACGAGATCAGATCATCCCCGTACGAGTCAAGATCAACTCAAACAGGACCCACAAACGATGATAGGCCTGCCTCCCCGCTTGCCTAGGCTGCTGGTGGCACCCTATAGCCCCCAATGTTGCCCAGCAGGGGAGACGCCGACGACTGTGGGCCTTATGATGGTAACGCTGGGTGCTAGGGTGTGGCATCGGTGCCCCTTATTGTTGGTGTCGCCGTTGCCGGTGGTTGCTGTAGCTGTTGCTGGTGGCTGTTGTGGGCGTCGATGGTTGTGGTGACTACTGGTGAGGAGAGAGATCTAGGGTTAGGGTGGAAGTTTTTGGGGCTAGGTTTTTTGGTGGGATCTCAAAACCTATCCTAAGACCACACTCTAATACCAAGTGAGAAATAGTGATACTTCATACTATTCCAATAAGCCATACACCTCTTTATACAGGAGAGAAGGAAAAATTATGCAAGTCCAATTAAGAAATGGAAATAATGAAAAGCCAGAAAAACAAAGTAAATGACATATATCTCTATCCTGTTATTGTTAAGCAGTCTAGTTATCTTTTATGTTTAGTTGAGTACTATTTATTCATTTTATATTTTTATCTAGTTATCTCAAGTAATTTACCCAACACCTCTCTCTATATAAAGAGGTATAGGGTTTTCTATTGGAATAAGACTGTTTATTTCATCCCACTTGGTATCAAAGCAACCCACTATTGTCATAGATCTACCCCTCTTGAATAATACTCCATGTCCAGGTGCTCATTTCAGGTGCCTGAGCACCTGCATAGCAGCATCCCAGTGCTGCTTAGTTGGCCCGTCCATAAACTGACTAAGCTTGCCAACTGCAAGCGAGATATCTAGCCGTGTAATAGTAAGGTAGAGCAACTTCCCAATCAGTTGTCCGTAGCTTCTGCTCTCCACTGCCTGTGACAAAGAATTATATAAATGCATCTTCAGATCCATAGGAATGTTGGCTGATTTAGATCCCAACATCCTAGTCTCCTACAGTAAGTCAAGAGCATGGTTTAAAAAATCGTGTCTCGAGGTGCTAGAGGCATACACCTCGAGGTGAGACGACCAAAAAATGCCTCGAAACGATAGCCTCGGCACGCGCCTTATTTACGTGAGGCGTAGGCAAGGCGTTGAGGCGTTGCTGAGGTGCCGCCTCAGTTTATAAGGCTTTATAAGTTGTCATGTGACAAACACATGACACCTATTAGGGTTTAAAACCAAGACATGACAAAAAAAAAAGCCTTAATCCTATCGCCAACTCCCCCTCAACCCTTATTGAATGATACCCGACCCTTAATCCTATCCACTTGGAGCTCCTTATAGGCGGTAGCAACCTCGGAGGAGGAGAAGCATCGTCGATGGTTGAGTAGCGCAGCTGGAGGTTGAGCAGCACCATACATGGTTGACAATGCCACTCAGCACCGCCTTAACTAAGGCCATAGGTAGGGCGATGGGATTAGGTACCTTAATTTCACTGATTTAGGTTATTTAGGTAGTTTTTGTTGGTATTTTAAGTGTATTCAAAGGGATTTTGTTGTTGTCTCACTAATTTTTTTAGGATTTTTTAATTTTGACTCAAAAGGATTTTGTTATTTAGGTCATTTGACTTTTTTGATTTTATTTTCTTCTCAGATTTAGGTCATTTAGGTTATTTAGTTGATTACTGATCTACATTGCATCATTTACATGTTTGTAGTTATGTTTAGGTTAGGTCTTTTAGGTTCATTTCTTTGTAGGTTATCAACTTACCATGTTATATGATGTTAGGCAACTTGCATCATACATGTTTATGATGTTAGGAAAAGAAATGTTATATTTTTTAATTGAAACTTATGGTCCAATTGTTATGATTGTAGACATGGTGCCACATCTCGTTTAGTTTCGTTGTTTGAATGTTGTGATAGAGAAAAAATATTATGAAAGTGTGTTATTTACATTATTATTTCCTTATTAGCACTTAACAAGTCTATATCATATCATTTTTTCATGTTTTCTATGCAAATCCTGAGACTTACCCCTCACCTCGACGAAGGCAAACCACTTTGGTACCACCTCGTGTTTTTTAAAACCTTAGTCAAGAGCATATTCCCTCTGGCTGAGGACAATACCGATCTTTCCTCTTGCCACCTCTATACCTAGGAAGTATCTCAAGGAGCCTAAATCAATCGTAACAAATTTCTTTGCATCGTAACAAGGCTTGACCTCAATTATCCCAATTGCATCATCGGTGACAATTAGGTCGCCTACATAGACAAGGAGAGCAATAATCCCCTTGTCTCATATGTTCAACAACCTTGGATAACTTCTAAAACCAGGTCATCGGACTCTGCTTGAGGCCATATATCACCTTTTTTAACTTACACACACTCCCCCTAGGTCTCAAACTCAAGGGGCTGCTACATATACACCTCTTCTTGTAAATCACAGTACAAGAAGACATTCTTGACATCCAGTTGATACAACGGCCAATGAAAATGAGCAGCAACAGAAATAAGAATCCACACAGTGGGAAGCCGAGCGACAGGGGAGGTGTCAAAGAAATCCACCCCATTGGTTTGGGTGAATCCCTTTGGCAATTTATTGGAATAAGATTGTTTATTTCATCCCACTTGGTATTAGAGCGATGATCCTAGATCGACGCTTAGGTATCCCACCGAAACAAGCCTCCAAACCCGTATCTTGTCGATCCCTCACCACCACTGACCGTAGCACCAGCAAGGCACCACAACCAGCGGCAGCGACACGCAACAGGGACAGTGCGAGGCAACAGGTGCGGTGGCACGCAATTAGCGACGGTGTTGAGAGCACGACAGCGGTAGCATGTGATGGTAGGAGCGGCTAAGCGCGGCAGTCGGCGCTACAGAGCGCGCGACGAGGAGGTTGGAGGTGGCGCATGACCTGGGCACCACTTAAAACAGTGGCGCAGCAACTCCAATGGCCGGTAGGAGAGTCGTCAATGGGTATGCAGTAGCCTACTCCGACGAGGGAAGGCAGTAGCCATCCGTTGAGGGCTGCTAGGGGTCCCCTCCTGACCCTAGCATGCTCCTCCTACTACTCGGAGGGTTGCCAAGTGGGACGGGGTTGCCATAAATTGCCTTGTTGAATCGTGTGCAACCTAACATGTCTACTTTGACGCTAGATGCTCATAAAATCAAGGTCTATCTCCTCTAGAAGAACCATACTTGTTGGGGGAAGGTGAAAGTTGTTCCACCCATTGGGTTGGAGAATGTTCTTGCCTTGGATTTTTCCTTGAGCTTTATTTTTGTTAATAGAATTATAAAGGAGTTAAACTGCATAGTTGTAGTTGAGCCTATATCTCTTACTTTTTAGGATATATTGATAGGGCAAGTTATTGGCTGTGGCTGGAAGAATGGAGGAGCCTATCGTCTCTTGCAATCACCATATGCTGGTTATGTTTCTTTTCCATCATGGGGCTCTTCTAGCTACCTATGGCACCTACAATTTGCTTACCTTACATTGTCCAAGGTAGGGCTATCTATCAAGCCTAACGAGCCAAGCCTAGCTCAACTCAGGCTGGACAGTGTTAGCTACGCTTGATCTTGATAAGGTTTAAGTAAGCTGGCTCGAGCTTGTTGAGCTTGACGCCTTATTAACTTACTCAAGTCCAATCCTCAATGAGCTCAAACTCATTTAGCTTTTGAATGGGTTTAACAAATTAAACATAAGTACAAATATTATAACTTTAGAAACATGTAAAAATAAAATGAAAAACTAGAAAATCATCACTTGCAACATTGATGATTAACTAAAAGTTTTTAGGTTGGTGTTGCTGTCAAGTAATGATGAAGAGAGAGGAGGTAAGGGAGAGGTTTTGGGAAAATTACACCTTAGGCTTTAGATTATTAATTTTTAACATAAAGTACCAATACTATGTGATATATATTTAAGCATATCTACACTCTTATTGAGCCTGAGCCCTTATCAAGCTAAAGGTCAACTTGTTAACCAATTGAGTCGAGCTTGAGCTGAGCCTAAGTTGAACTCATCGAGCCTGAGCTTTTTTAATAGCCTTCGCCCAAGCTTTGTTGGATGATACCACAAATTTCACCCATGGTTTTTTTTCTTTTTTGAAAAGGAAAAGAAAGGTTAACAAGGATTGTTAATCCCCTAAATTCATTTAAAAGAAGAGCTTAATAGATTAATAATTACAAAGCAAGTTTTGGTGATGTAGAATCCCATCAACAACAAATATCCTTTCCCTTCTAAAAAAAATCCATTATGCTTTAACCACATATATCACAAAAGTATGAAAGCTATCCTAACGATGTCCCCATTAGCAAGGGTCCCATGCATAGTGGGCCAAAATTCCGAGGCATGGTTAATGAACCAATACCAACATTTGTCTAACAAGAAGTTACAAACAAGTAGCCAAAAAATAGGTGTTTTATGTCATCCACTCTTTTACCACACAAAGGACACATCCATGTTCAAGGCTTAGTGTCATGCCCTAGATGACAAGTACTGATCTCCACAATAGATACTCAAGAGTGTACCGAATACCAGCCACAAGGAATCCTATAATATTTAGATATTCATGATCAAACATGAGACTTTTAAGTGTTGGGAAATTTCGGGTCCTCGTGGGGACTAAACGTTGCTTAATAATCGAGGGGGGTGGGACCATGAACAATTTGATGCTCATTTCCTGTGGCATCGCAAAAGCGTGAAAACAAAGGCATTTAAAATTTTTCATCAAATTGCATACTCAAGTCAATGCCCATAAAACTCGAATAATGGAAATCAATAAAACAAGCCTATGTAACCTGGACCACATGGAGAGATCTAGTATCTCCCCATTCTAGGATCCCCATGAGTAAGAATTTTATACTTATAGGTGGCGTAGCACAGCACCATATGTGTTGTGCCTCAAATAAGTCCCACCTTGGGTACTCCCTTCGTCTCGGCAAGCAGTTGAGACTCTTCGCATCGAGGATGATTGATTCCATTGTATGCAACACAAACAATTCGCATCCCGTGAACTCCTTCGCAAGTAGGAAGGCGACCTTTACCTCAAAATCCACCAACAAAAACATTATCGTGACTTTAACAAGCCACAACAAGCACTAGTTGGATGTTTAGTACTCTTACTGGGCGTCTAACTACAAGGCAGAGCAATGAACTTTGGTATTGCGGATCAAATCCTCAAGACCATGCGCAAGTTGGTCAACTTGGGGAGCCCCTGGTCGACACCCAACAAAAGGAAGATGGAAGGCACCGGCTAAGGTGCTTACTAGCTGTCTCCTTCCTCTTTCGGAGAAGGGCAGCAGCTGGTTGAAGCTTGAGTCGTCTGCTCTCTTCCTCTCACTCTCTCTCCTTTATACATGTTTCCTTGCTTGTAGATCAATGCAGTCAATCAAACAATTTGATTGAAATCAAACCTAGGGTTCCCCTTTTGGCTTGGGAGGTATTTGTAGGGTTTCTGATCAAATCTTAATATGGTGTGAGCATTTAGATCTAAGGGTTGGGATCTAATCCACTTGATTTTATATGATTGGCCCATAACAATTTATGGCTTGTTTAGATCTAATATCTAAACATTAATTAATTACAATTCAACCCTTTGATTTTGTACCTAATCAAATTAAGTGCAATTAATCACCAAATTGAATGTAATTTTACTCCTTAAATCACATCAATCAACCTACTAGTAGGAACACACCGAAATGATTATTAGTTTCTATTACGTCAACAATCAAGGGTTTATGATCAAAGGAATTATGTTGCCATGCCTCCATATATTCCAAATACATGTGAATCCTGAAAGACATATGTAACCAATAGAATTAAATCCCAAATTCATTGCCTATCCAATAATGGGTTACATACTTTTCACATTGTTTTTGTCATATTGAGACAAGAACGAAGATCATATTCTTTCTCAAAGGATTGTCTTCTCTTCAAGTATGGGTTTGATCAAGACCCATATGACTATGCATGGAATTTCCTACTTCCCAATATATGCGGAGCAAGCTCGAGTCTCCCGATTTGCTACGTACACCTACGATAGCAGATCTATGTGATCCCTTTAAGAAATTATGTCTCTTGTGCTCTCATATGCACACCAGCTTTCCAATTTCAACACCGAGGTGGGTGTATCGCATACGGTCCACAAAATGCACATACTTAGACACAAAGACATATCTATCTCAGGTCAACGGATACACCTTCTTTGTGACAATGATAAGAGGACTTTTGCATCTCTATCTCGTTGACTCAACTCTCTAACTCAACTTGCGTGACAACCCTAAATCTCTATTCCTATATCGAGGATGTGCATTAAGGGCATCAATCAGACAATAGTCTCTAAAGAAGATTGCTAGTCCTCTCATACTGGAGACAATAGTTAGATATCATGATGGTTCTTGATGATTTATCGAAATCCTTGATCTTTACCGTTTGGATCCTTCGATACATATCATCATTATATTCAATATGACACAATACACTAACTAAATTATACTAAGGGACCCATTTAATCGTATTAGTGTGGCCACATGACCTGACACTCAAGTTGAGTCGCTCAGGACATAACTCCAATAGACTCCTACTTTCCCTAAAAGCCAATCCAGAATTGCCTCTTTGACTTATAATGCCAACTTGACACTCAAAAGCTTTACCATAAAGTCTTGATCGATAGATAGCTACCTTTCTCCCTGCAAACACTTTTGTTTTAAGAAACAATTTATCAACAAGAGCGATCTTTTGTTGCCATCATAACAATTAGAACTTTTTTTATTACACTTGGCTCAAATAAGATTCAACTGAAGCTTCAACTCGTGCTTAGTTGATATCAACAACTCTAATAACTAGTGAAAAAACTAAGCATCATACTCTCTCTCCCCTATACCTAGTTAAATGCCCTATATCCCAATTTCATCTTCTCCTCAAGAGAAGGATTTTTCATCGACATAAGGCATTTACATTTACTTCAGATCGTTTACATTATGTTTTCATTCAAAATTTATGATTTTTGATTTATAGGCATTTCTTCATATATGTATTGGTTATTAAAATATTGATTCCATCAAATTCATGACATTTTGAGTCATTTTAAGTCATTTTAAGCATTTTCCCCATATTATCAATATATCGACGATATATCCCTTTTTCACTTGTCGATACATCGTTATTTAAACCTTGATGTTAAGGATTCTTTTAGGGTCTCTCTGTATCACCTATCAGGTTTTACTTTTATTGTCTACGTCAATTAAGGCATGTGTTGGGCCTTGATGCTTGGAAGTTAGTAGAGGAGGTTGAAGGGATGGAGCTTTAAGTTATTATTCAATGGTAGTCGAATGATTGTTGTATTACCTTAGTTTAGATATGCAATGCATGCTTTATTTGAGTATGTATTGATTTAAGGCTTGTGTTTTCACATCATTACATAACCTTTTAAGGTTTTTCGTTAGCAATTTGTGATTTACTTGCAATTTTAATCATTTTAAGTGAATTCAATAAGCATTTATTGACATGCCAACAACGTGCCCTTGATAACCACACTTAGAAATTTATCGTCACTTGGAACCTTGGTTGGCGATGGGTAGAGTCCTTAAGGGAGCATTGGTGATGTGTAGAGCTGCAGCAATAGTGACGATGCACGGTGAGCACCAATAACCAGGGAGGAAGGTTTCTTAGGGCATGAAATGGGGAAGGAGGGAAATGACTGCAGGGGGGGGAGTTTAGCCCCATTTAGGGGAAAGAGGGTGTTTACATAGGAAAACATCGCTCCAAAATTTTTAAAAAAAGGTCTAATCGATCATTTTGTCTAAGCTAGTTAATCGAATTATATACTTAAATGGTCAGCCTCATCGAATATATACCTACATCGAGGCATACAGTTTGGTCAGCGGTCACATATGATAGATTGGTTGACTAAAATGATTTTTGCATCCCTAGTAAGCAATATATTACGAAGGACTTGGGGGTACTTTAGTACTTCCTTGCTATTGTAAGTAGCTACAAATAACCATGGTATTATATTGTCTTTGAGGAAGCATATTCTAAATCTACTTCAGGAGAATTGCATACAATAAGCTAAGTAGGCTTGAATTCCTATGCATCCTAGTATGCATAAGCATGATGACAACTCAAGACCTACTGATGCTAGAGAATCGATGTCAAGTGGGAAACTTCTATATATCCTTGTTGCTCGCCCAGATATAGCTCTTATAGTGAGCAAGGTGAGACAATTTATGAGCAAGCCTAAGAAGCTACCTTGGGCTATTGCTATAATGATCCTTAGGTACGTGAAATCATCTCCAGGAAAGGACTTGTTGTTTGCCCATAGGAAATCCTAGGATGTGGTCAGAACAAGGCATCCCCTCTTTATTGTTAACAATCTAGTCTCCCATGAGAAAACAAAGCATGTCAAGTTGATTGCCACTATACTCGAGAGTCTGAGACATGATCCAAAAGGGACTTATTTACACTTCTCATGTGGCTTTTGTATTCCTGGCTATGGACATGTTCATGAAGGGTGTGTTTGGTTGAGGGTTAAATGGGGGCCTAGGGTGGGCTACGACGCAAGGTCAAAGAGTTGCAATTTCTAATCCATTAACATCTATTAAAACATACAACTCGCAAACTATCACATTACTTCTCATCAACACTAATATATACTAAAATGTACCTACTTTAACATAATATAACCCCACACTCTCAAATCATAATATTAAAATATCATCACTAACATCACATTACAATACCAATCATTACTATCCCACCACTTATCTCACCCCACCAAACAAGCACCTTAAATCCTTATCCCACCCTAGTTCTATCTGGGACTAACTAAACCCTCAACCAAACGTTCCAAGCTCTCGTTCATCGATGCTCTAGCTTGATGGGAGTGTGAAGATAGAAGTTGTTCCTTTTTCTCTTCTTTGTGTCAATTTGACATTTTTTATGTTTCTTGAAGGCATACTCTATATATAAAAAGCTAGGATTCCATTAATAGAGTAGAAAAAATTGCTTCTTCCACACATACCATAATCAAGCAATTGTCTTTTTTAATAACTATTCTCAATCTCCGGTAATCAAAATGAATTTGACCACAAAAATGTTTGATGGGACAACCTTTTCAGCTGAATGATTTCTAAGGGATAAGGTAGTCATGAAACCTTGGCCGAAATACCTTAATCGTACTTGTACCATTTTCTAACCATAATTCAGGAATCTAGTTATCAAGGAGAAATTTGATCCCAAGTAGACGTCTACTTCAGATACAGAAATATAGTAATAGCAAACAAAATAAGTGCAACAACATAATGCTAGAAAAGACCAAGTATATAAGCATATGCGAAGAGCCCCTACTAATGCATATTGTATTATTTCTTTTCAAAGAATATGGTGTGAGTGTGTGTGTGTGGGGGGGGGGGAGGGTGCTTTATATGCAGGCCACTACACATCTCTTCCACTCCCACAACATGAGACCAAACTCTAGCTAGATCCTAATATGATCTATTTACTCAACAAACCAAACATACAATTGGAGCATGAAATGTTTAACTTGCTATAAACATAATCCTCACGCTCACAATGGGTCATGCTTTCTAGTAAATGATGATGAAGTTGTATCCTTGTTCTTGCTTATATGAAGTATGCTGATGAAGACGCATCTACATGCTTGAGTCTGGAATGAACTACTAAAACTGAGCTCAAATCAGTCTCTTTCTCATAGGGACCTCAACGAGAGCCAATGCCTTTTGCATACCAAGATCTCTAGAGTGGGCCTCTTCCCTGAAGACCTCGAGAATGGGTCTCCCTTGCATAGAAACCCTAAGTAGGGCCTCAGTTATATGGAAATTGAGAATCAAGCCTCTCTCATACAGAACCCTCAACAATAGATTTCTCTTATACGAGGACCAGGAGTAAGTTCCTCTCCATGGTAGACTTCTTTTCTGGCAGTGCCGTGATTTAGGTGTCTTGGGACTGAGCACATTGAGAGGGACTGAGCACATCTAGTAATTTATTGGAAGCTTGGGTGATGATTTAAGTGTCCTGGAGTCAATTTCATATCTGTAGTTGGGCTCCGATTGTAGGCAAACATGGCATCTCGGATTCCTTCAACATGATCAACACTCTACAGACATCAAACTCTGTGATAGAGATGAGTGTACAAAGAACGCATTCTTTCGGTCAATAATCTAGTGGATGATTCCAACTATGCTTGCTGGTCCAAACATTAAGCACATTCTGCTTGAATCAGATCCCATAAAGAAATTGGACAAGAATGCCACCTGGAAGTATAATGCTAGGATCCAACACGGATCATATACAGTATCATCCCACTATTGATTGTGCATGGAAGTGCAGCAGTGGCGGGAGGCCAGTGTGGTCACCTGCAACAATACCACCGATCTAGAGGTCACATGTCTGTGGTGTTGATCTTGATTTCCACTTGCTCCAATGGAAATCCAATAAACAATATAGTTATTTGGTGGATATAAAAAAAAAAGGAGGGAATCAATGAGGATATGAGCATCTACAACCGTCTCTCTAATACCAACTTAATAGAAATAAGAAAAATATGTTACCAGGAACCCAAATACTTGTTAATCATTATATATTGCATCTAGAAATTTATAAACAGATCCTTACAAATATTCAGATACAAAAACAACGACAGATGGCAACAGTAATCTTCACAGTTGTTTTCACCAACTTTCAAGAACAAAAAAAAGCTGATCGATGGATAGAAAACCAATCCAGAAAGTAAAGGTAATTTCTCTGAAAAAAAGAGCATAATTCAGGATGAGTCGTGACACATCTCACACTAGAATTTTGAGCATTATTCCTATTTTACCTGTTTCTTCCAAAGTTTTTGGCAAAGAAGAGTTGGCAGTGGTAGCCTGACTAGACAGATTGGCTAAAAGAGGAAATGTAATTTTGAAGAATTCAGGATCACTGAAAGCATTTAGGATCTGCATCAAGCAAAGAGGACGTGTAAAGGTCAATACCAGAATTTTCAACTTTTCAACAAAAATTTATTCAAAAGAAAAGCAAAAATGTTTGATCTTTCAATATAGAATAAACACTATGCACCATACAGGTCATGGGTGGTGAGATGGTTGAGTCAAAGGAAAAGAAAAAACATTTGACACATATTGAATATTGTTGAGACAAATGAGTGAATTGTTTATTTTACGGGACCTCTGGTGCCTTTATATAGAGAGAGGTACAAAAGGGGAAAAGCACATCATCCACCCTTACAATATAAGCAAATAATAAAAGACCCCTTACAACAAAACTCAACACACCCACTCAAGCTGAATCACAAATATCAAACATGCTTAGCTTGGAACATGCAAATTCAAGCCTCTTCTTGTTGAGTGCCTTGGTGAAGATGTCCGCATTGTGTTCCTCATAGCAATATAGGGTGTAGAAATTTTTCCATTAAGAATAACATTTCTAATAAAGTGACAATCCACTTCAATATGCTTTGTTCACTCATGAAAGACTAGGTTGTTGGCAATGAAAGTAGTGGCCTTATTGTCACAGTACATAGGAATAGCCCCTAAATCTGAATGCCAAAATCCTCAAGATAGATCTCACCCACAATAATTCACAAGTGGTTATGCCATTGCCATGTATTCAGATTCTGCACTAGATCTGGAGACTAAAATTCTGCTGCTTACTCTTCCATGTAACAAGATTGCCTCCTACATAGGTACAATATCCAATCGTGGATTTGCTATTCTCATGTGCCCCAGCGTAGTTTGCATCTGAGTAGCCCCAAACATCGAGGTGGCTGTGCTTCTGGAAGGAGAGTCCCTTCCTAAGAGGCTGCTTCAGATATCTCAAAATCTGGCATACTCCATCCTAATGCACCTCCCTAGGAGTCTGCATAAACTGGCTAAGCTGCCCCACCAAAAAGCTATGTCAGGCTTTCTTATAGTCAAATATAAAAGCTTTCCCACCATAGCACAATACCTCTTCACATCCTATAATAGTGGACTATCTGAATCTGCTAAGGGCATAAATGGGTCGATAGGGACACATGTAGGCTTGCATCACAGCACGCCTGCCTCCCGTAACATGTTCAACACATATTTCCTCTACAATAAGATAAGACCACCATCAACATGTACTTTAATGCCTAGAAAATAGTTTATCAGCCTTAGATCCTTTATCATAGATTGTGAATGTAGAAAAGCTCTAGTAGGCTCAATACCATCCTTGTCACTGCCAGTAAGCAAAATGTCATCAGCATAGAATATAGGAATAATAGGCCCTGTAGTCCTATGTAAGGCGAAAACTGAGTGGTCAAAAGAGGATCCAGTAAAGCCATATTCCTAAACAACCTTATTAAATCTCTCAAACCACACTCTTAGGCTCTGTTTCAAACCATAGATTACTTTCTTCAACCTGTAGACCTTCTGACACTCCCCCTCAGCAACAAATCATGGGGGTTGCTGCATATAGAATTCTTCTTCCAGGTTACCATAGAGGAAGGCATTTTTAATATCTAGTTGATAGACTAACCAACCACTATTAACTGTAAAGGAGAGAAGGATTCGTACCGAATTATGACAAGACATTAGGGAGAATGTCTCAAAATAATCCATGCCAAAGCTTTGTGTATAGCCCTTAGCAACAACCTAGCTTTGTAGCACTCAATCCACCCATTTGGATGGCACTTGAGGGTAAACACCCACCTATACCGCACAACTATAGCACGTAGGGGTAGATCCACAAGGTCCCACATCCAACGGGACTGGAGAGTTGCCGTCTCCTCCATTGCTAAAGTCCAGGAAGCACTCTGAAATGCCACAATATGATCTTGTGAAACCTGGTGGGTGTCAACTGCTAGTGATAGAAGTTTCCCTACTGCAGGCAAATGATCAAGCGACATATAGTTGGAAACATAATATCTGGCACAAGACCATTGGCACTTCCTTTGGGCACTGGAAAGGTCTAAATTTGTTACCTCAAGAGCAAGGACGACAAGATCTCTAGATGAATCCATAGGATCAACAAAAGATTGAGCAAGAATGGTGACAATGGTTCTTCTGCAGGAGTAGTAGTGATTGTGTTGGAAAGTCTTGGGATAAAAGGAGGTATTTGTGGATGGTGGTACGGATGGCTCAAAGGGCTCCGGAGGCGACGTAGATGGCATAAGAAGAGGGACATCCTGTGGTGCAGAGGAAGTTTTCCCTGTAATAGAGTAATAAGGAATCTCCTCAAAGAATGCAACATTTGCACCGACATAAAATTTACGAGCTAGTGGATCATAGCACCTGCATCCCTTCTGGGTTCTAGAGTATCCCAAAAAGACACATTTAACTAAGGTTACAACTTTTCCACCTTGAACAGATAAACAAAACAAACACACCTAAATACCTTAGGAGGGAGAGAAAATAACTCTCGATCAGGAAACAAAAGAGAATAGGGAGTCCTACCACTAAGAACAAAGGACACCTATTAATCAAAATAGTGCCAGTAAGAATTGCTGCACTAGCACAGAAATGAGAAGGAGCATGCATCTAAAATATAACAGTACCGACAACATCAAGCAAGTGTCTCAACTTGTGTTCAGCCATCCCATTTTTTTACAATGTATGAATGCAAGATGTTTGGTGGATAATCTCCAAAGACTGAAAAAACTAACATAAAGTAGAATTCCCAAATTCAAGTCCGTTGTCAGTCCTGAACATGCGAATAAGAGTAGAAATTTTTTAATCAAAAGAGGGGTTTTAGACTTCTCCTTTATCATAAAAAGCCAACACACATGAGAATAATCATCAACAAGAACAAAAAACCCCTAACACTATGGACCCGACAAGGGCCCCATAAGACTGCATGAACAAAAGAAAAAGTAGACTCAATTCTATTATTTCTACTCGGAAAGGATGTCCTATGATACTTACCAAGTTGACAAGAATCATAGGAAAAGGAATTAGGAAATTGCATGTCTGGCAATTGATGACGAAGAGCATGGATACTAGGATGTCCCATGCGGAGATGCAACTAAAGAGCAGATGTGTCACAAGCGGCAATAGTAAATGGGTGGTCAGATGAGAGGTGGAGGTAATAGTGGCCATCCTACTCAAGCCCTAGGATGGTAGCAGCGTTGTTGCCTTGGCTGGTGGTGGCGGAACTGCTACCAAGGGAAAGAGAAGGGGGGGTAAGGTGGATAAGTAGGAAGGTTAGGGTTTGGTGGGGTACCCAAACACCAGTCTACGACCGCTGCTCTGATACCATATTGGGACAAATGAGTGAACTGTTTATTCTATGGGACCACTGGTGCCTTTATATAGAGAGCCACGGAAGGGGAAAAGTACATCATACACCCTTACAATAAAAGCAAATAATAAAAGACCTCATCCAACATAACTCAACAAATATCGCATTATCATATGCACCAAAAAGAGAATGACAATTATTGCCTGCATTAAGGAACAACGATGATACAAGAATCATACATGAGTACCTAAGCGTATAACTAATGGAAGATAAGGGAGAACTAACCAAGGTAGAATCCATATAAATTAGGTTTACATGGAGAAACAATAAAAAGATTCGAAAATTAAAAAATGGAAAAGTTGCAAATGAAATAACATAAGATAATGCAAATCAATCTTTCATCACTGAGATAAAATAATGAGGCAACATTGTCCATTAACTTCCAACTAATTGTTGGGTGAAATGAGCGGAATTATTTTATTATTGAACCCTAGGGCTCTCTATATGTAGTAGTGGCCTTAGGAGAATTACAAGAGAAAACCCCATATAATAATGAAAATAAACAAATAAACACATAATAATAATCTCAACACTCCCCTTCAAGCTGGAGTACAGATGTCAACCATGCTTAGCTTAAAACATAAGTATTATAGCCGCTTCTCATAGAGAGGCTTGGTGAAGATATCTGCAACTTGATCTTCTGTGGGAATATAAGGGGTAGATATCTGTCCACACATCACAACATCTCGTATGAAATGACAGTCCACTTCAATGTGTTTGGTCCTCTCATGAAAGACTGGATTATTAGCAATTAGGGATGCAAACGGGTTGGGTTTAGCTAAACACATACATATACCCATTTACAAAATCCATTCTCATACCCCATCCATTTACCCATCGGGTACAAAAATTCAAACCCATACCTATACCCATCTACCCATCAAGTACCCATTTATAAATTGATCTTGCAATCAAGTTGTGCCTACATTAGAGCTAGAGAGAACACACACATATAACATGATTTATCAATTGTTTACTTTTAACAAGCGTGAAACATAGGGACTCATGCTACTCTAATTTTAGTTATCCCCATTAAAATTATTACAAAAAAGAACTTGAAGGGGAATATATCAAAAATAACAAATACAAAGAAAGATAAAATACAAGTACATTTCAAATAAAAATTCTTCATCCTAGAAATAAATGTTCAATGGAAGCTTCAAAAGCACTCCTAATCTTCAAAATCATGAGGGAGATTAGAACTGGGGGAATGAGGGACTTATATATCTTGGGCAAATGGGGATTTTATTCAGGTACTCAGGTCGGGTAATTGGATATACATTGATACCCATACCCAATCGGGTTTTTCAGATAAAACCCATAACCAAACGCTGTCGAAGTTTACCCAGTCTTTTCTGGTTGGGTTGAGTCAGGTTTGGGTCGAATTTACCAAAACTTGCATCCCTATTAGCAATGAACATTGCATCCTTATTGTTACAATACATAGTTATAGGACCAGAAACATGAACATCAAAATCCTGCAAAATAGCTTGAACCAAAAACAACTCACATGTAGTGTAAGCCATCACCTAATATTCTAACTCAGAATTATATCTGGAAACCACATTTTGCTTCTTGCTTTGCCAGGTAACTAGATTACCAACCACATAAGTACAGTAATAAGTGGTCGACCTTCCATCTTCATGTGCTCTAGCATAATCAGCATTAGAGTATTTCCATAAGTCCATGTGGTCATGCTTTTGAAAAGTTAGGTCTCTTCCTATATTGCTTTTCAAGTACCTCAAAATCTAGCACACCCCTGCCTAGTGTGCCTCCCTTGGCGCCTGCATAAACTGGCTAAGCTAACCAACAACATAGGCAATATAGCGTTTAGTAACAGTGAGATAAAGAAGCTTGCCAACGATGGCATATCTACTAGCATCCTATAGTACAAGGTTGTCAGAATCTACAAAATGAGCAGTTGGGTCCAACGGGATGTTAGCTAGGTTACATCACATTAGCCCCACTTCTCAGCATTTCAAGAACATACTTCGTATGAGATAACACCAACATCCCATCCAGATAGTGCACCTTAATGCCCAAGAAGTAGATAATTCTCCTCACATCCTTGGTAACAATCTGTAAACACAGAAAGTTCTTGGTTGCCTCAATGCCCCAAGTGTCGCTCCTTGTGAGCAAAATATCAACATAAACTGAGAATTACCAAACCTCCAGGCTTCTTCATGACATAAATAGAATGATATGAAGATCTATGAAAACCAAATTGTTGCATAGCTTTGCTGAATCTATCAAACCACACCTTTGGGCTTTGTTTTAGTCCATTGATAGCTCACAACATGTAAACCTCCTAACACTCCTCAATAACAAATATGGGTGGCCAATGCATATACACCTCCTCATTGAGATCACCATAAAGGAAAGCATTCTTAATGTCCAATTGAAACACTGGCCATCATGATTCATTGCCATTGATAGAATACAAATGGAGTTCAATTGTGACCCTAGAGAGGACTCAAAATAATCTATGCCAAATATCTGAGTATAGCCTTCGACAACAAAGCGAGCCTTATGTCGTTCAATTGTCCTATCAGGTAGGTATTTGATGTTAAAAACCTATCAACATCCAACCACCGTAGCCCCAAGAGGGAGATCCGCTAGCTTCCATGTGTCACGAGACTGCAAAGCCTACATCTCATTATCCATAATAACTGTTAAGAGTTGAGCTGTATTTTTGCTATTTCTTATTATTGAGGGCATTCTTGTACTTTTACCCATTAGGTCTCTCTATATAAGAGGGCCTAGGGTTTTAATAATAAAATCAACTCTTTTCCTCCTACATGGTAGTAGAGCAGTGGTCTTAGACTGGCACTCGATATCCCACTGAGAACACACCACCGCACCCCTCTCTCTTTAGTGAAGACCGGAAGAGGCAATCTTCAGCAGGAGGAGATCTTGTAAGAGACCCCCACAGTGTCGCCGGTCTTCCACCACCAGTCCCCAATGTTGCCAACCCTCCAAGGGTGCTGCCAGAGGGGCCCGTAGGGTTAGCAATGCCAACAACAGCACCGCCATTGTTGCTAATGTTGCTCCTCTGCCTGCAACGCCGCCCCTCACCTCTACAGCGTCACTGCCACCGCTTGCTGGGCTTTTAGGAGTCTAATGGTGGCTGTGTGGTAGTTGCTAGGGTTGATCTTGCCATCCTAGGGATCCTCTTGTACTATTGCTAAGGTCCGATTGATCCTTGGTAACATGTACATGCCTTAAAGAGGCAGAATGCCCCTATATGATCTGAAGTTGGTATTTTTCATATTGATGATTATGTTTGCAATCCTCTAAGCATCTCTATGAGCAGTGTTTTTTGTCATCTTTGATTGTTGAGTTGTTGATCCACACGAAGTAGCTACCATGGCTGATAGTAAAGGGGTTGGCGACTCTACTACCAAGGTGTTAATCACGAATGTTCCCTCTCATATGCAAAAAACTAGTATCAAATTGGATGGTTCCAATTTCTTGCTATGGTCTACTTCTTTTGCACAATTTGTTGGATTACATAGAAAGAAATATATTCTTTTGAGGGATGAACCAAAGGACTCTAAAAAGATGGATAATTGGGAGGTGTATAATGACTGGGTTGCAACATATATGTCGAATAGTATGAAAGAGAATATTGCAAAACAAGTCATGTCTTATGCCTTAGCAAAGAAGATGTGGGAAGTGCTGCACGAGATCCATTCATAGAAGAGTAATATTGCCAAATTGTATCATGTGATTGAGGATATTCACACATTTAAAAGAGGGACTACGCCCTTGGTGAAGTTTTAGGATACACTAAAAAATCTATAGGATGAACAGGACACATTACACATTAGCCATTGACATCTGACGTCACAGTCATGGCAAAACAGAGAGAGGCAATCTGATATGTATAGTTTCTCGCTACTTTGGATCCAGAATACAAGATAGTAAAGGACCAGTTGATGACTTCAGAGGAGATTCCTACTCCTGCACAAATATATGCCCATCTCTCTAAATTAGATATCTCCGACCTTGTTCCCAGTTCTGATTCTTCTGCCATGGCATCTTTCGGTCGAGGTCATGGTCCACCTGCCAGTGGTAGATGAGGTGCCAGAGGATGAGGTGCCTTTAGAGGAGGATGAGGATGTGGCAAAGGGAAATTTATGTGTGAGTATTGTCATAAGATTGGACATACTGTGGACAGATGTTGGATTACGCATGAGTATCCTCAGAGCCAGGGCCACCATGCTAATCAAGTTGTTTTTTAGGAGGATGGTACACAATCTCTAGAGATGGACAGTGCGATTACTATTTCCAAGGTTGAGTATGATAGGCTGCTGACTTCTCTGATTACCACTACTGTGGGGCGTCTGTTCCTCATCCCACATGTACTTGTGCTTTGTTCGCTAGTTCTCATGCACCAACATGGATAGCAGATTATGGTGCTTCTCATATAACAGGAGATTCCACTCTTTTTTCCTCTCTTCGTAGTCTTGCTACTCTCTTTCAGGTCAAGGTACCAAATAGTGGTCTGTCTCCTGTTACTGGTCTTGGAGATATCTCTTTCTTCCTCTCTTCCTCTGTCAAATGTTATGCATGCTCCATGCTTTGCTCTTAATTTGATGTCCATTAGTCAGAGTGCTAAAGATCTGGGATGTTGAGCAGTGTTTCATGACCACTTCTTTATGTAGGATCTACAGACCATGAGGCAGATTGGTGGACTTGAGCAGAATGGCCTCTACTACCTTAGCCTTCCACCTACTACCACTGTTGTTGCTACTGCTCTTGCCACTACTCCCTTACAGTGGCACCTACGATTGGGTCACTCGAGTATTTCTATTCTCTACCGTCAGTTTTCATATTTGAAGTTTCCATATTATTTTTCGCGCGATGCCTGACAGCTTGGCAAACACCATCATTCGTCTTTTTCCAGTCAAAATAAGAAGTCTGAGTCTCCTTTTAATCTTGTGCATACTGATTTGCGGGGGCCATGTCGGGTTCGCAATATTAGGGGTTTTTGTTTTTTCCATGTTTTGATTGATGACTGTACCCGTGTGTCTTGGGTGTTTATGTTGAAGGAAAAATCTGAAACTCTGTACTTATTCAAAATTTCTTCAATGAAATAAAGACCAAGTTTTTCACTGTTATTAATGTTTTTCGTTCTGATAATGGACTGGAATTTGTTAATGCCAAGTTGACTCAATTCTTTAGTTCCATGGGGGTGATTCACCAAACTTCTTGTGTTCACACTTCACAACAAAATGGGGTTGTTGAACGCAAGTTACATCACTTGCTTGATGTGGCTTGATCTATCATGTTTCAGATGAATGTTCCATCTCATTTTTGGGCTGATGTAGTTCTTACTGCTATTTTTCTTGTTAATAGGGTATCTTTGTCTATGTTAGAGGGCATGGTACCCTATTATACTTTTTTTCCTGGTATGGATGTTTTCCCTTTGACCCCCATGGTCTTTCGATGTATTTACTTTGTTTACTTGTTTAAAGTGGATAAATTGTCACCCCATTCTATGAAGTATATTTTCTTGGGGTACTCGAGAACCCAAAAGGGATACAGATGCTATGACCCTACGGCTCATAAATTTTATGTCAGTGCTGATGTTACCTTCTTTGAGGAGCATCCCTTTTACCCCCATAAAGGGAGCCCATCCTCACCTACCATGCAGCATAACATTCCTCTTCCTGTTCCATCTGCACCGGCTCCAGAGCCCACTCAGCCATCCAAACCACCAAATACAGCTACACCTGATGCAGAACCCTTTACTTATTATCCACAAACTTTCCATCGCAAATCCAAAGATTCCCATCCAAGCATGGAAGAGCCTCTTTCCACTATACCTGTTCAACATGATTCTGCTCAGTCCCCTACTGATGTTGCTGATTTGTCTAGAGATGAGGTATCTTCTACTTAGGACAATGACTTGAACCTTCCGATAGCACAGTGGAAGGCTCCACGGTTGTGTGCTCAGTATTCTTTAGCAGATTATATAACTATTGATCAGTTGTTTGCAGCAAGACAGTCACTTTCTCTTACATTTGACAATCACTAGGTGCCATGGAATTATAAGGAGGCTCTTCAGGATCCAGATTGGATAAGGGCAATGGAAGAGGAGATGTCTGCTCTTCAGTCCAGGGGTACATAACAGCTTGTTGATTTGCCTCCTAAAGCAACTATTGTGGGATGCAACTGGGTATTTATCATAAATACCTACCTGATGGAATAGTTCAACAATACAAGGCTAGATTGGTTGCCAAGGGTTACACTCAGACCTTTGGGGTGGATTATTTTGAGACCTCGCCAGTTGCATGCCTAAATTCTATCAGGATTCTTCTATCTATAGCAGTAAATAAAAGATGGCATGTACATCAACTTGATATAAAAAATGCTTTCCTCTATGGTGACCTTGATGAGGAAGCATATATGGAGAGCCCTCCAGGATTTGTTATTCAAGGGGAGTGTCATAAGGTGTGCAAACTTCACAAGACAACATATGGCCTAAAAGAAAGATCTATAGCTTGGTTTGACAAATTTAGTACTGCAGTTCAGAGTTTTTGGTTTGTTAGATCTTACATCTGATCACTTTATGTTCACCAAACACACACAGTCATCTTCAATTATTTTAATTGTGTATGTTGATATTATGTTGAGAGGAAGTGACTTGCAACGTCTAAAGGACACCAAGAACTTGCTAAATGCACAATTTATTACTAAAGATCCTGATTTGATTAACTATTTTTTGGGCATTGAGATACATCATAATAATGAAGGAATGGTCTTATCTTAAAGGAAGTATGTACTTGACATGGTTCGTAGGGCAGGGATGCTCGAATGCAAACCTGCTGGTATACCTCTAGATCCAGCTATTCATCTTGCAAACACTGACAACCCATTTTTAGAAGATGTTACCGGATACAAAGCTATGGTTGGCAAACTATTGTACCTCACCGTGACGAGGCTAGATATTTCTTAAGTTGCAGGGAGGCTTAGCCAATTTATGCAGGAGCCCAGAGAGATACATTGGGATGGAGTATGCCAAGTTTTGAGATACTTGAAAGGAGCTCCTGGAAAAGGTCTTTTCTTCCAAAGACATTGACACCTTCAGGTACGTGTATACTCTGATGCAGACTATGTAGGTGTTCATGAGGATAAACGATCCACGACAAGGTACTACACCTATGTAGGTGACAATCTTGTTACATGACGAAGTAAAAAGCAAAATGTTGTTTCCAGATCCAGTGCTGAATCAGAATATAAGGCCATGGCCCACACTACTTGTGAGCTCTACTGGATTAGATATATTCTTTGTGATCTTGGAGTTGAAGTTCAAGACCCCATACCTATGTACTATGATAATAAGGAGGCCACCTTCCTTGCTAACAATCCAGCTTTCATGAAAGGACGAATCACATAGAAGCGAACTGTCACTTTGTTCGTGATGCTGTTTTAGCTAGAAAGATTTCTACTCCCTATATTTCCAATCAAGACCAGATTGCTAACATATTTACTAAGGCCTTAGCCACAAAGAGGTTAGAGTATCTTTGTACCAAGCTGAGCATGTCAGATATTTATGTTCCAACTTGAGGAGTGTTACGAGTTGAGTTGTATTTTTGTTATTTCTTATTATTGAGGGCATTCTTGTACTTTTACCCATTAGGTTACTCTCTATATAAGAGGGCTTAGGGTTTCAATAATAGATTCAACTCTTTTCCTCCTACAACAGCCTTCCACACCAGATTCTTCAGTGCTTGCTAGGAATTGTTTGGTTTTACAAGGTGGAAGACATCATGAGCCTCCCTATGAGGAAGACCACAAAAGGGAGATGGACTAGTGCTAAAGGTCTAGGCAATTGTGGTTAAAGGAAAGGGATGCTAACACTCGATTCTTCCACTTAGTCATGAGCTGGACTAGGACAACAAACCTTATGAGTTCCTTGAGGGTCGAGGAGGATGTAATCACCAGTAAAGATCATATTGCCCAAGCGTTAAACTCATACTTCTAATGACTTCACGAAGCGATGGAGACTAGGAAATTGGTAGTGGTTGGGTGCGGACATCCCGGTGCTTGGGGAGGAGGATGCTACAAGCTTAACTAGACAAGTGGTTGAGGCGGAGGTCATTAAAGCTATGCAGTGATTGAAGGTTGTGGGCTCCCCTAAATTCGATGAGTTTCCAATTTTATTCTTCAAGGAATTTCAGGAGGTGGTTAAGGAGGACTTCATGGCAATGGTAATTGAATTCTTTACTAGTAACTATGATTTTGGGAGGCTAAACATATTTTATATGTTCCTCCTGCTTGAGAAGACATTACTGAGACAGAACACTACTGCCGTATCACCCTCTCCAACTCCGCTTACCTCATTGTGGCTAAGGTGCTTGCCAATTGAATAAGGTTCTACCAATGCTCTAGTGCAGATGGCTTTCTTATGGGGCAAATTACTGCAAGACTCCTTCACATTGGTAGAGCAGATGTTGGCTTCTTGGCAAAAGAGAAACGAAAAGCTTCTTGTGGAAAGTAGATTTTTACAAGGATTACGACTTGGTCTCCTAGTTGTACCTGTGGCAAATTCTTAAAAGGAGGCACTTCCTTGCGGAGGGGTTGTCGTGGATGAAACGTTGTATCACTACCACTTCGTTTTCAGTGCTGGTTAATGGACACCCCTCAGGTAGTTGGATCCAACTATAGAGAGGAGTTCGCCAAGGTTGTCGACTAACGCCACTCCTCTACCTTCTTGCCACCACAGAATACATACATTTAGATAAGACCCTCAAGAAATTTGGTTTTGACCCCTTCGATGCCAGCTCAATGGACCCATTAGCAACGTGATCCACAAAGGAACCTAGAGGAGAAGTCTACTTTTTGTTCATTGTGTTGAACTTAATGCTGGAGATACTTTGTTGTTCAGTGGAGGAAGACTGAGTAGTTAGTATTGTCTTGTAAAAATTTCTTTTTAATTCTTATGGTTATGTAATTCCTCCGACTTCGTAGATAACTTTTTAGGTTGTGTTAAAACTTAAAAGGCTTTGTCTTGTATGGATAGTTGCTTGTATGAATGAAAGTAGTTTCCTTTTTTCCTTAGGTGCCGTTTGGTAAGGGGAATTATTAAGAGGAATAAAAAATTAGAAGTAGAAATGAAGGAATTAGGGGTTTTATTCTGCTTGGGGTGTTTGGTTGGATTTGTTGTCTTGTCGGAGGAATTAAAGAGTTGTATTCTGCTTAGAATGTTTGTTTGATGGAATAAGTTAGTAGAATAAGGAAAAATTAGTTGAAAAGGAGTAGGCGGAATTAGATAATTCTAGGTGTGGGGTGGAATTGCAAAAACCTTGAATTACACCCCCAATTCCAGAAGGCGTGACTTTGGAATAATAGGTGCCAAAGGCGGAATCGAGCACAAAATTGGTGGCATTTCTATGTACTGAACAGCACCTTAAAGTCTTAGGTCTAGCTTTGATGCTAGGGTATTACAAGAATCTTTAGAAAAGGTTTCTGATACACTCCCGGATAACTAGTGTGGAGCCCGGTACTTGTCATCCAGGGTGTAACAGATACTAAAGGATGCTAACCCTATTGCCTTTATATTCTATTCATCATATGAAATTTTCATGCTAATCCCTTTTAGGATGAGGATATGTTTCTCTACTGAAACTTTGCCATTCTATCACAAATAATCTAAACCACAAGCCTCAGTCAAGTATATTTCCTTCTATATCATTCTGACAATCTACTTTTTCCCATGGTACCTGTCAAATGCAGATGAGCAAAATCATTTTTTATCTTTAACTTGCGGCAATTTGTACTCATTTCAAATAATATAGAACCGTTAAAAACTTACCAATTATCTAGAGAGTCATTGTTTTGAAGAAAAATGATGACTGACACTATCTAAAAGAAAAAACATTAGTGCCATCTAAAAGTCATCTATAGAGCAACCACTTCATAGTTCAATCAAATGTACAATATTTTCTGTCTGTCAGTAATTCCACAAGTTACCTGCTGTAGGCAGCACAGAGCTGCTTCACGATAGGAGTTTACTTTCTTGGTGCAGGCAGAAGATACAGCTCTTAGTACAGCACTTGGAATCTCAGGGTCATCATCATGTATCACCTTACGACATGATGAACAGATTGAACCAATCGCATATAGGATGGTTTCTTTTCCCTGCAACGAGAACAATAAACAACATGACTACATGCTAGTAATGAAATTCATGAAAAATTTAGAATTCACTGCTTCCAAACTATATTGAAAAGCCCAGTCTGTAGCCATAAAGTTATTGCATAATTGCAATTATAGAACATCGTAGATATTGCAACATAGAAGTGCATAATATGTTTAACTGCAGTGCTCATTTACAGGTGGAATTTCCTTTTTAAGCCATTTCCTAAGGGAAACTTTTACATAGATGCTCAAGTAAACAATTGATATTACACAAGCACCCTTGCATTCTGAAAATTTACAGAAATACCCCTAGAAAGTTAGAAAAAATAACCAAATTACTTCTTTTTGAAACCCAAATGCCTCTTATATAGAGGATTGGAAAATGTGCAAAAAGAACAAACATTCAAATAACAATGATGACCTCACCACTACCTCAATCTAGAGCATATACGGTAATCATGCTAAGCAAGGAACAACATTTGCTAAAGGAAATCCTGGGAAGTGCCTTGGAAAACACATTTTCCATCTGATCCCTTGATAAGACACAAGTGCTATCGATAAGCCCCTACTTTATCAAGTCTCTAGTGTACTAACAAAGTACTTCTACATGCTTATTTCTCTCATGGAACATCAAGTTATTCGTCATAAATGAAGCAACCATATTTGTGATAAGTGAGGCAGCCTTATCGTTAGAGCATATCTCTAAGGACAAAGTACTAGGAACGAGATACCAACTGATTTGTCAACTTTTCAAGTCACAATATAGCTAACAACATAAGTACAAAACCCCATGGAGAACTTCTTACCCTTTGGACATCCTATATAGTCAACATCATCATAAGGCCAAAAGATCAAAAGTGTGGCAATGCATAAGGCAAAAATATCAATAGATGTGTGACGACCACAGTTCCATACCAAGACCACCACTAGGTTGCTACCTAGTTAATGTCCTTGACCCACAAGTCTTAACGGACCTGTCACCAACCAATCTAAAATGATTAATCCCATATTAACTAGTAACATGACTCCACCCATATATATCACTCGAAGGTATTAAGGTTTCCATATAATATTATCTTTAGGAGGTACATTGGGGTGCTTACATTGAGACGCTTATTTGAGGTGCATATCCAGTAAGAGGAAGGGCTTCCCTAAGGATAGCCAAGCAGTGCACCATGAGGTGGAGTTGTCATTACCATTGAGTACATTGGTAAAGTCAAAACAAGGATGTTGTGAGCTTAAGTCGGGGAGATTGTAATGCCCCAAAAATAGTCCTACATGAAAACTTATGAAAATGTGATGTAGGTTATAAAGAATTGAGAATCACTACTTACCAACTTTGGCTTAAACATTTTAGGCAACTGCCACACATTCATTAGGTTCATACCCAATAAGTTGTTGAGGCCAATTTTTCTCAATTAGATTCAGATTTAGACCTAAGTGCTTACATGATAAACATTTGGTAAATTTAAGTCCTTGGACTGGAGAGGATATCAAGTATCTAAGAATCATATAGCTTCATACCAATTTACCACTTATCAACAAATCTTCCTAATAGATAACACGATGTTCGAACATGTAATAGTTATCTACAAGAATTTGCCTACCAATCTATTGAATTGACAAGTATCGGATCTTCCATATGAAAAGTTGGCTCTAGGATCCATAGGAATGGCTGTTGGCCCAGCTCTTGGCATAAAAATCTCTCAAAGCATATCTGTAGCATACCTCGTCTAGGAAAACAACACCCTATTTATTATAGATAACCTTAATCCTAAAAAGTAATGAAATAGCCAAATGTCCTTAATGAGAGATGCCAAGTATCCTTGCAAATTATCTATCTCCTAAGTATTGTCTCAAATAACTATGATATCATTAGCATATGCCAACATCATCATTATCCCTTTGAAGAATCAGGATGGAGTTCTCTTCCTCTTGGGAAAGAGTCTACAGGCACAAGAAAGGTGGAGAAGATGGTCACACATAAGAGAGAGTTGGTGGGAGAGGGAGATAGCGTGTGGAGAGGGAGAGAGGAGAGGAGCCATGATGGATATGAAAATTATATTATTGGGCTCAAAGGAAAACAAGAGGATTTGCCCTCTATTTTAAGAGATTCAATCCTATTATTGACACCAATCACAATCCCAACAAACTTGGGATTAGGATTCTAGTAATCCTAATCCCCTTTCCTAAAACAACTCAATCACCATAACTAAATAAAGAAAACTTGCAAACAAAGCCACCAAACCCTAAAGAACTCATGCATACACATGCACATGTGCATAGACTCACGCTATGCAATACCTTCTTGAAAATCTTCACAATCCCTACATGAATATGTTACATAAACAAGGATTTGAGTATCTCCATGACCTGAAAAAGCTTCTAGAACCATGTCTTTGAATACTGCTTGAGGCCATATATAGCCCACCCCTTGAAACTCAAAACAAATAGCTACTACATATACACCACTCTCTTGGAGTTTCTATATAAAACTCATTCTTCATATCCAATTGGTGTAGAGGTTAATCATGTTGTACTACCACAAAGGTGAAAATCTAATACATAGAAGTTCAACAACCAACAAAAAAGTACCAAAAAGATCCACCCAATAAGTATAAGCTAACTCATTTGTTTTAAACCTAGCCTTGTATCCCTCAACCACCTAATATACATAGTACTTCATAGCGAAAATTCACTTAGAGCCCACCTAAGTACCATTAGAAGGTGGAACAAAAAGTTTTCAAGTATGATGTACACTACGAGCTATTTCCTCTTCCAAAGCTTATGACCACTTTGGATCCAAAAGAGCCTATTAATGTGAAGTAGGGATAGGAACTCCAAGAACACTCTAGAAAACAACCTAAGCAAAGAAGGCCCAAGACATGACATAGAAACATTTTTGGAGATTAGATGCACAATACAACTATGAAAAGCCATTTAAAAGTGAAAAGCACATCAGAGTTGTAGCACCATGGAGGTCATCATTAGACTATAAACTCTCTTGCAAAAGTATATGACGAGGGAGTTGTTAGGTTTTGAAATCTTGAGGCTTTCATTAAAACTTGATCAAGGTTATTAAAGATCTCGATTAAGGCCTAACCACCACCTTTAGTAAGTATCACTAAAAACTCAAAGTATTGTTTAAAGGAGGAAATAAAATAGAAAGCATGAGATCTCATGGCCGAAATTTAAGAAGGTACATGCTAGAAGGGGCTAGGAATTATAGTATTTTGGACTCCTAGTAAGATGGAAGAAAAGTAATAAAAGTAGAGCCACCAACTAATAGAATTTCCCCAGCATAAAACACTCCAAGTGTCCCCATTGGAGACCATTTTTATCTCAACAAACTCCCCAACATTCCTCATGTATTTTGAGCTCTCCTACCATTGTTGGAGATGAGGAGTTTGGAGGAGACGGGGGATGTGGGTGTCTTCAAATATGAGAATTGATCTTGATTCTGATGTTTTGTGCTTGTTTTGAATCAGGAGAGGATCCAAAACTCACATTGGAGAAAATTAGACGAAATTGAAGGTTATTAAAGAGGAAGAAAGCAATCAATAGGAGAATCCTTGCAATACCAAGTGAAGGTAGGGCATTCCACCCCTTCCACGCTTTTTTTTTTTGAAAAGAAAAAAGGATGGTCACACATCATCCGAATGCATCAATACTAATAAAGATAAGGGGTTGCATCTGAAAAGGATACAGAAGAATCAAATGCCCTCCCATATTCCCTTAGAAAGGAGAAATCATCACAAACATTCTCCACAAAATACCTCCCCTATAAAGACTACAACATTCTATTGTAGCCAAAGCACCCAATGAATGGCAAATGGAACTGCAAGTTCCCGCATAGCATGACCCACCCATCCTCCCAATTGAGCATTTAGCCAAAAGAGTCTATTAAAACAGTGTGCCACAACGTGTCTTCATTCTGTGTCACCTTGGCCAACCATTTTGAGAGAATAGCATGCTTAAAATCCTTGAGGTGCAAAACCCCCAGATTCCCCTGCTTAACTGGTCTGCAGATCTAATCCCACCTGACCATATGAAAAAAAGCATCCTCACAGCCGACACCTTTCCAAAAGAATCTCTTCCATATCCCATCAATCTTCCACAGAATTTTTTTTGGCAGGCTAAGCATTGAAAAGTGAAAAATGGGAATAGTAGCAAGGTCTGACTTTAGCAGCTCAAGGTGCCTCCCTCTGGACAGAACTCTACCTCTCCAACTTGTTAATCTTCACTCCAATCTATCCACGAGCGACACCCAATCCCCCACCATCATTCGTTTACCCTTCAAAGGTAGTCCCAGATACATCAAAGGCAGGTGGGGTCGATTCTGTCTGTAAGCAAGCAGAAACCCTGGAGATCTTATCTCTAGACATGATTGGGTCGGATCAATAAGGTTAAGAGCCACCAACCTCAGACGATTTGCCAGGATTTTCGTAACAATGAGGTAAGCTGCATTCGATAAGGCAATGGGTAGGAAGTCACCTATCTCCTTTGCTCTAGCCTTTTTCGGGAGAACAAAAATGTAAAATCTATTGATCTTCTCAAGTCCCGAATTCCCACCCAAGAATTCACTTATCATAACCATACAAATCTGAAGTTAGAACCTCCTAAAATTCCTTGAAAAAGAGCAAGGGAAGTGCATCCGAGCCCAGAGATCCCTTAGCCTTCAGAGAGCGGATGACTGCAAGCACCTCCTCCTCCATGACCTCCCCTGTCAAGACTACAACATGAACCTTATAGGGATCCCAACCAAAGAGAATTCAATCAAGTGCTTAGCAGGGGACATACCTCAATGGCTCCCTCATCAATTCCAGGCAACCTCTGTCGAATCAGACCTTCCCCAATTCTCATCTCAAAAAACTTTAACCACTCCAAATCAGGCTCCTCCAAACCAAACAACAAGAAATGCTTAGAAGAGAAGGATGACAACTTCCTTACCGGTTTCAAACCCAAGCTGTGTAGGTACATCTTAATGGCCACCAAAGAAACATAACCTTCAATGATGACGCCCACCAAGGATCGCTACAGCAAACATCCACTCCACAATGAGGCTGAAACACGATCCAAGGACACCTCCACCACAGGTGGGTTAGGTGGAAAAGAGAGAACCGTAGGAGAAGGAGCTCTCCTCCTTGGGCAGTCCCACCTCCTATGCCCTACACCCTTGCAGATCACACAAACAACAAGATCTCAACATTCCGGCACACGGTGGCCACACTCCCTACACTTGTAGCACACCACCTTCCTCAGAGAACCACCCCTCCACAAGATACCAATGTAAGATCACCCTCCAATTCTAGTCCCACAAACCTTTGACATTCCGAATGAGTAACTCAATCATTTATAACCAAAGGACTAGCCTATAGTTTAGCACCAGCAGTCCTCCTCACGTGTAACACATACGCCATTGCTCTTCTCTAAAGTGCTACTCTCTTGTTCCACTGTTGTTGGTGCGATCTACTCGCGTATGGGTGCCTGCTTGTCACAACGCCTGAAGTGCCTTCCCCTAAATCGAAGCTTCTACTTTGATATCCAATGCTTCCAAGTTGAAATGGCGATCCCAAGTTGTCGACCGCCCTCCCTTAGGGTCACATCAAAGACTTCTTCCTCAGGTTGTCTGCAATGAGGCCCTTACACATGATGGAGCCCTCCTTTAGGTACCAAATTGACCACATGTATTGTTTCCACATGATGCCGGAACTACCAAGCACTAGGCAACTAAAATCAGAATTTTTTTATTATACCCATTAAGACTCTCATACCTACTGGTTCTAAATAGGTTTCAATGGAGAACCTCTAAGCGCCTAGTAGTAAAAATTACTAACTCTACTTCTGGTTAATTTACCAACTTCACAAGAATCACATATGATATTCTTTTTAACTTTTTATGTAAACCACAAACAAGGTTCATGTCAAACAAGGTGGAAATTCTAGAATTTTGTATGCACATGTTTTTGCAACTTGGATGAGTATAGTGGCCCTCTAGTACAATTTCTCGTTCATCTTGGGAGAGCTTTATCAAGACCTACATGTTTATTTGCTGACTATAGCTCCCTTTTGTGACTAACCTCCACTTTATGTAGTCAATCCAACGTCATCCTCTACATGTCGCAGTGTTGCACTATTCTTGAAACCCTTGAGGGCTTCCACCTACAACTCGCACTTTTCTCCATCAAATGATTCTATGGAAAGCCTTTATAGAAGGATTTGCTTGATTGACTATAGATGATTCAAAGGATAAGAAGGATGTTTGTTTCCATGGCTTGACAGAGTGGACTAGCAAGCAATAGCAAAGAGAGAGCTAACTCATTCTGCTTCATTTCATCTACTATACTTCATTTGCTTGTAGAGCTATTCAAAGAGTCACTTCGTAGGAGGTCACCACGAAAAGAAAGGTGGCAGGAGGGAGGCATTGAAAACAAGGTAGAAGACCAAAGTCCACATCCTAATCAAGCATTATAAAAGAGCTGACTGAGAGTTGTTCTAGCAATCTAAGAAAGTTTCTTAGAAGTAGGAAAAATTACCATGAGAAGATGACAACTAACCTCTAGGAGACAATAGCTATGGGGAAAGACCAGTAGGAAATAGAAGAAAGTCCAATTTCAATGATTGATCGAAAGACCAAAATGTCTCTAAACCTACATGTGAAGAATGATGTGTGTGATGGTGCTTTGGCGTGAAGAGGATCCACGCATGGAGCCTTGTGCGTGAGAGAGAGAGTCCACACAAGAGTTCAAGAGGAGTTGAGGGAGAGATGGAAAAAATTATTGTATTCAACAACTCAATAACATTGTAGCTATCCTAAATAAGGAAAATAGTAAATAACATCCTAATCAATCTTCTAAAAACATTGAGATAATTGACTAAAACAACTCTAATAATACTATAAAAAAGGTGCCACAATTGGTAAAACCTGACTTCCAAGCAAACTCCAAAGACCTAGGACCGTCGGCCCTTTATTGGACCCAACTTGTGTCTAATGCCACGTGAACTATCCACGTGGCCAATGTGCCACGTGGCAATCCACCTGGCTTTTTCTACTTCACACTACTATTGTATTTGAATCAATTACTCCTGCCATATGAAAACATTACTTCAACCACTAAGTTAAGTAGGTCATTTATCGCTACAAACACAAAAAGGGACCCATTGTGAAGGCAAAGAAGCATAGGTGCAGGCATAGAAAATTCACAAACTATTCTACTCTTTCCTCAAGGGTTCCTTTGCAAAGGGTAACCACAATAGATTTTGGCTCCTAAGCATTGACACTAATGGAAGTTTTTTCAAGTACATGCACCCATTTAATTTCATTAAGCTAACTAGATTGGATCCTTCTTTTAAGAAGTACCAGATCGGATCTTAAATTTATTGAGTGCATTTGGAGAAATATAAAGTGTTAATGTTCATTTCTTCACAAATGGATTACATATGTTAAAGTCATAATATGTATGATATTGTTAACTATGTTATAGTTATACTATATATGACATCAATAAATGTTTACATATTACAATGAAATAAAAATGTGGAATCCACAAATTTGTTGATTTCAATAAAATTACCATCCTATTGTAATAGAAACGTAGATGCCTCAAAAAGTTCAAAGTGTTTAATTCTATGTGTCTATGCTCTTTTCAAAAAAAAAAAAAAAAAATCTATATGTCAATGCCCATACCTCCCACGAGCGAGCTGACATCTCTTTAAGAAGGCATTTTATCAGAACATGATGGTGAGAAGCAACAGAATCACCCAAGATTTCACCCAGCTTTCTTATTGCCTTTGCTGACTATAAAATGAATATTGATAGTGAGTGGATGAAAGCCTTCCGGTAGAAGAGGCACTCTAAGTATGCAATAAAACACATACACAAAAATTAAATAAGATGGAGGAACATATCAAAGTGTGATCCGACCTTCTTCTTGCTACTCCATGATGAAGACCCAAGGCAATCAATCAAAAGTGAAACAGTTTCTGACAAATGTAACTGGAGTGAGATCCGTTCACTACTAGCATTTTCCTCCCATAGCTCCTCGAAGAGACTACTGACATCCTTATCATCCTCAAATCTGGGCAAGAACTATATTCGTTATTATAACTGATTTGCATTTTATCCAAGTGAAGAAAATTCCTACCAAGCACAAAAAGCTGTAGAAAATTATAACTCTTACTTTACTTCATTACATTTAAGTAGGGCTTAATTAGGCACACCATCTTAGATTTAGCATAATAGAGATGGCCACATTTAATCAATTTCACTGGAAAGAGACTTCCAAAGCTAAATTATGCTACACAAGAAATTAAAAAAAGGAGATTTTTTTGTTTTTTCTCGGTTCTTTTATCTATTTCATTTCTATATTCATAAATTATATTTCTGTGGAGGAATAAGCAGAATAGTTTTCTCTTAAAAATTGAAAATCCTGACCACTTTATATAGAGAGAGGTAGGGTGAAGAAATTACATACTAGTCCTATTTATTGCTTAAGAAAAGAAATAACAGGAATAGAAATAACCGACTTTATCTCTAACAATAAAAATCACTAGGCCTAGTTTTTTAAGGCTCTAACAATTACAAAGGTAAAGCATCCTACTGGAAGTTGCTATCCAAAGAATTCAGAGGAAATAATTGGTAATTTTCCAAAGGCCTAATATTCCCACAACACCAACAAGAACAAAGTCTTTTCCCACACCATCTAGGGACCAATATTACAAATGGTGAAAATCACACTTCAGGTTGACTGTAAATAGAGATAAAAAAGCACGGTACGTAGATTTTCATTGGCTTGGTTTTAGAAATGACATGAAAAGTGAACTTCTAATTAAATTTGAAATATTCTGATGTAAAACAGCTATAAGAGAAGCTTTATTTAAGACTTAACTTTGCAGTCCATTATAGTTAACTTCTAGATGTGACAGTATTTAAATTGAGATACAAAAGCTTAGCATCAAAATGACTGCCTCTTGCTTGCTTGGATCAAATTTCCTATGTGTACCTTTTGTAGGATCACCAAGGCCGTAAACCATTCAATAGCATTTTCTTTCTGATTATATTTTGAAAAGCACTTGGCTAAAATGATGCATTTTCTCAAGTCAAGCAGCTAATCAAATCTAGCATGAGGACGAACCATAATAAGGACCTGAGCAACTAGTTCTTGAATCTTCATGTAGGTACGATAACCACCAAAAAGCTTGTCCAGAATAAGTAGGCCTCGGCTACATGGACTCTTTAGGCTATGTTTGGATGTGGTTTAGTTTTTAGCCTGGGATAAAATTAAGGAAGCATTAAATTGTAGATGGTGCTGGGTTTGATGGTGGAAAGAGGGGAAAGAGAGAGAGAAGAGCCATAGGCCAAAGGGAGTTCCTTTTGTACTCCTTCTGTCAGGTATATGATCTTTTTCTGATTGGCAGGTTGGTTCTTAATCCACATTTTTACATCTTTGCACTTCCGTACTTGCATACTTCTGCACTCCTTTATGGGGTTTGAAAACCACTAACCACTCCCCACTGGGGAAAAGAGAGAAAAAAAGAGTCATAGACAAAAGCAAGTTTAGCTTTGCTCTCCTTTTATGAGGTATATGCTTTTTGTTTATTAGTAGGTTCTCATTTCACACTTACACACTTCCATACTTGTGCAATTCCACACCCATTTATGTATAATTGTAACGCACAAACTCGTTTACAGGAACGTGGAAATCATAACAAGTTTATCGGAATGCAGAAACCGTACAAATGCAATTTTTAGAGCCCATAAAGGAGTACAGCAGTATGCAAGTACAGAAGTGCCGAAGTATATATGTGTGAATTAAGAACCAACCCGCCAGTCAAAAAAAGATAATACCATATACCTCACAGAAGGAGCGCAAAGCTCAACTCCCTTTGCGATACAACTCCTTTTCTCTCTCTTTCCTCCTAGTGGGGAGTGGTTAATGGATAGTGGGATTTGATGTTATGCATGATTAGACGTGATTTAAGTAGAGAAAGTTTTTGTTTTTGTTTTATATTTGATGTTGGGTTTTTTTTTATCACTGTTTTGTTGGAAAGTAGACAAAGTTGCGATTAGATGTGATATGTAAGTTAATATGTTGTAGGTAGAGATGTGAGATGTCATTTCTCATAAATAATGCCTATTCCACTGTGTTGTTCAATTTATCCTTGGCATGTCACCTATTCCACCGCTTTATTAATCCAAACGCAGCCCTATGCACAAAATCCACCCTAGACCATTCAGGAACATAGATAGAGAGAAAGTCTCAGGTGTCGATCAAAATAATTAAGGGGTTACATAGCTTATCAGTACTTTCTGGTTAGCTGCATAGTCGTCTAGTTGCAAGGTCCCTGAGAGAAAAAAAAAAAAAAGTGTGATAGTCATTCTCTTTGTTTAGCCTCCGATCCTAGAATGATTTTGCTTTAGAATGCAAAATGGAAGTCTTCTTTTCGCATCTTCCAGGAGAGTCCTAAGTGGGCACTTGAAGTTTGATGTGGCATCAAACAGCTATCCACCTCCCTCAAGTCCATTGATGCTATGTCTTAAAAGGTTACTCTGAAACGCTCATTAGATGAAATGATGGATTTCAAAAATGAGGCATGAGGGTTGCCCTACCAGCATTGGTGGAGAACCGACAAGTATAAATAAACAATAACTGAGTGGATAAGGGAAAAAAAGAAAAAGGGTGACAATCAGCTTGGCAGACACGAGCCAAAAGAATATGTTTCTTTTGATCCCATCAGGGAAACAATGCATTCCCACAGAGAAAAAGGGAAAGGACACATGTTCTCCATATTCTCTATAACCTCTAATCGTCCTTATTTTCCACAAGACATGAATTAGTTGCTAATCATAATTGCAAGAGCCTATAACCAATAGTACAGGTGAAGGGTTCTAACACCGAGATCTTGCTATCTGGGACCTCAGTATTTCAAGGGTTTTTGCTAAATTTGGATGCAAGGAGAGCACAAGGATCTTAACTTTGGACAATTTTGTAACTAGAATTCATATATCTCAAATCTCCAAGAAAATAAATAGAGTTCATCTATTTACATAAAATAATCGATTCCACTTCCGATCCTAATCTTAAACATTAAAAAAATCAAATCCTAAATAAACTAAAAATATCTCCTACTTTCGTAAATATTATTATCTAAATTATCTTTGACACTCCCTGCAAGTTGGAGCGTACAATGTCCCAAGTTGTAGGAGCAATATAGCAGGAGAGCTCCATCCATCTGACGCAATTTAAGGCTGGAGCGAGCAGGTAGGCATGCAATTGACACGCAAGGAGATGTCAAGTTTCTTATTTTTAGTAAATATGTTTTAAGAAAATAGTTTGGGATTTGGTTTATTTTAGAGATAAGATCTTTTTTATTTTTAGAGATGTGCTTTGTTTCCAAATTGATTGGGATACATTCTCTCTACAAAAGAAAGTCTTTCCTTGTATTTTTCATTTGAGCAATATTAATATTTCCTATTCTAAAAGCTCCTTCCATCACTTCTCTTCTTCAACATCACCATCACCATCGTCGGCCACCAAAGGTAGCCGACCCTCTCTACCGGTCACCAGCAGCTGGCCTCCTCCTTCCTGCCATATCCCCCCACAGCAAGCCCTAAGGAGGCCATCTGCCCCTTCTAACAGCCGCCGGTTGTTCTCCCTAATCCCACGCATGGACAACACCCCATTGGGACTGTTTTCCCACGCAAAAGGAGCCTCCATGCCCCGGATTGCGCCAAACTTTGACAATTGTAGTGGAATAGGGGAGTCAATCCCGAGCAAACAACAACATAGGGGAGATGATCCCAAGCATTAGTAGGAGAGACAATCATATCCGAAGCAGTTCCCAAAGCAGAGACAATCCAAAGCACTGATAGCCACCTTACACCAGCACCTTCATGCTACGACAAGGTAGAGTTGACGTAGGGATTTACAGATAGGGCTGAGCATGTGGCTTAGTTACCTCAACACTCATTGACATATTTAGCATTAATCATGTGGCTCAAAGCTTTAATAGAGTCCATTGAGCCAGGTTGGGCAGAGAAAACATTTGCAACATCAATAGCAGTTACGCTTGCAATAGTTGTAGGAAAGTGTTCCTCCCCCTTTAGAAGATTCCTAAGCCAATCCATTGAAATCACCCTATCCACCATCGTACCAATCGAAATCTCGCCAACTAAGAAGACTTGGTTGAAATGCAATAATTTATTCAAGAGAGGCCTTGGTGCCGTTAAATAGAGAGGCACCAGAGAGGAGATTACAAAAATACCCTGTCACACAAATAAAATAAAAGAGCCCATAAAACATAACTCAACACTCCCCCTCAAGTTGGAGCATAAGCATCAAACATGTTCAGCTTGGATCTAATGTGACGCAGTCGTTTCTTGGGAAGTGCTTTATTGAAGATGTCAACAAGTTAGTCTTTAGTGCATATGTAGGGTTTAGAAATCTTCTTTGCTGCAATGGCCTCTTTGATGAAGTGACAAATCAACTACAATATGCTTGGTTATCTCATGGAAGACAGGATTATTAGCAAAGAATGTGACAGCCTTATTGTCACACAACATACGAATAGAGCTGGAGACTTATACTCCAAAATCCTTTAGGAGAGATCGAATCCAGAGTAGCTCACAAGTAGTCTGAGCCATGGCCTGTACTCAGATTCAGCACTTGACCTAGAGACAATTGCATGCTTCTTACTTCTTCATGTAACCGGATTACCCCCAACAAATGAGTTGAAAAGAATGATATTTCTTAATTACTAAGTCATTTCTACACCTCTTTATATAGAGAGAGGTGAGGGAAAAGTTACATCATAAATCCAATCAAAATAATAAAAAGACATTTTGCCCTTCACAATAAAATGTAACTCAACACTCCCCCTCGAGCTGGAACATATATATCCACCATACTCAGCTTATTTCTACACTTCTCAAACTGAAGGCGAGGCAGCGACTTGGTAAACATGTCAGCAGTCTAGTTTGAGGAGGCAAGACAGATAGTACAAATTAGACCCTGCTTAATCAAACTCGTGGTGTAATGACAATCCACTTCCACATGTTTCGTTCTCTCGTGGAACATAGGATTGTTTGCAATATATGTTGTAGCCCAATTGTCACAATGCATCTCCATTGGCTCCAGCATAGTAACATGAAGATCTCGTAGCAAGAATCTAATCCATATCATCTTAACTGTAGTCTGCGCCATGGCTCGATATTCAAACTTAGCATTAGAACGTGAAACCACACTTTGTATCTTGCTTTTCTAGGTCACCAAGTTTCTAGCTACAAAAGTACAGAAGCCAGAGGTAGATCGTCTACCTCCAACATCCCCTGCATAATCTGCATCTGAGTAGGCAACCACAGACATAGGTGCCTTCTTTTAAAATAGAATGCCTGTACTTGAGCATCCCTTGATGTACCTCAACACCAGCATCACAGCCTGCCAATGAACATCAGTGGATTTGTCTACGAACTGACTTACCTTACCCGCTGCAAGACTAATATCTGGCCTAGTGATGGTCAGATATAATAGTTTCCCCACCAGCTATCGATATGTCTTGTCTTTTAGCTTCACTATATCATCAAGGAGATGAACCTTAGGATCCATAGGAATATTACCATTTTTGGATTTTAGCATGCCTGTCTTCTGAAGAATATTAAGGACATACTTTCTCTGTGACATAATTATACATTGCTTACTTGTGACAATCTCGATACCCAAAAAGTATCTCAGCTTCCCAACATCTTTCATGATGAACTGGCATGCCAAGTACTCCACCTGAGAAATACCATCTGCATCATCACTCGTGAGAATGAGGTCATCCATATACACAAGCAGAGCCACTGTACCACCATAGGTCTTTCTCACAAATAGTGAATGGTCAGATGACCTCTGCATCCCAATAATAGATACCGCCTTAGATAGGCGATGAAACCAAGCTCAGGGGCTCTGCATAAGACCATAAATGGCCTTACGAAGCTTGCATACACACTCTCCCTGAACCATAAAGCCAGGCGGCTGCTGCATGTAGATTTCTTTCTTCAAATCTCCATATAACAACGCATTTTTAACATCCAGCTGATGTAGATGCCATCCATAAAGAGCTGCAACCGAAACCAGTATACGAACAGTGGAGAGCCATACAAATGAGGAGAACGTGTTAAAGAAATCCACCCCATAGGTTTGGGTGAATCATTTGGCCACAAGACGGGCCTTATACCTTGAAATAGACCCATCTGGGTTATATTTCAAGGCAAAGACCCATTTGGTGATAACAAGGTGCGCACCAGACAGTCGAGGAGACAGCTCCTTCATAGCTGCCTTCCAGTGTGGATGAAGCAGAGCTTGCTGGTACGAGGTAGGAATCTCAACACTGAAAGCTACACTAGTAAAAGCATGAAACTCCAAACCTAGAGAATCTGTAGAAACAACACTCCCAACAACACAATACTGTGTACAAGATCGTGGAACCTTCCTAGTAGTAATGGGTATATCCTCGTCTGTTGGCATAGAAAAAGAACATGAAGACACAACAACAGGAGAAGGATCGTCCGTACCCTCAACACAAACCTGAGCGGGGGAGGACGATAGTGGCTCAGTGGGGACTAAGGAGGAGGGGGTGTGTCTTCTCTCTGTAAGTGACAGGAAGCTGATATGTAGTACCCTTAAAGGTTTTCTCATCAGTTGGTACTATGAATGTGCCCACAGTCTGCTCCGTAGTAGGTACACCACTGCTCTGAGAGAAATCCTCCACAGCTACAGGAGGTACAAGCGTTGGTATAACCATCTCCACCTCTATCAACTGATGACCTGAGGTGGAAAAATATGGAATAGACTCATGGAAAGTCACATCCGCACTAACATAGTGCCTCTAGTGTATAGGGTCAAAATACCAATATCCCTTTTGAGTGCTTGAATAATCAAGAAATATGCATTTAACCACCCTTGGAACCAATTTGTCACGACCAGGTCCAAGGAGGTGTACAAACACCACACAGCCAAAATTCTTTGGCAGCACAAGAAACAAATCTAAATCAGAATATAGGATGTTCCTTGGGATCTACACATGAAGCACAGAGGAAGGAAGCCTATCAATGAGATAACAGGAAGTAAGAACCGCATCTCCCCAGTAACTATGCGGAACACTATTCTGGATAAGCAAGGGTCTACCTGTATCTACAATATGACGGTGTTTTCTTTCAGCAATTCCATTTTGCTGTGACATGTGAGGGCACGATGTCTGATGCATAATAACAACTAACCCATACAAGTCAGCCAAATTCTTGGTGCAAAATTCTAAAGCATTATCAGTTCTAATCTTCTTAATGCAAACACTAAATTGTGTTTTCACAAACATCACAGATTGCTAAATAAGAGAACCAACTTCCGATTTATTCAGCATAAAAAATGTCCACAACAAACAAGAAAAATCATCCAAACATAACAAATAATACCAATAACTTTGTCGGTCTGCCACACGACTAGGACCCCAGACATCACAATCCAATAAATCAAAGCAAGCAAAACTATTGAACTAGATAGAAGCTGAAAAACTGGCACGGTGATGCTTCCCTAGCTGACAAGCATCACACTGAATCTTCATGGCAAGAGAAATGAGGGATGATCCGATGTAGCTTATCCAGCGAAGGATGGCCTAGTCGATTATGCCACTACAAGGCACTCCTCGCAATACTACTCGTTTGACAGGTTGTAGCAATAGGACTCTGAACCAATTAGTACACACCTCCCCTCCTCATAGCCACCATCAATCGTCCTCCCTGTCATGCGGTTATGAAATGTACATCCAACTACATAAAAAATGGCACGACAATTCAGCTACTTAGACCTAACAGGTAATAACTGCATTAACATGTCAGACACATAGTAAACATCAGAGAGATGCATGAAGGGAGTACTAATACCCCTCCCTCACCACAAATGGGAGAATGTCTACCATCTGCAAGCTGTACTGAATGATCCTGTGATGTTTTCTGCAAATTCCCACAACACTGGAAATTCCCCGTCAAATAATCTGAGGTACCTAAATCAATCAACCATGAGCTATTCATACCTGATGCAGATGCATACTAAGACTACTCATGAGTCAACTTGGCTAAGCGATGTACAACCACATCATAGTCAGCCTCTACGAGGGTCACTGCCTCAATAGACATGGCAGGAGGTGGTCACAGAAACTTGGTTGGCAATTGCAAGCTTCCAAGTTTATTCCAGCACTTGGCCTCAATGTGGCCAAGTCTCCTACAATAAGTATAAGTAGGCTTGCCTCGACCACCATCAACAAGCCCCCTGCCTTTGCCACTGAAGGCTCCAATCTGTCCTCCACGAGTACTCACAGCTCCATGAGAAGAAGAGGTGTTACTAGTAACACCCTCTGGCATAGACTAGATCTGCAACCTACTAAGCCTCCTATATTTCTCCTCAATAGGGCGGAGATCAGATAGTGTCAAGATCTATGAGAATACAATAGAATAAATGTCATTGAGTCCTGCCAGAAACATATGTGTAGAAAACTCCTTCCTCTGATCCCTACACGTGGTTGAGGTACACATAGGCTGGCATGCATTGTATTTCTCCAAGAGTCCCTTCATGTTGGAATAATACTACGAGAGACTCATGAATTCTTGCTTCAAGTGACAGAGATCATATTGAATCTGGAAGACCTGGGTGGAGTTGAGTTCATGAGACTAAGTGACCTTCAAGCCACATCCCACATCTCCTTAGTCATCTTATAATACATGACTTTATCTCTAATGCAAGGTATAACACTGTTGAGTATCCAGGCCCTCACCATAGCATCATCTTTGTTCCAGGTTGCATATTTGCCTATCTTCAGCTCTGGTGGTACTTCTATAAGAACATGTCGCTTCTAATGTCCTTCCATAGTCACAAGAAATGTCTGAGACCATAAAGGGTAGTTAGTCTCATCAAGCTTCACAATAATGGCAAAGAATGAGTTTTTGTAGACTACACCATCTCCAATTTGTTCTAACGTAACCCCGGATTCTAACGATGAGGAGGCCATAGCAACAATGACCCACAAACTTCTCCAAACAAATATCTGAAATCTGCTACAAAATGGGGAACACACCTTAAAATATGCACCAAATGGGTAATACAATCCAAAAATCTCCGCTCACATGCGATCAACAATCAAAGGAGAATACACACCCCAAAACATGCATCAACAAGGGGAATATACACCCCAAAATAGAAAAGAAAATTCTGATTCGATTATACCATCAAAGAAGAGTTTCCAAACTTCTTTCCGGAAGATCCTTGCTTCAGAACTCCATCACAAATGTGCAGAGGAACTTCCTAGACCCCAAAATAAGGGAGATCAGCGTCTACAACCCTCTCCTTACTGTCAAAAGAGACCCAATAGCAAGAAGAGGGCACCAGAGAGGAGCAAGAGGGTCGAGGAACACCCCCTGTTACCGCTCCTACCGCTGCAGTCAACGGTGGCACTGCCTGCGCCTAGGCAGGGGTGCTACTACCGACGACGCGGGCTGCTACTGTTGGCTATGGCACTGGCTAGCAGCCGGCGCTATTGCTGCTGGCCGACCCTATTGCCAGTGGCAGTGGTGGGCTTGAAGGTAGGGTTAGGGTTTTTGGAGGTGGAGTCCTCAACTTGGCTCTGACACCAAGTTGAAGAGAATTATATTTCCTAATTACCAAGTCGTCCCTACACCTCTCTATACAGAGAGAGGCCAGGGAAAAGTTACATCATAAACCCAGTCAAAAAAATAAAAAGACATTTTGCCCCTCACAATAAAACGTAACTCAACAAAATGTGCAATACCCTATACTGGATCTTCGATCCTCATGTGCTCCAGCATAGTCGGCATCTGAATTGCCATATACATCTAAGTGCCCATTGTTTTTAAAATAAAGTCCTTTCCCAGGTGCACTTTTCAAGTACCTGAGCACTGGCAAACACCAACCCAATGGACTTCCCTTGGTGACTGCATGAACAAGCTCAACCTTCCAACTACAAAGGCAATATTAGGTCAGATAACTACCAAATACGCTTGCCAACCATTACGCGGTATCTAGTCACGTCTTGTAGTAGGGAACTATCATCATCTGCAAGTGGTAAAGTTGCATCCATAGGCACATACGCTGGCTTGCACTCTAACATACCAATGTCTCTCAACATGTCAAGGATATACTTGTGCTGAGATAGCACAAGTCCTTCAGTGTACTGCACCTCAATGCGAAAAAAATAGTTGATAAGGCCTAGATCCTTGATCACAAATTGTGACCGCAAAAGCTCCTTTGTTTCTTCTATGCCGTTCCTTTTACTACCAATAAATAGTATATCATCAACATAAACAATAAGAATGACTGAACCTACCTTCCTATGAATTGTAAATACAGAGTAATCAGCAAAAGATCTGGAAAAGCCATGTTCTTGAACTACCCAACTAAACCTCTTAAACCAAGCTCTAAGCTTTTGTTTCAATCTATAAATCACTTTCTCCAGCCTGCATACCTTTTGACACTCCCCCTTAGTAAGAAAACTAGGTAGCTACTGCATATACACTTCCTCCTCCAAGTCTCCATAGAAAAACACATTTTTAATATTTAATTGATGAGCAGCCCAGCTCCAGTTGATAGCTAGAGAGAGCAATATCCTGACAGAATTGAGACAAACCATTGGGGAGAATGTTTCAAAGTGGTCAACTACGAAGGTCTGAGTATGGCCTTTGGCCACCAACCATGCCTTATATCTCTCCTCAATGCCAACTGGATGACATTTAAGGGTAAAGACCCATCTACACCGCACAACAGTAGCACCCGGGAGTAGATCAACAAGATCCCATGTGCCACGAGGCTACAAAGCTTTCATCTCCTCCTCCATAGCTAAAGTCCAAGACGGAACTTGCAAGGCCTCATGATGATCCCGTGGTACCTGTAATGCGTCAATAACTAGAGAAAATTGTCGTCCAACTGTAGGCAAACTGTCAAGTGACATAAACTGAGATACAGAGTATTTAGCACAACATAGACCCTTCGTTTGTGCAATAGGAAGGTCCATAGTAGCATCCTTAGTGGCAGTAGATACCTGCTCCTCAGACAAGTCAGCAGCAGATGGTGGAGATTGAGTAGAAATGGTAGACAATGCTTCCTCCACCTGAGGTACATCTAAAGACCAGCGTTAAAAGTGCAAAGGAAAGGTATCTATATCAATAATCTCTAGACATGGGAATGGACCAGGTTTGAGTTGACTGGCCCTTGATATAGGTGGCCCAGTAGGCTGTGGTGGCTGAGATGGCTGTGGTAGCTCAGATGGCATAGGAAGAGGAACGTCCTGAGGATGGAAAGGCGTGGATTGCTCCCCTTGTTTTTTGTCGTAACAAATCTCCTCAAAAATGTGACATTAGGAGAAACATAAAATCTCTTTGAAAGAGGATCATAGCATCTATACCCTTTTTGGGTCCTGGAGTAGTCCAAAAAAATACACTTCGCAGAGCGAGAAGAAATCTTATCCACTTTATATAAGTGGACAAAACACAACAAAAAACAACTGGAGTGACAGAGAACATGTCCTTGCCAGGGAACAGGACATAGTATGGGGATTTACCCCTCAAAATCGAAGATGAAAGCCAATTCATCAAGTATGTGGCAGTTAACACAACATTAACCCAAAAAAATGAAGGAACATTTATCTGAAACATAATAATAAGAAACACATTAAGTAAATGGCGAAGCTTATGTTAGAGTACCCCATTTTGTTGGGAGGTATGAACACAGGAAGTCTGGTGAATAATACCAAGAGACTGAAAGAAATGTGTAGCTTTCGCATTCATAAACACCAAACCATTCACCTCGAAAATTTTTATATCGGTAGAAAATTGTCTTTATTTCTTAAACAAAATTCTTAACAAGATCCAAAACTTCAGACTTCTCCATCATAAACACCTAAGACATCCTGGTATGGCCATCCATAAAAATAAGGAAGAACAGAAAACACTAAATACTCTTGACCCTACATGGGCCCCAAACATCAGCATGAATCAAATCAAATACAAACTCAATTCGTTTATTTTAAGACAGAAAAGAAGACCTACGATTTTTGCCCAATTGGCAAGCTTCACACCTAAAAAACTCAGGAAAAGACATCTTTGGAAATTGATGACCAAGGACATGCAGGCTGAGATGACTAAGGCGGAGATGCCATTGGAGAGCAGTAGTAGCGCAATCAGCATCAACACCACGTGTAGGTCGAACATGGAGATAGTAAAAGCCATTCTGCTCAAGTCCACCAACCACCACATGGTCTGAAGGTCCTGCAAGAAGTATTAGTTGAATAAAATAATCAATGGGAAGCAATAATCAAAGCATAAAACAATCATGGAACGCTTAGCTTTACGTGTAAACCTCACTCACGAAGAGCAGGGAGAAAACCACAGGAGAAGACCTCGACAGGGCACTGATTTGTATTTCTTTTTCTCAAAGTAAAATGCGAGTACACGTCTATTTATAGGACATCACACACACACAAAGTCCACATTTTCCAATGTGCCATTAAACTAACACAATCCTCTCAACACTCCCCTCAAGTTGAAGCATGGAATGCTCAGCTTGTAACATAAATCCACTCTACACAGCAGACCAAAAAACACTCTAGACTGGTTCTTGCTTGTAGGCGGGAACACGGGCTAGAGTTGCAGGACGAACTGTAGCTGGCTCTGAAGATCTGGTGCTGCTGGCTCTCCGTTCAGTATCCCTGAAATTAGGCCGTCCTCTGAAGACCTCGAAGATGGATCTCCCTTTCTGGAGTCCATGAAACTGGATCTCCCCCATAGAAACCTGAAATCAGTCCTTCCTCTGAGGACCTCGAAACTCTGGACCTCCCAAAGTTGGGTCTCATGTGAAACCCATGAACAAAAAGGACTCCCAAACGGGGGATGACTACAAAAGGCTTCCACAAGCCCCCTTCTCCCGTACTCATGTAGGAGAAGAAAATAACAACGAGAAGAAAAATAATAAAACTAGAGAAGAGTTCTCCCCCTCCTCTTAGAGATAAACCACTTTCACATTTTTTTATCTCTCTTCTTTTTTTTCATTTTTTTTCTCTTTCACCACCTCTTTTTTTTCTTCTCTATTTTTTTTTCTTTTTTTTTACATCTCAACACCTCCTTTTTGTCTTCCCTTTCTCCCTTTTGCTATAAGAAACTAAAAGAAACCACTTTAAAAGGAAAGATAAGTGATGTGCATACATCTGAATAGCCAAAAATGTCTATTAATGCATGTTCTTAATATCATATTAGCATCATGCATTGTAAATATTGCATAACATGCATCATCGTACATTTAAGTCAAATTATACAAATTGTAAAATAATTTCTTCTTTTTGGTGGCCAGGGACAGGCAACTTTTAATCAAGGACCTCGGATCGAAGATCAAATCGTACAGATCTGATTAGGGTGACGATCGGAGTTCAACGACTCCAAAATCGCCCCGATCGGACTTCCATAGCATCAGATATAATCCGAGGAAGGTCAAAGATCAAGGGTCAAGATAGTATAAATCCACCTCCATATGACAAATCCGACCACACGGATGGATTCGGATAGATGATCGCAGCCTAACGACGCAAAAATCGATCCAATCGGACATCCGTGGCACCATCTACAACTCACAGAAGATGGACGTTCATGATGGCACCACATGGCGCCAACACAACTGCCCAAACCGGCCGCAGCACCTCTTCTCAACCACTTAAGGCGTGGGCGAGGCAAGATTTGGGCCGCTGAATCTTGATCCGACGGCCATGGGCGCACGCGATTAAAACATAAGCGTGACAAAGCGGCAGCCACAGCGTAGCGGCCGAGCACCTCCTCGTGAGCAAGAGGCGCAAGCTCGATCCCCGCTGCGCCTCAAATCAAGGCACAGGCGCGAGAGCGGCTAAATCAGGCCGTTAGATGGCGAGTGGACGGCGCTGATGCGGACAACGTGGCACACCCAGATGGGAGGAGCGCGAATGCACCATCAAACGTGCTCTTGTGAAGGCGGGCGAGCGTGCATCCTGAGCCATTGATCTTCAACCCAATAGCGATGAAGGAGGCCGCGTCACCTCTTAACAGGCGTTGAAGGAGATCAGGCGCGGCGCATCTTAAGCCGTTCGATCTTGCGATCGGACAACCAAGAATCTAAGGACGTGCGCGTGCATTGAGGCGCGAGGAGAAGAAGAGGCGCAGTGTGTGCGGCAGCTACGCCCAAGTTCAGGGGCATTAGTGACGCTTAATTCCGTCACTAAAGGCCCCTGCATTAATGTTCTTAACATAGAATGACCTTTTTGCCCCCAACCTCTACACCTCTAAAATGGCTTACGCCCCCCACCTTTCAATCATCCCTTCCTTCACCTCTCTCCCTATCCAAAGCTCTAAAGAAGCTTGTCCCAAACCTGGGATGCTCCTTTCGAGTCAAAATCAAAATTCTCTCCCCTTTTCTGGAAGTGGATCCCACGACGACGACGACGTCCTACCTCACCCCTGATTCTTCCTGCTCCGTTCTTCGTCTTCCGTCTTCACCTCCGTCTTCTAGGCGTCGTCCCGTCTGGCTCGTCCTCCAAGCAACCGTTAAGGAGGATAACATCTCTCTCCCTTCTTTATTGCCTTCTAGAATAGAATTTCCCACTTTTTAGCTGTAATCATTTCTTGCTTTCTAGTTGTAAAAATAATATTCAATTGCAAAGTGATTGTTCTCTCTCTCTCGGTGTTAATATCAAATTCATTGTGATTATCTCGCTTTTAAAACAAAAATACCAAAAAAAAAAAATCGCGAATTTTAGATCGACGTAACCTCCCTGTGTTTGACCCGGAATCTCTTTAGAATTTCCGTAAATTTATCTGTTAACGAATTTCTTCGCAAATCATACTACGATGAAAGGTTTTTCAAAATCCAATCCTTTTTGCATAGATCTTCCGACACAACAAGCAGATCCACTGAATTCTCCTTACACAGCATATCTCGTGCATTTCGCTCAATCGTGAGATCTTCGCCGCGAGATCATCCGTGAGCTATCTTCGAAGGGGCACGCCTTCATATTCACGAGGCTCTCCACCATCGATCCTTTTCTACTGCGGCGTCCTTGAGCGAGCAGCCGCGCCTCCACGTCGCTGACCCCTCCGTGGGGACCGCCAAGATCGATCGCCTCCTCGACCTTCGCCGCAGCCTCATTCTCCTGCGCAAAGCAACACGTTGCCCCTGCATCCCCGCCGCCAATGTCATGCCATGCCTCACATCTTCGTGTAGATCGTCACCGATGCCCCCATGCCTGAGACGGTGGTTGCCGCGCTGATGCGACCCCTCATAGAGATGATCGCCTACTGCTACCAATGCAGGGTGGCGCACCAGGTCGTGAGGTGTGAATTGGGGGGAGGGGGCAACGCTGGCCGCCTCCTGAGGTCGCGGGCTGGCTGTACCTTGCAATAATGACCTTGCCACTGTCCTTACACACCATGACGGCTCTGGAGAGCCAACTACGTTGTGGATGCCATGAAGTTCAGGATGGAGATCCACCTTGATTCTCCCTTGGATCACAATATTGGAACACCATGAATAGAATAATGATAAAACATGATAAAAGATAACACAAGGAACAAGCATGCTCTGATACCAAGTTGAATAAAATAATCAAACGGAAGCAATAATCAAAGTATAAAACAATCATGGAACGCTTGGGTTTACGTGGAAACCCCACTCACGAAGAGCGGAGAGAACCACAGGAGAAGGCCCCAATAGGGAATTGATTTATATTTCTTCTTAAAGTAAAATGCGAGTACATGCCTATTTATAGGTCATTACATACACAGTCCACAGTTTCCAATGTCGCACTAAACCAACACACAATCCTCTCAATAGTATTAGTCATGAAAAACTGCTCGACACTACAAATCCTTCGTAACTTGACTAATTGACATCAAATTAAGAGCAAGCTTGGGAGCATGCATAACATTTGATAATGTTAAAGTGAAGGAGATAATGATGTTCCCAAGAACAGTAATTGGTGACAAACCATCATCTGCTACCTTAACCTGAAATGCGGTAGCAAGATCTAGTAGAGAAGAAAACAAGGTGGTATCACCAGCTATATGAGAGGAGGCACCTGAATCAGTAAGCCAAGTAGGGGTTTGGGATCTAGTTGACACGGCTGCAGTACCTTGAGATCTCTGAATCAAGGCTAAGGTAGATGCCTAAGAAGCCATGAAGTGCTCATAGTCTGCTCTGAAGGCTGAAGGCAAGCTATCAACCTTCAACGCTTGAGAAGTATTCTCTGCAGATACCTGATGAGTACATAGATCCATACCCTGCGGATATCCGTGCTTTACCCATCATCGGTCCATAGTATGTTCAATTCGGTGACAGTACTTACAGAAGGAGCTCCAACCTCCTCCACGACCATGTTGACCACCACGAGACCAACCACCTCTACCCCTAGAAGTTCCCCAACCACGATCGACAATAGCCACGGCAAAGGCGTTAGATGTAGCCACGGGATCAGAGGTGTCAAAGCCTCAAGAGACGAGCAAAAATCTGTGCTGATGTAAAAATCTCATCCATGGTCATGAATTGATCTTTCATTGCCTTGTACTAAGGGCTAAGCCCAAACAGAAGCTGAATAGAGCGAATAGCCTTTCTCTGCTTGGCTATAACAGCTGCATCTGTAGAAATAGGCCGGTAGACTTCCTGCTCATCCGATAGGTTCTTCATGGTGCCATAGTATTCGGATAAGGCCATAGTGCCTTTCCAAGAGTGTGGATGTCCCCTGCACCCCGGTATAGCCTGGTAATGTTGCTTCTGTGAGAATGAATCTCATGTAACACTTCCCACATTTTCTTCGCTGAGGCCTACGCCACGACCTACTTGGGGATAGTCTGAGTCATCCTATTTAGGAGGATGTTGCCACCCAATCATTGTCAACCTCCCAATCCACCGACTTCACGGCAGGCACATCATCTGTCAAAATATACTTATTTTGATGTGATCCAATAAATTGGGAGAAAGGGGTAGACCAAAACAGAAAGTTGGATCCATCCAACTTGATAAAAGTCCCTTGCATGTGAACGGTAGCACTTGTGGTAGATGTCTTCTCCACTAAGTCACTCATGGATTCCTTTTGGTGCCCCATAATGGCCAGAGTCAAGATGCACAGAAACCAATGACTTCAAGGTCTGAAAATCAAACCACAAGGACTGAAACTTGCAATTTCATACTTGAGCAAGCTCCAAAACATGCATAAAAATCACAAAAAATGTTGATTTCAGATGCACAAAAATAATTTTGCACGTGCTAAGGCATAGATTAGACCATAGCGATGCCTTCCATTGTCTCAAACTCCTCTAGAGTGCATTGTAGAAGAGAATGAGAATCAGTACCCCTGGTTCTAGTAGTTGTAGAAGATCTTCACAACCCTAAAAGGTAGATCAGGGACTAGGGAAATCCAACAAACTTGATCTAGGCCAACACAACCTCTAGATCCTCTAGATAAGGATCTAGAGGCTGCGCAGGGCCAAAGGTAAGAGGGGTGGCATTGATAAACACCCCCTACACCACCAGTCATGCGAGGCAGTAGAAGGCCGGCGACACTGCTCCTTAAGGATTGGTGATGCTCCTCCTTAGTGCTACAGGCCCCCGCCACCGTTGGGGAGGTCACGCAAGCCCCACTGTCGGCATTGCTAGCCCTGTGGTGGCCGGTGACGCTGGGAAGAAACAAAGAAAGGGGTATGGTGGTGGGTTGGAGGCTAGAATTTTGGTGGGATACCAAAACCCCCATCTAGGACCGTTGCTCTAATACCATGTAAAGGTTGAAATGCAATAGTTTATTCCAGAGAGACCCTAGCGCCTTTATATAGAAACCAGAGAAGAAATTACAAAAATACCCTTTCACACTAAAATAAAATAAAAGAGCCCACAAAACATAACTCAACCATGATTTTAAAAAACTAACCTCGAGCCACTCAAGGCGAGGCAGAAAAAAATCAACCTAAGGCTATAGCCTCAAGGTTGCAGTGTGAGGCATACGCCTCAGTTTGTCAAGGCAAAGCTGAGGCGGAATTGAGGAATACATATGTGACAAGGAGGCATATATGTGTGTTAACATGCTTAATTATGCTGGTTTTGTAGCATTACTTACATTATAATTAAGGAATACTATAAATAATTTATTCATTGATTACTTATTGAGGCTCTTGTTGTGTAGAGCGATTACTTGAGTCTTGTGTAGTGTCCGGTCTTGACAAGAGTGCCTCAAATTCCATGAGAGGAGAAGAAAAGAAATCATCCCACCTGTCTTCCTAAAACCCTAACCCTGGACCCACCTCAGAACCTGTCTTATTTAGCCCAAGTGCTAATCCTAATCCTAATAGCCAAACCTAAACCCTAACCAGCTCCTCTTAGCTCCCTTAACCCTAATCCTAAGCCTACACCACACTCCTAGTCCATTCCTAAAATTTAGTTTACATACCTAGTGACACTATCCTAGTCCTAGTTCTAATACTAAACTATAGGTTCCTATACATTATCCACATGTGCCACATAATTTTTTTATACTAAATTGTCAAAAATATTCTTTGGAAATAATTTATAAATTGTGGCAATCAATTTAATTAGGTTTCAATTCCATTCCACAATTTTAGCCAATCAAAATCCACATCCCAATCCTAATCCCGAAATTCACAACAGCTTGACACACCTTCAATATTTTGGTCATAACTTTCCCATTTTAAATCCAAATTGAGTGATTCAAGTTACATTTGAAAGCATATTTCAAGGGCTACAACTTTCCCTTATGTGCAATTTGAAATTCAAAACATTCAAAGGCTGAAAATGGAAGATAGTTGGGGTACCTACTTTCTTATTTAGATAAAGCCTAAACATAAACCTAACCTAATTTTCGAAACCTAAACCTATTCCTTGGCCATCAAGACCCCTTGGACAACCCCCATCCCTCTATTTATACCCCTTGGCTAGCCATTAAGATCCCAACCAAGCCTTCTTAGTTCCTTAGGGACCCGTAGTTCGAGTCGCATCCATTAGCCTCCTTTCTTCTTCCTTAGATAGAAAATCTCCCTCCACCTTCCTCCTTCCACATGCCCAACCACCTTCTCTACACTCTAGTTAGGTCTATTAGCATCCTTAGGTTCCTAATTCTCCCTTAGATTTCCTTAGAAGCATTCCTCTACCCCTTGCTTTCTTCTACGTCTACATCTCTGCATTCTTCTCCACATCCTCTAGACTTCTTCAACTACTCCCGCTACTTCACATCTCAGGGATTGAGCGGACTACTCCACCACCGTCGCAAGCTCTCTAAGGCGCTTCTGTACTTCTTCACGCCCAGTTTCATTTCTACTTCTCTCCTACTTATTATTCGATTTCTTGTATTTTCTTATTTAATCACTTGTAGACATTTGTTTTAAGTAGCTATAATATTTGATAGCTTTCTAGTATCTATCTAGTCTCTCTCTTTACTGGATTTATTATCGCAAAAGCCAAAAAACTTTTCAAAATCTCAAAAACACCAAAAAAAGAGCGCATAGGCCCTTAGGTTAGAAGCCTGTAGTATTTTTCACATTCTTAGTTCGTATTGCAAAATTCATATCTTGCAATATAGTTGTCATAAAATCACCAAATTTTGCATGATTATGGGATTTCAAGTCTAATTTTTGCATACCAAATTTCATATCCAAATTCGCTATATATTATTTTTTAGAAATCCGCACAGTGCGAGGGGGTCAAATAGTAAAACACAATTTCCTAACTTCCCAGATTTTTCATGAATTCCATACTTATCCAATTTGCACAAAATCACCTGCATTAGTTCAATCTTCAAATCAGGATCCTCCCATAAAATGGGTGAATTTTTATGATGGCTGTAGGCCTAGGTTCCAGTTGAGTCTTTAGTTATTCAAATTAGTCAGATTGTCATGTCTCTTATTTAAAAATTCAAAAAAATTAGAAAAATACTACAAAAAAATTCTTAGTTGGTTTAGTTAGGTTACGAAACATCTTAAACATTATTGCCTCCTTGAGGGATGACCCATACTCCCAATATTACTTTCGTATTTTTAGAATATGATTTTATAAATTTAAATGACATTTTCGCAACTATGATGACGCATTTATCCTTTATGCGATTTCATGATCAATATGTATTACATGTATAATTACAAACCAAAGTAATAAACCAAAAACAGATTTATATATATCTATCAAAGCAATGCATTGACATGTATTATAATATACAATAGTTACATGAATTATTATACATCATTAGACAATAACATATATATATATATATATATCATTAAACAAGTAATATTTCATAGCCTTTCTCAGAAAAAAAAGAAAAATCATTATCGATTTACAATAACGTATCTGCATAGCTAGTTAGAAAAATTGAATGATCTTATTGAAGATCGAGACCCTATACCTCTATATAAAGAGAGGTGAAAGGAAAAATTACAATACAAGTCTAAGTAGAAATATAAAATAATAAAGCAGTACATAAGACTCAAATTGTGTCCAAGGTTTTAAAAAATGCGAGGTGGTACCGAGGCGGTTTGCCTTCATCAAGGCAAGGCGTAAGCCTCGAGGCGGTCGAGGCGTAAGCCTAAAAAATTACATAAAAATATAGAAAAATGAAATAATATATACTTATTAAGTGCTAATAAGAAAATAATAATATAAATAATACACTTTCATAACATTCTCTATCACAATATTGAAAGAACGAAATTCATCCCAAAATCCTAACCAAGCCCTACCAAGATCCAAACTTTCCCCTTAAACCCTAAAGCACACCTCAAAACTCATCCTTAAGATATTTGACAATGATGAAACACAATTAAGTAAACCAAAAAAAAAAAAAAACACAAAACCCTAAGCACCTTGATGATAAATGCAAATGCACAATAAACCAATAATGATATTTAGCACGATGCACAGTAAACATATTTAACAACAATGCATAGTAGACCCAAATTTTAACGCTAAAGAAATTTAACAACCTAAGCCTCATACTATGCACAATAAACACTAAATTTTAACAACCTAATCTTTAGTATTTTCTCACTAAAGATATTTACTACGAGTCTACGACAACATATTGAGAACTATATTTCACAATGGATTTTTCTCACAGTACATCCTAAGCAAAAGCTTCAAAACAACCATCGAAGAACCAACTTGACCACCGGCGATGCTCCTCCGACACTGCTGCAGCAGTTGCACCACCGACGATGGTCCTCCTCCAACGCTTCTGCGGCGATGCTCCTCCTCCTCCGACGCTGCTGCGGCGATGCTCCTCCTCGAGCTTCGACGCTACTGCAATAGCTACACTTAAACAAGTTGAGGCCGTACCTCATGTGCGCCTCACCGCCTCTAGTGCCTTGGACCACCTCGGCTCAACTGAGGCACACACCTCTGAATGCACTCCGAGGCTACCGCCACGAGGCTATTTGGGGCCGCCTCGCCTCGAGGTGCGATTTTTAAAACTATGGTTGTCTAAATAATAACTACCATACTAACACTCCCCCTCAAATTGGAGCATAAATATCGATCACGCTCAACTTGGAATAACATCTATTAAATGCAGAACAAGAGGCTTAGTGAATATGTCTCTTATCTGATCTTCAAAGGTAACTGAAGTGGTATAAATGACTCTACGTTGTATCAGGTCTCTAATGTAATGGAAATCAACCTCAATGTGCTTGGTAGGCTCATGGAACATTGGGTTGCTTGCTATATAAGTTGCAGCGCGAATATCACACTTCATCTCCATCGACCCCTCAACCTGGACATGCAAATCTTGTAATACTAATCTAACCCAAACCATCTCTGCAACAATTTATGCCATGGCACGATACTCGCTTGACCAAGACACAACCTACTGCTTATTCCTCCAGGTCACAAGATTCCCTACCACATAAGTGCAAAAACCTATAGACACAACCTACATAATCCACATCAGAATAACCAACCACAGTCATGGACTCCTTTCTTGAACAAGATACCCCTACCTAGTGCTCTCTTCAGGTACCTGAGCACCTACATAGCAGCATCCCAATGTTGCTTGATTGGTTTGTCCATAAACCAACTAAGCTTCCCAACTGCAAGAGAGATGTCAGGACAAGTAATAGTAATATATAGTTGTTTAACTACCAACTACCTATAAGATCTGATGTCAATAAGCTAAGACTCGGTATCATAAATATGCCCTTTAGGATCCAACGGTATATTAATAAGCTTAAATCCCAACATCCATATCTCTTGTAACACATCAAGCGCATACTTGCGCAAAGTTAAGCCTATGCCATCTCTACTCCATGCCACTTCAATGCTCAAAAAATATCTTAGCTTACCCAGGTCCATAACAAAGGAATCAACTAACTTCTGCTTGATCTCTGTTATCCCAGCTTTATCATATCCAGTGAAAATAAGGTCATCAACATAAACAAGAAGTGCAACATCTCCTCCCTTACTCTTTCAGACAAAGAGCGAGTGATCTAAAGAGAATCTCAAGAGTCCCATAGCATGTACCTCCTCTAATAACTTCTGGAACCACGGACGCAAGCTCTGCTTCAGGCCATAAATAACCTTCTTCAGCCTACATACACACTCCCCTTGAGACCTGCTTCAGGAGATTGCTGCATGCAGACATCCTCTTGAATATCACCGTAAAGAAAGGCATTTTTCACGTCCAGTTTATACAACGACCAGCCATAGTGTGCAACTACAGAGAAAAGAAAGCAAATAGTAGGAAGCCTCGCCACCGGAGAAAAAGTATCGAAGAAATCCACCCCATATGTTTGGGTGAACCCCTTCACAACCAATTAAGCTTTGTGGCGCAAGATGCATCCATCTAGGTTATAGTTCAGTGCAAAAACCCAACGGCATCTTACAACCTTGGCATGTCTGGTAAGGTCTGCAACCTCCCATGTCTCACGAGAATGTAAGGTAACCATTTCCTCTTCTATGGCTTGACGTCATTTCGGATCAAGCATGGCTTGCTGATACGTAGGAGGAATCTGTGTTGTAGATAATGTCGTAGTAAACATAGCAAACGACTTTCCCAAAATTAGCATTAGGCACTGCCCCAGCAACCTAGCAATGAGCATAACTAAGAGGAGCCTTCTGAATAACAATTGAAAGGTCCAGATACTTCCTCCTCAGTCTCCTGCAAAGAATCAAGGGAAATATCTTCCTTGGAAGGTTGGCCAGAATCACCTGAGGAACCTGCGCCATCACCACTAGGACAACTCATGTCAGTATCAACACATACCTGACTAGGGGAGGACAAAGGTGACTAATTCATGTTACCTATAATTGGCAATCAATAGGCATGAGTAGGTTCTAACTGTCATATACTGCTATCCTTTATAGTGGTAGTGTTTGGACTGTGAGTAATTGGCATCTGTTCCAAAGAAACTAGTGGCACTGGTATAAGAGCAGGGTTCCCTTTAAATCACAGTTTATGACCAACAATTGACCAAGTATTGAATTGGCTCATAAAACGTAACATCGGCACTGACATAGTGCTTCCTGTTCAGTGGGTCATAACACCTATACCCTTTTTGAGCACTATTATACCCTAGAAATACACATTTCACAGCTCAAGGAGCAAGCTTGTCCCTGCCTAGTACCAAAATATGAACAAATGCTACAAAACCAAACACCCTTAGTGGTACATGAAACAGCTCCTTGTTTAGATGAACTTGCCACGGGACTTGCTGCTGTATTACCGAATTAGGAAACCTATTAATCAAGTAAGAAGCAGTAAGTAATGCATCTCCCTAATATATATGTGGTACACTGTGATGAAAAAGCAATGTCCTGACCACATTCAATACATAGCGATGTTTTCTCTCGACTACCCGATTCTGTTGTGATGTATGGGGATAAGAAGTCTGATGAATAACAAGGTACCTGTAGAAGATGGCCACCCTTGCCATGCAAAATTCAAGTGCATTATCAAAATAAACAATCTCTACAGTAGCAGAAAATTAGATCTTTATTTGCATAATAAAAGTTTCAATCACTGATCGTTGCATCAAACTTATTCTGTAACAAAAATAACCAAGATATTCTAGAGTAAATAATAGCAATGACCCAATCTGTCAAACACTACTTGGACCCAAAACATCCATGTGCAATAAATCAAAGCAGGAAAGAGAACTCTGGGAGGAACAAACAAGAAAACTAGTGTGATGATGCTTCCCCAGTCAGTAAATCTCAGCAGTAGGCGAAATGTAAGGAATGATGCGTTGTAAGTAGTGCAACGAAGGGTGTCCAAGCCAATGAAACCACTAAAAAGCTATACCAACACTAAAGGCAACCTCTCCCTAGCATGCAGCAGCAAACAGTGTCTGGATCAGGTGATACGCACCACGCTCCTCATGTCTGCCACCAATCGTCCTCCTCGTAAGCTTGTTCTGAAAGGTACAACCCAATTCATCAAAGATAGCACGATAATGCAGATATTTTGTAATCCTACTGACAAAAGAAGACTAAGAGAAAAATGAGGAATAAATAAAACATCTGGTAATCTCAGTGACGAAGTAATTGCAACATCTCCTTTGCCAACAATTCTGGAATGCATGCCATCTGCCAGTTGAACAGTTCTACCAGGAGGAACAGACTGAATGTGTTAAAAACAATTCTCATCTCCACTCAAATGACGAGATGCTCTTGAGTCTACTCGCCACATAGTGCCATCAGAAAGTCCACTACTAGAACTTAAGGCAGAAGTTATACTTGAGGAGAAAGTGGTTGTATCTGTGGAAGTAATAGGATCCTGTGCTAGTTGGGCGAGGCGCTACACCACTACATCACAGCTAGCACGCAATACAGTGTCGCTCAACTCCTCTAAAGAAGTAGCTTGGTTAGCCATGAGATGTCTACCATGCTTAGACCAGCATGTAGCCTCTACGTGGCCAACCATGCCATAATGAGAGCATATGGTCTGAGGTCTGCCAGTCTGACCTAGACTACGCTCTCTCCCCAAGGCAGATGGAACACCATGTCCACCACATCCACCAGTAGCCAACAAGGTGAAGGTTCGCCCAACATCTAGTGTGGTTGCCGTCATAGCCGCTCTACTCATCCAATTGTAAACTTCCTCAAGAGACAGAAGTGCATATTGTGTCAAAATCTGGGACCTAGCTGCCTCATACTCTAGTTCAAGCCCATCAAGAAACTGTACGACTGCATACTCTGTCCTGCATGTCCTCTAAATACCACAAGTGCAGACCAATCTGCTGCATTATATTTCTCCAAGAGACAGCGTCTGATCCTCCTGCTTTAAACTGTCGATTTCATGATGTATTCCAAAAGCTTTGCTAGAATTCTTTTCATGTAAATATGTATTTCCTTGGTCATCTCATAATACATGATGCAGCACCGATCCAAGGCACACTAAGTTCATCATCCATATCTAGACCATACCATTATCCTTCTTCCATGTGACGTATTTCGCAATCTTATTCTGTGGCTTTGTCTCCAACAAGATATATTCCCGATCATGTCCCTCTACCGTCATGAGAAACATTTGAGATCATCTACCATAATTGGCCTCATCCAACTTCGCGATAGGAACACATAACGGAGTTTTGTAACTCCCTGCATCTGTAGCTATATCCGATGTCACCTCCGAACTGCTACATGATGTCATCGTGCCTATGGAAGAGGGAAAAACACCACCAACTGAGATACAAAAGACGATTTCATATTTGCAACTTGTAAATCAGGAAGGTTGTGCCCTCCTTATCATGAGACCTAAGACCTAGAAGTCCTGGAAATCATCCCAAAAGACACAATAGCCCCTTAGGATCAATCAAGACGCATGCTAGCGCATAGGGAAACCCCTAGCAACGTCCCTAAGGGGTGCTTCTCCCCCTTGCCAGTGAGAGAGGCCCTACTCGACCACCACTAGCCACTGGTAATGGCGACCGACTGCACTGGAAAGCAGCAACGGCGACAGCGATCTACTCTTACTGTTGCAAGCGACAACGCCGCTGCTGCCTTCTAGTTCGCGACGGCGGCAGCAGGGAAGATCGACAAGAGAGAGAGAGAGAGAAAAGGGTTAAGGTGGAAGGCGTACAAAGGCCTTGAACGGGTGGCATACTGAAGCACCGATCTAGGATCGCCACTCTAATACTAAGTCGAAAAAACTAAATTAACTTATTGAACTCCAAACCCCTACACCTCTTTACACAGAGAGAGTGAAAGGGAAAATTGCAATACACGTCCAAGAAGAAATATAAAATAAGGAACCAATACATAAGAGAATGTCTAAATAATAACTTTCATACTAACATAACTTATACATATATATTATTAAAAATAAATAGTAGTCTAAGGAAGATGTGTTAGAATAGAAGTATAAAAGCTATCAATAAATATGTATATACATCAGAATAGATTATTAACATATATAATATGTATAACTTAAGACTAAATAATAGTCTTTAGATCTTACCTAAAGTGAATCGGGGCTAGGGCGATGAGATGCAAGGTGATTTAGCAATGAAGAAAGCAACCGGGCAATAGCATGGAAGAAGCCCCTAGCTTGCAATAGCTCCAAGGTGACCTTTGGATTTCTCACCTTGCTCGGTAGCCCGATAGATTGAGGTGATAACCTTGACATCATTGGACCCTCTTAAATTAAGAGCATAAAACAAAATTTGATTATGACCTCTTTCAGGAAAAAAAAAAAAATTTATGACCACTTCAAACTCAAGATTCAGGTCACTGAAGACATGGGTCTCCCACTCTCTAGTCCAATATAGCTTCTGATCAGCCACACACAACCATTTCTCCTTCGCATACAAGTCCAAGAACTCCATATGGGTTTGAGAATTCCATAATACCGAGTGACACATAAGTTTCCTCAACGCATAATAAATGTTTTTTATGGTTAATTCATAAATCCATGTCTCAATCTGGCCAAACATGCTCTTGAGGACAACCCATATGTCTCTAACAATTCTCTTCCTTAAAACAACAAATTGAAGCTCTATAGTGTAGAGTTGACAATCGAAGACTTGCTATCTTCAAGGCACCATTTTGCTTAAGGAATTGTCAGTCTGCAGCTTCTGCTTGGATACATCAATATAAAGTGATCCTCCCTCGCCCTGCAACTGCCTCCTCCAATCCAACAGTTCACAGCAAACAACTAGATCACATGAAAAGTTCCATCGTCATAATGTGCACACCCATGTTATCTTCTTCAAAGCTAACCCAATTGAAATTACAAATACAAGAGTTCATGAGGAACCACAAGAATAAAGCTTGTATGAAGAAATAGCACACATGATTGAGGGTTAGAAAACCCTACACTTCTATGATGCTCACCTCCCTACAACCAAAGCACACTTAGGCTAACGAACCTACTTAACATGTTGAGCCACAAGCCCGATGCGCTTGCCCCGACTGGGCCCAAAATGCTTAAGGTCATGTTAACTAATAACATTTCTTTCACCTTTACATAGCACCCACTCCCAAATAAACAATGCAGTGAAATATTCTGGGGATGTTATAGCTTCTGGTGGGTTCGCTATATCCTTCTTTTGGACCATGATTTTCCCTAACACAACTTGGAGAAGTAGACCTATTTGATTGGTGAAGAGTAACTTGATTGATTGATCAGGAAAGTACAACACTGCCTGACTAATCAAAGGAACAAGCTGCCTAATCAATGCACATAAGTAGAAAAACCATTGTCTTGTCTGAAGAGCCAATGACAAGATGACCAGTGGGTCAGACACAAACTAAATCCTGAGTGAAGCACGTAATCATGAATGACAAGTTGGATCATGACTTATTGATCAAGGCCACCTCAGAATAGAATTATGAGCAGTAAACACCAATCCAAAAGACATCAATCATCATCAGTGGTGCTAATCACAATTATTTGACTCTGAGGCAACCTACATGGCTAGCAATCAACAACAAGAATGATCCACGGCTCAGAGAATTAAATCATGAACAACCAAGGTCCCTAACTACCTTTAAGACTACTTGAATTCAATTTAAAACTAACAAAAGCAAATCCATGGCTTTGATACGACATTAAAATCCCAAAGGAGCAGGAATCAATCACACGAAACACTAATTTACATTGAAACTTGCACAACAAAAATGCAAAACCACAAGAACAAGATCCCTAGTGCCCTTCGATGGTTAGAATCTTCATCATTAAACCAAAACAATGCAGAAGGGGGTGAGAATGGTGTACAGAGACACAGGGTAAAAGAAAGCACAACTCAATAGTCTTCATTGAGAGTGCCCAAAGGATTCAAGGTTTGATGAGATTAGAAGTGCAGAGGCTTTTATATTTAGCTGTAAAACATATTATATTTGTAGAAATACCGAAAGATAGCTTATTATACTTTTTCAAAAAAAGAAAAGATAGCTTATTATACAATTAAACTATAATTCACCCCTATCAAACTGTAAACTACCTGTTACACAACATTTTTTCTGAAGGTGTAAAAAAAGATAGCTTATTATCACTTAATCACTTCTATAAATCATTGGAGGTCGATAATCCATATCACATCTTACAATATTAGAGGTCAATAATCATCCAATATATTAACTGTTACACTACTACTTTAATACTTCGTAATCCCTTAATCACCTCTCACCTTCCCTCTAACCAATTAGCAAATCAAAGAACCTTCATGTGAAAATCTTTCTAAAGTGGATATCATCCTGGTATTTACTTTGGAGATGGCTGGAGACGTGTGGGTGAGGGAAGAAAGGAGTGGAGTAGGTACTCGTTGCCCATCTATTCCAAGATCTCACCGTGTGATTGTATGCTACAAGCGTAGGACGCACGGCAACGTCATGCCCGATTGACATGATCCTGTCGTGTGCTTGGCTTGCAAAGGGGTGGGTCACAAGAGGGATTCGTGTAAAAGGGAGTTGGATTCATCTTTGAGGGTGATGGGAGCATCATCATCTCCCCATGGTATCCTTTGGTGAGTTCCCTTGATTATGATTTATCTTCATCTTTGGTGGGTGGTCTTCTATGGGCCCACATTTCCTTTGAAGGGTCAAGAGTTTTCTCTTAACTAGTAGGCTCATTTCAAAGGATTGGAAGGTTGTTGTCGCACATGATAGAGTTCTTTTTGGTCTTATCGAGGAAGACCTTGCGAGGATGACATGCAAGGAGAGGGATGTTGGTGATCCTCCTTTATGGTGGAGAGCTCCTTCTATTCATGGAGGTGCATCTGAAGATTTACCGCCTGCGGAGTTGGAATTGGAATTTGAAATTTGAGGTATCCCTCTAAGGTTGTGTACATTGGAGGTTGCGCATGAATTGTGTGCCAATTTCGCAAGGATAAAGCAATGCCCAAAATTTGGCTTTAAAGAGGGGGATCTATCATTTGTCTTGGTCATTGGAGAGATTATCGCGAGTCGAAAGTTGTTGAACAAGGTAATTATTAGGCTAGGGGGCTTTTCTTGGGTCATTAAGCTCGAATTGGTTGGAGATTTACGTCATCATTTGCAGAGAAGATCCTACGTGGAGCTGGTAAGCGACAGCGGTCCAATGAAGTCATTGGAGAAGATCATGCGACAGATATGGAAGCCTATGTTAGGTGTGATTATCCATTGAATTCAAAATTCAACATTGGGAAACAGCACAGCTAGAGTCTACAATTTTTGGGGTCTAGGGCCTTCAAAATTTCCTTTGGAGGCTGACCCAGTTGGGAAGGTTGGGTGTGACAACCTACAGCTTCCAAATCAGCAAATTGTGGTTGTTGGTTGCACTGAAACCTTGGTATTCGAGCAAGGTGGCATGCAAACTATTTCTAGAAATGGCTTCGATGATTGTGGGAATATAAATGGAAAGAAAGAAGTGGGTTTCGATACTAATGGCAGCAAGAAAGGTTGAGAGATTTAAGGTGAGGGGTTGGCAGTATTCCAAAAATGAATTCCGACATTGATGAGGGATTATCCTTGGATTTTGAACACAACATTTTGGTGAGCACCAATTGTGGGGTGGAGTTTTCACAAGATCCCTTGTATTTATTTACTGAGGTGAATCTAATACCTATTGTCCGAGCGAAAGATTGAGGCTCTAATAGTTTTGAAGCAGCAACAGATATGAGGTTAGATTTAGATCATTATCCAAGTGTTGTTTACTTTGTCCTTTTTCAATATAAAATGGCTCCAAAGCAATTTTCTTTCCCTCCTATGTGGATGGAGGGTGTAGGATTCCCTTCTAGTTCGTTGCTTTACATCTTGTCGATGGGAACTTGGGAGGGGGGGCAAAAGTCAACATGACAATAGTTATTGAACCTATTCTGCCGAAAAACATAGGTGATAGAGAAGCTTTGGAGTGTGCATTTGCGATAATGCAAGATTCAAGAAGTGGTTCGTGGTCGTGGAGACCATTATTGCAAAGACAGGTTGGTTTAATGCACAACAAAGCAACAAATGCGAGCACAGAAGGAGAGGGAGAGTAAAGATACATTGTCAAATGATTAGTTTTGATGTTTAGGTAACTTTTTCCTAGGTGTGGGGTTCGAACTTTCGAGTGAGACATTCAGCTGAGTTTTTGGAGAAGGGCCCTATGGGAGTGCTTTTTGTAGTGTAACCATGAGGTCGGTCGTTGCTCTCTTTTGCCTATTGTTTTATCTTTATCTTATTTTCAATGGATCTAAACGACTATTGAATGTCAATGGTCTTCCTATTTTCTCTCAAAAAAAGCACCTTCATGTGATAGTAGACAAAAGTAAAAAGCCCCCCAACAAACCTTAACACATAAATGTTCACCAACCAACACCAAGCAATTTCCCAAATGAAGTGGAATCGATTACATCGTCTTGTTGCCCCACTTGAGACCTACTCGTCGCATGATTAAGACTCATCTCGATACAACTAATAATCATGGCTAATAGTTTCCTCACATATTTTGTCTTATGGTACTATGGAAGCCATCTTCCAAGGCACAATATCCAACTTCTCACATCATAGTATTAATTGGCTCGTGAATGGCTATCATGAACTGATCGATACTATCAAGTTGCGACAATGCGGAAGCATAAAAACAAACGTTTAAAATTTTCAAAATCAAGATCGAATTGATGCCAAAAAACTCGCTCAAGAAATGAAACAAAAAACACCCTCAAACTGGAACTACATGGGAGAAACTAATTTTCTCTTGTTACAAGATCCCATAAGATATCGAATTATACCTTATGGATGATGTCGTAGAACACCCCGTGTGTGGTGCCTCCTCAAACAAGTCCCAGCAAACCTAAACTCCTCAACATGCGGATAAGACCCTTCATGCCGGGAAGTCCTAAGTGTCAACGACATCTGCAAACTCTTCGCGAATCCGAAGTGACCCTCTCTTTAAAACCTCAAGCGCACAACAAGAAGCCCTTCAAAAGGATCACAAAACCACAACCCTGCACTAGTCGGATGGCCAACAAGATGTGTTGGTCAATGGGCTGGAGAAGGGTCTAACCTTGATGCCGAGACCCTTTAGTAACTGGACATCCGATTCTAAAATTGGACAACTGGCTAGTACTGGGTTGGACGTCCAAGCTGCTGGATGTCCGACTACTAAAGGAATGATTCCTTCTTCTCCTAAAGGCAGTCATGGCTCTCGAGATTGATTTGGTGGCTTGGAAATCAAGTCATGGAATTGATTAAATAATTGGAATTAGGATTTGCACCTAAGAGATATTTATAGGGAATTCAATCCTAATTATAATTTGATGGTATCCATTGGATCTTCATCCAATGGTGGGGGATCAAATCCTACTTAAATTTTACGTGATTAACCCAAAATAAATTGAGATGTTTACATCTAGTATCCAAACTTAAATTAATTGCATTCCAACACTTATATTTTCAACCTAATCAAATTAAGTGTAATTAATCATCAAATCAAGTGCACTTTAACTTTTTAAATTACAATTGATTTATCTTTTAAGTAAAATCTCATCCAAATCATTATTTATTTCATCACACCAATGATGAAGCTTTAAGCTTCATGAAATTTTGACACTGCCACTACTTAAGTATTCTAAATACTCATAAATTCTTCACACTTAGAGGATAATATTATCCTAAGGTCTAATCCTATTAGATTGTCATCATTCCTTGGATAATTTTATTTTCAACATTTCTTTGTATCACTGGGACAAATGAAGATCAGATCCTTTTCCAAAGGACTATCTTCTTCTCTTCCTGCATTAAGTCTGATCGGGATTGTGACCACATATAGAATTATCATTTCCTAATATACGTGGAGCTAACTCATTCATCCAATCTCTCACATAGACCAATATAACATATTTATGTAATCCCTTCGAGATATCATGCACCTCTTGCCCCTTCCACATACACTTCCTTTCCAGCATCAACACCAAGGTAGGTGCATCTACTATTGATATGCCAAATGTATGTGTTCGTGAATAGACACATTTATCTCTGGTTAAAGGATACACCTTATCCATTACATTATTGGAAAAGGATTTTGGCTATCTCCCATTTCATTATGTTAACTCCTTAACCCAACCAATGTGATAATTCATGAATGTCCATTCAAAAACATCAATCAAGCGACAACCTCTAAAAAAATTGTCATCCCAACTTAGATCGAAAACAATTGATCGAATCAGCTTGATGTGCTATCGAATACTCTAAACCGTTTAGATCTTTGAATCAACACATCAGGGTCATTCGATTTAGCTAAGTACATTATCCTATTTGTATCAAGGGTCCCAATTCATTCATCAAAAAATAATCCAAGTCTTTTATTCAAATATAAATGTAATCATATTACATAATTCAAATGGCCCACTCAAGGTACATAAAATCCAACATATAAACAGAATAGCCACCTTTCACTTTTCACAAAAAAACAAAAAAAAAGTATTAATTGGCTCAATGCAAATACACCAACCACTTTAAATGAGTCTATCTTTTAGCATTCATAGTGACCCACCAATTTTTCCCAGACAATTACATTGAAATTCCAATCTTTTTCTTTATACAATGTGGGCATACATCAACCTTACCATTTCCAACTACACAACAAGCATCCTCTAAAGCATGAAATTTAGTGCATCTTCATGCTTGCCCACTTAATTTGATGCATACCTATCTATTGTATAAAACTCCACTTGCAAAAATAACTCTTGAAATGTAATGAAGAAAAGCATGCAAAAGAGCAAAGGCAAAAATAAATATGTAGAGCAATGGATAAATGTAAATGGTGAGCATGCGTCATTCTACCTAGAAACAAAAGCAACTGGAAGAATAGTGGCATGATAACCGCCAACGACATCTGAAGCAAGACCCAAGTAATTTTTTAGTAGAATTGCACAAGAAATTTGTGAATTTCGGTCACCCAAATGCAAGGAAGCTGTATCTTCAATCAGTTTCATAGCCTGTGAAGGTCTGGCATATTTCACTGTTATTGCACAAGCAGCAGCAAATGACCTTTTTGCAGCCCCACCCTTTTCCTCTACAGCCGCATGAAATAAGAGTTTCAGAAGTAGATTTGTGAATGGTTGTATATCCGTAGTCACTTTTTGCACCAGTAAAGTCACAAAATTAGCAACACCAACCCTGCGAAATTTTAAGTGTAGTGCCGTTATTGAAACTGACATAATATGAATGAGTTTCTAGAAAGTGAAATACCATAGCAATACTCATAGTACGTAAAACTATGAGCTGCTAATCATGGTAACTTAAAGTACAAAAAAAAATCAAATTGGAATTTTCTAGTATATCTGCTGACATTGCTTTACCTAGTATTGAGGCCAACCCCAGATCGTACCAGCTGAGCAAGGCGAGGAACCAATACATTTAATGATTTTGCATCAGCAATTTTGAGGCAATGATCTAACGTTTCCCACATGGGTGAGTCCTTTGCAATAGCAATCCGTAGATTGTCAAGTTTCTCAGAATTGATCCCAACATTAGCTGCATGCAACTAAGTTTGTACAAATGAAAAGCAGTGAATTTTAGAAGTATCACAATTCCAATCATAAGCCACAGTGGCAATACACATTAAAATTTAGCAGAACAACTGAAAGACAAGCAATGAAATCAAATGGAACTTAAGTTACTTACCTCAACATAATTAAGCCTTTGATCTTCCAGGCTGGAAAGACTTTCTAGCATGCAGCATACGAGATCCGATACATGAGGTTGAAGAGCATTGCCAGCACTCTGCAATGGTTATAGAGATTCATTTAGTATATCAAACAAAACTAGCACTTGGGAAATAACATTGATATGATTCATAAGAAGATTATCAGATTCAAGAACATCTCAATAAAAAATACTAGCATTGTAAGGATGAAGTTTCTCTGCTGATCATTGGATCCTGAGAGGATCACCTTACATGTTTAGACCTGAAGGGATTGTACCATATGGGAATTCACTTTATGCATGAGAGAGAATGGCCCCATGAAAAGTTCACCTCCTTCAAGAGTCTAGTTTAGAATGAGCAAGAGTTCTACAGACGAAGCATGTATACAAGGAAGGCACTTGTCCATGTTAATGTTGAAGATATCATAAGCTTTGTAGCATGCCAAGTGGTGGGCAGACTAAGTCAATCTATCCATGACAACCCTTATCTTAAAGTCCAAGGTCAACTTTTCTCACTTGAAAGTACATTTCTATCCTCTCCCATTTCCATAACGCAGACATTGTCGCTTTTCCTATCGTAAGCTTTGTAGCATGCCAAGTGGTGGGCAGGCTAAGTCAATCTATCTTTGACAACCCTTATCTTAAAGTCCAAGGTCAACTTTTCTCACTTGAAAGTACATTTTTATCCTCTCCCATTTCCATAACGCAGACACTGTCGCTTTTCCTAAGCCTATTGGACTAGACAACTCATGAACTCTGCGATGTCCTTTTTCATTCCATCCCACAGAATTCTCTTTTTCGATCCCAATACATCTTAGTACTTCCTAGGTGGGGATCATGAGTCAAGTATGGTGGTCACCCTCTCGTCACCAACTTCTCTGTCTGCGTCCTATCTATTTCGTATCCTTAGTGCATGTTACCAGACCTCCAAACCTGCTTTCTCAGACTATGATTTGGTTTGACTAGGACCACCTCGTTCATGTCCTCTTTCCATCCCCTTGCTCTATACTGTAGGTCTAGCTGGCTTTAGGGTAGAAGTGCAATAAGTAAAGTGCAAAGTGAAAATCCTCCCCCATTAAGTTTAGTCCATTCATGAAAAACAAGAATGGAAAAAATATATATCATTGCCCTGTTATCACGAAGCATAAGAAGAGGTAAAAAAAAGAAAGCAAAATCAAGACCAGCCAAAAACAACTTGAACCACATCAACTCATGAGTTTTTTTTTGTTTTTTTCAGGGTCAACTCATGCGTGTCATTGCTCTAAACCTGGCCTCTGCACTATATCCGGCCACAATTATTCATTTCTTGCTCCTTCAATTCACTAAATTTGCACCCAAAAAAATAGCAAAGCAAGTTTTTGACCTCCTAGCTCCTAAAGAACAACCATTGTTGACATTAGAGTATGCGCACAAACCTAGATAGCCAGTTCTAGCGTAGTGGAAGCCTATGTTGGAGAGACCTTTAAATATTTCAGAACTACGAAAGCAACCTTTCAAAGGCTATATGTAACTTGCCCGAACTGGTGAACATTATTGACAAAGAAACCTATATCCATCCAACTAGTGGACACATGAAGCTTGCTAACAGTACTCTGGTAATGCTTTAAATCATTAACCTCTAAATAATCTAAAGCATGAAATATCCCCTTGAGCACCATGGGAGCAGACAATCGCTTGACCCCAAGAAGGGCTGCTTTCTAAAGGATTTCCAAATACTCACATTTGGATAAAAGCAAACCTTTTGCAGCTTCAAGATACTTCAATTGAAGTTGCCCAAGATCCTTGGCAACAATGTTACTAAAGAAATACCTTTTGCATCCTCAAATCCACAATATCTGTTGCGTTACATTATGTGTTGAGGGTCATTACATTTTTTATTATTTTTTATTGGACTCTTGTCATAATTTTTCCCTTACCTCTCTATTTAAAGAGGTGTAGAGATGACTTAGTAATTATGAAGTTTCATTTTCTTCAACTTGGTATCAGAACCAAGTAGGGGACTCAACCAAGAAAACCCTAACCCTACTACACAGCCTCACCATCACTGTCGTTGCCGATAGCAACGCCAGCCAGCAAAAGCATGTGCCGCACAGGCACCGTTGTCGCCCAGTCACCGTGGCAACAGGAGGAGCGGCAAGAGCGTCGATCAGACCCCCTCTTCTTCTCCAGTGCCTCCTCCTTGCTACCAAGTCTCCTCTGGCGGTAGGGAGAGGGCAGTAGGCCCTGTTTTACCTTGCAACATGGTCTATGAAGGTCCTTAGACAGTTTGTCATGAAGGACCTCGAGAAACTAAGATATTTTCTAGGCATTGAGATTACCACAAGCAAGGGATAGTTATGTCACAGAGAAAATATGCCCTTGACATTCTCCAGGAGACCAAGATCCAAGGATACTAATATTCCTATGGATCCTAAAGTACACCTCTTTGATGATACTGCGAAATTAAAGGATAAGTAGACCTATCGACAGCTAGTAGGGAAACGGTTATATTTGACCATTACTATTCCTAGAAAAACTTATTGATGATCATTGGCAGGTGTGATGCAGGTGTTGAGGTCATCAAAGGATGTCCAGATAGAGGCATCCTCTTCCAGAAGAAGGCTCCTATGTCTATTATTGCATACTTAGATGCTGATTATGCAAGAGATGTTGAAGACAGGAGGTCTACAACCGAATTTTGTACATTTATACCTAGAAATTTGGTGACATGGAGGAACAAGAAACAGACTGTTGTTTCACGCTTCAGTGCTGAGTCTGAGTACCGTGCCATGGCACATACTGCAGCTGAGATGATGTTGATAAGATCTTTGTTGCAAGATCATCTAACTATTCAGGAGCCAATGGAAATGTATTATGACAATTGAGCAGCAATATATATTGCCAACAATCCCATATTCCACGAGAGAACAAAACATGTGAAATTACACCAAGAGCTTAATTCAACAGGGTCTGCTTCACACTACTTGTCTTGCTTCTTCGGACCAGACAACTGACATGTTTACTAAGTCGTTACCTCACCCACCATTTGAGAAGTGTAACAACAAGCTGAGCATGGTGAATATATATGCTCCAACTTAAGGAGTGTTGCATTATGTTATGTGTTGAGGATCATTATGTCTTTTATTATTTTTTATTGGACTCTTGTCATAATTTTTCCCTTACCTCTTTCTATATAAAGAGGTGTAGGGACAACTTAATAATTATGAAATTTCATTTTCTTCAACTGTATCATCAATATAGATGGCAAGAATAACAATCCTAGAGGATCTACGTTAACACGTGATTTTTTCACCTGGCAACCAGCTTGAGAAGAAGAGCAAATCTTATTAGTTCATTAAGAGATGGTGATAATCAACTAACAAAGAGGGAACAAATCAGACAAATTTTGGGCACCCATTTCCATGAGTTCACCAGGAGGGGTGCTCCAAGCAGCTAGCATTAGTTCGACGTTGATCTTTCAGCACTTGACAAAGACTCTTATGCTCCGCTATGGTAAAAGGTGACTGAGGCCAAAGTAAGGGTGTCTGTGGATCGAAACAGTATACTAGAGGGAGGGGTGAATAGTATCGCTCAAATAATTCAAATAAAAAATAAATCTACAAAAGAATCAAGCACAGATTACAACTGGATTTATAGTGGAAACCCAAACTGAGTGAAAACCACTACTTAAGCCTCTCTGCTTAGGATTTTTCCAACTAGGCGAAGCTAGTCAATCCACTAACGTACCACTTGAACGAGGGTGGCACAACCTCTTTACAACGAACTCTTCTCATACTATCCTGAAGAGAACCAACAACGGATTTCTCCCAAATTGAGATCCGTTAATTAAAAGCAACAATATAAAGAGCAATAAAGACCTATGGACGCTCAATAAAAGTCAAACCAAAGTTTCAACGGAGGTTTGGATCATCGTGCTTAGAAAGGCGTGAAAACATGAGTGCGGAAGTACTTGGAGAAGCACGAGAAGCTCTTTGCTTTTGAATAGTATTTCTAATTTTTTGATGTGTTGAAAAAGGGTATGTACAACCACTATTTATACTAGCAAATCGACCTGAAAAGGAAATCCAATTAATCGATCAATTAAGGTAGATTGGTTGATTAAAATGAGATTTGGTCAACCAATCTAGTTATTTGATCGATCAATTTTTTGTCGATCAATTAGTCTAAATGGTCGATCAAAAGTGTATTTATCAACTTCCCAAAATGAGCTGATTTGATCAATTAATTAAGTTGGTTGGTCGATCAATTAATTTAGTTAGTCAATCAATAACCCTAAAAGTTTATTTTAATATGAAATGTGAAAATCCGTTTGAAACTTATTTTAAGGTTCCTTACAAAATATTATAGACTCAATAAGTATAAAAAGACACTGAGATGCGGATCAGTATTCTTCTAGCTTTAATTCACGAGAGAAGCTTTGATCCGTGAGCAAGAGTCCTGAAATATTAGTCTTGCAAATAGCATAATTTTTTTGTATCAAAACAGAGGTACTTACACAGTTTTTACAGCCATTCGTGGTTTGAAGGTTGAGGGTTCACCGGGCCACGATGGTTTCCCAGTTTTTTCTTCAAGGAATTCTAGGATGTTGTGAAGGACTTTATGACCATGTGCAAAGAATTTTTGACAGGAAATTATGGCTTTAAGAGATTGAACAAATCTTTTTTTTTTTCCTACCGAAAAAGCTAGGGGTTGAAATAGTGGAGCATTTTAGACTCATCACCCTTTTGAATTTGGTCTAGCTTGTTATCACCAAGTTCCTTGCAAATAGATTAAGAGAGGTCATCCATAAGCTCATCAGCATGGTCCAATAAGCTTTCATTTGTGGCAGGTCTTTATAGGAGTCCTTCACTTTAATAGACGAAATGATAACATCCTAGAAATGAAGATAGAAGAGCTTCCTCTAGAAGGTTGATTTCTCTAAAGCGTATGATTCTATTTCTTGGGGTTACCTTTAGCAATTGCTTCGGAGGAGATGCTTCCTAAAAGAATGGATCTTGTGAATGAAAAGATGTGCCACTACTTCCTTTTTCATTTTGCTGAATGGCAGACCAACATCTACGTGGATTCAGCTGCAAAGGGGAGTAACACAAGGTTGCCCTTTGGCACCGCTGTTGTATATTCTGCCAGTAGACACCTTGGTAGTGATGGCCTTTAAGGCATGCAGGGGAGGACTCTTGAAGGCGTACAGCTTGGCTTCCAATGGTGCTCTTGTCACCTAGATCCTCCAGTATCTTTGGTGACGTATCTGGTAGCTCAGTGAACTGATCTAAAGCAGCCTTCATACCACAAAACCTAATGGTTGATGAAGCTGCTGCTTGCTCTACTGCCCTTTAGATGCAGGAGACAAGTCTCCCTGTTATGTATCTCGAACTCCCTTTCAAAGGAAAGCGGACAACTTCGGGCGACTGGTTGCTGTTGGTGGACAAGCTTGAAAAGAGATCGTCCATTTGTAGAGGGAGGGTAATGTTTAGATGGGGATGGCTGGTACTGCTGAAGTATGTTCTTTCGGACATCCCCATCTTTCAACCACCAAAGAAAATCATTAAGAAGACCGATGCCATTAGAACAAGATTTTATTGAAAAGGAGCATCTCATGAAGGGAGATTCCCAAGCCCAATCAGCTAGGATGATATATGCAGACCAATTGAACAAGGCCAGCTTGGTGTTTTGCACCTGAGGGATTTTGGAGATTCCCTATTGTCAAAATGGATGGTCAAGCTGCTAAAGAATGACGATGATATATGGGGTTGAGTGTTCTATGACTCTTATGGTAGAATGCTTGATTGGCAAGAGAGAACGAGTCCCTCATGGCTCCTCTGGCTTTGGAGAGGTTTAACTGAGATTATGGACCGCCTCTCTTCCTTTTTTGAACTAATGTGAAAATGTTGCAATTTTGGGAAGATGATCAGACTGGAACTAGAAGTTTGGCCTCAAAGCTGCCTAGACAATATGCTTTGGCATCGCAAAAGTCTGCCCCAGTCACTGAGGTTTGTGACAAACCTCCAGTCAGGGGGGAGGGCTCTAGGCTACCTACTTTTGATGGAATTTTGTCCAATGCATATGCCGTGGACCTACAGGAGTTGTTGGAGTCCTTGCAGCCACATTGGCCAGCAGTGGATAGGAGAGATCAATTGGCCTAGGCCCCTGGGCACTTCTCTAAAGATGCTTACACGGTCCTCAAGGGTGCAGGCCCTACCGTTGATCCATTGTTGGGCATTGATTGCAAACCTTCTTTGGAGGATGAAAATACCTTTGGAGGTCAAAATTTTCATGTGGTTGGTTAGAAGGGAAAGGTTGTCTACCGAGTCAAGACCGCAGCTGTCGTGACCAAAAGAGGACACAACTTATGCACTTTGCACTCAATGGGAGGAAAGTGTACAGCACTTCTTGCTGGTGTGAATTTTTCAAGGGCTCTTGCAATCCTTACATCTCCCAACTTTTGATGGCAGCAGTTTACAGGAGTTCTAGCCAGCCTTTCGGAGTGGGATCCTGGCTGAACCTTCAGTCAAGGTAAAGCTGACGGCAGCACTTTGGGCAACCTGGCTCCAGAGAAACCAAAAGGGACTTCAAGGGGGAGAGAGCTTGGTTTGAAAATGTTATGAGGGAGTGTTTGTTTTTTATTTGATTCTTGGACTAAAGACCACAAAGTATGTTCCATTTACTTTAATTTTTTAAGGAAGCAAATGGCTACTGGTGCACAGTAGTCATCCTTCCCCTCAAAAAAAGTTCATCATTTAAAACCCAACCTCCATAACATCCATATCGAGCCTTCCAAACAACCTATCGGACTTCACTTAAGGCCATAAATAGGTACTTTGCATAAGCTACTTTAACACAGCATCAACCTTATTTTCCTTGTGTGCAGACATACACAGCCATGCATGCACGCACATACACACGCTCATCTAAACATGCGCACACAAATGCACATGCACGCATAAACAAAGACAGATTATTTTCTCCTCACGCCTCAATGCCACCCCTATTTCCTCACTTCTCCCACTCCCATGCCTTCCCTCTCACACCCCTTTTCTATTGGCAAATTGAGAGAATGGGAAAAAAAGATGGACAAGACAAAATAGATACTAAAGGAAACACAATTGGGTAAAAGAACCCAATAACAGAATTTGGAAAAAAAAATGCTTATTACCTTTGACAGCCTCGTAACCAAGGTTATTGATACCTTCTGTATGGTAGAAACTTTGCTGACTATACCTTCAGTCAGCAGTAATGGTAAAACAATGGCCATACTTTCACTGGCTTCTGAGGCAGCAGTAAGTGATACATCACATAACCTGATTGTCAATGAACTCAAAGAACGACATAAACTTTCACCCGAATTTCGTACAGTTTCCTTTATGTCATCCATTGAACGGAAAACTGCAGTCCATAATCTTTCCAAATGCTTTGATACCTGAATATGTTATAGATATTATTCACAACTTCAATCATGTATACAGTCAAAAGAGGAAATCAGAGAAATTATGAAACAAACAAATGAATTTATCAGAATAAACAATTCGGCAAGTCAAGACCGAATATGAATGAGACACCAACCTGAGAAAACTTGCCTCCCTGTATAACATCTGCAAGGGCAAGACAAGAAGCTTCACGTGAGCGCCAAAGCCTCGAGCCAGATTGGACCAACAGATCATCAATTATAAGATCAAAATAGTCATCAATTGTTTTCTTGGAGTCCATCACAATTGACTTCCAGATGTGGACCATCGCATCCTATTGAGTCAATCCATTTTTTAGGAACATATGATTGAAAAATTGACTTGAAGTAATTTCTTGAGCAACTTAACCCAAACAGTTGGGCATTTTCAAATTTGACCAAAAAACATTAAATGCTAAATCAATTCATATGATACTTAACCAGTTGTAGTGTGGTTTCGCCGTCTAAATCCCATTGCTCTGCAAATTTTAGACTACAAATAAGTAACTTGATAATAATAAATACGGTCAATGAGGAGCTTAATAAAGCAAAGGAAATAGTGTTGGTGTATTTTAGTTTATTTTGTTCCATCTTATTATGAGGGTTATAATAATCCTTGTCCCTAAGGGATATTCATGTACTTTTAACCCTTTGGTCACACTCTATATAAAGAGGCCTAGGGTTTCTAATAAACTTTAACTCTTTCAACCAACTTGGTATCACAACACCGATCCTAGACCGTGACTCTAGGTATCCCACCCCTCAAGGCCTCCTAAACCCTAACACCCAAATCCCATTCTCTCCTTCCTTGGCGGCGGCGACGACGCTCTCTGGCGGCCCTTTGGCCGCACGCAAGTGCCCAAGTGGCTAGAGGTGGCGCCCCTGTGCCCTTGTTCAACCTTGCAACGACGCTGAAGCGGCACCAAGCCTCCTGAGCCATCACATGACCACACGCAGGAGCCCTAGCAGCCGAAGGCGGCGCCGCTCCGACCCGATTCAGCCCTCGTGACAGGGCTGCATTGGCACGGAAGCTCTTGAACCATCGAGCGGAGCTCTGGCGAGGCCCTAGCGGTTGGAGGCGATGGAGCTGCGGCTTGATTCAGCCCTCACGATGGGCTGCAGCGACACGGAACCTCCAGCACCACCCAGCGACGCTCCAACAAGGGTCAACAGACCCAGCAGCAGCGCTCGCGACCCCATACAGGGGCTGCTGTCGGCGATGCAAATCCTAGCGGCTACGGCGGCTCTCTGTAGAAGGCTTTAGCACCGCCATCCAGCCTTTGTCGGTGTCACGGCAGCTGCCTAAGGCCGCGACCAGCGAAGATCAGGCGGCGCAACCATTAAGCAATCACTTGTTGCATCTATGAGGGGCTTATTGCCCTGATCTTGAGATTTCAACCAATTCGGGTTGCTAAAAGGGGGGCCAGACCTATTCACGGCCTCAGGTGTCCTCCTTGCACCCATGTGAGGCTACCACCTGTCCAAGCAAGCCTCCTAGCAACTATGCAGATCTGAATCTGCTAGATTTTTGGATTATTTGATGATCTCTTGGTCCTAGACACGTGAGTGAGGCTTCCGAATTGTGGAGATGGCTTCAGATGATCAGTCCGAGGTGTCTTCGAGATCTATTTCGGACATCGAGGTACTAAAGAAGCCGTTCTTTGGTCCGACTGTTAAGTTGGATGAGACCAACTACCTGCAGTATTCCCAGACCTTTCTTATGACCATCAGGGGTCATAAAAAAAGCCATATACTTACCGATTCGAAGCCTAAGAACAAGATTGGCACAAATGCCAAATGAGATAGAGATAATGCCATAGCTTGTGCATGGCTGATGGAGACAATTATTCCGAAAATAGGACAGGAGATCAAGTATTATACTACAGCGAAGGAGATGTGGAAGTCTTTGCGTGATACCGATTCACATGCCAAGAACTCCGCACGTGTTTTTTAGGTCTTTTACGATCTCTTCTACCTACATCAAGAGGGGCGCACACTGTCACAATATTACTCTCTTATGAAGGGTATTCTGGAGAGCCACTAATCCTACCTGCCAGCGTGTACCTGCGAGTCCTGGAGGAGTTCAGGAGACAATTGGCTGTCTCTCTTTTCTTGGCTGGCCTTGGACCTGAATATGTTGCAGCCAAAGATCAGATTCTTACTGCTCCCGAGCTTCCAACCCTGGAGGAAGCATATAGCAGGCTTAGCAGAGTTACAATGCATTCCCCTACTACTGATTCTATTGCTCAGTTGTCCGCGTTGGCTGCGATCCCTGGACGTGGCAATGGTACTTCTTATCCTACACGTGGTCGTGGACGTGAACGCTCTTCTCGTACGCGGAATAGAACTCTGTTTACTTACTGTGGCAGACCTGGTCACTCTAAGGCTACATGTTGGTAGAAGCATGGTAGACCACCGGTGGCCAATCAAGAAACTGAAGTCCCAAATTCAGCTCTTACTACCCTTGATGTTAGCTCCTTGAGTATCAAAATTGAAACTCTGCGGCAGCAAATTGCTCTTTTGACTCAGGCTTCCCCCTCTTAGACTCCTAACACTACAGCTATGGCTACGTCTTCAGAGGCTCCTACGATTGGTATGTCATCCCTTTCGTCTTCTGGTGAGTGGGTGATTGACTCTGGTGCATCCAAGCACTTATGTCGCGATAGAGGCTCTTTCTCCCAGCTTGCACCTGTTACACCTACCAGGATAGTACACGTGACTGATGGAAGACACTCGCCACTTGTTAGTAAGGGAGATATATCTTTATCTCCTATCTTGAGGCTTGCAGATGTTTACTATATACCTGATTTTCCATTGAGTTTATTATCTGTTAGCAGTATCACTAAAGATTTGAATTGCCGAGCTATTTTTGATGCGTCCTCTTGTGTCTTGCAAGATAAATTCACTGGGAAGACGATTGGTGGAGGGCGTGAGGAACATGAGGTGTACTGTCCGAGTCGTACTACTTTTGCTGCTTCTGCTATTCAGGGTCTTGCTTCTGCTGGATCTCCTCTCCAATGGCACCACCACCTTGACCATTTACCAATTCACTGCCTCAGACGTGTTCTTCCCTATATCCCCTCCACAATGCTCTCACCTGTGATGCCTGTCAGCTTGGAAAGCACCACAGGACTAGTTTATCTAGTTCTTCCTCTGTTTCATCTGTTGCCGCATGTAACCTGGTTCACATGGATGTGTGGGGTCCCAGTCGTACTCCTGATCGACTTGGGAACAAATATTATCTTATCGAAAACTTTGTCAAGGAAATAAAAAACAACCATTCGTGTTTGGTGAAGTGCTTTCATTCTGATAATGCCTTGGAGTTTTGTACTATGCGTTTGCGCACTTTTTTTTTCTAGTTGTAGCATTATTCATGAAACTACTTGTCCTCATACCTCTAAGAAAAATGGTGTTGCTGAGAAGAAACATCGGCATATTCTTGACGTTGCCCGCAACTTAATGATTCATCATTCGGTCCCGTCCCTTTGTTGGGGTGATGCTGTTTTAACTACGTGTTTTTTGATAAATCAGATGCCCAATGCTACGTTACATGAACGGATTCCACTTCAAGTCATGTATCCTAATCGCCTCCTATTTCAAGTCACCTCTCGAACTTTTGGTTGCGTTGCCTTTGTCCATTTGTTGGAACCGGGATGGGATAAACTTGCATCGAGAGCAGTTAAATATATTTTTCTAGAGTATACCCAAACACAAAAGAGGTATCGTTGTTCTGATCCACTTACCTCTTGACATTATATTTCTACGGATGTTATCTTTCATGAGGCTATACCTTTCTTTTCAACGATGACTGCTGAAATGCCTCCTGAGGGCGATACGGCACCTATGCAATATACATTTATTCGCTTTAGGAGCTTCCTTGAGATTCCTATCCCTACTAAACCACCACTACCACCTGCTATGCATTCCTTTCCACGCCTGACAGAGCGACTGCGGACATATGTTCGCCCCCATACTACCTATCAGGGACCCCCACCCTCGCCTTTACCATCGACTTCTTAAGTGAGTCCTTTAGACACTGATGTATCTTTGTCATGGGATAGTCACAGGGACAGAACATGTGATGTGCTAGGCGATAATCTTGACTTCCAATAGCCATTCGAAAACAACCACAGACCTGCACCACTTATTATACAGCAGGGGCACTTGCTGCTGACAGTTTATCTCTTGGATTTACTGGATTTACACAGGCGTTAGTTACTACGCAGATTCCAACCACTTACCGTGAGGGCATGCTTGATCCAAAATGGCGGGCCGCCATAGAGGACGAGATGGTCACTCTTCGAGGTTGTGGAACTTGGGAGCTAACCCCACTTCCTGATGGTGCTACAATTGTTAGCTGTCGGTGGGTATTTACTGTGAGGTTTAACCCTGATGGTGTTATTGCTCGGTACAAAGCCCACCTCATGGCAAAGGGGTTTACCCAGACTTATGGGGTTAACTTCTTTGACACCTTCTCACCAGTTGCCAGGCTTTCTACAGTCTAGGTCTTGGTTGCAGTGGCAGTTCAACTGGATTGGCCCTTATATCACATAAATGTCAAGAATACCTTCCTTTATGGTGATCTCCAAGAAGAAGTCTATATGCAACAGCCACATGGCTTTGAGAGACAAAGGGAGTCTATATGCCGATTACAGAAGGCTATATATGGCCTAAAATAGAGTCCCAGAGCCTGGTTTCAGAGGTTGTCACAAGTTGTTGAAGCAGCTGGATTCAGGAGATCAACAGCTGATTTTTCACTCTTGTCAGGTGGACTCCACGAGGTACTGTGGTACCTTTTATTTATGTTGATGATTTGATTATCACAGGGGATAATGAGCAGGGCATTGCTGAGGTCTAGCGCATCCTTGCAGAGCAGTTTGTTATGAAGGACTTGGGGTTCCTACGGTATTTCCTTGGAATCGAGGTTGCTCGCAGTAGAAAGGGTGTGGTCTTGTCTCAGAGGAAGTATGCTTTAGATATTTTGCAAGAGGTTGGTATGTTTGGGGCTAAGGAGGCCAATATTCTTATGAACCCCAAGATGCTACTTTATGATGAGGATGCACAGGTGGTGGACAGTAAACAATATAGATAGCTTGTGGGCAAGCTATTGTATCTCACTATCACAAGGCCAGATACCTGCTTTGCAGTTGGGAGACTAAGTTTATGACCAAGCCAACACGTCAGCATTGGAATGCGGCATTGATGGTACTTAGATATGTCAAGAAGGCTCCTGAGAAGGGTCTTCTCTTCTCTAAGGGGTCTTCTATAACATTGGTTGGATACTCAGATGCAGACTATGCTGGATGTCACGTGGATCGCAAATCCACTACTGAGTTCTGCACCTTCTTAGCATGGAATTTGATCACATGGAGGAGCAAGAAACAGGGTACAGTTGCGAGGTCTGGTGCTAAATCTGAGTACAGAGCTATGGCTCAGATGACTGCTAAGACAATGTGGATCAGATCCTTGCTTGTTGATCTACAAGTGCAGTTTTCTTGCCCCATGGAAATGAGGTGATAATAGAGCAGCCACCTTCATTGCAAATAACCCAGCATTTCACAAGATGATGAAGCATGTTGAGGTTGACTATCACTATACCAAGGACATTATTCAAAAGGGACTGCTATACATCACTTCTGTTGCATCTGAGGAGCAGACGACGGATATTTTTCACCAAACCCTTGGCCAAATCTTCATTTCGTAATTGTATGTCCAAGCTGAGCAAGATAGATATCTATGCTCCGGCTTGAGGGGGAGTGTTGATGTATTTTAGCTTATTTTGTTCCGTCTTATTGTGAGAGCTATAATAGTCCTTGTCCCTCAGGGACATTCATATACTTTTAGCCCTTTGATCCCTCTCTATATAAAGAGACCTAGGGTTTCTAATAAACTTGAACTCTTTTAACCAACTAATAGAAATAAGTTCAATAGAGGCACTATGCCATTACGATATATAATATTACAAGACCATATCAGGATCTTTCAAAACTTAAAACCAGATAGAAACTGCTTCAAAGTCCAGTGACTTTTATGCAAATTAGCAAGACCAAACTGATACCTGGACATTTCTATCAGGATCATATTGGTAACGGAAAAGCCTGGGAATCAGCAAAGATAAGTGGGGCTGAAGTGCTTCTCCTGCATGCTTCGCGATCTTGGAAAAGCCAAAAGCAGCACCTCTTTTTGAATTAAGAGAAGCCTGATAATTAGCAAGATCCATGAATTTGTAAATTAAATCAGGCTGGCCCATTTCATTGGCGAGGCTGCAGAGCTCCTTGTAAGTGCTAAGCTTTCCCCCACCAAGTTTTTCACCTATAGAGCCTTCCTGAAAAACTTCTGTGTCTTCCATTAGCTGCAGATAATTTGTTCAGAGACTGAAATGAGAAAGTCTAGAAAGCTAGAGAAATAAAACAAAAAATCAATAAATAGCTGAAACCTTGACGACCCTTTTCCTCTTTCCAGAACCAGTCAGAGTACTGACAAGAGCATTGACCAAGTCTTGTTTAGTTGAACTATCACCAATCTCATAAACAATACTCATGCCTTGTGATGCCAGCTCCTGTGTAAGTTCATTTGTGTCTCCAAGAAGGTGAGAAAAAGCCTCCTGCATGGAAAGAGTGAACTAAGCTATTGTTTCAAACGACACAATCCGAGGGAAGAAAGAGAAGTAAAAAAATTGCACATTAAAGAATTGGAAGTTTCAAGACTGCGAAGAACATCCTACAAAAGCAGGCAATAGAGCAAACAATCAGCCTTGGAGTAGAAAGAATGATACTGGTAAAGCTTTATAATAGTCAGTCATCTTTAACTATATAGCCGCTGAGAGTTGCATGATCTGAAATGTATGGCATCAAATACTGACAATTCCACAGCCCTCATTTTGCATATTTAAGATTGTGAACAAGGAACAATTTAACTGTTAGGTAATGTTGAAGAGGCATTTTGCCTTTTGTTTTATTTGTTGGATTTATGTTATCATTTTTCCCTCACCTTTCTCTATATAAAGAGGTGTAATGCCGACTTAGTAATTCAAGAACTTTCATTTTCCTCAACTTGATATCAGAGCCACATTAGGGACACCACCCAACAAAACCCTACCCCTACCACCAACCTCTCTTCCTCGCCCCCACCACCCCCACCACCAGCAACCAGCGCCGCCAGAAGCACAGCCAACGTCATTGGTTCCACCAACTAATGTCGCCACTCTTTAGGAGGGGGGGCTCATGCAATCGATAGACTGTTCCTCTCCTAGTTGTGTACCAGGGGGAGGGGCAGATAAATCGCCCATCTCCTTGGGAAGGTCCTTGATCTTGGCATGGTGTCTTGCTAAGGTCTAGGACTCTCCGAGAGATGATTTGATGTGTTTTCACTTGATGGTTTGATCAAATCAGTCTTTTGATTATTGTTTGCGTGTGTATTCCCCTTGTTGATGCAATTTTTTGGGTGTGTATTCCCCTTGATTTGTTGACGAGGTGTTGAAACTGCGTGTGAGCGGATTTTGGGTTGTGTATTCCCCAGTTGTTTATTCAAAATCACATATGTGTTTGAAGGTATTTGTGGTGCCATTGCACTATAGCTTCATCATCATCAGAGACTGGGGTGACATCAGAGTAGACCAGAGAGAGTGTGGTCTACAAGAACCCATTTTTGCACCAATTGCGAAGCTTGATGAGACCAATTACCCCAATTGGTCTCAAACGTTTCTTGTCACTATGGAAGAGCATGAGAAGCAACATATTCTTATAGAAGCACCACCAGAGCAGAAAACGAGAAAATATTCAACCTAGAATAGAGATGATGCTATGGTAATGACTTAAATATTAGACAGTGTGATACCTTGTATTGGAGATGAAGTCGTGTATTATAAGACAGCTAAACAGATATGGGACAGTCTAAACGATGCCTACTCTCATGAGCTGAATTACACCCAGCTCTTCCAGAGTCATTATGACCTTTGTCATCTGAAGTAGGAGTCCATGAGCCTTTCACAGTACTACTCTCCTATGAAAGGATTTTTGGAAAAGTATAATGCATGCAAACCCATATGCACATCACCTATGTGTAGAGATCAGAGGAAAGAGTTTTCTGCTTAAATGTTTCTGATAGGACTTAATAATGATCATTCTGCTGCACGTTCATAGATATTGACATTATCTGAACTTCCTCCTACTGAGGAGATCTACAGGAGGAGGTTGTCACTAGTAGTGTTACTTATACCCATGCAGCTGTAAGTACACATGGAGGACAGAGTGGAGCTTTCCGACTCAGAGGCAGGGAGTGTGCTGATGATGGTTGTAGTAAACCTACCTGCTCGACTGCTCCTACTGTGGGAGGATTGGCCATGTTGAGGCCAAGTGTTGGAACAAACTTGGATGGCCTACTGTTGCCAACCAAGTTACTGTGATGGCTCCAATAGCTATGTCTACTGATACTGTTACACTTGCAGAGGACTATGATCCAGTAGTGCAGTGCTTAGCACAACTCACCCATGATCAGCTCCAGTCTTCAAGCACAGGGGCTTATGCCTAAGCATCAAGTACGAACAATTCTTGGTTGATAGATTCAAGTGCTTCAGATCATTTGTCTAGGAATTTCTAGTGTTTTAGGGATAAGCAAAAAATACTAACTAGTGCAAAGTCCAATTGCAGCGTGTCAAACAAATACTACTGCGGAGAGTGCCTTGCAGTGGCACAGACGATTAGATCATCCTTCTCTAGACAAACTACGTCAGATCATTCCACACCTCTTCCTTGCCATGAAGATTCAATATGATGCCTGTCAGCTAGGGAAGCATCACAGAGCCAGTTTTCTAGCTTCTATGTCGTCCAGTAGTTCAACATATTTTGATTTACTTCATTGTGATGTTTGGAGTCCTAGCCATGTGGCAGACCAACAAAGTCATCGTTATTACTTGTTATTTGTTGATGACTTTTCCTGGATATCTTGGTTATTTTTTTTGGATAATATTTCAGAAGTTTGTTCTATTAATTAGTAGTTTGTAGCTTTTGTGAAAACTCAATTTGTCGTTTGCATTAAGACTATCAGAACAGATAATACATTAGAGCTTTGCACCAAGAGTTTGGCATCTTTTTATGGGTCATTGGGTATTATGCATCAGACTTCCTGCTCCCATACATCACAACAAAATGAGGTTGCAGAATGGAAACAACGCCATATTCTGGATACAGCTCGAGCCTTGCTTATCAAGAATAGTGTACCACATACAAGGGAGATGCAGTTCTCACTGCTTGTTATCTTATTAACGAGCTTCCTTCCTCTTTACTTCATGAGCAGATTCCATGGAATATTCTACACCTAGGTGCAGAGTTATTTTTAGTGTCGCTGAAAACATTTGGTTGTGTTGCCTTTGTACATCTACTTGAGCCTGGTCATGATAAACTGGCTCCTAGAGTACTTAAGTGTGTGTTTCTTGGTTACGCACTGAAAAGAGATATAGGTGCTTTGATTCTATACACCAGAGGCATTATGTTAGTGCGGATATGACATTCCACGAGTCCATTCCTTATTTTTCCACTCCAGGCCATCAGTTGAAGGATCTAGAAATGGTCGTGCCTATGCCTGTGCCTTCCATAACCATGAAAGATTTGTCTCAGAGTAGTAGTCTACCTACTATAGAGCCACTTGCAAACACATTCAGATTAGTACCACCAGATGAGAAAACTTTCAATGATACTATGTATTAAATTCCTGTTAGTTTACGAGAGAAGATACACCCCCCTCCTCCTCAGTACCTACTAAGCCACCATTGTCCTTCCCTACTCAGGTATGTGTTGAGGCTACTAACAGTAATTCCCCTATTGTTGCTTCCCCAGGTTCTCTCTCCATGTCAATGGATGATAATGATATACCTATTGCTATTCAAAAGGCTCCTCTCTCATGTGGTTAGTATCATGTGGTTGGGAGTGTTGCCTCTGCTGATTCTCTAAGTATTGAGTTTCATGCATTCACTGTTGCGGTTTCTAATTCTGAGTTACTAACTTCCTACCAACAGGCTCTGTTAAATCTGCATCTGGTGCATTACTACATTACCCTCTAGTGCACATCTTGTTGGTGCTAGACAGGTCTTTGCCTTGAAATACAACCCGCACGGAGTATCTTACAATACTCCATACCTTATCCATTGGTTACAGAGAGAAGCATCAATTTAATATCATAATGCCATGAATTAGTCAGGACATCAGAGCGCCCCCCAAATTAGTTGCCGCTACACCATCTTCAGCCCCCTGCCTAACTGTTTTCTCCATCACTATGCCACACCACCATACCAAGCACTGCCCCCAACCTACGCATCCATCCCACAACAACCCTTCCGATATCCTTATTGCTTTCCTGACTCTTTTGCCAAGCTTCAACAAAGTGGGTTGAGCCCAAAAAGTAATGAGTGGTATGGGTTCAGGCCCTGTAAGGTAAGCAGCACTATCATCTCATCTTGCATTTTAGCAGTCTTAGCTCCTTTTACTCGTTCCATTTAATTTCTTCCACTCTATCCTATTATAGTACAGTCCTTCAGCTCCATCCCAATGAGGACCAGCTACCTGCCTCAATAATAGGAGGTGATTCCAAGCATACCAGTGGCGCTACTGTTCAGAAGATACTATCATGTTTGGTTAGGATAGTAGGGCAGAGAGAATTGAATCAGAAAAAGAGATTCAAGACATGAGAGGACAGTTCATAATAGAGAGGAACCAGCAATCACTGCCCTTGCAGCAGAAGGCTCGAGATAATGAAGGACCAGTCCCTCACAAGCCAAAATGCAAAAGATGAACCCAAGCACGAGTGATGCTATGCATTCATTCACTTATTCATTGTATTCATTCTATCGATCAACAAACAATCTGGTTGCAAGGCACCTATTGCATTCCATACCCTTCTTATATTAAAGCAAGAAAAACGGACATGTTACAAGAATCTCATAAACTAGTCGAGTTAAACCCATTCTAGATAAGTAAGTTGCAGGATTTCACATGTTTACTAAATAATTCAGGAAAGAAGGAATTACCTTCTTTTCAGATTGTGTAACATTTTCAAAAGGAATTGCAATATAATATTACAGTTTCAAAGAATGAAACATACAATTCTCTGAATTCCCACTTTCCATCTTCATGGAAATAAAGCAATAATTCTTGACAATCCTTAGTTATGAGTCCTAGGTATTGATGAGCTGACTCAATATGAAAATCCATCAATAGAAAAAGAAAGAAAAAGGAAATCGCCACATTCTAGAAAATGGAATAACGGATTCAATGAGAGAAACTGTATATTCTAAAAAGAAAGAATACCATTGCCATAGAAAACATCATTTTTCTTCATTTTCTGAGTCTGCATTGATTCAAAGAAACAAAACCATGGAACTCTAATAACCTACTTATAACACCTTCTAAAGTATTACATGCTACAATGGAATCCAATAAACCATTGTCAAATAAATGGTTAGTCCTTTGTCAACCCTCAGGTATGGTTTCATCCATTTTCATTCAGCTCTCATTTTGAACTGGACAACGCTGACTTACTCTTGCTTTATCTCACCACTCTTTACTTGCTTTCTTTCTTTGCCCTTTAATACAGACCATTTCATCTGTCAAACATTATAGTGATAATGACTCTTTAACCAGGTTTTCCATATTCTAGACTTGTCTATTTGCCTATGCTTGGATAGGCAACTTTTCGATCCCTTTATTCTAGACATCCATTTGCTTATGCTTGAATTTGGAACCAATATTCCTTGGTCTCATAATAATTCTTGGTTGAATCTTTAAGAAAAAGATAAATTCCATGATATTCAAGTATAGATCTCAGGTGATATCCATTACCTATTGGAGTTTGCAATATTTTGTAAAATGCACATGTTTAAGACAAGAAGGATGGGTCCTAAACAAAAAAAGGGTTCGTGTTAGGAGATGCTATTTATGTGTGTGGAGTCATTTTGTTATTTTTTTATTGTATGGGCTATTCATTGTAATTATCCCAAGAGGTCTCTCTATATAAGAACCTCAAGGGCTACCTTTGTGAATTGAATCATTGCTCTCCATCAACATAGCATTAGAGCAATGATCCTAGGGCGGTACTTGCGTATCCCACTAAAACCCTAGCCTCCAACACCACCAAAACCCCTCCCCTCTCTCTATCCAACGACATCGCCCACTGCTCAATGGCAACAGCAGCATTCTCCTTGACCCTACAAGGCGACATCCAGCACCGTCGTCGGCAAACAGCGTCTTCAATCCCCTTTACTCCAACCACCACCACGCAACACCTATCTACCCTCCAGCATCGCCACTCTAGTCCCTATAGACCTCAGCGTGCGTTTGGCACTTCGTATGATCTGAATACTCTTTTTCATATTCTTTTTTAGGCATAATTTGCCTACCGATGGTTTGATTTCAGAACTTCAGTGGCCTCTCTTTTTCTTCCTTGCGTCTAAAGAATTTGTGGAATGATGGGAGACCATAAGGATTCTTTGATCAACTCGATGAGGAAGGTATCCACCACAAGTGCATCCCCTCATATATAGGGCACGTCCATCAAGCTTGATGGAACAAACATTCTCTTGTGGTCTACCTCCTTTCCAAGATTTGTCGGTTCATATCCAAAAATATATATTTTGACGAAGGAAGAACCTTCTCGGGGAAAAAAAATAGATGATTGGGAGGCCAACAATGACTGGGTGTCTACGTGCATGTTGAACAGTATAAAGGAGTCCATAGCCAACCAGGCAATGTCTTATTCATCAACCATGAAGATGTGAGATATACTACACAAGATACAATCCCAAAAGAGTAACATCGCCCGTCTCTACCAGGTCTTCGAAGAGATCCATACGTTCCAGAAGGGAACTATGAGTCTAGCTGGCTGCTATGGTACCATGAAGAATCTATGCGATGAGAAAAGAATCTTATCAACATACGTTTCTATGATGGCTAAACAGAGAGAAGCTATCCAATCAGTTCAATTGCGAGCAACTTTGGGTCCTAAATACAAGGCCGTAAAGGATACCCACGACAACTCAAATTTACGCTCACCTTTCACGTCTAGAGATATCAGACCCTATCCCACCTTCTAACTCCTTAGCCATGACTTCTATTGGACATGGTTGAGGGGTCCCTAACAAACAAGGGAGAGGACACACTATTAGAAGTGGTGGCAGTCGAGGTGGCAGTGGTCGGGGTCACCCTAGTCTCTTGTAAGCACTACCACAAGACCAACAACACCGTTGATCGCTACTAGATCAAGCATGGTTTTCTACAGGAGCAATAGCAAACTAGGTTTCCGCTACAAAGAGGAACACAGGACAAGGATGACGAGGTTGCCAATTCTCATCTTACTATTTCTAAGGAGTGACAGGTTGATGGCCTCCCAGTAAATGTCTGCTACGGGAGCTTTTGTGGTACGATCTATAAGTATGTTGCTATGATTGCCAAGACTCGTGATCCAATGTGAATTACGAATTCAGGTGCCTCTTCCCACATTACAGGAGATAAGACCTTGTTTTCCTCTCTTCATTCTCTCGTCTCACCGTATCATGGTAGAATGGTGGATGGTGCTTTGTCCCCTATGACTAGCCTTGGGGATGTTTCTTTATCCTTAACTGATGTTATGCATGCACCAAAGCTTGCTTTGAATTTGATATCTACTAGTCATATTACCAGAGCTTTGAATTTCCCGATATTTCATGATTTGTTTTTCTTCCTGCAGGATCTCTAGACAATGAAGTAGATTGGTAGAGGACTTAAGCAGAATGGCTTATACTACCTGAGCCTACCATCCACCCAACATTCCAAAGATACCTGCAGAACTCACCTAACAAACATTTACATTACCAAAGACACGAGCATTTAAAGGTGTGGGGATACTCTCATGCAGATTATGCAAGAGCACCTGAACACAACAAATCCACCACAAGCTATTGCACATATATAGGAGGAAATCTTGTAACGTGGAGAACAAAGAAACAAAATGTAGTATCCAGATCTAGCGCAGAATCGAAGTATAGAGCTACAGCACATACTACATGCGCGCCCTTCTGAATAGTCCATTATGTGTGATTTTAAAGTGTCGGGTCTCTCTACCTATTCCAATGTATGGTGACAATAAAGTTGCTACATTCCTTGCCAACAACCCTGCCTTCCACGAGAGGATAACGCACATATAAGTTGATTGCCACTTCATCAAAAATAAAGTATTGGCTGGGAAGATTTTTGCCTCGTACATCTCCACTAATGAACAGGTTGCAAATATCTAATAAAGCCACCTCGCAAAAAGTGATTAGACTTTTTGTGTTCCAAGTTGAGCATAGTTGACATCTATACTACAGCTCAAAGGTGAGTGTTATATGTTATTTATGTGTGTAGAGTAATTTTCTTATTTTTATATTGTATGGGATACTCATTGTACTTGTCCCAAGAGGTTTCTCGATATAAGAACCTCTAGGGCTACCTTTATGAATTGAATCATTGATTCCCACCACCGATTCTTGTTTAGAACATATATCTCATGTCTGGTATTACATGGTTCTAACCTCGTGAAAGAACCTAGCTAAATTGGAAAATCTTGACCTTTTCATACAATCCAAAAGATTGCCACGAGGGGGGTGTGTGCCATATTCTCGAAACCAGACCATGTGATTGAGAAAATCTTTTTTTTATTTCAAGTCAAAAGCTCCTTTCCCTTCTTCAAGGTGATCGACAACAACATTTATTTTGCATCATATCTTATGGATTCCTTAGTTTGAACCAAAGAAGTTCCAGATTCAGTTTTCTTTATATACAACTAAAACAAAAACCTTATTTTAGCATTTGACTCCATGTTGAGTGCATCCCCAAAGATACAAAATTTTAAAACTTATATAGCAAGATAACCAACAATAAAGCCACAAGATAAAAATCATGAAAGCAACTAGTTTACTCGGGTACTCACGCTAGTGCAAGTCACCTAAGACTAAGGTACTCGCTTCTACAACACTGAAGTAAAACCACCTTACCCTAGGTTGGGTGAGGCATCAAACCCTTGCATTGCCAGGGCTAAGGCCTAAGTGAACCCAAGGGCTTGCCTAAACAGCACTGCAACATAGAGAAACAAGAGAGTTGCAAACACTAAGTTGTGTATACAAGATAAAAACATATGTAATTACATGCCTTGGAAATGATGCTAGGCCACATCATATTGCATATGACATGTGACTAGATGAGCAATATTGGAGAAGACATTCGGCCACCATGTGCCTACTATAAATATTGTGGTTGCACATTGTGTGGCTATTAAGACAAAATATGCAAGCTACCGAGACTTGTGACACATAGCACAATCCCATGGCCTTAGCCTTGCAACTAGTGCCATAGGCTCATGGCCACTTTTTTTGAGAGAGAGAAAGAAAAGGGATGATTACCGGAGATCAATAATCATCCAGCCTATTACCTCAAAGAAAGCACAAACCATGAAAACTCTTACACGTTCGGAGACCAAAACTCCTACAAAAATGTCACTTCCCTCGCAACATTTTCGAGCTAGGCCCTCTCACCCCTAAACATAGCAACATTCCTCTACAACCAAGCTGACCATAAAATGGCAGCCACCTTCACACGTGCCAACGGGTCAACAAGTGTTCTGGTGCGAATAGATCTCCAAAAATTAGCAATTGAGTCATCTTGCACTTATGTCTGGCCCATGTGGAGAAAAAGGCCCTTCACGAAATCACACCGTAACAAAAGATGCATGTTTCTTCATCCCACAATAAACAAGAGCCATCCTCTAGGTGGGCCTACCTCTACACCTTGATTCGCATAGCCAATCTCCCTCCCCTCAGAAGCCGCATCAAAATTTTAACTATTAAAATATATAAAATTGGAACAAACTAGGGTCGGCAAAAAAATCGAACCCATTTAACTCGACCTGAACCCGATCCGATTAATGGATTCGAACCCAACCCGAACCCATTAACAATAAATGGGTTTAAACCTGGTAACTCGTTTAATAAATGGGTCGGGTTCGTGTTTATGGTCATGTACCCGCTTAACCCGATAAGAAACCCTCTTACCCGAGTCCCTTGTTCCCCCCATTTAACCCATTTACACATTTAACTCATTTGCCCAATTTCATGGAATCCAACCCATTTACCCAATTTCATCCATTTAACTCATTTAAAATCTGTTTAACTCATCTACCAATTTCACCCATTTAAAACCCATTTACCCATTTAAAACCCGTTTAACCCACCGAACCCATTTAACTCGTTTAATTAAATGGGTTAAATGGGTCAGGTCGGGTTTGACCATTACAATCAGGTCGGGTTCGGGTTTGGGTAAATGAACCCGTTAAATAAACGGGTTGGACCGGACCTAGCCCGATTATAATCGATTTTGCTCTAAACACGTCGGGTCTAACCCGACTGACCCGACCCGTTTGACAAGAATAGAACAAACTAGACACGAATATCAAAGCATCACAATATGAACGCTTAGGATTACGTTGAAATCCCACTCACGAAGAGCAAGGAGAAAACCATAGGAGAAGCACCCCTATGGACGTGATATTTCACTATTCTTCTCAAAGAACAAAAGAAGGTACAAAGGACCTTTTTCTAGGCCACCACACCTCACTTCTTCCCACTCCACTATGTGGAACTAAGCAATACCCAACTACAACGTCTCTCTCAACACTCTCCCTCAAGCTGAAGCAAGGAATGCTCCAGTGTTCAGGAAGTCAGCCGCCTAAGCCGAGTAGGCACCTGTATAGGTGCCAATGGACCCCCTCCCAAACCGAGTAATGCTATTCAATCCTATAATTGGGTCAGAACGAGTAGGCAAACCGAATAGACGTTTACTCAGCTGCATAGTCACCCGATTTTGAGATAGAACCAACAGTTGGCTCTTATAAAAAAAAAAACCACGTAAAAACACCCTTAGGGTCCCACATAAAAAAAAACCCACTAAAAACCAAATATCTTGGACATCCCAAGTAAAATGTCACCCAAATAACCCCATGGTCATCATTACGATGTTGCCATTGTAAATGCCCATCCTCGATACCCTCATCGATGCCATCGCCAAAGCCCTAAGCCTCCCACAATCACACCAAGCCTCTCACAATCATTGCATTCGCCCACCAAAGCCATTGCTACCATCACTGCCAAAAGCCCTAAACCTCTTACCACTGCCATCACCCACCGAAACCCCTCACAATCGCTAAAGCCATCACCCACCGAACCCATCACTAGAGGCCACGCCAGCTAGATCACTCTTTTGATCGGCAACGGCAGCAAGCTCGTGTCGAGAGGTAGCTTTCATTTTACATTTGCTTTTAGACTTTTAGAGGCAGTAGGGGTTTAGGTTATATTTGATTTCAGTGGTTGTTAGGTTTAATTTTTCGTTTTTGTTTTAATTTGATTTTAGATTTTTTATTTTAGGTTTTTTATTTTTAGGGTATGATTTTAGGCTTTTTTATCTAGATTTTATTTTAAATTCTTGATGATAAGGTTTGACTTAAGTTGATTTAAAGTTTTTGATTTAGTTGTCATTTTAGGTTTCTAATTTAGATCAATTGTTTATGTTCATTGTCCTTGTTAAAAGGTTTTGATAGAATCAATGATCGATTCATTAAGTCAACTAACTTCTGACGAACCATACACCCCAAGCATGTCATTTTATATTTCATAAGGACCTAATGATCCAGGTTGGAAATATGCTCATCATCAAGTGAAGACCGACCTCAATGCAGTCACATGTCGACTTTGTAAGGGGCGGGATAAATAGAATGAAGCAACATCTTGCCCGTAGAAAAAAAAATGTTACACCTTATCAAAAATCTGAAGTCTAAAAACTTATTAAGGATTATTTGGAGCAAACTTCAAAAAAGAAGCAAAACAGAGTGACACCTATTCAACAAATAAGAGACAAAATAATCATTGAAACAAACTCAAGACCTTCAATTGAGGTTAAGAGGGATGATAAAAGGCCACGAATGTCAGAAACCACTGAGGATCGTGGTATGTGTTAAGCCACAATCAAAGATGCATTTGCCAATAAAGAAAGCATTGGTCAACAAGTTTGTGGCGAAGTTTTTTTATGATTGTGACATCCCTTTCAATGTAGTCACCCACCTGACTTCCATTTGTATGTGTAAAGCAATTGGACAGTACAGTAGGGGATATAAGCCTCCTTATTAAGAGCTTACAGAGATATTATTGCAAATTAAAGTAAATAAGACAAAGGAGAATCTAGAAAGTTATAGGGAGTCATGCAAGAAAGATGGATGCACAATTATGATAGATGCATGGACAAACATGAGGAGAAGAAGCATCATTAAATTTTGTGTAAATTGCGAGCTACACACAAGCCACCTAAAGTCCGTAGATGCATCAACCAATTCCCATACTGCAAGGTATATTTACTCTTTGGTCGATAAATGTGTTGAGGAAGTTCGACCTGATAATGCAAGATTAAATATCTTAGTATATATTGGTCGTCATGTGCCACTCATTGCATTGATTTAATGCTTGAAGAAATTGGTAAAGAACCAAAGGTGAAGAATGCCCGCAAAAACATTGAATATGATGACACAATTCACACACAAGGACATCATGAGACCTAGTCAGATGAGATTTGCAACAACTTTTCTTACCTTACAATGTGTTATGGAGAAGAAGGAAAATCTAAGAATGATGCTTTCTTCCGATGTGTGAAGAACATGCAAGTAGTCTAGAACAAAGGGAGGTAAAAGGGCTACATATGTTGTTTACAGCGCTACTTGGTGACAAGTGACTTTGACCTTGAAGGTCTTCTCTCCCTTAGCTCATGTCTTATGCATTGTCGATGGGGACCGGAAGCCCTTGATGGGTTTTGTATATGGTGGGCTTAAAAATGCCAAGAAAGAGATAAAGGTTATACTTAAAGACATTGTAGTACAATACAAGCCATTCAATGATGCCATTACTTCAATGTCGAATGGGAAGCTTGATTCTCCCCTTCACCTAGCTACCTATTATCTCAATCCGTATTACTATTATCGAGATAAAGATATGATTGAGAAGGAATGTACTACAACGAATGGCTTCTTGGAATGCATGTCAAGTTTCTGTCCTGATATTAAAATTCAAGATCCCATCACAAGGAAGGAGTTGAATATTTATAAAAAAGGGTGGAGACTCATTTGGTAAACCACTTGCTATGAGACAGACTTATAAATGATGATGACTTCTGTTGGAACAACAGAATAAATCCACATGAGTTGTCCACATGGCAGTCAGCAGGATGCCCATAGGGGCCGATGATCATGAGTCTCTAGACTCAAGTTTGGAGCCTTTTGCTTAGGGATTCAGTTTTTTATTTTTAGTAAATATGTTTTAGGAAAAGAGCTTGAGATTTGATTTATTTAGAGAGATAAAATCCTTCCTTATGAGATAAGATCTTTGGTTTCCAAGAATAGGGATATGTACTCTCTATAAAAGAGAGCCTTCCCTCTTTGTAATGCTTTGAGTCATAATAATATTTTTAACTTTACAGCCTCCTCTCTCTCTCTCTCTCTCTCTCTCTCTCTCTCTCTCTCTCTCTCTCTCTCTCCACAAGGCAGTCGACCATCACTAAAGGGTAGCCGGCCACCTACGCCAGTCACCAAGTGCTATCGGCCACCTCTTGTAGCCAAAGGGCTCCTCTCCCTGATCCACATATGCATAGCCCCCACGTGGGACTATTCTTCCCACGCACAAAGAACCTCTACCCTCCCGTTTACACCAACCTTTGACATGCTATCGAAGCCTTCATTCTAGGCTCTTTGTGCATGTGGGTTATTGACCGCACGTTGGTGATACCCGCATCGAGAAAGTCTTCAAATCCAATACCATATGCAGAGAAGGAAGATTAGAGAAGATGGCAGAGTCAACCACGACGGTCGAAGATCCATGTTATCAAGAGAAGGCAAGAAGAAAAAGACGCAAAAGAAAGAGATCTATCAAGTTATTTGCATATTGATGTTTTATATCCAATTTTTTGCTCTTCATCAAAAAAGGAGATTTTCCTAGAGAAAAGATGTCAAGAAGAATATCTCTTAGTTCACACGACGACTTTCGAGGTTGCCAAAAAGAGCGACGACTTTCAAGGTTGCCAAAAACGACTTCCCTAGGTTGCGGAAAGACTAGTGGTTGATTCAAGAAGTTCATTTCCTAAATATCCAGGTAAGGTGCAAAGACTACCACGTGGGGCTACTAGTACCTCGCGTGGTTTCTCTCACGTCTATCAATCTTAAGAAGGCAAGTTAACGGCGACCGTCGCGACAACTGCTCAGGTTGTCACAGAAGCAACGACTCCAGAGATTGCAAGAGGCTTTACTGTCGACTCGTCAAAGGAGAAGAACGAAAGCTTGGCTCTCAAGGAAGATGAATGGTGGGGTGTCTCACCTCACAAGTTGGAGATCAAGTCGTTGCAAAGACTTAAGGGGGTGTTGGAATCATGGATTTAAATGCCGACGGCATGCCGTCAGCAAGGCCAGTTTTGAAGAACAGCCATGCCGATATGATGTCAGTGTCGAAAAACAGGCGTTTCGGCGGCATGCCGCCGTGTCGCCGCCGGCAAAATGGTCACTCTCCCTCGTCCCCCTCACCTGTATAGGAACTTGGCAGGGTTGTAGGGCATGCGGCAACCGGAGAACACCGCGGAGTAGATCGCGCCGAGATCACACACGAGGCACACGACCTTCCTGTCGTCGCCCTCGCCGCCCGAGTTCTTCCTCTGCTGCGGCCTGCAGACGTAGGGGTTGTGGCGGTCGCTGAGGAAGTAGTTCCTCAGGGGCGGGGTGTGGAGCAGCGCCTGCAGTACGGAGTTCATGAAGCAGGTGCTGCCAAGGTTGTTGAGCCCCCGGAGGCCCCACGGGACCCCACGGCCCGACTCGGCGGCGGCGGTGTCAGGGCACCACAGTGGGCTGGAGCAACAGTCGAGGAGGCGCTGCTCCCTGGGGGTGGGGGTCCAGGGGCGGAGCTCGACCAGTCGCCTCCTCTTGGGAGGTGTGGGGGGAAGGGGGATGGAGGCGATCCGGTATTGGGAGGCGAGGAGGACGGCGGAGTCGAAGTCGGGGTCGTGACCTGGTCGCAGCAGGCGAAGCAGAAGAGCTCGACGCGGTGGACGTCGAGGGCAAGGGCGTGGGGAGGGGAGGAGGGGGACTGGTAGAGGTGGTCGGGGGCGTGGAGGGGGCAAGAGAGGCAGAAGTAGAGGCGGGGTGAGGAGGAGGGGGGGCAGAGGGGACAGCGGTGGGGGAGGTCGAGGTGGAGCTCGGTGCAGCCGAGGGCGGGGGGTTTGGGGCGAAGGAGAAGGTGGAGGGAGCGGAAGGGGTTGGGGGAGGAGGAGAGGAAGAGCTGAAGGTGGGGCCAGGGAGGAGGGATGGAGGGGGAGGACATGGGAAGGAAGGTGGTGGTGGTGGTAGTGGTGGAGCCGCAGGGTCGGTGGGCCCCGCGGACATAGAGGGTAGGGAGGGAGGGCGGGGGAGGCGGGAGGGCTATTTGATTTGGGTGTAGTGGGGGCCCCACCTTGTTAAGAGATGCTGTGTGCTTGTGCAGATATCCATAGGGTCGGCAAGCACTACCGATGCCGTAAGATGCTTAACATATAGGGACTCCCACCAAGGGCGTGTGCTTGTGCCGATGCCGATGCAGCCCACCTTGTTAAGAAATGCCGATGCCAATGCCGATGCTGTGTGCTTGCTGTAGACTGCCACTGTCATCTCTTCCACTCCGCTAATGCCACTGTCACTGTCATCTCTGCCGCTGCTTCAGGCTATAGCCTGCATCGTTACTTATGAAACTTCTCACCTTCTTGGTGGTGGAGCAGTTGCCTGCTGGGAAGGTGGGGGAGCGTCTCCCTGTAGAGGGTGGCCGCCGCACGTCTAGGATTTCCTCCAATGATGACTCTTTTGGAGGGAAGGGGAAAGGGGACAAAAGGTAACGAGAGGTCGTGCGGTGCCAGTGCCCGCACTGGCTGGTGGCATGATGCAATGGCCAATATGAATCGGGTGGGGTGGGAATTAAGGTGTGTGCACTGTGTGGTGGATGGTGGTGGATCTGGTGGTGGAGGAGAATGGGTAAGAAATCCATAAAATATTTATCAACAATTTGCATAGTAGACAACACTGACGGACGTAATCGTAAATTTATCAAATTCAATATTTGCACAGTACGTCACCGACCGACGGACGTAAATACAAAAGATCCATAAAATATTAATCGACGATTTGCACAGTACGTCACCGACGAACGTAATCTTAAATATACCAAATGAAATATTTGCACAGTACGTCACCAACCGACAGACGTAATCATAAAAAATCTATAAAATATTTATCGACAATTTTCATAGTAGACATCACCGACGGACGTAATCGTAAATGTATCGAATCAAATATTTGCACAGTACGTCACCGACCGACGAACATAATCACAAAAAATCCATAAAATATTAATCGACGATTTGCACAGTACGTCACCAACGAACGTAATCGTAAATATACCGAATGAAATATTTGCACAGTACGTCACCAACCGACAAACGTAATCATAAAAAATCCATAAAATATCTATCGACAATTTTCATGGTAGACATCACCGACGGACGTAATCGTAAATGTATCGAATCAAATATTTGCACAGTACGTCACCGACCGACGGACGTAATCACAAAAAATCCATAAAATATTAATCGACGATTTGCACAGTATGACACCAACGAACGTAATCGTAAATATACCGAATGAAATATTAGCACAGTACGTCTAATAGGACTTGGATTAGATACAAAAGGTGTAACCATTTAAGGTAGATTTTTCTCGCTTGTTTGAATTAAATAGGGACAGATACGTCAAAGGTATAGTATGATTATATAATGATTATGAATTATGAGATAAATGTAGTGTAGCTGTGCAGAATCAATATGTCTGGAAAAGGCAAGGCTATTGTTGGAGGAAGTGGGAGCGAAAACATCAAAAAGGATAAGGAAGACATTGGATGGTTGTATTGCACCAAAGTGATGGATGGAACCAAACCTATGACAGAAAGTAATTTTTGTGGAAAACAGCTAAAGGGTGGTGGAATTACACGATTCAAGCATCACCTAGTTGGTGACGATAAGAATGTTATAAAATGTGAGGATTGTCCAGATGATGTTCGTGATTTGATTGCCGAGTCAATGACGTCAAGGCGAAAGAAGGAATCAATAAAACAGAGGTCAAAAGAAGCAGTTCGTGAGGCCCTATTTGGTAGTTATGAAGATTATTACGATGTAGACTCTGACTCGGATGAAGACTATGAATATCCGAGTGATGTGAAGGCTGATCCAAGGAGAAGGAGACAATTCAGACAAGCAATGAAAGACTCACCTAGAAGTGAGCATGAACGACAAGCCCTGGCAGGTGATCGAAGAACACAGAGCATGAGGTATACAGAAGCTGAAGGTAGTGGCTCAGGTTCTAGACTACCTCCACACCCATCCAAAAAACAAAAAATGGGTTTACGTAGTTTATTTCAATCTGGTAGCACTAAGGGGAGCCTGGGGGGAAAAGCACACCCAAAACAGAAAAACATTAAGGACATGTTTGGGAATGCAAGGGAAAAGGTTGGTAGAGCAGTCACGAGCTTAGTTTCAGCTCATGGGCTGCCAGCTAACATTGTAGACGGGCCATGGTTGCAAAATGTTATTGACGTCAGTGCTCAATATGGAACTGGAGTTAAGGCTCCTACAGCATATGAAATAATGAACAAATACATGCTTATGGAGAAGGCAGATTTAGCTAAGTATATTTCTGATTTGAAAAGTATGTGGCCCCATTATGGAGTTACACCGATGACAGATGGTTGGACTAGCTATACAAGGAGGCAAATCATTAACTTCCTTGTATATTGTGATCGACGATCCATTTTTTTGAAATCCGTCGATGCATCGTATAAAGTAAAAGATTACAAATACCTTTATTCCTTATTGAAGGATACGATTAATGAAGTCGAAAAGGAACATATTGTTCAAATTATTACGGACAATGGCAGCAACCTCAAGAAGGCGGGAGAAAAGATTATGAAATCAAGTAAATATGGAATATTCTGGATGCCATGTGCTGCTCATTGTATAGATTTAACTTTGAAAGACTTCGGAAAGAGGAAATCAATTTCGTCTGTTATGGATAAGGCCCGATCGATTACATCATTTATTTACAATCACGGGCACGTCTTGTCGTTAATGAGGGAGCATTGCAATAGCGAATTGGTGCATCCTGGGATAACACGATTTGCTACAAATTACATTGCCTTGCAAAGTATTGTAGACAATAAAGTTGGATTAAAATCAATGGTAAATTCTACCAATTGGTTTGCCATAGCAGAAACAAGGACACAAGGTGGGAAGGATGCAGAGGACTTGATAAACAATTCACGATTTTGGGATGATTGTAGTCACGTTACTCGTACTATGGAGCCCGTCGTATTAGTTTTGAAGTTGGTGGATGGAGATAAGAAACCAACGATGGGCTACATATACCAAGCACTAAAAATTACGTATGAAAAGGTGGAAGAAGCAGCGGGAAGGTCTAAAGAGTCATTCTTAAAGATAATAAGATAACGAAGGCAAAGCATGCTATCTCACCCGCTCCATCTTGCCGGTAAGTATATTTCATTATAAATTTATCTTATTCAAATAATTTTGTATTATTTTAACTATTTATCTTTTATCATATGCTATTATTTCAACCCAAAAATTTAACTATAAATACCACCTTGGCACGCACGAAAATCTCATTCAAGCTGCGCAAAAAGTTGTTCAAAAGCTCTCTCCTACAACTGCTACGCAAATAGCGTGCATGAATGAGAGGCAAATTTAACTTAAAATTTGATGCTTAAATAAGATATTTGACATCTTCATGTCAACATGTCGTCATACATTTCCTATAAGAGTACTGGATGAAGAGGATGAAGAACGACAGTTATCACAGTCTACTTCAACCTCAAAGGATGACTCAGATGATGGGTCAAATGCAGATGCATTTGTAATGGTAGAAGGATCTGGATCAGAAGGATCATCCGACAGAGGGAGACATGGTGGTCAAGTGCAAACTCAGGGTGCTACAGAATATGACGAACGACACACCAATATCCATAGCGAACATATTCCAAGTCCAAGTCCACCAGCCATGGATTACGAGGGGTATCCAAGTCACGATGCCTACATGGAGGATTTGAGCTCCTCAATTGGTTCCATGAGCATTAGTGATCAATTTTTTGGTTCTTCAACACCAGGATCTGGATATGACATGGGATCATACGACACAACACGTGAGACGGGATCTTCATATGCTCAACCATTCTACCGGCAATCATTTTCACCACCACCGCCTTCATATAATTATCCATCATATTCATACGCTGAGTCTGAAAATGTTGACACTTCTGGGACTAGGACTGGGAGTGAATATTCTTACCCATATGAGTATGGTATGATCCAAAATTACTTTCCTCAGCAGTTCCAACCCCAAGCTCTCCCTCAAATGCCAAGATCAGAATCATCACAAGATGATTCTAGAACAACAGGATTCTCACAAACACGTGCAACTAATCGTGCACGTGGGCAGCGTGACAGACCATGCACAGTAGATTTCCCCGTCTTGGATTTTTTGTTAGTATGAATGAACATGAATACAGACAGCACATAATGGATTACCGGATAATGTATTCATATATGTCTTAGAAGGATTACTGTGAATATATTCAAAGTATTCATCGACACAATAGTCAACAATAGTATCAATCAAGTGATGATAGTACCCATGATAAAGATATGCATCCAGCAAGACACTCTTGGTTCTGGTGAAATCTGTCTTTCAAGTTCCAAGTCCTGACTTCCAATACATCATACATCAAGACATTACAGTTTTAACTTTTACTTTGAAACTATACACTTTGATTCTTTCATTCTTAAATTCTTTGATTCTTAAATTCTTTGTATTCTTCTATTATTAAATTTTCTGTATTCTTAACATGGTAAGAATATTTCATCTCATTATTGAATTTTAACATTGTATGGTCATGTTGTATATGAATATTATGATGTAACACTCTTATTGTTACATAATCAACATTTGATTTTCTCGAAACTGATATCATTTTGACAACTTCTACCATTTTTGTCGGCATGCCCTCGACGTGCCTCCGAAATGGCATTTTTTCGAGCCATCGAAATCATCGAAATCTGCCATCGAAAAACGGGCATTTCTCCGACATGCCCACGAAATGCACACTTGCAATTTCATCGGCACAGCGTCGAAATCGGCATTTCGAACCTTGGTTGGAATGACAAAATAAAGACGTGTGGACTGTCCACGCGACAATCAACAAGAGCCCCATAGGGCCAGCAGTTATGGGTCACTGGACCCAAGTTTGGAGCCTTCCGAATAGGGATTAAGTTTTCTATTTTTAGTAAATATGTTCTATGAAAAGAGTTTGAGATTTGATTTATTTAGAGAGATGAGATCTTTCGTTTCCAAGAATAAAAAAATGTACTCTCTATAAAAGAGAGCCTTCCCTCTTTTTAATTTTTTGAGTCATAATAATATTTCCAACTTTATAAACTCCCCTGCCTCTCTCTCTCTTCTCCCCAAGGCAGTCGGCCACCAGCAAAGGGTAGCCAACCACTTGCACCACAGCCACCAGGGGCTATCAGCCAACTCTTACAGCCAAAGGGTTGCTTTCCCTAATCCATGTGTACATAGCCCTCACATGAGACTATTTTTCCCACGCACAAGGAGCCTCTACACTTCGATTTGCACCAAACCTTGACAACTTCAATGTAGGTATTCACTACTCACTAAAATTTATTCATTTATGAGAAATCAACATATGTACAGTTAATTTATTAAGTTAATTATATGATGCAGCTAATTGGTGATCATTATACGAGTTGAAGACACCTCATCTGAAAGAGATAGCTTTGAAGATCCTAAAGCCAACATCATCTTTATCTCGTGCAATAGGAATCGAAGTTCTTTTGAGGCGGTAATGCTAAAAATGATGATCATTAATTAATAGTTGGATTACAATTTCTATTGATGTCACTATTTACTTAATAAATAAACAAATTCCAGGTCCATACAAAAAAAAGGAACAAATTTGAACTTAAACAAATGAATGGCTTGGTCTATGACAAGTTCAATTCCAAGTTGCGAGAATGCCAACTTAAGAAAAATGATCCCTTAGCCACAAAAGATCGAGCTCATGTTAAGGATTAGCTAGAAGGCGACGAAGGAGAGCAAGAGGTGTTTGAAGGAACTAGGTTGACATGGAACTTGGTTGTTGAAGCAAGTGGTGCAGAAGACTTGTTACACAATTGCAGTCCAAGGCTTACACATCCCTCAATAACATTGCAAAACTTAGATGAAAAAGAATTTCCATCAAATGAGGAGATTGATGAGAAAGATGATATCCTCATCAAAGAGTTTCTTTTTTGAAAAGGTATCCTCGTCATAGAGTTTGAAGATGGATCTGATTCGGAATGACGCGTTTAGGCTTTTAATTAAGTGTTTGTTTGGATAAATATTTTGAGTATTTAGTTTTTTATCTTAGCTAGTTTTTTAGTGTTGGGGCACTATTTTGGACAAACACTATTGGCTACTATTTTGTGTTTGTTTAAATGAACATACGAATTCTAATCTCTACATTTTCTTTTTTTCAAGATGTCTAATCTTTTATATTCTAAGTTATATAGTAATTAAAGAGGAGTCTTGACTATATTTTTTATTACACTATTTGAGACAATTGAATAGTTATAACAATGCATATAACACAAAATTTAATAAATTAACAAATTATTTTATATTTTTTAAAATAAAAAAATGCAAAGCCACATACTTATCCGCATACTCGTCCAAATACCACACTCTCTATGTGGCCACCCAACCAACCGCATATCGCATAACTTCTTGAACCTTGGAATGCTCAGCTTGTAGCCTTGTAGAACAAAAATCATCATTCTCAAGCAAAACACAACACTCAAGTGATTCAACTAATGCAACCAGGTCACCGACTCTCCTATGTCCTCATTCTTACCTAAAGGTGGGTGTAGATCGGAGTCTGGTAGATGAATTGCTGAAGTTTGGTCTGGTGCCTATCCCTTCCCATTAGAGAACACTAAAGTGGGTCTCTCCTATGAAGACTAAGAGACTAGACCTCTCCCACACGAAAGCTGAAAATGGGTCTCTCCCTTGGAGACCTAAAGTCCAATCTCTTTCATGCAAGAACTCAGAGTGAACCTTTATCATGGAGGCCTCAAGATTGGCCCTTCCTATACAAAAATCTCTCTGTAGACTTCTCTCAAATAGGGACTAGGAAAGTGTTCCTCTCGTATAGGGACCAAAAAGGAAAGAGTAAGTTTCTCTCATGTGAGGATCTCAAAATAAAAGAATTGAGTCTAATATAGGGTACACAAAAGGCTATTACACTCCCTATTTCTCCCATACTCATATGGGAGAAGAAGCCACATGGAGAAGAAATCAAATAAAGAACTCCTCTCTTCCCTTTATGTTCATCATCATTTTTTTATCATGTTTTTCTGTTTTTCTTTTAACTCATCATTTTTCTCTTCTCCCCCTGCCTTTTTACTTCAACGCTTCCTCTTGTTTTTCTTCTCATCAACTACCTTTTTTCCTCCTTTTCTTTCACCTCCCTTTTTTTTTGCCTTCACATTTTTAAGCTAAATCAAAAAGGAAAAGAGAGGACTAAACGTGCAAAAAACCAAAATATCTTCTTTCATCTTCTTTAGGATTCGTAAGAACCCAACAAAGGCAATCCACATCGCTACTCGCTACCTTCAAGTTCATCCCGCCAACTACACCAAGCCCTCTACCGATGCATTTCCTCACAGTTAACAACACGCCACCCTCCTGTCGACGCCACCTCCTCCGCCACACCCGCCTGCATCACCTCCATAGAAGCCGTTGTGATTCGTGAAACCGCACATGTTGGACTCCAAAGAACAGTGCCTGCTCGCCGCACCTCTTCGGCAGCAACGGGACCATAGTGGTGGCATGGTTCAACTCATCGAGCTTCTCTGTGAGCGCAAGCTTTAGGAGGTTCCACTCATCAGAGACGAGCATTTTCTGATGTTCTATTAAGGTTCACAAGAACCCACACAAGTTGCCTGTGTTGCTCACGCTTTCCTCGAGCAATCAACCAGCACAACTCCACAATCTTCACCTTTTTCTACTTCTCAAACAATCCCGACCCTTCCCTTGGAGAACTCTTCTCAGCCTTCAGCTTCTTTGCAGCAACAAAGATAGGTGCCTTCTCGACCGAGGTTCAACTTCTTCACAGTGAGCTTCTTCCCGCCCTTCAACGCCATCAGGATGTAGGGTTTGAGGGAAAGTAGTTGCAAGGAAGGAGTGGTTGATTTGCACGGGTTCTTCCCCCTGGCACGTTGCCTTCATGATGGCTACCACCAGATCCGACGCCAAAGAGTTTAACACCTTCACCAAACTTCTAGCATCACTGCAAATTTCATCGTCGTTGACCGAGACCGAGATCTTCTGATCTCATAAACAATGATAAGGGAAACTCTAGAACAACGAAAAACAATGATATCCATGTCGATCATCATCAATCATAAGTGCTGATAAAACATAAAAAAACCTAAATGAAACCTAAACAAAATCATTGACAAACATATGGCATCATTGCCATCCTAAAAAATATGATAAATATATGGTATCTCCATCACTCTCATACTATTAAATAACTCATCATTGACAAACATAACCTAAAAAACCTAAATGAAACCTAAACAAAATCTATAAATAACATATATAATAAAGGAACATACTACCGTAGCTAAATAACATATATAATAAAATAACCTAAAAAAAGAGCTAAATAAAATCTAAACAAAACCTAAACTTACTACTTAGTAGTGAGACCATGTGGAGATGTGAAGACCGGGCAATGGGTTATAGGTTTTGGAAGAGGGTTTGAATTAGGGCTTTAAAGGGATTTATTCACGAGAAAAGATCATGTGTAAGTTACATAACCATTTAAAAGGGTCTTTCAGCCGAGGCTATAGCCTCACCTTCACCTCAGCACCTCAAAGCCTCGACACCGCCTTGACCAAGTGAGGCCACGCCTCATGTTGCAACCCTGAGGCTATAGCCTCGGGGCGATTTCCCAGTGCCTCGCCTTAGGAGCCTCAAGACGCACCTTTTAAAACCATGCTTATACCATGTTAAGATATATAAAATCAAAATAAAATAGACATAGATATCAAAGCATCACAATATGAATGCTTGGGTTTATCTTGAAACCCTACTCGCAAAGAACGTGGAGAAAACCACGGGAGCACCCCTACGAACGTGATATTTCACTATTCTTCTCAAAGAACAAATGGAGGTACAAGGGGCCTGTTTATAGACCACCACATAATTTACCTTTTCCCACTCCACTATGTGGGACTAAACAATACCCAACTACAACATCGCCTCTGTCAACATTAACCTTAAGGGGCTTCTAAGCCTCCGAAAGAGAGAGACATCCACACCAAGATAAGCATCACTCCCACCTGGCGACTCTCTAAATATCCTTTAAGCCTTTCACAAAGAAGGCTCCTTATGCCCATCGCAACTTATCGACCAACCTTATCGGCCAACCCCTGGACCGACGAATAAGTCTCAATTAAGGCAAGGAGTTAAAGCAACTCATCAACCTTAACTTCTGACAATGCTCCTCCAAAAGTTGACGCCCAAGTGCCACCACCCCCACTTAGGTTTTCCTCCTAAACATCAACAACACAACACGATTTATCCAAAGCAACCATGTAGTCTTTAGAATTTGGAGCTCAACCTTCCACTCCTCATCCAGTCATCATCCTAGAATTTGAAGGTTCCACCATCCCCCAACACATGCTCCACCATGGGAGTCGCCCGCTTTTAACCGTAGCAACACCATGCCAAAACCCAGAGGCTTTGCGAGGAACAAGCAATCTCTCATCCAAATTCAGGGAGTACCCATACGAGTCCTATAGGACACGAATGCACAAAGCATCCTCACTCAACAAGCTTTTCACCACCCATTTAGATAGTAATAAGTCACCAAAATCCGAGAAATGCAGTACTCCCAAGCCCCCTTGATTAATCGAATTGCACATGTCCTCCCAACTCATGGGGATGACCATCATGGCTTATAGCCCCTTCCAAAAGCTATTAAGCAACTTCTTTGGTGGCTTGAAAACGAAGAAATGGAAAACCAAAACAGCCAATAGCACTGACTTTAACAGCACCAATCTACCTCCCTTGGAAAGTACAATGCCTTTCCATCCAGCCAACCGCCTCTCCAACTTCTCAATTAGAGAAAGCCAATCTCCCACTGACAACTATTTCCCCCTAAAAGGAGCCCCAAATAAGTAACCAATAAAGCCAATGGGTATGCAATATTGCCGACCATGTCACATCCTCAATTGCCAAGTTCATTGGCACGAAAGCTAACTTCCTATAGTTCGTAGAAAACTCGAACATCTCTCTAAAGATACAAACCATCAACTACAAGTGTTCACCCTTCATGTGTTCACCCACAATAAAGAGCAGCTAACGAGCGCATTGCAAAATAGGCATCACTAAGGAATCATTCTACACCATACGATATCCTCTCAAGAGACCCCCTGCAAATGCTTTGAAAGCCACCAAAGCCAAAGTGTCAGCTACCAGTATGTAAAGGAGCAATGCCAAAGGACACCCTTGCCGAACTCCTCTATGCAGCCGATCCAACTCCCCTTAGGCTTACCATTCAGCAACACTGAAAAAGAGGTACTAATGCACCTCTTCATCCACTCCAACCACTACTCCAAGAAGCATCTCCTTCTCAACGCTTGCCACAAATAAGACCAGGAGACCAAGTAGTAAGCCATAAAGAAATCAACCATCCACAAAAAACCTTTCAGCTTCCTCCGCCTCCAGGATGCCAACATTCTCCTCAGCAAGGACGCAAGATTCCTACAAGAAACTACTATGCAAGAAGGCCGACTGAACCAAGCTAATGAGCGTAGCAAAGGCCTTCTGAAGTCAATTAGCCAGACCCTTAGCAACGATCAAGTAAACCAAGTTAAAGTGGGAGATGGGTCGATAATGTTCAATGATCTCTACGCTTGACTTCTGAAGTACCAAGATCATGTCAAATCCATTAAGCCTCTCAAACCCAAAATTGCCCATTAGAAACTCCTACATCATGGCCATGAAGTCCTCTCTAAGCACCTACCAAGATTCCCTAAAGAAAAACACGAGAAACCGAACCGAACCAAGCGAGCCCTCAACCTTCAATCCCATCATGTCCACTTTCTTAAATTAGCATAGTAATTGCATCAAGACACAGAGAAAAAGGTACAGAGAAGTATAGCACAACAAGAAAAGGACAATAAATTGGTGGTAGGGGTTGTATTCATAGAGTAGTATCAAGCATTAAAGACCTTGGGCCCACGTTAGTCCACTATGTATAAAAAAGAATAATTGCATTATTGAGAGGAGTGTCTTTACATCTAGAGTCTTGATTACAATCTTCAAATACATATATTAAAGAGAACAAAAATGACATATTAATAGTAACTACTTCAAAATTCTTTTTGCATGGTCATCCTATTAGAACTCAAAAAATAATAATAATAACAATAATATCATTGTCATGTTTCGTTTAGAAAAGGACAAAAGGGGTTAACAAGAGATGCCAAACCCTCAATTTCATTAAACAAACAAGGGAACTAATTATACCAAAAAAAAGCAAACCATATTGAAGTAATGAAAAACTCTCTCAATGGCTCTTTCCCATGGAAAGACAATCCCATTGCATTCTAGCCATATGCATCATAGTATAGTAAAAGCCCTCTCCACCAAGATCACCTATGAATACTATTCCAATTACAATTGACAGGCAAATTCAAAATATTCCACCAACAAAAGGGGAAGGTAAAAAACAGGTGGAAGGTGTCTCCAACCCTTTACCACATAAAACACAAGAGGTATCAGCCTATGTCACCCATCAACTTCTGTAATCATGGGTAACCACCCTCTTCCTTCTTAGCAGCCAAATGTGAAACTTGACTTACAGGGGAACCTTAGTTTGACAAATCTTCCTGCAATCAGTTGCTAGCTCTTGCTGCACTTAGAAGCCTTCATCCCATATAGAAACTGTTGGTGTATTTTTTAACTTATCATGTTCTATCTTATTGTGTGGCTATAATAGCCCTTGTACCTCAGGGACATTCATGTACTTTTAGCCTTCTAGTCTCTCTCTATATAAAAAGGCCTAGGGTTTCTAATAAACTTGAACTCTTTCAACCAACTTTATATCAGAGCACCGATCCTACACCGTGGCTCTAGGTATCCCACCCCTCGAGGCCTCCAAAATCCTAACACCCAAATCCCATTCTCTCTCCTCCTTCATTGGCGGCAACGACGCTCTCCGGCGGCCCTCCAACCACACGCAAGTGCCTTAGCAGTTGGAGGTGGCGCCTCTGCGAACAACCTTCGACCTTGCAATGGCACTGAAGCTGCACCAAGTCTCCTAAGCCATCGCGCGACCCCGCAGGCGCCACGCAGCAGCCCCACCACACGAAGGCGACGCTACTCCGACCTGATTCGAACTCACGACGGGGCTGTGGCGGCGCGGAAGCTCCTCAACCATCGATCAAAGCTTCAGCGAGGCCCTGGTGGATTGAGGCGATGGCGCTGCGACCTATTTTAGCCCTTGCGATGGGGCAGAGGCGGAGGTCAACAAACCCAGCGGCGGCGCAGCATCACCCAGCAGCTCCCAGCGACCTGTTTTAGCCCTTGCGACCTCCAGCATCACCCAGCACTGCTTCGGTGAGGGTCAACAGACCCAGCGGCGGCACTCACAACCCCATATAGGCGCTGCAAGTCCTAGCGGTTGCGACGACACCCAGTAGCAAGCCTTAGCGCCATCACCCAGCTCCTGTTGGTGTCACAGCGGCTATCTAAGGCCACGACCGGCGGAGATCTGTCACTAAAAGGGGGCTAGACCTGTTCCTGGCCTCCTTGGGTGTTCTCCTTGCACCCAAGTGAGGCAACCACTTGTCCAAGGAAGCCTCCTAGCAGCTATGTTGATCCAAATCTACTGCATTGTTGGATTATTGATGATTGCTTGGTCCTAGACACTTGAGTGTGGCTTCCGGATTGTGGAGATGGCTTCAGATGATCAGTCTGAGGTGTCTTCGGGCTCTACTTTGGACACCGGGGTACTTAAGAACTCGTTCTATGGTCCAGTTGTTAAGTTTGACAATAACAACAACCCGCGGTGGTTCCAGACCCTTCTTATGACTATCAGATGTCATAAAAAGAGCTATATACTTACCGATCCAAAGCCTGAGAACAAGACTGGCACAAATGCCAACTGGGATAGTGATAATGCCATGATTTGTGCATGGTTGATGCAGACAGTTATTCCGAGAATAGGAAATGAGATCATGTATTACACTACTACGAAGGAGATGTGGGAGTCAATGCGTGATACCTATTCACATGCCAAGAACTCCGCACGTATTTTTCAGGTCTTTTACGATCTCTTCTACCTACGTCAGGAGGGACGTACGCTGTCACAATATTACTCTCTTATGAAGGGTATGCTAGAGAGACACTACTCCTACCTGCCAGGGTGTTCCTGCGAGTCCTAGAGGAGTTTCAGGAGACAGTTGGCTGTCTTTTTTTTCTTGGCTGGCCTTGCACCTGAATATGCTATAGCCAGAGATCAGATTCTTACTGCTCTGGATCTTCCTAGCCTAGAGGAAGCATATAGCAGGCTCAACAGAGTTACAGTGCGTTCACCTTTTGCTGATTCTACTGCTCAGTCGTCCGCATTGGCTACGATCCCTAGACGTAGCAAGGGTACTTCTTATCCTGCATGTGGTCATGGATGTGGACGCTCTTCTCGTACACGGAATAGAACTCTGTGTACTTACTGTGGCAGACTTGGTCACTCTGAAGCTACATGTTGGCAGAAGCATGGTAGACCACCGAAGGCTAATCAGGCAGCTGAAGTCCCAGATTCAGCTCTTACTACCCCTGATGTTAGCTCCTTGAGTACCGAGATTGAAGCTCTGCGGCAGCAAATTGCACTTTTGACTCAGACTTCCTCTTCTCAGTCTCCTGACACGGCAGCTATTACTACATCTTCAGAGGTTCCTGCGATTGGTATGTCCTCCCTTTCGCCTTCTGGTGAGTGGCTGATTGACTCTAATGCATCCAAGCACCTTTGTGGCGACAGAGATTCTTTCTCCCACCTTGCAGCTGTTACACATGCCAGGACAGTACAGGTAGCTGATGGGAGACACTTGCCACTTGTTGGCAAGGGAGATATCTTTATCTCCTACCTTAAGGATTATAGATGTTTACTATATGCCTGATTTTTAATTAAGTTTATTATCTGTTTGCAGTATCACCAAATATTTGAACTGCCGAGCTATTTTTGATGCGTCCTCTTGTGTTTTGCAGGACAAATTCACTAGAAAGACGATTGGTGGAGGGCGTGAGGAACATGGGGTACACCGTCTGAGCCGTACTGCTTTTGCTGCTTCTGCTACTCAGGGTCATGCTTCTGTTGGATCTCTTCTCCAGTGGCACCATCGTCTTAGCCATTTACCAATTCACCGCCTCAGACGTGTTCTTCCACATATCCCCTCCACTACTGCTCTAACCTGTGATGCCTGTCAGCTTAGCAAGCATCACAGGGCTAGTTTTTCCAGTTCTTCCTCTATTTCATCTATTGCTGCATTTGACCTGGTTCATATAGATGTGTGGAGTCCCAGTCATACTCCTGATCGACTTGGGAACAAATATTATCTTGTTTTAGTTGATTTTTCTCGTGCTACTTGGATGTTTCTATTAAAGAATAAGTCTGATATGGGGCAACTTATTGAAAACTTTGTTAAGGAAATAAAGAACCAACATTCATATTTGGTGAAGTGTTTTCGTTCGAATAATGCTTTGAAGTTTTGTACTACCCGCCTACGCACTTTTTTTCTAGTTGTGGCATTATTTATGAAACCACCTGTCCTCATACCTCTCAGCAAAATGGTGTTGCTGAGAGGAAACATCGGCAGATTCTTGATGTTGCCCACACCTTATTGATTCATCATTCAGTCCCGTCTCTCTCCTGGGGTGACGCTGTTTTGACTGCATATTTTCTGATAAATCGGATGCCCAATGCTGCGTTACATGAACAGATTCCTCTTCAGGTCATGTATCATGATTGTCCTCTAATTCACGTCACCCCTCGGACTTTTAGCTGCGTTGCCTTTGTCCATTTGTTGGAACCGAGTCGAGATAAACTTGCACCGAAAGTAGTTAAATGTGTCTTTCTAGGGTATACCCACACACAAAAGGGGTATTGTTGTTTTGATCCGCTTACCTCTCGACATTTTATTTCTGCGAATGTTACCTTTCATGAGGTTGTATCTTTCTTTTCTATGACGGCTGCTGAAATGCCTCTTGAGGGTGATATGACACCTATGCCGTACACACATATTCGCTTTAGGGGCTTCCCTGATATCCCTGTCCCTACTACAACACCACTACCACCTGCAACGCATCCCTTTCTACACCTAATCGAGCTACTCCGGACATATATTCGCCCCCATACTACCTATCAAGGACCCCCACCCTCTCCTTCACCATCGACTTCTCAGGTGAGTCCTATAGACACTGACGTATCTTTGCCTTGTGATGGTCACAGAGACAAGACATATGATGTGTCAGGAGATGATCTTGATATTCCGATAGCCATTCGGAAACAACCACGAACTTGCACCACTTATTCTACAGCAGGGGCACCTATTACTGACAATTTATCTCCTGGATTTGCTGGATTTACACAGGCCTTAACTACTACGCAGATACCAACCACTTACTGTGAGACCATACTTGATCCAAAATGACAGACAGCCATGGAGGATGAGATGGTCGCTCTTCGAGGTCGTGGGACTTGGGAGCTAACCCCACTTCCTGATGGTGCAGCAGTTGTTGGCTACCGGTGGGTATTTACTATGAAGTTTAATCCCGATGGTGGTGTTGCTCAATACAAAGCCCGCCTCGTGGCAAAGGGATTCACCCAAACCTATGGGGTTGACTTCTTTGACACTTTCTCACCAGTCGCCAGGCTTCCCACGATCTGGGTCTTGATTGCAATGGCAGTTCAACAGGAATGGCCCGTGTATCAGCTAGATGCCAAGAATGCCTTCCCTTATGGTGATCTCCAAAAGGAAGTCTATATGCAGCAACCACCTAGCTTTGAGAGACAGGGGGAGTGTGTGTGCCGGTTGCGGAAGGCTATCTATATATGGCCTAAACCAGAGTCCCAAAGCCTAGTTCCAGAGATTGTCACAAGTTGTTGAGGCAGCCAGCTTCAGGAGCTCAACAGCTGATTTTTCACTCTTTGTCAGGAGGACTTCGCGAGGTACTGTGGTACGATTGGTTTATGTTGATGATTTGATTATCACAAGGAATGATGAGCAAGGCATTACTGAGATCAAGCGCCACCTTGCAAAGCAATTTGTTATGGACTTGGGGGACCTACGGTATTTCCTTGGAATCGATGTTGCTCGCAGTAAGAAGGGTGTGGTCTTGTCACAGAGGAAAAATGCTTTAGATATTCTGCAAGAGGTTGGTATGCTTGGGGCCAAGGAGGCCAATATTCCTATGGACCCCAAGATGCTACTGTATGATGAGGATGCACAGGTGGTGGACAATAGACAGTACAAACAGCTTGTGGGTAAGCTATTGTATCTCACTATCATAAGGTCAAATATCTCCTTTGCAGTTGGGAGATTGAGTCAGTTTATGGCTAGGCCAACACGTCAGCATTGGGATGTGGCATTGATGGTACTTAGATATATCAAGAAGGCTCCTGGGAAAGGTCTTTTCTTCTCCAAGGGGTCATCTATGACATTGGTTGGATACTCAGATGCAGACTATGTGGAATGCCATGTGGATCGCAAATCCACTACTGGGTTCAGCACCTTCTTAGCAGGGAACTTGATCACATGGAGGAGCAAGAAACAGGGTACAGTTGCGAGGTCCAGTGCCGAGTCTGAGTACAGAGCTAATGGCTCAAACAACTGCCGAGATGATGTGGATCAAATCCTTGTTGATTTACAGGTGCAGTTTTCTAGTCCGATGAAGATGAGATGTGATAATAGAGCAGCCACCTTCATTGCTAATAACCCTGCATTTCACGAGAGGACAAAGCATGTTGAGGTTGACTGTCACTATACCAAGGACATTATTCAGAAGGGGCTACTACACACCACCCCTTTTGCATCTGAGGAGCAAACGGCCGATCTTTTCACCAAACCCTTGGCCAGATCTTTTAATACCTGTATGTCTAAGCTAAGCAAGATTGATATCTATGCTCCAGCTTAAGGGGGAGTGTTGGTGTATTTTTTAGCTTATCTTATTCCATCTTATTGTGTGGCTATAATAGCCCTTGTCCCTCAGGGACATTCATGTACTCTTAGCCCTTTAGTCTCTCTCTATATAAAGAAACCTAGGATTTCTAATAAACTTGAACTCTTTCAACCAACTGAAACCATAGGCACTCCTAACTGGAATTGGCACCACACCCAACCATCCGACAAATAGCTAATACAATTTCCTAAACTGTTTGAAGCAAAAGCAAAAGCAAAAGCAAGAGCCTGGCTACCATGGCATTAGATAATGATTGTAATAACAGAGGAGCCTAACACCCATCCCAAAAATAATCTGCCACCGAAATCCTTACTGTCATGTTGAATCAATGAACTAAAAGTTGACGAACATTTTACGAATCTAAGTGATTGATACAAAAACGTCCCCTTAATAAAAAAAAATAGCATACAGCACCTATTGAGGAAAAGAAACATCTTATTCAGAGAAAACCATATCCTCTCTTTTACATTAGAGAGGTTTGGGAGAATTATAAAGACACCCCAAAATAACCAAAATAATAAATACGTCCCGAGGCTCAACACTCCCCCACAAGATGAGGCGTAGATATCTGCAAGAACCAACTTGTTGCACAAGAAATCCAGACAACTGTTCTTCAGAGCCTTAGCAAATATATCAGCTAACTAGAACTCTAAGGAAGCATATAGGGAGCTAATCTTGCCAATGAAAATAGCATCACAAACAAAGTGGCTGCCGACCTCAATATGCTTAGTCCTCTCATGGACATTGTTTAAAAAAACACGCCTCGAGGCGCTTGAGGCGTGCGCCTCAAGGCAAGACGTGCCAAATTCGCCTAGAGGCTTAAGCCTCAGCTCGAGTCTGCGAGGTGTGCGCCTCGCTTTGTCGAGGCGTGGCCGAGACGCTGAGGCGTTGGAGAGGCGCCTCCTCGGGTATGTTACTTTGTAAAATGGTCATGTGTTAGTCACATGACCATTTTTTTTACCTAAGCTTTGGCTATAGCCCTAAACCAAACCTCAAAAACGTTAGTAGCCTCCAGCACCTCATCGTAGCCTCCACCAGCAGACCGACAGCTCCTACTCCACCGCATCGCAACCTCCACCGGCGAGCAGCTCCACACAGCGTCAGCAACGCGAGCAGCTCCACACAGCACAGTGCTACACACAGTGGCAGCGCTCCACACAGCGCAGTGCTCCAGCGCCAGCAACGCGAGCATGCAGCGGCAACGCTCTACGCAGCGCAGGCTCCACGCAGCGCAGCGGTAGGTCCAGGAGTGCAGCACAGGCTCCACGCAGGGCAACGGCAAGCTCCAGCACCGCTGCAGGTCCAGCAGCGCATTGCAGCTCCAACAGCGCAGGCCTAAGCAATGCTCCAGCTCCTGCGCAGGTTCGAGACTCCGAGTGCAGCTCCAGCTCCAGCGGTAGTGCTCCACTTTTCACCATGACGCATTTGAGGTTGAGGTTAGTATGTTGAAGCTGAGCTTAGTATGTTGACTATAAGTTTAGGTCATTTCATTTAGGTTTATTTTTCAAGTTTAGGTCATTTAGGTTGATTTGATTATCAATCTCTTTTATGCTTTTAGACATTGTGCCAAAGGCAAGAAGAGGAGGAAAAGAAGTATCCACTGGCACTGGCAGGTCTGATCCTGGATGGAAGTATTGCATGGAAATTGACCTTTAAGGATCTCAAAGGGAGAAAGGATATAAATATGTGAAGTGTAACTTCTGTGGGAAAACTATCACAGGTGGCATTGCAAGACTGAAGGAGCACTTAGCGAAGACACACAAAAATGTGGGAGCATGTGCAAAGGTGCCACCTGAAATTGAAACTGAAATTAAGGCCTTCTTAGCAAAGAAGGAAGTTGGTAGAAGAAGAGCACTTGAAGAAATGGAAGAAATCCACTGCATAGGTGCAAATACAGTAGAAGGTCCATCTGGGCATGATGAAAATGCACCTACAAGATCAAGTGGTGCACAAGTGGTGAAGGATCCTTTGGATTTATTTGTTGCAGGAGTTGAACAGAAAGTATGGCCTGGAAGTGATGGACCTGATAATGCTCCTCAATGTCCTCCAAAGCAGATTACTTTGAATTCTTCTTGGAAGAAAGAACAAAGAATTAGAACATGTCTTAGTATTGATAGATTCTTCATTGAGAATGGATTGTCATTCAATTTGGCCACCAGCCCATCTTACTGGCAAATATTTCAAGATGTAACTATGGAAGGAGATTCAGAGGTCCTACAATGCATTACGAACTTGGATTTTGAAAGAAGTCAAGACAATAGCTACTATGATGGATCAAGCGAAAGCGTCTTGGGAAGAGATTGGATGTAGCATAATATCTGATGGTTGGACAGATACAAAGGATGCACCTTGATCAATTTTTTGGTTAACCCAAAAGGTACGTGGTTTCTAAAATCTGTTGATGCCTCTGATGAGATCAAGAATGCTATCTCTTCAAATTGATGGATGATGTTGTTGAAGTGGGTGAAAGCAATGTTATCCAAGTGATAACAGATAATGCATCAACTTATAAAAAAGCTGGCGAGAAATTGATGGAAAAAAGGGAACATTTGTATTGGACTCAGTGCGCTGCTCATTGCATTGACCTTATGTTGGAGGATATCATGAAGCTACCTCTTCATGACTCTATTTTCAAGAAGGCCAAAGAAATAATTAATTACATATATGCACATGCTTGGGTGGTGGCCATGATAAGGAAGCATGTAGGAGGAGACTTGGTGAGACATGCCGTCACTCGGTTTGCTACTGCTTTCCTTACCTTGCAAAAATTACTAACAGCAAAAGATGCTCTTGAGTCTTTTTTCACCTCAAAAAGGTGGAAGTGTAGCAATTATGCATTGAAGGTTCAAGGGCAAGCTGTACAAAATATTGTCCTCAAAAGTAGAACATTTTGGCCTGGTGTAGCCTATGTGATAAGGACAATCAAACCGTTGGTGTTGGTTTTAAGAATGGTAGATGCTGAAAAATATCCACCTATGGGATTTATTTATGAGGCTATGGATAGGGCCAAGGAAGCTATTGCTAAAAATTTAGGTAATGATGAAAAGAAGTACAAGACAATCTGGGACATCATTGACACAAGATGGGACAGGAAATTGCACACACACTTGCATGCTGCTACCTATTTTCTGAATCCCCAATGCCAATAAGAACCAACTTTTAAAGTTGATTCAGAAGTAAAGATGGACTTGTACTCATGCTTCCAGAGGTTGATTCCTAACAAGGATGAGAGGTTGAATGTGGCTCTCCAAACAGATGCATTTGTTAATAGATTTGGATTATTTAGATGGTCCAATGCCATTAAGACTCATTTTAAGAGAAGTCCTGGTAAAATTCTTTCAATGATTCTATCATTTAAATTAATAAATTTTGTTAATTTTTTCCTATATACTATAAACAAAATTTCCACTACAACGGATTGGTGGAGAGCATTTGGTGATGAAACACCTGAGTTGAAGAAGTTTGCCATGTGCATTTTAAGTTTGACCTGCAGTCCATCTACATGTGAGCGAATTTAGAGTGCTTTTAATCAGGTAAAAAGTCCAAATTTACGTTTTAAATTTAGAGTAATATATAATAATTAGGTTATAAAATCTAATGGTGAACTTTTCATTAAGTAGGTCCATACTAAGAAAAGGAATAGGCAGAGACAAGATAAACTCAATGACTTGGTTTATTGTATGTTCAATTTGAAATTGAAACACAAGGAGGTGAAGAAAAAGACAATGGATGATCCTCTATGCTTAGAGGAAGTAGACTCAGATGATGAGTGGATTGCTGAGCTACAACTTTGTGAAATAGAGATTGATGCTTATGAGGAGTTTGATGCAACTGTAGCGCTAGAAAAGGATCCTATTGATCTTGAGCAGTTAGTAGGAGCAAAGGGAGGAATACAAGTAGGAGGAAGTAGAAGAAAGAGGCAAAAGAGAAAGGACAAGGGTAAAGGTAATATGTAATTTTTTATTTTGTTGAACTATAATGTTTAAAGTTACAAACTAAGGTTCTAACTTCTAAGAAATTGTTTAAAATGACTTATCTTTTAGGCAAAGCTGTTATTGACGTTGAGGAGGAAGAGTTCCAAGAGAGTGATAGAGATACTGAGGAAGATGTTGAGAATGAGGCTAGGATGAAGTTTATGGATGACTCTTGGGATGATGCGACCAGCCCTAGCGACAGCATTTATGAGCTTCACGGTGTTCAAGGAGGAGGAGACTAGAGTCTACAATGTGTTGTATTTCTTTTGAGTTTTTGATGTGGATGTTTCATGTACCTTCATTTTAATCTATGTTTTAACTCTTAAGTCTCCCAATGGTTTAGGAAGTTGGTTTAGTTTGTGCTTTTGTTATGGTTTTTCATCTTTTATACTATATGGATGTTTATCTTTTCATTTAAACACCATCCCCCGTTTAGTTTCATTCTTTCAATGTTGTGATAGAGAAAAAATGTTATGAAACTGTATCATTTATGTTATTATCATCGTTTAAAAAAACGTGCCTCGAGGCACTTGAGGCGTGTGCCTTGAGGCGAGGGGTGCCAAATTCACCTTAAGGCTTAAGCCTCAGCCGTAGTCTGCGAGGCGTGCACCTCGCTTTGTCGAGGTGTGGCCGAGGCGCTGAGGCGCTGGAGAGGCGCCACCTCATCGCAGCCTCCACTAGCAGACCGACAGCTCCTCCACTGCATCGTAGCCTCCACTAGCGAGCAACTCCACGCAACGCCAGCAGCACTCCACGTAGCACAGCGCAGGCTTCAGCACTCCACGCAACGACAACGCAGGCCCCAACTTCAGGCTCCAGCGCAACGTAGGCTCCACGCAGAGCAGCTCCAGCAGCACAGCACATTGCAGCTCCACCAGCACAGGCCCGAGCGCAAGTCCAACTCCTGCGTAGGCCCAAGCGTAGCTCCAGCTCCAACGGCAGTGCTCCACTCTTCAGCATGACGCATTTGAGGTTGAGGTTAGTATGTTGAGGTTAAGCTTAGTATTTTGACTATAAGTTTAGGTCATTTCATTTAGATTTATTTTTCAAGTTTAGGTCATTTAGGTTTATTTGATTACCTATCATTTCATTTCCTATATTTCTTATGCAAATCCTGAGGCTTACGTCTCGACCGCCTCGAGGCTTACGCCTCGCCTCGATGAAGGCAAACCACCTCGGTACCGCCTCGCATTTTTTAAAACCTTAGTTATTATTTCCTTATTAACACTTGATAAGTATATATCATTTCATTTTTTATATTTTTTATGCAAATCCTAAGGCTTACGCCTCGCCTCGATGAAGGCAAACAGCCTCGGTACCGCCTCACGTTTTTTAAAACCTTGCTCATCGAAGACCAGATTCAAGGCAATGTAAGTGGTTGACTTGTTGTCACAGAGAAGCGAGACGGATGTAGCAACCTAGATGCCAAGATCCTATAAAAACGAAAGAACCCACAATCTCACAAGCAGCCTGTGCCATCGCTCTATACTCTACCTCTGCACTCGATCATGCAACAACACTCAACATCTTACTTCTCCAGGAGACTAGATTCTCTCCAAGATAAATTGCAAAGCCCGAAGTAGAGCGTCGATCATCTACAGGCCCGACATAGTCTACATCACAATAAGCAACAATGTCTAGGCTGCCACCATATCTCAAGTATAGCCCTCTGCCTAGTTCCCCTTGAGGTACTTCAAAATAAAGCAAACCTCATGCCAGTGACTATAACAGAGAGTTCGCATGTGCTGACTAACCCTATTCATTGCAAAACTAATATCAGGCATCGTGATAATAAGATAGAGTAGACGACCCACTGTACTACAGTAATGAGTCGTATCCTCATAAAATAACTCTTCCTCATGTAAGGAATGTACTAGTGAAGACTCCACGGGTATACCAGAGTGCTTGGTCCCAAGTAGACCTATCTCCTGAAGAATCTAGAGTGTATACTGCCTCTGTGACAAAGACAAGCCTAACTCCTATCGCACTGCCTAAATCCCCAAGAAGCATCTCAACTCTCCCAAGTCCTTGGTGGCAAATGTCGAATTAAAGGACCTGGTCTGGGCAATCCCATCCTTATCAACACTAGCAAGAATCATATCATCCACATATACGGAAAGAATAACTACTCGGGTATGGCCTCCATACTCCATCCTATTGATGAAGACAGAGTGATCAGAAGTAGAACGGTGAAATCCAACTATCACAATCTATGTGCTAAGCCTCTCAAACCAAGCACGAGGACCCCGTTTCAGCCCATATATTGCCTTCCTTGGGTGACAAACATGCTCCCCTAGACACCTGAAACCTGGAGGTTGTCACATGTAGACCTCCTCAGACAAGTCACCATATAAGAAGACATTTTTAATATCAAACTGATGCAACAGCTACCCCCTAATCACAGCAAATAAAATAATAATCCTAACAAAAGTAATACGAGCGACAGGAGAGAATGTCTGAAAATAATCTACCCCATAAGTCTAAGTAAAGCCTTTAGCAACAAGCCTGGATTTATATCTGTCTATTGTCCCATTAGGTTTATACTTGATAGTATAAACCCATCCGCAATCAACTGTGGTAGCACCAGCAAGGCACGATACTAAGTCCCATGCCTGTCGTGACTGTAAGGCTTGTATCTCCTTGTCCATGGAAACACGCCATCTAGGGTCCTGGGAAGCCTAGGCAAAATCTCTCAGAATCACAGTAGCGATAATGGCAGAAGAACACTGACGGACACCTCCTCCAGATGCGCAACTCTAGTATACTGAGAAAGGGGATGGAGTGTGCATGCTCTAGTGGACCTCCTCGGAACTAATTGCTCCTCTACGTCAGAACTACTCTCATCTGCCAACTTGGGACAAGGCCCAATGTCAGGTGAAGTATGTGGCCTCCGATGGTACACCTGAGTTTCCTCTAAGGCAACCTATATAGATGTCCCTTCCTCTGAGAAGTATGGGACTTTCTCAAATAAAGCAACATCAGCAGTGACAATATATCTCCTGTGGCTCAGGTCATAACACCTATAGCCCTTCTATGCCCTGGAATACCCAAGGAAGATGCATTTGACTGCCCTAGGAGAAAACTTGTCCTAATTACCACATGCCTGAACAAAGCAAGTGCACCCAAACACCCTCAGGGCTTCAGCAAACGGCCTATCACAATCTGGATAAATCACCTAAAAAGGAATTTGCCCATAAAGAACTGATAAAGGTACTCAATTAATCAGGTAGGCGGCAGTAAGTATGGCATCTCCCCAGAATTACTTAGAAACCCTCATATGGATTATCAAGGTCCTAGCAACATCCAGGAGATGTCGAAGCTTGCGCTTAGCCACACCATTCTACTGAAATGTGTGAACACAAGATGTCTAGTGAATAATGCCTCGAGAAGAGAAGATGTTCTGAACATCTTGTTACATAAACTCTAGGGCATTATCACTGCGAAAGACTCGAACTGTGCCATCATACTAAGTCTGAACCTCCGCCAAGAACTACTGAATAACCGAGGGGATCTCTGAGCGGGCCTTCATTAAGAAGACCCAGGTAAGGCGACTATGATCATCAACAATAACTACATAGTATCTGTGTCCTTCTGGGGTAGGAACCCTGGATGGCCTTCACACATCACAATGTATTAAAGCAAAGGAAACAAAACTCACTCTAGCACCCCTCTATGGGTAGGTGCTCCTATGGAGCTTCCCAAGCTAAAAATCCTTACAATGCAGGGTTGAGGAATCTAGCAAACTGGGATACATCTATCGCATCTTCTTGAGCAATAGGTGCTCAAGCATCCTGTGCCAAAGCCAAGGATCAGTAGCTATGGAAACTACTCCAGCAAACAACATAGGTGTGTCGAGATAGTAAAGACCATCTCGCTCTATGCCTCTACCAATAATATCCCCTAACTGTCGATCCTGGAAATAACAGTGGCCTTCATCAAATACAACACGGCATCCAAGATCTTTACAAATGCGACTCACTGACAACAAATTCATTGGAAACTCAGGAGCACAGTGAACCCCTTCAATCAACATCTCTGGAAAGACGTGTACACACCCAACTGCCGTGATCGGTGACGTGGCTCCATTGGCCACTCTTACATCCTTGATCCCACGTGGACCAATGGGATCTATAAGTCTCTCCCTGTCTCCAGTGAGATGAACGAAGGCACCAGAGTCAATTATCCACGCTCCTCTGGTCCTCTTTTTCTTCCTTGGTTCTTCTTGGACTACACACGCTAGCCCCTTACAATCTGGAATTAATCCTCTCTTTGAATTTATCACATCTCCCTTACATGAGAGAAGATTCAACATGCTTTAAGGGAAAAACACGGCTTTTAATGGTGAGAGAAGACTCATCACCGCATAAGCAACGTGTAAGATAGTCATCATTACATGCCAAACACTACAAGAGATCACAAAGCGGGGGGGAGCAGCACTCTACTAGGCCATCAGCAGACCTACTGTTGGTTTGCCACCATCGGACTGCTGTCAGTCGATGGTCTGGCCGGCGGCGTTGAGGCTACCAAACCCCTAGCCGGCGACAGTCTGCTATTGGCCGACGATCTTGCCAACAGTGTTGGGTCCGCCAGACCTCCAATCGATGGTGACAAGTCGTGGGGCCTTGGCAACAGCACTGAGGAACTCCTCTCCAACGTCACTGCTCATGCTACCAGGCTCCATCGAAGTTTTGATGATCAAATCACCTCTGTATTGGTGATTTGATCATATTTTGAGTGGGTATTTGGTAGGATATTGGAGCACCAGCCTAGGACTGCTGCTCTGATACCATGTTGAGGAAAAGAAACGCCTTGCTATTCAAAGAAAACCCTAGCCTCTCTTTTATATAAGAGAGGCTTAGGAGACTTAAAAAAGCACCCCAAAAATAACAAAATTAATAAATACGTCCCAAGGCTCAACAACAACCATTGACAACAATAATGTCAGCCAATATTTTCAAACACAGAAAAAACTGCCATAGCTGGTCACTTCTTCCATTTTTAGAAACCAATCAGTCAAGAAAATTGGCACAAATCATGAACAATCAAAATGCAGCTAACTGGCCAACATAAAATTTTCCTCTTGACCAATTTTTGATAAATGTTATGAATGCGACATCCCTTGAAGTCAATCGACATCAGTTTCTTGGTGGATAAAGGTATCAATTACACATTGCTGTCACAAACTTTGCATGGGTGAAGAATATACATTATAAATGGACAACATATCCCATGCAAATAAATCTAAGTGAAGCACCATTCAGAGAAAAATGAGAACCTGAATTTCAGGAAGAAGCTGCTGGATCCTAGGATGATGTCCACAGTACATTATAAGTGACACTAGCCAGACAGTTCCAGCACAACGCTCCTCCTTTCTGCTGCTGTATAGAAGTGTATCAAATAGTCTTTTTATTATTACTTCTCTGACCAAGATATGATACTCATCGCTGTCAACATTAAGAGAATCCATTTGTACAGAAGATGAGCCCACATCACAGGTGAGAAAATTGGATGATTGTGAAAGAGAGGTAAAGTTTGAATTGAGTATAACATCCGCTGTGACAGGAACTCCACCCCATATAAATGACAATGCTTCCCCAGCTGCAAAAAGCATATCTTCAACCTGAAATTTCAAATTTGCTAAAAAATATCCAGCTTGACAAGACTATACATTAGAGAAGGGCCCAAGGGAATGCAAATTACATGTTCAATTTAATCCAGTGCAATACTCAATAGGATTGAACAAAATCATCCTAACCTTTGACCGCCTGAGCGTAAAAATTATATCAAGAGCCAAAGTTGTATGTGAAAATGATGTTTCCTTTACAGAGAGATGACCCAGAGAAATAACCATCTTTTGAGCTGCTTTGATGTCTGTATCAGAAAGCAGCCTCTGCAGCCTTTCCTTGAGGGTTTCCAAAACTCCAACTGCAATTAGATTAAAGGATCAACATTGTTAAAGTAAGCCTATTTTTAGAAATCCTTTCTAAAATTCACAACTTGAGATGCACCTGATGTACAGTCACATAGAAGTTCAGGCAAAGGACAACGGAGACCAATATGTCCAAGTGCCTCCATTGCAATAGAAGCCAATGAAGTACTCTCTGTCATGACCACATCCACCAAGAACTTGACAACACTCCGAAGTAAGGAATCTGGTATCTATATGAACCCGAGAAAAAAAATAAAATAATAAAATAAAAGACAAAAAACACAGTAATGTAGACTCTGTAGTGACAAATGTAACAAGAAGTTGCAGTAACAAATGTAAGAACATGTAGGCAGCTAATAGTTCGCCATAAGCAGGTAACATCATGACGAGCAGGTGGCTGATATTTTTCTAGTAGCAGGTTAACATCATGATTCCACAGAAATCAACATTTGAAGGTTATGGCAATTGCAGAAAGCAAAATGAACCTCATGCATCTATTTTATCTGTCTCTGTCCTACCAAACATCTTTACCAATCGTATACTTCAACTGATCAAAATTCTGCTAGAATTCATTTCACTAAAATTTTGGAAAGAAAATAGCCCAAGATTGATAAAGAATGTAAAAGTCTTACTTTGGATCCTTTTCTCCTTTATTTTGAGAGGAATCTACTCTGATCATGGTCTTAAGTTTCGTGGCATGCCAGCGGGCACTCCATCATTTCATGGCACTTTCCCTGCATCAAGCGCATTGATACACCCAATTTTCTTTCCAAGGGCTTCAAAGGTATTTAGGGAAATTTTACCTAAAATGGGTACAGTAATGCAGAATGGAGGTTAGTTTAAGAAATCAGGTAGCAAGCAGAGGGACTGTGCACACTAGACCCTAGTGAGTTTAGGGATCACTTTTGAGCTACCTCTTTTTTCACAAATCTCTTTTTTTTTTCTTTCCCATCCTCTCCTCTCTTGGAGTTTGACTTGGCTATATCTTCTCCACAGGCATTCACAAAGCTTGGTAACTAGTAGCTAAACCCTCCACCTTCTCCATCTCACGATCCTCTACTTTCATATGTTCTAATCACCTAAAAGCCACCATCGCTGACAATGCCCTTGCCATCATACCCTTGCCTTGATGGCTTCTAAGGCCTATATCGGTGGCCTCATCATAGGTTTTTCTACACTGGAAGATGGATCCCCAATGACCCCCATCTTATAGACTTACAGTATACCGATGATGCACTTGTTTGCATTAAAAACGGAGGACTGGAAGCTGAGAATCCAGGGGCTTTTGTATGGATTTTTGGGGCTATGTCTGGCCTGGGTGTAAATCATGACAAACCTGTTTTTGTATCCTTCAATATGACTGCAAAGGAGAACACCACATGCACCTCTGCTGTACTAAGCCCTTAAATCTTCCTTTTGTTTACTTTGGTCTACCAACGAAGAGGAAACAATTGGACACTAGCTGTCACTTATTGATAGGTTGGAAAAGCATCTAGCTAGTTAGAGAGGCCATATGCTGTCCAGGAGAGAACACCATACGCTTTTTTTTCAAGGAAAAAAGGATGATGACATGAGACTAGTGATCATCCAGCTTCCTTCATAAAAATCAAATATTACAAAATAAAACACTTCCCCAACAGTCCCTAAAGAAGGAGACATCTTTGCACACATTCTCAACAAAAATGACGCTCTCCCTTGAAGATACTAGAGTTTCAGTTAAGCCAAATCGCCCAAATGGTATCAAAGGGAGCCACACGTTCTATCTTAGTTTTGAAAGAGCCAGCCCTAAAAGATTGCCGAAAATCCCAAGTGCTATAATTCAACCAATACCCACTGTACGCCGCCCAAACGTGCTTAGAGAAGGGGCAATTAAAAAATATATGTCCACGGTCCTCCATCTAGCCACAAAGCACACACCTAGTGTCTGAATTCAGTGTGATCTTAAGTCTGTAGACCTTCATCATTACAGGCCTTCTTCTGAATAACCAAGTGAAGATCTTCAACTTAAGAGCCATAGAAGCTCTCCAAATAAGGCAGCAATCCTTGCTTAAAATCCAGTCGATTTCCTTGATGGAAGGAGTCTTCTGTAGGCCAATTTCACTGTAAAAGTACCATCCTCCCATCTCCAGGTGTCAACAACACCCTCCCTTAGTGCAAAATTCGATAAAACTTCCTGCAAACGCATAAACTCCTCCATTCTTTGACCAGGCAAAGCGACCCAGAACAGCAAAGACAATGAATGTCCATCCCAACAATCAGCCACAAACGCACCAGAGTTTGGTATGAAAGCATGAAATCAGGCATACACCTAAGAAAGAACGCCGAAATTGGTCCAATCATCCAACCGAAAGGAAAACTCCTTCCCATCTCCTAAATCACCATAAGCGTAAGGAATGACTGAGGTCATCTCGCGCAACAATGATCTCAAAAAAAAAGAATCACACCTTCCTGGTAGCAACCTGTAAGACCAGCTCATCTTTCTAGTATAATGAAAACTACTGAGAAAAGTGAATTATTCTTGCCTATAATGCTTGCAATCCACTAGACAAGGAGAAAGCGATTCATCACCCCTAAATCCAGCAAACCCAGGCCTCCTTCCGAAACAGGCTGACAAACATCATTCCAAGACACCAACGAGCTACCGCGATTACAATCACTGGCTCCTTTCCGGAAGAAATGATGTCTCACAACATCAATCCTCCTGAGTACCTTCAACGGCACAGCAAACATAGAAAGGTGGACAATAGGCAGTCGTGAAAGGACAAACTTAAGGAGCAGTGACTAAAGGAGAATGCCTTATGTTACTAAAGTTTATCTTACCAACAATCCCATATTTTATTATCATTTTTGAAACTACCCAAAAAGAGTATAAAGAAAACTGATGCTATTAGGGAAAGAATTTTTTTTTTGGAAGGGGCCCAATCATTCTAGAGGCTTCTTGCACCAAGTTAAATGGGAAGAGTTTTGTAGGCTGGATTAAGGGTCCTCCATCTCGATGACTTTAGTGATGCAATGCTGACAAAGTAGGTGGTTCAGCTAATGCAAATTATGATTCAATTTGCGATAGATTGTTGACGGACTCATATGGCTCCTCCCTCAATTGGGAGGAAACGAGCTTTCTGCCACACAATGCTTTGGCTTCTAAAGCAGACTATGTTCAATAAATGGGGTGCATTTCGCACTTATTCAAGCTTGTTCTTGGGGATTGAAAAACCTTCCAATTCTAGGAGCATGAATGGACAGAGAGAAAATTTGACCACCTCACTACCGTGTCTTAACAGCTTGGGCCCAAATAAGTATTGTTAGGTGGAGGTTTGGGATGGTCTTCCTATTAAGAAATCTGCCTGTTGGAAGCCTCTCTTTGAAGGATCACTTTAAAAGGTGAGGATTTAGGATGTTTCACGAGTTATTATCAACCATTCAGAACTTCCGGCAAAAATGTGAGAATTTAGGATGTTCCGCGATTTATTATCGACCATTCAGAACCTCTAGCCAAAACGGAGAACATCAAACTCCCTTTCTTGGAGTTCAAAGAATTTCTCTGTAAAGAAGGTTTACAGGATTTTCTTAAAGGAGAGCAAGGAGGAAATGATGTCTCTTTGGGCCTACACTGCAAGCTCCTGTGGAAGATGACGATCCCTCTAAACATAAGAATCTTTTATGTGGCTGCTGAGGAGACGCAAGCTGGTTACAAAGGTCAGGAGGAGGATGTCGAGCCAAGACAATGATACAACTTATTTCCTTTGTTCTACAGAGGACAAGGACTGAGAGCATCTATTCATAAAAAGTGTCTTTGACATAGCTTTTTAGCCAACTTGACATCCCTTTGCTTCACAACAAAGCTCTTAAGGCGTTGGGCAACTGCAACACAACAAGCTCCTTAATCACAAGAGGTGAGAGGTGATAAAAATATGATAGTCCGATTGAATCAAGGTGACAAGTCTTTGTACTTTAAAAATATTAAATATGCCTACGTAAATGATATGGTAGCATCAACTTTTATAAGAAGCGTGTCATAATATTATTTAAGTAAAAGAAAAAAAAATGATCCTATCATATATATTTATATTATTGTATAATGTGTACACAGATATATTATATGTATAATTACAAGCTACAACAGGCGACCAAAACATATATTATATGTAACAACTGAAACAAGAAAGCAACATATATTATATACACCATATGTACAAACTTATACATTTGTTAGATACGGACAATAACATATATATATGCCATAACAGACAAATCATAGTCTAAGTTAGTAAGATATATCGAAGCAAAAGGTAAACCTACAAGTATATTAAAGTTGTCAATAACACACATACATATATTTATGTATGTATGTATGTATATGCAACAATACATAACACTAACATATAGAAAATATATATAACTCAAGAGTAAAGAAGAGTCCTACGATCTTCCTAGAGTGAATCGAGAATAAGGCGATATGGTGTAAGTCAACCCAAACAACAAAGAAGGCGACTAGGCGATAGCCCAGATGAAGCCTCACGCTTAGGATAGCTCTAAGCCATCCTCTGGCTTTCGGCCTGGCCTGGTAGCTCGGAAACCTGAGGCGATAGGCTTAACAACATTGCTTTACAACCATACTGGCAAGGATTTTAGGATGCTCCCCACTGTGGTAGTTGAGCTAACTTGCTCATACAAGTCAAGGTTGCAGCAAGCTTATGGTCTTTGTGGATGCAAAGAAGTCGAATCATACTCCATGGGAATAGATCATGGATGGAAAATACCATAACAGAGGATGACTCTCTCCTTCACTTTTGGGCACAATGCTTTCCTTTTGAAAAGGAAAAGGGCAAGGGTCATGTAGGCCCCCACCCATTGTATTATCACGCCCTAGAGAAGAAAAGAAGGTGATTACATCAATGCGCAGATTCCCAAAATACAAGTTGGGACAAAATGGAAGCAACAATATTTTCCACATAGGGCCTATCCCCCCTGAACACCACCCCATTCCTTTCCAGCCAAATCCCCCACAAAACTGCCAAGACCCTAGCCCTCTCCAATCTCGATTTGAAGACAGATCCACCGAGCTCAACACTACCCTTACGAAAGCTCGTCCAAAATGCTTCCAAGGTGGAAGCATCAATCCAAGTAGGGCCTACCCGTCTCCAAACCTACATTCCCAAGTCACACCTAAAAAATAGGTGATGAGTATCCTCTCCCGTACCGCACATCTGGCAATTGGTGTCCATCCGAGGTGCCCACCTCGCCCTCCTAGCCTTGGTGATCAGCTGCCCCATTCTGACTAGCCAGGCAAAGAACCTTACCTTGAGCAGGCAATCCGCTAGAGTAAGCCTAATACACAGAGAAATCTCCCACATCCCAGAAGAGGTCATCCTTATCCTACTCCAAGCCCCATCCCTCAAAGGCCCCAAGAAGGTCATGTAACTCCACACAGTTCCTATCTAACCGCACTTCTCTGATTCCCGGACAGCAAGCGCCACTCTAGCAATCTCTGACTACCACCTCCTTATCAACAGCTCTAAAGTAAAGCCTGGGAAACCTGTCGCACAAAGGTCCATCACCTTGCAAGTCATCCAACTAGAACCTAAGGTCCCATTCATCCCCCAGGATCGGCATAAAGAACTCTCTAACCTTCGGGGAAACCTCTACTAGTCTCTAAATAAAATGGAACGCCCCCCATCCGGCAAAGAGAGTGGCTTCCACAAGGCAAAAGGACCATAGCACTTCCTCATCGCATCCTCCAGAAGGCCCTCCTTAGCCCCTTACTAGTTTGGCTATCCACTCAATGAGAAGGTTCTGGCTGACAAGCTCCACCTTTCGTACCCCCAGGCCCCCCTCCTGGATCGGCTTGCAGACATGCTCCCATGCAATAAACTTGGTGCCTTTTCCCACACATCCGAAGTTGGACCACAAAAAGCCGTGCAACACCCTCGTTATCCTCTTCTTGACCCAGCGCAAGGCTCTGAACGTTGACAGGAAATAGGCCGACATGGAAGATAGCACCAACCTAAGCAAAGTGACCCTTCCTCCCTAGGATAAGAGTCTGAATGCCCACCCCACCACCCTCCTCTCTAGCTTCTCTAACAGCAAGAGCCAATCCTGCAACCTGAGCCATCAATCTAAAGCGAAAGCCCCTGGTAGGTAATGGGCAGGGGCCCCACCTCTATACCCAAGACCATCCCACAATCTCGTTGCTCCGGTAGCGTCATCTCGAAGGTCATAAGTGTGGACTTGTGGAAGTTGATCCTCACGCCCAAGGCACCAAACATGCCCAAGAGCATCTGAACCCTTCTCGCCTCCTACACCCACCTTCCATAAGTAAAGTGTCATCAACACACTGCAGCACGCAAACCTCACAGTCTCCTGCTCCAAACCATGTAAAACCCCCCAGCTGCAAGACCATGTTGCCTACGTAGCCAGCGCATCGACTGCCAAAACAAACGAGAGTGGGGCTAGGGGTATTCCTTCCTAACCCCTCTCCGTGGTTGGACCCAACACCCTTCCCAGTTTCCATTGACTAGGATAGAGAAAGACATCGTAGTGACACAGCGCTTGGTCCAATCAATCCATTGCTTCAGGAAACCCCTCTTCGCCAATGCAACCCATAGGAAAGACCACATGACCGTATCATGTACGTTAACAAAGTCCACCTGCCATACGAAGGCCTGCCTCTACCCTCTCTTCCAGGCCACAATGGCCTCAGTTGTCATCACAAAACCATCAAGGATCCCCCTGCTAGGGGATGAACGATGTCTGCACCAATGAAATAAGATCTAGAAGCTAGGGCTGTCAAAAAAATTACAGATTCGATATTCGTTTAGGTTCAATTCGTTAAAAATTCGATTTACATTCGATTCGTAAAAAAACGAACCGAACCTGAACTTAATTTTAGGTTCGTTTAGTTAAACGAACCGAACCAAACCTGAACAAGGTAGGTTCGTTTAAGTTCGATTCGTTAAAAGTTTGATACACACAAAATCTCAAGTATATAGCATTGATATATTGAAAAGAATTGATATATTCATTTATATAGTGGCCTTACAAAATGCATTGGTATTTTATAACTAAATAACACAGATACCATTTAATACATCGATGTTTCATGATTGAAAGCACGTACCAGAAGGAAGCATGCGAAGGAGAGGGTGACCGATAGAGTTGAAAAAAAAAATATATATATATATATATATATATATATATATATAGAAATATGCCTTGAATTGTTTATGATATAATTTGTATATTTTAAATTTTTTGCTCCATTTTTTATTTCTTTAATTATGATTTATCATGTTTGCATTTATAACAAAGCATTAAGCTTTAAAGGAATCATGCACAAACCTATAAACGAACCCTTAAACAAATCGAATCTAAATTAACAACATTTCAAACTTTACACTTAAACGAACCTTAAACGAACCGAACCAACCTAAACCTAAAACGAATATAATTGAACCTCACCCTTAGTTTTTCTTATCGAATCCGAACTGAACCCGAACCTTAAAAAATTATTATCGAACCAAACCGAATATAGGTAGGTTCACTTAGATTCAATTCGTTTACACCCCTACTAGCAACAAGCCTCTCAATCTGTTTGTCAGCACCTTGGCTACAATGAGATAGCATTAGAAAGGGCTATTGAACAGAAGTCCTCAATGTCCTCAGCCCTTCCTTCTTTAGGAGAAGAAAGTGGGTGGACCTATTGATCCTGCCAAACCCCACATTGCCCTCTTGAAACTCTGCCAGCACCGCCAAGACATCCTCTTTGACCAGGCTCCCGAACTCTCTATAAAAATGGATGCGGAAGCCTCCTGGGCCTGGGCAGTCATCAACGTTGAGGCCTTAGACTGCCGCTCTCACCTCCTCCGTGAAACCACAAACCACGAATGCAGCTTTGTCCTCAAAAAGGCGGCGCGCATCCTCCCTCATCCATTGCCATGCACCAAGGATGCGCCTATCAAAGAAGTCACAAAAGCAGTCTACCGCTACCTACCCCAACTCCTGCCTCCCCTTATGTCACACCCCCTTGACGACCAAGCTATCCAACCAATTCGTCTACCGCCTGGCCGAAGCCGCTTGATGGAAGAATTTGGTATTGTAGTCGTCCTCCTGAAGCAATTTCTGTCTTCTGCCTTCATGTCCTCTTGCACCACGCATCTCCACCACCCTACGCAATCTATCCTCTGCACTAAGACCATCAACGTCCATAGGGCAATCCAACCTAAAGATCTCTGCAAGTGCCTCGATTTTTCTTTGCATCCTCCTCTATCTAATGCCCTTCCTGCATTCCCTAAGGTAGGCTCGCAGCCGAGCAAGCTTCCCAGTTACCCGAGCCGAGGCCGAGCCCTCCACCTCAAGAGACCTCTATTGTTCCACCATGTCTTTGAACCCTACGTCCAACAGCCACGATCGCTCAAATTTGAAGTAGGTGCCAATTTGCTCTACTTCATTGGACTGCCACAGCAGAGGCATGTGGTCCAAGAAGGGCCTGTTCAACGGGGCCACCATCGCAAGAGGGAAGGACTCCGCCAACTCTAGGCTAGAGAGGAATCTATCAATGCACGATCTCTAACCACTGCCTACCCTCCACGTGTACTGGCATCCTACTAGCGTGAAGTCAAGGCATCCAAAGGATGCAACAAGGTCCGCGAACTACTCCGACCCTGGTCTTGCCTCCCCCTACCACCTAGCTTATCCTCCAGACAAAGCGTGCCAGTGAAATGCCCCCACCCCCAGCAACCAGGGCTTGTCGTGCGCCATCACCCCCACTAAGGTAAGCTCCTCCCACAAATTCTCCCTTGAAACAGTGACCCATGGCCCATACACCGCTGTGGTCAACAACCGATCCCCATCTCTTCTGCGAATCGCATCCACCAAGATCACGTACTGGCCCACATATGATGACTATAGTGAAATCACGTCTTCCCGCCAAGCCACCACCTGCCCCCCCAGCTGAGCCAGCTACATCAAGCTTGATGAGACCCTTCATCCAGGATCCACCCACCTCCTTCCAGGTCGCGGCATCACAGGCGAACAACTGAGTCTCCCAAAGGAGGACGATATCAACCTGCCACCCTCTAATATATCCTTCGAGCACTGCCCTCCTTGCAAGTTCATTGAGACCCCTAACATTCCATGTCAGGACCATCAACATGCAGGAACTACAGCCTCCCCCCAAACTAACCTAAATCCAATTGCACCTACCAACGTCCCCTCTTCCTTTCTCCACTCCTCCGCCTCACCAAAACCTTCAGTGCATCAACGATCACTCTCCACCCGACGATGATCACCTCTCCCTCTGTAGGACCACCTTCTAACATATAGCAATGCTCTACTACTGCATCCATCACGCTCGGGTTCCCACATAACCACCCCTGAGCTCTTCTTCCCCTTTCACCGACCTACTCCACGAACTCGACTTACCAATGTGGCTGCTCCATTGCGACTCCCTGATTAGGCGACAAGGGATCTCTTCTTCCTCAAGGCTCCGCTCAACCTCCTAATCCAGTTGTCACTCACCTTCCTCTAACCTACTCCGTTTTCAATACAATACTGATAACACTCCTTTCTAAGAGGTGAAGTAATGAAGCAAATGGGCACCGACCTCCAATATCCATCCTTTTACTTTTCAACTACAGAAAAAAAAAAAAGAAGCAAAGATCTAAGCACACATCATGAATCTATAATTAGTTAAGGTAAACATAAGATTTATTTAAATAATACTCTTTTATTAAGCTTGGCATGTCAATCTTAGTTCTATTGAGCTCATAGCAGAGTATTAGGTTCTTTATTAGAATTTCTAAGCTTAAGCTCACGTTAGAGAATTAAGTTAGGTCTATCTTAGCTAAAAAAAGTGGTTGTGCATAATTGATTTATTGTTAAAGCACTTTCTTACCTGTTAATTATTGTTAAAGTGACAACTTTCGACTATCCGCTTGTATACGAACATGCCAAAAATAATAAATACCCACCAATTTTCCAATAGAGTGAAATAAGTATTTATTCATGAATTTAATTATTAATAGTTACTTATTTTGTGTGTTTTCCAAAATTTACCCACTTTGGTGGCAGCACATTGCCAGCATGCTCCCTTTTCAGCATGCTGAAATGACATGCAATCCAGCATTTAAAGCCTTGCTTTGATCTACAACAACATAAAGGCAGGCAAAGTATGCAACTCCACTAAGAATCCACAGATAGAATTCCAATGAAGAAAAACAAGATAAATCAAGCAGAAACTTAGCAGGAACAAGATATTGGTGATTACAATAGGTTTCTCCTTCATGCACTCTGCAACAACGTACCCAACGGCACATAAGACTCCATGTTGATTTTCGAATCTGAAACCAAAACAGGGATAATATAATAATCTACATCACCTCCACATTAATCTTATGGAAGCTATGCACAAGGAATGATAAAAGACAAACCTTGCAACCTTTTTGCCACTGACCATGGATATAAGCTCATTGATCAGATGTAATGCTCTTGATGGAGAAAGAGAAGAACAAGCAAACCCCAATAAACGAGAAGCACATTCACGTGTATCAGAATCAATATGGACCATCAGTTGCTTCACCCAAGGGATTCGCTCTGCATACCTTAGTGATATGAACTAAAATGGAAAAGATAAGTAACGTTAGCGGCATAAAAGGGTGATATAAATCAGCATACACTAAAAATAAATTATGATAATAGTACATCTTCAAGACAGTAATGAACAATTTAGCATAATGTCAGAAACCTTTTGTTCGTAAGAGCCAATAGTTACTAATGCCTTGCAAGCAGTAGAGTGTAGCTCAACAGAACCTTCGAATGACATAGCATGCTCTAAGAAAAGGCATAATGCATAGACAGTAGGAGGTTCAGGCTTTGCACGTAAGCTATCTTGTTGACAATCTGCTTGAAAACATTTCATGAGGAAATTAATCATTGCAGCATACGTCCTTGATGGAAACAATAACTTCTCTGACATATCAGCATCATCCAACAACTTTGGCTGTTGACTAGAAATGTAATTCAGCATATCTTCCATCTTCGGAAATATGCATTCATTAGAACTGCTGCTTTGTTCATCACTACTTGCAAGAGAGAGACCTTCATATGCCATTTCCCTGGTGGTTAAATAAAATACCATGACTACCAAAAAATAACTAAAACTCTAACTAAAATATACTGCATGAAAAAAAATGTGATCAAAATGATAAATATACAATTAGCACAGCCCACCAAAGTTAAGGAGCCACAACTACATGGATTCTACATGTATACAAAAACATAGAGAGTAGAAGAATGAAAGAAAAAGCAAAGCAAGATAAGCTAACCCCTATTATAAGTGCAATCTATCCCTTATAATGGGATAGCCCGTGACCAGAGTCCATGTGTAGTGTAGCTGTGCTTACATAAATGGATCTCTATTGAGTCAAAATCGTGTACTCATTGAAAAGAGAAGGCGCTACATGTTTAATCGGAAGACATTCCCACTCAGGGAGGGAGGGAGAGAAAACGATAGCAATACCCCTTGGCCCAAACCATTCTGTTCCTGTCCGTCAATCATTTTTTCCATGTCTCACTTTTCCCCCAGCCTCTGATGCTGTAGATTATGACCTTTTTTCGGAAAAGGGAAGGAGAGGTTAATAATGGATGTTAACTCCCCAAATTTTCATTAATAAGAAGAGCTAATTACACCAAGAGTTGCAACTTGCAAAGAGATCTAAAATGATGAAGTACACCACCTACCAACAATCTCTCCATTCTAAAAATTATGCCATTAGTCTCCAACCAATTTAGTGTGGGAAAAGGCTTGGTTGTTGTTATTGTTGTTGTTGTAGTCTCCAACCAACTACACTGGATCAAGATAGAAGCTCCAATTGTTATGTCTCCATCAGCAAGGGTTAGTTCCATGGATAATGCTCCAGAAACCAAACTAAAAGGAAACTCTACCAACCAATCCCACGTTCCCAACCCACAAGCCTGAACAAAGAAGCATGTAAAGAATATGTGATTCATATCCTCATCCCCTCATTGCAAAAGACACAAGTTGCATCGGGCCTGGCACCCATCACCTTCCCCAAACACAGGTAATCACCCTTTGTCTCCTCAATAACCACGAGAAGGATTTCATCTTCAAGGGGCACAGACCCAAATTTTCCTCCAATTTATAGACAACACTAGATCCATCTAAAGGATGCTCTCCACATAGTGCAAATAGTCCTTCCTGACAGAGAAGTCACTATATCTCCAAATCCACGCATCTCTTCCTTCTCTAGGTCTGATATCATGAATTGTCTACATCAAAAATACCAGCTCCTCCAACCTGGCATCAAATAGGGGTTGAGGCAGAGCAGTTATCCAACAACAATCCATCAAACAATCTACCACAGAAGCCAACAGAACAAAAGCAAGTGTAGCCAGCCTAAGGAAGATCTCAGCAATAACACCGAAACCTGACCAGTCCCAGGTCCAAAAGTGAAGGGTACCCGAGAGCAAAGAGTCTAGGACCCACCCCCACTCTAATACTATGTTGAGGGAGAAGATAATGAAACGACTTATTGGGAAAAGAGCCCTAAGCTTCTTTATATAGAGGGAGCCTTCGGGACAATTACACAAGCGGCCCACACTAAATAATAAAACTAATAAATCACTCCCTTTCACATAAATAACTACAACAATGGAAATTGGAATAAGGGAAATAAAAGATAAATAAAGAATGTAAGACAAGCTTACCTCTAATATCTTATTATCCTTTAGCATCATATTCCTGTAGACATTTTCTATACACTTTGTGTAGAACTTTGGCTCACCTAGTCCCAAATATGGCTTCCACTCATGTTTTTAGCTGATCCCCAGAGTTGGACCTTAGGCACAGCACCTCTTGACCTGCCGTATCTCAACAGTTCTTACAGCAGCAACTAGATACTTTGCTTTTGCTCTTTGGACTTTCCTAATTGTTAGGTGGCATGTTTCTACCTTTCATGGGTGTTGTTCTAAGTTGTATAGGACTTTTTTATCTTTTTTTTGTACTCTTGGATGTTAATTTGAAATCACTTTATTTATTGCCTGGTTGTTGTGGTGAATGTTTATTGTCAAAATTTCAACTAGGAGTTTCCTCCATAAATCATGACGCAACATCTTAGTGGCCAAATCTTAGGGTTTCGAGTCATTACATCAAGCACATGTTTTTTCTATGTCCTTTTGCCTTGGAGGAATGGAGATCAATTGGTGTTCATTGGGTGCACTTTTTTTTTTGGAGGAAAAAAGATGTCAATAATCATCCAAGTCTATATATTAAAGTAAAAGGAATAGACTTCCATATGTAGTATCCAAAATTCAGATAAAAAAGATGCCTCCCGTACAATATTTTCAGCCCAAGCCCATTTCCCCTGAAAAATAACACCATTTCACTGCAACCAAATCCACCACAAAATGGAGAAAGCCTTCACCCAGCCCATTGTATCCACATGGACTGTCCTTCTGAAAGAGCTCCAAATAAAATTCATCGTAAAGTGATCCACGCCATGTAACTGGCAAGCATCCCAAACTTGTGTTGAGAAGGAACATGACCAGAAGAGATGCGAAATGTCCTCATCTTGTACCTGACACAAGGGACATGTCACCTCCAGATCATCACTCCGCATTTTCCTGAATGACCTTGTTACCAGTTTACTTCTTCTCAACAGCCAGAGAAAGAATTTTATCTTCAGCGGGACCTTTAACTTCCAGAACCTGGCACAATTAGCAATCAATTCATCAGCATCATGCACTTCCCCTACTAACCATTTGAAAGCCTTAGCCACGGAAAATCAGCCATCTTTCCATATAATCATATCCGATGAAGATAGATCAGGTTGTAGGTCTGAAATCATTGACAGCAACCTCCGAAAATCAGATATTCAAGCCACTCACAGGTTCTGCCAAAGGCTTATTGCCCACTAGTTGGTCTATACATCCCACATATCAATAACCTTAGCATCCTCATTCACAACCATCTGATAAAGGCGAGGAAAAATGTCAGAAATAATCCATTTCCAGACCAATTACCCTTCCAAAATCTAAAGCAGTCACCCATACCAAGGGCGGGGGAGAACAAGTCCGTGCAGCTTTGAATCAAACGCACCAATGGTCTCCAAAATGCCAAGTCACCACCATGTGCCTCCATACTCATACATGCCCCATATGAATAATGCACCAGTTTGTCCAATAGACGTTCCCTGCTACCAAAAACTTGATGACCGATTTAAGAAGCAGAGCATATCATTAAAATCCGCAAGCATCCTGAAACCAAGACCCCCACTTTTCTTTGGTTTACACACATCCTTCCACAGTACCAACTGCAGGAAGCGACCCTCATGATCAAGCCCCTACCAAAAGAATTTTTTCCGTATAAGCTCATACCGTGCAAGCACCTCGTTTGGTGGTTTGAAGACTGGTAACTAGAAAGTGGGTATACTCGACAACACAGAATTCAACATGACAAGCTGACCACCCACTGCAAGAATAATATCTTTGTCATCCGCCCAACCAAATAATTCCAATCTATAGATATGAGTCGCTTCCCCCTAAGGGGCAACCCCAACTACGTGAATGGCAAATGCCCCAAGGGGAGTCAATTGTACTGCCCATGAGACCAATGTCTTGTTCATCCATATTCAAAGGCACAAGGATTTTCTTCAATTTACCTTCAACCCTAAAATCTCGCCAAACATCCTCGCCACAAAGCCAATGCTCCCTGCTTAATCAGACCCTCAATGAAAAAAGTGTTGTCGCCTACATACCGCAACACCAGCATTAGGAGGGAACCAACATTTCGCAAACTAAAACCTCATATAAGTCTGCCTTTATAGGCCTTAAAAGCCAACCCAGCAAGAGTATCCACCGCAATGTTAAAGAAGATAGCTGCCAATGGACAACCCTACCTAACACCTCCTTGTGGTCGCATCCATGTTCCCCACAGCCGAGCATTCACCAACACAAAGAAAGAAGATGTATTTACACAACGCTTCATCAACTATACCCAGGACTCCAAGAATCCCTTTCTTCGAAGAATCTCCCATAAATATGTCCATGTCATTGAATCATATGCCTTGGAGAAGTCTACTTTCCACCAAATAAGCAGCCAAACCCAATCTTCTCCACAAAGCAATCATTTCCGTCGTCAACGTAAAAGACTCCTTAAGCTTCCCATCACAAAAATCGATTGAACAGGGCTAATTAACTTTGGAAGCACCTGACACAATCTATTAGCTAAAATCTTTGCAACAATAAGGTGAATTGCATTGGATAGTGCAATTGGCATGTAGTCATCAATTGTTTCTACCTCGAGTTTCCTTAGAAGGAGAAATAGGAAGAACATGTTCAACCTTTCAAAACCACAATTCCCCTCTAAGAACTCCCAAGTCATCGCCATGACATCCCGACAATCTCTTGAAGCTCCTTGTAAAACATGGCCTACAAACCTTCAGGACCCAGTGCCCCTTCCACTTTCAACCCCCTCAACACCACGACTTACTCTTATGAAACGGCTTTGGTCAAATCACCCTCCATATGGTCATCCACAAGTGTCAAATCATATTGTCCAAGCCTCTACTCCCCAAGCGACTATCTCCTTGTAAAATTGTGAAAGTAGCTATGAACCACCTCACAAATCTGAGGTCTAGTCAAGAATAGAATCCCCTACCCGTAAGCAGCTGATGAGAATTGATCGTCTCGTGGCACGTACTAAAAGACGGAAGAACATGGTGTTGGAATCTCCCACCTTAACCACAGCTACCTCAATATTTGTCTCCAATCTATTTCTCTCTTCAAATCCTCATCCTGAACCTATGCTTGCCACCTGTCTCTCCTGCAAATCCCCCATGCTAAGGGGTCCCTCATCCTCCTTCCTATCCAGAACAAAGATGGTGACCAAAGCCTCTATCCAAGATCTCTTTCTCTATGCAGACAACTCCTTATACCTAATCAAAGTCACTCTAATCGTCTGTATGCTGCATACCGAGGTGCACACTGTCAAAGTGGAAGTCAGGGCCTCTACTCATTTCTCCTTCATGAAATCACAAAATCCTAACTCCTTCGACAACTTCCAAAACTAAAAGTATGAAGCATATGCCTAACCTTCATTGTTGCCCTAGATCAATTGAGTGTGCTCTAAAAACGATCTATGTTTCACCGCCATACATGCCCCCAAATACGCCTCCATTAGCGCCACATTACACAGAACCAGTCAATTTTGGACGTTAATCTAGAGCCATTTCTCCAAGTGTAGGTAGCACCTAAGACGAGTAAATCATGAAACTCCAAGCTCTCAACCATGCCTTGAAAATCAATCGTGGCTCAATTAAGCCTCCCATCAAGTTTGTCCAGGGTTGAGAGAGTGGCATTGAAATCCCCACACACTAAGCATGGCCTCCCCTCCACAAAACCTGAGGCCCAATCCAGCTACTCCCACAAAACAAAACAAGACGCCTCTTCATAAGGACCATAAATACATGAAATAGCCTACTCAGAACCACCTGACTACCTAGTAAACAAGCACGTGGCCATGCATTTTCCAACGAAAGAAGTTGCCAACCGAAGCAAGTCATTGCTCCACATCGTCAACATCCCACCTGACCTCGCTTCCATGACATCCATATATCGTACTTCGTTACAATTGTGGATCCAAATCCTCAATATGCATTTCCTATAGAAGAACAATATCTACCCTCCAATCCTCCAAGTACCTTTTCAAAATCGACCTTCAACTCACATCCCAAAGGCCCCGAACATTTCAAGAAAGGAATTTAACCATTGACAGCCGAACAATGCCCCTTCTGACTAACTGATGTTTCCATATTTATTTACATTAATTAATGCCTAACTAACGCTAGTTTAAGGGTAATTTGGGTCGATTGCATTTAGTTAGGTCAGATTAGACATTTTCGGTCATTTGTAAATAATGCAGTCTTGGGCTTTTATGCAATTTTTCCGGTAATTGCATCGGGTAGCTTGATTCGTTTATTTTTGCATGAGCATATGCAAAATTTCAGGCTGATCAAAGTAGGATTGATTGGACTTTCTGAATCGAGCTCATTTGAAAGACGACTAGCTTAGTTGGTGGACCTATTTAGAGACCCAATTACTTAGACCCTAACCCAAATTAGGAACCTAATTTCCTAGCCTAGAAACCCCTTAGGACCCACCAAAACCTTGTCCGAAAACTTATAGTGGTCAACCACTTAGGATACCTAATCCTATACACCCAAAAATCCCAACAAAACCTAGGAAAACCAAGAACATATCCTACTTATTTGGCCATCTCTTTTATCCTACAATAAATACTATTTTAGATGGTTAAAATACACCATAATTTATCCACAACTAAATGTAAATCCTAGGGTCCTAAATTTCCTACCTAAACCCTTATTGTAAAACCCAAAACCAAGTCTCATTCCTAATCCTAAACTTAATCTCAAAATTCGTAACAACATGACACAAACTTAGTATTTTGTCCATAACTTTCTCATTTTAAATCCAAATAGGTCCAAACTTTTCAGCATTATTGTTGAAGGCCTTCATGACAGCTTCCTTAGCTCTATCCATTGCTTCATATATGTATCCCATTGCGGGTCTCTTCTCTGACTCAACAAGACGAAGCACTCTCACAAGAGGAGACGTAGCCTTCAGAATGTATACAACCTTATTCCAAAATGAAGGCATCATGATGATTGTTGCCACTTTCTTTCCCTTCTCTTCTTTTGCATTTTTAGAAGTGGTCCACTTATCGGAAGTGAACATCTTCCTTAAATTTGCCTTTTGTCTATGAATGCTCTGTAAAGTGAGGAAAGATGTAGCAAATCTTGTAACTGCAGGCCTCAACAACTCCCTACTTGTGAATTGCCTCATCAAATTTAAGACTGAAGGATGCATAACTACTCAGTTGCATTGCATGAATGAGTGTCTTTTTTACATCCTCTAACTTCCCAAAATCTTCCAACATAAGATCAATGCAGTGTGCAGCACAAGGAGTCCAATAAACTTGAGGATGCTTAGTCTCCAGTAATTTGCCTATGGAAAAGATAAATGATATTTTTTATATTTTACAATACTTACAATATTAAAGAAAAGATATATGCTAAAATAAATAAAGTCTAAAAATTTATTACCAGCAATAACATAATTCGATGCGTTGTCACTAACGACTTGAATCACATATTCCTCCCCGACGCGACCGATCATGCCACTTATCAACTCACAAAGCTTCTCCCCTATCTTTACGTAGCTTGAGGCATCAATGGACTCTAAGAAAACAGTTCCCATAGGAGAATTGACGAGAAAATTTATAAGCGTTATGCTTTTCCTATCTGTCCAACCATCTGTCAGCAATGTGCATCAATATTTCTTCCAAGCATCATGATGTTTAGTGATGAAATCCTGAGTCTCGTTCACATGATATCTCAATAAAGGAACTCTCACTTCATGGTAAGAAGGAGGCTTCAATCCAGGGCCAACACGACCAATTGCCTCAATCATTATCTCAAACTAGATATCTTTAACAGCATTGAATGCAATATTGTTACGATACATTCATTTTGCAATGATCCATACAACTGCATCTCTTCCCTCCATTTTGAAAACCTCAGAAATTGTAGTTTATTTTGTCAACAATCTCCTTTTTCGTTCTCGAACCACCTTTTTAGGATCAACCTTCGTAAACTTATCTATTGGTCCATGAAACTTCTTCATTAAAGGAAGTCCACCACTTTCACTTCCACCAGCCCCCATTATGATTCGAGCCTTCTTTGCATGTGACTGTGTAGGATTTTCTACTATTCTTTTAGTTGTAAATCTATCAATGGGTCCTCGTAAGACATTCACTTCTATTTCATCTTCATGATCCTCATCATCATTATGCAGCTCATCGTAAACAAAATCTTTCATGAACTTTTCTTTTTCTTCCTTTTTAAATTGTCAATATTCTCTTAACTCCTCTCTCACATGTTATGGAGCTTTTGGACATATTGCTGTGTTCTTATCACCACCAGTAATATGTCCAATAGCTCTATGAATCCCGCCTTTCATTATCCTACCACAAAAAATACACTTCATATTATTAGTCTTTTTTGGGTCCTCTAATGTGACATACTTCCAACATGGGTGCTTCCTCCTTGTTTCAGCCATCTACATAATTCAAAACTCATGCTAGTTTTATACATAGTTACAAACTTACAATGCACATGCAAAGTTGCTAGTTAATATAACAATATACACATGCAAAAACATGCAAAGTTGCTAATTATATACATAGTTACATACAAATTTAATAGAATAGTATATACTATATGTACATGATTTATACATATACATAGTTATATACAAATATAATATAACATACTTATGTTATATACATACTTATTACTTATATATATTATACACTAATAGTCTAATAGTTATGTTATACATAGTTATATATAATACTTATGTTATAGTTATAACATATATGTATAATTATACATACTTACATACTTTACTGTTTATACAACAGTATATACTTATATATACTTATAAGTATATATATCATACTTATATATTATATTATATTATACATATATTAATTATATACTTAACAGTATATAACATATACTTATTTAGTAATATATATAGTATATATAACAATATATAACAGTATATATTGTATATAATAATAATATATATACAATATATATATACTATATATAATATATAATATACTGTATATATACAACATATATATGTATATATATTATATATAATGTATAACAATATGCTTATATATGCAATATGTTTATATACAACATATATATGTATAATAGTATATATATAAACTCAAAAACATGAAGGGGCGGAGGTGAGTATATGTTATACGTGAGTGTCACAGTATGTATGTATATATACAACATATATATATAAAACAGTATGCATATATAACACACACACACATATATATAACACATTGACAATACATATAACACACACACACACACACACACACACACACACACACACACACACATTATTGGACATGAGACATTCAGCAGCAGCTGCAACAATGCCGCCGTCAAAGGGGCGGAGGTGTGCCACCGTTGAACTCAGACAAGCGGTGGTGCGCCACCGTCGAACTCAGACAAGCGGTGGTGCGCCACCGTCGAACTCAGACAAGCAGCGGTGCGCCACCGTCGAGACTCAGAGAAGGTTGAGCGGAGGAGATACCTGGCCGATCTAGGTCCACCACTTGTCGCAGATGCCAACCGGTGAAGCTCGGGTGGCGATGGAGGTTGACGAAGCTCCAGCGGAGGCGATAATGGAAGGTGAGAAGCTCCAGCAGAGGCATGAGGCGATGATGGTTGGCGTGGAGATGACACGCACGTAAATAGACTCTCATATGGAAGGTGAGAGGTCGTCGAGTCGTTCGTTTTTCCAAAAAAAAAAACAGTTGCGATCGCTAAGGTTCAGGCAATGAGGCGGCGAGGCGAGGAGGCGCCGGCTGAGTTGAGGAGGCGTGTCGCCTGGTCGAAGCAGCTCACCTGGGCCTTCCTCGAGGCGATGAGCACCTCAGTCGCCTCGCCTCCTCGCCTGAGGCGATCGCCTCAACAGCGCTGGTTATTTCCAACAAAAACCTAACCTATTCTATCACCAAGCCCTTAATCCTAACCCTTAATCCCTAACTCAAGTAATCCTATCCCTACACCTTAGTAATCCTAGGCAACCTAAACAAACCAATAGGAAGCATCCAAGCTTCCTATAAAAACCCCTAGCCATCCCCCCCTTAGGATTCAACATTCTGTCACTTAGAAATTCCTACTTCCAAATAGCCTCAGCCTACTAGCACTAGTCTTCTTTCACACCATCTTTGGTGATTCTAGCGGGTGCGCCTTCGCATCCACATCTACGCCGACGCTTTGAACATCGCCTTCGAAGCCCCTACATTTTCTTTATCAAGTTGTAGTTATACCAACTCTATTCTAGTTGTAATTTTGGGAGCATTCTACTAGTCTACTTGTGGAAAACTCTTGATTATATTCAATAAAATTCCAGTAGTTATTTCTCAACGATCTTCAAGTTGTATGCCTCCTAGTTCTACTTTTAGTTAGTTACATGTTCTAGATATCATTCTCCTTGATATTCAATTTGCTTAGTTATAGATCTAGCTCGGAAAAGCGATTTTTATCTATTTGCCTCCCTACAAGTGACTCCGACTCCCATATTTTTATTCGAAAAATCTTATGAACTCGATCTGATTTACAAATTTCAAAAGCTTCTGTGTGCATTTACTACGACGAAAAGTGATTTCTCGCAATTACATCCACGACCAGAACACTAACCTTCTTAACATTCAAAACTTTTGCCACAAGCATATTAATCACATTAAATCGGCTTGTATCATTAGACCACCCTTGTATGGGACTCTTCCTTTCTCTAATCAATTTTCTCTTGTGGCGTGAATTAAGTAACAGCTTGTGCCTGGGATGGGCAGCCTTCGTCTACCTGGAACCTCTACACAAAGAAGATGTGCACTTTAGCAACTCTCTATCAGCCTCCACACGTGCATTTAGAACCTTAACCTCATGTTGCACCACCAAGGCCTTTCATCGCCCATATGCCCAATGTCGTAAAAGTCGGTAGTCGATATTCAATCGACCAAGCCACTAACTAAAGAGTATACAATATGCGAGGGAGTAGTCGGGAAGTGCTTGGTTGGGCATTTTTTAAATAAATAAATATACACACACACACAACCAAGGCAAGGATTAAGGAAAGAGAAGAGCAGCAATAGCTGCAGTACCAATAGTATGCCGAAGTAGCAGGGCATCAGCAATGGCGTGGTCTTGAAGCAGCAACAGCAGTGGCGTCAATGAGGCTGAAAGGGCTGAAGGGCAAGGCGATGATCGGAAAGGAAGAGTAAAGGGCGATCGTGTGGAATCGTGGAGGATAGGGTAATGCTCAGTCAGGTCGAAGTAGGGGGTTGTCGCGACATCATCTATAGGGAGAAGCTTCGATCGTTTGGAGGAGGGCATCGCCTATTCGGTTGCGTGTAGGTTTCGAACAAAAGGGGTGGGAGGCACGAAGGGTGTCAAGGCAAGTGGGGGTTAACTTTACCTAGAAAGACAATATCTAAATGTATCCATTTATATTAACCTCTATACAAAAAGTGGCATATTACTCGGTTGACTACACCGGCTACTCAGCCGAGTAGTCGGTGCTGCTGACTATAGGACCGCATGGAGCTTATTCAGTCAAATGGGGGTGCGACTAGGATTACTCAGCCGAATAAATCGATTTTTACATCAGAGCATATGCCTGACAGCATCGCCCAAGTCTGCTACAACATCCTACCTAGCAACATCGCCCACCTAAAGTCAGTTGCTAGTGCGAGATTCTCCATCTTCCTAGCTACATCACACTATGTAACAGCATCACTTGAGGCAGCAGCATCGTCCTTCCCAACATCACATCAGGAGATGAGCATCACACAAAGCAGCATCAGCATTGCCCTCCATCTCATGCAAGTCCGGGAGCACACGGTTGCAGTTCTTGCCTACACCTATTTAGCCTGCAGAAAATAGACCCAAAGTAGAAGGGCCCCATCGACTTGACTAAAAAATCACGATAAGAAGCACCAACAAGCCTAGACAATAAAGGTCATTCCAAAATTAAAGGCACAACAAGAACATGGGTCTTTGGTGGGTTAGGACTCGACTCACCAAGTTCGAATTGTTAACGGATTTGAAAGCCACCTATTTACTACAATTTGAATGACCCACATTTTGTGCAACCACTGGCACCAAATCAGAAAGTACAACTACCGTAATTACCGTAGGTTCAAAATTCCCACAATCTGCGCCCCTACTATTGCCTTCCAAACTTGACGCTTCGCCAAAGTAGCAACCAAGGAGCTCTTGCCGACGACAACAGCAACATATGATGGTCAAAGACGGCCATCATCGAGAACCCCTTCGCCTTCGAAGGAGATAACCCATGATAAGCCAACATTCCTAAGAACCAACTTCTCAGGCATCTTCCCATCTTATCTCCATCAATAAGACCAATGCCACCGCAACTCCAAATCCTTACCTTTTCAAAAAAAAAAACCCCTAATCCTTGTGAACAGAGCACATAAGGCCTTCACAACCTCAACCGTGCGCAAGAGTAAGGGAATCCCCATGAATGCAGACCTTGAAAACAGGCCTTGTCAGAGGTCTATCATTCAAGGCTCTATCATGGATGCTCGCAAGCCTCCATTTGATCAAAGCTTGACTAACAGGCATCTCTGTGAAATCTAAATGAACAATATTTAGTTGTAGGTGACAAAACACCAACAACAGCAACAAGGAGAAAAGAGAGACCTTCCAACCACAAGAGCCAAGATCTTTCTTTGCCAATTCAACCTTCACCTCTGTCATCAATGCCTTGCCTCAAATGAACTCCCTCACCATCGATGATCATAATAGGAAGTCATTAGACTTCACCATTAGCAACCATGGCTCCTCCACCTCCACCAATGGCGAAGACGATCAAGGAGGAGGCAGAAGTCGCAATGGCACAACCCTCCTTAGACATGTGTTCTGACAATGACCACAACAATTGCACAACAAACACACCACAACATCCCGACAGTCCCTAGAATGTGACCTCTCCAATGACACTTATAACAAACGATCTCATGAGAACAATAGGAGCGAAGAACTCTCCCATCGCCTCCACCACTCCTCACCCTCACATCTCTACTCATTGCCTCTATGCATGAGTCTGCTACTAGTTGTTCAAACTATTTTCATGGGATGATTTTTGGATATGCTTGAGCAAAGGGCCATTTAGTATGGAGTAGAAATGGGCATAACCTTTTGTTCTACTTTGAGCAATTGGTTACAAGGAAGCAAGGTGATATTCATGACAAAAAGAGCATGCAAATAATATGTGTGGGGATGTGCCTTCTTTAAAAGGGTTGTGGAACTCCCTATAATGGTTTTTTCATAACTTCTCCCATTTCCCAAAAAGTGAAAGATCACTAATCTCATGTAATCATCCTTTTTTCTTAAAAAAAATTAAAATTAAATTGTCACCTTGGAAAATGTAAACACAGGATACAAAATCCACAAGAAATCTCCTTAAAGCTTGAAGCACCTTCGACCACCTCCATTAAGAACATTAAAAATCCATCATATAATTCCTCTCCCTTCATCTACCTAAGAGTAAGGGGTGAAAAGGGTGTATGGTCCAATATCCATACTACCATTATATAGAAAGAGAACTTCAAGAAAGGTGGAAAGTTCCGGCAATTTCAAAATCAATTTCAAAAGAGGACAAAGCATCTTATACTTTCCCAACATGCCATAACTCACCAAAAAAGGTTGGCCTTGCCCAACAAGTTTTAGGAATGAAAATACCAAACCTAATCAAGGTTTTAAAAAATGCAAAGTCAACCGAGACGATTTGCCTTCATCGAGGCAAGTTGTAAGCCTTAAGATAGCCTCAGGTTTTGAACGGAAAATAAGGAAAAATGACAAAAATATATAAATGTTATGTGTTAATAATGAAAAAATAATGTAAAGAATACTCTTCCATGCTATTTTTACTCCATTACAACATGTAAAGAGTGAAACTAAATGAGAGATGACATTTAAAGAAAACAATAAACATCTAAACAATAGAGAAAATTTGAAATTGCATTCATCAAAATTCTAATATAAGTTAAAAGTTCATAGGAGATAAAAGTAAAAATGCCCCAACAAATCGTGAATACTAAAACAAATAGTTATCAAAAAAACACTATTCAAGCACCAATTGAACACTTTCAAAAATTGGCTACCACACTATAAACAGTTTGCACACCATAGGCACATCTTTTGCTACATGTACAAAAATATAAACAGTTGGGATAAATATAACTAAATGTTCATTACCACACACATAATATACACATATAACCTAACATAATAGGATTTAAATACAGATAGGTATCACACAACATATTAAGTCTTCAAAAATCCAAAATTCTAATCGCAAAACAAAATCCAAACTGCTAATCACATAACAGTACCAAAAAATCAAAACAATAATTAAAAAACACGTATACCAGCAAGATTTAAATAAATACTGACCACATAACCTCTTCAAGAGAGCAAAACAGTGATCACATACATGTAAACTAACCACACAGAAACATTCAAACATTGCGAAACAGCAACATAAATGTTAAAATAATTAAAAAATACATAATGAGGATCTCTTATAGTCTTACCAACAGTAGAAGCAGCGGAGGCCAAGACCCAATAGAGGAAGAGGCAAGAGGGTGGCGATGGGCGATGAAGAGGGTACAAACTAGCAAGGGGAGCAACACAGGGGAGGCGACTAGCGACCGACAACGGAACAGCAGCCACCAACAATGGCAATAGAGGAGACTAGAGATGGAGAAGAACCCCCAGCAGCTGTGGGCAATGGTTTTTTTTTTTTAGGGAATTGAGGAGTAGGGGCGATAGGTTGGGGCCGGGCAATGGGTTTGGGATTTTACGAATGGGTTTTATTACTTCATTAAGCTTTTCATTTGTTAAAAAAGAACATGTGCAACTCACATGACCCTCGAATGTGGCCTTTCGACCAAGTCTATAGCCTCACCTCTGCCTCGTCGCCTTAGCTCTACCTTGACAAACTTAGGCGTACACCTCACACTACAACCCTAGGCGACTTTCTTCCGCCCCATCTCAAGGCATACGCCTCAAATGCCTTGACGTGTGATTTTTGAAACCATAATCCACTAAACCCTAGTTACCACATATCAAAAAGGCCTCCCTGCTCACCATACTTAACCCTTATATTACTCTTATATTACCCAACTACTCACAAAAACTTTTGTACCAAAAATCAAGAAACCATCGAAGCAAGTTGTGGCAATAGCATGCAACCCCAAGTATTCCATTCTATTTTATCACAAAATAAATGAGAATTGCTAAAGAAGAGGTAATTCTTTCAGCTAATGCAAAAAACCAATATAAGTTGAAAATTGCATCACTTAAAACAAAATACTGCAAAAAAGATGTATAGTTTCTAAAGATTGAAATCATAAAAAGAATTCTTTATCCTTTTGGATGGTTAATATGAGTTTTGATAGAAGGTGAAGGAAGTGATCAAGGTTGTCGAGTCAATGGTGGATGTCATAGCTATTGTTTTAGTTGTCAAACATGGGAAACGGGAAAAGGAGATAGGGTGGTAGATAATGGTAATTATTTCTATTTAATCAAAAAAAAAGACCATTTTTGTGATGAAAGCACCTATTTGACTCCTACTCAAAACTTCAAAGATGGGATGAACCAATTTAAACTCAAACAAGAATATTATAATCACCTCCCAAGAGTTTCCCATGTGGGACTATTTTTTAGATGCCACAATTAAAATCTTCTTTTTTCCTTTCATTGATTTTGGATAACTATTTAATAATTAATACTACTATCTCCTAAAAGCATGAAATAGTAAGCAATGTAACTTATTAGATTATATCCTCACTAAGTATCAATTTCAGGGGGAAAAATACAGATAGTTATATTGTCCATCATATCAAAAGTTGTGTAACATTGTCCATCACGGAGAGAGGCACTCGCTTGTGAACTTGATGGCTAAGTCAGAAGTAGAAAGCAGATTTTGCTCTATCACATAGGCCACCAGCTGAAGGAAAATGACCATGAAAGCTTAAGCCTATATCCCAGGATGCAAGCTATTTAGATGATCATTCAAAGCATAGACCAAGGTAACATAAGTCCTAAACTGATTTAAAAAAAAAAAGTAAAATGGAGACTACAAGAGATGTTAATCTCTCAAGGATTCTTTCAAGGGGGGAGCTAAATTATTCACAAAATACAAAGCGAATGAATCTTTCTCCACTTGCTAGTTCCTACTAGACACAACCTATAGACTACCAATGAAAGAAGTGGAGTAGAGGGACAGGGAGGATTGGTGACGGAGGGGAGGAGAGGTAGGTCCAGAGTAGGGAAAGAAAGCATGCATTGAGTGTAAAGGAGTAGAAAACACCATAAAGGCTAGGCAAACAGTCGATCGCACTTGAAGAATGGTTGTCAAAGGCAACATTGTGATTCTCCTTACTTAAGTAGTCTCAAGGAGTGCCCTCCGATTGAGAAGGAACAGAAGGAAGGTCAGGTGATCGTCTCCCACCGCCATTGACCTTGCGAGCTTGGTGACGATATTTGAGTCCTCATTTGCTTCCGACTACATCAAGGTCACTTAGGCTAGGGACTACATCGGATACTTAGTCTACCCATATTTTCTCAAGACACAGCCATCAGATGAGGGAGTGTCCCTCGTATTGGAAATGAGATGAGAAGGATCGCGTCGAGGCACCACTATGGACATCAGATGCGCACTTAAAGCTTCCTTGGTCAATCAAGATGCCCCCCATGCTAGCGCTATTGGTGTGCCATTCATTCTTTAGCCAAAGGAAGGACGTTGAAAATTCCTCAAAGCATTGACCACCTTCTCATCATTGTCTACAAAGGTTTGTTCTACCACCTTGTTGGAACAATGCAATGACTCTTCCATGGTGGCTTTATAAGGTTCACCGATCAATCTCTCCTTAAGATATTGTTGCAACGTGATTCTCCAATGGTCCTTACATTGGAATGCCCCTGTGGTGACAGCAACGTTCGCGCATGGAAGGTAAGCGGCAATTACACAAGCACATCCAAAAGTAGAAACATTGTTCCACGTGGATTCCATAATCATAGGACCAAGAGAACCATCACCAACCTTCTTCGCATGAGAAGCCATTACACCACCGCCTTCAATACCTTTATCAGATCTATTAGAGTGGAGATCCAAATCCACCTCTCCAGCCAGACTCCAACCTTCTCCATCTAGTTGTTCCCATCAACAACGTAGATCACCCTAAACCATCGTGTAGCCTCATCATACGATTCAACTTTTGTGTAAGATGCATCATCATGACTTTAAGGCCCCCTTCAGGTATTGCTTTGCTCGAGTAAGAGGCTCCTTCATTCACAACTTATCATCTTCAACTTGTTGCTCAACAACCAAGTGCAATGGAGCCACTCCAGCTGTTGATAACAGAGCCTCAGGTGCTCCACGCTCCAATTAGCCGGTGTTTATTGGATCTTCATCAATGCTTTCCTCCCCACCAAATCCGAGCCATGCTCAATCCCTCGAATCCAACTTCTGTGGGTACGACTCCTTGGTAATTAATGGCTTTACCTTGACTTTGGGCAAATCACCCCATTGCCTTGTCTCCACTGCCGTCGACGTTTCCCTATCATCGCCCCCTATAATGTTCAAGCCAAGGCCTTTGCCGATCAAATCAAGTTTAGGTCAAGGTTTTAAGTGCCGATAAAATTCTAAGTATACGTATCAAACGCATGTCAAAGGTACATCGTGTAAACACCCATGTTTCAAGGTCGGGTTATCAACAACGTTATCGATGTTTTGAAAATTCTTTTTATCAAGGGCATACCGATGCATGTCAACAAAAACGGTAGGAGTCAAGTATATCCTAATATTTATATATATGTAGTCTAACATGTTCAAGCTCAATATAGATTGTGGAAGATTTTAGGAATTGATTTCATTGAATTGAAAACAAGAGAAGACTAACCCCTCTTTATATAAACAGAGGGGATTACAAGGAAATCCTAATCTACTTAGGAAGCAAATTCGCAACAAATTAAAGACTAATTAAATCAAATCTCTAAAAGTAGAAAGAGATAAACCAAATCAATTTTAGCTTAATTCGCCTAATCCTAAAATATCTCTAACACTCCCTCTCAAGTTAAAGCGTACAATGCCCAACTTGCCTTCATGTAGTTGCCTTACGAGTTGAAAACCCTTCTCATGAAGAGGGAAAAAAACTATGGAGAGACTTTTAAGCAAGCTGAAGAGCAAAAGACGATCCAAAGTAGTCGTAGTGACTTTACAATAGCAAAAAAGCTTTCTCACGAGAAGGTAAAAATTAAAATTAGGGTAGGGCATTCAAACAGGCAGAAGGGAGGGGAAGAACATGATACTTAGTTTTTCCACTAGTCATTAGAGTAGTTAGAATCGACCAAGACATGGGTTAAAGATTTAGTAGAATCCTTTTTGAGGAGGGTGTAAAACAAAAAAAAAAAAAATCAATTTTCAATGCCCCCTGCAATACAGATCAACAACGGAGGTTTAGACTTCAAAACTTAGCAAGAGAAGAAATGGGAACTTCATATCGCACTGTCAATAAATATCGGCAAAGGGTGTCAATACAATAAATACATGGCAATATTTCATCGGTATACCTATGTTTGGATACTATTGATGTATCGATATGCCTTTCCCCCAAAGATACCCATATAAAGGGCATGGCGTCAACATTTAAAGCAATGGTTTGGGTGACGAGATCGTGCAACCTGGGAACTCACCTTGCTTACACATTCAACCCCCCTCGGGGTAATCCGCACACAACTCTCCATCGTGAATCCAGCTCTTTAGAGTACTTTATCTTAAAACCCATTGTTAATCTCTTTGTAGTCTTAAGTGATGCTGCTCCCTCCTTATTTCCATCTCCTAGTACTAAAGTCACTCCATGACCTATACGAGTCAGTTGAAGTGTGACCTTGCAAACATCAAGCACACGAAGGACAAGGAGGTTGTGGATCATGGAAAGCAAAACCACATAACAATAGATGCTATTATTTTTTTTGAAAAACAAAAGGGCAATTATCAAAGAGATAACCACCCAAAATTAATTCATTCCAAAAGCCGAATTACAACAGACCTTACAAAATAGATCCCCAAAATCCCACCTGGGAGGAAATGGAGGATACAAAAATCTTAATATAAGGTCTCTCTGCCCTAAACAGCACCACATTCCTCCCTCACCAAACCCCCCACAAAACAGCCAAAACCTTCGCCCTATCACTCTTGGAGCAAAAAGTGAAGACTCCATCACCTGCATTTCCTCTGCAAAAAGAGGACCAAAAGCTAACCTCATCCCTGAAGGAGATCCAACCGATCCCCATCTTCTGCCAAACCTACACCACAAAAGGGCATTGGAAAAGGAGTTGTATATCCTCGTTAGCCCCCTACAAAGGGGACACGCCAGGTCCTCAATCTGGGCCCATCTTGCTCTCCACATCTTCGTCATAATCCTTCCTCTTCTCACCAACCAAGCAAAGATCTTCACCTTCAAAGAGCACTTCACCGTCCATAATAGTCTGCAGTCCCACAAAAAATCAACGTCGAAGCTAGCCACTCCACTTCCTAGCCTGCGATATATCTTTGCCACCGAGAAATCTCCTTCCCCCTAAGAGAAAGATCAAGACCTTCATCCGGTGCACAACCTACCAGCTCCTGCAACAGACATTGGAGGTCCTCACATCTCTGATCGAAGAGGCCCCCCCCGAAAAATGGGGCACCAAGTTCCATCCCAAAACTCCCTAACCTTGGCCGAGGGATCCGCCACACTTCCCAAGAGGAGAGGGAACCTTTCACCTAAGGTAGAACCAACCCCCTGCCAGTCATCCTGCCAAAAACGAAAAGAGTCCCCCACACCAAGTATTAGATTAAAGAAACCTCGCACCTTTACTGCAACCGTCACCAAGCCCCTGAGGAAATGTGATGGTCCTGGAGGAGGAGAAAACAGCAGCCCCAACTACAGGAAATCACCATAACAATGCCGTATAACATCACCGAGAAACCCCTGCTCCTGTCCCACCAACCTGGCAATCCACTTCGAGAGGAGAGTGATGTTCATTTTGTCCACATCTCTAACCCCCAAGCCCCCTCTTGAGTTGGTTTGCACACCTCCTCCCAGGCCACCAACCTCACCCCCCTTCCTGACGACCCTACATTAGACCAAAAGAAGTCCCTCATCAACCCTGAGATCTTCTTCTCAATCTGACGTGGTAACCTGAAGACCGAAAGAAAGTACGATGGCATGGAAGCCAAAACCGCCCTTACCAGGGTCAGTCGCCCACCTCTAGACAAAAGCTTAGAAGACCACCCTGCCAACTTTCCTTCCATCCATTCTAGCAGCAGAATCCAATCCTATATTCCTAGCCGACGGTCCAACAAAGGAAGGCCCAAGTACACCAACAGCAAAGAACCCACCTCTGTCCCCAATGCAGCACCCACCCTCTCCGTCTCCATGGCGGACAAATTGAAAGGGACAAAAGTCGATTTCTGGTCGTTGATCTGCAATCCCAACGCCTCTCCAAAGAGCTCCAGAAGGATCCTTGATGCGCCCATATTTGTGGGCCATTTAGGTATTTCAACCCCTAGATATTAAGTTATCTTTAACATTTATTTAGCATGTATTAGGATGTAAATATATTAGTTTATGTTTTTAACTTAATTGCATAATTCATGCATTCCATTCATAATTAAATGCATTTAGAATTAAGTTAAAATAGCTTGTGAGCGCATTACATGTATCGTTTGGTTTCAACATAGAAAGTAAGGGTTTGCATATAAATAACCCCTCATTTCTTTTCTTTATTTTATCTCCAACGGATGCATGCAGGAGAGTTGAACAAGCGACAATCGTGGATCTCTGTTCCCCACGATGTTCGTCACTTCACCTCTTCAACCAACGTCCGCCCGCATGCATCCTCCGACAGCAAAAAAGAAGACTCCAACCACCACCACCAGCAGGCCTCCACCCCCACTCCACAACTGCGCAGAGAGTCAAGCTCTCCACACCACCACCACCGGCCTCCTACCGTGTGCACAAGTCCACACCACCGCGGGCAGGCGGGGTGACAAACCGTCGCGCCATCAGTGGCTGTGCAGATTACTGTGAGCACCTAAGCGTGCACTACCACCATCACCAACACCAGTAACCATCGCCATAACTACGCGCCAACAGCCATCCACGCTCATTTAAGATGTCTGGGAATGTTCCCAGACGTCTGACCTCCCAACAGCCACCCGATCTTCTTCTTTCTTCTTCTTCCTCTGTTTCTTTTCAACCACCGAACCCAAACATAAACCCACCACCAGCCGCTACCTCCTACACGCACATAGCCTCTCTGCGCATGCACACCATCCACCGCCAACAGTGCGCACCACACCTCTCTGCGCAGGCCTATCCTTCGCTGGCAGCTATCGCCTCCACGCCTCGCCATCCTCGCTGACGCCCTCACCTCCACCGCGCGCCACCAACACCTCGCACGATCCACCTTCGGCCTACGCGCACATCCGAGCATGCTGCCATCTGCACACGCCCAGCAGCAGCACCTGCGGCTGCGCGTCCTCCAGCACCTACGACCACGCGTCCTCACCTCCAGCAGGAAGCAACCACTGCTGCATTCCCTCATCTCCACACAGCAGCAGCAGAGAGCTACAACCACCGCCACCCGCCGCCACTCCTCTCCTCCAATTGGCCACCTCTGGCCACACCGTGCTTCGCCGCCACCACCAAAAGAAGCGACCCAGCAGCAGCTACCTCCAGCAAGCTCCTCCCCTCCGGCCTTTGCCTCACCTCCATGCGCGAGCAAGGGGAAGGATCTCCCCTATTTTACTACGGTAATAGCCACATTAGATATTACATTTCCTGCCATTATTGATTGATATTGTTAATTTACTATAGTGCACATTACGACAAAGCCCCCTCCCTTTTGCATTATTATTATTTCAAGATATCATGTCATTAATTAGCCTAGGGGGATTTCAATTTGATTTTTTGGGGAAATTAATCGTGAACATCTGTATTTGACATGTGCGAGTTTCAATAGGCCTATTCCTCCCTATGGACACGACCCGCTCTCCTGTGAGTGGTTAATTTCAATTCAACACTTTGATTAGCCGATTTTTCCACCACCTAGAAATACAACGACAAATCTTTTTTTTTCGAAAGCGAAAATCGACTCGTCAATCCTCATCCTTTGCACCTCCAACTCTATTCCCTCAACCAGGAAGAGCGTATTATCGGCATACTGTAAGACTGTCGTCTCCATGCCACCACCAAACCCAAAGCCCCTGAACAAGCCCCGACTACATACTCTATGCGCCGCCCACGCAAGAGCATCAGCCGTAAGAACAAACAGCATAGGCGCAAGAGGGCATCCCCTCTTCTAAGCTGGACCCAACCTCCCACCGGGTTCCCATTGGTTAGGATTGGGAAAGATGTTGTCGTCACACATCTCTTCATCCAATTAATCCAGATCGTAGGAAAACCCTTCCTCAGCAAGGACGCCCACAGAAAGTCCCACTGAACTGAGTCGTATGCCTTGCTAAAATTGACCTTCCACATAAATGACTACTTCTCCCTCCTCCATGTGCCCAGAGCTTCCAACGCAACCACAAACCCATCCAAGATTCCTCTCCCTGGAACAAATGTTGTCTGAACAGGGGAGACCAGCTCACCAAGAAGGTCCTTCAGCTTGTTAGCCAAGACCTTTGCCACAATAAGGTAAACTGCATTAGAAAGTGCAATCGTCTAAAATCCTGAATCGCCCCCACCACTTCTTTCTTAGGTAACAAAAACAAGTAATATCTATTCAGCTTATCAAAACCTTTGTTTCCGCATGCGATCTCCTCCATCATCCTCATAACATCTGTCCCTACCAAGGGCCAGAACTCCCTAAAAAAGAAAACAGGGAAGCCATCTGGGCCGGGGCACCCTCCGCATTCAGGCCCCAAACCGCCCATCTTACCTCATCCTCTGAAAAGCCAGCCGTAAGACCCTCCACTTGGGATTCCGTGATACGCTGCACATTCTCCCCCCTCCATCTCCCTCCTCCCCTGAAATGCCTCCCAATGAACTCTCTAAAATAATCCTCCGCCGCCTATCCCACCTCCTCCCTGCCTAAGAAAGATTCCCCACAAATCAACATCTTTTCTATCCAGTTCCTTCTCCTCCTGGCAGAAGCCATTTGGTGGAAGAACCTGGTATTGGAGTCGCCTTCCTTCAACCATCTCTACCTAGACTTTTCCTTCCATTCCATCTCTGCTTCCTGTACTCCTCCTGCACCACCCTCGACATCCTTGCCCTGACAACCCTATCCTTCGAAGAAATAGGGCCTTGGTCCTCCTATCTGTCAATCCTGTTGATCTTTGCCAGGGCCTCTTCCTTCCTGCCCTTCCTGGACGCCTTGATTTCCTTCCTGACGACCTTCAAATGATCACGTAATGTAGAAAGTTTCTTCGCCAAACAGATTGCTGTTGAACCCTCCACCTCCATCAAATTCCACTTCTCCTCCACCATACTCCTAAATCCCTCCTCTACAGCCACGACCTGTCAAATTTGAAATATGTGACAAACTGTGTTGCATCATTTGGTCGCCACATAAGGGGTGTATGGTTCGAAAACGGTCTCTCCAACGCACAAACATCCGCCACAGGGAAAGCCTCCACCAACTCCACTTAAAGAGAAATCTGTCAATCCTAGACATCTGGCCACTGTTATTCCTCCAAGTGTATGCACAAGATGCAAGGGTTCAGTCCACGAGGCCATGAGCCGCAACGAAATCCACAAAAAGATCTGACCCAGGGTCTTGTCTCCCCCGTCCTCCTCGTCTGTCCTCCACCTTTAGAGTGACATTGAAGTCCCCTCCAAGCAACCAGGGACTCCCATTGCACTCCACTGCCATAGACACGAGCTCCTCCCACATGACCCCTCTCACCTGGGCATCCGAAAGACCATACGCCCCTGTGATCGTCATCCCGGTGCCGCCCACCTTCTTGACCAATCTCGTAGAAATGATATGTTCCCCACAATAGAAATCCTCCAGAGAGAAGACATCCTCCATCCAAGAATCTACCCACCTGATCAGCCAGTTGCGCTAAGAGATCGGAACCCCTCCATCCAGGAACCTCCAATCTTTTTCCAGACCCGAACCTCACACTCAGACATCTGTCTCTTGCAACAGCACAGCATCTGCTCTTCAACTCCTAATGTACCTCCCCAGCGCCACCCTCCTCAACAGATCATTGAAACCCCGCACATTCCAAGTAATCACCCCATTCATTTACACAATGTGGGGGTCTCCATCGTAACCTTTCGGAATCTGCATCATCCAATCTGAATCAAGTATGGCAAGGGATGGAATTAGGATCCAATCCCCCTCAAATCTGTAATGTAATGATGCTATTATTAGGATCCAATCCCCCTCAAATGTGCATCAAGTATGGCAACTGGTTCTTGGATGATTGGATCTAAGGCCCACAAGGGCGACTAGCTCATCACTAAAGATGTCAATGTCCCCATCTCAAAAATTTGGATCACCAATAGATACCAAGTAGAAGGGAGGGGCTTAAATAGGGGCATAGGGTCCATGACCTCCCATGTCACGTTGGCATAGGTTAGGCCCATAAAAGCCTCTCCCACATTGATGGGGCTATCACAAGCCCGATTTTTTGGGATATCTAACAATTGTAGGCAAAAATATTAGATTGCCCTTCCTTCTTCCTTATTAGCAATTGCCCCTCCACCAAAAACCACCATAGCCTAATATTGTTTCTCACAGAAACCACACCCATCATCTCCAACTCAACTCTCCAACCCTGCTTACCACCACACCAGCGACACAAATCTCCCAAGGGATGGTAAGGAAGAACATTACATTAACAGCTATTAAGGCATCCTCTAAAATAATGCAACAACAAAGACTCCCAAAAGTTGAGGCCATAATGTCAAACATAACTACTAAAGGTTCACTAATGACCTTTGATGAAGAACAACACGACAACTAAAGTATCCCCGTCGACCTTCACTATCCCATTCTAGGCAACTCCAAGAAACAAAGCCACCTCCAAATAATTGCACACAAATCCCATGAGTTCATGTAAAGGCTCAAGCAAGTCGAAAAGTGAATCTCCACCAATGCCTTAGCCCACTAGAGATGGAAGGGGATGACACCAGGCCACCCACTAAACAACCAATCAGTATCCCAACTTCCTCTACCGTCATTCTTTCCTACAAGAAGGCCTTCTCGAGCAACCAACCCACAATGGATCCGCCTCGAACACCTTATGCAAACTATTATAAAGCAGCTAGAGATGTGTAATATCAAAATCTTCTCACAGCCTCTCACTAATCAACACCTCAACGCTTTACCCCTGCTTCCCTCTCCTCACCTCATTTTACCCACGGTCCCAAGTTCTCAATCATCCTTAAGCATGGGCAAAGGAGTTGAGGCAATGGAAATAAGTTCACATATCTCTTCCAAGCACCCCCCCCCCCCCTAATTGTAGTTACCTCCAACCCGATGCCCACTCCATCATCCTTAACCTCCACCATACCCAAACATGGAGACCATGAAGATTGCGATCAAAGGCAATTGGTGGATGGCTCAATTGATCTCAAGAGTTTGGAAGGTGCACGGCCTTTAATGTTGCCTCTCTTTATGCTTACACCACCCGTCTCTCTCTTGCACGAGTGTGCAAGTTTTTCTACTCTGTAATGGCAATGAGACCTCCAACCTATTTATAATTTAAGGATTATAAAAAGATCCACAATCACAACATAATATTGACATATGACAACATCCGGGCTCATGCTAGCATAATTTTGCTAGTACACCTCAATTTCTATGGTTTTAACATCATATTCAAAAAAAATTGTTAGTATGTAGTTGATTTCCAATATGACCACCGTATTGCTATGCAACTTGGTGGATTTTTTTTTGGAAAGGAAAGGGAGGGATTAACAAGAGTTCTTGTTAACCCCCAAAAATTTTCACTAAAAAAGGGGAGTTAATTACACCATAGGTTACAAATTTGAGTTAAATGATGCAAAACACTTTCCACAGAAAACCTCTCCCCTATGAAGATGAACAAGTTATGCTCCAACCAAATGGTCCAAATCAAAATAAAATCCCTCCTAAAAACAACCCCATCGACTAAAGCATCATGAATGCTATTCCAAACATCTTTTTGTGGAGAGAAATTAATGGGGAAGAAGCCCAAGTCTGCCCAAATGTCATGTGAGAAGGGGCATGAAAAGAAAAGTGCTTCATATCTTCTGTTCCCTGCCCATAGAAGATACAAGAATCATCATCTGTAGGAGCCTGACAACTCCTATAAGCTCAGGTAAGAATCCTCTTTTTCCTCAGCAACCACAAGAACTTAACATTAAGGGGGATACAATATTCCCAAATTTTCCTGCAGTCTGCCGTCAATCTGTCGTCAACAATTTGGAAATCCCTGGAGAACTACAAATAAGCCTTTTTGACAGAAAAATGGCCATGCCCTTAGACCCACCCATCACAGCCCTTGCCAGACCTGATCTCAAATAGTGTTTGCAGCAATAACATAAGATCAGCCAACCTTGCCTCCAATAACAAAGAAGGTATGGCAAGGACCCAACAGCCATCATTGAAGCAATCTAAGACAATTGCAAGTGGAGAGGTGGAAAGAGCTGCTAAGCGAGGATAAACATCAGTAATAACGTCAGCTAAAGACCATTCATGTGACCAGAAACAAAACATGCCGCTGCAAGGGCCCTAAACCCTAAACACACATCCCTAAAGGCATCTAGTGATACTGAAGACCATCAGTTGAAATTGCATGTACTGAAGGCATGTCGCTGGCATAACATTCCATGCCTTCACACCAATAATACTATGTTTTTGCATCTAGTGATAAATAAATACTTATTCAAATGACTAGTGCCTCAATGGGAGAGATACCACTAGATCAAGCTAGATATCTCAACCATGACAATAATCATCTTGGAAATTATGGCGTTACTTTCAAAAATGTCCAACTCTGTTGACACTAAGAGCTTGTGAAGTGAAAGTCATAATAAGAAATCCTAAGGTAAATAATACAATCCAAGAAAAATATCACTAGTATGCAGTTTACACCATGCAATAGCCATCACTAACTTAAGAGAAAAACCAGGATATTGTGGACTTTCACTTAATTTTCCACGCCTCAACCTTGATAGCTCAACATAATCCCAAGACCAATCATAAACCATCAGTTATATCTGATGCTTGGTTGTTTCTGTTATTGTTTGTTTGGTTGACGGAATATATGGAACTTTGATGTGGTTAGTTGATGTATTAAGCAAGGATATGAAACGTCCCTCCAAAAAAAAGTAGGGATATGAAACTTGCAGTTGCAGCTTAGTTATTTTATATTGTTTTTGGATGATCTTTTTATTATGAATTCAATACATTGGAGACCACAAAAACTAAATAACCCTCTCCCTTAACCCCCCTATACTAGCACAAAACCTGCCAGAGTGGGTACAGCAGCCAGATGAAGCCTAAAAAGCTTCATCTTTCTCAAAGATTTACAATAACAAAGAAGGAAAAGCTAATGTCAATGTGTATCTCAGTTCTTATATATAAGATTGTGATCTATAATATTACAAACATAAATAATTATAAATAAGTATTGACAGCAAAAAAATTCATCAAGTGATTGCTGAACTATACAAGGAATGCCACTGGCTACATGTAGATGTCCAGAAGAAGATTGAAAATAATACCTTATATCCATCCTAGAATCATCCGTGGCAATCATACAAATGAACCTGCTAGGACAATGTTGCAGATTAAAAAGCATAGTTGCCCATCTAACAACACAGAACCTGACCTCACCTTGCTCCTATAATCAACAAAAAGGATGGATAATGTCAAAATAATGCTCACTACCCGGTAAATAGCTACTATTCAAACCAAATTGCTTCGAATTAACATATGTTTGAATTATGTTTTATAATAAGTATTATCTAATAAAGTTCAAAGTCAGCATTCACTTCACTTCAAAATAAGTTAGCTCTAAGCAAGTTCCAACTTCCAAGGGATTCTAATTTGGAATATTCTGGCTTGGGCTAATAATAGTTTGAATCCAGGGGGAAAAACTCGAACATATTTGTATGAACATCTTCATATTTGTTCAAAAATGTAGTTTATAATTCAACAAACCGAGCATCCCCCTTGAAAACCATGCCCACTAAAAAATCTAGTTTATAATTGAACCTATTAGTTTCTGATCTGTTTATATATAATTAAAAATTCAAATATGCACCCTAAAGCCAACAAACCAAGCAAATCGCGCCCCCCCCCCCGCCGTAAAACCATGCCCACCTACAAATCCTACACCCACCCACACTCAAATATCCATGCAAACCCACCTGCACACCTTCAGATGTAATTGGAAAGCAAAGACAAACATTACCCCTTTTATCTAAGAAAAACAACCGCAAGATACAGCTAAAATATAGATCAGACTATCTATATATCAACACAAAGAGTACCATATTGAAACTAGAACAGTCAAAAGAGAGGAGGGGAAATTTGGTGATAAATTTTGTGCATAAATCTTATCTATGAAATTATTTTATGAATAATGATTAGAGAGCACCTATGTTACATATGCATATTTATATCATATAAATCACATATATTTCTCTGCATATGTAACATGTACGTGTAGGTCTATACGTATATGCAACTCTCTGTATCTTTGTACCAAAACGGTATGTGTGCATAAATAAATTATGTATGACAATGAATATCTATAGATAAAAGCATACATCTTTGTGCATGTATTTAAATAAAAAATTGTGTCATACATGGACTTAGGAGAGGTACCTTAGAATGGAAGTGGCATTTTAATAATGTTCTATTTTAAGCGAAAAATAATCATCCATAAATACAAAATAGTTATTATTAGAGTCTATGTACTGTTATTTATTTTAGTTTTTATTTAGACTCTTTGACACTTTTTCCCTATTCTGTATATAAGAGAGATTACGATTTTTTTGAATAATAAGCCATTTATTTTGTTACACATGGTATAAAAGCAACGTTCCAAGGACCTAGATTAGTGGTCTGATATCCCACCAAATACCCCATCCCCATCATTAAATCTCTCTCTCATTGACTCACTGGCCATAGCGATGAAGGAATTTCTTATGTCGTGTGGGTTGATTGTTCCACAGCCCACATATCACATATTCTAAGACTCACCGCCATCGCCCAAATCACTAGCATGGTGGCTCTTGTAGTGGTGAACGATGGTGTACTACTACTGCTAGGTTCTTGTTGGGTTGGGCCTTGCCATGGCTGATGCTAGATCGAACAGGTGTGAGGTTCTCGATGGGAACTCATTGTGGCTAGCTAGATAATGGAGCCTCACCATGAGTCTCCCCTTTGTTGTCCATCATGTTTAAGGGGGTCTGGTCATGGATGTGTTCGGGATCTTGATTTATCACCTACAATCCTACTTGGGATCATCTCCCCTATGATACTTGGGATCATCTCCCGCTACCCTCCAACCTATTTCATGGCTACTATTCTATCTATCGGTAACTATGTCAAGTGGTCTATTTACTCGCAGTTACATGTAAATGCATCAAGCAATGATTCAGCCTATCACTGATACCTAAGAAGTACATGACTACATGATCATCAAGTGTTGTCTACTTGTCAACGGACAATGGCTGATAGATTCTAGTATGCCTATACACCGTACTATAGATATTAATGTGCTACATGATTCAAAGTTAGCCAAACAAGTAACTTCAGTAAAAGTAGCAAATGGCACTAGTTCCATAGTTATTACAATTGGCAATATAAAGTTTTCATCTCAATTAAAGTTGTTGGAGGTTCAGTATGCTTCAAAATTTCCCATGAGCCTTTTGTTAGTTAGTCAACTTTGCAGGGGTCTGAAGTGTTGAGCTATTTTTTATAAGCACCATTGTTATTTTCAAAACAAAAGAACCAATGAGATTATTGGAGGAATTGAGAAAAAATGGCCTTTACTATTTTGACACTCAAGCTATTTACGAGTGCAGTTTCTATCTCGACGAATCCACTACTTTGGCATCACCGCCAAGAAGATGCGTCAAATGTTTTCTGATCTACCTACTAGTGCCAGTTTTGTTCGTAAAGTGTGCCAACTAGACAAGCATAATCAAGCATCCTTCCACCTCCCCTTCCCCCAATGCACTGAAGGGGCAAGCACATCTACTTTTCACCTTATAAATTGTCATATCTCGAGATCTTCACATGTTGTCAATGCTAAAGGCCATTGGTACTTCATTATATTCATTGATGATTATAGTATGTCTACCTACATCTACCTTGCTCCTCGAGAGGCACAAGTCTATCATAGACATGAGAGGCAACCACCTCCACCTCCTCTGCCTACAATCCTTGTCTCTTTCTTAGAAGATCGCTCTACCAAGACACTTCAGCTCACTAACCAAAAAAATTACACTCAAAAAATCTACTCGATGCTACACCTTGCATACTATGTATCATTATGCTTCCACCACCCATCTGGGCTACGACTTGCAACAATTCTCCCAAGCATTGATGAGTACAGTGGTAGCACACGATTATGCTGAAGCACCCCAGGATCCATGTTGGAAGGCAACTATGGATGAAGAAATGAAGGTGTTGATCTCTTGAGGTACTTGGGATCTTGTGCCTTCTCCACCTAACACAAAATTGGTGGTTTGGAAATGGGTGTACACTGTGAAGTACTTTGCCGATGGAAACAGATTCAAGGCTAGAATTGTGGCCAAGGGATTCACTCAAACATATCGAATTGATTATTTTGACCTTCTCACTTGTAACCCAAGTCTCATCTCTCCAGGTTATCTTGTCTGCTACTATCAACAAGATTGGTCTCTATTTTAGTTGGATATAAAGAATGCATTTTTGTATGGAAATCTCACTAAAGAAGTATATATGCAACAGCCACCATAATATAATATTCAAGGAGTGTGTTTACAAATTAAAAAAGGTTATATATGACCTTAAGAAAAGTCCTAGAGCCTAGTTTGATTGGATAAGCTCAGAGGTGTTGAAGATAAGCTTTAGGCGATCCTCATCAGATCACTTAGTGTTTATTAGAAAGAATGCCAATGGGATTGTCATCCTAGCAATATATGCTGACAATATAATTCTTACTAGGTACGATAATGCTGGCATTCAAGAGACAAAAGCCTTCTTAGACAAATAAATTTGTTACTAAAGATCTTTAACATCGGCGATATTTTCTGGGGATAGGGGCCGAATAGCAGAGTGATGGTCGTGCATTGTCACAGTGTAAGTACACTTTAGAAATTCTCAAGGAGGCCAGATTATTAGGTACCAAACCATCTATCATACCTATTGAGTAGAAGAAAAAACAAGTATGATAATCCACCTTTTGAGGGTATTCATCGATACATGAGCATAGTTGGCAAACTTCTTTATTTGATGATTACACAACCTGATATCAACTTTGCTATCAGCAGAGCCAGTTAATTCATGGATAGACGGTGTCTTATAGCCATTGCCATGTTGTTTATATAATTTTAAAGTATTCCAGTAAAGGGCTTATATTACAGAACAATGACTCCATTGATATAAGTTCCTAATTAGATGATGATTGCTGACTATGCCAAAGCAGCTAAGAATAGGAAATCCACAACAAGCTATACTATATTCTTGGAAGGAAATCTTGTTTCCTAGCGCAGCAGGAAACAGTCTATGGTAGCTTACTCCAGCACTGAAGCAGAATACAAAGCTATGGAACATACCACGTGTGAGGTGAAGTAGATCATCTCTTTTCTTGCTAATCTGGGATTAGATGTGCAAACTCCTGCCCCTATGGTCTATGACAATAAGTTTGATACCTACAATGTATCTAATCTCGTATTCCATGAAATAATGAAGCACATTGAAGTTTATTGCCACTTCATCAGGAATGCAGTTTTAGACAGCAAAATCACAACTCCACACGTTTTCTCTGAGCTTCAGATCGTCGATATTCTCACAAAGGCATTGAATAAGAAAAGACATATTTTTAGGTGAAAGTTAAGCCTGATTAACATCTATGCTCCAACTTAAGGCAGAGTATTAGTCTATGTACTATTTTATTTATTTTAGTTTTTATCTGGACTCCTTTGTACTTTTCCCCTACTCTCTATGTAAGAGAGATTAGCATTTTCTTTGAATTATAATGTGTCTAGTTTATGTGTGCATAAATATATTATGTATGAGCATGTGTCTCTATAGACAAAAGCATACATCATTGTGCATGTATTTGAATAAAAAATTCTGTTATAAATACACTTATGAGAGGTGCCGTAGAGTGGAAGTGGCTTTAATAATCTTCTATTTTATGGGAAAAATAATCATAGATAAATTCAAATTAGTAATATTTATCCCTCTCAGAGAAAGGTAAATTTATTGCATTTAGGTGTTCACGAAAAAATCATCTCAACCATAGAGCTTTAGGACTACCACCGAACAATTTGACAAATTCTGGATTCACATCCAATTGTATATTGGGAAAAATGTTCCGAAATAAAATAGAGTAACTGCATAAGGAGACTGGTCAGCTTGGTGTCAAGCCAACACACGTTTCTATGGCCTCAAACATGAATTCCAGGCACCTAATGATTGAAGAGTTTGAGAACTCCATGAGGTACTAGATGGTGTTGAGAAATTGCTTTATCTCACACAAACCGGATTAAATATCAACTTTACAATCAACAGCTCAATCAACTATATAGACAAGTCCCACTTCAGTCATTGGCAAGCAACCTGTCTCATTCTTGGATACCTCAAGGGGGCCCTAGGCAAGGGTTTCATGATACGGATGAATGGGCACTTTGATGCAAGGGCCTAATAAAATGATAATTATGCCAATTCACAAGAGGATAGGTGCTCCATTACATTGCGCAGAGGAAACATAATCATTTGTCATAGCAAGAGACAACCTGTTCCAGCAGTAAGGCAGATGTAGATCAAGTATATGGAGCTACAACGTACAGCTCCTGAACTGTTAATTAGCCCTAGGTTGTTGGCATAACTATTCAGCTTCCTATGTCTGTGTACTGTAATAACAGAGCTGTCAACAGGCTTCAATAACAAGATGCTCAGGATTGGAGTTCTATTCACAAAATAGCTAAATCTTCTCTCAACCATCTCAGTTGAAGCATTTTGTTGATCTAGGGCAAGGATGGCATCTTACATCTAGTATTTTTTTTCAGAAGATATGATTAATAGCTATTGATAAGGAACAAGACAGTATACCAACCCTGAGAGGGCATCTATATTCCTCATCCAAAGGACCAGATAAATGTAAAAATATCGGAACATATACTTACTGCATGAGAATTTTCAAGTAAGAGCGTTTCAACTTCCTTCAAGACAGACCCTGTGGCACCCTAACCATCAAGGAAAGTGCATATAAGTCCATGAAGTAAATTACCTCCGAGATGTAGCAGTTTACATAAATGCAGTTTTGTACTTGCTAACAAAAAAATTTTTCCAGTTCCATTGTCACTGGCAAAGCTTAAAACAATGTAAAAGAACAAGACCAGTTATAAGAAATAAAAAAGGCGAGGTATTAGAATCGCAATTGGACATAAGCAACTTGCTCCTAGCAATAGAAGTATTATTCTCAACTCCATATGAACCTGTCACTTTCAACAGAAGCAAGAAACCTAAGCAAATTACTTGTTAAACGAAAATATCAATCAATCAATAAAATATATAACTATGAAATATTTACTTAAGTTTCAAGACAAACACACTTGGAATACCATATAAGCACTAGCAAGGGATGTTGTTGCCTCTTGAATAGTGAGCCGAAGAGATTGGTCCTCCACTTTCAAAGCATTGAACAATCGCGTAGCCATGTCAATTTTGTCTCTGAAAGAAGGAAATGTTATTTGAACTCTAAAATATAATATGTGACAGGAGTTGAAAACTTGAAGAAGCCAAAAGTTTACAAATTACCTAAACAAATGAGGCAATCTAGTTGCAACTAGTCCAAGGGCTTGAAAGGCAAACCTCTTGACATCTCCAGAAACATCTAAAATGATGTTCAAAATTTAAATTAAATTAGGAAATATGAAGAGTACGTATATGGAATTCTTTAGATTGCACCGGGTTCCCTTTGTGTAAGAATGAGCCTAGTGGAAGATATAAGAAAAAACAATAGATTTAATGGGGACACCTGACTCTGCATTCTGGCTATCTAGCAACCGCAAAATACCACCCAACACTAAAGGGCCCATAAGCTTCAATTGATCTATTGCAGCCTGCACAAGTTCATATTGTAATGTAACAATAAATAGAAGTGTCATTTATCTTATTTCAAGCAGAATTAAATATTTGCATGCTTTGTTGAAAATACTTTTTTTTGGACAAAAGGAATGGATGACCACCAGAGGTTGACAATCAACCAATAGTTCATTAACCACAAGTTAAGACATTATACTGATGGTTCAATGCACATTGTCCATGATAACAATGTAAACCCACACAAGCTCCCCCTGAAAACAATTGCATTAATCTGAAGCCACAACGCCCACAAAACTACCATATTTTTCTCTTTCCATCCCTCCATTTTTTAGGGGGTAAATGATAGTCACTCAGGGGGACGTCTATATTGTTACAAGCATTGATTTAAATGCCGCCGGCATGCCGTCGGCAAGGCCATTTCTGGAAGGTCATGCCGACATGAAAATATTATCGATTTACAGGTGTGCCGCCGACATGCCGACGATTTCGCCAGCATGCCGATCGGTGCTGCAAGTGGTTTGAAATGCAGGTGCTGGAGACTCGGAGGGACTGAAATCTGAAATAGGGGGGCTTAGTCAAGGGCTGAAATTCGAAAATTGGGGAACTGTCACACACACACAAACAGAGCGGTTTGAATGCAGGAGTAGAAGATTCGAAACTGGGAATGTGGGGAGCTGAAATGACACACACACACGATGATTAACTCAACTAGAGACACTCAAGCTTTCTAAGTAGACACACACTTCATTTTGAGTATTTATGTGATTTTCTATTTCATTTTGAGTATTTATGTAATTTTTTATTTCATTTTGAGTATTTATGTGATTTTCTGTCGGCATATTATCGGCATGCCCTCGGCATTCCCACGGTTTGCCCTCGGCATACCTATCGGCATGGCCATCGAAAAACGGGCATTTCCACGGCATGCCCATGAAATGTACACTTAAAATTTCGTCGGCACGGCATCGAAATCGGCATTTCAAATCTTGGTTACAGGCTCCCCTGAACAAGCTCCAGGAATCAGGACACAATATACTTCAAGGAAAATCCATCCATGTCCAAACCAACTTGGAGCAAAATGCATCCAAAAGGGTTAAAAATGAACAACCTTTTGTTCTATCCTACACCATGTACAAGCAATATCATAATTGGGAACCTCTTAGTTTCTAAAGAACTTGGAAAGACACCGCCTAAAGAAAGAAGCAAATAATCTAACCATAAGCAGCACCTTGAGTGTCCACAAAAACCTCACCTATCAAACTGAGTCCCCATTTGCAGAAGCCATCTTCCCTCTCAAGATTAAGTAGCACTTTGTTTACCAAAAACCTTCCTACAAGCGCATATTTATTTTTGTAGAAAGTTGTGCTTTTTTTTTTCTTGATAAATGTAGTTGTAATTTACCCAAGTCTCTCTTATAAAAGAGACTAGGGTTTCTTATTCTAAAGTGAGACAACTCTTTCCTTCCACATGATATCAAAGTAGTGATCCTAGATCAGCCATCAGGTATCCCACCAAATACCCCCCTCTCCCCCTCTCCACATGCATGATCAACAGATGGTGCAGCCGATCTGATAATGAGGTAATGCTGCGACATTCTGCTAGTGTGTGGATCTGCTGTTGCATGGATCCGAAGGTCGTGAGCATGGATCTGCCAGTGCGGTGATCAGATCTGCAACAGATCTGAAGGTTGCGTGGATCAGATGATGCTGGTGTAGCAATCTGTTGGTGTGATCTGCTCTTAATGCTGCTGGTGCTGGAGCGTGGATCTGCTGTGCACCAATCAGATCTGCTGTGCAGCAATCGGATCTGATGGAGATCCCAGATCTGCCCATGTTGCCGTGTTGCTGCCATTGATCACCACCCATGCATCCAGATCACCCCATCGTTGGGATCTGCTGCTGCCTGTTGCCATCCCTGTTGCTGCGGCCGCATCCAGATCTAACACCCCAAATCAGCGAATCCAAATCCAGATGATTTTCTTAGCGTAATCTAGCTGCTGCTATTGGTGTGGCTGTATTGATGTTATTCATCTAGTAGGGGTACCAATGGTGAAAGTGAGTGGTGCCCCCTCCTTCGTGCTAGGAATCATCTCCCATATTGTGCTTAGGATCATCTCCCACAACCTACCGATCTTCCTCCTAACTACTATATCATCAGTTGGAGGCTGAATTGCATATGTATGGTTGCACAAGAAGTTCTTGTATTGCAATGTAGCCATGGTAGTTTCCAAGAACAAGACACAGAAGACTATGCCCCAATGTTACATCTAGGTAGTGGGCTATAGACTCAGGAGCTTCTATACACCTTACGGGAGATGCTACCCTCTTAAAAAATCCTATGAAATCTAGATATGTGAAGTCGGTGAAGCATGTCTTTCTAGGATACTCACATACTTAGAAAATAAACAGATCTTATGATCCAATGCACAAGAGATATATCGTAACTACAAATGCAACCTACTTTAAGAAAGTATCACATTTCTCCAAAGAAGTTGCCAACATTGATCTTGCTCCTCAGGAGATGCAAGCGTATCATAAGGGGCATACCTCACTGTCGATTACGCCAGAGCCTACAGAGGATCGTCCAACATGAGGATCACCTCCAGTTATCAAGGATGACGCAGATGATAGGCCAATTGCACTTCAAAAAGTCCAGTAGGTCACGTACACTGCATCCCATGTCCAATTACACAACTACGGCTCACTTGCAGTGGGATATGCAACACTCACCCTCAATACTTACTAATACCATACTACCCAGAGATTATGTTAAGGCCTCCCAGGATCCTCGCTGGAGAGCTGCCACAGATGAGCGATGACTGCCTTAACTTCGTGTGACACATGGGAGTTAGTGTTGTGTCCACTAGGTGCTACCCTTGGTGATTGCAAATGAGTTTATACCGTCAAATGCTTAGTAGATGAGTCAATGGATCACTTTAAGGCAAGATTGCCAGCTATGAGATTCACAAAGACTTGTGGTGTTGATTATCTTGAAACCTTTTCTCCTTTGGTGCAAGTCACTTCTATCCACAGTCTCTTATCTATGGCAACAAACAATAGCTAGTCACTTCACCAGTTAGACATCAAGAACACCTTCTTATATGAAAATCTTTCAGAGAAAGTATACATAAATCAGCCACTAGGTTAAATGATTCAAGGGGAGTGTGTATGTAGGTTGAAAAAGGCTATCTATGACCTAAAGCAAAGCCAAGGAAAGACGTATCGGTGACATATCGGCAATATATAGCAAATAAGTCGGTATCGAGGCCTTAAGAGATATCGACACACCCTACCATATCTTTTTCCCTGATGTCGATCGACATGTCGATGATATCGAGAAGTATCAGCAACATTTCATTAAAATTGAAGCCCCTCAGCATAAATTTCCACTATTTCAATTGCATGGCCCAACATGAGCGATGTTGGCAGTGTTGGCCGATTCTACTGCTGCCCTCTTCTAATTCATTTCCCTTGCTACTCCCCTCTCTTCCACACTGCAACCACCTTGCTACACCTGAAATTTGCTTGTACACCATCTTTTTGGGTAATTTTCAACCTTCTCTCATCTCTCAAAAAGGTAAGCACCATATTCTTCAATTTATTTGCATTATTAGGTCCAAATCATTATGTTTTTAACCTAAGTTACTATTCATACCGAAGTTAAATCACTTCATATACTTGATTATTGACTAGATTAATGTTGTCTAGACACTAATTTAGTAAGGTGGTGGGTTGGCTGTGGTTGGGAAGTGAGGAGAAGTGAAGATGAAGTATTTATTCTATTGAAGAGATCCAAGAATTCAAGAGATGTATTTTCATTACTCAATACAACTTCATTGCATACGAGTCCAATTACGAGTATCTTGGAATATCACAACTAGAAGAAGATGAATAAAGCCAAGCCGCAGCTCAACATGGCATTGAATCTTTATTTGGTGGCATTGGTGCTTGGTGCGGTCGACTAATACTCCGCTATTTCATTTCTTCTGGTGAGAAAAACTTGATTTATTAACTTTTTATCATGTTTTATGTCTTTTCTTTTGAATGCTATGACTCTATCAATATGCCAATTTCTATTATGTTTTCATTCAAAATATATGATTTTAATCTTCTATGCATTTCTTCATGCATGTGGTAGTTATTAAAATATTCATTTTCATCAAATTTGTGACATTTTAGACCATTTCAGACCTTTTCAAGCGATTTCCTTGAAATTTCCCCAATGTCAGCAATATGCCCCATTTTTGACCTATCGACACGACATCAACATCGACATTTAAAACTTTAAGAAGAGCCCCAAAGCATGGTTTAAAAAGCTAAGCACAAAGGTACAAAAAATTGGCTTTAGTAGATCTCCCTCTGATCATTTGAGTTTTATCAAGGATAGAGGCACAAAGGAACAAAAGATGATCATTTTGATATAGTACTGACTAGCAGTGATGAGGATGACATGCGACAGACAAAAGAGTTCCTACGTATCACGTTAGTAACAAAGTACCATGGAGACCTAAGATTCTTTCATGGGATTAACGTAGTAAGACAAACATCTAGTTTATCATTGTCCCAAAGAAAGTACACCTTACAAATTCTGGAGGTAGGGCTTTTAGAGGCCAAGCTAACTGGGATACTTGTGGAAATGCAGAAGGTCACATTACTAAAGAATGACCCATTGTTTGAGAATGTTACCCGTTATAGAAGTACAATTGAGAAGCTTCTTTACTTGACAGTAACTCGCTCAGATATCAATTGTGCAGTCAGCCAGGTCAATCAGTATATGGAGATGCCGAAGTATAACCACTAGTGTGATATGTGTCTCATATTGAGAAACCTAAAAGGGAGTCCAGGAAAAGGACTTCATTATAGAGATCATAGGTCTCTTGATGTGGTTGCCTACTCAGATGTAGGCTATGCCAGAGCCATTGATGATAGGAGATCTATGTCAAGGTATGCAATCTTCCTTAGTGGGAACATAGTGTCATGGAAAAGCAAGAAGCAAGTCGTAGTTCCAAGATCCAGTGCGGAAGCAGAGTATCATGCAATGGCTCATGCAGCATGTAAGATCATGTGGGTAATTGGCTTCCTACATAACATTGGGATATCCATACAGGCAATTATTCCACCATACTAATAACAAGTTTAACATTTATATAGCTTTTAATCCTGCATTCCATGAGAAAACTAAACATATTGAAGTCGACTACCACTTTATGCGTAATGCAGTCATGAAAGGAAGGATTAGTACTCCTTACATTACTTCAAAGATGCGGCTTGTTGACATCCTTACCATAGCCTTGAAGAAGAGATGTGTTTCTATGTGACAAGTTGCGGTTAGAAGATATTTACACCTCAACTTAGGGGGAGTGTGAGCACATTTATTTTTGTCGAGAGTCATCATGCTATTTTATTTTCTTGATGGATGTAGTTGTAATTTACCCAAGTCTCTCTCATATAAAAGAGACTAGGGTTTCTTATTATAAAGTGTGACAACTCTTTCCTTTCACACTTCCCAACATTCACAAGAGCCAGTCACCAATCCCTTCCACTGTGCAGAAGTTATCAGCCAGATACCAACTGCTGGAGACTGGCAAATTTCCCATCAGAAAGACAACCTTCCAAATAAGGTAGCCAGCAAGCAATTCCTCTCACTTGAGGGCCATTCCAACCTGAAGCAACTGTGGTATCCCTCTGCACAGACTGCACTACAACACAAAAGAGCCTATTCGCTAAAGCATCCAAGGGTCTAAACCCTACCCAATCAACTGGCCAAGCATTTCCCAATCCCAACATCAATGAGAAGCACAAGGCAATCCTGACATGACCATACAGTTACCTTTCCAAAAGTTTGAAGCTCCTCCTGGTCCTTTCTTCCCAACTCCTAACAACCCCATAATAGGCTCCAAGCACCTTACATCACAAATCTTCTCCATTCTCCATCAATTTAGCCATCCACTATATGAGCAGCATCTCATTCAAATCCCGCAAACAAAGAACACCCAACCCCTTTCCTAGGCAACTGGTGAGAAAAATTATGTTCCCAGATACTAAACTGGCAGAATACCCAGTAGAATCAGCATCCTTCCAACAAAATCTTCATATAATTCCTTCCGAACTTAACTCCACCCTCTTTGGCATTATTGACACAGAAAACCGGAATAGCAGAAAGTATTACTGATTTTAGCCGTACAAAAGCAGGAATGCTGACCTCAATCTGCAAGCTGCTCGTCTGACCTTCCACAATGGGATCCCAATCATGGATATAGGCCTCTTCGCTAATGAAGTCTATAGATCCAGAGAGAATAGTGGTCTAAAAGTACTTAATATGGAGGAAACGAATGAAGCCTTGATCACAAAATGAATTTTTCTCCTTACGGGCCTCTATATGGAAAAGGGTCCTATGTGACTCATAAGGAGACTCAATTAGTTGGGATGAGAGTTGGACCGATATTAGAGGTTCATCCTAGAAAGGCTTGATACAGCTATTAAGCAAGGTCCAACCCCACTGCAGTAGCTCTCTTAGAATTGGGAGGAGATTCCGCTTTGCTCAAATCATTGCAGATGTTTATCCTCAATTCACATCTTTGGCTCTAGAGCCCATGATGTGGCAGACTCTGTTCAAGATGGGTCTAGTTGCCAAGCTTGCCGCCCTTGTTACAAGATGCCAGGGTGGAAGAGTTCAACCTCACTCTTCGAGTGGGATAACCATTTGGGAGACAGAAGACACAGCTAAATCTCAAGATCCAATCCTTTCTTGGTCAGGAACAGATACCTTCGCTTTAAGGGTGCTCCTCCTTGGTACAAACTCCTAAAGGAAGACTATGGACTAATCTGGAAGACCAGACTACTACTTAATTTCGCCATATGGCTTCTGAGGAGGAGAATCACCAAAAAGGTCGCCAAAAACCCATGGTTGCCACATGCTGATGATGCTTGTGTGCTTTGTGAATCCAGTTCAGAGGATATTGGCCATGCCTTTTTTCTTGTTCTTTTTCCATGGAGTATTGGGGTCAAACTGGGTGCTGGTCATTGGACGTTGCTTCTCACATGGTTTTCAGGACAGTCTATGTCTATGCTAGAACAGATGTTGGAGATGGAATAGGAGAGCTTTGATCATGCTCTGGTGTGTAGCCGGAGCATAATGGTGTAATATTCAGAGGGGAGGTCATGTGGCTGTTGTGGTTTATCATTTTCACTCCCTACATAAAGCTTGGATTATTAGGTCTCCATTATAAAGAATATAGGGAATTGACATCGTGTGCTTACCACCATTTTCCCTTTCAATCAAACAAATTTCCTCTAGGTGATCTATAGACAGAAAAGGCCATGTCCACCTCTGTCACTTTGTTTTAAGCCATGCCATGTCAATGTGATGGTCCCCTGAGTTAGGCAAAAAATCAACAAGCAAATGCCCAATGTTCTTCATTAAGACTCTTAATCCAAATTGTGAGAAGTTTGGAAATCAGCCACGTGGCAGTGCCGCGTGTTAGTCTGTGTGCATCTCCATGTGTGCACATGTGCAGGTGTATGCGTTTGCATGAGTTGGCATGAGTTGTAGCTTAAGATGTAAGTTTTCTTTATTTAGTTAATTATGGTGATTGGTTTGTTTAGGAACGAGTCAACTAAGATTAGGATTACTAGAATCCTAATCTCAAATTTCTTGGGATTGTGATTGTCATCAATAATGGGATTGGATCTCTTTAAATAGAGATCAAATCCTCTTGTTCTCGAGTCCAATAACAAAAATACTTTCATCTCTACCGTGACACCTCTTCTCACGTGCCATCTTCCACCTCTCTCCAACTCTCTCTCCCTTGCATGTGGCTTTCTCCACCTCTTGTTGTGCGTGTAGACTCTTCCCAAGAGGAAGAGAACTCCATCCTGATTCTTCACAGAAATGAAATGCTATGAGGGCAATAAACAGTTAATATTGCACCTCCAGCCAGATCAAGCACCCAGTAGTCACCCAGGATCACTAGTGGAAACTCCCTTCTACCAACGCCTCAGGTATTTACACCTATTAGATGTCTAAGCATCTGAGAGCTTATAATCACAAACTTTTCATAGCTTTTTCTGATGGGGCAACTTTCTCACCGTGCATCTAAAGGCCAACTCCCCCCTCAAGACATACACTCGTTTTGGGCAGAATCTGACTAAATTTTTATGCCTTCATGTGATTGCATTCTTCATTGTCCAGGCACTCTAATTTCTCCTTCTCTAGTGAAGGAACTAGTCCATTTCTTCTATTTTGATGCTGAGAGTTGGGTTTCAGGCTATAGATTTCTTATTGTGGAAAAGTTAGTTTTCTTATGATTGTAGAGCATAAGGCGCAGGTAGAAGATAGGGGTTTAGTAAATAGGTGACGGTGGCCTTTGTTGAGGAAAAAAAAAAAAAAGAAACATCTCTATTGCTCAAATAAAAAATAATTGGGGAGACACCATATTTATAGAGAGAACATACCAACTAAAAATAATAAAGACTATTCCTATTAGATATTTAGATTTTTCTCATTTGGAAAGATCTAAAAATCCTAAAACTTATTTCCTAAAACAACTTACTAAAAATGGGAAACTAAAAATAGAAAATAACCAACTAGGAATAAGAAATAATCAAATCAGGAAACAACTAATTATTTGGTGCACCCAAAAGTGCTACATGATGTCCTATGCTCAACACTCCCCCTCAAGTTGGGGTGTAGATGTCCACAAGACCCAACTTGCTGCATAAGAAATCCAAGCACTTCTTAAGAGCCTTGGTAAGCATATCAGTCAACTGAAGTTCGGAGAAAACATAAGGGGTACTAATCTTCCCACTAAGCAATGAGCACCACATCACGGACAAAATGACAATCAATTTCAATATGTTTGGTCCTCTTGTGGAAAACAGTATTTGAGGCAATATAAGTAGCAAAGTTGTTATCACATAATAGTGGAACAAGTAGATCAGTCGAAACACCAAGATCCTATAGAGGAGACGATCCACATAACTTCACATGCAACCTGAGCCATAGCTCTATACTCAGCTTCAGCACTCAAGCGGGCCACAAACTCTGTTTCTTGCTCCTCCAGGAGACAAGATTGCCCCCAATATAAATTGCAAAACCAAAAGTAGACCAACAATCCTCCACAGATCCAGCATAATCAGCATTAGAATAAGCAAATATATCAAGACTACCATTATCTCGATAATACAATCCTCTACCCGGTGTCCCTTTGAGATATCTCAAAATCATACAAACCTCATGCCAATGGCTATAATGTGGAGCCTGCATATGCTGACTAGCCTTACTAACTGCAAAGCTAATATCAGGCCTTGTGATGATGAGATAGAGCAAATGACCCATTGTACTACGGTACTGGGTGATGTCCTCATATAAAGGATCCTCCTCATCAAAATGTCGCATAGGAAGAGATTCAATGGATATACTAAAGGGTTTGGCTCCAAGCAATCCAGCTTCCTAAAGAATCTAAAGCGTAGATTACCTCTGTGATAAGGATAGACCTGACTCTTGCCATACGACCTCAATACCCAAGAAGTATCTCAATTCTTCCAAATCCTTGGTAACAAATGCTGCATGTAGAAAGGACTTGGTCTACATAATACCATCCTCATCATCTCCTGTAAGAATCATATCATCCACATACATAGCTAAAATAACAACATATGTATGTTCTCCATGCACTGTCTTCCTGATAAAGACGGAATGGTTAGACGAAGAATTCTGGAAGCCAATCTTCCCAATCTCAGTACTAAGCCTCTCAAACCAAGCACAATGACTCTATTTCAATCCATAAATACTCTTCCTTAAACGACATACCAACTCCCCCCAAGTGTTATAGCCTGGTGGCTAGCGCATATAGACTTCCTTAGATATATCACCATATAAGAAGGCATTCTTGATGTTAAGTTGATGGAGAACACACCTCCTAGCCACTGCAACAAAAATAATAATTCTAGCAAAGGTAATTCGTGCCACAGGAGAGAATGTCTCCAAGTAATCTACTCCATATGTCTGTGTAAAGCCTTTGGCAACAAGCCTGACTTTATACCCGTCTATTGTCCCATAGGGCCTATATTTGATCGTATAGACCCATCTACAGTCAACCAAGGTAGCATCATCAGGACATGGTACTAACTCCTAGGTCTGTCGTGACTGAAAAGCCTGCATCTCTTCATGCCGCCTGCCATTTAGGGTCACGTGAAGCTTGGATAAAATCTGTAGGCACCACTGCAGAAGTAATGGCTGAAGCAAACTGTCAAACCCCCTCTTCAAGATGAGCAATGCCTGTGTATTGAAATAAAGGATGAAGGGCACCATCCCTACTAGTTCTCCTCAAGGGAACCTGCTCCTCAATGTTTGAACTACTCTCACCTATCAACTCAGAATTAATCCTCTGGTCAAGCAAGGTGGATGGTCTCCAGTGATACACCTGAGTCTCCTCTAAAGCAACCTATATAGACATTCCCTTTTCTAAGAAATAGGAAACCCCTTCAAAGAAGGTGACATATGCAATAATCACATCTCCTGCGACTAGGATCATAACATCGATATCCTTTCTGAGTTCTAGAGTATCCAAGAAAAACACATTGCCCTCAAAGAGAACTTGTCCTGGTTGCCATATGCTTGGACAAAACAAGTACATCCAAAAACTCATAAAGGTAAAGAGGTGGTCTATCGTACTCTAGATGAATCACCTGATAAGGAATCCGGCCGTCGAAGAACTGACAAGGGCACCCTGTTAATCGGATATGTTGCAGTGAGGATGGCATCTCCCCAGAACTGTTTGGGAACCTTCATGTGGATCATTAAGATCCTAGCAATGTCCAGAAGATGGCATAGTTTGCGCTCAGCCACACCATTCTGCTGAGATGTGTGAGCACAGGACGTCTGATGAATGATGCCTCTCAAAGAAAAGAGATCATGCACCCCTCGTTGCACGAACTCTAGTGCATTATCACTGCGAAAGACTCTAACAATGCCACTGTACTGATTCTAAACCTCTGCCAAGAACTGACAGAATTTGTGGGATCTCTACACGAGTTTTCATCAAGAACACCCAAGTGAGTCTACAGTGGTCATCTACAGATACAGCATAGTACCGATGTCCACCTGGAGTAGACACCCTGGAAGGCCCCCATACATCACAATGTACCAAGGCAAAGGAGTAGCACTCACCCCTGTGTCTCTCTGTGAGTATGTACTCCTGTGGTACTTCCCAAGTTGACACTCCCCGCACTGCAACGTCAAGGAATTTGGCAAACTGGGATACATTTGGCGCATCTTCTTGAGAGAGAGATGCCCATGTGTCATGTGCCACAGCCACGGATCAGAGGCTATAGATATAGCTCCAGCATATAGCATAGGTGTGTCAAGGTAAAAAGAGTCCATCTCACTCTATACCCCCACCTATAATGGCTCATGTCTGCCTGTCCTAAAAGTAGTAGTATCCATCATCGAAGACAACGCAACATCCCAACTCCTTGCAGATACAACTGACTGATAGCAGACTCATAAGAAATTCAGGAGCACAATGAACACCACCTATCATCATCTTTTGAGAAGCGCATACCTACCCTACTGCAGTAATAGGTGATGTGCTTCCATTAGCCACCCGAACCTCCTTGATCCTGGAAGGAGGCTTAGGATCCTCAAGTCCTCATACATCTCCTGTGAGGTGTACGGAAGCGCCAGAATCAATAATCCACCACCTTATGATCCTATTCTTCTGTCTTCTGTTTCCTTGGGTTTCCATCACAAACCCTTTTCTTGATGTGGCCAAACTCCTTGGTGAAAACATCACCGTTTGATCAAGTGAGAGAAGACTCATAGCTTCTTGGGCCTCCATCGGACTCAAGATAGGTCTGCAAGATGGTGGAGGGAGGTCAGTGGTCTACTGCCGTTATGCAGCAATACCATCACACCCCTTTGTGATGGTGGCTGCAGCACGATGGGCCATCGCACCACCAGCCTGGCGTAACCGAGGCGATGCAGGCCATCCATGACTATGCAGCTAGGCTATGCGTGTAGATCGCCTGCCGCATCGACCACAGCAGGGTACCCGACGCAAGGAGGGGCGCTACAGCGATGTGGCAACAATGCGACGACGATGAGGCAGCAGCGACGACGTGGCGGCACCGAAACGACGATGGCAAAGGGGCGATGCACGCTATCGCTGTTCTTGCTCCTCTCCATCGACGAATCCAAGGTCTGAATCTTCATAAAATTGAAGATCTAATCATGTGGGAAGAAGTATTTGGTAGGATATCACAACATCGGTCTAGGACCGTTACTCTGATACCATGTTGGAAAAAAAAAAAAGAAACATCTCATTACTCAAATGCTCAAATAAAAAATAGTTGGGGAGGCTCTCTATTTATAGAGAGAACATACCCACTAAAAATAGTATAGACTCTATTCATAAAAGAGATTTAGATCTTTTCTCATTTGAAAAGACCTAATCTCTTAACAAATCCTAAAACTTATATCCTAAAGCAACTTGCTAAAAATAGGAAACAACTAGGAATAGAAAATAACCAACTAGGAGTAAAAAATAATCAAAATCGGAAACAACTAATTATTTGGTGCTCCCAAAAGTGCCACATGATGTCCTATGCTCAACATCTTTAATAGAGAAGTTGGTGAGGTATCAAAGAAGACAAAAGGATAGACATGGGGTGAGTGGAGAGAAACAAAAATGTAGAAGAGAATCATGAAATAAGGGCATTGGAGGGGAATCTCAGCAATGGAGAGAAGGGTAAGAAAGAGTCCAACAGAGGGATATGTGAGGGTAAATTTTACTCAAACACAACCAACCCCTTTTATCTCGGGAGGGGGTTTACAAAAAGTTAAAAAAAAAAAGTAATTCCTAAATAGTTACAAGAAAGGAAAACAAATAGGGCATTACAGAAAAAAGAAGTTTGAGAAAGAAATCAATAATTTTCTATGTCCCATGTTGGCTAATATGAAACTTCTTGGTTTTCTCATATGACACATGCAAGACAGACAAAGGAGGTCGGAAGTGGGAGCACACTCGTAGATATCTCCCTAGGGATCAAATGGAAGCACTGTCACTCTATCATACTAAGCATACTATAGTTCAAGGAGTACTTTCTCATTTCTTTCTAACAAGCTAACAAAAATACAGCTCTTTTTCCCTTTTTGAAAGGTACAATACAGTTCTTATATGATGCCATTGAGATGATAGTAATAATTAATATAGTGACAAAGAGGCATGTCTTACATGTTTAAAAACCCAGACAGTGAATTCCATACCCAGCTGCTTTAACCTAGAAGTGGATCCACCACCTACATGAAAAGATGCAAAAAAAAAAAAGTGCACTTTCAGATGTCATTCTTCAAGCCACATCCAACGTTAAATACTAGAAAAAAAGATAGACCAAATAAACAGAAACTTAAAATGTATAAAGAAAAAATCCAATATCAAATCCCATGCCCACCACATTTACCTTCTTAAAAAAAAAAGGTAAATACCATTTTTGTGTGGAAGAAAAGGCCCTATGATAAATAATAAAATCAATAAACAATCCAATAAAAATCCCACCCTGTAAGCCTGTATATGTCTTTGCATATTTGGGTAAGCAAACAAACCAAAATGCCAGTATGCCATCATTTTTTAAATCTTCCCATAATTCCCAAGATGACATGACTAGGAATTTTAGATAGTGCTGTTTCAGGGATGACATCGGCACATTTTGCAGACACTCCTACTTCTACAGGATGTGTCAAATCTTAGACCTAAATGACCAAGAAGACAGTCTAGCACAAAGGCGGGGTCATGTACCGTGGCACATGTAAGAGGCAATAAAAACATCAACTTGCCGTAAAAGCAAACTATCAAAAAAAACTCACCATAAAAGCAACCAAAAATGCACTGCAGAGTTGAGGGGAAAGCATTTGCTGCTGCAATTGATCGGCAGAAAATGGACATCAAACGCAATCTCAATGCTAGACTTCCTGGAGACACTCTAGATTCTGCAGCAATATTTTCAGCTACAGCAGAACCTGCATTATGCATCTAAGCATAAGAGCTACCACAAAGATATATGATCCTTCAACATACATCAAAAGAAATTACTCATCCACAACGGTCAGTCTTATGCGAATGGTCACAATACATGACCATCAAATACATGTCTCAGAGAAAAAGTGTCCTCTATTTTTCTAGGGTGCCTATATAGAAAGGCGCTCCTTCCAGTATTAGAGCATATAGGCCCTAGGACTTTTGTGTTATAAAAAACCCCCATGCTCCCCCAAAAATCAAAAAAGAAAAAAAGGAAAGAAAGCAAGAGAGAAGGAAAAAAATAAGCAAGATCTCCATTTCTGCACCTTACATGTGGTCCATCACCATCCCAAATCAAGAACCAGTGTTACCCAGAGACTAAGGTAGCCAAATGCAGAACTTAACCTCTATTGCACCATCATTGCCAAGGCCTGAATCTTAGGAATTTACAGGGGCTTACTAGGTTAGAATAGAAACTCCTCAAAGCAAAATTTGGTGGCCCTCTCCCAGACTAAGACAGTGAGGAAATACCCTTATATCACTACTAGAAATTCTTTAATATAAAAACACCCCCATTCTAGAAAAGTCATCAGCTCACTGAATCACTATTTGTTCTAAAATCCAATTTGACCATATCAAATCCATGTAACTTTTAATCGGCCACCCTTCCACTATCTTTCTTTTCATTATCCTCCACTAATGACTATGCTCCATCAAAATAAAGTATGCATTCAAGTGATGGACAAAGAAGGAGCCAGGAGAACTTTTCTGGACGTCTTCTTTCAGGGTAGTCATTCTTTTTCCCATTCAAGAAAAAGGGAAAAGGGAAACCAAGAAGATATACCATTAAATAGAAAAAACAATCTTGCTATGAGACCACGATCTTCTAGGTTAATGACAGATGCTTTTCTCTTCAAAAGCTCTTCTCCCTTCTTAAGAACAGGCTCTTGGCTACAAAAGAAGTACCAACAAAGGAAATGTCAATTTCAGAGGGGGTAAAAGGAAGAATAGATATAGATTTGTTTCATGAGACTGCTTCAGTAAGTTACCCATCAGCACAAGCAACCAAGAAAATGGGATATACAAGTTCCGGAGGAAGCACCATGCTGTCTATGACATTCAAAATTCCAATCTGCATATGTGATGATGATCAAAATTCAGAATTTTGGGCATTACAATAAAGAAATAGCCTTGGACATTTTTCCAGCAAGATATAGACAAGCAATATTAATTATCCATAAACATTAAAACCATTTCAATAGTGGTTGGTCTTCCACATAGGAGATTCGGAGTCAAATAATACCCTCATCAAAAAGTACAATATAAGAAATTTTACCTTCTTCTTGGAAAGTATCTCCCCATTCAAAGGCAATTTTCCAGTAACACGTTCAGTTTGAGAACTTGAGAGCCCAGGTGAATAATCAATGCTGGGTGGGGGAAAAACTAGATTAAATATGAGCCAAACTGTTACTCAGTAACTTGAAAGGAATCATGTGTCAAGATCAAACCCAGAGGTCGGAGGGTAGTATAAGATCACTTGAAGACAAAACTCAATGAAAGTTTCTCGATCTCTTCCATGACCTATCATCTTGTACTTGGCAGCGATGCTGTCTTCAACCTTATCTGAGTGGCATTCACCAATCACCTAAATAAGTATAAAAACCAGATCAGTAATGACCAATAAAAATAGACTATAAAGAAAAAGAATTGCCAGTTGCCAACTCACCCTTTCTCTCTATCACATGTAAGAACTGAACAAAAAAGAAGAAACAATGAAAGAAGATATAGAGAGAAGTGAATTGATAAGGAATAAGGCAAGTACAAAAGGAATTTTGTTCCCTTTTTCCTGGGAGAAATACTTAATTGGCTGAATTTTGGTTAACACTAGCTAACTTGTGGAATGTGTTAACTTAAAAAGGTGGTGGGTTCAGTGGTGGAATAGGTAGTGGTGAATTTGATGTGATTTATCAGTTGAAGTGATTTAAGTAGAGAGATACTTATTGGTTGTGTCTAGAAAATACTAGCTAAGTTTCAGAAAGTGTTAACTCGAAAAGGAAATTTTAGCAAGTGTAAATTTAGAAAGGTGGTTTCTCTCAAAAAAAAAAAAAAAAAAGAAAGGTGGTGAGTTCGGTGTTGGCATAGGTCATTGTTACAAGTCATTACTTACTGTGCGCTGTACTTTTTTCTATTTTTGTTTTTTGTGCAGGGCCCATTGTGTAATTGTTCCTTTGTGTATAAAAATACCTAGAGTTTCTCTAATAAAATAGAACATCACATTTCTATCTCAACATGATATTAGAGTGGCTGCCCTAGGTCAACAGTCTGATATCGACCAAAACATTTAGATCTAGGTTTTCTTGGCAAGGATCAACACCAAGATGGCCTCATTCCCAGCTCTTCAATGAGGTCTAACCGAGCCATCAAAGTCTCAACCTTACCACTAAAGGGCCTCTAGGCCCTTTCCACCACTGTTGTTGGGAACTATAACCCCTGCAAGCCTCCCCAACTTCATCGCTAGGCTGCTGCTGCAGGGACCTCCAACCCCTGTAGACTCCCTTCTTCATCGCTAGGCTCCTGGGCACTGATAGCACCCTCGCCGGTGACCCAGCTGCTCCTGGCAACGCCACCCAGATAGATATGGTGGGCCCTATCACCTAAGGTTCGAAATGCCAATTTCGACATTGTTTCGATAAATTTTAAATTGCACATTTCACCGACATGCCAATGCATGCCAACAAAAATGACAGAAGTAGTCAAAATTATTAGAATTTTAAAAATAAATATTTCAATGGATAAATATTTCCATTTAAGTCCTAAATCTTGTCTTTTACTTCATATGTAATATGTCGATACATAACTTGTGCAGCAGCAATAGCAGAGCTGCAACAAGAGTAGCAACAATAGCAGGAGCAATAGCACATTGGCATGTCGATGCTTTCGCCAGCATGCTGACGCACCCCAAATCAACTTTCTATGATCAGATCCATCACCCAGGCTACTCATGTTGTCCTGTGGGGATTGATCTGACCATGTGGTGATCTTATATGATCTCTGGAACCCTTGGTCTAATTTTTTGAAGAATTAGAAGCTTTGATATTTTTTTCCACGCTGTCTCTTATCTACTGCATAAGATCCTATAAATTGAGCTTCCATGTTTGAATGCAAAGGGCGTTCTTAGTAACTCGTTGAGGAAGATGCCTAGCACAAGCACTACATTTCAGATGCAAGACTTTTATCAAGTTATATGGTACCAACTTCCTGTTATGGTGCACTTCCTTTGCCCAATTCATAGGAACTCAAAGAAAGAAGTATATTGACCTTAAGGATGAAGTCGTAGATAAAGATAAAACTAATGACTGAGAAGCAGATAATGACTAGATAGCCACATATATGTCAAACAGTATGAAGGAATTCATTATCAAGCAGGTCATGTCATATTCCTCTACCAAGAAGATGTGGGATGTTTTGCATAAGATTCGTTCCCACAAAAGCAACATGGCCCGTCTACATCGGGTCATCGAAGAAATTCACAATTTTAAGAAAGCTTTCATGTCTTTGGATGAATGTTATGATTCATTAAAGAACCTATGGGACGAACAAGATACCTACCAGCCTCACTCTTCAAATATCTCTGTTATCGCAAAACAGCGAGAAGCTATCTACACGATTCAGTTCCTGAGGCACTTACTCATAGTACAATGCTATCAACGACCAATTGATGACCCTTGAAGAGATTCCTACTCCTACCTAGATTTATGTTCGACTTTCCAGACTTAATGTGTCTAAGGCTACGCCACCTTTTGACTCTAATGCTATGGCCTCTATTAGTAGTTGAGGGTGTGGAGGCTTCTCAAGTAAGGGGCGAGCATGGCCTCCAAGTGCCAACTCTGGAGAAGGATGTGGACGAGGATGCGATGACCTATTTTGTGACCATTGCCGTCACACAAATCATACTGTTGACCAATGCTGGATCAAGCATGGCTATCCACAAGGTCATCCTCTGAGAGTAAACCAAGTTTTCTCCAGTTCCGAGGATCCAGCTCCTCAGGCAAATACTCCACAGGACACTATTTATGAGGAATAAGATCAATTGCTCCTAAGATCCCAATCCACCTCAACTAGAGCCTCTATCGTCGTACCTGTAGGTGCTTATGCCCTCTCAGCTAAATCCCACGTCCCTGAATGGATTACATACTCAAGTGCCTCTTCTCATATCACTGGCAATGCTTCTTTATTTCAGTCCTTACAATCTCTTTCTTATCCCTTCAATGTGAGAGTTGCAAATGACTCTATTTATCTTATTACTAATCTAGGAAATATTTTTCTTACCAGATGATTGCCCCTTTTTAATGTCTTACATGCTCCTAAATTTGCCTTGAATCTTTTGTCTATTAGCCAAATTAGCTTTAGGTTGTCGAGTAGTTTTTTATGACTATTTTTTTGTCTTTGCAGGATCTCCAAATGATGAGACAAATTGGTGAAGGACTGCAGTGAGATGGCCTTTACCATCTCAGTTTGCCTAACCAAAACTTATCGACCTTTGTTGCTCTCACTGCTACGACTCTTCAATGGCACTTCCGATTGGGTCATCTAAGTATCTCTATCGTTTATGTCAATTTTTTATTTTGAAAAGTGAAAAGGTCGTTATCCAAGTGATAACCACCCAGGTTTGTCATTAATTAGGAAAACGTCACATCAAACCACTAATTACAACTCCAATTGCACAGAAAAGATGAAATGGACACCACGAAATTCTCAACATAAGGGTGCTGCCCTCTAAAGACCACCACATTTCTACCCAACCATATACCCCATAAAATCACTAGCGGCCACACCTTCTCCTTCGTGCGGAAAGAATTCTGCCCTCCATTCCTATTTCCGCATCTGAAGGTCCTCTAAAAGTTATCCAAAGAGTGATGTGACCACCACCCATCACCAAAGCGACTCCAAATCTGTTCCACCATAAGATAGGTAAAAAACAAGTGCTCCAAATCCTCTTCAGTCCGCAGGCAAAGCAGGCACCTCTTATCGTCTTCTCGGGCCCATCTGGACCTCTACACCATTGTCATGAGCCTACCTCTCCTCATTAACTAGGCAAATATCTTCACCTTCAAAGGACATAAAACCTCCCAGACCAACCTGCAGTCCCTAATAAAGTCAATATCTCCCCAAGCACTGGGACCTCCCAACCTTCTATATACACCACGAATAGAGAAATCTCCCTCCTCCCAGCCATATGAGTCCACACCCTCTTGAGGTTGAAAGCTTTCCAAATCCAGAAGGAGTTCCTATACCTCTAGGATTCTCTGGTCAAGAGAGGTTCCCCAAAAAAATAGGACACCAGCAGCCATCCCAAACCTCAGCCACCATAACTCCTCTATCACTAGCCAACACAACGAGCCTCGAAAAACGATCGCAAAGCCTTCCCCGTCCTATCCAATCATCCATCCAAAATCTAAAGGTAGTTCCCGAGCGGAGGACCGGTGTAAAGAAACTGCAGACCTTCAGTGTCACTGTAACGAGCGCGTGCCCCAGACGTCTTTTAAGACGTCTGGGAGGTGGCCCAGACGTCTGGGATCACATCCAGACGTCTGACCAGACGTCCGGTATAGTTTACAGACGTCTGGCGAACAGTTATGCTCGCACGGGCGCGCAGACCTGCGATCCTGCATCTTCCTATGCGGCTGCAGGCGACTGCGACCGTCTCTCTCTCCTCTCCGCGCGGCGTTAAAAAGGGGGGGGGGGGGGGGGCGCCTCCCCTCCCGTCTCCACCATCTTCCTCCTTCTCTCCTGCCTGTGCTCGAGAGCGAGCGGACGCGAGGGCGCAGCGGCAGCGGCAGCCGCAGTAGGCGCGGAGGAGCTGCAGTGTGCGAGGGCGGGGCTCTGCCGTGAGGGCGAGCTCGCCGGGAGCGGCTTGGCCGGCCGGCGGAGGGCGCAGGGGGCGCAGAGCGTCGCGGAGAGGGACCTGCTGCGGGCGGAGCAGCGGACGCGCGAGGTGCGACGCGGGCGGCGTCGCGAGCGGAGGCCGAGCAAGGTTCTGATTCTGGAAAAATTTCCAGAATCAGACGTCTGGACTGGTATCCAGACGGCAAGGTCGACGTCTGAGAGATCATACAGACGTCTGAAAGGTGAGTTTCCGCTTTCTTCTTCTTTTGTCGACTGACCGTACTGAGGGAGGGGGGTTGGCTGTGCGCAGGTGGTCTGATTCGTCATCCTTTGCGAATCAGACGTCTGGAAGTTGTACCAGACGGCGGGAGTGACCTCCAGACGTCCGTAGTGACCATCGGACGTCTGGGATCTAGGAGAGACGTCCCCACAGACTTCTGGACGTCCGGGGAACCAAGCCGAACAGGTAATTCTCTGATCCACCGTTTAAGACGTCTGGAAGGAGTTCCAGACGTCTGATTTTGCACAGTATTGTCTTTCTCGACCCGTTTAGGGCCCGTTTGGGCTCCGTTTTCCGCGATTCGAGTTGCGTTCGTTTCAGAATTTATTCCTCTACCCGCCTACAGTAGCTATACACTGTTTTGAGACACTCCTTGTGTTTGATCCTTGTGATAGGACCTCGTTCGGTTGCAGTCTTGAGAGTCGCGGAGGCGCGCGGGATTCCCGACCACGCCCCCATTACTCCCGTTGTACCTGGTAGAGTGGTTTTAAGTATTAATAAAATCTGTTAAAGTATGGAACCATAACTAGAACCTAGGGCATTGCATGAATCCTAGGAATGAGAAATATATGGAATGATAGCTCCTAGGTGTTGCATGAATCCTAGGGCCGGAAAACTAGCTTGTATGATAGATCCTAGGATATGGCATGAATCCTAGGATGGAAAAACTAGTGGAATGTACATTACTGCAGTCTTGGAAAAATGGAAAGGAATATATAAAGCTGCCTGTAAATTTAATTAACAGCTGCCTGTTATGCATAAAGAATCATGTTGAGATCATGGAATGTGAGAACGAGTATCTGGAAAGTGAAACATATGATGTTCTGAGATAAAGAGCTGGAACCCTACGGGGAATTAGGAGTGGAACTCCTGGAAAGAAAAGGAATGGAACTGAGATGTAGTTTGTACTGTCTCTTGGGTACGCAGTACCAAGGGAAGTACATGTACCTGTTTTAGTGCAGAGTGGGGCCAGCCGCCCCAGGGACCCGGGGTTAGGCTTGGCCGCTCTGTACCGACTTGTTGGCCCTCGTGTACGTAGTACCGAGGAGAGCTAGTAGTGTTAGGAGAGTACTAGCTACCCCACGGGCCCCGGGGTTCTGCTAGCCTCCTTCACCGACTTGTTAGGCCCACTAGGGCAAACCAGGGTAGTCAGGCGAGGGTGCGCGGACTGTGGAGGGGCAAGGCCCCGGTTTGGTTACTGTGGAGGGGTTGGACCCCTGTTACTGAGAGGGCTCTGCCCTGGTTCCGTGCTGTGCTTTGGGCGCACCCGTTAACGGAAACGACTGACCGCGTGCCAGTACGGGCTAGCTACCTGTGCGTTTATCGCGCGTGCCGTAGTCACCGTTACGTCTGTCAGTGACCTTGGGGTGGTTGACTGAGGGTAGGATCACCACGGGGGACTCTCCCGGCCAGGAGAGCACCACGTGCTACTTCTACTGTTGGAAAAGACTGCAATCAAGATCGTCCCACGAGGACATTCGAGATCAAGTAAAGGAACTGAGAGTAAATGAAATAGTGAGAAAAATTGAAAGATGTAAATAAAGGAAGTAATAGAACATAACAGCTACTGTACACTCTACTGTTGCCTTTAGTTAGTTTGCCACTCTACTCAGCGTTTTGCTGACGTGTTACACTCGTTACATTTTTCAGGACCAGGTGTTGAGCAGCCAGGGTCGACGGCTGCAGAGGACGCTGGGCCGAGTAGGGTCCAGTAGAGTTACCACAGCTTTGTACCTTCTTTTTGTTTCTGTTCTAGTGAGTAGTTTTGTTTCCGCTGTACCTTCTTACCTGCAGTTTTTGTTATATGATAAATGTTGCTTTACTGTTGTGGTGGTACCTACTGTAGTAGTTTCTTTCCTTACTGCTGTACTTCTTACTGTTAGTTATATTCATGCTGAATGTGGTTTATTTTACTGTCTTTTGGTTACTTCCTCGTTGGACGACTGGGTCTTGGGATTAGTCGAGTCGGTCCGGTTCTCGTGTCTCGTAGGGACTCGGGAATCGGGTCGTAACAGTCACCATGGAGAGTCCCCAATGGAAAAAGGAGGCGCCCCGCAGGGGAGACATCAGCAACTCCCAGCACAGAGACCCTCCATAACAGGACCACAGGATCCTCCCCACGAAACACTCCTCGCCCCCAAGCAATCTCACAATCCACTTAGTCAAGAGGCTATCATTCATCCTTCCTAACTCCCAAACCCCCCCTCCTTAACAGGCTTGCACACCTCCTTCCAAGCAACCAACTTCGCCCCACTCCCATTTGGCCCATAGTCTTTTCAGTGGTGAAAAGAGAAACTTGAAGGGACGTGTGCATGTCTTTTCAAGTTAGGAAAAGTTAAGGAAACTTCAAGTTAGGAAACTCCCATTTGGCTCATACTGAAAACTATAACCATGCCTCAGCCTTTTCTCTTAGGGCTACTTTACTTAGGGGGTTAACCCCTATTTACTTGAGGAGTTAACCCCCATAATCTTAACAGCCATTTTAGGGAGTTAACACCTTTTTTGCTAACACCAGTTCTAAGGGGTGTTAGCAAAACAAGCGTTAACTTCATTACTCCCCCACACCCAAATTTCACTCTACAGAAACTAGTGTTAACACCAGTTCAAGTAAACACCGCAAGAGTTAATACTGCAGCTTAACATCAGTTTAAGTAAATAAGAACTGATGTTAACACTACCCTGCAAGTAAACAAAAATCAGGGTCAACACTAGTTTCACATTTCTTAACACCAATTTCTTAACCCATGAAGTAAACTAGTCCTTAATCTTTTCAATATGATGCATGTCAACTTGGCAAGCATTATAAGGTGTCTTTTCAATCTAGACAAAATAAGAGAAAAGTTTCTCCTTTTGCTCTTTTCCATGGTGATTTATGGGTGCCCTGTCAAGTTAAGAGTCTAAGTGATTTTTGATATTTTCTTATTTTGATTGATGATTGTGCCAGAGTCACTTGGGTTTATATGCTAAAAGAAAAGTCTGGAACTCCTATACTAACCATAAAAAAATTTCATGGCAATAAAGACACAATTTTCTACTTCTATATGTGCATTTCGAAGTAATAATGACCTTGAATTTGTAAATCATGATTTGTAAGCTTTCTTCACTTCCTTGGGGGTTATACATCAAACGTCTTGTGTTAGCACATCTTGATGTTCATATTTTGATGTTCCAAATGAGCATTCCTTCTCATTATTGGGTGAATGCTGTCCTTACTACAGCCTTCCTTGTAAATCGAGCCTCGCTCTATGCTTGGTAGGAAAATCCTCTACTCTTAGTTGTTTCCTGGGAGAGATTTTTTTTTGCTACCTCCAAGAATCTTTGGATGTGTTTGCTTTATTGATCTCTTCAAGGTGAGCAAGTTGGCTCCTTGATCGGTGGAATGCAACTTTCTGGGATACTTATGGGTTCAAAAAGGATATCGCTGCTATGATCCATTAATACATAAGTTCTATGTTAGTGCTCATGTTCACTTTTTTGATGATGTTCCTTATTTCACTTCAACTGCGAAGGGAGTGTAACCACCTATTACAAAAGGCATACTCCTACCAATTCCCTCTTAGTTTCCACCTACTTCTACCCAACCATCTCCTGCATCACCACCACCTTCACCCCCACTACCACCATCACCCCCACCATATGTTCCTCCACCTCCTCTCCGTCCCTATCCACCAAAAAATCTTGTCCCTATTGTCCCAACAAAAGAACCATTGTCCACTATTCCTCCTCCTCATCCTCCTACCAATCTAGACTCATCAGAAGGAGATCATTATTAGCCACCACCTCCATCTATCATCCCTGATTTAGATATTCTTATTACTCAATTATGTAATTGAATGAGGGTCCATTATGTAATTATCCTTTTGTGTCACTCTATACAAAGGCACTTGGGGTTTCTCCAATAAATAGAACAACACGTTTCCATCTCAACAGTTGCAGTGAATTTGACTGATATCAACAGATGTTATTTAAGTAAAGAAAAGGTTGCCGCTTACTTCTTTTATATCTGATGTTGGGTTTTTTGTCATTGTTTTGTCACAAAATGTGTAGTGGCAGGATGTAATAGATGGGTTGACATATTATAAGTAATTGATTATAATAGCATAGTTTCATTAGAAACTTAAGGTTCTCTTATATAGAAAGATCATACGATCAAAAGTATAGGAATATCCCTGAGGGACAAAACACACATAACTCTTACAATAAGAAAAACTCACAAATGGCCATAACATAAACTCTCTCCCTTAAGCTAGAGTATAGATATCAATCATACTCAGCTTGGATATACAAGAATTAAATAAAGATCTGGTCAAAGGCTTAGTGAAAATATCAGCACAAAGTGTTCCTCAAATACAACAAAAGTGGTATATAGCAACCCTTTCTGGATAATGTCACTGGTATAGTGACAGTTAACCTCAACATACTTCGTTCTTTCCTGAAATGCTAGATTATTGGCAATGAAGATAGCTGCTCTATTATCATATCGCATCTCCATGAGGCTAGCAAACTGCACCTATAAGTCAATAAAGAAGGAACTGATCCACATCATCTCAGCAGTTGTCTAAGCCACAGCTCTGTACTCAGACTCGGCACTGGATCTCAAAACTGTGCCCTGCTTCTTGCTCCTCCATGTGATCAAATTTCCTTCTAAGAATGTACAGAACCCAGTAGTGGATTTGCGATCCATATGACATCCGATGTAGTATGCATCTAACTAGCCAACTAGCATCATAGAGGACCCCTTTGAGAAGAAGAGACCCTTCCCAGAAGCCTTCTTAACATATCTAAGCACCATCAATGCTGCATCCCAATGTTGATGTGTTGGCTTAGCCATGAATTGACTGAGTCTCCCAAATGCAAAGGATATGTCCAGTCTCGTGATAGTAAGATATAGCAACTTACCCATAAGTTGTCTGTACCATCTACTGTCCACCACCTGTGCATGCTCATCATAGAGTAGCATCTTGGGGTCCATAGGAATATTGGCCTCCTTGGCCCTAAGCATACCAACCTCTTGCAAGATATCTAGAGCATACTTCTACTGAGACAAGACCATTGCCTCCTTGCTGCGAGCAACCTCAATACCAAGGAAATACCGTAAAGCCCCCATGTCCTTCATGACAAACTGCTCTGCTAGAATGCACCTAACCTCAGCAATACCCTGCACATTGTCCCCCTGTGATGATCAAGTCATCAACATAAACAAGAAATACCACAGTACCTCGTCTAATCCTTCTAACAAAAAGTGAAAAATCAGCTGTTGATCTCCTGAATCCAGCTGCCTCTGCAACCTGTGACAATCTTTGAAACCAGGCTCTTAGACTCTGTTTAACGACATATATAGCCTTCCGTAATCGGCATACACACTCCCCCTAATTTTCAAAGCCTGGTGGCTGCTGCATATAGACTTCCCTTTGGAGATCACCATAAGTGAAGGCATTCTTCACATCTAACTGGTGCAAGAGCCAATCTAATTGAACTGTCACTGCAATCAATACCCTAACTGTGAGAAGTCTGGCAACTAGGAAGAAGGTTTCAAAGAAGTCCACCTCATAAGTCTGGGCGAACAACTTTGCCACGAGACTGACCTTGTACCTAGCAACACCACTATCAGTATTGAACTTCACAGTGAATACCCATCGACAGCCAACGAGTGCAGCACCATCAGGAAGTGGAGTAAGCTCCCAAGTCCCACAGCCTCTAAGAGCGGCCATCTCATCCTACATGGCTGCCCACCATTTTAGATCAAGCATAGCCTTACGGTGAGCAGTTGGAATTTGCGCAGTAGCTAACGCCTGAGTAAATGCAGCAAATCCAGGAGCTAGACTATCAGTAGCAAGTGCCCCTACCGTGGGATAAGTGGTGTAAGTCCATGGTTGCTTCCGAATGGCTATCGGAAGGTCAAGATCATCGTTGACACATCACATGTCCTGTCCCTGTGACCATCACATGGCAAGCATACATCAATGTCTAAATAACTTACCTGAGAAGCCGATGGTGAAGGCAAGGATGGGGATCCCTGATAGGTAGCATGAGGACGAACATATGTCTGGAGGGATCCAGTAAGGCGTGGAAAGGGATGCATAGCAGAAGGTGGTGGCGATGTGGTGGGGACATGAATCTCAGGAAAGCTCCAAAAGCAAATGGGAGAATATGGCACAAGCATCATATCACCCTCAGGAAGCATCTCAATAGCCGTCACAGAAACGAAAGATACAACTTCATGAAAGGTAACATCCACAGAAACATAATATCGGGAAGTAAGCGGATCAAAACATTGAAACCGCTTTTGAGTCCGGGTGTACCCAAGAAAAACACATTTGATTGCTCTCGGTGCTAGTTTATCCCGACTTTGTCTTAACAAATGGACAACGACAACACAACCAAAGGTCCGAGGGGTGACATGAAACAAGGGACGATTAGGATAAATGACCTAAATAGGAATTCGTTCATGCAATGCAGCATTAGGCATCCGGTTAATCAAAAAACACGTAGTCAAAACAATCTCAAACCAATAGAAAGAGGGGACAGAGTGGTGAATCAACAAAGTGCGAGCAACATCAAGAATATGATAATGTTTCCTCTCAGCAATACCATTCTGCTGAGAGGTATGAGGACATGTCTCATGGATAATGCCACAATTAGAAAAGAAATTGCGCAAACGCAAAAAATTCCAAGGCATTATCAGAACGAAAGCACTTCACCAACTAAGAATGCTGAGTTTTTATTTCTTTGATAAAGTTCTCAATAATTTGTCCTACATCGGACTTATTTTTCAAGAGAAACATCCTAGAGACATGAGAAAAGTCATCACCTAAAACAAGATAATATTTGTTCTCAAGTCGATCAGGAGTATGACCGAGACCCTACACGACCATATGGATCAAATCAAAAACGGCAACAGACGAAACAGAAGTAGAACTAGAAAAACTAGCCCTGTGGTGCTTGCCAAGTTGATAAGCATCACAGGTAAGAGCAGTAGTGGAGGGGATGTGCGATATAACACATTTGAGGAGATGAATTGGTAGATAGCCAAGGCAATGGTGCCACTGGAGAGAAGATCCAGCCGAAGCAAGGCCCTGGGTAGCAGATGCAGCAAAAGCATTATGGCTCAGACAATACACCCCATGTTCCTCACATCCTCCACCAATCGTCTTCCCAGTGAATTTGTCCCACAAGACACAACAAGACGAATCAAAAATAGCTTGATAGTTCAGATCTCTAATGATACTGCTAACAAACAATAGACTCAAAGGAAAATCAGGCACATAATAGACATCTGCAAGTCTCAAAGTATGAGATAATGACATATCTCCCTTGCCAACAAGTGGCGAGTGTCTCCCATCAGCCACCTAAACTGTCCTGGTAGGTGTTACAGGTGTTAACTGAGAGAAAGAGCCCTGATCGCCACATAGGTGCTTAGATGCACCAGAATCAATCAACCAAGACCAAAGTGACGACATATCAGTCGCAGGTGTCTCTAATGAGGAGGCTATAACTGCAGTGTCTGGAACCTGAGAGGAGGACGAGGCATGTGTCAACTACATAATCTGCTGTCGCAATGTCTCAATCTCTATACTCAGGGAGCTCACATCAGGACCAGTAGGCATGCCATCTATAACTTCAGCTACCTGATTGGCCATGGGTGGCCTACCATGCTTCTGATAGCATGTAGCCTCTGGATGACCAAGTCTGCCACAGAAGTACACGGTGTCATAGTACGCGTACTAGACGAGCGTCCATGTCCACAACCACATGCAAGGGAGGGACTACCCCTGCCACGTCCAGGGATCGCTGCCAATGCGGACATCTTAGTACCAATGTCTGGAGCCGGAGTACGAACTGCAACTCTACTAAGTTAGCTGTAGCCTCCTCCAAGGTAGGAAGCTCAGGAGCAGTGAAAATCTAATCTCTGGCAATTGTATACTCAGGTCCAAGACCTGCCAGGAATAGAGAGACGGCCAACTGTCTCCGAAAATCCCTCCAGGAATCACAAGCACACCCCAGCAGATAAGAGTGATGCCTCTCCAACATTCCCTTCAAGAGAGAGTAGCACTGTGGTAGAGTTCGTCCTTCCTAACGCAAATAGAAAAGGTCGTAGAAGACCTGAAAGACTCGTGCTGAGTTCTTAGCATGAGAATAAGTCTCACGCAAGGACTCCCGCATATTCTTTGTTGTGTCGTAATATATGATCTCATCCCCTATGCAGGGAATAACTGTCTGCATAAGTCACGCAAAGACCATGGCATTATCCTTATCCCAAGTGACGTTGGCACCAGTCTTGCTCTCGGGCTCCAGATATGTAAGGATGTGGCTCTTCCCATGACCCCTGATGGTCATAAGAAAAGTCTAAGACCACCGTGAGTAGTTGGTCTCGTCCAACTTAACGATAGGACCAAAAAACAGATTCTTCAATACCCCGGTATCCAAAGAAGTGCCCTAATTCACCTCGGACTAATTATCTGAAGCCATCCTTACAATCTTTGAGCCACAATCAAACTTTTATATCCAATAGATATCAATCAGATCTGAACCATGAAAAATCAGGTCTACATCTTCACAAGAGATCCCCCTTAGACTAGCTTTCGCCTAGCCCGGGTGCGAGGAGACCACCCGAGAGGTCCCATGGAGATTCCCCCTTGCGATGAGAGAGGAGAGTAACCCTAGGAAAGAGGCTACAGTCCTCTTAGGTCAAGCCGATCATGGAGAACCAACAACGACGTCACTGGGTCGTCGAAGCACCGTCGTCGCCGCGCCGCTCGAGTCCGGCAGCATCAGGCGACGTCGCCGCTAGGTGCTCGAGGCGGTGTCGTGCCTATGCTCGAGGCTGCACGCTATCCAACACGTGAAGGTAGCTCCCCGATCACTGCCTATGTGCGGTCGAGTCCCAGCAGCACTCCCCGATCACGCTAGGAGAGGCCTGGGTCCTTGATCGCACTAGGAGAGGCGACCCTCCCTGATCAAGTGGCCTACGCGCGGTCAAGATCCAGCGTACGTGGCAACTTGCACGCGCGAGAGACAGCACTCCACCCTGTGCCACTGCCACCACCAATGGAGGAGGAAGGGATTTAGGTTTAGGGTTTTGGAGGCCTTAAGGGTGGGATACCGAGAGCCACGGTCTAAGACCGATGCTCTGATACCAACTTGGTTGTAACAGCATAGTTTCATTAGAAACCTAGGACTCTCTTATATAGAGAGAGACCGTAGAATCAAAGGTACAGGAATGTTCCTGAGGGACAAAACACACACAACCCTTACAATAAGAAGAAAAACTAACAAATGGCCACAACATAAGCTAACATAAGTAGAGAGGTAAGATGATGCCTCTCATAGACCTGCCTAGTAACTTGGAATCCAAACAAGGCTGCAAAGAGTTACATATTAAAGCTAGATAGGTAATTGGAGGGTAATTGGATACTCTCAAGGATTCATGTGATGCTTCACTGTTTAGTCCCATCTCACCTATTTAGATGAGTTTGTTAAAGCATGTGCGATGTATGGTCATTTATTGCTGATTTCCTCAAGAAGAATAAATAAATTATCCAACTCTTAAAGTCAATACTCCCATGCTTTCTTTCCGTTGTATAGAACCCAATATCATTTGTTTACCAACATGTTGGTGGCTTGACCCTCCAATGGCCAACTCTTTTGACCCTTGTGAACATTTGTTTTCGAGGTCTTAAGAGGGCCTCTCTAATCACTTCAACAATGGTAGGTGGTCCACTAACTACCAATCCCATCATGACTCCAAGGAATCAATCCTGGAAGGATTCAGGAGGGCACTGGATAACTTTAGAACTTCCCTTCAGACCTATAAAAGGTGTGACGGTGGGTCAAGGGATTGTGTACCAACAAATCGTTCCTCTAGATCAAGTATCAAGCCTCTCTTTAGTTGCCTATGTTACACCTTCATAATACCACCCTGAGGATTTCGCTCTTTTCACCCAACAAAAACGAACTTGACAACACACCAACTTTCCACAATGGAATTAAACCAAGGGGAATCAATGAGTCACCCAATCTTCCTCATCTTTTGCACATAGGACATCAAGAGGGTAAGTAGATCGATCACCCTATATCAACACCCCTATAGAGGGGAGTGTCTAAACAATATATGGAACTAGGAGATCAAGCTTTTCAAAGGGGGCCCAATCATACCCATTAGTAACATTCCAAAGGAAATTGCACTTAAGATCAGATCAAATATTTCAAGTCGACTTCCGTGAAAATTTCTTACTTGCTTTTTGATACCGCAATCACATAGAAACATAAACTTTGAAGCTCAATAACTAAATGCATGCCAAATAAATCATACATTGAGATCACAAAGAGCATATTGTAAGTAGAAAGTCCCCCATCGTCTGTGAGTAGGCATCTTTCCATTTCTTTTGTTAGGAGGGCTAAGACCTGACACCCATCGACCACCAAAGAAGCATCGAAGCAAGAATTGGTGGATTGACCGAGAACCTAACCTCAACCTAACGTGCCTTGTTAAGCGAAAAAGGGTACTTACTGGAAGAGGGTTGGATCCCACTTTCCTCCTTTCCATCGAGAGGATGGAGATAGAGAATATCAAAGAGAAAAGGCCCTCTAAGGAAGATTGAGAAGAGATTGCTTTCTAAATCAAGATATATTCGAGCGACCTCCCAACCACCCTATGACAAAGTAGAAACAAAGGCAGAGAGCAGGAACAGGACTTGACTAGGATTTTCAAGCTTGACAACATTCATGACACTGTCAACCTATCGACTAGAAAGGGCGGAGAGAGCGCTTAGCTCCATCAAATGATTAAATTGGAAGATAATAAGTGGAGGTGGAGTGGAGGCAACGATCTAGACAACTATGGCTAAGACATGGTGACTCCAATACTAGGTTCTCGCACTACTTTACCAATGGGATGAGAAAAGGAAATGAATTGAATCCATCTCTAATGGGTAGGAAGTGCACTTGGGTATGTAGGAGGCTAAAAGGGCATTTGCAAGTTACTACCATTAGTTTTTTTGCCAAGTACAGGATTGATGGGCCTCGAATGACCACCAAAAGATTTGTAAGGGTTGGAAGTGCCACTTAGCCATTGACATCCATCGCTCAGGAGGGAAAGATCGAGCCTTTCAAGCAATGGGAAAGCTTGACTTGACAATCAACAAGCAAACACAAAGGAAATCAGGGATTTAGTGACCCAGTTCCACTGCACGGGGTGTACATCTGAAGAGAGGATGGTACTCCCAATTATACACCATAACTTATGAGATTACAGGATTTTCTCTCTTGCCCCGAGCTTGCATGAGAGCTCACTCAGGGGCCTCTCTTCACTATTTATAGTGTGGGAGATGCTTGACTAGCAAGATCATTCTCGTGATCTTTGGTACACCACTTGTCGGGGTGCCTACCCGTAGTGATTTAAATGCCAACGGCATGCTACCGACATGCCGTCGGCAAGGGGGATTTCGGGAGGAGGGCGTGTCGATACAGTTAAGGTATCGATTTGCAGGCATGCTGGCGAAATACCGATAATTTCAGGGGCATGCCAACAATATCACCGGTAGGTGCTGGTGGAGTGAAGCCGGTCTACTAAGAGGGAGTTTAAAATTTTGAAAAGGAACACTGGAGGGAAGGCGGCAGGCACACACACAAGGCTTAAACATGTCCTTATTTAGTTGTATATGGCCTTCAACATGTTCTTAACATGTCTCACACACACACACACACACACACACACACACACACGAGTTCGAGCTTCAATATGTCACTTTTTACCTATATATGTCCTTCAAGTGACCGTATGAGGTCACATGCACACATTTCAGGCTTCAACGTAACATTATTTTGTTGTATATGGCCTTCAACATGTTCTTAACATGTCAACATTTGATTTTTTTGCAATTGATATCATTTTAATGACTTCTGTCATTTTTGTCAGCATGCATCGACATACCCTCAGCATGCCTCTGAAATGGCATTTTTTCGAGCCATCGAAATCTGCCATCAAAAAACGGGCATTTCCAGAGCATCCCTTCGGCATACCCACGAAATGCGCACTTACAATTTCATCGACACGGCATCTAAATCGGCATTTCGAACCTTGCCTACCCGTTGGCAGGTCGTAGGTCTGCCTACACCGCTACCAGTGGTCGACATTGGGCCCCTAGGCGGTTGGTCCTCCGTACCCGCTTGTATCTGGGCCTCGCTAGGTACAGACGGGTCGGATCCTGAGTCTCCAGGTTAGATACTTCTGGTCGGGCTTTTCGCGGAGTTTTGAATCCAATGGCATCTTTTGCCTCTCATCATATGCCCCTTACTCTATTGCTAGTGGATGCTTGCCAAGAGAGTAACTGTAGTAGCAAAAACTCCATGATAGGTAATGCCTCCAAATGATGCCCCGGCTGTTTCTTTAAGTGAGGAAGCAATTGTTGTGGAGCGGAATTTGCCCCGAGCTTGCATTCGCCTGTTATGTTGCCTGACCTTGAGAGGTGACATCAGGGGCCTTCGCCTGGTGTACCGCCATCCTTCAAAGAAGGCTAAAGGCGTATTTGCCCGTATTTCCTCCATCCTTAGGAGGCAGGTATATTAAGGGGACGTGAGCGCAAGGACCCAACTTCCCGCCAGCCTTAAAAGGCGGCACCTCACCAAAGCTGAGCGTTGGGCGTATTAGCCTGAGTTCGTGCCAGCCTTAAAAGGCGACGTTCATTAAACCTGAGGCAAATGAGCTTCAACTCACGTCAACCTTGGGAGGCGGCACTTGTTGAGCCTGGGGAGAATGCGTCCTGGCTCATGGCGACCTGAAAAGGTGGCATTTCGTGGAACTTGCACTTCAGGCGTATGAGTCCAAGTTCGTGCCGGCCTTAAGAGGTGGCACTACGTCGAAACTGGAACGAATGAACCCTAGCTCATGCCATCCTTTGGAGGCGGTGGTAGTTGAGCCTAGGACAAATGAGTCCTAGCTCCCGCCGACCTTAAGAGGCAGCGTCAGTTGAGCCTAGGGCGAATGAAGCCTATCTCATACTGACCTTAGGAGGCGACACTAGTTGAGCCTGGGGCAAATGAGGCCTAACTCGTGCCAGCCTTACGAGGCGGCACTTCATCAAACCTAGGGCAAATGAGATCGAGCTCACGCCAGCCTTAGGAGGCAGTGTTAGTTGAGCCTGGGGCGAATGAGCCCTAGCTCGTGCTGGCCTTAGGAGGCAGCACTTTGTCGAGCCTGGGGTAAATGAGCCCAAACTCGTGCCGACCTTAGAAGGCGACGTTCATTGAGGCTGGGGCGAATGAGCCCTAGCTCGTGCCAACCTTAGGAGGCGGCACTTCGTCGAGCCTGGGGCAAATGAGCTCAAGCTCACGCCAGCCTTAGGAGGCGACGTTTGTTGAGGCTGGCGCGAATTAACCCTAGTTCGTGCCGGCCTTAAGAGATGGCACTTCGTCGAGCCTAGGGAAAATGAACCTGAGCTCACGTTGACCTTGGGAGGTGACGTTTGTTGAAGCTAGGGCGAATGAGCCCTAGCTCGTGCCGACCTTAGGAGGCGATGTTAGTTGAGCCTGGGGCAAATGAGCCCTAGCACGTGCCGGCCTTAGAAGGTAGCACTAGTTGAGCCTGGGGCAAATGAGCCCTAGCTCGTGCCGGCCTTAGAAGGCAACACTAGTTGAGCCTGGGGAGAATGAGCCCTAGCTCACGTTGGCCTTAGGAGGCGTTAAGGCGGGCATCAATTTTTATTGCCGAAGGTCATGACCCCGAACATCGTACCCACTCAAAAAGGTAGGTGATGCCTTCACAGCGTCGATCCGAGTGTCCAGCGTGTTAACGTGCGAAGTCCTTGGCGAACAATCTCATTAGTGCGGTCATGTTGCCACGGAATCAGTGCCGTATCTCGAGGGATTTTATTCCTCGGGAACTCGTAAACCGTGGTAGGGTGAAAAGGCGTCACCGCCCTCGGGAGCCCTTGTGGTGGGGCTATAAATAGAGGCCCATGGTGGGTCTCTTTTCACGAACTTTCATCCTCTTTCGCCGTGCTTGAGGGACTTAATAGTCGCAGGGAAGAACGCTTACGTTTCGTTCACTCCTCTGATCAAGCTTCGTCGTTGAGATTCTGTGTTCGGCAAAGCGACCAAAGGCGATCATGTGCGGCTCTTCGGAAGGGGGTGAACCCCTCTCAATGGCCCCGCTCGACAAACGAGTTGAGGTAAGGACCTCCAATCCTTTTGTAGCTTGATACGACCATTGTGGCATTGGTGGGTTGGAGGTGTTATCCGCCCTCCTGTGCGCTTACTTTGCCTTATTTTCTGGCGCAGGCTTTTGGGGGTTTTCTTTGCCAAGCAATTTCGGATGCCGTAGCGGCCTCTCCTAGTCTAGGGCCCATCTCGTGTGGGGGAGGCCTATGTGGAGAGGCGAGAAGGGGCCCTCTTGTTCTTAAGGGGTTCAATAGGAAGCAGGCGAGAAATCGAGAAGGGGCGGAGCAAGCTCTCTCAAGGCGCCTGCGGGGCATTCGTTGAGAGAAAGTCAGCTGCGTCCGTCCTTATGGACCTAGGCGGGAATGAGGCGGAGGCTGTTCCGCTGGGGGTACTACCTCCTCTGGTTCTACGTGGAGAACCAACCAGACACTGGATTGCAGAGGTGCCGCTGGGGCTAGGTAAAGCTCGCTCCTTTACGAGGGCTTGGGGCTTCTACTGCTTCGCTCAGCTCCCTTAGTGACTCTGCAAAGGCGGAGCGGGGGCTGCTGCTACCGGAAGCTCCTCTTGTGGGAGTGTACTTACCCAGGTAGAGGTAGGGTAGAGCTCAACGGGGGCGCTGGCAAGAGTGGATGCAGCGCCTGCCTAGGTAGCCGAGCTCGACTAGTTATTCCCTGTGGAATGGCTTGCTTGAGGCCTTATGGCATCAACTAAGTAGGGTACCTCACTGATATATTAGAGGGTACTCCGCACGTCCGAGTCGTTTTGCCTGCCTTGGGCAAGCGTCGTGGCTCCCCAAGACTTGCTGGTCCGCCAGCGAGCTCCTCATTCAGCCATTCTTCCTCTGGAGATGGAGTTGGGGAGGTCATCCCGCCGATAGCCGAGGGTTTGCTGGTGACGCGAGCAGGCAGTGTTAGACGGGCCTTCGTCGAGGGGCCGTCTAAAGCGGGTCCACCCAAGGCTGCTGGGTCTGCCAGTCTTGTCGCTGCACTATCACCCATGTTGCTAAAGGTGGGCAGGCTCGAAGACCTAGGGCAGGACCGCCGAGTCTTCATGAGTGGTGTCATCAAAAATTTTTATAGCGACTTGTCTCTTTTCAGCTGTAATATAGTCGGAGACAATAATCTTGGGGAATGTAACAATTAATATTTATAAAGGAAAGGAATTTTTCGTTCCTTATTTCTTCTCTTTCCTTCTCGTGATGAAACTGCTCATATGCCAAGTATCAGGAACCGGTTTGCCACCAGGGAATTTTTACTCGCTCGGGTCATGTGAACCGCGTTTTACGAGTCTTAGCTTGATCCTCGTTATTTGCTGGAACAATCTTGGCATAGAGACTTGTCTTGTTACTCCCTCCTGGCTAATTCTTGGCGGAGCCGAATGGGATGTCCGTGGAGAGGGCTATCCGCGATAATGGCCAGGCACTCATGACTTGCGCTTGTGTAGGCACAAGCATGTGACCATTAGGGATCTTCTTACATTCTCCCTAGCCCGATTGCTCGCCTTGCTCCTCGTCCACCCGTCTACGTCTAGCACATGGGGTAACGATGTCGACCATGGGTGGAATCAGTGCCTTGGCCGCACCCCACTTGCATAATGGGGCAGGCAAATGTAGTCCCCCTGATAGGCAGGAGCGGCACACACTCTTCAGGTGAGAGGTTGCGTCAAGGCTACTTGTTATGTAGCACTTATTTTCCACAAAATAGTTGGGCTAGGAGCAGTTGCCACGAATGCCTTCCCTTTAAACAGCTTTCCTTGCGAGGTAGCTGAAGGAGGGGACGGAAAATCCCTGCTTGCCTTGCCGAATTTTAAGCGGGACGCCCTGGTCCATTACGCGTTCTCCGGAGTCAGCCGGCGACGGGATTTACCAGGGCGGAGACTGGTGGGTACTCGAGCTCTACCTGCGCCGCAAGGGCCCTTTTTCTTGGTGCCTGGGAGCGACGAGACTAAGGCCGCCTTGACTATATAGTTACCTGCCTGTCTCTCTGTTGGAAACTAAGGGGCCTTGGAATTCCTCGCATTTGAGCATGCCTCCTTTGCCGGAGAGCTGCTCGCCTGGGTTTCGTGGGAAACCCATTGGCTGGTATAAGGTCAATTTTTGTAGTACTCGATGCGTGTCCCGTATGGGAGTTGGGCAAAGGTACCCATCGCAAGAGTCCTTCGACGCCTATCGCTGGTAAGGGAGCCTTGGGGTAGGCTCCGCTAGTGGAGCCTGTGGGCGTGCCTCTCTTAGAGTCGCCGCCTTCTCCAAGAGCTATGCCCAACACGGGGGGGTTTAACATGATTGACTTGGAGAAGCTCCTTTGCCTCCACCTTGGGTTCTTTGGCTGAGTCATAATCACTTGAATGGGCGGATCATTTGCCTAGACGAGCTAGATAGCATCGTCGAGGTAGGATTGAGTAGCCGCGACTGAAGAGCCTGGCTGAATTCCGGCGAAGGCTAGCTCAGATCCAATTGTTCAATCGTGATCCATTACCTCGGCTATTTGCAGAGATAAGGGCCCGAAAGTTGGTCGCCCGGTGATCGCTTACGTCCGCAATGGTGGCGGTCAGCCTGACCATTTTTGGACGCAGCCCTTCTGTTGTTGGGCCCGTCCTCATCATATGCGAAGGGGCGACTTTGTTAATGCGGCCACGGGGTGAAATACCGTCGTGTGTTACCCCACCTGGCTGTGCCCCTTAGTAGGTGGCAGTGAAAGGAGGCCAACCTTGGAAGGTGGCAACGGGAACCGAGAGCCAAAGCTCGAATTTTCCTAGCCTAGAGTCCAAGCATGCGCTAGGCGAGACTCAGGGCGTAAGGGCCCAATCTAGCGTTGTGATGTGATGTTGCGTCGTGTCATCCAGAACGTGGGGCGCTAGAGCCCCAGTCCCTACCAACCTTGGTGGCTGGTATACTATCCTTGGGCGCGGTGACCCAAACCCCCACCATTCGCTTTGGCGGGCAGATGCCACTAAGGGTGTTGCGGCTAAAACTTTACCAATGGGTGGTGTGTGAAACTTCAGGATGTATGGGCTCGAGTCCTCACTGGCCCGAGGAGCTAGCATCATAGTCTCTAGAACGTGAGGTGTGGGAGCCCTAGTTCCGCCGCCCTCAAGGGACGGCATTCTATCAGCTGATAAATGGGGTGTGAGCGCCTCTATTTGAACTCATGCCAGCCTTCGAAAGTCCTTACCGGCCTTAAGAGGCGGCAATTTTTAGGATTTTCAAGTAGGTCCGCCTGAGCCCTGGCTAACCTGAAGGGGTGACCTGCCAGCCTAAGGAGGTGGCAATGTAGGAGAACGTCAGGTGAATCAGTCCATGTTTTAGCCAACCTTAAAAGGTGGCTTGCCGACCTTAAAAGGCGACAATATAAGGAACGATGGGCACGTCCGTGCAAGTTCGACCCGACCTTTAGAGGTGGCTTGCTGGCCTTAAGAGGTGGCAATATAAAGAACATCAAGCCCATCCATTCGAATTCGAGCCGATCTTAAGAGGTGTCTTGCCGGCCTTAAGAGACGGCTTGCCGGCCTTAAAAGGCGACAACATAAGGAACGTCGGGCGCATCCGTCCGAGTTCAAGCTGACCTTAAGAAGTGACTTGTCGGCCTTAAAAGGCAACAACATAAGAAATGTCGGGCGCGTCCATCGGAATTCTAGCCAACCTTAAGAGGTGTCTTACCAACCTTAAGAGGCCGCAATATAAGGAACATCAGACACATCCGTCCGAGTTCGAGCCAACCTTAAGAGGTGGCTTGCCGACCTTAAGAGGCGACAATATAAAGAACATTGGGCGCATCCGTCCGAGTTCGAACCGACCTTCAAAGGTGGCTTGCCAGCCTTAAGAGGAGGCAATATAAGCAACGTCGGGCGCATCCGTCCGAGTTCGAGCCAACCTTCATAGATGGCTTGCCGACCTTAAGAGGCAACAATATAAGGAACGTCGGCCATGTCCGTCCAAGTTCAAGCCGACCTTAAGAGGTGGCTTGAGGAAGGGGCACTCGGCGGGTCAATGCCTGATCCCTGTTATCCCCTCAAGGCAAGTTGTCGGGTGAGAGCGTGGGGCGAGAGCCACTTTTCGTGAGCGACGGCAAACCCTCGCAAGAAATAAGTCCTTACCCCCGGTAGGATAGGTCTGGCCTTTTACTACCGTTGCAGTAAGCTAGAAGCCTCAAACATCGAGACTGGCGGTTACAAGATTGCTCCTTGCGCGGCGGGGATTGCGCGCGTAGGGGGTGTTCAATGCTAGCCACCCGTAAAGGGTGGGTCTGCCACTGTAGGAATGCATGGGGATGCCCCGGCCCCTAACAGCCTTACGAGGATCGTCTCCCTTAGACCTTCAGAGGGAATGAGATTCCCTCTGAACTTAAGAGCTTGACAACGTCGCGAGGAAAAAAGAGAAGGCGGGGAATGCCGCAACTGAAGAGTCTGGCTATGATCCTGAAATCGCTTGGCAGACCCGTTGGAGGAGGCATGCTCCCTTCCTCTGGCCTCTTTTCCCAATTGCCAAAGGCCCATGACCGAAACGACCGATGGGAGGAGAGGGCATTTTCACCGGAGTGGTAAAGGTGCTATGGGTGCGCCGACCCAGAAGGGGTGGCTTGAAAGGTGGCTCGGCCTGAGCGTCTCAAAGCACTGCAAGCATTGTCCCTAGAGGTTAGTTGTGCAGGTTGTTGACCCAACTCGAACGTCACTCCCGGAGCATGCCTTGGCCTTCAAGCTAACGCACTCGGGCAGCCAAAGGTAAGGACCTCGAGTAATGCAAGCGTCACGGTCGAGGCTTCCACCTGGTCCATGGCAAGGGGAGCGTACTCTCCGAAGGGTTTGGGGCTGCCCCGACGGGGGAGCTTTCACTTAAGCATGCCTAGGAGCTTCGCCGGATCATGCAGGGAGGCTTGATTGTGCCCTCCTCACCCTACTGAAGATTGAGGGGAGGCACCTGGGGAGAGCCGACTCAAAACGAGGGGCTCGTTTGCCTGGGGCAACGTCAATCCCAAGGTTACCTTAGCCTCTGCGACGTGCTTAAGCGACAAGAGGAGAGGACCTCAAGTAATGCGAGCATGACGAAGAGGATTCGGTGGCGATGTCCGCCGAACAAGGAGCCAGGGTGACACCGCCTGCCTGCTCAAGCGAGGTGCTGAATAGCATGGCTCTCCGTTCGCAAGGAAGACCGTACCAACCGCTTGCAATCACTGGAGCTTCTCTAGGTGGTCTTCCAGGCCCTCCATATGCCTTCTATTTTCCGCATGGCAGGTCATAAGGGCAGCGAGCCCTCGCTCGAGGGCCGACTCCCTACGTGCACTTCCACCCATTTCATGGCCAGGGGAGTGCGTTTTCCAAGGGACTCCTGCCTAGCGTGGCGGAGTCCATAATGGCAATCTTCAATGGACCTACCCCTCTCAAGCACGTCCGCTTGGTACATGGCCAAGAGAGTGCATTCCTCAGGGAACACCTTTGCCCAGCGAGACCCATAATAGCGGCCTTTCATGGGTCGGCTGCTATCTCGAGGAAGGCGGCCTTTCGTAGGTCGGCTGCTATCTCGGGGAAGGCAGCCCTTCGCTCACGGAAGGAGCTGCTTCCGTGGGTGGGCGCAGGAACATGCCCACCCAAGAGTCTTCTTGCTGTGAGCGGGGTAATGGTTGTCGTCATGTCCCTTGGCCGATCTACGAGAGGAGTTACCTCGCTCTGCGATCTCTGCGAATTCGCTCAGAGCCTCGCTGGGTGTTTTGACGCGTGATCAATGGCATCGCGCTCACGCTTACGAGATGAACAGTCTAACTCAGGGTGCCGAGGAATCATCGCCTCACAAGGCCTCCTTTACTTGGAGTGTTGAGCCTCGACTTGATCCGGGTAGGACCGAATGGGCTCAGTCTGTCGCCGCTCGACTTCCGAAAACCTCTCGGGGTTGTCTACAGGCACTTGGCAAAGCGCTCCTAGGACCTGCCCACCACGCCTTGGGGAGTCGTCAACCCGTCTGACTGGCTGGTCAACGAACCTCAAGTAGGCCTGTGTCAGGCAAGAACCATCAAAAGCACCTGGCGGGATCTCCTCTCAGGGAGGCCGTGTGTCCTCCTAGCCCGGGGGTGGCTCCCAAGGGTATGGCTGGGGTCCGCCGTTCATCAACGCTAGGCCTTGGCTGGCTCCTCAAACGCTTCTAGCGAGAGGTTGCCATTCCTCCTTTTCGAGCGAGCAGTGCACACCAGGGCGTATACCAAAGGCCGCCAGTCTCGACTCCCTATTCCTTTTCCCTAGGTTGTGCCTCGAGAAAGGGAGTTCACTTTAGGACCTCGGGCGATCGACCGAGGTCATCGAGGCATGGAGATGCCAAATCCTGACCAGGATCCTCTGAGGGGGCAGGAGCCGAGAGTGGGGCCGCGAGTGGTTAAGACCACTGCGGAAGTTCTCGCTCCGAGAGGTTGAGGCGGGGCGCCAAAAGTGCACCTCCTCCCAGCAATCGGATGCTTACAAGAGCGATGGCGTTTTTATTGGCGCTTCCCATAGATGACACCATTTGATGAGCCTCGGATGGCCACCAAAAGATTTGTAAGGGCTGGAAGCGCTACTTAGCCATTGACATCCGTCGCTCAGCAGGGAAAGATCAAGCCTTCCAAGCAATGGAAAAGCTTAACTCGACAATCACCAGGCAAACACAAAGGAAATCAACGATTTGGTGACCCAGTTCCACTGCATGGGATGTACATCTGGGGGAAAGATGGTACTCCCAACTATACACTATAACTTATGAGATTACAGGATTTTCTCTCTTGCCCCGAGCTTGCGTGAGAGCTCGCTCGAGGGCCTCTCTTCACTATTTCTAGTGTAGGCGAAGCTTGACTAGCAAGATCTTTCCCATGATCTTTAGTACACCACTTGTCAGGGCGCCTACCCGTTGTCAAGTCGTAGGCCTGCCTGCGCCGTTGTTAGTGGTCGACGTTGGGTCCCTAAGCAGGTTGGTCCTCTAGACCCGCTTGTATCCGAGCCTTGCTAGGTGTAGGTGGGTCGGATCCGCCTGTACCTGAATCTTTCCAAGTCGGATACTTCCGGTCAAGCTTTTCACAGAGTTTTGAGTCCGAAGGCATCTTTTGCCCCCTCATCAAGTATAGGCTGTGGAACTTTGGGTGGTTATGACCCTAACCGCCTTAGTGAGGAAGGTGTGGCTTATTTTATTCTGCCTTTCACAGAAGAAGAGGTATGGCATGCCCTTTGTTATCTAGAGCAAGAGGTAACAAATCTTTTTAAGATTTTCCTCTTTAAATGATATACATTTTCTAAGATTTTTCCTCTTAAAAGATATCTATATGTCATTGAAAAATGGCTCTCGCTTTTCTCAATGGAAGATTTACTATGAGCTATACAAGTAAAGGCTGGGAATCAGATTGCAAATGTCCTCATTCAAGGATTTATCACAATTACACTACCTGTATCCAAGTCAAGCATGCTTGCATATGGCCAATGTGGCCATGTGTTGAAAGGACATGGTATCATTCAATAACAGGGTCTCAGTAAGGCTTTGATTACACTGGAAATAAAGGTTTGAGCCTAGTCTGACCGACATGTATGAGAAGGCGCATGATAATCTGCTCCATTCACATATGTAGTTGCCTCGGCAATTGATGATCAACATCTCCCAATGGTATTAAAACTCACACCCCCCCCTCCCAACCCCAACTACCAGAAAATAACACACACACACACACACACACCCAAGAAGCCCCAAGGATATAGCTCTACCAGGCAAAACTAAATGTCATGGATAACAAATCTCTACTTATTTCGTTCCGTGAAAATTTTCACTTATTTCTACTGTTTCAACCTATGCAAGTTTGTATTGAGACGAATACAGGAGTTTTGGAAGAAACCAATGCCAAATTGGGTATTATTTTCAATGAATTCAATGTCCACCTTGACTACAATCCTCAATATGATGTCTTGATGCTTTGGTGGAAGTCTCGATAAATTGTATACAAGCTCAGGAGCCATGTTTTCTTTTTCCTGCAACCACAGAAAATCCAATGTATCGAACAATTCAATCTAGAATGCTAATCCCATTGACAACAGAAGAAAACTAACAAAAAGGAAAAAGAAAAATAAAAGGCTGACCTGCATAGGCAAGCGATCAAATGCCATCTCAACGTACACAATGCAGAAATTCCTAACCATGGGACTTGAACTCTCTTCTTGATACAGCTTCCAAAGCTCCACCAAAGGCAGCCCAATGTCCAGCTGGTGCTTCACCCTCTTATTGATATGGCCCAATATCTCCATGATCTGCTCGAATTTAGCCCACACACATAAACTATTAAATACTTCTCATACATACATGCATAGTAATAGGGATATGTAAATAGATGCACATGTAAAAGAGTATGGACTTGCATACATAAATAGGGCTGCAACACAGTCCTTTTTTTCCCCTATGCACAAAACTTATTTCAGCATAAAGTTTTTTTTGTAATCATTAGCATGATAAACAAATTGGATATAGCCCAAATTTAATTTTTGTCAAAGACCCTGTGCCCTTCTTTAAGGGGGATAAATCCTGAAACGCTAGGATCCTAAAATAATCAGTCTTGAGAACTTGGTCCCATTGATAAAGGTCCTCTGGTCTCGATTAGTGACAAAATTAGATCCACATCCGATATGATCGCTACTACGGACGGATGGAATTGTGGGGATCGTCATACGAAGGAAGGTGGATGAGGCATACATCTATGAGCCGTACGTTGTGGGCAGAACATCAATCAACCGCAAGACTTGAGAATATAAGGAAGAAGAAGAGAGTTAATGCTATCCGTTGCTTCTCACAGGAATTCAAACACACATATATATGTACCTCAGGACACTGCCCAGCCCAAGCACAACAAACAACGAAGATTGCCCCCTGTTGACCCATATATTCCCTTCCCATGCAACACCCTGTGGCTTAAAAGCGAGGAACAGAGCATAGCCTAAACAGAACCCAAAATGAGAAAGACTCCTGCACTAAAATAGCCAAAATTGCCCGCGATGCAACCAGGACTTATGCTCCCCGTACGCAATGCGGGAGCTCTCTGCCTTCCCTCCTCTCCATGCATCAACCCCTAGGATCCATGTGGCTCTCAGCTGGAGGCGTGTATCAACATCTAAGTCGAAAAATCACAGCCACATCAGCTGCAACACTATTAGAACCTTATCTAGCTGTCGATCGGCTCTCCGTGATTATTCGTAACATTACTACCCCTCGATCTCAACCATTAACTAGGTATAATCTATTTTGTCAAAAAAAAAACAAAAAACTAGGTATAATCTATTCAACCTGTCCCAAGACAGTTGCAACAAGATTATTTAAAACGAAAAATAATGGAGAGAAAAAGTGTAAATGTAATCGAATTTGAACGCCCAAATGTAAAACCTTCTAATAACAAATATCACTTCATAGGAAAGTACACGAAATTCCGCAGATCCTGACAGCTTAAACTAATGCTGTCACGCAGAGTGATGTACAAGAGCTCGCGTATTTGAGTACCTTTAGGAAGAATGGGTTGCACAATCCTACGGGGATTCCACGGGAGGCAACCCATCGAGATGGAGAGTGAGGGAGGGGAAGAGAAGCAGTGGTGAGAGAGAGGGAGTACCATTTTGCGGACGGACGGGGAAGGGGAGGAGAGGGAGGAGATGGAGTAAGGGAGGATCTTGGAGAGGAGGGGCTGGAGGTTGGAGTCGTCGGCGAGGGCGAGGCGTGTGAGCATGCGGTCGAGCATCTCCTCCCTCTCCGCATCGGACGGCTGCGGTGTGGGCGACGACGACGACGCCTCCGCCATCTCCGCCTCCGCTGTAACGGGAACTTGTTTTCGCTCCCTTTGCGTTGGCGGTTGGTGGTGCTGGTGATGGACTTCTTTCTTTGCTTGGAGAGCGGGTTACATGGAAGAGAACTGACTGAAGAACAGCGGCATCCTTGTGCCGGCGGGGGTAGATAGTTGTCTTCAGCGGCGGGGTATCCGGATCCGTGACGAAAGCATTGAATCCGAAAAAGTAGCCCCGGTAAAATTTAGTATAGGACAAATTCATCTAATATAAATATTATATTCATTATACGTGTTATTTTTAAAAAAATAAGAATATTTATATATATTATACATAAATAGATTTGATTTTTTATTTAAATGTCACATCTGTGATTTAACATAAATTTAATGATAATTAAGTAATATCAAAAGTTTTTTTTATGATATTTATATAAAAATTTTATTGATTTATTTATTAAGATGATTACATTATCTTATGATCCTTCCATTCATTTTAATTTATCTGCTCGTAAATATATTTATATCTAATAAAAATAAGAGAAGTTTGAGAAAAAGAGACGTTGATTTAATAAAAATTGAACTTCAAATAAAGGAGAGAGAGAGAGAATCAGAGTCAAAAAGATACAGTGGAGATCAAATTGAGTCACCATTGCTCGATACAAACAGTAAATCAAAGTTAAAAATAAAATTTGAACATGATGTTATAATTACTGTCCCACTGAAATACTAGCTACTTCAGTATATTTATAGATGTGATTTAAATATAGATGAGATAGTTATAGTTTATTTATTTGATGTTTTATATTATCTATTCTTTTTTTTTTTTTTGAAAAGTAAATTAAGTGAAAGTAAAATGTGATAAATGAATTAATATATTGTGTATGTAGATTTGATGTGATATTTTATCCTTATTCATGACACTATTAATCTCACCCATCTAATTAATCTTTTTTCTTTCACATCGAAACACGACCTTTAGAATTGAAAATAATAGACAACGCATACCTCATTATATGATCCCATCAACACCTAATATATACCTATATTTTTTTTGGGAAAAAAAAGTAAAATTTCATTTATATGGAGAGGAGCATAAAAAAACATACTCAAATAAGTAATACAACAATACAACATATATCTCACAAGTCTCAAATAATATTAAAATAAGCCCAAAAGGCACCAGCAAGATTGTCGTATTTTTATATGCCCTTGACCATCATGTGCAAATAATTCGAGTTGTAAAGAATTAGACAAACGAAGATATTGACAAGGCCATCTAAATGCACACACCACGTACGTCTTACACAAAAGATAATTGGCATCGCCTGTCGTTAAAGTGCATAATTTTACTTGAAATCGACTTCCAAAATTACGTACAAATGGTGAGTCAAGTCGAGTTCTTAGGAAGATCATTGTACGTAAATCTGCATTGTATTTAAACTGTACACTAATGAAAATAAGACTAAGCACGATATGAGGTATAGTCACGAGAAAACAAAACTAAATAGACATGAGTCTTTGAAATTGTAAAAGGAGAATGGGGAAAGCGCATGAGCGGATAAAATAATAAAATTATAGTTAAAATTACAGCTAACTCTAAAGGTAACCTAACTCAAGTTTCAACTTAACTTTTGAGCAGTTAAACACTAAACTATAGATTAAGAGAAGTGCCTTACATCTCTCTTATGCACTAAGCAACAGAAAGAATCATACATAAGTTATTATGAAAAGCTATGTATCATATTACTAATCAATAAAAAAGGAACTTAACGTATAAACTCAAATTTACATCTTTTTTAACTAACACAGGAAAAAGAAAGGAAAAGTGTTAAGCCTCAAGCCAGCGCTTTAACTATAGTTGAGATTGCCTTTAACATGTGGTGAAGGAGGTTGACATGTGGAGAGATGATGACCGTGGGTACAGTGGTGGCTTAATGTGAAGAAAGGAGGTCAAAGAGAATGTAAATGTGGTGTTGGTAGATGTGTTTGTGTTTTTTTGGTTTTTCTTTTTTATATGTTAACGCAAGAAAAAGAAGTAACAGAGGAGAAACAAGGGGTGAAGATGGCTGATGGTAAAGAATGAAATTGAAGGTGTGTATGGCAATCAATCAAGTGAAGTTGAAAATGACGTCAATGTTGAGGAAGGAGGTGGTTTCGGTGACGTCAATGTAGAGGAAGGAGGTGGCAATCAATCAAAGGAGCATTGAGTGGTTGTTGCATAGAACGAGAGGAATGAGGTTGTGCAGATTTCGCGAGAAGGGAAGTTGGGTTCACATAGAGGAAGGAGGTGGTCACGGTGGCTATGTTGGACATAGGGACAAGGGAGGATGAAGACGAGAAAGAAAGGGAGGTGGGAGTGCTTGTCGCTAGTGGGTGTTGGTGATCGTGATGGCACCGGTGGTTGAGAGGTGGAGAAGGAGAGCAAGAGTGGCGTTTCGGGGCGAAAGTGGGCAGCTACAGCTGGTGGACATAGAAGAGAGAAAGAAGAAAACGAAAGGAGGAGGAAAATCATGAGGGAGTGGGAGCGTAGGTTGTCCTTGGATGTGGTGTGTGTGTGGCTTTGTAAGGATAAGTGGAATGGCCATGATCATTGGGGAGAAGATATATTAGTTTAAAGATGAAGAAGGGGAAGAGGTTCGATGTTGATGGGGTTGGTGGTGGTCATTACGGTGCAACGCCTACAACTTTGATTTGCATCCCAAGTGTGTTTTCAACGACACCCTTACGCATTAGTTGATTTTGGGTCTTGGATCAAAAACTAAAAATTTAGGACAAAACTTGCATTTCCCATAAAAAAAACTCCTAGATCTATAAAAGATTAGCATCCCCACACTTCTCTCCTTCCTCCACCCCTCTTCTACACTCAACGGCGTGCTAGTAACACGTAGGTGCAATTAACTAGCACGTAAGGTGTGCGTAAGCGAGTAACGCACAAGGTACGCATGAGGCACATAGAGGGCACGTGCAGGTGCTGTTGGGGGGGGGGGGGGGGGGGGGAGGTTGATTCAACCAAACCAACGATTCAAAGTCGGTTCAAATCAGATCTAGGTGACCCCCTTGGAGTTTTGGAGCTAATTCATGGCTCTAGCAACCTCGGATTTGCATAAATATGATATCATCGGATTCCTTATTTGATTCACCACATTTCAAAGTAATTAGTTTACATTTTTTGGTACATTTGGGATACCGAAAAGTTCTTAGGACCCCAAATAAGTGCGTTTAACCTGGTTTCTTGCCTCTCTTGACCTAAAGACTATTGGAGGAACTCATCATAACTCCTAATTTACCATAATTATCTAGTTTCCCTTATTAATTAATAATGAATAACATTAATACAAGATTAATTATACAATTATGATAAAATGACTAAGACCTTGAAAATATGCTAAAATTACTAAATTAAGGTTTAATTAATGTCTATTTAAGTTTAATTAATAATTATGACTCAAAAATAGCCATTTAGTTATATATAAAGCAATTAATATAACTTGTATTAATTTATAACCTAAGTTGTTAATTACCCTAATTAAGTTAATCATTTAATTAAATATAGCTAAAGGGGAAAAAAATAATTTCATATCATAAATATATTGTTTGTTGACTTTATAATAATATATAAATATTTGAAATATAAATAAATTAAAATAAGCTTCAAAAGTCACTATTTGCATTTTCGGCCTTAGGTTTCATGATAATCGAGTCCTTTTTATACATATAGGTCCTTACATATTTGCACATAGGTCCATGTACATAATTATTCTTCTTCTCCTTAGACGATCCACAACCGCCAGTGTCAATACCTTTTGATCACCATCTTCTCGATGTTGATCGCAACCACAGCTGTCGCTAAGCTTCCACTCACTGCGACCTTTACATCCAACGGTTCGAATTGCTTTAAACCTAATAAACTCCGACGAGGTGAGTTCACCGTCGCCAGAGACAAAGGACTCTAATCCCATGTATCTGGACGAGATTGTGTCCAGATTCCTTGACCCCTACCTACTATTCCACCTATACATACCCCATCCAACCTCTGATCAGAGGTTAGCAACTCCCTTCCCTCTCCCCAAACTGAGTTGCCCATAGGATATTCGCTCGGTCACAACCCGTTCCCGGCTCCCTACAGAAGCCGAGAACGGGTCGCCTCGACGAATCCCAAGACCCAGTCGTCCAGCGAGAAATAACCGAATACACATTCATTTTACAACCACACAAGTAATGTAATTAAGCAGCAAAATATAAAACTAACAGTAAAGCAAGAGAACGACAATCACCATAATATTACAGGCCATCAACGAGAGGTACAAGTACAGAACACATCCATCACAACAAAAACTAGTACACATATGATGTAAAAATAGCTGGAATAACATGAACTACATGAACTCACTACAACAACTAGTAGAAGGAAACTACAACTGAGCCCAATGCCCTCAGCAGCAGATGGCTTTGGCTACTTGAATCCCTGACATGTACAAGGTTATAACATCCGGAGTCAGTTAACGCTGAGTAGAGTGGTGGTTAAAGCATGTAATGCAATTTAGACAAGCAGCTTAAAATATCTTCTAGTTCCAATTATCTTATTACATGTTGCTAATCTATGTACTCTAATCGGGTTCCATGACATTGCTCAATCTTCCTGTTCCCTAAGGGAACGATTTTGCTTGTAGTTTTCTCGCGATGCAGGATGTACACATGGCACTCTCCTGGCCGGGAGAGTCCCCTGTGGTATTCCTACACCCGGTCTACTACCCTGAGGTCATGGTCGTGACGTAGTGGTAACTATGACACACGTGATAAGCGCACGGGTAGTTACCTCGCACTAGCACGTGGATAATCATTTCCGCCAGCAGGTACTCTTAAACGTACAGCACGGAACGACATAGGGCCTTACCCTCTCAGAATAGGGGTCTCGCCCCTCATAGTTCTACCCCTCGTCCGACTACCCCTGTTTGCCCAATGAACCTAACAAGAGTTGGTGTAGGGTAGCCAGTCCTAACCCCAGGCCCCCTGAGGCGGTAATGTGAGCACCATACCTCGAACTTTTTGAGGGTACGTCATTCTAACATACTTTGATCCTCTTTAAGTTTGTTATGCACATTTATTTTATTTCCGCACCCTAGTCAACTCAAGTTTCGGGGATGAAACTTTCTTTAAGATTGTTATGTTGAAATGACCCTTTCCTGGGATCGTTTGGCATTTCCAGAATCTGTAGGGGTTTTCCTATAGTTTTAAATCCTTTATCTTTTGTTTTGGGGGTTTTTGAGGGGGAGAGGGAAATTGCAGGGACATCCCCGTAATTTCCCTACCACCACTTCCCACCGTACACACCCCTCCCTTCCCCCCTCACTCCGCACACCGCTCCCCCTGCGACGCCCTCACCTCCCTCCCTCCACCATTCCCTCCCCCATACCTCCTCCACCATTTAACCCCCTCGTTTCTCCTCCATCCTCCCTACACCACAGCCGAGAGGAGAGTAGGGAGCCAGAGGAGTGCTGAGGTGACGAGCGTGTGCGGGAGAGGGGGAGAGTTGTTGCTACTGTAGCGAGTTCTGCTGCAATTGCAGCAGCACGTAGAAATGAAGGCGTCGCAAGACGAAGAACTCGCCAACGATCTTACGAAATCATTTTTCCGCAAAATCAGACGTCTGCGAAGTGCATTAGACGTCTTGTCAGACGTCCTCAGGTCTTTCCAAATGTTTAATAGCGTATATTTTAGATTTATTATTTTTCTTGCCAAAGTCTTGACCATGCATGTGCATGTGTCAATGGTTGGGAAGCGTGCTAGTGTGAGGACAGAGATAGTTTCAGACATCTGAACGTGATTTCAGACGTCTGAAGACACCTTCAGGCGTCTACACCGAGTCCAAGACGTCCAGGAAAGGCTCCTCGAGCAAAGTCAGCCCTGAGTATGTTTAAGACGTCTGGGACTCTTCCCAGACGTCTGATTTTTATCAGGATTTGTGTTTTTGGGCCCGTTCAGGGCTCAAATGGTGTCGGTTTTCCGTAAACGAAACGTCTTTGGTTTCCATGCGAGTTTCTTTATGTAAAGGGACTTTGTCCAATTCAATTTCTGCACTTTTGACTTGCCAATCCATGTTATAGGTCTCCAGTCCGTTGAGGATATGGGACCTACAAAAACATTGGGAGCTACTGTACGAGCCCCTATTCCACCCGGTTACTCTGGTAGAGTGGTTCTTACCCTAATTTCGAAATTAATAAACTGCATGCATAAAATTAGTTGAACCTAGGATTTGAGATGAACCTTGGGAAGAAGTAAACACATGCTTTAGAATACATCTATTCGATTGAACCCTAGGTTGTGACATAAACACTAGGGCTAGAGGAAATGCATGTGTGGAGGGATGAATGATTGAATAAATCATGAACTGCTTGTACTACCTAAAAGGAACCATGTTATGAATAGAAAAACAAACTCGTATTGTGATAAATATGGAAATTGAGCTGCTTATTCTGTATCTAGCAAACCGGATATGAAATAAGAAAAGTTCATGTACGAACCCTACGGGGAATGTAGAACGAGATAAGAATACTATAATACGGAGAGCCAGATGGTTCTGGAACACATCGCCATGAGCGACTGTTCGGACTTGGTTTAGAGAGGTGAGCTGGCTTTCGTGTACGTAGTACCGAAGAGAGCAACTATCCCTTTTAGAGTAGAGGGGAGCTTGCCGCCCCTTGGGTGGAGACCTAGGGTGGGTTTGGCCACTCTACGTCGACTCCTGTCGACCCTCGCATACGTGGTACTGAGGAGAGCTACTTAGTGTAGGGGGAGCTAGCCGCCCGAGGGGGCCCGAGGTAAGGATTGGCCACCCTAACTGACTCTTGTTAAGCCCACTGGGCAAACCGGGGTAGTCGAACGAGGGTATGCGAACTATGAGGGGCGAGAATCCTGTTATGAGAGGGTAAGGCTCTACGTTGTTCCATGCCGTATGTTTGAACGTACCTGCTGGCGGAAACGATTGACCACGTGCTAGTGTGGGGTAACTACCTGTGTGCTTATCACGTGTGTCATAGTCACCGTTACGTCACGACCATGACCTCGGGGTAGTAGACCGGGTGTAGGAATACTACGGGGGACTCTCCCAGCCAGGAGAGTGCCACGTGTACATCCTACATCACAGGAAAGCTACAAGCAAGATCGTTCACTTAGGGAACAGGAAGATTGAGCAATGCCATAGAACCCGATTAGAGAACTCAGATCAACAACACATAATAAGATAATTGGAACTGGAAAATAATATTTTAAGCTGCTTGTCTAAATTACATTACATGTTTTAGCCACCACTCTACTCAGCGTTAGCTGACTCCAGATGTTATAACCTTGTATAGGTCAGGGATTCGAGCAACCAAAGCCACTGGCTGCTGAGGGCGCTGAGCCCAGCTGTAGTTTCCTTTTGGTAGTTGTTGTAGTGAGTTCATGTTATAACAGCTATTTTACATCATATGTGTACTAGTTTTTGTTGTGATGGTTGTGTTTTGTACTTGTACCTCTCGTTGATGGCCTGTAATATTATGGTGATTGTCGTTCTCTTCCTTTATTGTCAGTTTTATATTTTGCTGTTTAGTTACATTACTTGTCTGGTTGTGGAATGAATATGTATTCGGTTATTTCTCGCTGGATGACAGGGTCTTGGGGTTCGTCGAGGCAACCGTTCTCGAGTTCTATAAGGAGCCAGGAACGGGCTATGACACGCTCTCTCTCCAGCGACCTCTATCTCCTTCCTCTGGTCTTCTCTAAGGAACCTGACCACTTCTTCCTCCGTTGCATCTTCTAACAAGGTTGCGTCACCATTCACTTCTTCTACTCCATGTATGTCAACACTGGAGATTCTATCTTCTACCCTCTGGCTTCTTTTCTTCGACGAGCCTCGACAGAGATCCCACTGCCCCCTTCTTCCACATAATAGTAGCCTTAGCTTTATAACTTAGTGCATATTAGATTTAGGTGTTTAGATAGCTTAGATAGTTAGTTGTATGTCGAGATTTGTTGATCATCTTCTTCGACTTCGGTAAGTCATCTCAGGCTTCACCGAAGATTCTTTCACTCCCATTTCATATGGTTTTCCTTCGCAACCCTTCCACGATCATTTCTGTCATATCAATTCATTGATTTATCACAGCAGTTGCCTAATCCATCTTACATTCACCTGAGAACCTCCGCTGTCAATGGCCGAGGCTCATAGGCTATAACACCTCCAATTAGGGCTCTTCACCGCTTCCCTACATCACAAGGGCCTTGTTCCCTTAGTTAATTAGGTCAATTGATCAGCATATAACAAACGCCTAATTCACTCATCTTCTTGAGCATGCTGTCAATGGCGACTTAAGAAGAGTTCTTTCACTAATTTCCTGCCCCTACACCATTGTAGACATTTATTGGAGATTTCACCTCACTCAATTGAATGAGGTGAAGGCTCCTTGGTTCTGTCAAACTCAGGAAGTACATTATGATGTACTTCAAAGTATATCCTTACTTAGTGCTTAATTGAAGTGTTTACTGAATCCATGAGGTTCTTGAGATCCTCATGAATCTTTTCATTTACTTCTTGATGTGTTTCATGGAGATTTGATCTCCAAATAATAACTTTACCCTTCACCAGAGCTTCGGTGAGCTCCAGCGAGCCTCAATCTTAGCTACAGCCTTCTGAACTTCTTATAGAGCTATAGATCTTATTGTTATGATCTAAGGATCATAATCCAGTTGTTATATTTGAGATTTATTGTTTATACCATATTGTGGACCTCCGTCTTCCTTAGCTCCAAAAAAGCTAAGGGGAACTTCTCAAGATGTTTCAAGCCTTAGTGATAAGATCATAAGCTTTAGCAGGGCTTAAGGAAAAAATAATTGTTTTCAGATAAGTCTGAGATCTTTTGAGTTCTTCTGCCGAACAAAACACCTATTGATCTTAGGCAGAACTGTACCCTATCTAGAGTGTTCAAAACTCGATTTTAAGGTGTGATTTGGATTCTTTAAGTTGGAATTAGTCGATCTGCATAGTCTCTTCTATCTTAACTTCATTAATTTAAAAAGTCAACTCTCAACCTTATTAGGTCAACCTAGGGTTGTTAGTAAGGTTTCTGACCTCAAGACTTTAATTTTATGATGGATTTGAGTTCCTATTATTAATGTGAATCTTTTGGAATTATTTAAAGTGTGCTTTATTGAAATTTAATGAGATTTTATTTTCCTTCACATATGAGGTTCTTTAAGAACCTCATACGTGTTCATAGTCATTTTGGCGAGATTTCAAGTTGAATTATGCTCAAGTCAATATTGTCTGACTCTCTAACTGATCTAGATTAATTCTAGAGGCTTTAATATTTCTATTAGGCCCTATAACTCAGAGATTAGTCACTCTATGCTTGAGATCGAGAGCTCCAAAGCTCTAAAGCTTCTCTGGACTTCCCAGGACTTCAATTCCAACTACAGATCATGCATAATACTTTGTAGAAAATATCTGAGCCTTAAATTAAAAGAACTAACAAAGTTTGTTAAGATTTTTGTAGAAACCTTTTTCTGCTGAGCTGTAGCAGAGCTCCCACGGTGTCAGGCCATTTTTAGGCCTTGACTTGAAATATCAATTATGATCCTTTGATCTAATTGAGACTTGCAATCAAAAGTAGGCACATAGGTCTTTCAATTGAACCTTTGCTTGCTTGATTTAGATCTCGGAGCTATGAACAATTGGTAATTGAAGTTGGTGTTGGAAATGGTGTTGCATAAAAGGAAAGGGGACTCACATAGTCTCATATTAGAAATGGGGAAGTTGTTGTTGCCATATAAATAGAAAGGCACTCGCTTGCTAATCAGTCGATAAGTGCAGGGCGCATGAATAACCATAGCGTGTGCGCGTGTGTGCTGCAATGCAGCTCTGGGAGAGCAGCCTTCAGGCGCTAGGTGGTGGGACATGGTGGTGACACGTGTCCTAGTAGTGGTCGATTCGGCCTATTTGGGTTGTTGATCCCGTGAAACGACATGTCAATGACCTTGATCCCTTTTTAAAGTAGAGCACACTCTACGATGTGTTTAGTTAAAAACATGGCTAAGTATTGAAGGCCTTGTGAAGCCTTGAGGCTATGCTGTGTTGTGAAGGCTGTGAAGGTTATTAAAGAAACACATGTGCTAAGTGTTAAATGAAATTGTGCCTAAGTTGTTAATGATTATTGACCTTAATACATATTATTCTGAAATATCATTTCTTTTTGATATATATTTTTTTTAATTTAATATAAATCATTTCTTTTTGCTTATGGGATAATTGCTTGCTATTTATTGTATATTTCTTTGCAATTATCGATGTTGTTAACTTATTGTAGTAATTAATAGGTAATTAAGCCATTAATTAAGTAGTTAGTCTAATTAAGTATTAGTATAATGTAGGTAGTATAATTTAAGTAATAATTAACCTAGTAATTAAGTGTTAGCTTAAATCTAATTAAGTAATGTAATATCTATTAAGCTAAGTATTTAGGATTTACATGACTTTGGAATATACTTATTAAGTAAGTAATTTATGTAGTATACTTAAGTAACCTAAGTTTATAATAAGTAGTAATTATTTTCTATATGTATTATATATATACATAAGTTATATATAGTAGTTAATTAACTTAAGTAATTAGGAATAAAGAATAACTTAAAATAAATAGTGATTAATACGTGTAACTTAGCTTTCCAGCGAACGACCTAGAGTTAACGAGTAAAAATTTATAAAGTGTGAAAATTATCTTACTATTTTATACTATAATTTAACAAGGATTAATTGACCATGTAAGGTAGTTGGACATTAAATATCCATGATTTTTTGCTAAGTATATGATCCACTTTGCCATATTATTGAATCTAAAATTGCCCTCTTGTTTATGTTGATTGCCCTTCTTGATTGTAGCGATTGGTTAAGTAAGATGTGAATTTTTCCAATTGAACTTGTTAAGATAATAATGTGATGAGTGAACTAATGGATGGAATGTGGAAAAATATTAAGCTACAAAACTATGCTTGATGAATATGTTAAAGACAAAATAAGAGAATCTTTAACTCTAAGGAAAACTATATGGTGAGCATGGAACAAATTAATGAAATATCTTGAATCCTAAGGAAAATAAGAAAAGTCAAATTAAACTCAGGAACATGGATGAAACTTGAAACAAATGGTTAAATAAAAAACACTTGATGTATTCAATAAGATGGGAAAGATAGTGAAAGGCCCATGTTGAGATATTGGTGTATGTGAGGATGAGTTCGCCCTTGAGTATACGAGTACCGAGGAGACCTGACTACCTCACCCCATTAGGATGAGTTGGCCCTCGGATATATGAGTACTGAGGACAGTTAACCAGCCTGTGGCAGAGAGAGAGAGAGAGAGAGCTGACCTCCTTGTATTTGGAACCTGTAAGAGAGCTAGCCTTTCTGTGCGAATTGCTAGTTGGGCCCACGTTGGTCAAACTAGGGTGGCTCAGTGAGGAGTACACAAGTGGTTAGTTTCTATTTGTGCATACTTGTTAGTGGAAACAACTGATTATGTGCCAGCATGGGGTAGCTCATCGTGTGCTTATTGCACATGTTGTAGTTACCACTACACTTTGACTATGACCTCGAGGCAGTTGACTAGGTGATAGGTAGGGCACAGGGTGCTCTCTCAGCTAAAAGGGTGTCATGTGGTCGCCCTGTGACCCAGGGAAATTGCAATAAGATTGTCTCTATTCATGAGACATTGATTTTAAAGAGAACTTGACCTCCTACAAGGGTGATACAAGAGAAAACAAAAAAGGATTAAATAAAAAAATGGAACCAGCGTAAGTTACCAAAGTTGATAGTATTGATAAAAACAACCACTACTGGGTATTGATAACAACAACCACTACTGGGTTCTACTGTTCCTTTACTTCACCATGTTCCATTTTTCACATGTACTTCTTCTCAAGCCACTTTACTCAGCTTTGCTGACATCTACCTTAGTTTAGTGTACTCAGGTTAGACTAGCAGGCAACCACTTTTTGTGGCTACAGAGGGATACGGTGCAAGACCAAGTCATGCATCAAAGTAGTAGTAGTTCGCAGTTTATTAGTAATAGTTATATTATATTTCTACCGTAATTCTCTTGATATAATAAAATGAAGTCTAATTCTTTTTTTGTACTCTGGTTTCGTTATTATGATAGCTATGCCATGAACTTTATTTTAGTTAGTGAAATATTTTATACATTCTTTAAATTATTTTGTTTTATTACAATTGCACATGTGGGATGTATTATGTGCTTTATGTTTATTGCTCGTTGGACAATTGAATCTTGGGTAGAAATCCTCGGTTTAATCCAATTCTCATCTGGGTTCAGGTCGGGACATAACACAATCAAAGGTGCTTCCAATGTTAATTGTGTTACTTGCATTGGGGTCACGGATTCTAGAGTTTTTACTGGTGCTAACCATAGGGTAGGAGTATTGTTAGGCAAGTTTCGCCATCCAGGCGAGTGGGCATGGGTCCTATTCAAGCTGAACTAGGGGAATACAAGCTAAACATTATATCGAGATTGTCTCGTAGTTACAAGAAATGATTACATGAGCTTGAGGACCATTCCAAAAACTATATAATGTTTAATTAATTGCATTACCATCTTTTATCCATTTTATTTATTGAGTTTTCTACTCACCCTTGTTATTGGAGTTAGTAAGGGAAAATGAAAGATGCACACTCAATTGAGAAAAAGAGAAGAATGCAGGAATTAAAGGTAAAATGTTTTAATCCTTACAAGAAATTTCTCATATGTAGCTTTTTAGCTGTTATATTTGAGCCTTTGTAATAATAAAATTGTGCGGTGACAAGATTTTGTGTGCTTGTGGTTGGAATGGAATGATGATCCAATGGTTAATAGTTTGGCAATGGTTGTATTATGACAGTATGGACAACCTAGGGTTTTGTATTATGAAAGTATGGACAACCTAGGGTTTTGGACCATCGCACAACACCTCCGCTAAACACCACTGCACACACACACATCACCACCACACATCCCCATTACACATCACCTCCGCTTTGTCTGAACCCCTACAACACTACAATGTAGTAGACTTCGAATTAACAATTCAAGAATGGATCTGGATTCCTAGCGTCACAAGGATTCCAATGATATAATCTATAGATTAGGCATATGTTGCCCAAAACATGCACAAACTCGTGTGTAACCCATCTGAGGATCCTCATTTTGCAAATGACTTTATATGCGAGATCCAAGAGTTGCATTAGGTTCCTCGCAACACGTTGATTATGATGATGTCTTTCACGAATAATAGAAGTCATCAGCTCTATTTTCAAGAGTGCTTGTGATAAGGAAAAATAATAACAATAAGGTATAAATATTATTAATACCAATCCCAACACCCTAATCCTCTTCGCTCTTCATATATATACGCACATTCTCGTAAACTAACCATCTCCTGCATGCAACCAACCCCACCGTCATCTATTTTTCAGGCTCAAGGAGGGAGGGGCCATAGTAGTAATAAAGGACTACGGTAGAGTGTGAGAGCCATCTTTAAGTAAGTAATGAGATCGTAGTAGTGCATGTGTGTTAAGACCTGTGACTTCAATACACCTTAAGACGTTTGGGAGTTGGTCTAAACGTCTGGACACCTTCCCAGAGGTCTGGAAATAAATTTTTGCGTGCGTACGATCGCGAGTCTGCGCGCATGCCACACGCAGACTGAGCCCCAGCTGCCCTCTTCTCTTCCTTCTTCCCTCGCAGACCTGCAGACGCTTTCCCCCCATGCCTACAAATACCCCTTCCCTCTCCCTCGTTTGCCACCCCACATCCCTCCATCCCCCGTCGTCCTTCAGCGAGGGTGAGAGCGAGCAGCAGCTGCGGGCGAGTGCAGCAGCGGAGGGGAGAAGTGTAGCGAGAGGGAAGAGAAGAGAGTGCGCGTGCCGTGAGGAAGAGAGAGCACTCGCCGGAGCAACTCGAGGCCTGTCGACGTATGCAAGGCGGAGCGTTGTGCTGGGGAGGGTTCCCCGGTGCTGTTGCAGCTCGAGCAGCGGGCGGACGAGCGCAGCGCGGCCGTGCGCAGCGGGAAGAAGACGGAGGAGGTTCTAATTCTAGGAATTTTCCTAGAATCAGACGTCTGGACCTACATCCAGATGACGCGGGCGACGTCTGGAGGAAGCTCCAGATGACTGATAGGTATGTAATGTGCCTATATCTTTCTTTTTGCTGATACGACCATGCAGGTGGTTCCGCTAAAGCTCTGTCGCTTGCCTTGCTGAAGGATTTTTGCATATGCGTGCAGGATTCCTTTCGGGAAGGCGCGGGACACGCCCTCCCACGCGGGTTAGACGTCTGGGCAAGGCACCAGACGTTAGAGAGCATTTCCAGACGTCCGGAGAGGTGGTCGGACGTCTGGAACTAAGTCTAAACGGTTCAACAGGATCCCTGGACGTCTGCGGAGCAACGCAGAGTGAGGTATGGCTTTGGGTTCCTTTTAAGATGTCTGAAAGATGTTCCAGACGTCTGATTTGAGTCAGATTTGTCATTTTTGACTCGTTTAAGGTCCGTTCGAGGTCCGTTTTCCGCGTTTAAGATTTCGTTTGTCTTCATACAAGTTCCTTTACTTGTTTGAAATACTTTTACCCTATTCTGAGTGGTTCCTTGTGTTTGATCCTTGTGTTAGGACCTCGTTTTGTTGCTGACTTGGGGGTTGCAGAGGCGTGCAGGTCTGCAGATCACGCCCCCATTACTCCCGATTTTGCGGGTAGACTGGCTTCCCTTAGTTAATTACAAGCATTAATGCATATCTGAAATAAATGATAGATCCTAGGGTATGGCATGAATCTTAGAACCTGAAAACTGGATTGAATGATAGATCCTGGGGTATGATATGAATCTTTGGACCTGAAAACTAGATTGAATGATAGATCCTAGGGTGTGGCATGAATCCTAGGAATAGAAACACTGAAACGAATGTCTTGAATGTCTGAATTGCAGTCTTGGATAAATAGATAGAATAATGATAATTGCCTGTAATTGGATAACAGCTGCAGGTGAAATGTAGAGTACAGTTGCTAGTAACTGTTACATGTAATTTCTATTGGTTGAAATTAAATACGAGCTGCTTGTATATAAATTGGAATGGAAAAGAAGTTGAATGTTGGAAACATTGCGAATAAACCTGAAATGATGAAATATAGTATGGCTTGGCCTGAGAAACATGAGCATGAACCCTACAGGGAATTAAGAGTAGAACACATGGAAATAGATGGAATGGAACTGGAAAAGTGAATGGGAAAGTATGTTGTCTCTTGGGTACGTAGTACCAAGAGAAGCACATGTTACCTCTTAGTGCAGAGGGGAGCCAGCCACCCTAGGGACCCAGGGTTAGGCCTGGCTACTTTGTACCGACTTTTGGCCCTTGCGTACACTGTACCGGGGAGAGCTACTCCACCCCACGGGCCCCGGGGTTCAGCTATCCATCCTACACCGACTTGTTAGGCCCATTGGGTAAACCAGGGTAGTCAGGTGATGGTGCGCGGACTGTGGAGGGGCATGACCCCTGTTTGGTTACTATGGAGGGGTTGGACATCTGTTACTAAAAGGGCTCTGCCCTACACTGTTTTCGTGCTGTGCTTTGGGCACACCCGTTAACCGAAACGACTGACCGCGTGCCAATGCGGGGTAGCTACTCGTGCGTTTATCGCACGTGTCGTAGTCACCGTTACGTCTGTCAGCGACCTTGGGGTGGTTGACTGAGGATAGGACCACCACGGGGGACTCTTCCGGCCAGGAGAGTACCACGTGCTACTTCTACTTTTCGGAAAAGACTGCAATCAAGATCGTTCCCGCGAGGAACATTCGAGATCAAGAGAAAGTCCTGAGAGATAAACCAAGAAAGAGTAGATAGATAAATAAATAAGGAAATTAAAAACGACAGCTACTTGTCCACCTTTACTGTTTTTCTTAGCTAGCTGGTTGCCACTCTACTCAGCGTTTCGCTGACATGTCGTACTTACCACCTTTTTTAGGTCCAGGCGTTCAGCAGCCAGAGCCTACGGCTGCGGAAGGTGCTGGGCCTAGTAAAGCCTAGTAGTTGTACTTTTGTTTACCTGTTTTCCTGTAGTAGTGAGTATTCTGTGACACCTTTGTTCTTTTATTGTAAACTTCATATTTCTGTACCTGTTTTTAATTCTCTACTGTTGTGGTGATATGTACTGTAGTAGTTCTTTTCTTTACTGCTGTACTTTTGTTACTGTTAGTTACTTGTGTGATGAATGTGGTTTATTTTATTGCTTTTTTGTTACTTTTTAGCTGGACGACTGGGTCTCGGAATCAGTAGAGTCAGTCAAATTTTCGTGTCTCGTAAGGATTCGGGAATCGGGTCATAATAATGTGTGTGTGACACTGTGTGGTTGCTAGACTTAAGAGCACCATCGAAGGAACAATAGTAGAGTAAGGGAGCAACAGTTGAAGGCGTGTGCAAAAAGTAAGGTGGAGGGTGGGGTAACGCTTTTTTTTTTTTTTTTTTGCAAATTCCCTAGGAAGTTACTTGGACAACTAAGATCGTGGTTATAACTTCTTCATCAAGTCATTTGATTCAAAATAGAATTATTTACGTTAGACAAAATGTTTAGGTCAATGTGAATACATACATAAATTGTACTCACTTTTAACCATGTGATGATGAATGCATTGTGCATAATTGTAAATGATAGATTCTTATGAAGCTTTGGAAATTATAGGGAAAATTTTACCAGGATTTTCAAAAAAAGAATGAAGATTTAAAATTTTACGATCGCATTCATACCTAAGAACTAAGTTCTCAATTAGCGAGTGATCGTGTAATAATCATTTTCATTATCTAACTTACATATGTTATCATCATATACTTAAAATTCAAATGTTATTGTCAAGAAGAACAAGAACAAAATTCTATCTTATCATTTTTAAAGGGTATAGGGTATATACATTCCAAATGACTTTCCTTGTAATGTTCGACTATGGTTGTGTAGAATAAATGATGTTAACATCTAATTAAAGTTGAATGGATAATTTTCTAATTATATATGAGCATTTTGTTAGTTCGTTTGACCAATGCAACTTGCTCGTAGCTCGAGTTTGTAATTATCTTCGGTTGAGTTTGGGGTAACATTTTGTCACATTTAGCAACTAGGCAAGATAGGTCCAAACTCAACTTATCTTATAAGTCTGATTATATCATATGTAATGTACAATGCATACACGTGCATTATCAAAAGTAAAATACATATACATCATAACTCTACAACTTTTAGAATTTCATGCATATAACGAGTAGCCATTCAATGTTATTTTTTCCTCTCTCCATTTTAATCCAAGATTCAGGATGTAATTTCAATTGCTTCATTCTAAAAGTAGTTATAGATTACGATCGTAAATTTGTGATAAATTTATTATTAGATCATTTAATTTTAATTATCTCATAAATGTAAATGATAAGTTCAATTGAACCTGGATTCATTTATTTTGTGCAAAACTTAGGCTTGGATCAATAATCAGAGTTTTACAGCTAACATGCAGAACTAAATGGGCTTACCGCCTAAAGTTACCAAGTTGGCTAACAATGGGCAGATGGATACGGATCTGATCCCACCCATCACTTGTTGCCCTCCCAGATCCCATCCCTATCTAGTTAAAAACTTAAAAGCACACCCTAATAAAACCGACGACAGCACATGATTGATAGAAACACGGTAACAGCAAACGAAAATGACAGTAACAGAAGAAGGGGGTTTTGGGTTGTCCTGAAGAACAAACAAAACACTAACCATCCACACCGTCCAGCAACAACATCCCCTTGCACCCCATTCTCAGTTCAAATTGGCCCCCACTTGGGTTTGGGGTCTGCTTTCCTCCTCCTTGCCCAGAACCCAGCGACCATCATCCTCGTCTTCGTCGTCACCCCAAACTCAAGAAGGACCAAACCATTAAAACATTCGTAAAAATCGAATATCAAAAAGTCAGAAGATCGAAAAAGTTGACGTTTTTATCGTTTTTATTGCCCCTTTGAGCTACCGAATCCCGATCGCGCCCCGACTCCGGGGAAATCTCTCTTGCCCAATTCGGCTTGGTCCCCTCGACCTCCGGGAATCGGATCAAAATCCGATCTTGCGGGGTGTGATCGCCGCTCCTCGTCGATGGGGTCGCTGGACTACTGGAGGGAGTACTTCCGGGGCGCCGACTCGGGGATCTTCGACGCGATCGAGAACGCGATCCTCGTGGCGGCGTCGGACCGCCCGGACGAGCTCCGGAGGCGCAGGGACCGGATCGCCGAGCTGCTCTTTTCCGCGGGGGGGAGGTGCCCCGGCTGCGACCGCGTCGGCTCGCGCGTGCAGAGCAACTGCAGCTACGACGAGGTGGAGGCGCTCACGGAGGAGCTTGGGGAGGAGGGGCAGACCGTAGGGGAGGTCCTCAGGATCAAGGAGGTCCTCTCCGACGTGAAAGATCAGGTCTTTCTCTCGCTCGGATTCGTAGATGTTGATACGAGTGGGAAAGCTGTTTTTTTTTTTGTTATAAAAGTGTGTGCCTTGTCTTTGGATGGTTTGGTTGAGCAGTCGGAAGGTGTGTTGTTCGAGTCCCTGAGAAGGCTTCAGCTCATGAGGCTCACCGTGGATACTCTTCAGGTAGTTTGTGGACCTTGTTGTTGTTGTTGGTGGTGGTGGTGGGACTATTGGAATTTTTTTGCTTTATTGCATGTGGGTTGTTGTTGTTCTTATGTCATGTGGTTTTGTTGATGATTTTGCATTGCTTTCAAATGCGAGAAGACGACAGAGGTGGGGAAGGCTGTCAATGGATTGAGAAGGCATCAGTCGAAGCAGATCAGCAGCCTTGCTCAGAATCTAGTTGAGTATGTTCCTTGGTTCATGCTCGGATGGATTGATTGATTGTTGCCCTGTGTTGATGTGTTGATGACGTTTGCATTTACTCACAATTGACTAAAATTGCAAAGTTGTAGTTGCACTCTGAGAGGACAGCAGAGGGAGAATGTGTAGCTCGAATTATGAGTGGAAGGAGAATGGGGAGATCATTCACCCTCACTCCGAGCCTTAGCTACCTCCTGATGATCAATTTGATCAGTTCCACCGATTTTCACTGTTCAAATTCTTTGACAACGTGAAAAAAAAAAAAAAACCCATAAAGTGCCTTTCACCCATCCATGGCTTGATTGATACGGAGGGCAGAGGCCTATGGTGTCCCTTTTAGTCTCATTGCTTCATTTAGCTATGTGGTGCTGTGTTGACTGGAGTTTTGTGGTTGGAAACACCAGGGAATCGGTAGAAAGGAAGCCTGCTTCTCTTTAAGATGAAATTTCCTTGTTGGTGGTTCTCAATAGATCAAGGCAGTTAGCTGTTATAATGCAGGCAAACGAGTTCTCATGCTTTATCTTTATCGCACACATGGTTGATGTGGTTGAAATGCCTTCTAGTTTCCCTGTAGGTGCACCTTGCTATCATTTGAAGTCTTCTACTTTGCAAAGGCAGAGTGAAGGACTATCTGACTTTCTTACCTTCTAATTCGAAGAAGATTGTTGTAGGCTTAGATGTGATTGTGCACCCCCTTCTGCTTGAGTTGGTTTTTTTGCCTGCTTTTTTAGCTATATATTCTACCATTCCTTCTATTTGTTCAATCAAGTATTTACAGCTGAAGTAATTACTGTGAGAAATTTTCTGGGACATGAAACTGATATTTCATGCTTAAACTTAACAGCGAGTGGAAAGCTTTGGTGCATGAATGGATCAACTCTGCTGCTATTCTCGCAGGTAAAGCTCTGTTGCTTGTGTTCGCCAGTAATTGCATTTTTTCCCCTCCACATGAGATTTTGTGGTATGCAAGATATGTTGAGGCATCTTACAAGAAAAAAAGTCGAGGCAATGGCCTTGTCATGACTCGTGGGATATATTTCAAGGGGCCCAAGACTCTTTCTTTGCTATGTCATGTGGTGAGGCAAGAGATGACAATCTTGTAGCAGAAAGAATAGATATTTTACCTCCTTTGATGCTAAGCTCAGGACTTCATGGTAGAGTCTCGGAGATAAAACCAATCGGTTGTGTAAAAATGTTGCAACAACCACAATTAAAATTTTTTGCACATAAAGTGAAGTTGACCACATGAATTCTTTACCTAAGCTTGTATCTATCACAGGTCATTTTCAGATTTAGATCCAAGTAATTAAGTTCAAGCGTACTTGTTTCCTTCTAACACTTTTAGGATCTCTTTATGGTTGAACTCCCATTTAACTCTTGTTATTTTAATTTCTGACACCGTTTAGACATTAAAGATGGGTTTGGCATAACCTGTGTTTGGTATGAGGATAAAACAACATTCATTCTTTTTGGGTGATAACCCCTGACATAACCTCATTAATAAAAATCACCAAGGGATATACTCCCTTCTTGCATAAACAAAAGTAGGGCTTATCATGTCTTTCCATTTTGCAAACCTAGGTTAGCGAATCCCTCCATAAGCTAGCCCTTATGGTCTTTCTTGACCTCTCCTATGAGGTTCCACAACTACTGACATCTCCTACTGGAGACATCAATTGGCCTTCTACGTGGATGTCCATGTTGAGAGATGGAGTGTTGTTGGTAGCTATTTGAGTCCCACATCATGTGTGAAAGTTGAGTGTTAAGTGGGTGCTTATATAAGGCACATGTAACCTCCCTTTTTTTTTTTTTTTTGAAAAAGTAAAGGGTAGTTATCCAGGGTGATAACTACCCAAATATATTAAATAGAGAATCGACAGCCTCCGCCAATACAAAGGGCAAACCCCAAGGTCCCCCACTCACAAGGACCCACTCCAAAGATTAAACAAAGAAGTAACAGACTCCACAAAATTCTCCACATAAGTCCTCTGGCATCTGAAGACCACAGCATTCCTGCCCAACCGTATGCCCCATAACACCGCCAACGGCCTGGCCCTCATATTTTTCGTACGGAAGACATTCTGTCCAACATCACCCCCTCCACCTTTGAAACTGTGCCAAAACTCATCAAAAGATCGGCATTTCCACCACTCCGCTCCCACCCGGCTCTATATCTGTACCACAAACGGGTAGGTGAAAAAAAGGTGGTCAATCTCTTCCTCCTCACCTCCACACAAAGGGCAAACCTTACTCTCTCCAGGAGCCCACCTCGCCCTCCAAACCTTAGTCACAAGTCTCCTCCTAAGCAGTAAAGCGAAAATCTTGACCTTCAATGGACACACGGCCTTCCAAATCTGTCCATAATTTCTCATCAGATCCAAGTCACTTGTGGAGTCTCCGCTAGACAATCTCCTGTAGGCAGCCCCCACCGAGAAATCACCTTCATCCCAGCCAAACATATTAACACCGAAAGCCAGCTGCAACCCTTCTAACTCTTCAAGCAATCTCTGGAAATCATGAGTTCTCGCATTTGAAAGATTTCCTGCAAAGCACGGGCACCACCCACCTTCCCACACCTCGGCCACCGACGCCTCTTTGTTTTGGGACAAAGCAAATAATCTCGGAAATCTTCTAGCAAGCACATCTTGCCCCGTCCAATCAACTTGCCAGAACCTGAAAATCTCCCACATTCCCACCACTGGTACAAAACAGTCCTGCACCCTAGGAGCCACCACCGACAAACCTTTCAAGAAGTGAGAAGCATCTCTCGGTGAAGATATCAGGAGACCCCAACACATCGAGCCACCATAAGCTGTCCCGAACACCTTGCCCACCAAATCCTCCCTACACTCCAAGAGACTCCCCACCCACTTCACCAACAGGCTGTCATTAGACCTCCCAAGGTCCCTCACCCCAAGCCCCCCCTCCTCCACCAGTCTGCAAACCTCCTCCCATGCTACCAACTTGGCACCAGGTCCACTCGTCCCCTTGTTGGATCAGAAGAAGTTTCTCATAAGCCTCTCTATCCTTAGGACAACTTGCCAGGGCATCTTTAGGACAGAAGTGAAATACGACGGCATCGCCGCCAGAACCGCCTTGAGCAAGACCAACCTTCCACCTCTCGACAAAAGCCTAGACGCCCACCCTGCCAACCTCCCCTCCAGCCTCTCCACCAGGGGAGCCTAGTCTTCCACCAGAATCCTACCATCCGTCAACGATAAACCCAAGTATCTGATCAGAAGCTTTATCTACTCTGTGCCGAGACCCAAGCTACAACCCCTCGCCTCCTCCTCAGTCAAATTGAAGGGAACAAATTCTGACTTAGATAGGTTAATCTGCAGACCCGAGGCCTCACCAAATAAGAAGAGTAAAATCCGCATTCTCCTGGCTTCCACTTCCCCGCCTTCAATGAAAAACATCATATCATCCACATACTGCAGTAACGGAATACTCGTCCCATCTCCCAAAGAGAAACCCTTCACCAAGTTCCTCTCACACGACCTCTTAGCTGCCCTCGCAAGTGTATCTGCTGCAATAACAAAGAGCATTGGAGCCAAAGGACACCCTTACCTCACCCCCCTTCTTGGCTGAATCCAACCCCTTGCCAGGTTTCTATTGATAAGTACCGAGAAAGATGTCGTGGTGACACATCTCTTCATCCAGTCAATCTACATCGGCGGGAAGCCCCTCTTCACCAAGGATGCCCAAGGAAACAACCACTGAACCAAGTCATAAGCCTTGCTGAAATCGACTTTCCACAAGAAAGCCTTCTTCTTACTCCTCTTCCAGAACGACAGGATATCCGAGGCCAACACAGATCCTTCCAAAATAGTCCTACCGGGGACAAAAGCTGTCTGCACCGGGTCTACAATCCCAGCTAGGGTCCTCCTCAACCTATTTGCCAGGAGCTTTGCCACAATCAGGTAGATAGCATTCGAGAGAGCTATCGGTCTGTACTCCTGGATCTCCTCAGCACCCTCCTTCTTTGGCAATAGGAACATGTAGAACTTGTTCAATTTGTTGAAGCTCGAATTTCTAGCTCTAAACTCATGCACGACCTGCATCACATCCTCCTTCACCACCGGCCAGAGCTCCTTATAGAAGGCAACCGGAAAACCATCCGGACCCGGACAACCATCAGCGTTTAGCCCCCAGATTGCCTTATGGACCTCATCCTCCTCAAACAGACCCATCAAGAAACCGGCTTCTGCATCCCCGATTCGCAGCACCTCAGACCCCAACCATCTCCACCTTCGCCCACATCTTCTCTCGGTAAACTCTCTGAAGTACCTCGCAGCTGCCCCCCCCACCGCCTCTCTTCCCACAAACTCCTCCCCATCCACCACCAACCTATCGATCCAGTTCTTCCTCCTCCTTCCTGATGTAGCCATATGAAAAAATCGAGTGTTAGAATCGCCTTCCTTGAGCCACCTCTGCCTGGATCTCACCTTCCACTCCATCTCCACCTTTTGGTCTTCCTCTTGTATCACCTGTAACTGCCTTGCTCTGCTTACCCTGTTAGCGTCAGAATGGAGACCAACATCCTCCACCACGTCTAGCCGTGCAATCTCACTGAGAGCTTCATCTCTCCTCCTCCCACGTTCCTCCCTAATCTGCTTCTTCTGGGCCTTGAGGAAGGATCTCAAATCCTGCAATTTAGCTTCCAATCTGACAACTGTCGAGCCATCCACATGAACTGACCTCCATCGCTCCTCTACCAGCCCCCTAAACCCCTCTTCGAGGAGCCATGCCCGGTCGAACTTAAAATACGTACCATGTCTCTAGCCTTCTTTTGTCACCCACAACAAAGGAGTGTGATCTGAGAACGGCCGCTCCAAGGGTCTAACCTCCGCCATAGGGAACAACTTTGCCAACATCGTCGAGATGAAAAATCTATCAATCGGGGATCGCTGTCCTCCAGAGCTCCTCCAGGTAAAGTGACAGGACAAGGGTGGCATGTCAACCAGCCCCTACTCCGCAACAAATCCCGTAAAAGCCTCAGAACCTTGGTCCACCCCCCCCACGGCCATTCGATCTATCCTTTGCCAGCAAAGTGACATTAAAGTCACCACCTATCAACCATGGTATCCCTTCAAATGCTGTCGCAACCTGGCCCAGATCCTCCCACAAGGCGTGCCTCCTCCAACCCTCCGTCGGGCTATAAACTGAGGAAAAGAGCAAACACGTATTGTCCCGATGCCTCTGTAACCTGACAGTGACAACATGGGACCCAACTAACGAGTCCAGTAAGGAGAAAGCATCATCCTTCCACCCCACAACAATTCCACCCGCACTTCCAACCGCATCCAAGCCCAAGAGCTCCCCAAATCTGCTTCCCCCCACCTCCCTCCACAGCCTCCTATCACAACTCCCCCATTTCGTCTCCTAGAGAAAAACCACGTCAGGGGCCCCACCTCTGAATATACCCACGCAGAGCCGCCCGCCTCGAGGGGTCATTTAATCCCCTCACATTCCACAACAGGACCTTAGTCATGGATAGCCCCGGGAAGCTCCTCCTTGTATCGAATGCCTGAACCCCATCTCCGCAACCACCTTATCCACCTCTTCCTCCATCCCCACACACCGACCGGGTGACCCCCCCGCACCATCGTCCCCCGGTCCACCCTGCCCCACAGCCTCCATCCTATCCACAACCAGTGTCTGCCCCCTCCTGCGAAACGACCCCCTCCACAGGCCGCACTTCTGCCGCATCAGCCCCTCGCGCCTTCACTGCGTCCTCCATCTCCCCAGCACCACCACCAGCTCCCACCACCCGCTGCCCATCCTCGACAACAGAATCCCCCATCACAGCCCTCGCCTTGCCTCCTCCCCCTACCAAGCTCCCCGTCGACGCCTCGCCCTGCCCTCTGGTAGGCGAAGCGACGCCCAACTCCATCAACCTCCGACGTTGGCTCTCCCCAACCTCGCTCCCAGTCGGAGCTGTCACAGCGTGCCCCCTCCGATAGGACCACTGCGGTCTGTAGATAAGCCGTTGTGGTACAGGCTTCCACGACTTCCACCTTCGCGCGCGCCCCACCTCGCCAACCGCACCGTACCCCACTGCCCAGCTCGGCCTATCGAGGACGCGTCGCGGGTTTCCAATCGCAGCCCCCAGACCACTGTCTCCACTGGATAGAAGCTTCGGATCTACCCGCGAGGTGGGACTTAAACCGACAACCCCACCAAAGCACCACTTCCCGCATTCGGGTCCAACCCGCCCGACCCGGGTCCGTCACGACCACACTCCACAGGACCCAGAGCCACCTCAGCAGAGTCTTCCGCCCTCAACGCCGCAGAGTCCACTGCTTCCTCCGCAAGACCCGCACCAGCCTTCGAGACCCTCGCCCCCTCACATGCCTCAGATCGCGCTGTGGGGATCGCAACCGCTGCGCCATCCTCGCCACGACCTTCGGGCTTCCCAAAAGCAGCCCACCCTCGTCCGTTCGCTCGCTACCTCCACCACCAGGCACCGCCAACCACCGCCTCAAGGAAGGATCTAGGCCTTCCGGATCCCCGCGAGACGCAAATCAGCCAGGAAGAGCTCTCCCATCTGAGGACCACCCTCTCTGCAAGCTGTCTCCTCGGTTTCATCTCCACTCACGCCCCGAAACGCGACAGGTCCACCGATCTCAAACCCAAGTCTTCGCAGCTCCGGAGCCTCGTAAACGGGGCAGCAACTGCCGTCGCCACCTCCAGAGTTCGGAGGAAGAGGGGGACCCCCTCAATCAGCACCTTCTGCCTCGTGCCAGTCAGCGGTCGCTCCTCCAAAGCACCATCCGACCTCACCGGCCATCGACACCTCACCACGCCCCGACCGCACCGCAGCACCTTGAAGGCCAGGCGTCGCAGCTCTTCCTGACCAAGTCCCAGCAGCACCAAACACCCACTCTTGAGGGAAGCCACCCTAAAGGACCCCCAGCCAATCCCCAAGAAAGTCGCGGCCGCCCTTCTTAGAGCCCCCACATCCACCTCCCCCTCCAGCACCACCGCCACCATAGCCGACGCCAACCTCCCCTCCAACATCCTAATCTCCTCCGACCACGACGCCTCAACCTCCACGAGAGGCGCCCCCTCGGGGGGGGGGTGGAAACGTCCCCACCCTCCGCAGAGAAACCCCGCTGCCCGACTCATGGAGCTCGCAGCCCAACCGCCGATGACCCAGACCACCACACCGCAGGCATCTCACAAGCTCCCTGCAGCCCGCCGCCACATGCCCCCTCTCAAGGCACTTGAAACATCTCACCGGTTCCGCTCCCCTCCGCGACCTCCTCCTCACCACCGTCCAGCCAGAGCCCCCCCCCCCCCCCCCCCCCCCCCCCCAATCCGCCTCTCGCCCCGCGCTCCCCCTCTCTCTCCCCTCGCTCATGTTTTCGACTCCAACCTCCCATTTTATCTTTAAGAAGAATATAGACATATCACGCTCTTAGTACGCTTCTCCCATATTTTTCTCCCTACTCTTTGCGAGTGGGGTTTCCACGTTAAATCCAAGTGTTATTATTTCTGTGCTTGAATTTTATATCCATTTTATTCCATTTTTATATATTTTAACAGCCCATAGCCACTTAAACTTGTCTCTCATTTTGCACAACATTGGTGCTACCTCAACCTTTTTTCTGATAGTCTCATTGTAAATGTATGGCTACACATCCATCTCAGTATCTTTATTTATATCATAGCCATCCTTTACACATGGCTACAACTAATAGCCTAATACTCAAATTCCATAGCAAGGCATCTTACAGTTGCTTTAGGTTGGGTACTTTCATTTAACTTCCAAAGGAATCTTCTTGTAACACAGAAGATATCAGTAGCTTCCTCATCCAAAAAAAATGTTTAAAATATCTTTTGACGTTGAGGCCCCACAAGTTTGCAAGTCAATGCCTCCTTAAGAAACATGCATGCTTTTTAGTCATGGTTTAGCATTGAACAGTTCTTCTGTGCAGAGGCCACACCAGAGTCTACAGATCCTGCAAGATCTGAAATGGACGACGGCCTCCCGTTTCCTCCACTTGATGAAGGAGCTTTTTTGACCACCCAAACAACCTCAATGGAACTATCTAAGGTATGCATGCACATTTGTCCATTTCTTGGATAGCAAAGTTAGCAAATAATCAAGACTGACTAATTTGCATTTGCAATGTCTTGGTGACTTGACTTCCGTGAAGTTTTTTGATGGCATGGATGAAGATGGAAGTGAGTGCAGTCTTGGATTGTGGTGTTTCCATTGTTTATTCTTGTCAAATTCCCCATTTCTTGAAACCATCACGCTCCAAGGTTTTTGCTGCAGATCCTCGAACTGTTGGGGAATTTGACAAGATTGATGGAAAGGGAAAGACACTAGAAAACCACAATTCTAAAAGCCAAAAGCCATCAAGATACTTACCTGATCTTTTAGATGGTGAGGATACCATCAAAAAGCGAGATGCATTAAGAAGGCCAGATGAAGCTATAAACAAGAATAGTAATGATCAGGAAGTGAATAGGCGTGTAAGGCAATTGGAGGTCTCTAACAGGACAATGAAAACGAAGGATTCTTTGCAAAAACAGCTGAAGGCCAATGCAAGTGCCCCAGATTCTGGTCCAGGTAGAAATCCAACACCCTGCAATGAGTATCAGAAACTAGGTGACACAAAACTGCAACTGCGATCCTGGTCTGATGTCCACAAGAAGCCCACAACGGCTTCGCACAATGTATGCTTAAAGGGTTTCACTTTTTACTGTCTGTGCAAACTGACACAGCGTGTATCCACCTGATTATTGATTTTGATTTGCAGAAGCACACAGAAGAGAATCTGAACCAAGCAAAGCTTGAGATAGCTAAGAGAAAACTTCATGAAGGTTACCAACAGGCTCAAAATGGTCAGCATTCTCTTATTGCCCTTTGAATTGTTCAAATTCTTGGATTTTGACATGGCACGTCATCCATGCTTCTCTTGTTTCAGCAAAGAGGCAGCGTACCATACAAGTCATGGAGTTGAATGATCTGCCAAAGCAGCCTGTTATCCACAAGCCTCCTCACATGAAGCCAGGAAACCACACTAGGAAATGGGCAAATGGCCGTTGCTAGTGCTTAGAGGGCATTCAAATTTTGAGTTATGACCTATGTTCATTTCTTTGGTACTAAATGAGGCCCTTCGAGATGGCATACTGCATGTCTCTGAGCTGGAAATTAGACTTCCATCAAAAGCATCTAAACATAAAAACTCAGGTATATCCCATTTTACACAAAGTATACCTGGTATATGCCCATTAAAATAAACTGCTATCTATTTGCAGATAGAAATCTGTAGATTACAACTCATTTTTGCTCCAACACCAAAAACAAAGCCATGTGTAGTTACAGATATTGTTTTTACTGTGTCGAACAGAATAACCAATGCCAACAGAGTTGTCAATGTGTCTCCCTTTTGAAAAGAGTGGTGTGAACAACTAACATCTTGAATGTCATGTACTTTCTTCATTTTTATGTATATGTTCTGCTTGAGTACACAGTGTGTGTTTGCAAGAGGTGCATTGATGTTTGGCGAATGTTCCATTTATATCGTCATTTGACATCAATGATGGCAACTTTAGACAATCAAAGTGTTAGCTCCAGATTGTGGTAAAGATTTTTCACCAAAATCAGCCAGAGAGGAACACGTCTTATTGCAACTAATTGAGAGTATGGCAGATATCTTGACAGATGTATGCACGGTTGCATGTTTGTATGGCATTATGTGCATGCCATATTCTAGTAAGAAAAAGAATACCCATGCATTTTTTTTTTCAAAGATCTTTTAAAAATGATCTAGCAGAGATTAAATACCCATGCAAAATTGTATAGCACATTTCCAGCAGTGAGATCCTTCTACATAGATACAGATAGAGCCGAGAGATGGCTAGAAAAGTACAATCATAAATGCCGCAAAGTAACTATTTGAACATGTGATTTTAAGATACTAGTTGGAAGTCCTCAAACTAGATGATTCATTTTGTGATTCATTCTGACTGATGAACTAATAAAGCTCAGTTAAAAAAACTTCATCTATTTTGGTTTCCCATATGAGTTATATGTGCCATGTGGAGTCTCTTACTTCTTTGTTCAGTTCCAGATGGGATCTCAACATGCTTTACACACCAAAAATGGAGGCCTGTGATGAAGATAGAAACTTGCTTGTCGCAGTCTGCTTTCATTTTAGCATCCATTTTACTATTTAGAGAGGATGGACTAAACCAGTGTTGCTTGACATGCCACATTTTTTTGGCTTCCATTCTCAGCTTCTGCAATAGAATTTTGCAGTGCATAAACTGTAAATATCACATTATCTTGCACATTATTCCATCATTCCATTATTTTTGAATGATATTTACGTTGTTAGTTGGATCCACGTCTAATAAAAAATTACTAAATATTCATTACACTGATCGAGTGAAAGGTGAAGATCATCGGATGATTAAGTTATTTATGATCTTGAAATATATTGTATATCCCATACATTTGTTATTAGTTTAGGTTTATAATCTCATTCTTATCCTATTGTTGTCTCCCTCAAAATTTATCGGTCCCAAATTTCTCCAGGTTTTCTTTCAACTAAAAAATAAAAACAAATTTCTCTAGGTTCATTAAGTTTCTTGTTAGCATTTCAATCTATCTATTGATATTAGACTCCCAGAAATATTAATGATAGATCAAAACCTCTGCTCGAACAATAATAATTGTCCAAACCCTCCTGGAAAGTTACCTAATCCCCAGTACTCACGATCGCTCATTTTCAATCTGGAATCATTTGAGATCATTCATTTAACTTAACTATCTTTACTTGTCAAATCTGACCTTTGTGTTAACAACAAAATTGACCCTACATGCAGATATCTCTGGTCAATCTTTATTCATTCATAAAAATATAACAGGAGATAAACCTGTTGATGTACCATTAAACATGACCCAACCTAGTCTATACTATTTGTTTAAGGTTAATTCTCTTGGATTGGGTTGTTGACTTCACATCAACGAATTTCTACCTCGTGTTTTCTTTTTAATACCGACAACTTTTTAAAAGTTATTACACTGACACAGACTCATGCTTCTTTCGGTAGGGATTTAAATAGAAGTTTTATTATATGTGTCAAAATCTTAAAATTAAAGGAAATAAATAGTGAAAAAAAATTATTTTTTATCTATTATATTATATCTATCATCATCTATTATATTACATCTGTTGTCATCTATTACATCTATCTTTCATTAATCATATCTATGTTTACTAGTTTACTCTTATTCATCGCATCCATCTATCACATTTATCCTATTAACCTTATATCGAGATAAAGTAATGTAAAGATAAATTGTGGGGTGTTTAGTTGTGCTATAAGAATAAGTAGTAAGATAAAATGATTGGTAATATGATGTGATATTAGTGGGTATTTATTTAATAAATTTTTAGTGAGAGTGGAGATTTTTTTGATATGATGTTAATGATTGGTAGTTAATGATTATCCATTCTTTCGATTTGGCTTTCATACCACTCCAATCCAATTCGCTATAGTGGCCTTATCCAACACCTTATCCCCCAGCCAAATGAGATCTGAGACTTCCTAAACTTTACCTAATCATGAACTTTAAACTTCTATCAAATAAGACCTCATATTGCTCATTAGTTTGTTGTATTTTCACAAGTACACTTGTAAAGTTGCTCGATGTTGCTTAAATGCAAATTAAGAACATGCAAACCAATCAAGATTAGGATTGTGGAAAATAAAGATTTTTGTGTTCATTTGAGATACGTTTTAGCCAGCAACTTAGGTGAGATATCTCATGAACGTTGAATCTCTCCTGCAATGAAAATTTCATGTCTAACCAAAGCACCTTGAATTTGGATTTCTAAACCTCAAAATACACATGTTTTTCAGCAAGAGATCAAATCCATAAACCTCTCACAAGGTCAAAATTTCATAGATGACATAAAGCTATTGTTGGAAGTAATTGCTACACCACATTAATTAGATCCATTTGCTAGTCAAGTATAAGGGAGACCTCTTTTAGTAAAGCTTTCGTCTTGCTTAAACAAAGTCACGGTCGCATTCACACCCTCCTTGTCCATGCTAGGAGATAGAACAATCACTCCCTATGCATGTATCCATGAAGGAGCAAAGACCAATAAGCCTCCAAACTTTACACAGAAGTTGACCTTTGTTAAGTGAAATCCTAACCATGCGTTCACCTCTTGGTTTGGACTTAGGGTAGGACCACTTCCTTTGGTGATAGCCACAAGTATCCCTTTCTCATGTTTATGCGATGCAACAAAGTCGACGAATGAAGGATATAAAGTGACACATTTTATTTGAAATGCAATGAGGAGGATGTCACTAAAAAAGTAAATTCAGAAGTAGAAATCGCATTACATGTTTCCTCCTCATACAAAAAAGCAATGCACACCGCTACTCAAATGGACCCTCTCCTCATTGCAAAAAAAGAAAAATCTATTCTCCAAACCCACAAACCATAGTTGATTTTTTATTACATAGGAGTTTCTTTATGTATATATCAAAAACTTTAATTTCAAACACACATAAGAAAGTTGACTATTGAATGGATTCTTCTCCTATTGCACGAGTATTTCAAAATAATGATCAACTCGTTCCTTTATGCCAAATGAGGAATGATTGATTAAGTCATTGATATGAATACTATCTAAATACCCCAATTATATTCTTTATATACTTTGTGTAGAGAAAAGAGGTTTTCAATAAGACCAAAGTGTTCTTTCATAAAGAATTCATCTAAAAACCCTAAATCTAATCTTTGCAAAAGAGGAGCATACTATAATTTTATACCTATGAGCAAAGAAAGTCGAAGTATATACTACAATGTTACTTCACATGTTTTATTTTGCTTTATTCCATAGTCTCGTGGAGTAGCGAGTTGTAGTTGTGAGGTAACTCATGGAGCTAAAATGGTTTTAATCCAAACTTCACACTCATACCTCATTTTACTCCACTTCATAAATGTTGAATATATATTATACGTACATAAGGTCAATTTATCAATTAAAATTAGGTTAATTATCTATATGCTCTTACGATCATTGTCAAAGATATATATACACTGTGCATTTTATATTTACATGTATGCCCTCGAAAAGAGCAATTTGCCTTTTTCACATACCCCAGTAGATCATGTGGACTAAATAATAAATATATTTTTATACATATGTCCTTTCTTCTTTTCTTTCAACAAAAACCGCTCTTCTACCCCCTTCCCCGGTTCAACGGGGGGGAGGGTGTGTGTGTGTGAGATTTTTGATAGCAAAGTGGTAGTAGCCGAAGTAATGGAGGGACTTGAAATCCCAGGAGCAGTAACCAGGGCGACACTCAAAATCCACCCAACCCCATAGCGACAACAATCAATTTCAAGGAACTATGAACCAGATGCAACCAACCCTGAAAATTTTGGTCGTTGCTATGAGTCAAATAGGAGTGTGATTAGGAAACAATGTAAGTAATAATGGGGCCAGCGGAAGCAACAAAGGTCAAAGTGACCTACCGTTGGCCGAAGGTGGTTTGACTGAAACTTCACATGAAAGTGGACCAAACCAGCTCTTTTTATCAATACTTACTAGGAGAATTGAGTTTGGGCAGTTCAGAAAAATGAAGCCAGCAACTTTTTTAGGAGCCAATGACCCTTCAATAGCCAACGATTAGATTATGTAAATCGAGAATATTTTCGACTCTCTTCATATGGGAGAAGAGCACAAAGTAAGGCTTGCCACATTTAAGCTTGAAGTTATAGCCAAGAGATGGTGGGCCACAATCAAGATCACTGAACAAGTCCCGCTGGGTTGGGATAGATTTTTGAAGCTCTTCGCGAATTAATTTTACCCTCAGGAATGGAGAGCTCGGAAGAGAGACGAGATCATAAGTCTCCAACAAGGCTAGATGACAATTACAAAGTATAGGGTGAAATTCATGGAATTACTTCGCTTTGTAGGCAGTTTGTTAGCGAGTAAAGGGCAATATGAAGATCAAATTGGTGGGACACTAATGGACAGCCTAACCGAGATAGCTAAAAGGACCCTGGCCATTGAAAGGGTATTAAATACGGTGTGGTAACAGGAGCAGTCCCAAAGGAAGTGTAGTGGACCGAACTGACATAGCAAATACTAGGGGGAATATATTTGACCCCATAACTAGTGGGTCTCAAGCATCTAAACCCTTCTCTACCAACCAGGCTTCGACTATGATTGTTTCTAAGGTAGTCATCTAGGGCACTCAAGAGCAAAAAAAGAAACAAGGAGGTCAATGGAAGAAGTCACAAGGATGTCAAAATTGTGGGAAGACCCACCAAGGGCAATGTAGAAAACCATGACTTATTTGTGCCACTAGTAAGGAAACTTCAAGAAAGATTGCCTGAGAAACAGTTAGATCGCATCAGCCATGGTTGGACAACCTAGTGTGAATTAAGTGGTAGGGAAAGTTAAAGCGTTGACCCTGAAAGACACACAAGCTTCAACCTTTGTGTTTAGAGGTATAGGTGCTTTTTTTTTATTCGAGGGCTACGCACTTCTTTGTATCACCTAGTTTTGCTGGCAAGTTAGGGAAACCAGTGTTAAACTTGACAATCCCAGATGTGATAATTGGATTGGGTGGACAATTGCTCATATTCAAATAGTGGATACCCAATTGTTTTGTTTGTATAGCTAAACATAAGCTATTAGCATGATCCTTAATATGAAGGATTTTGATGTAATTATAGGAATGAACAAGTTGGCTAGACATCATGCCTTCCTATATAACTTTGGAAAGAAGGTGTCCTTTTCACCATTGAGTTAACACTACTTTGAGATTTAGGGAGAATGAGATATCGTTGTTGAATGTCGGAAGACTACGCTATCGGAATTAGTTTTGAAAATCTGTCGTTGTAGTTCGAGTAGCGAAGAAATCCGTTCAACAAATAAAATTTATACCAAAAAATCTGTAAAAAAATCTCGGGTCGAAATAAGGGAGGCCACGTCGATCAAAATTCGCAATTATATTTTTTTGTGTTTTTGTTTAAAGGGTGGCATCATCACAGGGAAATCAGTATAGACAAGAAGAGAGAGAGATAACATTCACTTGATATTGCAAAATGTTTTTACAACTAAGAAAGCGATAAAAGATTACACTACAAAGCGTGAAATTATTACAACTAGAAAGCGGGAAAATTTTACTCTAGAAAGCAGGAAAAAGAATGAGAGAGAGAAGTTATCCTCCTCGGCGATCACTTGGAAGATGAGCCGGACGAGATAACGCCTGGAAGACAAGGAACGAAGCGGGAAGGAGGACGAAGCAGGAGGAATGGAAATGAGGTAGCTCGTCGTCATCGTGGGATCCGCTTCTGGAACGAGGGCGAAAACTTAGTTTTAGCTCTTGAGGAGGATCCCGGGTGTGGGACAAGCTTCTCTTCAGCTTTGGAGAGTGAGAGAAGAGAAGGAAGGGATGAGAAATCTGTATGGAAGGGGTCTCCTTTTACAGTTGCAAGGAGTTGGGGCATTTTGGACATTACAACTTGAAAAACATTATTTCAGGACCTTTAGCGACAGATTTATCTGTCACTAAAGGCCTGAATGTGGCCAACGTGCGCTCCTCTCGTGCGCCCCCTCGCCTCCACACCCTTCAACGCTCACGCACTTTCGCGCGCACTCAGCCATCCGATCAAGAGATTGGATGGCTTAAACTACCTACGCCTGCGCCACGCGCCCGCGTGCGATCGCACATAAGCGCTGCGTGTCTAACGCGCGTGGGCGCCATCGCTCGATGTCCGCCGCTGGATGCGCATCATGTGGCTCCAATCGCGCGCCCACGGGCAGTGAATGCAGGCTCGAATGCGCGTTGCGCGCTCACGTAGGTGCTCGACCGCTGCGTTGAGCGTGCGTTTGTGTCGAGTGGAGAGTTTAGAGCACGGTCGATCTTGGCCATGGGATCTTCATCCGACGGTCAAGATTAAGCGTTGCATGTGCCTTCAGAAGAGGAGAGCATTGGATGAGTGGTGGTGTGGCGCGATCTCGGCCGTTGGATAGGCATCCAACGGCTGAGATTGTTGAGCGGGTGAAGAAGAGATGCAGTCGGTGTTTGGTAGCTATGATGGCACCACGTGGCGCCATCATAGCCACCCAACACAGGACGCAGCGGTCGAGATCGCGCCACGCCACTGAGTGATGTAGATGGTGCCACGGGTGTTGGATTTGACTGATTTTTGCGCCATTAGGCTGTGATCGTCGATCCAAATCCATCCTTACGGTCGGATTTGTCATCTGTGATGCAGATTAACACCATTTTGGCCCTTGCTCTTTAAGGTTCCTCGATCTCTATCTAGTGCTACGGATGTCCGATTAGAGCGATCTTGGAGTCGTTGAACTCCAATCGTCACCCTGATTAGATCCGTACGATTGAATCTTCGATCCGAGGCCCCGATAAAAAGTCGCCCTGTCCCTTACCATAAAAAGGAGACAATTACTATATAATTTATACAACTTGATCTAAATGCATGATTATGCATGTTATGCACTATTTACAATGTGTGATGCTTGACACTAAGAACATGCTTTAATAGACATTTTTTGTTAATCAGATGATGAAATACTGTAAGCTTCTAGCCAAAGGGTGTGAAGGACACCTTGCCTGCATTACAGCAACGAAAAGGTATAAATTAAAAATAAAGGATGTTCCTGTAGTCAATGAGTTTCCATATGTGTTTCCCAAGGAGTTACCAGGAATTCCACCACAAAGAGAAACAAAACATGAGATCCATCTAGTCGTAAGGGTTGAGTCAGTCTTCAAAGTTCTATACAAAATGGCTCTAGTCAAGCTCAAGGAGTTGAAGGTCCAATTGCAAGAGCTATTGAATAAAGAATTCATTCAACTGAGTGTGCCGCCATGGGGAGCCCGTGTGCTATTTGTAAAAAAGAAAGAAGTATGTGACTCTGTATTGACTATAGACAGCTGAATAAAGTCACAATCAAGAATAGATACTCTCTACCTAGGATAGACGACTTGCTTGATTAGTTGCAGGGATTCGCCATATTTTCTAAGAACAATATGCAATCTAACTATCACCAATTACAGAAAAAAGGAGGATGACATTCCCAATACGACTTTTCAAACTTGGTACAGTCACTAGATGTTCTTGGTAATATCATTAGGGCTAACTAATGCCCCTACCACATTCATGGACCTAATGAATTAGGCATTTAAATTGTTCTTGAATTGATTCGTCGTAGTATTTATAGATGACGTTTTGACCTATTTGCGAAATGAGGGTCAACATTTAGAACACTGGAGGACTATGCTAGAAACACTATGATGCAATGAATTCTATGCCAAATTCAACGGATGTGGATTTTGGCGAGATAAAGTCGCCTTTTTGGAACACATGATCAATAGCAAAGTTATATTAGTGGACCTAGCTAAAGTCGAGGCAGTGTTAAAGTAGTCTATAGCTAAGTCGAAGATTGAAATCCAGAGTTTCTCGGGGTTGGCTGGATACTACCAATGTTTTATTTAGGATTTCTCCAAGATTGCTCTTCCATTTAGGAGTCTGACCAAGAAAGGAATCAGGTTTGGCTAGACCCTAGATTGCGAACATATCTTTCAAGAGTTAAAGTGACGATTGATGTCAGCATCAATATTGTCTCTTCCATTTGAAAGTGGTGGATTCAAGCTGTATGGTGATGCATCGCATTAGGACAGTTGGTGCATCGAAAATCGTTGTATTTAGGAAAATATTGCGTCGTAGTATAGCGATGAAAATCGAATTAACATTTAGATTTATAAATGCTTAAAATCAATCGTGAGTTATGAGGTCATTCGCAGGGAGTAAATATGGAATTTACACACTAATAGCAATGATAAATAAATGAGCACAATAATTAATCACAACAATATATTCAATGAATAATCTACTCAATAATATATTCAATAGTAGTAATTGTGTCTCTGAAATAAGTGGGATAAAAAAAATATAAATGAAAGATGAAAATGGTGATTTGAATCACCAATTATCTCCACAAATTAAGCACATATCCCAAGGTCAACAGTCACTCCAATTTTTCAACAGTGGTCTTGAACCACTTGTCCTCAAATAGCCATGTCAGATAAGCATCAATAAGTCCACAGTACCATCAAGAAAGTCAGAGCAAATGTCGGACCCTAAAGTTAGATGACTTAAATTGCCAAGCACACAAGGCACAACAATCTCAAGCACACATAACTAACACAAAACACCAATAATCTCAACCCGAGCACAAGGCCTCAGAAATGCCTAAGTGTTGGGTGTGTGTGCATGATTCCCAAGGCACGTGCATGCACACGAGGCAAAACCACCTCCTACCTTCCTTAGAATCCTTTCCCTTTAACCGGGTATATAAGTTGGAATAGTAACGGGTAATTGGATTCGGGCAAATGAACCAGGCTCACCAGCCGTAGGTGTTGAGTGAGGAGTGAAAGGGAGAGTGAGAAGGGACCTCTCCCCCAGTGTGAGAGGCAACGAGGCTTATTCAGCAGTTCCTTTTATGTGTGTTGTGTGTTCTCTTCATTTACGATGTGGCACTAAATGTGCCAACTTCCTTTGCTGCTTCCTTCGCGTGATGCAGGGGAACTCCTCATCCAATTGAAGTTGTTGCTGGTTGTCTTTCTTCAATGAAGGCTGTTGATAAGCCCACTTTAAGGGATTAATTTAGTGCCTAAATGTATTATTCTTAGGATAGAAATTTAAATAAGAACATGAATTACTTTGATCAAATTAATTAAGTCTTGAATTTCCTACATTTCATTTACATTAATTGATTAATTATTTTTGAGATAGAATTAATTAAGAGCCTAATTTTATTGACAACATATCAATTAGATCCCTATCGTGATATTTAATTTCTTGAGAAAATTAATGTTTGAAGCTTTTTTTTTTTAAAATTCTTAACAATTTTATTTTAAAGGAAATGAGTGATCTTTCTCTCTCTCCCCCAATATTCTCTCTGATGGTTTCTCTCATTCTTTATATAAAATGATGGCCCCCGGACGATCTTCCTCTCCACGGGAGGAAACTCCCCCTCCAGCATCTTCTTCCTCCACGGAGGAGGAGAACTTTCTCTCCAAGACAACCCCAACTCCGCGAGCTCCACGATCACCACCGCATCTCGCCCACAATGTTCCCATCACCGCGATCGGTGGTGACAAAGCTGACATCGTCACCGCGACTGACTCCAACACCGCAAGATCATCACCACTGTGCTCCGTGTGACGTTCCTGCCATTGCGATTCTCCACAACGACGATCACCACTGCCATTCACTTCATCCTCGACTGCATCCGCCTACGAACCGAGAGCACACACCTCCTCTCCCTTTCATTTAAGTTTCCTGGCCGACCAGAGACCTGCGCCCCCTCCAGCTTGATCATCTTCTTCGTTCTACCTTCTTTGCTCCTCCGTCAAGAAGGAAACACCACCGGCCACCTCCTTCACGCCAATAGCTTCCCACTCCTCCCACTCCTCGGCTTCAGCAGACGGTGGCCTACCTTCCCTACCGTCAGCAAACCTCCACGCGTGCAACAGCCAAGTGTGCGCCCATCGGCTCTCACAGTCGCCCTTCCACCCACTGCACACACGACTCATCGCACACAACCATTCTTCGCGTAGCCACACCCTTGCGACCATTCCTTCCCATGCCCCTTCTTCTTCTCCGCAAACAAGGACGAAAGAACCCAAAGTCCACCATCGACGCCCTCCGCACAGCCACCTCCACGGGCCTTGGATCTTCTCCCCAATGATGCCATCGACCTCCCCTTGACGCCGCGAACGCGACCAAGCCCTCAGTTCTGCCAACCACAGTCCATGTGCACGCATGGATAGCCCCTGCTGCCGGCCATCCTTGCCGCCGTCCGGCCGTTGCTGACCAGCATTCTCCATGCCACCACCGCCATTGCAAAGCTCTCGTCGTGGCCAACCTCCACCAAGCCTCTTGACTCCTCGCCATCCATCCATCGACGATCACGGCAAGAGGAAAGATTTCCTCTGTTTCTGGGTAGATTTTAATTTACATTTAGTGCCATTTGTAAGATGAGGGATTTTGATTCTGTGGATTATTTTATTGAGAGGAAATTTTGGCATAACCCTTGGATAATTAAGTTATTGCTCAACTTTGTCTGATCATTTTTTTTTTCGCATCCGATTTGGATTTAGATTTCCACAATTCCTCTTTAGTACGTGTGCAATTGAAAATTACATGAGATACGAATTCTGATCACATCTTTATTGAATTCTTGTATTGATGAAATATTGCATACATGACCTTACATTCTTGAGCTATTGTGTTTTTTTCTTTTCGCCTCATTTCGCATTGGATTTAGGCACAAATCCCGTACTTGATTGAGCGAATATCAGGGAAACATATTTGTGAATTTATTACAATTGTTCCTCCCAATGGATACGACCTAGGTCTGCGTGGTTAGTTTTCACTGATAAATATTTTTGATCTGGGATTTTTCCACCATGATTTACAATTCTTCGACGACATAAGTTTCTGAAAAGCGAAATCTCATGATCAGATGCTACTGTGTTTGTGGGGGGAAACCGCATCCCCAGGTGCTGGTGGTCGGGCATTGGACAGCCGGACAACAGCGGACATTGTTGAAGAAGATGACGGCGACGACGAAGTCTTGAAACAACAGCCGGACAGCACTGCCTCAACCTTGGCTGGGTCCATAGCCAAGATAACCCCGGAGATCACATGACCCAAGAAGGTCACCTCCCTCAACCAGAACTCGCACTTGCTGTATTTGGCGTACAGCCTACGTCGTCTCAGTGTGTCCAAAATCATCTGCAAGTACTGCCCGTGCTGCGCCTGATCTCGAGAGTAGATGAGCACATCATCAATAAATGCCACCACGAACTGGTCCAAGTACGGTCTGAACACCTGGTTTATCAAATCCATGAAGGCAGCGGGGGCGTTGGTCAGCCCAAACGGCATGACCAAAAACTCATAGTGCCCGTACCGGGTGCGGAAAGCTATCTTCGAGACGTCTGCCTCCTTGATCCTCAATTGGTGGTACCCAGCCCTCAAGTCTATCTTGGAGAATACCGTGGCACCTCGTAGCTGGTCAAACAAGTCGTCAATCCTCGGCAGCGGATACCTATTCTCGATGGTAACCCTATTCAGCTGTCTGTAATCCACACAAAAGCGTAGGGTACCATCCTTCTTTTTCACGAACAATACCGGGGCTCCCCACAGGGACGTACTGGGCCTCATAACCTCATAAAGCCCTTCTCCAGAAGGTCCTACAACTGAGACTCGAGCTCTCGCAGCTCAAATGGTATCATCCTGTACGGTGCTGTAGAGATGGGGCTGGTCCCCGGTACCAATGAGATCTCACACTTGGGCGGTAGTCCTGGCAACTCATCTGGGAACACGCCGGGGTACTCTCTGACCACCGGGATACTCTAGAAGTCCGCCACAGGGCTGGGCTCCGCCACCACACAATCTAGGAAGCCCTCACACCCCTGGCCCAAAAGTCTTGCCGCCCGAAATGCAGAAATGCACCTGAAGCCTCCATCCACTGGCTGCCCGTGGAACTCGAAAATAGTCCATCAAGGCAACTCCGGTATGGAGAAAACGATCTTCCTCTCAAAGCAATCCATCAACGCGTGGTAGACGGACAGGCAGTCCATCCCCAAAATCATGCCAAAGTCCTCCATCTGTATCATAATCAGGTCAGTGGGAAGGTTGTGTCCCCCAACACTGACCTCACAATCTGTGTACACCTCCTCAACTATGAACAGCTGACCACTCGGACCTTTGATCACGAACGGATCCTCTAACAACATACAGTCCTACCCCAAACTAACAGCAAAACTGGCATCGACAAATGAGTGCGTGGCGTCGGAATCGAAAAGCGTGTAAACTAGTCTGCCAGAAACTGAAACCATACCTACCACCACTGATCCTGAATCTCTGGCATCTCTATGTGTCAGGGTTTTGATACGCCCCTCAGCTCTAGGTGCGGATGAAGCAGCCACACTCTGCGTCGGACGGGTAGCCGCTGGCCCTTACCCTCCCCGCGACTGCTGTCCTCCTCGCGCCTGGAAACCGCGGCCTCCTGCTCGCCTTCCAGTGCTCGACGCGGGGAGCATCTGCTGACCTCCAGCCCTAGACGGGAAGTCCCTCCTGATGTGGCCCGGCTGGCCACACTGGTAGCAAAGGGGGACTCGACTCCCGCCCTCAGTGGGTCCCTGCTGACAGTTGGGCGGGGGTTTGGTGCTGGCAACTGGCCCTTGTCGGGGGCCCCCAAAGGCTACTGACGGCCCCGCAAAGCGTGACGGCTCTCCTGCGGGTGCCATGTGCCTCCTCTCTTGTCAGCCCTGTAAGTAGTCTGGCTGGTAGGGCCTCTTCCGCTCGTTGCCAGTGTCACGTGCAGACGGGTTGGTCTCTTCATACGTCATAGCTGCCTCCACCACCCTCGAGAACGTAGGCAGCTTCAGGGGTTTGACATATCCCCGAATAGCAGGTCTAATCCCCTCGGTGAACCTCCAAAGGCGCTCCTCCTCGATAGCCACGGCTGTCGCGGAGAAACGAGACAGCTCTAGAAAACGCGTGCAGTACGCGCTTACGGTCATCGTCCCCTGGTGGAGAGTGTTGAACTCCCGCCTCCTCTGGTCCTACCACGTCTGGGGGAAGTACTGCTTGCAGAAGAGGGTGACGAACTGATCCTAAGTCGGCTCGTCCCTCCCTTGTCCTCTGATTGCCCTCCACCACCTGTGTGCTGCGTTCTCTAGCTGGTACGTGGCAAAGGCCACATGGCACTCCACAGGGGGGCGAAGGGTGTCAAACACCTTCTCGATCTGCTCGAGCCAGTCCTTTACCTCTGTCGGGTCCTCGTCCCCCTTGAATGAGGGGGGTTTCAGCTTCCGGAACTGTCCGAAAAGCTCGTAATGGTACTGAAGTGAAGAAGCTGATATGCTTCCAGGTAAAGAGGCCTCGTGCTCGAAAGTGCCGGAGGAAGGTGGGGGCGGTGGAGGGACACCCCCTCCCTCATGTCCAACGCCGTGTCCGTCTCGCTATCCCACAGAGGACTCCCCCTCCGCAGCCCCTGGGAGAGGCGCTCGTGGTGGCGGGTGAAGCTCCTCCCGCACGACCTCCCGTATCAGCTGGGCGAGGTCCTGGGCCTGAATGCCCGGGAGTAGTGGCTGGTCCTCCGAGGCGTCGGGCTCAGTGCACCCACCCCTCCGACCTCGTCCTCGACCGCGTTGGCGGCCCACCTCACTAGTTCCGCGTCGAGGCATCTCCTGCAAGGAGACGTGAACAGAGAACAGAAAAGGTGTCAATACTAATCGACATTTAACGAAGGAATCCTAGAACAGATGTCAAAAGGCGCGTTGTGGTGGTTACTCTAGTTACAAGCACATGAATTAGTTATTTTCCAGCCAGTTGGTTCACTTCTCGGGACGACCTTGCTCGGATACCATCTTGTTACGACCGAGTTCCCGAATCCCTACAGGACACGAGAATCGAACCGACTCGACTAATCCCAAGACCCAATCATCCAACTAGAAAGTAACCAAAAAGTAGTAAAATAAACCGCCTTCATCATGCAAGCAACTAAATGTAACAAAAATACAACAATAAAGAAAAGAACTATTATAATACACACCACCACAATAGTAGAGAATTTTTTTAAAAAAAGTACAGGAATATAAAATTACAATAAATGAGTGCAAGAAGGTAACAAACTGCTCACTACTACAGAAAACGGGTATAACAAAAGTACAACTATTGGGCTCTACTAGGCCCAGCACCCTTCGTAGCCGTAGGCACTGGCTGCTCAACACTTGGACCTGAAAAAGGTTGTAAGTACGACACGTCAGCGAAACGCTGAGTAGAGTGGAAACCAGCTAACTAAGAGAAATAGTAAAGGTGGACAAGTAGCTGTTCTTTTCAATTTCTTTCTTTATTTAACTAATTATTCTTTCTTTCATCACTTAGTTTATTTATCTGGTCTTTTTCTTGATCTCGACTATTCCTCGTGGGAACGATCTTGATTGCAGTCTTTTCCGAAGAGTAGAAGTAGCACGTGGTGCTCTCCTGGTCGAGAGAGTCCCCCGTGGTGGTCCTACCCTCAGTCAACCACCCCAAGGTCGCTGACAGACGTAACGGTGACTACGGCACGCGCGATAAACGCACGGGTAGCTACCCTGCACTGGCACGCGGTCAGTCGTTTCCGTTAACGGGTGCGCCCAAAGCACAACACGGAACCGGTATAGGGCAGAGCCCTCTCAGTAACAAGGGTCTAGCCCCTCCACAGTAACCAAACAGGGGACTTGCCCCTCCACAGTCCACGCACCCTCACCTGACTACCCTGGTTTGCCCAGTGTGCCTAACAAGTCGGTGTAGGACGGCTAGCTGAACCCCGGGCCCTGTGGGGTGGCTAGCTCTCTCCCTACACTAGCAACTTTCCTTGATACTGTGTACGCGAGGGCCAGAAAGTCGGTGCAAAGTGGCCAAACTCACCCTGGTCTCGACCTGAGGGTGGCAAGCTCCCCTCTACACTAAGAGGAAATATGTGCTCTCTTTGGTACCATGTACCCAAGAGACAACACACTTTCCCATTCACTTTTCCAGTTCCATTCTATTTATTTCCTGGAGCTTTACTCCTAATTCCTCGTAGGGCTAGTGCTCATGTTTCCTCAGGCCAAGCCATACTAGGTTTCATCATTCAGGTTTATTCGCATATAGCAGATGTTTCCAACATTCAATCTTTCTTTTCCAATTTATATACAAGCAGCTCGTATTTAATTTCAACCAACAGAAATTACATGTAGCAACTACTAACAACAGTACTCTACATTTCACAGGTAGCCGTTATCCAATTACAGGCAGTTATTATTCCATCTACTCATTTTAAGACTGCATTTCAGGCATTTAATACAATCGTTCCAGTGTTTCTAGTCCTAGGATTCATGCCATACCCTAGGATGTATCATTCAATCTAGTTTTCAGGTTCTAGGATCCATGCCATGCCCTAGGATCTATCATTTATTTCAGATATGCATTTATGTTTGTAATTAACTAAGGGAAGCCACTCTACCCGCAAAATCGGGAGAAATGGGGGCGTGATCGGCAGGTCCACGTACTTCCGCGACCCCTAAGCCCGCAACAGAATGAGGTCTTAACACAAAGATCAACCACAAGAAACCACTCAAAACATGATAACAAGCATTCCAACAAGTAAAGGAACTTATACGAAGAAGAACGGAACCTTAAACGCGGAAATCGGACCTCGAACAGACCCTAAACGGGTCAAAAACGACAATTCTGACTCAAATCAGACGTCTGGAACACCTTCCAGACGTCTTAAAATGGGTCCAGATCCATACCTCGCTCTGCGCTGCTCCTCAGACGTCCAAGGGTCCTGCTGAACCGTTTGGACCTAGTTATAGACGTCCGACTATCTCTCCGGACGTCTGAAGATGCTCTCTGTCGTTTGGTGACTCGCCCAGACGTCTGAATCGTGAGGGAGGGCGTGTCCCGCGCCTTCTCAAAGCAAAACCTGCATGCGCGCGCAAAACTCTCTCAACACGGCACACAACAAAGTTTCGGCGGAACATCCTGCATGGCTGTTTCCGCAAAAGGAAGCATAGGAGGAAATACGTACCTTACAGTCGTCTGGATCTCCCTCCAGACATGTCCACGTTGTTTGGATGTAGGTCCAGACATCTGATTCAGGGAAAAAATCCCAAAATCCGAACCTCCTTCATCTTCTTCCCACTGCGTGCGACCTCGCCGAGCAGCCGCTCGTCCGCTGCTCTGCTGCAGCAGCGTTGGGGAAACCTCCCCGACACACCCTCCGCCTCGCGCACGCCGGGCGGCCTTGAGCTGCTCCGGCGAGCACTCTCTCTTACGGCTCACTCACTCTCTTCTCTTCCCTCTCGCTACTCTTCTCCTCTCCGCCGCTGCACTCGGCTGCAGCTGCCGCGCTCGCTCTCACTCTCGCTCTCGCGCTGGAGGAAGGTGGAGACGGATGGGGTGGGGTGGCGTGAGGGAGAGGAGGGGAGAGGAGGGGGTATTTGTAAGCGTAGGGGAAAACCTTCTGCAGGTCGGCGAGGGGAGAGAAAGAGGAGAAGGCTGCTGGGGTTCAGTCTACGCGTGGCACGCGCGCAGACCTGCGATCGTACGCATGCAAAAATTAATTTCCAGACATCTAGGAAGGTGTCCAGACGTCTGACCAGACGTATGGACGAACTCCTAGACTTCTTAAAGTGTTTTGATGTCACGGGTCTTCACAGGTGACCACACCAGGGGCGTGGCCGAAGTTGAGGAAGATGAAGGGGGAGACAGTGGTACGTGATAGAGCGCGAGTAGGGTTATTTAATTAGGTGAAATTAGCGTCAAATTGTATATAGTGGAAGTGGTTATCCTACAAGCGAATCTACACTTGTTTATAAAAAATTATTAGCTTGGCTAGATTCTAAGATTATCACTTTTGGGCCAGGGTCGAACTCAGGGAGACGGGTTTGGAATTAATCAGTTTCTACGTGCTTTCTAGACTTGCATCAATTCCTTTCACTTATTATATTTTTGTTTTCTTGATTTTTAGATTTTTTTTGGAGATAAACTTGTCCTTAAGGCACACCCTCAAATAGGTCCTTGGTCACACGCCAAAATACTAAAATCCGATCTTGCCACTTGTGAGACCATGCACCTGCAAATCAAGAGTTATCTTTTTTGTTTTAATTTTTTTTTTGGGTCTTTTCTTAAGCAATGAAATAAAAGCAAATATAGAAGAAAATAAAAATGTAGAATTGATATGCAAAAATTAAATTGAATTGAAATACTTAGCTTATTTATATGTAGAATATATATATAGGATATATATATAGTAGAATAGTGAACATTGAATCTAGGATTCAATAGGGATGTAGCACAATGCTAAGTTAACCGTCATCTAGAAAGATGTGATTAACCTAGTTACGTGCCGCGTGCGGTGTGAAGCAGATGTGTGTGTGAGTAAAAGGCTTGCTATACGCGAATATGGGAAACTATATGCGGTTGGTGCAAATATTCCCATGATATGATGTGCAGGAGATGGATAGGTGTGCGGTATTGTGAGTGGAGATATGGGTAAGTGTGTGAAGGAGGAAATGTGGATATATATATGTGTATATATAAATATATATATATATATATGTAAATATATAAATATAAATATGTATGTATATAGATAGGGGAGGGTGAATATGTGTAAATATAAGGAGATATGTATGTGTGTAAGTGTGTGTGTATGGGTGTGTTTAGGTGAGTATAAACATATGATTATGTATGTGTGTATAGGTGTGTGTGTGTGTGAAGGAGTGTGTTTGTGTGTGTCTGTGTGAGAGAGGATGAGAGTGTACCACGCACACACTGGTGCAAGGGAGGTGATGTAGCAATGCGCGCAGGCACGCAAGGGCTAGAGTGGGCAGTGCGCACGGGCGCTGGGAGACGAGCGGGCTACAAGGTGTGAAATGCAAAGGCATTGAGAGGTGTGCCGCGGGAGCACAGGAGCTGGGAAGCGTGCAGCGCAAGGGTGTAGCGCGCGTGAAGTCGCGAGGAGAGCGGTACCTGGTGCAGTGGGTCGTGCAGAGAAGAGAGAGCGCCCGGTTCACTAGATAAGTGAGAAATGGGCCGATTATGCATTGTAGCCGTGTGAGGTTGCAGCTACAGTGCCAGGGCCAAAAAGCAACTGGTTGTTCCGCGAGGCCACCGGCCAAGGCACGCACAGGTGTGCGATGTAGGCGGGCGATGAAGAGCTAGGACCGGCAGGGAAACGCACATAGGGCCAGTGGAATGATCAGTAGATGCGCACGGAGGCACGCGACGTCAGGGCTAGAGCGCACGGTGGCATGGGAAGGAGCTTCAGAGCTTCTTGTTCTGGCAATGGTGATAAATAGAAAAAAAAAACAACAACAACAACAACAAAACAAATAAAAGGAGAATACACCACGCCCACCTGCTTGCGATGGAGCTAGGCGGTGATGTTCCCTCACCATGGTGGTTGCAACCGTGGGAGAGTATCCTCTACTCTCAATGTTCCTCTCAACTTGTGAGAGGATACTGAGAATGAGGAGGGGAAGAGGGAGAGAGGAGAGCTAAGGGGAAGGATTGCGTGGCCGGCTGGAATGGTGGTGTGTGTGTGTGTGCGTCTAATGGAGGTGGGATTGGATGAAGGTGGAGGTTGGGAAGGTGGTGTCGACCATCTGCGTGGATGTGGAAGTAGGTGTTTTATAGGTGAGGGTGGTGAGTGGTCTAATGTTGTTGGGGATATTTTTTAGAGGGGACAAGTTTGGGTAAATTATGGGGGTGCACTTGAGGTGTTGGGAAATGAATGTAGGCTATTATTAGGTGCTTGTCAGGTGGAATACATGGTGGGATATGAATGGAAATAAGGTGGAAATGGAATGGATGAATGGGTGCTTAAACTCTCTCTATCTTCCTCTCCATAAAATGCACAAATGCGAATATTTAGAAGATGCATGCATACCTATCTAATCTAAATGCATGATGTTAGAAAATAGCATATGATGACCTAATTAGAGATGTAATTGCTGTGCAATCAGTTTGGCGGTCGAATTGAGGTTTAAAGGGGTTATTCCTAATCTAGGGAAAGAGAGGAAGGGATAGACCTACTTTAATGGATGAAAGGAAGGGGATTCCATGCCAGCTTGGCTTGCTAGACGCTGAGAAGACGAAATCTCCGGTGGGGTCGAGCGGCGACGAAGAAGAGGGAGGACACTCCCGCTTTGGCTGGTGAGATGCAAATGAAGCTGAAAAGGATGGAGGACCGGCCAATTTGGCCATTAGCTGGCCTGGGGAAGATGTCGAGGAGGCTCACCGGAGCCACGATCGGTGGCGGCCAGAGGAAGAGAGGAACAAGTTTTCTTGGCCTAAACCAGGCTAGGGAAGACACTGGAGGCTTAGGGCACTTTTATAAAGCATAAATGCAATCTCCAAATCAAGGAAGAGGCCTGATTGAACCTCGATTTTAGGAGAAAAACTTTCCCAAATTCCTCGAGCTCATCTGAGCTCTAGGAGTCGATTTAGGATCCCTGAGTCGGTTCAAAAGATCGGGTAACTCTTGAAGATCAAACCCTCAAAATTTGGAGGGATTTGGATCTGATTTGAGAAATCCTCCCTTGAATCTCGCTACAGGTGCCTTCACACCAACAATGGCAACTGGGACCTAATCGCAAGAACAATGAGAAAGTTAGGGATCAAATTGCAGGAAACTTGAAACCTAGGGGCTTAGGTGTAAGAAAGAGGTTTTAGGGACTATATTGCAAACTAGGTCAAGACGGACTCTAATTGGACCTCAATTTTGGTGTGATCCTAATTTAGACCCAAGGAATATAATGGTAAACTTGGATTTGAGTTTTGACTACGTTTGACTAGGTAAATTGCATAGAAGCCTAAATCAAGGAAAATTCTCATCTGAAACTCTGTTTTAGGTCAAAATGGGTTCATATGGTCAAACCAGAGGTATCAGATCTTTTAAAATATTTTTCTATGAATTTTAGGATTTTTAAATAGATTTTATCCTAATTAGAACCTTTCCAATTCAAGCAGGGTTGATAATAGGGTTTTTTGCGCTGTTTTGGTTCTCGAAATGCATGAAACCCTGATTCAATCAGTGTGGACCCACTTTTTAGGCTTTTATGCTCAATTTACCTTTAATTAACCCCTGAATAATCCCGTGGTTAATGTACATTTTTGACGTGCTGTTAAAACTACAGAATTAACCATGTTTTATTATATTCTCCTTAAAACATATCAAAGTGGAATTATGGTCCTCAGGCGAACATTTAGGAGCATTTGTCTCTTGATTCTAACTAATTCAAGATAGTTATTGTTAAGAACGCGGCCTCAAGACGGTTTTATGACGTCTGGGAAGTCTCCTAGACGTCTGGGACCCTTTCCAGACGTCTGGTATATATTTTTTGCGGCGTACGGGGTTGCGTTTGCGCGCACGCGCGTGCAGACCTGCGCCCGCCGCTCTCTTCCCTCTTTTTCCCTCTCTCCTCCTACAGGGCGCGGCGTGTCTCTCTCTCTCTCCCCGCGTGGCCTGAAAAAGGCCCCTCGCCCTCTCCCTCACCCTCATCTCCTCCGTGTTCCTCTCCTTCTCCCAACCGGTGAAAGAGCGCAAGCGAGCGGCGGCAGCAGCGGCCGCGGCAAGTGTGCGGGAGGAGGTGTTGTGCGAGGGAGGAGACGCTCGACCGTGAGGGCTCGAGCTTGCCGGGGCAGCTAGAACCGGCCGGCGGGCGAGCAGCGGGCGTGGAGTGTCGCGGAGGGGCTGCTGCAGCTCGAGCAGCAGGCGGACGGGGCGCGGCGTGGCCGTGAGTCGCGGGCGGAGGGCGAGTCGAGCTCTGATTCTGGAAGTTTTTCCAGAATCAGACGTCTGAGATTCTAACCAGACGACAGTGAAGACGTCTGGCAGGTAAGGTATTTTCATCTTCTTCCTTTTTCGCGTGTACGGCCATGCAGCCGTCCGCCGCGCCTTCGTCTGCGACTCGTCGTACTGAGAACAGCTGTGGGTGCGTGCAGGTTCTGCTCGGGAGGGCGCGAGGGCTCGCCATCCCACGTGAATCGGACGTCTGGCTGTAGTGCCAGACGATGAGAAGGACTTCCAGACGTCCAGGGTAACCATCGGACGTCTGGGAACTAAGCCAGACGCCCCCGCAGGCTTCTGGACGTCTGAGGGATTACACAGAACGAAGGTACGCTCTGACCCACATTTTAAGACATCTGGAAGAGGTTCTAGACGTCTGATTTTAGGCAGTTTCGTCGTTTTTGACCCGTTTAGGGCCCGTTCGGAGTCCGTTTTCCACGTTTCGAGTTGCGTTCTTTCCAGAATAAAATCCTCTACCCGTTTACAGTGATTATATGCCGTTCTAAAAAACTCCTTGTGTTTGATCCTTGTGTTAGGACCCCATTCCATTTCAGTCTTGGGGATTGCGAAGGCGCGCAGGATTTCCAACCACGCCCCCAGTACTCCCATTGTAGCTGGTAGAGTTGCTTTTAATTTACTTAATCCAATTCGTTACAATTGTGGAATAATTAATAGATTCTAGGGCACTGCATGAACCCTAGGACTGAGAACTAGATTGAATGATAGATCCTAGGGTATTGCGTGAAACCTAGGACTGGAAACTAGATTGAATGATAGATCCTAGGGTACAGCATGAATCCCTGGACTTGAAAACTAGTGATATGTATATAATATTGCAGTCTTGGAAAGGTGGAAAGGAAATAATAGCTGCCTGTAAATTGATTTAACCGCTGCTTGTTATAAGGAATAAATATGATTGAGAACATGGGTTGTATGAATGTAAAACTGGAATGGTGAAACCTAAATGTGCTGAGTTAAAAGTGCTGGAACCCTACGGGGAATTAGGAGTAGAACTCCTGGAAAGAGAATGGATGGAATTGAGAAAGAAAGACGTGGAAGTGTGTTGTCTCTTGGGTACGTGGTACCAAAGAGAGCACACATTGCCTCTTAGTGCAGAGTGGAGCTAGCCGCCCTAGGGACCCGGGGTTAGGTCTGGCCACTTTGTACCGGCTTTTGGCCCTCGTGTACACAATACCAAGGAGAGCTACTAGTGTAGGGAGAGTACCAGCTACCCCATGGGCCCCAGGGTTCTGCTGGCCCTCTTACACCGACTTGTTAGGCCCACTGGGCAAACCAGGGTAGTCAAGCGAGGGTGCGCGGACTGTGGAGGGGTTGGACCCCTGTTACTGAGAGGGCTTTGCCCTATACTGGTTCCGTGCTGTGCTTTGGGCGCACCCGTTAACGGAAACGACTGACCACGTGCTAGTGCGGGATAGCTACCCGTGTGTTTATCGCGCATGTCGTAGTCACCGTTACGTCTGTCAGCGACCTTGGGGTGGTTGACTGAGAGTAGGATCACCACGGGGGACTCTCCCGGCCAGGAGAGCACCACGTGTTACTTCTACTTTTCGGAAAAGACTGCAATCAAGATCGTTCCCACGACGAACATTCGAGATCAAGTGAAGGATCTGAAAAATAGATAAATTGTGAAATAATAGAAAGACGTAAATAAAGGAAGAAAGAAAATAAAACAGCTACTGTACACTTTACTGCTTCTTTAGTATTAGCTGCCACTCTACTCAGCGTTTCGCTGACGTGTTACACTCATTACTTTTCAGGACCAAGTGTTGAGCAACCAGGGTCAGTAGCTGCAGAGGACGCTGGGCCGAGTAGGGTCCAGTAGAGTTACCGCAGTTCTTTTTTTACCCCTTTTTATTCCACTGTAGTGAGTAATTCTTGTTACTCTCTGTACTTCTTTACTTGTAGCTTTATGTTATGTTATAACTGTTGTTCTACTGTTGTGGTGGTATATACTGTAGTAGTTCCTTTTCTTACTGCTGTATTTTGTTACTGCTAGTTATATTCATGCTGAATGTGGTTTATTTTACTGCTCTTTTGGTTACTTCCTCGTTGGACGACTAGGTCTTAGGATGAGTCAAGTCGGTCCGGTTCTCGTGTCTCGTAGAGACTCGGGAGTCGGGTCGTTACAATTATGACGAATGATGGCATTACCATCAAGAACTTGGCTGCATACTAATGTAAAAAATGGTTGGGTAATCGCCTGTGCTTCGAGGCAACTAAGGGATCATTAGAAGAATTATTGGACACATGACCTTAAGTTGACAACCATTGTCTTTGCCCTTAAGGTGTGGTGACATCATCTCTATGGTGAGGTCTTTGATATTTTCACTAATCAGAAGAATCTTGAGTATATCTTATTTTAGAAGGAGTTGAATATGAGGCAATGTTGGTGGATGGAACTATGGAAGGACTACGACGGTAAGATCCAATATTGTCCAAGGAAAGGTAATATTGTAACATATGCATTAAGTTGGTACCCGATGATAATGTTGCCTCAACTTCAAGTTTAGGAATGGGATTGGCTCATTGAGATTAGTGAATGGAGGCCAGTTGCTGGTCAAAATTTCTTGGCCATTCTCACTGTCTCTAGGATTCTAATCGGAATTGATCATAGAAATCAAGAAAGTATAGGTCACAGATCCAAAGTTGGCCTGAATTTGAGATAGGATTACATTGGGGCAATCACAGGATTTCTCCCTTGTGGATGCAGTGCTCTAGTTTCGAGGGTGACTGTGTGTACCTCGGAATGAAACTCTAAAAAGATAGTTGATGTATGAAATGCACAACTCGAAGCTGAATATATATCTAGGAAGTATTTGCATCTACATGAACATCAAAAAGGGCTTCTGGTGGAAAGGCATGAAGCGGGATGTAGTTATATATGTCATCCATTGTCTAACTTGCCAACAAGTGAAAGCCAAACATCGAAACCTGACAGGTTTGCTACAGCCTCTCCTAGTACCGAAAAAGGGGGAATATAATTATGAACTTTTGATATCTGTTGTTAGTTGAATTTGCCTACAGTAATAGTTACGATGCTAGTATAGGCATAGTAGCCTTCAAGGCACCATATAGGCGAAAGTGCTCATCGCCAATTAACTGGGCAAAAACTAGAGAGAATTTTTTTCAAGGACTAGAGTTGGTGCAGCAAATGTCAGATAAGGTTGCTTTCATAAAAAAAAAAAGCTTTTGGCCTTTAGAATTAAGTAGAGGAATTGCAACTATTATCATCAACGAGATTTTCAATTTCAGGTCAGTCATAAGGTGTTCCTACGCTATCATTAAGAAAGGAATTCATTGCTTTGGGATTAAGGAGAAGTTAAGGCCTTGTTATGTGGTCCCACTCAAGATCATTGAACGGGTTGGCATGGTGGCATAATGCCTGGCTTTGGTCCCACCTTATCAATAGTGCATGATGTGTTGCACATGTCTATGCCACAGAAACGGGTTTTCACGCGTTTCGAGAATTAAATGACATCTGAAACTCTAAAAACAAATCTGCTTAATTAACTGAGGTTCTGGTCAGGATAAAATTCACCTAAATCCTTTATAAATCACATAAAAATATTCTATAAGGTTTGGTATCTTTGATTTGACCATTGGAACACATTTTGACCTAAAACAGAGTCTCAGATAGATAGTTGCCCTAATTTGGGTTTATGTTCAATTTACCCAGTCAAATTTGGCCAAAACCTAAATCTGACTTCACCTTCAGATTCCTTGGGTTTAAATTAGGTTTGTACCAAAATTTGGGCCCAATCAGAGATCATCTTTACCTAGTTTACATTTTAATCATGTTCTGACTCTTTTTCTTGCAAAGAACCCCTCAACTTTTGAAATTATTGCAAGAACCCCCATAACTTATTCTGCCTCTTCACATCTAGGTCCCTACCTCCATTACTGATAGCTGTAACACCCTCGGCGAGAGTCAAGCGAGATTTTCTCGCTCGTTTCTCAATCAATCAGTCCTAAATTTGAATTAGAGGTTCCTTAAGGAATTCTCTTTTAATTAAACCCATCCTTTGTAATGACCCGCTATGTTTTAGCCATTTAAGATGTCTGAATTTTCAGTTAGACGTCTATCCAGACGTCTGGACCCGTTCTCGGACGTCTGAAAGTAAAATTTTTCGTACTACACTTTGACCTCTGCGCGCGAGTGGCGCGCAAAGGCCGTTCCCTCTCCTACCCACACCTCGCAAACCCTACTATCACTCCTATTTATACCCCTCCCTTCTCCTGTCCACTCATCACACCATAGTCACCACCAACTCCAGCACCTTCTGTGTGGTAGTGGCGAGGCCAGAGAGAGGCGAAAGGGGGGCAAGCGAGGGAGTGCGTGAGAGAGGAAGGAGAGCATGGAAGGTCGGAGGACCTTCATGAGCTCGGCGGAGCTCGCACGGTCAGCAGCAAGTGAGTGCACTCGTGGAGGATGCTGGTGAGGAGCCGCTCAAGCTCCTGCAGCTGTTGGAGCTGTCGCTGCGGTAGTGGACAAGCGCAGAGAGCGTCGTGAAGAGGTTCTGGTACTAGAGGTTCTCCAGTATTAGACATCTGGCATGACCTCCGGAAGACTGGCGAGGGACTTGGACATCCGAAGCTAAGGTTGGACGTCTAAGAGCACATATCGCGCGAGGCACATATGTTCCTGCGTTGATTTTCGCCATGCAGAAAATCTCTATGCAGGGGTTGTTGTTGGCTAACCGTGCCTACGCTCTCATACGTAGGTATAGCTTTGGGAAGGCACGAGATACGCTTTCCCACGTACTTTTGGTTGTCTGATCTCATCACCAGACATCCAAAGGTGCTTCCAAACGACCGGAAACCTTGTCCAACGTCTAGAACTATCCTCAGACGGTCGCAGAGGAGGTCTGGATGTCTGATCAGCCGCAGAAGACACAAGGTGAGTTTTTGACGTCTTTTAAGACGTCTTTGATTAGTCCCAAACATTTGATTTGAATCAAAAGCCAAGTTTTTGGCATGTTTAAGGCCTAAACGGAATCGAATTTCCGCAAAGAAAATACCGTTGTTTTCTACTCGAGTTCCTCTACATATTCGTGTTGAGTACTTACTATTTTGAGCTTGTCTAATATACATTAGTCGTTGGTATAGGTTACCAGCTAGTGGCATGTTTGGGGCCTGCGGAGACAACGAGATTTGCGGCACAGGCCCCCATTCCTCCCGTGATACCCAGTAGAGTGGTTTAACTCAGTTGCTGTAGCGACCCAGTTCCGAGTCCCTACGAGACACGAGAACCGGACCGACTCGACTAATCCCAAGACCTTGTCGTCCAACGAGGAAGTAACCAAAAGAGCATTAAAAATAAACCACATTCAGCATGAATATAACTAACAGTAAGAAAGTACAGCAGTAAGGAAAGAAACTACTACAGTATATACCACCACAACAGTAGAACAACATTTATCATATAACATGAACTGCAGGTAAAGAAAAGTACAGCGGAAACAAGAACTACTCACTATAACGGAAACAAAGAGGTACAAAAGATAGTGGTAACTCTACTGGACCCTGCTCGGCCCAGCGTCCTCTGCAGCCGCTGGCCCTGGCTGCTCAACACTTGGTCCTGAAAAAGGTAACGAGTGTAACACGTCAGCAAAACGCTGAGTAGAGTGGCAACTAAAACTAAAGAAAACAGTAGAGTGTACAGTAGCTGTTATGTTCTATTACTTTCTTTATTCACATCTTTCAATTGTCTCACTATTTCATTTATTCCCCAGATCTTTTTCTTGATCTCGAATGTTCCTCGTGGGAACGATCTTGATTGCAGTCTTTTCCAAAAAGTAGAAGTAGCACGTGGTGCTCTCCTGGCCGGGAGAGGCCCCCGTGGTGATCCTACCCTCAGTCAACCACCCCAAGGTCACTGACAGACGTAACGGTGACTACGGCACACGCGATAAACGCACAGGTAGCTAACCCGTACTGGCAGGCGGTCAGTCATTTCCGTTAACGGGTGCGCCCAAAGCACAGCACGGAACCAGTCCAGGGCAGAGCCCTCTCAGTAACAGGGGTCAAACCCCTCCACAGTAACCAAACCGGGGCCTTGCCCCTCCACAGTCCGCGCACCCTCGCCTGACTACCATGGTTTGCCTCAGCGGGCCTAACAAGTCGGTGTGGGAGGCTAGCAGAACCCCGGGGCCCGTGGGGTAGCTAGTACCTCCCTACACTAGTAGCTCTCCTCGGTACTACGTACGCGAGGGCCAGCAAGTTGGTACAGAGTGGCCAGTCCTAACCCCGGTTCCCTGGGGCGGCTGGCTCCGTTCTACACTAAACAGGGGGGACAGTCGCTCTCCTTGGTACTCCGTACTCAAGGGCCAGCTCACTTCCCCAATACTATTCCATTCACTTTCCAGGAGTTCTACTCCTACTTCCCCGTAGGGTTCCATCCTTTTTACTCAAACATCCAGGTTTCACTTTCCAATTTCAGATTCTTACAACCCATGTTCTCAACCACGTTATTTATTCACAACAGGCAGCTGTTAATTCAAATTACAGGCAGCTTTATATCTCTTTCCATTTTCCAAGACTGCAGTATTATACATTCCACTAGTTTTCCCATCCTAGGATTCATGCCATATCCTAGGATCTATCATACAATCTAGTTTTCCAGCCCTAGGATTCATGCAACACCTAGGAGCTATCATATATTTCTCATTCCTAGGATTCATGCAACGTCCTAGGTTCTAGTTATGGTTCCATACTTTAACAGATTTTATTAATAACTTAAAACCACTCTACCAGGTACAACGGGAGTAATGGGGGCGTGATCGGGAATCTCGCGTGCCTCCGCGACTCCCAAGACTGCAACTGAACGAGGTCCTATCACAAGGATCAAACACAAGGAGAGTCTCAAAACAGTGTATAGCTACTGTAGACGGGTAGAGGAATTAATTCTGAAAAGAACGCAACTCGAATCGCGGAAAACGGAACCCGAACGGGCCCTAAACGGGTCGAAAACGACGACACTGTGTAAAATCAGACGTCTGGAACTTCTTCCAGACGTCTTAAAAAGTGGATCAGAGAATTACCTGTTCAGCGTGGTTTCCCAGACGTCCAGAAGTCTGCGGGGACGTCTGGCCTAGCTCCCAGACGTCCGATGGTCACCCCGGACGTCTGGAGGTCGCTCCCGCCGTCTGGTACAACAGCCAGACGTCTGATTCGCGTTGGATGGAGAATCACCGAGCCTGCGCACACCCATCTCCCTCCCTCAGTACGGTCAGTCGACAGGAAGGAAGAAGAAGACGGAAACTCACCTTTCAGACGTCTGGAAGGTCTTCCAGACGTCGCCCTCGCCGTCTGGCTATCAACCCAGACGTTTGATTCTGGAAATTCCTCCAGAATCAGGGCGCCACTCGGCCTCTGCTTGCGACGCCGCCCGTGTCGCACCTCGCGCACCTGCTGCTCAGACCACAGCAGTCCCCCCTCCGCGTCACTCCGCACCCCCCCCGCGCCCTCCGCCGGCCGGCCCTAGCAGCCCCGGCGAGCTCGCCCTCACGGCAGAGCTCCGCTCTCGCACACCGCACCTCCTCCGCGCTCACTGTGGCCGCCGCTGCCGCCCTCACGCTCACTGGCTGAAGGAGAAGAGGGAGGAGACGGTGGAAACAACGGGAGGGAGCGCGTGGCCTTTTAAGGCCACACGAGGAGGAGAGAGAGAGGACGCGGCAAGCGTCTGCAGCCACAGGGAAAGAGGGAATAAGCGAATATTCGGTCTGCGCGCTCAGGCGCGCAGACGACCCGCGCGTGTCGAAATTAACGAATTTCCAGACGTCTCGAAACGATCCCAGACGTCTGGTCTGACGTCTGGGGCACGCGTTCGTTACAGTTGCTAATGTTTAAATAAGAATATACTTGGTTGGAATAGTTGGATTGAACTCTAGGATCTGGAATGAACCCTCGGGTAGAAAATGAATGAGCCTATTTGAGCTGTATTGTTTACTTGAATGCATGATTAAGATAAATTACTAGCAAATGCTTTTAGTATAATTACGAGATGCATGTAAAATGCGAGCTGCCTGTATATAATTGAGGAATTGTTTGTGAATACACCAGTTGCATGTTTTTGATAATTGAATTATGGAAACACGAGCTGCTTGTATATGGATGAGGAACGAATTATGAAACATGAGATCTGGATCTAGATAAATGAGTTGAACATAAGAATGAACCCTACGGGGAATTAGGAGTAGAACTCCTGTGAATAAACGGAATCTGGAATGTAGTTGGGAAGTGTGCTGACCCTTATGTACGTGGTACCAAGGAGACCAATTGTCCCCTTTCAGTGTAGAGTGGAGTTAACCTCCCTTGCGTTGAGACCCATGGTTAGGATTGGCCACTCTACACCGACTCCTGTTGGCTCTCACTATGTGGTACCGAGGCAAGCTACTAGTGTAGGGAGGGAGCTAGCCATCACACGGGGCCTAGGGTTCAGCTAGTCACCCTACACCGACTTTGTTAGGCCCTCTGGGCAACCCAGGGTAGTCAGACGAGGGTGCGCGAACTGTGGAGGGGCAAGACCCCTGTTCTGAAAAGGCAAGGCTTTATACTGTTCCGTGCTGTACTTTGGGCGTACCCCCTAATGGAAATGACCGACCGCGTGTCAGTGCGGGTTAGCTACTCGTGCGCTTATCACGCATGTCGTATCACCGCTACGTCTTGATATTGACCTTGAGGTGGTTGACTGGGTGTAAGACTACTACAGGAGACTCTCTTGGCTAGGAGAGCACCACGTGTACCTTTTACTCTACGGAAAATACTGCAATCAAGATCGTTCCAACGAGGAACATGCAAGATCAAGAAATACTTGGATACTTTGAGAAATAGATGAAACAGAAGCACATAAATGAGAAAAGGAGAAATAAGAAATAACTTTGTTGTTGTTTTTACTGTACTTGTTCTTAAATAATACAAACACCACTCTACTCAGTGATCGCTGACTCTGTCTTTTTATAACACTGTTCAAGATCAGGAGTTGAGTAGCCCAAGTTTTCGGCTGCAGCGGGTGCTGGGCCTAGCTGTAGTTGTTCTTCAGTACTTTTTTTTCCTCTACTGTTGTAGTAAGTAATGGACACTTAGTTTACTGTTTCTGCTACTTCTGTTTCCTTTCCGCTTTCTGTTGTTGTTGTTGTGGTGACATGTACTGAGACAATTGTTCTACTTTCTTTGTTGTTTTGTACTTTTCTTCTACTTAGTTATATTGCATGTGTGAATGTGATTTATTTTCCTACTTTTGGTTATTTCTTGTTGGACAACTATGTCTTGGGATTAGTCGAGGAAAGCCGGTCTCGGGTCCTGTTGGGATCCGGGAACCGAGTCGTAACAGCCTTGGACCCTAATCTTTCCCAATCTCCCATGCGAACGCATGGGAGATGTGGGCATCCCACATGCGCAAGAAGCTCAGGGTTTCCAAGCTTATTTCCAAGCTTGGAACTCCATCCTAAGCCTATAAATGGACCCCTGAGGCATGCCTTACTTCCTTAGCTTGGTTTTAGCCCAAAAACCCTCTTCAAACTCCTCCTCCCACCTCCACCCTAGCTCCGCCGAGCCTCTTCCTTCGTCATCCTACGGCCTCCTGATGGCCAAATTGAGAGTGTCTCCTTCCTCCCCGACTTCCTCTACCTCTCGACGGTCAACTCAGAGGCACCCTAGCCCCTTCTTCCTCGCCGTCTCCTTCGTCGAAGAATTCCTCGTCTCCTGCGCCAGCAATCACACTGGCGCCAATTCCTCATCTCTTTCGTCCAGAATTAGGTGCTATAACTCCCTCTCCCTCTCTAGTTTCTCTCTAACGTCTCGATTTGACTCACGATCATCGGCCTCGCCAGTTGTCTTCTTCGACCCTGGCGACGCTCCGGCAACGCCAATACGCCACTACACTGCTTGACTCTCACCGCTCTCATCCCCATAAGCTCCGCCGTACTCCCTGCATCAAAAGCCCTCTCCTATTTCGCTCCATCGCTTACCCTAGCTCCCCACCGAACAAACCCATTGCCGTCCACCTTCACCGACTTCGACGCACCACCTCACGTACTCTCACTCCACAAGACCACCACCAATGCACTCCACGTGGTTCGGTGACACCCCAAAACCTTTTGATTGGGGCCTTCGTACCCGTATTCGTGTTTTAGGGTATTCGTCGAAGCACCGTCGTCGCCACCACCTTCTCCGACTCCAACTGCAGTTCACTTGCCACATTTGTCCGCGCTATCATCTCCAGGTGACGTGGCTCAGCTCCAGGTGCATCCTTAAGCCTTCAATTGGCTAGGACAGCAGCAGCAGCACCATTAATTTCTCCAACCATCAAGTCGCAGCTGCATGAGAACGAAGGCGATGATGATAGTCCCACATCGTGGGATTTCGGTGCTCTAACTACGCATAAATTGTAAACGTCTTCAGGCCTCTTTGCCCGAACACATGAGGGGTCGGGTCCCCTGCGCACATGTTTTACACGCCTCGCCCGTGACCTACACACGCAGACCTGGCCAACATGCCGGATCCGATTACCCGTATATCCGATCATAAACTCGGTTCTGAGAGAAGGAAGAAGGAGAGAGCATGGGGAAAAGGGGTTTTTTGCTCCTTTGAGAAAAGGGCTAAAACACTTAACCACTATAAGATCTAAGAAGCCCCTTGTGCGTGAAGGAAAAAGAAGGGCTAAAGAGAAGGCTCTGTGTAGAAGAAGAAGAAAAGGCCTCTCTAAGCACTGTTGTTGAGTGTTGTTTAAGTCGTCTGGTTATCAGACCAAACATCTGATTTGAGTTTGATACTGTGGATTAATTTGCGTCGTGGACAATTGGTTAAGTAGTTCTAATTACTGTTCATTTATTTAGACTATTGAGTAATTAGTATATATTTGTATCTGATCTAATAATTGGTGATTTAAATCACAATTATTTTACCTTAGACATCTTTTTACTTCATTAAAACTCCTGATATACTCATGTTCTGCATTGAAGATCAATTTTGAAGTAGATATTATTCATTGATAATCATTGTTGGTTTGATTCATTGTGCTCATTTAGATTTTAATTGATATTAGCACGTGAATTCGTATTTGCTCCTTTTGTTCGACCTCAAGCTTCACTTTTAGATATTCGAGTTACAAATTTTATTTGTTTAAGTGCATTTATCCTATACTATAACGTATATTTTAAACAACGACGAATTTGTTTTAACAGATGAAAGTATTTGAATTTTAATGACCCTTTTATAATCAATCAAACCCTTTAGTTGTTGCTAATTAAGTGATTTCAAGGGTGATTAAGGGTAATTTTTTCTATTTGGGGTTTGATGGATTATTTTTCCCCTCCTTAGGCTAGATAAAAGGTGAACTCAGGGTTGTTTGCAATGAAAAAAATGTTGAGTTAATTTTTAACGAATTATTTTGGATGGAAGGGTATGAGAGCAATTCGACTGGAAAGTATAAAGTACCCTCACCCCCACCGGGCCACAACCCCTGTGAACCCATCAACAACCACCCACCGCAACCGTTGCCACCCCGCCTCCAACCGCCATGGACTACTGCTTAGTACGACCTCCCTATCCGCATTGGCAGCAATGGCCTCCCATCTACCTCCACATCTTTTGATATGGGGATTTTTTTTTATGAAAATTTGTGAAGACGCTAAAATAATGTGGAAAAGCATAACATAAAAATTTTGAAACATTTTTTGACTAATGAAAATTAATGCAAAAATTTAGGAAGTAAATGTAATTACTTAAAACACAACGTGGATAAGAAAACCTGCATATAAACTAACAAACTAATAAGCAAACAATGCACGCAAGCTATTAAAGATTTATTTAATATTTTTACTGGAGAACTAATAAGAGTCACAACTACAACTAAAAGTAAAATACTATAATTAAAGATAAAAGGGAAAGAGGGAAGGCAATAAGAAGTGGTGGTGGAGATTGACAGAGGACAGGAGGAGCGGATGACGTTGACAGCCATCGGAGGATGCCCATTCGAAGGAAAATCGGAGAAGGATCAAGGAAGAAGCTGCAGGTAGAAAAATGCGTGAAGAAGAATATCTATCTCCCTTTGCTCTTAAGGCCTATTTTAAGGCATTTGGAAACTACAATTTGTTGAGGATAAAGTAATCCTCGTCACCATAAAGGATAGAATTTTGTTAGGGTTAAAAACTTAGGAAATTTCATTAAAAATGAGATTTTTGAGATATATTTTTAGCTGCCCGAATCGGCCCATGTGTTCACATGCTTGTACAAGGGCACTTAGTGCTCGATCTCCCTTGCACATTGAGAGTGAAACACCGAAATTAGGTGCTTCTCTTCCCACTGCCCGAGGGCATTGGAATTATATATATACACATATTTATATAATTTTCTTTTCTATCCACTTTTCATTGATTTTTCCCCCCATTGATTTGTGCACATGTTTCTCTATTTCTATTTTCGCAACTGGCTTCCTCGTTTCGTATTTTTTTATTTGAGATCAATATTAATTATATTTATGTGAAAGTACAAAATAATTAATGAATGCATGAATATTTAAGAAATGTAATTTCCAAATTTTAAACCTATTTTAAGTACATGATTAACCATCAACAACTAATAAATTTAGTTATAAATTATAAAATATTTGAAACTCATAAGTTATCTTTTTTTTTTAAGAATATTATTACCTACGCTTACTTCTTTTTTTTTTGCTATAAATAACATGGCAATCAAAAGATTTTTTTTTTTTTTTACAATGAAAACTCTCCCTGTATCAATGGCTTCATTAATTATAATGTGATATTTTCCTTATGTTCCTATTTTGAATTTTTTTTGTTGGATGCCTATTTTAAATTGGAATGTAAACTTCTACAATTGAGATGTCACCATTGTTTGTCTTATGCATTGCTTATTTGCAGGAATCGTAAATGATGTCGGTGGGATTATGAATTAATCTTGGAATTGTGGTTGTTTGTTGTTTGTCTAAGGTATGAGTCAAGTCATGGAATTAGAGGAAGCGGTCCTACATTTGGATAGTTGTTGGGTGGGATGTGGTGGGGGTATATTGGTATTTAATGTGTCAAATCAAAGGGAAAAGTGGGTTGGTTGTAGATGATTGGACGATTACATCCCTAATGTGAATATTACAAATTGTAGGAGAATTCGATCAACATTATTGTTGGTGGATATTCTTGTTACATGAGGTGTTTTATTTAGGTGAAGGCTCAATTTCCCATAGATGAAATAAGACGAGTTCTTAGAAACTTTACTTGAGAATCAATGATTGTTACCAACTTGCAAATTAGGACTTTAATATTATCAACATGAAATATTGGGTATGAAGACTTTACACAATACCGTTACTACAATGAACTGGAATATTTGAATACAAAAATGGTTATTTTCTGAAGATTTGAATACAAAAATGGTTATTTTCTGAAGATAACAAGTGAATGGGATAGCCGTCGAAATTATGCTGACCGGTAAAGATAAGTGAACTCATACTATTCCATTCACAACAAATGAGAAGTTGGAGTATCATATGTGGGTAAAAATGTGTGCAAGAGAAGTACATACAATGAATTGGGAATAAGAAGACATTCATATTAAAAATGAGGAAGATGTGTAGTTTGTCAATTGCATTGTACAATGTTAATTACATGAGTGTCCCTTGAGAGGAAGTACATATGAGGACAATTACATAAATTGCGTGCATGCTTACAAAATCAATAAGACTTACTTAATAGTATTAAAGAGATTACAGAAATTCATATCCATTACAAACAACACTTGACATGCGAGCTATTAAAGTTGGAGCATATATATGATTGACATGAAAGGTAGATCAATTAAGCATGGTTGACTTGGTATTCGCAATATGGTAGCACGAAGGAAATGGTTGAACGAATGGAGTATCACAGTTGCATCTGTAGATGTGAGCTATAAATGGAGTAATGAATCAGACATCAACAGTAACATCACAAGGTAGAAATCAGAGCTTGAGCTTGATATCAGAGCATTAGCTACAACGACAAAGTAGGAGATGGGCCGACGAATCTTCCAATAGGTGCATGAGGGAAGGAAGGATTGGACTAGTTGCAACAGCTGCACCTACAGATGTGAGCTAGAAATGGAGTAATGAATCAAACATTAGCAGCAGCATCATCAAGAAGGAAGGATTGGAGTAACAGCAATTAACATCAGCAGCTCTAGTTCATTGCAGAAGCTTGTGGAATGTATCAGGCAGTTGCAACTATAGGGTCCTGCAAGATGACAACAGATGCTGATAGATGTTTCAATGGGCCAGAACATTACCCAACACCGAACCCAATAGAGACGACATTCAATATAAACACCGGCACACATGTTCAAGGTGAACACTCCATAATCAGTTTCGAGTAATGAAGCAGAAAAAATCAATTTTCAAACTGCTATATAAATTGACATGGTTAAGTACATAGATGCCGGTGGGTTTTCTCCAAGGTTTTAATAGATGTTGGTGGGAACTTCTAAGATTACATCAGATGTTCCTACATTTTCTTTGTTTTATGATATTAACCCTAAAAATCAACAACTGAAGCCCATTGATTAAAAGTGATTTTTACATTGGTATGTCTGGATCTGGAATCACTTGTAATGGCATAGATGCCCCTCATTTCTTGCTATTTACAGAGATGTCCCTAGAAGGTTCACGTTGCTTACAACAATATCTCTATTTAGATATTTCATCAAATTTGATGGAAGTGAATCTAAAGGTAACAAAATTTTCCTTTTAAAGCTTCTCTGCCTTGAATTTCATAGAACTCAGCAGCACTCCATTAGAGCCTACAAGGAAGGTTGACGAAATATATAAAGAGGATAAAGTGAAACATTACTACGGTAAATTTTAGGTGGGTTTTAAGTTAACTTATCTTCTTGGCTTGTATGTATGAGAAGCACATGAATTAGGCATTTCTTCATGGCGGAGGAATAAGCATGCCTGAGCACTTGTGGAAAGGAATGTTCAAAACATCCAATATCTATATAATGAAATATGCATAAATACATTCATGGATATATAAATATGTTTAGAATAAATTAACATGATAGAAGGCACCGAATAGAAAGAAGTTGAAGGGAAGCTTATCTTGGTGAGTGTTTTGAATGTATGTAGTACATAAGAAATCAAATTGTGATGCAACAAAAAGGATGCCTGAAAGCAAAGCAATAATGATAATAAACATTAGTAGGTTAACATTGAATAAATGAATAACTAGGCATAACTAGAAATTACCTTCTGTCATTTTTGGAGTTCATGTTTTGAAATGTTGTGAATGGATAATTGTTGTTGAAAGTGGGCTTAGGTAGCATTACAAATTTCAACTCAACTCATCGGGTGCACATGCTACCATATGGACTACCACAATACGTGTTGGGAGTATCTCAAGCAAACATTGTTTGCAAAACTTGAGACCACTCATATGCGGTTGCTTACAAAAATTGTAGCCATCCAATGCAAATGAGTAAGGAATCATGCCATGGTGAATGCACGCATGTGTCCCTAGTTGACTTTTGTTCATATAAAAGTAAAAGCTATCATCATTGACCACTTTAAATTAATGGGGTGGCCCTACAATTTGTTAGTTACTAACAAAGAAAATATCCTAACAACTTCTCAATGAAGCAACAAATATGCAAATGGAAAATGAACGTAGGAAGATAACATTACATAAGCATTAAAGCAAAACTACGTGAAATATGTGGTGAGAAGTTCAGTCGTGAAGAAAGTCAGATAGTCGAACGCTAGCAGGCAATGAGTGTGTTCCAAATTTCGTAGAAACCCTACTATGACAAGTTCCTCATCTTGTCAACTATGGAGGAATGGGTTGAGTGTAGTTCAACCTCCTTAACCCTTGACTCGATCTCCATCTCCTCTATCCTTTCTTTTAGACTTTCAATTTGTTGAGAAGAGTCTTTTAGCTCTTCCTCCAAGTGGTTAACTATCTCGTGAAGGAAATCGACATAGTCCTTGTTTACATGAGCAGCACATGGTATGCCTGTCAGCTTTCTCTCCAACCCATGATACTTTAGAGCAAGGAAGAATGTCTCTGCTCTAGCTGAGTCAAATGTTGGATTCAGCTGGCTTGCATGTTCTTTGTGGTGGCATCCCTACGAAAGACATATTATGTCGTCATTGTTACTACGTAAGAAAAATGGAATAACTATTTTACGTATCGCATCACCAAAATAGCATGTGTACACTAAGTGATCCATATCCTCTATGTAACCATGGATTATTGGCTCCAACGAAAGAGAATGAGCCAAACCACATGAGCGTCACTGCCCATATGTTGTTGCCATGTATCCAGTTGCCATCCCTGCATTATTGGTTATGAATACAACAGAGATATCTAGAAAGGTTACCTTGCCGCTAATAATAAGTAAGTCATCTCAGTAGTAGTTGAAACAATCTACGAAAATGTCCACACATCATTAAGTCCCATACAAGTTACAATGAAAGATAAGCACAAAAGTCAATGGCCACAATGCGGTCTTACAGGTACATGCCATATTTGAAATAAAGATAAAATCGTCAACGACGTTGATCAGCCCATAGAGCATGGGCAATTTGGTCTCTGAGAAGCTCTCCAACCCTGACTGCGGTCTCATCGACCAAATCATCTCTAACTTCATTATCCCCCACGTCACCCTCCTTGATATCAGAATAGAACATGTCGTCATAAATGTTCCAATGACATATCATGTTGTGGATAACATAACATGCCATTACAATGTGTCGCAGTGTCTTGAAAGTGTAGAATGGGCGAGTGTCAAGGATCTTGAATTGGCATTTTAACACATCGAAAGCATGCTTGACGACGTTTCGAAGTTGTGCTTGCCTGTGGTTATAAATCTCCTTGTGATTCTGATATCGGTTTAACCGATTCCTGTACTCCTGCAAGTGATAGGCAACACCACAAAATGGATAAAGGAATGACTTTGTATTGGCATATCCGAGATCAATGAGATGCCTTCTGCTAGAGGAGGGGGGGGGCATTTAGTTCATTGCGAACAACCCATCGCAACACCCTCATATCCGTCATTGATCCCTCCCATCTGGTGTCGACAAATACAAATTGTAAGTTGTAGTTGACTACAACTATAACATTTTGACTCGTCCAACCCTTTCGATTGTGAAAACAAGCTTAGTCAGTCGGTGAAACTGTAGCTTGAACATGGTAACCATCTATCGCTCCAACCACATCCTAATGGAAAGCATTACAAAAAATCATTGCAATCTACTTGACACTAAAGTGAAGTTTAACAAGTTTGGCATGATGTCATATACCTGGAAGTAAGGGAAGAATTTCCTATTCTCCCTGATTTATTTTGGCACCTCAGCTTGAATATTGGGCATTTCAATAAACCTCCACTTTAGGGAGATCACAGCAACTAAAACACTGCTGAAATTCCCCACTAGGAGGGGTGACGTAATAATATGCGGAAATAAAATATAAAACAATCTCACAAAAATCAATCGCACAAGTACACAAGTAATTTTAAGGTGGAAACCCAAACCTGGTGAAAACCACCACCTAATCCTCTCGAGTTAGGATTTTCCGATCAACCTAGTTGATTAAATCCACTAACCAAATCACTTTAAAACGAGGGTGATTCAACCTCAGTACAACCACGCTACAAGTACGAGGGTAGCGTTCCTCAACCCCTTCTCTCCACGAGAAGGATTTTGTCCCACGAAGGAGACGGGAATTCGCAAAGCGAATACCCAACCAAAATACAAAGATAAAATAAACAACAAACCTATAGAGCCAACAAAGTAATTATAGACCTAGCTTCTATAGGAATAAGGAAACTCCCCTTTGCAAGGAGTGCGTCGAGGATGACGCGGGTGCGTGAGCCACGCAATGGCGCAATGTCGCTCTCGTGAACAACGGCGGGAGAGCGGGTGCGCGAAGGCTTGATGCTCTCAAGAGAATGAAATTTGAGCTTAGAGAGCAAGAGCTTCTTGGACACAAGAGAGTGGAAATACTTGATCTTAGTGTATTGCAAAGTGTTTCTTGTGTGTCTAGGTGTTTCTCTTGTGTGTCTTGTGTTGCAAAGGTTCCCCTCTATTTATAGAGGCCTTAGGAAGGCTTTGGAAGGCTTAGGAAAGGTTCTATAGCCGTTGGGAACAAAGTCCAAGAGAATCAGGTCGAAATCAGGACAATGATTACATTTGACAGGGTTATCAGACGTCTAACTCTGGCATCAGACGTCTGGAAGGCCACTTTAAGACGTCTGATTTCAAGGTCAGACGTCTGATTTTATGCGGGTTTCTCCCTGACTTGAATCAGATCTAAACAGGGTTTTTGTGCAAATCCATCAGACGACATACAGGACGTCTGGCACTAAGTAAGGACGTTTGGAAACCTACTTTTACTGTGGGAATTGATTTCAAACGTTGCAACGGTTAGAAAATCTCTGAGAAGAGATTTTGGGTCAGCCGAGGCAAAACGGTCATTTATCAGACGTCTGGAAAGACCTAAGGACGTCTGATAAGGCTCTAACGGTCATATTCTTGACTGCTTGCTAAGCCAGCCAACGGTCCACTAATTAGACGTCTGGCAAATTCATCAGGCGTCTTCTAAGATGTCTGGACTAAGGTCTGGACGTCTGATTTCATCAGACAGAACTAGCTATGTCCAGCCTAACAGTTATCAGACGTCTGAAACAACAGTCAGACGTCTTAAAATACTTTATCAGACGTCTGATTTGGGAATTAGACGTCTGGAAGTGTTGTTTGAACCATATATTGGTTTTCTAAGTATTCTACCGAAAACCTAAGTATCCTAGGGTTGTGCCGGTGTTCCTAGGACTACTGTTAGGGTTCTTTGAGGCTCTTTAACATGAAATATCTAAGGAAATAAAGAGCAATAAAAGAAACGAAAAATACAACAAGTACAAAAGAAGGAAATCTATCCTATTCTTCATTTCCTTCAATCTTTCGCTCCACGCGAACCTCCTCTGTTTTCCGTCAAGCTCCTCCAATCCGTCCTGGATGCGAGCTCGAACTCCGTCTAAACACGTCCACATTTGCAATTGACCTGAAATCTCGGACTCAAATTGCAAATGTTAAATAACACGTGTTTTGTTATCATCAAAACAAATGATCGTGGTGCTTTAGCACCAACAACTGTAGCTTGAACATGGTAACCATCTATTGCTCCAACCACATCCTAATGGAAAGCATTACAAAAAATCATTGCAATCTACTTGACACTAAAGTGAAGTTTAACATGTTTGGCATGATGTCATATACCTGGAAGTAAGGGAAGAATTTCCTATTCTCCCTGATTTATTTTAGCACCTCAGCTTGAATATTGGGCATTTCAATAAACCTCCACTTTAGGGAGATCACAGCAACTAAGACACTGCTGAAGTATCTTGAAATGGTCTCACCCGAATGTTGAAACTGTTCAATTGTATGCCAATTGGATTATGCATGTGTGAGGGCATGCAAGAAAATCATGAGCTGCTCATTCACGGTTACATTGTGTGAATCATATAAGTCCATGTTCGCCCTCAAATAGTCGAAGATTGCAATGAAGGCCTCCTTCGTCACCCTCAATTCTTCATAGTAAAGACTGAGGTGACCTTCCAGTAACTCCCGGACCTAATAGTGACTCGGTATAGCCCCGTTATTTTGAGGCTATCTTGGCACGTACACATCGGCATATGGTACGAACTCCATTGTGAGTGGGAATACCACCTCAACCAAAGGCAAATGATTTCCCTCATATTCCTCCTCCAAAGTGGACATAGGCCTATCATAGTCTGAACTCACCCTTGCTTACACACAGTCAAAAGTTCCATATTGCAAGCTTGTATGTAGAAATTGAAACAAATTTTGGGAGGGAAGTGTCGTAATATGTAGATGTCAAAATGAAGTTTAAGTAATACCTAAGAACACTCCTTCCATACAACCATACATATGGCTAGTCAAAGCATGCAAGTAAACATAGTACAACATACCATTGCAAATGTCAATAGAAATGTCTATGACTAAACCTAAATATTACATTCCATAAGCAATAGTCCCAAAATGGGTGAAAGGGCGACACATAAACTAAGTCTAGTAGGTAATAGAGGAAAACATAAATATTGCCAACATATCTCCGTACTCATCAGGTGGGCCAACATAAAGGATAATCTCAAAAACCGTAGTCGCTACCAACATGGCTGAGAAGAAAGGCACCCAACTCCGCATTTGAGTTGAGAACCTCCCTAAAGACGACCCTCCAACTAGAATGTGTGAAGACATCAGCCAATGTATCCAAGTCATTTGGTGTGATATGTTGGACATGCATGCATAATATACGCATGTAATCACGAATGTCATCTGATGAGTGGTCGACCTTGCGTGGTGGAGCGATATAATTCTTGACCAAAGTCCTTATGAGCTCAGTAAACTCCTCTGACCTTGCATTTGCTGATTCCATCATTGCCGACGCTTGGCTCCTCCTCCTACGCTTCCCCCCACTTGAGGTTAAACCACCTGAAGCCCGCTTGGACCCTTCTCCCTCAAACCTCATCTACGGTGGTGTTTGCTGCATTGGCGGAGGGTTACTCGACGAACCTGAAGGGATAGTGTTCAGCCTAAATAGGGACAACCCCGTGTATGGAGTGTGGAGGAAAGTCCAAACGTCATCGGGAGGAGTATTGTTACAACCCGGTTCTCGAATCCCTACAGGACCCGAGACCGGCTCCACTCGACTAATCCCAAGACCCAGTCGTCTAACAAGAAATAACCAAAAAGCAGGAAAGTAAACCACATTCACTGTGCTAAGTAACTAACAGTAAAAGAAGTAAAAACTGCTAATAGTACATATCACCACCACAACAGTAAAGCAAAAATAAAGTACAGAACGTAAACAGTAACAAGAGTCTGAACTCACTAACAAAAGAAAGTACAACAACAGGAAGACTACTGCTGGGTTCTACTGGGCCCAGCACCCTCTGCAGCCGGTGACTCGGGCTGCTCAACACCTGGACCTGAAAAGGGTTATGAGTAAACAAAGTCAGCGAACGTTGAGTAGAGTGGCAACCAACTAACTAAAGCAGTAAAAGCTAACAGGTAAACTATATATTCCAATTTCTTTATTTTACAAGTTATTCCTTTTCACCCATTTGTTTATTTTTTAGATATCTTTCTTGATCTCGAATGTTTCTCGTGGGAACAATTTTGATTGTAGTCTTTTCTGAAGAGTAGAAGGCACACATGGTGCTCTCATGATCAGGAGAGTCCCCCATGGTGATCATACACCCAATTAGCCGCCCCAAGGTCACGGACAGACGTAGCGATGACTACGGCATGCGCGATAAGAGCACGGTAGCTAACCCGCACTGGCACGCGGTCAGTTGTTTCCGCTAATGGATACATTCAAAGTACAACATGGAACAGTATAGGGCCTAGCCCTCTCAGTAACAGGGGTCTAGCCCCTTAGAACCAAACAGGGCTCTCACCCCTCCACAGTCCGCGCACCCTCGTCTGACTACCCTGGTTTGCCTAGTGGGCCTAACAAGTCGGTGTAAGGTGGCTAGCTGAACCCCGGGCCCTGTGTGGTGGCCAACTCTCTCCCTACACTAGTAGCTCTCACCGGTATAGTGTACGCAAGGGCCAAAGAAGTCGATGTAGAGTGGCCAATCCTAACCCTGGGTCCCAACCCAACGGTGGCTAGCTCCGCTTTACACTAAATAGGGGACAATCGCTCTCCTTGGTACCACATACTTAAGGGCTAGCACACTTCCCACTCACATTTCAGATCCATTCCATTTATTCACAGGAGCTCTAGTCCTAATTCCCCGTAGCGTTCATACTCGTATTTCTCATGCCATTTCGTACCAGGTTTCATCATTCACATTTCCATTCTCAGATTATACACATACAGCTCGTATTTCCTTCATTTAACATATACAACAAGTAGTGTCACAGGTAACTGTTTAACTAGCACAGGCATTTCATATTTCACAGGTAGCTCTTGTTTATTAACAGGCAGTTGTTCACATTTCTATTCATTCATTTAAGACTGCAATCTCAAACATGTATACAAACAGTGCAAGTAATTCTCGTCCTAGGATTTATGCCACATCATAGGTTTCCAGTTATCCAATTCACATATGCATTCAGGTTTTATAATTAATTTAGGGGAAGACCACTCTACCAGACGAACTGGGAGTATTGGGGGCTCGAACTGCAGGCTCACGTGCCTCAGTAAGCCCTGAACCTGCAACCGATCGAAGTCCTATTCCAAGGAACATACCACAATGGAACATTCAGAACAGTATAAAAGGCCTTCTAACAAGTAGAGGAACTCACAAAGAAAACACCGATATCTTGTTTGCGTAAAACAAACCTGAAACGGACCCTAAACAGGTCAAAACAAGACTGTAGACCTAAATCAGATGTTTGGCATAAGGTCCAGACATCTTAAAAGTAACCAGAAACTCACCTTAGGTTTTGCGTCGACCTCAGACGTTGAGAACCTCTTCTTGACCGTCTGGACCCAGCTCCAGACATCCAACCTCTCCTCTGGACATCTGGGAGTGCTTCCGATCGTCTGGTAAGCTATCCAGACGTCCGAAACGCATGGGAGGGCGTGCCCCGCGCCTTCCCGAAGCTATCTCTGCACGCGATAGGCAAATCAACCACTTTTAGCCATGCAGATCGAGGCTGTTGTGCGGCTCGCATGGCCGTAACCGCAAAAGGAACATGCCTTTGTGCAACACTGCTTTCAGACATCTGGTGTCATTACCAGACGTCCACTCCGTCGTCTGGACGTTACGCTAGACATCTGATTATGGGAAAAACCCAGAATCAGAATGACCTGTTGCTCTCGCCGTGCGCAGCCGCGACCTCGCCTCCTCGCCTGCAGCTCCGGCTGCAGCAGGTGTCAGGGACGTCTCCCCTAACGTGCTCCTCCCGCACGCGTCGCTCCGGCCGTGCATCCTCCGACAAGCTCCCACGAGCTCGTGAGCTCAAGCTCTTCCCCCTCTCCTCACGTTGCCTCTCCTCGTCGCTCGCTCTCGCGCTCACCCTTCTCGCTTTAGTGGAGAGGGAGGAAGGAGGGTGGCTGTGGTGAAGTGGGGAATAAAGGAAGAGGGGGTGAGAGGTTTTATAAGGGTGTGTTAGGGTTTGGATGGGGGAGAGAAGAGGAAAAGAGAGAGGAGAGCGGTACTGTCTGCGCGCAGCCCGCGCACAGACGTGAAGTCGCGTACCAAAATTTTAATTTCCAGACATCTGATAAGGGGTCCAGACGTTTGATCGACAGTCCAGACGTCTTAAAGGGCTCATGACAGAACGAGTCTTTACAAATATTATCAAAAGGCAACAAGTCAGTAGCATATCCTCCTCCAGTGCATGTATTTGCTAATGCTGCATAACCTCCTGCACTCTCAATTTCCTCGTGAACTTCTTGAACAACTTCATGAACTTGTTCCTGCACATTTGATGAGGTCGTATGCTCACCTGTACCAGTATCATTCTCCACTATGGTGTGTACATCCTCATAGTATTGAAATGGTTCGTCATGAAGTTAAGCTAGTTTAGGTGGGAGCTACATTTAAATCCAAAATGAAAATCTTCATTTATTAGTGTGAAATGATTGGTAGAAATGGAACTAGTCAATAGAACTTCACATCATTACCTCATCCCAAACATCAGGTGAGGGTGGTACAAGGCAAGCACTCCTCGGGTCCATTCCCCATCCATTCTTGCTCAAGAGCTGAGAGTATAAGGTGTGTTTCCTCTTGAGCTTCTTCCATTTGTTAAGGATCTGGTTGTGGGTGTATGGCAACCCTATTGCAAGTACGAACTACCTATCAATGTCATTTTAAGCAAACTTCGCGCGTGAAGGAACCCTTCTCCCACTTAACCGTAACATTGTTCTTTAACGTTACCTTGAGTAATTCATTTGTTGTTCGATAATCCCACTTCTTTGCCTTTTTTGGAGGGGAGGATAATGAAGGTTGGGTGGTCGACATTCTAGAGTCAAAAGTAATGCAACATTACATGCAATATGGTCATCCAATGACGATGGGTTGGATATTTCACAGATCAACCTAAGCTTATCCTACAAAAATGTAGCCAACTTGTCATGTATAGAATGCGAAATGAAATCAACCACAATCACATTTGCTAGAACAACTTCTACATCAATTTCTTACAAAGACAGTAAACTATCTAGAAATACGTAAATCCACTCCCAAGTACATCCGTTTATTTCAACTTAATATGGCAATCCTTCGAGGTACCAAATTCTTAAAATACCTTAACCTCTTACAATATAATCTTCCCATCAGTAAATACATTGCGAATAGTGTGACATTTCCCTTTGTGATCCTCCTATCAAATAAGGAAATGAAGGCAACATAAATTTCTATCACCTACCCCACACAGACATTTCCTACCTGCCATCTAACTTAGTCTTTTCCCTTTTCTTTCCTTAACATAATTTGTGTCACCTTTCCCACATAAACATTTCTAACTTTTTAATAATTATATGTAATTTGTTACAAGGACAGTTCACAAGTTTTCTGAGAACTTCTGAAGAAACTGCATGTTTAAATAAATCAATTTCTGAATGACGAATTCACTTAGTTTGGTCACATATAGAAGATGATCATTGAGATGTTTGCAAGTATTCTATTGTGCTAAGCAATGATCTAACTATTACTTGTAGAATTTTCAAGCATTCAAAATAAGTCAGTCCAAAATTACTGACTTTGGCCCTCGTGTACACAATGCTGGGGAGAGCTACTAGTGTAGGGACAGCACTAGCCACCCCACGGGTCCCGGGGTTCTGCTAGCCTTCCTACACCAACTTGTTAGGCCCACTAGGTAAACCAGGGTAGTCAGGCGAGGGTGCGCAGACTGTGTAGGGGTAAGACCCCTGTTTGGTTACTGTGGAGGGGCTGGACCCCTGTGACTGAGAGGGCTCTGCCCTATACTTGTTCCGTGCTGTGCTTTGGGTGCACCCGTTAATGGAAACGACTGACCGCGTGCTAGTGCGGGGTAGCTACCCGTGCGTTTATCTCACGTGTCGTAGTCACCGTTATGTCTATCAGTGACCTTGGGGTGGTTGACTGAGGGTAGGACCACCATGGGGGACTCTCTTAGCCAGGAGAGCACCACGTGCTACTTCTACTTTTCGGAAAAGACTACAATCAAGATTGTTCCCACGAGGAACATTCAAGATCAAGAGAAAGATCCGAGGAATAATATCAAGAATGAGTAAATAAAAATAAAGGAGGAAATTAAAAATAACAGCTACTTGTCCACCTTACTATTTTTCTTAGCTAGTCGGTTGCCATTCTACTCATCGTTTCGCTGACGTGTCACTTTTGTCACCTTTTCAGGACCAGGTGTTGAGTGGCTAGAGCCTGTGGCTGCAGAGGGTGCTGGGCCTAGTAGAGCCCAGTAGTTTTACTTGTGTTGTACCTACTGTACCGTTTCTTCTGTTGTAGTGAGTATTTTCTATTATCACTGTACTCTTTTATTGTAAGCATCATGTTTATGTACCTGTTTAATTATCTACTGTTGTGGTGGTGTGTACTGTAGTAGTTCTTTTCTTTACTTCTGTAATTTTGTTACTGCTAGTTATATGCATGGTGAATGTGGTTTATTTTACTGCTCTTTTGGTTACTTTCTCGTTGAACGACTGGGTCTTGGGATCAGTCGAGTTGGTCCGATTCTCATGTCTCATAGTGATTCGGAAATCGGGTCGTAACAGTATCCTTCCTTGAAACTCTGCAAAACCATATAAAACATACCCTTCTCGATTGCTCCCTCTTCGTCCTCGTCCACCTCCTCCAGTGAGCACAAAAGGATAATGGCAAACGCGAACCAATAAGATGAATGTTCATGTCTTTTATAGCCAACACACGACCGCCTTACCATTACTCTCCTCCAACCATCACGAGAAATGGCAGATGTTTGCGAACAACAACTAGAGCTATCCATCACAAGACAATACAAAGACTCAATCCATTGCCCAAGAGTTACAAGAGTCGCCTCTTCATCATGAATGAGGGAAATGAACGAAAAATAGGTCCTTTAAATAGAAGTGAACAAATAACAGATTTATAAAGGCAAACCAGTGTGTATTCTCAGCTATAACAAAAGTAAAGTAGGTTTCAGGAAAATATGATAACATATCATAGACAAATCGATACACATCATTAATCAATGATGTCCCTTTAACCGTCACAAGACCTTTGGTCCACTTGCCACATATGACATCGTCTCCCACTAGGATTTCCACCTTGATGACATGACGCTATCTTCCGCCACTAGGGCTTCCACTTAGTGGAGATGACGAAGAAATCACTTAAATTGATGCAACCGGGAGGAGGTGAGAGCAAAATCGAGAATACGACATTCTCCCTCATAGGATAAAATGATAGAATCGCATAATTCACTCTCCACCAATCTAACTCCCATATGGATCACTCCCAAATTTATAAAAGTCAAATTCAAGAAAAAATTTCTTAGAAACAAATGATATCTTACAAGTGAAAATATTAAAAGTTAAACATTGATTTTTCCATGCAACACTTCACGTTACTTTAGACGCTTGTGCATCTCCACCTTTCGACATTCGTGCCCCCTTCCTTGGCAAGGGGCGTAGAATTCGATTCGTTTCTCTTTGGAGTTATGCAAACGACACATGCTTGGGAATGTTTCCGTGATTGGATCGGAACATCTTTCCAGTTCAGACGCTCCTCTCTCCTTCCCGCCTTCTCCTCCGTCGCAAACCCTAAATCCTACAGCTCTGGCAAAAACCCCCGTGCGTTCCAAATCAAAATCCCCCATCTCGTTCACCTTCCCGCCCTCGCAGATTCTCCAAGCGCTCCTCATTCCCACGAGACTCCCCAAATTGCTGAACCTAACATGACGAAGGAGCAGGAAGTGACGTTGGACGAGCGGGAATTCGAGCAGAAGATAAAGCTGTGGGCTCTTCGTATCCCTCGCGAGCTTTGCACCCGCGTTGGCCGCCTGCTTAACGGGTAGCTACGACGCCCTTTTACTACCCCCCGTTTCTATTGCCGGGCAATGTAATCGCATCCCATCGATGAACTAAATTTGCATGAGGTCTAAGCTAGAGATTGTTCTGATCTCATCACCCAAGTCGCGAGCTAAATTACCTGGAAGAATGAATTTGTTGAAACTTGATTATATTTTGGCAATGGAAATGGGGCGTCGAGTTCTTGTTGTTCCAATTGGTGTGGAATGGGGCCTTTTACTGATGCATTTGTTATGGACTACCGTTTTTCGCGTGTACAAGGTAACGTTGTTGCAGATGAGTGTTATTTTCGCCAATGTTGAACGCAAGTTAAGAATGAAAATATGAATGCTTTCTTGTGGGAGCATGCCATAACTACCATCCCCGTTTTTTTTTGTAAAAAATGCCGTAATATCTGTTATTCCTTGTAGATTTGGATCCAGCGGATTATGTAGTCGCCACGTGGAAAGAAACTATCGAGTCTCAGCTTGAAAATATCAATGGTCTTATGGGTAGGGCATTCCTGGAATGCTGTTTATTTCTGTAGTCTAGCCCGTTAAAGCTGGAAATTGCAGTATAACGGGTGATTTTTATTTTTATTGGCACCTACCTTCTTTTAATATGACAATCATGCATATTTCCTGAAAAACCTGGTCGAGTTTCTTACTGTGGGGGTGGAAATGAAATTTGTGCTCCTTGAAATTAAGAATGCTTGATGTTGTCTTTTGTACTCTCTATAGTCTCTTAAGCTTCCTGCAGGAACTAGAGGTATACTTTTGATTGGTAGTAGTACTAGGTTGTCTCAATGGCTTAGGATCTTGGCCAACCATAATCAGGTGTATAACACAATCTAGATCATATCTTGACCAGGATTTCCTCCATTGAGGAGCAAATTCTGCGGTATTGTTTTTTTTTTTCATATTCCTAGGGACTTGGTTTTGGTCCATATGGATCTCTAATCTAACCTGAGCTCTGAAGGGCCAAGGAATTAAGATACAAATCCAGCCCAACTACGAAATATGAATTTCAGCCTGTTCTAATGTCATGGAAATAACAATTAATAGATCAAGAAGTGATTGCATCCATGAGAGGAAATGCATTACTAAATGTATATGTATGTACTACTTAGATTACTTATAGCCAGTGTTTTCCATTTGTATAGACATGATATCTGGTAGAAAGGGATCCACTTTTCAAGAACTGCAACATTTTGATTGTGCAGGAGGGGTACTGTTTTCAGTAATTATAGAATTCTAAGGAATTGCAGATCCCAGTTGGTCTTAAATAATGTTCCTCGGTTGCTTAGCATACACTTAATCAAGTTTGGCAATTACATTCTAATAGATTTTCGTATTGGCAATTACATTCTAATAGATTTTTGTATCTGAATTACACAAATATACTGTGACTATAACATTGGCTGAACAGGTTGATACTTAAACAAGAAGAGTCTCTATCCTTGTCGAGAAATCCAGTTAGAAACTTGAAATTTCTAATTTATCTATTATGTGGTGATCTTAAACTTTGTTTTATAATGAAGAAACAAGATTCATGTTTCATTGATATCTTGCTATACTTGTTGACAGGGTTCTAATAGGCTATATGGGTTAAAACATTTTGAACATTGACTTAAGCCTCGTTGAAGTGCCACTTCTCCATTAAACCACTATCTTCTTAAAAAATGAAGTGATACATGTTATCGGAGTGAGTTTTAGTGTCAGATAAAGAATGAAGAAAATGCTCCCAAGAGGAAATGGCACTTCTACTTCAGGGGGTCATGGGAAGATATCGGGTTTTGGAAAGTTTATTTAAGTTGTGTTACAACACCAGTTTGATTTTTGATAGACTTGTACTTCTAATAATCCAAAATCACTCAGCCTTCACGGTTTTCCAAAATCTGATCATGTTGAGAGAGATGCATTTTGTTGTTGACTGATATTAATGTGGAGATCCAATTACAAGATGTTTAGTCCCACACCATGGAAATAGGAAAGAGAGTGTGTGTGGTGGCCTATATAAAGGTCTTTGTATCTCCCATTTGTCTTAGAGAAGAAATATTTAAGATCATACCCATAAAGGTGCTTCTCCTATGGTTTTCTCCCCTCCTTGTGAGAGGGGTTTCCACATAAACCCAAGTGCTCCACTATGATGCTTTGATATTTTTGTTTGTTTTACTTTGATTATTTATTTCAACATGATATCAGAGTAAGTCATTCTTGGGATTCTATTTTAGTTTGTGCTTTATTTGGATTCTTCTTGTTTGATTTTTCTTTGAGTGATTAGAGTACAACTCCAGGGTTATGACAGTTGCGACCCCTTCATTCGCCTTTTCCTTCTTCCCCTCCAACGTTGCCACCCCATCATTAGCAGCAACAAAAGTCTCAGTAGAGGAGGAAGGAGAACACTGATATCGTCGATGGTGGAGTTACGGAAGCTGTCAGACCTAATGTGCATGAAGCACATTGATGCACACTTGTACATCTATGGGCTTAGCCTTGACTCCTCCCTAGAGTCGCACCTTATAGTAGACGGCCTCGTGGAGCAGTTGTTGGCCTGCTGTGCCGCTGCCATCCTCCACTCTTTGCTTCACGAGGGTTGCATCACTATTGTCTGGCTTGTTGGATTGGCCTCGACCCGTCACTCAACCTATTTGTATCATTGTTGCTTGTCTCATTGGACAGACTCGGCCCCTTCTACGTCACTCACTACTCCTCTTTCTATAAGAGCCCTTTCTTGGTGCTGCTTGGCATCCTTCGAACTTCCTCTGATGTCGCTAGGCTGACATTAACCTCCTTTAGCGTCGTCGTGCCTTGGATTGGTCGTTGCAAGGTAGTTTTGTTGTCGATCTGATCTCCTCCTTGCGCTTGGGTCCTCACCAACGGTGGTGTTGCGACGTTAAGGATCTCGTGATATGCAGTGTGCCCGCTAGTCATTGGGGAGAAGGTGTAGGAGTGGCGATGGTTGTGCTTTATTTCCTTTGTAGGGCTTGGTCAAACCTTAATTACTTTTGGGGGTTTCTTGCACCTTTGCCCTCTTTTTTCTTTTATTTTATGTATGATGATTTGGATATTATTTCGTAAAAGAAAAGAAATAGAGTGAAAAGAGAGTGATAAGGGAAAAAAAGAAAGAAAAAAAAAAGAGAGAGAAAAAGGTGAGTTTAAAACAAAGAAAAAGAAAAAAAATGAAGCGGAAGAGAAGGGAGGAAAAGCTTTTCTCTATTTATTTTCTTCTCTATGTTGTTTCTTCTCTCATACGAGTATGCGGGAAAGGGAGAGTTTTAGTCATGTATGAGAGCATATTGTGAACCCCATACAAGGGAGACTCATTCTTTGAGAACCCTACGTGAGTGAAGCTCAATATTGGTCACTATATGAGAGGAGTCTATTGAGAGATTTTTGTATGAGAGGTTTGGTTCATAGTTCCCGTATGGCAGAGGTCTACCTTGAGTTCCCGTGTAGGAGAGGTTTAGTCTCGAGGTCTCTAAGGGAGAGGCTCACTCTTGAGATCTCCAATAGGAAAGTCACCAGCACTATTTGTGGTCTTTATGAGAGAGACTAATCAGAGTTAGCTTCAATAGTTCATTTACCAAACTCTATCCTACGTTGATGTGTCGCTATTGGCATACCTGCCTATAAGCAGGAACAAAGATGCAACTGTTGTCATTCACCTGGAGGAGAGCTATATCTTGATTGCACCAGTTGAGAGTTGTGTTCTGTTTGTAAGAGTGAGGACTTATGTTGTACAAGTTGAGCATTTCATGCTTTAGCTCGAGGGGGAGTGTTGAGTGAGATGAATGTTGTTGTTGAGTAATTGGATAATGTGGAGATCCCATTACAAGATGTGTAGTTGCTCATGGTGGAAGTAGGAAAGAGAGTGTGTGGTGGCTTATATGAAGGCTCTTGTACCCCCCATTTGTCTTGGAGAAGAAATATTGAAAGATTACGCCTATAAGGGTGCTTCTCCCGTAGTTTTCTCCTCTTTCCTCATGAGAGGAGCTTCCACATAAACCTTAGTGTTTCACAATGCTACTTTGATATTTTTGTTTGTTTCACTTTGATTATTTATTTCAACCTGACTTGATGACCTCACTTTTGAGTGTCATTAACCCTTAAAGAACTCTATCTCTCTCTCTCTCTCTCTCTCTCTCTAAAAAGAACACATTTCTTTATTTTCTGTTGAAACTTATTATTGTTTTGAATTTAAAGAGGGGAGTTAATACTCATTGAAAAACAAGAGAAATAATGAAAAATTTAGTGCAACCATGGTCTTATTGGGCTTAACGGAAACTTCATGGAGTTGAAGTTGTTGAGTTTGAAGGAAGATGTTTCTTTTGACTTTTACTTGGTGAAGAATCATTTTGTTTGAGCTGTAAAGTACAAGTGACCGTGTTAACCTTTTTGTTTTTTCTGAGGAGTAAAAGGAATCCTACTCAGGGATAGTAGCTGTCCCGCTTGATTAATCATAAAACGAACTTACATGGACGGTGCAAAAAAGCACTATCCCACTCAATACATGATCTTGTGCTGCCTGTTTCACTCAAGCCAAATGGCCTACCCTGCCCTTCTTTGTTAGATCTGAACTGAAAAGGTCTGTCAGTGCATCTGCAATTCCTGTAGGATTTTCAAAAATCCACACATGAAGTAGAAGTGATCCATGACAGGCCACAATCCTTCCAAACTCTCACAGCCAAGGGATCAGTAAAGAAGAGGTGATCAACGTGTTCCTCTCTGGAGTTACAGAGGGAGCAAGGAGTTGAAGCTTCAGTTTGCCATCCTTATTGCATAACTTCTGTAATAATCCTTTGGCATCCACAAGATCCACATGGTCGGAGTAAGTGGATCTATCTACCTTAAGATCCATTTTTTCTCGGTAGTGGTTTCATGTTCAGTCCCATGCTACATTGGTTGAGGCCTATATAATCCAGCCTGTACTTCATTTCTCACTGAGAAAAAGGAATAGAAGACAAAACGTTTTGGCCTCGCTTCTCCCTTGGAGTCTTGGACTAGGATGGCTTCATTGTATTGCAAATCTGTATACTAGCTCCTTGTAGTGCTTATTTTCTATGGTCATTGTTATTTTGGTCATTCATGTAGTTAACTTTCAAGTTGGCTCTTACTCTACGGTTTTTGATACTGACAGCTATATCAACCTTGTATTCCCAGTCATGCAGTGGCTTTACCAAATTCTCATGTTTGGTATAGCTCTTTGGACTATTGTTAGCAGATGTACCAATTAGCCTTTAATTACATTGAGTGGGCATGATGCTTATGGTTTGAAGTCTCACTTGTAGATTTCTTTGCAATCTTGGTTTTACAGGATTTATCCTGGTTTCAACATCACTAGGTTAATTCTCTTGTGGATATTGTTTTGTATTTATATGTAAAAATCCACCAAATATTGGTATCATCAGCCGAATATACACTATTTTCATGCAGCAGCTTGAGTGACGCCCTTATTACCTATTCCAAGCAAGTAATTCTAAGATGCATGTTAGCTTTTTTTTTGAATAGATTCTGTTGGCCATTGCAATACAAAAAGCTAAGCAACTGTCAGTGGAAGTTTTTGGCTAGAAAATGTATATAACTTTGGATGATCTTTTTCCTATGGAAAAAAGCTAATGTTTGACTAATTATGTATAGAGGGAAGGAAAGTAACTGTCAGTCAAAATAAAGCATATGCTGATTTGTCATGTAAAATGACCAAGTACATTAAGAACTTGGTTCTGTTTTATCGATTTGGTGATGGTTTTGAATATCTAGCCTGGGTAGTTTCAAATGTGCAGCTTGGTGCTTTCTATTAGTAACATTCAAAATCTGTTGATTATCTAACAGATATATTCTTAACATGCCTCGTGTCAAGCCCATCATTGAAGATCCTTCTTCGGATAAGAATCGCCTGTTGATGTTATCTCAAAAAATTCAAGATCCTGGTAAATGTTCATGACTTCTTTTTTTGCCAACTTTAAATTTGAAATAGGCAATGAATGCTCCACAATCATTAACTTGATATTGCCCTTTTGTTTTGGGGTTGGGAGTGGTGGGGGTTAATTGTTAAATGATATAGAATGAGCTTGTTCAATTTATATGAATATTTGAGTATTTGCTAACAGTTAAAGGGTTCTATACAGTTCTATATTGGTCAGACATCTCTTTGCAATTCTTCCTTGATAAAATAAAAATGAGTAAAATGTAATATGTGGGTGTTTGTGACCATCACTGAATAAAATTTGTGGAATTTCTAAAAGAAAAGGGTCATGTATCTTGTTTAAAACATAAAAAAGTTGTTCGCTTCCTCCTGTTCACTGAACTCAACAGTTTCAAGGTGGGTTTAGATTTTTATCTGGAACTTTCTCAGAATTTATATTTACAAGCGAGACATATAGGTTGTCTATATCATAGGTTGTCTATATTTGCTCCAAACATCCAACCAATATCCAATCTAGTTTGGCAACCATTTCCTTGCTCATCTTTATTTTATTCTCGAGCAAGGATAGCATCAACTCCTTTTAAAAGAATGGATAGTGTCAAGGGGGATGATGCTATGTTATCTCAAAGTGATGTAGGATTGAGTGGATCAGATTTTTCTCCTAAAAGGGATAGCTTTAGGGGTGGGGGACAGATTTAGAGTATGTATTTTATCCTGTCAAACAGTTAATGTCTTTTATCATCCCTTCTCAATATTTATTTATTTATTTTATAAAACCTACTTGAGTTGACTCTGGCAGTGACCTTGAAATGCTATCTATGCTATCAGGTAATACTAGTAGCGTGGCATCTGTTTTTGCCCTATTGTTGCTGGCCTAACTCCTCCTTATGAATTCCATTTCCATGCTGCCTACCATGGGTGTCTTGCTCCTCCAGTAGTAGCACTGCCAATCTGACATTCTTTTGGAAGCTATTGCACCAGAAGTACATCATATTATTGACAAGACTTGCTGCCCCATGGTATTTGTATCTTCATCCACATTCTAGCCTCATTTGGGCCCATCCAACACTTCTGCCACAACTCAGCTTTGCAGCCCTTAATCGTCTTACCCTGCTATTAGTTGTCCTTTTCATCCACAAATGTTGCTTCCTACACAGAATATTTTTAAATGCTGTTGCCCCTGTGCTCCTTGCTAAGGGTTCTAGTTAAAGATGACTCATCAGGTTTCAGGTTTGCTAAAGGAAGGAGCTGCATTGCTGTGCCTGTTCTAGAGTTGCTTCTACAGCTTCAAAGCCCAATTGAAGAGGCTGTCTCAGTTTCACACTTGATGGGTCTGAAGGAGGGGGCATATTCAAGCCTGACAATTAAAGGGGTGCATGTGATCCGGTCTAGTCTTCTTTATGAGAATCAAATGTGCAGGATGATGATAATACCACTTAAGGTGAAGGCCTCTTGGGCCACTGTCAGGACTTGTTGGGACAACTGATGTCTCTGTACTGTAGGTGATGATGCTATCAAAAGAATGATAGACAGCAGGAGAAAGAGGATGAAAGTACCAATATATGGTTGGTAAAATCTACACTGGAAATTGAGAATGTAGACCAGACCAATGAGACTAATCCCGCTTTTTCCTCCCTAATAGTAGGTCTAGTCTCTGACTCAAATCCATGATTCAGGTTTGAAGATTCCTCCACCCATATTAGGAACTATTGATGAAGATGGGTTGAAAATGCAGGCATCATGGAAGGGAGTTCCATTGCCGATGAGGTAGCTATAGTCCTTAGGAAGTGATTCAGAGAATGCAGAAGTATCCTGTACAGACTCTAAGTTGAGTTTTAATTATAATTGTTTTCTATGTTAACTTTCCAGTTACGTGGTTCCCAGGAATGTTGTCGAGGCTCAACTGGATCCTATCTGGGTGGTGGCAACGCAAGAGGTGGTGGCAACATTAATGAAAAATCATACCTGCGAAGTGGTGGGCATTGCCAAAGATGCTTATGTTCTTGGTTCAAAGTGGGTGTACACTATCAAATGTAAAACAAATGCATAGGTTGAAAGATACAATACTTGGTTTTTTTTTTGAGAGAAAAAGTGGAAGATTACTTGAGAGTCGTAATTATCTGTAAATTATATTAATGAAAAAAAGGAACGGACTTACAAGTTTTGTAGCTAAAAATCAGAAAACATATTGCTTCTCTAACCACATTGTCAACCCAACAACACTGGGCTTTTCACAGAAGTTTTCTTTATTTGGAGGTGGTGATGAAGTGGATGGCTACTGACATCTAGTAGCCATTCCTTTTCTTTTCAAAAAAAGAAAGAAAGAAAGAAAAAACAAACGTTCTTCTAGAAGTATGGTATTGATTGCTCAAACTGTGGCAAAGATGAATTTCGTGGGGATTATTTTGGCTCTTGCCTTCCATTGTTTATGGAACACATGAAGAATGCTTTCTTGAATGGTAAGCTGTATGCCTCCCTGATATGAAAGGAAAAGATGATGTTGCAAACTCAAGAAAGCATTTCATAGGCTAAAACAATGGAGTTACCTTGTTATTGGTTTATGATTATCATAAGGAATGATGAAGAGGAGATTGATAGGCTAAAGCAAAACTTTCTTGGTAAATTTGATATGAAGCATGTAGGTAGGCTAGATATCTTCTTGGCATTGAAATTGCAAGATCCAAAGATGGTGTCCTCACATTCCAGGGAAAATATGTACTTGATCCTCCAGAGGAAACATGTAAACTTGGTTGCATCTACTGCTTCTCCCGTGTATGTTAATTATTGTCTGAGCTTAAAAGCATGGAAGCCGTTGGATGATTCCGTGAAGAGTAGATATGAGAAACTCATGGGTGAATTAATTTACCTCACTTTGACTAGACCGAATATCACTTATGTTGGATTCAGTTCATGCTTTCACCAACAAGATTTCACCTCAACGCAATTCACAGGATTCTCTTCTACCTAAAGAAGAAGCCTGGAAAGAGTCTCTTATTCACAAAGGGAGAGGATATAAGTATCGAGGCCTAGATTGATGCTGACTGGGCTGGTTTGTGGATGATATGTGATCTACCATTGGTTGCTATTGGTTGCTATCTATATTTATGCAGATATCTTGTTATATGGAGGATAAAAAGCAACTAGTCTATGTGCGGTCCAGCATTCAAGTGAAATATAGAGCTATAGTCATAGGTTATACCGAGATGTTGTGGGTCAAAATCTTGCTGGCTAACATTGACATTCAAGCTAAAGTTCCATGAAGGTCTACTGTGATAATAAGGTGGCAGCTATTCTGTTGCCAACAATTCTGTTTTACATGATTAGATGAAGCACGTTGAATTGGATAGACACTTCATTCATGAAAAGATCAATTTAGGAGATCTGTCTTCCCTACTTGATATGTGAATCAAATTGTTGATATTTTCACTGAAGAGCATGTCTAGATGCAATATGAGAAAAGTGTGGGAAAGTTGCGCATCTTGACATCTATGCTCTATTTGTGGAGGAGTATTGTTACATTTACAATGTAAATTGCTACATGAATCTTTTGGTGTGGGTTCAATATCATGGTTATAAAAATACTTTAGCACTCTCCTTTTCATCTATGTAAGTGAAAACGAAACTCTAGCCGCTAGTGGATGCTGGGGTTCCATGCTCTTGTGGTTTATCCTTTCCACTAAACAGGGCTTCCCATGTCAGTTTGTGCTTTGATTTTGTGTGATTCCTTTTCGACATCAGCAAATATATGCAAGGTACACTTAAAAAAAATTTACTTGGCTGAGCTAACCCAAAGAAATTTTTTTCCAATCGTTAATATTTCTCTATCAATCTATTATTTTTAATCTTTTTAAGTTTTTTTCCTTTTGTGCAGAATTGTCTGGAGTTCCAGCAGATGTATTAGACAAGTTGAAGAAGTTGTGTAAGATTGAAGTGGTTCCACATGTACTTATGCTTGGCTACTCGTATTGGGGTGTAGGTATCTTTCCAGCTTTATTAGTAGTAGGAGTTTCATATGCTTACTTGCGCAAGTTTGCTATTTCTCCTATTAAGTAAATCTACCACTATCTCCTGTTATATTAAATTTGTTCATAAAGTAACGGAATAAAAGGACCAGTTCTTTAATTAAAAAAAATTGCCTCTTTAGGGAAAATATAGTATCTATCATTGTAACTTTTGTTATATCAGCCAATGTGTGAGTCATATGTATCATGTATGATAAGATGGCAGGAACTTACCTTTCCAGACAACCTTGCAAATAGTACTAAAAAACGAAATCACACAACAGTCTAATCTAAATATTTTGACTTTAGTTTTGCTAACTTGGCATATAGCCGAAGTTGTCATTATTACTTGCTCTCCTCCCAAGCTTGAGGGTACTTTGTACTGAATGGATTTTCATTAAAGATATCAATTTTCACACTAGATTGGCCTATGTGCACATGTACAAGTTCTTTGTACCCTATCGATTTGCTTGTCTTTTCTTTTAACTAACTTATGTGCCTATTGCCTTTTTTTTTGAAAAGCTAAAGGGCGGTTATCCAAATGATAACCACCCAAAATCATTCCATTATTTTTTATGTGCCCATTGCCTATTGGAGACTTTTTTTCACATACAATAAGAAAAAAATGGTACTGGGAAGATCTAATATATAAAGTTGTATATATGGGAGAAGATCTTATATGAAAGATGTATATATGGATGCTTGTGTGCACGTACGCACTTGTTGTGCATGTGTACTTGCGTGTGCTTATTGGCTTGCCTGCATTTGTTTATGGGTAAGTGGGTGGATGTGGGTGCTTGCATGAGAGTACATGTGTGCATATGAGCTTCCATAGGTTGACACATAAGTGAATCATAATTTTTTTTGAAAGGAAGATAATCATAATTTTAGGTTGTGGACTAGGGCCGACGTGAGATTAGTGGGTTTGCTTGCAATGGTTTGTTTTATGGGACTTTGTTGGAAGGTTGGGAGGAATTCTTGTGGTCGAGAACGAAGACAACTTTGAGCTGGTTGCATCAAATAATGGTAGATGGGCAGTTGCTTTAAAAGGCCGAGTGAATGGGGCCTCCTTTGCAGTGTTGATTGTGTATGGGCCATGTGAGGATGCAGTTAAGTTGGAGGTTTGATTGGAGTTGTGGCAGGCATTGATTTTTGTTGATGAAAGATTATAGCTCGTGGGATGTGATTTTAATGCAATACTTTTAGTTGATGACAAGCTTGATGATAGAAGGGATAGAACCATTGAGGTTTTTACAAACCTAGTTGCAGAATTAGAACTTTAGGATGTTCCAACTTTGGGAGTGAGGTTTACATGGATAAATTCTATGGAGCTTAGGTTGATGATTGACAAATTCCTTTGCTCTATTGAGTTGGCAGAGCGTTTTCAAATGGTAGATGCTACAATATGGCCAAGGCCTTTCTCCGATCACATGTTATTTGTTTGGAACTCGAATGAGGGGGGCTTTTTTACGACTTATTTTTGATTTAATTGCTACTAGTTGTTTGAGCTAGTTTTTAGGGAGTTTGTGTGGAAGTGGCAAGAGGTACGGCCTTCCTCCATGGCCACACTGCATCTTGATGGCAAAATTACAACATCAGAGAACAAAAGCATAGAGAACGGACTGGGGTTGAGGTCTTTCAAGGTGTGACCAAGCTAGATAGGGTTGAGGACAATAGAGATTTATTCTCCTTTGAAGGAGAAGAGTGGAGAGGAGAGGAGGAGGCTTTGGGAGGTGGCACAATAAGATCTTAAGAAGGAAACTGACTGGGGGTAGAGTTCTAGACCAATGATTGCTTTTTTCGTATGGCAACCAATGGTAGATGGAGTAACTTGATTGAGAGCTTGAAGGTGAGTGATGAGGTTGTCTTGGAAAGGAGAAGGTGGTCGAAACCTTAAGAGTGCACTTTCATTATTTTACGAGGTAACGCTGACCAAGCTAGTTGGTTTGGTCTGTAGCTGGTGTCTTAATGTTAGAGCCGATGAGAGACGAGATGATAAGGGAGATTTTAGAGAACAAGGTTATGGCTGTCATGTAAGTCTTGAAGACTGAAGGGTCATTGGGAGTGGACTGTTTTCAGATTCTTTCCTTTAAAGAATTTTGGGACCTCATCCACGCGAATTTTATGGCGATGTTATATGAATTCTGTTGGAGAATGTGTAGTTGGTTTAGTCCCACATTGTCTATTGTGGGATTATGGAGTGTGTGGTGGCCTAGAAATAGGCATGTACCCCTTTGCTTATTCTTGGAGAAGAATATATAGAAACTCACCCTATCGAGGCATTCTCTTGTGGTTTTCTCCCCGCTCATTGTGAGTGGAGTTTCTACATAAACCTAGGTGTTTCTTATTGCTTTGTTTTGATATCTTGTTATCTTTCTGCTTATTCATATTATTCAACTTGGTATCAGAATAGTTCGATTCCTGGGTTCATTTTATTATCATGATCATCATTATTTTGTTAGAGCTCCAATTTCTTTGATCCATCCAGAGGAGCTGATGGTGGCAAAGAAGGACAAAGGATACAATACTCGAAAGGGCAAATCCGATCCTCGCGGAAAATCTCATGGCGAAGTTGGCATCGAGGTCCCTCGCTATTAAGCTCTGGAAAGGTTTTCGCCACCAAGATAGGCCTGTAGCACTTGTGGCAGTAGCGATCTAGAGGAGTTGACTATCACTACTGCCATGGGCGATGATGGCGCTTGGGGGTGTTGGTCGTGCAAGCACTGAAAGTGCATGGCAATGGCAATGAAGGCAATGTGGAGGAGCACTGATCTTGATAGCGATGGTGCTGGCGCCTCCCCGGCGACGCATGATTGACAAAACCAACATCATCGCGATCTCACGCGAGATCAAGAGATCGTTGTAGCCTGATGGAGGTGCTGTAGCATTGATCTCGTGCTTGGTGGCGCTAATTGGCGGTCGGTGAAGGTGCTAAAGACAATGTGGGACTAAACCAACTACACATACTCTAACAAATTCATGGTGGAAAATCTTTTCAAAAGAATTCTTGGTGGCAAAATCAAGGATTTGAGTTCAATTGATGTGACTTTTAATTTGTGTTTGGAATGAAAGCGGTTGCCTACCGACCTTTAGTAACTGATCCTTTACTTTTTCAAAAAAAAAATCAAGAATTTGTGAAGCTAAATAAGTCCTACTTTTTCCTCCTTCCTAAGAAGCCTTGAGCTGAGAGAATTGAGGACTTTCATCCAATTGCCCTTTCCAATGCAGTGGACTTGATTGTTCAAAAAAGTTGGCATTGGTTCTTCTGCATTTAATGGGTTTAGTAATATTGGCCTTTGTTCATGGGCAGTCTTTGTAGGAGTCCATCACTGTAGATGAGGAAATGGTTGTTACTAGGCGTAGGATGAAGAGAAAGAGCTTCTATGGAAAGTGGATTTCTTGAAGGCATGTGATTCGGTTAACTAGGCATATTTATGGCAAGCTTTGAGGTGGAGGTGATTTTCGAATGTTAAAACTTTGTATAACCACAATGTCCACCTAAGTGTTAATGAATGGTAGGCCAGTTGGGTATTGGATGCAGTCACGGAAGGGAGTGAGCTAGAGATGTACATTGGCGCCATCCTATTCATCATTGATGCAGATATCTTGGTTGGGATGGCATTTCGGCCGTGTGGTGGAGGGCTTATCTTGGGTTTCTTACTTGAAAGTGATGGCTCCTTAGTGGTGCCAATATTGCAGTATGCGGATGATAACTTCTTTTTGTGGAGGGTGGTAATTGAGAGGTGGAGAACTTGGTGGTGTCCGGTAGAATCTTTGTGAAGCATGTGAATTTTGTTTTCTGCTATTTAATATGGGGGAGGATGAGAATGGAGATTGTTCTTGGTTGCTTAACATGGCCTTGGAGGGTTCAAGTTTTGGTTGAACGATTGGAGTGAGTTGGGGAGATTATCAGATCTGTATCCAAGAGTTTTTCAGCATATTAGTAACAAAGAAGCACTGGTTGATGAAATGTGGGACAATCAACAAAATGTTTGGGATTTCAGATTGCTTATTGGACTGACTGAAGCCGCCTTTGAGGAATTTCTACAACTTCTACTTGCAAGTTCAGACTTCAAACCAGATAGAAATTATCCTGATGCATTCAGTTGGAGAGATGGAGGCTTTACGGTAAAAAAGGCCTATGCAAAGTTGATCTCCAGCAGTGGAGATTTTGATGAAATTAAGGAGGACTTGAAGAAGATTTGGAAATGCAAGTTGCCTTCAAAAATACAAATTTTTCTATGGATGCTTAGGAGAAAGCACCTGGTGACTAAATGTCTCATGAGAAGGTGGAATGATGACATGGATGTGTCATGCGTTTTTTGTCAAAATGCAGAAGAGGATGTGAAACATCTTTTCTTCAATTGTGCTTTCTCCCAGGACATTTGGCAAATTCTGCAGCTGTGCATGATGAAAGTTTCCAGATTTTCTTCCTTTCGGAGATCTTTCCAGGATCATTATGATTTTGATGTGGCAGGTTGGATGAAAGGGTTCGCTACTTTATGCTGTCTATGGCTTTAACGGAATGACAAGATTTTTAGACATGAGCGTTGTTGGGTGGAAAATGTTGTGAGGGAGGCTAATTTTTTGTTTGATTTTTGGCTTCAAAATCTGTAAATTCATTCCTTTTATTTAATATAATGCCTGGATGATTACCGATTTTTGGTAATCTTCCTTTTTCTTTCTCAAAAAAAAAAGAAAACATGGCCCTTGAGAGCTTGCCGTTTGTGTATCTTGGATTACCTTTGAAGGGGAATAGCTGTTAGTGGGTGACTGACTGCCATTGATTGACTTTGGAGAGGGTGGTTACTTTCCAAGGGGACATCTCCTAAAGTCAGTGTTGCCTACGATTCCGGTGTTTCCCTTATCTCTCTTCAGCCCACCAAAGAAGGTCCTATAGAGATGCTATCAGGAAGAGGTTTTTCTGCAAGGGGCAGATAGTTGTTGCACTTGGTTGCATGGGTTGTGAAGCAAGAAGGTCTTGAGGTGCTTAAGATTGCCAATTTTAATGATGCCTTATTAACAAAACAGATGGTCAAGCTCTTTCAAAGTGAAGATAACTTGTATCTGCAACCACTGGTGGACTCCTACAGGTTGACTTTTAGGTGGTCTGCGCAGGCGATTGTCCACTTGAGAGCATCTTCTGGAGAGGGTTTGTTTTAGTGATGCACTGGGTTTCCCTTTTCTTCCATTTTGTCTTGGGGCATAGTGGGGAGTTTAGACTTTAGGAGGATGACTAGATGTGTACTGGTGTGTTTGCAGAAGTGGTGCTGCAATGCTCAGCAAGCTGTAGAATGGTTCCATGTAGGGTACCATTGGTGCCTGGACACCTAGGTTTGTGGGGCACCTTTTAGAGGCAAGGATGCAGGACTGACAACCAATGCTTGGTGTGAGTCAGGATTTCCATTGCAATGTTAGCATGCATGACTCCTTGGAGTTAGTAGAGGAACCTTGTTTTATCAAGAAGGCCTATCACATTCTCCATGGTGGGGATGACAAATATGGTTGTGGTGATAGATTGCTCAGTTGTGTGGAGAATGAGAATCACTTTGATGTTAAGATTTTCTTATGGCTTTTCAGAAGGGGAAGGTTGCTTATAAAGGTTAGGCATAGACACTTGATTCATGATGTGGATGCTGTTAGCGTGAATAAAGAGGAGGCCACGTGGACAATTCATTTGGCACCATGGCCATGTGGCATTAGGAGTCCAAGTCTTCAACCACCATGGCCTTAGGATTTTTGGTATCCATGCTAAGTTAGTTTTGTTCCACACGTGGCAATTTTGTTAGAGATAATTAGGATTGAGTTGGTTTTCCTATTCTAGTTAATCAGGATTTGATTTCCTATTTTCCTTATTTAGAAATAGGATTGCTTCTCTTTGAAAGGAGAGCAATACCTAGTTGTTATTTGAGTTCCAATAATAAACTTTCTATTCTAAAGATATCCTCTCCTCTCTCCCTCTTTTCATGCCACCTCCTCCTCTTTCTCACACGCTGCCTCCTTTGCTCTTCTCTTCTCTCCACACGCATGCTCTCAAGGAAGGAGAATGCCTCCATGCACGTCCACCTCCAACATGGTATTAGAGCAAGTCATCTGGGCTCCTTGATCCCACGCGTGGAGGAGAGAAGACCAACTCCACACACGTTTGAGTTACCTTTGTGTACGTGGAGAAGAAGAGGCCCACGTAAGATCATGTAGAGTTACCTTTGTGTTCATGGACCGCGTGAAGTTGCACCAAAGTTGAAGGGCCGCGCCAACTCTACTATGAAAAGGGTGACCTTATATGTACCCAGAGACCCAAGTGACTCAATGGGCTCCTGGGGTGTAGGAGCAACGACACCAAGGGATTTGAGGGGGTGTGTGGAATCCTTTAGCACGTTAGGGAACGCCAAGATCTAGTGCTTAGCATTTGGGTGTAGAAGGGCGCAAAGACTGCCCTCAACCATTGCGTTGAAGACGTGGCCGACGTAGAGACTCAAATCACCACGGAGACATGAAATGGGCTTAAAGTTAAGAAGAGGGGGAAGGAGATCTATCAAGTTATAAAGATGTTTGTGATCTTTGTGCTTCACCAATGGAGCCTTCATATCCGATTTTTTATTCTCCTACAAAAGGGGAGATTTTCTTGGAGAAAAGGTGTCAAATATCATGCATGAGATCGCTCACCCTTTTATCTCTGCAAGAAGTTTGAAGGCAAGCCTTCACCCTTTCTGGCTTCAACTTGAGGGGACGTGTTAGCATGAATAAAGAGGAGGCCACGTGGCACCATGGCCACGTGGCACTATCCACGTGACATTAGGAGTTCAAGTAGTTGGCCATCATGGCCTTGGGGTTTTTGACTTGCATGCTAAGTTAGTTTTGTGCCACATCTGGCAATTTTGTTAGAGATAATTAGGATTGAGTTGGTTTTCCTATTCTAGTTAATTAGGATTTAATTTCCTATTTTCCTTATTTAGAAATAGGATTGCTTTTCTTTAAAAGGAGAGTGATACCTAGTTGTTTTTTGAGTTCCAATGATAAACTTTCTATTCCAAAGAATTCCTCTCCTCTCTCCCTCTTCTCACGCCACCTCTTCTTGTCTCTCTCACGCGCCAACTCCCTCTCTCCTCGTCTCTCCACATGCGTGCTCTCAAGGAAGGAGAAGAAGCCCTCCACGCACCTCCAATTCCAGCAGATGCTTCTTACAATCTTGAGAGGAAGGAGAGAATTGTTTGCATCTATCCTTTTCGTGCAGATTTGCAAAAGAAAGTTCAGGAGCATGTGGAAATTTCGGCGATCCCTAGACAAATGTTTTTTCCTTTGGACTTCCGATGCTGGGTAAGAACCAAATCACATACCAAATCTCTTTGTGAAACCTGGACAGACTTGACACTAGATCTTGAATACTTGCACTTCTTCTCATGATTTCCTGTACCAAATAATATTTTCAAATGAAAAAAATCCATTGGTTCCTTAGGACCTCCGGTTACTGTCTTCTCTTCCATGGCATTGCCATTTTAAGTGGAAAGTAAGTTTGATGCTATCATGCAATGTATATGATTCTTGTTTGGTTACAAAGATTAATGTTTGCTAAGTTTGTTTGGTAATGTATATGATGTTTGTTTGCTAGATTGCATGTTTAAGATTTTCACCTCTTGCCTTGTATGTTTGCTAAGTGTTGACCTCGATTCTCTTCTTTTAGATCATATTCTGAAGAAAATTTTACCAGCTGGAGTTGAAGTGCCTTCTTCATTTGAAACAATAGGTAAATAGTCATACTTAAACTAGACATTAATTGTCTGTCTATTATGATCCATTGACAGAGCCAGCCATTGTTTTCTCTGGTTCAGTCTTTGTACTTACATATTGAAGCTTTTTTGTTGAATGATTGCATATTGAAACTTGACAACTAAACCAATAGGTTTTTCTAATTCTTATAATTTATATTTCGTGAGCATCTATTATATCTATTACTTTAGACAACTGTTGGACTATTTACGGAAATATTTCTTTTAGTATTGTCCCTGCACAATGATCATCTTTCTGTCATTTAGACTGTCTCTTTTCTCCTAGTAAATTAATAGTATGTATATTATGTTGTCTCTTGTTTTCAGGTCATATTGCTCATTTGAACATTGCCAGCGAACTGCTGCCTTACAAGAAAATCATTGCACGGGTCATTTATGATGTGTGTGAACTTGCTACTCTTATATCTTGATTTGACTGCATGTATTGCAAAAGAATTTGGGACATTGATCCTATATATCTCTATTTTTTTGATGTGTACTTTCATATGACACAAAAGCTTAGCACATCAGTCCTCTTTTTAGTATCTGGACTAGTCTTTATTTTGGCTCTAGATTTTATTTGATTTCAATGAAACTTAAGGGAAAAAACCTTTTAAATTTTGGAGCCATTCCGAAATTTTTATGAGTGGAACAAACCATTTTGAAAGGTTTGTTCTTCTACATATTTTTTTGAAGATTTGCCTACTTTCAGGAGATCACTTATGATATTGATACCAGCACAGTTTTTCCCCTAAAAAAGTTAGTTAGGCAAGCATGCTTTTCCTTCATAATTTTAATTTTATTGCCCAAATGCATTTGTGTATGTCAAAGACTGTTATGTTTGACCTTCCTTTGTACGTGAGAGGACTACGGTTTTCCCAATCATACTTTGTCATGTTTAAGCCATGTGCTTTCCTTTTATTCTTTTTATTCTGATCTATTGTTCTTACTACATCAGAATATCATTGCTCTTATTGTGACATTTCTTGATACAGAGAAATCAGCCTAGAATTAGAACTTGTAGTGAATAAAGTTGGAACCATAGAAAATGAGTTTCGGGTGCCAAATTTGAGGTTTTGGCTGGAGGAAATGACATGGTCACAGAAGTGAAGCAATATGGTGCCACATTTCGACTTGATTATGGCTTGGTTTATTGGAATTCAAGACTGGAGCATGAACACATTCAGTTGGTTTCACAATTTCAAGCAGGAGAAATTATATGTGACATGTTTGCTGGGGTTGGCCCATTCTCCATTCCAGCAGCACAAAAAGGTTGTCTTGTTTTTGCCAATGATCTGAATCCAGATAGTGTTAATTATTTACAGATAAACTCAAAAATCAACAAGGTAGGGGATTCTGTTCTAACATTTAACATGGACGCCAGAGCATTCTTGCACCGAATATTTACTGTGCCCTCACCAGAGGTAAAATCAGAGTGTTCTGATGCCATAATCAGGGACCATGGAGATGCCAATGTAGTGGATAATTGTGATGAAGGCACTAGAAACTTCAAGATTTCTGGTAAATTGTCCTGTACTATGAATTTCAATTTACATTCTTTTAGTTGTGCACCCATTGTGATAATTTTAGACTGGAACATCTCCTAGAAAATGGTGATGGTGCCAACTGTTTAGAAGTTTCCAGCCCAAAATCAGATATTGCAAACTAAAAGACGGCTTGGGATGCACCATGAAGGTACGTTTCTTAAATATTTGCAGTGTCTATTCCCAATAGAATTGCCACTTTCTTAATTCTTTTCCCATTCGGGGTTCTAGGTTTGCACCTACTAAAACTCACAGTGCATATGCCTGTTGGTGTATTTGTATGTGCTTTCCATATACTTGGTTGATGCTCAGTCCTTTCTGTTTTATTTTGTCAATTTCAAATCTTGACAAATTTTCTTTTACTACTCCTCCAAACTTGCTTTTAAGAAGAGACATTTTTCCAGTTGGATAGTAGACTACTGCTGTCTTGGAGTATTGTTGTTCAGAATGCAATAATTAAAGAGTGTTGTTTTTAGCTTGCAGCAAGGGGTCATCAATCCTCAATAATACCCCTGAAGGCAAGTCACATTCTACTAGGATGAGAACTATGTGAACATTCTTCTCTTCTTTGTTATCACCCTTATAGCAGTGACAGCTCGCAGGGGGTGTTAGCACTTAGTCTCGCATTGGTGAGTAAAATGGAGATGGTGATTATCCTTAATGGTTGGCAGGAGTAGGTGCCACCTTCCCAGATGATGCTTTCAACTAAGAAATGAGCTAGAGGTTACTTGTCCTTCATTAATTTAATCCTTTTGGTCAGTCCAATTCCATTTTTTGTCTTGTATATGGTATATCCAAAATCTTGGAGAGGGGTACATGCTATCTAGTCCTTCTAACTAAATGCTTTAGGTCTTTTAGCCCTATTATCTCCAGCTATCAGTATGGGGACGCCCACTTGCCTTCACCTCCTGTTTAGTAGGCTATCTATGAGCCATGTGAAATCTTTTGGAATTCCACTTCCGTTTGTTCCTGCATTCAGCGCTTCTTGTGTCTTTGCTTGGGTAGGCAGTTGTTCTAGTTATATATCAGAAATTATATCTATTCTATCTACGTTGAAAACATTTATTCTTTTCAAATTATGACCCTTATTTTGGCATCTGATACTTTACTTTTGGAGGGAACCCTTTTTAGTGCACGGTGCTTCTAAATAGCCTTTTTGAATGCTTGGCTTCCCCAAATCCAGTTGTTTTCACAGCTTGCTTGTTGATGTCCTGGTGCCTGTCTTGCTTGATTCACTTGTACAATGCTTCACACTAGTTCATGGTGATTGGCAAAAGAGTTGGCAATAGATTACAACAACAACTAAGCCTTCTCGTACACTAAGTGGGGTCGGCTATATGGATTTTTTGCCCCCATTTAGATCTATTTTGAGCCATTTCTGGACTTAAATTGTAGTAATTGAGGCCATACCTAATAATTTTCTTCTAACACTTCTTTGGTCTTCCTTGTGTCCTCCAAGTGCATTCAATCCCCAACTCTTTACATCTCTTGATTGGAGCATTTAGTGGACAGAGTTGGCAATAGATTATCTGGTTATTTTTAAATAACAAAAATGCATGCTGTCTGATTTAGATTATCAGAAGGATCTTCCTATGGACTTAGAATATGGAGATCTAGGTCACAAATCTGCTTGCAAGAAAATGACAAGTGTAGGTGAAGTGGTTGCAGAAGGGGACTGGGAGACAGGCATGGGAATGCTGGCTAATAGAAGGGAAGCCTAGAGAGGTTGCAGTGTTTAAGAGGGAGTGATAAGAGCTACTTCACCAGTTCAATGGCCTCAAATTGCCTTGTGGCAAGGATCTTGTGTAGGGAATGACATTTTCTTTGGTCTGAACTGGTTCTCCATCACTAACAGTTCGAACTGGAGTCTGAACAGTTAGAGAGAGGAAGAAAGAAGGCAATCACAATGCAACAGGATATTGACTACTGAGTTTGGGCACTAAGGCTTACTTTGAGAACCAAGTTAACCCATGAAAATGGTGGTTAACCTCGTTTGGGTGGGGGGTTATTTTTACCAAGGTTCAAGAAGTCGGTGTGTGGTTGGTTGGTTCTCTGCATAGAGAGTATACGGTATTCGCATGAGTGTGTGGACGAGTGTGTGGTTTTATATTTTTTATTTAAAAAAATATAAAATAATTACTTAACTTATTAAAATTTGTGTTCTTACAAATAATGCATAAATTATAAATATCAACCACGGTTGAAATGAAACCTAAACTCACACCCAAAATCATAACAATCAGTTACACAACAAAATCAGACCTAAACTGCATCTTTTATAAAAAAATCAGACTTAAAATATTTTCTATCACAAAATCAGCCACCTACTTGGGTATTTGGCCCAAGTAGTCGGCCTTGCCCGCTTAGTGAATTGCCTTAGGATACTCGATGTGGAGAGGGCAGCGTTGATGAGTATGCGGCCGCATAGTCGGCCTACTCAGCCAACTTCTTGAACATTGATTTTGACCTTGGATAAGGGCATTTTAACTTGAGATATATTATTCTTGGGGATACTTGGGATATTAACCCACAAATTTGAGTAGGTTAACCTTCCACCAGGTATCTTGCTCTGCACCATTTACGTGGGGTCTTTGTCAAACCACCATTCCTTCTCTTGCCCCCATTCCTCCCCCCTTCCCCCAATCCCACGATATTGATGCTCCCTCCTTCCTTTCCATTGGACAACTGGTAGAACCATGAAGAGCTTCACACCTACACCAAGTGGTGAGCTCTTCCTCTCACCTCCTTCCATTTCCCCACCAACATCAAACGCAAGCAAGCACCCCCCAACATATTCAAAGTTGAGGTGTCGAGTGCATCCACTTCTCTCCACTCCATTTTATGGCAACAACAAGACTAACCAACAAAGGTGCACACCCTGTCCTTGAGGGGGAGTGTTCCTCCTAGTCCTAGATCAGATTCAAGAGGTGGAAGATATGGAGGAGCAGGGAAAGCCCTAAATCCTTCTTTGTCCTTACCCAAAACCCCTAGATTCGATCAATCGCAGATTGAATGTCATCGTTGATCTTGGGATGGCAGTCGCCATGTCGTCAATCTTCCTCCTAGACATCAAGGAACGAGCCCTCGTGCGACATGACCATTGCAGCGATGTCTTTGTCATCCAGGCCAAGCACTTCTTCACCGAGCTCATTGAGAAAGATCTCAACTCTTCTGAATTTAACCTTAATTGCATCTTTCCCGTAGTCAAATCTAGCCCATTTTCGTGCCATCCATAAGATCACCAAGACATGATAGGATTTTGTGTTCTTTTCATGTAATTTGATTGCGATGGTGAGCAATATAATTCGAGTAGCTGTTGGAGTGTAGAGATGGATTAGATTGGGAGTTTCCATGCATAAACTATGTGAGACCTCAAACTCGAAAATCTACATTAGAACTAGATTTCACTCTTTGTAAGAAATCCAATGCCCTTCATTTCACATAACTTGGAGCATAATTGCTTTCGTTGCAGGAAATTTGCGATCAAACCCTTGTATTTGAAATCAGCACTATTTCCTTTCGCGTAAATCAGATGTTGTTAGTGCTCTTGTTAGAGTCCATGCTATTTTGCGTTTCAGGGTTTTTTAGCGTTTTAACCATATTTTAGCTTGAAAATTTCGAAATGCAAACTGAGACCTAAATGTGAGATCTATGACTACCTCGGTGTTTCTCTTGATGAGTCCAACAGACCTTGTTGCACGAAAAGCTGAAGTTTCGAGGTCTGAAATTGAGAATACATAGGTTTTACTCGTTCTTTTTCAAAAATAAAGGGGGAAAGGAGCCCAAAAACCCTACTTGTAAACCCTATCCCTATTTAAACCCCTACCTTTCCATCCCTCGAGAAACGTGTCGTACCCCTCCCTTTCCACTTACGAACTCCCTCCTGCGTAAATGCCCACCCCACGCTCCATGAGCTGCCCCCCTTTCATCCCTTCTCTCATAGACCACCTTCCCTCCATCATTGCCAACGTCGTAGCCACCTCTCCAACGCCACCACCATACCCTCCTCACTCACTCTGACTCAGTACATGGGTGTGTTTGTGGGCACGGGAGTGCGAGAGATGGCGAGGGAAAGAGAGGTCATGGGTAAGCGCAGTTGAGGGCCGAAGAGAGTGTGAGGGGGGCGTGGAGTCGAGCAACCAGTGTTGACGCAGGTCGACGTGCGTATGCGTGAATGAGAGTTGAGTGTGTTGTTATCGTACGTGTATGTGGGTGGGTGCGTAAGGTGGTGGGGAGGTTGCAGTCGTTACTGCTACCCTGGTCCAACGAGAGCATTAGAGAAAGGGGCCAAGGGCAAGAGCATAAAGAGGTTGAGGAGGCGGAAGTTGGCTATAAGTGGCGGCGGTGGCGGCCAAAGCTATTATGGGTTGGTGTTGTGCGTGGCAAGTGGTGGTGGTCGGTGATGATGGTGTTGTTGATGGCGGTGTTGCACTATTGCTGCTGCTGTTGTAGCGTGAAGAGGGTGCATGGGGAGGATAAAAGAAAGTGAAGGAGAAGAAAGGAAGGAGGATGGAATGTGGTTGTTGCTGTGTGCATGGGAACACGAGAGGGTTTGTTGGGTTGGTTGTGAGGTGAGGAAGAAGAAAATGTGGGAAGAGATGAATGTGAGAGAAAAGGAGAGGGGAAAAGACAAGAAAGAAAGAGAGAAGAAATGGGAAAAGCTGTGGTGTCTTCCTTTGGTGGAAGTGGATGTGTACGCTAAGAATGACAAGAGAAAAAGAGGGGAGGGGGGCATGGGTGGGATTTAGAGAAAGGAGAGTGAATGAGTGGGGTTGGGTAGAATTAATCACAACTTATATGGGTTTGGATTGTAGGTGTGTGCCTGCATGTGTATATGTATACATAAGTATTTATATGTCGGCACGTATAGGTAGGTGTGTGTGTGTGTGTTATAGGGAAGTGATAATAGTATAGCTATTTAGGTGGGTACGTGAGTGTACGTGGGTGTGCACGTGTGTCATCTGAGTGTGTAAGGACATACGGATTTTATTTCTAGGATAGGTGTGCCATGATGTGTGTCCGCGAGTTACGATTTTTTTCTTATATTGGTGTCGTTCAGGGTTCCTCGGGATCATCAGGACACTCCCAAGCTTGCCTCTCGCCACCCACGAGGTATGTGGGTTTCCCTTTTTCTTTCTTGTTATGTCGATCTTTCATCCGCTCTTGCTGGGTTGGAAGTAACCCATACACCTCCTTTTCTGAATAAAACCCCTTGAAACTTAATCAATAAATTGAGAGCATTGGTTGTTAACCCAATTGTGGAAAATTGTTGAAATAAAATGCTTATTATAGCCTTGGACTGAGAAATTAAATCTGGTTCTTCTTGCTAAATCAATAATTGAAAATGAACTTATTTGCTTGTGGATAAACAAGATGGATGAAAGTGAGTTGCCTACTTTTGAATTGAGAAATTAAATAAATCCTGTAAATGGTTAGCAACTGGAAATTACGGGAAATGCCTGGGAAACAAAATATCTACTGTAAAGTGTCGCAACATCATGTCTGCATTAGAAAAGAAATGAATGTGGGAAAAATAAAAGGAGGTGCCTGGGAAAATTATGAGTAAAACATACTAAGTTTACTTCTCAACACCTCGGTCAAGACATGTAATGTTTTGTGTATTGTTGAGGCTAGTGCGTGATTTGGAAATAAATGATATGATGTGTTATAGTTTTGCGAGATTTTCTTTCCATTCTGTCAGGTGACGTGTTTACACCTCAGGCAGGCATCATTCCAACTTATATCGTACTGTACTTTCTTGGCTCTTTTTGGCAGTACTGTTTCGTTTTGTGCTCTGAATGTGATTGAAATATTGATGCTTTATATGTCATTTTGCTCTATTATTGCTTGGTTTGATGTGCATACGCTTATTGTTGATCAACATCGTAACGATTTGGGTTGGTCCAAAATTTTCGGCTCGGCCCTCCGGGGCCAGGTCGTTACAAACTAAGCGTCATGTTTCAAACCTACTAAGGTCTTGGATCCAGATTCATCCTGAAGGAGTCCATGAAATCACCTCATATTGGACATGGCTTTTCTCAAAGTGGAATCCTGTTCCATGCGATCCACTTGCAACGAGGTGCAAAGCACACTTTTCATGTTTTTAGTAATTGCTAAGTGGTGAGAGAGACTGAAAGAATTTTGTGTATCCTTTATATGTAATATTAATGAGGCAAACTAGTAAAAAAATCGAAGTAGACTGCACTGGAATTACATGCCACAATCCATGTCCATGGAAGAGGAGTGCATGGAATCTCACCATGTTAAGGAAATCAAGATGGGGCTTTAGGCTAGATGCCTACAAGTGACATGAGATGATACACAATACCAAAGCTGAGTACTAGATTCCAGTTACATGGGAGAGGAGTCCAGGGAACTATGTTGCATGGATTTGATGTCTCTTAATTTTGGGAAAAGATTGCCATACCTGCAATTGCATTCCCATGATTTTGGCGGCAATATAATTTGATTTTGAAGTATAAAATCGAAGGTGGTGTGATAATACTGCAATCCTTTCAGTTTAGTTGATCCTCCCAAAGGGAACATATTTAACTAGAGTGAATAACTGAAGTACAAAATATTTTGATATAAATTTGTTATCAATTAATAACTACAATATCTATTAATCTAATGACATAATAATGCTATTATGAAAAATAAAAATAAACTAGAAAGTCTGCAATTAAATAATAACAAAGAGCACTATTTTCTTTCAAGCTACCAACTAGCTTTCAAACATACAGCTTCAAGGGTAAAACTATCATTGTGCAGCATATCCCTCCACCAAACTCCCAAACAACAAAAGAGCAAACATAGGATATCCCTTCTACTTATCCTTCTGCATTTCAAATTGTACCAGGTTAACTTGACAGGATAACCTTTATGACTTTCAAATAAAAATGTAGGATAACCCACCTACATAAAATTTTGGAGCTTTTACATATATACCCCTATAAACTTTCAATAAGACGTATATACCCCTATATTTTTGATATTGACATATATGCACCCAATAAATATGTTCCGTCAGTATGGACACCCTTTCATTAGCCTTCGTTTATTTGGGTAAGTGAACATGGGTTAAGATGCACCTACCGTGGTTACTTCGGTTAACGATTGGGATAAAAACGGATTGCCTGGAAAATCACTGGGAGAGGATCCGCATTTACTCTTTCTTCTCCTCCCTCTTCTCTTTCGATCTCCTTAGTTGTGAGAACATCAATTGATTGAGTAGCTTCACGCTTACATCTTTGATCAATCGACTTTCTCTCTCCCAGCAGACCTCTTCGACGATGTAGGAACCTCGTCGACCATCGCAGTTGCTCCTCTGTTTATACTGAGGATGTAGGAAGCTCGTCGACCATCATAGTTGCTCCTCATCCGTTGCTAAGGTTAGTGTTGTCATATTAGGGTTTTTATTGGGGATTTGAGTAGGGTTTAGGGGCTTTATAGAGGGATGCATTTTAGAGTTTTTTCAGGGGTTAATGTTAGGGTTTTTGGGGGTAAAGAAACATTTCGAATGTAAAGAGAGAGTCAGTTCAGAGGGATCCGGCAGCGCCCTTGGGGGAAATGGGCTGCTGAAATCAGGGATCCCCACAAAGGTGTCTGCGTCTGGCTTGGTACGCTTGACACTGCTAAAGAGGCTGCCAGAGCTTATGATGTGGAAGCTAGGAGAAGTTTCTCCAGGTGCCATATCTGGATTGTAGCCTCGATCAGTCGATTGAGAGCCTTTTCACGTGCGACATGGCTAATGATAATTGCGAGAACACGGTGAATTTGTGGAGTTTCAAGGATATTCCCATGGCTCCTATTTGCTAAGGCATTTCTCATCTCAAGAACCAGCTTAAGATATGAATCGAGCTTCCTTTCCTCCTCGCAAAGTTTTATATAAATTATTCGACAACATTGAGACTCACATTCTGATATTATTTCACCACAAATATTGGCTGTTGTTTTAAGTAAGAGGCTTGTGTGATTATCTTTGGAGTCCATGTCAGTAACTTGTTGCTTTGCTCAGGGTGCTGACTGCGGAGCATATCTGGGCAATAAGAGGCCCTATTTCTGATGAGAGCCTCAACTGCGATCTTGGTTATTACTCGATAACCTGCGGATATTGCAGCATCCCTAAGCTATGTTCTCTGGCTTTGCTGTTAGCTGTTTTGTGTTGTCTGTGATGTATGCTGTTTGCCCAACGTTCGAATCTCAGCTGATCTTCTGGTTATGGTAAAAACTACTTGCATTGATGTGTAAATGGTGACTATACGTGTGAGAATTTTTTGATACAATGAGACCATGGAATTCATTGTGAAAATATGAACTGCATTGGTTTCTCTTGTACTCAAACCGAATGGAAGCAGAGAGGATGTGAGCAAAAAGTGTTGAATTTTTAAAGTATAAATTTAGATATATATAGTAGATATGAAACCAGTACGTCAAAAAATCGATGTTAAGAATCCCACACTTTGGATTATGATCATGAGAGTTAACCCCACAGGTTAACTACAAGTAAACTACCCCTAAATATATACTTTTGCATACATGCACCTTAATCTCAAAAATAGAGAAGGCAAAGACATTGAATCCTATAATTGGTTGAGGATTAGTCCCACTCTAACAGGAATGCTAGTAAGCTTGATATCTTCAATGGTTTTGCTTGTCGTCATCTTTGTTCTTGATTTTCATGTTATTTGATCAAGAAATAAGGGAGACAATACCTTAAGCTACTGTCTTAGGGGTATAATTGTCATTTTCAACATTTCACTAACGGTGTTGTTAACGGCTCTATCTGACGGAACATAACCAAGGGGTATGACATACCTAGGTTAGCAACTTTTTAGGGGTATATATGTCAATACCAAAAATATAAGGGTATATACGTCTTATTGAAAGTTTACAGGGGTATATATATGTAAAAATATCTAAAATTTATTCCACCAAATCTATCCCTCCTAAACTAGGCCCAAGCCTCTGCCTCTCAAGGAAAATCAGACCTCCGGACAACTCTGAGGATATGTGTTACAAGGGCAATGCTTGGCTGCTTGAGCAAATAGCAAGAGCATCTCAGGATCAATTGTCTTGCCCATTTGGAATGCTAACAAGATTTTCTATGTGTAGGTTCCTAAGTGATCCATATGAAAGGGTACTTTTACTAGAGAATTGCAATGTTACGTTGTATACTTGATGAGTTACAGATTACAGTGGGTTTCTTAGATGTGAGGGGATTATGTTAAATGTGTACCCAAACTAAATTTCCAAAGGCCCACTAGCTAGCCAATCCCTTCCAAGCATACTGCACATGACACTTGTATCATATGACCCTAGCTTCTGCTGTCTCAAACCCTTGTCACCGTATCGGGGTACCTGCATATATTTTCCACCTTGACACTCAAATATTTCGCTTCTCCACTGGTGATGAACAATGCTGCTTGCATCATGTGAGATGACCACCCAAAGTACCTGGCCTGCTTCTGCCCTGAGTACCCCAAACAAACTGCCTTTCCCCCTACTGGATGCCCCATTAGTCCAAGTGGAGCAAGGGATTGCTTGCCCTGCATTTCTTTGTTTTCAAACTTAGGGATTGAGTTTCAGTCTTGAACCTAACATATCAAAGCCTTCAAAATATCTCGATGTCCCTTGGTATCTGCAGAAGGCATAGTCGCAGGATAAAGTCTACCTAAGATAAAATGTACAGCCGATTTGTCTTGTTTCATTGCCATGCAGTCATGTAGACATGCTTTTTTTCTTTAACTGGGGTTTTCTTTAGTTGTAGTAGTGCTGATTTTAATTTGATTTTACTAGTGGGACATATGAAAAGGACAAAGGGCTTTAAATTATCGACAACCAATGCCTGGGAACATGTTGATCATGTGATCATGAATTTGCCTGCTTCTTCCCTGAGATTTCTCGGTAAGTTTCCATGATTCCATTCTTTATGTTTACCATGAATGCTTCTACCTTTTGAATTAATTTGTAGTTTGTCTTGTATCATTTTGACATTTAGCTTGTCTTTCGTTGTTTTTCTGCCTGTGTTTGCGACATGGATTGTGCTAGTTTTCAACTTTTCACTCACTACTTTTGAAATGATGCAGATTCCTTTGAAGGCATTATTGACAGAAGACATTGGAAGGGGTCTTTGCCTTGGGTACATTGCTATTGTTTCATGAGGTCAAATGACACAGAAGCTTCTATATTAGCTGTATGTGTTTCTGTAACCTTATTTTGATCAGATTTGCTGGTTCTCTTGTTAGTTGACAATGCTATTAGGGAATTATCAAACAGTTCTGCTGCCTGAAACTATCTGTATTCAAGTTCAAGTTGAGGTTATTTTTGAGTGAAGTTTCCAAGAGAAACCCTTATTGTTATATTCGATTAGAGGGTTTCAAAAACAGTGTTACATCTCAGCTCAGCTTAAATTTTTGGGTTTTGATTGTCAATGGTCTTCATGATTATATAATTTTCTATAAAGAATTGTGGGACGTTGTTGGAAAGGATGTCATTGATATGGTTAGGGAGTTCTTCTCAGGAAATGAATGCTTTGAGAGGTTGAATAAGTTCTATCTATTCTTGCTTTCGAAAAAGGGCAACTTGGAACTGATGGAGGATTTTAGACCCATGGCTTTGTTGAATAGCATTTATAACCAATTAGTCTTTTTCTACCGGATATTATTTTCCCGGTCCAAATTGCTTTTATTAAGGAGATCCCTTCAAGATTCATATGTTTTAGTTGAGAAGTTCTTAGCTGCCCAGAAGAGAAGGTGTTCCTCTTTTTTTTGGAAAGTGGATTTTTCGAAGGCATATGATTCCATCCCTTGGAGCTATTTTTGGGAGATTCTTAAGAGAAGGGGCTTGCCAAATCCTTGGATATCATTAATGAAGAGGTGTGTTACTACTTCTTCTCTTTCGGTGTTGATTAACGGAAAAGCTAATGGGTCTTGGATACAACCGCAAAGAGTTGTGCGTCAGGGATGTCCGTTAGCGCCGATGTTATTCAATATTGCGGTGGATTCTCTTGCTGCCATGGCTTTTAAGGCTTGCAACGGTGGTATTTTCAAAGGCTTCTCGGCATCTGGAGATGGGAGAGTTTTAACTCCCATTCTTCATATGCCGATGATATAACTTTTTTCATTAAAGGAGGAAGTAGGGAAGCAAGCTATGTGTCTTCTTTGGTGAGAATTTTTTCAGAAATCTCAAGTCTGAAAATTAACACCAACAAATCGAGATTTGTTCCTTTTAATATGGGAGCTTTGGAGGAGAATGAGGCTGCTAATGATTTGGAAACACCGGTTGTTATTACCAATCAAATACCTTGGCCTCCCTTTGAAAGGAAAATGTTAACGTCTTCGGATTGGAGGGTGTTGATTGAAAAGTTTTCTAATGGGCTTTCTTCTTGGAGTGGTAGACTCTTCTCTAGAAGAGGGCAGTTGATGCTACTTAAATCCGTCCTCCACTCGATTCTGGTGTTCTTTCTATCAGTGTTTTTGCCTACAAAAAAAAATACTAAAGCAGATTGATATGATCCAAAAGGGATTCTTTTGGAAAGGGTCCGATTTTGAGGGTAGATTTGTCCAACCTGTTAAGTGGAATGATATTTGTAAGCCAAAGAATGAAGGCAGGCTTGGAGTCTGTCATTTATCACATTTTAATAAGGAGTTACTACTGAAATGAGTGGTTAAATTTCTGTCCAGTGACAGTTTTATGGTGAATTCAATCTTCAAAGACTCCTATGGTGATTGTATGAATGTGGTGCAGTGGGCTGATGGCAATACTAATGGTGTTTCTGCAGTTTGGCATTCCATTAGACTTCTTTTGACTGAATTTTCAGACCAGTTTGTGCCTTCGTTGGGTGATGGGATTTCTTTCAGGCTTTGGCATGATGATTGGACAGAAAATGGGACCTTTTCTGAGGTTTATTAGAGACTTTTTCAGCATGCTATTGATAAAGATGCCAAGGTTAAGGAATTATGGGATGAAGATCTTCATTATTGGGATATCAGGCTGCCAGAGGGCCTTTCGGAGGCCACTTTCACTGAATTGCAGCAGCTGTTGCAGTCTATTCATGATCTGTCCTCGACTTCTGCAGAGCTAGATTGCTACATCTGGAAACGAAGGACCTTTTCGGTTAACCGTGCCTACAAGCTGCTGATTAATGACGGTGCTAATTACAATCTGATTGATGGAGATTTCAAATTGATTTGGAAATGTAAGATCCCTCTCAAGATAAGACTCTTCTTGTGGTTCTTTAGAAGAAAACGGCTAGTTACACGGATGTACAGATCCAAATGGACTCCTGATGGGGACATTATATGTCCTTTGTCAGAATGCAAATGAAGATGTACAGCACCTATTCTTTGATTGCGACTTTGCTAGAGGTGTTTGGACAAACTTTAATCTCCACATGGTCGACGCGTTGGATTTTGAAAGATTTTGGACTAGCTTCAGAGATCATGTTTTTCTTGATATGGCGGGTTGGTGTTAGTGTGTTGCTATTATTTGGAGTATCTAGCTTCAAAGGAACGGTACTATTTTCCGTAATGAGTGGTGTTGGGTGGACAATGTGAATAGAGAGACAAGGGGTTTTTCTGATTTTTTGCTGCAAAATATGTAAGTCTGTTCCTTTAATTTCTCATTAATATAATTTACAGATGATTACCAGGTAATCTTCCACTTTTTCTCAAAAAAAAAAAAATATTATATAATCTGATTGGCTTCTGACTGTCACTGACCCTCATGATTATATGATCCAAAAAGTTTCCTGGGGGCTGTTGGACTTTTAGTACCTCCAGTGCCTAAGCAATGACTGGACTGCACCCTGTAAGCAGTGTATCAATGAGATAGCATTGTCATCTCCTACATTTTTTGTGTTCCCAAGGTTGGGAAGCAGGCAGTGGGTTCCGTAGGAAAGCCTTAAAGGGGCTGCTCCTCAAAACCTCCACCGAGGTTGAATCTCATGTGCACAGTGTGTTGAGATCTTCCCTGGGGATTGAGTAGCTTAGATCTGAGTTGAGTAAAGGGCCTCCTGCTGTAGATCGTCAACAAGCTCTTCATTGTTTACAATAGAGGCTTGCCTAGGAGCTGCACTAGTCATGTTGTTCACTGCTCATCTTTCAGTGGTATGATCCAGGTAAAAGGTTGTTTTATTGATCATAAACCACTGTTATCAATATTCCAAGCCAAGGGCAGTATTTCAGAAGACAACAGAGGGGATTTTGGCTGTGGGATGAAAGATAAGCAAAGAGGGGCACTTTTGGCTTTAGGATAATAAACACAAGGAGAGGCATTCAAAGCAAAAAAATGTCTTATATGATTTACTCACAAAAGTGAGGTATGGACTGCATATATTATGGATTATTAACTTTTACATCCAAGATATTAGAAAGCTCCTACAAATGTATACCCTTTTTTGGAAAAGTAAATGTGTACCTTTTATGTAGTGTCTGACAAGGGAAGACGTTTTCACTAAAACGTAAGGTTGCTTTGCATGTCATATGCAGATGCATTGTGTCCTTTTGATTGTGTGAGGTTGAAGGTACTCAGGTACTCATTGTCCTTTAGGAAGCATGGGAGAGAATCGAGCTTGCCTTGATCAACCAGATCTTAGAAAACTCTTCACTTTAGCTCCAGTTCAAGCAACTCTGAACAGGGAAGGCAAAGGGCCAGATTGATGGCTCTTCATTGGTGTATTTTGGCTTGAGCAGATTGTCATCATCTTTGGTGGTGATGGACCTGATGTGGACAGTGTGGTGTAGCCTGCTATTGGTTTTATTGGGTTGTAGGAAGGCAATCTTTGAACTGCATGCCTGATTAATTTTACTTCTAATCAATACATAGACAATGACCTCAAGGGGTCATCCTTTTCCTTTCCAGAGATAATAATGTCAGTAAAAAGCTTCTGGTCTTAAGTTCTTAGTATAACATACTTGTATCTTGTGAGAAGCAGAATCTAGATACCTATGTGAATAAGGGAATTTTGTTTACAAATTTGCAAATTGCTCCTTTCCCATCACTCACAATTTAACACCTTTTCCTTTTCTTGCTAATCAAATGCTCCGTTACGTTTAGGACAAGTTACCAAAAAGGCAAGAGTTTTTTCCCAAAAATGTCTTAAAAATTTTCTGATGGGATCAATACTCCCAAAGGTAGTCTTGCAGAATATTGGCCCCAATTTTTCGCCATTATCAAATTTCAAGGTCACATGTATCCCATTCGTATCATTATGACAAATATCTTTGCTTAGACAAAACAGTAAAATGCAAGTGGGAGGGACAAGGATCTCAAAGCCACTTCCATTCTACCAACCGGTTGTAGATCATCAACTTTCATGTTGAAATCGGCAAGGGAGAGTAGGAACTGGCTAACTTCAGAATGAGTGAGGGGAGGGTCAAATTTCTCTTGCATCTTACCTACAATGCATACTATGACAAAAGGCCTCAAATGCAGGGCGAAGCTGCTTGCTTGAAGAGTGAAATTTCGGTCCAGAACTACAGATGCTGAAAAAGGTAATTCCTTCAAGAAAATAGAGAATTGGAAACATTTCAGGAGAGACACATGGAAGGCCAAGTCTCTTCCATTCAATCTCAATTCCTTCCTTGGACTAGGACTGAGTGATTCCATTTCTATCAATATGGCACCTTGGACAAAGGGATCTTAGGGGAAGCAGATAGGAGAGGAGGGGAGGTGGATCTTGAGAGAGAGAGAGAGAGAGAGAGAGAGAGAGAGAGCCTAAGATCCCATAGTTTTCCCATTTCAGGCCAGGGACTGACCTGACCCAGGGAGTGTCTCAAAATGCTCATGAGATGAATCATTATTGTTGAGAACTCCATGGAACAGGAGTCTGGGTTTGACAAGCAAGATGATAGTCAAAAATGGAAGAAGTAGGTTTACCACTGGGAGCCATGGTGGTCAAGTCATCATTACCAAACAAGGGTTCTTCCCCCACAAGTGAACAATGAATTGTGTGCAGTGAAGAGCCTTGACATCTTACCTGATGTTTTCATGTTAAGAATACACCACCAATGCATCATCTTCGGTATGAAACCAAAAGAACTTAGAAATTTAGCATTTGGGGACGTGGAACATGTTCAAGGAAAAGTGATGGGGAGTCAAACACAAATATGTTGATTGGGTTGCCTCAAAGAAAAAATGTTGATTAGGGCGGACACTAAATTTTCATGATAGCTACGGTTATAACACATGGCATACAGGTAGTAAAATGGAGCTTTTTTTTAACCAGTGTTCATAGATTTCTCTTGGCATGAAGAACAAGATCTGTTGGTAATTGAGAACTAGAATATGTATTAACCATTAATGCTCCTAAACATTCAGCAAAGTATGATTAAAGTTACTTTTTTGTTTTTTATATGCTTCTGTATTTTGTTTTAATTCTGTTTCACTTTATGCAGGAGGCAAATGCCATTTTGAAAGCTAAAATATTGGATCCTGTCTTCCATGTTGTTAGGGATGTTGCTCCCAACAAGGTATTTTTTGTTTTATGCAGGGAAACTACCTTATTGGGAAGTAACAATCAAATTTTTTGATTACAACTTGCCTGTTTCAGCCTTACTTTTGTATTCCTAAGGTGAATGCTTTACCAACCAATCCTACTTTAATAACCATTCATTCTTTAAATTTGTAAGGCGATTAATCTGTTATTTCACTAAAACATTGGAATTTTGAAAGCATCCGCATTCACTTTAGTTGAATTAATTGCAGCTAGTGTAACAGTGTCACTTGCTCTTGTGCATGCTATTTTTAGGTCTCTGTTGCCTTCTCTAAAGAGAAGCTGCTTTCACCTTTTTTTTTTTTTGATAGGGTTTTCACCTTGTTTTTGCCCTTTTGAATTGTTTGTTTTTTCTGTCTGTCTGGTTTAAACTTCAGGTCTTCCTTTATGTGAATGCTCTATCACTTCTTTCTCAGCCGCTTCTCCTTACTTTTGCAGGTTATGGTTTGCTTGAGCTTTAAACTCCCTCAAGATTCATGCTTTAAAGAGGAAAGCATCAATGAAGCTGTGGAATCCACAGATGGCAAAACAAAGGAAGGGAGAGATGACATTGCATGTTAACCTTCTTGACGATGCCGGACTTTGTTTTAGTTTTATCCTGGCCATCTTTTTTCGGCAGTGTCTGCAGTTCGCGAGTTCAAAAGATGAATCTCATGGGAGATGGTATATTCCATTGATCTAAAATTTTGGTGTCAAACCTTTTGCTTTCTTCTATATGGGTAAAACCGTTTCTTGTTTTAGGACAACGCATGCTACCAGGAAAACCTTTTGCGTCTGCTGATGTGCTCGTATGATTGTAATTTATTGCATCCGTACCAGTTCCTACTCACGGTAATGGAACTTGTAGAAGGTGGGAGTTCCTGTAACAAAGAAAGGAATTCTAACCCATCTGGATTAACTCTAGCTTGAATATGAAATGAATGTTAGGCCATCTTAAAGGATTTATATTTATCAGCTTGGCAGCGAGAATGGCATTATCGTTCAGGATTCCAAAAATGGACTCAGATCGTGATGAGGGCTGAGGAAGGAAAGTCGAAATTTGTTGTGCAAGAGTTGTGGTAACAAGGGTTGGTTAAAAATTAGGAGTTGTAATAGAAGAGTTGATTGGGGCCGTGGGACTCACCAGAGAGCGTCAGTCGCGAACTACCAAGTGCTGTGCTCATTTTTGAGGTGTTTTAGTAGTTGACCGGTCTACCAAGTTATTGCTTTTCAACATTAAAAAAACCTTTTCTTCAATATGATGCATTAATTGCTGAATTTACATTGAAGATTTCACAAAAACTGTTTTTTTTGAGTTAGAAATAATTCCCATGTTTGTGGATTTTTTTAAAAGTTTAATGACACGTAGCATTCTCCATACGATTGGCCTTTGTGGGAATCATTATAACCAATACTCCTCAGATTAGCCTATAAATTGTATTTCGCTTTATATGCCAAAATTCTTCCAAACGCATCTGTTTGACTGCTTCAGGGAGCTGCATGTTGCCCATCAGAATTTGTTATTCCTTGCCAGCAAAGGTTAAAAATATTGTTCCTCGAATAACTTATCTAGACGATACAAATGCGCACCGTGAGAACGCCAGTTGCAGTTTGAGCGGTAAACAAATGCAGAGTCAAATTATTGTGTCATGGCCAATTAGCTCACAAACGGAAAAAACGTCTTGCTATAAAAGTGTCAGGAGCATACACAGGATCTCATCATTGTAGAACATATTTGTTATTGTTTATTGTAGGTTTTCTTTCGTTATCTTATGGGAAATATCAAATTGAGATCGCACATAAGAATTCTTCTCTTTGGACTGCGCACGCAGGATCTTAGGGTTAATTTACGGCACTGGTAAGTTAATTCGTGTCAGTAAATTTACAACCGAGGTTAATTTTTATTTGTATTTACTTGTAAACAGAGATTAATCTCTATTTGTATTTATTAAATGAGGGTTAGAAAGTGAAGTTATCGTGTGATATGATAGGATGATGTTTACTTGAAAATGAGAGTTAGAATAGAGGTTAAAGTGATAAGATATGTATACCTTTGAGATGATAAGTATGTTAATTGAGGTTGTTTTATATTTAAATAATAATATTTTAAATAGTAAGGTTAAATGACAATTGAAAAACAAAATTAAGTTGCATTGGAGAAATTAACAATAATAAATTAACAAATGAACCAAATAACTTCTAGATATCAGAAACAAGCCAAAAGTTAGCAAGCTAACATATGATGTTTAACTAGAAGCATTACCAAATTAAAAAGGTGGACTCTTTTACCTATTAACTTTTCAATTTGTACAATTCTAATTATTATAATTACAATGCTGATAGTTAATCTGTCAACGAGATTTCTTTTAAATTTTACTATATTGTGATTATTTTGAATAAATATGGGTAAATCGAACCCATATTATCAGCATTTAGGTTCTCTATATATGTAAAAGTTGAAGTACATTAGTAAGCTTCATGCTTCTACCAGGACTTCTCAATGCCAGATTTTATTTATGCCATTTCAGCTACCATCTGCTGCTTCTTGATCAGGCCTAATTTTTTATTTACTAAATCTACCTATAAATTCGTCAGTAGACTAGTATTACTTAATTAATTATAGATTTTCCATGCTCCTTCCTGAAATATACTTTACCAGAGCCCATCTTTGGTAAAATCATTTTAGTGATTTCCAGAAACCTACATGACTTGGTTCAATTCCAGCCTAACTAGAATCTAACAGGCATGATAATCCAATTGACGTCATATATGCACTTTCAGAAAGCCCAACCACTGATTTGTCTCCACTTCTCGGAGAGAGTCTCCCAACTATATATCTTGAAAAATAGATTTGTTATCCATAAATACTAGGAGAATATTGATTTTATTCCACTCACAAGTCTCTGACTAAGACATCACCATGTCATCATTCTTTCGATTATTGGGAAAACTAGTATCTTGAGAATAATCTCCTACTAGGCATCAGTATCATTACAACAATGCTACCCCACAAATCAATTGATCACAAGACATCAACTTTCTAAATCGACGCTTAGTACTCAAGCACGAGCATCTTTTACCAAAATCAATACAACTGAGATTAAACACAAAATTGTAGGCTGTCAAAGGTAACAGTTTAGCAGGAACAACCAGTTACAGGCCAAAGAAACAATCTTTCCACTCCAGAAACACCAGATTTCGCCAAAACACCAACTCACTCAAATACCCACATCAGAAAATCCATAAAAATTGATAAACACAGAGGAATACTATTTGATAACTTGGGTTTTAACCCCTCCAAAAAAAAAACTTGGGCTTAAGCCATGAGGACTTATATCCAATAATTTATCAAGGCAGTTTTCCACAGTTAAGTTAAGGTCTAAACCAGGTCAAATAAACATACATGAAACAAGCACGACCATTTTATCTCAAAATAGTACAGTAAATCTTAACCACTAGAGTGGAGGCTGCCAAAGATAACAACTTTAAAGAAAACAACCAATGGAACGATCTTCCCACTTCAAAAACACTAGACTTCACCAGAGCACCATCCAACTCAAGTACCCGCATCAAAAAGGATCCACAAGAATCCAACACCGATCAAATAAACACCACCATTTTATTCCAAATCAGTGCAGTCAAAATTACCCACTTAATCCTAAGCTTCCAAAGGTAACAACTTTGTCGTGAACAACCCACATGGTACAAGCCAAAGAAATGACCTTTCCACTCCAGAAACACCAGATTTCACCAGATCACCATCTAACTCAAGTACCTACATCAAAAAAGATCCATAGAATCCAACACCGATCAAATAAACCCAACCAATTACCCACTCAATTCAAAGCTTTCAGAGGTGACAACTTTGTCGTAAACAACCAGTTAGTACAGGTCAAAGAAACGATCTTTCCACTCCAAAAGCACCAGGTTCCCCCAAAACTCCATCCAACACAAGTGCCCTCATCAAGAAAGATCCACAAGAATCGAATGCTGACCGAATAAGCACAACCATTTCATTACCCACTTAATCCTAAGCTTCCAAAGTTGATAACCTTCCCCTGAGCAGCCAGTTAGTACAGGCCAAAGAAACGACCTTTCCACTCCAAAAACATCGGATTTCACTTGAACATCAAAAATCACAAGCACCCACTTTGAGAAGTCCACCACCAAAAGGAAAGAAAGAAAGAAAATCGAACAAGAGGTAGACTTGACAGGGGCCAACTCACCATCAGCAGCCATGGCGAGAACAGGGGAGGCCTTGTAGGCCCTCCCACCGGAGATGGGCGCCCCAAGGAACTCCAACCTCTGGGAGGGGAGTGGGCTGCAGCAGGTTACGGAGATAGGGCAGCGGCGTGGAGCCTTCCGGAAGGGGAAGGCCGCCCCGGGAGAGGCCGGAGCGGGAACTCTCAATGTGGGTGCTTGTGGTAAATAACTTCCTTGTACCAACCGGAGGAGGGCGACGACACTCGATGAGGGGGCATCTTCGGAAGAGTGAATCGCGACGAGAGGGGTAGGGAGAGAGAGAAAATGAGGGTCAGGGTGCAACCTGTGAGACAACCCAGGTTACCTTAACATCGGATAGGGAGGCCAACCCGGGACCATCCAACCCCCTTGGTAAACAGAGGATAACCCTTGAAAAGAGGAGTTATCCCCCTCCGTAAACCACCCCTTATGCACTGCCACTAAGCCTTCCTTTTGAAGTTCAAGCTCCAATTATATCTTCTATTCACTGATGAATAATTTCATCGTGCCAAGTAAGGGGTAAGGGATCTAAATTAGAAAAAGTATTTGACTTGGAAATGGAAATCGGAGATGCATAAACGAATCTGAACAAAATGACCACCAAGGCAAAGCAACAAAAAGAACTGATAAAACTGGGTCAAAAGGTGCCTACGATTAAGCACCCATGTCAAAGTAGAAGAAGAAGACCATGATGCCAACATGTGTGAAGGTAGGTTGTACTTTGGAAACATTTCTCACATTTGTTTAAAGGTGAAAAGAGAAGGCATAGAGGCTAGCCAACATGTACTAGCCAATTATTTTCTTGTATTGAGATTCCTGGCCGTTGCCTCTTCTCCTGTCTATTTACACTCCTACGGTCTCAAAGAACTGACTTTCAACCTGTGGAAAAATTTGGGCAAGTACTAGTGGAGAACCAACTTGTAAATCTATCTATAAACTGGAGCTGAAAGGAAATCAAACTCTCCGCACTAAATGGTTTGCTTCCAAGATTTCCTGCACGTGCAAGCAGATATTGCAGTTAGAATTTGAGATGACATATATGCGACACTTCAATGGACCAATTTTCAACTAAAGTAAAAAAAATGTCCTCTTGTTTACCTCAGAAACCCCCCTCAAAGTTCTGAAGCAGATGAGACCGGGTGTTTTGCAAAAGAACATTCATCTCTTCATTCGAAGCATCTAGCAACCTCAACTCCTTAATCTCCTCTTGCCATTTCTCAAGCTGCTGGGCATGCATTCTGCACAGCATCAAACAAAATAGACGAGGGAGATAGGACAACTCTTGGCCAGCAGAAAACCAAGTTAACTAGTTCATTGTAAAAGATGCCATGATACCCACTGAATCAGTTGTTCTTCAAACTTGGTACTGAGTTCCTTGAACATTGTCTTTCCAGCTTCAAGCATTTCAGATACCTAATCAGAACCCGTACCAGCCAGATCATAATAGGACACCCCAGCAGGCAAAGATGTGGAACCACAATATCACATGCAACAAAGTTAAAGTAAACTACACGCACATTAGAAAAGCAAATTCAATGAGGACATGATAATGAAGATCTAAACAGCTAATGCCAAGCATTGCATACTATGGATAGCCAAAGTGTCCATCATTAAAGCACAACTTTGTTGCATAATAATGCAGCCACCACCATTTCTTTCCCTCAAATAATCAGGAGGATGATTTTGTTTGCTTTTCCGACACAAAGATCATAAACTTATAATTGACATCACTATTGAAAGGAAAATGAACATATTGATCGCGGGCAACCAAACAGTAAATGAGAAAAAGAATTTCTTTATTATAGCCTGCATATTCAAAAGTACCTACGGACTGAAAAGCTAAATTAGGCAAGTTTCTTTTCATTGAATACTTTTATGTAGAGTATACACATGGAAGTATATTAAGTACCGATTCTGTAAAATGATCAACTTTTTCAAGTATGGCTGTGATGCGCATCTCCATTTCTTCGGAGGCCATCACATTATTTCTGGTGTCCTTGACCATGGTTTCTTCGGTGGCAGGTATGTCTTCATGTTCCTTAAACGTTTAAGTTTCATATCAGTACAAGAACAAGCAGATAAAAATTTGAACAAAGAACTTGGAGACTGTGAGAAGTGAGACATGACAAGTACAGTTGTCTTAAGTCGCTTGTTTGCCTCCTCCATAATTTGACTATCTACTCAACAAAATCTGCAAAAAGTTCTGAATATAAACAAATCAGATTTGTGTACAGAAAATAGAATGATTCACATCATCCTCTACATTCTGATTCATGTTAGTTCAAGAAAATTGCAGGGAATTACCAGGCCAGAAATTGTATTTAAAGCTTCCAATTAAAGGAAGGAAGAAAGAAGCTTCACGGCTCCACTGAAAGCAAACTATCCATCATGTTCTGAAACTTTCCTTGCACTTCTAAAGGAAATGTTATGCATCATGCCCATGTTTAAATCTGGGAACTTGCCACTGATCAAATTCCAACAGGAACAAAATTGTTTATTTGAGTGATTTGAACTGGTCAAGGGAGAAGTAAATCAATCCAAAATACAACCATTCAATAGGCACCAGTGGAGAAAATGTTTTATTATAGTTGACATTTCTCTTCTCAAAATCTAGCTATGAGAATTCCCACTAAAAGGGCGCGAGAATCCTCCATAATCACTCATGAAAGTTGCATAAGATGTGAAAAACCTTCACACTTCACAAAGATCTACTTGTTGAATTCCAGAAGCATTCCAAATCAGGATGCAAAATACATGAATAAAATCTTTGTCTTTCTGGAACAGACATATCTACAATCACACGTAATTTTCAGCATTCAGTCATTCTCACATTTGTAGCTAAAGGTGCACACAAAATTAGCCACCAACACACAGCAATCTATAATCTACACACACAAAGGACATCCCAACAAGATGCAAAAAATATCCTAATCTTTACTCAAATGTATGGGTGCTAATCAAACCGAACTTACTCGAACGTAGGTATATTCAAGGCTAAGTTCAATAAATTGTTCAATGTTCAAGTTCGGTTCAAGTTTGCTAAGTGTTCGATTACCTATATGTTTGAGTTTGGTATAATAACGAAACCCAATGTTCGAGTTTAATTTGTTGTTAATTCGTTTGCATTGTTCAAACAAACATGTTCGATGAAGTTCGATAATATGTTTGAAAGTAAAGTTCGGCAATAGTTCGTTTGATTAATGGTTTAACCTAAATGTTTTCCTAAAGTTCAAGCATACCATATATTTTAAAAAAGACATTAAAAGAGAAACTAATTTCAAAACTAAGTAATAAACTAACCAATATGATCCAAAACATTAAAATCTAAATTAAAAAAAAAAAAAAAAACATACAAGTGATAGCAAATCTTTAAATACATTGAAGGGAGGCATTGGACAAGCTATGTTCACTTTACTGTAGATGCCATTGTTCTTCGTGGCCACTGTTCATTGCGTCGATTTGCAATTTCTACTGCCTCGCATTGTTACTCGCAGTCTCTCGCTCTCTCTACGTAGTGCAAACCCATCTTGAAAGTAGAGGAGAATGGCGCTCTCTCTCCTCTCACAGTGCCACCACTCCTCACATCTCACCTCAATCCCAATCTCCTACCATAACCTGTACATCAACGCTGAGTGGATGACACAAATCAAGTGTCGTTGCATGTCGATCATCAACCCCACCATGGATACAACCATAGGTCATGAGTACACACCAACAGTGATGACTGAGAACATCAACACAATGGCGACTTAGACGATTAGACAACAAGCCCCTCATCCAACCCAACAAGTTCCATCACCTTTGGATGGTTGGTTGATGTTGGTTTCGGGGAATGATTTTTGCCGGATTTTTTTTTTTTTGTCATTGATGATCTCTCTTTCTTCTATTTTGTTTCGGGGATTTTAACACCATCGAGCTCAAAAGCGTTGGGTTTACAAGTGGAAGGATCGACATTGAGAGGTCACGTCACATTGGAGATCAGGTCCGACGGTGTGCTCCCCTCCCAGGTGTACGACTTGTGGTTTACGCCTGCAGGGTTGTGCTGGTTAGTGCAGAGGAGTTGTCGAGTTGCCATCACCACTGTAAGGAGGGGTAAGGGAGGATGGAGGTGTCCTTGGTAGAGAAAGCGAGGGAGGTGTTGTAGTTGAGTGGTTCAGATAAGGGTGAGGCAGTGGGGTTGACTGGCATTTGAGGGACTCCTACCCTATGGATGTGGTGGAGAGGATGGTGAGGAAAATGAGTGGAGCACATGGAGGAGGACAAGTCAATCATGGTCGTCGTTCCCCAAACGAGGTTAAACAAAAATGGAGGTTTTCTTTCAACCTCTCTTATGGCTTTAATTTTATTTCATTCACAAAATTGCTTCTGGCCAACATGTACGATTGGTTTGATTTGCCAAAAGGATCTGGTACTAAACAAGGAAGTTACAAAAGCATATACAATGTCTCTAACCAATGTTTGTGGTTACTATAATTTGCCACCAAGGATTTGGTACTTAAATAGAAGAGTAACAGAAGCATATCTATGGGACTAAGGTTCTACATCTAAGGTTTTTCCTAAGTAATTGTTGTTTTTCCTAAATAATTGTTGTTTCTTTGTATTGATTCAATTGACCAGAAAGTAGCTGTGGTTTTTGTTGGAATGTAATTTATTGTTCTTTGATTGATCTGCGAAAGTTCCTTCTTCCTTGGCCTATCTTGAATCAAATGAGTGTTGGAAATTAGCTCATATTTGACATATCTCCAATTGTGCAGATTGCATAAAACAAAAGGTGGTCTGGCATGGCAACTATATGCCCATAACTTGCATTGATGGGATTTGATTCCAAGCATGTGAAGTGATTCAAGTGATCGAGGCTTTTTAAGAATTTGTAATATGCAACAAGGAGGATTGTGATTTACATCTTGCAAGCAGCTGCTTGCTAGACATTCCAAAAGAAAAAGAAACAAAAAAAAGGTGCCCTTCTTGCAATGGCCTCAAATTATTGCAAGGCTACCACCTTTGGTCCGTGGTTCGAGATGTCATGTTGTCGTGCTCTATATGTTATCCTCTTTATTCTCAAATCAAATACGTGATATCTAGAGTAATAGCCTTCGAGCATAAAGTTTTAAATCCATTTGTGGCCTTATTCCTTATCATGGACCTGCATTTTAATTAAAGTATTTGTTGGTAGTTGTGCAATTGTGCCATGTAACTCTATCACTCTGAAGTTAGCTGCATAAGACATTTTCACTTATTGAATTATTTAAATCAACTTTGCTGTGTCCTTCTCTTACCATTTAACAAGTGAGGTAATTAATCTCCCATGTTGGCTAACAGTGGTTTCAAACAACAACCAGCAATGTAGAAGAGGAGTTAATGATAACGTAGCTAAACAGGGAAGTGGTGTTGAGGAGAAAGAATGTGAAGGTATTAGGTATTTTTTTAAGATAGCGTTACATCTACATATTGTAGATGTTCATGAGGTTGTGAGGAGAAACTATTAGCACTCCATCTTGTGATTGTGAAACAGGTTTGCAATTCTGAGTTTTCATTATGTTTGGTAGGATTTGCATGGATGCCTTGATTTAGGGTATAATCCAATGGCCATGAGCATTCCATGAATGGTGAATTGTTCTCTAAATGGTCTTTAGTGTCATATCAGAGAAGTTCAAATATAATGTTGGGAAAGCTCCAATTAAAGTCTAAAGGAATGAAGATTGCACTACTCAAACATGAATCATATTGGTTTTTGGAAAAATCTTGCTAGAAGTTTTTCTTTAGTTCATTATTCACGCATAACTTGGTTTTGTCAAAAGTCCTGACAATTCGAAAACTTTAAGTGTCTGTTGGAAACAATCAAAATTTATGTTGCTTTCATACTTTTACAAATTTGTTGATAACTCCTATTATGTCAAGTTAATTTATGCTCCGATATAGATCTGAGAAATCATGCTTGTGTGGATCTAATTGGAAAACATTAATTCTACTAGAGAAAAGAGAACCAATTTCAAAACTATATTAGATGAGAATCTGATCCCAAAAAATTCGATCTAGAATCCCGAAAAATTTGAGACTGTCTAACTTAATAAAAAGATATTGAAGGAGGGTTTGGTATACAAATTATACTTCCATAGGCTATCCACTAGCTTGTTATGAAGCACATGCCCAAAAAAAAAAACACAGGTAGCACATATATGAAGCACATACAAAGCACAAGTCAAATTATAAATGTTTTGCTTCATACGTCTGAAATTGATAAATATATTGATCAAAGCAAGGTGATAGCAGCAGATATTAATAGATCAGAAAAAAAAATGCATCAGGTAATAGCCGATCACAAACCACCACCACCCGTCCCCTCTCCCTCCCCTAAATTTGAAACCATAATTAATTAACGAGAGTAACATAGCACTTGGATAGAAACTGAAGATGTTGATAGAAATTGAAGGTTCTTAATTAGCTTAGTTTACCCTCCAAGAGAAGTTGAAATTTCGGAGCAAAGACCATTATGAAGAAACAAACATGAAGTCCCATTCATCTAGAATACATCAACTCAGTAGAGATGCATTGTGTGCTAGTGTCCAAATATCAACATGAAAATATGGGTATTACATATATCTAATTACTTAGAATGCAACCGTGTAGGAAAGCTCTATTTGGTACAGAAAATCAAGATTCTGAATGTTAGGAGTCTCGTAACTGCCAATAGATGAGCTTTGAGCTTTTGGATCCTCCGGAGATACTTACTAGTTTCTACTCAGTACTATTCTGAGTCTATTTATTTAACTCATGAAGAGTGCTAGCATTGGATGGGCAGATGAGAGATTTCTGGTGGGGATTTGAAGAGGGTAATAGACACTGTTATGTCTAAGGTTGGCATGCAATTACCACCCCTAAAATTAATGGAGGAGGACTGGGATTCAGAAATGCGGCAAAATTCAATCAGGCTCTCTTGTTGAAGCAGCTATGGAGGATAACCAAAGGGGATAACACAATGATACAAGGTTTACTAAGCGCAAAATACTTTCCCGATGGGGATTTCTGGGGCTCACAACCTAAAACTGCAGCAACTCATTTCTGAAGGGAACTTTGGAACTTGAAAGATTTCTTATTCACACATTCCTTTTGTATTATTGGCAAAGGTGACAAGGTGAATATATGGAGGGATGCATGGTTAATGGATTATCATAATCTCATTCAGGCCTCACGCATCGCCTACACCACCCCAAACATAGTATCACAGTTACTTGATGGCAACAGGCACTGGAAGCAGGAGTTATTAGATCACTATTTTGATCAGAATATTGCCTCCAAGGTCAGAAGAACGCAGGTTAACACCGGACAAGAAGATGAACTAGTCTGGACCCCCCACCCTAAAGGCCTCTTAAAAGTAAAGTCAGGATACAATACTCTGATTAAGGAAGGTTACAAAGCCCCTGAGAATCAGCGAAAGCACTGCAAGTTATTGTGGAAATGCAAATTCTTACAATCAAGGGTCAAATATTTCGTATGAAAATAGATAACAGCATGCCTTCCCATTGGAGAAAGATTGGTTGAAAGATTACTAGGATATCAGAGTGAATGTCCCATGTGTGGTCTAAATATTGAAACAGGGAAGAATTTGTTTCTGGATTGCCCATTTGCTCGTGCAGTATGGTTTCAAATGGGATTCAGAACACACAAAAGTCAGCAGCAGCCAGTGGAATTATTTTGGCAGATATACAGGGATCAAGATTATTTATCTCAGCAAGCATGCAGCATTCTACATCACATTTGACTGGCCAGATGCGACAAGAAACACAATAGAAGGAATCCAGATGCGGTGCGTATCATAAACTTAATTCTCAGCAATCAATAAGCCAAGGACACACAGATTTCATCAGCGGGGTATGCAACAATTCCTAAAGATAGACATCATCATTTGGCTGAATGTGAACTTGTAGTACAGGCGGACGCTGCATTTAAAAATGGACGAGCCGCCGTTGCAGCGGTTTGCTTGTTATCCGGAGGAATTTTCTTTGATTCGGTAGCCTTGGATACTTGGGATTGCTCTCCAGAGGAGGCCGAGCTCAGTGCAATAGAGATTGGATTGGAATTGGCTGACACTTATGGTTGTTATAAGGTGGTCATCATTAGCGATTGCGCCAACGCTGTCGAAATGATTTTGGGACTGCAAGAACCGATCTGGAGGAAGAAAGTTCAAATTCTCGATTGCAGGAAGTTGCTTCATGATAACTGTAACCTCTCTCTTAGGAAGCTACCTAGGGAAAGTGTCCTTATCGCACATACTCTAGCAAATGATTGTATGAATGGTGGGGGCTGTTGGTAGTTGGTGTAATACAGCCCCACCAAGAGTCATATCTCATCTGGTTAATCGATGATATGCCACTTTTGCTCGTTTGCTCACCAAAAAGAAAAAAAGAAAAAAAAAACTCATCAAGAATGCTTGAGTGACTTGGTGGAAACGTTGTCAAGGTCCATAGAGGGGTAGAGGAGGGGGATCGTAGATTCGCAGCGGCTGCGGATGGAGGAACTTAGGGTATCGTTGCGTGGAGGAGGTCGGGAGGGACTGGCGGTGGTGATCGGGGTCGGAGTGGTGGTGGTCGGCCGAGGAGAGGGGAGGGGGATGTAGAGGAGGGAGAAGAAGGGAAGCTTACCTCGAGGACGACAAGGAGGGAGCCGGCAACCAGCGGCTGACGGTGTGAGAGGGAGCTTGGTGTGGGGTACATATGAAGGGCCGAGGGGTGGGGTTTTGCAGTGTGGACCGTGGAGCTCGGCGAATTGGCACTGGGGGCCACCGAGGGGTATATTCGGTATTTAAGAGAATAGGGGATCATATTTCCTCACCCACACATTTATCTTCTTTTTTAGAAAAAGGTAGTGACAAGGAAAAGGAAATTGGAATGAAAGTGGCGTGAGGAAAGTTTGGAATTTTAATTTTGTTTGATGTTTTTTTTTTATATAAAAAAATTATTTATACGTGGTGGGATTTATCACTATTAAAATTAACAATAAATTACTTTTGTATGGATGTAAATAATTCGAATCACTTTCGAAATTATTTTATATCGATGTAAAACTACTATATCACCTTCGAAGCAATTTTGCATCAGCGTAATCTTACTTTACATCGATGTAAAAAATCATCATATCACTTTCGAAATAACTTTGCACCAATATAAAATTAAGTTCCAAGTGTTTCTTCACCTATAACAAATAATTTTTTACTTAAAAAATTATTTTTCACTTTAGGGTCTAGGGTTTAGTCTTTAGGGTTTAGGGACTAAATCCTGAACCTTAAGGTGAGAAATCACTTCTCATATGTGAAATCACTTTCCATAAACTTAAACCCTAAATCGTAAATCCTAAACTCATAGGCTAAAATCACTTTACAGAGTATAAAACCACTAGATCACCTTTGAAATAATTTTGTACCGATGCAAAATGAGATTACATCAATGCAAAGTCACCTTAAAATAATTTATCACCGGTGTAAAATCACCTAGAATAATTTATCACCAATGCAAAGTTATTTATCACCTGTACACTTTAGTTCAAAGTGGTGTGGTATTTTTTCAATGTGGTGAGATCTATCACGTAACAAATCTTTAGTTCTTTTATTTCTTTACATTAGATATCAAGTAAGGACTACATTCACATCACCTTACGTCACAAAATACATCACATAATACATTACCCTACATTTTAACTTTAAAATTTTACATAAATGTTCCTTAAAATATTACAACACCACTTCCTTTTTCGTTGACCTTTTACTCATCCTCTTTATCTATATTTTGTAAAGTCTGTATTTAAAATGAATTCAAATGTTTTCTCTCGATCTCTGTAATATAGAAGCCAAACTTAACTTTTATGTTCAATAAAATAGTTGAGTTCCAACTATAATGACACTTAGGATTATGTGAAAAGTCAAAAAAATAATTATTATTGCTGAATTGTTAGTGAAGCATCTGAATCCCATACTTACTTTCTTGAATTTGATAAGGGTATAATCTAAGAAAAAGTAAGTTATCATAGATCAACACCATGTGTAGATAATGGTGGATCTTGATATGCAAATAACATAAATTTTAAGAAATATCATAAAGGTTATGCTCAATAACAATTACATAGATACCATGCTTATTAGCAACTAATTAGACTAGTCTTTTTTTTAGCTAACCATTCAAAGTTTTTGTTTTTCTTAATTCAAAAGAGAATGATAGTGCTAATTAGTTAGGTTTTTCCTTCACAATGAGCTTTTACTTTCTTAGAAAATATTTTTTATTTTAACTATCTATAATATCACAATACTTATTTTTTAATATTTAAATATTGAAGTATTGTACATTAGTTTGTGTAATAATATAGCAAAAAAATTAATTCTAGTATTTCAATTGATATAATTTTTTTGTAACCAATGTTTTGACATGTAAATTAAAATGGCCAAACACCTACATTTGATTTATGTTACTGCACTTTGTTTATTTCTTAATAACCAATTATTAAGATCGTATTCTTACTTAATAAAAACTTCCCATACATATGTCTCATGCAAATATGTAATTCCTATCCCTTATAAAAGCAAGCTACTATTAGTGTTTGGTTTCTAGTCCTAATTCCCCGTAGCGTTCATACTCGTATTTCTCATGCCATTTCGTACCAGGTTTCATCATTCACATTTCCATTCTCAGATTATACACATACAGCTCGTATTTCCTTCATTTAACATATACAACAAGTAGTGTCACAGGTAACTGTTTAACTAGCACAGGCATTTCATATTTCACAGGTAGCTCTTGTTTATTAACAGGCAGTTGTTCACATTTCTATTCATTCATTTAAGACTGCAATCTCAAACATGTATACAAACAGTGCAAGTAATTCTCGTCCTAGGATTTATGCCACATCCTAGGTTTCCAGTTATCCAATTCACATATGCATTCAGGTTTTATAATTAATTTAGGGGAAGACCACTCTACCAGACGAACTGGGAGTATTGGGGGCTCGAACTGCAGGCTCACGTGCCTCAGTAAGCCCTGAACCTGCAACCGATCGAAGTCCTATTCCAAGGAACATACCACAATGGAACATTCAGAACAGTATAAAAGGCCTTCTAACAAGTAGAGGAACTCACAAAGAAAACACCGATATCTTGTTTGCGTAAAACAAACCTGAAACGGACCCTAAACAGGTCAAAACAAGACTGTAGACCTAAATCAGATGTTTGGCATAAGGTCCAGACATCTTAAAAGTAACCAGAAACTCACCTTAGGTTTTGCGTCGACCTCAGACGTTGAGAACCTCTTCTTGACCGTCTGGACCCAGCTCCAGACATCCAACCTCTCCTCTGGACATCTGGGAGTGCTTCCGATCGTCTGGTAAGCTATCCAGACGTCCGAAACGCATGGGAGGGCGTGCCCCGCGCCTTCCCGAAGCTATCTCTGCACGCGATAGGCAAATCAACCACTTTTAGCCATGCAGATCGAGGCTGTTGTGCGGCTCGCATGGCCGTAACCGCAAAAGGAACATGCCTTTGTGCAACACTGCTTTCAGACATCTGGTGTCATTACCAGACGTCCACTCCGTCGTCTGGACGTTACGCTAGACATCTGATTATGGGAAAAACCCAGAATCAGAATGACCTGTTGCTCTCGCCGTGCGCAGCCGCGACCTCGCCTCCTCGCCTGCAGCTCCGGCTGCAGCAGGTGTCAGGGACGTCTCCCCTAACGTGCTCCTCCCGCACGCGTCGCTCCGGCCGTGCATCCTCCGACAAGCTCCCACGAGCTCGTGAGCTCAAGCTCTTCCCCCTCTCCTCACGTTGCCTCTCCTCGTCGCTCGCTCTCGCGCTCACCCTTCTCGCTTTAGTGGAGAGGGAGGAAGGAGGGTGGCTGTGGTGAAGTGGGGAATAAAGGAAGAGGGGGTGAGAGGTTTTATAAGGGTGTGTTAGGGTTTGGATGGGGGAGAGAAGAGGAAAAGAGAGAGGAGAGCGGTACTGTCTGCGCGCAGCCCGCGCACAGACGTGAAGTCGCGTACCAAAATTTTAATTTCCAGACATCTGATAAGGGGTCCAGACGTTTGATCGACAGTCCAGACGTCTTAAAGGGCTCATGACAGAACGAGTCTTTACAAATATTATCAAAAGGCAACAAGTCAGTAGCATATCCTCCTCCAGTGCATGTATTTGCTAATGCTGCATAACCTCCTGCACTCTCAATTTCCTCGTGAACTTCTTGAACAACTTCATGAACTTGTTCCTGCACATTTGATGAGGTCGTATGCTCACCTGTACCAGTATCATTCTCCACTATGGTGTGTACATCCTCATAGTATTGAAATGGTTCGTCATGAAGTTAAGCTAGTTTAGGTGGGAGCTACATTTAAATCCAAAATGAAAATCTTCATTTATTAGTGTGAAATGATTGGTAGAAATGGAACTAGTCAATAGAACTTCACATCATTACCTCATCCCAAACATCAGGTGAGGGTGGTACAAGGCAAGCACTCCTCGGGTCCATTCCCCATCCATTCTTGCTCAAGAGCTGAGAGTATAAGGTGTGTTTCCTCTTGAGCTTCTTCCATTTGTTAAGGATCTGGTTGTGGGTGTATGGCAACCCTATTGCAAGTACGAACTACCTATCAATGTCATTTTAAGCAAACTTCGCGCGTGAAGGAACCCTTCTCCCACTTAACCGTAACATTGTTCTTTAACGTTACCTTGAGTAATTCATTTGTTGTTCGATAATCCCACTTCTTTGCCTTTTTTGGAGGGGAGGATAATGAAGGTTGGGTGGTCGACATTCTAGAGTCAAAAGTAATGCAACATTACATGCAATATGGTCATCCAATGACGATGGGTTGGATATTTCACAGATCAACCTAAGCTTATCCTACAAAAATGTAGCCAACTTGTCATGTATAGAATGCGAAATGAAATCAACCACAATCACATTTGCTAGAACAACTTCTACATCAATTTCTTACAAAGACAGTAAACTATCTAGAAATACGTAAATCCACTCCCAAGTACATCCGTTTATTTCAACTTAATATGGCAATCCTTCGAGGTACCAAATTCTTAAAATACCTTAACCTCTTACAATATAATCTTCCCATCAGTAAATACATTGCGAATAGTGTGACATTTCCCTTTGTGATCCTCCTATCAAATAAGGAAATGAAGGCAACATAAATTTCTATCACCTACCCCACACAGACATTTCCTACCTGCCATCTAACTTAGTCTTTTCCCTTTTCTTTCCTTAACATAATTTGTGTCACCTTTCCCACATAAACATTTCTAACTTTTTAATAATTATATGTAATTTGTTACAAGGACAGTTCACAAGTTTTCTGAGAACTTCTGAAGAAACTGCATGTTTAAATAAATCAATTTCTGAATGACGAATTCACTTAGTTTGGTCACATATAGAAGATGATCATTGAGATGTTTGCAAGTATTCTATTGTGCTAAGCAATGATCTAACTATTACTTGTAGAATTTTCAAGCATTCAAAATAAGTCAGTCCAAAATTACTGACTTTGGCCCTCGTGTACACAATGCTGGGGAGAGCTACTAGTGTAGGGACAGCACTAGCCACCCCACGGGTCCCGGGGTTCTGCTAGCCTTCCTACACCAACTTGTTAGGCCCACTAGGTAAACCAGGGTAGTCAGGCGAGGGTGCGCAGACTGTGTAGGGGTAAGACCCCTGTTTGGTTACTGTGGAGGGGCTGGACCCCTGTGACTGAGAGGGCTCTGCCCTATACTTGTTCCGTGCTGTGCTTTGGGTGCACCCGTTAATGGAAACGACTGACCGCGTGCTAGTGCGGGGTAGCTACCCGTGCGTTTATCTCACGTGTCGTAGTCACCGTTATGTCTATCAGTGACCTTGGGGTGGTTGACTGAGGGTAGGACCACCATGGGGGACTCTCTTAGCCAGGAGAGCACCACGTGCTACTTCTACTTTTCGGAAAAGACTACAATCAAGATTGTTCCCACGAGGAACATTCAAGATCAAGAGAAAGATCCGAGGAATAATATCAAGAATGAGTAAATAAAAATAAAGGAGGAAATTAAAAATAACAGCTACTTGTCCACCTTACTATTTTTCTTAGCTAGTCGGTTGCCATTCTACTCATCGTTTCGCTGACGTGTCACTTTTGTCACCTTTTCAGGACCAGGTGTTGAGTGGCTAGAGCCTGTGGCTGCAGAGGGTGCTGGGCCTAGTAGAGCCCAGTAGTTTTACTTGTGTTGTACCTACTGTACCGTTTCTTCTGTTGTAGTGAGTATTTTCTATTATCACTGTACTCTTTTATTGTAAGCATCATGTTTATGTACCTGTTTAATTATCTACTGTTGTGGTGGTGTGTACTGTAGTAGTTCTTTTCTTTACTTCTGTAATTTTGTTACTGCTAGTTATATGCATGGTGAATGTGGTTTATTTTACTGCTCTTTTGGTTACTTTCTCGTTGAACGACTGGGTCTTGGGATCAGTCGAGTTGGTCCGATTCTCATGTCTCATAGTGATTCGGAAATCGGGTCGTAACAGTATCCTTCCTTGAAACTCTGCAAAACCATATAAAACATACCCTTCTCGATTGCTCCCTCTTCGTCCTCGTCCACCTCCTCCAGTGAGCACAAAAGGATAATGGCAAACGCGAACCAATAAGATGAATGTTCATGTCTTTTATAGCCAACACACGACCGCCTTACCATTACTCTCCTCCAACCATCACGAGAAATGGCAGATGTTTGCGAACAACAACTAGAGCTATCCATCACAAGACAATACAAAGACTCAATCCATTGCCCAAGAGTTACAAGAGTCGCCTCTTCATCATGAATGAGGGAAATGAACGAAAAATAGGTCCTTTAAATAGAAGTGAACAAATAACAGATTTATAAAGGCAAACCAGTGTGTATTCTCAGCTATAACAAAAGTAAAGTAGGTTTCAGGAAAATATGATAACATATCATAGACAAATCGATACACATCATTAATCAATGATGTCCCTTTAACCGTCACAAGACCTTTGGTCCACTTGCCACATATGACATCGTCTCCCACTAGGATTTCCACCTTGATGACATGACGCTATCTTCCGCCACTAGGGCTTCCACTTAGTGGAGATGACGAAGAAATCACTTAAATTGATGCAACCGGGAGGAGGTGAGAGCAAAATCGAGAATACGACATTCTCCCTCATAGGATAAAATGATAGGATCGCATAATTCACTCTCCACCAATCTAACTCCCATATGGATCACTCCCAAATTTATAAAAGTCAAATTCAAGAAAAAATTTCTTAGAAACAAATGATATCTTACAAGTGAAAATATTAAAAGTTAAACATTGATTTTTCCATGCAACACTTCACGTTACTTTAGACGCTTGTGCATCTCCACCTTTCGACATTCGTGCCCCCTTCCTTGGCAAGGGGCGTAGAATTCGATTCGTTTCTCTTTGGAGTTATGCAAACGACACATGCTTGGGAATGTTTCCGTGATTGGATCGGAACATCTTTCCAGTTCAGACGCTCCTCTCTCCTTCCCGCCTTCTCCTCCGTCGCAAACCCTAAATCCTACAGCTCTGGCAAAAACCCCCGTGCGTTCCAAATCAAAATCCCCCATCTCGTTCACCTTCCCGCCCTCGCAGATTCTCCAAGCGCTCCTCATTCCCACGAGACTCCCCAAATTGCTGAACCTAACATGACGAAGGAGCAGGAAGTGACGTTGGACGAGCGGGAATTCGAGCAGAAGATAAAGCTGTGGGCTCTTCGTATCCCTCGCGAGCTTTGCACCCGCGTTGGCCGCCTGCTTAACGGGTAGCTACGACGCCCTTTTACTACCCCCCGTTTCTATTGCCGGGCAATGTAATCGCATCCCATCGATGAACTAAATTTGCATGAGGTCTAAGCTAGAGATTGTTCTGATCTCATCACCCAAGTCGCGAGCTAAATTACCTGGAAGAATGAATTTGTTGAAACTTGATTATATTTTGGCAATGGAAATGGGGCGTCGAGTTCTTGTTGTTCCAATTGGTGTGGAATGGGGCCTTTTACTGATGCATTTGTTATGGACTACCGTTTTTCGCGTGTACAAGGTAACGTTGTTGCAGATGAGTGTTATTTTCGCCAATGTTGAACGCAAGTTAAGAATGAAAATATGAATGCTTTCTTGTGGGAGCATGCCATAACTACCATCCCCGTTTTTTTTTGTAAAAAATGCCGTAATATCTGTTATTCCTTGTAGATTTGGATCCAGCGGATTATGTAGTCGCCACGTGGAAAGAAACTATCGAGTCTCAGCTTGAAAATATCAATGGTCTTATGGGTAGGGCATTCCTGGAATGCTGTTTATTTCTGTAGTCTAGCCCGTTAAAGCTGGAAATTGCAGTATAACGGGTGATTTTTATTTTTATTGGCACCTACCTTCTTTTAATATGACAATCATGCATATTTCCTGAAAAACCTGGTCGAGTTTCTTACTGTGGGGGTGGAAATGAAATTTGTGCTCCTTGAAATTAAGAATGCTTGATGTTGTCTTTTGTACTCTCTATAGTCTCTTAAGCTTCCTGCAGGAACTAGAGGTATACTTTTGATTGGTAGTAGTACTAGGTTGTCTCAATGGCTTAGGATCTTGGCCAACCATAATCAGGTGTATAACACAATCTAGATCATATCTTGACCAGGATTTCCTCCATTGAGGAGCAAATTCTGCGGTATTGTTTTTTTTTTTCATATTCCTAGGGACTTGGTTTTGGTCCATATGGATCTCTAATCTAACCTGAGCTCTGAAGGGCCAAGGAATTAAGATACAAATCCAGCCCAACTACGAAATATGAATTTCAGCCTGTTCTAATGTCATGGAAATAACAATTAATAGATCAAGAAGTGATTGCATCCATGAGAGGAAATGCATTACTAAATGTATATGTATGTACTACTTAGATTACTTATAGCCAGTGTTTTCCATTTGTATAGACATGATATCTGGTAGAAAGGGATCCACTTTTCAAGAACTGCAACATTTTGATTGTGCAGGAGGGGTACTGTTTTCAGTAATTATAGAATTCTAAGGAATTGCAGATCCCAGTTGGTCTTAAATAATGTTCCTCGGTTGCTTAGCATACACTTAATCAAGTTTGGCAATTACATTCTAATAGATTTTCGTATTGGCAATTACATTCTAATAGATTTTTGTATCTGAATTACACAAATATACTGTGACTATAACATTGGCTGAACAGGTTGATACTTAAACAAGAAGAGTCTCTATCCTTGTCGAGAAATCCAGTTAGAAACTTGAAATTTCTAATTTATCTATTATGTGGTGATCTTAAACTTTGTTTTATAATGAAGAAACAAGATTCATGTTTCATTGATATCTTGCTATACTTGTTGACAGGGTTCTAATAGGCTATATGGGTTAAAACATTTTGAACATTGACTTAAGCCTCGTTGAAGTGCCACTTCTCCATTAAACCACTATCTTCTTAAAAAATGAAGTGATACATGTTATCGGAGTGAGTTTTAGTGTCAGATAAAGAATGAAGAAAATGCTCCCAAGAGGAAATGGCACTTCTACTTCAGGGGGTCATGGGAAGATATCGGGTTTTGGAAAGTTTATTTAAGTTGTGTTACAACACCAGTTTGATTTTTGATAGACTTGTACTTCTAATAATCCAAAATCACTCAGCCTTCACGGTTTTCCAAAATCTGATCATGTTGAGAGAGATGCATTTTGTTGTTGACTGATATTAATGTGGAGATCCAATTACAAGATGTTTAGTCCCACACCATGGAAATAGGAAAGAGAGTGTGTGTGGTGGCCTATATAAAGGTCTTTGTATCTCCCATTTGTCTTAGAGAAGAAATATTTAAGATCATACCCATAAAGGTGCTTCTCCTATGGTTTTCTCCCCTCCTTGTGAGAGGGGTTTCCACATAAACCCAAGTGCTCCACTATGATGCTTTGATATTTTTGTTTGTTTTACTTTGATTATTTATTTCAACATGATATCAGAGTAAGTCATTCTTGGGATTCTATTTTAGTTTGTGCTTTATTTGGATTCTTCTTGTTTGATTTTTCTTTGAGTGATTAGAGTACAACTCCAGGGTTATGACAGTTGCGACCCCTTCATTCGCCTTTTCCTTCTTCCCCTCCAACGTTGCCACCCCATCATTAGCAGCAACAAAAGTCTCAGTAGAGGAGGAAGGAGAACACTGATATCGTCGATGGTGGAGTTACGGAAGTTGTCAGACCTAATGTGCATGAAGCACATTGATGCACACTTGTACATCTATGGGCTTAGCCTTGACTCCTCCCTAGAGTCGCACCTTATAGTAGACGGCCTCGTGGAGCAGTTGTTGGCCTGCTGTGCCGCTGCCATCCTCCACTCTTTGCTTCACGAGGGTTGCATCACTATTGTCTGGCTTGTTGGATTGGCCTCGACCCGTCACTCAACCTATTTGTATCATTGTTGCTTGTCTCATTGGACAGACTCGGCCCCTTCTACGTCACTCACTACTCCTCTTTCTATAAGAGCCCTTTCTTGGTGCTGCTTGGCATCCTTCGAACTTCCTCTGATGTCGCTAGGCTGACATTAACCTCCTTTAGCGTCGTCGTGCCTTGGATTGGTCGTTGCAAGGTAGTTTTGTTGTCGATCTGATCTCCTCCTTGCGCTTGGGTCCTCACCAACGGTGGTGTTGCGACGTTAAGGATCTCGTGATATGCAGTGTGCCCGCTAGTCATTGGGGAGAAGGTGTAGGAGTGGCGATGGTTGTGCTTTATTTCCTTTGTAGGGCTTGGTCAAACCTTAATTACTTTTGGGGGTTTCTTGCACCTTTGCCCTCTTTTTTCTTTTATTTTATGTATGATGATTTGGATATTATTTCGTAAAAGAAAAGAAATAGAGTGAAAAGAGAGTGATAAGGGAAAAAAAGAAAGAAAAAAAAAAGAGAGAGAAAAAGGTGAGTTTAAAACAAAGAAAAAGAAAAAAAATGAAGCGGAAGAGAAGGGAGGAAAAGCTTTTCTCTATTTATTTTCTTCTCTATGTTGTTTCTTCTCTCATACGAGTATGCGGGAAAGGGAGAGTTTTAGTCATGTATGAGAGCATATTGTGAACCCCATACAAGGGAGACTCATTCTTTGAGAACCCTACGTGAGTGAAGCTCAATATTGGTCACTATATGAGAGGAGTCTATTGAGAGATTTTTGTATGAGAGGTTTGGTTCATAGTTCCCGTATGGCAGAGGTCTACCTTGAGTTCCCGTGTAGGAGAGGTTTAGTCTCGAGGTCTCTAAGGGAGAGGCTCACTCTTGAGATCTCCAATAGGAAAGTCACCAGCACTATTTGTGGTCTTTATGAGAGAGACTAATCAGAGTTAGCTTCAATAGTTCATTTACCAAACTCTATCCTACGTTGATGTGTCGCTATTGGCATACCTGCCTATAAGCAGGAACAAAGATGCAACTGTTGTCATTCACCTGGAGGAGAGCTATATCTTGATTGCACCAGTTGAGAGTTGTGTTCTGTTTGTAAGAGTGAGGACTTATGTTGTACAAGTTGAGCATTTCATGCTTTAGCTCGAGGGGGAGTGTTGAGTGAGATGAATGTTGTTGTTGAGTAATTGGATAATGTGGAGATCCCATTACAAGATGTGTAGTTGCTCATGGTGGAAGTAGGAAAGAGAGTGTGTGGTGGCTTATATGAAGGCTCTTGTACCCCCCATTTGTCTTGGAGAAGAAATATTGAAAGATTACGCCTATAAGGGTGCTTCTCCCGTAGTTTTCTCCTCTTTCCTCATGAGAGGAGCTTCCACATAAACCTTAGTGTTTCACAATGCTACTTTGATATTTTTGTTTGTTTCACTTTGATTATTTATTTCAACCTGACTTGATGACCTCACTTTTGAGTGTCATTAACCCTTAAAGAACTCTATCTCTCTCTCTCTCTCTCTCTCTCTCTAAAAAGAACACATTTCTTTATTTTCTGTTGAAACTTATTATTGTTTTGAATTTAAAGAGGGGAGTTAATACTCATTGAAAAACAAGAGAAATAATGAAAAATTTAGTGCAACCATGGTCTTATTGGGCTTAACGGAAACTTCATGGAGTTGAAGTTGTTGAGTTTGAAGGAAGATGTTTCTTTTGACTTTTACTTGGTGAAGAATCATTTTGTTTGAGCTGTAAAGTACAAGTGACCGTGTTAACCTTTTTGTTTTTTCTGAGGAGTAAAAGGAATCCTACTCAGGGATAGTAGCTGTCCCGCTTGATTAATCATAAAACGAACTTACATGGACGGTGCAAAAAAGCACTATCCCACTCAATACATGATCTTGTGCTGCCTGTTTCACTCAAGCCAAATGGCCTACCCTGCCCTTCTTTGTTAGATCTGAACTGAAAAGGTCTGTCAGTGCATCTGCAATTCCTGTAGGATTTTCAAAAATCCACACATGAAGTAGAAGTGATCCATGACAGGCCACAATCCTTCCAAACTCTCACAGCCAAGGGATCAGTAAAGAAGAGGTGATCAACGTGTTCCTCTCTGGAGTTACAGAGGGAGCAAGGAGTTGAAGCTTCAGTTTGCCATCCTTATTGCATAACTTCTGTAATAATCCTTTGGCATCCACAAGATCCACATGGTCGGAGTAAGTGGATCTATCTACCTTAAGATCCATTTTTTCTCGGTAGTGGTTTCATGTTCAGTCCCATGCTACATTGGTTGAGGCCTATATAATCCAGCCTGTACTTCATTTCTCACTGAGAAAAAGGAATAGAAGACAAAACGTTTTGGCCTCGCTTCTCCCTTGGAGTCTTGGACTAGGATGGCTTCATTGTATTGCAAATCTGTATACTAGCTCCTTGTAGTGCTTATTTTCTATGGTCATTGTTATTTTGGTCATTCATGTAGTTAACTTTCAAGTTGGCTCTTACTCTACGGTTTTTGATACTGACAGCTATATCAACCTTGTATTCCCAGTCATGCAGTGGCTTTACCAAATTCTCATGTTTGGTATAGCTCTTTGGACTATTGTTAGCAGATGTACCAATTAGCCTTTAATTACATTGAGTGGGCATGATGCTTATGGTTTGAAGTCTCACTTGTAGATTTCTTTGCAATCTTGGTTTTACAGGATTTATCCTGGTTTCAACATCACTAGGTTAATTCTCTTGTGGATATTGTTTTGTATTTATATGTAAAAATCCACCAAATATTGGTATCATCAGCCGAATATACACTATTTTCATGCAGCAGCTTGAGTGACGCCCTTATTACCTATTCCAAGCAAGTAATTCTAAGATGCATGTTAGCTTTTTTTTTGAATAGATTCTGTTGGCCATTGCAATACAAAAAGCTAAGCAACTGTCAGTGGAAGTTTTTGGCTAGAAAATGTATATAACTTTGGATGATCTTTTTCCTATGGAAAAAAGCTAATGTTTGACTAATTATGTATAGAGGGAAGGAAAGTAACTGTCAGTCAAAATAAAGCATATGCTGATTTGTCATGTAAAATGACCAAGTACATTAAGAACTTGGTTCTGTTTTATCGATTTGGTGATGGTTTTGAATATCTAGCCTGGGTAGTTTCAAATGTGCAGCTTGGTGCTTTCTATTAGTAACATTCAAAATCTGTTGATTATCTAACAGATATATTCTTAACATGCCTCGTGTCAAGCCCATCATTGAAGATCCTTCTTCGGATAAGAATCGCCTGTTGATGTTATCTCAAAAAATTCAAGATCCTGGTAAATGTTCATGACTTCTTTTTTTGCCAACTTTAAATTTGAAATAGGCAATGAATGCTCCACAATCATTAACTTGATATTGCCCTTTTGTTTTGGGGTTGGGAGTGGTGGGGGTTAATTGTTAAATGATATAGAATGAGCTTGTTCAATTTATATGAATATTTGAGTATTTGCTAACAGTTAAAGGGTTCTATACAGTTCTATATTGGTCAGACATCTCTTTGCAATTCTTCCTTGATAAAATAAAAATGAGTAAAATGTAATATGTGGGTGTTTGTGACCATCACTGAATAAAATTTGTGGAATTTCTAAAAGAAAAGGGTCATGTATCTTGTTTAAAACATAAAAAAGTTGTTCGCTTCCTCCTGTTCACTGAACTCAACAGTTTCAAGGTGGGTTTAGATTTTTATCTGGAACTTTCTCAGAATTTATATTTACAAGCGAGACATATAGGTTGTCTATATCATAGGTTGTCTATATTTGCTCCAAACATCCAACCAATATCCAATCTAGTTTGGCAACCATTTCCTTGCTCATCTTTATTTTATTCTCGAGCAAGGATAGCATCAACTCCTTTTAAAAGAATGGATAGTGTCAAGGGGGATGATGCTATGTTATCTCAAAGTGATGTAGGATTGAGTGGATCAGATTTTTCTCCTAAAAGGGATAGCTTTAGGGGTGGGGGACAGATTTAGAGTATGTATTTTATCCTGTCAAACAGTTAATGTCTTTTATCATCCCTTCTCAATATTTATTTATTTATTTTATAAAACCTACTTGAGTTGACTCTGGCAGTGACCTTGAAATGCTATCTATGCTATCAGGTAATACTAGTAGCGTGGCATCTGTTTTTGCCCTATTGTTGCTGGCCTAACTCCTCCTTATGAATTCCATTTCCATGCTGCCTACCATGGGTGTCTTGCTCCTCCAGTAGTAGCACTGCCAATCTGACATTCTTTTGGAAGCTATTGCACCAGAAGTACATCATATTATTGACAAGACTTGCTGCCCCATGGTATTTGTATCTTCATCCACATTCTAGCCTCATTTGGGCCCATCCAACACTTCTGCCACAACTCAGCTTTGCAGCCCTTAATCGTCTTACCCTGCTATTAGTTGTCCTTTTCATCCACAAATGTTGCTTCCTACACAGAATATTTTTAAATGCTGTTGCCCCTGTGCTCCTTGCTAAGGGTTCTAGTTAAAGATGACTCATCAGGTTTCAGGTTTGCTAAAGGAAGGAGCTGCATTGCTGTGCCTGTTCTAGAGTTGCTTCTACAGCTTCAAAGCCCAATTGAAGAGGCTGTCTCAGTTTCACACTTGATGGGTCTGAAGGAGGGGGCATATTCAAGCCTGACAATTAAAGGGGTGCATGTGATCCGGTCTAGTCTTCTTTATGAGAATCAAATGTGCAGGATGATGATAATACCACTTAAGGTGAAGGCCTCTTGGGCCACTGTCAGGACTTGTTGGGACAACTGATGTCTCTGTACTGTAGGTGATGATGCTATCAAAAGAATGATAGACAGCAGGAGAAAGAGGATGAAAGTACCAATATATGGTTGGTAAAATCTACACTGGAAATTGAGAATGTAGACCAGACCAATGAGACTAATCCCGCTTTTTCCTCCCTAATAGTAGGTCTAGTCTCTGACTCAAATCCATGATTCAGGTTTGAAGATTCCTCCACCCATATTAGGAACTATTGATGAAGATGGGTTGAAAATGCAGGCATCATGGAAGGGAGTTCCATTGCCGATGAGGTAGCTATAGTCCTTAGGAAGTGATTCAGAGAATGCAGAAGTATCCTGTACAGACTCTAAGTTGAGTTTTAATTATAATTGTTTTCTATGTTAACTTTCCAGTTACGTGGTTCCCAGGAATGTTGTCGAGGCTCAACTGGATCCTATCTGGGTGGTGGCAACGCAAGAGGTGGTGGCAACATTAATGAAAAATCATACCTGCGAAGTGGTGGGCATTGCCAAAGATGCTTATGTTCTTGGTTCAAAGTGGGTGTACACTATCAAATGTAAAACAAATGCATAGGTTGAAAGATACAATACTTGGTTTTTTTTTTGAGAGAAAAAGTGGAAGATTACTTGAGAGTCGTAATTATCTGTAAATTATATTAATGAAAAAAAGGAACGGACTTACAAGTTTTGTAGCTAAAAATCAGAAAACATATTGCTTCTCTAACCACATTGTCAACCCAACAACACTGGGCTTTTCACAGAAGTTTTCTTTATTTGGAGGTGGTGATGAAGTGGATGGCTACTGACATCTAGTAGCCATTCCTTTTCTTTTCAAAAAAAGAAAGAAAGAAAGAAAAAACAAACGTTCTTCTAGAAGTATGGTATTGATTGCTCAAACTGTGGCAAAGATGAATTTCGTGGGGATTATTTTGGCTCTTGCCTTCCATTGTTTATGGAACACATGAAGAATGCTTTCTTGAATGGTAAGCTGTATGCCTCCCTGATATGAAAGGAAAAGATGATGTTGCAAACTCAAGAAAGCATTTCATAGGCTAAAACAATGGAGTTACCTTGTTATTGGTTTATGATTATCATAAGGAATGATGAAGAGGAGATTGATAGGCTAAAGCAAAACTTTCTTGGTAAATTTGATATGAAGCATGTAGGTAGGCTAGATATCTTCTTGGCATTGAAATTGCAAGATCCAAAGATGGTGTCCTCACATTCCAGGGAAAATATGTACTTGATCCTCCAGAGGAAACATGTAAACTTGGTTGCATCTACTGCTTCTCCCGTGTATGTTAATTATTGTCTGAGCTTAAAAGCATGGAAGCCGTTGGATGATTCCGTGAAGAGTAGATATGAGAAACTCATGGGTGAATTAATTTACCTCACTTTGACTAGACCGAATATCACTTATGTTGGATTCAGTTCATGCTTTCACCAACAAGATTTCACCTCAACGCAATTCACAGGATTCTCTTCTACCTAAAGAAGAAGCCTGGAAAGAGTCTCTTATTCACAAAGGGAGAGGATATAAGTATCGAGGCCTAGATTGATGCTGACTGGGCTGGTTTGTGGATGATATGTGATCTACCATTGGTTGCTATTGGTTGCTATCTATATTTATGCAGATATCTTGTTATATGGAGGATAAAAAGCAACTAGTCTATGTGCGGTCCAGCATTCAAGTGAAATATAGAGCTATAGTCATAGGTTATACCGAGATGTTGTGGGTCAAAATCTTGCTGGCTAACATTGACATTCAAGCTAAAGTTCCATGAAGGTCTACTGTGATAATAAGGTGGCAGCTATTCTGTTGCCAACAATTCTGTTTTACATGATTAGATGAAGCACGTTGAATTGGATAGACACTTCATTCATGAAAAGATCAATTTAGGAGATCTGTCTTCCCTACTTGATATGTGAATCAAATTGTTGATATTTTCACTGAAGAGCATGTCTAGATGCAATATGAGAAAAGTGTGGGAAAGTTGCGCATCTTGACATCTATGCTCTATTTGTGGAGGAGTATTGTTACATTTACAATGTAAATTGCTACATGAATCTTTTGGTGTGGGTTCAATATCATGGTTATAAAAATACTTTAGCACTCTCCTTTTCATCTATGTAAGTGAAAACGAAACTCTAGCCGCTAGTGGATGCTGGGGTTCCATGCTCTTGTGGTTTATCCTTTCCACTAAACAGGGCTTCCCATGTCAGTTTGTGCTTTGATTTTGTGTGATTCCTTTTCGACATCAGCAAATATATGCAAGGTACACTTAAAAAAAATTTACTTGGCTGAGCTAACCCAAAGAAATTTTTTTCCAATCGTTAATATTTCTCTATCAATCTATTATTTTTAATCTTTTTAAGTTTTTTTCCTTTTGTGCAGAATTGTCTGGAGTTCCAGCAGATGTATTAGACAAGTTGAAGAAGTTGTGTAAGATTGAAGTGGTTCCACATGTACTTATGCTTGGCTACTCGTATTGGGGTGTAGGTATCTTTCCAGCTTTATTAGTAGTAGGAGTTTCATATGCTTACTTGCGCAAGTTTGCTATTTCTCCTATTAAGTAAATCTACCACTATCTCCTGTTATATTAAATTTGTTCATAAAGTAACGGAATAAAAGGACCAGTTCTTTAATTAAAAAAAATTGCCTCTTTAGGGAAAATATAGTATCTATCATTGTAACTTTTGTTATATCAGCCAATGTGTGAGTCATATGTATCATGTATGATAAGATGGCAGGAACTTACCTTTCCAGACAACCTTGCAAATAGTACTAAAAAACGAAATCACACAACAGTCTAATCTAAATATTTTGACTTTAGTTTTGCTAACTTGGCATATAGCCGAAGTTGTCATTATTACTTGCTCTCCTCCCAAGCTTGAGGGTACTTTGTACTGAATGGATTTTCATTAAAGATATCAATTTTCACACTAGATTGGCCTATGTGCACATGTACAAGTTCTTTGTACCCTATCGATTTGCTTGTCTTTTCTTTTAACTAACTTATGTGCCTATTGCCTTTTTTTTTGAAAAGCTAAAGGGCGGTTATCCAAATGATAACCACCCAAAATCATTCCATTATTTTTTATGTGCCCATTGCCTATTGGAGACTTTTTTTCACATACAATAAGAAAAAAATGGTACTGGGAAGATCTAATATATAAAGTTGTATATATGGGAGAAGATCTTATATGAAAGATGTATATATGGATGCTTGTGTGCACGTACGCACTTGTTGTGCATGTGTACTTGCGTGTGCTTATTGGCTTGCCTGCATTTGTTTATGGGTAAGTGGGTGGATGTGGGTGCTTGCATGAGAGTACATGTGTGCATATGAGCTTCCATAGGTTGACACATAAGTGAATCATAATTTTTTTTGAAAGGAAGATAATCATAATTTTAGGTTGTGGACTAGGGCCGACGTGAGATTAGTGGGTTTGCTTGCAATGGTTTGTTTTATGGGACTTTGTTGGAAGGTTGGGAGGAATTCTTGTGGTCGAGAACGAAGACAACTTTGAGCTGGTTGCATCAAATAATGGTAGATGGGCAGTTGCTTTAAAAGGCCGAGTGAATGGGGCCTCCTTTGCAGTGTTGATTGTGTATGGGCCATGTGAGGATGCAGTTAAGTTGGAGGTTTGATTGGAGTTGTGGCAGGCATTGATTTTTGTTGATGAAAGATTATAGCTCGTGGGATGTGATTTTAATGCAATACTTTTAGTTGATGACAAGCTTGATGATAGAAGGGATAGAACCATTGAGGTTTTTACAAACCTAGTTGCAGAATTAGAACTTTAGGATGTTCCAACTTTGGGAGTGAGGTTTACATGGATAAATTCTATGGAGCTTAGGTTGATGATTGACAAATTCCTTTGCTCTATTGAGTTGGCAGAGCGTTTTCAAATGGTAGATGCTACAATATGGCCAAGGCCTTTCTCCGATCACATGTTATTTGTTTGGAACTCGAATGAGGGGGGCTTTTTTACGACTTATTTTTGATTTAATTGCTACTAGTTGTTTGAGCTAGTTTTTAGGGAGTTTGTGTGGAAGTGGCAAGAGGTACGGCCTTCCTCCATGGCCACACTGCATCTTGATGGCAAAATTACAACATCAGAGAACAAAAGCATAGAGAACGGACTGGGGTTGAGGTCTTTCAAGGTGTGACCAAGCTAGATAGGGTTGAGGACAATAGAGATTTATTCTCCTTTGAAGGAGAAGAGTGGAGAGGAGAGGAGGAGGCTTTGGGAGGTGGCACAATAAGATCTTAAGAAGGAAACTGACTGGGGGTAGAGTTCTAGACCAATGATTGCTTTTTTCGTATGGCAACCAATGGTAGATGGAGTAACTTGATTGAGAGCTTGAAGGTGAGTGATGAGGTTGTCTTGGAAAGGAGAAGGTGGTCGAAACCTTAAGAGTGCACTTTCATTATTTTACGAGGTAACGCTGACCAAGCTAGTTGGTTTGGTCTGTAGCTGGTGTCTTAATGTTAGAGCCGATGAGAGACGAGATGATAAGGGAGATTTTAGAGAACAAGGTTATGGCTGTCATGTAAGTCTTGAAGACTGAAGGGTCATTGGGAGTGGACTGTTTTCAGATTCTTTCCTTTAAAGAATTTTGGGACCTCATCCACGCGAATTTTATGGCGATGTTATATGAATTCTGTTGGAGAATGTGTAGTTGGTTTAGTCCCACATTGTCTATTGTGGGATTATGGAGTGTGTGGTGGCCTAGAAATAGGCATGTACCCCTTTGCTTATTCTTGGAGAAGAATATATAGAAACTCACCCTATCGAGGCATTCTCTTGTGGTTTTCTCCCCGCTCATTGTGAGTGGAGTTTCTACATAAACCTAGGTGTTTCTTATTGCTTTGTTTTGATATCTTGTTATCTTTCTGCTTATTCATATTATTCAACTTGGTATCAGAATAGTTCGATTCCTGGGTTCATTTTATTATCATGATCATCATTATTTTGTTAGAGCTCCAATTTCTTTGATCCATCCAGAGGAGCTGATGGTGGCAAAGAAGGACAAAGGATACAATACTCGAAAGGGCAAATCCGATCCTCGCGGAAAATCTCATGGCGAAGTTGGCATCGAGGTCCCTCGCTATTAAGCTCTGGAAAGGTTTTCGCCACCAAGATAGGCCTGTAGCACTTGTGGCAGTAGCGATCTAGAGGAGTTGACTATCACTACTGCCATGGGCGATGATGGCGCTTGGGGGTGTTGGTCGTGCAAGCACTGAAAGTGCATGGCAATGGCAATGAAGGCAATGTGGAGGAGCACTGATCTTGATAGCGATGGTGCTGGCGCCTCCCCGGCGACGCATGATTGACAAAACCAACATCATCGCGATCTCACGCGAGATCAAGAGATCGTTGTAGCCTGATGGAGGTGCTGTAGCATTGATCTCGTGCTTGGTGGCGCTAATTGGCGGTCGGTGAAGGTGCTAAAGACAATGTGGGACTAAACCAACTACACATACTCTAACAAATTCATGGTGGAAAATCTTTTCAAAAGAATTCTTGGTGGCAAAATCAAGGATTTGAGTTCAATTGATGTGACTTTTAATTTGTGTTTGGAATGAAAGCGGTTGCCTACCGACCTTTAGTAACTGATCCTTTACTTTTTCAAAAAAAAAATCAAGAATTTGTGAAGCTAAATAAGTCCTACTTTTTCCTCCTTCCTAAGAAGCCTTGAGCTGAGAGAATTGAGGACTTTCATCCAATTGCCCTTTCCAATGCAGTGGACTTGATTGTTCAAAAAAGTTGGCATTGGTTCTTCTGCATTTAATGGGTTTAGTAATATTGGCCTTTGTTCATGGGCAGTCTTTGTAGGAGTCCATCACTGTAGATGAGGAAATGGTTGTTACTAGGCGTAGGATGAAGAGAAAGAGCTTCTATGGAAAGTGGATTTCTTGAAGGCATGTGATTCGGTTAACTAGGCATATTTATGGCAAGCTTTGAGGTGGAGGTGATTTTCGAATGTTAAAACTTTGTATAACCACAATGTCCACCTAAGTGTTAATGAATGGTAGGCCAGTTGGGTATTGGATGCAGTCACGGAAGGGAGTGAGCTAGAGATGTACATTGGCGCCATCCTATTCATCATTGATGCAGATATCTTGGTTGGGATGGCATTTCGGCCGTGTGGTGGAGGGCTTATCTTGGGTTTCTTACTTGAAAGTGATGGCTCCTTAGTGGTGCCAATATTGCAGTATGCGGATGATAACTTCTTTTTGTGGAGGGTGGTAATTGAGAGGTGGAGAACTTGGTGGTGTCCGGTAGAATCTTTGTGAAGCATGTGAATTTTGTTTTCTGCTATTTAATATGGGGGAGGATGAGAATGGAGATTGTTCTTGGTTGCTTAACATGGCCTTGGAGGGTTCAAGTTTTGGTTGAACGATTGGAGTGAGTTGGGGAGATTATCAGATCTGTATCCAAGAGTTTTTCAGCATATTAGTAACAAAGAAGCACTGGTTGATGAAATGTGGGACAATCAACAAAATGTTTGGGATTTCAGATTGCTTATTGGACTGACTGAAGCCGCCTTTGAGGAATTTCTACAACTTCTACTTGCAAGTTCAGACTTCAAACCAGATAGAAATTATCCTGATGCATTCAGTTGGAGAGATGGAGGCTTTACGGTAAAAAAGGCCTATGCAAAGTTGATCTCCAGCAGTGGAGATTTTGATGAAATTAAGGAGGACTTGAAGAAGATTTGGAAATGCAAGTTGCCTTCAAAAATACAAATTTTTCTATGGATGCTTAGGAGAAAGCACCTGGTGACTAAATGTCTCATGAGAAGGTGGAATGATGACATGGATGTGTCATGCGTTTTTTGTCAAAATGCAGAAGAGGATGTGAAACATCTTTTCTTCAATTGTGCTTTCTCCCAGGACATTTGGCAAATTCTGCAGCTGTGCATGATGAAAGTTTCCAGATTTTCTTCCTTTCGGAGATCTTTCCAGGATCATTATGATTTTGATGTGGCAGGTTGGATGAAAGGGTTCGCTACTTTATGCTGTCTATGGCTTTAACGGAATGACAAGATTTTTAGACATGAGCGTTGTTGGGTGGAAAATGTTGTGAGGGAGGCTAATTTTTTGTTTGATTTTTGGCTTCAAAATCTGTAAATTCATTCCTTTTATTTAATATAATGCCTGGATGATTACCGATTTTTGGTAATCTTCCTTTTTCTTTCTCAAAAAAAAAAGAAAACATGGCCCTTGAGAGCTTGCCGTTTGTGTATCTTGGATTACCTTTGAAGGGGAATAGCTGTTAGTGGGTGACTGACTGCCATTGATTGACTTTGGAGAGGGTGGTTACTTTCCAAGGGGACATCTCCTAAAGTCAGTGTTGCCTACGATTCCGGTGTTTCCCTTATCTCTCTTCAGCCCACCAAAGAAGGTCCTATAGAGATGCTATCAGGAAGAGGTTTTTCTGCAAGGGGCAGATAGTTGTTGCACTTGGTTGCATGGGTTGTGAAGCAAGAAGGTCTTGAGGTGCTTAAGATTGCCAATTTTAATGATGCCTTATTAACAAAACAGATGGTCAAGCTCTTTCAAAGTGAAGATAACTTGTATCTGCAACCACTGGTGGACTCCTACAGGTTGACTTTTAGGTGGTCTGCGCAGGCGATTGTCCACTTGAGAGCATCTTCTGGAGAGGGTTTGTTTTAGTGATGCACTGGGTTTCCCTTTTCTTCCATTTTGTCTTGGGGCATAGTGGGGAGTTTAGACTTTAGGAGGATGACTAGATGTGTACTGGTGTGTTTGCAGAAGTGGTGCTGCAATGCTCAGCAAGCTGTAGAATGGTTCCATGTAGGGTACCATTGGTGCCTGGACACCTAGGTTTGTGGGGCACCTTTTAGAGGCAAGGATGCAGGACTGACAACCAATGCTTGGTGTGAGTCAGGATTTCCATTGCAATGTTAGCATGCATGACTCCTTGGAGTTAGTAGAGGAACCTTGTTTTATCAAGAAGGCCTATCACATTCTCCATGGTGGGGATGACAAATATGGTTGTGGTGATAGATTGCTCAGTTGTGTGGAGAATGAGAATCACTTTGATGTTAAGATTTTCTTATGGCTTTTCAGAAGGGGAAGGTTGCTTATAAAGGTTAGGCATAGACACTTGATTCATGATGTGGATGCTGTTAGCGTGAATAAAGAGGAGGCCACGTGGACAATTCATTTGGCACCATGGCCATGTGGCATTAGGAGTCCAAGTCTTCAACCACCATGGCCTTAGGATTTTTGGTATCCATGCTAAGTTAGTTTTGTTCCACACGTGGCAATTTTGTTAGAGATAATTAGGATTGAGTTGGTTTTCCTATTCTAGTTAATCAGGATTTGATTTCCTATTTTCCTTATTTAGAAATAGGATTGCTTCTCTTTGAAAGGAGAGCAATACCTAGTTGTTATTTGAGTTCCAATAATAAACTTTCTATTCTAAAGATATCCTCTCCTCTCTCCCTCTTTTCATGCCACCTCCTCCTCTTTCTCACACGCTGCCTCCTTTGCTCTTCTCTTCTCTCCACACGCATGCTCTCAAGGAAGGAGAATGCCTCCATGCACGTCCACCTCCAACATGGTATTAGAGCAAGTCATCTGGGCTCCTTGATCCCACGCGTGGAGGAGAGAAGACCAACTCCACACACGTTTGAGTTACCTTTGTGTACGTGGAGAAGAAGAGGCCCACGTAAGATCATGTAGAGTTACCTTTGTGTTCATGGACCGCGTGAAGTTGCACCAAAGTTGAAGGGCCGCGCCAACTCTACTATGAAAAGGGTGACCTTATATGTACCCAGAGACCCAAGTGACTCAATGGGCTCCTGGGGTGTAGGAGCAACGACACCAAGGGATTTGAGGGGGTGTGTGGAATCCTTTAGCACGTTAGGGAACGCCAAGATCTAGTGCTTAGCATTTGGGTGTAGAAGGGGCGCAAAGACTGCCCTCAACCATTGCGTTGAAGACGTGGCCGACGTAGAGACTCAAATCACCACGGAGACATGAAATGGGCTTAAAGTTAAGAAGAGGGGGAAGGAGATCTATCAAGTTATAAAGATGTTTGTGATCTTTGTGCTTCACCAATGGAGCCTTCATATCCGATTTTTTATTCTCCTACAAAAGGGGAGATTTTCTTGGAGAAAAGGTGTCAAATATCATGCATGAGATCGCTCACCCTTTTATCTCTGCAAGAAGTTTGAAGGCAAGCCTTCACCCTTTCTGGCTTCAACTTGAGGGGACGTGTTAGCATGAATAAAGAGGAGGCCACGTGGCACCATGGCCACGTGGCACTATCCACGTGACATTAGGAGTTCAAGTAGTTGGCCATCATGGCCTTGGGGTTTTTGACTTGCATGCTAAGTTAGTTTTGTGCCACATCTGGCAATTTTGTTAGAGATAATTAGGATTGAGTTGGTTTTCCTATTCTAGTTAATTAGGATTTAATTTCCTATTTTCCTTATTTAGAAATAGGATTGCTTTTCTTTAAAAGGAGAGTGATACCTAGTTGTTTTTTGAGTTCCAATGATAAACTTTCTATTCCAAAGAATTCCTCTCCTCTCTCCCTCTTCTCACGCCACCTCTTCTTGTCTCTCTCACGCGCCAACTCCCTCTCTCCTCGTCTCTCCACATGCGTGCTCTCAAGGAAGGAGAAGAAGCCCTCCACGCACCTCCAATTCCAGCAGATGCTTCTTACAATCTTGAGAGGAAGGAGAGAATTGTTTGCATCTATCCTTTTCGTGCAGATTTGCAAAAGAAAGTTCAGGAGCATGTGGAAATTTCGGCGATCCCTAGACAAATGTTTTTTCCTTTGGACTTCCGATGCTGGGTAAGAACCAAATCACATACCAAATCTCTTTGTGAAACCTGGACAGACTTGACACTAGATCTTGAATACTTGCACTTCTTCTCATGATTTCCTGTACCAAATAATATTTTCAAATGAAAAAAATCCATTGGTTCCTTAGGACCTCCGGTTACTGTCTTCTCTTCCATGGCATTGCCATTTTAAGTGGAAAGTAAGTTTGATGCTATCATGCAATGTATATGATTCTTGTTTGGTTACAAAGATTAATGTTTGCTAAGTTTGTTTGGTAATGTATATGATGTTTGTTTGCTAGATTGCATGTTTAAGATTTTCACCTCTTGCCTTGTATGTTTGCTAAGTGTTGACCTCGATTCTCTTCTTTTAGATCATATTCTGAAGAAAATTTTACCAGCTGGAGTTGAAGTGCCTTCTTCATTTGAAACAATAGGTAAATAGTCATACTTAAACTAGACATTAATTGTCTGTCTATTATGATCCATTGACAGAGCCAGCCATTGTTTTCTCTGGTTCAGTCTTTGTACTTACATATTGAAGCTTTTTTGTTGAATGATTGCATATTGAAACTTGACAACTAAACCAATAGGTTTTTCTAATTCTTATAATTTATATTTCGTGAGCATCTATTATATCTATTACTTTAGACAACTGTTGGACTATTTACGGAAATATTTCTTTTAGTATTGTCCCTGCACAATGATCATCTTTCTGTCATTTAGACTGTCTCTTTTCTCCTAGTAAATTAATAGTATGTATATTATGTTGTCTCTTGTTTTCAGGTCATATTGCTCATTTGAACATTGCCAGCGAACTGCTGCCTTACAAGAAAATCATTGCACGGGTCATTTATGATGTGTGTGAACTTGCTACTCTTATATCTTGATTTGACTGCATGTATTGCAAAAGAATTTGGGACATTGATCCTATATATCTCTATTTTTTTGATGTGTACTTTCATATGACACAAAAGCTTAGCACATCAGTCCTCTTTTTAGTATCTGGACTAGTCTTTATTTTGGCTCTAGATTTTATTTGATTTCAATGAAACTTAAGGGAAAAAACCTTTTAAATTTTGGAGCCATTCCGAAATTTTTATGAGTGGAACAAACCATTTTGAAAGGTTTGTTCTTCTACATATTTTTTTGAAGATTTGCCTACTTTCAGGAGATCACTTATGATATTGATACCAGCACAGTTTTTCCCCTAAAAAAGTTAGTTAGGCAAGCATGCTTTTCCTTCATAATTTTAATTTTATTGCCCAAATGCATTTGTGTATGTCAAAGACTGTTATGTTTGACCTTCCTTTGTACGTGAGAGGACTACGGTTTTCCCAATCATACTTTGTCATGTTTAAGCCATGTGCTTTCCTTTTATTCTTTTTATTCTGATCTATTGTTCTTACTACATCAGAATATCATTGCTCTTATTGTGACATTTCTTGATACAGAGAAATCAGCCTAGAATTAGAACTGTAGTGAATAAAGTTGGAACCATAGAAAATGAGTTTCGGGTGCCAAAATTTGAGGTTTTGGCTGGAGGAAATGACATGGTCACAGAAGTGAAGCAATATGGTGCCACATTTCGACTTGATTATGGCTTGGTTTATTGGAATTCAAGACTGGAGCATGAACACATTCAGTTGGTTTCACAATTTCAAGCAGGAGAAATTATATGTGACATGTTTGCTGGGGTTGGCCCATTCTCCATTCCAGCAGCACAAAAAGGTTGTCTTGTTTTTGCCAATGATCTGAATCCAGATAGTGTTAATTATTTACAGATAAACTCAAAAATCAACAAGGTAGGGGATTCTGTTCTAACATTTAACATGGACGCCAGAGCATTCTTGCACCGAATATTTACTGTGCCCTCACCAGAGGTAAAATCAGAGTGTTCTGATGCCATAATCAGGGACCATGGAGATGCCAATGTAGTGGATAATTGTGATGAAGGCACTAGAAACTTCAAGATTTCTGGTAAATTGTCCTGTACTATGAATTTCAATTTACATTCTTTTAGTTGTGCACCCATTGTGATAATTTTAGACTGGAACATCTCCTAGAAAATGGTGATGGTGCCAACTGTTTAGAAGTTTCCAGCCCAAAATCAGATATTGCAACTAAAAGACGGCTTGGGATGCACCATGAAGGTACGTTTCTTAAATATTTGCAGTGTCTATTCCCAATAGAATTGCCACTTTCTTAATTCTTTTCCCATTCGGGGTTCTAGGTTTGCACCTACTAAAACTCACAGTGCATATGCCTGTTGGTGTATTTGTATGTGCTTTCCATATACTTGGTTGATGCTCAGTCCTTTCTGTTTTATTTTGTCAATTTCAAATCTTGACAAATTTTCTTTTACTACTCCTCCAAACTTGCTTTTAAGAAGAGACATTTTTCCAGTTGGATAGTAGACTACTGCTGTCTTGGAGTATTGTTGTTCAGAATGCAATAATTAAAGAGTGTTGTTTTTAGCTTGCAGCAAGGGGTCATCAATCCTCAATAATACCCCTGAAGGCAAGTCACATTCTACTAGGATGAGAACTATGTGAACATTCTTCTCTTCTTTGTTATCACCCTTATAGCAGTGACAGCTCGCAGGGGGTGTTAGCACTTAGTCTCGCATTGGTGAGTAAAATGGAGATGGTGATTATCCTTAATGGTTGGCAGGAGTAGGTGCCACCTTCCCAGATGATGCTTTCAACTAAGAAATGAGCTAGAGGTTACTTGTCCTTCATTAATTTAATCCTTTTGGTCAGTCCAATTCCATTTTTTGTCTTGTATATGGTATATCCAAAATCTTGGAGAGGGGTACATGCTATCTAGTCCTTCTAACTAAATGCTTTAGGTCTTTTAGCCCTATTATCTCCAGCTATCAGTATGGGGACGCCCACTTGCCTTCACCTCCTGTTTAGTAGGCTATCTATGAGCCATGTGAAATCTTTTGGAATTCCACTTCCGTTTGTTCCTGCATTCAGCGCTTCTTGTGTCTTTGCTTGGGTAGGCAGTTGTTCTAGTTATATATCAGAAATTATATCTATTCTATCTACGTTGAAAACATTTATTCTTTTCAAATTATGACCCTTATTTTGGCATCTGATACTTTACTTTTGGAGGGAACCCTTTTTAGTGCACGGTGCTTCTAAATAGCCTTTTTGAATGCTTGGCTTCCCCAAATCCAGTTGTTTTCACAGCTTGCTTGTTGATGTCCTGGTGCCTGTCTTGCTTGATTCACTTGTACAATGCTTCACACTAGTTCATGGTGATTGGCAAAAGAGTTGGCAATAGATTACAACAACAACTAAGCCTTCTCGTACACTAAGTGGGGTCGGCTATATGGATTTTTTGCCCCCATTTAGATCTATTTTGAGCCATTTCTGGACTTAAATTGTAGTAATTGAGGCCATACCTAATAATTTTCTTCTAACACTTCTTTGGTCTTCCTTGTGTCCTCCAAGTGCATTCAATCCCCAACTCTTTACATCTCTTGATTGGAGCATTTAGTGGACAGAGTTGGCAATAGATTATCTGGTTATTTTTAAATAACAAAAATGCATGCTGTCTGATTTAGATTATCAGAAGGATCTTCCTATGGACTTAGAATATGGAGATCTAGGTCACAAATCTGCTTGCAAGAAAATGACAAGTGTAGGTGAAGTGGTTGCAGAAGGGGACTGGGAGACAGGCATGGGAATGCTGGCTAATAGAAGGGAAGCCTAGAGAGGTTGCAGTGTTTAAGAGGGAGTGATAAGAGCTACTTCACCAGTTCAATGGCCTCAAATTGCCTTGTGGCAAGGATCTTGTGTAGGGAATGACATTTTCTTTGGTCTGAACTGGTTCTCCATCACTAACAGTTCGAACTGGAGTCTGAACAGTTAGAGAGAGGAAGAAAGAAGGCAATCACAATGCAACAGGATATTGACTACTGAGTTTGGGCACTAAGGCTTACTTTGAGAACCAAGTTAACCCATGAAAATGGTGGTTAACCTCGTTTGGGTGGGGGGTTATTTTTACCAAGGTTCAAGAAGTCGGTGTGTGGTTGGTTGGTTCTCTGCATAGAGAGTATACGGTATTCGCATGAGTGTGTGGACGAGTGTGTGGTTTTATATTTTTTATTTAAAAAAATATAAAATAATTACTTAACTTATTAAAATTTGTGTTCTTACAAATAATGCATAAATTATAAATATCAACCACGGTTGAAATGAAACCTAAACTCACACCCAAAATCATAACAATCAGTTACACAACAAAATCAGACCTAAACTGCATCTTTTATAAAAAAATCAGACTTAAAATATTTTCTATCACAAAATCAGCCACCTACTTGGGTATTTGGCCCAAGTAGTCGGCCTTGCCCGCTTAGTGAATTGCCTTAGGATACTCGATGTGGAGAGGGCAGCGTTGATGAGTATGCGGCCGCATAGTCGGCCTACTCAGCCAACTTCTTGAACATTGATTTTGACCTTGGATAAGGGCATTTTAACTTGAGATATATTATTCTTGGGGATACTTGGGATATTAACCCACAAATTTGAGTAGGTTAACCTTCCACCAGGTATCTTGCTCTGCACCATTTACGTGGGGTCTTTGTCAAACCACCATTCCTTCTCTTGCCCCCATTCCTCCCCCCTTCCCCCAATCCCACGATATTGATGCTCCCTCCTTCCTTTCCATTGGACAACTGGTAGAACCATGAAGAGCTTCACACCTACACCAAGTGGTGAGCTCTTCCTCTCACCTCCTTCCATTTCCCCACCAACATCAAACGCAAGCAAGCACCCCCCAACATATTCAAAGTTGAGGTGTCGAGTGCATCCACTTCTCTCCACTCCATTTTATGGCAACAACAAGACTAACCAACAAAGGTGCACACCCTGTCCTTGAGGGGGAGTGTTCCTCCTAGTCCTAGATCAGATTCAAGAGGTGGAAGATATGGAGGAGCAGGGAAAGCCCTAAATCCTTCTTTGTCCTTACCCAAAACCCCTAGATTCGATCAATCGCAGATTGAATGTCATCGTTGATCTTGGGATGGCAGTCGCCATGTCGTCAATCTTCCTCCTAGACATCAAGGAACGAGCCCTCGTGCGACATGACCATTGCAGCGATGTCTTTGTCATCCAGGCCAAGCACTTCTTCACCGAGCTCATTGAGAAAGATCTCAACTCTTCTGAATTTAACCTTAATTGCATCTTTCCCGTAGTCAAATCTAGCCCATTTTCGTGCCATCCATAAGATCACCAAGACATGATAGGATTTTGTGTTCTTTTCATGTAATTTGATTGCGATGGTGAGCAATATAATTCGAGTAGCTGTTGGAGTGTAGAGATGGATTAGATTGGGAGTTTCCATGCATAAACTATGTGAGACCTCAAACTCGAAAATCTACATTAGAACTAGATTTCACTCTTTGTAAGAAATCCAATGCCCTTCATTTCACATAACTTGGAGCATAATTGCTTTCGTTGCAGGAAATTTGCGATCAAACCCTTGTATTTGAAATCAGCACTATTTCCTTTCGCGTAAATCAGATGTTGTTAGTGCTCTTGTTAGAGTCCATGCTATTTTGCGTTTCAGGGTTTTTTAGCGTTTTAACCATATTTTAGCTTGAAAATTTCGAAATGCAAACTGAGACCTAAATGTGAGATCTATGACTACCTCGGTGTTTCTCTTGATGAGTCCAACAGACCTTGTTGCACGAAAAGCTGAAGTTTCGAGGTCTGAAATTGAGAATACATAGGTTTTACTCGTTCTTTTTCAAAAATAAAGGGGGAAAGGAGCCCAAAAACCCTACTTGTAAACCCTATCCCTATTTAAACCCCTACCTTTCCATCCCTCGAGAAACGTGTCGTACCCCTCCCTTTCCACTTACGAACTCCCTCCTGCGTAAATGCCCACCCCACGCTCCATGAGCTGCCCCCCTTTCATCCCTTCTCTCATAGACCACCTTCCCTCCATCATTGCCAACGTCGTAGCCACCTCTCCAACGCCACCACCATACCCTCCTCACTCACTCTGACTCAGTACATGGGTGTGTTTGTGGGCACGGGAGTGCGAGAGATGGCGAGGGAAAGAGAGGTCATGGGTAAGCGCAGTTGAGGGCCGAAGAGAGTGTGAGGGGGGCGTGGAGTCGAGCAACCAGTGTTGACGCAGGTCGACGTGCGTATGCGTGAATGAGAGTTGAGTGTGTTGTTATCGTACGTGTATGTGGGTGGGTGCGTAAGGTGGTGGGGAGGTTGCAGTCGTTACTGCTACCCTGGTCCAACGAGAGCATTAGAGAAAGGGGCCAAGGGCAAGAGCATAAAGAGGTTGAGGAGGCGGAAGTTGGCTATAAGTGGCGGCGGTGGCGGCCAAAGCTATTATGGGTTGGTGTTGTGCGTGGCAAGTGGTGGTGGTCGGTGATGATGGTGTTGTTGATGGCGGTGTTGCACTATTGCTGCTGCTGTTGTAGCGTGAAGAGGGTGCATGGGGAGGATAAAAGAAAGTGAAGGAGAAGAAAGGAAGGAGGATGGAATGTGGTTGTTGCTGTGTGCATGGGAACACGAGAGGGTTTGTTGGGTTGGTTGTGAGGTGAGGAAGAAGAAAATGTGGGAAGAGATGAATGTGAGAGAAAAGGAGAGGGGAAAAGACAAGAAAGAAAGAGAGAAGAAATGGGAAAAGCTGTGGTGTCTTCCTTTGGTGGAAGTGGATGTGTACGCTAAGAATGACAAGAGAAAAAGAGGGGAGGGGGGCATGGGTGGGATTTAGAGAAAGGAGAGTGAATGAGTGGGGTTGGGTAGAATTAATCACAACTTATATGGGTTTGGATTGTAGGTGTGTGCCTGCATGTGTATATGTATACATAAGTATTTATATGTCGGCACGTATAGGTAGGTGTGTGTGTGTGTGTTATAGGGAAGTGATAATAGTATAGCTATTTAGGTGGGTACGTGAGTGTACGTGGGTGTGCACGTGTGTCATCTGAGTGTGTAAGGACATACGGATTTTATTTCTAGGATAGGTGTGCCATGATGTGTGTCCGCGAGTTACGATTTTTTTCTTATATTGGTGTCGTTCAGGGTTCCTCGGGATCATCAGGACACTCCCAAGCTTGCCTCTCGCCACCCACGAGGTATGTGGGTTTCCCTTTTTCTTTCTTGTTATGTCGATCTTTCATCCGCTCTTGCTGGGTTGGAAGTAACCCATACACCTCCTTTTCTGAATAAAACCCCTTGAAACTTAATCAATAAATTGAGAGCATTGGTTGTTAACCCAATTGTGGAAAATTGTTGAAATAAAATGCTTATTATAGCCTTGGACTGAGAAATTAAATCTGGTTCTTCTTGCTAAATCAATAATTGAAAATGAACTTATTTGCTTGTGGATAAACAAGATGGATGAAAGTGAGTTGCCTACTTTTGAATTGAGAAATTAAATAAATCCTGTAAATGGTTAGCAACTGGAAATTACGGGAAATGCCTGGGAAACAAAATATCTACTGTAAAGTGTCGCAACATCATGTCTGCATTAGAAAAGAAATGATGTGGGAAAAATAAAGGAGGTGCCTGGGAAAATTATGAGTAAAACATACTAAGTTTACTTCTCAACACCTCGGTCATGACATGTAATGTTTTGTGTATTGTTGAGGCTAGTGCGTGATTTGGAAATAAATGATATGATGTGTTATAGTTTTGCGAGATTTTCTTTCCATTCTGTCAGGTGACGTGTTTACACCTCAGGCAGGCATCATTCCAACTTATATCGTACTGTACTTTCTTGGCTCTTTTTGGCAGTACTGTTTCGTTTTGTGCTCTGAATGTGATTGAAATATTGATGCTTTATATTATCATTTTGCTCTATTATTGCTTGGTTTGATGTGCATACGCTTATTGTTGATCAACATCGTAACGATTTGGGTTGGTCCCAAAATTTTCGGCTCGGCCCTCCGGGGCCAGGTCGTTACAAACTAAGCGTCATGTTTCAAACCTACTAAGGTCTTGGATCCAGATTCATCCTGAAGGAGTCCATGAAATCACCTCATATTGGACATGGCTTTTCTCAAAGTGGAATCCTGTTCCATGCGATCCACTTGCAACGAGGTGCAAAGCACACTTTTCATGTTTTTAGTAATTGCTAAGTGGTGAGAGAGACTGAAAGAATTTTGTGTATCCTTTATATGTAATATTAATGAGGCAAACTAGTAAAAAAATCGAAGTAGACTGCACTGGAATTACATGCCACAATCCATGTCCATGGAAGAGGAGTGCATGGAATCTCACCATGTTAAGGAAATCAAGATGGGGCTTTAGGCTAGATGCCTACAAGTGACATGAGATGATACACAATACCAAAGCTGAGTACTAGATTCCAGTTACATGGGAGAGGAGTCCAGGGAACTATGTTGCATGGATTTGATGTCTCTTAATTTTGGGAAAAGATTGCCATACCTGCAATTGCATTCCCATGATTTTGGCGGCAATATAATTTGATTTTGAAGTATAAAATCGAAGGTGGTGTGATAATACTGCAATCCTTTCAGTTTAGTTGATCCTCCCAAAGGGAACATATTTAACTAGAGTGAATAACTGAAGTACAAAATATTTTGATATAAATTTGTTATCAATTAATAACTACAATATCTATTAATCTAATGACATAATAATGCTATTATGAAAAATAAAAATAAACTAGAAAGTCTGCAATTAAATAATAACAAAGAGCACTATTTTCTTTCAAGCTACCAACTAGCTTTCAAACATACAGCTTCAAGGGTAAAACTATCATTGTGCAGCATATCCCTCCACCAAACTCCCAAACAACAAAAGAGCAAACATAGGATATCCCTTCTACTTATCCTTCTGCATTTCAAATTGTACCAGGTTAACTTGACAGGATAACCTTTATGACTTTCAAATAAAAATGTAGGATAACCCACCTACATAAAATTTTGGAGCTTTTACATATATACCCCTATAAACTTTCAATAAGACGTATATACCCCTATATTTTTGATATTGACATATATGCACCCAATAAATATGTTCCGTCAGTATGGACACCCTTTCATTAGCCTTCGTTTATTTGGGTAAGTGAACATGGGTTAAGATGCACCTACCGTGGTTACTTCGGTTAACGATTGGGATAAAAACGGATTGCCTGGAAAATCACTGGGAGAGGATCCGCATTTACTCTTTCTTCTCCTCCCTCTTCTCTTTCGATCTCCTTAGTTGTGAGAACATCAATTGATTGAGTAGCTTCACGCTTACATCTTTGATCAATCGACTTTCTCTCTCCCAGCAGACCTCTTCGACGATGTAGGAACCTCGTCGACCATCGCAGTTGCTCCTCTGTTTATACTGAGGATGTAGGAAGCTCGTCGACCATCATAGTTGCTCCTCATCCGTTGCTAAGGTTAGTGTTGTCATATTAGGGTTTTTATTGGGGATTTGAGTAGGGTTTAGGGGCTTTATAGAGGGATGCATTTTAGAGTTTTTTCAGGGGTTAATGTTAGGGTTTTTGGGGGTAAAGAAACATTTCGAATGTAAAGAGAGAGTCAGTTCAGAGGGATCCGGCAGCGCCCTTGGGGGAAATGGGCTGCTGAAATCAGGGATCCCCACAAAGGTGTCTGCGTCTGGCTTGGTACGCTTGACACTGCTAAAGAGGCTGCCAGAGCTTATGATGTGGAAGCTAGGAGAAGTTTCTCCAGGTGCCATATCTGGATTGTAGCCTCGATCAGTCGATTGAGAGCCTTTTCACGTGCGACATGGCTAATGATAATTGCGAGAACACGGTGAATTTGTGGAGTTTCAAGGATATTCCCATGGCTCCTATTTGCTAAGGCATTTCTCATCTCAAGAACCAGCTTAAGATATGAATCGAGCTTCCTTTCCTCCTCGCAAAGTTTTATATAAATTATTCGACAACATTGAGACTCACATTCTGATATTATTTCACCACAAATATTGGCTGTTGTTTTAAGTAAGAGGCTTGTGTGATTATCTTTGGAGTCCATGTCAGTAACTTGTTGCTTTGCTCAGGGTGCTGACTGCGGAGCATATCTGGGCAATAAGAGGCCCTATTTCTGATGAGAGCCTCAACTGCGATCTTGGTTATTACTCGATAACCTGCGGATATTGCAGCATCCCTAAGCTATGTTCTCTGGCTTTGCTGTTAGCTGTTTTGTGTTGTCTGTGATGTATGCTGTTTGCCCAACGTTCGAATCTCAGCTGATCTTCTGGTTATGGTAAAAACTACTTGCATTGATGTGTAAATGGTGACTATACGTGTGAGAATTTTTTGATACAATGAGACCATGGAATTCATTGTGAAAATATGAACTGCATTGGTTTCTCTTGTACTCAAACCGAATGGAAGCAGAGAGGATGTGAGCAAAAAGTGTTGAATTTTTAAAGTATAAATTTAGATATATATAGTAGATATGAAACCAGTACGTCAAAAAATCGATGTTAAGAATCCCACACTTTGGATTATGATCATGAGAGTTAACCCCACAGGTTAACTACAAGTAAACTACCCCTAAATATATACTTTTGCATACATGCACCTTAATCTCAAAAATAGAGAAGGCAAAGACATTGAATCCTATAATTGGTTGAGGATTAGTCCCACTCTAACAGGAATGCTAGTAAGCTTGATATCTTCAATGGTTTTGCTTGTCGTCATCTTTGTTCTTGATTTTCATGTTATTTGATCAAGAAATAAGGGAGACAATACCTTAAGCTACTGTCTTAGGGGTATAATTGTCATTTTTCAACATTTCACTAACGGTGTTGTTAACGGCTCTATCTGACGGAACATAACCAAGGGGTATGACATACCTAGGTTAGCAACTTTTTAGGGGTATATATGTCAATACCAAAAATATAAGGGTATATACGTCTTATTGAAAGTTTACAGGGGTATATATATGTAAAAATATCTAAAATTTATTCCACCAAATCTATCCCTCCTAAACTAGGCCCAAGCCTCTGCCTCTCAAGGAAAATCAGACCTCCGGACAACTCTGAGGATATGTGTTACAAGGGCAATGCTTGGCTGCTTGAGCAAATAGCAAGAGCATCTCAGGATCAATTGTCTTGCCCATTTGGAATGCTAACAAGATTTTCTATGTGTAGGTTCCTAAGTGATCCATATGAAAGGGTACTTTTACTAGAGAATTGCAATGTTACGTTGTATACTTGATGAGTTACAGATTACAGTGGGTTTCTTAGATGTGAGGGGATTATGTTAAATGTGTACCCAAACTAAATTTCCAAAGGCCCACTAGCTAGCCAATCCCTTCCAAGCATACTGCACATGACACTTGTATCATATGACCCTAGCTTCTGCTGTCTCAAACCCTTGTCACCGTATCGGGGTACCTGCATATATTTTCCACCTTGACACTCAAATATTTCGCTTCTCCACTGGTGATGAACAATGCTGCTTGCATCATGTGAGATGACCACCCAAAGTACCTGGCCTGCTTCTGCCCTGAGTACCCCAAACAAACTGCCTTTCCCCCTACTGGATGCCCCATTAGTCCAAGTGGAGCAAGGGGATTGCTTGCCCTGCATTTCTTTGTTTTCAAACTTAGGGATTGAGTTTCAGTCTTGAACCTAACATATCAAAGCCTTCAAAATATCTCGATGTCCCTTGGTATCTGCAGAAGGCATAGTCGCAGGATAAAGTCTACCTAAGATAAAATGTACAGCCGATTTGTCTTGTTTCATTGCCATGCAGTCATGTAGACATGCTTTTTTTCTTTAACTGGGGTTTTCTTTAGTTGTAGTAGTGCTGATTTTAATTTGATTTTACTAGTGGGACATATGAAAAGGACAAAGGGCTTTAAATTATCGACAACCAATGCCTGGGAACATGTTGATCATGTGATCATGAATTTGCCTGCTTCTTCCCTGAGATTTCTCGGTAAGTTTCCATGATTCCATTCTTTATGTTACCATGAATGCTTCTACCTTTTGAATTAATTTGTAGTTTGTCTTGTATCATTTTGACATTTAGCTTGTCTTTCGTTGTTTTTCTGCCTGTGTTTGCGACATGGATTGTGCTAGTTTTCAACTTTTCACTCACTACTTTTGAAATGATGCAGATTCCTTTGAAGGCATTATTGACAGAAGACATTGGAAGGGGTCTTTGCCTTGGGTACATTGCTATTGTTTCATGAGGTCAAATGACACAGAAGCTTCTATATTAGCTGTATGTGTTTCTGTAACCTTATTTTGATCAGATTTGCTGGTTCTCTTGTTAGTTGACAATGCTATTAGGGAATTATCAAACAGTTCTGCTGCCTGAAACTATCTGTATTCAAGTTCAAGTTGAGGTTATTTTTGAGTGAAGTTTCCAAGAGAAACCCTTATTGTTATATTCGATTAGAGGGTTTCAAAAACAGTGTTACATCTCAGCTCAGCTTAAATTTTTGGGTTTTGATTGTCAATGGTCTTCATGATTATATAATTTTCTATAAAGAATTGTGGGACGTTGTTGGAAAGGATGTCATTGATATGGTTAGGGAGTTCTTCTCAGGAAATGAATGCTTTGAGAGGTTGAATAAGTTCTATCTATTCTTGCTTTCGAAAAAGGGCAACTTGGAACTGATGGAGGATTTTAGACCCATGGCTTTGTTGAATAGCATTTATAACCAATTAGTCTTTTTCTACCGATATTATTTTCCCGGTCCAAATTGCTTTTATTAAGGGAGATCCCTTCAAGATTCATATGTTTTAGTTGAGAAGTTCTTAGCTGCCCAGAAGAGAAGGTGTTCCTCTTTTTTTTGGAAAGTGGATTTTTCGAAGGCATATGATTCCATCCCTTGGAGCTATTTTTGGGAGATTCTTAAGAGAAGGGGCTTGCCAAATCCTTGGATATCATTAATGAAGAGGTGTGTTACTACTTCTTCTCTTTCGGTGTTGATTAACGGAAAAGCTAATGGGTCTTGGATACAACCGCAAAGAGTTGTGCGTCAGGGATGTCCGTTAGCGCCGATGTTATTCAATATTGCGGTGGATTCTCTTGCTGCCATGGCTTTTAAGGCTTGCAACGGTGGTATTTTCAAAGGCTTCTCGGCATCTGGAGATGGGAGAGTTTTAACTCCCATTCTTCATATGCCGATGATATAACTTTTTTCATTAAAGAGGAAGTAGGGAAGCAAGCTATGTGTCTTCTTTGGTGAGAATTTTTTCAGAAATCTCAAGTCTGAAAATTAACACCAACAAATCGAGATTTGTTCCTTTTAATATGGGAGCTTTGGAGGAGAATGAGGCTGCTAATGATTTGGAAACACCGGTTGTTATTACCAATCAAATACCTTGGCCTCCCTTTGAAAGGAAAATGTTAACGTCTTCGGATTGGAGGGTGTTGATTGAAAAGTTTTCTAATGGGCTTTCTTCTTGGAGTGGTAGACTCTTCTCTAGAAGAGGGCAGTTGATGCTACTTAAATCCGTCCTCCACTCGATTCTGGTGTTCTTTCTATCAGTGTTTTTGCCTACAAAAAAAAATACTAAAGCAGATTGATATGATCCAAAAGGGATTCTTTTGGAAAGGGTCCGATTTTGAGGGTAGATTTGTCCAACCTGTTAAGTGGAATGATATTTGTAAGCCAAAGAATGAAGGCAGGCTTGGAGTCTGTCATTTATCACATTTTAATAAGGAGTTACTACTGAAATGAGTGGTTAAATTTCTGTCCAGTGACAGTTTTATGGTGAATTCAATCTTCAAAGACTCCTATGGTGATTGTATGAATGTGGTGCAGTGGGCTGATGGCAATACTAATGGTGTTTCTGCAGTTTGGCATTCCATTAGACTTCTTTTGACTGAATTTTCAGACCAGTTTGTGCCTTCGTTGGGTGATGGGATTTCTTTCAGGCTTTGGCATGATGATTGGACAGAAAATGGGACCTTTTCTGAGGTTTATTAGAGACTTTTTCAGCATGCTATTGATAAAGATGCCAAGGTTAAGGAATTATGGGATGAAGATCTTCATTATTGGGATATCAGGCTGCCAGAGGGCCTTTCGGAGGCCACTTTCACTGAATTGCAGCAGCTGTTGCAGTCTATTCATGATCTGTCCTCGACTTCTGCAGAGCTAGATTGCTACATCTGGAAACGAAGGACCTTTTCGGTTAACCGTGCCTACAAGCTGCTGATTAATGACGGTGCTAATTACAATCTGATTGATGGAGATTTCAAATTGATTTGGAAATGTAAGATCCCTCTCAAGATAAGACTCTTCTTGTGGTTCTTTAGAAGAAAACGGCTAGTTACACGGATGTACAGATCCAAATGGACTCCTGATGGGGACATTATATGTCCTTTGTCAGAATGCAAATGAAGATGTACAGCACCTATTCTTTGATTGCGACTTTGCTAGAGGTGTTTGGACAAACTTTAATCTCCACATGGTCGACGCGTTGGATTTTGAAAGATTTTGGACTAGCTTCAGAGATCATGTTTTTCTTGATATGGCGGGTTGGTGTTAGTGTGTTGCTATTATTTGGAGTATCTAGCTTCAAAGGAACGGTACTATTTTCCGTAATGAGTGGTGTTGGGTGGACAATGTGAATAGAGAGACAAGGGGTTTTTCTGATTTTTTGCTGCAAAATATGTAAGTCTGTTCCTTTAATTTCTCATTAATATAATTTACAGATGATTACCAGGTAATCTTCCACTTTTTCTCAAAAAAAAAAAAATATTATATAATCTGATTGGCTTCTGACTGTCACTGACCCTCATGATTATATGATCCAAAAAGTTTCCTGGGGGCTGTTGGACTTTTAGTACCTCCAGTGCCTAAGCAATGACTGGACTGCACCCTGTAAGCAGTGTATCAATGAGATAGCATTGTCATCTCCTACATTTTTTGTGTTCCCAAGGTTGGGAAGCAGGCAGTGGGTTCCGTAGGAAAGCCTTAAAGGGGCTGCTCCTCAAAACCTCCACCGAGGTTGAATCTCATGTGCACAGTGTGTTGAGATCTTCCCTGGGGATTGAGTAGCTTAGATCTGAGTTGAGTAAAGGGCCTCCTGCTGTAGATCGTCAACAAGCTCTTCATTGTTTACAATAGAGGCTTGCCTAGGAGCTGCACTAGTCATGTTGTTCACTGCTCATCTTTCAGTGGTATGATCCAGGTAAAAGGTTGTTTTATTGATCATAAACCACTGTTATCAATATTCCAAGCCAAGGGCAGTATTTCAGAAGACAACAGAGGGGATTTTGGCTGTGGGATGAAAGATAAGCAAAGAGGGGCACTTTTGGCTTTAGGATAATAAACACAAGGAGAGGCATTCAAAGCAAAAAAATGTCTTATATGATTTACTCACAAAAGTGAGGTATGGACTGCATATATTATGGATTATTAACTTTTACATCCAAGATATTAGAAAGCTCCTACAAATGTATACCCTTTTTTGGAAAAGTAAATGTGTACCTTTTATGTAGTGTCTGACAAGGGAAGACGTTTTCACTAAAACGTAAGGTTGCTTTGCATGTCATATGCAGATGCATTGTGTCCTTTTGATTGTGTGAGGTTGAAGGTACTCAGGTACTCATTGTCCTTTAGGAAGCATGGGAGAGAATCGAGCTTGCCTTGATCAACCAGATCTTAGAAAACTCTTCACTTTAGCTCCAGTTCAAGCAACTCTGAACAGGGAAGGCAAAGGGCCAGATTGATGGCTCTTCATTGGTGTATTTTGGCTTGAGCAGATTGTCATCATCTTTGGTGGTGATGGACCTGATGTGGACAGTGTGGTGTAGCCTGCTATTGGTTTTATTGGGTTGTAGGAAGGCAATCTTTGAACTGCATGCCTGATTAATTTTACTTCTAATCAATACATAGACAATGACCTCAAGGGGTCATCCTTTTCCTTTCCAGAGATAATAATGTCAGTAAAAAGCTTCTGGTCTTAAGTTCTTAGTATAACATACTTGTATCTTGTGAGAAGCAGAATCTAGATACCTATGTGAATAAGGGAATTTTGTTTACAAATTTGCAAATTGCTCCTTTCCCATCACTCACAATTTAACACCTTTTCCTTTTCTTGCTAATCAAATGCTCCGTTACGTTTAGGACAAGTTACCAAAAAGGCAAGAGTTTTTTCCCAAAAATGTCTTAAAAATTTTCTGATGGGATCAATACTCCCAAAGGTAGTCTTGCAGAATATTGGCCCCAATTTTTCGCCATTATCAAATTTCAAGGTCACATGTATCCCATTCGTATCATTATGACAAATATCTTTGCTTAGACAAAACAGTAAAATGCAAGTGGGAGGGACAAGGATCTCAAAGCCACTTCCATTCTACCAACCGGTTGTAGATCATCAACTTTCATGTTGAAATCGGCAAGGGAGAGTAGGAACTGGCTAACTTCAGAATGAGTGAGGGGAGGGTCAAATTTCTCTTGCATCTTACCTACAATGCATACTATGACAAAAGGCCTCAAATGCAGGGCGAAGCTGCTTGCTTGAAGAGTGAAATTTCGGTCCAGAACTACAGATGCTGAAAAAGGTAATTCCTTCAAGAAAATAGAGAATTGGAAACATTTCAGGAGAGACACATGGAAGGCCAAGTCTCTTCCATTCAATCTCAATTCCTTCCTTGGACTAGGACTGAGTGATTCCATTTCTATCAATATGGCACCTTGGACAAAGGGATCTTAGGGGAAGCAGATAGGAGAGGAGGGGAGGTGGATCTTGAGAGAGAGAGAGAGAGAGAGAGAGAGAGAGAGAGCCTAAGATCCCATAGTTTTCCCATTTCAGGCCAGGGACTGACCTGACCCAGGGAGTGTCTCAAAATGCTCATGAGATGAATCATTATTGTTGAGAACTCCATGGAACAGGAGTCTGGGTTTGACAAGCAAGATGATAGTCAAAAATGGAAGAAGTAGGTTTACCACTGGGAGCCATGGTGGTCAAGTCATCATTACCAAACAAGGGTTCTTCCCCCACAAGTGAACAATGAATTGTGTGCAGTGAAGAGCCTTGACATCTTACCTGATGTTTTCATGTTAAGAATACACCACCAATGCATCATCTTCGGTATGAAACCAAAAGAACTTAGAAATTTAGCATTTGGGGACGTGGAACATGTTCAAGGAAAAGTGATGGGGAGTCAAACACAAATATGTTGATTGGGTTGCCTCAAAGAAAAAATGTTGATTAGGGCGGACACTAAATTTTCATGATAGCTACGGTTATAACACATGGCATACAGGTAGTAAAATGGAGCTTTTTTTTAACCAGTGTTCATAGATTTCTCTTGGCATGAAGAACAAGATCTGTTGGTAATTGAGAACTAGAATATGTATTAACCATTAATGCTCCTAAACATTCAGCAAAGTATGATTAAAGTTACTTTTTTGTTTTTTATATGCTTCTGTATTTTGTTTTAATTCTGTTTCACTTTATGCAGGAGGCAAATGCCATTTTGAAAGCTAAAATATTGGATCCTGTCTTCCATGTTGTTAGGGATGTTGCTCCCAACAAGGTATTTTTTGTTTTATGCAGGGAAACTACCTTATTGGGAAGTAACAATCAAATTTTTTGATTACAACTTGCCTGTTTCAGCCTTACTTTTGTATTCCTAAGGTGAATGCTTTACCAACCAATCCTACTTTAATAACCATTCATTCTTTAAATTTGTAAGGCGATTAATCTGTTATTTCACTAAAACATTGGAATTTTGAAAGCATCCGCATTCACTTTAGTTGAATTAATTGCAGCTAGTGTAACAGTGTCACTTGCTCTTGTGCATGCTATTTTTAGGTCTCTGTTGCCTTCTCTAAAGAGAAGCTGCTTTCACCTTTTTTTTTTTTTGATAGGGTTTTCACCTTGTTTTTGCCCTTTTGAATTGTTTGTTTTTTCTGTCTGTCTGGTTTAAACTTCAGGTCTTCCTTTATGTGAATGCTCTATCACTTCTTTCTCAGCCGCTTCTCCTTACTTTTGCAGGTTATGGTTTGCTTGAGCTTTAAACTCCCTCAAGATTCATGCTTTAAAGAGGAAAGCATCAATGAAGCTGTGGAATCCACAGATGGCAAAACAAAGGAAGGGAGAGATGACATTGCATGTTAACCTTCTTGACGATGCCGGACTTTGTTTTAGTTTTATCCTGGCCATCTTTTTTCGGCAGTGTCTGCAGTTCGCGAGTTCAAAAGATGAATCTCATGGGAGATGGTATATTCCATTGATCTAAAATTTTGGTGTCAAACCTTTTGCTTTCTTCTATATGGGTAAAACCGTTTCTTGTTTTAGGACAACGCATGCTACCAGGAAAACCTTTTGCGTCTGCTGATGTGCTCGTATGATTGTAATTTATTGCATCCGTACCAGTTCCTACTCACGGTAATGGAACTTGTAGAAGGTGGGAGTTCCTGTAACAAAGAAAGGAATTCTAACCCATCTGGATTAACTCTAGCTTGAATATGAAATGAATGTTAGGCCATCTTAAAGGATTTATATTTATCAGCTTGGCAGCGAGAATGGCATTATCGTTCAGGATTCCAAAAATGGACTCAGATCGTGATGAGGGCTGAGGAAGGAAAGTCGAAATTTGTTGTGCAAGAGTTGTGGTAACAAGGGTTGGTTAAAAATTAGGAGTTGTAATAGAAGAGTTGATTGGGGCCGTGGGACTCACCAGAGAGCGTCAGTCGCGAACTACCAAGTGCTGTGCTCATTTTTGAGGTGTTTTAGTAGTTGACCGGTCTACCAAGTTATTGCTTTTCAACATTAAAAAAACCTTTTCTTCAATATGATGCATTAATTGCTGAATTTACATTGAAGATTTCACAAAAACTGTTTTTTTTGAGTTAGAAATAATTCCCATGTTTGTGGATTTTTTTAAAAGTTTAATGACACGTAGCATTCTCCATACGATTGGCCTTTGTGGGAATCATTATAACCAATACTCCTCAGATTAGCCTATAAATTGTATTTCGCTTTATATGCCAAAATTCTTCCAAACGCATCTGTTTGACTGCTTCAGGGAGCTGCATGTTGCCCATCAGAATTTGTTATTCCTTGCCAGCAAAGGTTAAAAATATTGTTCCTCGAATAACTTATCTAGACGATACAAATGCGCACCGTGAGAACGCCAGTTGCAGTTTGAGCGGTAAACAAATGCAGAGTCAAATTATTGTGTCATGGCCAATTAGCTCACAAACGGAAAAAACGTCTTGCTATAAAAGTGTCAGGAGCATACACAGGATCTCATCATTGTAGAACATATTTGTTATTGTTTATTGTAGGTTTTCTTTCGTTATCTTATGGGAAATATCAAATTGAGATCGCACATAAGAATTCTTCTCTTTGGACTGCGCACGCAGGATCTTAGGGTTAATTTACGGCACTGGTAAGTTAATTCGTGTCAGTAAATTTACAACCGAGGTTAATTTTTATTTGTATTTACTTGTAAACAGAGATTAATCTCTATTTGTATTTATTAAATGAGGGTTAGAAAGTGAAGTTATCGTGTGATATGATAGGATGATGTTTACTTGAAAATGAGAGTTAGAATAGAGGTTAAAGTGATAAGATATGTATACCTTTGAGATGATAGGTATGTTAATTGAGGTTGTTTTATATTTAAATAATAATATTTTAAATAGTAAGGTTAAATGACAATTGAAAAACAAAATTAAGTTGCATTGGAGAAATTAACAATAATAAATTAACAAATGAACCAAATAACTTCTAGATATCAGAAACAAGCCAAAAGTTAGCAAGCTAACATATGATGTTTAACTAGAAGCATTACCAAATTAAAAAGGTGGACTCTTTTACCTATTAACTTTTCAATTTGTACAATTCTAATTATTATAATTACAATGCTGATAGTTAATCTGTCAACGAGATTTCTTTTAAATTTTACTATATTGTGATTATTTTGAATAAATATGGGTAAATCGAACCCATATTATCAGCATTTAGGTTCTCTATATATGTAAAAGTTGAAGTACATTAGTAAGCTTCATGCTTCTACCAGGACTTCTCAATGCCAGATTTTATTTATGCCATTTCAGCTACCATCTGCTGCTTCTTGATCAGGCCTAATTTTTTATTTACTAAATCTACCTATAAATTCGTCAGTAGACTAGTATTACTTAATTAATTATAGATTTTCCATGCTCCTTCCTGAAATATACTTTACCAGAGCCCATCTTTGGTAAAATCATTTTAGTGATTTCCAGAAACCTACATGACTTGGTTCAATTCCAGCCTAACTAGAATCTAACAGGCATGATAATCCAATTGACGTCATATATGCACTTTCAGAAAGCCCAACCACTGATTTGTCTCCACTTCTCGGAGAGAGTCTCCCAACTATATATCTTGAAAAATAGATTTGTTATCCATAAATACTAGGAGAATATTGATTTTATTCCACTCACAAGTCTCTGACTAAGACATCACCATGTCATCATTCTTTCGATTATTGGGAAAACTAGTATCTTGAGAATAATCTCCTACTAGGCATCAGTATCATTACAACAATGCTACCCCACAAATCAATTGATCACAAGACATCAACTTTCTAAATCGACGCTTAGTACTCAAGCACGAGCATCTTTTACCAAAATCAATACAACTGAGATTAAACACAAAATTGTAGGCTGTCAAAGGTAACAGTTTAGCAGGAACAACCAGTTACAGGCCAAAGAAACAATCTTTCCACTCCAGAAACACCAGATTTCGCCAAAACACCAACTCACTCAAATACCCACATCAGAAAATCCATAAAAATTGATAAACACAGAGGAATACTATTTGATAACTTGGGTTTTAACCCCTCCAAAAAAAAAACTTGGGCTTAAGCCATGAGGACTTATATCCAATAATTTATCAAGGCAGTTTTCCACAGTTAAGTTAAGGTCTAAACCAGGTCAAATAAACATACATGAAACAAGCACGACCATTTTATCTCAAAATAGTACAGTAAATCTTAACCACTAGAGTGGAGGCTGCCAAAGATAACAACTTTAAAGAAAACAACCAATGGAACGATCTTCCCACTTCAAAAACACTAGACTTCACCAGAGCACCATCCAACTCAAGTACCCGCATCAAAAAGGATCCACAAGAATCCAACACCGATCAAATAAACACCACCATTTTATTCCAAATCAGTGCAGTCAAAATTACCCACTTAATCCTAAGCTTCCAAAGGTAACAACTTTGTCGTGAACAACCCACATGGTACAAGCCAAAGAAATGACCTTTCCACTCCAGAAACACCAGATTTCACCAGATCACCATCTAACTCAAGTACCTACATCAAAAAAGATCCATAGAATCCAACACCGATCAAATAAACCCAACCAATTACCCACTCAATTCAAAGCTTTCAGAGGTGACAACTTTGTCGTAAACAACCAGTTAGTACAGGTCAAAGAAACGATCTTTCCACTCCAAAAGCACCAGGTTCCCCCAAAACTCCATCCAACACAAGTGCCCTCATCAAGAAAGATCCACAAGAATCGAATGCTGACCGAATAAGCACAACCATTTCATTACCCACTTAATCCTAAGCTTCCAAAGTTGATAACCTTCCCCTGAGCAGCCAGTTAGTACAGGCCAAAGAAACGACCTTTCCACTCCAAAAACATCGGATTTCACTTGAACATCAAAAATCACAAGCACCCACTTTGAGAAGTCCACCACCAAAAGGAAAGAAAGAAAGAAAATCGAACAAGAGGTAGACTTGACAGGGGCCAACTCACCATCAGCAGCCATGGCGAGAACAGGGGAGGCCTTGTAGGCCCTCCCACCGGAGATGGGCGCCCCAAGGAACTCCAACCTCTGGGAGGGGAGTGGGCTGCAGCAGGTTACGGAGATAGGGCAGCGGCGTGGAGCCTTCCGGAAGGGGAAGGCCGCCCCGGGAGAGGCCGGAGCGGGAACTCTCAATGTGGGTGCTTGTGGTAAATAACTTCCTTGTACCAACCGGAGGAGGGCGACGACACTCGATGAGGGGGCATCTTCGGAAGAGTGAATCGCGACGAGAGGGGTAGGGAGAGAGAGAAAATGAGGGTCAGGGTGCAACCTGTGAGACAACCCAGGTTACCTTAACATCGGATAGGGAGGCCAACCCGGGACCATCCAACCCCCTTGGTAAACAGAGGATAACCCTTGAAAAGAGGAGTTATCCCCCTCCGTAAACCACCCCTTATGCACTGCCACTAAGCCTTCCTTTTGAAGTTCAAGCTCCAATTATATCTTCTATTCACTGATGAATAATTTCATCGTGCCAAGTAAGGGGTAAGGGATCTAAATTAGAAAAAGTATTTGACTTGGAAATGGAAATCGGAGATGCATAAACGAATCTGAACAAAATGACCACCAAGGCAAAGCAACAAAAAGAACTGATAAAACTGGGTCAAAAGGTGCCTACGATTAAGCACCCATGTCAAAGTAGAAGAAGAAGACCATGATGCCAACATGTGTGAAGGTAGGTTGTACTTTGGAAACATTTCTCACATTTGTTTAAAGGTGAAAAGAGAAGGCATAGAGGCTAGCCAACATGTACTAGCCAATTATTTTCTTGTATTGAGATTCCTGGCCGTTGCCTCTTCTCCTGTCTATTTACACTCCTACGGTCTCAAAGAACTGACTTTCAACCTGTGGAAAAATTTGGGCAAGTACTAGTGGAGAACCAACTTGTAAATCTATCTATAAACTGGAGCTGAAAGGAAATCAAACTCTCCGCACTAAATGGTTTGCTTCCAAGATTTCCTGCACGTGCAAGCAGATATTGCAGTTAGAATTTGAGATGACATATATGCGACACTTCAATGGACCAATTTTCAACTAAAGTAAAAAAAATGTCCTCTTGTTTACCTCAGAAACCCCCCTCAAAGTTCTGAAGCAGATGAGACCGGGTGTTTTGCAAAAGAACATTCATCTCTTCATTCGAAGCATCTAGCAACCTCAACTCCTTAATCTCCTCTTGCCATTTCTCAAGCTGCTGGGCATGCATTCTGCACAGCATCAAACAAAATAGACGAGGGAGATAGGACAACTCTTGGCCAGCAGAAAACCAAGTTAACTAGTTCATTGTAAAAGATGCCATGATACCCACTGAATCAGTTGTTCTTCAAACTTGGTACTGAGTTCCTTGAACATTGTCTTTCCAGCTTCAAGCATTTCAGATACCTAATCAGAACCCGTACCAGCCAGATCATAATAGGACACCCCAGCAGGCAAAGATGTGGAACCACAATATCACATGCAACAAAGTTAAAGTAAACTACACGCACATTAGAAAAGCAAATTCAATGAGGACATGATAATGAAGATCTAAACAGCTAATGCCAAGCATTGCATACTATGGATAGCCAAAGTGTCCATCATTAAAGCACAACTTTGTTGCATAATAATGCAGCCACCACCATTTCTTTCCCTCAAATAATCAGGAGGATGATTTTGTTTGCTTTTCCGACACAAAGATCATAAACTTATAATTGACATCACTATTGAAAGGAAAATGAACATATTGATCGCGGGCAACCAAACAGTAAATGAGAAAAAGAATTTCTTTATTATAGCCTGCATATTCAAAAGTACCTACGGACTGAAAAGCTAAATTAGGCAAGTTTCTTTTCATTGAATACTTTTATGTAGAGTATACACATGGAAGTATATTAAGTACCGATTCTGTAAAATGATCAACTTTTTCAAGTATGGCTGTGATGCGCATCTCCATTTCTTCGGAGGCCATCACATTATTTCTGGTGTCCTTGACCATGGTTTCTTCGGTGGCAGGTATGTCTTCATGTTCCTTAAACGTTTAAGTTTCATATCAGTACAAGAACAAGCAGATAAAAATTTGAACAAAGAACTTGGAGACTGTGAGAAGTGAGACATGACAAGTACAGTTGTCTTAAGTCGCTTGTTTGCCTCCTCCATAATTTGACTATCTACTCAACAAAATCTGCAAAAAGTTCTGAATATAAACAAATCAGATTTGTGTACAGAAAATAGAATGATTCACATCATCCTCTACATTCTGATTCATGTTAGTTCAAGAAAATTGCAGGGAATTACCAGGCCAGAAATTGTATTTAAAGCTTCCAATTAAAGGAAGGAAGAAAGAAGCTTCACGGCTCCACTGAAAGCAAACTATCCATCATGTTCTGAAACTTTCCTTGCACTTCTAAAGGAAATGTTATGCATCATGCCCATGTTTAAATCTGGGAACTTGCCACTGATCAAATTCCAACAGGAACAAAATTGTTTATTTGAGTGATTTGAACTGGTCAAGGGAGAAGTAAATCAATCCAAAATACAACCATTCAATAGGCACCAGTGGAGAAAATGTTTTATTATAGTTGACATTTCTCTTCTCAAAATCTAGCTATGAGAATTCCCACTAAAAGGGCGCGAGAATCCTCCATAATCACTCATGAAAGTTGCATAAGATGTGAAAAACCTTCACACTTCACAAAGATCTACTTGTTGAATTCCAGAAGCATTCCAAATCAGGATGCAAAATACATGAATAAAATCTTTGTCTTTCTGGAACAGACATATCTACAATCACACGTAATTTTCAGCATTCAGTCATTCTCACATTTGTAGCTAAAGGTGCACACAAAATTAGCCACCAACACACAGCAATCTATAATCTACACACACAAAGGACATCCCAACAAGATGCAAAAAATATCCTAATCTTTACTCAAATGTATGGGTGCTAATCAAACCGAACTTACTCGAACGTAGGTATATTCAAGGCTAAGTTCAATAAATTGTTCAATGTTCAAGTTCGGTTCAAGTTTGCTAAGTGTTCGATTACCTATATGTTTGAGTTTGGTATAATAACGAAACCCAATGTTCGAGTTTAATTTGTTGTTAATTCGTTTGCATTGTTCAAACAAACATGTTCGATGAAGTTCGATAATATGTTTGAAAGTAAAGTTCGGCAATAGTTCGTTTGATTAATGGTTTAACCTAAATGTTTTCCTAAAGTTCAAGCATACCATATATTTTAAAAAAGACATTAAAAGAGAAACTAATTTCAAAACTAAGTAATAAACTAACCAATATGATCCAAAACATTAAAATCTAAATTAAAAAAAAAAAAAAAAACATACAAGTGATAGCAAATCTTTAAATACATTGAAGGGAGGCATTGGACAAGCTATGTTCACTTTACTGTAGATGCCATTGTTCTTCGTGGCCACTGTTCATTGCGTCGATTTGCAATTTCTACTGCCTCGCATTGTTACTCGCAGTCTCTCGCTCTCTCTACGTAGTGCAAACCCATCTTGAAAGTAGAGGAGAATGGCGCTCTCTCTCCTCTCACAGTGCCACCACTCCTCACATCTCACCTCAATCCCAATCTCCTACCATAACCTGTACATCAACGCTGAGTGGATGACACAAATCAAGTGTCGTTGCATGTCGATCATCAACCCCACCATGGATACAACCATAGGTCATGAGTACACACCAACAGTGATGACTGAGAACATCAACACAATGGCGACTTAGACGATTAGACAACAAGCCCCTCATCCAACCCAACAAGTTCCATCACCTTTGGATGGTTGGTTGATGTTGGTTTCGGGGAATGATTTTTGCCGGATTTTTTTTTTTTTGTCATTGATGATCTCTCTTTCTTCTATTTTGTTTCGGGGATTTTAACACCATCGAGCTCAAAAGCGTTGGGTTTACAAGTGGAAGGATCGACATTGAGAGGTCACGTCACATTGGAGATCAGGTCCGACGGTGTGCTCCCCTCCCAGGTGTACGACTTGTGGTTTACGCCTGCAGGGTTGTGCTGGTTAGTGCAGAGGAGTTGTCGAGTTGCCATCACCACTGTAAGGAGGGGTAAGGGAGGATGGAGGTGTCCTTGGTAGAGAAAGCGAGGGAGGTGTTGTAGTTGAGTGGTTCAGATAAGGGTGAGGCAGTGGGGTTGACTGGCATTTGAGGGACTCCTACCCTATGGATGTGGTGGAGAGGATGGTGAGGAAAATGAGTGGAGCACATGGAGGAGGACAAGTCAATCATGGTCGTCGTTCCCCAAACGAGGTTAAACAAAAATGGAGGTTTTCTTTCAACCTCTCTTATGGCTTTAATTTTATTTCATTCACAAAATTGCTTCTGGCCAACATGTACGATTGGTTTGATTTGCCAAAAGGATCTGGTACTAAACAAGGAAGTTACAAAAGCATATACAATGTCTCTAACCAATGTTTGTGGTTACTATAATTTGCCACCAAGGATTTGGTACTTAAATAGAAGAGTAACAGAAGCATATCTATGGGACTAAGGTTCTACATCTAAGGTTTTTCCTAAGTAATTGTTGTTTTTCCTAAATAATTGTTGTTTCTTTGTATTGATTCAATTGACCAGAAAGTAGCTGTGGTTTTTGTTGGAATGTAATTTATTGTTCTTTGATTGATCTGCGAAAGTTCCTTCTTCCTTGGCCTATCTTGAATCAAATGAGTGTTGGAAATTAGCTCATATTTGACATATCTCCAATTGTGCAGATTGCATAAAACAAAAGGTGGTCTGGCATGGCAACTATATGCCCATAACTTGCATTGATGGGATTTGATTCCAAGCATGTGAAGTGATTCAAGTGATCGAGGCTTTTTAAGAATTTGTAATATGCAACAAGGAGGATTGTGATTTACATCTTGCAAGCAGCTGCTTGCTAGACATTCCAAAAGAAAAAGAAACAAAAAAAAGGTGCCCTTCTTGCAATGGCCTCAAATTATTGCAAGGCTACCACCTTTGGTCCGTGGTTCGAGATGTCATGTTGTCGTGCTCTATATGTTATCCTCTTTATTCTCAAATCAAATACGTGATATCTAGAGTAATAGCCTTCGAGCATAAAGTTTTAAATCCATTTGTGGCCTTATTCCTTATCATGGACCTGCATTTTAATTAAAGTATTTGTTGGTAGTTGTGCAATTGTGCCATGTAACTCTATCACTCTGAAGTTAGCTGCATAAGACATTTTCACTTATTGAATTATTTAAATCAACTTTGCTGTGTCCTTCTCTTACCATTTAACAAGTGAGGTAATTAATCTCCCATGTTGGCTAACAGTGGTTTCAAACAACAACCAGCAATGTAGAAGAGGAGTTAATGATAACGTAGCTAAACAGGGAAGTGGTGTTGAGGAGAAAGAATGTGAAGGTATTAGGTATTTTTTTAAGATAGCGTTACATCTACATATTGTAGATGTTCATGAGGTTGTGAGGAGAAACTATTAGCACTCCATCTTGTGATTGTGAAACAGGTTTGCAATTCTGAGTTTTCATTATGTTTGGTAGGATTTGCATGGATGCCTTGATTTAGGGTATAATCCAATGGCCATGAGCATTCCATGAATGGTGAATTGTTCTCTAAATGGTCTTTAGTGTCATATCAGAGAAGTTCAAATATAATGTTGGGAAAGCTCCAATTAAAGTCTAAAGGAATGAAGATTGCACTACTCAAACATGAATCATATTGGTTTTTGGAAAAATCTTGCTAGAAGTTTTTCTTTAGTTCATTATTCACGCATAACTTGGTTTTGTCAAAAGTCCTGACAATTCGAAAACTTTAAGTGTCTGTTGGAAACAATCAAAATTTATGTTGCTTTCATACTTTTACAAATTTGTTGATAACTCCTATTATGTCAAGTTAATTTATGCTCCGATATAGATCTGAGAAATCATGCTTGTGTGGATCTAATTGGAAAACATTAATTCTACTAGAGAAAAGAGAACCAATTTCAAAACTATATTAGATGAGAATCTGATCCCAAAAAATTCGATCTAGAATCCCGAAAAATTTGAGACTGTCTAACTTAATAAAAAGATATTGAAGGAGGGTTTGGTATACAAATTATACTTCCATAGGCTATCCACTAGCTTGTTATGAAGCACATGCCCAAAAAAAAAAACACAGGTAGCACATATATGAAGCACATACAAAGCACAAGTCAAATTATAAATGTTTTGCTTCATACGTCTGAAATTGATAAATATATTGATCAAAGCAAGGTGATAGCAGCAGATATTAATAGATCAGAAAAAAAAATGCATCAGGTAATAGCCGATCACAAACCACCACCACCCGTCCCCTCTCCCTCCCCTAAATTTGAAACCATAATTAATTAACGAGAGTAACATAGCACTTGGATAGAAACTGAAGATGTTGATAGAAATTGAAGGTTCTTAATTAGCTTAGTTTACCCTCCAAGAGAAGTTGAAATTTCGGAGCAAAGACCATTATGAAGAAACAAACATGAAGTCCCATTCATCTAGAATACATCAACTCAGTAGAGATGCATTGTGTGCTAGTGTCCAAATATCAACATGAAAATATGGGTATTACATATATCTAATTACTTAGAATGCAACCGTGTAGGAAAGCTCTATTTGGTACAGAAAATCAAGATTCTGAATGTTAGGAGTCTCGTAACTGCCAATAGATGAGCTTTGAGCTTTTGGATCCTCCGGAGATACTTACTAGTTTCTACTCAGTACTATTCTGAGTCTATTTATTTAACTCATGAAGAGTGCTAGCATTGGATGGGCAGATGAGAGATTTCTGGTGGGGATTTGAAGAGGGTAATAGACACTGTTATGTCTAAGGTTGGCATGCAATTACCACCCCTAAAATTAATGGAGGAGGACTGGGATTCAGAAATGCGGCAAAATTCAATCAGGCTCTCTTGTTGAAGCAGCTATGGAGGATAACCAAAGGGGATAACACAATGATACAAGGTTTACTAAGCGCAAAATACTTTCCCGATGGGGATTTCTGGGGCTCACAACCTAAAACTGCAGCAACTCATTTCTGAAGGGAACTTTGGAACTTGAAAGATTTCTTATTCACACATTCCTTTTGTATTATTGGCAAAGGTGACAAGGTGAATATATGGAGGGATGCATGGTTAATGGATTATCATAATCTCATTCAGGCCTCACGCATCGCCTACACCACCCCAAACATAGTATCACAGTTACTTGATGGCAACAGGCACTGGAAGCAGGAGTTATTAGATCACTATTTTGATCAGAATATTGCCTCCAAGGTCAGAAGAACGCAGGTTAACACCGGACAAGAAGATGAACTAGTCTGGACCCCCCACCCTAAAGGCCTCTTAAAAGTAAAGTCAGGATACAATACTCTGATTAAGGAAGGTTACAAAGCCCCTGAGAATCAGCGAAAGCACTGCAAGTTATTGTGGAAATGCAAATTCTTACAATCAAGGGTCAAATATTTCGTATGAAAATAGATAACAGCATGCCTTCCCATTGGAGAAAGATTGGTTGAAAGATTACTAGGATATCAGAGTGAATGTCCCATGTGTGGTCTAAATATTGAAACAGGGAAGAATTTGTTTCTGGATTGCCCATTTGCTCGTGCAGTATGGTTTCAAATGGGATTCAGAACACACAAAAGTCAGCAGCAGCCAGTGGAATTATTTTGGCAGATATACAGGGATCAAGATTATTTATCTCAGCAAGCATGCAGCATTCTACATCACATTTGACTGGCCAGATGCGACAAGAAACACAATAGAAGGAATCCAGATGCGGTGCGTATCATAAACTTAATTCTCAGCAATCAATAAGCCAAGGACACACAGATTTCATCAGCGGGGTATGCAACAATTCCTAAAGATAGACATCATCATTTGGCTGAATGTGAACTTGTAGTACAGGCGGACGCTGCATTTAAAAATGGACGAGCCGCCGTTGCAGCGGTTTGCTTGTTATCCGGAGGAATTTTCTTTGATTCGGTAGCCTTGGATACTTGGGATTGCTCTCCAGAGGAGGCCGAGCTCAGTGCAATAGAGATTGGATTGGAATTGGCTGACACTTATGGTTGTTATAAGGTGGTCATCATTAGCGATTGCGCCAACGCTGTCGAAATGATTTTGGGACTGCAAGAACCGATCTGGAGGAAGAAAGTTCAAATTCTCGATTGCAGGAAGTTGCTTCATGATAACTGTAACCTCTCTCTTAGGAAGCTACCTAGGGAAAGTGTCCTTATCGCACATACTCTAGCAAATGATTGTATGAATGGTGGGGGCTGTTGGTAGTTGGTGTAATACAGCCCCACCAAGAGTCATATCTCATCTGGTTAATCGATGATATGCCACTTTTGCTCGTTTGCTCACCAAAAAGAAAAAAAGAAAAAAAAAACTCATCAAGAATGCTTGAGTGACTTGGTGGAAACGTTGTCAAGGTCCATAGAGGGGTAGAGGAGGGGGATCGTAGATTCGCAGCGGCTGCGGATGGAGGAACTTAGGGTATCGTTGCGTGGAGGAGGTCGGGAGGGACTGGCGGTGGTGATCGGGGTCGGAGTGGTGGTGGTCGGCCGAGGAGAGGGGAGGGGGATGTAGAGGAGGGAGAAGAAGGGAAGCTTACCTCGAGGACGACAAGGAGGGAGCCGGCAACCAGCGGCTGACGGTGTGAGAGGGAGCTTGGTGTGGGGTACATATGAAGGGCCGAGGGGTGGGGTTTTGCAGTGTGGACCGTGGAGCTCGGCGAATTGGCACTGGGGGCCACCGAGGGGTATATTCGGTATTTAAGAGAATAGGGGATCATATTTCCTCACCCACACATTTATCTTCTTTTTTAGAAAAAAGGTAGTGACAAGGAAAAGGAAATTGGAATGAAAGTGGCGTGAGGAAAGTTTGGAATTTTAATTTTGTTTGATGTTTTTTTTTTATATAAAAAAATTATTTATACGTGGTGGGATTTATCACTATTAAAATTAACAATAAATTACTTTTGTATGGATGTAAATAATTCGAATCACTTTCGAAATTATTTTATATCGATGTAAAACTACTATATCACCTTCGAAGCAATTTTGCATCAGCGTAATCTTACTTTACATCGATGTAAAAAATCATCATATCACTTTCGAAATAACTTTGCACCAATATAAAATTAAGTTCCAAGTGTTTCTTCACCTATAACAAATAATTTTTTACTTAAAAAATTATTTTTCACTTTAGGGTCTAGGGTTTAGTCTTTAGGGTTTAGGGACTAAATCCTGAACCTTAAGGTGAGAAATCACTTCTCATATGTGAAATCACTTTCCATAAACTTAAACCCTAAATCGTAAATCCTAAACTCATAGGCTAAAATCACTTTACAGAGTATAAAACCACTAGATCACCTTTGAAATAATTTTGTACCGATGCAAAATGAGATTACATCAATGCAAAGTCACCTTAAAATAATTTATCACCGGTGTAAAATCACCTAGAATAATTTATCACCAATGCAAAGTTATTTATCACCTGTACACTTTAGTTCAAAGTGGTGTGGTATTTTTTCAATGTGGTGAGATCTATCACGTAACAAATCTTTAGTTCTTTTATTTCTTTACATTAGATATCAAGTAAGGACTACATTCACATCACCTTACGTCACAAAATACATCACATAATACATTACCCTACATTTTAACTTTAAAATTTTACATAAATGTTCCTTAAAATATTACAACACCACTTCCTTTTTCGTTGACCTTTTACTCATCCTCTTTATCTATATTTTGTAAAGTCTGTATTTAAAATGAATTCAAATGTTTTCTCTCGATCTCTGTAATATAGAAGCCAAACTTAACTTTTATGTTCAATAAAATAGTTGAGTTCCAACTATAATGACACTTAGGATTATGTGAAAAGTCAAAAAAATAATTATTATTGCTGAATTGTTAGTGAAGCATCTGAATCCCATACTTACTTTCTTGAATTTGATAAGGGTATAATCTAAGAAAAAGTAAGTTATCATAGATCAACACCATGTGTAGATAATGGTGGATCTTGATATGCAAATAACATAAATTTTAAGAAATATCATAAAGGTTATGCTCAATAACAATTACATAGATACCATGCTTATTAGCAACTAATTAGACTAGTCTTTTTTTTAGCTAACCATTCAAAGTTTTTGTTTTTCTTAATTCAAAAGAGAATGATAGTGCTAATTAGTTAGGTTTTTCCTTCACAATGAGCTTTTACTTTCTTAGAAAATATTTTTTATTTTAACTATCTATAATATCACAATACTTATTTTTTAATATTTAAATATTGAAGTATTGTACATTAGTTTGTGTAATAATATAGCAAAAAAATTAATTCTAGTATTTCAATTGATATAATTTTTTTGTAACCAATGTTTTGACATGTAAATTAAAATGGCCAAACACCTACATTTGATTTATGTTACTGCACTTTGTTTATTTCTTAATAACCAATTATTAAGATCGTATTCTTACTTAATAAAAACTTCCCATACATATGTCTCATGCAAATATGTAATTCCTATCCCTTATAAAAGCAAGCTACTATTAGTGTTTGGTTTCTACCTTTTGAAGCTATATATCGCCATCCGCTTATAAAAGAAGTGAGTATGAGATGAATAGCATTGATCTTCCCATTCTCTAATCAAATGTTTAGATCTAACGTTGCATCTCCATTGTTCACTTCTGTGTATTGTCAGGATCTCTCACTGGTCCATCTTCGATACACATGCCTTGATCTCGAGAGGGGAGTACCATATTAGGACATTGTGTCCCAGCCTGGCTTTATATCCCTTACAGAAAAAAAATTGTACGAACATCATTAAGAAATTAATAATCGTTAATTACGATTTGGCAAAAGGTAATTACTTGGGGGCTGTAACAATGTTGACTTTTCAAGAGTTGACTTTGTTTAACAAAAGTCGACTCTTCAAAAGTCAACTTTGATAAAAAAAAACCCTATAACGTCTTCCACGCCCTCTCTCGCCCCCCCGCACCTTCAATACCCTTGACCTCCTCTCCACGGCATTGCTGCGACGAGCTGCGAACCCTTGACAAAATCGGCTCCTCTCATGACCTGGTCTCAGCGTCATCGGAGAGGAGCACCATTGCAGTGCCTCTGCCATGTCCCCGAGAGAGATGTGTTGCCGACTGAAGGCCGCCCACAGGACCTACGACCCCTGATCGCATTGCCTCCTCTCGCGACTTGCCATCAGCGGAGAGGACTGCTATAGTGCTGCGACTCCTCCACGTTCATGCGAGCCCCTGCTGACTGGTGGTTGGCCGCAAGACCCATCAAGTAATAGAACTGACTTGTTGCTGCACGTGTGCTCAAGTGAGGATTCCCTCCCCTGCTCTTCGTGTTGACATGAGCTATCAATATAGATTTTCTACTCCCAATACTCTTATAGATTGTCCACTTGTTCACAAACTTGGAGAGAGAATCATATTTAGGTCAAGATCAGTATGACAAAAAAATCCCCCAAAATGAGTTAGTTTGAGTTGGTTTGATTCAGTTCTAGAAATATGGATTTATTTTGGATCTTTTCTATATCTACATTACATAATAAATTAAGCCATTTGTTGATGTGATAAAAATTCTAGTTGGTTTGTAAGCTTCTACTTGCAAGTCTTTCTGAGTTTTTAGCTAGCCTTGACGAGTTAGGAGCAAGTTTTGACTGCAATGTATTATGTACATGCTAGTTAGGAGTAGTTATTGCAATGAATTTGGTTATTTTGCAATGTATTATGTATGTGCATGATTTTTTAGTTGACTTATTACACCATGCAAATTCTACCATGCAAGTTTGGTAGAATGGCAAGGAGTATGTTATGTTTGTTGTATGCATATGGGAATGTGATTGATGGAGAAGATGGTATTGAATATGATAGAAAGTTCATCAAGAATATGAGAATTTTAAGTGATTATAATTTTAGAAGCTTAAGGAGAAGATTATGAGAAGGCTTAATCTTAATCCTTTGAGTCATGGCATCGAGATAGATCATAGGTTTCCCATGGCCACGGGTTGTACTTCAAATGTGAATATGACATACACCCTCTCATCTATTGTTGATGATGGTGATGTGGAAGGAATTCTTAGTCTCATTGAAAACATATCTCAAACTTATCTACCAGAGTTGTACATCAAGATCACTAAAGTCAATCAAATTGAAAGGCGTGAGAAGGATGGAGTGGGCAAAACCTCTACTCAAACTATGGAAACTGTAGTGGGCTCTGTAAGTAATATCCATGGTCATTACACTCATGATCCAACCTTGAATCCTTTCATGAAAATAGAAGCAAAGTGTAGTTCTATTCCTATCTCAGAGGCTCCCCTCAATACTGAGGTGAAGCATACCTCATTTAACTTGGAGTTTCATAGTAGTGTTGTTCTCAATGTGGCTATCGACGTCTAGTCTGATCCCTGTATCGCTATTGTCTACAATCATATACATAATGAGTCATAGTCTACCATCAGCCACATGCAACACACCACGAATGATCATGGAGTCCGATGTGACTCCCATGTACCATCAAGTTCAATGATCCATTCTCATGTCCTTCAGGTAGAAGACTTAGAGATCGAGTGAGAAAAAAATGGTCACCCGCGACTCTGATGAAGAAACATATGACGAGGTAAATGATAAATCTAATGATAATGAAGTGCATGTTTCACCAAAGAGTCATGCCACTATTATGCCAGGAAGGAATGAAGTTCACGTACCATATGCTTATGACGTCCGCATTGGTTCGGGATTGATCAAATATGAGGATAGTATTGATGGCGTGCACACTGGAGGAGCACTCTGTCGTGGGAAGACTTTCAAGAGGAAAGAAGATTTGACTTTTGTGGTGACACTACAAAAAAAAAGATCTAAGGTGACGTTTATTTAACGTCAACACAAGTGAAATAAACGTAGCCATAAGTTTTTGTAAATGTTAAAAAATATCACCATAAATGTTTCCTTAGGTGCGTCATCTTAGATCTATATCGACATCGAAAATCAAACGTTACATAAAAGAATTCTGTTGACGTTAAATAAACATCGCCTATAACATCTGAGATGACATTTAAATCTCCTAAAAGTTCCACCACGTAACTGAACCTTTGCAAATGTCATCTTAGATATCTTTCAACAACGTTAAAATGTCGCCAAAGAAGGATGATGATGTCGAGGAGGGTCGAGTAGGGTTTTGCAGGGGTTGAAGAAGGGTTTGGGCTTCGTAAAGTGGGTAAATCATGGGTTTTATTTTTATTTTTTCCTTTGAATGACATTTGAAGGGGTGGTTAGGTATGTGCTGTTATTTTTATGATGTTAATAAATTAACGTCGTCAAAGTTAATGACGTTTGGTAAAACTAAATGTCACTTTAAATTATTTTTGTTGTAGTGTGAAGACCTACCATGTGGAGAACCATTAAACTTCTCTGTACATGAATCTGATAGGAAATGTTAGTCAATTGAATGTAGTCAAAAGGCGAAGGGTCGCAAGTGAAGACTTTGAGTACATTTGAGAAAATATGATAGAAAATTTATAGTGGGCATCATTGAGAGATCACACATGTGATGCTATAAAAGGCCTAGATTATCCGTAGTTAGATTGCAATTTCATGACGCAGCACATGGTAGAGATGTAAATGATCCAGAAAAGTTTAGTGTCAATCACTTGAAAGTTATCTTAGACAAGAAATGGAATTGTAAAATAAGCAAGAGAAAACTGTGGGATGCAAGACGAAAAGCCTTGGAGATTATACACGGGAATTGGGATGACTTTTACGATGAAATTATTGTATGCAATTAAGGAGACAACACCTATGACTGATATTGATTATGAGTGGGATATGAGACCATCAAGAAATGGACATGTCATCCTACAAAAGGAAATTTGGTCATTTGGACCTTGCATCGATGCATTTGCCTACTGTAGGCCTATAATTAGTATTGATGGAACTCATCTTTATGGAAAGTACAGGCATAAGTTGTTGGTTGCATGTAGTATGGATGGGGACAATTACATAGTATCTCTTGCCTTTGCATTAGTTGATGAAGAAAGGGAAGAGCCTTGGTTGTGGTTTCAAAGGACTCAAAAGCCTAATCGTTCGTGGCAGGGAAGACCCCATCTGCATTATTTGAAACATACATGATGGGATTAAGGCTACAATTACAAATCTAGACGTTAGGATGCTTCCTCCATTAGTCATCCACAGGAATTGTATGTGTTACGTGACAAGCAATGTTAATGATGTATTTAAGAACAATGCTCTAAAGAAGCTTATGACAATTGCTCCGTTTCAAACATATGGCCTTAAGTGCCAACATTATTTGGAGAAACTTCAAGAATTAGATGATACTGCTCTTGGCTGGTTTGATAGGCAATCATTACCACCTGATTTTTGGACTCAGGCTTATGATGGAGGGTATAGATATGTGTTACGACCCGATTCCCGAATCGGCTCGCCTCGACTAATCCCAAGACCTAGTCGTCCAACGAGAAATAACCAAAAGTAGGAAAATAAACAACATTCGCACATGCAATATAACTAAGCAGAAGGAAAGAACGAAGCAGTAAAGGAAAGTAGAACAACTGTCTAAAAATATAGTACATGCCGCCACAACAACAATAAAAAATGGAAAGTTACGAGAACAAAAATTTTAAAGTCCAATACTCACAACTACAGCAGTAACAAAGGGCTGGAAAGAAAACTACCACGGCTGGGCCCAGCTCCCTCTACAGCCGGAAACTCGGGCTACTCAACTCTTGGTCCTAAACAGGGTTACAAAAAGACGGAGTCAGCGAACGCTAAGTAGAGTCATGTTTACATTATTTATGTCAAGTAAAAATAACAAGCATGTTTTATTCTCATTTCTATTTATCTCATTTATGTATTTCTGGTTCATTTATTTCTCAAAGTATCCAAGTATTTCTTGATCTTGCATGTTCCTGGTGGGAACAATCGATTGCAGTCTTTTTCGTGGAGTAGAAGGTACACGTGGTGCTCTCATGACTGGGAGAGTCCCCCGAGGTAGTCCTATACCCAGTCAACCACCCCGAGGTCACTGTCGAAACGTAGCAGTGAATACAGCATGCGTGATAAGCGCACGGGTAGCTACCCTGCACTGACACGCGGTCAGTCATTTCCGCTAGTGGGTACGCCCAAAGTACAGCATGGAACAGTATAGGGCCTTGCCCTCTCAGAACAGGGGTCTCGCCCCTCCACAGTCTGTGTACCCTTGTCCGACTACCCTGGTTTGCTTAGCGGGCCTAGCAAAGTTGGTGTAGGGTGGCTAGCTTTCCCACCCTCGATTCTGCTCCTCCTACTCTCATTTCTGACTCCAACCCACCCGTGATTGAATTGAAGCCCTTACCTGACTCACTCAAGTATGTGTTCTTGGGCGAAAGTGAGACATACCCAGTTATTATCAATGCGCACTTAACCCAAGAACAGGAGCATCAATTGATTTCTACATTGTAAGACCATAGGGCTGCTATCGGGTAGAGTATTGCTGATCCCCGCGGTATTCGCCCGTTGTATTGCACTCATCACATTTACACGGATGAGGGGGTGAAACCTTCGAGACAACCTCAAAGATGGCTTAACTCGAATATGCTAGAGGTTATTAAGGAGATCATCAAATGGCTGGATGCAGGCATTGTATATCCAATCTCAGACAACCAGTGGGTGAGTTCGATCCAGATAGTGCCCAAGAAAGCAGGGCTCACCGTCATAAAGAATGATAAGGGCGAATCCATCCCAACCCGCACTGCGACATCTTGGTGGGTCTACATTGACTGCAGGAAACTGAACACAGCTACCCAGAAGGATCACTTTCCTTTGTCGTTCATTGATCAGATCTTGGAACGGTTAGCCGGACACAGTTTCTTCTGCTTTTTGGATGGATACTCCGAATATAATCAGGTAGCGATTAGCCTGGAAGATCAAGACAAGACCACATTCACATGCCCCTTTGGAACATTCGCCTTCAAGCGGATGCCCTTTGGCCTCTGCAACGCGCCAGTGACATTTTAGCGTTGTATGATGGCCATCTTCTCTGACATGATTGGGGACTATGTGGAGGTATTCATGGATGACTTCTCAGTTTTCGGATATGATTTCGCATCTTGTCTTGATAACCTCACCAAGATCCTGAAACGGTTTATTGAGGTAAACCTAGTACTATCCTGGGAGAAGAGCCATTTCATGGTGAGGGATGGCATAGTACTAGGGCACAGGATCTCCAAAAATGGACTCGAGGTCGACCGAGCTAAATCAGAGATCATCTTCCACTTACCGCCACCTAGCTCGATCAAGCAGATCAGATCATTCTTGAGTCACGTCGACTTCTAGTGGAGATTGATAAGCGATTTCTTGAAAATTGCGCGACCCTTGACGAATCTCCTGGTTGCCGATGTCCCATTTGAATTCGACGCCTCGTGTCTCAGCGCCTTCGAGACTTTACGAAGCGTTGTCTCTGATTCACCCAACTGGTCGCTTGATTTCTAAATGATGTGCGACACGTCTGATTTTGCCATCGATGCTGTTTTAGGCCAACGTCGGGAGAAACAACCCTTTGTCATATACTATCCTAGCAAGACGCTGAATGAGGCTCAGTGTAATTACACTGTCACCGAAAAAGAACTACTAGCAGTAGTATTCGGGCTGGAGAAATTCGGATCATATTTATTAGGGTCCAAGGTCATCATCTTCACTGACCACTCCGCCCTCCGGCATTTGTTGGCAAAGAAGGATGCCAAACCACGGCTCATTAGATGGATCCTTCTATTGCAGGAATTTGATATCAAAATCCGCGACAAAGCCGGAAAACAGAATGTTGTGGCGGATCACCTATCCAAATTGGACCCAGATCACATTCCTTATTCCCTGCCTATCCACGAGCAATTTCCGGATGAATCGCTGTTGGCAGTTCATTCTGTTGAGTTCCCCTAGTATGCGGATTTCACGAACTACCTTACCGCAGGAAAAATTCCTGCGAACCTATCCAAGGACCAGAAACTCAAATTCATTGCAGAGGCCAAATACAACCTCTGGGATGATCCACTGCTCTTCCGCATTGGAGAGGACCAAATTATTCGAAGATGCATCCCAGACTCTGAGATCCCCAGTGTGTTATCTTTCTGCCACAATGATGCGTGTGGTGGCCATTTCTCGGGACGGAAAACCGCTGCAAAAATTTTGCAGTTGGGATTTTTCTGGCCAACCATCTTCAGAGATACACACGATTACACCCAACGCTGCAAACGATGTTAGTCGGTCGGTTCTATGACCAGGAGACGCATGATGCCTCTCCAACCCATCATGGTTGTAGAAGTGTTCGCCGTCTGGGGCATCGATTTTATGGGCCCTTTTTCGAACTCGCATGGCTTCGAGTATATATTACTAGCCGTCAACTATGTCTCGAAGTAGGTCGAGGCCATCCCCACGAGACGGGCTGACCATAAGATCGCCATTTCTTTCGTACGGCAGAATATCTTCGCGAGATTCGGAATACCCCGCACCCTGATTAGCGATGAGGGAAGCCACTTCATTCATGCCCATTTTAGGTCATTATTAAAGAAATACGGGGCACATCACCGTATAGGCACCCTGTATCACCCGCAGACCAATGGGCAGGCTGAAGTGTCTAACCGTCAGATCAAGCTGATTCTCCAGAAATAAAGCAGTAAAATGTGAAAAGCTTAGGTCCATCCTAGCCCTAGGATAGCCTAGAGACTTCCCCAAGCCTTAGCCACCCTTAGATTAGGTCACAACACTCTAGGAAGCCCTAAAACCCAAGTTCCAACCCTTATTTGGACGTCCAGATAAGTTATAGGACGTCCAGGACCCTTAGCCAACTCCTGCACACCTCAAACCCACTTCTACAGTGTTATTGGATGTCCAGACACTTTGTCAGACGTCCAATTTTTGCAAAATACCCAAAATAGAACATTGATTTCCCCCTGACTCAGATTGGACGTCCAGAACTAAAGTCTAAACTTCTGATTTTTTAGTATAAGTCGTCTGATCACATTATTGGACGTCTGGTACTAGTCTCCAGTCCCTGTTTTGAGATTCAAGCCTTGATTTTGGATCTTCAGTTCCCTAGACCTAATCCCAACCCCATAGGAACCAAAATTAAGGTGTCCTAACCCTAATACATCACCTCTAGACCTACCTAAGGACCTAATTAGGTCCTCACCAAATCCAATTGACTTAAATCAAAGTCAATTACCTTCACCTAAGTCAATTGGACTCATTGAGTCCAATTGAGCTTAGATCTCAACCCACACAAGTTCAATTGGACTTAGTGAGAGTCCAATTGACCTAAACCCAACCTAATTGAGTTATTTCACTATCAATTAGGTTCACACTCATCCAATTAAACTTAGGTTAAGTTTAATTGCATTTTCCCCTTAGCAATTAGGGTTTGTAACCCTAATTCAAGACCTACACCTACCTAAACCCCTTAGGACCTAACCTAAGCCACTTAGCCACATAGAGCACGACCACACACACACACACACACACCCTTGCACCCACACACACTTCTCTAGGGTTCTCTAGAACTCTCTTGAAGTGGCGCCACCTCTTGGTTGCCAAATTTAGCAACCAAGAGTCATTCAAAATGAGATCCACATTTTTTGGATCTCATAACCATATGGCTGGCCACTCTTGGACTCTCTCTAGAGAGTTCCACACCTCTCTAGAGAGAAGCCTTTGAGTTTATAAAAAGACCCCATGGGCGGCCAAGTGCACTCATTCACTTCCTTGGCAATTCACATGCTTGGCACCACTCACTCCATTGGTTCCATTCACACCCACCTCCACTTAGGCTAGCCACTCCACCTCCACGAGCTCACCACCATGATGGAGGACATCATGTCAGGATGCTGGATCACTCATCTCTCTCTCCAAGGGTCGGCCTAAGCTACATTGGCTGCCCCTCATTGTCCTTCCGACCATTCCAAGGCCATCGGGGACTACCCCTGAATGCCCTTTTGTTCTGCTAGATTTAGTTTATGCTCTTCATAGATTTGCTACTTTCCATTACTGCTTAGTAGTGTAGTCTTTATTCTCCCCCAATGATGCATGCAAAATCCCCCCATTGATTCTTGTATGTAGTCATTTTCTGGTAGCTAGATTTAAATTCCAAGCATTTCTGTGCAAGCTTTCCTCTATAGTTTTTGTTGCAAACAACTCTTCCACTGAATGAATGAAAAATGCTTATATAAATATATATATATGTCTCCATGTTGTGAAATCACAATGAGCTTATTGATTGCTATTATATTTACGTGATTTAAGTTGCCTATTTTTTCAATTGTCTATCCATTTCGCAACAAGCATGTCATTTCCCGAGGATATCGAAAATCTAACGATAGACGCATTCTCCGTAAATAGTCACCACCTCACTAGAATCGTGCACACAGAAACTCACACGTTCACCTTTGTGATTTATTTAACGCACGCGCACGTAATCCGAGTTCATAACAGAAGTGGTGAAATCTTAATTAGAAGATTGGAAACCGACATGCGTTTCTAAACAAAGTAGAGTGGCAAAAAGATCGATTTCAAAAGTAAAACACATGCCTCCCAGAGATGAACAACGGGGACTCAAGTCTCATTATCTTTAGAAAAAAATATCTTTGTTGGATCGTATTTCGCAACTATACTACGACGCTTTGCTAATCAAATACGCGATTTACGCCTTCAACAAGCACAGACTCCATTTTCAGCCCAACACCTCCTGCACTACAATCTGCATGGCGGAAAGTGGCGCAGGAAGGTACGTACCTCGCCATATTATGCTTTCAGACGTCTAGCTTCAACTCCGGACGTCCTGGTGCCCCGCTAGCCGTCTAGACGATACTCTAGACGTTTGATACCGGAAACTTTCAATATTGAAACTCTTTCGCGCAACTCACCTCACTCGCGCCTCCGCCCGCAGCAGCAGCTGCAGGAGCTTGAGAAGCTCCCCTCCAGCATCCTCCTCTCTCCCACGAACTCCTTGAGCTCCATCGAGCTCCCACAGCCATCGTCCTCCTCCCCCGCTCTCACACCCTCGCACTCTCTCGCTCTCGCTCTTCCCCATTCTCCCTTGCCGACTCCTCTCCTTCCTCGCCGCGGTTACAACAGAGATGGGAGACTGGAGGGCGTGGTCGTCATAAGGAGAAGGTGGAGGTGGCGGTGGCTTGAGTGGTGGGGGGTGAGAAGAAGAGAAGGGGGGTTTAAATAGGATGGGTTTAGGGTTTAAGGGAGTGAGGGTGCGGAGAGAGAGAAGCTTCTGTGCGCCATCTGCGCATAAAGCGCAAAGGGTCATATGAAAATTCCCACTTTCAGATGTCCGGGCATGTGTCTAGACGTCTGGACAGATGTTTAACTTAAACTTCAAACGTCTTATCCGACAAAAAAGGTAGCGGGTCATTTCATCATAACAAACTTAAAGGAAGTTTCATCCCCGAAACTTGAGCTAGCTAAGGTGCGGGAAAAGGAACGTAAAAACGCATAGTAAACTTAAAGAGGATCGAAGTAGGTCGGATGAGACGTACCCTCAAAAAGTTCCTGGTACCGCTCTCGCATCGCCGCCTCAGGTTCCCAAGTCGCTTCCTCGTATCGCTGGCTTCTCCATAAAACATTCACGAGTGGTACCAGCTTCCGTCTCAGACCCCGAACGGCTCTGTCTAGTATCTGTATTGGCCTCTTGGGATAGGTCAGGTCGTCCCCCACCTCGATGCTCCCGTGGCTCAGAACGTGATTGGGATCGGCAACGTACTTCCTAAGGTTGGACACGTGGAACACGTCGTGCACTCCAGAAAGCTGGGGAGGAAGGGCAAACCGGTAAGCAACGGGTCCTACCTGCTCCAGGACCTCAAAGGGCCCCACAAACCATGATGCAAGATTCCCCTTCACCCTAAAACGTTGCAAGCCCTTCATGGGCGAAACACAGAGAAAGACGTGATCCCCAACCTCGAACTGCACCTCTCTACACTTCCGGTCAGCGTAGCTCTTCTGCCTGCTCCTGACAGTGCGGAGTTGTCTGTGGACCTGCTCTATCACTTCCTGACTCTGCCTGATCAACTTAGGACCAACCTCCCACTTGGTCCCCACCTCGACCCAACTCAAGGGTGCAGTACACCTCCATCCATACAGAGCCTCATAAGGTGCCATGCTGATGCTCGAGTGGTAACTGTTATTGTATGCAAACTCTGCCAGGGGTAAATGCTTCTCCCAGGAGCCTCTCCAGTCTAGCACACAGGTGCGTAGAAGATCCTCAAGTGTCTGTATGGTGTGCTCTGACTGTCCATCCGTCTGGGGGTGGTAGGTGGTACCGAACCTCAAATGTGTCCCCAAGGCCTGCTGAAACTCAGCCTAGAACTGGGAAGTAAAATGAGTATCCCTATCGGATACAATCTCATGTGGAACTCCGTGCAGACGCACCACATCTCTGATGTATCTCTCTGCTAACTGTGCTGGTCCAAAGGTGACTCGGATCGACAGTGTAAAGACCTGTTCTATTCTGAGCCCTTTAAGACGTCTGGAGTGTCAGTCAGACGTCTAGTCAGATGTCCGGACCCCTTCCCAGACATCTGGAAATTGAAACTTGGTACATAACTTCGCGTCTGCGCCCGGGCTGCGGGTAGACAGTATCGCTCTTTTCTCTTTCCCTCTTCTCTCCTCCACCCGAACCCTAGCGCACCCTTATAAAACCCCTCTCCCCCTTCCTCTCTTCCCCACTTCACCACAGCCACAGTCCTTTCTTCCTCTCCACTGCAGTGAGAGGGGCGAGTGCGATAGAGGGCGAGAGAGCGAGCGACGAGGAGAGGCGACGTGAGGAGAGGAAGAAGAGCTTGAGCTCGCGAGCCCGTGGGAGCTCGTCAGAGGGTGCGCGACCGTAGCGGCGTGTGCGGGAGGAGGAGTGTGTCGGGGGAGACGTCCCCAACACTTGTTGCAGGCAAGGTCGTGGCTGCGCGTGGTGAGGAAGAGCAGAAGGTAGTTCTGGTTCTGGGATTTTCCCAGAATCTGACGTCTGGCGTGCTTTCGAGACGACGGGTTGGACGTCAGGTGACGACACCAGACGTCTGAAGGCAGTGTTTCACGAAGGTATGTTCCTCTTGCGGATATGGCCATGCAGGCCGCACCGCAGCTTCGATCTGCATAGCTAAAAGTGGATGATTTGCCTGTCGCGTGCAGAGATAGCTTCGGGAAGGCGTGGGGCATGCCCTCCACGCGTTTCGAACGTCTGGACAGCTTACCAGACGATGGGAAGCACTCCCAGACATTTGGAGGAGAGGTCGGACGTCTAGAGCAGGGTCCAGACAGTCAAGAAGAGGTTCTGGACGTCTGAGGTCGACGCAGGACCTGAGGTGAGACTCTAGTTACTTTTAAGACGTCTGGATCTTGTGTCAGACGTCTGATTTAGGTCTGCTGTCCAGTTTTTGACCCGTTTAGGGTCTGTTTGAGGTTTGTTTTTCGCAAACGAGATATCTGTGGATTCCTTGTGAGTTCCTCTATATGTTAGAAATCCTTTTATACTATTCTGAATGTTCCATTGTGGTATGTTCCTTGGTATAGGACTTTGATCGGTTGCGGGTTCGGGGCTTGCTTAGGTACGTGAGCCTGCCGTTCGAGCCCCCAATACTCCCAGGTTGTTTGGTAGAGTGGTTTCCCCCTTATTTTAATTATACAACCTGAATTCATATGTGAAATTGGATAACTAGAAACCTAGGATGTGGCATGAATCCTAGGACGAAAAGTAATTGCACTATTTGTATGCGTGTTTGAAATTGCCGTCTTAAATGAATGAATATAAATGTGAATAACTGCCTGTTAATAAACAGGAGTTGCCTGTAAAATATGAAATGCCTGTGCTAGTTAAACAGTTACTTGTGACATTACTTGTTGTATATGTTAAATGATGGAAATACGAGCTACATGTGTATAATCTAAGAGTGGAAATGGGAATGATGAAACCTGGTATGGAATGACATGGGGAAATATGAGCATGAACCCTACGGGGAATTAGTAGTAGAGCTCCTGTGGATAAATGGAATGGATTTAGAAATGTGAGTAGGAAGTGTGCTGGCCCTTAAGTACGTGGTACCAAGGGGAGCGACTGTCCCCTATGTAGTGTAGAGTAGAGCTAGCCGCCCTTGGGTTGGGATCCATGGTTAGGATTGGCCACTCTACACCGACTTCTTTGGCCCTTGTGTACACTATACCGGGGAGAGCTACTAGTGTAGGGAGAGAGCTAGCCACCCCACGGGGCCCGGGGTTCAGCTATTCACCCTATACCGACTTGTTAGGCCCATTGAGCAAACCGGGGTAGTCAGACGAGGGTGTGCGGACTGTGGAGGGGTGAGACCCTTGTTTGGTTCTGAGGGGCTAGACCCCATGTTATTGAGAGGGATAGGCCCTATACTGTTCCGTGTTGTACTTTGGGCATACCTGCTAGCGGAAACGACTGACTGCATACCAGTGCGAGGTAGCTACTCGTGTGCGTATCGCACGTGCTGTAGTCACCGCTACATCTGTCCGTGACCTTGGGGTAGTTGACTGGGTGTAGGATCACCACAAGGGACTCTCCCGGCCAGGAGAGCACCCCGTGTGCCTTCTACTCTTCGGAAAAGACTGCAATCAAGATCGTTCCCACGAGGAACATGCGAGATCAAGAAAGAGATCTGAAAAGTAAACCAATGGGTAAAAAGGAATGACTTGTAAAATAAAGTAATTGGAAAAGATAAATTACTTGTTAGCTTTTGCCACTTTAGTAGTTTGGTTACCACTCTACTTAGCGTTCGCTAACTTTGTTTTTCCCGTACCCCCTTTACAGGTCTAGGAGTTAAGCAGCCCGAGCCGTCGGTTGCAGAGGGTGCTGGGCCCAATCAAGCCCAGTAGTAGTTCCTGTTGTTTTACTTCCTTTTTGTTAGTGAGTTCAGACTCTTGTTACCGTTTATGTTGCTGTACTTTGTTTCCGCTTTATTGTTGTGGTGGTGATATGTATTGTTAGTAGCTTTTACTTCCTTTACTGTTGTACTCTTTTACTGTTAGTTACTTGGCATAGTGAATGTGGTTTACTTTCCTGCTATTTGGTTATTTCTTGCTGGACGACTGGGTCTTGGGATTAGTAGAGTCGAGCCGGACTTGTGTCTTGTAGGGATTCGGGAACTGGGTCATAACAGACAGGAAACGTGCCGTTTTCGTCAACCTGTCTACTATCACTCAGACTATGTCGTGTCCCCGTTGGGTAACTGGTAGACCCACCACCAAGTCCATGGTGATGCTCTCCCACTTCCACTCTGGCACAGGAAGTGGCTGCAATGGCCCTGCAGGCCTCTGGTACTCGGCCTTCACCTGCTAGCATACTAAACACTACTGAACAAACTCACTAACATCTCGCTTCATCCCTCTCCACCAGAAGTCGTGTTGCAAATCATGGTACATCTTTGTGTTCTCGGGATGTATGGTGAACCTGAACTCGTGCGCCTCTGTCAGAAGCTCTCTCAACAACTCCTCGTCCATAGGAACGCACAGACGTCCCCTCATACGCAGGATCTCGTCTGAGAAGGAAAAGTCTCCTAGGTCCCCTGTCAATACCCTGTCTCGCAGCGTCTATAAGTACGGATCGTCCATCTGCCTTGCAATGATGCGGACTATCAGCTCTGGTTGTGACTGCTGCGTCACTGTCACTATCCCACAGTACCCCCGTGACTCCTGGGATGATATTTGAGGTTGTGACAGGTGAACGACCCACTGAGTCCGTGATGATGTGTGGGAAAACATTGACAGTAAATCGTAACTTGAGAACTTGTTCATGTAATAAGTGGCAGACTTGGAAGATCCCATGCTCCCATGCATGCGCAGTGTAACGAACGCGTGCCCCAGACGTCTTTTAAGACGTCTAGGAGGTGGCCCAGACGTCGGTACAGACGTCTGGGATCACATCCAGACGTCTGGAAAATAGTTTTTTTCGCACGGGAGAGTCGTCTGCGCGACTGTGCGCGCAGACCCGCGATTCCTCTCTCTCTCTCTCTCCCTCTTTTTCCCTCTCTCTCTCTTTGCGGCTGCAGGCGGCCTGCCACCCCCTCTCTCCTCCTCGCGCGGCCTTAAAAGGGCCACGCCTCCCCTCCCGTCTCCACAGCCTCCTCCTTCTTCTCTTTCCTGTGCGCAAGAGCGAGCGGACGCGAGGGCGGCAGCGACGGCCGCAGTGAGCGCGGAGGTGCGGCGTGCGAGGGCGGAGCTCTGCCGTGAGGGCGAGCTCGCCGGAGCGGCTTGGCCGGCCGGCGGAGGGCGCAGGGGGCGCGGAGCGACGCAGAGAGGGACCTGCTGCGGTCTGAGCAGCAGACGCGCGAGGTGCGACGCGGGCGGCGTCGCGAGCGGAGGCCGAGCAGCGCCCTGATTCTGGAAAAATTTCCAGAATCAGACGTCTGGGTTGACAGCCAGACGGCGAGATAGACGTCTTTAAGCCCTTACAGACGTCTGAAAGGTGAGTTTACCGCCTTCTCCTTCCTTCCTGTCGACTGACCGTACTAAGGGAGGGAGTTGGCTATGCGCAGGCTCGCTGATTCGCCATCCTTTGCGAATCAGACGTCTGGAAGTTGTACCAGACGGCGGGAGTGACCTCAAGACGTCCAGGGTGACCATCGGACGTCTGGGAGCTAGGCCAGACGTTCCCGCAGACTTCTGGACGTCTGGGAAACCACGCTGAACAGGTAATTCTATGATCCACTTTTTAAGACGTCTGGAAGAAGTTCCAGACGTCTGATTTTGCACAGTATCGTCTTTTACGACCCGTTTAGGGCCCGTTCGGGCTCCGTTTTCCGCGATTCGAGTTGCGTTCTTTTCAGAATTAATTCCTCTACCCGTCTACAGTAGCTATACACTGTTTTGGGACACTCCTTGTGTTGATCCTTGTGATAGGACCTCGTTCGGTTGCAGTCTTGAGAGTCACGGAGGCACGCGGGATTCCCGATCGCGCCCCCATTACTCCCGTTGTACCTGGTAGAGTGGCTTTAAGTATTAATAAAATCTGTTAAAGTATGGAACCATAACTAGAACCTAGGGCATTGCATGAATCCTAGGAATGAGAAATATATGGAATGATAGCTCCTAGGTGTTGCATGAATCCTAGGGCCGGAAAACTAGATTGTATGATAGATCCTAGGATATGGCATGAATCCTAGGATGGAAAAACTAGTGGAATGTATATTACTGCAGTCTTGGAAAAAATGGAAAGGAATATATAAAGCTGCCTGTAAATTGAATTAACAGCTGCCTGTTATGAATAAGGAACATGACTGAAATCATGGTTTGTAAGAACGTGAAACTGAAAAGTGAAACATAAGATGTTCAGAGATTAAAGGATGGAACCCTACGGGGAATTAGGAGTGGAACTCCTGGAAAGAGAAAGGAATGGAACTGAGATGTTGTTCGTACTGTCTCTTGGGTACGCAGTACCAAGGGAAGTACCTGTACCTGTTTAGTGCAGAGTGGGGCCAGCCACCCCAGGGACCCGAGGTTAGGATTGGCCGCTCTGTACTGACTTGCTGGCCCTCGTGTACGTAGTACCGAGGAGAGCTACTAGTGTTAGGAGAGTACTAGCTACCCCACGGGCCCCGGGGTTCTGCTAGCCTCCTTCACCGACTTGTTAGGCCCACTAGGGCAAACCAGGGTAGTCAGGCGAGGGTGCGCGGACTGTGAAGGGGCAAGGCCCCGGTTTGGTTACTGTGGAGGGGTTGGACCCCTGTTACTGAGAGGGCTCTACCCTGGTTCCGCGCTGTGCTTTGGGCGCACCCGTTAACGGAAACGACTGACCGCGTGCCAGTGCGAGCTAGCTACCTGTGCGTTTATCGCACGTGCCGTAGTCACCGTTACGTCTGTCAGTGACCTTGGGGTGGTTGACTGAGGGTAGGATCACCACGGGGGACTCTCCCGACCAGGAGAGCACCACGTGCTACTTCTACTTTTGGAAAAGACTGCAATCAAGATCGTTCCCACGAGGACATTCGAGATCAAGTAAAGGATCTGAGAAATAAATGAAATAGTGAGAAAAATTGAAAGATGTGAATAAAGGAAGTAATAGAACTTAACAGCTAATGTACACTCTACTGTTGCCTTTAGTTAGTTTGCCACTCTACTCAGCGTTTTGCTGACGTGTTACACTCGTTACCTTTTTCAGGACTAGGTGTTGAGCAGCCAGGGTCGGCGGCTGCAAAGGACGCTGGGCCGAGTAGGGTCCAGTAGAGTTACCACAGCCTTTTGTACCTCTTTTGTTTCTGTTCTAGTGAGTAGTTTTTGGTTTCCGCTATACCTTCTTTACCTGCAGTTTTTGTTATATGATAAATGTTGTTTTACTGTTGTGGTGGTACCTACTGTAGTAGTTTCTTTCCTTGCTGCTGTACTTTCTTACTGTTAGTTATATTCATGCTGAATGTGGTTTATTTTACTGTCTTTTGGTTACTTCCTCATTGGACGACTAGGTCTTGGGATTAGTCGAGTCGGTCCGGTTCTCGTGTCTCGTAGGGACTCGGGAACCGGGTCGTTACACGCAGCGATGGCCCACAGAAATCTAAACATTGATGATTACATGTTACATTTCTACACATGGGAGCAACTACTCTATTGCTATGAGGGGGGTTTCTACTCGGTTGCAAATAAGAAGTTGTTGACATGGCAACCTTCAGACTTTTCAAAAATTATTCCTAATCAAGAAAGGAAACGTAAAAAGGGACGTCCAAAATTGGCTCGCAGACACAACAAAATGAACTTAAGAGAGATGTCACGACCAAATAATTATAGCAAGTGTGGTGGACTTGGCCACACTAGATGCAATTGCAAGAGTACAGTTCCCTTTGAGTCAAAAAATGTAGAAAAAGCGGCGAGTCCATCCATACCTATTGATGATCCTGGTCCATCACGATTCCCAAGTAAAAGACAATGTAAAGATCCAAAAGCATCAACTTAGGGGAAATTTCACTTTAAAGATGATTTGTCAAAAAGATAATATGTCGTCACAGTAAAATCGCGTGGTGGAAAACTCCTGAACAAAAATATTTATCAGTGAAAACTAACCACGAAGAGTTAGGATGTATCCATAGGGAAAAACAGAACCAATTAGATCATAGATACGTAATATGCATGTTCTTAGAGATGAAAATGATTGCGTATAAATATTCATCAAATCCCTTACAACAATCAATGGATGTGTTGCTCTTAAGGTAAATCCACAACTTAGGTAGAAGTCAAGGACTATCTACGCAAATTCCACTCAATAAATCAAATCAAGAAATATGTGATTAGTGCATGTACAATGGTATATCATGTAATTTTAATTGCATGCATATTAAAGTGCAATTCTAAATCCAAATGTGGTGCAAACTAAGATGAATCATAAGAGTTGAACAAATACGTGGAAGGAGTGTAATGCCACAATTTTACCACAATTTACTAATCAAAGAAAATCAGAAAAATAGGTGTTGGCAATGGCATGGATCCTAATTTTTAATAGGATGTAAAATAGAGAATTTTGTGCTTTTGAGCATGAAGAGGAAGTGATGGTGGGATGCGGGAAGCTCGGAGGAGGTCGAGGACACGGAGAGCTTCGCAATGACGATGGTGGTGTCGACGGAGATAGTCGGAGGTGGCCGACCAACGAGGTGGTTGGTCGACTTAATGGGTGGTTCCGGGCAGCGAGATGGCTGTCGGTTGGCTTGTTTAAAGGCGTGGCTGTGCTTGTGGAGTTGAGGCGATCGCGTTGGCGTTGACGGTGCGAAGAATAGTGGCCCATGGTGGTGGCTGCATGTAGAGGTTGTCGATGGGGTTTGGGTTCTTCTCCTGTTGGTGAGGAGGAAGAATAATCCTTGTCGTGGGAGGCCAATCGGCAAAGAGACTGCGCTCTAGACGTGAGGTGAACGGCCAGCAAGGTTGCACACGAGGGCTCGTGTGAGGATTAGTGGCCGAGGTGGCTGGCCGCGCGCACGTGCAAGGGCAGAGGTGGCCAAGGTGGCTGGCCGCGCACGATGGTTGTGCGCGTGAAGGACTCTGGGCTACAGCGCATGACTACGAGCGAGGGCGTGTGCTGGAGGTTCACGCACGGCTAGGGGCGGTGGTCGAGGGCAGTGAGTGTAGGAGGAGAGGTCGGAGCCTCTGTTTGTGGTCTGAAGGAAAAAGAAGATCGTAGAGGAGGCGTGGGTCTTTGGACATCCGGGAACGCTCCTGGACGGCTTAAGACTTCGCCCTGGTCCTACATGCATGTGGGATGTGGAAACAGAGAGGAGGGAGCCTATTGCCTCGTCGGAGATCTTCCAAAGAAGAAGGAGGCACAATGTGCTTTGTGGAAGTTGAAGTGGTGGTGTGGACGAATAGAGCATGGTGGTGATGAAAGTCGTTGCGGACGTATGCAAGACGCGGTGGTGGTGTTGGCGCTGTCGCCGCCGACCACTGTGGCAGTGTCGCGATGGTGGTTGGAGTCACAATGGCGGTGTCGACAATGTCGCGGTAGAGGAACTCGCAGTAATGGGAACGTTGGAGAGAGGTTGATCGCGTGGGTGGCTCGCGGTGGTTGTAGGGGGCACATAGTCTCGAGGGAGAGAGTGTGAGATGATGGAGGACCGATCCTCCCTCCTGAGGGAGGAAGAAGATGGTCCCCCTAGTGGTCCTTCATGTCCTGTTATTAAGAGAAACAAATAATAAGAGAGAGAAAATAATAGAGAAATTAACAGGGAAAGAGAATCCCATAAAATTTGAGGCTGCAAGTAATTCAAGAGAAAAATATCCTCCTCTCAACTTGATTTCTTTCCAAAATAATTGATTCCCAACATCAAAACTTTCCTAATTTTTGTTACTCATGTGAATATGGTATTCTAAGTTTGTGCTCTCAAATATTCCTAAAAATATGTATTTGCAGTCAATATATGATTAATCAACGAACATATGTATGCAAAGTCAAAATTACAGGAATATCTAAATACGAGCTTAATTAATTTCTTAATGTAATGCATGCTCTAAATTAAATTCTCATTCAAATAATACGGTACTTAGACTTAATTATAGTCAACTAAAGTAAACCTATCATCCACTAATCGTAATAAATGTGGATTATGTTGAGGGGTCGTCACAATAGGAGATATTATCGTAATCCACCCGATATATAATATTTTACATGATGTTTATTTGGTAAATTTTTTAAAATGATTAATCAATTTATATATATAGTGAAGAAACCAAAAACACGAGAATATATCAAACAAATAATCATTACCAAAGATCAATTATTAATAATTTTCCTAGTAACAACAAGATGAAAGAAAGAAGAGTTCTATCTACTGATTTTTCTATAGAAGTTAAACTTCTATGTACTTACCATGGATGGTTGAAGAAGCCAAGTATCTTCCAAACAATTTATCCACGTATGGACAACAGTTGCTTCAACAGCACATGATGCAGCAGAGTTAGAAAGGTCATCCTCCTATAGAACAAATCATAGACAGAAATCAGTACAATTTTCTTTAAGTGCATTCTGAATGTCAAATTTTAATGAAGTTAAAAATTTTAATGAAGCTGGTGGACCACAACATGCATTTCTTAATGTCAAATTTCACACCTTAAACTTTAAGTGCATTAGCATTTGATTACTTGCTTCATTGAATTGGTCTCTCTCTTCTCAGGTTTTTCTAAGATGTGCTTTAGTGGCTATCAAGGAGACATTGACCTGAATTCTAACAGTCTCATATTAGTGAAAATGTGCTGAACTGCTAAATAATGAACTAACAAGAGAAAGATTGTTCAAGCCATATGAAAAGGGAGGGCTTCACCACTAGAAAGTAACCTATAATTGTTGAAAACTGAAGCAAGACATTAAACAGATGAAACAGAAGAGGGCTGTGGTGAGCATGCATAGTTTGCAAGCTGTGTTCTCCCAAATATGCCATCTTGTTACATAACATGCCAACTCCCCAGCATGGCAGAGATGACAAAATATTCTCTACCATGCATAGGTTGTTAGAAATGAAATTTGTAAAATATTTCATAACTTTTGTAAATTACTTCATAAAAATACTTAACAAGTTTTGTAAAGTTCAAAATGGATTTGCAAAAATATTTAAAATACTTATTACATTATTGATTTTGGACCTGTATTCATATACATTCCTGCATCATACTATCTGATGGGGAGTAAAATCCTTCACACATGTATAAAGAAGTTTGCATGAAGAAAAAGAGGAAGAACTCATGCTATGTATATCATTTTCACCATTTATTTGTAGCTTGTTCTTCCATTACATACTGAGAGAGATTTCTTAGGTGTTCATTACCATTAGATGTGTGCAGATGGATTTGAGACTAGTAGATCATAGTGTTTTGTGAGATTGGGATGGACACCGGTCACATTTTATTTGGGAGGGCCTTGTGAGTTAATTACATTGTTATTGTAATTATTTATTTCTATGTAATGAACATACTAATCATTTGTAGTTTTGTTTCTTTCAAGGTAATACTTGGATTAAGTGCTGCGGACGTGAGGCTGTTCAACGTCACATCTAGCCCCATGAGAGGATATGACCACATATTGAGAGGGTCGGGTTAGGATCTATCCTACTGCTTCCTTTTATTTATTTGGATTGGCACCTAATCACATCTATGGTGGAGAGATGGCGACCAGAGACACACACCTTCCATATAAGACATGGGGAGATGACTATCACACCAAAGGACGTCGCTATCATCATGAGTTTACCTATTGATGGAGATGTCATCACAGGTAGACTACCTACTCTTGATGGAGATGGAATTTGTATTTGTGGCATTAAGAAAAATAACGTCTTTCCTTATATCTTGTGAGTTCAGCTAAATCTGCAAAATAATTCAACACTAACAAAATCTGCATTCACCTATTTAACATGGTTGCTAATGAAATAATAATGTTTACTAATGAAGATCCATATGGAAATGGAGTAGATATTGATTGTACACTAGAAGTGCATTTTGATTCCTGCATGCTATTGGAAATCAAGCATGATATTGATTCAAGCATTTTGATTCCAGTTGGGGCTGCTGCTAGTAGCTAATGCTGCCTGCTGCAGTTGGCCCTGTTGGCTACTACTGGGGCTGCTACTAGTAGTTGCTACTGGCTAGTGGCTACTGCTGGCTGGTGGTTGCTGCAACTGGTGTAGTTGGGGCCTGTTGAATGGCAGACGACTACGCTATCAGAATTGGTTTTGAAAACCCGTCGTAGTTCGAGTCGCGAAAAAATCCGTTCACCAAATAAGATTTATACCGAAAAATCTATAAAGAAATTTCGGGTCGAACACAGGGAGGCTACGTCGATCAAAATTCGCAATTATATTTTTGTGCTTTTGTGTAAAGGGCGAAATAATTACAATGGAATCAATATAGACAATAAGACAGAGAGAGAAAGAACAATCACTTGATATTGCATAATGTCTTTACAACTAAGAAAGCGAGAAATTATTACAACTAAAAAGCAGGAAAATTCTACTCTAGAAAGCAATAGAAAGAATGGGAGAAAGAAGTTATCCTCCTCGACGATTACTCGGAGGACGAGCTGGATGGGACAACGCCTGGAAGACGAGGAACGGAGCGGGAAGAAGGAGGACAAAGCAGGAGGAACGGGAATGAGGCAGCACGTCATTGTCGTCGCAGGATCCGCTTTCGAAATAGGGGCGAAAACTTGGTTTTAGCTCTTGAGGAGCATCCCGGGTGTGGGACAAGCTTCTCTTAAGCTTTGGAGAGGGAGAGAGGAGAAGGAAGGGATGAGAAATCCGTATGGTAGGGGTTTCATTTTATAGTTGCAAGGAGTGGGGGCATTTTGGACATTATGACATGAAAAACATTAATTCAAGACCTTTAGTGACGGATTTATCCATCAATAATGGACTGAATGTGGCCGATGTGAACGCGCCGCTCGTGTGCCCCTTCGCCTTTGCATTCTCCACGCCTTCGCACGTCCGCACGCGCTCAGCTGTCCGATCAAGAGATCAGATAGCTTAAACTGCCCTCCCTCGTGCCGCGTGCCCATGTGAGATCAGGCGTTTGCGTTGCGCGTCTGATCGCGCGTGGGCGCCTTTTGATCGATCAGCGCCGCTCGATGCAAATCGTGCGACTCCAATTGCACGCTTGTGCATAGCGGCTGCGAGATCGAACGCGCGTCGTGTGCTCGCACAACGTGCTTGACCACTACGCTATGCGTGGGTTTGTGCCACGCGGATGATTTTGCGTACAGTTGATCTCGGCTGTTGGATCTTCATCCGACGGTCGAGGTGCTTTTAGATGAGGAGAGGCGCTGGATGAGTGGCGACGTGGCGCAATCTTGGCCGTTAGATGGGCATCTAACGTCTAAGATTTGTCAAGCGGGTGAAGAAGAAGAGCTGCGGCAGGTGCTGGGCGGCTATGATGGCACCGCGTGGCACCATCTAGGCCGTCGCATCTTCTGAGTGTTGTAAATGGTACCACGGGTGTTGAATTGGACTAATTTTCATGCTGTTAGGCTGCGATCATCGATCCAAACCCATCCGTGTGTTCAAATTTGTCATCTGAGGTGAGGATTAATACCATCTTGGCCCTTGATCTTTAGCATTCCTCGATCTCTATCTAGTACTACGGATGTCCGATTAGGGCGATCTTGGAGTCGTTGAACTACAATCGTCACCCTGATCAGATCCGTACGGTTGGATCTTCGATCCGAAGCCCCGATTAAAAATTCATCCTGTCCCTGACCATAAAAAGGAGACAATTACTATACAATTTATACAACTTGATCTAAATGCATGATTATGCATGTTATGCAATATTTAGAACGTATAATGCTAATGTGACACTAAAAACATACATTGCTAGACATTTTAGGTTAATAAGATGTATACACATCACACCCCCATGCCTATCTTTTGCTAGTCCCTAGCAAAAACTACATGCTGTTTATAAAAGAATTAGGTTGGATTACTTGGACACACATCATTTTCAATATTAAGAAATTTTTACTTAGAACCTAAACTTTCAAAGACACAACAGCGCCCGGATATCTGCCAAAATGCAGACCGCCTCAAGCCCTCGCCTTATTCAAAGAAAAATCTCTTCTTCTCCTTTTCTTCTTTTCTAATTTTTTTGGATTTTTGAGTTTAGGGTTATAGAGTGGCTTTCAACGGCCACTCAACCCACCTAAGATTTGATGAGAACCCTCAGTTCTAACCATCTTATTGTGAATGCGATAGATTCGTTGATCGGCAATCAGAGCGAACTTTGGGTTTCTACGCCCCTAGGTGACCTTAAAAAGAGAGTTCTGCCTAAAAGTGTATCTTTACGACCGGTAACTTTCTCCCTACTTTTATTTTTTTATTGGGTCAACACAAGGGTGAGTTTAGTGTATATCTCCCCAGCTTATTCTACTTTTCTGCTTCTTCCTAAGTGTTTTGGAAATTTTTAGTGCATTTCTTGAGCTGGGTTCTGGACAACCGGTCGATGAGTTGTTACCATCGACAACTTGCCAGTCATACTCGTGCGGCGAAGTGTGGCTTATTTCTTTTTCTTTCTTTTCTCCTTTTTCTTTTTTCTTTTTCTTTTTTCTTTTTCTTTTCTTTTTAACTTTCTTTTTCTTTTCAAGTAGGTGGCTTCCCTGGTCTAAAATTTATCTAAAGGCAGCAAAAAGAGAGTGGTCCAGTGATTGGGCTCTAGACAACCTACCTATGGGATGTTACCCACGATAACTTGCCACCCATATCACCCTAGAAGGTTCATTAGCTGTCCAATTTCCGTTAAAATCGTTGAACAATGAGTCAGTGACGAAATAGTGTGTAGATGCTTAGACTTAAAGTTCCCTCAAATCAAAGGGCGGGTTGATAAGTCGTGTACTTATCACCGAAATTTATTTAATCGAATTAAAATAGAATTCAGGATGGCGATGACTCGATAACAAATCCACATTTTAGTGGATACCTGGGCTAATTAAGCCCAAAGACCTGAAGGGTCTTAGTGTTCAAATCCTACTGTAATATTTCCTAAGATTGAAAGGTCCTAATGTCCAAGTATTTCTTCCTAATTCAAATTTTGTTTTAATGTATATATAAGAAGACAAATAGAATTCACAAAAACTCCGTAGAGCTGACAAAATGATTAAAAAATGAATCCATCCCCCCATGCCTAGCTGATGCAATGTCCACATTGAGAATAAAAGACATAAAAGGACAGGTAGAATGCAGAAGATATCACTTGAATATAAAGCTCGAGTCAGCTCTAAGACAAACTGTACAACTGCTGAGTTTAATGCGGACAGTTAGGCGAAGTCCAGCCAAAGAAGTCACAACATGGCTAGAGCAACCGTGTCTGAGACGGGTTCTGGAATAATACGGTCAATAATATGTTTCAGACATTGACTGTTGACTTTGAATGAATTACCCGTCTTCGGGTGAGAGATCTGAACAGCTCCGTTTGGAAATATCCGGTCGATAATGAACGACCCATTCAATTTTGACCTAAGTTTGCAGGGAAGGAGCTTAAGTCGAGAATCGAATAGCTAAACCTTCTGGTTCGGCTCGAAGCTCTTTCGGGAACTCAATTTGTCATGAAGAGCTTTGGCCCGAGCCTTGTAGATCTTGGCATTCTCAAACGCATCATTTCTAAGCTCCTCCAACTCAGATAATTGGAGTTTCCTTATCTTCCTGGCTAAACTCAGATCTAAATTGCACTGCTTGATTGCCCAGAATGGCCCATGTTCAATTTCTACGGGTAAATGGCACGCCTTTCCATACACCAGACGAAACAGAGACATGCCGATGGGCATTTTATATGCCGTACGGTAGGCCCAAAAAGCATCCTCAAGCTTTTGAGTCCAGTCTTTGCGATCAGGCCTAACAGTTTTCTGCACAATATTCTTAATCTTCTGATTGGAGATCTTGGCCTGTCCATTCGTCTGGGGATGGTAAGATGTGGAGATTCTGTGATTAACCTTGTATTTTGCCAGCAAATTATGGAACTGGGCATTAGTGAAATCAGTGCCACCATCGCTGATGATGGCCCTTGGAATCCTGAACCTGCTGAAGATGTTCTTCTTGACAAAATCGATGGCCACCTTGTGGTCATTTGTTCGGGTGGGAATCGCCTCGATCCACTTGGACACGTAATCAACAGCGACAAGAATGTACTGATGTCCAAATGAAGGGAGGAAGGGTCCCATGAAGTCGATGCCCTAAACTTCGAGGATTTCGACAGGAAGAATCAGGTTTAGGGGCATCATATCTCTCTTGGTTATGCTCCCGAGTGCCTAGCATCGAGAACACGACCTCGAGAATTCCTGGCCATCCTTGAATAAAGATGGCCAATAGAATCCAGATTGCAAAATTTTTACAGCCGTCTTTTTGCCGGAGAAGTGTCCACACGCAGATGCATGACAGAACTCGAGTATACTCTTGAATTCGTTCTCCGGAACACATCGGCGAATAATTTGATCAGAGCTGATGCGGTACAGTTCAGGATCCTCCTAGAAGTAATATTTCGCCTCAGATTTGATTCTATCCGTTGTTGCTCAGTCCAATCCTGGGTGATTTGACCAATGGCCAAATAATTAACAATGTCAGCAAACCACGGGGTTTGGACACCTGAAACTGTAAGGATGGTTTTGTCGGGAAAAGTATCAGCAATCGGAATGTCCGGATGAGAAGAATCACTCAGAAGTCTCGACAGATGATCTGCCACCACATTCTGTACCCTGGATTTATTCTTGATTTCAAGATCAAATTCTTGAAGCAGAAGAATCCAACGAATAAGTTGGGGTTTGGCATCCTTTTTGGCCAAGAGATGTCTTAAGGCCGAGTGGTCGGTATATATGATGACGTGAGACCCTAAGAGATAAGCCTTGAATTTCTCCAAAGCAAATACTATGGCTAGTAATTCCTTCTCAGTAACAGTGTAATTCCTCTGGGCCTCGTCCAGAGTTTTACTAGCATAGTAGATGACAGAGGGCTTCCTATCAACTTTCTGACCCAAAACAGCCCCGACCGTCTAATCAGAAGCGTCGGTCATGATCTCAAAAGAGGCTGTGCAAACCGGTGGTTGCAACACCGTAGCACAAGTGACTACCTTTTTAAGAAAATCAAATGCCTTATATCATGATTCGTCGAACTCAAATGGCATTTCTTTGGCAAGAAGATTGCTCAGAGGACGAGTAACCTTCGAAAAGTCCTTGATGAATCTCCTATAGAATCCCACATGATCAAGAAATGATCGAATTTGTTTGACAGATGTGGGAGGAGGAAGTTTAGCGATAGCATCAACCTTAGTTTTATCCACTTCGATTCCCCGTTCAGAGATTACATGACCCAAGATGATGCCTTCTTGTGTCATGAAATGACTCTTTTCTCAGCTAGGGACCAGTCTTGTTTTGATGCATCATTTAAGAATCAATTCAAGATTAGCTAGATAAGAGTCAAACTATTCTCCAAAAATAGAGAAATCATCCATGAAGACTTCCATAAACTCTCCCACCATGTCAGAAAATATGGCCAGCGTACACCTTTGAAAAGTTGCAGGTGCATTGCATAAGCCGAATGGTATCCTACTGAAAGCAAAGGTTTCGTAGGGACAAGCGAAAGTAGTTTTTTCCTGATCCTCGGGATGGATAGGAACTTGGTTGTATCCTGAGTAGCCATCAAGGAAACAGAAGCACTTCTGCCTGGCCAGTCTTCAAGGATTTGATCGATAAAGGGCAAAGGGAAATGATCCTTTTTCGTGGCTGTGTTCAGCTTCCTGTAATCAATACAGACTCTCCAAGAGGAAGTTGAATGAGTTGTGACAGAATCTCCTTTCTCATTAGTCACAACGGTAATCCCAGCTTTCTTGGGAACAATCTGTACGGGACTTACCCAAGGACTATCAGAGATCAGATAAATGATTCCTACATTAAGCCACTTAATAATCTCCTTCTTGACCACTTCTCGCATATTTGGGTTTAATCTCCTTAGCATCTGGCGAGAAGGGCGTGATCCATCTTCCAAAAATATTCTGTGATTGCAATAAGATGGCTCCATCCCCCTAAGGTCATGAATAGTCCAACCAATTGCCTCATTGTGTTCCTTCTGAACCTTAATCAGTTTAATCTCCTGCTCCTTTGTTAATTTAGCATTGATAATCACAGGGAGCGTCTTATGTGGTCCTAAAAACTGATATTTCAAATTCTCAGGCAATGCTTTCAGTTCAAGTTGGGGCAGGTTGATGATTGAAGGTAAGGAAGATGCTGATGAAGACTTATCAAGAGGAAGAGGTTGAGAGTGAACAAAATCAATAACCTCTTCAAAAGATGGCAGGTTTGCCATAGAGGGTTGTGGATCTAATTCATCATCAGAGGAGGAACTTTCAAATGCAGAAACCATCATACAAGTCTCAATATTCATATTATCGTCCTCAAGTTCCTCAATAAATCCACAATCTTCGAATTTATTAATCGTTTTAAAAATATCCAATTTCATTCTTTGATCCTCAAAGGCGATTTCCATTCTACCACTTTCACAGTTAATGTTGGCCTTGGCGGTAGCCAGGAACGGACGCCCCAGAATGATGGGCGTGTTCCTCATATTTTCAGCTACATCCATGTCAAGGACAGGGAAATCTACAGGAAAATAGAAATCCTTAACCTTAGCAATAACATCTTCAATAACGCCTCGCGGATTTGTAATCAGAAGGTCCGCTAATTGCAGCGTTACTGAGGTCGGCCGAAGTTCACCTAATACGAACTTCTCGTAAAGAGAAATCAAAATTAGGTTGATAGATGCACCCAGATTCAGTAGTGCTCTATCAAAAGTGTAATCTCCGATGACACAAGAAATCAAAAGAACACCTGGATCTCTCTTTTTCTGAGGGAGGTAGTGTAGGATAATAGAACTAGCCTGCTCGGAGAGTACCACCTTCCTCGGAACAGATTCTCTCGACTTACGCTTCTGTGTATATAAATCCTTTAAAAATTTTGCGTAAGCCGGTATATGTTTGATAGCGTCGAGGAGCGGGATATTGATCTCAACATTCTTGAAAATATTTAGAAGCTCCTCATTACTATCAACACACTTCTTCTTCCTTGATCTGATCAAGGCCTCGGGAAAAAGAACATGAGTCGGATCTTTGGAATCAGGTTCCTGAGCCTTGATTTCTTCTCTAGAGTTCTCTTTTCTCTCCTCAGGTTCTTCAGGATTCGGTAAATCAGAATAGTGTGGTCATGGATCCTGAGTTTGTTTACCACTCCTCGAGGTAACATAATTAGTGGATGCATACGAGTTTGGATCTTGGGGAGGGTTAGGAAAGATTGGAGGGGCTTCATTAGCCAAGAATCGTTGATTTGCGAAAGAAGAAGAAGAAGAGGAAGGACCCTGCTCAACCACCTGAGCATGTGCGTATGGGTCCCTTTGATTCTCGTACCCATGGGCTTGATTGCCTGGATTCAGGATATTACGCAGGTTGGGTACGGGTTGAGATGGTAGAGATCCGGGTTGACGAGAATTAGCTATGAGACTTGTTTGCAAGTTGTCCAGCGAGATTTTCATTTGCTGCATGAGCTGGAGCATAGATCCTTGCATCTCTACCATTTGTTGGTTCAAATCAGCCTGCCCTACGGGTTGACGGGTGTTCTAAGCTGGCTGATTGACCTAATTCGGGGGCAACTGAGTATAAACATGACCCTGACCCATTGGTCGTTGCGGTGCATAGTTGCTGGGTCGGAATTGGGTCTGCTGCCTCATGTTTTTCCAGGAGAAGTTAGGGTGATTTCTTCAACTCGGATTATAAGCATTTGAGTAAGGATTGGATCTAACATTCTCCTGTACAGCACAAACATCCTTATAGGGTGAGGATGGAGAGAAAGAAAGGGAGGGATAAGAGAAACTGGGATAAAAGGCCCCAGTTTGGAACCCATGGGGTTTCGAATAATGCTGACTCACAGGTTGAGTCGCATCAAGTTGATTCACGAACTCCTGTCCAGAAGGAGCTCGCGATGAATGGAATCCCGAATTCTGAGATTGAGTGGATCGAGAGTTATTCATTGAGTTTCCAGCCATCCACTCCATTTTCTTAGCAACCAAGTCCACCTTATCAAGTTTATTACAAATCAATTCCATATCGAATGAATGAGAGCCGTGGACTTCATTAACATTCGATCTGGGCTGCTGGGACCGGTTAAAAGTATCCATGGAGGCATGATTGATCGAATTCTCGCTCATTTCCTCAAACAAATCGCGAGTGCTATCTGTGTCTTTGTTGAGGAAATTGCCTCCGTAGGAAGCGTCCACATGATTTCTGTGTTACTCAGTCAACTCGTGATAGAAAATCTGCACGAGTTGCCATTTTGGCACCTCATGGTGTGGACACCTCCGCAATGGGTCTTGGAATCGCTCCCAGGCAACATGAAATTGCTCCCCCGGTCGCTGAGTAAAGGTAGTAATTGCTCGTCTCAAAGCATTGGTATTTCCGATAGGGAAGAATTTCTTCAAGAAAGCCGATTTCAACTCATTCCAATTTGCAATTGGTCTTCCTATAGTCCTATACCAATGAGCGGCTTTATCCCTAAGAGAGTGGGGGAAGAGCCTCATGATTATTTGTTCCTCATTCACGTTTCATGCCTTGGTGGTCTGGACCAAATTGGTCAGGTCCTCCAAGTGCTGAAATGGGTCTTCAGAGCCAAGCCCATGGAAATGTTTGATTAGGCTTAACACCTGGGGCTTGATTCTACGTCTCCGGTAGGAATCTGGATGCCGGGACGCTCCCCGTAATTTGAAGGATCATAAAAATCCTTCAAGGGCTGAGTGCCTTGCATTCTCTAAAACCATTCTTGCATTCTTTGCATTTGTTCCGGCTGCCTTCGAAATACCTCCTGTGGATCCCGAGGCAGAGGGGGCTGTTGATCGGCCATTGGATTTATTTGGCCAAAATCCAATCTACGCCTCTTAGAATACTCTAGTGGTCTTTCCAATCGAGGATTCAATGACGTTCTTCCCAATATAAACTAGGAAAAGGTTGGAAGGACTGGGGATGAGAACCCTACAGCACAACAAAACAAGCCCGTCCTTAAGTGGGGTAGCCTAAGAATCTACAGATTCTCAAAACTTGCCTTAAGATTATAAACGATTTACTCTACTTGTGTCTGCTCAATCTAACCAGTTAGAAGGAGGGACTGGGGAGAAGGTTCTTCCTTCGGCTTGCGCCTCCGGTTCCTAGTGTACCCCTCAGTCGCGGTCGTTTGACGCTACTCCCCTAGCTATACATCATATTGATCAGTATAAGCAGGTTAATCGTAAACAATCTCAAACTAGGCCCCAAAGAGCGAATCGATCCTTAAGGCCAACGTCTACTCGATTTTATTGAGGCCTGGGATTGTAGTGCTTATGGAATGTGGTGGGCCCTTAAAATGGGTTGTGCCCTTAATGATCAATTGAGTATGTGTGAGTGCGTGCACAACCAAGGTTTTCAAGCAAGATTGTTTGTGATGAGTAGATTTTAGAGTTAAAATCTTGCTTAAGTAGCTATTAGGGTTTAGAATTAGGTTTAATTCAATCAAGTTTGAGGCAAATTAGGTTTTCAAGCACGAGTGAAGATTATTTTCCTTTTGAAATCAGAAATAAAGTGGACTACCTGGTATGAACCTAGATTGAAAACCCTAAGAGGAAGCTCTTAATCTAATTGGAAACCTATGCCATTAAACTTGCCTTTGGATAATACTAACAGGAGTTACATAATTAGTGACGCTCTTAATCTCATTAGCAGCATTATTGGAATTAGACAATTACATGCTACGGTCTCTATCACTCATGTTTCTAGACAGCTGGTGTCAAAAAGCATGTAATTTGGTCGCTCATCACACAAATGTTGATGTAGAAGAGAGTTAGGATTGGCTTAAATAACTTCCTTCCTAACAGGTATTTACTTACATCATTCAACAGTTTATTATGCATGCTATTAAGATGTTCATCAAGATACTTCATCAAAATTTGTATTTGTATTTTACTTAATTTTTTCTTCACTTAGATGATTGTAAAGGAGTACAAATGGAGTAAGGAATATTTGCTTACAATCCCTTGTTGCTTGGTAAAAATAGGTGCTAAGAGACAAAATTGGCTACTTTTGTGCCAACAGTTGCTGGGATGACAACCACCAAGCCTGAAAGGATCCTGAGTTAAGCTATGTTGGCTACAGCAGAATTTTGGAGAGCTACCATACGATGAAAAAGAGGAGACAGTGCAGCAATACGCACGGGCGTACATCTTGCAGATGCAAAAAGGAATTTTCTTCCCCGACAAATTTGGTACATTGGTTTCACTTACATATTTGCGACTACTTTAGGATTTTGATGTCGCTAGACTGCTTAGTTGGGGATCTGCATGCTTGGTGTTCCTATATAGGTTTCGTAAATTTATTTCTTCCCTTTCTAACTCACTATTCACATCTTGAGATTGACTTATTGTATATCCTTGAAATATGGGAATATGTGTAGAGCCACTTGCAATGTCACCGGATAGATCGGTGGTTGCCTTATCCTTCGACAGGTGTGGGCATGGGAGTAGTTCCCCCATATCGCTCCTATGGTTCAATGGCGATTAGAATGGAATGGGAAGCTAGTGGTGTGTTGCTGGAGTGCTCCATTCGAGGTTGCAAACCATCTGACGCATGTTGTGCATCCATATCGGGATGCTTTTGGTATACAGGCTCTTGATCAGGTAACAAATTTCATTTCACATTATTTAAGGTATGCTAATTAAAATATCACCCGACCTTCACCTTATTTTAGGTTGTTTGGAGGTCATATACTGAGGAGATTATAGCACAGCTTCCTCAGTATTGCTTAGTCGGCTGGGAGATTTGGCATGCTTGAGTGCCATTGGTGCACTTCCATATGGTGGAACATCACTTTCTGGATCAAGTAATGTGCTAGTTCGGTGGTCGCTAAGGTCCCCCACTAGATTGTGACACTAATAAGGCTTTCCATGCCATTGACCTTAAAAGCAAGAACGACATTGACTAGAGATCGGAGTAGGCAGTTCACATTGGTGTTGGAATGCGAGAAGACATCGGCTTTGCCAAATTGTTCCACTAGATGCTGATGGAGCCATGGTGACAGACGATTACGATGTGTGGTATCGTTAGATAATATAGTGTTAAGACCTGTGCTGTTTGAGCCTTTTAAGATGTTTGGACTGTGGGTCAGACGTTTGGACACCTTCCTAGACGTCTGGAAATTGAAATTTTTGAGTACGAGCTCGCGTTTGCGCGCATGCTGCACTTAAACAGTACCCCTCGTTTTTCCTCCTTCTTCTCTCTCTCCCCGCCTCCAGCAAAACCCTAACCCACCTATCTATAAAACCCCTCGACCTTCGTTCTCCTCACTTCTCATCCACCAGCAACCTTCCTCTCTTCTTCCCAGAGCGAGCGAGAGCGCGAGAGTGGCGTAGAGGAGGAGTTGCGTGAGAAGGAGAGGAGCGACGTGAGAAAGAGAGGAGGTGAGCTTGTGAGCTCGCGTGGAAGCTCACCAGTGAGCGCACGGCTGGAGCGGCACGTGCGCGAGGCGGAGGAGTGCATTGGGGAGGTCGTCCCCGACATTGCTACAACCAAAGCTGTAGGCGAGAGGGCGCGGTGCGGCCACGCACGGCGCAAGAGGGCGGAAGCAGGTTCTGGTTCTGGGTTTTTCCCAGAATCAGACTTCTGGAGTGACCTCGAAATGACGGTGCAGAAGTCTGGAGGTGGTTCCAGACGCCTGAGGAGAAGGCTTCGCGAAGGTACATTCTCTTTGCGAATACGGCCATGCAGGCCGCTCCGTCGATCCCTTTTTGCATGCCTGTTTTGAGAAGATCGGGTTCCTGCATGCAGGATTCACTTCGGGAAGGAGTGGGACACGCTCTCCCATGCTTTTCAGACATCTGGGCAACATACCAGATGACGGGAAGCGCTTCTAGACGTTTGGAGAGGTGGTTGGACATCTGGAGCTAGGTCTAGACGGTCCAGAAGAGTTCCTGGACGTCTGAGGATTGGCGCAGGACTTGAGGTATGACATTGGACACTTTTAAGACGTCTGGAAGTTGTTCTAGACGTCTGATTTGAGTCAGAAACGCTATTTTTGACACGTTTAGGGTCCGTTTGAGGTCTGTTTTCCGCAAATAAGATACCGATGTCTACCGTATAAATTCCTCTACTTGATAGAAGACTTTATATACTATTCTGAATATTCTCTTATGATTGATCCTTGTGATAGAACTTCGTTCTATTGCGGGTTCGGGACTTGTTGAGGCACGTGAGCCTGCCGTTCAAGCCCCCACTGCTCTTGGGTTTGCTGGTAGAGTGGCTTCCCCCTAATTTAATTATAACCTAAATGCATTTGTGGAATGAATGATTAGAGCCTAGGATGTGGCATGAATCCTAGGACGAGAAACACTTGAAATGTCTGTATTGGATGATTGAATTGCAGTCTTGAATGAGTAGATAGAATGATAACAATTGCCTGTAAATGAATAACAGTTGCCTGTGAAGTATGAAGTATTCGTGCTAGCTAACTGTTGCATGTAAAATTCCTGTTGTATACGTTAAATGACGTAATACGAGCTGCATGTATATAAATTGAGAATGATAATGTGAATGATGGAAATACGAGCTACCTGTGTATAACCTGTGTATGGAAATGTGAACGATAGCAATACAAGCTGCTTATGTATAACCTGAGAATGGAAATAGAAATGATGAAACTTGGTATGGCATAGCATGAGGAATATGAGCATGAACCCTACCAGGAATTAGGAGTAGAGCTCCTGGAAATAAATGGAATGGATCTGGAAATGTGAGTGGGGAAGTGAGCTGGCCCTTGAGTACGGAGTACCAAGGAGAGCGACTGCCCCCCTGTTTAATGTAGAGCGGAGCTAGCCACCCTTGGGTTGGGACCTGGGGTTAGGATTGGCCACTCTGTACCGACTTTTTGGCCCTCGTGTATACTGTACCGGGGAGAGCTACTAGTGTAGGGAGAGAGCTAGCCACCCCACGAGACTCGGGGTTCAGCTAGCCACCCTACACTGACTTATTAGGCCCACTGGGTAAACCAGGGTAGTCAGGCGAGGGTGTGCGGACTGTGGAGGGGTGAGACCCCTGTTTGGTTCTTAGGGGCATGACCCCTGTTACTGAGAGGGCTAGGCCCTATACTAGTTCCGTGCTGTATTTTGGGGCACACCCGTTAGCGGAAACGACTGACCGCGTGCCAGTGCGGGGTAGCTACTCGTGCACTTATCGCACGTGCCGTAGTTACCGTTATGTTTGTCCGTGACCTTGGGGTGGTTGACTGGGTGTAGGATCACAATGGGGGACTCTCCCGGCCAGGAGAGCACCATGTGTGCCTTCTACTCTTCGGAAAAGACTGCAATTAAGATCGTTTCCACGAGGAACATTTGAGATCAAGAAAGAGATCTGATAAATAAACCAAGTGGTGAAAAAGAATAATTAGTTAAAGAAATTAATTGAAAAACAACAATTACCTGTGCACTTTTACTGCTTTAGTTAGTTGGTTGCCACTCTACTCAGCGTTCGCTGACGTTGTGTACTCATAACCCCTTTTCAGGTCCAGGTGTTGAGCAACCAAAGCCTACGGCTGTAGAGGGTGCTGGGCCTAGTAGAGCCCAGTAGTTGTAGCTTCTTTGTTGTACTTCTTTCCGTTGTAGTAAGTAGACTCTTGTACCGTTATGTTCCGTACTTTTACGTTCTGTACCTTTGTTCCTGTACCTTGTTATTTTCTATTGTTGTGGTGGTATGTACCGTAGCAGTGTTTACTTCTTTACTGCTGTACCTTTTTACTGTTAGTTGCTTAGCATAGTGAATGTGGTTTACTTTCTTACTTTTTGGTTACTTTCTCGTTGGACGACTGGGTCTTGGGATCAGTCGAGTCGGTCTGGTCTCGTATCCTGTAGGGATTCGGAAACCGGGTCGTAACACATAGAGATGCATAGGACATCGTGGTGAGCTAATTTGGAGTGAGGTATACCAATTAGTAAATCTTGTATTAATTTCAATTTATGTGGTTCTTTAATATTTTAAAGTTAACAATTTTTTTTTAGCTTGATAGATGGGAAGAAGTTATAGGCATCTGCAGGGATAGGGTTGAGATGAACGCTATAAAATCTATAACACAACAGGCGAGATAGATTTTACAGTTTGAGATCTCGCGATAGTTTGTGGAGTTGCCATTGATCGACCATTTAGATGAGGAGGATGAGGATGAGTACGCTGCTTTGGATGAGGTGCTTGTCATGGTCCTTGACCATGGACATGATCGAGGGCGAGGGCCAGGGCGAGGACGAGGTCGAGGCCGTGGGAGGCGTGAAGCTGGTAGTCACAGAGGTTAATGTTAACATCTTCATGAGGACCAGCCACACCACGGTCCAGATCATCCAGAATACGATTTAGGCTTGCCTCACCACGATCTAGACCATCCAGAGCACGATCCAAAGCCAGCCACAGCACGATCCTACCCATCCAGAGCACTTGCAGCATCCTGATGCGGAGGAGCAGGTACCACACCTTCATGGAGACCTATTAGAAAATGATGCAAAGCACCTACAAGATCCTGATGTGGAGCTGTAGGACGATACTGACTTTGTTACTCTCCTAGGATCGATAGTTGACCCTTCTCCGACTACTTCACCGGTGCCACAGAAGATATGAGGAGGGGATTTTGGAGATGTTACCCAAGCTTCCTCCTCCCTTCCAGCATAGGCACCGACTTGACCTCCATTATTTGTGAGCCTTAATGGCTCGCAAATTGACGACATAGATGTGCATATGCAGATCGAGGTTGATCCACCTCCATTGAAGACATATCGTAGGAAGAAGAGAAAAGAATTAGAGTAGCTTGTGACGTATCTCGTACTTATGTATTATATCATATTTATCATTTCTGATGAATATTGTACACATCTTTTATTTTGCAAAGTTATGTACCTCTTTTATGGTGGTGAGATTACCATATGATAGACTCTATCCTAATAGTGAATTATGAGCTATGTGTTTGCGTAAGTACTCGTCATTGTTGTTTTTAATTGGTTTGTGTTTTCACTTTTGTGTCTGATTAGGATTCCCGGATTTGTGATGATTGTCGTGAAAGTAATTTTTTTGTGTATGGTTTTTGTTATAAAAGTTATATATCACATACAACACCACCTGATAGTAGGAACAACAGATATAAGCACCTATGGGTGAGAAACAAACACCAGCAGTATAGGTGAGCTGTAGGTTTTATGTAAAATGATGTAAGTGGACATCTCAGGAGTCGACTTTACTTTAAAAGTCACTTTATGTACTGACTGCTTTTTGTAATCTTGGGGGGACGAACATGACGATCAAAGTTGACTTTTAAAAAGTCAACTTTATTACAATATCAAATAATTACATTTTCCCAAATCTTAATTAATGATTATTAATTTCTTATTATTGTTGGTATAATTTTTTTTCATCCTTTACACGGTATTCATCCAATGCAACAAGTATCTTCCCATTAAGAGAAAATTGATGCACAAAAAAAAAAAAAACTAATTTTTTAAAGTAAAAAAAATTTAACTACCATTCCATCGTAATCTACTAACTCGCTCTCATCTCTCACAAAATTAATATATCAATAACTAATAACCTCACAAACTAAACACAATTAGAATAGCACTATCCCCTTTCAAACTCAACCCAAAACATAAACAAATAGGGGGAGCGCAAAAAAAAAAAAAAACAAGGGACGAAGTCCCCTCGTGTCTGCTCCCTCTGCGTGCCTTCCCCCACAGCCTTCTCCCTCAACCCCTTTCTGCCCTCCCTCCCCAATCCCTAACCCTAACCCTGACCAGCGATGGCCGGCCGTGGCCGCCCCCCACCGCGGCAGCCTCCTCCCCCCTTCCCCGCACCCGGCCGTGGCGGCCCCTTCCCCCCTCCCCCCTCTGTCTACGAGGAGGAGCTCGAGCTGCAGCTCGCCGACATCCGCCGACTCGATGCCGATAACCGCCGCCTCCTCGAGGACCGCCTCGCCCTCCAGCGCGAGCACGCCGCCGTCCGAGACGACATCCGCCGCCTCGACGCCGCCACCGCCGACGCCCGCGCCCACCACTCCGCCCGCGCCTCCGAGATGATCGACCGCGGCCTCAAGCTCGAGTCGGAGCTCCGCTCCCTCGAGCCCCTCCGCCTCGAGCTCGCACAGCTCCGTTCCGAGGCGCAGAAGGTCGACGCCATCCGCAAGGACCAGGTCCAGGCCCTCGGCAAGGAGATCGACAAGGCCAAGGCCGAGGCCAAGCAGCTGGGACCCCTCAAGGCCGAGGCCGAGGGCCTCCGGCAGGAGCTCATGCGCGTCAGGTGTGATTTTCGATCGACCTGCGGTTTTTTTGATACCCTTTCGTTGATGCCACCGATCGCTTTTGGAATTGCTCATTGCCGTCCTTTTCGTAGGTCGGCAATCGAGTTCGAGAAGAAGGGGAACGCGGAGATCATGGAGCAGAGGATGGCCATGGAGAAGAATATGGTGGCGATGGCACGGGACATCGAAAAGCTTCGTGCGGAGCTGAGCAACCTGGATGGTAGGGGTAGAATGTCAAGTAAGTTCATTTTTTTTCTTTTCCTTTTTCTCCTTCTTTCAACTCGCTTTCTTGTTATTATTACTATATTCATTTAAAAGAATGTGTATTCATGTATTCAATGCTTATAAGTTTGGTACGGATATTAGAGTCATGTTGAAGGTGTTGATTTCTACATTACTTTCATTATTTGTTTTGATTTTATAAGGCCTTTGTGGACGAAGTTCTTGCTATTTTATCATCCTATGCATAGACTGTTGTTTTTTTTTTTTTTTCCCTCCTTGAAGAAGGGAAAGGACTTCTCAGGTTAGTAGTCGTGCTTAAGCATGCATAGATATTCATTAAAGAAACCATGGTGTGGAGGTGTGCTGGATAATGCCTTACAATCAAAGCTTTGAAGTACATGAAGTGGTTTGAGGTGATTTTCTCGTATCAAGGTAAGGTGTAGTGAGGTGGTTGAGGTGTAAGCCTTGATTTCTTAATGTTTAGCTATTCCATCATGGCATGCGTTGGTTTGAGTAAATGTTTAGTTGGGGTTACTCTCAGTTGGATATCGTTGGTTGAATATATGTGTTTTTTGGCATTTATTCTCTTGCTTCACAAGTTGGCTAGCTTGTCCTTTGATTTGCAGAGTTCTTTTAGCTAACCGAGTTGCTATTTGGTCAGTGTATGAAGGACCTTATGGTATGAAACTGACTACTCCAGAGGGAGGGTTCTCTTCTTCTTATGCTGATACTTACGGGTCACGCCTGGTAGGATTAGTGCATTTTAGCACTGTGAATCTGCATTTTAGCGTTGTAAGTTTTATCAGCTAATTGTATGAATTTTTAATTTTTGAATTTTGCAGGGTGTTGGTGAGAAGCCTTCATTGTATGGTGCGGGTGCTGGATCATGGGGTGCATATGATGCTTCTCGTACCATGCACCGCTAAATCAGAGTGTCTGTTACTCGTCCTTTGGTAGTTAGTAGAAACGATGAATGGTGATCCTACTCTACTTCCTGAATGAAGGGTTAGAACCTTTCAACCAGTTGGTGGCTATTTGATATGTTGTGGTAGAACATTTGGTATTTTGCTATTAATGGGGATGAATCTGCCGGCTTTTATCAAGCTTATTTCCATTAGTATCTATTTGTTTCTTTTCCTCCGCATAAGAGTGGGTTGATGTTGATGATAGGAACTTATTTTTGGTTTGTTGTGTGGTTGAATTGTGACGAATGTCCTTGAAATATATATGCCAACCAGATCATAGCATCTATTGGAAGAATGCCTTGAAATGTTGGTAATGGTGAATTCTGCTGATTTTACTTGCCCAGAGACATGTTTTTTTGGCAACATATTATTTTTGCCCATCCTGATTATGCCGTATTTTACCCCTTCATGTTTGGGCTCCTCATACCACCCCAGTTTATTTTTAAAGTTTTACGTCCTTTAATGGGAGGGGGACAAGGGTTCTGGTTTGTTAAGATTGAAAAAATGATGGAGATCTCATATGTTTCTACTTTTAGTTCAATAGCAATGCTGAGTCTGCCATATTTGACTAGAAATGCAATGCTTTTCATTTGGTTTTCATTGGTGTGAAGTGGAGTAGGGTTTCTTTGAGAGAATCATCATTGTCCCTTTTTGCTTGAGGATATTGTCTTCTGGATTGTGTTGTGATTTTGCTGAGATTGCTAAATCAAAAGGCTGAATAATATTTCTAGGCACATTTATTGTCAAGAGATAAATAGTCGTATCAGATGGTGCAAAAAAAAGATGGTGTTCAGAGTTGAGAGCTGTTGCAACAGTTTATCTTGGACTCCTATGATGTGTATTTTTGAAGTATAATGGACTCTTAGATCATAGAGCACACATGAGAATATTTTGTAAGTTTATTTTGTGCTTTTCTGTCCTCAAATAAGCTGGTTCTAGTTTATTAAAGGAGCTGTAGAGATGATGGGAGATCCAGTTCACATCAAAATAAGAACGTGCAAAAATATTGGTGACTTTGTGGGCTATTTGGCTGATGAGATGGGGTTTTATTTTCGTGGGTGATTATGTGGAAAATGTCTTTCATTGTGGGTGCTTTATGGTGTCTTGTTGGGGTGGTAGGCTGTAATTTATTTTACATGTGAAGCTTTGAGATTCTAATGAAGCTTGTGAGTACTGACAGGGGCTTGTCACTGGCTCACCCTTTGCCCCTTAAAAAAAAAAAATGCAAAACAAGTATATTGGTATGTAACCAATGCAAACTGTCAAGTGGTTGAGTAGTTGGCCTTCCATCTTTGGATTGTGGTTCAATCTTAAATTTGTCTATCATGTATCCTTCAGTGATTTGAGTAACACTAGATGGAAGATTGGTCGATAAGAGCATGTTCATTAGTCAGTAAGAATACAGGCAACCAATTTCAGAATCATAGGGGTATATCCTCATTTAGCCATTTTTTGCTTCTTCTCTGCCAGACTTTTCTCATGCCAAGTGATAGAGGTGATATACATGTTGAATTTATACTTGAAGAATATGATTTTTGGGTCTTAACTTTGACGAGACTGTTATGTGACTGTTGCAAAAGTTGGTGCCTTTTAGTGATATCTTACATGAAGATGGTGTTTTATGTGGTTGGTTCCATGTGTGTGCTGGCGGGCTTCCATCTTCTTTTGTTCTGTTATGTCATAATGATATTATCTATGTGATTAATTTTATACTCGGAAGAAAGAGTTTTTTACGTCTTAACTTTGAGGATTGTCATGTGATTGGCACTGAAGTCGGTGCCTTTGAATCAGTGCTGCCTTACATTAATATAGTGTTTTATGTGGATGGTTCCATGCGTGAAATGATGGGCTCATAAAGCCAACTGCTTGATTTCCTTTAGCACTCAAAAGATGAAGTTAAATTGTTGTAGTGTGTGTGTTATTTTTTTTCCCTTGAAAGTTTCTAGGAGGTTTTATAGGTTAAGAAGGAATTCGATTCTGAAATTCTATCATGGAGAAATTACTGTAACTGATGTCTATTTCTGAAGTGTGGCATGCCATGATCCTTGGTGAGGCATTGAAATGTACTGGAGCGTGGATATGTCAAATGCTTGAAGGCTACAGCAATGGTGTTCCTGGTGAAATACTAGCAGAAGTGGCATAATGTTCTGTGCTTCTTGAAAATGTTATAATTAATCAGGGCTGGGAGCTTCCTTTTTCTAAAGGTTGCTATTAGAATCACTAGTTTGAGCATCCTAAATATCCCTGTCAACTATGGAGGTCAAGCAAATCTGGATGGCTCATGGAGGACCTCGTATGGGGCTCCAGCACAAGTTCAAATGGAAATCTTGGAGTTCTGGCTGATGCTGCGTAATGAGATGGACCAGCTACTCACAAGAATGGAGGCAAGTACAATTTTTTCCTGCCTTTCGTAATGCTAGTTAGTTATTGATTTGCAAATATATTCATCATAAAAATGTTCTTAGGCACATCCTCAGATCAATTGTTGACTAGTTTTCTTTTTGCCCTCTATAAATTACATGGCACATTTATGGGTAAATTCCATGCTAGATATGTATTTTGGGCATTGAAGTTCTATGTGTAGGTTTAGAAAAATGGATTGTGTGTATTCTCAAAGGTTTACATCACATCTTCTTCCTGAGAGTCGAGTTAAGGTGCATGGATATGCTGTAAGATCCATACTTATGGTGTTTGCTGGTTCTTCAACCTTAGAATTTACTCAACATTCATGGAGGAAACTCTATGAAAAAAAATTATTTTGGAGTGCAAGACATGATGCAATCAGTTATATGGGAACTGAGAAATTGTGTAGTTATTTTGCCTGAACTTTTGACTAATGTATAAGCAAAAGCTCCCAAAACATATCTGGGTTTATGTGGTTCAGCTGTAGAAGAAATTACGAAAGCTTGAAAGTCGTAGTGCAGCACCTGCTTCTTGCCCATTCCTGTTTGTGCCATAATCATTGATGAAATTTATATAATTTTAGGACTAGTATATGAGGTGACACTAATCCCCATGTTGACTTCGTTCCATTTCTAGGCTTAGAGTGCTCTAATTTCTTATGGTGGGAAAACAAGGGGCGTTTGCTGCCGTTGAAGGCAATACCAAAACCAAGCCTTCTATGTTAAATGGGTTGTTTGCATGATTTTTTAACCTTAACCTCCCTTTCAAAGAAAAAAAGCAGATCTATTCTATGTTGGGTCTGTTTGTAGACCTAAATAAACATCATGAACAATGTTTTTTTCCATTGCTTTTTTGATCTTCCCTAGAATCTCTTGTAAATATCATGTCCGACTTTCACGGGCTCACCTTCATTGTGGCATCATTTGGCCTGCTATCTAGATGTACAGATTGTGTTACATGTGTCTCGTTTTATCTTCTTTTGGTGCCTCATCCTCTGATGATTTATTTGCAGATCTAATCTTTTTTTATGGCTAGAAATCAACCTTAGCATCCTCATGGACATCCTTTATACATGCCTATAGTTGATGACCTAACTCTTGGATTTGTATTACATGGAAATTCGTACCACTGCTCTGTAGCAACTTCCCTCTCTTGTTAAAAGGGTTCTAGACATAAATTAGGTTTGGAGCTTCTCTCCACTTTAACCTACATTCATTGTTTTATGTGTGCCATCTCCATAATTTCTTCATCTTGTTCTCTTTCAAAGAAAAAAAAGATCCATCAGCTTGTTGAAATTTTACGCCAAATACCCTTTTCAAAAAAAAAAAAAACATTATGCGAAATACCCACAACATTGTACTTGCATTTCATCTATTTGTTTATTATCCAACTTAAATTAAACACTTTATTGCTTTTGGGCTTCTCTCCTATGGGTAAAGCTTGCTACTTATCCAATTCCTTGTCTCATCCCCTAGCATCATCATGCTACCTCATTGGGGACCTCACTTAAGAAAAAGGCATTTCATTGTGGATGTGCTAATCATCAGATATTCTTATATGATAACTTGCTAGCTTGTAAGTAATTAGCCATTGTTCTTATGGGAGTAGGGAAGAACCAGAAATCTGATCAAATTAGGGTCAAATGATAGTGTATTTATGCAGAATTTGTTGTCAATGTCCAATAATAGAAAAAGTATATTGTTGGGATGAATTGTTCATATAGAACTTGGTGTCATGTAAAAAGGCCTCAATGCCAAAGTGAGACACATTTATCAAGACTCCTAATCTCCAATGAAAGAAATACGCTCCAAAGATTTGATTTAGGTATTATTGTAGGGTTTGAAAGGGAGGATGGCCTGGGTGTGTTGTAGATCATGCTTGTCTGGGAACTATCCTAAAGATATGAATGCTAGAAAGGATGAAAGAATAGATCATTTTCCTTTGCAGGAATCACCGTCTAATATGACCTCTTTGCATAATATTGGAGCTTTCTTGATTTTTTAAATCAAATTACCATTTTCTTTAGTATGAGAAGCTAAACTTGAGTAGCCAACCTTCAAAAAAAAAAAAAAGAGGAGCCAATGAGCCATATCGAAGATAGTACTTCCACCCATGGCTAGATGTAGTGACAGTGAAAGGTGAATGCATTGGGGCCTTCTGGATTACGTGCTGTTTGAATTTGAAGAATAATCAGCTATGAGGTATATCACTTTCAGGCAAGGGTCTGTGGATGACTTACAAAAGGTGTGCGGTGGAGAGATGGGATGGGATATTCTTGGTGTTGAGACTGCAATAATTTTCTATTTCTTCTCATTGAGGAAGCATTCCTTGCACATCTTCATGGTGATCAGGAGGGATTAACAAGAGAGAATTCAGACTATACTCTATGTAGGTAGCATAGAGATGTCAATGTTCTTTTTATGTATTGCTTCTACCTTTATCTTTTGTGAATAGTTTTGAAAAAATCACACTGTAACTCCTCACCGTCTATCCTCTTCAAAAAAAAAAAAAAAAAAACTCCTCACCGTATATGTGCCTGGTGCTAGCTGATCAAATCATTGATGAATATGTTTTCCTGCAATGCATGTTCATGCACATAGAAAGGACCAAGCTTCTTGATCTGATTGCAACATGCAGCAACAAACAAGTAGGATGCAAAGCAGGTCCTGTATAATGTAACCAAGAACTCAAATTGACTTCAAGGAAATGTAGATCTTGAGTAGGATCCCTGATGAAATGGACATTCCACTTAGAAAACACTGAACAAGGGCCTTGTGATGGCCCATTCTTGATGAATCCTTGGTCAATTTATTTTTGTCCAAAAAGAAACAGCTTCGATAAACTTCAAGGTTAGGACTGGGTGCCTGTTCTAAAAATGGTAAGGATTAGATGGGCAGAGGTGGGGGATTTCTATCGCATGGAGTGCCTATGCTTATCAAATCTGACTGACGGATTATCCTGATTTTTCCTCCTATTTTGAGCTCGTTAGGACCATGGATGTTGGATTTGGGGTTTTTTTTGGAACCTTTGCATTGCTAGAATGGGACAACAGGCACTCAAGGAGGATGATCTATGGAGCTTTGACACATCAAATGTTAGAATGCAGGTGGATGATTATGTGCGGTTGTGGCTGGTGGTATTCTCCTTAGATGATCTGATAAATACACTGGTGCCTTTTGTTGGTGTTGAGGAGATGAGGAATTTGGTTGATTTTGCCCTCAACTTGATAAATACGGGTTTGTTATTGAGAAGGTTTCGGGTGTGTAGGATGCTTTTTCCAAGCCCCAGTCAAATCCTCAACTTGATAATATGAGTCATTGAAGCTTTTTAGGATGGTGGGACTTCAAAACACTTTTAAGATTCATTTCCAAGCACTTTTGTTGAGGCCACATCATTTTGGTTGTAAAGGAGGCTTGGATTCCAACTGTTTTACCAGGCTTTTAGATCATCAGGAGAAAGTACAGATGTTATGCTTTGTGGTGCTGCTACTGCTTTCTCATGACACACTGCCATTTGTTGTTTTTGGGAATATCTTCACGCATGAATCAAAGGAAAAATGCTGGCGATGGTCTAGGTGTCATGCTTTGCTGGAAGATATGACTGTTGTTAGTTGCAGCAAAGACATTGTTGACAGTGTGTTATCGGACCACACAGTTTGGGGATGCTGCTATTACATGCACACTGATACAAGCCTGGGATGTAGAATACATTCTTGGTGCTGCATATTTCTAGGAATAAAAATTTTTTAGGAAAGTTTTTGTTTGTGATTTATTTATAGAAGGGCATGCCCAGTTGGTATCTATTTGCATCCAGATCTTTGTTTGTGGGAATCATACACTGAAATGGTTGGGTACGTGCATACAAATAACTATTATATGCCCCTTTCTTAAAGGAAAGAAAAACCAAATGACCATCCTATTGCATTAAAGTAATCGTGATTAGGGGTGTATTTAGAGGGTATTTGTTCTGTTGGTTCTTTGTGCAAGCTTGTTCGATGCTTTTCATTCTTGGTTTTTAATCTTGTGCATCTTTTTGACCATTTCTCCATTTAAGCACTCTTATTTTTGTTACATAAGACTGTGATGAAGAACTTGTAGGACGGAATGCTTGGTTTTTTTTGGCAATGAACTTAAGATGCTTTCTGGTAACACATTAATCCTTTGGGCAAAAAAGAAGGCACTCTATGGTTAATGCGCTGATAAAATTGGTCTGAACAAAAACTGTGAAGTCCTGAAGGAAGGGTAGAAATTGCATTGAACTTAATATATATTTGCAGAAGTCATTTAATTTGGTTTTAATGCATGCACGCTATTCTTTTAAAAAGAAATCACTTTGTGCATAAATGACTTCTAAAATGCTGCCCAAGTAAAGTCTACATCCAGATTTTTGATGATGCTGAATTGCCAAGACTATTTCTGATTGTTTGTTCTGTTGGGACTTGACATATAGGCAAAGCAAGCTGCTTTTTTCATATTTGAACAAAGGCAATGCGGAGCTAGTAATATCTGAGACATGCTGTCCAAGTAAGCCTATCATCCCAGACTTTATATGTCACCAAGTTGCCAAGATAGGATCTCTGGATGTTTGCTTTGTTGGAACTGGACGTAAATAGGCAAGGCAAGCTGTTCCATGTTGATGTTTGGACTAAAATATTGCAGAGCTCATAATTACTATTACACACATGTAGAAATGAGTTCTTACCTTTCAATTTTTTCTCCTTTCATTTCTGTGTGGCCTTTCAGAAAACCATTATTTTATTTTTATTTATGGAAAGCTGGGAATCTGCAGATTCTCCATACAATTAATCTCTTGAAAAAGAAAAAATCTATCCAATTCAGCAAACCATGCAAATGGTCCCCTATGGGACTCAAACCTATGCTAAACCAAGTTTAACATGGATTTATGTATCTATTGTCTTGAACTTAGTTTGTAATTAGTTTGCATTAACTTTGAAAGCAGCCATGCTATTCCAATAGGATGCATGCACTTTAGGGGTGGCATTGGGTGACCCAGCAAAGGTTCCATCATGTTTGACCTCAAAATCATAATCAGATGTCATGCTACTTTGTTGGATTAGGAGAAAGTTTGGTGTTTCTCATTTTGAAAATCTCAGCAAAAGGTAGTCTGATCACAAACAACGTGATTTTGCAGTGCCTTCTAGTCATTAGCCAACAATCGTTCCCATGAAAGCTTTAATAGTGGATCCGTCATGCTAAATATCTGCTTGAAGAATCAAAATATAGGCAAGTGCATGAGATCTGGTGATGCATATCATTATAGTTGTAAATTTTTCCTTAAAAAATCAGGTATCCAACCAAATCCTTTACATCCATTTCACATATTTATCTGGTTTACTCCACTCTTTGGCACCTGAAAACATCACTTAGGTTTCAGTTTATGGCTGTCTGTCCTGTTTGAGGATGTTTAATGTCCCTCACTTGGTTAGAAATCACACTCCTTTGTTGAGGCTGTTGGTATCTTTGTCCTAATCTTGCTAATTCTTTACCTTTGCTTTCCTGTCTTGTTCACCTTCTTGTTAGTATACTGACTTTAACCACTATTTCTAAGCAAATTACTTGTTTTCTCAAGCACTAATTATTTCAGTAGACCTCTCAAAGGAAAAGTAATGATTTCATAAGATGTTATGTTAGCAACTTAGCAGCTCTTGCAAGTGCAGATAACAACATACCATTCATCATTTTTCCCGTTATGTAACACCACTTGATAGTGGAATTGTTGGCACTTTGAGATCCTTTAGGGCTCCTTTATTGCACGGGCAGGATATCCCCTATTCCCCTGTTTACCACCCAGGTTAGGTGAACTTGGGTTTGGCTTATAACCTGGGTTTTGTCTAAGCATCTCCCCTCTTCTCATTCCATCCGACAGCTCTGGTCCCTTATCTTCATACAGTTTGTCTCTTCTGCAGCTGCCCCTCATCTTTTCCCCCATCCAATGCCCACACCTGTGTTGTAATGTCGTTTATTATATGTAGTCTGCCATGAGAAAGGATGTCTATGTCCTATATGTGCTGAATTTTATATATGAACTTGATGTTAATATTGAGCAAGTGACTACCGCTTACTAAAAAAAGACTTGTAGATAATTGTATAAAAGGGTGGAATTGTAAATCAAGGAAGTGCTTCTGAATTGATTTCATCCTTTTTCGTTAGTTTTTTTTTTCATAAAGAAAAAAATGTTCAGTAATAGCCATCTCAACAACAAATGTTTTTGATGATCAAACATTTTTTTCTTTACTTTTATGATTTTCAGACGTTATTGGTGCTGATTTTTGCATATTCTTACCAGGAGCTCAAATTCCATGGATGTAACTTTTCTTCTATGAAGGATGAACACAGTGTAAATTAGCTGGGCAAATGGTTTCTATGCAAATGACTGAGGGTTGAGAAATTCGAAAGTGTATTTCCTTGATATTTGCAAACACAATCCACACTGATCCTCTGAAAGAGATGGTAGCCTACAAAAGCAGCATGTGGCTGTTGTCAATTTGGTGGAACATTTGCAGCCTTCTGTAGATAATATCAGCCAAATGGACTTATTTGTGGATAACTGAGACGGATTATGATATTATATTTGGCTTTCAAAACAAAGATCTTTCAATCTCTTTTTGAAATAACTCAGCAAAATGCACTGTTAATCTCAGTATCTGTCAGTAGATCATCCAAGTGATTAAAAAAATGGATTCATTCACGTGACACATTTCCATCTTAAAATTGAAATTTTTTGTAAATGTGCTTAGTTCTTAGATTGGGGAACTGCTGCATGATTGGCCTGTGGTGGTGCTCATACAGAGTCTAAATTGAAGGTTGGTGATGTTATGGCCTATCTCTACTCTGGGAAGATCTTTAATTGGTTTGGTGGGAAGAACTTTTATAAGGTGCTGGCAGAGCTCAGCCAGTAGACGTTAAAAAATGGTGCCACAGTTAATGGGAAATTATTTTAATGGGTGGGCCACCCTGGCTATTTGCATGGTGGATTTGCCTGCATCCATTGCATCTTCACTTTGGGGAGCTTTGTAGTTCAGACTGTATTTATGGAAAACTTTCCTCTAATTTCTACATTAGGGGGTTTGTCTATGCTATATTCTTGTCACGCCTACTAGTTATGATGTGCAAAAGAAGGTGCTCAGGTGCAGATATTATTGTCCCAGTGGACCTGCTTTGCAAAGTGATTGGTTTAGATGGACTGGATGTCGTTTGGGGATGTGGAAAATGCAAGCAGTGGCAGAAGAAGGTTGCGGATTTTGAAAGATCTTGCAGCTGGATAATCTAGAGGATTCAGGAGTTCCATGCATGGAGGAGCAAGTGGCCTGAGTGAAGCAAGAGAAGGTTCTGATGACAGAATCCAAGAAGAATGAAATCAGAAGCCCTTTGTTCTGGTGAAGCAGCTGCATGCAAGTATTCCTCAACTTGTTGAAAAGGTATCTTGAGGTGAGAAACAAAGCTCATCTCGATTTCTTGAGGCTGGCCTGTTGTCTTGGGACTATCGAGTGCTTGCAAATGATTTTTGCAAAAGTTGAAGGCGGTCCAATGAAGAATCTATGGCCTCGGGCCATGTTCATCTTGCTGCATTTGTGGAAGAGGTCATAGTTTGGATTGTTTGAAATAAATTGGCAAAGCTCCCCAATTCTGACTGTTTTCAATTTTGGATTCTGTTCGGAGTGTGGGGATGTTGTAATGAGGTCTTTTATTGGTTGCAGGGAAATGTTATGCTTGAGAGCACAAAATTGCTTCTCTGATTCCCTTTCGCCGGAAAAGGATATTGAAGTAAGGTTTGAAGATTACATGCAATGCTTTCTTCAGTACGTATATGGTTGCCTCCACCTACCGGTCTGAGCATGCCCTGTATAGCAGTGGGAGTTTGTACACTTCTTCGAAAACGTGGAGGTGAGGGGTTCACGTGGAATTGGATTTCCGAGGTCCATTGAGCTTTGGTTGAAGCTGCTGATTGGTTTGTTCGAGGTATTACAAGTTCTCACATTGACTGCTCTCAGCTGGTGAGCTGTTGGAATCTTTCTAGGTAATGTTGGGGCTGCTACGCCCCATCTTTCTTTGTGTTTGTCGTGATGCCCTCAGTTCTCTTGGACGTGGGGTTGCACCGCCGAGTAGAGGAAGAGAAGAGGGCACAGCGGTCAGCTATACTTGTTCTTTTTTTTGGTTTTTTGATAATGATAATATATTTGGACTAGGCTTTAAACATTTAGAAAAGAAATTACTAGTTTGAACAAACGAAACAAACTATGTGGTTGCATATTTGTAGCATCGTCTTCTCTGCATCGAGTATACTCAAGCGATCTATTAAGTGGATAAGGCTGACTGCTCTGGTTGAATGTTAGAGTAGTTGGTCAAATAGATGGTTAATTCTGTGAAAGAATATATTTAAGGTCTGATTTTTATTTTAAGAAGATATGTTAGAGTTGATTTTACTGTAAAATTGATTGTTGTGATTTTATATTTTATTTTAATTGTGATCGATGTTTATTATTTATATATTATTTACGAGAACATAAATTTTAGTAAGATCTTACTTGAGGCAGGACCGGCTGGACTGGTAGATGGTATGACTTGGTTAAACTTTGTGCTTGGAACTAAGGAGTGCCTTATTACAATGGGGATCTATTTCGAGGTTACTGACTCAACCCTCAGGTCTACTTGCGCACCATTCGCACCTTGTTGAATGCTATAATCCCACTCTCGAAGTTGAAAGTATTTCCTTTTGCGGGCATGAATCACTATCATCTATGCTGACCAAGCCGCTGTAAAGGTGTGGGCAAATAGTATGGTTAACAAGATACGTACGGTTGGAAAAACCTACCAACAAAAAAGTGAGCAGATTAATGGCATTTTCAGTTTACCTACTTTTTTTCTCCGTAATCAAGGAGAGTTGGCTGATCAAAAGCATTGTTTTAGAATCATGTAATCCATGGTCGTATCATAAAATAATGCAACTTCCTTTCCTGCTTATTAGTGATAGATTGGAGATTATGAATACATTATTTTTTACCAGAATATAACAACATTATGCCATACTTACATAATAAATTCAAATCCAATGATCTCATTACCCCCACGTGTTGTCCATTAAATTATAAACAAATACATAATAAAAGAACCCTTTCCTCTCTATCTCCTTTTACCTTGTTCTTTGGGGGCTTTTTTTTCCCTTGTCACATGTATTTCTATACAGGCACTTCTTGCACGTCAAGCAGCTTTGTGGGCACGCCTAGTATGAGATAAAGAAGGATCATCTTTCTTTGATCCTTCGGGCTTCCGTGCCCATGATGGTGCCTCATCAGGGCCATAGCGATAGTCATAGAATAGCTCCTCACTGGCATCAATATGTTCTTTAGCAAATATCCCAACACGATGATCTCCAGCAACCAACATTATCTGCGAGAATTCATATTAGCTCACACCAATCTGACAAATCAAAAAGGACAAAAAAAAACACAAACAGCTCAAGCATATGAAACCTTGGCATAACAATTGGGATTGGACGAATGGTTGGCGAATTTGAGCTTGTCACCTTTACGGCATGCATCGAGTACAAACTGCACGTACAATGGCACTGGATAAATTAAGTCTTTTATCAATCAAGCAACTTGCACCAAAAAATTAGAAGCTTAGGAAGCAGTACCAAGTCCAAACAATGGTCAGCCAAAGACAAATAACTATGGTTTCAGATATAAGCGTTCAAAGACCTTGGTGCATATAAAATTATTCACTTTTATCTATTGCTTCAAATTTCAAGGATCCACGCCTTTTTCGGCTGCGGATGATCAGATAAGCAGCTTTCAATTGTTTCAAGGCGTGATAATATAACATATAAACAATGTAGATTAACAAAGACAAAGGTACTTCCTCACTACATAATAAAGTGAGGAAGGACCACCTTGGTTCACAGAAAATCTTCCTCACTGTCAAAAAAATGATCATGTTTCCATCAGAATGCAATCATATCTTGACATATCCGTGTTTTAAGGACCTCATATTTGCCTATAAATAACCCAAGCTTATACATATAGATATACCATGCTGCTTACAAACTGATACATGTGCAGCATGTACATGCATTTTGAAGTATCCAACTTTGTAGCTCCAGTGGAAGATGCGACTCTCTCCTATCAGTGGGGATTTTGCCTGATCGATAGATGAAGTATCCTCAAAAGCATCTGTTTTTAAGGGTGGTTTAATTATTTTAGCCAGTTGAGGGCCTACGGATAGATCCTGAATTGACATTTCGGATTCATAGAAAACATGAAGCAAAGATTGTGACTTGCTACCTTGATGGCTATAAGAATTACCTCATCATTCAAATCAAAGAGAAATGAAGAGTTTGCTCGGTCGTAGATTTTCCCACGTTTGTCAGCTTCTTTATGTGATATCAGCTCACCAGTATACTCTCCAAGGTAGTCATTTTTATTTACAGGGCTCTGACATCAATTGGAAATTCACTCAACAGAGAGTCCATAAATAACAGAAAGCACTTCTGAAAATTTACCTTTATAAATGCTCCCCACCCTGCAACATCAGACCTTCCTAGTAGGATCTAGAAAATTCAATGCAAGAAAATTAGATGCTTATAGACCGTGTTATGAGAAACTTTTTTTAGCAAGAACGTGAACTAGAAAGAAAGGCTAGAAAGTTTTCCTCACCCTCTGCTGCTGTTTGAGAAGCAGCTTCATGTTTCCACACTGATAACCATCGCCACGAGGAGGTGGTGAACCAAGCGATCCATCTCCACAACTGCAAAGAAAAAAAAGCAATTGTTGTCACACTGGTATTGTATCTTGAATTCGCAATGAATTAGTCACAGCTTCTCTTAAGGTATATACAGTTTCCCATAATACTTGCAACGAAACATCAAAGAAAGCTTCATAATATTTGTAAAGGACTGATTTTTCATTGGCTCACATTCCCAACAACTAAATTGGCTTATGTAAAGTACCATTAAAGAAAGAGAGTAAAGTACTACAGCAAGAATATTGGGGATTATGGTCCTTATCACCTTTCACATTTCCGAACCACTCATGTTGGAAAATTATGGAGCTTCTACCATGGTGGATTCATGCCGCTATAGATACGTACTGTTTCACTCCAGGCACAACCACACGTATACTCATTCAATATGTGAAAATTTAAATAGAAGTTGACTGATCTTAGAGATGGGGAATTGTGTGGATATCACAGGACAAGATACATACACTTCAAACTCGTCAAGCAGGTCATGGAGGATTAGAAGCAATTGATCCGCCATTCTCCCAAAAAAAAGAAATTGCAATAAGTCCTCAACAACCTGATGCCATAAGTGTGAAACTCACGTTGACCAGCAATCAAACCACCAGGCTTTCTGTGAATATTTTTTTGTGTTCCTTCGCCTCAAAATAAGGAAATTCCACTGTTTCCTATGTTTTTCCTCGTTCTTTGTGCCCTCCTCTCACTGGGCAAAGGAGGTGAAAGGGTCTTCAGATGAAGGAAAAGGAGCCTGTATCCAGAAGTGCAAGATCATAAAAGCATGGACTGCCTATGGTCCTGTCAACCATCACATTGGACATAAATGGTTTCGATGAGTTCGAAAGCCTAAGGATGGAAAACAGTAAATTCCTTGATGGATTTTTACAACCACGCCTTCAGAAAGAAGACCATAAATATTGAAAGAACAAATTATTTAACTATTTTCTGCACGTTTTGAAATAACCCATAAATTTTAGAAGATAGCAAATCAATCCGAGAACTGTTAGACATCCCGGCAGTGCATGCAAGCCTGCAACTACCTGCTTAATATGCTTCTAGACCAATTTTCTATAAGGTCAAGCGTGGGTTAAAAAACGGGCTTGGTCCCAGGCTGTGTTTGAGCTTGCGTGTGAGCATGTGTATACATGCACGCATATCTACATTTATACATATGCATATAAATATACATACATGTACACATGCATATATTTACATGGATTTATGGATGTGTGTATGTGAATGCATGTGCACATTGGTGTGTGTATGCGTGTGCGTGCACGTGTGCATGTGATGAGCATTTGCAGGTGCATGTAGGCGTGCGTGTGTGTGCCATGTGCACATCAGTACATGTGTTTGCATGTGCAGGAGTGTGCATGCTTTGGTGTTTGTGCACTCCTATGCACATGTGGGTGTGCATATGCATGCACGTGTGCGTGTGGTGTCTATGTGTTCGTGTATATAGGTGTGTGCATGCATGTACCCATGTACGTGCATGTACGTTTCAAATAACTTATTTGGGAAAAAGATATTTTTTACGAATGTTTTTGAATTTTACAAAGCTTGTCAACTACTTTATAAGTACTTTACAAAAGTCATCAATTCTTTTACAATTTTTTCTTAATTGTTACCAATAATGTGAGCACAAATCATTTTTGGAAGTCTTAAATTTTTATTGACTAATATTTTGATTTTTTTTCCTTTCGGATGAGCCTCGTAAGTTTTTGCAACGTTGATGATATTTTACCTATAATACGTTAGTACGCTTGATATCCATATTAAAAAATGGTTGGATTTCTCATGTATGATACTTCAAGTGTCATTTTGGCTCATTTAACTTATCCTACGCAGACATTGCAAGTGTATGTAATAGAAACATCACCAATCTAATTTGTCATCATATCATGTGTTGTTCCCCATGTAATAAGAACGAGGACCCCAATCAAGATCTTTATGCTTACAGAATACATCTAGATGCTATGCCTTCACTTATAACCCTAAGTAGCAAGGGCCTCCTTTTCTTATCATGTGTTGGAATAAATGCTTTACATTTGTGCCACAAAATCCAAAACAATCACACATGGGAAAATGGGATTTATTAAGGTGGTAAGTCAAGCAGACAGTATGGTATTCTGCACCTAGGGTTACATCTCTTGGTGATCAATAAAGAAGGCTGTAGGGTTTTGTCTATGACCATGAAGCTACATGCAGCCCAAGCATGGACAAAATTACAATCACAGTCACACACCATGTGATATACAATTTCAGGCGTTTATAACAAACTTTATAATTCTTCAATACATGTCACCGAACCCACTTGAACGGTCTAGCATTTGGTGTGCTTGCCATCTATCCATACCTTACATTTCTCAGAACACAAGAATAATTAATCTTGCATCAAGTTTGCAACATGAAACCTCTTCCATTGTTTTTTTTAACAAAGAATGTTAATCCCCACATATTCTATTAAAGGGAGGCTAGGTAGCACAAAGCGAAGAAAATACATTGTTGAGAATTGGCACGCACGTGTGAAGTGTAGAGGCTTGATTGGCGTGAAAATTGGTTCACATTGGGACTGTTTTCACATGGAAATCAGGGAGGAATCTCCCCGATAAGGCTACTGCAATTTGGCGTGGACTATGGACTTATTCCACGTTGAAAATAGGAAGAAATCTTCCTGATGTGGCTGCTGTAGGTGCGTGGCCTGTTGGGGAAGAGAGGCACCGCATTGGAGAGAAGGGTAGAGAGGAGCTTTGATGATTGGAAGAAGTTTTTCTATTGCTCAAAGAAATAATGGTTGGAGAGACTCTTTTTATAGAGAGAATATACCCACTAAAAATAGTAAAAACTTAATTCCTAAAATAATTCCTATAGCATGTTTCCTAAAGAGATAAAATCTTTTCTCATTGTGAAAGATTTTATCTCTTAACAAAGGCATTAATCCCACAACATTTATTCGTAAAACCTCTTTACTAAAAATAGGAAAGCAGCATATTGGTGCACCAAATTTGGTCCAAAGGACCCTTACTGCCAAATCTGTTGGACATCCAGATGGCTGCTACTACTGTTGCCACGTGGCAGTATCCACGTGACTTCTTTTCGAATTCCCAACACTCCCCCTCAAGTCGGAAGTCGGGAGGCCGATGACTTACCGAAGTTGATGCATCATTCTTTTTCTTGAGATTTTGAGGATGATCTTCGTGTCTCTTTCTTCTACGCTCGAGAGTCGAGCTCTTCATCTTGGCGTTCCTCGATGTGTTAGAAAGTTTCACGCATCTCTTCGTGAAGTATGGTGCCTTGCTCCTAAGTCGGCAAAGACCTTTGGCTTTTCTTTAAGCCAAGGTCATCAAGAGAAAGTGTCGATGCATTCTTGGTGCTCTTCTAGAGGCTTCACTATGCCTCTTTTAATAAATCTCCTTCTCATGCTTCTTCTTCTTATTCTTTTCGTCTTTGAATTCCGGTGCCTCTTCTAGGAGAATATTGAGTTTCTCCTATTCTCCAACGAAGATCTTGAAGGCGTGAGACTCAAAGATATAATTTGCTGCTTCTCTAAGCTTGATGGTTGTCTCGGAGACAACCACCTTGCTCTCTCTGGGGCCGAGCGTGGCATCTCCGACCATTGTGGTTGATTCCACCATCTTCTTCTTGTTTTCTTTCTCTGCGTAAGGCGCTGGAGTTGTTGAGGAAGACTTCCTGGATGCGAAAACCACCACTTTGTGGTTTGGATGAAGCTCTGTGTGGCCCAAAGAGACCACGCACAAGAGGAAAAATTTTCCTTTGATTTAGACATGTATTCTTCCTTCAATTCACACGCCAATTACACCTAGAAAGCTTGCTTTGATACCATGTTGAGAATTGGTGCGCATGTGGGAAGCATGGAGGCTTGATTGGCGTGGGAAGTGTGAGGCTGTTTTCACGTGGAAATCAGGGAAGAATCTCCCCGATGAGGCTGCTGCAATTTGGTGTGGAATATGGACTTCTTCCATGTCGAAAACAGGAAGAAATCTTCTTGATGTGGCTACTGCAGGTGCGTGGCCTGTTGGGGAAGAGAGGCACCACGTTGGAGAGAAGGGTAGAGAGGAGCTTTGATGATTGGAAGAAGTTTTATGATGGTTGGGGAGACTCCTTTTATAGAGAGGACATACCCACTAAAAATAGTAAAGACTTAATTCCTAAAACAATTCCTAAAGCATGTTTCCTAAAGAGATAAAATCTTTTCTCATTTTGAAAGATTTCATCTCTTAACAAAGGAATTAATCTCACAACATTTATTCCTAAAACCTCCTTACTAAAAATAGGAAAGCACCAAATTGGTGCACCAAATTTGGTCCAAAGGACCCTTGCCGCCAGATCTGTTGGACATTCAGATGCTGCTACTGCTGCTGCCACGTAGCACTACCATGTCACCCTCAACAAAAATGTGGTCCCCCCCTGAATATTGCACCATTATGCTCCTCCAGATATGCCACAACAGAATATAAGCCCTCCTAATGATCCTTTTTGCAGTAAGGGGGTGGTGCAGGCTAGATCAGAAGGCGGACAATGAGTTGTGCCAGATAGGTGCTGACTCAAAGGAAGACCAACACCCTTGTGAAAAAGGGCATTGAAAGAAAAAGGTGATCAATGTCTTCCGGCCCACCACTGCAAAGAACGCAAGAGTCATCAGCATCAAGAGCCCAACGTCATCTATAACTTCAGGTAAGCAGCCTCCCCCTCTGTAGTAGCCACATGAAGATCTTAACTTGAAGTGACAAGCGGGCCTTCTAGAATTTCTGACAATTGGATGCTAGCTCTTGATCAACATGTGAGGTCTCCTGAAAGAACTGTAAATAGGCCTTTTTGACAGAAAAGGACTCATGCTTCCATATCTAGCCATTGCAACCAAGGCCTAGTCTGATGTCATGAATCGTCTGCAGGAGCAAAGTGCAATCCTCCAAGCGTGCCTCCAATAGCGATGCTGGTAGTGAGGGAGACCAGGACTCATCAGAGAAACAATCTGCCACTGATGTCGAGGGAGAAGTAGCAAGGGCTGCTTATTTGGGATAAGCCTCAGACAGTATGCCTGTTGGAGACCATGCATGTGCCCAAAATTTGAAGCTAGTGCTAGCACCCAGAGCTGCTCTGCAATGGGGCTGCACCCTTCCAAGTGTTTTTTTGGATGCTCTGTCAGAAATGGGAGGAACCTCTAAACGTGGCTTTCCTTTCCTCCCAATCAATTGTGTCTCCATATAACTCGTAGAGAATCACCTTCCAAAAAGGCTGCTGGGGACCCATCGCTGGAGAATCCATTTGGTCAATAGAGCATCATTCATCATCTGCAGGTTTAAGACACCCAGTCCACCAAGCTCCTTAGGCATACAGATCTCCTCCTAGGCTACTATCAGGATAAAGTTCTTACTAGTACCAAAAGACCAAAAGAATCTCCTATGAATCAAATCAATTCTCTTCAGGACCGCATCAGGTTTCGTCATCATAGATAGGAAATACATTGGAAGTGCTGAGAGGACCAAAGAAAGGAGGACCAACTTTCCACCCTTAGAAAGTAGCTGCGCTGGCCATCCCTGCAGATGTGTCTCCATTCTCTCAAGGGCTGGATTCTGGTCCCTAGTAGTGATACAGCCCGGGGTGACAGGGAACCCAAGGTTCTTAATAGGTAATTATAGTTGGGTAGTATCAAAGGCCTCCTTAGAAAGCGTGCTCATCTCAGGTGTCATCCCAAAGGGTAAGAATCCAGACTGGAGATTGCTTTTTAACCACGAAGCCTCACCACAGACCCTTAGAAGCAACCAAGCGGATCTTGGCTTGAAGAGGATGGTGTTGTCCACATATTGTAAAAGAGGGATGATGCTGCCTCCATGACTAGAGCCAAAGCCCCTCCTCACAAAGGGCATATAACAGGCATCAGCCAGAAAATCCACTGGTAGTACAAATAACAGAGGGCCTAAGAGGCAACCCTGTCGCACCCCTCTTGGGACGCATCCATCCACCTTCAGGCACACATGCCTTCATCCAGAAAATCCAAACCGTAGGAAATCCTCACAGGCAAAGGTTGGACCACAGGAAAACCTCTTCCATTGTATTGGTCACGTGTTTGCAGTACATTGGAGTACAAGGGTTATTTTCTGTATTGCACACAATCAAAATTTGCAGCTTTGAGTCTTAGGAGAATACACGTTAATACGTGTTGAGAGAATTGAGAGGTCATTTAGTGTCACATTGGAAACTGTGACACTTTGTGTGTGTGTGTGATGGCCTATAAATAGGCATGTACTCCCTTAGTTATTCTTTGAGAAGAAATACAGAGGAAACACGTCCGTAGGGTGCTTCTCCCATAGTTTTCTCTCTACTCCTCGTGAGTGGGGTTTCCACGTAAAATCAAAGTGTTCTTATTGTTTTATGTTTTGATATTATTGTCCTCACTCGTAAGCGCAGTAGTTCCCGCCCAGAGCGCCACCGTAAAGGTAGTGAGGAAGTCGAGGAAGCGGCAGTGGCGGTGCGCAGCAGCAAGCGAGGCAGCACGCAACAGCAGGCAGCGGATAACGGCGTGGAGATCTCCCGCGATGGAGGCGATGGCGGTGGTAGCCATGCTAATGCATCGATGGCATCGCTGGCGAGCCCTCCGAACCGGCCAATCGAGGCAGATGCGGTACCCTTGGCGGCGAGAGCGAGGACGACATGGTCGGTGAAGGCGGTGGCGACCAATGACGCGTCGCGGCGAAGTCAAAGGGGATGATGGCGGCGCTAAGAATCTCTGGGAAGGTGCGGACGACGACATACCGGCGGTAATCGAGGATGGCCTGAGTGTTCGCAAAGACGAAGAGGTTGTTGGTGACCATGCGTGCAGGCGATGAGGATCTTGGCGAAATCTGTTGCCAAAGAGATACCGAAGGAGATCATTGGAAGTAATGTTGGGTTTTATTGAACTCTTGAGATATTTTTTTGTGCTTCTTACGTAGTTGTCCTGTTGTTTCCTTCTATTTTATTTTGGGTCCCTTCAATGTATTGCAAAGGAGAGGAAAAAATGGGAGGATATAATAAAAAAAAAAAAGGAGAAAAGAGAGAACGAAAAAGAAAAAAAAGAAAAAGAGATGGAAAAAAAAAGGTGAAAACAAAAAATCATGTGGATCATGAGAAGAGGTGAAGTCTTCTCTAATTTTTCAGGTTTTATTTTCTTCTCGTTATTGTCTTCTTCCATACGAGTATGGGAGAAAGGGGGAGTGTGGGAGCTTATTATAGTCACCCTCGTTTGGAAGTCCCTTTTTGTTATGAACGCGTGCCCCAGACGTATTTTAAGACGTCTGGGAGGTGGGTCAGACGTCGTACCAGACGTCTGGAATAACTTCCAGACGTCGTATCAGACGTCTGGGATCGTTGCCAGATATTTGGAAATCTGTTATCTTTGACACGCGCGGGTCGTCTGCGCGCCTGAGCGCGCAGACCCGCATATTCGCTTATTCCTTCCTCCTGCGGCTGCAGATTCCCCTACCGCGCTCCTTCTCTCTCCTCCTCGCGCGGCCTTAAAAGGCCACGCGCTCTTCCGTCACCACCACCTCCTTCCTCTTCTCCTTCAGCTAGTGAGCGCGAGAGCGAGCGCGAGGTTGCAGCGGCAGTGGCAGCCGCAGTGAGCGCGGAGGAGGTGTTGCGTGCGAGAGCGGCGCTCAGCCGTGAGGGCGAGCTCACCGGGGCTGCCAGGGCCGGTCAGCGGGGAGCACAGCGGGTGCGGGGCGACGCGGGGGGGACTGCTGCGGTCCGAGCAGCAGGCGCACGAGGTGCGACGAGGCGCGGCGTCGCGAGCGGAGGGCGAGTCGTGGCCTGATTCTGGAAACATTTCCAGAATCAGATGTCTGGGATGATAGCCAGACGGCGGGGGCGACGTCTGGAAGACCATCCAGACGTCTGAAAGGTGAGTTCTTCCGTCTTCTTCCTTCCTGTCGACTGACCGTACTAAGAGAGAGAGTTGGGTGCGCGCAGGCTCGGTGATTCGCCATCCAACGCGAATCAGACGTTTGGCTATAGTACCAGACGGCGGGAGCGACCTCCAGACGTCCAGGGTGACCATCGGACGTCTGGGAACTAGGCCAGACGTCCCCGCAGGCTTCTGGACGTCTGAGAAACCACGCAGAACAAGGTAATTCTCTGATCCACTTTTTAAGACGTCTGGAAGAAGTTCCAGACGTCTGATTTTGCACAGTGTCATCGTTTTCGACCCGTTGAGGGCCCGTTCGGGTTCCGTTTTCCACGTTTCGAGTTGCGTTCTTTCCGGAATTAAATCCTTTACCCGTCTACAGTAGCTATACACTGTTTTGAGACACTCCTTGTGTTTGATCCTTGTGATAGGACCTCGTTTCATTACAGTTTTGGGGGTCACGGAGGCACGCGGGATTCCCGATCACACCCCCATTACTTCCGTCGTACCTGGTAGAGTGGCTTTTAAGTATAACCTGTTAAATTGTGGAATCATAAATAGGACCTAGGACATTGCATGAATCCTATGAATGAAAAACAGATTGAATGATAGATCCTAGGTGTTGCATGAATCCTAGGGCTGGAAAACTAGATTGTATGATAGATCCTAGGATACGGCATGAATCCTAGGACGGGAAAACTAGTGGAACAGATGAATACTGCAGTCTTGGAAAAATGGAAAGGAACAAATAGCTGCCTGTAATTGAATTAACAGCTGCCTGTTGAATAAATAAACGTGTTTGAGAACATGGATTGTGATAACGTGAAATTGGAAGGTGAAACTTAGACGTTCTGAGCTGGAACCCTACGGGGAAGTAAGAGTAGAACTCCTGGAAAGTGAATGGAATAGAATTGGGGAAGTGAGCTGGCCCTTGAGTACGGAGTACCAAGGAGAGCGACCCCCTGTTTAGTGCAGAGCTGAGCTAGCCACCCCAGGGACCCGGGGTTAGGACTGGCCACTCTGTACCGACTTGCTGGCCCTCGTGTACGTAGTACCGAGGAGAGCTACTAGTGTAGGGAGGTACTAGCTACCCCACGGGTCCCGGGGTTCTGCTAGCCTCCCATACCGACTTGTTAGGCCCACTGGGGCAAACCAGGGTAGTCAGGCGAGGGTGCGCGGACTGTGGAGGGGCAAGGCCCCTGTTTGGTTACTGTGGAGGGGATGGACCCCTGTTACTGAGAGGGCTCTGCCCTGTACTGGTTCCGTGCTGTGCTTTAGGCGCACCCGTTAACGGAAACGACTGACCGCGTGCCAGTGCGGGTTAGCTACCCGTGCGTTTACCGCGCGTGCCGTAGTCACCGTTACGTCTGTCAGTGACCTTGGGGTGGTTGACTGAGAGTAGGATCACCACGGGGGACTCTCCCGGCCAGGAGAGCACCACGTGCTACTTCTACTGTTCGGAAAAGACTGCAATCAAGATCGTTCCCACGAGGAACATTCGAGATCAAGTGAAGGATCTGAGAAATAGATAAATCGTGAGATAATTGAAAGACTTAAATAAAGAAAGTAACATAACTTAACAGCTACTGTACACTCTACTGTTTCTTTAGTTTTAGTTGCCACTCTACTTAGCGTTTTGCTAATGTGTTACACTCGTTACCTTTCAGGACCAGGTGTTGAGCAGCCAAGGTCAGCGGCTGCAGAGGACGCTGGGCCGAGTAGAGTCCAGTAGAGTTACCACTGTTTCTTGTACCTCTTTTTGTTCCGTTATAGTGAGTAGTTCTTGTTTCCGCTGTACTTTTCTTTACCTGCAGTTCATATTTATTTATGAATGTTGTTCTACTGTTGTGGTGGTATATACTGTAGTAATTTCTTTCCTTGCTGCTGTATTTTCTTACTGTTAGTTATATTCATGTTGAATGTGGTTTATTTTACTGCTCTTTTGGTTATTTCCTCGTTGGATGACTAGGTCTTGGGATTAGTTGAGTCGGTCCAGTTCTCGTGTCTCGTAGGGGCTTGGGAACCGGGTCGTTACATTTTTGTTCATGAACTCCACATGAGAAATCCAACTTTGGGAGATCCACAGTTTTGAGGTCCTCAGAGGAAGGACTCAATTACAGGGATATTGAATGGGGAGCTATCAGCACCAGATTTTTAGACCCAGCTACAGTTCATCCAGCAGCTCCAGCTCGTGCTCCCGCCTACAAGCAAGAGTCAGTCCAGAGTGTTGTTTGGTTTGCTGTGTAGAGTAGATTTGTGTTATAAGCTGAGCATTCCATGCTCCAGCTTGAGGGGGAGTGTTGAGAGAATTGAGTGGTCGTTTAGTGCCATGTTGAAAACTGTGACACTTTGTGTGTGTGTGTGATGGCCTATAAATAGGCATGTATTCCCTTAGTTTTTCTTTGAGAAGAAATACAGAGAAAACACGCCCATAGGGTGCTTCTCCCGTGGTTTTCTCCCCGCTCCTCGTGAGTGGGGTTTCCACGTCAAACCCAAGTATTCTTATTATTTTATGTTTCGATATTACTGCTTCCGCGTTATTTAAATATTTCAACTATACCACCACAGATTTTAAATCTTTAGGTTTGGACTACTTTCTCAACAACCCCTCCATGCACACCTTCTCTTTGGTCCAATACAGTCAAGCTACTAAGCAACGTGGAAGTTACATCTCAACTTTTGGGTTGATGTTTTTGGTACCATGTGAGAGCATCCACCTCAGAACTAATCATTAGGTAGAAATGCTATAAACCTTTGTAACTCTTCACATTTTTACATCTAAGATTATATATACTTTGTGCATGAAGCATCCATCTCTGTCCTGCCTTGTTGGCTCTAGATCCATTGAGTATGTGTTGTTATCTATCTATCTATTTATTTTGAAAGAACATTGAGGATGAGTTATTCATGTAAACAAATAACTTTGACAACAAGAGAATTTCAAGGCATTAAGCAAGTAGTTGGAATAGTTCAATTAGTGGTTAAGCCATACAAGAGAGGTTCAAGAGTAAACTGAAATCTCTGAATCTCCGGCAATCTCCAACAATGAAGAGAAACAGAGTAATCATCTGCCAAAAGCACTTGCAAACAGCAAACTTCTCCACAACTTGAGAACATACAATCCATTGAATCGCCCCCCTTCGCGGGTCTACCAAGCTAGACTGGCTGAGTGAAGCAAACTGATAGAGATAAAGAATGTGAAGCTTTAGCTTGGTTCAATGGAGCTCAAGCCCAAGTAGAAACCAATTTTAATTAATAATAATGACTTTAATCTTAAGGACAAAGGAACCACTAATTTGATAGGGAAAAGCACTCTATTACTCATAGAATGAAAATGAGCTAATTTCCTCCACTCATGATGTGGGAAAGAAGTCCTCATGCACAAAGTATACCAATGAGCACCTTACTCAACACATTTTAGTAGGCATGGTAATCACAATGCACCTGGCATATCAGCGTGGGTAATGCATTGCAAGTAAAGGGCACACACTGAGAACAAAGCGTGCTCAAGCTATACTGCACCGCCACAACTGCAACTTTCTCCTAATGTCTTTTTGCTGAGATGCGGAGGGCAGATTCAAACTCTTGAAAGTCAAAGCTTGCATTAAGCTCAGGCCAATAGGCTTATTTTGTTGGAAATATTGCTTGGGCTTGGCCAAGTAGCTTGACATGCCATCTTACAGTCTTGTCGGGTGGAGCCCGAGTCAAACTCAATGTGCCTGAACTTTTTTGACAGCTCTTAACTACTATTCTCACATACTTGAACTACAAGCAATACAGCCACAAAGAGACAACCCAGATGAGGAAAGCTGGTAGGATGGATCCACGAGAGATGGAAATAAGATCCCCTGGGTTATAACAAGAAACCACCATATCAATGGTAGCCAAGACTAATGGTAGCAAGGACATCACCATCAAAGGTGGAGGAAAATGGTATTGTCTAGAGATATCAGACCAAAACCCTAAAAGTAGTCCTTTAATACAACATGCATGATACAAAAATTGTTTCAAGCCGGTTCTTGGAAGTGGGAATCACATCAGATTTTGGATGGATGTTTGGGGGCCATTTGATGTTTTCCTATGTCTTTTTAACTTAGTAAATGGCACTAACATTAAGGTTTGTGATGTGCGGGATTCACAAACAAATTCTCGAGACATAACTATTCAGTCTTTTCTGTTTGAGACGAGAACATTTGAATTTTAGACATTATTGTCTATGATTTCTCCTGAGAAGCCAGATCTGAAGTCTTCAAATGCATTGGTCTGGGCTGATGGCTGTTTTACAGTAACCAAAGCTTTCAAAAAGCTGATTGAAGAAACACAACGGCCTGGCGATTTAGAGTTGGACTGTGCAACTCCTTGGAAAATAAAGATCCCCTTGAAAATTAAATTGTTTCTGTGGCTTCTGAGATGGGGAAAATTAAATTGTTCAGGAGAGCTTGGAGCAATGACAATGTGGTGACATGTCCTTTATGCATGCAAGGGGTGGAGGATATTGATCATCTTTTTTGCTCATGTTCTACTTAAAGACAAGTCTGGGGGAAATTCCAGCTGTGGGGTGTCAACCAAACCAACATGAGTGATTTTTGGGCTTCTTTCAGCAATACTATTCATGCTAATATGGTTGGTTGGGTGAAAACCTTTGCCATTTTGTGGTGCATTTAGTTGCAATGAAATGGGGTAGGTTTCAGGGGGGAATGAGTGTGAGCTGAAAACATTGTATGGGAAGCATCTTTTTTGTCTGATTTTTAGCTGCTAGATATGTAAGTTCATTCCTTTTTTAATTTAATATATTTTGGAGGTCGGTTCCGGTAATCATCCTCTTTTGTCTCAAAAAAAAAAAAACACATGAATGAAATCGAATAATTTTCCAGTACTCAACACAACTTGTATAACGAAGGTTAATTTAGAAATAAGAAATTCAGATGACACAAAAAATCTGAAATCAAACAACAATACTCAATAAAAGAGTTACTGAAAACATTCCAAATTTTAGCAGCAAGTAAAAATAAATAAATAAATAAGTAATTCCCCACATTTTTTTTAAAGGGATGTCTCTACAAAATTAATCTCAAGCCTATCCATCTCTAGGTATATTTATTCTATCAATGTGGTTTCACTGTTTAGTTTGACATTATACCATAACTCTATATTGGTGCATCCTATAGTTTGAAGATAACAGCAATTTTCACCAGGATATTACTTGCCAGGGAATAAAGTGATTTATGCATAAAATGATATGATTCTTATAGCAACAAAAACCCATCAACTTATAATCACATCGAATTTTGAGAAATCAGGAAGCAGTGAATTACCTAACCCAACAATTCCTGCATACATCAGGGTCACATTCACGTCCTGCAGCAAAGCATGGGCATTGCCGACTTCTGCATTGACTTTTGGCACAGTGGCATCCCCTAAAACGGTTCTTACAGCTTTTAGAGCACCTAAAAAGGGATAAAATATGAAAAAAATTAAACACGCAACTGGATAATGAGGCAAAGAATGACAGATTCATGTCATGAGTTGCTATAACAGCTATGTCACAACATATACAAGTTTCACATCAGGAAATCTCAATCAAGAATTGAATAAGAACCATCAGATGGAAGACGACCATAAGAAGGCATATGCAAGGAGTAATGTAGACATGTGTCACTAACTACAAATAAGAAGAAGCTAAATTGAATAGTAATAAGTTATTATCCTTAAGAGACTGATTGTAAGGTGCGAGCAATTGTAAATATGACCATGCATCAAGTATGCATAAAGTGTCTGAAAAGAGATGAATACCAGCACCCAATGCCCATCTATATGTTCACCAATTTGAACTACCTGCATTCCTCGTTGTTACATGATTTCAGTTAGATGAATTATCGGATAGCTCCTAGGATCCATTAGCTCCACACCACTTGAAAACATGTGCAAGGGGTGTAGCCCTGAATGTATCACCTTCTAAATATTCCTAGGTGAGATCAATAGCAAAGTGCTACCATTCAGAAAAGGTGAAACCAAAACCCTGCATCCCCTACAGCGGGGGGGGGGGGTGTGATGGTGGGTTGGTCTATCCCTTATCAGGGCTGGGGAAGGAAATCTATCTCACATGCTTGCTCCTTGCAACAAGCAACGGGAATTTGATTGGGCCTTCTTGACCTCAGAGGGCCACCCAAGCTCTTATTGTGCTTGTCATGGGCCCCCTTCCCCCACCTCATTCTCATTGCCAATGCCCCAAATCAACCCCACACCATCTGCTAGAGCCTTGTTGCAAAAATGAGGATGAAAAATAAAATGGAATATACCAGATTTTTAGCACATGCAATCATCCAACCAGACACAAATGCAAAATCTCAGCAAGACAGAAAATTATCTTGGTATTCCATTTTGGAGAAAGATGAGTTTGCCCTAGTATTGCTCCCATGGACCTCTGCTATAAGCCATACCCTTTCGTCTGGCAGTGACAAATGGGGGAGGGCAAGCATTGGCCTACCTAGCTAAATGAGTTTCTCCCCTATTACAGTGGCTTCACACCATCAAGAACCATGTAAATCAAAATCTTTTTCGTTTTCATGTTATCTTTTACTAGTATTCAACAACATCAAATGAGAACTCTTTAAATAATAAATGTCATGGCATCATAAGTCGGACACTTCCTACATTTTGATCTAGATGCTGAACAAAATCATACATTCCGCCCCTCACATGATTCATTTCAACTAATGCACTCATTGGCCTTCTAATCATTTAAACCAATACATAGAAAGGCCTTTGTAGTATAGTAAGTATAATGAATGATATGGAGGTTTGGCAAGAATTGAGAGCTATTGGTGTCACGAGCTAGACAAGGTGAAGCCCTTCATTTTCCTTTAGATTGTGCTTGTTTCGTAGGAATGGAATGTATTGCATTGTTTGGGTCAACATAGGAATGAAATTATCGAGGAGCTCCCTTATGGCCCCTCTTTCTCCCACTCTCTAATCATTGTCTCTCTCACTCTCCCTCTTTCATGACCACTCTTCCTCTTGCTCCCCCCTTGCTTTCTTTTTCTCAACAACAGCGAAGTGCGACGTCCCTCTCCTCATGTTCCTTTTACTCTCCATCGTTGTCTTTCTTTCTCCAACCATCGCAACCACTCTTCGTCTCAATCCCTCTCCCCATTACTCTTTATCTCTTTGCAACATACACACAATTTCTCTTCCTCGCCCTTTCTTCTCCATTTTCTCTCACTTCTAATCACTCTCTTTCTCACTCTCCTCTTCTTGCAACACTCACCCTTTCACTACTCTCCCTTACCCTCTCTCCCTTTCTCTCATTTCACCCTTCCTCCTCCAATGCTTCGCAGGCACCATGCACATACTCGCCTTGTGCACCTTACACCTTTTGGCTTCATTAATCTTAGCTTTGTCATTTCCCCTTTAACAACTTGTTCATAGTTGGCAGCTGCTATGGGACCATTGATCTTGTGTCCTACAACTTAGTTAGAACAAATGAATAAGATAGTTTATTCAATATATCGAGGTGGATAAATTACATGAGTACTCTTTAATGAAAAAGAGAATAATACAACTAAGGAAAAATAACAAAATAACAAGAAAATCGTAGGGCTAACACTCCCCCTTAAGTTGTCGCATAGATGTCAATTATGTTCAGCTTGGAACAACAATTATCAAGCGGAGAATGAGGCAACACCTTGGTGAAGATGTCTACTGTCTGGTTCTTAGAAGAAACATGTGAGGTGCGAATAAGGCCTCTCTGGATTAAGTCACGTGTGTAGTGACAGTCTACTTTCACGTACTTGGTCCTTTCATGGAATATAGGATTGTTGGCAACGCAACTAGCTACCTTGTTGTCGCACCTCATCTCCATAGGAGTATCAACCATCACATGCATGTCTGCTAAGAGGGACTTCATCCACGTCATCTTTGTAGTTGTATGTGCCATGGCCCTGCCCTCAAACTTTGCACTAGATCTAGAAATAACAACTTGCCTCTTGCCTTGCCACTAGATCTAGAAATAACCTGCCTCTTGCCTAGCCAAGTCACCAAGTTTCCAACAACATAAGTATAAAAACCAGTAGTAGATTTCCTATCTGCCAAACACTCTGCATAATCAACATTAGAATGGGCAACAATACTCATAGAGGTCCCCCTCATGAATAGGATCCCCTTTCCGAGTGCCTTTTTCAAGTATCTCAGCACCATCATCGTAGCATCCCAGTGTTGCCTAGTGGCTCTATCCATAAACTGACTCAATTTCCTAATTTCATAGGAAATATTAGGTTTTGTAAGTATCAGATACAGAAGCTTGCCAACTAGCCCTTTGTACTAATGACTGATAACGGTCTTTGTCCCCTCATTATATAGATGTGCCTTAGAATCCATAGAAATTTTCACTGGTTTCACTCGCAGCATGCTAGTCTCTTGCAACAAATCTAGTGCATATTTCCTCTAAGAAAGCACAACACCCTTTTTACTCTGGGCAACCTCTATCCCAAGAAAGTATCTAAGTATCCTTCTTAACAAAGTTCCTTGCAAGACATTCCTTTACCTTAGTGATGCCAGACCCATCATCCTCTGTGAGAATGATATCATCAACGTAAACGAGAAGTGCCACCACACCCTTTGTAGTTTTCTTGACAAATAATGAGTGATCTAAAGATGATTTATGGAAGTTGTCTCGAGAACCGCAGAAAGCTTCTAAAACCAGGCCTTGGGGCTCTGTTTCAGAACATAAATGGCCTTATGCAGTCGACAAATTCTGGAACACTCCCCTTGAACCTCATAACCAGGTGGCTGGTACATGTATACCTCCTATTGTAGGTCCCCATATAGAAAAATATTTTTCACATGCAATTGATGAAGAGACCATTCTTGCTGCACTGTAATAGATATAAAAATATGCACTGTGCGAAGTCGTGTGATTGGGGAGAAAGTGTCAAAGAAGTTCACACCATAGGTCTATGTGAACCCTTTGGCCACAAGATGAGCCTTATATCTCGCGACTGTTCCGTTTGGATGATATTTGATGGTGAAGACCCATTTACACCCCACAACAGACGCACTTAGGGGTAGATATGGCAATTCCCACGTCCCTCGTGAGTGAAGTGCAACCATCTCATCCTCCATGGCTTGAAGTCATTTTGGATCCAGCATGGTCTGGTCAGTTGTGGGAATCTGCGTAATGGACAAGGCCTGGCAAAACATACCATATGCTCCTCTAAGAAAGGTTATGGACACAACATTAGAAATGGGATATTTGACAACTCCGTAGAGCCTTACGAACTGCAATCGGAATATCCAGATCATTTGAAATGAGGTCATCGCCACGGACCTCCCTTGGTTGCTTAGAATGTATAGGAGGAACACCACTGTCACCCTGTAATTGGCTAACATCATTGCTAGACACAATTGCATCAGTTTGTACGGTACTTGTAGTCACTTGAGGTGGGAGAGGTGTTGACACATAAGAGGGAGGGGGTCGCTGTCTGTAAGTGACAGAAGCCTGTATGTGACAGAGGGCTCACAAAACCTGTCAGGCTCAGAGAGTGGTGGCTCAGAGAGTGGTAGCTTAGGATCAGTGATAGGTGCCTTAGCAAGCTCAGAAGAAAGACCTCTCGACAGTGGAAAAATATGGAAAGGATTCATGGAAGGTGACATCTGCACTAAAATAGTGGTGTCTTCCAATCGGATCATAACATCTGTACCCCTTTTGTGTTCTCGGATATCAGAGAAAAATACACTTGATGGCATGGGGAGCAAACTTATCTCTATTTGGCCAGTGGATATGCACAAAAGAAGCACAATCAAAAACTCTAGGTGGGACTTCGAATAGATTATTGTCTGGAAGCAAAATAGAATAAGGAATTTGCTCGTCAAGGACTGTAGATGGCATCCAATTAATGGGGTAGCATGCAACCAACAGTACAGCTCCATAATATTTACTTGGGACACTTCTAAATCAAGAGAGTTCATGCAACATCTAAGATATGCTGATGCTTTCGTTCTACTACATCATTCTGCTAGGATGTGTAGGGACAACTTATTTGATGGATGATTCCATGGTCCAGATAGAGAGTATGTAGGGAGATGGTGTAGAACTATAAAGATTATTTGATCAAATAATCTTCACCTTGGCCTTAAACTGATTTTGGATCTCTGCAGAAAGGCACGAATCATATCGCCAGCTTCAAACTTAGCCTTCAACAGGAATATCTAAGTGAGATAGGAGAAATCATCTACAATCAACAAATAGAATAGTTGAGAGAATGAAACTTGTCTTATTCTCAAGCCCTACCTCTCTTTATATAAAGAGAGAGGTGGGTGCAAAGAATTACATAACCCCAGAGGAAAAATAAATATAACACACCATTACAAAAATAAAGAGTACTCAACAAGAATTTATGCCCCAAACGATTCGGGGTCCTACTCCACGGCCTGACACCATTTTGGATGGAGCATAGCCTATTGGTATGTAGCAGGTATCTCAGAGGTGGCAAGTGCCCGGCAAAAACTCCTAAACGAGTTCCCCAAGCCATCGATGACAAGACTGTCGGCAACATGATGTCGAGCACAGGTCTGAGGAGCCTTCCGAATAGCAATCGAAAGATTAAAGTCTGCAGTAATATCAACTGAAGCATCATCTATAGAAGAAAGTTCCCTTATCTGTCTTGTACAATCACCATTAGATAATATATCATAAGTATCTAAAGCCTCAGAGCTCACCTGAACTAGGAAGTAAAGTGTTGGTGGGGGGTATCTACAGTGTAGTATGTAGCCTCCTGGAAGTGACAATAGGATCAGTAAATCTCGACGGAGTAGTGGTGGTAGGAGGTGTAGCAATAGGAAGCTTCTCTATAGCAATTGGGTGAACAAGCATAGAAGCATGAGTCATCTCCATGGGTAAATCATGTCCTGAAGTAGAGAAATAAGCAATGGACTCATGGAAAGTGACATTACTAGACACAAAATGATGCGAGGACACAAGATTAAAACATTGGTGCCCCTTCCATAAGCTTGTCTTGTAGGACACAAGATTGTGCATCAAAAATGGCTTGGCAATTCATTTCCTTAGTTATGTGACTAACAAATAGCAAATTCATAGGAAAATCAAGCACAAAGAGAACATTAGACAACTGTAAAGTAGATGATAATAGTATCTCCCCCTATCCAGCAATTTGGGAATGTCTCCCATCTGCAACCTATATCATGTGACCTAGAGGAACATGGGTCATATGTGGAAAGGACCTCTGATATCCATACAAATGTCGTGATGCACCAGAGTCTACTAACCACTCACCACATCGTTGAAACTGAGAAGAGGAGCAGACCAACTCTGTACCTGAGGAAGAAACAAGGGCAGCTGTCTCTGAAGTAGGTGGAGTATGAGACTGCGACAACTGCGAAAACTTCTGTAGCAGAACATTGAACTCAGCATAGGAGACAGTATCAAGAGCATCTGTAACATCCATCTCCTAGTTGGCAAAAGCAGATCTGCCATGCTTCTTGGTCCAACATCTGTCCTTAGAATGACCCAGCTTCCCGTAGTAGGTGCAGGTAGTATGAGGATGACCACCAGATCCACGACCTCGACCACGAGTAAAGGGAGCACCTCTACCATGGCCTGGAACAACAGCAAGGGTAGAGGTTTGCCTAGTAGTGTTAGGTGTAGGAAGCTGCAGTGCAATATAGCTTAGACCACTAGATGTATTCTCCAAGGACCGAATCTCAGACATGGTCAAAATCTAGGAACGATCAGCACTGTAATCAGGACTACGCCCTGATAGAAAGATAGACACTGCTAACTCATTCCTGTAATCTCTCTGAGAAGAACAAGTACAGAGAGGTCGACAGGCATTGTGCTTCTCCAAAAGGCCCTTCATGGCTAAGTAGTATTGAGTGAGAGACTTCCCTTTTTGTTACATCTAAAACAAATCATGATAGATCTGGAAAACAAGAGTAGAATTCTTCGCCTAGAAGTATGTCTCTCGAAGACTCTTCCACATTGCCTTCATAGTTGGATAGTACATGATCTCATCCTCGATTCTAAGTATAACTCAATTCATAATCCAAGCCATAACAATTGCGTTACCCTTCTCCCAGGCATCTGCCCTAGGTGTAGGCTCTAGTTGAGTTAGTATGTACTTCCCATGGCCTTTTACTGTCATTAATTAAGCATGCGACCATCGTGGATAGTTGGTCTCATCTAATTTGATCATCAGACTAAAGAACGAGCTCATATAGGCCCCCATCTCCACTGACGTGTTTAGTGTCAATCCCAAGGAAGAAGAAAAGGCCATCTAACTAGAGGAGGAAGCCATCTCACAATCATAAGCCCACACAAAACCAACTTCAGCAGCAAAATTAGACCATAAGGATGCAGATCATATTTGAAAATAAATGTTTCAGATTATGGCAAGTAGATCTAGGGTCACTGGAGGTAGATCAGGCCACCAAGACCCAGATCCAATCACCAAGTGATGCCATGGGCACCACTGTAGTCCCTGGTGGCGTTTCCTCACTACAACAGACACGATGACGACCCAGGATAGGGTTGGGCATCGCTGCAGTGGGTGGTACTGTAGCCGGTGGTCCCCTGGTGGTGCTACAGTAGGCAATGCTGTGGCCCCTCATGTGGCACTGCAAAGAGGAGAGAGGGTGGTGAGGGAGACAGACAACAATCCTACGCGATGCTGGCAAGCTCTCTCGATAGGGAGAAGGTCCACCAGATGCCTGCCAACCAGCCTTGTGGCCAGTGGCGGCAAGGAGAGGGCTAAGGGAACCTTTAGGGTTTTTTTTTTGTAGAAGAAAGAAGAATGAAACTTCTTGTCTTATTCTCAAGCCCTACCTCTCTTTATATATAGAGGTGGGTGCAAAAATTACATAACCCTATAGGAAACATAACCATAACAAACACACCACTATAATAATAAAGAGTACTCAACAAGAATTTATGCCCCAAATGATCCGGTGTCCTACTAGGTCCCTAGATGTCTAGATGAAGTAGCTGGAACAAGGCTTGAGACCCCTGATGTTGACTCCTTGAAAGGTACTCCTATGGCACTTCCCAAGTTGACACACCTCACATTGGAAGGTGGTAGTTGGAGGGATTTGCAGCAACATCCTCCGAAGTTTTGGTAAAGGGAGATGATTAAATCGAAGATGCCACAAGTAATTGGAGACACTTCCTGAAGGAAGAGAAATATATCCTGCATAGGGTGACTGTAGAGGACGATAAACTCTGCCTTCTTCATGACCACACCCAATAGTGAGTCCAGTGAGAACATCTTCAACTATAAGAGAGGCTGCATCAAAGATCGCTTTGCAGTTCAAAACCTTTGTGATTCAACTAACCGAAAGCAAATTCAATGGACAATTTGGGGCCAGAAGAACATTTTCCAGCTTCATGTGTGGAGCCACATGAACCTCCCCCTAACAAGATATAGGAGAATGTCACCCATCAACAACCTACACAATCTTGCTTGATGGGATCGAATGAATAGTGGAGAATTGTCTCACATTACCATAAATGTGTCGAAATGTGCCTGAGGCAACAATCCAATCTGCTTCCTCTGCCTAAGGTTGACACATAACTCCTGCTTGAGATGTACCATGCTGACGAAATACTCAAAGCACTATCTTATACTCACTCTTGGGAACAATGATAGTATCATGTGTCCCTCATGGTGTAGCAATGGCCTTATGCTCAACAGTAATAACTCTCCTCCTTTGGTTCTAGTCGAAGCAAAATATGCTCCTTATCACGACCTTCCATGGTCATCAAACATGTTTGTGACCATCGAACGCAACTGGTCTCATTTAGCTTCATCATAGGACCAAATGAGGGGCTCTTGAACACATCAGACTTAGAGACACTCCCTGATGTCACCTCAGACAAAATTTCTGATGCCATAGCAACTTTAACCAGAACCAAACAACATCCAGAAACATATGAGAAGGAAAATCAGACCATCAAGTAGGAACTAAAGTCCTTGTTGACACAAGAATGAGTCACAAAATCGGGTGATGCAGATCAAGGCTCGAACCTACAGATCAGAATCGGGCGATGCAGATTAGCTACAGATCTGCCAAGTGATCTAGATCAAGGCCCAATCTTGTAGATCAGAATTCGACCCTGCTGTAGGTGCCAGAGACTGCAAGGGATCAGCATTGGGAAGCATTGTAGGGGGGCGTTGTTGGACCTGCAGGGGGCGGCGCTGCAGATCAGAATTGTGTGGCACTGCAGGCGCTGTAAACCAGCAGGAGGCGGCATTACAGCCTTCAAGTGAGGTTGCTGGGTGGCACTTCTGGTCTGAGCAGCGCCAGCGACATGTTTCAGGTCAGCAACGGTGCTACTGGCACTGGGAGAAGCTTGCTGGTGATGCTGCGAGGTAAGGAAGATGTGCGGTGGCCCACCGACCGGCCAAGGGAGGCCAGTGGTGGTGGTGGTGTCTCCCCAAGACCTTGCTAGGGTTAGGGTTTTTTTTGGTGGAGAAAAAGGAGGTATGGAAATCAAGGTGGGTATCGGACCCCGGCCTAGGACTGCGGCTTTCATATCAAGTTAGAACAAATGAATCAGATAGTTTATTCCATAACCCAACCTCTCAATATATAAAGGTGGGAAAATTACATAAGCACTCGAAGAAAAAGAGAATAATACAACTAAGGAAAAATAACAAAATAACAAGAAAATCGTAGGGGCTAACAAGCCTTGTGGTGTCAAAAGGGGAGGGTGACACAGTAGATCAAGATCTTTGACCTTGAGGTAGAGTAGCATTCGTGGTGGTTACGGAAAGGGAGAATGTGGAATGACAGAGGGCGTTTAGACAAGTTGACTAAGAGAGCGAACTTGTGTTCGTTACAAGTGATTCCTACGAAAACAAAAAGAAAAATCAGAGGGGTTGTCATTATGGGGAAGCCCCACCCTTAGGGAAATGACTCGTCACTTAGAATGCTTATTCTTACCAATTTTGTCATACCAAATAGAGGAAAGGAATGGAGATGGAATGATGATTCTGTTGAATCCATTGGCCCTTCTTGCAAAACAACGCACCCTTAATTCCACCGTGGCGTGCTGCTAGTTAAGAACAACACATAATGGAGTCCTTTTCTTGTTCTTCTTCCTTTCTTTTTGAAAGTAAGAGCATAATCACTGACGGCTATTGTTGTCCACAATTGTATTAACTTTCAAAACAACACTACATAAAATTTCAAAGACAAATCCTACTACACCCTTACGTCTTGTTCTGTTTCAGGTTAATGGACAGGCATAGGATAAATTAGTAGGTTTGGATGGACAGTGCAAGTGGACTGGGAATGGCCGGTGAGCAATGTCATCTCATCCCTACTTCCAACCACCACTTGCTCCATTTTCTAACAACACATCAACAGTCCAAGATCAAATATCAAACAAAGAAGCTACAATCCCCTCTTTAATAAATCAAATCAACTCATATATCACAATGAATCTGCTACAACCTATCCCATCACTGAACTTGCCATCTTTTTAACTAAACACTTTCTAAAACTTAGAGTTAAATCTTCATGCTCATTTACTTATTCCTGGAGGTCATTTCGACGTGGAAGATCTACTTCAGGCCCTTCACATTTCAGATCCAAGTCTGAAAGAGCTGCTCCTTTAATTCTGTTATGGGCTTTGTGGGGAGAGAGAAATGGGTGCCTTTTTTAAGGGTCAATGACCATATTGTGATAATGTCACTATTTGGGCTAAGTCTATCATATTTGAGCGGTCTTATCTTTTTTTGTATTGATTGAATACAGAACTTCAATATTTTTATTTAATGCAACTGAGAGGTTACTAACTCGAGTAACCTTCCTCTTCTTTTTTTTAAAAAAACTTAAAGAGTTAAATGCTAACCCACATTGAAACACAGTCTTAAGGATTGAGCCAAGAATATAACATTTTTCGCATAAGCTCTATCTCCTTGAAAACCAACCCATTCTTTTGAAGCCAAATTGACCAAAAGGAACGCAAGCAGAGCAACCCTATGATGCTTTGATTTTAGCAACATCTTGGAGATAGATGACCAATTGGGAAGCATCTCTAGAAAGCAACAGCAAATCGACCAATCAATTTGTGCCCTTAACCAAATCCCCTCTGTAATAGAGCATCTAATATAAATGACAAAATTTGTATGGGTTGAACCACAGAATACATATCATCATCTAAAGGAGCTTGTTGTTTGCTGTAAAGCTTAGACACCAACCTACTCTTTAAAAGCCAAGCAAAGAAGTCTACTTTCAACAGGGCTTTGCCTTCCAAATTGAGCGCAACTACCTGCTTTCCTTTGGATCTATATGAGTAGGTGCCTAACTTGACAATTACAGCTGGTCATCCAACTCGAGCTCTGCTTAGCTTGCTAGTTTGAGTTGTGAGCTTGTTTAGAAATTATCATATATAGGTATATATAATATATACGCACTATATGAAGTAACAAGTAAACTCCATAAAAGTTAATAATTAGCTATCTTTGCTAGCTATAATTCAGATAAAGAGTATTCTTCCCAAAATAAAAAATTCAAATTTGGCTCACTTAAGTGATAGATGAATTCATTTGGCTCACGAGCCAAATTAAGCTCAACGAGCCAAGCTTGAGGGCTTATTTAAGTGATAGATGAGCTTCTTTGTTTCATGAGCCAACTTGAGTTTAAATGAGCCGCGCTCAGACTCATTTAAGTGATGTAACTACGTGAGCTCGAGCTGAATTGTTAGCTGTCTCAAGCTTGAGTGAGCCAAGCTCAAGCCTAATTGGGCTTATCGAGATCGAGCTCAAGCCGGGCTCATCTCAGCTCATTAGGATCAATATCTAGGCCTATTGACAATAAATGGTTCATCCTCCCATTCTTAAGCATCAAGTAAACCCCATTGAATGGGAGAAGATTGACAAGATCTCTTGCATCTTCACAAAATCCTCCCTTTACCCTCCGATCCAATAAAGTAGACAAGTAAAGAGGTTCTAGCATCCCTGCTTACCTCCACCACCAATCAACTGGCAAGAACCTTTGCCCCCTGAACTTCATCCAAGGCAAACAATCTAGAAAGCCTTTCAAGAAAAGTTTCCATCAAGCCATAAATTGAATTCCACACCATCAGCAAGCTTTGCAGAAAAAATCTGGAAGCCAAAGGACTAAAAGCCATCAAACCTCGCTAGAAAGCAGATGGCTTCCTATTTATTGCCCTCCAGAATTCCAAGACAAACTCCGCCTGTAACATGGAATCATAATGCAAATCATATCTAGTAGAAGAACAATCCACCTTGTTAGAAGGAGCATGATTCATATTTCTAAGGTTCAAAATTTCCATACCTTCCTTGGAAATTAGTTGGAAAACTTCATCCTAAGCAACTAAGAAAACTCCTTCCTTTCCATGTTTCCCTAGTGTTTAGCTGTCACTCAACCTTTTTAGGATGAGCAAACACCAACAAGAAGAATAGGGGGACAGCAATCAACACTAATTTCAGGAGAAATCTTCCTCTCGAGACATGTCTTCCATCATTCCAACTTCGTTTTCACCCTTTGCAAAAGCATAGCCAATCAACCTAACTCAAGGGCTTATCACATAGTGGAAACCCTAGATAGATAAGAGGTAAGACTATAAGTGTCACCCAAAGCTAAAGCATACCATGATTCCTCTTCATAATCCATTGAGAAAGAAATCAAAGATGGTTTATCTTGGTTGATGTGAAGCCAAAAAAATTTGCTTAATATATCCATAAACAATGAAAGTTTACGTGATTGAAGAGCATTACTCTCCATAAAAAAATAAGTATCATTTGCATACAAGAGAACAAGCACAAGGATCTCCATCAGTGAAAGACCTTTAATCGAGCCATGATCACAAATAGCATAAGTACAGGAAGCAATAGTACTCATACCCATAACAAATAATAAAGGTGCTATTGGGCAAGCATCCCTAACTCCTATCCATGGTTGAATCCACCCCTACTTTGGATGACCATTCACTAAAACCAAGAAGAAATGTGTTGGAATAAATCCACCCATCCTTTGGATGACCATTCATCCAAGAGATCCACATGCCACGAAAGCCATTTTTGTGTAAAGAGCTCCATAAAAAGTACTAATCCATAAAATTCCACGCCTTAACGAAATCAACTTTTACCTTTTTGAAAAAAAAAAAAGCTCCACCTTTGACAAGAATCCTTTCTTCTTGGACTGTTTTAGAAAATGACTAGCCACAAAGCACCCGCTTCGTTGTGGGGATGACTTGATTAGTCTATGAAAAAGAGAGTAAATTAACGATGCAAAATCCCAAACAAAAAAATACAATTTGTTTGGTAATGCAAACATGCAAAAATAATTTAGTATGTAGTTATCTTTTACTTTTTGCACAACAATTTAAAAGGAAAGTGATTGAGGGGCCCCTGATATTGGATTGGTCTGTGATCTAGAGAGAGAAATCACTACTCTTTGCTAAACGCATGTCAAATAAGTATAAAAAAACAACATGAACAAAAATATCCTAAATATCATTCTACAAGCATTGTTTTTGAAAAGTAATTAGTATAGGATTTTACATCATTTTGTTCATGAACAAACTATTCCATTTAAGTTAAATTAAGAAATAACACAGTGACTTATTTAAGCACATAAGGCGGCTACTTCAATTTCTTTCAATTGATTTGCATTTGCATGTAGCTAAATCTGAAAGTATACACAAGATAGCATAGAAGGACAACTGAAGAAATAAAGGAATACACCAGTCTAATTACCAAGGATGTTGGAAGAACGGTTTGCAAAAAACCAAAAACATCCAAAATTTCAAGACAAAAATGATTGTTCAATTTTTTTTTTAATTTCAGGATAAACAGGGCACTGGAATGTGAGTCAATTTGGAAATATGATATGCAAATCATCATGGAATTGGTAGGTAAACACAGATGGAGAAGAGAAAGAATGGAAGAGAGAGCATATGGAAAAAGGAAGCAACACGGAACAAATGGTGTGGGATTTTGGTGCTCTACACACTGCTCTTTTTGGAAAATGAACAGGGGGACTTTGAGAAGCAGCCACCAAATAGCCAAACCATTACACCCCTACATTCTTCTCAAAGCATCTGTTCGCCAGAAAAAAAAAGATACATTACATCAACTCTTCAATCTTCATAATCCCACCAAACACCTTTACAAAAGTAATCCTTAGTAATTGGAAATTTCTTTCTAGCCCTGTCTCTTGCAATAGCTACGATCTTATCATTTTACTCTTTTGTCAGGGTTACTGTACTAAATATTTTTTCCAATGCATGGGCTTTCAAGTCAATGAAATAACAAGAGATAGTTCCTCTCATATAGGCTTGGGTTATCCTGTGAGTGAAACAGGGCAGGCTCTCATAAATTAGGGATATCTTCAGACCAAAATAGGCCTTAGGCAGATAATTGTTGCACAAAAAGAAAACAAGTATACATCCAAACTAATCAGGAAAGAAAGTTTTAAAAGTCAACAAGTCCATATCCAAAATAGGTTGGAAGAAAGTTTTAAAAACCAACAATAGCAACCAATCCTTTAGATAATTGAGTGGGGCTGGTTGCAACAATTCAAAAAAATGTGGTGCTGGCTACATGGATTCATTGTGTCCATTCATATCTATTTTAGGTTATTTCAGGACTTTATTATAAATAACTAAGATAACATCTGAGAGTTTCTTTCCAATACAATTTTTGTTCTTACCCAACTACCCTTATCAGGCTTAACATCCAGCTTATTACACCTTCACACTGGCACTTCAAAAGATCTTTCTCCATTTTTTTTTTCCTTGAAGAGGAAAGAAAGGGGTTAACAAACCTTGTTTACCCCTAAACTTTGTTAATAAAATAATCAGGTACACCAGGAGGAACAAGTGGAGCGAAAGAAATGCAAAACCCCATCCACAGAGGTTTGTTCCCTCTTAAAAACAAGGCCATTGCACTCTAGCCACAAACACCAAATCATAATGAAAGCCCTTCTCAAAGTGTCTGCTAGGCCAGAAGTCAGCCTCAGAAGAGAAGTGGAGGGAAACCAACAATTCAGTGAAAAAGAGGTGGTCCATATTCTCCACTCCACCAGAGAAGACACAGCTGGGGTCAGCATCGGACATCCATCTTCGCCTAAACTCATGGGTTACAATCCTTTTCCTTCTCAGGAGCCATAAAAAGATCTTCATCTCTAGTGGAAACTTTTGCCCACCTCAGATTAGCCACTTATTTTACCATCCATAGGTGACACACTGATCTGTTACCTGATAATCTCATTTGGAATCCAATGCCTTGTTGTGTGACCATATGTCCACCTCAACATCTTTTTTCTACCAAAGACATCCTCACACATGACTACAATTGATGGCACAATATGCAAATCCCTATAGCATAGCAGGTCATGTTGTTGCTCTATCGTATTTGTCCTTAGACTTTGAAAAAAAGATCCTGTGCTTAAAATACCTAGATCCTTGGAATTGAAAGTTTTAAAAGCCAAGCAAAAACATCCACTTCTATGTAGCTGGGAAATGATGTAAACAAAGAAGTAAAAGTTCAGGGTTGAGGACAAGTTTCAAGCAAAAAAAAGCAGTATGTCTTATTTATCAAATGATGCTAATAATAAGAAAATTCAATAAATAGGTTATACTAGAAAATGATTTATAAAGCATTTTGTATAAACCCGCCAAGGCATTAATCCAATATTAAGCTATGAAGGAAAGTTCAGAATGTACCCGCAGTATTTTTCACAGCAATTTCCATTTTCAACACAAGGGCATTGTTTGCTACACATCTGTTGGCACTCACATGGAACATACTGCTTACACCTTTCCCTTCCATCAGCTATTCTTTTACGCACAGATGAGTTCCCTGCAGATTTCCATGTGTACTTCAGTTTTCGAGCTCTACCCCGGCGGCGTAAAATGCGTGTTCGTGCTGGCTTCTCTTGCTCCTAGCGACATGAAGCGTAAGCAGAAATTTTAACAAGTTAATGAAACTTTGAATGAATTGCCATTTCCTACAAAAAAGATGACCTTATCCATGCAAAAAAGACAACACAGATAAATTTTTTTTCATTCAATATCAAAAGTCACATGAGTGACTTCTGAAATTGCAAAAACAGTTTGCTGGTTATACTGATGCTCTCCAAGTAGCAATTCATCGGAATGGATAATTTGCTGCACTACTCCCTATATATGGCATGCAACCACTTTTGTATGTATATATACCAACCAAATGAACCTTTCTTTGGCATATTTGTTGTGGTTACTATATAAGGTGTTATTTGACATGGTATAGCTTATGGCCATACGTTTAGGCTTGTGTATTATTTTCAAGAATGAGCCTGTGCTTTCAGAAAAAGAAAAAGGTATTCATCTTGGACCTCTTATCTGTTGTAAAGAATTTTCTGTCGGTGAACTTGGAATGCTCATACACAACAAAAGAGCAAAGTGGGGAGAGTGTGTATTTCCCTCTTGTTCCACGGCCTCCACTCCTTTCCCATTCTCTATAGAGCCAACCAATGTGTTAGAGTTTCTTATATTAGGGGTATTTTTGTTTGTTATTATTTCTTGTTGGGTCTTCCTTGTACTTTACCCAATAGCTTCTCTCTATATAAGGAGGGCTAGGGTTTCTTTTGAGGTTATGCCATTTCGTTCTTTCCAACATGGTATCAGATTGAGGTGAGTCCTAGGCTCTTCGTGCTCAAGTACCTACCACCACCAAAACCCTAGGTGAGAGAAACCTCTTTTTCCTTTCCTCCTCTCTCCACCCATCGTTGATCCTCTTCATTGGCTTCCTTGCGCCGCTGCCCCCTACGTCGCCGCTTCCTACTCTTAACGTTGTTGTAGGGGCAAGGGGGCTCTCCAGCACTACAGCCTGAGATCTTTTTTAGATGAGACCTCTGGTGGTTGCCTAAGGAAGTAATCGACGCTCCCTATACCCTATTTTCACACTTGTAGTTCCTGATGTGGTGCAAGGCTCTCTCGGTTATCCTCTATGGTTGCTATTAAGACGATTGTGGATACATCAGCGAAGTTGTAGTTTTGATTTTTTGATCCTTTTCATTCTTCAGTCCCAGCATGGCAGCACCTGGACCTTCTGGCCCTCTTGAAGTCAAGCCCATGACTTCCTTAGCCTCTTTGGTAATTCAAGGCACCTCTATGAAGCTTAATGGTGTCTAGAATTACCTGCTTTGGTCATAGGTGTTCAAGATTTTTGTTGGCAGACAGAATAAATTCTACATCTTAACTAAGACTCCTTTTGGTTCCTAATCTGCGAACTTTGAGAGATGAGAATAGGATAATTACTTGGTTATGAATTGGATGATGAACAATATTGAGCCATAGATTGCGGCAAACTTGCTCTATAAGAAGACCATTGAGAAGATATGGGACAACTTGGCAAAGAAATACTCTCAAAAGTCCAAGCATGCTCATCTTGTTAATATCTATTGTCAAATCTAGTCCACATCCCAAGGTGAACACCCTCTAGTTGACTACTATATTGAGATGGGAGCTCTTTTTGAGGAATTGAACGTGTTCTAGCCGTCTTGTTGTGACACGCAAACAGGGCAACGATAAACATGGCAGGTCAATTTCTGGATGGCTTGAGTCCAAGACACTTGCCTACCTGTGACCAAATTCTGGCTATGGAGGACATTCCTGATCAGGAGTTGGTGCATAGAAAAGGCTTTATAAAATCTTTCCTGATATGGATACTTCGACTCCTGTTGTTGCTTTACCTAACGCACCTTCCATGGAGACCTTCGCCTCTACGGTCTCTGCTGGGCATGGTGGCTCTGGAGCCAGTTGTGGTCATGGTCAGGGACAAGGTCATATAGATGAGCCTTGCATCTATTATCAACGAATGAATCGTCTTTCTGAGAGGTGTTGGGCTAAGTTTGGCCGACCTGGTCGGGCCAACTTTGCTATGAATCTATGATTTAGGGAGAGTCTGTTTATCTTGGACCACCCTTTTTATTGACTGACAACTATGTGCGTCTTCTACAACTCCTTCAAGAGGTTGTACCACCTACCGCTTCTATGGATACCACCGCTTCTCTTGTTGCTACTGCTGGTACTTCAACCAATCTAGCTGCTACATCATCCACCTCCTCTTAAGTGGTGGATTCAGGTGCTTTGAATCATCTTATTGGTAAGAACGATGCACTTACCTCCCTATCATGGGCTCCTGCTGTTTCTTCTATTTGATTGGAAAATGGCTTATATTCTATAGATATTGCTATTAAGGATGTTTATTTCACTGATACCTTACTGTGCCCCCGAGTTTCTATTGAGCTAATTATATGTCTATACATTACGTAAAGACCTTTCCTACTATGTGATATTTGACAAGTACTTTGTTTTCTTTCAAGAAATCTGGATGGGAAGATGATTGGTGGGGGGATTGAGAGAGATGGTCTCTATTAGATTTATTCTCCTCAGATTTTTGCAGGTGTTGTGTCTATTTCTGCCGATCCTGAGCTTTGGCATCGTTGTCTAGATCACCCATTTGCTTCTAGACTTCAACAGATGTTCTTGAATTCTACTATATCAACCTCTCTTGACTGTAAAGCCTACCACCTTGGCAAACATCACCAGGCGTCCTTTCCTTCCAAAGAAAATAAGAGACTTTCTTTACATTCATCAGACTTCTTTTGCTTATACTTCCTAACATAATGGCATTGATGCAAACTTCACCATATTTTTGACGTGGCTCGTACCTTGCTCATTGTCATGAAAGTTCCTAAGCATTTTTTAAAGGATGCTATACTTACTGCTACTTATCTTATTAACAGGGTCCCCTGCTTGATTCTTAATGGGAAGACACCTTTCTTGATTCTTCAGCCTGTTGCTAGTCTCCTTGCCTTACCGTTGTGGATTTTTGGATGCACATCTTTGTTCATCTTTTTGGGGTTGTTAATAAGCTTTCCCTTAGGTTGGTCAAATGTATTTTTTAGGATACTCTAGATCTCAAAAAGGGCATCGTTGTTTTGACCCTGTTGGAAACTGATATTGTGTCTGCTGATTTTTTTTCTTTGAGAAGGTGCCTTTCTACTCTGACAGAGGCTCTTCTCTTGGTTGGGTTACCCACACCTATCAGCTTCATCATAAGGACCCTTTCTCTGTTCCGTTGCCATCCATGCAGGTTGAAATTCTTGAGGAAAGACCATCTAAACTATCTTCCCCATTAACATTTAATCCAAATGCTCCTTTCATTCAGCAGCTAGAGGAATTGCCCATTACTCAGCGAAAGGCAGTAAGAAGTACCTTACACCCCATGTCACATTATACTATTGTTGATACAGAGGTTTTCCACAACTTTATTTGCCATAGTAGTTCCATAGAACTATTATGAGGCTGCATAAGATCCAGGTTGGTGGAAGGCCATAGATGAGGAGATGATAGCTCTTACTACACGAGGCACTTGGGGGTTGACTGATCTCCTTGATAGGGTTACTATAGTTGATTGTCGAGGGTTTATACTGTCAAGTATAAACCAAATGGGGCCGTTAAGAGATTGAAGGCCAGATTTTCTGCCAAGGGCTACATTCAGACCTATAAAGTTGATTACTTTGACACTTTCTCTCTAAAGGCCTACCTCAACTCTAATCATGTTATTCTTTCCGTGGCTTTTAACAAGGAGTGGCCTCTGTATCAACTTTATGTAAAGAATGCCTTTCTATACGGTGACCTACAGGCAGATGTTTACATGACCCAACCACCAGGCTATGTGGTTGATAGGGAGAAGGTCTTTCGTCTATGAAAGGCTATATATGGCCTGAAACAAAGTTTGAGAGCATGGTTCGAGAGGCTTAGTGGGGAAATTCAGAAGATTGGTTTTCTTACATTTACCTCTGATCATTTTGCCTTTGTGAGGCGCAAGAAGTCAAAGGTTGTGATTCTAGCAATCTATGTTGAAGATATAGTCCTTACCGGTGATGATGCCATTGGAATTTAGGAAGGACTTCTTGTAGACTACTTTTGTTACAAAAGACTTGGGCACCTTAAGGTACTTTCTGGGCATTGAAGTTGCCATGAATTCAAGTCGAATGGTTTTTTCATAGAGGAAGTATGCTATGGAACTCCTTGAGGAGATTGGCCAACTTAAGGCGAAGCCCTCCTTTATTCCAGTGGAGTCACAGGGGCGACTAACTGAGAAAGATGATCAATTGTTCGAAGACAAGAAGTATCAAAGCATTGTTGGCAAATTGCTTTATGTTATTGTTACCAAACTTGACATCAGCTTCGCAGTTAATAAAGCGAGTCAGTTCATGGAGAATCCTTACTATAATCATTGGCAGGTTATTTGGCTTATCCTTAAATATTTTAAAGGGAATCTTGGTACAGGCCTCTATACGAAGAAGCATAGGCATGTGGATCTGCATTCGTATTTTGATGCAGACTATGCAAGCTCTATGGAGGATAAGTGATCTACTACAGGCTATGCTACCTTTCTTGGTGGCAATCTTGTTACTTGGAGGAGCAAGAAGTAGACAGTAGTTGCCAGATCCAGTGCAGAGGCTAAGTATCATGTCATGGCACATACTACCTGTGAGATTATGTGACTTGTACACTTCTTGGCTGATCTAGGGATCCAGTTCTCTCTTTTTGTACCCATGTTTTGAGATAATTGACCAGCTACATTCATAGCTTCCAATCCTTCTTCCAAGAGCACACCAAACATATTGAGGTGGATTGTCATTTTGTCAGAGACATGGTCACCACAGGGAAGATTTGCACCCTTACTACTACTTCTAAGTAGCAAGTTAGATATCTTCGCACAGGCAATCCCACAAAAGTGCCATGATTATTTATGTAGCAAGCTGGGCATGCTTGGTATATATGCTCCAGGTTGAGGGAGTGTTAGAGTTTATTATATTAGGGGTATTCTTGTTGGTTATTATTTCTTGTTGGATCGTTCCCGTACTTTACCTAATAGCCTCTCTTTATATGAAGAGGGCTAGGGTTTCTTGTAAAGTTGTCATTTCATTCTTTCCAACACAATGAATTGTTGAACCTATGTATTTAAGGCACATACACTAGGAGAGTGTGAATAGTGTGGGTGATAACAAAATATGCTAATAAAAATTGCAACAAGACAAACCATAACAAGGCATAGGATCTAAAGTGGCTTCTTGCAAATGGGTTAGTGCACCATCCAAGTCCCCTAACTTGGGATTTTAAGCAATAATTGTCTCTACCAAGAGAATCAAATCCACTTAAAACTACTGAGGTAATTAATAGATTACCTCAACCAAGGGCAAGATGTGCAAAATTAAAATATAACATAAGGTGTAAGCTAGTGTAGTTGAAAAAATATAAAATACAATATGAATCCTAAGCCTACTTGAAAGGATAACTAGAAATCAATTACTAAAAGAGTAGGGAAAAGTAGATGGAGAGAGAGAACATGAAAGAATTGAGATGAAAGCGCAGGGGCTATTGCAAATGTAAATGGAGCATTGGAATGCATGACAGCTTGTCATCCTTATATATAATGATGCACTAGGCTTGGAACCTCCTTAAGGGTTTAATGGAGGCCTATTTATAGACTCCAAGGCTTGTAGGATTGGACACTAGCCCTTGGTGATTGAAGAGGAATAGATCAATTTAAATCAAAGTTGATTTGGAAACAAATTTCAAGTCTAATGGACATATGTATTGGTTGATGACACTTCACGATCTACGGCCAAGCGTAGGGCACGATGGATGACTGTGGAAATATGGTCCTTTCTCAGTGAGGATGGCATACTTGCGCTTCTTGGAGGAGACCCCCGATCATGACCTGGATCTCACTTTTGACTCCACAAAGATTTGGAGAATGGACCTACCTTTGAAGGTGAAGATCTTTGCATGGCTTTTAAGGAGGAGATGCCTGGTTACTCGTTCTAACAAGCACCTTTAGGCACATGATTTTGACGACTCCTATATCTTTTGTGGAGGAGGACTAGAGAATACCATGCATCTCTTCTTTACTTGCCCCTTCACGAGGGATGTTGGTCCTTTAAGTTTTGCACCCATTTGGCATGACTACAGCACTCCTTTTGGCGGAGCCTACATTCCCCCCTTGCTGACATGGAGCCTATCAAGAGGGCGTTTACTTTCACTTGGTGCATTTCGATAGAGCGCAATGGCGCCATTTTTAGAGGGTAGCATTTTTCTATTAAGGATGTTAGCCACTTGTATTATTATTATTGTAATATTTGGAAATTTTAGCCTCCCTTCTTAATGAAATTTTAGGGGGTTAACATTCCTTATTAACCCCTCCTTTCCTTTTCAAAAAAAAAGAAAAAGAGTACTAGTAGATATAGATGTGTATTAATACAAAATCGATGCACTTCTTTTTTTTTTTGACATCCAGGTGGCTCCAACCTGAGACCTTCATCATCCAGAAGTGATACTCCACCACTGTTCCATGCCCCACTAGGAAAAATTGGTGCACTATTGGTACATAAAGCATATAGCTTTTTTTGGAAGGCTCCCAACTAGAAAACTTTAACCTAGTTGTATTAGTGCACCCTCATGTGTAACAATACTGTGAAGAATGGCACAACGTGAAGGCATGGAGGCACCTTGGCGTGGCAAAAAATAGTCCAAGATGGGACTATTCCACATTGAACAGAGAGAGGATGGCTGGCGGTGAGAGAGAGAAGAGAGGAGTTGGAAATTGTTGGAAATATTATTACATTACTCAAGGATCAAAGGATTACAAAGGCTCCCTTTTATAAAGAGAGAACATATCACAATCCCTTAAAACATGAAACAAACCAATTCTAATCAAATCACATATCATAATTTTAGAAAAATCAAATCCTAATTAATCAAAGCAAATCCTCTTAACAAACTTTCTCAAAACTAACGTATCAACTAAAGACAAAACTTGCAACTAAAGCAAACCTAAAACAAGACCCAAAAGCATCCAAAACCAACATCCACTTGGACGCCCAGACTGACTACCATGTGGCCTGACCGATTGCCACATGGCTCTTTATTCTTCACAAATACAATCTTAAATTACGGGCTTCCTGGTACACCTTGCATGGCTACCAATGGACACCTTCCATAGCTAGAAATGCAAGTTAAGTCCTTTGTTTCGTGTCTCCTAAAGTCAATTTTCAAAAGAATAATGTTCAAAATTTGAACGTAAAAACAAATAATACAACCATGTACAGGTCGCAATATTGACCGGTGGGTTTAACTTATTAGGTGTATTGGTGCATATCTTTATGTATTGGTATGCAGTCTATGTTATTTAATTTTAACTAAGGTTTTCAAAATGTAGTTGTGTGGTACCCTATTCCCTAAGTTAATCATAGGGAAATTTCATTGGTCTCTTAAGGAGGCAAACAACATTTAAGAAAATACATAAAGAACTTTTGCGAGGTTCTTGAGCTTGAAAACTGCCAAGGGCTTGAAACTGTAAGTTGGATCCTTCAATCTTGACTTGAGCCTCACTCTTAAAGTAAAGCCTGTAATTGCTCAGAAGGTTGCCTCAAAATTAGTCATCAAGTAACAATATAAGAAAATAAATTCCTTTCAAAAATATACGAAAATAAATTTGCATTATCCTCCTCCTCCCCCTCCTCGTGAATTTGTTCCATGATTTTACCTGAATCCACTTAATTGATGAACAGGCTCTGCAAGATCCCGTAGAATAAAGGATTCGGCATCATCCAAATTAGGTTGTATCTATTCCATTGATTTATAGTATGGAAATATATTAGCTGATGAATTAGTAGTTCTTGTTTCTTTAGTATATTTGTCAGTTCCTATACCTGCCATGGATTATTCACAAGTGGTATTCGAGCTCTTATTTTTGCAACTTTAGCTGCAGCTTGTAGTTGGGATACATAGGGGAGTTCCAACTATGAAGGAAAAAGCTTTCCTACCACTGATTGTGGGGAGCATTCTCTGCCCTGTTGATGACTTCATCTAAAAGACAAAAATAGGCAAGGGGTCAACATATCATCAAATCCAGATTCCTGGCAAAAAAATTGACTATTGCTTTTATAGTCACGTCAGGAAAGGAGGTATGATTCCTTTTTAGGGACCCTCCTCCATTACGATTGGGAGGAAGCAAGCCCATTCTGGGGCAGCTTTGTGATAATAGGAGCAACAGGAAAAAAACATTAAGGTTGAACAATCCTGTTCTCCTCCTTGGCCACCCTCTTTTTCCTCGTCTTGATCTTCCCTTTCGCCTCCTCCCACCCTCCTTTGAAAATAGATATTATCAATATCTATTTTGTTGAATAGATATAGTTAGAAAAATGAGTCAATCACTTTATTAGATAGAGAGGTTCACTATCAAATAAGAAAATGAGAAAAAAAGGACTTACAATAGCACAATTCTCAACATTCCACCTCAAGTTAGAGCATAAATGTCAATCATGCTCAACTTAATACATCTATTGAAGGAGTTCCTCAGGAGTGCGTTGGTAACAACATTTGTAGTTTGATTTTCAGAACTAACATGGGTGATACATAGGAGCCCACTTTAAATCAAATCGGTATGGTGGCAGCCCACCTCAACAAGGTTGGTCTTCTCATGAAACATGGGATTATTTACAATATAGGTAGAAGCTCTATTATCACATCTCAAATCCATAGTCGGTGGTACCCAAACATGTAGATCCCCAAGGACAAATCAAATCCACATTATCTCAGTTTGTGCCATAGCACAATATTCTGACTCAACACTAGATTGTGCTACCACTACCTGCTTCTTGCTGTGCCATGTCACTAGATAAGTACAAAAACTAGTGGTAGACTTCTTGTCCTTAAAGCAACCTGCATAATTAGCATATGTGTATGCAATGATGTGAGAAGCCCTTAGAAAACAAGAGTCCCATACCAATTGACAACTTAAGATACCTAAGGATCATCATGGTTGCATCCTAATGCAACTTTGTTGGCCTATCCATAAACTGACTAAGTTTCCCCACTGTAAAGGAGATATCCAAGCGATCGTGTAATGGTCAAGTATAGTAACTTGCCAACGAGACCCCTGAATTGTCAAGCATCAACAAGAGCAATAGTATCATCATGTAAGTGAGCCTGAGGATCCATAGGAATAGATGCACCTAACATGCCAATTTCTTGTAGGAGGTCCATAGCATACAGTAGGAGAAAACGATAAAATCTATTACTCCAAAGAGCCCTACCTCTTTATATAGAGGAGAGGTGTTGGGAAAAATAACTGTTAGCATATGTTTTTATTCTATTACTCTATTGTATGGTTGTGTGGTTTGCTCCTCAGGGGCATCTATGTACTTTCACTCTTTTTGGTCTCTTTCTATATAAGAGAGCCCTAGGGTTTCAATAAGAAGTTGAATCATTTCATTTAATTTGATATCAGAAAGCCGATCCTAGACCGTGGCTCTAGGTATACCACCCCCAAAAGCCTCCAAACCCTACCACCCTCTCCTCTCCTTATCGACAGTGGTGTGCCTCCGGTGGCGCTCCAAAGGCAACGCACCACGGCACACACATGCGGCGACGCATCAGCAGCACCGAGAGGCAGTGTCTCAGTGCCACAGGCCACTGCATGCACGGCGCCACATGCCCGCAGCAGTGCATCTGCAGCATCAAGAGGCTGTGCTAGGCTACACAACGGGGGTTCCTCGAGTTTGGCGAGGCGCGGCGAGGCGACCGATGGCGATCTACGGCTGGCGGTGGCCTCATGTGTCTGATAAGGTACGACCAGCTGCAACTAGGCGAGGATAAGAGAGCCCTATGACCTCACCAGCGTCACCTCGAGCCTTCGCCAGTGCCCGCCTTAGGCCTTGCCAATTTTGCTAGCATCGCTTAAGGCGCTGCCAATGCCGCCTAAGGTTGACAAGGAGGGGCTTGCAACCCTGATCTAGGGATTGCGTCCCTCGTAGACACAGGGAGAAGACCTCAGTTCCCTTGGGGCCATCTCGGGTGGTTTCCCCCACACCCGGGTTAGGCCAATGCCCATCCAAGGGGACTTTTCAATGAAGATGCAAATCTAAACCGGATTTCTTCTAGATCTGCTAGTGTTTCCTTGACGTGACTATGGATTTCTTCTGTGTGATTGATGGATGCCTTTGGATCAGTTCGTTTCATTGATTGATGAGGAGTTGTTTAGCTCCCTTTGGACATGATGAACTCGCCGGGAATTGTTGAGTTCATGATGGAGGCTGCTATGGAAGCAGGACAAGTTAATCTTGATAGAGACCATCGTGTTAGACGATGTCGTCTGAATAGACGAGGAGGCCCTTCTACACGAGGTAGGGGGCGTTGCTGTCGACAAGGAAGCAGGCAGTGTGCCACAGGTATGTTCCATGGCAAGATGGGACATGTTCAGATTGTGACTGAAGCTATAGAGTGAGTCGATGGGATTGTTAGGAAAGCGGATGAGGTAGTTGTGTCTACTACTTCAGATACTGCAACTCTTGCTTCTTTTGCAGTTGATGGATGGTTAATTGATTCCGGGACATCCAGGCATCTTAGTGGAGACAGGGAGTACTTGGGCATGGTGTGTGATGTTCCTCCTAGCAGGACAGTTCAAGTGGCTGATAGACATCTTTCTCAAGTCCAGGGCAAGGGGGAGGTTACTATATCTCCCACCTTGAGATTGCCCAATGTTCTATTTACTCTTGATTTTCCGATCAGTTTGTTGTCAATTAACAGGATTACCGAAGAGCTCAACTGTAGAGTAATATTTAATGATGTGGGGTGTGCTTTCCAGGACAAATTCATAGGGAAAACTATTGGTGGACACGAGGAAGGAGGTGTATACCGCTTAGCTCAGTCTCCATTGGCAGTTGTTGGACAAGCAGATAAGGCATACAAGGCAGGGACAACACTTCAGTGGCACCATTGGCTGGGGCATCCCTCTGTAGATCGACTGAGACGGGTTATTCCTCATTTATCACATACTATTGGTCTTCTTTGTGATGATTGCCAACTTGGCAAGCATCACTGTTCCAGCTATTCTTTTAACACTACGATTGCGTCATCTGCATGTTTTGACCTACTCCACATTAACATATAGGGCTCGAGTGGTACTCCAAACAGGTAGGGGTTCTGCTTCTACTTAGTGGTCGTTGATGATTTCTCCAGACTATCATGAACCTTTTTGCTTCGTAGTAAGTCAGATGCAGGAAACACAATTGAGATGTCAATTAATCAGATCAAGACTCAATTTTTTACAATTGTAAATATTGTTAGAATAAACAATGCACTTGAGTTTTGCGCTAGGAGACTGGCCCAGTTCTACAGCTCCCTAGGCATGATACATCAGACCTCATGCTCCCATACGTCCCAGTAGAATGGCATGGCAGAAAGGAAACACAGATGTCTCTTAGACGTGGCCCGAACATTATTGATATATCATAATGTTCCATCTTCCTATTGGGGAGACGCCGTTCTGACTGCTTGCTACCTGATCAACAGGATACCTAGTTTGGTCATTCATGAGTAGATTCCGTATCAGATAGCGTATCTAGATAGAGATTTGTTTGTTGTGCCTCCTTGGGTTTTTGGCTGTGTTTCATTTGTTCACATTCTTGGTCCTGACAAGGACAAGCTTGCACCCTGTGCGGTCAAGTGTGTATTTTTGGGTTACAATGCCACCTAAAAGGGCTACAAATGTTATGATCCCGATAGTTGACACTATGCTAGCATGGATATTACGTTTCATGAGGAAGTGCCTTATTTTTCTATGAGAAGCCACCGGATGTCTACTTTAGATGCAGCTGCACCGATGCCCTTTCCCCCTATCCAGTTTGAGGATATTCCTATTTTGACTCCCCCGCCTCCCACTTCAGATTCTAGGGAGTTCGTGGATGATTTTAAGAAGCTGCATGGCTTGATGTGCATGTACAATAGACCTCACTTGACTCTACAGAGGCCATCTCCGTCTACGCCACAAGTTGTTAGACCACGATCATCACCTGAGACAGGTACTACATCTTCCTCTACGCCACCAAACTCTCCTGTATAGGTGCATGTTGACTCCACTGAGCTGCCTGTTGACAATGGTCCTACAAGTCACTCTACGGTGCTTGATGCTACTGAGGATATTCCTATTACTGTTAGGAAGGCTCCACGCTCCTGTGCTCGCTACCATGTTACAGGTGATCTTTCCAGTGCCCATCTTGGGAAGTCGTTTGTCCAGTTTACTTTTGCCTTGTCAACTGCAAAGATCCCTACTACCTACTAGTAAGCCATGCTTCATCCAAAATTGTGGGTTGCCATGGAGGACGAGATGGTTGCACTTCGGGGTCGCGGGACTTGAGAGCTCACTCCAATTCCTGACGAAGCTACTGTTATTGGCTGTAGATGGGTATTCACAGTGAAATTCAATCCAGATGGGGGCATTGCCATGTACAAGGCATGTCTACTGACAAAGGGGTTCACTCTGACCTATGAGGTGGATTTCTTTGACATCTTCTCACCAGTTGCCAGACTTCCCACAGTACGGATATTGGTAGCAATTGCAGCACAGCTTGATTGGCCCTTACACTAGCTAGATGTGAAGAATACATTCCTCTATGGTGATCTCCAAGAGGAAGTCTACATGCAGTAGCCACCAGGCTTCGAGGTTCAGGGGGAGAGTGTTTGCAGATTATGAAAGGCCATCTATGGCTTTAAGTAGAGCCCTAGAGCTTGGTTCCAGAGGTTGTCACAGGTTATAGAGGCAGTTGGATTCAAGAAATCAACAGCCGACTTTTTCCTTTTTGTTAGGAGGACTGGACAAGGTACTGTGGTACTTCTTTCTGTTGATGACTTAATTGTCACGGGTGATTATAAGTAAGGTGTTGCTGAGATTAAGTGCATCCTAGTAGAGTAGTTTGTCATGAAGGACTTGGGAGCTCTATGGAGCTTTCTTGGAATTAAGGTGGCTTGCAGTAAAAAGGGCGTAGTCTTGTCCCAGAGGAAGTATGTATTAGACATCTTGTAGGAGATTGGTATGCTTGGGACCAAGGAGGCCAATATCCTATGGAATCCAAGATGCTACTCTATGATGAAGATGCACAGTTGGTGGACAGTAGGCAATACATGCAACTTGTGGGCAAGCTACTATATCTCACTATCACGAGGCCAGATATCTCCTTTGGGTGGGGAGACTGAGCCAGTTCATGGCCAAGCCAACACGTCAGCATTGGGACGCAGCATTGATGGTAGTTAGATACATCAAGAAGGCTCCTGGGAAGGGTCTCCTCTTCTCTAAGGGGTCTTCTATGACCTTGGTTGGCTACTCTGACGCGGACTACGTCAGATGTCATGTGGACCGCAAATCCGCTACCGAGTTCTGCACCTTTTTGGTAGGGAGTTTGATCACTTGGAGGAGCAAGAAACATGCCACAATTGCGAGACCCAGTGCTGAGTCTGAGTACAGAGCCATGGCTCAGACGACTGCAGAAATGATGTGGATTAGGTCCTTGCTTAATGACTTGCAGATACAATTTTCTAGCCTAATGGAGATGAGATGTGATAACAGAGCAGTCACCTTCATTGACAACAACCCAGCATTTCACGAGAGGACGAAAAACGTTGAGGTTGATTGCCACTATACTAGGGACATCATTTCAAAGGGGTTGCTATATACCACACCAATCATATCTGAGGAGTAGGTTGTAGATATTTTTACAAAGCCCCTAGCCAGATCCTTATTTGATTCATGTGTATCCAAGCTAAGCATGATAGATATCTATGCTCCAAACTTGAGGGGGAGTGTTAGCATAAGTTTTTATTTTATTTCTCTATTGTATGGTTGTGGGGTTTGCTCCTCAGGGGCATCTATATACTTTCATCCTTTTTGGTCTCTCTCTATATAAGAGAGTCCTAGGATTTCAATAAGAAGTTGAATCATTTCATCCAATTATAACATAACATGTCTAGATAGAAAATAAAAATGACAAACATAGTAAAGCAAAATAACAACTAAAGAAGACCAAAGGAGACATGTCAACACTTCCCCTTAAATTAGAGCATAGATATCAATCATGCTCAGCTTGGAACAACAGTCGTCGAAAGTAGAACGTGGAAGAGGCTTCGTAAATATATCTATTATTTAATCTTCAGAAGTGACAAAGGTGGTGCACAACATCCCACACTGGATTAAGTCTTTGGTGCACTGGCATTCCACCTCAACATGCTTGATGCACTCATAAAACATAAGATTGTTGGTAATATAGCTGTCGAGTTGTCACATCTCAACTCCATAGGTTCCTGAATGTGGACATGTAAATCTTGCAATAGTGATCTCACCTAGATCAAACTCTGCAGCTGTCTGGGCCATAGCCCTATACTCTGACCCTACGTTGGATTTGGAAACAATTCCATGTTTCTTGCTCCTCCAAGTAACTAGACTCCTAGCTACAAATGTATAGAATCCAGTAGCAAATTTCCTATCCTTCATGCACCCTGCATAATCAGCATCAGAATACCTAACAACTGTCATGGGAGATCCTCTTTGGAAGAGTATCCCATGCCAAGGTACTTTCTTCAGGTATCTAAGTACCTGCATAGCAGCCTACCAATGTTGCTTGGTCGATTTGTCCATAAACTGGCTTAGATTGCTCACAGCTAAAGCAATATCTAGTTGGGTAATCGTCAAATACAATAGTTTTCCTAGAAGTTGCTTGTATGCCTGACTATCCACGGGCTATGCCTCCTCATCATAGAGATGCATCTTGAGGTCCATTAGAATATTGGTTGGCTTGGACCCCAACATGCCAGTCTCTTGGAGTACATCTAGAGCATACATGCATTGAGACAAAATAATTCCCTACTTGCTTTCGGCTACCTCAATCCCAAGTAAATACCGCAGTTATCCCAAATCCTTCATAACAAACTACTCAACAAGAGATTGCTTGACCTCATTTATTCTAGCTTCATCATCACTGATAATAATGAGATCATCAACATAAATCAAGAAAGTCATCACACCTCTCTCTGTCTTCCTGATAAATAAGGAATGGTCTGACGAAGATCGCTTCAGACCCATCTTCTCCACTACCTCTGAGAGCTTTTGGAACCATGCTCTCAGACTTTGCTTAATACCATAGATGGCCTTCTTCAACCTACAGACACACTTTCCCTGAACCTCATAACCTGGGGGCTGCTGCATATATGCCTCCTCCTAAAGATCCCCGTAAAGAAACACATTCTTGACATCAAGCTGATAAAGGAACCAATCACATCGAACCGCCATAGAAATCAAAATGCGCATAGTAGATAGATGTGCAACTAGAGAAAAGGTATCAAAGAAGTCCACACCAAACATTTACGTGAACCCCTTTGCAACCAGTCGGGCCTTGTATATGTCAATTGACCCGTCTGGATTATATTTGACTGCAAATACCCATTGACATCCAACTATTGCTGCACCCTCATGTAAAGTAGTAAGTTCCTAAGGATCATGGGAACGAAGAGCAGCCGTCTCATCCTCCATGGCTTGATGCCACTTTGGATCGAGCATAGCTTGTTGATATGTAGATGGAATCTGCACTGCTAATAGTGCACAAGAGAACTGCCGAAAGGTAGTCCTAAGTCCCTCTGTGGACAGGCCCCAGCAACTGGATATCTGGCGCAACTTCGGGGGGCCTTCCGAATAGCAATCAGAAGGTCAAGATCAGTTCGTACCGCATCTGGCAACTGCTCTAACTCCATCTCTGCACTAGGTGCATACTCTCTACTATCATCCTGGGAACTCCCTGCATCGTCACTCTGAACGTCTCCTGTAGGCATCTGAAGCTAGGGTGAAGCAGGATCAGAGGAAGAGGATGATTATCAATATGTAGCAGGAAGCTCGTAAGTGATTGGAGGCTCATGAAATCACTCTGGTTTAGAGGGTGCCAACTTTGACAATGAAGACCAATCTCAATGATAGGAATCACCCCCAGTGGTACAAGTGGAATAGGTTTAGAAGCCTCTGTAGGCTCAAGAGAAAGATGTCTTCTAGTAGTAGAAAAGTATGGAATAGACTCATGAAAGGTGACATCTGCATTAACATAGTGACGTCCTTCAAGAGGATTATAACATCGATATCCTTTTTAAGTTCGTGACTATCCAAGAAGAACACACTTGATTGTGAGAGAAGCAAGTCTATCCTTGTTGGGCCCATGGATGTACACAAATGCAATGCATCCGAAACCCAAGGAGGCACTCCAAATAGATCATTATTAGGAAACATTATGTAGGAAACATGCGATTCGAGAACGGTGGACAATACCCGATTAATAAGATAACAAGCAGTCAATACCGCATCTCCCATGTCGGGCACACTATGTTGAATCAAGAGTGTCCTTGCAACATCAAGAATGTGTCTATGCTTTCGTTCTGCCATGCCATTTTGTTAGGATGTATGAGGATAAGTAGTCTGATGAATGATGCCATGCTCATGATAAAAGGTGCGTAGTGAAGTGGTGCAAAACTCCAGTGCATTGTCTGATCTAATGACCTTCACCATTGCCTCATACTGAGTCCTAATCTCTGCTAAAAAAGCACGAATCATATCACCTACCTCATATTTGGCCTTCAATAGAAATATCAAGGGAAGACGAGAAAAATCATACACAAAAGTCAAATAATATGTGTCTGAGACGATCTGGAGTCCAACAAGGACTCCAATATCCATATGGAGTAGTTGGAATAAGGCTTACGAACCCCAATGCTAACTCCTAGGAAAGGTACTCCTATGATGCTTCTTAAGCTGACATGCCTCGCACTCAAAAGTAGGAGTAGGAGAAATCTGTGGCAGCATCCGTTTAAGCTTCGGCAGAGGAAGATGACTAAACCTGAGATGCTACAAGTAGCTAGTGGTACCTCCTGATGAAAGAGAAGCATGTCTTGCATAGGGCGACTGCAGAAGATGATAGACACCACCTTCCTCACAACCACATCCAACAGTGCATCCAGTGAGAATATCCTCGAAAGGAACATACCATCAAAGATCACCCTACAATTCAACTCCTTTGTAATCTTACTCATTGATAGCACACTCAATGGGAAGTAAGGGGCTAAAAGAACATTCTCCAACTTCAAGTGCGGGGCTACACGAACCTTCCCTTGACCAAATATGGGTGCCTACCTCCAATCATGAACCTACATAAATCTACCTGGTGGAACCAGATGAATAGCAGTGAACTGTCTCTTATCACCACAAATTTGCTGACAAGCTCCTGAATTAACAAGCCAATCTGTATCTACTACTCGAGACAAACAAGCTAAACCTGTTTGGGAAGCCCCATGCTGCCTATACACCTAGAGTACTGCCTTATATTCATTCTTAGAGACAGTAGTAGTATCAGATATATCTCCTGTCACCGCAGATGTTGCATAATTTGTGGTTGGAATTATCTTCTCCTTAGCCCCTGGTCGAAGAACAATACGATCCTGATTATGACTTCCTGTGGTCATCATACACATTTGTGACCATTAAGAATAATTTGTCCCATCTGGTTCCATCCTAGGATCAAGAAAGAGGCTCTTATACACCTCAGATTCAGATAACAACATGGAGAAACACTAGACCATCAGATCATCAAGCATATATAAGCCATTAAATTGGCAGATCAGACTTCAAACATGGATTTCTGAGCAAACAATGACCCAGAACCCATGTATAAGACCACGCAAGGATCCCTACTTGCAATAGGGATGTGTACTGGAGCCTAGATGGGCCCTAACGACACCCACAAGGGGACCTTGCTCCTCTTCACCAGCTGCTGGTGGTTGCAGGCATTAGCAGCACCCCTATGTTGCCAGTAATGCATAGCAATCGCAGGCAGTGCTGCCTACAGAGGGCAACGTGGCCTGCAGAGAGGGTCGGCGTTGCCTGCTGGGGAAGGGGGCAATGTGGGCTAGTGAAAGGAGGGGTCGGTGGTTAGGGTTTAGGTGTAGGTTTTAGAGGGCTAAATGCTTAGTAGGATACCAGAACCCAATCTAGGATCACACTCTAATACCAAGTGGGAGAAAATGATCAAATCTATTATTCTAAAGAGCGCCACACCTCTTTATATAGAGGAGAGGTGTTGGGAAAAATAACATAATATGTCCAGGTAAAAAATATCAATGACAAACATAGTAAAGCAAAATAACAACTAATAAAGACCAAAGGGAAATGTCAACACATACTTTTCTTTGATATAATACAATACTCTACTTGCCCATAGCAATTTTAATGCCAAAAAAATATCTTAATCCTTAATCACAAAGTGATTAGGAAGATAACCTTTTAAATTTACGATCCCCTCGGAGCTATCGCATGTAACAATAGTGTTATCAACATATATAAGCATCACAACTCTTCCATAAAAGGTATTCTATACAAATAGAGAGTAATCTATTCATGATCAACAGAATCTAAGATTCTCAACTATCTTAAATAATTTTTGAAATCATGCTCGAGGATTCTACTTCAATCAATACATCGCCTTCTTTAGCCTACACACCTTGGAACACTCTCCCTCGGTCTCAAACCTAAGAGGCTAATGCATATACACTTCTTGCAAGTCTCCATACATGAATGCACTTTTAACATCAAGTTGATGGATGGGCCAATCATACTGCACTACAACCAAGATGAGAATGCACACTGTGGGTAATCGTGCTACAGGGGAGAATGTATCAAAAAAATCCACTTCATAGGTCTGGTGAACCCCTTCACTAAAAGTTGTGCCTTGTTTCGATCAATAGAGCCATTTGGATTTTGTTTCACTGGGATTCTGTTTCACCATGAAAACCCATTTGGAACCCATAATAGTAGCGCCAGTAGGTAACTCGGTAAGCTCCCAGGTACCTTTTGAAACCAAAGTAGACATTTCCTCCTCCATTGCTCACCTCTACTTAGGATATAGAATAGCCTTTTAATGTGAAGTAGGGATAGCCACCATTACCAGAGCTATAAAGAATCTTCTGAAGGTAGGCCCAAGACATGACAGAGAGACATACTTAGATATAGGTGCTTTGTGCAGCTATGTGGTGCCTCCTTAATGCAATAGGAAGATTGAGACCCTCTATAACAGTTGGGTGGACATCATTTTCCCGTACCTACACTAGTGATGGTCCATCACTTAGAACAATGCTATCAATAAAACTTGACTTGTGCTTACCTAAGGGGAGATGTGTGGTGTTGGCTCAGAAGGTGGAGGATGACGAGCATAAGTAAATCAGAACCGATCATCAGCAAAAGGAGCAATAACATAGTCAAGAACAGTAAGAGGAATATCTTCTAATGCCCTAGGAGGAATAGGCATAGGAACCATATCAGCACTATCAGGAAGCATATTTATGTGCGACTCTAATATAGAAAAATATGGTACTGACTTGAAAAATGTCACATCTGTGCTAATGCAATATCGATGTTGGAAAGGATCATAATATTGATACCCTTTCTGTGACCTAGAATATCCCAAGAACACACTTAATTGCTTTAGGGACTAACCTATCTCGTCCAGAACCATGAATATGAACAAATGCCACACAACCAAAAACTTGAGATTGAACAAAAAATAATTTTCTATCTGAATATAATAGCTGTATCTGAATTCGTTCATTAAGAATTGAGGATGGCATGCGATTAATAAGATAACATGTTTTAAGAACTGCATCTCCTCAATATGTTTAAGGCACACTATTATGGATCGATAGTTCCTGGCAATGTCCAAAATGTGGTGGTGTTTGCGCTCAGCCATATCATTATACTAAGGAGTGTGAGGACAAGTCATTTAATATATGATTCCTTGTGACTTGTAAAAGTCACTAAGAAACATGGTGCAAAACTGTGTCCTTAGCAGTGCCCCTAACTGTGTCTTCATCTCCAAGATAAAATTTGGAATAATCATTCCTACATCTAATTTTTGCTTCAACAAAAAAGCCTAACTCAAGTGAGAATAGTTATCAACAAGCACTAAACGTGGTGCCCCAATCTATCAGGAGCTCGACTAGGACCCCAGACATCCATGTTAAGGAACTCAAATAGGGATCTAGATCTCAAAGTCTGACCGGTGGGAAATGTACTCCGCTGATGCTTCCCCAATTAACATGCTTTATACTTGATCTTGGCACTAAGAGAACTTTGAGTAATAACACGATGAAGCTTGTAAAGGGGAAGATGAACTAAGCATAGGTGCCATTGGAAAGCAGATGTAGATGATGATGGAATAGTGGCATGAATAGCAATCGATGACCGAAATAATCTGTAGTCCCCTCTTTCATAGCCTCCACTAATTGTCTTCCCAATCAACACATCCTTGAAGACACATAACATTGCATGAAATATAACTCTGCAATTAAGCTCCTTGGTTATCCTACTAATTGAGAGTAGGCTGATAGGGTAGTATGGTACCAATAACGCATTTTTCAATCTCATGCTTTAGGAAATATAAACTTCTCCCTGACCAATAATCAACGAGTGCCTCATCGATTACCTGAGCTGTCCATCCTGGTGCAACATATCTAAGTGTGGAAAATCTACTTTGATCCCCACACAAATGGCAAGATGCTCCATAATCTACCAACCAATCAGGATCACATATAGGGTTCTAAGCGGACAAAGTAATCAGGAAATCTATTGGAGAGTCAGTTGTGTAGTCCAATAGTACATACTCTCGTCTCTAATTCTTGAGGCAACACTATTTATGATCCAAATACGGACCATAGCATTATCTCTCTTACATGTAGCATATTTTCCTATCTTCTTATTGGGCTCTAGTTGTGTGAGAATATGCTCTTTATCTTGCGACTGCTGCGAATAGTTGGTCTCATCCAATTTGATCATTGGACCAAAGAACAGGTTCTTGTAGACTATTGTTTCTGTCACCTCCGACATGACATCTAAATAAGCCATCTCCCATATCAACTAGAGCCCCAAGATGCAAGAAAATATATCTTGGATTGACCTAGACTATAAAATCGAATAAAAAAGACCCAATTTTAGATCAAATCAGAGACAATAGGGCTTTCTCCGGCCTATTGGCGATGCTCTGGCAAGCCATTAGAGTTTGATGACTATCATTGAAGCAAAGTGTCACCAAGTGACACCCCCCCCCCCCTCCCCACAGATGAGGGAGCCGACCGATCACCCAACTAGCAGCAGCCTCCAGGCGCCACTGAGTGCCTTGCTATCGATGGTGGGGGCTAGATGGTATCCTGCTACCACCAACGATGAGGTTGACCGGCAACAATGGGGTCGCTAGATGATGCACGGCAATTTAGCAACCCCAGCGGAGGTCAGTGGTAGCTATTGATCGAAGATTATCCTCCAATTAGATAGTTCCCTCAAATGAGGGTTTTCGAGGGAGAAAACCTAGGGTTTTTTTATTTGGTGGAGAAAAAAATGGGGGGAGAACAAGGAGGGTATGGACGCTAACCTAAGATCGCCACTTTGATACCAAGTTAGAAAAAATGCGGCAATCACTTTATTACGTAACCTTAACCCTTAATATATAGAGGATTTGGGTAAAATACAGAGAGATCTACAATCAATAAGAAAATAAGTAAAAAAAACACCTACAATAACACGATTCTCAACAGATATTTTTGCTTTAAGTGGGATATATTATTGTTCCCCCACCAAAAAAGAAAGAAAAAAAACAATGGACCCAATATTGCATCTTCCATATCAACCTGCTATTCTCTTCTTTTTGTTCCAGTTTATGGATGCATAGATATTCCTAATGATGCAGTTATTACCATAACATATGACTTAAAACATTTTTAAGCAGCTATCAAAGAGATTGAATTGACAGCCTTTGATGCTGAGATTGAATCCCCGAAACTGGTGAACTCCACTTATAGGCCTTACAGCCTCTGTTAACAAGGATCTAAATCTTCTCACGAATTTCATCATCTTCACAAAACTGAGGACTAGTGTAGCATCCAAATTCCAGTAGATATGGAATTTCTGCAGTTTCTGATAGACTACATCAAGAAAAGATCTAGTACCAGAAATTTTAGCTATAGCTGCTGCTGCAAATGGTTTTTACATTTGCTATAATTATTCTTTTGTGAAACTCTCACCATTTCCTTCACTTGGCCCTCCTGTTGGCGTATCAATAAGGTTCTCTTATGTTTTAAGTCTATCATTCACCGTCAAGCCAACAAATGCCTCCTTCCTTTGAGGATCTCTGTTGGCACCATCTATCCACCCCAAATGTTAGGAGCTCCATAGTAGCGCCATCCTGATAAATCAACCCCATCCTTTACTGGCTGTTTACCACCTGTTTTCCTACTTCTGGGTCCTTCATTATCAGCATGGTTAAATTATTGCTTGCAAATCCTGGTAATCTAACAAGCAGCATCGTTATCTGCCAAAATCAGGCTCCGGTAAGTCTTCAATGTCCCCAACTGAGTCACCACCAGAGGAACACTCGCCAACTTCACATCTCATAACCTATCTAATATCAGAACTAAATTCTAAATCTCATGACCTGTCAAAAACAACATAAATAGAGCCAGACTAGAAAATAAAATTCCTCCTCTTTTAAGTGTTCAATCCATAAGAAAGAAAAGGCAGAAGACAATATTAGGCAGAAGGCAATTGGGGAAAAAATAAAATAAATATAATCTATAATCAAAAAAGGCACACAACGTCAGATTGTTGACATTTTTGGAAGGCATATAGTACATAAAATAAATGACGAAAATCCATCTAGTAGTCTGGTGGTTGAGAGATGACCTTCCATCCCATGGAATAAGGTTCTAAGCTAACCCTTAAAATAAAATAATGAGGCCTCTCTCTTAAGCACTAAAAATTTCAATCTTTGCTCCAAACCTAGAAGTTAGAGGACAGGTGAACATTTGTCAGCCAACCATATAAAACCCAAAATAAGATATAAGAAATTAGATATCATCTGACCATGAAGTGGAAAACATTCGTCTCATTTTCTGACTTTGCTTGAAAGGATTTATCCAACGTGTTAATGCAGTCATGAAACATATATTCGGCCACTTCTATACATGTCTTCAGGCCAGCGAGCAAATTTCTTGCTATAAGACAACTGCAGAACAGTAACCTTTGATGAGACAATTTGACCTTGAAGTAACTCAGGAAAAAAAAAAAATGTTACATAGTGCAGAAAACCCCACATGTTCGAGATTGTATCTTCAAGAAAGCAATATTCTTGTCCGTATTGGTTTGAGATTGAGGCATAGTATAATTTATGATGAAGCTGCCGATATCTAACTAAATGCTCCCCAACACCGCGAAGCTCTTTCTCTGCAAGTTGTTAATAACTCGAATAGAATTATCTTTACAGCTAAACTTACTAGGAAGTTAGAAATCACCTAAGAACAGTTGCATAACAAGATTACTAATTTTTTCATGGAATTGCTTAAAGATTTCCGGAACTCCCTGCATTTTCCTTGGTCTAGGTTACCTAACCAGACAATTTATTGATAATTGTTACTTTAATATAATTAGCTATTATTTTTGAATTTACTGGAAACCTATGATTACTAGTGTTAACATTTGTATGGAAAATCTACTAAGCCTCTATCTGATACACCTACAGCTACCCAGTCCCCCTTTCTTGCCTCCCCCTTTCATTCCCTAAGGTAGCCTTTGTTTGGCGGTATTGTGACCGTAGTCCTCTGTTTGGGAGAGTTAACATTGGGTTTGATCTATACTGGGAGTGAGACCTCAAACCTAGCATTAGGTAAGCCAGGGGGGGACGGGGGGGTGTTGGGGTGGGATTGTGTAATCCCGCTCACAATCTCATGGTTTGCAGCGTATTGACTTCGAGCGGGATTGTTAATCCCTCTCACAATCACGCTCACATTACTCATGGTTGTTAGAAGAGTAAAGGGAGAGCTCTGGCGATGGCAGCGTGCTGCGTCGATTTCCAAAGAGAATATGTAAGCAATCTTCGAATAGTGCTTTAGATTTGCTTTCTCATGATCCCTACTCCTTTTCCTACAAGGCTATGGTACATTGGCGCGGGGTGTACCCATTTTTGCTTTATTTTAGGTGGTATTAAAGCGGTGGGTCGGTTTGAATCCTTCCCCATAGATGGATGAAACTTGAAGATCTTGTGGAAGATTATCGGACTTCGTAGATGCGTGTGATGGGAACCTCCAGCAGCTATTCGCACGCTTTTGACATTATGTCTGGAAGGTGGATGACATTAATGCAACGGAGGTCTTCTTTGTATATAAGGAATGGCAAACTTAGGTATTGGATGGTGCTTGTTGTGGTCGTTTTAAGTTTTCTGAGTGGCGAAGGGGACGACACGGGAGCTTCTACTGAAGGTATTGTGTAATTAGATCTAGAAATTGTGTTGCTTGTGTTATTTGTAAGTTTTGAATTCATGTGTTGTTGATAATCGATTGTAGCCTCGTTGGCGAGGTCGGGCGTGGCCTTGAGTTTGCTGGAGATAATCGCCGTTTATCTCCATTTTAAGTACCTTTTAATGTAATGTGCGTTAGGAATGTTAAATATTTTAAAGATAGTGTGGTAGTCACCTCACTCGATAATATGAATACATCAGTGGATTGTAACATACCATAGATGGGAAATGAGAATCCACCGGTGTAATTTTACAAATACATCGGTGGTTTTTTGAAATACACCGATGGATGTATGAAACACACCAGTGGATAATGGAAACCCACCGGTGGTTGATAGGGACCGGTTGATAATGTGTACACTGTTGGAATATTGAAATACCAAGATGTAACGCACCAATGAATAAAGGCAAAACCAATGGATTGTAATAATCCACTGGTGGAAAATGTGAACACATCGGTGTATTGTAGAAAAAGTAGACTCCACCGTAATATACCGGTGTATTTTGAGAGTACACCGGTGGAAAAATGTGGAAAATGGGAACCCACCAATGTATGTAGGAACCAGTTGATAATGTAAGGAGGTTCCACCGATGGATTATAGTAATAAACCGATGTATTTTGGAAATACACCGATGGATAAAGGAAAGACATCGGTGGATTTATAAATACATCGATGTATTTTGGGAATACACTGATAGCTAAAGGAAACTCACCGGTGGATTTAAGTCATCCACCGTTGGAAAATGGGAACGCATGGGTGGAATTTTCCAATCCACCAATGAAGAAGGAAAGACACCATTGGGTATATGAAATCCATCGATGGATAAGTAGAATGCACCGGTGGATTTATTAAATCAATTGGTGGGAAAGTGGAATATCACTGGTGGAATGTAATAATTCATCGGTGAAATATGGCATAGGGGATGGTTTATGTCAATCCATGGCATTCCCTCATAGAATGACATCTTCCCAACCTTCATCTTCCGGTATGGAGAAGGCGAAAAAATGGGATAATGCGACTACTGTCGAGTTGAAGATTTTGAAAAAGCAGCATATTGAAGGACGTTGAGATAAGGGGCCGTTCACTAAGATGGCGTAGGGTGAGATAGACAAGAAGTTTGTGATGGCTACGGGATTGCCATACGAGCACAAGCAAATCCTCAATCGATGGAAGTAGTTGAAGAGAAAACACGGCTTGTATGTCCAACTATACAACAAGAGTAGTTGGGGGATTGATTCTGTTAGTGGTTGCCCTATAGTACCTTCCCCATTTGTGTGGAGTGAGAAAATGAAATCTTTTCCAGCAGTAATTTGCCATTCAATTCTTCGACATTTAATAAAATTAAAGTTCACCTATTTAAATGACTTGTAGCTCCCACCAGAACTTGCGGAATTACGTAGTAAGCCTTTCATATTTTTGAGGATGTCCACAAAATCGTTGGTAAAGATACCGCAACCGGAGAGCACGCAATGTCATCCACTATCCTCGAGCAAGTAGTGGAAGATAATGAGGAATATATTCAAGATTCCCATGACAATTTGGGTTATTTTGATGCAACACAAAACACGGTCAATCTTCAATCGGGTAGTGGCTCCGTACCTTATGACCCTGCAGTTGGTGAAGATATGTGAGCCTCATTTATCCATCAACCTTATGTAGGGTGTTCAGTAAATGATACCCTATATGAGTACAGTAACCCTTCACCATACTCGGATGTCCATCCTCAAATGCATGCAAGTGAACCTCCACCTCCATCATGTGAGCCATAAGGCTCGAAGTGTGCTTTCGAGGGGACTACTACAAGCGGGGGAAAACGTAGGAAGAAGGCATCAAGTGCAAGTGCTTTTGCGGCTTCTACGATGAATGAGTTTACTGAGTTGCGGAGGACATTGGTGAAGCACCATATTTCCCCAGCAAAATCTTCTCTGACTCATGGTGTCACTTGGTTGAAGGTTTAAATTAAGTTTAAGGTTTGCTGGATCTTCCAAGATGTTATATTTGGTTTGGTTTTGTAAAAGTTTAATTAATCGAATATTTTAGTAGTAGTTGTGGTGAATTTACATATCTTTTAAGATTTATTGCAATCTTATATTTCATTTTTTTGTGTACTTGTTTAAATTTTTGATCAATTAACGATTACTTGTACCCTTTTAAATATCTTGTTGCACTCGTGGGTTGAATGTGATTTTTGTTTACCTTTCATGCTTTATCTTTGTAGATAAATATGCAATTTGTATATGTGTATAATATTATAGCAGATATGAATTCTAATGACCACCAACCCGTTGAGGAGAATGTGGACAACAATGGTTTGTCTCTGGAGGAGGTTACCATACCTCTTGCATGCACGTACTACTCACCTGTCCATCAACGAGTTCCGCAACTAAGGCAAAATGATGGGGCATTGTCAGGACATGACTGGGTCCAACGAGTTTAGCCTGATCCTGGTCCTTTCCCCTGTCATCCTGAGGTCCCTGATATAGACACCTTTCCAAAGCACTTTCAACGTAGGACTCAGGATATTTCTTAAGTGAAGCCATTGTCTACTATTTCTGCTCAATCTCCACCAACTGTTGATGATTTGTCTGAGGACCAGGTATGCATTACTAATAAGGATACTACTCTGGACTTTCCTATTGCATAAGGGAAGGCTCCACGGTCTTGTGTTAAATATTCTGTATCTCAGTTTGTCACTTGACAGTTTACCTGCAATTAGATGCTAGTTTTCTTTGGCTATTGACAGTTTACAGGTACCACAAGACCATCGTGAGGCCTTCCAAGATCAATCTTAGACCTTGGCTATGGAGGAGATGGTAGCTTTGCAGCCCCATGACACGCGGGATCTTGTTGATCTACACCCAGTACTATTGTTGTGGGGTGTAGATGGGTTTTTACCCTCAAATGTTGTCTAGATGGCACTATGAAAAGATACAAGGCATACTTAATTGCCAAAGGCTACACTCAGACCTTCAGTGTTGACTACTTTGAGACATTCTCTCCTATGACTCGTCTCAATTCTGTCCGAATCTTGCTCTCTCTTGCATTCAACACGAGCTGGATTGTTCATCAATTAGATATAAAAAATGTGTTTCTTTATGGAGATTTAGAGAAGGAAGTGTACATGGAGCATCCATCAAGTTTTCCCACTCAAGGGGAGTGTCACAAGGTGTATAAGTTAAAGAAAGCTATCTATGGACTGAAACAAAGTACTGGAGCCTGGTTTGAGAGATTTAACAGGGTAGTTGAGTATGGCTTCACTAGATCATCTGTTGATCACTCTATTTTTACATTGCATAGGAAGATAGGTTGAGTCATACTTATTGTTGTTGTAGATGATATCCTACTAACTAGCAGTGATAGGCAAGGCATAGAAGAAACAAAGAAGCTGCTACAGTAACAGTTTGTTACCAAGGATCTATGCCTTATCAACTATTTCCTTGGTATTGAGGTGCAGCACACTAGAGGAGGACTTGTGTTATCTCAACGCAAGTATGTTCTTGACATGTTGAGAGACACCAGTATGCTGGGGTACAAACTAGCGTATGTGCCCATGGATGCATCCTTACCTCTTGAAGAGGATGATAGTCTCCTACTGCAAGATATAACCAAATACCATATGGTGATTGGTAACCTATTATATCTGACAATTACTTGGCCAAACATTGCTTTTGCAGTTGAGAGGTTGAGCCAGTTCATGCAATCACCAAGGAAAGTCCATTAGGATGGAGTTTGCCAGATTCTCAAGTACTTGAAAGTGCACATAGGAAATGACTTCTTTTTAAAAACAATGGGCACTTGGATGTTTGTGGTTATTCAGATGTAGATTATGCTAGAGCACATGAGGACCGGAGATCCACTATAGGATACTGGACATTTGTTGGGGGTAATCTAGTTACGTGAAGAAGCAAAAAGCAGGCTGTTGTCTCTAGGTCTAATGCTGAATCTGAATATAAAGTCATGTCCCACACTATTTGTGAGCTACTCTAGGTCTGTTCTATCCTAAAGGATTTTGGAGTACAGGTTCATGGCCCCATTCCTATGCATTGTGACAACAAAGCTGCCACTTTCATTGCAAATAATCCTATTTTCCATGAGAGAACCAAACATATTGAAGTTGATTGTCACTTCATCAAAGAGACCATTGTAGCTAAGAAGATTTCTACACCTTACATATGTATTGAAGACCAACTTGCAAACATTTTCACTGAAGTACTTCTTAAGAAACAATTGTACTACATTTGTTCCAAGCTTAGCATGCTCGATGCTTATACTCCAATTTAAGGGGTTGTGTTGAGTTATGTATTGGGGTCATTTCTGTTTTATTTATTATGAAGAGTCGTACTTGTAATTCTTCTCTGATGCATCTCTATATAAAGGGTCTCTCTGAAAAAACTGTCATTTCAGTCCTAACAAAAGGAAATACATGATCACCACCAAGACTTCTTATCAAGGCACTTACATCCCTCTAAATGAGTATGAGGAAATATGGTGGAGTGAGGATTACATCAAAATGACCCAAGGTGATGATAGACAAAATTCATGCGAAAAATACTATCTTTTGAATGGTAAAAGGAGGGTTACTCAAGGATAGTAACACTCCAAATTCAATAAATCAGTAAATAATGTAGATAGCCTTCAAAAGCAAGTTGATCACTTAGACAACATGGATCTAACCTAAAGAATTACATTTTCGCAGTAAAGTTGACTCCCTTAAAAAACAATCCCATTCCTCTTATGCCATATAGCTCAAAGGATTGCCAAAGGAGAAGCCCTATCCATCGTTGTCCTGAATTGCACCATACTTGGCATCCATTGACCTTGAGGAAAAGATCAAAACTCTTGGAAGGAATCAAACGAGATCCATTCAAAGTGAACTCCCAAATTGATCTGGAAAAAGGGAATAAGAAAAAAGGCACTCGTCATCTTCCATAGAAGCATCACAAAAGGAACAAGTTGCTGCTGAACCGGGCACCCATTATTGTCCCCTAGCTTTTGCCATAAGCCATCTTTGACTCATCTCCTAAGTACATAACCACACCTTTAGTGGAGCCTTAACCAACCACAAGGTTGCAATCACACAGGAAGTCCTTTTGAACCTCTAAAAGTGCACACGGTGCCCCATATGCTTTATGTATTAAGAAGTCACCATTTGCCCACTCTTAACCATCATTAACCCTGGTTGCAAGGTGGTGTGTTGGATTTCCTCTAATAACTGTAAGAGCTCCACATTCCATGCAGCAGACAACCCACCCCAAAAAGTAGGGGTCTGACCATCAAGATCATCCAAAGGTCTAGACCAACAAGCTGCCAGAGATGCATTAAGCACATGAGCCAAGCCATAGAGGCGAGGGAAAGGCTGCTAAAGGGCCAATGGAGTGATAAAGATCACACCAGTTAAAACCATCATCGAACCCTAGGGGTGCAAGGCTCCTAAAGAAGTGGAAACATAGACTAAACCCCTCCAAAAAGTTGATTCTCCACCCGAAAGATTCCCATGTCGATCCCAATTCAAAACTTCGCCACAAGTAGCCCATAGCAATCTAGTATGCAATCGATTATTGCTGCTCATAACTCTCGCACACCACTTGATCAGTATTTTTTATTTAAAGAAAAGAGGAAGATTATTGTATTAAAAGAAGAAAAGGAACGAACTACAGATGTTGAAGCCAAAAATCAGAAAAACACCTCACCTCTCTTACAACATTCTCGACCCAAGAATGCTTATTTCTGAATATTTTGCCATTCCTTTGCATCCAAGTACTCCAAATGATTGCGAATACCTGACACCATCTAGCCATATCAAGGTCAATATGATCTCTGAAGCTCGTTCAAAAGCCATCAAAATCTACAGTGTTAACCGTAGGTAGAGTAAAATGAGACCAAACATCTCTAGAAAAGCCACAATCAAAGAATAGATATTGGATGTCCTTTGACAAAGAAGATAGGTAATATCACCATCAAGATACCATTTAAATCTAAAAACTCGTTTGACCCACTTAATCAATAATGCCTCATTCATAGTGAGTAAACGGCAAACACCCAAGCCATCTTCATGAAATGGTCTACAAACATCCTTTCATGTGACCAAGTAGCCACCACATCTCTACTCGAAAGCACCCATCCAACCAAAATGGCAACAAATACTTTCAATTATGGACACCACCTATATAGGAAGCCAAAAGACTGACATGTACAATATAGGAATAGCCATTAAATTAATTTCAATAGAAACATGTGTCCACCTTTTGAAAGAAGGCAGGCTTGCCATGTGGCGAACATCTACTCAATTTTCTCCAACAAAATATCGAAATCAGGAGTGCATGGCAAACTAGCTAGTAAAGGCAACCTAAGGTAAGAAATGGGTAAACTAACACTGGACATGGACAACATATCACAAACGGCCTCAGCATGTTCCATACTAAAGGTCATATAAGAGGACTTATGGAAATTAACTAAGACGCATGTAGCTTACTCAAAAACTCGTAACAAGGATGCTACATTCTTGGCCTCAGATAAGGATCCTTTAACCAAGAAGACAGTATCATCAATGTACCGCAACACAGGTATCATCTTAATAGATGATGACCCACCACCAGAAAAGTTAGACACAAGCCAGCAGAGCAAGCAACAAAAGAAGAAACAGCCAGGGCATCCGAAACAAATAGTAAAGGAGCTAACGGGCTACCCTATCGTATGCCCCTCCTTAGCTGAACCCAATCACCAGCTAGATTACCATCAAGCAAAATAGAAAAAGAAGTGGTTGTGATTCATCTTCCCAATAGCACCAAACATATTAGATTGCATGACTATAAGATGTAGAAGCTTCCCTTCATCATACAAACAACATTTGGGAACAGTGGGAATGGAAGTGGGCTTACAACCTAATATTCCTATCTCCTTCAACAAATAAATAATTTTTTCGAAAAGGAAAACATCAAATAAATAATGCATTTCCTTTAAGCAAGTGGTAAACCCAACTTGCTTCTAGCTACATCTATGCCAAGGAAATACCTAATGAATAAGGATCATTGGTCTCTAAAAGCTTTTGCAAATAAGTTGATTTCAATAGTTCCCTGTCTATGAAGATTGTATTTGTGGAGTTTTGAGAATAAAGAAGGTGCCACGTGGCGTATAGCATCTGTGCAAGTTGGCGCCCGAGTGGACACATGAAATTGTGTGTCATGAGATGAGTTGGTGTGAGTTGGTGATGATTGGTTGTTTGTGATTGTGATAGAGTGGGTTTAGGGAAGCTATTAGAGTCTAAATGAGGAGTAGAGTCAAGTTAGGATTAGTTAGTGATTTAAGTTGTTAATTGATTGGCTTCTCTTTATAAAGGAGGCCAATCATCTCTATTTGTTTCTTGAGTTCAACACAATAAAGATTATCTTTTATAGAACTCCAACTTTATTCTCCTTCCACACCAACTCCTCTCACGTAAACATCATCTTCCACACCAACCCTCTCTTTATTCTCTTTGCATGAATCTTCTTCATCTCCATGTGCACCTATTGCACATGAGATCACCAAAGGCATTCCCAATTCTTCACAGTATCATTAACATATATTACCATCAAAAAATGCTTGCAACACTATTCTTCATAAACGTAAAGTGTTTAAGAAAAACTCTCTTTGTTCCAAAACTTATTAGAGGTTTTGGGACCAAGCACAAGACTCCTTTAAGCCATAAATATCCTTCTTCAATTTACACACATGTATACCCAATCCCCTACCCCCCGTGCAAAAAGCAAAGTAAAACTTAAGCAAACTACTACATATACACTTCTTAATAAAAGCAACAAACAAGAAGGCATTCATAACATTAATTGACATAAAATCAACCATAGAACATATCAACAAATAGAATGATCCATATGGTAGTAACTTTTTATTTTTCAATTATTACATATATGCCCTTGCAATTGTTATAAATTGTAAAGAGATGTGTATATCCCTGCGTATCTCTTTTTTTTCTTTGAAAAGTAAAATAGTTATTTGAATGATAACCACCCAACTCCTTCACTAATAATAATCAATGAAAAACGAGCATATTACAAGAATTTCTCCAAAAAGGAAAATAAAGAAGAAATGCAAGTAACAAAATTTTCTAAGTATGGGTGTCCTCACTTGAAATCGTCGCATTTCTTCCAAACCAAATGCCTCAGAGAACAACTAGAACCCTTGCCTTCTCCTTTGTGCAAAAATTATTAGAGCGATGTTGTTACCGTCCATGCCTAAAGGATCTCCAAAACTCAAGTTCAATGGTGTGATTAATCCACCTAAAATCAAAATGGCGCCAAACTTGTCGAGAGAAATTGCATTCAAAAAATAAATGATTGATGTCCTCCTAATCGGATTGACAAAGAGCACAAGTGACTGCATTAAGAATCCACCTTTACCATTCAACTCCGTGTCATGAGTTGTCCCCTTCGCATAAGCCATGAAAAAATCTTGATTCTGGCGAGGCAAGCTGCTGACCACAACAACCTACAATCCCTAAGAAAATCAATGTCTGCCAGTTGCATTACTCCTCGCAATCTAACATAGGCTTCCCAAATAGAAAAGTTTCCACTGTCTCACAAGAAAGCATCATTACTACCCTTCGAATGATGAGCTTCAAGAATATCCATCAACTACACAAGCTCCTGTAATCTTTTGGTCAGAGAGATTCCCAATAAAGGTAGGCCCCCAACCATTATCCCAGCACTTGATGACCCATGCATCCTTGTTATCAGCCAGTGCATAAAGCCTCAGAAAAAGAGACTTCAAAGATCCTTGACCCATCTAATCATTCATCCAAAAACGAAAATGGTTCACTACTCCAAGATAGGGCGAGAAATGTTGTTGCAGTTTAAGAAAGACAACAACAATTCCCTTAAGGAAACAAGATGCCCCCTTAAGACAACAACAATGTTGTGTATCTCGTATTCATGTATGTACATTCGAAAAGATCCATTTTCTTGTTCATATCCCTTGTAATTATATTGATGGCATTTATGTCCTCTCTCTCACACACAAATAACCCCTCTTCTTACCCTCCTCCCCTGCATTCCCCTCGTTGCCTCCTTACTGTACTATAGCCCCCACCCTTCGCCCCTGCTCCCCACCACCCCCTTCAATACATAATCCACCGCTGCCACCCCCTATCAACAATTTCCAACACAAATCCAAAACACAACTCCTCCAATTACTGTCAGGATCACAATCACAACCATTTCCAATTCATGTTACTTCATCCTAAAGGTCAAATTCCCACCACAGTCCATTATCCTTTGGAAATGAATATGTACAAATAGTTATTATAAATAATTAATAGATGATTATGGATTTGGAAATCTTAACTCTTAAAGTGACTTTTTAAGAGTTGCTTTTCATTTGCGAAAAACGACTCGAGGGTCAAAATATACAGGAAAGTCAACTCTTGAAGAGTCAACCTTAGTTAAGCAAAGTCAATTCTTGAAAAGTTTACTTTGTTGTAGGAAAGTCAACTATTCGAGAGTCAATTTTCTTAATACCCACATCTTCTCATTACTCCTTTGTTACTTCTGACATTCAAGCCGGTACTCTTGGAATTGAAAAAATTGCTAATAAAAATTGCATCCACACACAAGCAACATCTTTCCATCATCACCATATCTACTATACATTCACAAGAAAGGGGGTACATAATTATTCCAAAAAAAAAGCCATTAGGGGTTGGTTTCAAAAGAAGACATAAAATACATCAAACATACTTTACTTCGAAGGAAAAGGAAAGTAAGCATCTACTATGACTTCCTTCTTTTCTTCCTTTGATACATCTTCAACTGCTCTGGAGGTGGAATAGACCCAATCTACATCCTAATGTCCATATTCTCAATTTGTGACCCTTCAAGACTCACATAACAGAGGTCTAGGTGAACTGTGTGGAACACATGAGGAGTCCTGTGCAAGATCTCCAAGGTCATTTCCATCTCGTCTCTTCTACTGCACTAGTGGAGTAGTTAGTGCAGTGTTTACCATCGTAGCTGAGTAACTAGAGCAGTCTCTCGAGCATCACCCTCTAGCTGAGAATTGTCTCCTACCTGATGATCACCCTCTACCTAAGTAATGCTCTCCTCATGAGGATTTCCTTCCACCTAAGTGTAACTATCCTCATGAGGGTCTCCTTCCACCTAAGTATTGCGATCTTCAGGAGGGTCACCTTCTATCTAAGGGTCCCCATTTATATCTACCATTTGAAGTTCTTCCTCCTAGTGCTATATATGAGGCTACTCCACATGAGGTTGTTATGCCTAACCTTGTGCAACTCCATGTCTGCAAATTCCTCGCCTCCCATGTGCTTGTCCTTATCCTGGTCCTCGTCCTCGCACCTATTCTATCCAGATCCTCAGCCATCTCCACGAACAGGGACAATGAGATCCATAGCATCATCATCAACATCATCCTCGTCGTCATTATCCAAAGGGTCAAGGGCTGGCAACTGAATAAATTGACGAGAAATAACAAACTCTAATATTTGGTTTGCCTCCTATGCTATCGATTTGATCACAACCATCTCTTGTTTGTCCCTACAATGTTTTATAACTTCATTCCATCTCTCAAGATGAAATCAAAATAAGCCCTTTGTTAAATTTTTAATATTAGAAAAACACAAATTTTTAGGGATGGTAAGATTATTAATGTAAGAAGCTTACTTCAAAGTAGCTCGCCATGATTTCCTATGCATCTCCTTGTTATGTAACGTCCAAAGGGTCATGATTTCCCTCACCATGGATCCATCAACATTTAGTGGGACAATTTGTTGAAGCCATTGTCTTGCATTCCATCAGCCTATGTGTAGTGCATGGTGTGAGCTCCAGTCAATGTCTTTTCTCCCACTAAGGTCAATGGAATGCAGCGCCTCATCCATATCATAATCTCTCAAAGGACCCTGCATCCACCAAACTATCGCAAAACTTGATTAGGGAAGTAATGCTTGACCATGTGAATGTGCACCAATATCACATAAGCATGCCAAATCTCCCGGCCAGCCAAACAATATTAAAGAAGCTATGTTATGATGCCTTCAGTATATGGCCTTTAAATAACCTAAAAGAAATCGAAGGGCTCAAATCACAATAACCTAGCTAAAACCTTAACCTATAAGGTACGCAAACAAATTTGTTTTACTTGATCGGCAGCCTGTATGTCAAAAGCATCCCTATATGGAAGCACAACATGCATCGAATGCTCAGTAACCTCAAATTCTGCATCCCAACAGCATGCTAGCAACCTCTGGCTCCCATTCCATGCTGGTCGCTGGTATACTGTGGGGGCAATATGTGGGAACCACTCCCATGGACACAACTGAAGTAGAATGAGGCACCCATTGATCTGTCTAGTTAGGTGTGGGAAGCTCTACAAAGATGTCTACATTTGTACGCCATCCTCTCATTTGGAGTACTTTTCGTGAGGATGGGAAACCTATGCTCTAGCTCAATCTTATCGAGCCTTCTCATTATTTTCTCGAACTTTTTAAATTCCATCTCAGCACTTGAAATCCTCAAATTCTTATAAAACATTCTATCATATCCAACACCATCTTCTCCATCAATCACGTTCTAGTAAGCATACAACAAACACAAGATACTTTGAGTCATTATACCTAACCTAAAATGAGTTAATTCCAACATTATACACGTAAATCATAAATTTAAAAAACTACCAATGATCATCAACGATCACACCGAATGCTTCTATTTTCATCCTCATTTTATCAACATCAAAGCTTCTCCACATCATAGACAAATGCTTCTTAATCCCACTTGACAAGTATAGATGTAGATTCAAACAAGCAAAACTAATTATTAATCCCATATCAAAGAAGCCAACACCATCCAAACAACGAAGGAGAAAGAAAATGTATACTTGAGATTCCTCATCATATCGATCTTAAATATCAAATTAAAAATCATTGTTGTTCTTTGTTTTGACAACATTTTCAGGTTGTTTGTCTTTAGTTACCACCATATGTTCTTGGTTAACGTATCTTGTCTGTAACGCAACAAAAAATAAAATTGAATCAAAGAGCTCATCATTCCTTCATCTTTTCAGGACAAATAATCTAATCCTTGCTCAAAAGATCTGAACCTGGTGGTTGACAAGTTGGTGTCCCACTGCAAAGTCTGGGTTCAAAGATTATCTTGCCACCCACCACCTCCCCCTCTCAAAAAATAGGCTTAGCGTATGATGTTGAGGAAATATAAGCATCAAAGATGATGAGAATAATGCCAATAACAAAAATAAAGCTTAGTTATTTCAGGCAGAAAGAATGAGAAATCCGTAGAATGTCAGATTGGTTCGATTTGTTTATTCTGTTGGAAATGTTTGACCAGCTGTATCATGAGCTATCCTGCTAATTTTCAAGAGCATGCTCCATTGGATATATGGACGAAATGGTTTTGAAATTAAAGGAAAAGTCAACTTGGGAAATTGTTTTCAATGAAGGCTTCTTGTCTCTCCTCTTCTCTGTCAAACAAATTTTATACACAAAAAAGCTGCACAGAGCTTCACAGCAGCTTACTAAAAACAATGCCAAGAAAAAGGATGTTACAAGGGAAGGCATAGGAGTTATGGAAATCAATGGCTCCCAACACAAATCACTACTCCCAACACATCACCCAAAAAACTCCAAAAAATCCAACCTAGAAACCCCACATTCAACCCACCAAACAAGTTCAAATACACAATAAAATATCCTAACAATACCTTGTTGTGGGAGGGAGGAGAGCATGCTACTAGTCGCCAACGAGAGGACAGTTGGAGACGCTCATTGGCAGCGACAATGCAAGCGTTCCACATCCAAGCTATTACTGTGTGGAGAGGGGGCCGGGCGGGAGTTGAAGTTGCTAATGGGTGGAGGAGGGGGAAGGGGACCGGGTGGCTGCCGTTTAATGGGGTCCCTGCTAAAAATGACTCTCCAAGTCATTTTTGCTGAGCCTAAATTGAATTTTGAGAAGTCTAGTTTGGTTAAAAATGACTCTCCAAGGGTCATTTTTCTTGGGTTAAAAATGACCTCGACTCTAGTGCTTCCACCAAACTATTATGTTTTCCTAAACTGTAATTAACTATTAATATTTTTTTTTTAAATGAGAGGGTGATTATCAAAGGGATAACCACCCACAATCAATTCAATTCATATAAACGGATTACAACAGAATTACAAATTAGCTCTCCAAAACTCCACCTTGGACTAAATGGAGTGAAAAAAATTCTCCACATAGGGCCTCTCCCCCCTGAAAATCACTCCATTCCTACCCAGCCACATACTCCATAAGACAGCCAAAACTCTGGCTCGATCCCTCTTGGATCTAAACGAGCTCATCCCGCCACTCGCACTCCCCCTGCGGAAAGAGGACCAGAAGCTAGGCGCTTCCCGATAGTCAATCCAATCAATCCCTAGCTTCTGCCACACCTGTACCATAAACGGACACTGGAAGAAGAGGTGATGAATGTCTTCCTCCGCTCCCACACAAAGGGGACATGTCACATCATCCATCTGGGCCCATCTTGATCTCCACTTCCTCGTCATAATCCTCCCCCTCCTCAGCAACCAAGCGAAAATCTTCACTTTCAATGGACATTCCGCCTCCCAGAGCAGTCTGCAGTCTCTCCTGAAGTCGATGTCCTAGATGGCTGCCCTACAGCTCGCCCTATGAAAAACCTCCGCCACCGAGAAGTCCCCCTCCTCCCAAGAGGAGTCCTCCCCCTCCTCTGGCTCCCATCCCTCCAACTCCTGTAACAGCATCTGGAACTCTGCACACCTCTAATCCGAGAGGCCACCCCGAAAAATCGAATACCAGGCCCCAAACCAGCAACCCCCCCCCCCCCCCCCCCCCCACACCAAAGCCGACTGATCCACCACTCCCCTAAAGAGCCGAGGATAACTGGTACTAAGAGGTGATCCAACCCCCTGCTAGTCATCCATCCAGAATCTGAAAACGTCACCTTCTCCCAGCATGGGGGAGAAGAACGGCCACACCGTCTTTGCCACCTCTGCTAGGCCCCTGAGAAAGAAAGAGGCCCCCAAAGGAGGCGACTCCAGAGGTCTCCAAGAAGCAAACGGCTCATAATAGCACCTCATAGTGTCACAAAACAAGCCTTTTTCGCCACCCCCAAGTCTGGCAATCCACTTTGTAAGCAAGCTGATATTCACCTTGTCCAATTCCTTGACCCCCAGGCCCCCCTCTCGCACCGGCCTACATACCTCCTCCCAGGCCATCAGCCTTGCCCCCCTCCCTGCTCCTCCCCTATTCGCCGAGAAGAAATCTCTCATCAGCCCAGAGATCTTCTCCACCTACCTCGGCATCCTAAAAACTGAAAGAAAATATGAAGGTATGGATGCCAAGACTGCTTTCACCAGCACCAGCCTCCCTCCTCTAGACAGAAGTCTAGAAGACCACCCTGCCAGCCTTCCCTCCATTCGTTCCAGCAAAGAGAGCCAATCCTGCAAGTTGAGCCTCCTATCTGACAATGGGAGCCCTAGATACACCAGCGGTAATGATCCCATCTCAATCCCAAGTGCAGTCCCCACCACCTCCAGCTCCTCAGCCCCCATGTTCATGGGGACAAAAGTTGATTTATTATAGTTAATCTATAGCCCTGATGCAGTACCAAACAACTCCATGACGATTCTCACTCTCCTAGCCTCTTGACCTACTCTTTCCACCAAAAGCAGAGTATCATCAGCATACTGTAAGATTGTTGTCTGTTCATCAACTCCCGTTGTGAAGCCTCTGATCATCCCTGTATCACAAGCCCTCCAAGCTGCCCTCGCCATGGCATCCGCTGCCAGCATGAATAACATAGGTGCAAGGGGGCACTCCTGCCTGACCCCTCTCCTGGGCTGCACCCACCCACCCACCAGATTTCCATTAATCAGAACCAAGAAGGATGTCGTTGTCACGCACCTCTTCATCCAACCAATCCATACCGACGGAAAACCCCTCTTCAGTAGGGACGCCCACAGGAAATCCCACTGCACCGAATCATAAGCCTTAGTGAAGTTCACCTTCCATAGAAACGCTTTCTTTTTCTCCCTCTTCCATGCTGCCAACGCTTCCATAGCGACAACAAAACCATCTAGGATATCCCTCCCTGGCACAAAAGCCGTCTACACCGGAGAGACCAAATCACCAAGGACGACTCTGAGTCTGTTAGTCAGCACCTTAGCAATAATAAGATAGACTGCATTAGAGAGAGCAATAGGACGGAAATCCTAAATATCCTCTGCACCTTCCTTTCCTTCTTAGGAAGCAAGAAAATGTAAAATCTGTTCAGCTTGTCAAAGCCCCTGTTTCCTTCCGCAAATTCGTCCATCATCTGCATCACATCCGTCCCCACCAAAGACCAAAACTCCCTAAAAAAGAGGACCGGGAAGATGTCCGGTCCAGGACACCCCTCCGCATTCAACCCCCAGACTACTCGTCTCACCTCATCCTCCGAGAAGCCGGTCGTGAGACCTTCCACCTGAGCCTGAGAAACACACTGAACATTCTTGCCCCTCCACTACCACCTGCCTCTGCCGCGCCTGCCTGTGAAGTCTCTGAAATAATCTGCAGCCACCTTACCCACCTCCACCCTACCTGAATATGCCTCTCCACAAACCAGCAGACTCTCTATCCAGTTTCTCCTCCTCCTGGCAGAAGCCACTTGGTGGAAAAATCTGGTATTGGAATCCCCCTCCTTCAGCCACTTCTATCTCAATCTCGACTTCCACTCCACCTCTACCTTCCTGTCCTCCTCCTGCACCACCTGCGTCATCCTCAACCTGATCTCCCTATCCTCCACCGAGATAGGGGCTTGGTCCTCCAGCCTATCAATCCTGGTAATCTCCGTCAAGGCTTCTTCTCTTCTACCCCTCTTGGCCGCTCGGATCTCTTTCCTGTAGTTCTTCAGGTGAGTCCGCAACATAGCTAACTTCCTTGCCAATCGAACCGTAGCCAAGCCCTCTACCGCAAAAGAGGCCATCTCTCCTCCACCATGCCCCTGAAATCCTCCTCCAGCAGCCAAGACCTGTCAAACTTGAAGTAGGTGCCATGCTACACCCCTTCATTGGATCACCACACCAGGGGAATATGATCTAAAAATGGTCTCTCCAGAGAGGAAACCTCCACCAAGGGGAAAGCCTCTGCCATCTCCACATTGGAGAGAAAACGATCTATCCTGAACATCTGATCGTTGTTATTCCTCCTTGTATAGGCACAAAATGCCGGGCACACATCAATAAGGCCAGGCACAACAACAAATTCCACGAACTCATCTTATCCTGGGTCCTGTCTCCCCCGCCCCCTTGGCCTATCCTCCAACTGCAAGGTAACATTAAAGTCACCTCCAATCAGCCATGGGCTCCCAAGGCAATCCAATGCTACCGACATAAGCTCTTCCCACATCACTACTCTAGCCTGGGCATCTGACGGGCCATAAACCCCAATGATCACCATGCTAGCACCACCCAGCTTCCACACCAGCTTTGCAGAAATGATATGTTCTCCCTCGTAACAATCTACCAAGGAGAAGACGTCCTGTCGCCACCCTAGGATCTGTCCATCAGACCGGCCAGCTGCTCCAACAAAACGGAACTCCCCATCCAAGTTCCTCCGATCTCCCCCCAGGTTCTATCATCACAAACAGAAAGCTTAGACTCCTGTAGCAACACGACATCCGCCTTCCACGATCGTAAGTATCGTCCTAATGCAGCCCTCCTCGCCGGGTTATTGAGACCCCTTACATTCCAAGTAAGGATACCACTCATTTGGAAACGGTGGATGTCTCCCTCCTCGCCAAGTGAAAGCCGCACGCTTCCGCAGTTTGCCAACCTCCACTTCATCTTGATTCAAGATTGCCATCACCGAAGGTTACACTGATCTATCACGGCCGTCCACCACCACCCTCTGAACCCGGCTCGGCCCATGATACTGCCACTTCTATTTGTACTTGAAGGCTCCACTGGAGCCACCATCCACCACTCTCGACTTCCAAGCAGATAGAGGAATCACCTGATCGTCCCCCGCGCAGCCCTCCGCCTGCCGTTGAGGTGCCTCACCTTCCGAGGCCATCGCCGCCACCTCAGAGCCCCCAATCTCCACCTTCTCCCTCGGGTGCTGGTCAGCAAAGACACCCCTTCCTCCTCCCTCGGTGAGGAGAGAGGGTGGTCGTCTCCTCCAGCGACAACACCCCTCTCCATCGGGTCACTGAGGGTGCCCTTGTCGGGATGCAGCTCCATCCTCATCGAAGGCAAGACCTGGGTATCGCCTGTTGCAGAGGCAGTCGGGTTCGGGTGTTGGGACTGCCCGCCCGCGAAAACACCACCCCCGCCAACTGGATCCAAGGAAGATCCGACCCGGGCCCCCGACTTAAAAGGCTGGGGAGACGAAGCGCTATCCAAGTGTGTCTCCTCACTTTCGTGCAATGAATGCGTCTCCCCCTTCTTCAATCTCACCGAATCCCGCGCCGACTCGCCTTCCAACCGCAGTGATTCCTCCGAGACAACTGCGTCAGGCGTAGTCAATGGCTAAAAATCTGCCTTCCGCGTACCCAACTCCACATTAGCACATGGACGATCGGGTTCTCGGCCTCCACGGGAAACCCTAGCCCGGTTCCCCGTCCCACCACTAGGGACCGCCACCCCTCCGACCACCTCAGTATACGAGGTCCTCCCTCCTTCAACCCTCTTCCAGGAGTAGGAGATCACCCACGATAGATCACCATGTCGGAGGAGTATCCTCAGCATCACCGAAGCCCCCACCTTCAGCTCCACCAAAGCCCCAAGGTGAATGGTCGAGAGCCCAACCCCTTCGCATCCCCGGAGGCGTGCGAATGGGGAGACCATCACCTCAACCACCTCCACTGTCCGCAGCCACCAAGGCACTCCCTCAATCAGGATCTCTATCGGTAGCTGCTCCGGCGGACGCTCCCTTCGCGCTCCATCATTCACAGTAGCCCTTCACCAAGCCACCTCTCCAGAATCCAATCGGACAACCGTGGAACAGAGCTCCTCAACCTTTGCAGGAGGGAGCCCCACCACCAGAACCCTCCCAACCCCCGAAGGGAGGACCTTCACTCCTGCCGCCATCACCCCATCACCAAGGACCTTCACCACCTCGGAGATCCGAAGTCGCCCCAGCGTCACCTCTCCCACCACGCCCCCAACCATACGGTCTCAAAGAGACGCAACATCCACCGACCAAGGTGCCTCCACTTCCTCCGCAGGCACCTCCATCGACAAAGGAGGTGGTGGTCGTCTTCCTTCTGCAACACGTGCCCAACCATATTGCCTCGACGCTGAACACCACGCATGACAGTGCCCCACCCCTCGACACCCCCAACACCGAAGGGGTTCCCTGTAGTCCCTCGCCCAGTGGCCGAACTCCAGGCATTTGAAGCAACGATCGCCTTGCACCACCACCCCCTTCGCAGCTGCCTCAACCACCTTCCTCTTTCGCCGCTCCACCACCTTCCACTCCCCAAGGACTCCTCCCCAACCGCCTCACTGGTGAGAAGGTCCTCCACTCCCTCCCGCCATGCTCCTCCCTCGCTCTCTCTGACTGTCTCTCGCTCGCCCCCGCTCCCCTCCCACTCGCCCTCTCATTGATCTTTTCTATTCAACTATTAATAATTTTTAATTGCCATCTATACATTTTTTATTATCCAAAGTCCTCCCTGGCCTATTGAGGGAGACCTCTAATGGTGGTATTGACTACAATCTCCACTCGAGGTGCCCTAATGAGCATGGAAGAGGTAGAAAGCTACTGCTGCACAAGGTCAGAGCAAACATCATTGGCACAACTAAAGTAGAATTGCCTTAAGCCCAACATCTACATCATCCAATGGCACCCTATGGCATTGCAACCACTGTAAAATACTCTAAACATAAATATTATAGCAATTTTCATTAAGGAAAAGAATACCTTGAATCCAATTTTTTATAAAGACTGCACAAGTGCTTTAGGTGTATCAGTAGTGAAGTGAGTGCATTTCAACAATGTTTATGGCATTTTTGAAGGTCTTGTTTGTTTGCAAAAACAAGCAACAACGCATTTTCTCAATCTCAATTCCATCCCCATTGAGAATTTGATGTAGGTTATTTCTAGCCTTGACTACGTGATCTATATGCTTAATCACTATCGACCATGAAAATAAAATCTTAGGTGTTCTGGAAGTAATGCCTCAAGGGGGTTGGATCTTGTTTAGACCACCAACATCCCACATGACAAAGCTAATGCTTTTGTATTCCATTGTCTCAAAATTGAATGATGGTGGGAATAGTAGTGATTATCTCTCCCAACTTCAATACAACACCATGGTCTTGCCTACAGCACTAAGACCTACCATGAGAATAACCATTTCCTTCTTGGCAAAAAGACAGGCGAAAAGCTTGGCAAAAGACCATCCCATCTTAACACTTGAAGGGAAAGCAAAAGAGAGGGAGTAGCTCCACCACATCAAGGATGTTGACCTTGCATGCCATCTAGGTTTCAAGGATGAGCTCTAGGCCCATTTCTCAACCACATCCCCACTAGGTAGGCCTTGATCACCCCCTCGACTACTTTATTCTCATTTTAGTTTGATTGGAGATATCTTTGAGGGTTTATCCATTGTTGACAATTACTAAGTGCATGCTTAGGAGGCCATTTGCAAGTACTTGATCGATTGCAATGAAGAGTGGTCGGAGAGCATGTTCATGCACATAAAGTTGCTACAGCTTGTGGCAGTTCCACTATATAAGGAAGTCGACGAAGTCAAGAGGGATGGTATGGGATGATGGGAGATGTTGCAAAACTCATACTAGAAGTAGGCCATGGCAGCGCCATGTTAGAAGTGTCGATGGACGAGGTGGTGTTCATGGAGGAAGTCAAGGCTAGGAGGTGGAAGAGGAGATGTTTTGGAAAAAAAGAGAAGAAATGTAAGTAATTTTTTTGTGAAAATCCTTTACTTGTTACTCCAACCTTTTCTTAAGGGTATACAGGTAAATAAATTGATATTTTTTAAGGCATGTATATCAATACCAAGGGTATATACATAAATATAAGACATGCATGACTTTTACAATGATTACAAGGGCATACATGTAATTAACCCTATTTTCTTATGGCTAGAACTCTTAGGACAACTACTCGATAATAAGGAGAGCAAGGTAAACTGGGGGGCAACTAGCATCCCACCAACCAACTTTGTCGTAATGCAAACATGGGGACTCAAACCTAGTTCTCTCTCGCCAAAATCTATATGGTGGCAATTCCCACTAACAAAAAAAATCTAGAAAAGATTTAAGGCTACTAGTCTCGATGTACCCTTTACTTATGAGGTGTGCCTTTAAACTCTCAAGAGGACCATTCGCACAATATAAGTGCAAACTCTCTAGGATCTAGTCACTTATAAGAGACATAATTTGAGAGATGGGATGCATAATGCACCTACTACTTTCCCTTAAGCATACTTGTAGGAAGTTGTAGTTAGAAAACTTATTAATTGAAGATCTTCTATCATCATTAGGGCCAATATTATGAGGATGCATTACTCCTAGAGAAGTATGCATTGATGTTAACATGAGGGTGGAGAAGGTTTGTCACAACAATTGTAGACTAGTGGAGATTCTCATCTTCTTCCAACCATTTACAAGGAGGAAATGGATGGAGCAATAGAAGCACCATATGCTTGACAACCCACATCCACTTCCCAAACCACAAGAGGAGCTAACTTGAACCTTTGAGATTGCAATGCTGGTAGATAAGCTCTAGCTTCGTGGAAAACTAAAAAGACTAAAAATTAATATCGAGACCGCACCCAATATCAGAATCAAGTGTTAGGTCCAGGAGGGGAAAGGGGAAGGGGAGGTGATAGTGCGTCCTCACAGCATTGATCCTGTAACTATGAAATCTCATGACCTAAAACAACGACCATAAAGGGTGGCTAACCAACCCTATGCAAGATGGCAAAGACCTCTACATGTGTGAGAGTCGAAGCAGGGACAACTAGTGATTGAAGGCAAGCAATCCCAAGATGGTGATGAAGACCATTGTTAAAGAAGGGGTAGCAGTAGCACTCTACTTTGGGAGTAAGGGGACAGAGTGGTTAGGCAAGGGTGGAGAGGGAGTAGTCAGCAAAAGCTATAGTTTGTAGAGTAGGAGCTACAGGTTGCATCATCGCAGGCAATGAGAGCACAACTTCCACCTTGTCATTAGGTTGGGGGATAAACTAAAAGAGAGATCCAAGAGAGTCAGTCAAACCCAATCTAGTAAAGGAGTTGGTGTAGTGGCATGGGAAGTCCATGTACGGAAAAGGTATGAGAATCCACATACATGTTGTGCCTACATAGATTTTTCGATAAAATTATCTTGACTCCTCAAATTCCAATCTCGACGATGCCGCTACCGCTAACATTAGAGAGAGTAAATGTTCTTGTGTAAAATTACGAAAATGGCCTCTATCACCACAAGCATAGCAATGATGCTCCAACATGTTGGGAGGTAGGCCAAAGTCAGCTACCAAGGGAGGAAGGGAGGGCACATGCACATGAAGAGAGGAGATCGAGATTTCCTCATTGAAAAATGTAAAACCACATTTGCATATACTAAGTACCTTATCTCACAGTTGTTGGAACATAGGCTTCATACTTCATGACAAGAAGGTGGTCAGGGGTTGTGCTATCTTTTCGCTCCTTTCGTCCCTACGGAAAGGAGCATAAGTTGTCACACGATCAATAAGGGAAACCTTCGATGATTTACTACCTTTGATGAAGACCTCTCTTGAGGGCCCCAGCCATGAAGCAAAGCCATTGTTGCAATCACAAGGAACAAAAGGGTAAGACATCGCCCAACGATTGGTGCCACAACAACTATGACAAATGAGTTCTTTGGTGCAATGGTAGGTGACATGACCAACTTGCTAGCAACAATAGCACCAAATAAAGTTCTTCCAGTTGGCATGGTGCAAACGATGATGCCGCTACCAAACAACAATCCTCCATCCATCTTCATCCTCAGCGATGGCATGGCCAACACTCACATTGGTCCCTTCATGGGTCACAGTACATGGGATGATCCGACTGTTGCATTAGAGATGGTAGCAAGGTTACTGACAAGGTTGGGGGCCATAAGGAGAGGGACAAAGTGTAAATGAATGAGGAGGCAAAGAGGTGGCATGGGGGGATGAGGAAGGGGTCTACTCATTGCCCTCAATTTAGCACAAATATCACAAAAGACACTTTAAAAGCATCTTGAGACTAATTGAGAAAATACATGCCACCTTCCACATTATTACCATCAATCATCTCTCTTATATATAAATCTTGAAACAAACATGATTTAAACATCATATGATGATTGAGTTCCTTTAGGAGCAACAAACAAAAGGCTTATTCCAAAATCAGGTGCATACAAAGCATTTGTCAAAAGTAAATTAAAAGATATATGCATACAGATTCGTTGTGACAGAAACATGAATATGTCTTCTCATTGACCATTTAAACATATCTGTGAGTGGAAAGTGGCTCAGCATGGGTGAATCTGCAACATTTGTAATGAGTAGTAGCATTTGTCTTCTAAGTATCTTCCAAATGTCCAAACTTGTGCATTATAATTGCAAACATACTTTGCTCTTTACCATGAGTGGTAGTATGTATCCCACAGTTGTGACCAAAGTTGGAAGCCATAGCAAAGGTTTTGAGTATTAGTCTAGGGTGTCAATAAAATAGCAGCTAGCTAGTTTAACCCATTGTATGTATCAACCAATGTTGGAGTCTGATCAAAAGTTAACATCTGTGCATAGGCTACTCTGTTTACAGAACCAAAACCAAATAGAGGCTCTGCTACCAAATGAGTGAATGACATCAAGCAAATGTCTCTGTCAAAAACTTCAATGCACCTCGTATCGGCCTGGTAAAGTTGATATAGCTCTTCCTCTCAAAAAAATGAAAAGAAAAGAAAAAGGTTGATATAGCTCTTGTTGAATCCTAAGAATGAATCTTGCTCCTTTCTTGAAAATAAGTGTCATGGAGAAACTCCCAAATCCCTTTGGAAGTATAGCAAGACATCTAATATGTAATGCCTAGACCCATTCTTCCTAAACAAACGATATTATTGTCTGCCTTCCATGTCACATGTTTTCCTTTTCATGTCAAATGGTGACTCCATGAACACCCAAGATCAAGTTTGTTTCATCCAACTTGATAAAAAAGCCATGTAAGAAGGATTAAAGAATGAGAAGTTGTAGTCACCAATGAGTTAACTACTTCTGATTTCATTTCTTCCAAACCAATCGGCTTGACCTACTTGACAAGAATAAATGACTCATAGCTATGTTCACCAGCCATGCATCAATGGCACTCCTCTTTCTTGATGACCTTGAACTTCACACCTAAACAAAGGCAAGGTAAGGGAATCACTAAGGAAGAACTTCAAAGCTTATGCCATATCTGGTTTTGGAGTGATTATGCCTTGCAAGCTTCCCAAGTTTTTTTATTAGAGGAAAAAGGAAGATTACTGGAGACCGGTAATCACCCAAATATCATTAATAATAAAGTAAATGGAATGGACTTATAGTAAATCAAGCCACAACTCCAACAGGCAACTCACCTCACTTACTATATTCTCAATCCACACCCGTTCCTGAAAACAACAGCACTCCTTTGACACTAAATAGACCACAAAGCGGCCACTACTTTAATCCAACTTGCTATATCTGCATGGACCAAGGACCTGAAGGAATCCCACTAGGAATCTAAAGATGTAAGAATCACCATCCAAACATTAACACTCTGCTAAACCTCCATCGATATCTAACAAGCGAAGAAGAGATGATCAAGCATCTCATCCGCAGAGCCACAGAAAGGACAACAAATCTGAATCTGAAGCCATCTAGCCCACAAAACCTTCATGACCAACTCCCGTCTAAACAGCCACGAGAAGATTTTAATCTTCACAAGCACAAGCATCTTCCAAAACAAAGAGCAATCCTTCCACAACAAAAGCGAAGGTCCCTCCTCCAACGATAACATCTTAAAAGCTTTTGAAACAGAGAATCTCCCTTCCTTCCAATTGAATCCATCTAAATTCTCAACACCAGGAGAAATACCATATAGCATCTCCAACAGACTACATCTCTAGCAAAGAGGACTTTGAAAGACCCGACTCCAAAATAGGAGATCAAGCACCTGAAGTTGAATCCCAAACATCTGAAACAGTAGCATCCTTGGCCATAGTCAAGCCTAACAAGCGTGGGAACAAAACTGAGAAGACTCCATAACCAGTCCAATCAACTTTCCAAAATTGAAAAGAGGTGTCGTTATCAATCCTTGGTACAGATAAATTAGAAGCAACAACCCTCACCAAAACAGTCCTATTGAAGCCCAGAACGCAAATGGGCTAACCCTTCTAGAACGACCACAAAAAACATCAATAGGATCACCATAAGAGTCCCTCAATACTTTCTCCAGAAGACCACCACCAACAGAAAGGAATCTTACCACCCACTTCATCAATAGGTCCTCATTAAACCTCTCCAAACTCCTAATGCCAAGTCCTCCTCTCTTCTTCGGCCTACAAATCCCCCTTCAAGAAACCAATAGAAGAAACTTTCCAAGTTGCATCTACAATAAGTGGTGCAAGTAGTAGGGAAAGGTACAAGAGGAGAGAGGAAGAGCAAGTGCCACTTACAAAGGATGGTAAGGATGGCATGCCTATCACAAGGCGTGTTGAAGCAGCAATCGTGGAGAGTGGTGCTACTTGTACACAGCAAGGAGAAGATCAAAGAAAGGGGGCAAACAATTGTGGTGGTGAAATAGGTTTAGAATCTTGGGAGGCGTCAGTATCATGTTGTGAATAAAATAAGTTGGCTCTACCATTAACCCTAGCTGACATTAAATAAGACAATGGGAGAAGAGGAGAAAATTATATTCTACTCAAAAAAATGGGGCAAAAGATATAAATGAAAATAACTCAAGTGTGCCAACGTTATTCGTGTATTGTCACAAGAAGCTCCAAGGACACACTTGGATCTTAAGGGTGCATTAATATGACCTTACGGATGCTAAGCATAGCAGATCAAATGAATTAACCATTCTCCAAACAGATTCCCATCCATGAAGATGAAGCTTTTCATGGTTCTGTTGGCTCCATCTCCAGTTTTCATGATATCTAATCAAAAGAATTGCTAAAATCAATAAATTAAAAAAAAAAAACTGCAAGCAACCATTGAGAGGAAACATAGGCAAAGGAGCACCTGAACCAGAATGGACAACATCAAACAACCTGGTGCCTCCTTTAAAGAGGGAGATAATAATGTCTACAGTATTTAGACACTTACAATGTTTATCAACATATGCATTTATTTTATTTTATGAGTGGGCTTGTATTCTTTTCTTATTTTGGTGTTGTACCGCAACTTTTCCAGTGCTGCTCCCTATATAAGGAAAGGTAGGGCTCAATAATAGATTATCTCATTTTCTCCAATTTGGTACCGCAACTTACTTGATGTTACTCGTACCTTGTTGATTCACCACTCAGTCTCCTTTTTTTACTGGGGTGACGTTGTTTTCATGACTTGTTTTCTAATTAATCGGATGCCTAACGTAACTTTATATGAGCATATCCCTTTGCAGGTTATGTATCCTCGATAGACCGCTATTTTACATCACCCCCCGAACTTTTGGTTGTGTTGCTTTTGTCCATTTGTTGGGACCGGACCGGGATAAATTAGCACCGAAACCAATTAAGTGTATTTTTCTTGGGTATACTTGAACCCAGAAAGGGTATCAATGTTTTGATCCGATTACTTCTCAACATTTCATTTCAGCAGATGTTACCTTTCATGAGGCAATATCGTTCTTTTCTACATCTGTAGCTGAGCTACCTTCTGAGGGTGATATGACACCCATGCCATTTACACCTATTCGTTTTGAGAGTTTTCCTAAGATTCTCATCCTTACTGTACCACCACCACCACCATCTGCTACACCACCCTTTCCATGTCTGACTGAGCCGCTTCAGACATATACACATCCTCACACTACCTTTCAGCGGACCCCTCCCTCGCCTCCATCATCGGATTCTCAGGTGAGTCCCTTAGACACTAATGTTAGTTTGCCACATGTTGATCACAGGGACAGGACATGTGATGATCTGGATCTTTTGATAGCTATTCGGAAGAGGCCACAAACTTGTGTTACTTACCCGACAATTGGGACACTTGCTACTGACAGCCTAGACCCCAAGTTTGCAGGCTTTACACAGGTGTTGGTTGCTGCTCACATCCCAGTGACACATCACGAGGCCATGCTTGATCCAAAATGGCGGGCAACCATGGAGGATGAGATGGCTGCTCTTAGGGGTCATGGGACCTGGGAGCTCACTCCACTTCCAGATGGAGCTACTGTTGTTGGCTGTCGATGAGTTTTAACAGTGAAATTCAATCCAGATGGAGGCATCGCCAGATACAAAGCACGCTTTGTGGCAAAATGGTTCACCTAAACCTATGGGGTGAATTTCTTTGACACCTTCTCACCGGTTGCCAGACTTCCTACACTACAGGTGTTGGTAGCTATGGCGGTTCAACTCGATTGGCCCTTGCATCAGCTAGACATGAAGAATGCATTCCTCTATAGTGATCTCCAAGAGGAAGTCTACATGCAATAGCCACCAAGATATGAGGTTCAAGGGGAGCGTGTATGCAGACTGCGGAAGGCCATATATGGCCTCAAACAAAGTCCCAGAGCATGGTTCCAGCGATTGTCTTAGGTTGTGGAGGCAACTGGATACAGGAGATCAACGGTTGATTTCTCTCTTTTTGTCAGGAGGACTGAGCGAGGTACTGTGGTGCTTCTTGTATACGTTGATGACTTGATTGTTACAAGGGATGATGTGCAAGGCATCACTGAGATCAAGCACATTCTGGCGAAGCAATTTATCATGAAAGATTTGGGGGCTCTACGATACTTTCTTAGTATTAAGGTTACCCAAAGTAGAAAGGGCATAGTCCTGTTTCATAGGAGGTATGCATTGGATATTCTACAGGAGGTAGGTATGCTTGGGGCCAAGGCAGCCAACATTCCTATAGACCCCAAGATGCCACTTTATGATGAGAAGGCATAGTTGGTAGACAACAGGTAATACAGGCAACTTGTGGGTAAGCTACTATACCTAACTATCACGAGGCCTGATATATCCTTTGCGGTGGGGAGATTGAGTCAGTTTATGGCCAAGCCAACATGATAGCACTGGGATGCAGCATTGATGGTGCTCAGATACATCAAGAAGGCTACTAGAAAAGGACTTCTCTTCTCCAAGGGGTCTTCTATGACTTTCGTTGGCTACTCTGATGCAGACTACGCTGGATGTCATGTGAACCAAAAATCCACTACGAGGTTCAGCACCTTTTTGACAAGAAATCTGATCACATGAAGGAGCAAGAAATAAGGCACGGTTGCTAGGTCAAATGCCAAGTCTGAGTACAGGACCATGGCTTAGACGACTGTAGAGGTGATGTGGATCAGGTCCCTACTTGCTGATTTGGAGGTATAGTTTTCTAGCCCGATGGAGATGCAGTGTGATAACAGAGCAGCTACCTTCATTGCCAACAACCTAGCATTTTACGAGAGAACGAAGCATGTTGAGGTTGATTGCCATTATACCAGAGATATTATTCATAAGGGACTACTATATACAACACCAATCACGTCTGAGGAACAAATTGCAAATATCTTTACTAAGCCCTTGGTCAGACCTTTATTTGATTTGTGTGTTTCCACACTGAGCATGATAGATATCTATGCTCCAGCTTGAGGGGAAGTGTTAGCATATGCATTTACTTTATTTTATGAGTGAGCTTGTATTCTTTTCTTATTTTGGTATTGTACCACAACTTTTCCAATGCCTCTCCCTATATAAGGAAAGGAAGGGCTCAATAATAGATTATCTCATTTCCTCCAATTAACTTCACACTGAAAATCAACCAGTCTCCTACTCTACTAAACATAGAAGATAAAATATGACGGGAACTCCTAAAAAGATTTGTGACCAGCATAACATAGATGAATCTATTTTTCTCATCAATTTATTGCCTTTGCCTGAATATCCTACACTATCAAAGACTAGAATAAAGGTGACTAAATTTAAAATCAAGCTCACTTCAACACTTGAAAACACTATCACGGTAAGAAGATAGAAAAAGGAAATCAAACAAGAAGAAATTTGATAATGGTTGCATTCTCAGCGTAGAAACCTAAATATCAAAGAAAAAGTAGTAACTTAACCTACCTATTTTTCCCAAATATCTCTACACCTTTCAAGTAGAGATCCTTCTCAAGGGGGTGCCAAGTTTTGGAACACTGCCTTTGAGAAAGATCAGATAGATCATTGAAAGCAGGTGATTCACCAAGACTTTTTGCTTCAACTTTTTGAGTATCACTCTCCTTGTTGATATCGCCAGGCCCAGCAGAAGCATCTAGCCCACTATCAATTTGGAATGATTCCACATTCTCCTGCATTTGATATACTCCAGAATCCAAATGTTCAGTTTTTTCCAATGAATCACGATCCATCTCTTGTTGGTTTTCAGCATTGACAGTGATTTTCTCATTAAGCAAATTCTTCTTATAAGTATCAAGAGGCATCTCAGAGATATGCCTTTTGTTTTCTTTAAGTGAATTTTCTGGGTCCAAGGTCTTGCGCTTTCCTTTATTTGTCAATGGTGTTGCAGATATATCAACATGGAGTTCAATTGCAGACATTAATCCACCTGTGATGTAAATGATATGAAATAAAGTGACCTATGTTATTAGCATCCATGTTTTCTTTTTAAAAGTTCAGACAAAATCATTCGTCACCTGAATGTAGATCTTCATTTTTACAGCATGCATCACTAGATTTTACATCATGAGATACAGATTGCTTTTCTGACTGGGGTGTGGAAGTGCTACGAAACTTGGAAGAATGTAAACCTTGATACAGGCCTTGCTGCATTTCAAATGTGAATATGCATAAAAATGTTAATGATAGGCAAATCTTCCATATATTATTGATTAAAAAGCACCGAAACTCGAATTTTCTCTAACATATCGAAATGAATATCATGAACATAGCAACAAAACAAACCTTATACCATACAGCTACTAGAATTGACATATTACTCTAGGCTACAATCTTAAACAAAAGTGAAAATAATGCCTTCCATCTGAAGAAAGAGATTTTTAGATAACTTAGGTTCTAATGACCGTTTGTCACCACTTGTTGCTCAGGATGAAGTGTGCAGACTGACGAAAGATGGGGGTCTTGATGTTGTTTGCCAGAAAGATTTCAATGATTCTTTGCTTACAAAGTGGTTACTTTGTGTTATGGGGATGCATTCACCTTTTTGGAAGGTGATCCTATAGGATGAGAGGAGGGTAGCAGTGAGGGGATGTTCCACCCTCTAGAAGGGTTGATGAGAATAATAAGGAAGGTAAGGCCGCATTGCAGGAGCTGGTTTGGATTTTGGACCCGTGCTTGGAGTCAAGTCAGCATCATTAAGGAGGTCTACCCATGGTTAGCAGCACTAGCATCTAAGCCATAGGTCACAGTGGCTGACAGTTTCCTTGATGGAACTTGGTACCTGCTCTGTCAACTGCCACAGAAACCAGGATGGAGGTACTAATCCTTACTCTTTTTGCACTTCAAGAGATCAGACCAGGCTTTGGAAGGGATGGGTGGATTTGGAAGTTAGGGGTATTTACAGTTGGGAAGGCCAACTTGCTTGTCTTTTCCATCTCCCTTAAGTAAGTCGGGAGTTCAAAAACGATTGGGGATTTAGGGATCTCAGGTTCCTCTCAAGGTGAAATTCTTCATCTGGCTGATGAGAATAAGTTGATCACTAGAGTTTGTAGGCAGCATTGCCCAACAGATTTTGACACCACTTGTGTTCTTTGTGACTTCGTGATAGAAGACAATGATCATTTTCTTTTCCTCTGTCCTCATTCTGAGAGGTGCTCAGTGAAGGCTGGAAATTGGTTGAGTTGACTTCACTTTTCTTGATCCTTTTTGAATCAATGCTTGCAACATCGATTTTGGGGTTGGCAATGATCAGTTGAGGAAGGCTTTATCCTTCTTTGGTGCATTTGATTGGAGCGAAACAACTGTGTTTTTAGAGGGATTACATCCCCTATAAATGAAGTGGTGTATCACTGTGCTGCCTTATGTAACTTTGGGAGTTGTCTAACACTCGTTAATGAATTGGGGGATTAACATCTTTCATTAACCTCATCAAAAGGAAATCCTTGGCCTTCACTTTTCCAAAAAAAAAAGGACTGAGGTCAATTCTTCAACAAGATTGAGAAATCAACATATGGCAAGTACAGAATCAACATAGATAGGCTGAAGCAAATAGGAGGTTCATGTGTTTTACATGACAAGATGATGCCTTTCAAAGTTAAGAGCAAGCACCATAGAGCAGCACTGAAAGTTACCATGCTATACAAATCATAATGTTGGCTTTACAACAGTAAGCATGTGCACAGGATGTACATGGAAAAAATGAAGATATTGAGGTGGATATGTGGCCATACAAGAAAGAATTGGATCCAAAACAAGGTTATTATAGAAAAGTTGGTGCAGGAACAATAAAAAATATGACTCATTTAAAGTGATTTGAACATCTAGAAAATATGCCTTCCAATGACTCATATCAAAGACATGAGAAGCTAAATGTCGAACTTTACAGGAGTGGAAAAATCGAAGGAGTGTTGTCATGACTTGTTTTCTGTACAACAAATCCGAGTCCCTTGGTCGAGCATAATCATGGTTATTTAGATATAAGTCCTCAAGTGACCTGAGATGGATGTGAAAGGAGGCAAAATTTCATGTTTTTTTTGGAACTTAATATGCCATTAGGGCTTAGTGGTGGTGATTGTTGTTTGTGCAATCCCAATGTAATATAGACAAAAATAGGCAACAAGAAAGGATAATGAGAAAACCACTTTTTGATGAATATGTATCCTGAATGTGAAAACTAACCCATTTAGTAAAACTTGTAAAATTAAAAGGATATGATGGATCAGCTAAAGAATGAAAATAACGCTCATGCTTCCATGAGAGGATTTGCCTAGCACTACACCACTTTGCCTTGGTGAGTTGGCAGGCAATCAGATATCATTCTGAATGCAGGAACGTTTTGCTGCAAGTGAGATACTCTGCAAAGGCATGCCCTTTTCAGCATGTGGGAAACATGTGCATACTATACCACTCTTATACTTAAAATGTGCGACCACAGTTGAGGATTGTTCCTATTTTGTACTGTTTTCTTTAATTATTTTGCAGTAAAGGGACATGTTTGTTATTTCCCTTTAGCCTCTTCTCTATAAATAAAGGCCTAGGGTTTTGCAATAGAATCAAGTTGATGTTTCCTCATATAATCAGAGTAGCGGTCGTAGGCTTGAGCTCTATACCTTCTTGATCCACCAAATAAGATTTTAGGGTTTCTCTCTAACTCAGGATCTTACATCCATTAAGAGAAGAAGCCCTCGCATCGGGGTGTGTGGTCAACATCTTCTTTGCTCTCAAGATTAATAGCGATTGATCCTAAAAATCTGAAGAAGCCACCATCACCAACCACCACCGATGGGCCACCCGCAGGAGGTTTTGTCGTACCGTCCACGACCAATCAAAACCCCCTCCGACCACCAATCATCGATAGCGACACCATCGATATGGGTTCTCCCCACCAACACCGCCACTAACCAATAGCAACAAGGAGCCTAGTAAGGGGGGGCTCTCCTTGCTCTAAGGGCTTGTAGGGGTCAAACACGACCCCTCTATCCCCTACCCTAACTTCGATGACTAATCCATCACCAGAAAGGTCACCAGAGTGTTGCCAAGAGCCGTTTTTAAGGTTGTTCAGACCAGTGGTGCTCCTGTTGTGGAATTGAATAGTTTTTCCTTGTCCATGTGAGGCCTTGGATCAAAGGATTGATGATTGGTGAGTGCTTTATGTGAAGTTTCTTTGTTGTCCAAAAGATTTGGGTCTCCAATCATCAATATTATGGCAACCGAAGTCAGCAATTCTGCTCAAAAAGAGGGAAGTCATGGCGATTTCAAGAATCCCTTCTTTGATCTAATCACCAAGTTTAACAGAACCAATTATGTAGTTTGGTCTGAATCAATCCTCAATGTAGTCGAGGGTTACAATAAGAAGCATATATTCCTCAAATTGTAACCCAACCACAAGACTGACAAGTATGATACCTGGAAAAGGGACAATGCTATGGCTAGAGCGTCAATCATGAACACTACTATTCAAAAGATTGCAACTAAGATGATGTATTACAAGACAGTTAAGAAGATGTAGGATGTTCTCCGCCACACATACTCTTAGGATAAGAACACAGCATGCGTTCTACAGCTTCATCACGAGATGACCCACATAAGACAAGATGGAAGACCCTCTCTCAGTACTACTCTGCCTTAAAGTCAGCATTTAAGAGGTTGAATGCCTAGACGCTTGTGTATACGTGTAAGTCACAGAAACTCTACAAGGCACAAATCATGGTGGGTCACTTTCTAGCTAGGTTAAATCTATCCTATGAGGCAGCAAGATCACAAATGTTGACTCTACTAGAGATACCCATTAGAGAGGAGACCTATAACCATTGAAGCAGACTTGTGGTTTCTCTCTCTCCTTCCAGATAGGTCGAGCACACCTCTGCCATGGCAACATCTCAGAGAGGAAGGAGAGGTACTAGATAGCTCACTCATGGCCATGGACAAGGACAAGGTGGTTTGGGGCGTGCTAGGCCCCAATGTTCACACTGCGGGAAACTTGGGCATTCCAAAGAGACTTGCTGGTCTAAGTACAAGAAGCTTGCCAATGCTTACCAGGCAACAGTTGGCTCTGAATGTTGTTCAGAGACTACACCTATCATCAAAGCTGAAAATGATGATCTGATTCAGAGGTTGTCCCAACATGGACTATTTGCTTCGCCTGCTGTTGTCCCTAGCTCTTCCTCTAGGATTGGAGATACCACTACCATCGCCAAGTCTTCAGGTATACCGTATATGTCTAGCCTATCATGCTAGGTATATGTCCCTAGCTCTTCCCCTTGGAGTAAGTCAGTTCTTCCCATTCCGACTCCTAATACAGAGCAAAGGGTGATACCTACGAATGTACAGGACAGTAAATTTCGGCTAGTCTATTCATGTAGACTCAAACAACAGCATGACCCCTCTCCTCAAGTGCTTGGGCCTTCATCTTCCCCTAAGGTAATTTATTCATCTAATAGTACTGATGATTCATCTAGTTCTGATGTCCCAAATACTCCAGCACCTCAGGATGCCTCCTTGCACCATAGCTTATTGATACAAAGGGATCAATAGATGACAAAGAGGAGGTCAATCTTGACCTACCAATTGCCTAAAGGAAAGGGACTAAAACTTGTACTCTACATCCCATTTCCAGAAACGTGTCCCCAACTAGTCTCTCTCCAAAAAAGGAAATTTGTACTGGCACTATCCAATGTACAAATTCCTTCAACCCACTAGATGGCTCTTAGAGATCTATAATGGAAGGAAGCTATGGAGAAGGCAATGTTCATACTACACTCGCAAGAGACGTGGACACTTGCAGATCCACCATCTGACGCAACGATTGTTGGATACAAGTAGATCTTCACTGCCAAGTACTTACCTAATGGCTCAGTGGAGACCTACAAAGAAAGACTAGTGACAAAAGGATACACACAAACCTAAGGCATTGATTACTTTGATACCTTCTCCCCAGTAGCGAGACTTCCTACGGTCTGAATCTTTATCTCAATTGCAGTTCACCTTAATTGGTGTTTACATCAGTTAGATGTTAAGGATGCTTTTCTCTATGGTGATCTTAAAGAAGAAATGTATACGCAAAAACCCCTGGTATTTGAATCTGAGGGGAAGTGTTCCAAGGTCTGCAGTTTACACAAGACCGTCTATGGTCTTAAACAAAGTCCACATGTATGGTTTCAAAAACTATTTGAAGTGGTTAAGCTAACTGGATTTAAGAGATCTACAGCAAATCATTCCTTGTTTGTAAGGACAACACCGCAAAGGCGTGTTGTAATGCCAATCTATGTCGATGACATCATTTTGACAGGAGACGACACTAGTGACATAGCTACCACCAAGGAGTTTCTAAGAAAACACTTTATCACAAAAGATCTTGGCCCGCTCAAATACTTCCTTGGAATTGAGGTTGCTCAGAATGCCAACGGTGTCGTGCTTTCCCAAAGAAGGTATATTCTTAATCTTCTCCAGGAAATAGGAATAATAAGGGCCAAATCGACCTCCATTCCCATAAATCCCAGCGTACACCTCTATGAAGAAAATTCAGCTCTGGTGAATTCAAGACAGTTTAGAGGTCTAGTGGGAAAGCTATTTTATGTGACAATTACATGACCTAACATTGCCCTAATAGTTAGCAAAGTGAGTCAATTCATGAATGAACCACAGAGAGTCCATTGGGATGTATCAATCATGATTATGAGATATTTGAAGTCTGCACTAAAGAAAGGACTCTTACTTACTCCAGGTGATACACTGGGCATGAAGGCATATACTAATCCAGATTATGTTGTGTGCTCAAAGGACAAGAAATCTACCACAGGATTTCGCACCTTTAAACTATTGTGGCCAGGTCTAGTGCAGAATATGAATACCAGGCAATGGCACAAATTACAGCAGAACTTATGTGGATCCAATCAGTTCTTCTAGACCTTCAGATCCCAATAGCTAATCCTATGGAAATGAGGTGTGGCAACAAGGTAGCCTCATTTATTACCAACAACCTAACCTTCCATGAGCGGGCCAAACATGTAGAAGTGAATTGTCACTGTACCAAAGACATGATTCAAAAGGGACATGTTCGCACAGTTCATGTGTCATCAGGAGATCAGGCATTAAACATGTTTACTAAGACTCTCCCTCACTCCACATTCGACAAAAAGTTATTCCAAGCTAAGCATTATTGAGGGGGTGTTAAGGATTATTCCTATTTTGTACTACTTTCTTTAATCATTTTGTAGTAGAGAGCATGCCTATTATTTTCCCTTTGTCCTCTTCTCTATGAATAAAGGCCTAGGGTTTTACTATAGAATCAAGTTGATCTTTTCTTTCAACAACCACAAAATGCCCAACATATAGCACACCCTACACCAATTCTTTCCTTACAAACCCCCTTAAAGAGAATGCAGCCAAAAAGCACATAGAGGGAGCACAAGTCATCCCTTCAATGCATGCCTACCTACATACATGATCTTCCAAGTGCATGCATATCTTACCTACCCAATCACACATGAATCTACACCGCCTTGTTAAATAACTTATAATGAGTGGAGATTGAAAGAATTTGTTATTGAAGACTTCTGACGCAATCTAGTTAAGTATAGGTCGATCTCCTAAATTTGTCATGCTTCTCAATTTTAGGGGGACTAGATCATTAAAGCCCATCCGCAATGACCAAGGGGGTATGTTACAAGCCCAGGCTAGAGAGTAGGGACAAGTCTCTGGCTAGGTGATTTGATCTCTATGAGAACTTCTCATATGAAGATTGACTTAAAGAGAGTGAGCCAACTATATGTGAAGCAGGTTTGAACAAGGTTCAGAAAGTCAGTATGCAATATTCGATCCACTGGATTATCGCATAAGGAGTATGCAATATGCAGGGGACTATGTGGAGGAGTATGCAGTTTTGTATTTTTTATTTAAAAAATACAAAATAATTAGTTAACTTATTAAATTGTGTTACATGGCCTAAACATACAAAAAAATCAAAGCTCTAAACATAAAGCCACCTCAAAGACACCTCAAGTAGTGTAACACAAAAACACATTAATCATTAATTACCATACTATTGAGAATATAATATATAACATCTTGAAATTTTGGCCTATTTGAAAATTAGGCGGGCTTCTTCATTTTAGATCTATTTGAAAATCAACCTTATAGTCGGTCGAGTATACATGTAGTTGAATTGAATGGTCGATCTAGACCGATTATTGGACTGTCTAATGATGTGTAGTTCAGGAGAGGGGCCGCCTACCCATATGTAGCCTAGGCGGTCGATTTCCTAAATAGAGGGTTTAGCCATCAAGTTGAAGCTTCGTCACTAGAGTTGTATGCTTAAGTTTGACATTTTCAACTAGGAAGCCCTCAAGAAAACCATTCATTTCATAAACAGAAAAGAGCGAGATTTCTAACCGAAGAAATCTGATGACTGAAATTAATCCCTTTCCTGGTGAATGGCCAAAAAATGATGTAGTTTAAGTATACCCTATTCATAACCTCATCATTCTTATCTTCACAAGGCTACCAATGTTGTTGGGGAAGGTATCCTAGCTCATGATGGAGGGATTAGGTGGTGGTCATTTTTCCTTGGATGGGGGGGAACATTAATCCTTGAAGAAAATAAAATGTTTTATTCATTATAGAACCCTAGCCCTCTTTATATAGAGAAAGGCACTGAATAAAGTACAGGGAAGTCCATAACAAAATAATAAATATCACAACCCCAATAAACAAAACTCTAATAACTCCAGCACTTCCCCTCAAGTTGGAGCATATATATTATGCTTGCCCAGCTTGCTACATAAGAAATCATGACGCTTCCGAGGAAGTGTTTTAGTAAAAATATCTGCGATCTGCTGCTCAGAAGTAGTAAGGGTGCAAATCTTCCCTGTAGTAACCATATCTCTAATAAAGTGGCAATCCACCTCAATGTGCTTCGTGCACTCATGGAAAATCAGATTTAAGGCTATAAAGGTAGCCGACCGGTTATCATAGAACATAGGCACTAAAAGTGAGACTTGGATCCCTAAATCATCAAGAAAAGGAACAAGCCACATAACCCACATGCAACGTAAGCCATGGCACAATATTCAACCTTTGTACTGGATCTAGCAACGCCTGTTTCTTACTATGCCAAGTAACTAGATTGCCACTGCAAAAAGTAGCATAGCCTGTAGTTGACCGCTTGTCTTCCACGAACCCTACGTACTTTGCATCAAAGTAGGCATGCAGATCTACATGTCCATTATTCTTGTCGCCAACCATGGTCCTGCACTGCCTTATGGTATGACCTAGGAACTATCATAGCTACCAAAGCTGTGGAAAACCTTTGTAAATCAGGACTAAGATGATCAACAATATGGTGTGATATAGGGTGTAAAGTACAACTTTTTACAGCCATTCTAAGAGCAATGGGAAGATCCTTTGACTGCTGTGCAAGGACATCCAGAACAAATGTGGCGAGGTTGATGGATCAGTAAACCTCTCCTTAGGCTCCTCAATCAGCATGGAAGGTAAAGGGACAGACATAGGATCTCGCTACCGACGCTCATAAGAATGGGTAAACCAACCAAGAGAAGAGTCCTCATCAGAGTAAAAATGGACCTTCTTAAAGAAGGTGACATCAACAGAGATATAATAGGTATTTCCTACATGGTCAAAACAACGATAACCTTTCAAGATCTAGGGTATCCCAAAAAAACACATTTGACAGGCCAAGGGAAAAGTTTATTAGCAACTCCGAAAAGATAAACAAAGCACATGCACCTAAAAATGTGCAGTGGTGATGCAAAGAGGCTAGCATATGGTTGAATAAGAAGAAATGGGGTATCTCCATTGAGGACAAGAGAAGAAGCCTATTGATTAAATAAGTGGCAATAAGAACAGCATCTCCCTAGAAATGCTTGGGGTCATTCATGGCAATCATCAAAGTACAGGCAACATCAAGAATATGGTGCAATTTGCACTCAGCAACCCCAATCCCATTTTGTTGGGACGTATAGGCACATGAAGTCTAGTGGATGTGCAATTATTTGTATGGAAGTCCTAAACATTTTGTTGCATAAATTCAAGTGCATTATTCCTGTGCTTATGGAATAAAAATTTTGAACTTCATTAAAAAATTTAAGGTTAATAGAACAAATCTCTTACCAATCCTTCAACAAAAAAGACCAAGACAGACAACTATAATCATTAATAAAAATCACAAAATACAGATAAATAGATCGATGATTTATTCGACATGGACCCCAAACATCACAATAAAATAAATAAAAAGGTAAAGGACTCTTATTTTGTCTGGGATGAAAAGACGCTCAGTGATACTTAGTTGACAGGCTTCACACTTAAGGGAGGCAGGTATGCTTAACTCCGAAAACATCTTCCAAAGCCGAGACACAGAAAGATGACCCAAACGACGATGCCAAAGTTCAGAGTAGCACTTGCAAACAATTGAGTATTAACATAGTAGAGACCACCTCTCTCAATCCCCCCACCAATCATTTTCCCCATTCGGATGTCCTAAAAGAAAATAGAGTACTCAACAAAAATCACCTATCAGGCAAACTCTTTACATAAGCAATAAATAGATAATAAGCTAAGGGAAAACTAAGGGGCACAATAAACAACTAACAAGCATAACAAATCAGAAAAGTGAACATCTCCTACTATAATAGGAGAGTAGGATCCATTTGCCAAACGGACCAAAGTAACTGTAAATGTTTGGCACGTAGAAGGGCATCCTTTTTACAAGTCAAATGCTTGGAGGAACCTGAATCCACCACCCAAGAAGTGGATGTAGCAATCGCCAGGTTGGCTGAGGTACCCGTCGCAGCAAGAGAGGCAATTGTATCCTGAGAAAAAGATGGACCAGCTGTGTACTGAAGAAGATGCATAAGTCATGCATAGTCATCCGCAGTGAGAGACGAGAGTCCAAGAGAGGCAATCTCCCCTTGAACTACAGTAAAGTTGGCCTGACCCTGGTGGCCAAATTTGGCCCAACATTTTTTCGAAGGGCGGTTGGTCTGCTGGCTATGGACACATGGCTCTTATGTGCAACCTCACCCCTAACCATGTCTAGGACCAACTCCAGAGCCACCGCACTCCCGAGACTGCAAAGGCAGACGTCTCAAGAAGGGGACCACTAGGTGAAGCAGCAGATAAAATAGAAGTCCTTGTATCAGGTGCGATCTTCTGTAGTATCCCTTAAACAGTCTCCAGATCTAGAATATCCTCTAGTGATAGAATTTGGTCATAACCGACAAGTATCTGGAACTCAGACCATCCAAAAACCTATAAACCTGCCATGTCTATCTCTATCCAATCTACGTATCACAACACGACAGCTGAAAGACATTGAGCTCCTCGAAGAGAGACTCCATCTCAATAAAATAATCAACCGAAGATCTATCACCCTATGATGTAGACCAAATCTGATGATAAATGTCAACAAGCCAAGCATGATTAAACTTCTGGAAGCACTTCGCCAGGATGTCCCATATATCCTTGGCAATCTTTTTATAAAGCAAATTGGCAACAATTTGAGTCTGAATACTATTCATCATCTTCTCATCTCTTAACGGCTACTGATGAGAAACTAAAAGTAACCTTGGTTAAAATGCAGAGCTTTTTCTAGCCACCAATGAAAATTTTGAATGCCTGAGAGAAGAGTAGGTAATTCTAGACACCATTAAGCTTCATCGAGGTGCCTTGAATCACCACAGAAGTAGACGAAGTCATCAACTTGACTTCAAGAGACGTAGATGGTCCAAGCACAACCATGTTGATGTCATAGAGATAATGCAACAGCAATCAGACATGAACACTCACAAAGAAAACATCCAAAAATTAGGTGTATCAACAACCAAGAAGAACAGTCACATGCATCTTAGGCCACATAAGAGACAACATGCAACCCAAGACGCTAAATGGGATCATATGATCACGATTGACATGCTCAAGAAGCCACCAGAGGGCTTATCGACAAAGATGAACCCCTGGCAGCAGTGGAAGAAGGTTCACCAGCCCTTTCAGTGGTGGCGTCAAGCCCTGGTGGCGACACTGCAAGCACTGGGGTTAACGCTACAAGCATTGAGGGCACTTAGCGATGGAGCAAGGAGTCGCTTAAGGCCTGCAGCAGCGTTGGGGGCTCTTGACGGTAGTGTTGCAATGTGCTCGAGGCTTACAGCAATGCAAATAATGCCGAGTGGTGACACTCCGGGGCACTAGAGGCCCCATGACAATGCTGGTAACACTCTGGCGATAGTGCTAGTGTCGTTGCTACTAGGGCACATCAGCAAGGAGGAAGAGAAGAGAGGAAGAGAAAGAGAGAGAGAGAGAGAGAGAGAGAGAGAGAGAGAGAGAGAAAAGGTTTTCTCTTTCTAGGGTTTTAGTGGTAAAGGCAACAAAGCACGAAGAGTCTAAGGCCCACCCTACTCTAATACTATGTTGAAAGAAAATAAAATGTCTTATTTATCATAGAAACCCTAGCCCTCTTTATATAGACAGAGGCGTTGGGTAAAGTACAATTAAGTCCATAACAAACTAAAAAGTATCACAACCTCAATAAACTTAACTCTAACAACTCTAAGAAATCCCATATGATTTCTTTAGCTACTAAAGTTCTTACCCATACCTTTGGATCCATGTGCAAAACCATGTTAAAGAGAAATTTATTTAATGCAAGTTTGTTGGCAATTTCTTAAAAAAATGTCATTTATCTTGAAACACCATTCTCTCCCCCTTTCAAAGGAAAATTTTCTTAAACAAGAAGATTTTTTTTTAAGAAAGAAGATACCAGAAGTCGTTAATCATCCAAATATTATTAATAAGAAAACAAAAGGAACACACTTATAGTATATTCAACCACAAGCCCGACAAGCCATATGCCTCCCTTACAATATTCTTAACCCATAACCGCTCCTTTATGAAGATTGCAACATTCCGCTAATGCTAGATTGACCACAAGGTAGCAACTGCCTCAACCCAACTAGCCGTATCCACATGGACCAAAGACTGGAAGGAGGTCCACCATGTGTCGGAAGATGTAAGGACAACCCTTTGAACACACACACCGCTAAATCTCCACAAAAAATTGACAAACAAGAAAAGATGATCCAAGGTCTCCTCAACAGCACCACAAAAGGCACACAACAAATCCGAATCCACAACCCATCTCAACCGTAAGACCTTTGTAACTACTCCCTTCTAAAAAGCCACAAAAAGATCTTGACTTTCGAGGGGATATGCGTTAGAGCAGTCCTCCCACATCAGTTGCACCGGACCCTCCTCTAAAAAAAGAAACTTAAAAGCCTTTGAAACAAAAAGCCTCCCCTCCTAAGCGAAACCATCACAAGATCATCACCAACAAAAATCCCATGGAGCATCTCCAACAAACCTTGTAACTCCAAAAAAGAAGACTCGAAAAGACTCAGGTCTAGAATAGGTGACCAAGCACTAAAGGCAGCACCCCAAACATCAGAAACAAATGCATCCTTAGCAGGCATCAAACCAAGCAGACGCAGAAAGAGATCTAAAAAAACCCCACATCTTAACCAATTATCCTTCCAAAATCGAAAGGAATTACCATTACCAATCTTCGAAACAAAAAGATTCAAGGCAATTCCCCGTTGTATAGAAGGCTCCACCGAGCTCTAAAAAGCAGATGGCCGAATCACCCTGAATCACCTATGGACCACATCCACAGGGTCACCATAAGAATCCCTCAACAGCTTGTCAAGAAGGCCATCACCGGCATACAAAAATCTAACTGACCACTTCACCAGCAAGGCTTAATTAAACCTCTTCAATGATCTAATACCAAGTCCACCTCTTTTCTTTGGTCTACAAATCTCCCTCCAAGGAACCAGCTACAAGAAGCAACCCTCATGATCCATCATCTTCCAAAAAAGTTACTTTCTGGCAATCTCAAGTTTGGAAATAATCTTCTTAGGTGGTCTAAACATAGAAAGATAAAAGACCAAGACAACCGACAAAATCGCCTTAACCAGAACCAACCTTCCACCGTGAGGTGGAAGCCTCCCTCTCCACGCAGCCAGCCTCCTATTCAACCTCTCCACCGCCCTCCAATATGCCACCACCAACAGTTTCCCCTTCAACGGAAGACCTAAATAAGTAATGGGAAGCTGAATGTCAAGAGAGTTGAGAGCCATAGAGGTTGCGTTCTCCTTAGTCCTATCCATGTGAAAGGGGACAACCACAGATTTTCTTCCATTAACCACAAGACCAGATATATCTCCAAACATTCCTATCAACTGCGCCACATGCTCCGCCTGATGAAGGCCTCCCTAAATGAAGAAAACTATATCATCCGTGTACCACAACAAATGAGTAAGCAAAGATTCATTTGACCTCAACAAGAAACCAGAGAACAAATCCCCCCTGCACACCTTAAAGGCCAGAGATGCCAAAGTAGCAACAACAATGATGAACAACAATGGTGCCAACAGACAGCCTTATCTAACACCCCTCTGTGGCTGAGTCCAAGATCTACATGGCCTTGCATTCGAAAGCACAGGAAATGAAGTTGTCATAATACACCTCTTCATCATCCGAACCCAAGACACAAGAAAACCCCTTCTAAGAATCTCCTACAAATAAACCCAGGAGACCAAGTCGTACGCCTTCAAAAAATCAACTTTCCACCTAAAGGCATGAGAGATAAACTTGCTCTAGGAAGCAACCATCTCTTTAGCCAAAACAAAAGAATTGCAGAAGGACCTTCCAGAAATGAAGGCAAACTAAATAGGGGATATCAATCTAAGGAGAACCAGACGCAGCAAATTAGCAAAAAGCTTTGCCACAATCAAGTAAATAACGTATGACAAGGCAAATAGCTTGAAATCACTTAAAGTATCCATGCCCTCCTTCAAAAGCAAGTGAAGGTAAAAGTGATCACGCCTCTCAAAATCAACATTGCCATGAAAAAAATCACATCGCCATCACATTAGGCCCAACTACATCCCAAAACTACTTATAGAATAACACCTGGAGAACATCCCGACCAGTAGAACCCTCAGCCTTAAGGCCACGCAAGGCAACCAAAACCTCCTCCTCTGAAATTTTCCAAAGCAACTCCATCCCAACCTTGTCATCCAACCTCCCCATATCTGACGAACCCAACCTCCATTCCCCAGGAGGTCTCCACCTAGTAAAAGCTTGAAAATGCTCCATGACAGCTTGACAAATCTACTCTTTACTATCCAGAACCTCATCACCAACACGCAGAGAAGAAATCATGTAGGCTCTTCTTCTAGAATTGGTTGACATATAGAAGAGCCTCGAGTTGGAATCACCCTCCCTAAGCCACAGTTGCCTAGATTTCTGTCGCCAATCCATCTCCCTTTTCCGATCCTCCTCTCGGATAACATTCTGAACATTAATCCTCCCCTGCTCTTTAAGCTACTCTAGTTGTCCCAAACTTTCTTTCTCATCAAGCCTAGCTAAAGTCTCCAAAGCTACCTTCCTAGCACCATTGCGCCTTGTCATAACCACCTTCCTGAAATCAAACACCTGCCTAACCGCCTTTATATCGACAACCAAGGTGCACGTACCAAAAGTGGAGGCAAGGACTCCACAACACTTCTTGTCGAAGTCACGGAAACCAGGCTCCAACAACCAAGACTTCTAGAACTTGAAGTACGTTGAAAAGGATCCGTTGTCGCCACTATTCCACATCAAAGGCATGTGATCAAAAAAAGGTCTAACCATAGCCAAAACCGCAGCCCCATGAGAAGCCTCCACCAAAGTAATGTTGGAAAAGAATTGATCTATGTAGGAAGCCTGACCAGGGCCATTCCTTCAAGTAAAATGTGCCCCAAAGACCAGAAGATCAAGCAACTCGAGCTTATCAACAAGCTAACGAAATTCAACTAAAGACCCATCCAACCTGCCTCCAAGTCGATCATCTGCCAAAAGAGCAACATTAAAATCCCCTTTTAACCAAGGGCAACCATCAACAAACTTCAAAGCCTGTCTCAACTCCACCCACAATACCATCCTAGAAGCCACCTCAAAAGGACCATACACACTAGAAAAGGCCCGGCTCCACCATCAAAGATCCAAGAGAAAATTGCAATAACCACCCATGAAGCCAATCTAGAGCTCAAGAGATGATAGAGGCTACCCTTTCACATAAGAATCTGTCCACCTGACCTACCAACAGCATCAGCCACCAACATATTCGAGAAATAATCGCCACATATGCTCTTCATGGAGACCTCATCCACCCCTTCCAAATGTGTCTCCTACAAAAGCGCAACATCTACTCTCCACTCTGCCAAATACCTCCTCAATAGAGACCTCTAAGACAGATCCCGAATACCCCTCACATTCCACGTTAATACTCTAACCATGTGTACCAATGAGGACCCTACCAAAACACGAGCGAGATACCTTCTTCAGATTGAGCACCTTAGCCACTCTAATCTCCACATCTGACCCCTTATCTTTCCCAAACACAAGCTTGGCCTTCACAATTTTCCTCTTATAGCAGGTTTGGAGGAGGATGGGGATAGACTAGATCAACCATGACAGCCTAGATGGATTCTGGGCCTCTTTCAGGAGAGGCAAGAGGTAGAGGGGATGTCATGTTTTCATATCAATGAAGGAAAAGACCAAGGTATTAGCAATTCTTTGGAGTGTATGGTTAGGGAGAAACAAAGTGATTTTTAGGAGGTAGAACCCTTATGTTGAGAATTATGTATCTTCCATTTCTTTCCAGGTGGTGTTTTGGGAGTCCTCCCTGTAGTTTTCTCATGTTGTAACTTTTTTTTTTTGTGACGAATAAATCTGGGTGGTTATCAAGTGGATAACCACCCTTCTTCTTTAAAAAAAAAAAAAATCCTCTTAAAGCATGAATGATACCTTAAAGTTTCAAACTGCTCCTTACAAAGATAGATCAGCATGTCCCGAACTTCGCAAACCCCAATAAGGACGACATGCCACATTTCCTAATCATAGGAACCTTGGAGCAATCACGTTGAATCTTCGAAGCTGCCCTCTGCGACGCATTCTGCCCCTTAATCAACAATAGCAACTTCAATAGAATTAGACAGGTGCATCGCCAGCCACCTCAGCACTTACCCTTGCATCAATAGCCTCAACAGCATTGTTAAGACCATCCCAAGCCTCAGTTGAACCCAGAAGCCACCCTTGTCAGCCCCAGTGCCAAGACCGCCTACGACACTACTAGCCAAAAAAGTATCCTCACCACTAGTAGAACCGTGTCTCGGATTGCCACCCAGCAAGGAGCTCGAATTCCAACTCTGAATCTAGCGGCACCCTATTTAGTGCCAAGTTAATGCCATGCAGGCCAAAAAAAACCCCTTCCCTTTATAAACTCCCTTGTAACCACCATGGTGTCTCGCCCAACCAAAGCCCAAGACTTCTTGAAAAAGAACACTATAAAGCCATAAAGTCCCAGGGAGCCCTTGGACCTTAGACCGAATAGAGCATGCATGACCTCAAGATCTGAGAAAGCAATGACTAAAGCAACTCAAAGCATCCTATCTATCCTCCTAACAACCTTCTAATAACCCATACATAATGCAATGCAAGTGCAACTACATATTGGCCCGAATTAATCAATGAAGCTAGATCTTCTTCAACAAATGGAAACATGTGGAAGTATCTAGTGTTGGATCTCCCCCTCTTCAACCATAACTACCATAATAATCGCCACCACCTGATTTCCAGTCTCTAGTCCTCAACCAAAACCAGGTTCCATGCCTTGTTGATGTCCTTGCTCTTATATATATATGATTTTCATCAAATCTTGAACCACTAAGGAAAGCCATTGATATCCACATGATTATTCTTTTGTTAGAAGTTTCAGGAAATCCGTGGGCCAGATTGGTGCATGCTTAACTTGGGTTCACCACTTTCAGACATTTAGCCAAATGTTGGCTAGAAAAAGATGGTTTGTTAGAATGAGATTGAAACGAGTTGACTGCAGTGTGACCCTCATTCAGCTGCCATAGGAAAGAGAGGCTGACTGACCTGTGAGTTGGATGAGCAAGCTCACTCATGGAGCAGCAAACTGTAGCTGCGAGCTCACTTGTTTCAGGAAGTTGCACTTCATACATTTTGTAACTTGCAGAGCTAAAGCCATTGCACATTATACCTCTTTCATCCATCGATGTTCTATATGGTCAGAGTGTCAACTCTGCCACAGTAAGGTCGAATGTGTTTAGTCATGTTGGGAAAATCCACAGTTAACCAACAAGGAGGGGAAAGGCCTAACCAAGCCTTCATATGTCTAGGGGTGCTGTCGACTATCCTGGGACGATCTCAGGAGCCCACCTGGCAATTCCCTTCACAGTCATTTCCACCGATCCTACTCAATCTTTTACACCGATGTTCCTCTTAACCAAGTCATGAGGAACTAAGCAACAACTTATAGCCTGCAGAAAAAGTACGGCTCAGCGTACCCCTTCACTTCCTCTATTGTAAACATGAGCTTCATTGATTAGTAAACATCATGGCGCTGGTGACGATCGAGACCATGGTCGTCCATCCCCAGTTCACCAGCCGATTAGATCACTAAGATTTTCTAGCCAACTGGATTGGTTTGGTTATTCCTTATTCTTGCAAATTGAGCATGTCAACCACCTTTTTATTCCAAAGGAGTCAGCTATCTGCACGAATCACCTTCTTCTAAGCTCGGAGGCACCTTCTTCTTAGCTCTATTGGACGACACGGCACTCTCATTCGAAGAAAGAGGACCAGTCATACTTTTGATGGTTCCCCAGGATACAATACACTTCAGTCTATGTTGTCACGATCATCTTCCCTCCAGCTCCATTTCACAAGCCTTTGTTATTGTCAAGAAACGGAGTATGGCAAGTGAACAATCATAACAGCCAAAGATGGGCTCTTATAATTTAAATGAAAATTGATCCCTCTCCATATGAGAGGGGGTTATCCACCAGCAAAATACATGTAAAGAATTTCAAGTGGAACAAAGAAGCATATTTCCATATTATGAGTACAAATTATGACTTTATCACCAATTATCACAATGTACATAACTTAAAAGTGCCACAGAGTCAAAATCATTACAAACTGTCAGGGCATACCTGAAGGTAACACTCGTTGCCACATGGCTTCCCACAGTCCTCAGGGTCCATCAAAAATGGCATTTTCTCACTCTAAGAAAGTAAACTCTGTCAAATAAAGAAAACTTATGAACAAATAGCAGAATTAGAAGATTGCCAAAGCTTACAGGTAATACAAGATTCTGTGAACAGCCATGAGGACGACAATCAAAGACCTGATGTTGATAATGATAAATATGATTAAAAGCATGCAAGACAAACAAAGGAAATATAATAATTTATCTCTAAAACATGCAACTACCAAGCAGCGGCGACAAAAGAGATTATCAAAAGAATCCATAGCAGAAGCAAGTGTCTTGTCAAGGAAGTTTTTCTCGGATGCATTCTCTGAAGATGGTCCAGAGCATGCAGTATCATCCACCTGGTGTTTTTTTAACAATATTTCATATCTTTCCTGAAATGTTATATAAGCAGACATCATGTTAGTTCGGATTAAGTAATTGTTCTCATAATAAAGTTTAACATGATTTAACTATACAATCAAGCGGAGGATGCATATAGGTGCATCACTATAGTCATGTTTAGTCCCATATCACTGGTAATGAAATGCTACTAGCACATGTGCACCTAAATAAGTGTAAAGCAGTAACATTTGTAGGTTGGAGGAAGAACTTAGAAGTTGTTTCGTATAGGCCCTTAGTTGTTAAATAGAGAAACCTATTACCATGCCTCAAGGTAAGTATTAGATTGTGCATTCTGTCTCAAAGTGGCACAAGTTTTAAAGATTCCTAGGGTTTTAAACATAAAACATAAAACCCATGGAATGAAACACATGTAACAAGTAATGGGTTTCATGAGATATGGTTCCACCATCAAGTAGGAAGACATCTCTCAGTAGCTCTCAAGTAGAAAGAACAGCAGTTCAATCATCAGTAAATGTGGCTTGCATCTGGTGTCAAAGAAATGAGAGTAACATATACCAACCATGACTGCAGTGCACATTTGACTTGGGCAATCTACACAGTGCATGATCTATTTTGGTAGAAAAGAAACATATCTGTGACAAAAATGTGCCAGAAGGCATAATTTGGCAACAGTCTATTATGCATAAAGAGAAACCTTGTGTTAAAAAGAGTTAAATTTTGGCACAATTCTCTCTGGAGAGAGCATCTGCACATGTAACTTCTGGAGGAGTATATTTCATGTTGCTGTTTGTCTGCATTATATGTGAAGAAGTCCATTCTCTTTTCTACTCTGTTATATTTTTCAATCCCTTCATCATGTCACATTCAAAGAAACTTTTTAAGACCGAGAAAATTGCTTGGTTGAGATGGACAAAGCCAAGCTAGTCGCAAAAGGCTCCACAGGCATGGGAAAGACTTCCAACAGACTTGGCACTCATTTCCATAGCAAAGCCAGCCATATGGAAATTAATTGTCCATGAATTTGATGAAACTTGCTCAAGCAACGTGAAAAGATAAGCATTCAAAATGACACAGGACAAATTTTGATGATGTAAACTGTTAGGAAATAAATTATAGGGAATAAATTAGGATTGCGTTAGGTGTTTTTCCATATTTAAGTCCTTGTTATTTTTAGTAAATGTGTGGTGTGTTTCCTTGTATGTCAAAATCCTCTCTCTATATAAAGAGGGCTAAAGCCTCTATTTTCAAATCAATAAGTTCATATAATCCCAAAAATCTCAACATGGTATCAGAGCCACCGATCTTGGTGGGTTAAGGTTTAGAAGGAGAAAACCTAGAGGGGGGAGGCCCTCCAGCGGCACCGCCAGTCTCTGGCAAGCCACCAGAGAGGTCCTCTCCTCTCCTAAACCTCTCCTCTCTTCTTCTACTATGCTACTATTGCTGCTGCAAACAACAGCCACGACATCAACGACATCAGCGATAGCAACAACAATTGCTACTACTACCACCCTCTCTCTCTCACTGCAGCAAGCCTTGTTGGCCGTATAAGGCTACTGCGGGTTCTCTCTCCTTGTATAAGTTGTCTTGTTTGGATCCTTATATGTTTGAGTGGAAAAAACAGTAAAGACAGGAGCAACCTTAAGATGTCCAGATAATGGGCAGCTCCCATGCACCTCAAGACAAACCAAGTGTGGATTGGCTCTGTGAAGGCGTACAAGAAGAAGCACCCAAGGTTGAAGACACGAAGAAGGGACTATCACGTCAACAAGAGTTGATCTCCACCACCTTAAGAATCCAAGTCTTCGTCTTCTACCGCATCTCGACTTACAGGAGAGTGTTAGGAAATAAATTATAGGACATAAATTAGAATTGTGTTAGGTGTTTTTGCATGTTTAGGTCCTTATTATTTTTAGTAAATGTGTGGTGTGTTTCCTTGTATGTCAAAGCCCTCTCTCTATATAAAGAGGGCTAAGGCCTCTATTTTCAAATCAATAATGTTCATATTATCTCAAAAATCCCAACACAAACATTTGCCCAAATCCTAGAATAACCCAAAAGGGAGATATTTGAATACAATAAAGAGGGTCTAATGCTAGCATCTAAAATCCAACTTACAAGAGTTGGAGTCCCAAAAACAAACCAAAGGTCATCCTTGACCACAAGTTGGAGCTGAGAAAGGGCATTATTTCCCCCAGGTAGTTCTCACAAGTCAAACATTCAAGTATGTCCCAAGGCACCCGACCTCCAAGTTCGGAAGTCTTCCCCTAATCTAGATTTTATGGATCCAACATCAAAATCTGACCTCAAATGAACTGATTTTGAGCATTTACCTCATTCTATTGACCTTACTTCAGTTTACTGTACTTTTCAGAACCTAAGGACTTCATGACAGAAAATGGACTTGATATTGGAATTCTACTTATTCATATAAGAAAATAGCAATTACATGTAAAGAAATAGTAGGAAATAACATGAAGGAAACTTGTCGACAGCATAGCAAGCTTGGACACAAAGTCCCTGTATCAGAAATTTGCTTTCTTTTCTTTTTTTTTTTTTTTCTAATAGAGTCAATAACAATTCCTTACAATGTCTGCTTTGCTGGTAAACAAGTCTTACTATTTATTAATTACTTCAATGTAACAGCTTAATTTTTGCCACACAATTGCATCTAACTGTGACATTAAGATTTCTTGATGCTTATCAAGGCATTGACACCCACCCACCACCCATACCAACTCCCCCACCCCCAAAAAAAGCAAGAAAAAGGAAGAAGGAAAAAAATCAATTAGGGAGGAGTCCTCAACCTCATAAATATCTCGTTCCATGTGGTTCATCTTCCTATTGCTCAAATAAATTTTTTAAATGCATGGAAGATATAAAAGAGGATAAAAGAAAACTGGTAAAGTTTAACAATGATATCCGCATATCCCAAGTATTGCTTACTTCTATTTCAATGGTAGTCGCATCAATAAACTGCCTCAATATGTTGAAAACTTCCGGACTTGATCCATGCTCGTGAAGGGCCTTCCTACATGTAGAAAAAATGAAAGAAATTTAAAAAAGAATCAGACTATTGAACTATTCAAGTATTCTACCTCCAGAACCAGCTTCCAAGGTCAAAAAGTCCAAGATAGTGCAATCTGCCTACCTATAGCAGTGACAGTTATGGAACATTTAGAACCCGTCAGATTACAATATTACATATCTTTCATACCCATAGCAGGCACTCTCAGTTTGCACCAAGTAGTGTAAGTATAATTGATCAAGGTCACCTCTCAAAGAAAAATGTCCAAAGTCAAAAAAAATAGAGAAAAAGGTAGGGATGTGAAGTTAAAATGAAAAATGTGAAGGCTACATTAATGTGATATAAGAAGCAACTGAGGATCTGAGAAGACCGAAGAAAAAAGAATCTGAAAATCTACTGAAGATTAACTTTTAGATGCCCTGGTAGGCTCAAGCTATCCATATGGATTATTACGATGATAAAGGACAGCCTCTTCAGAAGATTTGGCATCAGGTGAAACAACTAGTCCCCAGATGAACTCCAGACAACATCATGAGCAGCAAAAGAAACTTGACATAAGGGGCCCGGTGGTGCTTTATTCAATTTTTTCTATTTTCTTGAGAGGCAGTACCTTGTTCTTCTTTAGATTCATATTATATCATTTTATTGAATTATTTTACATTTTTAGAGTCCTTCCATTTTTATTTGAGGAACATTATAATATATAGTGGTTTTCAGATGAAGTCAGGGTTAAACTGCAGACACTAATCTTGGGGAACATCCAAGAGAAGTCATGATTATTAATTGTGAACAGGTGGACTATTTTGAGATATCGGATTTTACTTTGCCTTCTTTTCTTCCACCTTCTTACCAACAAGTCCTTTATCAGGAATTCCTAGTCACAAGAAACCATTCAAAATGAACAATTGCCCATATTTGAATAGACTGAAATTTGGAATCTTTATCATTGACAAGCAAAGGATGGTTTTGGCCAGAAATGAGAAATGATGAGCTGAATGTTTGGCCACATAAGAAAAATCAGACTAGATGATGAAAATATTGGAGAAAAGGGTGGATCTTGCACCAATGCAAGACGAAATGTGAACTTTGGCAGATGGAAAAAGTAACTATTAAGATTTCCCTGAAGCAAGTATATCAGACAAGATCTTGGATTCTCCATCAAACACCAGTTTCCTCAACCCACTCATCACAATGCATGAAAATCAGCTTCCTAGATTCATTCCATCTCCAAGAGTGAGAGGCAATATACGTTGTATTGGACCTATACACCAATTTTTTCCTGGTTTCTTCACTAAATTGTCCAACGAAAGGCTTGAGAAACTTGAGTTTGTTACATAACCAATCATCATATGCATCAACCAGGAAAACCTCCATCTTCTGCTGCTACCCTCAAAAGTGAGATTTTAATGGTCATGTTTTCTTGGGCTTGAAGGAGCCTCTCTAAGTCCACTCAAATAACAAACATGGGCGTGGTGTGAAGTAGATTCAAGCTAAAAAAACCAACAAAAAACTCTCTCAAGCTCATCCTATACTTTCAGTGAGAAGGCCAAATAGTACACCAGTGATTATGTGTGATAAGTTGGATGAGCTTTGCAAGGGAGATTAGGGATGAGCAAAAAGTTGAGAATTATCTTGATTATTTGGGGCATTTATGCTATGATCCATGATAATCAAATGGCAACAACCAGTGTATATAATTTAATTTGGAGAAGGTTGACGTTACTTTTGCTTTTACTATCATTTAGTTCTCTTTAGCCTACACATGCACTGCTAATGTCACCGATTTTATAAAGAGTTCAAAAAAGTGAGTGGAATACTTTATTACATAATCCTACATCCCAATATATAGAAATGTTGGTAAAATATAGGTCCTCAAAGAATAAAGAAAACACAAGTTCAGTACTCGTGAACAACACCCCCCTCAAGCTGGAGCATGGATATCAATCATACTCAGCTTAGAACAACATCAGTCAAAGAGAACTCGTGAAAGTGCTTTGGTGAAGATGTCAGCTGTTTGGTCCTCTGAAGCCACATGAGTTGTATGAATAAATCCACGTTGGATCAAGTCACGTGTATAGTGACAATCCACTTCTACATGCTTGGTCCTATCATGGAACATAAGATTATTTGCTATATAGGTGGTTGCTCTATTATTACACCTCATCTCCACCAAGGTCTCCATAGAAATGTGTAGATCTAATAAGAGTAATCATATCCACATCATCTTGGCAGTTGTTTGGGCCATTGCCCGATATTCAGACTCTACACTAAACCTGGAAACAATGGATTCATTCTTACTTTTCCAAATTACTAAATTCCCAGCAACATAGGTACAAAATCCTGTCGTGGACTTCCCGTCTACAGTGCAACCAACATAGTCAGCATTTGTGTATGCCACAATATCTAAAGAGGTGTGTTTTGTAAACATAATCCCCTTACCTAGGGAATTTTTTAAGTACCTCAGTACCATCATGGCAGCATCCCATGCTGCTTGGTAGGCCTGTCCATAAATTAACTTAGCTTTCTAGCAGCTAAAGAAATATCAAGCCATGTGATCGTCAAATAGAGAAACTTCCTAACCAGGCCTCTGTACTAACAAGTGTCAATAGGCTCAAACTATTAATCATACAAGTGTGCCTTCGAGTCCATAGGAATATTTGTTTGCTTGGCTCCTAACATGCTTGTCTCCTATAACAACTACCTCTAATAGAATGACCCCTCTCTTGTTGCAAGCAACCTCTATCCTAAGGAAATAGCGTTGTGGCCCCAGATCTTTGATGACAAAATTTTCTGCAAGATACTTCTTCATATCATTAATTCCTTACTTATAATTACCTATGTGAATGATGTCATCATCATACATTAGCATGGCTACTAGTTCATGTGCCATCATCTATTCAAATAAAGCGTAATCAAATAAGGATCTACAAAATTCCAATGTCTCAACAAACTCTGAAAACTTCTAAAGCCATGCCTGAGGGCTTTGCTTTAGGCCATTAATTTACTTTCGTAGACAATAGACCTTGGAGCACTTCTCCTGAGACCCATAACATGACGATTGCTGCATGTAGACCACTTCTCGTAGGCCATACATGAAAGCATTATTAATGTCCAACTGATTGAGTGGCTAGTCACACTGAACGGCCACAAAAACAAGAATCTGAATAGTCGACAAATGGGCTACAAGGAAGGTGTAGAAGTCAACCTTGTAAGTCTGCTAAAGCCTTTAGCAACCAAAAGGCCTTTGTGCAGCGAGCCGCTGTACCATTTGGATTGTACTTTGCAATAAAGACCCACTTGCAGCCAACCACAACAACTAGTGGAGGGCAGTAATATCCCCTGTGTGTCGAGAGACAAGGGTAGGCATCTCATCCTCCATGGCTTGCTGCCATTTTGAATCAAGAAGAACCTGCTGATGGGATGCTAGAATATGAGTAGCGAATAGGGCATTGCAGAATTGTCTATAAGACATGCTAAGGCAGGCAGTGGAGATCATGTTGGAAATAAGATGCCTAGTACAACTCCTGGGAACTTTCTGCACAGTAGATCCAAATCTATGGACAGTTGTGGCTGAATACCAGAAGATGATACTGGATGTGGAGCTTTAGTATCTTGCTACTAAGTACCTAGATCATTACTAAGAACCACATCATCATGCTGTGAAACCTTTGTGCACACCTAAGGTAGGGTTGGTGCTAACTTAGAAGGGGAAGGACGAAATCTGTACACGAAAAGAGGATCACAAAACCTAACTGGCTCAGAAACAAGAATAGCCTCCAAGGAGGTAGGAGGAACAGGCATAGGTGTTGTATCAAGAATATCATGAACACTCCCAGTTGTGGAGAAGTAAGGTATAGACTTGTAGAATGTCACATCTACGCTAATATAATGATCCTTACAAATGGGATCATGGCACCAATACCCCTCCTAGGTACAAGAGTACCCCAAGAAGACACACTTGATGGACAGGGGGGCTAGCTTGTCACAACCAAGAGCAAAGAGGCGGACAAAGGCAACACACCCAAAGATGCAGGGTGGTACATGAAACAAGTTCCCATCAAAATACAAGATCTATAAGGGAATTTGCTCATGTAGAACAGAGAAGGGCATGTAGTTGATAAGATAACAAACAGTCAAGACCATATCACCCCAATGAGTAGAAAGCACACTATTGTGGATTAACAGAATTCAACCAACATTCAAGAGGTGACGATGCTTTGTTATGCAACCTCGTTCTGCTGAAATGTGTGGGGACAGGTAGTCTGATGTATAATGCCCTGGGACTTGAAGAAATCACACAAGTATTGATTACAAAACTCCAAACCATTATCAGAGAGAACAACTTTAATAGTGGTAGCAAATTGCGTCTTTATATTTAAGAATATAACCAAAATCATATTATGTTTCAAAAGAAAAACCCAAGAAAGTCTTGAAAAATATCCGCAATGACCAAACAATACCAGTGACCCAGTTTATCATGAATACAACTGGGAGCCTAGACATCAACATGGACTAACTAAAACAACTCTTGTGACCCAGGACCCTAACTAGTAGAATAAGTACTCTAGTGATGCTTTCTAAACTGACAAGCATCACAAGTAATGACAGCGGTAGGGAATATCCGTGGTATGACATGTCTAAGCCTATCTAGAGATGTTGCCCAAACGGAAATGTCACTAAAAAGGAGATCCGGTAGAAGAAATGGCACCACCAAGACTCACAACAACAAAAGGAAACTGGAACAGGCGATAGACTCCCCCTTCTTCACAGCCACCACTAATCGTCCTCCCCATCATGATATCCTGAAAAGTACAGGTAATAGCATCATATATGGCTCGATAGTTCAATTCTTTAGTAATTCTTTTTTTTTTTTGAAACAGTGAGGATTGCTATCATGAACCGATAGCAATCCGGAGGGTAGAAATTCTTTAGTAATTCTGCTAACTAAAAGTAAACTGATAAGGAGTCTAGAACAAGCAGAACATCAATGAGCCTCACGTTGGAAGCAACAGTAACCTCTCCCTGACTCATAATGGGAGAATGCCACCCATCTGCCACCTGTACTATACATCTAGAAAGGATTGAACAAAGATAACAGAAGAGTCTTCGATCTCCACTTAAGTATCGTGATGCTCTAGAATCCACTAGCTAATCTTTGTCGCATAAACCACCACTCTATGCAAAGAGTGCAAACGATATACTTAAAGAGGTGGCAAGTGTAGTCGTATCAGGGGTAGAACACAAAATTATCCGGAGAGATCTGAGATAAACATTGAAAAAGCTCATCATAGTTAGACCGAGGTACCAAAACAATGTCTCTAGGTTACTTCACAATGGTAACCGCCTGATTGACAGATGGTAGTTGTTCATACTTGGTCCAACAAGTATTCTCTATGTAACCAAGCTTCCTGCACTACATGCAGCATAATCACCCTCTACCCTAAGCACCACGCCCTCTACCCCTCCCCCAAGTAGAAGGCATACCACGTCCATGCAGCAACTAAGGCAAATGTCTGAACTGTGGACTTCTCAGATGTGAGAAACACAACAATTCTACTTAGCTTGTTGTATGCTTCCTCAAAGGCTAGGAAGCTTTGCCAAGGTGGACATCTGAGAACGGACAGCTAAATACTTAAGCCCTAAACTAGTTAGGAACTGTAGGTCAGCGGCCTCCTTGTAGTATGTCCTCTGTGTGTCACAGGGACAAACTGGGTGACACGCATTATACTTCTTAGAAAGTTCCTTGAGCATCAAATAGTACTAAGACAGAGAGCGAACTTCCTGTCTAAGGTGTGCCATCGCACCATAGATCTGGAAAACTCGACTGGAATTCTTCTCATGGGAGTAGGTATCTCTCTGGCTGTCCCACATCTCTTTGGTTGTCGTGTAGTACATAATCTCATCCCTTATCTTAAGGATGACATAATTCAAGATCTATGCACAGACTATGGCATTATCTTTCTTCCATGTAGCATTCTTGCCACTTGTGTTCACTTGTTCTAGCTAAAGTAACACGTGCTCCTTGTCATGACCCTCCATAGTCATAAGGAAGGTTTATGACCATCGGGCGTAGTTGGTCTTGTCAAGCTTCACCGTAGGATCAAAGAAGGGGCTCTTGTAAGTCCCTGCTTCTTCAGTATGCTCCAATGTCACCTCTGAAGAACTCTCAGATGCCATCATGTCTTCAACCAGGATCCAAATTAATTCGAGACTGTGGAATCTAAATTTAAACCATCAAGAAATATGTGATGCAATCACCTATGTCGAGTACTCAGCAACGAACACTTGTAGATTGAATCTAAGGGTGTCGCTAGACCCAAGATGAGCACCAAATCGCCTCCAACCACTACCAGGAGGCAAATTTAAACAACAGCAGCAACCCCTGGCAACGGTGACAGAACAACCCCCGATGGCGATGATAGGGGAGTAAGAGGTCTTCCGCGGCAACACTAGGGGGAAGAGGACCTTCAAGAGGCGATGTTGGAGGCAAGTTTGCCTCCACTGGTAGCAACAGTAGCATGCAAGGCCCCTTCAAAGGTCTTAGCAGTGCTATAGGGCTTCCTAGGATGACCTAACAGTGCTGCTAGGAGCTTTCCAAGTTGCGCAGATGGTGGGAGGCGGAGAGAAAGTGGAGCCGATCGTGAGTTGATGGTGATCGAGCACTTCCTCACGCTCCTTCGTCACTGGAGAGAAGTCCAGCCAGTGGTAGTGAGATGCAACTTTCACTGGTCGCAAACAAGACCACCGACCAACCGAAAGGTTGGTAACGGTGGTGGTGGCTACATAGGACCCTCCTCCAAGCTAGGGTTAGGGTTTTTTTTGTGGAAGAATGAAAGAGGTATGGGAATCAAGAAAGGTACAGAACACTAGTCCAGGACCCCTGCTCCAAGTTGAGAAAAAGTGGGTGGATACTTTATTACGAAACCCTACATCCTAATATATAGAAATATGGGTAAGAAATAAAGCAAACACAAATACAGCATTTCTTACGCAACTCTCAACATAAAGGTTGTAAGATTGGACTAAAAGATCATCCTAATAGAACAAGGCCTATTGGAGATCTCGTGAATCTCCACATTGGAGATCATGAGATCCCACATGGAGTAGTGGGCAAGGAAATCCACCTTGCCTAAAGTATCTTGTTTCCTTATTTTAGTTTCTAGTTTAAGAATTATCCTTATAGGAAAGTTTGTTATGTTAAAGATTTGTTATAATTAGAGATAAATTTTTCCTATTCTAGAAGATTATATTAGGATTAGAAAGTAGGATCGGTCTCTTTATATGGAGAGAACCAACTCAATTACAATCCAACTCCAATTTACTAAATAAAGTAAATCTCATGCTAATCATACCCTAAACAACTCTCAAAATAGAAAAATACCAAAAACAGAAAAGAGGAAAACAAATTTTCAGTAAGTGGATATTCCTCTTTCCACTTAACGTGGAGACGTGGATTCTCCAACACTCCCCCCCAAGTTGGGCATCTACACTTCAACTTGAAGGAGTACTTGGTAGACACACCCCTTATCTGAAGTAATCAGACTGTCATAACTCTAGCGACATTTGTTGTAGTTGCCATGGTAGCTGACAATGAAGGTCGTAACATAATTATTGGCCACATATGAGAAGCGTTCCTACGCAGTAGAAGAGGTGGCCACACTCAATAGAATTTTTTTTTCAATTTTCATGGGACTTTGTGGTCCCTTGAACTACACAAAGGCTAAAATCTTGGCCTCAGAGGTCACCTTAGTTTGATCACCCTCCACCATATCGCCACGTAAAGGGATGCTTCACAAGCATAAAGGGCTGATGAAGGAAAAAAAATGGTGTACCCGATTTAAAAATTCGATCTCGAATGATGTGCATGGGATCTCTAATCCACGCGCTTGGTGAAGGAGGCCCGAAAGACCTACCATACAGCCGGCAATGAGGAAGGATGGGCCAAGGCCTTGCCTTGGCTTCCTATAATGCCCACCGGCGGTGGTGACACCGCCAACTTCGACCAAGAGACCGGTTTGGGTCTCCATACAAGGAAGAGGCTATCATAACCTCTTCGGGACAATAGAGGAGGCATGGATCATCCTCAAGATTGATCCCACTCTAATATTATGTGGAAAAACGTGGAGTTTATTATTATTAAAACGCAAAGAGAAACCATTGGATTTAGTCTCTGTATATAGAGAGACCAATCCTACTTTCCAATCCTAATATAATCTTCTAGAATAAGAAATACATATATCTAATCGTGACAAATCTCTTACATAACAAACTTCCCTAAAAGGATAATTCTAAAACTAGAAACTAAAATAAGGAAACAAGATAATTTAGCCAAGGTGGATTTCCTTGCCCACTATTCCACGTGCATTCTTGTGATCTCCAATGGACACAAAAGAAAGAAATTTTTTTGCCATAATGATTCAATTTGATTGGTCAAAGCAAGGAGTAGGGTTGGACGTCCATAAATTTCCATAGGCCATTCATCCTCCAGACACAAATCCAAGACAACCAATATGTAGTTTTTGTATAAATCCAAAAATTGCAATAATAAAGCTATTGTGGTTAGCAGTGCCTATAGTATTGTGAGTCAAAAATTAAAACAACCTTGAAAATGAAATAACATGAACATGGAGTGCACATAAACATCATACTAAAGAAACTAAATAAAGCTGCATGTCCATACATTTATCAAGTTTGCAGATATCTTACCACAGAAGTTGGTCTTCACCATCAGAGAAATTATGCTTTTCTTCCTCTGGTTCAATTAACTCGCCTTCACTATCACTGCATATTAGAGTTTCACTTCCATGCTGATCGTAATAAATCTGCCTTCGTCCAAGCACAGACTGGTCATCAGCCATTCTCTGATTTCTGCTCTACGTTCAACGAGTTTCCAAGAAAAAAAAAAATTAAGATATACCATAGTCGATCAAAAAGATGTTTGCTAGATAGATTACAGGAAAATTACTGTTGGCTATGATTAATATAGAATTGCAGCATCAAATCACCAACAGCACCAAGATTTACATGGAAAGCTCAAAGGGAAAAACCATTGGAGAAGCAGTCTAAAGAGTCAGTTGAATCAGTGATTCTTCTCAAGAAAAAATAGCAATACAAAGGTTTTTATGTAGACTGCATCCTAACCCTACATCCCAATCTTAATTCTAGTTTAATCCTAATAGAAATGTAGCCAAACTCTTTGATAATAAAATGACTCTTGGCACTCATCTTCAAGTAGAGCTTGTCAAGCTCCACATTTTTACATAGAGATAGAACCATGCTCCTCAATCAATAGATCTTCTGGAAGATGGAATGAGCAGATGGAATGGAGTGTTGATTAACATATAGTCAGACAGATCAAGCAAAGATACTTCAAGAAGATAAATCAAGCATCTTTCAGAGAGTATGCAATCTAATGCGAAGATCTATTATTAAAGATGTCCTCCAAAAGAGTTCACTGCTTCATATAAAGAGTCAACTACATCAAGTTTCTTCTTAATTTAGTAAGATAGGTAAACACCTCTATCTTCAAGTAGACAATTAGCAACACTAAATCTTAGTCTCTTTGAAGTTGAGTAGTGAGATTGTAAAGGCTTCTATCTCCAAGAAAAGAGCCTCTTATACAAAAACCTTATGAAGAGTGCAAAGAAAATATCTTGACAATCAACAAATAAGAATTAGGCATCTTCACATAAAGATAAGTCGGAGATGTAGATATCTTGAATAGAGTTCAAGACTAGACCTCAATAGAGTTAGAGATTGGAGACTATTATGAGAGAGTGCAGATAAGAAAAGGCACATTCATTACTGGGTAGAGTCATGGTAGAAGGCATGCATATCTAAGTAGATACTCTCATGTAAAGAAATTTCCAAGACTATTAGTCTCTCCTATAGGAAAACCAAGAAAGATGACCTCTCCTGTAATGAGACTCCTACGAGAGTTGACCTTGAGGAGTGAATCTCCTTACAAATAGGGACCTCAAGAATAACATCCAGGGTTCCACATCAAGCATGCCACTAGACTACTACCTAGTTAACATTGTTGAGCCACAGGCCCCAATGGACCTATCACCAACAAGCCCAAAATGCTTAATCCTATGTTAACTAATAGCATGCCACCATCCTTATATACTATTCACAACTGTCTTGAGTTTATTGTGTGGTGCTATCTTTTGGGGGTATAGGGTGTCACATTTTCCCCCACTTCAAATTACAACATCCTCGTTGCAGCTGGACCAGGTTCCTTTCCCCAACAGTAGTGGTGGATCTACCTCAAGGATAACCCTTTCCTACTAACCCTCTTACTAATGGTGGCTCTACATCTTAGGTAGTCCTTTCCTCCTACTAGTGAGAGTTTTACTATAATACAATTATGTTACGTCTTGAAGTTCCACATTCCACATTGAGCACGCCACTAGGCTACTATCTAGTTAACATCGTTGGGCCACAAGTTCCTAGACCATGGCCAAAACATCCCCTCCAACCACGTCCCACATCTCTTTATAAAAAAGAACCTAAAGCCCATCTAGACCCGACAACCCCTCAGCCTTGAACCCTGCACCGCAGCAATAATCGCCTCCTTAGAAATGTCACAAGACAGCTCCTCCCTCACCTAATCATCCACCATCTTCATGTATGAGGAACCTAATTCCTACACCCTTACCTATCTCTTCCTAGTGAACTCCTGAAAGTGCATCAAAATAGCATCACAGATCTACATCCTTTGGTCTAAAATCACATCCCCAACCTTCAAGGAAGATGTTAGGTTTGATTGCCTCCTAGCTCTAGCTGACATATGAAAAAATTTGGTATTCGAATCACCTACCTTGAGCCACAATTGTTTAGACTTTTCCCTCCAATCCACTTTTTGCTTGACACCTTAGATTGCAACCTAGACCGCTCCTCATGGTTCGTCTATTCCAATTGACCAAGGCCCTCTTTCCTATCAATCTCTATAATAGCCTCCAAAGCATATTGGCAGACTTGATTCCTCCAGTCCTGCACCTCCTTCTTGTATCCCATCAATGCCACCCTAAGAGCCTTTATCTTATCTGCCAAGGTACGCGTAGCCAACATTGAACATGAAACATAATTCCACTTCTCACAAACAAAATCCCAGAAACCAATTTCAAAGAGCCAAGACTTCTGAAACTTGAGATACGAGAAAGATTCCCCCTCACCACTATCCCAAAGCAAAGGTGTGTGATCCAAGAAAGGCCTGGGCATGGCGCAGGTGGAAGCTCCCTGAAACATTTTGCCATCGACACATTACAAAGAAACCTATCAATCCTCAATGCATAGTCAACCCCATTCCTCCACGTATACACTGCACCGGTCAAGGGCAAATCAAGAAGACCAAGATCATCCACCACTCTAGAGAAATCTCCTGTAAAGCTATCCAATCTACCATCAGGCCTATCCTCTACAGATAAGGTGACATTGAAATCACCTCCCACCAACCATAGTCTACCATCAACAAAACTAGATGCCTTCTCCAACTCATCCCATAGAGCCTTCTTGGATGACCCATCACACAGACCATAAACATCGGAAATGGCCCAAACCATCCCATCAGACACACGGGTGAAAATTCTTATGACGACCCTCAACACCACCAAAGAGGAAGACAAACGGAATTTGTCTCCATTCCACATGATAAGCTGCCCTCTAGACCTCCCTTTTGAGTTGATCTTAATCGTCTCCGTAAACAGCTCCTCCCCCCTACCTTCTCTTCAAAAAAGGATCGACATCCTCTAAGTGTGCCTCCTGAAGAACAACAAAATCAACTTACCAATCAGCCAAATACCACCGTAAAATAGACCTGTGGACTGCATCATGTAGGCCCCTTACACTCCACATCAAGACCTTAACAATAAGGTCTAGCAAAACCCCCCATAATAGCCTTATCAGTCACCCTCTTCACCTTGAGGACTTGCGATACCCTCAAGTCCACATCCGAAATTCCACGTACTCCCCCGTTTATTGCCTTGTTGTCCACCTCCTTATCTTTGAGCATCTTTCTATTGTAATCCAATCTAAACATCAGCTCATTCTGCACATGTATGAACTTGGAAGAGCCTGAAGTCCTACTAGAAGGACGCTTCGTCAGCACATGGTTATCCACATCGTGCATAGCAACATCAACCACGGTAGTATCAGGTGCTACATCCATAATTCCTATCTCGATCGAAGCAGTATCATCTCCCTAAGACCCTCTCGACAACTCCACAGCCATCCGAACAGCGACAACACAACAGGCAACCCCACTACTTAGCTCCTCCAGCGTAAGAGAAGCCTTGTTATGCTCCTCCACGATCTATGCCCCATCTTGGAATATGGACCCGAACATTAAAGGCCCAACAGGAAGCCTGCAAACAATAGAACGGAAGAGAGGGCAAGTAAGAGGAAACAAGATAGAATCATTTGGATAATCGAATCCAAGCTAGAACCGGTGAAAAGAAGAGATAACCGTGTACTCACCAACTTCGGATTCGTTTCCGAATCCAAATGCACCCTATTTAGCGCCACAAAAGGATATCAGTCCTACCACAATATTCTCCACCGAAGCATGTGCCACATCAGCCATGGACCCCACTAAATCAAGAAACGTGACCAAATCTGAAGCAACATCTTGCTAGCACATTGGTTGTTGGTTTCCAAAAATAGCAATACTGGAAATGGAAGCTGGAGCACCAGGTTCGAAATTCAAATCTCCACCATCAACACCCCTAATTTTCAGCTTCCACAATTGACACAGCATCTTCCTTGGCAGAGGTGCCTCACTTGTCACTAAAGCTCCAACAGCCACCACCACCACAAATGAACACCTACGCAAAACCCCCTCACCAACAAGATCAAAAGAAATGATCCAGGAAAACCCACCGAGCCTGAGAACCATTCTCGAAGGCAACTCACAACCAGGAAGGACCTCCCGTTCCACCAAGGAAATTCCATTGCACCTCCTCACTGTAGCAAATGGAGTGCATACTCCTCCAATAACCTCTGTAGTGCACAAGTGAAGGGGATACCACAAATACGAAAGACCAACACCATCCTCATAGGGGTATAATCCTCACAGCAAAGGACACCTCCATCTAACTAAGGCCCCCCCAATCTCCATCTCAGCAAACTTCAAAAGCTCCATATTTGCCAACTGCAAACCAAAAAGCAGAGTCTATTTGGCAAGAACACATCCACCTTCCAATCCTCCAACCACGACTTCAAAGCAAAAAGATCCCTTCTCGCCTCCCCCAAAGAGAGATGCCTACGCAAGATAACCCCTACCAAGGCAAACTGAAGAACGAAATCAAGAGCACGATTCATAGGTGACCATGGTGCCTCCACCTCGAAAGAAATTGGAGCCACCAATGAAGGAGGCAGCCTCCTCCTCCCCAAACAAGTCTTCTTATGCCCAATGCCTCTGCACAAGACACAAACCATCAAGTCAAAACAGTAGACCACAACATAAACATGCAACCTCCACTTGTATCACATGACCCTCTAATCTCCCCTACCACCATCCCTACTACCCCTCCCTCTCACCATCACCCTATTCCATACCCGATTTGGACGATCTCTTATAGACTCCTTATTTAAATGTTATCCACATTGGATTTGAAAAATGCATTGTTGGTATAAAAAGTTCTCACAATTTTTCAAAAAAAAACAACTGCATGCATGCACACCACTACACACACACATGAGAAATTTTGTATACATATTTTATTTATGAAGTTCTACTATATAGATTGAAAGAGTACCATTCCAACAAAGTTTTTTTTTTTACTTGCTTGAAAGGTTGCACTATATACATCCCACTTGCATGAATTTTTTTTGTTTGGTAAATGACCTATTTGAACGATTTTCTTTTAATCCATATTAATTTCACAAATGCACCAATATAAAAAGTTTATTATCTCACAAGAGTTAGTTTCTCATAAGATTTCATAAGATTGATATTTTGGATTTTGAGTAACAGATGCCTGCAAAATCCATCAGAAAGCAAGGTCCATTCCTGAAAAACATTAGGCTAAAGTTTCCTATTCCTAAAGCATTGCTCTGAAAGTAGTCAAATTGACCAACTAAAGAAAGGAGCATTTAATTACTGGCTTGCCTGATGATTCTTATGCAATAACAAATTTGCAATTCACATTTTTACAATCGAAAATTTGGATAGGAAGACCATGTCACATTTTGTTTGGCAGCAAAATAGCATATCATTTTTGTAATACTTCTACATATGCATATAAATATGCATGCATGCATACATTCATACATATTGTACGTATGCATGCATACAAACATAGATACATACATAGATAGGTAGACAGGTATTTGCACTTTGACAAAACAAAAGGAAGATTAATAAACACATGCACAAAGGATAAACCTGTGGATGTCCCACACGTTTTATAAATGCATATACATACATTTGCCTGCATAGACACCATGTATTAAGAGACAGACCAAACAAAAATCACTGACAGCATATTGGTTGGGAGAAAATAATGATTGTGTTTTGAATAAGAGCTATTGAAATCACCATTCAGGAAAACTTGCATATAAGTGGAGTCTAACCAGGATAAAACAAACCTGCCAATAAATATCCATGAAGTATAACGAGGAATCGTTTCAACATGAGGAAGTTTAATTGTATGAACAGCACATTTTCCTCCGCTGGTATTTCCAACTATTATTGTTGAAGAGGAGAGTTCTTCCTGAGCATTTATACTTATGTTCTCTTTCTCCCCAACTCCCTTTGCAGAACCATTTAATCTGCAAAGAGAATGTTTCTTTCTAACTGACAGCAAATTCTCACTCTCTCTCTGACCAACCGAACTGTCTATTCCAGTGCTGGCCAATTCTAACTGTTTCGAGATTGTAGCCACCAATCTCCCATTCTCTTCGAGTTTCTCCTGTGAAGCAAATTAACTACTCCTTCAGAATAGCATTGACAAACAACTTACAGACCAATTATCATAAAAGTATTACATATTACTACAGTGCCAAAGAAAAACCACCGGACTAAAAGAACTATGCATCTAAAAGGATCTGAACAGGAAAAGCCAATTATAAATACTTATATCAGTTACAATTCCTGTCAGACCGATTAGACGGTTTCCACTTATATACAATCTAATTGCATTAGAAATACTCTTCATACATGTACCATTCGTTTGCCAAATACCACCCAATGCATGCATTTTGATTTATTCAAGTGTAGAAAATAATCGATGTACTTCCCATATCATCTGATGGAAATATCACTGGATGATCTAGTTATAAACGACTCGGCATGTAGGACAACACCTTGCAACAAAACAAAGCATTGGAATCTCAAAAGACGATACAAACACGTAGCAATTTCCAGTGAGATCCCATTTGTATCACCGAAATTTAATTCCATTCCACAGAACTCACTCGTTCGCGACTTCACCCCCTGCATTCGGGTTTCGCAATAACTGATACCTTGATCTCCCGTCCAATTCAATTTTCCACAAGTACATCACAAAATTCCCACACTTGGGAATTCTCTGGTTAATGTAAGTTATTCGATCAAATTGAATAGAGTCACGTCGCGGCGATCCAGGAGTGATGCGATTGTTGGAGTACGAGAACTAATCAATCAAGCAAAGAGTGGTGATTATACTCTTATGGATTCAGCTCTGGAATCCAAAATCTGCTGCTTGAGACGCGAGAGCTTCTCCACCAGCCCCTTCTCCCCCTCGCCGACGCCATCCACCTTCTGCATGAAAGATGAGAAATCGAGGGGTTAATGATTCCAACTGCAATCCATCCGTCGCAGTCTTTGATTCGATCTTTAGTATCGACTAGTGCGACAGAACCTTCGATTTGGAGGAAGAATCGGGAGCCCTAGAGGTCATCACACAGCACGGATTCCACCGACTGATGCAGCAGACGGAGATGGAGAGGGGCAAACTTTCGGTGGCCGACGGAATGCGGAAGTCGACGAGCAGGATGTGTCCTCCCGAGAAGATCTTCCGATGGTCCCACCTACTTAGCCTCTTTATAAAAAAATAAATAAATTGTACAGACGTTAATAAAAAATTATTGATGTTATTTATGATTTGAGAAAACTTTATTCATAGAGATTTATAACAAAGTCAGTTAATCTATTAGTTTCAGTAAACTTGACTTTTTAAGAGTCGCTTATTTTCAAGTTAAGTCGACTATTCAAGATCAATGAAGTAAGTTGTATTAAAAAGTATAAGAAATATGGAGTAGGTGAAACCTCTACTCATATCGTGGAAGTTGTAGTAGATTCTGCAGTTGATATCCATGATCATCATACTCCTGATCCACCTGCAACTCCATGGACACTAAGGTCCAACGTACTTTCGTTCCTATCATAGAAACTCGACTTACTACTGAGGTGTAGCATACCTCTATTACGAGGCTTCAGTGTAGTATTCTTTCCAAGGTAACTATTGTCGTCCAGATTAATGCTTTACCACCAACGTTTGGAGTTATGTACTTAATGAGTGTCAGCATACCTTCAGCCCCACACAGCATACAACCATTGATCATGAAGTGTGGTCGAACTCTTCTGAATCATCCACTATGAGTGAAAAGAAAATGTTCGCTTGCTCGATTCTCATGAAGAGACAGATCATGAGGTAGATGAAGAATTTGATGATGATGAAAGATATGTTGATTATGTGCTTGTTGAGCCAGACACTCATACCACTATTATGCTCAGAAGGAACGAAGTATAAGTGTCAGCTATTTATGACATCTCAATTGGCTATAGATTTATTGAATATAAGGATGGTATTGACAATGTATCCATTTATGAAGCATTATGCCATGGAAAAACCTTCAAAAGCAAAGATTTGATTTTTGTGATGAAAGCATACTACATGGAGAGCTATTACAACTTCTCTGTACATAAGTCTAACAAGAAAGTTTGATCAATTGAATGTAACCAAAAGACGAAAGGTAGCAAATGAAGACTTATGGCACATTTGAGAAAATTTGATAAAAAAAATTGTGTAATAGGCATCATTAAGGGGCCACATACATGTGATGCTATAAAAAGTTTAGATCATCCATAGTTAAATTGTAATTTCATAACACAACTCATAGTAGAATATGTTAATGGTCCATAAAAGTTTAGAGTCAATCACCTAAAAGTTGTCTCGAACAAAAAATGGCATTGTAAAATCATCAAAACTGATTCATTTATTACACGCAACTAAGGAGTCAACACCTGGGACTAAGATTGATTACAAGTGGGATATGAAACCATCGAAACAAGGACATGTCATCTTAAGGAAGGAATTCGGGTCATTTGAATCATGCATCAAGCATTCATCCACTGTAGGCCTTTGATGAGTAATTAATGGAACTCATCTTTATGGCAAAGTACAAGCACAAGTTATTGGTTGCATGTAGCATGGATGGGGACAATCACATAGTTCCCCTTACCTTCACATTGGTTGATGAAGAGAGGGAAGAAACTTAATTGTGGTTTCTTAAACGAGAGAGATCTGGTCATTCGTGGAAGAGACGACCCTATATGCATTATTGTAGATAGACATTAGGGGGTTAAGGCTACAATTACAAATTAAGACGTGAGGGTGCTTCCGCCATTAATCATTCATAGGTATTATATACATCACGTGGGAAGCAACTTTAATGACGTGTTCAAGAACGATGCTTTGAAAGAACTTGCGAATACTGTTACGCTTCAAACATATAAACATAAGTGTCAATAGTACGTGGAGTAACTTCTAAATTAAATGATACTACCCTTAGCTGGTTTCATAAGCATTCATTATCACTTGATTTGTGGACTTAAGCTTACGATGGGAGATACAAATATGGCACACGATGACCAACACGAGTGAGAGTTATAATGCGGTCTTGAAAGATGTCAGAGCCATACCTATTGCTACACTACTGATGAATACTTCATATAACTGTGTTAAGTACTTTAGAGAACGACAAGTTGAGATTAAAGCTAGGCTAAATAGAGGGAAAATTTACACCACATGAGCCAAGAAGAAATTTGAGAGGTGGCGAGAAGTTTCCTGGGAACCTAAGGCCAAAGTATTTCAATGGTACCCTAAGAAGACTTTTGAGGTTATCACAAGTGAACAATCCATGGAGTCTAGCATAAAGGGCAAGAAGACCTTGATAGTCAATCTTGACTTGAGTTCATGTAATAAGTAGTGGACTTGAAGGATCTCATATTCTCATGACTACGCAACCATGGCACACAAAAATCTCAACATAAATGATTGCTTGTCACATTGATATACATGGGAGCAACACACTAGTAGAAAAGGCACTGTTCTCGACAAAGATTTTTCGACTGTTATAAGACGTAACGATTGACAATAAGTTGGTCATTAACTTTCTCAGCTACCCGGAAGCGGGGTGGTTGAGATCATTTTCAACCGTTTATAACAGTCAAGAATAAGAATATCATCAATTGTTTTAAAATAAACGGTCAATGATAACCTCCTTGGAAATCATCGAAGGCAAAAAGATATTTTCAAACGCATTCCTTGACCGTTTAATATTAAATGGTCGAGGAAAAAAAGGGAAAAACCCTAGCGCGACCCTGACTCCTTCCCCTTCCTTTCTTCCCCGCCCTTCCTTCTTCCTTCCTCCTCTTCCCTTCCTCGTGCCACCACCACCACGACCACCTCACCACCACCAGCATCTCCACATCGACCACGACCCACACCACATCCGCCACCACCCGCCCAACCTCACCACTAGACCACCTCCTCCCGCCACCACCTCCTCCTCCTCTCACCATCACTACCCCAATTTCCCCCCTTAGGTTTAGTTTAATTTATTTATTTTTAATGTAGTACTTAGTTAGAGATTTAATTATGAATGCAAGTTATTTTGAATTGCATTATATTAAAACAATTAACATGTTATTAGTTTATAATGAATTTTTAGTTAAATGTTTAGTAAAATTGTTATTAATTGTTATTTATGAGGTGTGCTTACATATGTTATTTATAGGGTGTGTCCACATATGTAGTGGTTAATTGTGAGGTATTCCCACTCTTAGTTTCATTAAAGTGTTAGTTAAATTTACATTTTATTTATAGAAGTGAAATGTGGGGTGTACTCACATCTATTTTGATACAGGATTTGAGAGAAATCCAATATTATAGTAGAAACTCTGTTAAAATTTTTCGGCTTATGATTTGCATGTAGGTATAGGTTTAGGGTTTATGATTAGGTTTTACATTTTGGGTTATGGTTTTCTGTTTAGGGTTTAGGATTATGATTATTTATTTTTAGGTTAGGTTTTAGGGTTTGGTGTTTAAGGTTTAGGGTAGGTTTAGGATTTTTTTTTTTTTTTTGGTTTTGGTATTATGTTTTGACTTTTGGATTTAAGTTATAGGGTTTTTATTTTAAATTTAGGGTTTTCTCTTTAGAGTTTTATTGAATTAGGATTTAGGATTTAGGATTTTATTTTTATGATATTGGGTTTTGGTATAAAATTTAGAGTTAGGTTTAGTTTATATTTTTTGGGTTTAGTCATTTAGTTTTAGGCTTCCTACTTTTATGTTTTACGATGTGGAGAAATTTATTAAATAAATTTAAAATCATTTTAAATTTAGATAAATACTTGCACAAATTTAGATGCACCTGATGACAAACAATATGAGCTCTAAGGTATAGGTTGTGAGAGAGATATAACTGTATGAAAATACATGCCCGTCGAGACCTATGAACTTGTTATACGGACAATGCGGAGTGTGTGTATGCTTTACTTACATGCATGATGTTTTGTCTTTATAGCATGCCATAAGAGTTGTCGTCCTTAGTTCAAATAAGTTCTGAACTAAGGGGGGTCCTTCAAGATTTGATCACAACTTAGGGTTACTTATTGCATGTAGCTAATGTTTGAAAAAATTTTAGTAGCATTTTCTTGCTCTTCTCCGGTATACAAACTAATCTTAGCTCCATTCTCGAAGCGCCCTTTAGTGGGGGCTATTTGGAATGTAGTTAAGGTTAATCTTGAGGGATATACTGGAGAAATATAAGGAAATGCTGCCGAAATTTCTCTAAACAGTTGTTGCATGTAAGAAGAAACGTTATGATCAACTCTTCAAGGATAACCTATCAAGTAAACAATCTTCTTAAAATACACATTTTTTCCTTATTCGAATCTAACCTATGAGTGGTTATCATTGACATTTAGGTTAATTATTGATGTAGACATATCTATTTCATATAAACTGTCTATTTATGTATGTTCTTACGCGTATAATTACATTCAACATTATAAATATTGCACAACATGTATCATTCTGCATTTAGTTTAGTTTGTACAAAATATAGGTTAATTTACCATTTTTGTGGCTAGTGGATAGGGCGATATTTATCGGGCCTCGGATTAAAGATCCAATCAAACGGATCTGATTAGGGCGACGATCGGAGTCTAACACCTCTGAGATTGTCCTAATCGGACTCCCGTAGCATCAAATGCAATCCAATAAATATTAGAGGCCAAGGGGCAAGATAGTGAAAATCTAAACTTCAGACAACAAATCCAACCACACTGATGGGTTCGGATCGACGATCGCAACTTAACGGCGTGAAAATCGACCTAATCTGACATCTATGGCACCATCTACAAGCATTGGAAAATGAACGACCCAGATGGCACCATGTCACGCCATCCAAGCTGCCCACAGCCACCCGACCTCCTCCTTCTTCATCTGTGCCATCAGGTCTCAACTGTTGGGTTGAGATCCAACAGTCAAGATGTGGTCGCGTTGCCCTCCCTGACTTCTTCCAATTTCTAAAGGGTGCACCTCCACGCAATCTTAGTTATTGGATCATCCATCAATGGCCACAATCACACGAAGGCCGCGCTCTCAAATTCTTATTCGAGACACAAGAGGCACCATAGCACATCGGTCTTCGTTAGCTCTCAAAGTGCTAGCGAGGTCGAATCGCGACACATGGATTAAATCCACTAAAGTGAGGCGTGACGAAATTTAGCCGTGCAATGCGCATCTTACAACGAAGAATAGGCGACGTGGCTGCACTGGATGCAAGAGTGGGTGGACACGGACGATCGCGCGAGCGTGTCCGCGTCCACGCACGATCTAACATGCAGCGGGTTGAGATGGCTTTTAAGCCATTTGATCCATCGAACGGACATCTGATCTCGATCCTAAGCGCACGATGGTGGCAATCCGATCTCCATCGAACAACCTAGATGAGCCGTCGCTTGATGAACGTGCGGGAACGACTGAAGGTGAAGAGCTCGCAGACGTGGCTACATGTAAGCGCTCCGATCATGATCAAAGGGTCCACATTCCACGCGTGCTTTAGCAACATGGTTCTTTGGTAATGCTTACAACAAGCGTCACTAAAGGCCCTACATTTATTTTAAAGGCCTTAGAAAGACCCCTTTGCCCTCGTGACTATAGATATAAATAGTCTACCCCTCCACATTTTCTCATTCACATCTCTTCTCCTCTTACCCCCTCCAAAGCTCTAAAGAGCTAGTCCCATACTTGGGATGTTCCACTAGGGTCTTAAACATAATTTTTCCATATTCTCACCCCCGTTCATGAAGCACCCGTGGTTGTCCTCTTACTGCCATTCGGAAGCGGATCCCGTTGCGACACCACCCTGCTTTGTCCTCTGTCCTCCAGCTTCGTTCTCCCTCGTCCAGCATCTCATCCCTTGTAACGACCCGATTCCCGAGTCCCTACGAGACACGAGAACCGGACCGACTCGACTAATCCCAAGACCTAGTCGTCCAACAAGGAAGTAACCAAAAGAGCAACAAAATAAACCACATTCAGCATGAATATAACTAACAGTAAGGAAATACGACAGTAAAGAAAGAAGCCACTACAGTATATACCACCACAACAGTAGAACAACATTCATAACATAATATGAACTACGGGTAAAGAAAAGTACAGCGGAAACAAGAACTACTCACTACAGTGGAACAAAAAAAAAGTGGTACAAGAGAACAGTGGTAACTCTACTGGACCCTACTCGGCCCAGCGTCCTCTGCAGCCGCTGACCCTGGCTGCCCAACACCTGGTCCTGAAAAGTAACGAGTGTAACACGTCAGCAAAATGCTGAGTAGAGTGGCAGCTAAACTAAAGAAACAGTAAAATGTACAGTAGCTGTTTTAATTTTCTTTCTTCTTTTATTTACGTCTTTCTATTGTCTCAAAATTTATCTATTTCTCAGATCCTTTACTTGATCTCGAATGTTCCTCGTGGGAACGATCTTGATTGCAGTCTTTTCCGAACAGTAGAAGTAGCACGTGGTGCTCTCCTAGCCGGGAGAGTCCCCCGTGGTGATCCTACTCTCAGTCAACCACCCCAAGGTCACGAACAGGCGTAACAGTGACTACGGCACGCGCGATAAACACACAGGTAGCTAACCCGCACTGGCACGCGGTCAGTCGTTTCCGTTAACGGGTGCGCCCAAAGCACAGCACGGAACCAGTACAGGGCAGAGCCCTCTCAGTAACAGGGGTCCAATCCCTCCACAGTAACCAAACAGGGGCCTTGCCCCTCCACAGTCTGCGCACCCTCGCCTGACTACCCTGGTTTGCCCAGTGGGCCTAACAAGTCAGTGTAGGAGGCTAGCAGAACCCCGGGGCCCGTGGGGTAGCTAGTACCTCCCTACACTAATAGCTCTCCTTGGTACTACGTATACGAGGGCCAGCAAGTCGGTACAAAGTGGCCAGTCCTAACCCCGGGTCCCTGGGGCGGCTGGCTCCGCTCTGCACTAAACAGGGGGACAGTCACTCTCCTTGGTACTCCGTACTCAAGGGCCAGCTCACTTCCCCAATTCTATTCCATTCACCTTCCAGGAGTTCTACTCCTAATTCCCCGTAGGGTTCCAGCTCTTTTAACTCAGCACATTCAGGTTTCACCCTTTCCAGTTTCACGTTCATATAATCCATGTTCTCAATCACGTTTATTTATTCATAGCAGCCAGCTGTTAATTCAATTCACAGGCAGCTATTATTTCCTTTCCACATTTTCCAAGACTGCAGTATTCATACATTCCACTAGTTTTCCCGTCCTAGGATTCATGCCATATCCTAGGATTTATCATACAATCCAGTTTTCCAGCCCTATGATTCATGCAACACCCTAGGATCTACCATTCAATCTATTTTTCATTCCTAGGATTCATGCAATGTCCTAGGTTCTATTTATGGTTCCATAATTTAATAGATTATACTAGTAAACTTAAAAGCCACTCTACTGGTTACAACAGGAGTACTGGGGGCGTGGTCGGGAATCCCGCGTGCCTCCGCAACCCCCGAGACTACAACGGAACGGGGTCCTATCACAAGGATCAATCACAAGGAGTTTCTCAAAATAGTATATATCTACTATAGACGGGTAGAGGATTCAATTCCGAAAAGAACGCAACTCGAAACGCGGAAAACGGACTCCGAATGGGCCCTAAACGGGTCAAAAACGACGAAACAGTGCAAAATCAGACGTTTGGAATTTATTCCAGACGTCTTAAAAAGTGGATCAGGGGTTACCTTGCTCTACGTGGTCTCTCAGACGTCCAGAAGCCTGTGGAGGCATCTGGCCTAGTTCCCAGACGTCCGATGGTCACCCCGGACGTCTGGAAGTCGCTCCAGTCGTCTGGCACTTTAGCCAGACGTCTGATTCGTGTTGGGTGGCTAATCAGAACCTGCGCGTACCCATTTCCTCTCTCTCTCAGTACGGTCAGTCGAAGAAAAGGAAGGAAGACGGAAATAACTCACCTTTCAGACGTCTGTACAGTTCTCCAGACGTCGTCCCTGTCGTCTGGCTGGAAGCCCAGATGTCTGATTCTAGAAAAATTTCCAGAATTAGAGCGCGTCTCGCCCTCCGCCTGCGACGCACGGCCGCGTCGCGCCTCATCCGCCTGCTGCTCGAGCTGCAGCAGGCCTCCCGCGTCACCCCACGTCTGCTGCTTCCCCCGCCGGCCGGCCCTAGCAGCCCCGGCGAGCTCGCCCTCACGGCCGAGCGCCTCTTCCCACGCGCAGCACCTCCTCCCATGCTCACCACGGCTGTCGCTGCCGCCGCTCACTCGCGCTCGCTCTCGCGCACCGGCTGGAAGGAGAAGAGGAAAGGGGGCGGAGGTGACGGGAGTGAGGGGGGAGGGCGTGGCCTTTTAAGGCCGTGCGAGGAGGAGAGAGAGAGCGGGACAGAGGGCGCAGGAGGGAGAGGGAAAAAGAGAGAGAGAGAGACACTCGCAGGTCTGCGCGCTCAGGCGCGCAGACAAAACACGCGTGCTGAAAATAACCGAATCCCAGACGTCTGGAAGGGGTTCCAGTTTCCAGACGTCTGGTCAGACGTCTGGGACACTTCCCAGACATTTTAAAAACGTCTGAAGCCGCGCGTTCGTAACATTCCTATTGTCCGGGCACTATGTCAACGCAGCTCGTCCTCCAAGCAGTCGTCAAGGAAGATTATCTCACTCCTATCTTTTTACCACTTTTTAGTGTAATTTTGTTTTCTTTAAGTAGTTGTAATAAACTATAGAATATTGAAATGCAATATTTGTTCACTATCTCTATTCTTTTCTTTCTTTGTATATTCTCTCTCTGTCTTCTATTGTTTATTATTTAAGTAGAATAGCTAGGGTAGATTTAACTCGATCAGCTAATCTACTTCATAACAATAATTCTAAACGTGATTTTTAATCAAACATTCATCTCCCGTTATTCAACCCGGGACTTACTAGAGTTTCGGTAAAATTATCTGATTGATAGATTTTTACGCAACTACAACGACATGTTTCAAACTCAATCTTTTAGCATACAAAATCTCATTCATCAATTATCATGGATAAGTCATGGATTAGTATGAAGAATTTGAATTACCACGAATGCAAGAATAGAGTGATTTCGTTTCTAGAGTGGGCAATTAATGATGATAGGAAGACATTTAGATGAGGATAATTCCTTAAACTGATGTTATGCCCATGTAAACATTGTTTGAAAGGGTTTTTCCATGACCGAGACAATTTTTGAGCATGTGATATGTAACGGTTGGTGAAAGCATTACGTAAATTGGATAGCTCATGGTGAGCAAATCACATGAGATGTCCAAAAGGAGAGAATTAACACTTTTAAAGAAAGTGATGATAATCAGGGAAATGAATTGGATGAAATGTTACATTATATGAGAGCAACAGACCCTGAGAATGCAAAAGACAATGAGACATTGCGAGATTGTAATGAGTTTTACAATGCAGTCAAGATAGCAGAGGATCATATTGATGCTATAATAATGTCAATGTTGAAGTTGTCATTCATTCTAAAATTGTTTTAGATAAAAGTGATGAATAGTGACACAGTGAAATTAATGTCTGTGGTTCTTGAATTCATTGGGGAGTTGCTGAATAATCCTGTTAGATACCTTGGGTCATGGTATGATGCGAAGAAGCAGATATGTGGGTTCGGACTGAAATGCGAGAAGATTGATGCATGTCATAATGACTGTGTCCTGTACAGAAATGAGTACTCCTGGTTGACTAACTGTCCTAAATGTGGTGAGGAGAGGTATAAGGTGGGTAAGTCAACAAACATAGGTAGGAAGAAACAACCGAAAAAGGTCCTCCATTATTTTCCACTGATCCCTATGTTACAATGCTTATTAATTTATAGTAAAATAGCAAAACTGATGACATGACATCAGGAGAATAAATTCAAAGATGGACGCATCCGTCATCTAACATATTATGACGAGTGGGAACAGATTTAACGAGAATTACGAATTATTCGCAATGGAGGCACAGAATGTGAGACTATGGCTTGCAAGCGATGGATTCAACCCATTCAAGAATATGTATCCATCATATTCCATATGGCTGGTGGCCATGTTAACTTACAACTTTACTCCATAGCTATGCATGCGATTCGCATTCATGATGTTGACCATCCTTATCTCATAACACAAGCAACCAGGAAATGTGATAGGTGTTTATTTCCAACCGTTGATTGACGAACTGAAGGTCCTGTGGTATAGTGGTATTCAAACATATGATGCATAGACGAAAGAATTCTTCCGATTGCACGCAGCATTACTGTGGACAATCAATGACTTTCCAGCATTTGCTAATTTGTCATAATGAAGAAAAGATCTCGATTCAGATGTTGAATCCGAAGCATGTCAATAAAACTTACAAAGTGAAGAAGTTGCCCCTTGTGTAACTGATATTGATATATAAGGTAATTTGTCAAAAGTATTAATCTGTAACCCACAAATAAAAATAATTTAACAAATTTTTAGTTGTCCATTTTGTTTAAATTTTCTTTAAATTGTTTCATCTTTTTTCAAAGCTTGTATTTATTTATTTTTTGAAACTAAAACTTCTTTTGTTGCCTTCTTATATGGGTTTTTCGCATTCTTACACTGCTCCTGCGTCGTTTCTTAACTATTTCGTTACTATGATGAGTTTCTTCTACCACTTTCTTTTTTAAAATGCTCTTTTAATGTTAAATGTTGGGTATATCTAATTAGGTTTATTTTATGTGTGGGGTGTACTCACTTAGGTTTATTTTATTTATGGATGATGCATTTATTTTTTTCCTTTGTAATTATGTGGGTGTGCCCACTTACACTTGATATGTATATTGAATGTGAAAAAGAGGAAGGGGAAAGGGAAATAGAGGAAGCAAGGGAATGTGAACAGAAATGGAAAGGGGGAGGGGAATGAAGGGGGGGAATGAGAAGGAAAAAGAAGAGGAAGGGAAAGGGGATTAATCATGGGGAGGAAGGGAATGGAGAGTGGAATAGTAATGTGAAGAAGATGAAGCAAAACAAGAAGGGAAATGGAGGGGGAATGCATGGGAAGGAAGGGAAATGCAGGGAAGGGGAATGTGAGGGGGGGTGGAAGGAGAGTGGATGGGTGAAGGGAAATGTGGAGAAGAGGGAGGGGAAGGGGTAAGGGAAATGGAGGGGGGAAAAGAAAAGGAAAAAGAAGAGGAAGGGAAATAGGGGAAGGGAATGGGAAGGAAAACGAAGAAATGTAGGGGGAATGTGTTTTTTTTCTATGCTTCTTTTATTTTCATTTATTTCTATATTTGTTTCATATATGATTTTTGAATAATCACAATATATAGGGGAAATGCTGGTGAATTTTTTATAAAATATCTAATTTTTTGTTTTGTTTTTACACAGGTTTTATTCAAGAAGAAGGCTAATATGAGTGCCAGGGATGATGCCACATCTCAGTAGCTTAAGGCCCCCTGCCAAGAGCCTTAACCTCAGGCTCCTCACCTGCAACACTTGGCTCAGCCCCCTCGTGAGGAGCCCTAAGCACCCTGCCAGCAGTTTTTGAGGCCTGAAGATGTGGCTCGATATCTCCAGAGTAGGGGGAAGGGGAAGAGTCCGATGCCTCCTCAGACAAATTTCGAGGCAGAGGATCCAGACTATGGGGAGAAGGACGCACCCACTGATGAGGAGGGGGAGGAGTAGGATAGTGCTTCATTTGATGAGGAGGGCATTGGGTTAGATGATCAACCAGAGCAGTCAGTTTACCCAAATCCTTCCCAACAGAGAAGTTCTGCACCAGCACCACACCCTCGCCGTATCGGTATGAAAGTTTAATAAATGTTACAATTTATTTATTTCTTTGTCATTTTATTTTATATTATAATTCTGTCTTCCAAGTGCACTAGGGGAAGATGTCCCACACAGAATAGGGACCTAGAGAGAATTCCGCATGGGATCCTCATTTCAATCAGGATTACACCAACGGGGGAAGCAATAGAGTATCTACAAAAAAATGTGCTATCTTGACGGTAGACATACACCTACGTTTTCTAACTATCAGGGTAGCATCGGATGACTCATCGATATTGCATGAAACTGCAATCCTGGAGGATGTTGCCCAACCTCAAGTCACCATCTACAACTTACCTTTCTATCGGGTCCAAGGCATCGTCGCCCATGGCTCCCACGAGGTCATCGCCGCCCACTCTCCTGAGCTTGCGTTCATCACATCGGAGCTCACAACACCTTCCACTGTCTCTTCCGCTACATATGCTGCTTGCCTCCCAACGATCTCCCCATGCCTCTCTCTCAACGATAGCTAACAAAAGCAAGTATGTCCCTCTCTTCCTCACACGACACTCCAGATTTGCGTAGATCTCTCTCTAGTCTCTCACTCTTGCCAATAAGATCTCTCTAATCTCCGATCAAACTCTCTTAGATCATAAAGATGGGATCCCTTTCAAATCTTCTGCTCGATTAGGGTTTAGCATCAAACGTATGGTCAAATAGATCTGTCTAAGGGTTTTGTTAAGGATTATCTCCTACTCGATCTTTCGATGGCATTGAGGATCTCCTTTTGAAACCTCTCCTCGAAGGGATTGGCATCAAGGAAGAATCTTCAGCATAGGGTTGGAAGAGCTCGGCAAGGTTTGCTAATGTCAATGGTGAGATGGAGCTTAGGGAGGAGGAGGATATTGAGGAGGTTGGAGAGCTCGTAGGTGAGATTGTGGAAGAGATAGGAGATAGAGTTGAACTAGAGAGTGACTAGGTGGAATGTGGTTTTCATTGTGTTGATTTGGTCTGATGACACCAAGCTATCCTCGAGGTGTTCGACAAAATGCCTGAGAGGTAAGTGGCATTGGGAAACATAGTGTTGACCTCCTTACAGGGTTCCTAGACATAACCCATGAGATTGATCCCTCTCCCTCAGTTGTTGTTTGTCATTCAATCGTTGATTGGCAAGGGATGGGATCTATTTATATAGCAGGCATAATTGGTACTAAAAGAGAAGAATAGGATAACTATGGGTAGGGTGATAGATATAGACAGAAAAGTAAGTGCATGTACATCATGTTCGTGTAAATAAGGTTTTTTTTTCTCAAAAAGCAAGTGATTTAGAGTAACCAGGTATTTGATGTTGTAATTTATTCTACAGGCATGCAATTTTGAAAGATATGCACGCAATTTATTCAAAAGGTAAGTGTTTGAAAGATATGCATGTCTAAGGGTCAAGGCAATTTATTCAAAAGGTAACTTGGTTAGCATACATGGATTTAGTAACCAAGACTATGTTAGATTGTATAATGTTGGTGGAATTATCCATGATTTATGTACTAGGGACTTTTTTTGTTCTATACCGTCCTTGTCATTTTGGTCATTTGCCAGATTTTTTTTTCTTGAGACAAGTGTTCCAATAATTCTTTATTTTGTTGTCAGTTCTTCCTGGAATGTATCCTACTATCAAGGACCATCAATGAGACAAGCACAAAACAATATCAAAAGATTAAAATTTGATTGTCTTTAAATACAATGATATCCTTTTTCTTTGTTTCTTTCCTTCTTTTTCAAAATAAAAATCAATCGGTGAAGTTGATTTTTAAGTAGTTGAAAAAATTATTTTTCTTTAATGATTCCCCTACCGATAATCATCTTTAATTTTAACCTTTATTCAACTTAACCAACCAAGTCCGTTAATCAATTTAAATTTTTATGCAGTTGTGAATAATTGTAACACAGCATGACATGGAGTTAGTTAATTTCATTATGATGAGTTTAAAGTTGCATAATCTTTTTCTCTCAAAAAGGTTCTATAATCTTATTTTATGCTATGTTTATGCTTTCATGTGTCCCATTTTAGTCTATTTTTACGCCCTCCATTCTAAATGGAGAAAAATCAAATCAACACAATTGATCTAATCAAAAAGTTGTAGGTAATAATTGGAGACAAGTTGTTAATATTTCCAATATCAAAAAGTTATAGGCTTGGTTAGCTTCATCCTCTCTTCTCGAGTTAGTTTTGTCTTTTTATTCTTGAATTTTCTCTATGTATGGCTGGCACTTAGTTAAATATTACAATGTTGCTTTTAGTTGTACTTTTTTAAATATTTTTTTAGGTAATTTTTTATTCAAAAAATTCATTTTATGTTGTGAATTTGTTGATTAGATAGAGTATTCTGTTAATAGTTCCACCCATATAACCTACATCCTGTCTAAAGTCATTTCGTGTTTTAGTTAAACTTGAACCTTATGTGTCAGTGGTAACTGTTTATTCTATTTGAGTTTTTATTCATTATCATGTTTCAAGTGTAGCTTAGGCAGGTGTCTGTGCTATTTCAAGAGTGGCTTAGCTGTTTCAAGAATAGATGTAATCTCCAACAGTATTCAAATTTTTTATCAACTAAATTTTAGGTAGTTGTCTATCACCTAAGAGGTGTTCAACCTCTTGCTGCCTGATTACTACCTTAATACATTTAAAGTCCTATTATGTTTTCTCTAAACCAAAAAAAAAGAAAAAGGAGACCTTATTATAGTTTATTCTTTGGGATGCTTGGGATGTCACATTACATTTTTCAAGTTTGTTTGATGATCTAAAAAGGTTGACATAGATTTCTGTAGCATCTCAACTAAATTTATGAGGTTGAATTTGGAGATGTATGGACATTCTATAGCATCTCATTTTATCTACTTACACCACCTACATGTACTCATTCTGATAACCTTGATTGGTCACTTACTCAATGATGAATTATTTTCGATGTCTTTCTCTCACTTTTTTAAATAGGCTAGGCTAAAGTTTGAGGGGCCCATGGGATTCCTCCCCATCTTTGCCTTTCATTATGTACTCATTCAACCGCTCTTTCATGGAAGACTTATGTACTTATTCATTGCATAGTGGCCAAGTTGAGGCATCGAACCTCAAACCTCCCTAGAATTGTTTCCATTCTATTAGGGATACTTTGCTGATATCATCATCCTTATAGTTGGTTGTTTTCCTTTACTCTATTATTTTCCTACTTCATCAGATTTCTAACATCCATTAGGATTGACCCTTCATGGGGAGTTTTCTAACATCCATTAGGATTGCTAAGAGAAGCATAGGCATCCCATTAATGCTACTTGTACCCTTGTGTTACAGGTTTGCATGCCTTTATGCTATTGTGCTGACGTGGTCCATGTAGCATATTACCTCATAAACCAAATGTTGTATCAGCCTTCTCACTCACATGACATTGTATATTGGTCCAACAGAAGGCATTTGAAAGTGTATGCTTTGTCCATAATCGGAGCTAACATACACAGGCTTGTGTGCTCTATGAATTGTGCCTTCTTATGTCATTGTTTTGAAGGAAATCTAAGGATGAGTGCCTCTGAAGATCAAGAAAAGTTGTCTTACCCTGTCTTCATCAGTAGCAAAGATCCTAATCTAAATAATGTTCGGTTGGTTCAGTTTATTCATATAGGAGCATCTAAGTGAATTCAGATATCAATCATATACTTTATTTGCATACTTATTAGTTCCAGTTCAAATTTAGTTACTAGTCCCTATTTTAAAAGATTTCAACTACTTGTGTAATCGAAACTTGGGAGTACCCTTGGGAGCAGTCATATAATCCTCTGTCTTTGTAATTGTCTACTTATCCATCTAATTTTACTGTCTTTTACATTTTCACCTTGTATGTATCTGTGCTTCTAGTTTTGAGAGAAGATTTTAGCATTTATCATGCATTTTCCATCTTTCTATGATTTCAACATTTTCACCTTCTATTTCCAACAAGTGTTCTTCCATGTATTGTGTACAATTGTGTAACTAGATGAATATTCTAAAGTTGAAACTTGATTCTCTCTTTAATGGATGATTCTGTAGGTGAATAGATTGATATATAAAAGATCTCATAGCCTAGAACCATTGGTTGGTTTAAGCATTATTCGCCTACAACATCCAAATTTGAGATTCACTTGAGGTTTAAATGTTCTTGTCTTATTGGTCAGTTGCATCATTTTCTGATCACTTATTGGTTTGTATTTGGTCAGCTTTGATTCCTGAATATCCACACCATGTACCCTCTCTAAAAAACATTCACACCCTACCAAGCATTGATCATCGAAGGTCTTGCTTAGGCTTGAACATTGTGTTAGTATAGCCATGAAATGGATTTCTGCATATTATTTGTTGGAACTTTTAATGCATAGGCTTTTGGAAAAATGTTGACATCTAAGTTTTTTCAATTTAAGTTCTGGGGATGGGATGGGGAATCTGATTGTCATCTTGCGGCTTCCTATTTAAGATCGGTCCAGGGAAATGGAGAAAACCTATGGATGCATTTGTTTTTGATTGATTATACTCATTGTTTTAGAATTTAATTAGTTATGTGGAAAGCCGTTTCATTTAGGATGTGTGGTATGAACTAAATGTTTTGTTAATGAAGACCAAATGTGAGTGATTCTGTCATGATGTTGGTTCTCTCATGAAAATGGTTTCTATTCATTTATGAATGATATTGTTAGTCATAGGCTTGGGAAGTTCAAGGAGCTATGTACTTGTCAAATCTCTGAAGTTAATATATTTCTATAATTCTTGTTGGAGTGTAAACTTCTAAAAAATCTTGAACTTGGATGCCTATACTGGTTGCTGATATTGGAATTCCTGCAAATAACAAGAGTAAATACAGCATTGGATGCCTATACTAGTTGTTGGCAAGAATGGTTTTGCAGATGCGTGGCACTATCCTTCCTGGTCACAAAAGGGATGTGATGGTAAGAGGTTTAATAGTTTATGTTATTTTTATCAGATTTTTGAATGATAAATGAGGATCATGTTAGTTGCTTACCTGGGAATCTTGTTGCTAGATTCTTCAGTTCATTCAAGTTTCACAATCTTGACTTTTTTGTTTAGAATTCCAATTCTCCATCCAGGTTTCCTCCTCTTTTTTCTTTTTTCTTTTTCGAGGTTGTGGGGGTAGGATCCACTTAAATGTGCTGCAAGCTTTTAAGTGGTAATCCTCATTCTTTATCAATGCAGCCTGCATGATCACTCTTATGTGATCATCCTCTTAACCTTTTCAAAAAAAAGTGCTACAAGCCTTTTTTCCAATTATTGTTTGTAATGGCACTTCGTTCCAAATGATCAATTGATGGCAGGACTATGTATTATAAGAGTAGCACTAGGCATAGCTCAAGACCTTTTTGCTTTTCACTACCAACAATTGTTATAAGGAAAAAGATTGTTGGTTTTGCATGGAGATCTACAAAGTAGTTGCAATGGATTGTCTCATCCACATTGATGCAATGCAACTATGCAATTGGATGAAGAGTGGTGTTCACTGAAGCACACGAAAGTGGTTGATTGAAACTCAGGAAACATCTACTTAGAGTAGCATCTTTGGTTCTTTCATGTGATTTATATTGTATTTTGGTGATGCATCCTTGAAATTTAGTTGGATTGTGGATACTCCAAGTAGGGGATCATTCTATGAACAAGGAGTTGGATTTTTACCCTTCTTGGGATTTTTTAGTAATTTGACATATTTGATGTTGCATCTTATTTTATCCCTAGAATTAGTTATTTTTCTTTTGTCATTATTTTCCTTTTTTTGATTAGTAGTGTTACTTTCCTTTTTATATTAAGACATTCTCAATTATCTTGTCATTAGTTCCCTTGTCATGTTTCATGGTTTTTAGTGACATAGACACTATACACGAACATCATCATCAGATGATGAACTGCATGTGCTTCATATGATCACTGAATAATTACATTGCGTCTTTTATTTACACATTTTGTCTACAATGCTTTTTTGAGTTTCATCTTGTTGTCTTGGCCATCCAATAAATGAATATAGTTGCCTGATCTCTACCATGCTTTCTTAAAAATGTTTGGTGTCATTTTGTCATCACTTTTATTTGATGCTCTTTCTCAATAATGGAATTGTGTTTGTCTTCCAGGTGACTTTGCATTTCTATAGGGATCCTAAGGAAGCCAGGGAGCATGAAGAAGAGGAGGTTGCTATTGCTCTTCTCAAATATGCTGCTATTCCTGAATATCCTATCAAGCAACATGGCCTTGCGTCTGACCAGTGGATTGGTGCTTATCAATGGCTTTATGAGACGGCTACACCTCCAGTTGGTCAGCCCATAGTAGCAGGTGTTGATTCTTGTTCCCTTTCAAAAAAAAAATCCTTCCAGAATCTATTATTAATGATGACTTGAAAGCATAATAGATCAAGTTTTCTGCATGCTTTTAAGTCATTTTGAATCTACTTTTTTTTCCCTTCTTCTATTTGTCCTGTCTGGACATGTAAAACAAAATGTGTCGAAGCACACATCATAAGGTTGTGCCCATATGTTGGAAAATTCCTAAATGCTCCTATAAATTTTGGAGTACATAATCCCTTTATGTTTGGCAAGCCAATGTAGTCGCTTAGTTGATGGAGGTCAATTAAAATGTTCAACCTGGATAGTGTTTCTACCTCATATGGAAGACCAAGAGTTTTTGCTGGGTTATCGCATAGACAAAGGTCGGTGATTATGGCTCATAGGTAGTACAGGGCTCCTCTATATGATGATATATACCAATGTTTCGGTGATTCTCATTTTTGAAGATTGCAGTCATCTATTTTTTAAGTTGCCTCTTGCTACGAGCTTGGCAAGGGCATAATTGATCAGGTGGATTGGACATCGTTGAAGAGTTCTTGGACAAGTTTCTTGGCATTACGTACATTAAATTAGGCTGCTTCCTTCTGGGCAGAACTCTTGTAGTCATGACAACCATGATAATAGGAACATCAATGGCTGCTCATTAAGGACCAGTGGCCATGGCTACTCACCGGATATGTATGCAAGTGTGGTTGGTTGTATCACTCCTTTCAAATGCATTAGTAACATCCCAAGCTCTAATTGCTAGCTCTTCCGCAAGATATGAATTACGAAGAGTAAAAAATATCACCTACTTTGTCTTAAAGATAGGATTGCTCACTAGGATTGTATTAGTTCTCACTCTTGGTACGTCATTTGGTCATCTTACTAAGTTGTTTACCAAAGATGTTGTAGTACTATAGATCATCCAAACTAGTGTTCTGTTTGTCAGTGTAAGTCAAACCTATTAATTCTCTAGCATTCATTTTTGATGCCCTTCACTTTGGTATCTCTGATTTTTCTTATGCAACCTATTCCATGATGGTAGTTGGGTTGATATCACTTGTCTAAGTTTGGACTTCCATGAGTTTGGTTGGGATTAAGTCTCTTCATGTTCTTGTGGACAAGAGCTGGAGTTGCAAGGCTACAATGGAGAAGTGACCTATGGTGCTTTTTGCACCATGACCCTTGAGTTTTAAGATAGGTGGTTGACCTATTTGGTTTGGATTTCACACTTGCTCTCTACTTTGAGATGTGCCATGCCCATGTGACAAAAATGTTACAATGCCATCCCCCTTCTTGTTTCATGCAAAGTCAGATGGCCATTAAGGGTGATGTAGTTTCAGCAAGGAGAACTATCTACATTTGGTGGCTTTTTTGGCGTACAAGCTCTTGCAATGTCATACATTGTTTTTTCAATGTATGAGTACATAGCCTCTTCATTATTTCAAGGTGTATTAGGATTCTCATGTTTAAAATTCTGCTCCCACATTTTATCTTGGATATAGCCATGTTCAGGTACTTATCCTACCATTCCAACACTCAACATGTATATCTAGGCACATATAGACCATCAATAATGGGAAAGGAAAGTGGTGAACTAATTAATTATTTATTTTTATATGATTCATATGTTTCAAGGCGTACTTGGTGAGAAATATATTTGTTGGAATAATCATACGAACCTACATATATTATTATTAAAAAATTATACGTTAAATATATATATATATATATATTTGGACATCACATTTACGGTCATTAAAGTTATCTAATTATGTAAATTGACCATTCACATCTCATTAGGATATGAGATTTAATGTATAGAAACTTTAAGAGAAAAATGCAATTCCGTGATGGGTGGAATTAACATTTTAATTTAAGCGATTATGGTCCCTGGAGGGATGAGGGTAAAACGGGCATTCGATTTTCTGCATCCCATCGTAGAAAAGTTATAAATAGAGCCAAAACAAAACCCAAGGAGTATGTCTCCCCCATTAAGTTCTTTTCCTATCACTCTCTCAACCCTCTGGAAGAACTATTGCCATCGCCTCTCGTTGGAGAAGCAAGACCACAGCTCCAAAAGATCTCTATGATCTCAATGCTTCCGCTGTGATGGATTCAGGTATCCCTCCATCGTTTTCTTTTTTATTTTCATTATGGTTGATGATATGAGGAATAGATTGATCTTGGGATTATAGAAAATCATTCGGTATCTGATTTTATTCAGTTTTAATTCCAACAAGTGGTATCAGAGTTTTTCTATTCACTATATCATTACCTTAATGAATCAGATTTTGATAAAAATAATTTTCCATTCGATTTTGGGGAATTATTCTTCGATTAGTTTTTTGGATTGATTCAATCCCATCTTGATGAATCAATGAAACTAATGTTTGCTTTTCGATTTTCATGTTCACTTGTATCCCATATTTGATAATCAAATCAAGTTTTACGATCTGAATCGTGATTTGGGGTGTTGTCCCCAAATCCCGATTTCGGATTGCCGCCTTGGAATCAGGCCGTGATCGGTCTAGTACCGGTACTCATGATGGGTATTGGTACTTGCTGGGAACGAGAACCCATTAGGCACTTCCTAGATCACCGCCAGTATCGATAGAGTACCAATACATGTGGGATACTGGCCACGCCTCAGAAGCACCGCCAATATCAATGGAGTACCAGTACTCATCACGAGTACTAGTACATATGGGATACTGGTCACGCCCAGGAGTGCTGCCAGTATCGAAGGAGTATTGGTACTCATAATGAGTACCGGTACATGAGGGATACTTCCCGGACAAAGAAACAGTCCAATATCGAAGGAGTATCGGTACTCATGATGAGTACTAGTACATGAGGGATACCGATCAGACCAAGAAACGGTCCAGTATCTATGGAGTACCGGTACTCACCATGAGTACCGGTACATGTATGATATTGGACATGGTCCCAAGATCGATCCAGTACTGTTGTAGTACAGGTACATAAGACTAGTACCGGTACATATCATTCTAGTACTAGTACAGAAGGATTAGTACTGGTACTTGGTCATTGTTGCTGTTAACGGTACTCATCATGAGTACTGGTACTGACGTGTTGGTTGGGATACATTGATCATGATCATTATGGTACGAACATCAGTAATAGGTTTTAATGTATTAAATACTTTGTCACAGTTAATAATTCTTGCCAAAGCGGGTTGTTTCTTGTGGTAGTTTATTTAAAACATTATAGTGACTGTGTATGTTATATTCCTGTGTGGGGAGCTTAACCCAAAGGTGAGCCACCTCATGACTGAATGTATATGTACACATTTAATGATAAATTTTCTATTGAATTATTAGGTTTCATGTGGGTAGTTAAGTTAATCCAAAGATGACTCAATTACTTCCATGATTATTTTCAATAGTTATTTATCATTTTTAAGATTGTCCTTTACATTATTAATGTTTATTGTCCAAAGACTAAATATTAATGATTGTATTGTTTAGTTTACTTCATTATGAGCATATATTTAGTTTATTTTCTTTGTTTTTCCAGTTAACTCATCTACATCTGCCATAATTGCAAATTTAAATTCTATTTCAGAGTTAAATGGATTTAATTTTAAATTCTAGAAAGAAAGTGTCCTTATTGTTCTAGGATGCATGGATATGGACTACGCACTTCGGGTTGATCCTCCCTCCCCTCTTATGGATAAGAGTTCTTTTGAGGAAATAAAGAACTCTGAGAGGTGGGAGCGATCAAATCGCATATGTCTAATAATCATGATGCATGCTATTCCAGAAAACTTTAGGGGTGCTATCTCAGAGGAATTGAATGCTAAGAAATTCCTTGATGAGAGCGAGAAAAGATTTGCTAAGAATGAGAAAGCTGAGACAAACAATATCCTTAGCAAACTTGTCTCACTTAAGTACAAGGGTACTGGAAACATTATGGAGCATATTATGGAAATGTTCCATTTAGCCTCGAAACTAAAGGCACTTAAGTTGGAGTTGTCAGATGACCTCCTTGTGCATTTAGTTTTGATCTCCCTCCTTGCACAATATGGACAGTTTAAGTTCAGCTATAACTACCAAAGGGAGAAGTGAACTCTTAACGAACTCATTTCTCATTGTATGCAAGAGGAAGAAAGGCTGAAACAAGACAAACCAGAAAGTGCTCATCTGGTCTCTAGGCCGAAAAGGAAACAGGCTAAGGATACAGTTACTGCCAGTTCATCCTCTTCTAAAGGGAGTCAAAAGAAGCCTAAGGCATCATGCTTCTTCTGCAAGAGAGAAGGACACGTAAAGAAGGATTGTACCAAGTATCATGCTTGGCGTGAAAAGAAAGGTACATTACTCTCTTTGGTTTGTTCATAAGTTAATTATGCTTCTGTACCCTCAGACATTTGGTGGATAGATTCGGGAACTACTATTCACATTAGTGTGTCTGTGAAGGGTTGCCTAAGTTGCCGAATGCCAAGTGATGGTGAAAGATACATCTATGTGGGCGACGGCAAGAGGGTGAAGGTAGAAGCCATTGCAGATTTCAAGCTGTCACTGACTACCAGTCACCAGTTAGATTTGAAAGAAACATTCATTGTACCGTCATTTAGACGGAATTTAGTTTCTATTTATCTATTGGACAAATTTGGTTATTCTTGTTCATTTGGAGATAGACAATTTCAGTTGTTTCTTAATTCAAATTTAGTTGGTTCTGGTTCTTTGTATGCTAGTGATAAATTATATATGCTGCATATTTTTTCCTCTAATTTAGAAACCTTCAATGCAACTTTGAGTAGTATAAAGTGTAAAATAACTCAAGAGAATTTTGCTTTACTATGGCATAAGTGTTTAGGCCATATCTCTACACAAAGAATGGATAGGCTTATTTTGAATGGAATTCTTGATTCTCTTGATTATACGGATTTGGATATTTGTGTAGATTGTTTAAAAGAGAAAAGAACAAACAAAAGAGGTATAGGTGCCACTAGAGCTACACATGTCTTGGAACTAATATATACAGATATCTATGATCCATTCCCTACGGCTTCCTAGAACGGGCAACAGTATTTTATTATGTTCATAGATGACTATTCTAGATACGGATATTTATTTCTTCTTCACGAAAAGTTACAGTCTTTAGATGCGTTCAAGGCCTATAAAATCGAGGTGGAAAACCAACTCGGGAAAAGGATTAAGGCCGTCAGATCTGATGGTGGTGGTGAGTACTACAGCAAATATGATGGATCAAGAGAATAGCGTCCAGGACTATTTGCTTTTTTTCTAGATCAGTGTAACATAGTGCCTCAGTACACCATGAATGGGACACCAAGCATGAATGGTGTTGCTGAACACCGCAACAGGACCCTTAAGGATATGGTACGGAGTATGATTAGTTATTCTTCTTTACCTGAGTCTCTATGAGGAGAAGCACTCAAAACAGCTGTATATGTTCTTAATCGAGTATCAACTAAAGCAGTGCCTAAAACCCCATATGAAATGTGGACTAATAAGATACCTAGTCTAAAACATTTTCATATATGGGGGTGTTCAGCTGAGGCTAGGCCATACAGGCCTGCTAAAAGGAAACTAGACTCTAAGACGCTCACCTGCTATTTTGTAGGGTACTCTGAGAGGTCGAAGGGTTATAAGTTTTATGGCCCAACAACTCATTCATGTTTTAAGACCAAGAATGCCCACTTCTTTGAGGATGTTGGTTTGGGGGGTGATAGTCGTCACATTACATTTAAAAAATCAAATCCTGTTCATAAGGAAATCATTAAACAGAGTCAAGTTCTTATTCCAAACGTTGTTCCAACAACATCAGGGGAATAAAGTAATGTGGATAATATTCTCATGAATCAAACTGAACAACCCCAAAATATTCAAGATCTTGCACCCATTAAGAGATCCAGTAGAGAAAGGAGAAGTACAATATCTAGTGATTACGTTATATTTCTTCAACTAGAGGCAGACCAAATGGATACGGATCTCATTTCGGTTACTCATGCCATGAGGAGTTCCCATTCTCAGGACTTAATCAATGCCATGAATGAAGAGACGAAATCCATGAGTGACAACAAGGTTTGGGATGTTGTCCCAATGCTTAAAGGTGTGAAGCCCATTGGTTGTAAATGGATATTTAAGCCAACGGGATTCACAAGTCAATGTAAATAAATATAAGGCTCGTCTTGTTGTTAAGAGATTTACTCAAAAGGAAGGCATAGACTATAAAGAGACATTTTCACTAGTTTCATCTAAAGATTCATTTAGAACCATAATAGCTTTAGTAGCTCATTTTGATTTGGAGCTACATCAAATAGATGTAAAGACAGCGTTTCTTAATGGAAACATTAATGAAAATATTTACATGGTGCAACCAGAAAACTTTACATTAGGAGACACAAAGAAAATGGTTTGTAAATTAAAGAAAATAATTTATGGACTAAAGTAAGTTTCAAGACAGTGGTATTACAAGTTTCATCAAATAATTGTCTCATTCAATTTTGAGACAAATTCGGTTGATGATTGTGTATACCACAAATTTTATAAGGGAAAATATATTTTCCCGATTTGTATGTGGATGACATCCTTCTTGCCTGTAATAACAATGGTTTGCTTCAGGAAACCAAGATATTTCTTTCTGGTAATTTTGAAATGAAAGATCTTGGTGAAGTCTCTTTTGTATTAGGAATCTAGATACAACGAGATCGTTCTCGGGGTATCCTTGGATTATCACAAAAGAGATACATTGAAACCATTCTAAGGCGATTTGGCATGGAGAATTGTAAACCAGGAGATACTCCAGTGGCTAAGGGAGATAAATTCTCTCTTAACCAATGCCCCAAGAATGAGTTTAAAGCTAAAGAGATGGAAAATGTCCCCTATGCATCAGCAGCGGGAAGTTTGATGTATGCCCAAGTCTGCACGCGGCTAGACCTAGCATACATTGTTGGCATGTTAAACAGATATTTAAGGAAGCCTGGACCCGACCACTGGAAGGCAGACCTGTTGAAGCAAACCTTTCTTGACTGTTGAAAACATACGACAGAAACAACCATACATCGAATAAGGGTCCGCCTTTTTCCCGTTGGTAACGTTTGAGAACGATCAAGAAAACACAATAGCGACAACACATTCCTCGACTCTTTGTGTCGACCGTTTTTTCACATTACTGACCATTTTTAACGATCGTCAATAGTGAATATTCTTGTAGTTGCAGCTTAGTTGCTATGATGAAGAATTCTATATGTTCAATTGCAGATAGGAAGTTGTGAGCATGGTAGCCATCATATTTCTTGAAGATTATTTAAGATCAAGAAAGGAAGCATAAAAAAGTACATCCTAAAACAATCCACATACACAATGAGATGGACTTAAGAAACATGTTACGACCAAATAATTGTAGCAAGTGTGTTGGACTTGGACACACTAAGCGCAATGGCAATGTTATATGTGCTTATGGTACTGCAAATGCACAAAATGCAGAAAATCCATGTACACCTACAGGTGTCTCTAGTCCATCACGATTCTCAAGCAAAAGATGACATAGAGATCCAAAAGCACCTACAAATCTAAACAAATGTGGGTTATGTAGGGGACTTAATTGTAATAAGAGACATTGTCGTAATCTAGAATATAAAATGTAGGATAAAAGAGTTATAATTGGATGCACTTTCATTGCTTTTGATATGTTTAAGGATGATGAAGTTTGATTATTTCTATTTGGATGAATTTTCATTTGTTACGTATTTTAAGGATTCATCAATGATCGTGTTTTGTAGGGTCAGTTGGTACACTGCTCACATTATGTACGGGAGGGACTTTGTGAGTGATTTATTCTATTATTTTATTTCTACTTTATTTTTAATGAGTCACATACTAATCTTTTTTTTTTTGGATAGGGCAATATATATTTGGTTCAAGTGTCATAGACATAAGACTGTCCTACATCAAAATCAGCCTCATGAGAGGATGCGACCCTATATCGAGCAAGTTAGGTTAGGATCTCTTTTGCAGCTTCCTTTTGTTTCTTTGGATTAGCACTTGATTACAGCATTAGTGGAGAGATGACGACTAGAGACACATACCTTTCATTTGCGTCATGAGGAGATGACGACTACCTTGGAAAACGTTGTTATTATCATAGGATTAGATACTGATGCAGGCGTCGTTACAAGTATATATGTGACTCCTAAACACATAAGTTTTTGCACAGGATAGATTGTGAGAAGGAGGAACTTAGAAAAAATGTCACAAAAGTTCTAAGGAAATACCTTATGATGAAAAGATCAAACCCCATGTTCAATTTCGAGGAAACACATTATGATGGAAGGATCAATCTCCATGCTAGCCTTTCTTGACAAGAGAAAACACCTAGTCCATTGGATAGGACAATCTATTGAATGGTGAATTGGTGTTAATAGTATTCGCATGCAAGTCATTAGTGAAAATATATTTTAGAAGAGTAAGAACAAAAGGAAAAGGTTATATTTCATATAATGTGCTGCTCTGATATTAGTATGAAGAATTTGTGATGTCCCTCCATCTACTATTTTTATCAAAAATACAATATTGGTAATCATTTAATAAGATAAAAAAGGTGAATAAATTATTTGATGCCTATTTAGAGTTCAAATTAGCCTCAACTAATTTCTCTCATTGTTTTCTTCTTATGCATTTGATCATGTGTCGTTAGGAAGGGGTCATGATTTTCTATTTTGCAAGGTGAAGTAGAAGAGTTCAATTATAATAACTTCTTGAGATGACCATCCCTTTGAGTAGTCATCATATTTTAATTAAGAAAAAAATAGTATTTTTGTATAATCCTAGACTAAATCTACTTATTAATCATTCATCATAAATTCAAAAATTATATTTAAAAAATATCTCTCCTTTGAGTTAGAAATGGATAGACTTAATATATGAAGTAGCACTAAGTATATGAAGCAAAGGCTGAATTAGATGATTAACTAGTCTTAGAGTAGAAACTCACAAAAGATAGTTTCTAGTCATAGTAAGGTAATATTGTTCACTGTAGCTAATTCCAAGCAAGGATAAAGTAGGATAATGGAAAGGAGTTGCATTTTCTAGGTGACCATTGGCATAACATGGAAGGGAATTGTTGTTGCTGCTACAATACTTGGCACTTGCTCCTAATTGCACTCTAATCTATGTTAAACCTTTTCCCACATCAAGTTTGTTGGCTATATCAATTGTTCACTACGAAACTACGGTGTTTTTAGCTATGCTAAGGGTTTCTACTAGTGGATATAGTTTGTATCTTTATGTAGTATATAATTTTCTCCCTTATCATATATTTCTTTTCTAGACTTCTATGTACGTTTCTAATGGTAACACCATCATAAGCCCTAACTAGCCACATTTAGTCATAATCAAGAGATAAAATGCTCCTAAATAATCGTCTGAAGACCATAATTTCACTCTAACCTGATTTGAGAAGAAAACAAGAAAACATGGTTAATTCTACAATTTTAACAGCATATCACAAATGCAAATTAACCATGGAGTTACCAAGGAGCTAATTAAAGTTCAATTGAGCATAAAAGTGTAAAAAGTGGGTCCACACTGACTGAAATAGAGTTTCACGCATTTCAAGGGCGAAAATAGTACCAAAAATCCTAATTATCAACCTCACTTGAATTAGAAAGGTTTTGTTCATGATAAAATCAATCTAAATATTCTAAAATTCATAGGAAAATATTCTAAGAGATTTGGTACCTTTGATTTGATCATCAGAACTCATTTTGACTTAGAATAGAGTTTCATACGGGAATTTACCTCGATTTGAGCTTCTCTGCAATTTACCTAATCAAGTGTGGTCAAAACTCAACTCCAAGTTCACCAGTAGATTCCTTCAAAACTTAGTTTGCACTTTAGCCCTTGAAAACTCTATTTCTTTCACTTAAACCCCTAGGTTTCAATTTTATTGCAAATAGGGCCCTAACTTTCTCATAATTATTGCAATTAGGTCCCTACTGCCATTGTTGGTGTGAATGCACCTGCAGCCAAGATTCGAGAGAGATCTCCCTCAAATTAGATCTAAATCCCTCCAAAATTATAGGGATTGATCTTGAGGAGATCCTCGATCATTTGAACCATCTTAGGAATCCCAAATTGATTCCTAGAACTCAGGCGAGCTTGAGGAATTTGGGGTACTTTTTCCCCTGAAATCATGGCTAAATCAGGCACATTCATTGATTTAGAGCTCGTGCTTGAGCTTTATAAAAGCCCCTCAAGGTCATAGCTTCCTCTTCAGCCAAGAATTAGTCGAAATTCTCTCTCTTCCTCCGTCTCTGACCATCTTCTTCTTCGACTTCGATGATGACCTCCTCCGCCTCCCTCTTCCGGGGAACCAACTGCCAACTTGGAAGGCCGAAGCTCTTCCTTTCTTCCTTGCGCTCCTCACCAATCGAAGCATGAGCACCTCCTCTCACTTCTTCCTTGCCAAATTCATCACTGGACTTCACCATTTATTCGCGTCTAGTCGGCCAACATCAGATGCATCTTGCCCTCTCGCTTCTCCCTAAGTCCCTCAAACGCTCCCTCTCCACCTTTAAACTTCTACGTCCTTAGACTCTAGGTTTTTCCACCGGACCACCCTCACCCCCGTCGTCTTCCCTATGTCTGGCATGAGCTCCAACGAGCTTGCACCCGCACCACAAACCACCAAACTGACCGCAACCACCTCCAAAAGCTCTGCCACATCTCCTCCTTCAAAAGCCCTCGTCCAATTTCACCCCACCACCAGCCAACCTCTCCATCGAACACCACCTCATCCGCTCACCCTCCTCAACCTCCACAGGACACTCCACACCTCCAATCACCACATCACAACCACCAATGCACTTGCCGCACACCGATGAAGCTTGTGAGCATATTCGATAGGGTCGCAAGGCTATTTTCTTGTTTCAGGCACCTCACCGAATCTCCGCTGCCACCATCATCTTCTCCAATGTCGCTCACCTCTCTCTGGCCTTCATTCAACCTGCTATTGCATTCAACAAATGCGGCTCCAACTTCTAAAGCCTTATGCACTAGCAATCGAGTGAGAAAGCAGCGTTAGAAGCTTTAATTTGAAGCCTCATCCCAGCAGCTTCATGTGAGGAAGGACCCGGGACTTTAGTCCCACATTATGTGCGTCGAAACAATATTAGCACATAAAAGGAATTGGTGATTTCAGCTGTTCGTGTCAACATGCACAGCGGTAAGGTCCCTACTCACGCACGTGGGTTTAAGCTTGGATCCGTTTACCTGGTACTATTCACTTGGGTCTAGATTGAGAAAGAGAGAGATATTTGAGGAGGGAGGGGGTTTTGCAGTGTGGAGCATTGAGATTCATGCCCCTCCCCTCAACACATAGCTGCTGCTCCTTGTCTCTTGTGTTGAACTCAAGCTAAGGTGGTGAGAGAGATTTTCGTTGAGAAAAGTTTGAGTTTGGAAAACCCAAGTCATTGTAAAATTCGTAAGAAAATCCACTACCAAATAATATTTATAACCGAAACTCTGGTGAGTTCCGAGTCAAACACAGGGAGGCAAACGTTTGATTAAACATCGTGTTTGGAATTATTGTTACAAAGTAGAATAGCCAGTTGAAATTAATTTACGCAAGCTAAACTACTTAAAGAATAAACAATAGAAGACAAATAGAGAATATACAAAGAAAGAGAAAAATAGAGAGAGAATGAACAAATATTGCATTGAAATATTCTAGGGTTTATTATAGCTACTTAAAGAAAACAAAATTACACTAGAAAGCAGTAAAAAGATAAGGATAGGAAAATCCTCCTCGACGGCTACTTGGAGGATAAGTCGCGATGATGGAGTGCCTAGAAGAGGGTGGTGAGATGCTGGACGAGGGAGAATGGGGTTGGAGGATGGAGGATGAAGCAGGGCGACGTCGCAGCGAGATTTGCTTCCCGAATGCAGCGAGAGGACAACTACGGGCGCTCCACAAATGGGGGTGAGAAGATGGAAAAATTATCTTTAAGACTCTAGTGGAGCATCTCGGGTATGGGACTAGCTGTTTAGAGCTTTCGAGAGGGTGAGAGGAGAAAAGAAGGGATGAACAAATATGTGGCGCGTAGGGTCCTATTTATATTTGAGGACATGTGGGCAAAAGGGACACTTTACATCTTGAAAATTAAATACAAGTCTTGAGTGATGCAAGTATACATCACTGAAGGTAAATGTCAGTGAAGACACGCACTCCATCTCCGCAGCTCGTTGCTGATCAGACGCACGTTGCCCGGCCACATCATGTGCCCATTTGGCTTCAGTCGTTCGCCGCTTCATCGCGCTGCGCCGCTATCAGTCGTTCGATCATTCGATGGGGCGGTCGAGATCTCAGAAGGCCGCTTCATCTTTCGTTGTTGCACACGCATGCGTACGATGGTGTGTACGATCATACGTCATTGCTCACGTGGATGCATCCATTCATCCAGCGCACCACGTTTCCTCATCCGCTGCCGCACGATCTTGATCAAGCGACCGAATTTAGCTGTGCCCGTCCGCACAATTGATTTGAGGCAGGGCGGGCTTCGAATGCTCAATCAACCTCTTCTAATAAAGCAAGTGACCACCGCACTGTGAGCACGGATGGTCGAGATCTTGAAATACCCCACTGATGCACTCCACCGTTGGATGATGATCCAACAGTGGAGGTTAATCTGACGTTGATGAATAAGGAGGGCTGTGGTGATCGTGGGCGGCTTGGATAGCGCCACGTAGCGTCATCTAGACTGTCCATTTTCCAATGCTTGTAAATGGTGCCACGCATGTTGGATCGGGTCGATTTTCACGCCTTTAGGCAGCGATCATCAATCCGAACCCATCCGTGCAGATAGATTTATCGTTTGAACTACGAATTTTCACCACCTTGCCCCCTTGACCTCTAATCTTCCTCGAACTACATCTGATGCTACAGAGGTCTGATCGGGGCGATCTCAGAGGCGTTGGACTCCAATCATTGCCCTGATTAGATCCATACAGTTGGATCTTTAATCTGAGGCCCAAAATGATACCTTGTCCCCTTACCACAAAAAGGGCAAATTACTATATAATTTATACAAATTAACCTAAATGCATGGTAATGCATGTTACGCAATATTTATAATGCATGCTGCCTCTATGACACCAGGAACATCCATAAGGCTAATTAGATGTGTGCACCTCACACCCCCATGCCTATCTTTTGCTAGTCCCTAGTAAAACTATATGCTATTTATAAATAGAATTATGCTCAAATTACTTCGGCAATAGTTATTTCTTAACACTAGAAAATTTCTACTAAAGACCTAAACTACAGAGACTCAACAGTGCCCGGGTGTCTGTCAAATGTAGGTCGCCCAAGCCCTCGCCTTATTCAAAAGCAAATATATTTTCTTTCTTTCTTTTTCTTCTTTTTTAAATTTTTTAGATTTTTTAGTTTAGAGTTTCGGGGCAACTTTCTACGGCTACCTAACCCCCCAAGACTCGAAAAGAGCTCTTAAGTCCTAAGCATCTTTTTGTGAAATTGTGATGACTCATTGATTGGCAATCAGAACGGACTTCAGGTTTCTACGAACCTTAGGTGACCCTAATGAAGAATTTCTGTTTAAAAGTGTATCTATCTGACCGGTAGTTTTCTCCCTACTTTTTATTTTTATGAGGTCGACAAAGGGCAAATCCAATGTATATCTCCTCGGCTTATTCTACTTCCCTACTTCTTCCTAAGTGTTTAGGAATTATTTGTGCATTCATATGAGTTGGGTTATGAACAACCAGCCAATGGGTTGTTACCCACAGCAACTTGCCAGTCATACTCATGCAGCGAAGTGTAGCTTATTTATTATTATTATTATTTCTTCTTTTCTATTTCTCATTAGTTTTGTTTATTTTTCATTTTCTTCTTTTTTTTCTAAGTATGTAGCTTTCCTGATCTAAGATTTACCTAAAGGTAGTAGAAAGAGAATGGTTGTGTGGTTGAGCTCTAGACAACCAATGAATGGGCTGTCACCCATGACAACTTGTCAACCATACCATCCTAGAAGGTTCATTAGCTACCTAATTTTCGTTAAAACCGTTGAAAAGTGAGTCAGTGCAAATAGTGTGTAGATGCTTAGACAATAATTCCCCTCAAATCAGAGGGAGGGTTGATAAGTTGTGTACTTATCACCCCAACTTATTTAACCAATTAGAAATGAATTTTTCGAATGGTAAGGACTCAAGAATCAAGTCCACATTTTAGTGGACACCTGGGCTGATTAAACCTGTAGACCTGAAGGGTATAAGTGTTCAAGTTCTATCATATCATTTCCTAGAGTTGACAATTTTCTAATACCCAAGTTCTCTTTTCCTAATTCAATTATTTTTTTTGTAAATAAATAAAAAAAATCTACAAAGCTAACAAAATAATTTAGATAAGGATTTCCACTCCCCATGCCTATCTAATGTAATGTCCTTATTGTATTAAAAAAAATGAAAAGGAGAGGAATAGAGAAGAAAGCACCTGAATTTCGTGATTAACAGGTCAGCTCCGAAATGAAAATAGACTATATACGTGCTAAGTTTATTACCTTCAGCTAGGCACACTATACAAACAAAGAAGAAATCAAGAATTCACAGGTGTAATCAAGATCAAAATAAGAAGATCGATTTTATGACTCGCAAGGAGAAGATGTCAACAGTTGTGAACGAGATTGTGATGCAGATCCATGCCCTACGGTCGAGTAGTTCTAAGGTTCTGGATGAAAATTACCCAGAACCAGAGATCATTATGCAAGCAAGGCTAGGCTTGCGGTTTATGAGGATGTAACCCAAGTCCAAAAGTTGGATAATAGGAAAATTTATATCAAAAAGATAATTAGTTAATCTGTGCTTGGGTTGGACATCCTCAGAATTGAAAATGTCATAAGGGTTCCGGTAGAAGGTTAGTGGTTTCAGGTCTATAGGAACCCTTAGACTCAAATTTCTACTTCCCCTAGAATTGGCTTCTCAAATCTTCATTTACCAGCTCCAATCCTCTATAATCATAATTTCGAATTCTGGGACCTTCTGCATGTTATTCACCCCATCTAAAATATCCAAGTCCAAGATTTGTGGCTGAATCAGAATTGACTTAGGTTAAGTGATCTTAAAAATAGAATCAACATTATGCTTAACAGGATGTGTGTGAGGACTAGGGTTATTGATTAAATCATCCATTAACTCAGGATCTAAATCCTCCATTCAGCCCCAGTAGGATCATAATCTTCAGTTGTAGGGTCATCAAATGATTTATAATACTCCGTGGGCTCGTTTGTCTCACTAAAATTATCTTCCTTAAACTCATGTGAGACTTCACATAAAGATTCTTCACCTTCAGAATCAAAAAATTCTAGATCTACATTAATATAAGTCTCAAGATCATATGTTGTTTCTTGGTCTAGAGAGACATATTTTTCCTCGTACCTTGGCTCAGGGATCTCGAGTGAAAAAAATAATTCATCCTCAATTGGTTGCTCTAAACCAACCCGGTCATCCCAAGTCTCATAAAATGTGTCCCCCCTACAAGTGCCTAAGCGGGTTCTAACATTGCTCTCCTGAAGGAGATTCATCCTGGGAATCATCCCAAGATTAGACTAGAGCAATCACAAATCTCATCTTCAATTTTGACAATTTCCGATATAAAAACTCACTCTAGTCCTTATCATTAACATCTTGGAGCCAATCTAATAAATACTTGGTAAGATCATCAATCATTTGAATCAGAGGCTCCAATTTTTCAGTGTAGGGAGTTGACTGAGCTTCTAACTATTAAATGGTGTTCCTTACGTTAGCCAACACCCTATCTTGGACTTGGTTGACCTGAACCAAATGGTTTGATTCAGGGTTGGGTGGGTTGGGGTTCAGTCAAGGGGAGTCAAGAAATTGAGGCTCTTGAGATCCTCCCTGATAATAGGTAATTTCGGGTTGTTCAAAGAGGGGTGGTGACCTATATGCAGTGTAATCATGGGGAGGGTTAGAGTTGCAATCATCATATTCTTCTTGATTGAAGATCGTATTAGGTTGTCCATAAGAGGGTGGTAATCTATAATCGGTGTATCTCGGAGAAGGATAAAAATCAAAATCATGGTGTCTAAGGTTAGATCCTGAACACAAAGGTCTAGAATTGTATCTCCACTTCGAGTTATCCCAACTAGTAGATGGTTGATTACAGCACGGGTTCGAATGATAATCATCATATTGGGGATAAGATGTGTCAGGAGGGTAGGAGTGGGAATGTGTGTAAGATGTAGAATGATTCATGACAAAATGAGAGTAAAAGAAAGGTACCCTACAATACAAACAATCAAATCTGTCCTTAGGTGGGGTAGCCTAAAGACCTACACACTCTCAGAACCCATCTTGAGATGAAAGAAACGATTTGGTCTACTTCTTTTCGATCAATCAAATTAATTAGAGGGAGGGATTGGGGAGAAGGTTTTTCCCTTGGCTTTTGCCTCAGGTTCTTTTGATACCCCCCAACCGTGGTTGTTTGACACTACTCCCCTAGGTAGACATCAAATGGATCGGTAGAAGCTGATTAATCAAAAATAATCTTGATTTGGGCGACGAAGAGCGAGTCCAATCTTTAAGGCCAACGTCTACTCTGTTTTAATTAGGCTTAGGTTTGATTGTGTTTGGGAATGTGATGGGCCCTTTAGATAGGTTGTGCCCTTAAAGATTAGTTTCACTATGTGTGCGTACACAACCAACGGTTTTCAACCAAGATTATTTTCGATGCAGTGAATTTGAAGATTTGAATCTTGCTTAGTAGCTTTTAGGATTCAAATTTCAGGTATATTCAAACAAGATTTTGTGAGGCACACCAAGTTTGGAAATCACAAGTTGTTACGAACGTACTCCAAGACATTTTTTAAGACGTCTGGAACCCCTTCCAGACGTCTGGGATCTATTTTTTCGGTGGCACACGGGACTGCGTCTGCGCGCAGGCGCGCGCAAACCCGCAACCGCCGCACCTCTCTCTTTTTCCCTCTCTCCTCCTGTGACCGCAGTCTGTCTCACTCTATCTCTCTCTCTCCCCGCGCGGATTTAAAAAGCCACGCCCTCTCCCTCACTCTCATCACCTCCGCTCCCTTCCTCTTCTCCTTCCAGCCGGTGCGCGAGTGCGAGCGGCGGCAGCGACAGCCGCGGTGAGTGCGAGAGGAGGTGCTGCGCGAGGGAGGAGGCGCTCGGCTGTGAGGGTGAGCTTGCCGGGGCTGCTAGAGCCGGTCGGTGGGGGCGCAGTGGGCTTGGAGTGATGCGGGAGGCCTGCTGCAGCTCGAGCAGCAGGTGGACGAGGCGCAGCGCGACCGTGCGTTGCGGGCGGAGCGCGCGTCGAGCTCTGATTCTGGAAGTTTTTCCAGAATCAGACGTTTGGGCTTCCAACCAGACGACGATTAAGACGTCTGGAGGACTATCCAGACGTCTGGTAAGTTATTTTTTCGTCTTCTTCCTTTTATGCGACCGTCTGTACTGAGCACGAGGAATGGGTACGTGCAAGTTCTGAGATTTGCATCCAACGTGAATCAGACGTCTGGCAAAGGTGCCAGACGATTGGAGGGACTTCCAGACGTCCGGGGTGACCATCGGACGTCTGGGAACTAGGCTAGACGCCCTCGCAGGCTTCTGGACATCTGAGAGACTACGCAGGATAAGGTACCATCTGATCTCCATTTTTAAGACGTCTGGAAGAAGTTCCAGACGTCTGATTTTGCACTGTTTCGTCGTTTTTGACCCATTTAGGGACCGTTCGGAGTCCGTTTTCCGCGTTTCGAGTTGCGTCCTTTTCGGAATAAGATCCTCTACCCGTCTACAGTGATTAGATACTATTTTGAGAAACTCCTTGTGTTTGATCCTTGTGATAGGACCCCATTCCATTTCAGTCTTGGGGATTGCGGAGGCGCGCGGGATTTCCGACCACGCCCCCAGTATTTCCGTTGTAGCTGGTAGAGTGGCTTTAGAATTTATTAACATAATTTGTTACAATTATGGAACAACTCATAGAACCTAGGGCATTGCATGAATCCTAGGAATGAGAAACCAGATTGAATGATAGATCCTAGGGTATTGCATGAATCCTAGGGCTGGAAAACTAGCGAAATGAATATACATATTGCAGTCTTGGAAAATGTGGAAAGGAAATAATAGCTGCCTGTAAATTGGTTTAACAGCTGCCTGTTATGAATAAATGAACATGATTGAGAACATGGGTTGTATGAACGTGAAACTGGAAAGGTGAAACCTGAATGTGCTGAGTTAAAAGAGCTGGAACCCTACGGGGAATTAGGAGTAGAACTCCTGGAAAGTGAATGGAATAGAATTGGGGAAGTGAGCTGGCCCTTGAGTACGGAGTACTAAGGGGAGCAACTGTCCCCCTGTTTAGTGCAGAGCGGAGCTACCCGCCCCAGGGACCTGGGGCTAGGTCTGGCCAATTTGTACCGACTTGCTGGCCCTCGTGTACGCAGAACCGAGGAGAGCTACTAGTGTAGGGCGAGCACTAGCTACCCCACGGGCCCCGGGGTTCTGCTAGCTCACCTACACCGACTTGTTAGGCCCACTGGGCAAACCAGGGTAGTCAGGCGAGGGTGCGCGGACTGTGGAGGGGCAAGGCCCCTGTTTGGTTACTGTGGAGGGGTTGGACCCCTGTTACTGAGAGGGCTTTGCCCTGGTTCCGTGCTGTGCTTTGGGCGCACCCGTTAACGGAAACGACTGACCGCGTGCCAGTGCGGGTTAGCTACCTGTGCGTTTATCGCGCGTGCCGTAGTCACCATTACGTCTGTCCGTGACCTTGGGGTGGTTGACTAAGAGTAGGATCACCACGGGGGACTCTCCCGACCAGGAGAGCACCACGTGCTACTTCTACTGTTCGGAAAAGACTGCAATCAAGATCGTTCCCACGAGGAACATTCGAGATCAAGTGAAGGATCTGAGAAATAGATAAATTTTGAAACAATAGAAAGACGTAAATAAAGGAAGAAAGAAAATAAAACAGCTACTGTACACCTTACTGCTTCTTTAGTTTAGCTGCCACTCTACTCAGCGTTTCGCTGACGTGTTACACTCGTTACTTTTCAGGACCAGGTGTTGAACAGCTAGGGTCAGCGGCTGCAGAGGACGCTGGGCCGAGTAGGGTCCAGTAGAGTTACCACTGCTCTTTTGTGCCTTTTTGTTTCCACTGTAGTGAGTAGTTTTTGTTACTCTGTACTTTTCTTTACCCGCAGTTCTTGTTATGTTATAAATGTTGTTCTACTGTTGTGGTGGTACATGCTGTGGTAGTTCTTTTTCTTACTGCTAGTTATATTTCATGTTGAATGTGGTTTATTTTACTGCTCTTTTGGTTACTTCCTCGTTGGACGACCAGGTCTTGGGATTAGTCGAGTCGGTCCGGTTCTCTTGTCTCGTAGGGACTCGGGAATCGGGTCGTTACACAAGTGAAGGTATATTCTGTTATAACTTAAAAGAATGTGGAGTGCCTGGTTAATTCCTAAAAGTTGAATCCTAAGGGGCAGCTACTTAATGAATCAATTTTATGTTAAGTGGTGTGACACAGACAAATCAGACAAGTGGCCAGATGCACCACTTGATTAAGGCACTCAAACAATTTTAGCCTAATCTATTTCTAATCACTTATTTGTATAAGTCGTGCACGTGTACCAGGTCCTCTAGTTGGATTCCAAGTTAAGTGACTGAATCAGACAAAAGTGAGGTGCCTTAGGTGTGTATGGGTATTTAAGGTGTGTAAGTTTAAGTTAATACCTGATAACACCACGCAAGGGGGTAGTAATTAGGTTGAATATGGCCCATCTTTAGAATAAAAGGCACAACATAAAGTAGAATAGGAGCATTGCATGCATCAAGTACCAAGATTGCTTATAAACTGCATTAATGGCCATTTGTTTAAAGCATGTGTCAAAGCAGGCCTCAGATGAGCAATCGGACCGCACGGATGGATTCAAAACGACGAACGGAGTCCAACGGACTCAAGATCGGCCAAATCCGACATCCGAAGCTCCCACAATGGGCCCAAGAAATTCTGACCGTTGATATGGAGATCAACGGCTCAGAAAGCACCACGTCGCCCCGCCCCCACCGCTCGCACGCCCTCAAGCCAGCCAAGGACGAATCTCGGCCGTTGATCTTCGATCGAACGACCGAGATCCGCGCGCTCGCCCGCGGTCGCCGCGACAAAGCGCGGGCGTGGCGCAACGGTTAGCGCGCACGCCCGCATCGTAGTGATGCGCGTTCGAATCGCGCGGAGCGGAAATCAAGCGAGAGCGAAGGGCGCGGCAAAATTGGACCGCCCGATCAGCAGCGGGCGGCCAGGATCACGCCACGCGGCGCGATGACAGCTCCTGAGCACCCGCGCGCGCGCACGCGCGCCCGAGGCACGATCTCAACGCGGGCGCAGGAGGATCTCAGCCTTCCGATCTTCGATCGGACGGCTCTCGTTCAACGTCCACGGATCGCGCATGGAGAGAGAGCGGGGCGGGCAGCTGACCGGCGGCAGGAGGGCTTCACCGACGCATCTGGAAGCGATTTTAGCGACGTTCTGGATGTTGCTAAAGCACATTCTTCTTTTATTAAGCCCTTAACTCTATTTAAACCCCCTTCTACCACCATTCAAGGCATACTCTCCCACTTGCAACTACTCCACTCCTCTCCTAGCTAGTTTTAGGCACTCTTGTGATCGCCAGAGACGACGAGCCGCCGACGGAGCCTCCTCCACCGCCGTGGTTGCCTCGTCGCTCTCCACTCTCTCTCTACCTCTCTCTCTCTCTCTCTTTTAAGCTTTCATTTACTTTTGTTGAAGCATGTATTTAATGTTGTAAACCATGAACTATGAATTCATGTTTAATGAAATCATTTTCCGTTTAGTCGCCATTTTAATTTCTGTTTAAAGTGCATGATCAAAACCAAGAGCTTTCTAACCCTAAACTCTCTCTTTATCTCTCGCTTTTCGAAACCGTCTCTTTGCAAGCAAAACTCCGCCTTTTTCGTGACAACAAGTGGTAAACAAAATCCGATTCCACGCCTCCCTGAGACCGACACTCGGACTCACCTCCGTTTACTTCTTTTAAAACCGATGTATCAAGTGCAACTATAATGAACCTCTTAACACACACGCACGAGACCACGTCAGTTTTTGGCGCTGTTGCGGGGAGGCAACGGATTTGTTTTATCACCTCCATTCCACACTCATTCTCACATCGTCTAATGCCCTATTTTCCTTTTTACTTGACGGTCGTAGGAATTCGACGCATGGACGGCAAAGCGACGCATTCCACGACGGTAGCAAGGGAGTAGGCGCCTCGAGGACCGATAGTGAGCAATCTCTCTCTCATTGTTTGCTTGCGTGAAAAAGCTAAAAAAATTGTAAAAACTGAAAAAAATTGGCGTGGTGTATGATTGCTTGACCCACATCCATAACACATCACCCCACAAAAAAAATGTACACTCTAACATTCTGAACGAATTCTTGGAGTGTTCTTTTCTTTTTCTTGAGTGGTGTTTGCGAAGCCACCGTGAATTGACCCGGGCCGCACCACTCAACCCTAAAACTGACTCATCTAATAGAAGTTGCATGATCATTAGGATGAGTAGACTAGGGTTTTAGAGCCTCTACAAAATAAAAGGAAATCTACTTTCACCAAGTTGTGTGCAGAACTTGACGTGCCCACTGAAACTTGTTTGAAAACATTAAGACACGTCAACCCTAAAAAGTACTCAAGTAAGGATGAAACACTAAAAGACACTATATCTTAACAAATCCTTGCTTGAAAATCATGTTTTGCTAGAAGCACACACTTTGAAAGTGGAAAATTAAGAGGCACCACCCCAATCAACGCCTCATCACATCACCCTAAGCACAAGCACTATCCTAACCCTTTAAAACTGAGTAGACGTGCCCTAGGCAGGACTGAGTTAAGTCTCAAAAGGTGAGGTTTTGTCTGCTAGGCACTTGGCTTTCATTCCCTTGGTAGAATCTGGTGACTAGGCTGCGGGGCAGTGTCAAACGACCGCGGTTGTGGGGTCTATGGAACTGGAGGCGCAAGCCAAATGAAGAACCTTCCCTGCAATCCCCTCGTAATCAACCTGGCCAGATTAGCCTTGGGAAGGGGAGTCCAGTGCTTACGAACTTAATCACCCTTTGTGAGATTTCTAGGTCTCCTAAGGAATACACCATAAGGATTAGGCTTGCGTGCTTGATTGAAACACATTTCTCGCATCTGTCGCCCTCCGCATCCCCTCCTGTTCTTCTCTAGTGTATGCACGGGAGGCGCTCACTGCATCCCGAATTGTGTGTTTTGGGGCAGGAATCTAGGTGACGTAATTCTGTTGAAAACATGGCTGAACCTAGGGTAGATGAGGCTGAAGATCAACCCCCACCAGATGCTATGGCTATCATCCAGGCTCAAATCAATGCTAACCATCGGCTTCAGCAACAACAAATCCACACCATCATGCAAGATATACAACGGTTACAGAACCCACAAGAACAACCACCACCTTTCAATGACAAACCAGGACAACCACCACTTGATTTACCGCCATTTCAGGACCAGCCAAGACCCCTCCGTGATTTCTATAACCCTTCTGCCATTAGAGTCGAGCCACACCTTAGGATCCCCGAAGGGGGAGACGATTTTGAGCTAAAACCTAATGTATTAAGTCTAATCCAGAGCCACTTTCATGGAAGCTCAAATGAAGACCCCTTTCAGCACCTAGAAGATCTCGACCGCATAGCAAGAACAGTAAAACCTAGGAACATTAGCCTTGACATTGTTCTAATCAAGATGTTCCCTTTCTCATTAAGAGACAAGGCTTCTCATTGGCTTAGAACCCTAGATAGACCCATCACCACCTGGGAAGAACTGAGGCATGCATTTTTAAAGAAATTCTTCCCCATAGGAAAGACCAATGCCCTCAGAAGAGCTATCACTACCTTCACACTCCAGGGTGGGGAACAATTTCATGAGGCGTGGGAAAGATTCAATGAACTTTTGAGGAAATGCCCACACCACGAAGTTCCAAGGTGGCAATTGGCCCAGATCTTCTACCACGGTCTGGACAGCAACCTACGGAACTTCGTCGATGCCTCATGCAGGGGAAACTTCCTAAACAAAGACGAGGAGAGCGCGTTTGAGCTCTTTGAGTTTATGAGCGAGAATTCGCTCAACAATGCCTCCATGAACCAGTTTAACAGGTCCAGTCAACCCCGTGGCGAGATATATGAGGTGCAAGCAAATTCTGGAATGGTTGACATGGACATCATTGCCAAAAAGTTGGATCGAGTGGAATTGGTGGACAAAAAGATTGATGAGCTTCTAAACCAGACCAGGAACCCCTTGCAGACTTTCCCCCTAGCAAAGGGAGCACATAATGTTGACCTGGTCCAACCCTTCACCCAACTGAACCTGGAACAACCCCCAACCACGTTCCAGGGAGGGACCTTTGCTCCCTCGACCCTTGATTACTCCCTTCCCTCTTCATCAACTTCGGCTATTTTAGAAGATGTGCAAGCCGTCCAAGGATATGCAAAACCTGACCCTTTCTCCAACACTTACAACACCGGCTGGCGTAATCACCCCAACTTTGGTTGGACAAACCAGAAACCACCGCAATTCCAAAACCAACCCAGGCCAAACCAACAGCCACACTTGCCCCCTATCAGCAAGGACCACCAGTTAGACCCCAATATAACCAGAATAGGGCGGCCCCTCCCCCACAAGACCAAATGGACACCCTAATAAAGATGATGGCTGACATGAACCAAAAACATCAGGAAGAAATGACCTTGGTAAAGGGACAGTTAAGCCAACTCTTGGACTGTAAACAACAAGGATCTCTACCTTCTCAACCGCAACCGAACCCGCGAAACATAATTAACAGAGGCCCCAATTCGCAAGGGTTCCAAGGGAACCCCGGGCAGGCTCATATGGTCCAGCCGGCCCCACAAACACCTCCTGGGTTTGGCACTTCTTCATCCTCGTCTTCTCAAGGATCACCCCATGGCCCCAATGCCTCTGCGAATGCGGTGACCTTGAGAAGAGGCACCAAAACCCAAGATCCCAAATAGCCGACTCTCCCCGAGACTTTACCTGCTGAGATACCTGACTTAGAAGAAGCACCAACCAAGGACCCAGACATGGAACCAATTCAGACACCCTATCCTGAGGCCTTGGAAACAATCAAGAGAAAAAAGAATACTGTGGAAACTGAGGAGCTGATGGAAATTTTTAAACAAGTACAGATTAATATTCCGCTTCTAGAAGCTGTCAAACACATCCCCGCTTACGCCAAGTTATTAAAGGATGCCTGTACACCCAAGTGTAAGCCGAGACCTCAAGCACCTAGGAAGGTTGTACTCTCTGAGCAAGCCAGTTCCGTGATATCAAGCAACCTTCCACTCAAACGAACTGACCCAGGAGCGCCCCTGATTTCCTGCAACATCGGAGACATGACATTTGATAGAGCGCTCCTGGACCTAGGCGCTTCAATCAACCTAATTCCCACAACCTTGTACCACCAATTTGGTTTTGGGGAGCTGGCACCAACCCCTGTCACCATCTAGCTGGCGGATAGATCAGTGAAAACCCTGAAGGGGGTTGTCGAGGACGTGATTGTACGGGTCAAGGACTTCTATTTCCCAGTCGACTTTTTGGTGCTCGACATGGAAGTCCCTGAAAAATTACAGAACGCACCCATAATCTTAGGCAGACCTTTCTTAGCTATGGCTAAAGCAAACATCGATTGCGACACGGGATGTATGGAAATCGCCTTCGGAGACAGGAAAATGCAATTGGATATCTTCCGGGTAACAAAGTCTTTTGATTGTGATTACATTGAGGAACATGATCCCGTGGAAACTTTAATCGAGGAATGCCTTATCCTCAGTTCTATCTCAGACCACCAAACCCGTAGTTCTGACCCGTCACCATCATTACCTGTGGACCTCTGTAAGGCTGAGTATCATCACATGACACCATTTGAAGAAATCGATGTTGATCAACTACCGCCCTTTCCATTCCCATCGACTGTGGTCCCACCCGCACCTGAACTTAAACCATTGCCCGAGAATCTCAAGTACGCCTTCTTGGGACCTGACCAGACCTTCCCAGTGATTATTAATTTCCATCTAACCAAGGATCAGGAACTAAGGTTGACTGCAACTCTTTCAGAACATCGGGCCGCCATTGGTTGGACCATCTCGGATCTAAGAGGAATTAGCCCCACCTATTGCACCCACAAGATTTACCTGGAAGACGGGGCCCGACCTTCCCGCTAGATGAAGAGACGGTTAAACCCTAACATGCGGGAGGTCGTTAAAAAAGAAATTATCAAGTGGCTCGACGCCGACATCATCTACCCTATCTCTGATAGCCCCTAGGTGAGCCCCACTCAAGTGGTTCCAAAGAAGGCTGGGCTCACCGTTGTCACTAATGATCATGGCGAATCCATCCCCACCCGCACCACCACCGCATGGCGGGTGTGTATTGATTATAGGAAGCTTAATGAAGCCACTAAGAAGGACCACTTCCCCTTGCCATTCATTGACCAAATCCTTGAAAGATTGGCAGGGCAGAAGTATTTTTGCTTCCTAGATGGATATTCAGGATATAACCAAGTCGCAATTGCTCCGGAAGATCAGGAAAAGACCACATTCACTTGCCCGTATGGCACGTTTGCATTCCGTCGAATGCCGTTCGGGTTATGCAACGCACCCGCGACCTTCCAGCGTTGCATGCTAGCCATTTTTCAGAAATGGTGGGTGAATACTTGGAGGTCTTTATGGATGATTTCTCTGTATTCGGGAATTCATTCGACCATTGTTTGAGCAACTTGGAGAAAATCCTGAAACGATGTATCGAGGTTAACTTAGTGTTAAGTTGGGAAAAGAGCCATTTTATGGTTCAAGAAGGAATTATCCTCGGACACATCGTTTCGCATAGGGGCTTCGAGGTAGATCGAGCTAAGGTTGATTTAATTTCCAAACTTCCTCCACTTAGTTCGGTCCGACAGATTCGCTCTTTCCTAGGACATGTTGGCTTCTACCGAAGGTTCATCAAAGACTTTTCCAAACTTTCCAAACCCTTGACCGACCTTCTAGCCAACGACGCCACTTTCCACATGTCTCCTGATTGCATCCAGGCTTATCATACCCTCCGGGACTTAGTCTCCACCGCACCTGTACTTCAACCCCCAGACTGGTCCCAGGATTTTGAGATTATGTGTGACGCATCAGATTTTGCCATAGGCACTGTCCTGGGACAAAGGCAAGACAAGAAGCCCGTGGTGATCTACTACGCGAGCAAAACGTTGGACGAGGCCCAACGTAATTATACGGTCACAGAAAAAGAGTTGCTTGCTGTAGTCTTTGGACTGGAAAAATTCCGATCATACTTGCTGGGTTCCCACGTGACTATCTACACCGACCATTCAGCCATCTGGCACCTGTTGGCCAAAAAGGACGCAAAACCCAGGCTCATCAGATGGATCCTGCTTTTGCAGGAATTTGACCTGGAAATCCGAGACAAGGCCGGATCGAAAAATGTGGTGGCTGACCACCTGTCAAGACTTCATCCAGACCACATTGGACCCTCCCTACCTCTATCTGATACCTTCCTTGATGAACACATCCTAGCCGTGCAAGACAAGAAAATGCCATGGTATGCTGACTATGTCAACTACCTGGTTATAGGACAAACCCCGCACAGTTGGTCCAGACAGCAACGGGACAGGTTCTTGGCTGAGGCCAAGCACTATTTCTGGGATGATCCCATGCTGTTTCGCCTCTGTGCTGATCAGATCATCAGGAGGTGCCTCCCCGAAGACGAAGTTCAGAGTGTGCTTTCCTTTTGTCATGACTAAGCGTGTGGCGGCCATTTCTCTGGCAAGAAAACAGCAGCAAAAGTTTTGCAGTATGGATTTTATTGGCCGTCCCTATTCAAGGATGCACACATCTTTGCCAAGACTTGTTCATGATGCCAAACACTAGGGACCATGACCAAAAAAGATATGATGCCCCTTCAGCCCATTTTGATTGTCGAAATTTTCGACGTTTGGGGTATCGATTTTATGGGCCCCTTTCCACCATCCAACGGCTTCGAGTACATCCTGGTCTCGGTAGACTATGTTTCCAAATGGATTGAAGCCGTCGCCACCCGACGATGCGATCACAAGACGGTCATGGACTTTGTAAAGAAGAACATCTTTTCCCGGTTTGGAATACCCAAGGCCATGATCAGTGATGGTGGAAGCCATTTTATCCATTCCCAGTTCCATGCCCTACTTAGAAAATACGGGGTAAACCACCGCATTGCCACCCCGTATCATCCACAAACAAATGGGCAGACTGAGGTCTCAAACAGACAAATCAAGAACATTTTACAGAAGACTGTGAGACCTAACAGGAAAGACTGGCCCACATGACTTGATGATGCCCTGTGGGCATAAAGGATCGCTTTTAAGACCTCGATAGGCATGTCACCTTACCGCTTGGTCTTTGGCAAAGCTCGCCATCTCCCTGTTGAATTGGAACACCGGGCTTATTGGGCTGTTAAGCAATGTAACATGGATCCCCAGTTAGCTGGTGCGCAAAGGACTCTTCAATTATCTGAGCTTGAAGAAATTCGTCGGGACGCCTTTGATAATAGTCGGCTATATAAGGAGAAAATGAAAGTCGTCCACGACCGACTCATTCATAGGAAAACCTTTGAGCCAAACCAACAAGTCTGGCTATTTGATGCACACCTGAAACTCTTCCCAGGGAAACTTAGGTCCAAATGGACAGGACCATTTCGGGTGGTCAAACCCTATTCCAATGGGGCAGTCGAAATCGCCGATCTTAATACCGGGCACACCTTTACAGTCAATGATCAAAGATTGAAGCATTTCTTGGCCCAGGTACCCCCCAAGGAAAGTGTCACCCTTGTTAGGGGCTGACACCAAGCACCGCCCAGCTGGAGGCGTTAAACTCAACGCTTCCTGGGAGGCAACCCAGCGGATTCAGACTGATCTGGTAGTTTACGTCACTCAGGTACCATCTTTTTGAACCCTTCTGCATCCATGCATCTGCCAATGAGGACGTTGTCCAACTTAAGCATGGGGGGATGGTAAATTGCATAATCCTGAGCTTAATTAATCAGTCTGAATGAATAAATTAATTGATTTAAAAAAAAATTGAATTTAGGAGGAAAAACTTAGGCATTAGAAACTTGTCAATAGTGGGAAATAATACAAAAAGAACTTAAACATTTAGACTTTTCAGGCCTTCAGGCTTAATCAGCCCTGGTGTCCGTTAAAAAATGGATTTAGCGGCGAATCCTTGCAACTTTAAGTTATTCTAATCCACCTAATAAATAAGGTAATAAGTATATGACTTATCAACTCACCCTCTAACTCAGGAAAACTTTGAGTCTAAGCATCTACACACATTTTTGTACAGACTCACTTTTCAGAGATTTTGGCAGAAATTGGGTAGCTAATGAACTCTCTAGGGTGGTATGGCTGGCAAGTTGTCGTGGGTAACAGCCCATTGGCAGGTTGTCCAGAACCCAGCCACAGGCCATTTCTTTTTCGCTGCCTCTAGGTACATTTGAGATTAGGGAAGCCACCTACAAAAAAAAAAGGAAGAAAAGAAAATAAACCACACTTCACCGCACAAGTATGGCTGGCAAGTGATCGTGGGTAACCGCCCATTGGTCGGTTGTCCAGAGCCCAGCTCAATAATTTCACAAAAAAGACCAAAACACCTAAGGACGAAGCGAGGAAGTAGTACAAGCCGGGGAGATATACACTGGAAAATCCTTGTGTTGACCCCAAGTAAAATGAACGTAGGGAGAAAGCTACCAATCGAACAAATACACCTTCAGGCAAAAATTTATTTTCTTTTCCAATCACCTAGAGGCGTAGAAACTCGAAGTCTGTCTCAATTATCGTTAAGTGAGTCCATCACAACATTCACACCAAGATACTTAGCACTTAGGGTTTTGACCGAGTTTTGGGTGGGTTGGGTAGCCGTAAAAAGTTACCAACCCACACTGAATTCCGAAAATTCTAAAAAGACATATATAGATATATACGTATACATATGTGTAGTTATATATACAAAGCAAGGATTCGGGCGATTCGTATTTTGGAAGACACCCGGGCGCAGCTTAGTCTTTGTAGATTAAGATCTTCGTATATTTCCTCTTATTGACGAGTAACGATGTGTCTAAGCAATTACTTCTTGAATTCTCCAAAGAAATAAAGGCTAGAATAAACCTTGCTAGGGACTATCAAGGAGTAAGCATGGGGTATGATAACACCACGCAAGGGGGTAGTAATTAGGTTGAATATGGCCCATCTTTAGAATAAAAGGCACAACATAAAGTAGAATAGGAGCATTGCATGCATCAAGTACCAAGATTGCTTATAAACTGCATTAATGGCCATTTGTGTAAAGCATGTGTCAAAGCAGGCCTCAGATGAGCAATCGGACCGCACGGATGGATTCAGAACGACGAACGGAGTCCAACGGACTCAAGATCGGCCAAATCCGACATCTGGAGCTCCCACAATGGGCTCAAGAAATTCTGACCGTTGATTTGGAGATCAACGGCCCAGAAAGCGCCACGCCGCCCTGCCCCCACTGCTCGCACGCCCTCAAGCCAGCCAAGGACGAATCTCGGCCGTTGATCTTCGATCGAACGGCCGAGATCCGCGCGCTCGCCCGCGGTCGTCGCGACAAAGCGCGGGCGTGGCACAATGGCTAGCGCGCACGCTCGCATCGCAGCGACGCGCGTTCGAATCGCGCGGAGCAGAAATCAAGCGAGAGCGAAGGGCGCGGCAAAATTGGACCGCCCGATCAGCAGCGGGCGACCAGGATCGCGGCACGCGGCGCAATGACAGCTCCCGAGCGCCCACGCGCACGCGCACGTCGGGCGGAAACGCGCGCGCGCACGCGCGCCCGAGGCGCAATCTCAGCGCGGGCGCAGGAGGATCTCAGCCTTCCGATCTTCGATCGGACGGCTCTCGTTCAACGTCCACGGATTGCGCATGGAGAGAGAGCGGGGCGGGCAGCTGACCGGCGGCAAGAGGGCTTCACCGACGTATCTGGAAGCGGTTTTAGCGGCGTTCTAGTTATCGCTAAAGCACATTCTTCTTTTAGGAAGCCCTTAACTCTATTTAAACCCCCTTCTACCACCATTCAAGGCATACTCTCCCACTTGCAACTACTCCACTCCTCTCCTAGCTAGTTTTAGGCACTCTTGTAATCGCCGGAGACGACGAGCCACCGACGGAGCCTCCTCCACCGCCGTGGCTGCCTCGTCGCTCTCCACTCTCTCTCTACCTCTCTCTCTCCCTCTTTTAAGCTTTCATTTACTTTTGTTGAAGCATGTATTTAATGTTGTAAACCATGAACTATGAATGCATGTTTAATGAAATTATTTTCCGTTTAATCTCCATTTTAATTTCTGTTTAAAGTGCATGATCAAAACCAAGAGCTTTCTAACCCTAAACTCTCTCTATCTCTCGCTTTTCGAAACCGTCTCTTTCGCAAGCAAAACTCTACCTTTTTCGTGACAACAAGTGGTAAACAAGATCCGATTTCCACGCCTCCCTGAGACCGACACTCGCACTCACCTCCGTTTACTTCTTTTAAAATCGACGTATCAAGTGCAACTATAACAACACCTCTTAACACACACGTACGAGACCACGTCAATACAACATTCAAAATTTTTTTTTTTATGTGCCGGGGTAAGGTGGGTAGAGGTAGCAAACAAACAATACAATCTACCTTTGGGTTTATAAGAGCACCTAGGTTGATTTACATTTGTATTATTACGTGGTGGAATGAAAATTAGTGGGTGGAAGGTGGGGATATACTTCAAGAACCTTCATCCACAATTTTCTCCAATTTAACTACTCTGGCCTGCCTTAGAAGAGTGCCTGCAATCACAGCAAGATCAAAGAAAAAGTGAGATAAAAGTTAGGTAAGGCAAAAAACACGGGAAATCAAAGCATGTTGCCTCCCCGGCAATGACGCCAAAATGATGAGCGAGATTTTCGTTGCGAAAAGTTTGAGTTTGGAAAACCCAAGTCGTAAAATTCGCAAGAAAATCTACTACCAAATAATATTTAGAATTGAAACTCTGGTGAGTCCCAGGTCAAACACAGGGAGGCGAACGTTTGATTAAAAATCGCATTTTGAATTATTGTTACAAGCAGAATAGCTGACTGGAATTAATCTACGAAAGCTAAACTACTTAAAGAATAAATAATAGAAGACAGAGAGAGAATACATAAAGAAAGAGGAAAAATAGAGAGAGAATGAACAAATATTGCATTTCAATATTCTAAAGTCTATTACAACTACTTAAAGAAAACAAGACTACACTAGAAAGCTGTAAAAAAATAGGGGTGAGAAAATCCTCCCTGACGGCTGCTTGGAGGGTGAGCTGCATTGACAGAGCACCCAGAAGACGATAGTGAGATGCTAGACGAGGGAGAATGGGGCTGGAGGACGAAGGACAAAGTAGGGTGGCGTCGCAGCGGGATTCACCTCCCGAATGGCAGCAAGAGGACAACCACGAGCGCTTCACGAATAGGGGTGAGAAGATGGAAAAAATTATCTTTAAGATTCTAGTGGAGCATCTTGGGTATGGGACTAGTTGTTTAGAGCTTTCGAGGGGGTGAGAGGAGAAGAGAACGGATGAACAAATATGTGGCACATAGGGTCCTTTCATAGTTGCGAATATGGGGGCAAAAATGGCACTTCACATCTTGAAAATTAAACATAAGTCCTTAGTGACGCACATATACGTCGCTTAAGGTAAATGTCAATGAACGCGTGTGCTCCATCTCCGCTACTCACCACTGATCGGATGCATCTTGCGTGGCCACGTCATGCACCCATCTGACTTCATTCGTTCGCCGCTTCATCATGTCGTGCCGTTATCAGTCGTCTGATCGTTCGATCAGACGGTCAATATCGCACGAGGCCGCTTCATCTTCCGTCATTATGCACACATGCATGTACGATGATGCGTACGATAACATGTCATCGCATGCGTGCGCGCATCCATTCACCGGTGCCCCTAAGCGCGCCACGTTGCCCCCTCCACTGTCCCTTGATCTTGATCGAGTGGTCGAATTTTGTAGTGCCTGCCTGCACAATTGATTTCAGGCAGACGAGTTTCGAATGCTCGATTGATCTCCTCTGATAAGCTGTTGGACCACCGCGTTGCGAGCGTGGATGGTTGAGATCTTGAAATTCCCCACTAACACTCTCTACCGTTAGATGCTGATTCGATAGTGGAGATTAATCTGACATTGATGGAGGGTTGCAGTGATCGTAGGCGACTTCGACGGCACCACTTAGCATCATGTGGGCCGTCCATTTTCCAATGCTTGTAGATGGTGCCATAGATGTCAGTTTGGGTCAATTTTCATGCCATTGGGCTGCGATCGTCGATCCGAACCCGTCCGTTCATTGGATTTGTTGTTTAAAGTAAGAATTTGCACCACCACGGCCTTTGACCTTTGATCTTCCTTGAACTGCATCTGATGCCATGGAAGTCTGATTGAGGCGATCTCGGAGGCGTTGGACTCTGATCGTCGCCCTAATCAGATCCATATGGTTAGATCTTCAATTCGAGGCCCCAAAATGATATCGCGCTGTCCGCTGACCATGAAAAGGGCAAATTACTATATTATTTGAACAAATTAACCTAAATGCATGATGATACATGTTATACAATATTTATAATTCGTGATGCTACTATGACACTAGGAACATGCATAAATAGGCATTTTAGGCTAATTAGATGTGTGCACATCATAAGGCTTTGTGCTTCTGAGGCTTTAATGATAAGGCATCTGTGCCTCATATTCGACATTTGAGCGTTGTGCTTCAACTTTCTTAGATTGGCTGACATTGTTGAGATATTTGATTCTGATTAGTGCTTAAATTCTAGGGTTAATTTGGTGGTTTCAACCACCATTTTTAGCTCCTTATTTTTACTTTTTTATCCTTGACATTGAGATACATTATTGCTTCATTATTGAGTATCATTTTGATTATTGATTTCACCTACATTATTACTCTTGATTAGTATGATTAGTGAATTGATTTACCATATTTGCTCCCTGCAAACGACCTCGGACTCAGCTATTTTTCAAGCATGTAAAATTAAATGTTGATTCGCTTTTGTTGACTATAGTACGACACATATTTTAAACTCAACGAAAGCAACGTCAACATTTTTACGCCGTTGCCAGGGAGCAACGTGCATTTCATTCACTGATTACAATTCTGATCTGGTTCTAACTTGATTTTTTTGATTTGCTGTGATTTTGCGAGGTGAATCTAAAGATCGACTGCATGACCAGGCACACCATGGGAAGGTAATCTCATTCCTTTCTTCTTTAAGCCCCTCATCTCTTGGAAAATTTGAAAAGGAAATCAATTAGGACTAGCTCACTTTATTTCATAGTAATCATCATCTGAGTTGCTTAATTTGATTTGATTTAATTAGAGATCCCCATCCTGATACTTGCACCTATTTGGGATTTAAGGTGCGTTGGGCTATTCACTTTCTTGATTGAGCCCAAGGTACCAACTTTGGAAAGAAATTGGACTTAGAAAATATAGTCAATCTAGGGTTTTCAAATTAGGATTTTCAGGAGTACACACCTGCCTAATTTAAAGAGAACATATTTCCCGCATCGTGTGTTACCCCAAGCCCTGCTTGAATTGATTTAACCAAGTGAATTCTAAAATTAGGCTCTAACAATCACTTGTACTACTAAAATTTGGGACCTAATAACCTGTTTGCAAATCACTTCAGGTTGATTTGGGTCCTTGACCCAATTCATCCTCAATTTTTAGGGCAGGTCAGGTGAAGTTGGTCCACTTTGTGGGTCAACCAACCTCCAAGTTAGGTCACAAATGAAATCAACTTTAAAGTTCAAGTGAAATTCAAGGCACACACATAGGAATAAAATTTGTAGACTTAGGAGTCAAGCTTTCTCATTCCGGTCTACTTGGATTCTCAGTGATGAGGAAGGTCGAGTAGGGGAAACCCTATAACTTATGGGGATGCTCTACTGTGTAGGGGTCATTACGAGACTCTCCCTGCCTGGCTACCCAAGTAATTATCGGGTGAGTGGGTTTCTGATCCAAAAGTAGCATCCACCTCGAACTTCCTTAGTCATCCGAAATTTTTGGGTGCCTCAATTGGGTCCATTACACATTTTATCCATCATCTAGTTCCTTAGTGCATGTTCAGGAGGAGGTTCTTAAGACTAAACTTGAGGCCCCCATTAGCAGTTTATTCTCGTCAGGGCCATGTGATAAACGCCAGTTTATCATCATTCTTATGCATTAAAACAAACCTAGCTCTTAGGATTTTGCTTTGCAAACGGGTTTTTAGGCTACATTTAGGCCTTAATTAGGCTAGGCATGCATTGCATTTCTTATTGTATTTTTGATATGTTTTTGTGAGTGTTAGGGATAAGCAGATTGCTAGATCCCTAGAACCCTAGCACTCAGGAAGGCAACTGGTGAAGGAGAAAGCTCAAAACAATTGGAACTCAGCTTAATTTAACTCACCATAGCTGAAACCCAGCTCACCTGAACTAGGGTTTGCTCATCCTAGTTCCATTAAGCTCATTTCAATTGAATGGTAGCTCAAGAGAGCTCATCTTAGCTCACCCTAGCTCAGGTCAGCTTAGATCCAGCTCAACTTGGCTGAGTCTAGCTCATCTCAGCTCCTATTAGTTCACAGGGAGCTCTAGCTAGCTTAGTTGAGTTGACTGGAGTTCACCTCAGCTCAGGTCCAGCTACATCCAGCTCCACTCAACTCCAGCCAGCTGAAGATGACTTCATTTCAGCTAAGGAAGCTTAAGTCCAGCTCCTGGGGACTCAGCTTAGCTCAACTCAGTTGAGCTAAGCTACCTTAACCACCTCAACCAGCTAGATCCTCCCCGGGAGCACCAAACCCAGCTCACCCCAACTCCTTTTAGCGGAAGCCAGCTTACTTTAGCTTGGCTTAGCAGCTAGCAAAGAACTAGCAAGCTAAGCCAATTAGAGTAGCTCCATGCCACCCTCTTCAGCAGCTGCCAGCTCCAGTTCAAGCTCCAGACTTCTCTTCCTCAGCTCCTCTCGTCAAACCCTAGCTCCAATACCTCCCCCTCTACTCCACTACTAGCTAAGCTAGCTTAACTTAGCTTAGCTTAGCTAGACTTCAGCTCCCTTGGCCATTCACCACCTACAACTTAACCCTAGCTAGCTTCATCAACTAAGCCCTACCTAAGCTAGCTCCACCCTACTCCAAGTTGGCGCCACCTCCTTCACCACCTTTCACCCCTCAACTACCACCAAAGGGCACCAACAAGGTGGTGCCAAAACCACCATAACCACCTCCATGTTGGCACCACCTTTTCCCTCCAAAATTCCCTTCATCTCCACCATACACCTCTCCTTAAAATCATCTCCACCATCCACCTCACCTACCTTCTAGAAGCCCCATAATTGGCGCCAATCATAGGTGCCTCTTCATGGCCATAACCACCCCATGGCACCCCCTTGGTTGGCGCCAACTAACCCTAGCCCTAGAGTCAACCTAGCTACCCATAACCACCACCTAAACACATCTTAGCCATCCACCTAACCCACGCCTACTACCCCCCTCTCCACCTCTATAAATACCCATCATATTCCACCAAAAAAAATCATCCTCCATTAGTGTATATTCCACCTTAAACCCACCTACAACTCACGACCAAGAAGAAGGAGAAGAGAAGAAGATTAAGGGGGCATCCTACCCGCCCCCTTGGTGCCTTCTTTCCCTTCCCTCTTCTTCTTGTGCCACGCCAAGAAGGAGGAGCATTTCTTCATCAAGGAGGACAACCAGGAAAGGGAGAAATACTTAGGGTGGACATCCACCCTTAAGGAGAGGCTTAGGGCATGCCCCTTTTGGGCTTGCCTTGGAGAATACCATTCTGCCGGAGCTGTAGAAGGAAGGAATTGGAGATCTTTTCAAGCCCAGGAGCTACCAGGCTTGGAGCAAGAAGACTCTATCTCGTCCTCACCAACATCATTAGGAATAATGTTTTATTTATTTTTAGTTTCGTTGCTAGTAGTAGAAGCATTCCTCTTTTAGGCTTTTATGTAAAACACTTTTGCATCAATCAAGTTGCCTTCAATTCTATTCCATTTTGTTGCAATTTTTATAATCTAGTTTCTAGCACTTTTCACTCCCTCTCCCTAATTACTCTAGGCCTCCACGTGCCTAGAGTGAGATTAGGGAGAGGCTCTACTTGTCACTTTAGTAGTAGTTGTTGGTGCTAGAGCACCACGATCATTTGTTTTGATGATAATAAAACACGTGTTATTTAACATTTGCACTTGGAGTCTTAGATTTCAGGTCAATTGCAAATGTAGACGTGTTTAGACGGAATTCGAGCTCGCATCCAGGACGGATTGAAGGAGCTTGATGGAGAACAGAAGAGATTCGCGAGGAGTGCTAGATTGAAGATGGAAGGACAAGAAGAATAGGATAGAATTTTGTTTAATCCTTTCATGTACTTTTATCTTTATTTTGCTTGCTCTTTTTATTTCCTTAGAACATTATGTTAAAGAGCCTCAAAGTACCCTAACAGTAGTCCTAGGAACACCTGCACAACCCTAGGATACTTAGGTTTTCTGTAGAGAACTTAGAAAACCAATATAGGGTTCAAACAGCATTTCCAGACGTCTAATTCCAAAATCAGACGTCTGATAAAGTGTTTTAAGACGTCTGACTGTTGATTCAGATGTCTGATAACTATTAGGCTGGACATAGTAGTTTTATCTGATGAAATCAGACGTCCAGACCTTAGACCAGACGTCTTAAGAGACGTTTGATGACTTTCCTAGACGTCCAATTAGTGGACCGTTGGCTGACTTAGCAAACACTCAAGAATATGACCGTTAGAGCCTTATCAGATGTCCATAGGACTGTCCGGACGTCTGATAATTGACCGTTTTGCCTCGGCTGACCCAAAATCTCTTCTCAGAGATTTTCTAGCCCTTGCAACGTTTGGAAATCCATTCCCACAGAAAAAGTAGATTTCCAGACGTCCAGACATAGTGCCAGACGTCCTATATGTCGTCTGATGGACTTGCACAAGAACCCTGTTTAGATCTGATTCAAGTCAGGAAGAGACCCGCCCAAAATTAGACGTCTGACCTTGAAATCAGACGTCTTAAAGTGAACTTCCAGACGTCTGATGCCAGAATTAGACGTCTGATAAGCCTGTCAGAATAATGATTGTTCCTGTTTTCGGGGTGATTCTCTTGGACTTTGCACCCAATGGCTATAGAACCTTTCCTAAGCCTTCCAAAGCCTTCCTAAGGCCTCTATAAATAGAGGGGAACCTTTGCAACACACACACACTTAGAGACAACAAGACATACCAAGAGAAACACAAGACACACCTAAGCAACTTAGTTCCACTCTTTTGTGTCCAAGAGAAGCCCTTGCTCTCCAAGCTCTAGTTCCATTCATCTTGAGAGCATCAAGCTTCGCGCACCCGCTCTCCCGCCGTAGTTCACGAGAGCAAAGTTGCGCCGTCGCGTGACTCACGCACCGCGTCATCAACTCGACGCACTCCTTGCAAAGGGGAGTTTCCTAATTCCTATAGAAGCTAGGTTTAAAATTACTTTGTTAGCTCTATAGGATTACTTGTTTATTTTATCTTTGTTATTTGGTTGGGTATTCGCTTTGCGAATTCCCGTCTCCTTCGCGAGACAAAATCCTTCTCGTGGAGAGAAAGGGTTGAGGTACGCTACCCTCGTCTAAGTAGCATGGTTGTAATTGAGGTTGAATCACCCTCGTTTTAAAGTGATTCGGTTTAGTGGATTTTGATCAACTTGGTTGATCGGAAAATCCTAACTCGAGAGGGTTAGGTGGTGGTTTCTACCCGGTTTGGGTTTCCACCTAAAAATAATTGTGTACTCGTGTGATTGCATCTTGTGAGATTGTTTCTATTTTATTTCCGCAATTATTACGTCATCCCTCCTGCTAGTAGGGAACCTTCAGTAGTGTGGTGAGTTAGGTGTTAATCATTTTCCGTTGCCAACAAAACTCGTGTTGCCATTATTTCAAAATCCTTAAAAAAATATATATTGAAAAACACCAAAAAGAAAGTTGAGTTCGATTTCCAAGCAAGAGACGTATTTTTACAAACATTTGGCCTCCTTAGACGACCCTAGATACTCCCCTATTTAGGTTACAAATTTTAAAAGCATAGCGATTTCGCGTGTTACAACGACTCTAAAAACCCTAATTACAAATCACACGATTTACCGCATCACCAAACTCCGATCCACTTGCTTGTGCTCCCACCCGATCAGATCGAGATCCCTTTAGACACTTCCACATCTGAGCCCAACTCTCCATCATCTACATCCATGGAGAATCCAGAAGAAGAAATGCCAAATGAGCAGAATCAGGTGTAGCGTCTTGCTAATCTACTTCATGCATTCATGAACCCCCCACCGCGACTACAGATGCAAGATCACTACAATCCCACCGCGGTGGCAATCGAACCCAGGGTGCAAATCCTGACTGGAGGACCTAACACTGAATTGAAGCCAAATTTGATTAATGCAATCCCCAAATTCCACGGCTTAAACTCCGAAGATCCCTTCTAGCACATCAAACAACTGAAACATCTGGCCCAGACCTTTGGACCACCTGTTCAGAATCGGGACTTCCTGCTCATAAAGATTTTCTCCTTCTCCCTTATGGATAAGGCTGTTGATGAGAGGCTCATCATGGCTTCTAATTACTCCTAATTAACTAGTCTTCCTAGTTAATTAGCTATGACTATATAAATATATGGGTTAATTATAGAATAAGGGATAAATCATTAAAGGATCCTAAAATAAGTTAAAAATGCTAAATTATTAGCCAATTAATATTATTAATAATTTAATTAATAAATGGACTCGAAATATCTTCAACTATTTATCTAATTAATGTATTAATTAACCTAAGCATAATTTATAACTAAGTATGTAATAACTTAAGTAACCTTAATTAAATAAATTAAGCTAAGAAAGTCAAAAACGTAAATCCAAGGTTTAAATATAATATTTGTCTAATTTATAATCATATATAAAAAGTTGAAAAAGATTTAAATTAAAATAAGCCTTGAAAACCTTAGTTTACATTTTGGTCCTTAAGTTTTATTTCAATCGAGTCCTTATTCTTCAATTAGGTCCTTATTTTTCCTTGCAATCAGGTCCCTGAATACATCTTCTTCAGCCTCTTCGACGGCTGACAACAGGAGGTGTTTTCACCCACCGATCACCATCTATCTGACATCCGCCCATCCTTGCCAAGCTCCTGGAGCTTGTGCTCACCGCCTCTTTTTCATCCATCAGTCTAGATGAAGTTACAATCCTATTTGGGGTTTGAAGTTAACCTCATCAGCGTCGGAGAAGACGCCGATGGTTACTTCACACCTAGACTCTTCGCCATCCAAATTCACCCTCTTCCTCAGTCACTGCAACCTATAAATACCCCTCTACCTCTCCGATTTCAAGAGGTTAGCTCTATTCCCTCTTCCCCCCACTGAGCTAGCAGATAGGCTATTCGTTCCACATCCGGCGACTTCCTCCCGCTTCCACCGTCTTTCTCCGATCATCTCCACTTGTTCCTGATCTTTGCCGTCGCCCGCTGAGTCTTCTGACGTCGGACTTCATCTCTGCCCCTCGCCCACACCTGCCGAACTTCTTCCTCCGCCCCTTTGATTTCCTCCTCTCTTAAGGACCTTCGACGGAGATTCTCTGCCCCCTTCATCCAGGTAACAGTAGGTTAGGTAAGTTAGTGTAATTAGAGTAGATAATTAGGTAGTTTAATTAGGATTAATGCTAGATTTTTCCGTCGTCTTCTTCAGCTCTGACGAGCTCTTTGAGCTTGACTGGAGCATCTTTTTGTCTTTTAAATTTATTGATCACCTTATTTAATCTTTCATGATCATCTCTAACACCTTAATTCCTTGATTTTAACACCTAATCACCTAATCCATCTCCACCTTCACCAGCTGCTTCCGCTGTCCATGGCAAAAGTAACCGAGGGTAATTCACCTCCACTGGGGCCCTCCATCACCTAATCATCATCTTAGGGCCCAAATCTTCACCTTAATTTGATTAATAATCATTCACATATTAAACGCCTAAAATTCATTCAACCTCCTGAGCTCGCTGTCAATGGCGGCTCAGGAGGAGTTCCTCCACGTAATTGATCACCTGTATACCATCACCACACTTCACTAACATGTTCTTTCTACTCGATTGAGTAAGAGAACTTGTCCTGAGTTCTAACGAACTCAGATTACACTCACTGCCAATTCATTGCATATCTTTCAGTTTAATCATTAATTGAATGAATTAATGAGTTCCTGAGGTTCCTTGTGATCACAGGAAACTTTTCAGATCTTCAATGGCCTATTTTTATAGCTTTTACACATGTATAGCCATTGTCTGGACTCACTGGGGCTCCGACGAGCTCTGGTAAGTCAAAAACCTTCTTCAGCCTATAGAACTTCCTGAGAAGCTCTAGATTGCTTAATTGAGGTCTAGGGATTCTATTTTGGTGTTTATTTTGATGATTTGAAGTCTGGAACTAGATATAGACTTCTGTCTTCTCCAACTCCGGTAGAGTTGGAGAAGACTATTGGTTAGGGTTTAAACTTAATAAAGAGGTCTAGAAGCATCAGGATGATGCCTTGAGGTTAATTCTGTAGATCAAACACTTAAAAAAGCATTAGTTTGTTCTATCAAACAAACTCACTTTAGATCTCAGGCGACTGACCTGAAACCCTAGGTTTCTTAGTTGAAACTTCTTTTTGAGACCCTGAATCTATTTCTGAGGTCAAATAGAGTTGAATTGAGGTGTTAATTTCATTTGGAAAAGCTTAATGAAGAAAGTCAAGTTTCGAGGTTCAGTGGTCAAACTCAGGTCTGATTGAATGATTTAGACACCAATTAGAGAAATTGATGAGTTTAAATGATTTCTGGGATGATTATAAATGATTTAAGATTGATTTGGATGAGTTTAAGTTAGAATTTTAGATGAATTCAAGTTCTGTACAATTTGGGTTCATTTGAACCCAAAACTGACTTTAGTGTTTTTCTGATGAGATTCTAATGCAATTGCTACCCAGATGGATTCTTCAAAACCTTTAGAGGTTGTTTAATTAGATGCAACTGTCCTTTAGTTGTTTGTCAAGCTTTTCAGAGTTCAATTTGGAACTCTGAAGCAACTGCTTGAAGCTTTTGAGCTTCTTCGCCTTCCAGAAGCTTCTTAGCACTTCTTCCCTACACCATTAGGAGAGGAATCAACTCCTGAACCTACTCAGAACCTCATCTGAGATTAACAAGGATCACTGCAGGTCATAAGACCTGTGTAGCACATCTGAAGGCTAAATTAGCTGTCTAAACTATCCACTTTCACCCTTCAAATTGAAGGGTGAAATCTGTTCTCAGCATCAAATTGATGCTGCAATCCTGTAGTACATCTCAAGAGCTTTCCAATGAGCCATTGCTTGCTCAATTTGGAGCTTTGAGCCAGTTAGCGTCTCCAGCCAAAGTTTAGCCTGGAGGGGCTAAGTTAGTCCCACATCGGAAAAACATAAGCGTGCGTCTTAGCATAGAAGGAAAAAGTGATAGGGCCTTCTCGATCGTCAGTGTTGGGTGCACAAAGAGAATGTGTGTGTGTGTGGGTGCGTGCAGTGCACATGCCCGGGTGTGTGTGCGCCTATGGGCGCGAGTGTGGGCCCGTGAGCGGCCATGTGTGTGGGCCTGGGAGGCTGAAGACTGTGCATGAATCAAACTGGAAATAAACCATATGTAATTAACTAGGATTGGACCTAGTAGGGTCTGGTCCCACCCTGAGAGAGGCGTTGCGTATCCCCGACCGGTCCGAGCCGCCAATCATAAACCAAATTTTTGGTTCAAAATGTGGTTAACTTGCACAATTAAAGAGTAAAAGAAAAAGAAAAGAAAGGAGGGTTAAGAGACTTAAGAAACTTCAGAGAAGAAGAGCTCCAGAAAGCTAAAGGGAGAAGTAAAGAAAGAATAAAGGAAAAGAGTGAAAGAGAGAGAAAGAGATGGCAGAAGAAGAATCATGGCTGAAGAAAGAAGAAGAAAAACAAATGGAAAAAAAAGAGTTTTAGATGTTTGACAATTTAATGCTTATTCTTAAGACGTCTAATCTTGTATTTTACTTTAATACAATTTCTTTTTGAGCTTAATTGATGAATAAGGCACTTGTACTCAATTGAATTTCTTTTTTTTGCCTAAATCTTTTATAAATAAAGTGAAATTAGTGAAATAAATATGTTTACTTGCTTTTAATACCAAATCATATGCGTAAATATGTTTTTCTTATGGAATGTTGTATGTCTTTTAATTGAATATCCTTTATGCAAGATTCATATTCTTAAAATAAATTTAATTATAATTCTCATTGATTAAGTAAATAGTAATTTAAGCTTAGGACTTAATGGTAAATTAAGTTAAGTTATGCCTCCCAGTGAACGACCTGGACTCAACTAGTTCAAAAGAATTATAATCTAAAATGTTAGGTTAACTTGACCCTATACTACACAATCGACATTAAATCAAGTTAACCTAAGTTACTTTCTCTTGCACTTAATTAAGCCTAAATAACTTAATTAACTGTGTTGAGAAATTAAACGAACAACTGCCCACTAGTATCAGACTCTAACTTGTTCGATCAACACATGGGAGGAACTTCAATCTGAATTTTCAAAGAAATTCTTCCCAGTTTGTTGCACCAATGCCTTGAAACACTAGATCACGCATTTCACGCAAAATGTGGGAGAACCACTTCATGAGGCATGGGACCACTTTTTGAATCTCATGCGGAAATGCCCCTATCACGGAGTTCCTAAATGGGAACAAGTCCAGTTTTTTACCAGGGACTCCGTGAGGATATCAGGCTATTTGTCAATGCAACCTATGGTGGCAACATCATGGGTTAGCATGAAAATACCATTTGGGGCATTCTCGAGAACATGTGCAAGAACTCCATAAACAATGAATATATGGGTGTGTTCGACTAGACGACCACCCGCGTATTGACAAACACACGAGGGGCACAGGAGACTCGAGACCTATCCGCATCTGTTGATTTGGAGTTGGTGGTCAATCGCCTGGATAAAGTCTCTATCATTAAGAAAAATGTGAATGAATTGACTCGACATCTACAAAAAGCCACCACCGCACAACAGAGCACGTATGCGCAACCGCCCTCAGATAGGGAGGTTGTGCATAGCATTCACCACCACTCTTTTCAGGGGATGGATCTGTATCCAACCAGTTTGATCCCAAATTCAGAGGAAACTTCAGGACATCCTACTTTAGTTGAGGGAACTTTGAACCCTCATACTCTGATTTCTTGAGAGTTCCTTAGATCTACGAGGATCTCCACTCCATCCAAAATGATTCATTCTCCAACACTTATAGCCTTGGATGGAGCAATCAACCAAACTTCGCCTGGTCGGGAAATAATCAAAACTTGAGACCGTAATTCCAACCCCGACCACAAGCTTAGCAACCATATCAGCCCGCTCAACCTAGACCCAACTCGAATTACCAATCCGGGCCTAGCAAGGAAGTTCAAATGAGCATGATTCTGCAAGCTCTGGCTGGCATCCAGAAGACTAATGCGGCTATGCAGAAACAACACAAAGAAGAAATCACAGAGGTTCGAGATCAACTTGCACAGATGGCGTGGAATCGCCAGCCTGGTGCACTTCCTTCTCAACCTTTACCAAATCTAAACAATGTGTCGACCTAGAAACATGTGGTGAATCAAATCCAGGGCCAATCTTGCTACACTCAACTAAGCCCATTGACTCATATCGGCGTGTTTGGAGCTTCCACCTCCTCAGGTGATCCAAATCAAGCCTCAATGATTTGTTGGTGCTAGAGCAACACGATCGTTTGTTTTGATGATAACAAAACACGTGTCATTTAACATTTGCACTTGGAGCCTTAGATTTTAGGTCAATTGCAAATGGAGACGTGATTAGACGGAGTTCGAGCTCGCATCCAGGACGGATTGGAGGAGCTTGATGGAGAACAGAGGAGATTCGCGAGGAGCGATGGATTGAAGAAGGAAGGAGATGAAGAATAGGATAGATTTCCTTCTCTTGTACTCCTTGTATTTTTCGTTTCTTTTGTTGTTCTTTATTTTTGTTACTTAGATTCATGTTAAAGAGCCTCAAAGTACCCTAACAGTAGTCATAGGAACACCGGTACAACCCTAGGATACTTAGGTTTTCTGTAGAGAACTTAGAAAACCAATATAGGGTTCAAATAGCATTTCCAGACGTTTAATTCCAAAATTAGACGTCTGATAATGTGTTTTAAGACGTCTGATAACATTTAGACTGGACTTATTGTTCTGTCTGATGAAATCAGACATCCAGACCTTAGACCAGACGTCTTAGAAGACGTCTGATGACTTTGCCAGACGTCCAATTAGTGGACCGTTGGCTGGCTCAACAAACACTCAAGGTTATGACCGTTAGAGCCTTATCAGATGTCCTTAGGCCTTTCCAGACGTCTGATAAATGATCGTTTTACCTCGGCTGACCCAAAATCTCTTCTCAGAGATTTTCTAGCCGTTGCACTCTCTTGGAAATCCATTCCCACGAAAAAGTAGGTTTCCAGACATCCAGACATAGTGCCAGATGTCCTGTATGTCGTTTGATGGACTTGCGCTAGAACCCTGTTTAGATCTTATTCAAGTCAGGAAGAGACCCGCCCAAAATCAGACGTCTGACCTTACTTTCAGACGTCTTAAAGTGATCTTCAAGACGTCTGATGCCAGGATCAGACATCTGATAACCCTGTCAATGCAATCAGTGTTCCTGATTTCAGCCTAATTCTCTTGGGCTTTGCTCCCAACGGCTATGGAACCTTTCCTAAGCCTTCCAAAGCCTTCCTAAGGCCTCTATAAATAGAGGGGAACGTTTTACACACCTAGATACACAAGACACACCCAAGCAACACACTTTCCACTCTCTTGTGTCCAAGCAAGCTCTTGTTCTCCAAGCTTAAGTTCTTCATCTTGAGAGCATCAAGCATTCGCGCATCCGCTCTCCCGCTGTAGTTCACGAGAGCGACGTTGCGCCATCGCGTGGCTCACGCACCTGCGTCATCGATTCGACGCACTCCTTACAAAGGGAAGCATCTTATTTCCTATAGAAGCTTAGGTTAAAAATTACTTTGTTGGTTCTATAAGATTGTTGTTTCTTAATCTTTGTTATTTGGTTGGGTATTCGCTTTGCGAATTCCCGTCTCTTTCGTGGGACAAAATCCTTCTCGTGAAGAGAAGGGGTTTGAGGTACGCTACCCTCATATAAAGTAGCGTGGTTGTAATTGAGGTTGAATCACCCTCGTTTAAGTGATTCGGTTAGTGGATTTGATCAACTTGGTTGATCGGAAAATCCTAACTCGAGAGGGTTAGGTGGTGGTTTTCACCCGGTTTGGGTTTCCACCTAAAAATCTTTGTGTACTTTGTGTGATTGAATTTTGTGAGATTGTTTATTATCTTTTCCTCAATTTTTTACGTCATACTGATCTCACCCCCTCCGAGTAGGGAATTACATGATTAACACTGTTGTTCGACAACAGGTCCAATTCTTTCTCGTCCACCTCCGCATCATGACTGTGCTATGATCAATATTGTGGGCATGAGAAAAGACCACAAGACCAGGCCCCGAGGCCCTTCTCCTAAATCCCACCCAACCCCTGATCAACACAAGGTTGAGGACAAAACCAAGATGTGGAAACAGAAACCTGTCCCTCAGGCTAGCCAATTCATTCCCCTATCCCAAATCTTACCCCACCTCCACACAGAGGACTATCTGAATCTGACATAACGGGACCATTAAGGAATGCACAGGTCACTATCCCGTAACTTGATATCCTCACTCTCAACTCCACCTTGCTTGACTTATCTAAAAAGGAAGTGGAGGAATCCTTGCAAAGGAAGGTAGCACTGTCTGAAAATGTGAGTGCTATAATCCAAAATAGTCTACCTCCTAAGAAAGCTGATCCAGACACCCCACTGATCCCCTGCAATATCGGTGGTACAAATTTTAAGTGGGTTGTACTAGATCTCAGCGGTTTAGTCAACCTAATCCCAACCGCCCTATTTGATAAACTCTAGATGGGACAGCTAAAACCCATTGATGTTACTCTTCAATTAGCTGTTGAACCATAATTACTCCGATTAGGCTGATCGAGGATGTGGTAATTAGAGTTAAAGATTTCAGCTACCTAGCTGATTTTCTAGTTCTTGATATGGGCGTGCCACAACAAATGCAAGAAATGCCCTTGATTTTGGGAAGACATTTCTTAGCTGCTACAGGAGACATAATCAATTGTGAATCAGGGCACATGATAATCGCCTCTGGAGATAAGTGAACTAAGATCAATATTTTTGAGGCATCATCTAAAGGAAAAGAAAAAAGCTCGGTGGAACAGCTAGGTTTGATTCAGGATCTCATGACCGTTTCGGGGGTGAAAAACCTAGAACAGAACTGGAAGTTTTCCATATTACGGAGGATCTCGATTTAGCTGAGCATGATTTTATCAGATTGAGAGTATCGAGGCATTCACCTTTGATCTTGAGGAAGTATACGTGGATTACAGGGAATAGGATGTCGACATTAGACGGGATTCGGAGTTGTATTCCATGGATCTGGAGACATTTTATTATGATGATTATTTTGAGGATCTCCGAGAATTAGGAATGGCAGATACCAAGAGTGACCACAGCCTAGATTTTGAATCATTACAAAATCAGAGCGTTATGATCCAATGGTCACTCTCTAGACATTCACTTTTGATTGGGATGAGAATTTTAGAGAAGATCCATTAGATGACCCAATCTTTGAGTCATTTCTTGAGGGAAGATTAATTAGATGACCCAATCTTTGAGTCATTTCTTGAGGAATCAATATTGCACCCCTTGGAAAAAGATCAAAATGACTCGTTGGATAATGATTTATTAAGCCACATTGTGAAATGACCCTTCCCAAGGGTTGTGGAGGCCTTTTTTTGAAATTTAGGGGGGTTACCGCAATTTGAAACCCCCTGGATTCCTTGTTTTGGGGGTTCTACGGATAAAAGAGGCTCTTGGGGGGCATTTCTTGCAAAATGTCTGGCCCCACCCACCCACACACACACCCCTAAACCCTAAACCCCCTCTCTATTTAAACCCCCTTTTGCCTCGAACCCCGAGCCATCTACCCTCCCCCAATTGCTCCCAATGGCATTCACCCTCCTTTGTTCCTCTGCAAGCGGTAGGAGAGGGAGGAGTCCCAGAGATCGAGAGAGATCGAGAAAGAAAGGGTGGTGTTGCTCTTGCAGCTCTTGGTGCTGGGCGTGCGGTGATTTCAGGAGGAGAAGGCTCACGAACGGTTCTGCAACGTCATTTTTCTGCAGAACCAGATGTTTAGGGAGTCCAACAGATGTCTGGTTAGACATCCGAAGCTGTCACCGAACGTCTGATACCACGCAAAAATCTGAGGTAACACCCTGTTCGAGATTTGTGTGCGATTTTCGATGTACTCTTCTCTACCTAGTAGGCGTAAGACTGAGCGCCTTGGTGTGTGTGTGCTGCACAAGGCGTAGGCGTTTTCTCCGAGTAGAGGAAGGGTCGCGAAGGGCTCTAGGAGAGATTTTTCTTCGCAGATTAGACTTCTGTGTTTCTCAACAGACGTCTAACCGGACGTCCGGAGGTAGCACCAGACATCTGATAAAGCATATTCAAATGGTAAGATCCTGTCCGCCTGTATATTTCGTACGTGTTGTCTGCGAGTGACTGTACATCACTGTGCACATGTAGGGCCGTTGGGAAGAGGCATAGGCGCGGCTCCTCAGACACTTTAGGACGTCTAGATGTCTCTTCAGATGACTGATACCCGTCCCAAGCATCCAAGTGCACTGCCAGACGTCTGAAAGGACCCCCAGACGACCGTGAGGGGTTCCAGATGTCCAATTTCAGTGTAGAACGCAAGGTGAGCATTTTGGTGTCGTTTAAGATGTCTGGAAGCTGTTCTAGACGTCTGATATCAGCCTGTTTGGAATATTCCAGGTATCAGGAAACCGCTCCTGCTGGACTACCTGTTTGGTCAGGTTCAGGAGAACCGGGAAGTGTGTTTGGGCTGGTTCAGGGCCCAAATGAGGTCGATTTTTCGCAAACGAAGTACCGTTGGGTTTCTGTTGGATTTTCTAATGTGATGGAGCTTTGTCCTAATTGTTTTGAGCACATTCCTATCATGTGAGATGTTAGTAACGTGTGGGTTGACCGTTAGTGTTAAATAGCTCGTCCGTTCATAGTGTACACGGGACTTGCGGAGGCTGCAAGATTCGTCGTTTGTGCCCCATCTTCCGGTTACCCTGGTAGAGTGGTTTTGCTATGCCTTGTGAATTACATAATTGAAATGCATGTTACATTAGAACTATTGAATGGACCCTTAGTATGTGCAATGAACCCTAGGGTTGAGATAGAGGAATGTGCATTATTTGGATGCTTAATCTATTGTGATGTTTCCTGAATATGGTAAATCATGAGCTGCCTGTTTATAATTCTTGAACCATGCCTTGAATTGAATTACATATTGTATCCTACATAATTGATTGTTGAGATAACTGCAAGATTGTGAAACCATGAGCTACATACTATGTGTTTAATTAATCATGACCTGAATAGAGCTATATGATGCTACAAAAATAAGGAAATCAATGCATGAACCCTAAGGGGAATTTGAAAGGAAATTGAAACCGTGATGTGGAAAATCTGTGGAATGATGGATCATGTTGCCTACGGCTGGTTGTTCGGACTTAGTAAGGGAAGTGAGCTGGCCCTCGTGTACGTGGTACCGAGGAGAGCAACCGTCCCTTCGCATGGAAGCGAGTTGGCCCTTATGTACGTGGTACCGAGGAGAGCTACTGTTCCTTTTGTGTAGGGGGGAGCTAGCTGCCCCATGGGGCCCGGTGTTAGGACTGGCCCCCCTACACTGACTCCTGTTGAGGCCCACTGGCAAACCGGGCGAGGGTACGCAAACTGTTGAAGAGCGAGACCCCTGTTATGTTCTATGTTGTATGTTTGGGGGTATCCGCTAGCGGAAACGACTGACCACGTGCAAGTGTGGGATAGCTACCCGTGCGCTTACCGCACGTGCCGTAGTCACCGCTACATCGCGACCGTGACCTCGGGGTGGTAGACCAGGTGTAGGACTACCACGGAGTGCTCTCCTGGTCAGAAGAGTGTCACGTGTACATCCAGTTTCACAGGAAAAACTGCAATCAATATCGTTCCCTTAGGGAACAATAAGATTAAGAGACATTGTGTATCCTTGTTAGAAAATCGACTAATGAACAGTAGTAGTTAAATTAACCGTTGATTGGGTAATTGAATAAATGTATGCATAAAACTACTATTCGTTATTGTTTTTAAATGCTATAATTGCTTTAATATGCAACTTTACTCAGCGTTAGTTGACCATCGTCATATATAATCGTGTACAGGTCAGGGAGTCGAGCAGCCAGCGCTACCAGCTGCAGAAAGTGCTGGGCCCAGTCGAGCCTGACCATAGTTCTACTTGTTCCTTTCCGTTTTCGCTACTTTTTGTTGTTAGTGACTACTTCTGTTTTATGTTGAGAACTATTATCGTTATGCATTTTTGCCTTAATTATGATGGCTAGTGACTATGTTTTCTACATATGGCATGTCATCTTTCTGGAATCTAATTTATATTTCCGTTGCTGGCTTTATTTTTAAATTGCTTAGCTACTTGCATGCGTGGTTTGTGGTATGTCTCATACGTTTAGGATAGTCTCTCGTTGGATGACTGGGTCTTGGGGTTAGTCGAGGCGAGTTATTTCCAGGTTCCCAGAGGGGCCAGATTCAGGTCGTAACACATTACATGAGAGGAACCGAACATTTGGGCAGTATTTGTAGGTTTCCCTTCTAAGGAGGGGTGACGTAATAAAATGCGGAAATAAACAATATTACAGAATAAACAAACACACAAAGTACACAGAATTTTTAGGTGGAAACCCAAACCGGGTGAAAACCACCACCTAACCCTCTCGAGTTAGGATTTTCCGATCAACCTAGTTGATCAAATCCACTAACCGAATCACTTTAAAACGAGGGTGATTCAACCTCAGTACAACCACGCCACAAGTACGATGGTAGTGTTCCTCAACCCCTTCTCTCCACGAGAAGGATTTTGTCCCACGAAGGAGACGGTAATTCGCAAAGCAAATACCCAACCAAATAACAAAGATAAAATAAACAACAAACCTATAGAGCCAACAAAGTAATAAACCTAAGCTTCTATAGGATTTAGGAAACTCCCCTTTGCAAGGAGTGCGTCGACGATGACGCGGGTGCGTGAGCCACGCAACGGCGCAATGTCGCTCTCGTGAACAACGGCGGGAGAGCGGGTGCGCGAAGGCTTGATGCTCTCAAGATGATGGAGCTTGAGCTTAGAGAGAAAGATCTTTTCTGGACACAAGAGTGTGAGAGTGTATAGCTAAGTGTGTCTTGTGTCTTTCTTGGTGTGCCTTTGTGTCTCTAAGTGTGTATTTGTGTTGCAAAGGTTCCCCTCTATTTATAAAGGCCTTAGGAAGGCTTTGGAAGGCTTAGGAAAGGTTCTATAGCCGTTGGGAACAAAGTCCAAGAGAATCAGGCCGAAATCAGGACAATGATTACAGTTGACAGGGTTATCAGACGTCTAACTCTTGCATCAGACATCTGGAAGGCCACTTTAAGACGTCTGATTCCAAGGTCAGACGTCTGATTCTATGCGGGTTTCCTCCTGACTTGAATCAGATCTAAACAGGGTTTTTGTGCAAGTCCATCAGACGACATACAAGACGTCTGGAAACATACTTCTACTGTGGGAATTGATTTCCAAACGTTGCAACGGCTAGAAAATCTCTGAGAAGAGATTTTGGGTCAGCCGAGGCAAAACGGTCATTTATCAGACGTCTGGAAAGGCCTAAGGACGTCTGATAAGGCTCTAACGGTCATAATCTTGAGTGCCTGCTAAGCTAGCCAACGGTCCACTATCTGGACGTCTGGCAAGTCCATCAGACGTTTCCTAAGACGTCTGGTATAAGGGTCTGGACGTCTGATTTCATCAGACAGAACTAACTATGTCCAGCCTAATAGTTATCAGACGTCTGAAACAACAATCAGACGTCTTAAAATACTTTATCAGACGTCTGATTTGGGAATTAGACGTCTGGAAGTGCTGTTTGAACCCTATATTGGTTTTCTAAGTATTCTACAGAAAACCTAAGTATCCTAGGGTTGTGCCGGTGTTCCTAGGACTACTGTTAGGGTACTTTGAGGCTCTTTAACATAATATTCTAAGAAAAATAAAAAGAGCAAGAAAATAAAGACAAGAGATACAAGAAAGGATTAAAAAGAATCTATCCTATTCTTCTTGTCTTCTATCTTCAATCTGTCGCTCCACGCGACCCTCCTCTGTTTTCCGTCAAGCTCCTCCAATCCGTCCTGGATGCGAGCTCGAACTCCGTCTAAACACGTCCACATTTACAATTGACCTGAAATCTAGGACTCAAATTGCAAATGTTAAATAACACGTGTTTTGTTATCATCAAAACAAATGATCGTGGTGCTCTAGCACCAACAATCTCCCCCTTTTTGATGATGACAAAATCATAAATAATAATGCATAAAAAACCTCCCCCTTTTTGACATTATCAAAAAGTTTGATTGGTTTTACATTTCCTATAACTCCCCCTTAAAACATGCTCTTCTATGAATTTATTTTAACAAAGGTGATATTCTCCCCCTTTTTGTAACAACAAGATAGCTATTATTTTTCTCCCCCTTACTAAAGGAAAATTAGCTACCTTATATCTCCCCCTTAAAAATTAACAATTAGCTCATAAATTTTAACTCCCCCTATCTAAATGCTACTGATAAAAAGATAGGGTAAAGGGTTTTACCTCACCTACCATGGCCAATAAAATGGCCCGAATGGTGGTGGTGGATGCCACATCGGATGGGGCTCCCATCCGTAGCTTGGAGGCCCGGGCATTGGCGCCGGTCTCCAATCTGGTGGTCGACGTGCGGCGGGTCCGTCGTTTGTTCGCCGTCTCGTCGGTCTTCTTGTTCTCCTCCTTGGTCTACTCCTTGGTTCTCCCAACTTGAGTTGACCAGACTTGAGCTTGTAGGTCCAGTCCTTTATGTTGTAATTATCCCTGAACCCAACAAAAGAAGATTCTAATTCCTTTTTCGGTATCCAAGTGGGCTTGGATCCGGATTTGTCAGCGGGTCTCCTTGATGGAGATCCTTTCTCAGCCTTAGGGCTATAAAACTTGTCTACTTTGTTGATTAATTTGTTAGAATTTTCCCTAAGACATGCAATTTCTTTTTCTATAGTTTGCATCTTAGTCTTTAAATCATAGATTTCTAACTTTAGGCTATCATTTTCCTCAATCAACTTATTATTTTCATTGATGAGGTTATGATTTTCTAATAATAGGTTATCATTTTTAGGACAAGTTTCTAGATCCTTAAGTTTTATTTCTAACCTATCATTTTCATTTTTAAGAAAACTAAGGTTCTTTTTAATGCTTTTATTTTCTATCCTAAGTAATTTACTAATCTCAAAAAGTTCATTAAAAGCTTCTTGAAGATCGAGATTTACCTCGTCGTCAGAGTCGCTTCCGCTTTCACTGTCGCTATTGGTTCCTCTGGCCATGAAACCAAAGCAAGCGGTTTCTTCTTTTTCTTCTTCTTCTTCCTACGAGCTTATCTCTTCATGAGTGTCTTCTAACTTCCTCCATATCTCGTGGGCGGTAGTGCACTCTGGGATTTTCTCGTACTCTTTCGGACTCAACGCGCAATACAGGGCATTCATTGCCTTTGCGTTGAGTGAAAGCTCTCGAATCTGCAGCTGCGAGTAGCCTGCGTCCGGTCGCACCGGGATCTCGTATGAGGCTTCGCAACGTCCCCATAGAGCGAAGTCCGTGGCTTGAAGTCACATCCTCATCCTCAGCTTCCAGTAGCTGTAGTTGTTCCCGTCAAAGTAGGGTGGTCGGATGGTGGACTGCCCTTCGGAGATTCTGATTGCGGCTATGCTTCCCTCCATGATCTAGATCCTCGCCGGTTTGTAACGCCGATTTCGCGAGACCTGCTCTGATACCAATTGTGGGTTTCCCTTCTAAGGAGGGGTGACGTAATAAAATGCGGAAATAAACAATATCACAGAATAAACAAACACACAAAGTACAGAAAGAATTTTTAGGTGGAAACCCAAATCGGGTGAAAACCACCACCTAACCCTCTCGAGTTAGGATTTTCCGATCAACCTAGTTGATCAAATCCACTAACCGAATCATTTTAAAACGAGGGTGATTCAACCTTAGTACAACCACGCTACAAGTACGAGGGTAGCGTTCCTCAACCCCTTCTCTCCACGAGAAGGATTTTGTCCCACGAAGGAGACGAGAATTCGCAAAGCGAATACCCAACCAAATAACAAAGATAAAATAAACAACAAACCTATAGAGCCAACAAAGTAATAAACCTAAGCTTCTATAGGATTTAGGAAACTCCCCTTTGCAAGGAGTGCGTCGACGATGACGCGGGTGCGTGAGCCACGCAACGGCGCAATGTCGCTCTCGTGAACAACGACGGGAGAGCGGGTGCGCGAAGGCTTGATGCTCTCAAGATGATGAAGCTTGAGCTTAGAGAGCAAGATCTTTTCTGGACACAAGAGTGTGAGAGTGTATAGCTAAGTGTGTCTTGTGTCTTTCTTGGTGTGTCTTTGTGTCTCTAAGTGTGTATTTGTGTTGCAAAGGTTCCCCTCTATTTATAGAGGCCTTAGGAAGGATTTGGAAGGCTTAGGAAAGGTTCTATAGCTGTTGGGAACAAAGTCCAAGAGAATTAGGCCGAAATCAGGACAATGATTACATTTGACAGGGTTATCAGACGTCTAACTCTTGCATCAGACGTCTGGAAGGCCACTTTAAGACGTCTGATTCCAAGGTCAGACGTCTGATTCTATGCGGGTTTCCTCCTGACTTGAATCAGATCTAAACAGGGTTTTTGTGCAAGTCCATCAGACGACATACAAGACGTCTGGAAACATACTTCTACTGTGGGAATTGATTTCCAAACGTTGCAACGGCTAGAAAATCTCTGAGAAGAGATTTTGGGTCAGCCGAGGCAAAACGGTCATTTATCAGACGTCTGGAAAGGCCTAAGGACGTCTGATAAGGCTCTAACGGTCATAATCTTGAGTGCCTGCTAAGCTAGCCAACGGTCCACTATCTGGACGTCTGGCAAGTCCATCAGACGTTTCCTAAGACGTCTGGTATAAGGGTCTGGACGTCTGATTTCATCAGACAGAACTAACTATGTCCAGCCTAATAGTTATCAGACGTCTGAAACAACAATCAGACGTCTTAAAATACTTTATCAGACGTCTGATTTGGGAATTAGACGTCTGGAAGTGCTGTTTGAACCCTATATTGGTTTTCTAAGTATTCTACAGAAAACCTAAGTATCCTAGGGTTGTGCCGGTGTTCCTAGGACTACTGTTAGGGTACTTTGAGGCTCTTTAACATAATATTCTAAGAAAAATAAAAAGAGCAAGAAAATAAAGACAAGAGATACAAGAAAGGATTAAAAAGAATCTATCCTATTCTTCTTGTCTTCTATCTTCAATCTGTCGCTCCACGCGACCCTCCTCTGTTTTCCGTCAAGCTCCTCCAATCCGTCCTGGATGGTAGCTCGAACTCCATCTAAACACGTCCACATTTGCAATTGACCTGAAATCTAGGACTCAAATTGCAAATGTTAAATAACACGTGTTTTGTTATCATCAAAACAAATGATCGTGGTGCTCTAGCACAAACAGTATTGACTAGGTTCGCCTCTGTTGGGTCCTGGACTCACCACAATCTTGCTTCTGAGCCCCATGATCATTGCATCTTCTCGATGATTTCTCCGCAAAAACTTAATAAGAGACACCTAGAAATGAATCAACTTGATCCATATCATAAACCTTCTGGATTGACTCTTCATCATGATTTGGCTACATATCCTTTTGAGTTGCATTGCTCCCAGCCAATGACATTAAACTTAGAGCGTAATAGGAGGCAACTCGTTATTTTGAAAAATCCTAAGACCCTTCTAACCTATTTCTGAGCTGCAATCATATTACACTTTAGGGTTCATCCATTAGAATAACTGACTCCACCTTTAATACTTGTATCAGAGCTTGAAATCGTCCGCAATAGTCACCCCAACCCGTTTGCCACCCACCAAACTTGTTCAATATTGCACTTTAGGGTTTTACAAATATATTCGTTGCAGTATTACCATGAAAAATGATTATCAATTTATTTCAATTTATTACTAGAAATTTAGAATGTTCTGGGGTCTAACTCAGGGAGGAAACTTAATTCTAGAAGCATAAAAATTCACAATTCACTATAATATACTACTTTACAAAAATAAAGAAGAGACAGTGAACAAAAATCCTTTTCTTCTTTTTTTTTTCTTTTTCTTTCTTCTCCTCTTCTCTCTTCTCTTTTTTCTCTGCCTTTTCTTTCTCAGACGCCTGATTCTTTGAATCAGATGCCTTATTTGCTTCTTGCTATAGTGCCTTTGCAGGTTCTCTTCCTCTTGTCTTCTTCTTCTCTTCTCTGCTCGACCTTCTTCTTCCTTTCCTCTGTTCGACCTTCTTCTTCTTCTTCCTTTCCTCTGTTCGGCCTTGCCTTTCTTTCTGCAGTGTCTTTCTCCTTCTTTTTCCCTGTGGGTCTTTTTCTTCTTCTACTTCTGCTTGGCTTTCCCTTTCTTTCTTTCTTTCTTCTTCCTTCTTCAGCCTTAGCTCTATGACTTCCTCTTCTCTTTGGCTTCGCCTCTTCCTTCTGCCTTGTCTTTCCTTCTCTTTTTGCTCTCCGACTAAGTGTCAGCTTCACTTCTCCTTCTCCTTCCCTGCACAAACTGAAGAGGGCGAAACCTACCCCTCTACCCACACCCGCGTCTCTCTCTCTCTGTATGGCACTCTTCAATACGCTCTCCCAAAGCCGGGTAATCGGGTCGGGTCGCGTGCTCGGGTTTAGGCGCATCGGCGTAGGTGTGGTGCACGAGGAGTGCTCGGTAGGGTAGTCAGGTCGGGTTGCCAGGTCTGCGGGATGAATTCACGGACGAGGCGTGTATAGGTGAGGGACCTCATCCCATGTGTTTTCGAGGCGAACAGCTAATATCACAAATTCAATTTATTGCACGCACCTCACTCACAGGCTCACGAGGTGGGACTAATGTTCCACCCGCTTTTGCTTGCACGCCCGCAGCAGCTCTTCCTTCCAATTGCTGCAGCTGCAGGCCTCGCAGCGCCAATTGCTTGGACAGCTGACTGCGCGAGACTACCCCAAAACTGCTGGACCTGGGACCTTGAAATGCTTCAGCCTGGAGCAACTTTTGACCTCCTCGAGCCATCGCTAATGGCGGCTGGTGCTCAGATCCTACACGACACAAAAGGGGCCTTGCGGCTCTATCAGACCACAGGAGTGTTGGTGCTAGAGCACCACGATTATTTGTTGTGATGATAACAAAACACGTGCCATTTAACATTTGCACTTGGAGTCTTAGATTTCAGGTCAATTGCAAATGGAGATGTGATTAAATGGAGTTCGAGCTTGCATCCAGGATGGATTGGAGGAGCTTAATGGAGAACAGAGGAGATTCGCGAGGAGCAATAGATTGAAGATGGAAGAACAAGAAGAATATGATAGAATTTTGTTTATTTCTTTCATGTGCTTTTGTCTTTATTTCCTTGCTCTTTTTGTTCCTTAAAATATCATGTTAAAGAGCCTCAAAGTACCATAATAATAGTCCTAAGAACACCTGCACAACCCTACGACACTTAGGTTTTCTGTGGAGAACTTAGAAAACCAATATAGGATTCAAACAGCTTTTTCAGGCATCTAATTCAAAAACCAGACGTCTGATAATATGTTTTAAGACGTCTGACTGTTGATTCAGACGTTTGATAACATTTAGGTTGGACTTAGTTAGCTCTGTCTGATGAAATCAGACGTCCAGACCTTAGACCAGACGTCGTAGAAGACGTCTGATATTTTTGCCAGACGTCCAATTAGTGGACCGTTGGCTGGCTTAAAAAATACTGAAGAATAAGACCGTTAGAGCCTTATCAGACGTCCTTAAGCCTTTCCAGACGTCTAATAAATGATAGTTTTGCCTCGGATGACCCGAAAATCTCTTCTCAGAGATTTTCTAACCGTTGCACTCTCTTGGAAATCCTTTCCCGCAGAAAAGTAGGTTTTCAGACGTCCAGACATAGTGCCAGACGTCCTATATGTCGTCTGATGGACTTCCACTAGAATCCTGTTTAGATCTGATTCAAGTCAGGAAGAAACCTGCCTAAAATTAGACGTCTGACTTTGTTCGCAGACGTCTTAAACTGGTTTTCCAGACGTCTGATGCTAGGATCAGACGTCTGATAACCCTGTCAGTGCAATGATTGTTCCTGATTTCGACCTAATTCTCGTGGGTTTTGCACCCAACGGCTATGGAAGCTTTCCTAAGCCTTCCAAAGCTTTCCTAAGGCCTCTATAAATAGAGAGGAACCTCTTGCACACAAATACACACCAAGACACACCCAAGCAACATACTTTCTACTCTTTTGTGTCCAAGAAAAGCTCTTGTTCTCCAAGCTCAAGTTCTTCATCTTGAGAGCATCAAGCCTTTACGCACTCGCTCTCCCGCCGTAGTTCATGAGAGCGACGTTGCGCCGTCGTGTAGCCCACGCACCCACGTCATCGATTCGACGTACTTCTGTCAAAGGGGAGTTTCCTAATTCCTATAGAAGCTAGGTTAAAATCTTTGTTGGCTCTATAGGACTATATCTGTTATTTTACTTTGTTATTTGGTTAGGTATTCGCTTTGTGAATTCCCGTCTCCTTCGTGAGACAAAATCCTTCTCGTGAAGAGAAGGGGTTTGAGGTACGCTACCCTCGTATAATGTAGTGTGGTTGTAATTGAGGTTGAATCACCCTCGTTTAAGTGATTCGTTTAGTGGATTTGATCAACTTGGTTGATCGGAAAATCCTAACCCGAGAGGGTTAGGTGGTGGTTTTCACCCGGTTTGGGTTTCCACCTAAAAATTATTGTGTACCGTGTGTGATTGAATTTTGTGAGATTGTTTTATATTATATTTCAGCAATTTATTACGTCACCCCCTCCTAGTAGGGAATCTACAATTGGTATCAGAGCAGGTTCTTGCTAAATCGGAGTAACACCCGGCAAGAAGATCATGAAGGGGAGCAGTTCCGCAATCCGAATCTCCGAGGGGCAGTCCACGACTCGTCCGCCATTCTTTGACGGGAGCAACTACCCCTACTGGAAGCTGCGGATGAAGACTTGGCTTCAAGCCAATGACTTCACGATTTGGGCTAGGTGCGAGACGCCATTTGAGATACCAGAGAAACCTGCGGAAGGCTACTCGCAACAACAAATTCGTGAGCTCTCTTTGAATGCGAAGACCATGAACGCTCCTTACTGTGCGCTCAGCCCAGAGGAGTTCAACAGAATCTCACAGTGCGCCACTGCATACGAGAATTGGCACACACTTGAGGTAACTCACGAAGGTACCTCTAAGGTAAAATTTTTTAAAATAAATTTACTTTCTTAAGAATTTGAATATTTTTCTATGAAGCCTAACGAATCTTTAAGTGAGATGAACACTAGGTTCACTCTCATTGTAAATAATTTGAAAGCTTTAGGGAAGACTTTCATCAAGGGGGATCTTCAAGGGAAGCTTCTTCGTTCCCTCGGACCGGAGTGGGAACAGAAAGTCACCGTCATCGAGGAGGCAAACGAAGTGGAGGAGCTCAACATGCAAGATCTCCTAGGCAATCTAATAGCCTACGAGACAAAGTTAAAGCAGAAGAAGAATGATACACTGAAGGCGAGAGTCGTAAGGATAATAAAATGTTATTAGAAAAGTTGACCTGAGGACCAATTTGTAATTACTGAGGACCAATTTGTAAAGTGGGTCAAGGCAAATTTTTCTTAGGTCGAAATTTTGATATAACTCTAATTTGGACCTAAGGAATCCAATAGTGAGGTTGGATTTTAGGTTTAACCACGTTTGACCTGTCAATTTGCATAAAAACCCAGATTAGGTCAAAAATTGGGTATGGTTCTCAATTTAGGTCAATATAGGTTCCAATGGACAAATTGAAGGTTCTAAACCCTAGGGAATATTTTTTCATGAATTTTAGAAGGTTTAATTGAATTTTACCTTTCGTGAAACTTCGTGAATTAAAGTAAGTTTGTTTTAGGGTTGTAGAATGTCATTTAATTCCTAGATGTCGCTATAACTCTTTTCAGATCAAATCATCTCACTTTCTTTCTTATTAAGCCCATTTGACCTGTGTTTAGACCCTTAGAAATCCTGTTTACGCACTGCATTTGGTAAAATTACAGTTTTGCCCCTTGTGAATTGCTTTACACTCAAATTTATAATTATCTGATTTAGGCTTTCCCTTAGGTTTTGTAGGAGCTTTTGTATACTTATTTAGGTCAAAATGTACTAGTTAGGGTTCGTGATGAGGTTCTCATCATGGCTTGAAGACACAAGTTGATTGTACGAGTTCCAAGCATAGTGAGGTGGAATGAAAAATACTCCCCTCAAAGATGCGTAATAACATATCGTCTCATCGGTGCTTGTCTCCTAGGATATCTACATATCATACCAGGGGCATGTAAGCACCTTGTGCTGGTTCAGGTGACTTGGGTGGGATTATCCCGAAATGTCGATTACAAGGGCCAAAATTTAGCTACAGAACGTCATGGGCGGCACTATCCTGAAGTGTTGAAAGCCAGGATTTTGGGGGTTGCCATGGGCGATGTTATCTCGAAGCATCGAAAGCCAAGGACTCTTCGAGGATTAATGGTGGGGACAAGGAATCTGATACAAATCGTGTTTAAGGCCAATCCGATGTTGGATTTAGGGAAATATAAAAGAAAAGAGAGAAAACTCTCAAAAATGAAAATCCCTCTCTATCTCTCTTATCAAAAATGCATTGGAAAACTGAACCTGAACTTACTACAAATACGGACTGGTGCTTTAATCGCTAAGGTCAACGAACCTTTGGGTAGTTTTTGTAGGCCTCAGAAACCTTCGCGGTGGACTCAAGGCTGAGGCTGGTTAGGTTTGGATCTTGACTAGTACTTGAGTACCTCTAGGCCTATTGTTGATATTTTAATCTGATTTCTAGAGATGCGGCTCAGTAGGGCATCCTAACGGTTATATCCAGTTTAGAGATTTGGTTTGGTCTATATGATTTTGCCAGGGACTAGCAAAAGGTAGGCATGGGGGTATGATGGTAACATCATTACAGACCCTAACTAGCCACAGTTAGTCAGAATCAAGAGATAAAATGCTCCTAAATAATCGCTTGAGAACCATAATTCCACTCTAACATGATTTGCGAAGAAAACAAGGAAATATGGTTAATTCTGCAGTTTTAACAGCACATCACAAACACAGATTAACCACAGGGTCACTGAGGGGTTAATTAAAGGTCAATTGAGTATAAAATTCTAAAAAGTGGATCCACATTGACTGAAATATGGTTTCACGCATTTCGAGGGCAAAAACAGTACTAAAAACCCTAATTATCAACCTCACTTGAATTGGAAAGGTTTTGGTCAGAATAAAATCAATATAAAATTCCTAAAATTTATAGAAAAATATTCTAAGAGGTTTGGTACCTTTGATTTGACCATCTGAATCAATTTTGACCTAGAACATAGTTTCAGACGGGAATTTGCCTTAATTTGGGCTTCTTTACAATTTACCCAATCAAACGTGGTCAAAAATCAAATCTAAGTTCACCAATAGATTTCTTGGGTTCAAATTAGATTACTAAAATTTGGGCCCAATCAGAGTTTATTTTGACTTAATTTGCATTTTAACCCTCGAAAACTCTATCTCTGACTTGAACCCCTAGGTTTCAATTTTATTGCAAATAGGGCCCTAACTTTCTCATCATTCTTGAAATTAGGTCCTTGCCTCCATTGTTGGTGTGAATGCACCTTCAACCGAGATTCGAGAGAGATCTCTCTCAAATCAGATCCAAATCCCTCTAAAATTGGAGGGATTGATCTTGAGGAGATCCTCGATCATTTGAACCATCTCAAGAATCCCAAATCGATTCCTAGAGCTTAAGTGAGCTCGAGGAATTTGGGGTGCTTTTTCCCTTGAAATTGTGGCTAAATCAAGCACATTCCCTGATTTAGAGCTCGTGCCTAAGCTCTATAAAAGACCCTCAAGGTCCTAGCTTCCTCTTCAGCCAAGAATTGGTCGGAATTCTCTCTTCCTTCTCTGACCATCTTCTTCTTCGACTCTGGCGAGCTCCTTCACCTCCCTCTTCCGGCCAACCAACCACCAACTTAGAAGGCCCAAACTCTTCCTTTCTTCCTCGCGCTCCTCGCCAACCGAAGCACGAGTTCCTCCTGCCTCTTCTTCCTTGTCGAGTCCATCGTCGAACTTCAGCATCTTCCTCGCATCTGACCGGCCAACGCCAAACGCATCTCACCCTCTCGCTTCTCCCTAAGTCCCTCAAATGCTCCCTTTCCACCTCTAAACTTCTTCGTCCTTAGACTCTAGGTTTTTCCACCAGACCACCCTCACCTCATTCGTCTTCCTCACGTTCGACACGAGCTCCAATGAGCTCACACCGATGCCACAAACCACCAAATTGACCACAACCACCTCTAAAAGCTCCGCCACACCTCCACCTTCAAAAGCCCTCATCCAATTTCACCTCACCACCAGCCAACCTCTCCACCGAACACCACCTCATCCGCTCACCCTCCCTAACCTCCATAGGCCACTCCACACCTCCAACCACCACATCATGACCACCACTGCACTCACTGCACAACGACAAAGCTTGTAAGCATATTTGACAAGGCCGCAAGGCCGTTTTCTTGTTTTAGGCACCTCACTGGATCTTCGATGTTACCACCGTCTTCTCCAACATTGCTCACCTCTTTCTGACCTTCATTTGACCTGCTGCTGCCTTCAACAAACACTGAGGAGGAGGAAGGGGGTTTCGCACTGTGGAGCATTGGGATTTGTGCCCCCCCTCTAAACACTTAGTTGCTACTCCTTGTCTCTTGTGTTGAACTCAAGCTAAGGCTTTATGCTTCTGAAGGCTTTGAAGATAAGGCGTCTGTGCCTCATATTTGACGTCTGAGCCTTGTGCTTGGACTTGGTCTGATTGGCTGATACTGTTGGGATATTTGATTCTGATTAGTGCTTAAATTCTAGGGTTAATTTAGTGGTTTCAACCACCATTTTTAGCTCTTTATTTTTACGTTTTTATCCCTGACATTAAGATACATTATTGCTTCATTATTGAGTATCATTTTGATTATTGATTTTACCTGCATTATTATGTGATTAGTGAATTGATTTGTCATATTTGCTCCTTACGAACAACCTCGGATTCACACCTGTTTTTTGAGCATATAAATTTAAACATTGATTCGCTTTTGATGGCTATACTACAACGCATATTTTAGACTCAATGAAAGTGACGTCAACAATTTCCCATTAATGTGATGTTGATTTGTAACAACCCGATTCCCAAGTCCCTACGAGACACGAGAACCGGACCGACTCGACTAATCCTAAGACCTAGTCGTCCAATGAGGAAGTAACCAAAAGAGCAGTAAAATAAACCACATTCAACATGAAATATAACTAGCAGTAACAAAATACAGCAGTAAGAAAAAGAACTACCACAGCATGTACCACCACAACAGTAGAACAACATTTATAACATAACAAGAACTACGAGTAAAGAAAAGTACAGAGAGTAACAAAAACTACTCACTACAGCGGAAACAAAAGGGGTACAAAAGAGCAGTGGTAACTCTACTGGACCCTACTCGGCCCAGCGTCCTCTGCAGCCGCTAACCCTGGCTGCTCAACACCTGGTCCTGAAAAGTAACGAGTGTAACACGTCAGCGAAACGCTGAGTAGAGTGGCAGCTAAACTAAAGAAATAGTAAAGTGTACAGTAGCTGTTTTATTTTCTTTCTTCCTTTATTTACGTCTTTCTATTATTTCACAATTTATCTATTTCTCAGATCCTTCACTTGATCTCGAATGTTCCTCGTGGGAACGATCTTGATTGGAGTCTTTTCCGAACAGTAGAAGTAGCACGTGGTGCTCCCCTGGCCGGGAGAGTCCCCCGTGGTGATCATACTCTCAGTCAACCACCCCAAGGTCACGGATAGACGTAACGGGGCACGCGCGATAAACGCACAGGTAGCTAACCCGCACTGGCACGCGGTCAGTCGTTTCCGTTAACGGGTGCGCCCAAAGCATAACACAGAACCAGCACATGGCAGAGCCCTCTCAATAATAGGGGTCCAACCCCTCCACAGTAACCAAACCGGGGCCTTGCCCCTCCACAGTCCGCGCACCCTCGTCTGACTACCCTGGTTTGCCCAGTGGGCCTAACAAGTCGGTGTAGGTGAGCTAGCAGAACCCCGGGGCCCGTGGGGTAGCTAATGCTCTCCCGACACTAGTAGCTCTCCTCGGTACTACGTACACGAGGGCCAGCAAGTCAGTACAAAGTGGCCAGACCTAACCCCGGGTCCCTGGGGCGGCTGGCTCCGGTTTGTACTAAACAGGGGGACAGTCGCTCTCCTTGGTACTCCGTACTCAAGGGCCAGCTCACTTCCCCAATTCTATTCCATTCACTTTCCAGGAGTTCTACTCCAATTCCCTGTAGGGTTCTAGCTCTTTTAACTCAGCACATTCAGGTTTCACCTTTCCAGTTTCACGTTCATACATCCCATATTCTCAATCATGCTCATTTACTCATAACAGGCAGCTGTTAAACCAATTTACAGGTAGCTATTATTTCCTTTCCACATTTTCCAAGACTGCAGTATTCATATATTCCACTAGTTTTTCCCATCCTAGGATTCATGCCATACCCTAGGATCCATCATACAATCTAGTTTTCCAGCCCTAAGATTCATGCAACACCCTAGGATCTACCATTCATTCTAGTTTCTCATTCCTAGGATTCATGCAATGTCCTAGGTTCTATTTATGGTTCCATAATTTAACAGATTATACTAATAAACTTAAAAGCCACTCTACCAGTTACAACAGGAGTACTGGGGGCGTGGTCGGGAATCCTGCGTGCCTCCGCAACCCTCGAGACTGCAATGGAACGGGATCCTATCACAAGGATCAAACACAAGGAGTTTCTCAGAACAATATCTAATCACTGTAGACGGGTAGAGGATTAAATTCCAAAAAGAACGCAACTCGAAACATGGAAAACGGAATCTGAACGGGCCCTAAATGGGTCGAAAACGACGAAATAGTGCAAAATCAGACGTCTGGAACTTCTTCCAGACGTCTTAAAAATGGAGATCAGATGGTACCTTGTCCTGTGTAGTCTCTCAGACGTCCAGAAGCCTGCGGGGGCGTCTGGCCTAATTCCCAGACGTCCGATGGTCACCCTGGACGTCTGGAAGTCCCTCCAGTCGTCTGGCACCGCTACCAGACGTCTCATTCGCGTTGGATGCGAATCTCAGAACCTGCGCGTACCCATCCTCGTGCTCAGTACGGACGGTCGAAGGAAAGGAAGAAGGTACGAAAATAACTTACCTTTCAGACTTTTGGACAGTCCTCCAGACGTCTTCCCCGTCGTCTAGTTGGAAACCCAGACGTCTGATTCTGGAAAAACTTCCAGAATCAGAGTGCGACTCGCCCTCCTCCCGCGACACACGGCCGCGCCGCACCTCGTCCGCCTGCTGCTCGAGCTGCAGCAGGCCTCCCGCGTCACTCTGCGCCTGCTGCGCCCCCGCTGGCCAGCTCTCGCTGCCCCGGCAGGCTCGAGCCCTCACAGCCGACGCCTCCTCCCTCGCGCAGCACCTCCTCCCGCACCCACCGCGGCTGTCGCTGCCGCAGCTCGCTCACGCTCTCACTCGCGCACCGGCTGGAAGGAGAAGAGGAAGGGAGCGGAGGTGATGAGTGTGAGGGAGAGGGCGTGGCTTTTTAAAGCTATGCGGGGAGAGAGAGAGAGAGAGAGAGAGCAGCGCCTGCGGAGGTGAGAGGGAAAAAGAGGTATCTACAGGTTTGCGTGCGCAGGCGCGCAGACGAAATCCATCCTGCCACAGAAAATCAAATCCCAGACGTCTGGAAGGGGTTCCAGACGTCTGGGCCACCTCCCAGACGTCTTAAAAGACGTTTTGAAACTGCGGTCGTAACATGATCTAATGGTCAAGGTTTGTGATTTGAGGTTCATTCCGTCAACAAATTATTTTAGCAATTTAAATATGTTATGTAAATTTTTCCAATGGTGAAACTATTATGATGTTCTGCATCATGTGCTTTTTATCCCGTGAATAGATTTTAGCTACCGTGCATGTCATTTTGTATGAAATTTTAATATTAGAGCAACAAGGGTGAGTGGTTGTCAAAGGAAGAAGATGAAGCTAGGATGTGGCACTTTATTCCTTTAATAACATGTTCCACTTTCTAAATTACTCCTAATATTTTCTACTTTATTGTTACATGTCATACAAATACAAATTAACTAGGTATGTGCCAATAACTGGTTGGAAGTCAGCTACCAAACTTGAAGGAGTCATGAATCAACTTACGTTAATCGAAGCAAAATTTTAGAAAGCTACAAAAGACGCCAATGAGGAGACAATGCAGCAGTACGCATGGGTATACGTCTTACAATTGCTATAATGGATCCTCTTCTCTGACAAGTCCAGTACTTTGGTATCACTTATTTATTTGTCACTACCGTAGGATTTTGATGTCGCTGGATTGTTGAGTTGAGGATCTGCATGTTTAGCATTCTTCTATAGGTTTGTAAAAGTAAATTTTCTCTTTTGAAATCAAGCTATTCATAATGACAGTAACTTACGGGAATTGACATACAAATATAGACATCTTTGTAGAGCTGCTCGCAACGTTACCTGACAAATTGGTGGGTGCCTTATTCTATTGCAGTTGTAGGCGTAGGAGTGATTCCCACACATTGCTCCCTTAGTATACCAACAATCACAATGGAACAATGTAACGACCTGGTTCCCGAGTCCGTACGAGACATGAGAACCAGACCGACTCAACTAATCCCAAGACCTAGTCGTCCAACGAGGAAGTAACCAAAAAAGCAGTAAAATAAACCACATTCAGCATGAATATAACTAACAGTAAGAAAGTACAGCAGTAAGGAAAGAAACTACCACAGTATGTACCACCACAACAGTAGAACAACATTCATAATATAATTTGAACTGCAGGTAAAGAAAGTACAGCGGAAACAAGAACTACTCACTACAACGTAACAAAAAGAGGTACAAGAGAAAGTGGTAACTCTACTGGAACCTACTCGGCCCAGCGTCCTTTGCAGCCGCTGACCCTGGCTGCTCAACACCTGGTCCTGAAAAAAGTAACGAGTGTAACACGTCAGCAAAACGCTAAGTAGAGTGGCAACTAACTAAAGACAACAGTAGAGTGTACAGTAGCTGTTATGTTCGATTACTTTCTTTATTCACATCTTTCAATTGTCTCACTATTTCATTTATTCGCCAGATCTTTTTCTTGATCTCGAATGTTCCTCGTGGGAACGATCTTGATTGCAGTCTTTTCCAAAAGTAGAAGTAGCACGTGGTGCTCTCCTGGCCGGGAGAGTCCCCCGTGGTGATCCTACCCTCAGTCAACCACCCCAAGGTCACTGACAGACGTAACGGTGACTACGGCACGCGCGATAAACGCACAGGTAGCTAACCCGTACTGGTACGTGGTCAGTCGTTTCCGTTAACGGGTGCGCCCAAAGCACAGCACGGAACCAGTCCAGGGCAGAGCCCTCTCAGTAACAGGGGTCCAACCCCTCCACAGTAACCAAACCGGGGCCTTGCCCCTCCACAGTCCGCGCACCCTCGCCTGACTACCCTGGTTTGCCCCAGCGGGCCTAACAAGTCGGTGTGGGAGGCTAGCAGAACCCCGGGGCCCGTGGGTTAGCTAGTACCTCCCTACACTAGTAGCTCTCCTCGGTACTACGTACGCGAGGGCCAGCAAGTCGGTACAGAGTGGCCAGTCCTAACCCCGGGTCCCTGGGGCGGCTGGCTCCGCTCTGCACTAAACAGGGGGACAGTCGCTCTCATTGGTACTCCGTACTCAAGGGCCAGCTCACTTCCCCAATACTATTCCATTCACTTTCCAGGAGTTCTACCCCTACTTCCCCGTAGGGTTCCATCCTTTTTCCTCAAACATCCAGGTTTCACTTTCCAGTTTCACATTCTTACAATCCATGTTCTCAACCACGTTATTTATTCACAACAGGCAGCTGTTAATTCAAATTACAGGCAGCTTTGTATCTCTTTCCATTTTCCAGGACTGCAGTATTAAACATTCCACTAGTTTTCCCACCCTAGGATTCATGCCATATCCTAGGATCTATCATACAATCTAGTTTTCCAGCCCTAGGATTCATGCAACACCTAGGAGCTATCATTCCATCTATTTCTCATTCCTAGGATTCATGCAATGTCCTAGGTTCTATTTATGATTCCATAATTTAACAGATTTTATTAATAACTTAAAGCAACTCTACCAGGTATAACGGGAGAAATGGGGGCGTGGTCGGGAATTCCGCGTGCCTCCGCAACCCCCGAGACTGCAACAGAACGGGGTCCTATCACAAGGATCAAACACAAGTAGTATCTCAAAACAGTGTATAGCTACTGTAGACGGGTAGAGGAATTAATTCTGAAAAGAACGCAACTCGAATCGTGGAAAACGGAACCCGAACGGGCCCTAAACGGGTCAAAACGACGACACTGTGCAAAATCAGACGTCTGGAACTTCTTCCAGACGTCTTAAAAAGTGGATCAGAGAATTACCTTATTCAGCGTGGTTTCCCAGACGTCCAGAAGTATGCGGGGACGTCTGGCCTAGCTCACAGACGTCCGATGGTCACCCTAGACGTCTGGAGGTCGCTTCCGCCGTCTGGTACTACTGCCAGACGTCTGATTCGCGATGGATGGAGAATCACCGAGCCTGCGCACACCCATCTCCCTCACTCAGTACGGTCAGTCGACAGGAAGGAAGAAGGAGACGGAAAACTCACCTTTCAGACGTCTGGATGGTCTTCCAGACGTCACCCTCGCCGTCTGCCTATCAACCCAGACGTCTGATTCTGGAAATTTTTCCAGAATCAGGGCGCCACTCGGCCTCCGCTCGCGACGCCGCCCGCGTCGCACCTCGCGCGCCTGCTGCTCAAACCGCAGCAGTCCCCCCTCCGCGTCGCTCCGCGCCCCCTGCGCCCTCTGCCGGCCGGCCCTAGCAGCCCCGGCGAGCTCGCCCTCACGGCAGAGCTCCGCTCTCTCACGCAGCACCACCTCCGCGCTCACTGCGGCCGCCGCTGCCGCCCTCGTGCTCGCGCTCACGCTCACTGGCTGAAGGAGAAGAGGGAGGAGACGGTGGTGACGAAAGTGAGGGGAGGCGTGGCCTTTTAAGGCCGTGCGAGGAGGAGAGAGGACGCGGCAGAGCGTCTGCAGCCGCAGGGAATAAACGAATATGCGGGTCTGCGCGCTCAGGCACGCAGACGACCCGCGTGTGTGGAAGATAATGGATTTCCAGACGTCTGGAAACGATCCCAAACGTCTGGTACGACGTCTGGGCCACCTCCCAGACGTCTTAAAAGACGTCTGGGGCACGTGTTCGTTACAAACAACAAGCCACTAGCATGTTGCCGGGGTGCAGAATTTGAGGTTATGGAGCATTTGATGCATGTTGTGTGTGCATATCAACATGCTTTCGACATATAGGCTACCGATTTGGTAGAAGAATTCAGTTCATGCTATTTATATCTTATCTATTTCTAATTAGGTTAATTGTGATATGACGCCCTTGATTTCTTTTAGCTTGTTTGGATGTTATATACCGAAGACATCACATCACAGCTTCCTCAGTATTGTTTGTCCAGGCGAGACATTTGGCATGCTTATGTGCCATTGATGCACTTTCACATAGTCAAGCAATACTTCCCTCATCGAGTTTTGAGCCAATTTGGTGGACGGTAGGGTACCCTGAGAGATTGTGACATTGATAAGGCTCTGCATGCCATTGACTTTAGAAGAAAAAAAAAAAATTGACTGGAGATTGGAGCATGTGGTGCACATAAGTGGATGGAATGTAAGAAGACATTGGTTTCAGTAAATTGTACCATCAGATGTTGATGGAGCCAAGGTGATTGATGACCACAATGCATGGTATTGTCAAATAACATGGAGATGAATAGGATATCATGGCGAGCTACTCTAGAGTGAAGTATACCCATTACTAGTCTTTACATTCTTAAAAATTTATGTGCTTTTATAATCTTAAAAATTTAACAAATGGTATATTTTCTTTTTAGCTTGAGATATGGGATCAAGTTATATGACACTGCAAGGATATGGTTGAGATAGCGATCATCGAACTAATAGCACAGGAGGCGAAGTAGATATTATAGTTTGAGATTTTGCGCCAGTTTGTTGAGTTGTCATCCCTTTACTTCTCCGATGATCATGATGAGGATGATGTCGACTATGGTGTTGTGGACAAGGTCGATGTTAGCCCGTGGACATGGTCGAGGACATGGCTGAGGTCATCTGCGAGGACGAGGACTGGAATGAAGACATGCACATTAGAGGTGAGGAGCTAGCAGATGTGGAGTTGCACAAGGTCAGGGAAAATAATATCATGCGAAGTAGTCATAGCATCATGCAGAGCAGCCCCGGTTGAAGGCAACCCACCTAAAGATCATGATACTTAGGTGGAGGCCTTGATCAGAGTGATAGTCTAATAGAAGGCAGCCCTCTTGCAAATCACGATATTATGTCGAGGGCAATATCAGGACAGGGATTACTCTCATCTTGTTACTCCCCTAGGATTGATAATAAACACTTCTCCGACTACTCCGCTAACGCCACAGAAGATAAAAGGACATGACTTTAGAGATGTTACACAAGTCACATCCTCCCTTCTTACAAATAGGCTACCTCGATCTTCATTATTCACAAGTCTTGAAGGCTCACAAATTGACGATATTGACGTACATATGCAAATTATGATTGATCCACCTCTAGATCCATTGAAGACATATCAAAGAAATAAGAGAAAGAAACCATATTATCTCCTTTATCATTATATCATATTTTTCTCTTGTGATGTGTGTAATGTACGCATCTTTTATTTTTCTAAAACTCATGTACTTCTATTATTTGAATGATGAAATACATCTTGTCGATCAATAGCTGATATATATATATATATATATATATTGGTTGTTGAATGAAGTGCAATTTAAGGAGGATGCTTGCATAATTTTTTTTTCTTTTCTAGTTATGGAAGTTGGAGTAGCAAAAAAATTACTAAGAGTGCTTTTTTTGTTTTTAAAAATTTAATAGGTAGCTAAGTTTGATATTATATCAAATACCTACGCAATGAATGGAGTAATAGCTAAGGGTCTATCATCTCTTTATGTCAGAGATGGTAGTACAGGTGGTGAACTTAAATGAGTAGATTGTCCTCTTTTCATATACCACCCTAAATTCTGTTGGTAGATTCTAGTTGTTTTTTCATATAAAATTAAGATTTTTGCCATAATCCATTGCTTCACTTTTTTTTGCTTAACCGTATATAATTTTGAAAATTAAATCTTATCATGATTGTCATGAGCGGGATTGGGTCTGGGGGGTCACTACAAAGTCGACTGTTCAAAAATTGACTTTGTTTTAGTAAAGTTGACTCCTTAAGAGTTGACTTTACCTCCTTCCAAGCATCTCTTCAAAAGTAAACTTTATTGTTGAACCCTCCCATTTTCATTTTCCTAATCCATAAATACCAATTAATTTTCTTTTACTATGATGCGTACAAATTTTTTCCCTCCCTCTCCATCACCACACTCCCTGTGGCCCCCATCTCCTTATCTTTTGGTAATTTTTTCTTGATTCATTTGCATTCTCATGCATATGTAAAAAATTATTATATTGATTACCTTCCATTCAATTTTTTACATATACTTTGCATGGTTATTTAGCTCAAAAATTTCTTCTCTCTTAATTCACACTAATTCGAGGTAATAATATTTAATATTATTTAATAGTCAATGTAGAGGTGTGCCCACTTAAATTAATATACATGTGAATGAATGTCCACTCAAATTAATATGTTTGTGTTTAATTGAATGAATAAATGTGAATGGAATGTGGGGTAAATTCACTTTGTCTATTATGTTTTGTTGTGTAAATGGAATGTATGTGATTGAAATGTAGGATGTGTCCACTTGATTTATTATGTTTTGTTTTGTCCACTGATTGTGTGAATGCATGAAAATGGAATGTGTCATTTATGAGGAAATTCTAGTGAAAGCTTTCTAAACTTGAGAAGCTAGTTACATTAATGGGTAAAATATTAAGGAAAGAGAAGGGAGGGAGGAGAGGGAAAGAGACGAGAGGAGGGGAGATTGGGAAAGAGGAAAGGAGAGAGAAAGGAAGGGAATGAGGAGAGTAGGGTAAGGGAAGAGAGGAAAAGGGAGGGGAAGGAGTGGAGAGGATGGAAAAGAGGGAAAGAGGAAAGGGGAGAGAAAGGAAGGGAGTGGATTGGGGTGCACACGGGTCGAGTTCAACCTGAACCTCACCCGAACCCAAACCGATTCAGTTAGGTTGGGTTGGGTTGCGACTTAGATTGAGTTAGGTTGGGTTGGGTTGCGACTTAGATTGAGTTAGGTTGGGTTGAGATTTTTCTAATTTCTCAAACCCAACCCAGCCTGCAACTCGATTCAATCCAATCTATATGTACACACACACATGAAAGTATCCATTCAAATTTTAAAGGAAAAAAAATCACCTTGTTTAAACTTGAAAGGAGACAAAAAAAACTCATGCAAATAACGCACGTCACTCCCTTAATTTCACTTTTCCCTCTTCTTGTGTGCTCTCCAGCGTGCGTTTTTTTCAATTTCCCTTCTGCACGCAAGTCTTAAGTCGAGCTTCCTCTTTTGTCGTCGCCACCAACCTCTCTCGCAACTCCCTTCTCGTCGTTGCCGCTCGAGATTAGCATCTTCGTCCCTCCTCCCTTCCTCCTCTACATCCCTTCACCAGGGCCACTGCCACAACCACCACCATCACCACACAGCCCACCACCCCCTCACTGGCCATCCATCGTCATCACTACCTTTCGCCCTAGCCTAAGCCTACCACCAGACCCATTGGCCCACTACCACCGGTCCACCACCACCACTACCACCACAGGGCCCACCACTCCTCACTGGCCATCTGCCATCCTCTCTACCTTCCCCTCCTCCTAGCCTATCACCAGAGCCGCTACCACAACCACCACCTCACAGTCTACTACCCCTTCATCGATCATCCTCCTTTACTATAGCCAATAGCCACCACCCTCTCTTGCAACCATCCTCCTCCCCCTTACCTTCCCTTAATTTAGCCTAAATTATTTGAAACTTCGATGTAGGCATTCAAACTTTGACGCTTGAATTTAACATCATTATTTAGGTTTTCATTTAATTCTTTGTTTAGAAAAAATTAAAAGACATCTATACATACATCTTGAAGTTTTCCTTACTAGTAAAAAATTATTTTGAATGTTTACATCTATGAAAAAAATTACATGAATAAGATAATCATCTTGTAATATGTATTTACTTTTTTACAGGAAAGAGGCAATTACTATTATACAACTATCAAGTTTTTTTTTTGTTTTTACATATTTTATTCTTTTTTTAGAAGATATAAGTATTTATGAGTTTAAAATATTTTGTTATTAAATATGAAAGACATAGAAAATAAGCAGGAGATAAACATAAGTTTTGAGTCCATTGACCAGTCAATAATCCGCTGAACCCGACCCAACCTGACTCATGTACACCCTTAGGAGTGGAGAAGAGGGGAGGAAGGGGGCAAGAAAGGAGGAGAGTAGAGCGGGAACCTCAGCTTGAGGCAGAGATCAGTGTTGAGAAGAAACACGCAACTTAATTATCAATAAGATTAAATTTCTTATATTGTTTGTTATATTCTAATTGTGCTATATTTTTCTTATTCGATAAGAAAAAAAAAGATCCAACAAGAAGTGTAAGACTAAATGCACTATCAGAAGGCACAAAAATAAAAGTGACCATCAATGAAGCTAGAGAAGATAAGAGCTACCCCCATTTACCAGTAGGCTCTCCTCAATGGTGAACAATATTGTGCCGTTGTTTGGAGTGAAGAAGAATGAGACCAACAAGACCAAAGCTTTACCATAGATCCACTGCTTGGGTCGAATGAGTATAGATTCAAGGAAGACAAAATATGTAAGTAAATACATTAATTATTATTTACATTTAAAATTAACAGATAAGTTAAAGTTATTATAAGTTAAGATTTTTATTATATTTATAGGCAGAAATGCATGATGGTGCCCATCTTGATCGGATTAGAGCCTATGAGATAACTTATAACAAAGTTACCACTAAGGGTGGGTGAACATGGATTCACCATACATACCAAATGAAGCATGTAAGTTACATTTAATTTTTTTAATTGTAACTGTCTTCTTATTTTTATATGATATTACTCACCGTAACTTGAAATGTAATTAGAGAGAAATGATGAACTTGATCGATCATCCTCTTCCTTCGGACGAGAACTCTAGGATCCTGAGGAGGCTTTTAAGACTATGATGCCACCAGAGCACAGAGGTTTCATTCGTATCATGGAAGAAGCTAGACAATCTCCAAATAATACAGATAGAAAGGGTCTTCTACGTCATCAACAGTCCTCGGGAAACTCAAGAAATAGTTAGAGACACTATAGTGTCAGGATGAGCAGAGGTAAAAGTAGGTGAAGCAAATCAGCGTTTGGAAACTCACCTTGTAGTCCTCTAACCATGTGAAGGGCATATCTTTTGGGTCAAATGTGTCACTGACAAGGCAATATATGAGAATCCTTGGATGAATCGCCAATAGTATCTGGCTAATCCTAGGAAGATGTGCACCTCAATCACTATCTTCGGTCATTCCCACTTCAACATAGCCTCGACCATAGCGAGATAGAAATTCCTGCATTCGATATCACATGACCCAGAAAGGTCAGTTGGCATGCCCAAAACTCGAACTTGCTGAATACATGCAACTTGTGCTTCCTCGATGCCTTCAAAACTAGCCAATGGTGTTTCTCATGCTGATTCTCATCATGAAAATATATCAAGACATCATCGATAAAAACCACCACAAAGTGGTCTAAAAATGGCCGGAAAATGAGGCTCATTAGATCCATGAATGCGATGAGTGAATTCGTCAATCCAAATGACATCATGAGAAATTCATAGCGATCATAGTGTGTTTGGAATGTAGTCTTCGACACAACAACCTCTTTAATCTTTTGCTTGTGGTAACCAAATTGCAGATCAACCTTGGAGAGGATAGTCACACCCTGCAATTGATAGAAAAAAGTCATCAATCCATGGAAGTTGATACTTGTTCTTGATGGTTACCTATTCAGTTGCTTATAATCGATGCCAATATGCAACGTGTCATCCTTCTTCATAACTAGGACCAGAGCTCCCCAAGGTGATGCACTTAACCTGACGAAGCACTTTTCAAGTAGTTTTTGCAGCCAAGTCTTTAACTCTTTCAATTCTCCCAGTGCCATACGGTAAAGGGTGATCGAATCAAATTTGTACTCGAAATGAGTGAGATCTCAAACTCGATCTCGCGATCAGGAGGAAGTCTAAGCATGTTGCAAGGGATAAAACTAGAAAAGTGGTGAAACAACTACTAATAACTAATTATGAAAATGTTTCAAAAAAAAAAACTAATTATGAAAAAAATTAATATTATGATACTAAAAAAAGAAGATTCTTGTTTTAAGTTATATGATTATTTAAAACATTATAATATAACATATAAAAAATATACATTCTTCAAAGCGAAACAATTAGAAAATAATGTAAAGTTAATTATAACTTTTATATAAGTAGAGCTCTGCATTCTTTCATGGCATCGAATTCATTTATCAATTTATCATTGCTAAAAATTCTGGGCAATCTCTTTTCTATATATATAATTAAGTAATTTACAAGAAAATCATCATTCATTTTGTTACAGAGTCAAATTTTGACAATTTTGTGACTGAAAATGCTCGTTCTTTTGTTGTAGTCAATATAAGTTATGTCAATATAAGACGAATAAATCTGGCAACAAGAGGGAACATTTTGTATTGCCATGTTTCAACCAATAAATGATAAAGCTTAGAAATAGTTGTTGCTTCTTTCAACTTAAGATGTTACTTAACTTGAAGGTGGAGGTGCTCATGTCATGTTCCACTAAACTTCCGACGAGTTGAAAATTAGATTAACGGGTGTGCAAACATAGGTCCTAATTCATAGGATAGTTAGGACAATACGTAGTTTGCTCATTTAGCCATTAAGCTTATTTTGCCTAATAAACTTGTACAAGTAGCATTTTCTTATGGCACATGTTGAGAATTCGTTATATAAATTATTTATAGGAGCTATAAGTGTCCACAATTTACACGTATCTCAAAAGTTATTTATTTCGCAAAATAGCAGTAAGCGAGGCCCTGTCATAATATTTACCACAAAAGGGCCCTACAAGTAGAGAAAACAAAAGAACACTAAATTCCCTACGGAACTAACAATTGCGCCTCAAGTCTCTCTAATGTAACCTGCACGACAAATCACCTAATGAAAAAGGCAGGATGCAGTCACAAGCTCTGTTAGTGCCTCCCACCACTCGTCGTTGGGAGGGTCCAATAGTTGTCTTAGGTGTTGGGTCTTCTACCAATGCAACCTCAATGTCAATTCATGCATGTTTGATAGATTTAGGGTGAAATGTTTGGTTCTTCACTATTTTTCTTCTTTTTTGTTATCTTTGATAGATTGTCATTCCAAACTATGTATGTTTGAAGGCTTACCATTTTGATTCTTTTTTCTTTAACACATTTCACATGTAGGAAGTCCGATTTATTCTCTCTATTTTCTTTATTTTATCAATCTAACACTTTCTTTGAATATAATATTTTAGGATAAAGAGGAATGGACACATCTCCTTATACAAAAAAGGATGCCTTATACTCCCTAAAAAAAAAAGAGTCGCATCCTATTTTTCGTCATTTTCCTCAATGGAGAGGATCAACCATGCTTAATCCTGCATAGAATTGCACATGAATTCATCACCTCTCTTTTTTTAATGTGTAAATTATCTATTGAAAATGAATTAAAAATTTCTCTAAAAAAAATCCCCTCGCCTCAACCTCCAAGCCCCTCAGTTAGGCACTCTCGATCTCTTTTTTTCCCCACCATCCCTAATACGACGAGTATCTCTAGATCTCTGCGAGTCTCTCTTCCTCTCTCTCTCTCACAGATACACAAATATACCACAAAACACGTCATTTGAATTGTTATTTATCACCTTTTGCAAGTGATTCTTGTATATGTTTCATTGATAAAAGTATCCTAAAACTTTATTGTGTGCATTTCTATTGTGGGGATATTTCAAAGTTACTCAATGATATTATGCCGATAATTTTGGATTTCTTGAAACCTTAGTATTTAAAAATAATTTTTTTTTTAATTATTAAAATAAAAATTGATACTCATCATTCAATAAGGTTGAGAAGACTATTAGATAAAGAGCATGATCATAGAAAGAATTAAAATTACTGATCAAACTTAAGAGTTAAATTCATTTGATCAATATTAAAAATTTATATTTAAAAAAATAAACTCACCATAAATATTAAAACTAAATTGATGACTTAATAAGTCGGACATGTTCATAACTTATTCCATACTATCTACACCCCTTTACTATTATCAACAAGTCCGTCCGGAATCCCCCCACACCACACGAGTCCCTCTCCCTCCCCTCGCAGCCTCGGTCTTCGCTATCTCCTCTCCCACGAAGCCCTAATCCCCACACGAAGCTCCCTCTCTCGCCGTCAGCCACTAGCCGTCCCATTGGCCGCCGCCACCGCCGCCGCCGCCACCATCTTCCTCCATCAGCGGGTGGCCGGCTTCCTCCTTGTCGTCCTCGGAGTAAGATTCCCTTCCTTCTCCCTCCTCAACATCCCCCTCCCCTCGGCCGGCCACCACTCCGACCCCGATCACCACCACCAGTCCCTCCCGCTCTCCTCCACACAACGACCCCCTAAGTTCCTCCATCAGCAGCCGCTGCGAATCTACGATCCCGCTCCCCCCACCTCTGCGGATCTTGACAACATTTCCACCAAGTCACTCAAGCACTCTTCACGAGTTAAACATATTTTCATGTTGATATTTGGACACTAGCACACAATGTATCTCTACTGAATGATGTATTCTAGATGAATGGCTCATGTTTGTTTCTTCATAATTGTCTTTGCCCCAAAATTCCAACTTCTGTTGGAGGGTAAACCAAGCAAATTATGAACCTTCAATTTCTATCAAGATCTGCGGTTCTATCCAAGTGCTATGCTACTCTCGTTAATTAATCATGGGTTCAAATTTGGGTGGTTGGGGGAGGGGACGGGCGGTGGTGGTTTGTTGTCGGCTATTTCCTGATGCATTATTATTATTATTATTTCTGATCTATTAATATCTGCTGCTATAACTTTGCTTTGATCAATATATTTATCAATTTCAGATGTAGGAAACAAAAGATGTATAATTTGACTTGTGCTTTGTATGTGCTTCATATTTGTGCTACTTGTGTTTTTTTTTTGTATGTGCTTCACAACAAACTAGTTGATAACCTGTGGCAGTATACTAAATTTATCTATTTTGGCTTTCTTCTAGGACATTTATCTATTTCTTGATACCACATTTTGGCTTTGTTCTCGGACATTTTGTGCCTAGTACCTCCCATGATACTACTCTATCTCAATACTAAACACCACAAAATAGAAATTAATCAGCATTCAAAGGCTTAAATTAGCTCAAAAATAGAATATCAAAAAAAAAAAAAAAATCCAATTCCCTTCTCCATGATTGGTTATCTTTATCAAGCATGCAATAAGCTTTCTATTAAAACCAAATTATTGAAATAAAGATTCAAGTAAAAAAGAACTCCATCTCTTCCTTAAGAAAAAAAAAGAAAAAAGAATTCAAACTTAAATCCATTGGAAGACCAATTTCCTGGCTCACCAATGAGGTACTTCAAAGCATCTTTATCCCATTCTCACATCTACACAATTGTGGATTTTCTCTTTCAAGCCAAATCATTTCAAGGCATGGACAATACACTAAGTCAAATAAAGAAATTAGATTTCTTTACCTTGTAGCAAGTATTATCAGCTTTCATTACATGAAGTGAAAAAATGTGGTAAATTTTTCTTATTCAAAGAAGCAAACAAATACATACCATATTGATTGACAACATGTAGATGCAATTCTATCTTAAAAACATACCCAATACTTTCACATTCTTTCTCTTCAACACCACTTGCCTGTTTATCTATGTTATCATTAACTTCCTCTTCAACGTAGCAGGCTGTTGTAAACCAACATTGGATATTAATTACCTCGCATGTTAAATGGTAAGAAAAGGACATAGCAAAGTTGATTCAAATAATTCATTAAGTAAAATGTCTTATGCAGCTAACTTCAGTTTGATAAAGAGTTGACCCATGATAAGGAATAAGGCTACAAATGGATTTAAAACTTTATGCTCGAAGGCTATTGCTCTAAATATCACGTATTTGATTTGAGAGTAAAGAGGATAACATATAGAGCACGACAAGACCACGTCTTGAACCACGGACCAAAGGTGGCAGCCTTGCACTAATTCGAAGCCATTGGAAGAAGGGTACCTTTTCTTTGTTTCTTTTTCTTTTGGCATGTCTAGCAAGCAGCTATTTGCAAGATGTAAATCACAATAATCCATGTTGTGTATTACAAATTTGAAATTCTTAGAAAAATCTCGATTACTTGAACCACTTCACATACTTGGAATCAAATCCCATCAATGCAAGTTGTGGGATTATAGTTTCCATGGCAAACTACTTTTTTTTTCTTGCGATCTGCACAACAGGAGATATGCTAAATATGAGGCCAATTTCCACCACTCATTTGATTTAAGATAGGCCAAGAAAGAAGTAACTTGCATTTTATGGCGATGTTCCACAAGTTGTTGGTGGAGAACCGTGCACAACAGGAGATATGCTAAATATGAGGCCAATTTCCACCACTCATTTGATTTAAGATAGGCCAAGAAAGAAGTAACTTGCATTTTATGGCGATGTTCCACAAGTTGTTGGTGGAGAACCGTGGTTTTGAAAGACTAGACAAGTTCTTTTTCTTTGTTTTGCCCCAAAGGTTTGGTGCTGGAGAGATTGGTGACCATCGCTCAATTGCACTGTCAAATGTTGTTTATTTGATAGTGGTGAAGGTCCTAGCAAATAGATTCTAGTTGGTTCTTCCTCACTTGATTAGTCCCGTGCAGTTGGCCTTCATCCATGGAAGATCCTTGCATGTGTCCATTATGGTTGAGGAAATCAAGGCTTACGACTCAATCTCCCGACCTTATTTATGGGAGATTCTGAGGAGGACTTTCTAGAGAAGTGAATACAGTAGAGGAGGAGGTGTATCACAACCACCCCTTTTCCATCCTGGTTAATGGAAGACCTGATGGGATGTGGACATAGCCTTAGTTTGGAGTCAAACAAGGTTGCCTGTTGGCATCACTTCTTTTCAACTTGCAGTGGATACTTTGGCAATGTTGGCTTTTACAGTTGGTGGGTGTGGTGGGGCTCTTCTCCAGGAACTCCCTGATAGGGGATGGTGCTCTGCTGACCCCTATTTTGCAGTACGTAGATGATAGTCTTTTCTTCATGGAGGGTGGGAGCTGATACTGCCAGAGAGGCACAAAATGTCGCTACACTTGTGAGATTGTTTGGGCAGATTTGTGGTTTGGGTGTCAGTCATGGAAAGGTTGCATTTATTCCTTTTGGAATGGATCAAGGAGAATCAGAAGCTTGCTTCGGATTTCTTCGAGCGGCTATTGGTCACCTTCCTTTCACCAATTTGGGCTTACCATTAAAAGGGAAGAAGCTGGTTTCTTTTGACTGGACATTTTTATTGGAATGAATAGGGAAGCATCTTTCCTCGTGGTGCGGACGGTTACTCTCTAGAGGGGGTAGGCTGGTCCTCCTCAAGGCAATTCTGTCGGCAATTCCGGTCTTCTATATATCTGGTTTTTTAGCACCAAAGATTGTTATCAAGAGGTTGCAAGTTATGTGTAAACGTTTTTTCTAGAAGGGGGCGGATCACATTGGTCACTTCCACTAGTTGGTGCCATGGAAAAGGAGGTGTGCGCCTTGAAGAAGGAAGGCAACTTGGGTGTTCGTGACTTGTCTACTTTATGATGCGCTGATTACAAAGTGGATTGTGAAACTCTCTACGAATGGGGATAGCATCTGGCACCCTTTGTTGATAGATTCCTACGGCTCTAGTTTGAATTTGTCTCAACGAGTGACTATCCCACGTGGTGCCTCGTCATTTTAGAGGGCTACTATCAGTTCTTCCGAGGGTGTCCTTTTTTCATCTAGCTTTGGGCAATGGGAGAACCTTAAGGTTTTAGCTGGATGATTGGTTGGAGAATGATGTTTTGGCGGAGGTGGTGCCCCGTCTTTTTGCTCTTGCGGTTGACATACAGCTCCCAATGGCAGAGGTTTGGGATGAACTGGCTCTATTCTGGTCCCTTACCTTGGTGGGTGCACTCTTTGACACCTGTTTTTAGGATCTGTTATACCTCTCACTCAACGAGTTGGGGACGATGACATCTCGCCTCGATCAGTTGCTCTGGAATGGGGGTTCCTTCTTGGTGAAGAGCCTATGCTCCTCCATGGGGAGCAGGGGGTTTGGATGGAGAGTTGGTGGGTGATTGCCATTTCTTCCGGAGGTTTAAGATTCCTTTGAAGGTTCAAATCTTCTTATGGCTTTCGTGACATGGGAAGTTGGTTACAAAGGAGTATAGGAGATGCTAGATGGGGGAATGGATGCTACTTGCTTCCTGTGTGGCCAAGGGAATGAAGATTATCAGCATCTTTTTTGGGAGTGCTATTGCTCTAGGAAAGTGTGGGCTGACCTTTTGCTGCAAGTAAATGTCACATCCATGGATGCTTTTTGGTCCTCTTTCAGAAATGGAATCTAGACGAATACTCATGTGTGGATTTTTACGACAACATCATTGTGGGCTATGTTTCTCCAGTGTAATGTGATTATTTTCTGAGGGGGAAGGGCATGGGTTGAGAATGTCGTTCAAGGTGAGTGTGGTTTGTTGGTGATGTGGATGCAAAATTCGTAAGATCTTTTTATATGTGAAATAAAGTTGATGGCTATGGAGCTGTTCTTTTACTTAAAAAAAAAGTCTGCCAAAGGAGTCAGTGAAAGTAAAACCACTTCATTGATTTGCCCTTCCCTACCTTTTTTTAGTTCCAAGCAGACCAATATTAAACATTTGTTTCCTACTAGAATCACATCAACACCCCAGTCCATTAGGTACCTAGCAAAAGTACTCTAACGATTTGGGTCTCTTTGACCTCTGGACATTCCGTGTTCAAAGCTTCATGGATCACTGATGTGCCCACCCCCTAACCCAAACTGTGAGCCACCCTTCATCACTCCAATAGTTGTAGCATTTTTTTTTTTCTGTTGAAAAGATAACTGCAACAATTCTCACTTTCTTAAGAGTCTATTTCTGGGCGTAAACCAACTGCAACATGGCTGATGCCATCATTCTCGACCATCGTAGGCCCGTCACCACTGCCCTGCTGCAGCCCAGCTCCACCATAGTAGCTCTCATGTTCTCCTACAAGAAATGAAGGGTCCATCTCTTTCCCCCTCTTTGCACCATCTCTGCTCCTGCCACCTTTGGTGGAGATTTACGTCCCATCTTCCACGTTACTGCTGGAAGGGTAGCATCAACATGCCCAAGCATGCAATCAACAAGCACGACAAATTTCAGTGCCATCTTCAAAACTCGAATTGGACTTATGGCTCCAAACTTAGAGCCAAAATCCACATAGTCAGCCTTACTTGGATTACCCTTAAGCAGGTCAGGTTGCAAGTTTAGATCAATGGTATTACTCCCACTTTGTCAACTTCTGTGTTTGAGTTTATATATGACCCTTGCGAACTTTCTACGCATGGGGTGTAATTACCATTGCCCATTCCCTTAAAAAAAACAGAGAAAATCTCTCGTTTGCAACCACCACACTCCTTGATTATTGATGTTGATTCACCTTCCCATTTGCAATGGACATACCTTTTGAATTTGAATTGGACAATTTGCAAGGAGACTCCAACGTAGGCATTACTGGTGACAACTGCTCCCTTCTATTAACCCCTCCTAGAACCAATTCTGCTGAGCCTTAACATCCTCCATGCAATTCACCTTGATCATTGAAGTCACCCCTCCACATGCAAGGCCAACCATTGAGGAATCCGTCTGAAAATGAAACCTTCACCTCGACGGAGACACCTCAGAGATCAACTCTCTCTAAATGAAGGTCCAACACTGGACCAATTGTTTGAATGATGTGACGATTGTCTATACTATCTCCAAGAAACAGCCTCACAGGAATTGTCTTCAAATGCAGTCTGATTCGGATGGTGCAAAGGTTAGATGGGCAATGCACCATCTTCCTCCACCCATTCTTGCCATCAAAGTCAACCCTTCCGAAAGTTGGACATGGAAAACAAATTTTTTGACCTAAAATCCTTCGAGAAGGTCCACATGACAAACCTTCGGCCATCAAATACCTCCAACTCTCACAATAGTCTCTGCAACCCACCGTTCACCTTCGTCACAGATACAATGCCCTCCACCACAACTGCTATAAAGCATGTCAATAAGAAAGCTTCATTCTCCCTTATCGCAGGCAACCAAGGTGCAGCCATGTGAACCACTCAATTTTGAACCATCCTTCCTTTGCTCATTGATGGGCCTTGCATCTCTACGAGGGATCTCCTCCGACACGTTGGACACGTGAAGTGTTGAGGCCCAATACTGCCACGTGCATACACTTGAAAGGGTTGCAACATGCTTCAGCATGATAAACCCAATCCAAATGGTGGAAGCACCAAACCCTTCCTCTCGCACTCCCTTCCACAACAACTGTAAGCACCACCTTTAAGCCATCCCCTGTCACCATTCTCTCTCCCCTTCACCATTGCTCTTCATTCTTCCCCTGGTTTTCAATTGATACTTTGTTCACCTAGTTAAAGAATTTTCGAAGAGAAACAAGAAAAGGCATCTAGTATTTTCTTTTGAAAAGGACATCTAGTATTTGTTGATACTTAAAATATTGAATACAAACCTCCTGTGCTTTAGCCCAACAAAAGAGGCAACAATCTTCAATAAGGCACCATTGCAAAGCGAAGCTTTTCCAAATATAATAGTGCTATAGGACATTATTAATTCATTTTTGTGTTAAAAAATTAGTTCAATTCTTGAGCCCACAAATTTCTAATGTGAAATTAGCTAAGATTCTGATTTTGGGCTTACTCTTGGTGCTCTTCTGGGGTAATTAAGGAGTGTCTACCCTTGTGTGACTGCTTTGGCATTAGTATGTTAGGCCTCAATTGCGTCCTGTTTCCAGTATGAGTCATGGCCTCTCGAGGCTAGACTAGAGGAGCTTGTTCTCACCCTTGAGGCCCTAAAGGGGATCTTGCCAAACAGTGGGAGGGATGGATGAATTTGTAGACTTGGTGAGAAGGTCTATCTTCTATTTGTGGCTGGTCCCCCCTGGTGAAACCCCCTTTGGGTGAAGACTGCGAAAAGATTTGGAGCATTGGTATCCCCCTTAAAGAGAAGTTCTTGATTTTGCTGTTAAAAGGAGGAAGTTAATTGCCCATGTATTTACGCAGAGATGGGTGCCTGATACTGAGATCACTTGTGGTCTTTACAATGCATTCATACCTTTTTTTTCTTGTGCCCTTGAAAGATTGTTGGATAAGGACCAGTAATTGGTTGGTATATTTTATCTCACATGAATAACACTATTTTTAGAGGTGAAAGATCGTCCATAGAAGGAGTGGTGTATCATTTAACTGCCTTATGCAACTCTTGGAGATAGTAGCTCCTCTATCAAGGAATTCTGGAGGTGAACATCTTGTTGAACTTCCTTTTTCCTTTTAAAAGGAGAAATTAATGGAATCCAAAATTGCACTTTTGGAAGCTACTCAATAGCATCCTATTATGCAATGTCTAACCATTTGAGTTCAGCCTTATGCAAATCTTGATTGCCATTGGGCATTCAAAGCATTAACATTTATGCTTTGTTTATGCTTTATTTATTTCTTGTATTTTTCTTATTTACTATGAGTAGATTGTGTAATTTTCCCACCCTTATGTTTATCTGAGAGAGAGGGGATTTTCTAATGACAATCAACAACCATCTCCTCTAACACGGTGTTCAAAGTTGATGCCGACCATAGTACATAGGGTTCTGTTTCTTTGATTTTTTTTCCTTTTTGTCTTTTAGGAGGATTAACAATAGTAGATGCGCTGCTTTCCTTAAAAAAAAGCAAGTAGATACATTGCCAAAGTCTGTCAACTTCCTCCCAAGGGAGAATGCATGACCACCTGACCTTGTCAGCATTGTCACCAGCCATAATGGCAGGTGGCAACCTCCAAGCCAGGTATGGTACCACCAGCTAGCCCAACTTGGCACCCATTTAAGTTTGGTGCTAGCACTTGCTGGTGGATTGATCATGAACATATCTAGGCGGTGAATGATAAGTGATAACTCAATCTGCTGGTGCAACCACATATACTACATATTTTGGCTTGCTTTGGGCTCCTTTTTGGACCTCATCTAGCAGTTGACTTGGTGTTGCATACCATTGCTTCATTTTCTCTTTTGAAAGAGACTCTTGCTTTAAGTTGTTGTGGGTAGTTGAATGATATGGGAATACATCCCTGTGAAAGATGTTGATCCCTTTATATGGTGTGATTATGGTCAATGCATTTAAGGTATATCTTTTCCCCTCTTCTCCTACTTGTGGTAATCAACTATTGATTGCTAAAAGCCCACATGTGAGGAGAATATATTTTTTGGTGGTTTTTTTCCTTGTGCTCTTCTAGTACTTAAGAGTTACGTGTGCTTCTGGTGTCGAAGGATGTAGATGTGTATGGTAGAAGGTTCTAGAGGCAGGTCAGGACAAAGCTTCTGGCATCCGCTATCATAATTGTGGTTGAAAGAACACCAACAAAGTTGGGTGGTGTTAAAAACTATGTTGTCAAGCATCCAAGATCTTCATTGGTGGACATCAGAAACTTAATGTTCTTAACCTTCTCAAAAAAGAAAAGTGTGACGACAATTTGGACATCTTGATAGGAAGTATACACAGTAGTCAAATAATTCCTGGACAATTGACATATCTAGAATAATCTTTGCCACCTACTAAGGTGTTAAAAAATTGATGGATTATCACAAATCTCCAGCGGCATTACACAAGGAATTGGTGATCTTTGTTGTATTATGTCGTGGTGATTAGTGAAAAAAAAGAAGCAATTAGCAGGTTGCTAAGTTTCTAGATAGGCTGCATTCTAGATTAAAATTGAATTCTTTCTTTGAACTCCCTCTTTTGTGTTAGAGACTGTCTTCAATAGACTATGGAAGACAGAGGTTGATATAGAGTCACCTAGACTACAATTAGCTTGTAGACTTAGGAGATTTAGCTTTCATCGCTTTAAGAAGAGGTATACATGGAGGGAGCGCAATCGAATTTGTGACAATGTTGGTACAGGTAGAAATTGTGTTCCTTATCCTTTTTGTCCTCAGTGTAAGAGGACGGATCATCCACCTGAATGCTATTTGGACAAGTATGGAATGGTTACTTGGGCATATCAGACCTTTGTTAAGACTGGAGCAATAGTAGTACCCTCTTCACCTAATGTTTTTAATCATTTTGTTGAGACTAGGCTTATTTCTATAGTTTCCATTTGTTTTTGTTATTTCCTTATTTTATGATGGTCCACTTGTAACATTTCTGAATCTTTTATATATCGAGGATTAGGGTTTTTTAGTTGAATGAATTTCTCATATCTTCTAAATTGGTATCATAGTAGTGGCTTTAAGCTTATGTCTAAAACCTTCCTTGATTCCCATCTTTTTTTCTTCTCCACAAAAAGAAAAAAAAACACAAACAATAAGAAAAGAGGAAAAACTCTAGAAACTAGGGCTTGGGAACTTCAATCACCTCCTCATCAGGCTGACCTCTGACGGGCCTTGACACATTGCCAATTTGCCACGCCACTGCCATTGCCACCAGCACTAGCTGACCATCACTGGTTGGAACTAGTCGGATCCGGCTACCAGAAGGCGTCAACTAGGCTGTTGTGGCCTTGAATAGGCCCTAGTAGCCCCTCACCAGTCACCGCTGACTAGTTGGGTTGCGTGCCAGTCCGATTTGGGCCATTTGTCTGCTGCTGGAACCTTTTTGGGCTGCCGCTGGGCCATTTTTGGATGCTGCCTGGACAATGAGCAACCGCCAAGGGTTCTCCTAGGGCTGTAACAGGTCACCAGTGGCTGCTTATGATAAATCTATGCTGTTTTGGGTCAGCTACATGACTTCCTGACTTCGATTGGTGTTGTTATGAAGCACCAGATGCTTGATTTTGCTATTTCTCAACCATTTGAGGTTCTAGTTGGAAAGAAAGATGATGTAATTTATCAGATCATTTCCAGCAGGCTTCCTACAGGATGGACAATTCAGATGGCTGATGGAAGACATTCTCCCATCATTGGTTAGAGCGTTACCCCTACCTTGTGGCTAACAGACATTCTCCATGTCCCTGATTTTCCCATTCGTTCACCATGAAGGAGTTGAACTGTCAAGCTATTTTCAATCATGTTTCGTGTACCTTTCAAGGTGAAGGCCGTAAAGAAGGGGAGTTCTTGTTGAAGTGATGTAGGGTTGATTATGAAGATTTCCATTCTGGAGATGAAGATGTGGTTTTGGACCACTACCAAAATTATTCATTTTGATGCTACCTTATTATTCGTATGCCATCCTCCATGCTTGATGATCACATTGAATACAGCTCTCTTCATCTTCATGGTCCTGGTAGAGACATATTGGCCCCTAAATTAGTAAAGTGTGTCTTCTTAAAATATTCCAAGTCACATAAGAGATATTAGTGTTATGATCCTATCCAACATTTTTTGAGTCAATTCCATACTTCTCCACAATAGGGTTGCGTACGAATATGATTCTACACGGTAGGGTTTTTTAATTGAATGAACTCCTCGATTCTTCTAACTCACTTTATGGGGATTCTAAAAACTACGAAGGCTCTTGCTGACTTGGTCAGAAAATCGAGTGTGAATAGTTAGTTCTACAAGTGTTCATCCTGAAAGGAGTTTAGGGAGGAAATGCAAGAGAGAAAATTCTCAAGGTAGACTCTCTCACCCCAAAAGATCATGTCGTTCCTCCCTAACCAAATTTCTAACAAAAGAGCCATCGCCTTGGTCCTCTTCCTTTTAGACTTAAAGACAAATGGTCTAGGAAGTCAACGACTACTATCAATTGATGCTCGAAATATTCCTTGTCAGCACAATCAAGCCAAGCAAAATTAAAATGCTCGAATCAGAGAGTCTCCATTGCAGATTGCTTTCAGGATCCACTGCCCCAATCCCTTGCCAATGCTAGGCTTGAGGATCTACTACTCCTTCATGTTGGTGCTAAAGCACCACGATCATTTATTTTGATGATAACAAAACACGTGTTATTTAACATTTGCAATTTGAGTCCTAGATTTCATGTCAATTGCAAATGTGGACGTGTTTAGACGAAACTCGAGCTCGCATCCAGGATGGATTGGAGGAGCTTAATGAAGAACAGAGGAGGTTCGCGTGGAGCGAAAGATTGAAGATGGAAGGAAATGAAGAATATGATAGATTTCCTTCTTTTGTACTTGTTGTATTTTTCGTTTCTTTTGTTGCTCTTTATTTCCTTAGATATTTCATGTTAAAGAGCCTCAAAGAACCCTAACAGTAGTCCTAGGAACACCGGCACAACCCTAGGATACTTAGGTTTTCTGTATAATACTTAGAAAACCAATATAGGGTTCAAACAGACTTTCCAGACGTCTAATTCCCAAATCAGACGTCTGATAATGTATTTTAAGACGTCTGACTGTTGTTTCAGACGTCTGATAACTGTTAGGCTGGACATAGTTAGTTCTGTCTGATGAAATCAGACGTCCAGACCTTATACCAGATGTCTTAGAAGACGTCTGATGGATTTGCCAGACGTCCAATTAGTGGACCGTTGGCTGGCTTACCAGACACTCAAGAATATGACCGTTAGAGTCTTATCAGACGTCCTTAGGCCTTTCCAGACGTCTGAGAAATGACCGTTTTGCCTCGGCTGACCCAAAATCTCTTCTCAGAGATTTTCTAGCCGTTGCAACGTTTGGAAATCAATTCCCACAGTAAAAGTAGGTTTCCAGACGTCCAGACACAGTGCCAGACGTCTTGTATGTCGTCTGATGGACTTACACAAAAACCCTATTTAGATCTGATTCAAGTCAGGGAGAAACCCGCATAGAATCAGACGTCTGACCTTGAAATCAGACGTCTTAAAGTGGCCTTCTAGACGTCTGATGCCAGAGTTAGACGTCTGATAACCTTGTCAAATGTAATCATTGTCCTGATTTCGGCCTGATTCTCTTGAACTTTGTTCCCAACGGCTATAGAACCCTTTCTAAGCCTTCCAAAGCCTTTCTAAGGCCTCTATAAATAGAGGGGAGCCTTTGCAACACAAAAACACATAAGAGATACACTTAGAAAAACACAACACACACCTAAGCAACATACTTTCCACTCTTTTGTGTCTCTCTTGCTCTCCAAGCTCAAGCTCCATCATCTTGAGAGCTAAATTCAGTTTGCGCGCCCGCTCTCCCGCTGTTGTTCACGAGAGCGACGTAGCGCCATCGCGTGGCACACGCACCGCGTCATCGTCGACGCACTCCTTGCAAAGGGGAGTTTCCTATTTCCTATAGAAGCTAGGTTTAATTATTTTGTTGGCTCTATAGGACTATTGTTTATTTTATCTTTGTCTTTTGGTTGGGTATTCGCTTTGCGAATTCCCGTCTCCTTTGTGGGACAAAATCCTTCTCGTGGAGAGAAGGGGTTGAGGAACGCTACCCTCGTACTTGTAGCGTGGTTGTACTGAGTTTGAATCACCCTCGTTTAAAGTGATTCGTTTAGTGGATTTTGATCAACTTGGTTGATCGGAAAATCCTAACTCGAGAGGGTTAGGTGGTGGTTTTCACCCGGTTTGGGTTTCCACCTAAAAATACCTGTGTACATTGTGCGATTGATTTTTGTGAGATTGCTTTATATTTCAATTCCGTATTTTTTTTGTCACGCTGATCTCACCCCTCCAGGTAGGGAAATTACACTTCAGACTATCAGGGAGATTGTGCCCAACGAAACCACAGACGGTTGGGTTTGGTGCCATAGTAAGTCCTCAGTTAGGAGAGCCTATATGTCCTTGGGTGATGTACAGGATAGTGTACTGCCTAGCCTTGTGGCATATTGCAGGAAGGTTTGGAGGGGTAGGATCCCCATGAAGGATAGATTTTTTCTGTGGTTGTTGCGCAGGAGGATTATCACCTATGATTATAGAAAACGCTGGGTGCCTCAGGATGATACTACTTGCATCCTATGTGGCAGTGGGATTGAAGACATGGATCATTTATTCTTTGCTTCCCCTTTGCCTAGGCCTTTTGGGGGAGTTGCCGTGGGTTGGCCTCTTGATACTGGCTCCAAAACGGGTTTCTCGACCAGCATGCATGCGGTGCTCATTGATGCCAACACCTTAAGGAGGGCCTTTGTCATGGTTTGGTGCATTTGACTTGAGCACAACGTGGTCATATTCCATGCGGAAACATTATCTGGTGTCCCTTCATCACGTAACTCTCTTTATACATGCTTGTGTAATTAACCCATTTCTTTAATGATAGTGGGGGTTGACGTTTCTTTTTAACAACTTTATTGGAGCAAAGGCTTCAGGATTTCCCGTCTTTGCAGCAAGAGTTGACAAATTTCAGATTGGAGGTCACAGAATCGGACAGCTGGGAATGGGGTGAAGATGATTTCAATGTTCATTCAGCCTCTAGGAAGTTAAGGCCAACAGGGGGACAGCAGGACCTACGATTTCTCAGAGATTGCCTGCTTGTTTTGAGGGCGGGGGTTCTTTTAAAGGTCAAGATTTTTGTGTGCATGAGAGAGAGAGAGAGAGAGAGAGAGAGAGAGAATTGTGACCAAAGTTTACTTTAATAAATTCTCCCCTCTTTTCAGCATGACGTGTCCTCTGTAATGAAGATTCTTGTCATTTATTTTTTAACTGCTATTGTGCGAGGGAAGTCTGGAGATAAGTGCAGATTAATCGGATTGATCACTCTTCGTGGGATGCCACCCTTTCTAGAGTTCTTTTGGCGGAGGAAATTTCAGATCTAAAAGGGAGAGGCAATGCATATCCACTTTCCATCTTATGGTCGATGTGGTTTCATAGAAATGGTGTGCTTTTTAAGGGTGAAAGAGCCTATGTAGAGAACCTGACAAGTCAGGTTTTAGCCTTTAAAATTCTTTGGGCTACCTTTTGAAGGAGGGGTTGTCCTCCTAACACTTGTAACTTTTAAAGTGCAAGTACTGAAACCAGAGTTTCACTAATCTAGAGTGACCCTCCTTTATGTCTTAAAAAGAAAAAAGAACTATTGTTAAGCCCTTTTTCCTTTTCAAAAAAAAAAAAAGCGACCAAACCTATCATGATAGTGTGCAACCAAAGAGGAAGTTGTTGATATCTTCAGCAAATGCTCCATAAAGGGAATGTGATGCATCTGCATCCGGCATCCACCTGGATCTCCTTATACGCATCATGAGTCTTCCACACTAAAGGGTGAAGGCATCAACAAAATATCTCAAAGGGACAAGCTGCAGCTCAGAGCAGCCTACAATCATGTAAAAGCTCCACATTAGTATGCGACAGAGATCCCCGTAACCTTATATAAGCATCACAATGAATATAGACACGAATAGCAATCCCAGAGTAAGTTTTGGTAAGTATGGGCTATCTGCAATTTGGTGCCCTAGAAAAAGCCACTTTTTGTGTGTACGGTTCCTGCTGTTATTCTAGAAACTGCAATGGGTACACTCCCCCACAAAGGGTTGATAACCTAGGAGCCAAACACATACATGCCTTCGTTTGTAATATAACTGAATCCCATGGATTTCTCTTCAGTACAATCTAAATTGCGATGAAAGGCAAAATTCAAATAATGGAATTACTATAATTGCTAGGTACTTAAAGTAAATTGAAACATTTTTGTTTAATTTGTTTGATAATATTTTCTGATTGTCTACTTTTTTAAAAAAAATCTGATTATCTACAGACATGATTACATTGTAAAATCAAGTGCCATGGCCGACATGTCAGAGCCAAATACAGGTGAATTCCATTGACCAAAACAGAGAAGATTTTGTTCAAAAAGTTCCAGTTCCATAAGACGACATTATAGACCAAAAACCCTGGCCTGATGGTTTTCTTTGATATTTTTGACGGATGCCTCTATCAGACCCCGGATAATATAAGCTTGATTTTGCTTGGATATGATAGATCATACCTTTATAGCTTCTTCAAATCGTAAAATAGAACTCTGTCTGAATGATGAACCCATGAGCATCTCACACTAGCTTCTCTCTGCAAATCCTTTGAACCCCTTGAGGCCTAAACTTCTGATTACACATTCATACAATCAATACTCAAGTCCTTGTAAACTATCAGTTTGTTTATCTTTGTATATCTATTATGGATCCATGCGTTGTTACTTGTTATATTTCTGAAGGATGTGTTATTTGCGTGGTTTTGCTGGACCAAAATACAGAAAAATGGCAGGTGCAAGAGTTGCTCATGCTGCACTGAAAGGACCAAGTGTGGTGAAGGAGATTGCTATAGGTCTTACGCTTGGACTGATTGCCGGTGGTCTCTGGAAGACATACCACTGGAATGAGCAAAGAAAAACAAGGGCCTTCTATGACATGTTGGAGAAGGGTGAAATCAGCATCCTTGCCACAGAGGAATGATTTTCTTAGAAACAGGCCTCTCGATGCGAAGATGGGTTCTACCATTTTGTTGTCTTTGCCTTTTCCGTCACCCTGATTGAATTTACCTGCAGGCTCTATAGGTCATGAATAAACTTAGATGCATCCTAACTGAAAAGGAGAAAATTTCTTCTGAGCGTGTGTTTTCCACTTCACCAGTTATGACAACTTGGCAGGGTTCATCAGTGAGATTTTGTGTTGGGAAAGAATGGGAATTACTATAAGATGGCATTTTTACTAATTTTATCTATTACCTTCACAACATCCTATCTCCTTTTCTAGTTCCAATGTCAACAGATTTTCTAGTTAATCTTTGATGGATGGTGGTTCTGTTAGTCCATTTCTCACCTAAGTATCATATACACTCCCTTTTGTTCTTGGACTGTTACATGCGGACAAGATGGGCAGCAGGGCTACAAAGCCTACACTACTGGGGTGGAACTTAAAATCTGGGGAAGGGGGATAAATTTTGGGTGACTTAGGAAATATACGAAACATTCTCCATCGTGGATATACATTCATAATGAATGATTAATGAATCGTATCAGTATTGTCAATTCATTCCTGATGTTCTGAAGTATTAAGATTTAGACATACTTGAATGACTCACATCCCTAACCATGCTCATCTTTTCCTATAGGAGATGGCGAGCATACCAGCTTGGTACCCAACCATGGGACTCTTGCATTAGTACATTTTGGCTAGGAATGAAAACAAATTGTATATGATTTGCCCAAAAGAATGTAAGATACAGTTTCCTTCTAGGGGTTTTCACAGCACCTCCTTGTTGAAGGTTGCATTGGTAGGAACATAAGATACTCGTCAAAAATCTACCCTTAGGGCTTTCCACCCTCCTCAATCCTCCCTAGCAACCCCTTCCCCCTTGCATCTCTCTCTCAAATTTTTACTAATCTATACCTCTTGATCTCTTTCTCTTTCTCTAATTTTGATTGATCTCTTGCTCTCTTTGATTTCAACTTATCTCTTACTCTCTTTCTCTCTCTCACTTTGATTGCAACTTATCTCTCCCTCTTTCTCCTCTTTCTTGATCAATCGCAACACTGCCCCTCTCAATTCAACCACACAACCTCTTTGTCAATCAACTCTCTCTCTCTCTCTCTCTCTCTCTCTCTCTCTCTCTCTCTCTCTCTCTCTCTCTAACCCAGTGTTTTAAAAATCGAATCGGATTGGTTAGTTGAATTGGTCTGACCGTAAATCGATGACAAAAGGGTCAAATCGGCTAGTTTTTAAAAGACTCTAATTGCCTAGTTGAATCACTTCCTCATTTCATCCTAGCCCACACACAGAACACTTCATCCCAGCCCTGACTTCACTCTTGTGTTGAGCCTAACCCTTAACTCTATCACCTATTGCTAACCTTTTCCTTTGTTGTCGATGATGTTGTTTGCCACTCCTTCCCTTGCCAGAACAACTCTAGATTGACCATCTTGAGGCTTGTTCCTCTCTTCCTCCTCCCCTTCCTCGCCTTTCTTCCTTCCTCCTGGCCATCTGCCCCTAGCCTCTTCGCTTAGCCATTCGTGCAGCTCCCTCCTCCTCCCCTCCCAAACCACCACTTGCCATCACCCCTTGCCCAACACCCAAGTCCTCCCTGACTACTACCACCCACCACTTCCCCTCTCCAACGACCACTTGCCACCCCTCCTATCCGACCACCATAGCACCACCTACCTCTTCCCCTTGGACCTCTTGACCACCCCTCCCCACCATCCACCTCCTCCCTCCTCATCAAGGTCAGCTTGTCCTCTCATCCTCCCCTTCCATAAACCTTCTTCCTCCCATCCTTGTAAGGATGAGATAAAGGCTGCATCCATGCCCTCATAGGAAAGGATGTTGAGTGACTCATCCACCTCGTTGGCACCATCCCCAAGCAATCCATCATCCATGACAACCTCTTCTCTACTACTTGGCTGGTGTCAAGCTTTGCAACTACCTCTCCTAGTCTGAGGCATAAGTGTACCATCTTCAATCTGTTGTTTTCATCAAATCTATTCTTCTCCTTCTTGATCAGTTTCACATGGATTGCGTTACATACATGCACTCTTTCTGGTTTGATGGAATTATGATGTTATTTACTCTCCTCTACATTTGATTCTTTCTTTCATTTTTGATTTTATGATGAATGATTCTACCAGCTGTTTGAAAAAAATGAGAGGGCAACTTTCATCTGACTACCATGTATCTTGTTGGCTTGTTTGGTGATTTTAATTCATGTAAAGCACATGAAATTTGTTAAATTGTTTTGGCTAAATTGTCTTAAATTGTTTGCAATTCTAATCATTAATTTCTTGGCCAAATTATTTCAATACCATCCTGAAATTAAGCTTGATTTTACATACATGTAACATGCTGATTCATTTTTTTCTAACTCAATTCAAATGATGATGTCATCATTGGTTGGATTAAATTGAACTATCGATTGAATTATTAAAAATTAAAATCAAAGTTTAACTAATTTGATGGTTAGTTTGATTATTAAATTATTAATTAACTGCACCATCGATCTCTTTCTCTCTCTTCTTAGAGTTAACCGCACCATCACTCTCTCTCTCACTCCACTTCCTTCCCTCTCTCTCTCTCTCTCTCTCTCTCAATCAATCGTACCACCACCACTCTCCCTCCCTCTCGATCACTTGCTCTCAGATTTTGACTTCTCTTCCCCCTCTACCTTAGGTGAATGGAGGTTTTTTTTTTTATTTTTATGAGGTGTTGGGTGGGGGTAGGGCGAGGTGAAGATAACTATAGTGAGTTGCAAATTAGCAGGAGTTACGATCATCTGCCATTACATGTACCGATGGGGCATTTATGAGTAACGTAATAGGTTTGTAGGAGTAGGAGGTATGGTTGTAATTGGAAAACTTTACAAGGACATGGTTGTAAAAATCCAAAAAAATAAAATTGATACGTACACATATATGCTATCAAACATTTCACTCATAACAATATCAGATATATAAATTTAATATTGTTAACATCAAATAAGAAAAACAAATTTATTAAACAAAAGTATTTTGGGATGATACTTAGTTGTTCCTTTCTAACAAATTTACATCAGTCCATTTATATTGTTTATTATAAGTATCCTACATGGATGCCCCTATGAACAAAGCCTTTTACCAAGTTACCCTTACCTTCTTACCTATTTACATTGATAACCTTAAAAGTATCAATTTTCTTACATGTATGCCCTTATTAAGGAATGTGGACCAAAAAGTAAAAAATTCTTACAAAAGGATCCTCATAGTTTTATTTAATTCCCACTTTTGGTCACCCCACCCCCTGCCTATCACAAGCAGATCAAGGTTGCTTCACTTGTTCTTGAAAAGGCACATTGGAGACGATCACCCAGTAAACTTCAACCTTTGGGACCCCTTTGAGTAAGGGCTAGCCTTTGTAGGGTTTCCAAGGCTAATCATCTAATCAGAAACGGCCATTGAAGCCATCTAAGTGCGAGGAGGTGAGCAAATGATGCAACTCGCGATTAATGCAAAGGTCAAGCTCAATTGCCTTAGTGGGGAAGGAGGGAACAAGAGGATTGGAGGAGGAGAGTGGCATTGTGGCAATTGATTTGGATTCTATGAAGTGGTCAAATGTGATGGGACTTGAGCCAAATAGTAGACACAAAGGACATAGAAGGCATGTTTGCACTGAGGAGGACGTGAGGGAGCTTGACATTTTCGAAGGGAGGCAAATGGCAGGGAAGAGGTTTCCTATTGTGTGATCAGTCGCTCAAAGGCCAAGGGTGCCCTCAATCGTCTTTTCTCTCGAAACTATTGGCGGGAGGGATATCCTCCAAAGATTCACCAACGGACAGAGAGAATTACCGAGGGTGGGGTGGAAAGAGCAAGGACTAAAGCTGAGAGTAAAACAAAACTACAAGTATCATTTTATAAAAGGCAGGGCTAATTTAGTAAAAGGCATTGTTTTTAGAGCCACCAATGTGAAAACCCCTTTGTTATATAATACAATAACTATTTATTATATGTAACATCAATTAAGAGTCTCGTCTCCCTGTACCTGGCATGCTAATACCCATCCAAAGGATGCAGTCCAGTAGGTTTGAAGATGATCCAAAGTGATAACACACAATCTTATCCAACCGTTGGTCACAAAGCTAAAGTGTAGAAGAAAAGAGGAAGGTTTGCTCGAGCAAAAATTCAAGTCACCCACAAGCTCTTTTTATCTCTTTCCTTGAAATCTTGAACTTGAATTTTAATTTGAACGTACCATCGCTCAAAAAAAAATCATCGTCTACTCGGGACGCGTGTTGCACCCTCCTCTGTTAGCAATGGGTACTACGTGGATGGTTTCCATGGTACCGGCAAATCAAGGACCGGAATGGGTCGATGGAGTGGTCCTTTTCCTTCCGAAAAAAAGGACGGTGCTGGTTGGTTGAGGCATTGGATAGGTGAAGTATATATAAATAAATAAATGAATTATTTTTTATATAAATGTAATTAAAATTGTTAAAATTATTTAAGTATCATTTAATTTATTATATTTATAACTTTGTAATTGAAAAAGTAGTGTTATTTTTATATTTATCATTTTATTAGTTATAATCATTAAATTTAATGATTTTAAATTAAAATATAATAAAAAATTAATTTTTAAATTTTTTTTTTTTAATTTTTACACCCTCCCTCTCTGATTAGTTCATCTTCTTTCCTATTCAACTCCAACCACCTCTTCTATCCCTACTTTTTAACCTCTGATAACCTCCTCTACTCCCTCTCTCTAATTATCACCTATTTCTCCCGAGGTGACATCAAAAAGAAGGTCCCTAAAATCTACAACCACCACCATAATATCTTTAGGCGCCTCTTCGACCATAAGTCCAAGAAGAGCGTTATCACGAAAGAGAAGAAGTTGAAGAAGGGTGTCACCGTAAACGTTAAGAAAACAACAGAGGATAAGGGCAGAGTTGTTGCTTTAGGATGGGAGAGGGTTGAGAGGAGGTAGTGGTTAGAGAAAGAAAGTGAAGAAGGTGGTTAGAGGTTGGAAAGTGGGAGGGGGGTAGAGAAAGTGCGAGGGAAGAGGGGGAAGTAGGGGATGAAAATTAAAAAAATAAAATTTGAAGTTTAAAATTTTTTAAAGATTAAAAAATAATTTTTTATTATATTATATTCTAAAAATTTAAATTTAATGAAAATGATTAATATGGTGATAAATATAAAAATAATATTATTTTTTTAATAAGATATAGGTAAATATAGTGAATTAAATGATATTTAAGTATTTTAAAAAAATAATAATAATACTTACTTAAAATTCCCATAAATAAAACATTAGCCAAGCAGATAATTAAATTGGACTGAGAGCCTGGCCACAACTCGAGATAAGGAACGGGATCCAAAAGCCAACGAGCCATCGAGGGAAGTTCACACCCAAACAAAATTTCAAATGCTTCTCCCCATTCCTCCACCCGCTCCAACTCCAAGTCCAGGCTATCCTTCCCACCCCCCTCCCACCACCAACGACCCGGACCACCCTCTCCGCCACATCTCCCTCCTCCTCGGCCGCAGGGGCCACACAACGCGCAGCCTCGCGCAGGTCCACGCCCTCCTCATCAAGACCTCCCTCATCCACCACCCGCGCTCCACCCGCCTTCTCCTCCTCCCGCTCTCCCGCGTCTCCCCCTCCCACTCCCTCCGCCTCCTCCTCCACCCCCCCGCCCACCTCCTACCCCCGCGCGACCCCTTCTCCTTCACCTTCCTCCTCCGCTCCTGCGCTCGCCTCCGCGCCCTCTCCGAGGCCCTCCAGCTCCACGCACTCCTCCTCAAGCTCCCCTCCGCCTCCTCCACCCACTCCCTCAACTCCCTCCTCCACTTCTACTCCTCCCTCCCTTCCCCACCCTCCACCCTCCGCCGCGTCTTCTCCTCCATCCCCCACCCGGACGTCTTCTCCTGGAACTGCCTCCTCCACGGCCTGGCCTCCGCTGGGGACCTCCCGGGCGCCCGCCAGGTGTTCGACGAAATGCCCATTCGGGACTCCGTCTCCTGGACCACCATGCTCGTCGCCTACCTCGACGCCGGGTCACTCGCCGACGCCCGCACATTATTCAACAGCATGCCGGAGAAGAACAACCCCGTCACATGGACCGCGATGATCGGTGGGTTCGCGAGGCAGGGGCTGCACAGGGAGGCGTTGGAGCTCTTTGCGGAGATGACGGCCCGCGGGGACGTCGAGGTGGATGCGGTCGCGCTGACGACCGCTCTCTCAGCGTGTGCAAACCTGGGCACACTCGACCAGGGGCGGTGGATCCACGTGCTGGTGGGCAGGCGTGGGGTCCGCATAGATGCCCTCCTTGCGACTGCACTGGTCGACATGTACGCAAAGTGCGGGAGGATAGATGATGCTTTGGATCTGTTCGGAAGCATCGGTAAAAGGAAGGTGTTTCTCTGGAATGCCATGTTGGGAGGATTGGCAATGCACTCCAGAGGGCGGGAAGCCTTGGAATTATATGAAAAGATGCTACAAAGTGGGGTGACGCCTAATGAGATCACCTTCATATGTGTGCTGTCCGCATGTAGCCACATGGGCCTTGTCGACAAAGGCTTGCAAATTTTCAGTAGCATAGAAAGGGACCACAATCTCACGCCCACTGTCGAGCATTACTGCTGCCTTGTGGATCTGCTCGGCCGCATGGGTTTGTTGGATTGCGCAAAGGAGGTTGTTGACAACATGCCTTTTGAGCCGGATGGTGACACCCTGAGGGCTTTGCTAGCTGCTTGCAGGATGCACGGGAACATGGAGATGGGTGAGGAGGTGGGGAGGATGCTTTTAAAGAGGCAACCTGTGGAGCACGAGAACTATGTGCTCCTCTCAAACGTGCTTGCCGGTGGAAGACGGTGGGAGGATGTTGCAAAGATGAGGAAGGGGATGAAGGTGAGGGGTGTGAGGAAGGTGCCTGGATGGAGCTCCATAGAATTGGATGGCATTCTCCATACCTTCTCCTCTGGAAACACTGGTCACCCTCAGAGTGAGGAGATCTACAGAGTACTGGATGAAATTACTGCACATATTAGCTTGAGGGATACTGATGATGAACTATGGGCAAGTTGAGATTCTTGTAGATGTATTTTTCCTATGTGTAGTACTCGAATATGTAAGCAATTTATGGATGACCAAAAGTTTGCTGTCCTTCTAAAGGCATTTGGAAGATAACAAGACACACTGAGATTGTCTCGGCAATTTTATGTCTAATTAACTTGTCATTGTTCTATTACACTGTATTTTCTGTTTCAATGATTTAAAGCGGAAGCTCATATGGTATTGCCTGTTTGCTCATATCATATACCTGTGTGGTGAAAGGAAGCAATCTGTCCATCTCGATTGTCCACATCTCTCGATTTGATCATTTCTAATATCAATATTGTGGAAAGTAGTCAAGATTCTCATGAGATGCTTATTTCTGGTTCTCGTAAGATTTCTCACCTCTCCACCAGTATCACTTGCACAGTCACCACAAGGGCCCTTGAGAGCATACCAGGGTCTGAAATTTTTTTGGTAGCTCCATGCTCTGATGTCAAAATCTCCTCCCTGGTACTAAGGCAAGTTGAAGTGTCCACTCCAAATTTGCCCGTGGGAATATTTGCTTTAGTATTTGTTTTAATATAAAAAGAAAAATTCGTTGTAACCAACAAATAGACCTATCTCCCAACTACTCAAAATGAAGTTATGAAGTCAACAATTGTGAGAATTAAATGCCTTTTGCCAAATTGGCGAGAGCAACAGACAGTACTCTGCCCCCAATTTTCGTAGGCAGGGAAGTGAAGCAGACAGTAGAGTGCAATTAATCAACAATTTCTCATGGAACTACTGACTTTTAATAACGAACCTTATCTCCTTCAAGGAAATAACCAACACGAGCAAAACTATGCCCCTAGAAAGTGAAAAGAAGAAACAATTAAGGCATTCACACTCTGCTATAACATGTTGGAGATGGTTAGCTAGTTGATAATAAGGCGTTTACCAAAAACTACTTCTTGTTATCAATCCATACATGAAGGTCTTTTGATTATCTATCACCAAAGCAAGAATATAAATGCATCCATGATGATAATTTACAACAAAAAGTACACACAAATTGCTTCCATGCCACTGATAGTATCACCATGAACTCCAACAGATGGTAAACAATTCAGCATCAGAAGAAACGGAATTAACAGGTGGCTTCACGTCAGCTTTCAATTTCCTCTCAGGTATGCTAGAGCTTGTCCCTTTTCCAGCCTTTACGGTAAAACGTCAAGATCCTCCACTACGCATAATCTTCCCACTTAATTGGTGACATAAAACATACAAAAGTTAGGCAACAAACATAAATATGCTAAGAAACATGCAGATTTCAAATAATCTCTCAAATTACCACTTATACAATATTACCCACTTTAGAAATTTTTGCTCAATCAGCTAATGATCTATCTTTATGCTTGCTTATGCTCTTCCATTGCTCCTGCAATATAAACTTCCAGGCTCAGCAACTCCAAAGAAGTCTAACTGATAATACGTAAAATATCATAAGCAGCTCGTAAGCAAGACTGAAGCTGTTGATTGGGATCATTAATTTATGTGGACAGCATTTTTCGTTCTGCAACTATTTGGTTGCACGCGGATTTTGGTAGAGCATCTAATTGGATATGTACCAAGGACCGTATGTTTTATGTCAAAAATCAGAAGAGGCATTGCTCGAATGGAAGATTCAATCTCAAAACAAATGTTCAACAAAAAATTATGTATTGTCAATGGTCATCGAAATAGTGATTTTCATCCTAAGAATGTTCCAATTGCTAAGTACCTAATGAAATTGTATTCATTGATGAATTACCCTTGATTTTAAAAGAATGCAGTAAGGAAAGTTGAGGGAAAGATGTATTAGCACCTAGACATTAGTTATTCTACTTGATTATCAAAGATTTCGAGGTAGGCATGTTATGACACAACAACGACAAAGAAAACTCGCCATTTCTATAGCCAATGCAAAATATACATGCACTAAATTTAACTTACATATCATCTAACCAAAAATATTCTAAAAACACATAAAAAACTTCAACTTAACAACACTTTAGCATTCCCTTCCTGATCGGAGCCCTCCTTTCTATGTCATGTTAGGTTTGTAAGTAGAGAAAAGGTCTGTTCAAACTAAGTTTAATCAAGCAACCAAACAAGAATAAGGCCTGTGAATTGATAACCTAGTTCCACTTGTGTGAAAGTGTACGCCTAGAAAGGGAGTGGAAATCCTCAAAATATGCACTATGTAATCAACAAGAATATGATACAATTGGATGAAAAGAGTCAATTCCATTAGAAATCCTAGGCCCTCTTTATATAGAGAGAGGCCGCAGAGTTAAAAGTACATAAATGTCCCTGAGAGACAAAGACTATTATAGCCCTTACAATAAGATAGAAATAAAAGGGCTAATATATATCAACACACCCCCTCAAGCTGGAGCATAGATATCTATCAAGCTCAGCTTGGACATACAAGTATCAAATAAAGATCTGGCCAAGGGTTTGGTGAAAATATCTGCAGTCTGCTCCTTAGATGCAACTAAAGTGGTGTATAACAGTCCCTTCTGAATAATGTTCCTGGTATAGTGACAGTCAACCTCAACATGCTTCGTCCTCTCAAGAAATGCTAGGTTGTTAGCAATGAAGGTGGCTGCTCTATTATCACACCTCATCTCCATGGGACTAGAAAACTGAACCTGTAGATCAATAAACAAGGATTTGATCCACATCATCTCTGCAGTCGCCTGAGCCATAGCTTTGTACTCAGACTTGGCACTGGATCTCTCAACTATGCCATGTTTCTTGCTCTTCAATGTGATCAAATTCCCTGCTAAGAAGGTGCAGAACCCAGTAGTGGATTTGCGATCCACATAACATCCAACATAGTCTGCATCCGAGTATCCAACCAATGTTATAGAAGATCCCTTTGAGAAGAAAAGACCCTTCTTAGGAGTCTTCTTGACATTTCTAAGTACTATCAATGTCGCATCCCAATGTTGACGTGTTGGCTTGGCCATGAACTGACTTAGTCTCCCAACTGCAAAGGAGATATTTGGCCTTGTGATAGTGAGATACAATAACTTGCCCACAAGCTGTCTATACTGTCTACTGTTCACCACCAGTGCATCTTCATCATAAAGTAGCATCTTGGGGTCTACTGTTCACCACCAGTGCATCTTCATCATAAAGTAGCACCTTAGGGTCCATAGGAATACTGACCTCCTTGGCCCCAAGCATACCAACCTCTTGCAGGATACCTAAAGTATACTTCCTCTGAGACAAGACCACACCCTTCTTATTGTGAGCAACCCCAATACCAAGTGGTCCCATCGTCTTTGTTGATGTGGTTATTATAGTCGTTGTGGTATATAACAAAAATGGTTACCAGTCTAATACAATTTATTACTCGGAATAAAAAGTTTCTCGAGGTCGATCTCAGGGAGCAAACCAAAATTCCAGAAGCATATAAATTCACAATACATATATAAGGTTTTACAAAAAATTAAGAGAGAGAGAGAAAGAGAGAGAGGGTAATTAGCTTTTTCTTCTTCTCTTTCTTCAGCTTGTCTTCTCCATGCCGGAGTTGCCTTCCTTCGAGTTTCACGGACAACCAGTGGACAAAGGCTTCAGGTGCATTTCGGCACTTCGGGCGGCAAGACTTTTGAGCCAGGGGTGTGAGGGCTTCCTAGCTTGTGTGGTGGTAGAGCCTAGCCCTATGGCAGACTTCCAGAGCATCCCGGTGGTCAGAGAGTACCCTGACGTGTTTCCAGACGAGTTACCAGGACTACCGCCCGAGCGCGAGATCGAGTTTGAGATCTCGCTAGTACCAGGGACCAGCCTCATCTCCACCACGCCATACAGAATGGCACCGCTTGAGCTACGAGAGCTCAAGTCTCAGTTGCAGGACCTTTTGGAGAAGGGTTTCGTGAGGCCCAGTGCATCTCCCTGGGGAGCCCCGGTACTGTTTGTGAAGAAGAAGGATGGTACCCTACGCCTTTGTGTGGACTATCGACAGCTGAATAGGGTCACCATCAAGAACAGATATCCGCTGCCGAGGATCGACGACTTGTTTGACCAGTTGCGGGGTGCCACGGTGTTCTCTAAGATCGACTTGAGGTCTGGATACCACCAGTTGAGGATCAGGGAGGCAGACGTCTCCAAGACAGCTTTCCGCACCCGGTACGGACACTACGAGTTTTTGCTCATGCCGTTTGGGCTGACCAATGCCCGCGCTGCTTTCATGGACCTGATGAACCGGGTGTTTAGACCGTACTTGGACCAGTTCGTGGTGGTATTCATTGATGATGTACTCATCTATTCTAGAGATCAGACGCAGCACGGACAGCACTTGCGGATGGTTCTGGACACTCTGAGACAACGTAGGCTGTACGCCAAATACAGCAAGTGCGAGTTCTGGTTAAGGGAGGTAACCTTCTTAGGTCATGTGATCTCTGGAGACGGCTTGGCGGTGGACCCAGCCAAGGTCGAGGCAGTGTTCAGGTTAGAGAGACCGCGTTCAGTCACTGAGATTCGCAGTTTCCTGGGACTGGCAGGCTACTACAGACGATTCATCAGAGGTTTTTCACAGATCGTGCGTCCTATGACACAGTTGACCCGGAAGGACGTGCCCCTCACTTGGACAGATGCCTGTGAGGCGTGTTTTCAGGAGCTGAAGGAGAGGTTGACCTCGACTCCCATGCTCACCATCCCTGACAGTAGTGGCAGGTTCGTTGTGTACACGGACGCCTCCTTGCAGGGGTTAGGAGGTGTGCTCATGCAGAGGGGTCACGTTGTCGCTTACGCTTCGCGGCAACTGAAGCCCCATGAGCATACCTACCCTACCCATGACCTGGAGTTGGCAGCTGTCGTCTTCGCGCTGAAGACCTGGAGGCACTACTTGTACGGTGAGACCTTCGAGATTTTCAGAGATCATAAGAGCCTCAGATACCTTTTTAATCAGAAGGAGCTCAACATGAGACAGAGACGTTGGTTGGAGCTCCTGAAGGACTACGACTGCAGCATCTCCTACCACCCGGGAAAGGCCAATGTGGTGGCTGACGCCTTGAGCCGTAAGGCGCCCGCACACTTGGCCAGTTTACAGTTACAGAGTTGGAGCCTTTTGGGAGAGGTGGGCAGTTGGCGACCCCTGGAGTTACGGGGGCACTGTGGGGCAGTGACTGTGACACGACAGACTAGGCCAGAGCTGATAGACCGCATCATCACAGGACAGATGGCCGATCCGTACTTGCAGTCCTTGCGCGACAGAGTACTATCAGGAGATCCATGGGACTTCTCTTTCACATACCAGGTGCTGCGTCTGAGGGGACGGTTGTGCGTTCCCAGAGACGAGGAGCTGTTGAGAGAGCTCCTGACTGAGGCACATGGTTCCAGATTCACCATACATTCCGGAAACACGAAGATGTACCACTACTTGAGATGCAAGTTTTGGTGGAGGGGGATGAAGCGGGATGTGGGTGAATTCGTGCAGCAGTGCTTAGTGTGCCAGCAGGTGAAAGCCGAGCATCAGAGGTCTGCAGGGCCGCTACAGCCGCTTCCAGTGCCAGAGTGGAAGTGGGAGAGCATCACCATGGACTTGGTGGTGGGTTTACCTGTTACCCAGCGAGGACACGACGCTGTCTAGGTAATTGTGGATAGACTGACGAAGACGGCACGATTCTTGCCGATCCGAGTCACTTTGGGACCAGCACAGTTGGTAGAGAGGTATATCCGTGACGTGGTACGACTACATGGAGTTCCGCGGGAGATCGTATCCGACTGGGATACCCGCTTTACGTCCCAGTTCTGGGCTGAGTTTCAGCAGGCCTTGGGGACGCGGTTGAGGTTTAGTACAGCTTATCACCCCCAGACGGACGGACAGTCGGAGCGCACGATCCAGACACTTGAGGACCTTTTGCGTGCCTGTGTACTAGACTGGAGGAGCTCTTGGAAGGAGCACTTGCCCCTGGCGGAGATTGCATACAACAACAGTTATCACTCGAGCATCGGCATGGCTCCCTACGAGGCTCTGTACGGACGAAGGTGTACGGCACCCTTGAGTTGGGTTGAGGTGGGGACCAAGTGGGAGGTTGGCCCCAGGTTGATCCGGCAGAGTCAGGAGATAGTCGAGCAGATCCACAGGCAACTCCGCATTGTCAGGAGCAGATAGAAGAGCTACGCGGATCGGAAACGCAGAGAGGTGCAGTTCGAGGTTGGGGATCACGCCTTTCTTCGTGTTTCACCTATGAAGGGACTGCAGCGGTTTGGGGTGAGAGGGAAGCTCGCGCCGAGGTTTGTGGGGCCCTTTGAGGTCCTGGAGTGGGTTGGACCCGTTGCTTACAGGCTTGCCCTCCATCCCCAGCTTTCTGGTGTGCACGACCTGTTCCACGTGTCCAACCTCCGGAAGTACGTAGCCAATCACAGTCACGTACTGAGTCACGAGAGCGTTGAGGTGGGCGACGAACTGACCTACCCCGAGCGGCCAGTGCAGATTCTTGACCGAGCAGTCCGCAATCTGAGACGAAAGCATGTACCCCTGGTGAACGTTTTGTGGAGGAGCCAGCAGTACGAGGAGGCTACCTGGGAGCCTGAGGCGGCAATGCAGGAGCGATACCCGGAACTCTTCGTGGGTACGTCTTTTCGGACCGGCTTCGGTCCTCTTTGAGTTTGTTATGTTTTTATATGACGTTTTCCCGCACCCTAGTTAGCGCAAGTTTCGGGGATGAAACTTCCTTTGAGTTTGTTATATTGTTACGAACGCACTCTAAGACATTTTTTTTAAGACGTCTGGAACCCCTTCCAGACGTCTGGGATATATTTTTGGGTGGCACGCGGGACTGCGTCTGCGCGTAGGCGTGCGCAGACCCGCAACCGTCTTCCTCTCTCTTTTTCCCTCTCTCCTGCGACCACAGTCTGCCTCGCTCTCTCTCTCTCTCTCCCCGCGCGGCTTTAAAAAGCCACACCCTCTCCCTCACTCTCATCACCTCCGCTCCCTTCCTCTTCTCCTTCCAGCCGGTGCGCGAGCGAGCGGCGGCAGCGACAGCCGCAGTGAGTGCGGGAGGAGGTGCTGCGCGAGGGAGGAGGCGCTCGGCCGTGAGGGCGATCTTGCCGGGGCTACGAGAGCCGGCCGGCGGGGGCGCAGCAGACGCGGGGTGACGTGGGAGGCCTGCTGCAGCTCGAGCAGCAAGCGTACGTGGCGCGGCGCGGCCGTGCGTCGCGGGCGGAGCGCACGTCGAGCTCTGATTCTGGAAGTTTTTCCAGAATCAGACGTCTGGGCTTCCAACCAGACGACGATTAAGACGTCTGGAGGACTATCCAGACGTCTGGTAAGTAAGTTATTTTTCCGTACTTCCTCCTTCTCTTCGACCGTCCGTACTGAGAGCGAGGAATGGGTATGTGCAGGTTCTGAGATTCGCATCCAACGCGAATCAGACGTCTGGCAGCGGTGCCATACGACTGGAGGGACTTCCAGACGTCCGGGGTGACCATCGGACGTCTGGGAACTAGGCCAGACGCCCCCGCAGGCTTCTGGATGTCTGAGAGACTACGTAGGACAAGGTACCATCTGATCCTCATTTTTAAGACATCTAGAAGATGTTCCAGACGTTTGATTTTGCACTGTTTCGTCGTTTTCGACCCGTTTAGGGCTGTTCGGAGTCTGTTTTCCGCGTTTCGAGTTGCGTTCTTTTCGAAATAAGATCCTCTACCCGTTTCCAGTATTTATATACTGTTTTGAGAAACTCCTTGTGTTTGATCCTTGTGATAGGACCCCGTTCCATTTCAGTCTTGGGGATTGCGGAGGCGCGCGGGATTTCCGACCACGCCCCCAGTACTTCCGTTGTAACTGGCAGAGTGGCTTTTAAGTTTATTAATATAATCTGTTAAATTATGGAACCATAAATAGAACCTAGGACATTGCATGAATCCTAAGAACGAGAAACTAGAATAAATGGTAGATCCTAGGGTGTTGCATGAATCGTAGGGCTGGAAAACTAGATTGTATGATAGATCCTAAGGAATGGCTGTAAATTGGTTTAACAGCTGCTTGTTATGAATAAATGAACATGATTGAGAATATGGGATGTATGAACGTGAAACTGGAAAGGTGAAGCCTGAATGTGCTGAGTTAAAAGAGCTGGAACCCTACGGGGAATTAAGAGTAGAACTCTTGGAAAGTGAATGGAATAGAATTGGGGAAGTGAGTTGGCCCTTGAGTACGGAGTGCCAAGGAGAGAGATTGTCCCCCTGTTTACTGCAAAGCGGAGCTAGCCGCCCCAGGGGCCCGGGGTTAGGTCTGGCCACTTTGTACCGACTTGTTGGCCCTCGTGTACGCAGTACCGAGGAGAGCTACTAGTGTAGGGAGAGCATTAGCTACCCCACGGGACCCGGGGTTCTGCTAGCCTTCTACACCGAATTGTTAGGCCCACTGGGGCAAACCAGGGTAGTCAGGCGAGGGTGCGCGGACTGTGGAGGGACAAGGCCCCTGTTTGGTTACTGTGGAGGGGTTGGACCCCTGTTACTGAGAGGGCTCTGTCCTGTACTGGTTCCGTGCTGTGCTTTGGGCGTACCCGTTAACGGAAACGACTGACCGCGTGCCAGTACGGGTTAGCTACCTGTGCGTTTATCGCGAGTGCCGTAGTCACCGTTACGTCTGTCCGTGACCTTGGGGTGGTTGACTGAGAGTAGGATCACCACAAGAGACTCTCCCGGCCAGGGGAGCACCACGTGCTACTTCTACTATTCGGAAAAGACTGCAATCAAGATCGTTCCCACGAGGAACATTCGAGATCAAGTGAAGGATCTGAGAAATAGATAAATTGTGAAACAATAGAAAGACGTAAATAAAGGAAGAAAGAAAATAAAACAGCTACTGTACACCTTACTGCTTCTTTAGTTTAGCTGCCACTCTACTCAGCGTTTCGCTGACGTGTTACACTCGTTACTTTTCAGGACCAGGTGTTGAGCAGCCAGGGTCAGCGGCTGCAGAGGACGCTGGGCCGAGTAGGGTCCAGTAGAGTTATCACTGTTCTTTTGTACCCCTTTTGTTTCCGTTGTAGTGAGTAGTTTTTGTTACTCTCTGTACATTTCTTTATTCGTAGTTCTTTTTATGTTAAATGTTGTTCTACTATTGTGGTGGTACATGCTGTAGTAGGTCTTTTTCTTACTGCTGTATTTTGTTACTGCTAGTTATATTTCATGTTGAATGTGGTTTATTTTACTGCTCTTTTGGTTACTTCTTCGTTGGACGACTAGGTCTTGGGATTAGTCGAGTCGGTCCGGTTCTCGTGTCTCGTAGGGACTCGGGAATCGGGTCGTTACAGATCGCACCCTTTGTGTAATCGGAGGCGAAGAGCCTATACCACTTTTTCAATTTAAGTGGTGGTGCTCACTCATACACTTACAAGGTGGGACTAAAGTCCCACCTCCGCTTCGCTCGCCCGCAGGCGAGAAGCAGCTGATAATTGGGCAGCAGCGAAGGCTTCGCCCTCCCAATTGAGAACCTGGGAGCCTTCGCGGACGTGCCCCCTGTTGCCTGGAGCCCTCGCCTGGAGCCGAAGAGACCTGGAGCTAGCTGCGAAGCAGCTCCTGCAGCTCGTCAATTGCGGCGAGGAGGGTGAAGCCTGAAATCATGAAGACGGCCTCACGGCCACGTCAGACAACACAGGGAGCTACGCCAGAGTGTGGCGAAGGCGGTGCGAGGGGCGGCGTGCTGTGAGAGTGCCTGTGGTCGTGCACCTAGGGCAACCTGCGTGGGTGGAAGTGGGTGTGTTCGGGGGGTTCTCAGAGTGTGTAGAGTGGAGTGAGGGGAAGCTTCTGAGGTTGTCGGCGAGGGGTGGAAAGGTCTGTGGAAGTGGAGCGATCTCGCCGGAGATGGTGGTCGGAGGTGGAGCAGATGAAGGTGGTCGTGGCAGTCGAGGGGTTTAAAATGCTTATTCAAGAAGGGAAAAGTGAGAGGAGAGTGAGGAAAAAATTCCTACCTACTTAATCAACGAAGAGGGAGAGGGGGACTGCCTGGCGCGTGCCTGCCGAAGCTGGGGACGAAGGTGCCCAGAGGAGGAGTGACGGCAATGAGGAAGAGATCTGAGGACACCAGCTGGTGCGGCCTGGCGTGGGACGACGAGGCAGAGTAGGCTCTGCTGCAGGTATGGCAGCAGAGTGACGAGGAGGAGGAGAGTTCGCCGGAATATAGGGCAGTCTGACCGGAGAGAGAGGAGACGAAATAGGGGGGTTTTCTCGGCCAGAAATAACTTAGAGTGGACGGCAGCCCCTGCTGCTCCTTATAAATGTGCTGGCGAGGAGAGTGGCCCGAGGGAGCGACGTGCGGAGCTCGCCGGAGATGGTCGGAGATGGAGACCCATGCCTTTCGTGTGTTCGCATGAGTGGCATGGGCAACCGCAGGTCACAGGGGAGGGTCCTTGTGACAGAGGACGACACAGGGAACCCCCCGTTCATTCCTGAGAACGGGCACCATACCCTGTGCGGCGCCATCCTCCGCGCAAGGTCGCCGGAGGTATGGCACCTGTGCAGAGTGGCAAGGAGGACCGTTCTGCAAAGAACTACGGGAAAGATAGGGGTCTGTGTGTAAGGGTTTCAAAAGATAAGAGTCAAAAAGTAATTCAAGAGGACCAATTTGTAAAGTTGGTCAAGATGGTTTTCTCTTAGGTCCAAATTTTTGTACTAGCCTAATTTGAATTTAGAAATTTAATGGTGAAATTTTATTTTAGGTTTGACCATGTTTGACTGAATAATTTGCGTAAAAACCCAAATTACGTCATAAATTGGGCATGGTTCTCATTTTATGGCAAAATATGTTGCAAAGGCTAAATTGAAGGTTCTATGCCCTAGGGAATATTTTTTATGAATTTTAGAGGGTTTAGTTGATTTTTATCCTACCTCAAACCTCGTGAATTAAAGCGGATTTGTTTTAGGGTTACAGAATGTCATTTAATTCCTAGAAGATGATATAACCCTTTTCAGATCAGATCATCCCACTTCCTTATTAAGCTTATTTGACTTATGTTTAGACCCTTAATTACCCTGTTTGTGTACTGCATTGGTAAAATTACAGTTTTACCCCTTATGATTTATTTTACTCTTCGATTCAGAATTCTCTGAGTTAAGCTTCTCTTTAGGTTTTGTAGGAGCTTCTTCATACTTATTTAGATTAAATTATGCTAGTTAGGGTTCATGATGAGGCTCTCATCACCAAGGAAATACCGTAGGGGCCCTAAGTCCTCCACAACAAACTACTCTACAAGGATGCGCTTGACCTCAGCAATGCCTTGCTTATCGTCTCCTGTGATAATCAAATCATCAACAAAAATAAGAAGTACCACAGTACCTCATGTAGTCCTCCTGACAAAAAGTGAAAAATTAGCTGTCGGTCTTCTAAATCCAGCTTCCTCAACAACTTGTGACAACCTCTGAAACCAGGCTTTGGGACTCTGTTTAAGGCCATATATAGCATTCCGTAATCGGCATACACACTCCCCCTGTCTCTAAAAACTAGGTGGCTGCTACATATAGACTTCCTCTTAAAGATCACCATAAAAGAAGGCATTCTTAACATCTAGTTGATGCAAAGGCCAATCGACCTGAACTACCACTGCAATCAATACCTGGACCGTGGGAAGCTTGGTAACTGGTGAGAAGGTGTCAAATAAGTCAACCCCATAAGTCTGGGTGAACCCCTTTCCCACAAGGCGGGCTTTGTACCTAGCAACACCACCATCAGGATTAAACTTCACAATAAATACCCACCGACAGCCAACAAGTGCAGCACCAACAGGAAGTGGAGTTAGCTCCCAAGTCCCATAGCCTCAAAGAGCGACCATCTCATCCTCCATGGCTGCACATCATTTTGGATCAAGCATGGCCTCACGATAAGTAGCTGGAATCTGTGCAATATCTAACGCCTGTGTAAATCCAGTAAATTCAGGAAATAGACTGTTAGTAGCAAGTGCCTCTGCCGAAAGATAAGTGGTGCAGGTCCATGGTTGCTTCCAAATGGCTATCGGAATATCAAGATCATCTCACAGCGCATCACATGTCTTATCCTTGTGACCATCACATGACAAACATATGTCAGTGTCTAAAAGACTCACTTGAGAAGCCGATGGTGAAAGCGAAGGTAGGGGTCCCTGATAGGTAGTATGAGGGCAAACATATGTCTGGAATGGCCCTGTCAGGCGTGAAAAGGGATGCGTAGCAGGTGGTAGTGGTGGTGTAGTAGGGACAAGAATATCCGGAAAGCTCCCAAAGCAAATGGGAATATATGACATAGGTGCCATATCACCCTCAGGAGGCATTTCAACAGCCGTCACAAAAAAGAAATGTATAGCCTTATGAAAGGTAACATCCGTAGAAACATAATGTCGAGAAGTAAGCGGATCAAAACAGCAATACCCCTTTTGTGTCCGGGTATACCCTAGAAAAAAGCACTTAACCCCTCTTAGTGCAAGTTTATCTCGACCCGGTCCCAACAAATGGACAAAGGCAATGCAACCAAAAGTCTGAGGGGTGAGGTGAAACAAGGGGCGATCAGGATACATGACCTGAAGAGGAATCCGTTCATGTAACCAGCATTGGGCATCCGATTAATCAGAAAATATACAGTCAAAACAGCATCACCCCAGTAAAGAGACGAGACCGAATGATGAATCAATAAGGTGTGGGAAACATCAAGAATATGACGATGTTTCCTCATAGCAACACCATTTTGCTAAGAGGCATGAGGATAGGTGGTTTCATGAATAATGCCAAAACTATAAAAGAAATTGCATAAACGCATAACACAAAACTCCAAGACCTTATCAGAACGAAAGCACTTCACTAAATACGAATGCTGAGTTTTTATTTCCTTAACAAAGTTCTCGATAATTTTCCTTACATTAGACTTATTTTTCAAGAGAAACATCTAAGAAATACGAGAAAAATCATCAACTAAAACAAGATATTATTTGTTTCAAAGTCGATCAAGAGTACGACTGGGACCCCACACATCCATATAAACCAGGTCAAATGCAGCAACAGATGAAACGGGGGAAGAACTGGAGAAACTAGCCCTGTGGTGCTTGCCAAGCTGATAAGCATTATAGGTGAGAGCAGTAGTGCAGGGGATATGTGATAGAACACGTCTGAGGTGATGAATGGGTAGATGGCTAAGGCGGTGGTGCCATTGGAGAGGAGATCCAGTAGAAGCAGCAAAAGCGGTATGGCTTAGACGGTACACCCCATGTTCCTCACACCCTTCTCTAATCATCTTCCTAGTGAATTTGTCTCGCAAGACACGAGAAGATGCATCAAAAATATCTCAGCAGTTCATATCTCTCGTAATACTTCTAACAGATAATAAACTCAATGGAAAATCAGTCACATAATACACATCTACAAGCCTCAAGGTAGGAGATAAAGACATATCTCCCTTGCCAACAACTAACGAGTGTCTCCCATCAACCACCTATACTGTCCTGACAGGTGTAACAGGTGCAAGTTGGGAGAAAGAGCCTCTATTGCCACATAGGTGCTTGGATGCACCACAGTCAATCAACCACTCACTAGAAGACAAAAGGGATGATATACCAGTCGCAGATGTCTCTAAAGAAGTAGCCATAGCTGCAGTGTTAGGAGTCTGAGGGGAAGAAGCCTGAGTCAACTAAGCAATCTACTGCCGTAAAGTTTTAATCTCAATACTTAAGGAGCTAACATCAGAGGTTAGAAGGGATGAATTTGGGATTTCAGCTGCCTGATTGGCCACCGGTGGTCTACCATGCTTCTACCAACAATTAGCCTCAGAGTGACTAAGTCTACCACAGTAAGTACATGTAGTCCTATTCTATGTACCAGAAGAATATCTACGACCACATGCAGGATAAGAAGTACCCCTGCCATGTCCAGAGATCGCAGCCAACGCAGACTACTGAGCAGTAAAGACAGTAGTAGGAGAATACATTGTAACTTTACTGAATCTACTATATGCTTCCTCCAGGGTAGGAAGCTCGGGAGCAGAAAGAATCTGATCTCTGGTTGCAGCATATTCAGGTCCAAGGCCAACCAAGAAAAGGGAGACAGCCAACTGTCTCCTGAAACTCCTCTAGGACTCATAGGCAAACCCTAGCAGGTAGGAGTAGTGCCTCTCCAGCACTCCCTTCATAAGTGAATAATACTATGATAGCGTTTGTCCCTCCTGACGTAGATAGAAGAGGTCGTAAAAGACCTGGAAAATGTGTGCAGAGTTCTTGGCATGTGAATAGGTATCACAAAAAGTCTCCCACATCTCCCTCGCTGTAGTATAATACATGATCTCATCTCCTATTCTGGGAATAACTGTCTGCATCAGCCATGCACAAACTATGACATTATCACTATCCTAGTTGAAATTTATGCCAGTCTTATTCTCAGGCTCTGGATCTGTAAGTATATGGCTCTTTTTATGACCCCCGACTGTCATAAGAAAGGTTTGAGACCACCGTGGGTAGTTGGTCTCATCCAACTTACCAACAAGACCAAAGAACGATTTCTTAAGTACCTCAGTGTCCGAAATAGAGCCCGAAGACACCTGGGACTAATCAACTGAAGCCATCTTCACAATCTGGAAGCCTCAATCAAGTGTCTAGGACCAAGAAACCAGCAAATAATCTGAAAATCCAATCGATTCAGATCTGCATAGTTGCTAAGAGGCTTCCTTAGACAGGTGTTAGCCTCACCTGGGTGTACGGAGAACACCCAAGGAGGCCTTGAAGAAGTCTAGCCTCCTTCTTGCAATAAGAATTGGACTGCAGTCCCTGGATCAGGGTAATATGCCCCTCGCAGATGCTGCATAGGGGTCAAAGATCACACTCACGGCTGCAACAGGTGGTTGCACCGTTGCTCCCCGCCGATCACAACCTCAGACAACTGTCGCAATGTTGCAAGATGCTTGGTGGCGACGTTAGCGCCTGCTGTAGAGTGCTGCCAATGACCCTTGGACTAGCAGCGTCGCCGCTAACTGTTCTAGGAGTCGCAGCACTGCTGCAGCGCCACTGTTGGGTCTATTGACCCTCGCCGGAGCGCCGCTCGGTGGTTGAGAGGCCTCTGCGCCGCTGTAGCCCCATTGCAAGGGCTGAATTAGGCCTCAGGGGCGCCGCCTCTAACCGCTAGGGCTCCTGTGTCAGGCTAAATCAAGCCTCAAAAGGCTAAATCGAGCCTCAGAGGCCTCATCGGGGACTGCTAGGGCTCCTTCGTGCGGCCAGAGGGCCGCTGGAGACCGTTGCCGCCACCGAGGAAGAAGGAGATGAGAACGAGATTCGGTGTTAGGGTTTAAGAGGCCTTGAGGGGTGGGATACCTAGAGCCACGGTCTAGGACCGGTGCTCTAATACCAAATTAGATGAAAACAGTCAATTCTATTAAAAATCCTAGGCCCTCTTTATATAGAGAGGGACTGTAGAGCTAAAAGTACATAGATGCTCCTAAGGGACAATGACTACTATAGTCCTTACAATAAGATAGAAATAAAATGGCTAATATACACCAACAGATACAAAGTACACAAAATATTATTCTCCCCTTTTTTTCCAGTCGCCTGCCTCGGGTGAGAGCCGTAGATCCTCTTTTATAGATGCCTGAATGATTGTAATAACTGTCAGTCAATCCATGAATCCTGGCATCTTCAAGATTCCACCCCTTTTGTAATGGGTAGGAACGTTATGCACATGTTGTGCACGTTACCCATGTCGCTCAGCTTCATCGGTGATTGTGGGTAGCTATCTGTAGATGGGCCCAACTGTTTGCCAGAGGATATTTGCCAAGGAAGTTTGCTGATTCAAACAACTAACCACCTTGCCGATCAACCAATTTTGTGAACCTAACTAATTTTTAACCTGGGATTGAGTTGGCCTGCTTGAGTTATGGAAGTGGATTGATGGTAGTTGGACGTCTGTCCACTTAGTGTTCCATTTTAAATCTTATTCTTTGAATCTCTATGAGCCTTTGTAAGTTGAGCTTTAAGGGGTATTTTTCTGATGCATCTATTTCAATGATCAATATCTGACAAACTGTATTATTCTATTACGAACTCGTATTAATCAGCTATCCAGTTGCAATCTATGCCAAGTCATTATCATCCATAGGAGCACTCAAGTCTTCAAAGTAGCAACTCTTTTCTTTTGGTTTAGATATCAATAGCTCTAATCCTTTTTTGTAGTGCATCTATCAACCCAATTAATCATGTGATGAAACCTCAAAATAAGGAGACTTATCCAGTTAATCATGTTGTAACAAAACAAATACAAAGAAAAGCAGAAAAGTTAGGCTTACAAATGCATATATAGTATGGTCGTGCACACTTCCAAAAATGCTTGTAGATTTCGACCACAACTAATGAGTTACTAAATCTCTGATTTACACTAGCCATTCCATTAATTCAATTTTAAAGAGTAGAAAGATTTGACTAGTAGCATCAACATCAAAACAAATTATGATGACCACGATATGTTGTAAGAGAATTGGACTTCAACATATGTGTGCATAGTCAAAATACATATGCATGATTTCCCCTGAAAGCTCTCCCTCCTCTACCTTATTGTAAACCCCACTTAAATCTATGAAATTTCTTAGCATTTAAGATGTTTTTCATATTGAAATTGTAACGACCCGATTCCCGAGTCCCTACGAGACACGAGAACCGGACCGACTCGACTAAACCCAAGACCTGGTCGTCCAACGAGGAAGTAACCAAAAGAGCAGTAAAATAAACCACATTCAACATGAATATAACTAACAGTAAGAAAATACAGCAGTAAGGAAAGAAACCACTACAGTATGTACCACCACAACAGTAGAACAACATTTATAACATAATATGAACTGCAGGTAAAGAAAAGTACAGCGGAAACAAGAACTACTCACTACAGTGGAACCAAACAGAGGTACAAGAGAACAGTGGTAACTCTACTGGACCCTACTTGGCCCAACGTCCTCTGCAGCCGCTGACCCTGGCTGCTCAACACCTGGTCCTGAAAGGTAACGAGTGTAACACGTCAGCAAAACGCTGACTAGAGTGGCAGCTAAACTAAAGAAACAGTAAAGTGTACAGTAGCTATTTTAATTTTCTTTCTTCCTTTATTTACGTCTTTCTATTATTTCACAACTTATCTATTTCTTAGATCATTCACTTGACCTCGAATGTTCCTCGTGGGAACGATCTTGATTGCAGTCTTTTCCGAACAGTAGAAGTAGCACGTGGTGCTCTCCTGGCCGGGAGAGTCCCCCGTGGTGATCCTACTCTCAGTCAACCACCCCAAGGTCACTGACAGACGTAATGGTAACTACGGCACGCGCGGTAAACGCACGGGTAGCTAACCCGCACTGGCACACGGTCAGTCGTTTCCGTTAACGGGTGCGCCTAAAGCACAGCACGGAACCAGTACAGGGCAGAGCCCTCTCAGTAACAGGGGTCCAACCCCTTCACAGTAACCAAACAGGGGCCTTGCCCCTCCACAGTCCGCGCACCCTCGCCTGCCTACCTTGGTTTGCCCCAGTGGGCCTAACAAGTCGGTGTAGGAGGCTAGCAGCCCAGACGTCGTGCCCGTCGTCTGGCTATCAGCCCAGACATCTGATTCTGGAAAAGTTTCCAGAACAAGGGTGCAACTCGCCCTCCGCTCGCGACGCCCGGCCGCGCTGCGAGTGCTCCGCCTGCTGCTCGAGCTGCAGCAGGCCTCCCGCGTCGCTCCGCGCCTGCTGCGCCCTGCTGCCTCGGCAAGCTCGAGCCCTCACGGCCGACGCCTCTTCCCCCGCGTAGCACCTCCTCCCGCACCCGCCGTGGCTGTCGCCGCCGCCGCTCACTCGCGCCCGCTCTCGCACACCGACTGGAAGGAGAAGAGGAAGGGGGCGGAGGTGACGGGAGTGAGGGGGAGGGCGTCGCCTTTTAAGGCCGCGCGAGGAGGAGAGAGAGAGCGCGACAGAGGGCGCAGGAGGGAGAGGGAAAAAGAAGAGGCAGAGCAGGTCTGCACGTGCAGGCGTGCAGACGCAACGGTGTGCGCGTAGAAAAATGAATCCGAGACGTCTGGAAGTGATACCAGACGTCTGGTACGATGTCTGGGACACCTCCCAGACGTCTTAAAAGACGTTTGAAAGCACGGTTCGTAACAGAAATAAAGCAGCGAAAAGAATAACACCAATATGGTTGAAATCAAAAACACCCTTCAACAAACAAAATCTCAAAGATCACAAGGACTTATCTTACTTGCATAGAGAGAGAGGACTTATCTTTTTTACATATATCTGATCCTGGAAAATCATAATCCTGTTGGCATAATTCTTAAGTTATTTTTGAAAAGTTAAATGCATCTTCAACAAAGTAAGTTTATCTTCATTTCTTAATTAGTCAAATTATTGTTGCAACATTGAAAGTATTTGAAAAGCATACAGTAGGATATGAATGAGAAACCTAATAACCTGGGTGAGAAAATGACTTGCTTATATGACCTTATATCAACAATGAATATGGAATTGTTCAAAATATACATATGTATGGAATTTTTTTGAATAGTTGGTAGTATTAAGTTCAAATTACTTCGCAAATGTGTGCCAGATGAGTTGGTACTTATGTAAGAGGCACTAGTAAGCTATAAAGTGGACACCCAGATATTTAAATTTATGAGTAAGAAAAATCCAATAGGCTTCATTGATGGATATTGTCTAAATGGTTGTAACAAGAGAAAATCTAAAATTACTTATGTCTTTATGATCAACAAATGAACAATTAACTAATTTTGAACCACCCCACGCCACTTTTCCATATCGCAGCAAACGAAAGTAAAGATAAATAAATAAATGAATAATTTAATAAATGTTGTACCATTTTTCTGCTGCAAATAAAAGTTAAAAAAATAATAATAATTGAACACTTGGTATGCTATGATTTTCCATCGATGTCAATCGATATATTTTAATCTTCCATGCACTTTGACTTTTTATTGGTGTTAATAGATATGTTTTGATTTTTCAAGTGAAAAATCAAAATATATCAATTAAAAATCTTCGACCATTGTGTTTTGATTTTTCACTTTCCTATGTCAAATTAAAGTTAAAAATTCAATCGAAAAAAAAAGATCGAAAATCATAATATACTACATATTGTAAAATATATTAGCTAATATATTTTAATTTTCAATCAAAATCTTAAATTATATTTACACTATCCTATTTTATATATGTATTAATTTATATTCTCATAAAAATATACTCAATATAACAGAAGAACATATAATGAAGAGATCGATAAGGTAAATGAAATTCAAATTGAACTTACATATTAGATAATGTGTAAAAAAAATAAATAAGAAAAATAAAAGAAAAGAAATGGAACGAGAGAGAGAGAGAGAGAGAGAGAGAGATGCGATTGAATGAAAAAAAAATAGAGGAATAGTATACAAAGAAATGTGTAAAATAATAAGATGGATCGGAAGGTGACCCTGCAGGATAACATAGTCCTACCTATCTTAAAGGCAGGGTATATAACATTGATGAAAAGAAAGGTACGTGACGTTATGGCTCAGCGCATTATTTGCAAAGTTTAGCCCCGTTGTTAAGTGAGATAGGCAAGATATCATTCGCTTGATTAAAGATCAAATGTATCCATGGAGGACAAGTGATATCGATGTCAAATATCATTTCATTTGCGGGTCAATTGCAGAGGGTAACATTCATGTGAAGAAGATTTATGCATCAATAATCCGGCAAATTTGGTGACGAGTTACTGCCTTTGATCACGTTCGAGGGTTGGATGCATCTAATCGGCCTTTACAACACATGGGCATCCGAATGGGAAAAAGATGACGTTCCACAATAAGTTGTTGCATTTTTTTAGAGTCTTAATTAGGGTAGAGATTTGTTGAATGTGCCTATACATAGTCTAAATTCCTACAGCCTGCTCAGGCAGTCGTTATGATACAACACACATAGTTCATAGGGATCTTTGTGATCTAACCGATTTTATGGATTCTCAGATTAGACTAAGGTTCTAATTATGTATTTCTTCTTTAGCTTTTGTCCTTCTATTTTCTAAGCATTTTTTACATAATTTGCTATGCCTTGTAACCATGCCTTGACCATGGACGTAGTCTCCTGACATTGTTGTCGTTAAGCTGGTCTAAACGTATTTTGATAAATTTTAAACATAGCGACATGGTTTGGAAATGAGACTAGTACCGAGGTATAAACCAAAATGTGGGGAAAGGTGTATATACTACTGGGCAAGACAAAAGCTTTATAACTTATCATATAAGTTCAAAGATATACTACGATTTCATTTGATAAGGAAAATAAGTTTATAGAATAAGTAGATGAATAAAAAATGAGTGGAATAAATAGTGAAATAATTAAATTAATCTATTTGGATGTTTTGATGTGTTAAAAATATTCTACAAAGATAATAGAATAGTTTTACTTCAGATTAAATCTACTTAACTTGAAGCAAATAGGGAGTAAATTAAGTACCAAGTTAAATACTTAACCCGATGTAAATCCACTTAACCTACTAACCAAAACCTCCTAAGACTTCATTTTATAGCATAAATTGTAGCTAGCACAAGTTGGTAACTAAGGTAAGTGGCATCATAAGTGCTTGTTTGAATAATAGGATAAGTGATGCATCGGATGTGATTGATTATAACACTTTCTTACATTGAAATGTGGAAAAAACTATGGTGTACATATATCATTAAAAATTGCAAAGGCAACTCTGTCACCCAACATATCTCACCCTCTTCAATCGGGGTAATCCCTTAGCCAAAGCAAATCCAAGTGCCGATGCATTATCAGATAACTTCGGATTTACATATGATTGGAACACTTGTTTACTAAGTCGTATCAACTTTGCAAATAAAGGAAAGGTCCGCTCAAAAGAATGAACAAATACACACAAGATAAGGATTCGATAAATTAGTTTTAAATGGAATGAATGTATGTTTGGAGAGGATATGATTACCCTCAAATTTCACTATGTCAATAGGATAAGAAGATACAAGAACTTGCTCTTCTCTTGCCTTATGTGCACATCGTACATGTTTTATAGCACATTGCCTACATTCGTCAAAGATCATAATAATGGAGTAACGTATGTGGCAACTATCATCCAACTAGAATTCATCAGATGAGTTTCCATGTCTATTTGCCAGGTTTTCAATCTACTGGAAAGTCCACTTATCCACCAAGCCTTTCAGTTGGTCAGGGAGTCCATCTATCCGGCTACATCTTTAATTAGCCATGTATGCCGCACTTTTGTAATCGGTTCGTCATATCTATCCTACTAATCATGTCTTCCTTTAATTGAATTGTCGATACTGATCCGTCTAATCGGGCAATCATCCACCTAGTTCTTCTTCCAACTCAAGTGGATCTTAGCCTCCATTGGGCGGGCCTATATGGGTTTCTTGTTTTAGCCTTCGAGAGAGATATTTTCCGTTCGAACTTAGGTGAAGATTTTCTTTTCCTCGACAACATCTACAACGATAGATAAATCGATCAAATATGATTATTACACACCTAAGATTCAAGTTTCCACCGGGAAGGAAGTTAAACGCAGTTAAAGCACGCATATCCGTATCCATCCATGTGCTCGTCTTATCTTCGAGGGTAATAACTAACGAGCTTGCTACCTTGGTACCTACCCGCACGCGAAACTGATGCACCATTTGCTACAGTATACGCTACCTACCCCCAGCAGCGATCCCTCCTAATCCAAATGGGAGTGAAAACCCATACCTACCTCCAGAGGCGCTGGGTGGAGACCACATATTTCAGGCGCGAGTCTCCTTGTTCTCAGCCACGAATCCTCCCCTCCCTCCCCACTGTCATGCCAATTGCTTTCAAGCATATAAATAAACCCAAACTTCCCTTACACACGCCACAACCCCCAAGCGCAAGCCTAATTTGATTGGCCTTCCACGCTAGCTGGATTGGACCCCCATGGAGAACGGGCACGATGCGAGGGAAGTGAAGGTCCTCAGCTCCGAGTACGTGGTGCCGGCGGGCGAGACCCCCAGCCACTCCATCTGGCTCTCCAACATCGACCTCGCCGCGAACCGCAAGTGCTACACCCCGATCATCTACCTCTACCGCGGCGACGGGAGCGACGGCTCCTTCGACTTCCCGAAGCTGAAGTCCGCGCTCTCCGAGGCCCTCGTCCCGTTCTACCCCTACGCCGGAGAGTTCGCGTACGACGAGGACGGCCGCCTCGAGATCCAATGCACCAGCAAGGGGGTCTTCTTCGTCGAGGCTTCGTGTGAGTGGACCGTCGAGGAGTTTGGTGATTTCATTCCCGGACCACGTCTCCAGAGTCTGTTCTTGCCAAAGGCTGCCGCTTCCGCGGAACCGCCCTGCCCTCTCGTGCTTCTTCAGGTACGAATTTTCTTGTTCGTTCGTGGAAGTCGCCCGTAAAATTGGAATGATGCTCGCGTACGTTGCGCATCTGTAACAAATAGAATCAACGCCCCGACATCATGCAAACGGATCGAACTTGATTAAATTTATCTCCATGTTTATTTATATCTGAATTCTATCCATCTATCTGTTAGATGGGAAAGTCTAAATTAATATGGATCAATTTGTTCGATATTTATTTATAAATTAATCATATAATCAAATCAGATCAACAAAAAAGGAAGTTAAATAAAACAAAATTGGTAAAATAATTTATTATTAATTTGTAACAAAATTTAAATGATATAATAATCATATTAAACATATAAAGTTCCTTTAACAATAAGAAAAAAAAAATAAACATCTCGTATATAACTTAAAAAAAAGTTAAGAATACATATATAATATAAGTAGGATACCTGAGTTAGGTTATTAGGTCAGATTAACAAGTATCAATCCAAATCTATACTTGAATCCAACTTGATTTTGTTGATAAAAATCAAATTCAAATTTAAACATATCAAAATTTTTTATTTATTTTAGGTTACAGTCGGATTAAGTTGGTTAAAACTTATATTCTTAGACATATTGTGCAAAAAAATCTAACAATTTTTAATAAGGAATCAAAAAGCACCTTGTTGAGCAAGTAAGCTCGTTGATGTAAAAGTTCGTTGTCTTGCATCACAATCAAGTACAACAGGTATCACTTTGACATGGTTAAAAGTTTGCGTTTGTGTCAAAAATTACAACCTGTATGGATGTGTTTCGAGTTTCAGTTACAGTGATGCCTCCAATTAGATGTAGAAAAGTAGCAATTTGATATAAAAGTTTGTCTTTGCATTAAAAGTTCTGGCTTAGATGTACTCCAAATATTGGTCACCGTGATTCGTCTTAAAAAAAAAAAAAATGAAAGATACCCTTTCTGTACACGACTCGACCTTGTAGGTACAGAGAGGTGGGGCTCTGTCCTGTCCACACTCTGTGTATACAGTAGCATCCACCACCCACTACCCTTTACCTGACAAGAAATGTCTAATCTCAGCGTCGTCAGTTTTTAGAGGTCGTCAGCGCCATTAATCTCTGACAGTGGACCCTTCTTAAAATATAAAAAAGCTTTCATTGATCAATTTTCTTTCCCTTCATGGAGCATTACGGCGGAAAAGGATACTTCTAATATTCTTCGAATATCTTCCCAGTGGGCTCTTTTTTTATTTGGGGACCTTTGACCCCCTTTAAGGAAGGCACAAGTATCAAATTTTAATGTAACTGGAACGAACGATTACTCCCGTACCCAATAATTCGGACAAGCATGGCAACTTTTTTGTCCTATTGTAATTTACTTGTCTACCTAGTTTGACCCATTGTTTTAGCCAACTGGTTGCATCCGTTTAATCTTACCTTACTAACAAAATAAATTGGCTCAATGATCAGGTGACCAGATTCAAGTGCGGCGGCGTCTGCCTGGTGACGGCGGTACACCACATGCTGGGGGACGGCACCTCGTCGCTCTCCTTCATCTCCGCGTGGGCCGCGGTGTGCCGCGGCGCCCACCCCGCCGCCATCTCCCTTCCCTTCGTCGACCGCGGCGTCCTCAAGGCCCGCTCCCCGCCGTGCATCGAGTACGAGCACGGAGAGTACGACTTCTGCAAGCCCGACGACTCCCCTCCCGCCGCGAAGCCCTCCGCCACGAGGATCTTCCACCTGAAGAAGTCCCAGGCCGCGAAGCTGAAGAGCGAGGGGGCCGGGATAAGCACCTTCTCCGCCGTGGCCTCCCACGCGTGGAGGTCCGCGTGCAAGGCGAGGAAGCTCCCGGTTGACCAGCCCACCAGGGTGTTCATGTCCGTGGACATACGCAGCCGCCTCGACCCCCCACTCCCCGCGAACTTCCTCGGCAACGCGGTGCTGCCGACGAAGGTGGAGGCGACGGCCGGGGAAGTCGCCTCCGGGACGATCCAGGAAGTGGGGCTTAAGTTCGAGGAGTCAAAGCAGCGGTTCCACAGCCGGTACTTCCGGTCGCAGATCGACTTCCTCGAGACGACGCCGAAGACGGGGCGGGTGCGGCTGACGCCGGGGGACGTCGTGGCCGTTAATTGGCTGTACCTGCCGATCTACGAGGCCGACTTCGGTTGGGGGTCGCCGGTGTACATCCACCGCGCGACGCTGCCCACGTGCGGTATGGTGTACGTGATGCGCAACATAACCGGGGAGGAGGGGAGCTTGATGGTGACGGTGTCGCTGGAAGAGGAGTTCATGGAGGAGTTTGGAAGGATCTTCGTCGAGGATCTCGGTTTGCTGGAGGATCCAGTTCGCGGGGATCCCTCTAATAATTAGATTGATGGTATCGTAGTGCATGCTCTGTGCGTTAATTGTATATCTTAAAATAAAGAGGCTGTTTCCGAAGCTTTGGGTCGTTCAGAAGTAAGGTAAAACGGAAATATGGCTGTCGATGTAAAAAGCTTGCAGGAAATTAAGGGACGGAGTCCGAGTGGCATGGAATTTATCTTAGGAATGGACGGAATTTCATGAATTTAAACTTGTATTTTGTTACTCTTGTGATACATCGATGGAGAATATTGAAAAGATGCTATTTTCTCTTGTTCCTTCTAGCTAAAAGGATAAAGTTATCTTTCAAGACTCGAGTGAATTATGCCCAAGAAAAATGATTATCTCCTATTATTTTACCGACGTTCACCATCCTTTTGCATTTCTTTGCAATCAGCACGCAGCAGAAGCTACCCAAAGTTTCTCATCTGGTCATAATAACTAAAATATCTTCTCCATCTGCCAGATATGTTATTACACCACACGTGGTGAAATACTTCCTTTAACCTACACCACAGGCCCTTCTAGTTTATTGTTTATTGCAAATGCAATGCATAAATGACAAATAACGAAATAAATAAATAAATGAAATAGTAAAACTTCCTACCAATTCATGCCTCGTTGTTTCTTCAAATCACTCGATACGCATCGTTTCAACCAAAGCTAAGTACTTGGAGGCTCCTATTTCAACGAGAAGATTACGTACCTTTCTTGAAATCCGCCATTGTTTAATCAAGCATCAATGGTTGGTCTTCTCGATTTCACCAAGGTCATTGCACTATTTCTACCATGATACTTGACTTCTACTATTTAGGAGTTCCAATCTGGAACTTGTCGATTAGCACTATAGCACACTTCTCCTAGGCCACAAATATTGAGTTGCTTCATTAAATCTATGTCCTGGCATCCTTGTAAGCTATTTTCTTTCATTTACCAAATCCAAGGCTCACCTTTGATTGGCCAAGACCACCCTAAATCACCCTTGATCATCCAAGACCTTCTCTAAGTCAACCAAGAGTTAATTAATTTGTTTATTCTTAACATCCATCCTTGATCGACCAAACCACTACCTTGGTTAACCAATTTCAGAGCAAAGCTAATTGTCGAGAGGATCCATGGCACTATACAATGCTCTAATCATCTCCTACCCATCCCTAATCCCTTCTCAAAATTTTTATTCCCTCGACCAATTTGAAACCTACAACAATCAAAACACATCATTAATTGATTTTACTCTGAAAATTTTAGGAAGAACGTGCATGTAGCCTTAAATTAGGAGAATTTGCAAAGTAAGAATGACCTCTCATTAATTAGAGACGGTTTAGACCCTAAGAGTTCAAGCAAAATGGTCACTCCTAAGCAAATTCAAAGTGCTTCTTCAAATTATATGTTTTCCTAAAACATAAATTGTGGGCGAGGACTATTCATTACCTAGATTGATACCTACTGAGATAACACTCCATGCTCATAGTCCTTTACACCTGCTTTCAATGCCACAGCTCGCCCATCGATCACCTTTCTAGATCGCTGGAATTTCCCATTGGAACAACTTACATTTGACTAAGCATTTCCTTGATTTGCCATGGAACTTCGGCCCAAATCATGCACAAATTCTTGCTAATTCTAGTGGGGCTTTAGGAGTATCTATAACACTAAATCAACTAGGGAAATTGGCCCTGATTGGCCCCAACAACATAAATGGTCTGAATTTCATTGTAAAATTTAATTAGGCTCATGTACAGCAATACATGTTTAGTCCACAAAGCTTAACCTTGGTCAAGCACAGATGGTGGGCAAGAATAAATGCATGTGTATCTTGATTTTATCCATTTGAAAATATCTACCTTAGTTCTTGGTTGAAATTGAACACTAGAGGGGGGTAAATAGTGTGGTATAAAAAAATGATATAAATAAAATGTTCACACAAGCATTCATTACAATATACAACTATTTTTAGATAGAAACCTAAATCAAGTAAAAACAACCACCGAAGTCTCTCCACGTAGGATTTCCTGATCTACCGAATAGATCAAATCCGCTAACGTATCACTTGAACGAGAGTGATACATCTCCAATTACAATCACATTACTTTGAAGAAGGCTAATGTACCTCAAAACCCCTCTTTTTCACGAAGAATATTTTATCTCACGAAATAGACGGGAATTCACCACACGAACACCCAAAAAAAAATAAAATACAAAAATAATATTTATAGAGCCCAAATATAAAGTTTAACCTAAGCTTCTATAAGCAAGGATTACTTCCCTTAAGGTGGAAGTGGATAAGCGTGAATGCGTAGAATTTTGGTACTCTTGGAGGAGTCGTATGAAGCTTGGAGAGTAATGGCAGAATATCTCTTCTTTGATCTCTCACAAAATGTGTATATTAGTGGAAAGTATTATCTCTTATATGTGTTTAGCCAAGGAGAGGTTCTCCTCTATTTATAAAGGTCCTAGGAATGTTCAAGAAGGCTTAGGAGAGGCTTCCTACTCGTTGGAGGCATATCCCAAGAGATTTGGTCGAATCCAAATCAAATCATGCCATAATTAAGTCTGACATTAGAATTAGACATCTAATAAATTGATTAGACATCTGATTCTGTAAGGTGATCTCCTTGGAATGGGATTGTATCTTGTATAGAGATCTTATGTCAAATCGGGTCAAACATTTGATAACAAAGGTGTTTCCAAGAATCGAATTTTTCGTGAGTTGGAAAATCGTGATTTCGTTTGACAACAAAATTTGGGTCAAATTTAATCACAATGATCGATTATAAGATGTTTAAAACTGCCTTTGCACGTCTGACATAAGATATAGACATTGGAAGGCAAATGTCACAAACTTGGTTTTGGAATTTTAGTTATTGGACGTTTGATCAAATGTCTAGACGTCTTAAAATGAGCTATTGGACATCTGATAAAATTTCTAGACGTTTGATAAGGCTTACTAGAAGTCTAATAAGACATCTAGAAGTCTAATAAGGCATATTGTTTGCTATTCTAACTTTCTAACTTGATTCTAAGATTTTTGTAAGTGTCCTAACGTTAAGTGAGTGTCTAGGACTTATGTTATTACATTTTGGACTCTTTAACATATTTCTACTGTAATAAACGAGCAACAAATACAAGATAAAAAAGAAATGAACTATCCTATTCTTATTTTCATCTTCAAGCTTTAGCGTTCTTCTTCCTCCCAAGCCCCTCAATGCTTTTTCTCCTCCATCAAGCTCCTTCATTCCTCAATTCCTTCATAGACCTGAGCTTGAGCTCCTCTACACTTGTTTCTCTTTGCGTTAATCTTAAAATCTTAACTTCAAATGCAAACATTAAATAACAAGTGTTTTGTTATCATCAAAATCAATTATCATGGTGCATTTGCACCAACAACCCCATATTGGTTAGTCAAGGCAGTAATTGTTGCCTTATTTCATTTCATGTTTCTTTGCTTTTCTTGTTCTTTTCATTTTGCTTTCTAATTATCCCTTTTCTTGGTGTTTATTTGTAATACCAGAGATTCTTAACTAGTCGAATGGTAGTAAGTATATATCAATAATTGCATTTAGGTGCTCTGGATATAGGTTTATTGAGTAAAGGGAATTGGGGAAGAAACATTGAGATTTAGTTAAATTGCACTTTAGATAATTTTGGATGCCTAACGGTTTAGTTCAGGCAAACAAAGTTGGTAAGAGATATTTTAGAAGTGCAGTGATGAGTATGGGGTTTAAGGTTATCCACCCAACCAATTTAGGCAAAAAAAGATAAAATTTGGGTTCCTAAACCTAATAGATTGCACAATGAGCCAATAAGAGTTCACAGAGAAGTTTCTATTGATAAATTCACTTTAGTGGACCATTATTTGGCTTAAATACTCTTTAATTAGTTATTTTTAGTTGTTAATTGAGTAGGAGTTAAATGAGAATTCACCTTAGCCTGCGTAAAATCTTATACACCAATTTTTAAATTTAATAACAGTTGATATGATAAGATAATCATTCAGTAGATGCAGGCCATGTGTAAGAAGCATGAAGACATTATTCAGACATTCTATAAGACGTCTAGAGATTAGTTTGGATGTCTGAGAACCTCCATTGTGGGCTCACTACGATCCACACTTTTTAAGGCGTCTTGACTGTTGATCAGACGTTTAATAAAAAATGGCCAAAACCTATCTTCTGTTCCAACCACTCGCGATCTTCGCTGAGTGGTTGGAGAAGTTGGTGGTTGAAGAGAAACAGACAGAGAGGTTTTAAAAAGAGGTCGCTCCACCGGGATCCTATCCATCCTCTCCACTATGAAGCAGAGCCTGCACTGTGGACCCAGCGTGCACCATGGACTGAGGCGTGCTCCAACCTGCCCCTTCCTCTCGTCGGTCGCACGGTGATAGCGTGCGGCCACCACAGCACCTACAACTCCCGTGAGAACCCATCACCACCAACACATCCCATGGAAGTAATATTTTAGGTGGAATGATGGAATCATTTGATTCTGTTGAAACATCCGTATCCAATCAATAAAAAGATCGATCTTCTTCTACTGGGATGGGATTGGATGGAATGAAAGAATCATTTCTTTTATATATACATGATTGATATCATTCCATTGAACTAAGAACTCATTATGGAAACTCCTTTTTCTTTCTTTTGATTGGATCTGTCTTCTAGTATCACCAACAACATCCCCTCCATCACCATCATCAACGCCTGCCGCATCCCCTTCTCCACACACGACAGCAACAGAGTGCACCCTCTTAGCATGTGCGTGCATGCTCGCACCATAGTCCTCACGTACACGTAGCGCCTTCCCTACGTATAGTTGAGTTGTCGCCCTCCTTCTTCTTCTTCGTCTTCTCCAACAGAGAAGAGAACCCAAAGCCAGCGAGCTCCCTCTGTTGGTGCTAGAGCACCACGATCATTTATTTTTATGATAACAAAACACGTGTCATTTAACATTTGCACTTAGAGTATTAGATTTCAGATCAATTGCAAATGGAGATGTGATTAGACAGAGTTCGAGCTCGCATTCAGGATGGATTGGAGGAGCTTGATGGAGAACAGAGGAAATTCACGAGGAGCGATGGTTTGAAGAAGGAAGGAGATGAAGAATAGGATAGATTTCCTTCTCTTGTACTATTTGTATTTTTCTTTTCTTTTGTTGCTCTTTATTTTTGTTACTTAGATTCATGTTAAAGAGTCTTAAGGTACCCTAACAATAGTCTTAGGAACACTAGCTCAACCATAGGATACTTGGTTTTCTGTAGAAAACTTAGAAAACCAATATAGGGTTCAAACAACCTTTTCAAACATCTAATTCCAAAATCAGACGTCTGATAATGAGTTTTAAGATGTTTGACTGTTGATTCAGACGTCTGATAACAATTATGCTGGACTTAGCTAGTTCTGTCTGATGAAATCAGACGTCCAGACCTTAGTTCAGACGTCTTAGAAGATGTCCGATGATTTTGCCAGACGTCCAATTAGTGGACCGTTGGCTAGCTTACAAACACTGAAGGATATGGCCGTTAGAGCCTTATCAGACATCCTTGAGCCTTTCCAGACGTCTGATAAATGAGCGTTTTGCCTCAGCTGACCCAAAATCTCTTCTAAGAGATTTTCTAGCCATTGCACTCTCTTAGAAATCCATTCCCACGAAAAAGTAGGTTTCCAGATGTCTAGACATAGTGCCAGACGTCCTGTATGTTGTCTGATATACTTGCACTAGAACACTGTTTAGATCTTCTTCAAGTCAGGAAGAAACCCGCCTAAAATCAGACGTCTGACTTTGTTCCTAGACGTCTTAAACTGATCTTCCAGACGTCTAATGCAAGGATCAGACGTCTGATAACCCTGTCAGTGTAATCATTGTTCCTGATTTCAGCCTGATTCTCTTGGACTTTGCACCCAACGGCTATGGAAGCTTTCCAAAGCCTTCCTAAGGGCCCTATAAATAGAGAGGAACCTCTTGCACATTAAGACACACCTAGAGACACCTAGATACATAAGACACACCTAAGAATATACTTTCACACTCTTTTGTGTCCAAGAAAAGCTCTTGCTCTCCAAGCTCATGTTCTTCATTTTGAGAGCATCAAGCCTTTGCGCACCCGCTCTCCCATCGTAGTTCACGAGAGTGACGTTGCACCGTCGCATGGCTCACGCACCCGCGTCATCGATTCGACGCACTCCTTGTAAAGGGGAGTTTCCTAATTCCTATAGAAGCTATGTTTAAATTTTTGTTGGCTCTATAGGACTATATTTGTTATTTTACTTTGTTATTTGGTTGAGTATTCGCTTTGTGAATTCCCGTCTCCTTCGTGGGACAAAATCCTTCTCGTGAAGAGAAGGGGTTGAGGAACGCTACCCTCGCACTTGTAGCGTGGTTGTAATTGAGGTTGAATCACCCTCGTTTAAAGTGATTCGTTTAGTGGATTTGATCAACTTCGTTGAACGGAAAATCCTAACTCGAGAGGGTTAGGTGGTGGTTTTCACCCGGTTTGGGTTTCCACCTAAAATAATTGTGTACCTTGTGCGATTGAATTTTGTGAGATTATTTTATATTTTATTCCGCAATTTATTTCGTCACCCCCTCCTGGTAGGGCGATTTCTACACCCTCAACTTGTAGCCACCACCACGGACCTCCGTTCGCTACGCCGTTGACCCCAATGGACTCACCGTGCCCTTACGAGTGCGACCACACCTTCAGAGCCAACCACGACAACCTCCATGCATCCGCGGTGGAACCCACCGTCGGCAGCAAACGACCTGCCGTCTGTCCTCCGACGATGCCACGACCGCCATCGCGAAGCTCTCCACATGCTCGACATTCCCTGGTCGTCTCTCCTTCAGTCGACCCTTCTTGTTCTCGCGCACGCCAAGGGGAATTCTCCCTTGTTTTTCGACAGTCCATGTGCAATTAGAAATTACGATCAATGCCATTGCAAAAACTACTTTTTTATTTTCTTTGATTATTAAATTGAGGAGAAATTACGGCATCATACTTATTCTTTCTCATATTTGTTCAGCTATTGTTATTCGTCTCATTTTGCATTGAAATTGGATTCATAATGACATGTAATTAAAAATTACATACTCTGCCACTACACATGCATCATCTACATATTTTTAGGAGCTTGATTTCAGACATGAATTTACATAAATAGTCCTGAACCTCTCATGAAATTGAAAGTGACATTAAGAGCAACAAATTCATTAAATTAATTTCGCGAATGTTTATGCAAACATGATGGCTCTATACTCGTGAATTTATTAGAATCGTTCCTCTCTATAGATACAACTTAACTCTTCGTGGTTAGTTCTATTGAAATATTTTTGTTCAGCATTTTCCACCACGTGATTTTACTACGACAACATATTTTTCTGATATATTATTTCCGCAATAAAAAATCTCCCGATCACCTACCGTTTTCATTATTTTTTATGAATAAGTAAAGACTAATCCTCTATACCATGATGGGACTATATATACCCACCAAGCCCTACTAGAATTTGTGTGTTTACGAAGCAATTTGAGTGTAGATTCTAGCAAGGTACCTAAATGGAGTAATAGGTGTAAAGTTCCAAAATCTAAGTTTCCAAGTCATTTTTTAATCGAGCAAGTCAAATTGAGCCCATCGATACTCATTAAGTATAAATAGGTCAAAATACTTTGTAAAATGTGAAAACTTATATTTTCAATCAAACTTATTTAAAATAAGTTATATTTGACACCATTGAATTTCTCTTTCCATAGGATTTCCAACTAATCTTATTTAGTGAAAATATGAGTCCTATAGTTTAAATTACATGAACAACAGGAAGAATGGGCAAGAGGCATCAAATGCACTAACCTTAACAGTATTTTTGTCAATATCCAGTAATCCAAGTTCATAGGACTATGGAAGGTCATGTAGGGTTTGATCACGTCATTTTAATTCTCTATGGAAGCGCTCTTCCCGAGGAGAAGGACAGAAAGAAGCAAGAAAGACAGATAACGAAGGCAAGAGGAGAGGAACCGACAAATCTCTCTCCCATCTTCTCATGCAACCAAGGGATAGCTCCATGCGATCAACAGGTTAATGCTGCCATGCAATCCATTGTGACTGGAGCTAGCACACGTAGACCTATCAACTTGGAGTAGGCTCACTCGTGCAAGTGGGGTGCGGCGGCAGATGCACCTCATCGTGCGGGGATGCCCTATGAGCACCACACAACGAAAATCCAGAGCAAGAGTGCAGTGCAAGCAGCATTGTGGAGGCAAATAGGTATGGAATGCATGGAAGCACAAGGAATGACGATCTAGTAGAGCAGTTCACCTAAACCGGTTGGTTTAACCCCATTTCGCATTGCTCAACTAGTTTAGGGGTCAGCTGGTAGTCGTTTTTCAGTTTCTTATACTCGTCAAAATCATCCTTTCACAAACGATGCATTAGTAAGCTTTATAGGCACTTTTAGATACTTTTCCTCACATCATTTTAAGAGAAAGCCTCTTATAGGTATGGAAAACCTTTCTTGGTACTTTAGACCTAGGGACTTGCCCCTAGAGTGAGTGCAAAGTACCAAGATAGTAGCAAGAAACCTCCAACCAATGTTACAAGGTAGTCATGACCCCTCACAAATTTGCATATTTCAATGTGCATCGTATCTTTTTGGTGTCTTGAAGTTTGTAATTTGCTTTTACTCATTATTCCTTCTTGGATACTACATTTTTAATTAAATGTCACATGTGGTCGACTCTCATATTGAATTTTTGATTGATCGACAACCTAGATGTCACTTCTAGTTAATTCGTTAATTATGTGATAATCATGTTGCTATTGAACAAACAAAAATCCAATTTGAGCACAACTTTATAAAATGGTATGATTTCTAATCAATTGACACAGTAAGTTTATTTTGGTGCAGAGGAGACATATTCATGTAATGGTGGCTTATATGTAGGATCATGAATATGAAACCTTAATTGAGATAATTGACACGTTTAAACCCGAGTACTAATTACCAAGCATAGATCTGACTGTAACATAATCGCTTATGCATTATCCACTTTTTTATAACATATTAAGGGTTCAAATGAATGACATAACTTGCACATTTGATTGAGATAACCTAGCTACCCAAGTTAATTAACTTGGACAAAAGGATTGTGATGAGATATGGACTTTCCTAATAGATAATTGAATGGTCTATAATATGCTAATATGGGTTTAGATTAGGTAGACAAAGCGAGGAGTGGGCAAACCTTCCTGTGAATATATGATGAGCTTAATCACCGAATAGCACGATAATAGTAAGCGAGAAAGATGTGGACAAAATTTATATTGGATATGTACCTAGGATGTAAAGAGGGATGTATGGGGATCAGTGCACCACTACATGTATAGTCTAAAATATGTAGCTATCACACTACCTACACTATGATGAAAGATTCATCATTTCTCTTAATTACTCATAATTAACTAGTTTCCTTAGTTAATTAGCTAAGAATATACCAAATACAAGGTTAATTATAATATAGGGGATTAAATAATAAGGACCTTCAAAATAAGTTAAAAATACTAAATTAAATATCAACTAATCTTAATAATCATTTAATTAATAAATTGGACTCATATAATAACCATTTAGTAAGTTATTTAATATTTAAAGTAAATTAATTTTGAGACCTAAGTACTTAATTAACTTAAGTAAATTAATCACTTAATTAAATATAGCTTAAAACAACAAAAATGTAAATTAAAGGCATAAATATAATATTTACCTAATTTATAGTTATATATAAAATGTTGAAAAAGAAATAAATTAAAATAAGCCTAAAAAGTCACTGTTTACGTTTAGGTCCTTATCTTTGATTTCATTTGAGTCCTTTTATATCATTCAGGTCCTTTGTTTTTATTACAAACAGACCCTTGTGTGCATAGCCTTTGTGTTCTTCTTCTTCCTCAGCTACGAACGGTCGAGGAAGTCCGATGCTGACACCACTTGATCACCTTCCATCATATGTCAGAACCCTTCGCTTTGGCTACCAACCTTCCGCTCATCGCTGCCATCTCATCCAACAGCTCTGATCTTCTCCATCCTAACAAACTCCAGCGCGGTGACTTCATTATCGTCGGAGACGAAGACCTCTAAACCTATGTACCTGGATGTGATTGCGTCCAGATATAGACCCCTTACCCCTTTCCACCACCTATAAATACCCATCCACACCTCCGATTCACGGGATCGACCCCCTTCCCTCTCCTCCATACTGCGGTCATTCATAGGTCTTCCTCCACATCTCCGTCGTCTCCTTCCTTCATTCTCAAGTGCTATTGTCGAGGAGCGCTGCCTACCTCACCTCCTCTTCCTCTCTTCCTCCCTACCACCGACATTGGAGCCCCCCAAACTCTTGATCTTCTCCGCTTCGATCGACCGGAGATTCTCATCTCAACCTCTCTACTTCGATCTTGTTCACACCCTGCCAACAGTGAGATCCCTCACCTCCTTCGTCCAGATAATTGTAGAGTAGCATAGTTCTTAGTTTAGCGTAGATTTAGTTAGTTAGTTAGTTCCTTAGTTTAGCGTAAGCTTAGTTTCAGTTCTTTTTCTCCAACTCTGGCGAGGTCAATTCCGACCTTGTCGGACATCGATCCACGATTCCAATCACTTAAACACTTTCTTTATCACTTCACGATTATTTTCCACTTCTTTTCCCTCCATTATTCCAGCTTCAAGGCCTAATTCTACTCCACCTTCACCGGAGATTTCCGCTATCCATAGCAAAAGTCCACGACTTAGACCACCTCCACTAGGGGCCCTCCATCACCTTTCCACAACTACAGGGCCCTGATCTCACTCCTAATTAGCTCGATTATCACTCGTACTTGAAACACCTAAATCCATCCAACCTTTTGAGCTCGTTGCTAAAGGTAGCTCAGAAAAAGTTAATCCACCGAATTGATCATTTCTACACCATCGCTCGACTCCCTTGAGTCTTTCCCCTAACTCAATTGAGTGAGAGGGTCACTATTGAGTTCAAGCGAACTCAATAGATGTTCTTATTGATTCGTGGATAAATCTTTTAGTTTGATCTTCAATTGCGAGATTTCAGAAGTTCTTGAGGTTCCTTGTGACCTCAAGAATCATTTGAGTCCAATTTTTGTTTGTTAAATGGAGATTTCGACTCCAGCATGCTCAAATGGCGTTCACTGGAGCTCCGGCGAGCTCCAGCGAACCAATTATGTACCTCAACCTTTGGTATGATCTGAAAAGCTCTAGATTGCCTCTCTGAGTTCTTAGGATCAAGAAACACTCACTATAATTGAGTGCAAGTGATTAATTCTTGTGGTCGATCGTCGTCTTCTCCAGCTCCGGCAAAGTTGGAGAAACTAATTTCTTAAGGTTCTAAGTTAGAAATTTGGCTAATAAGCATGTGCAAAATCCAGGGAACCTATTCTAAGCTTCAAGTAGATCTGACAACCTCTGCACTAATCTACCGACCAGACCCACTTTTGAACCCATGTGACAGTACTTGAGAGCACTGCTTAAGTGCTAAAAGCCTAAATTTGAGGTACACAAACTCTTCCTAAGGTTTATTTTAGTCTATCTAAGGCTTTAATTTGATCTTAGAAGTTTGGAATTAAAAGTCAAATTTTTAGCTCCATAGGTCAACCCTGGGTTGTACTCAAGGAATTCAGGCCTAGTTCTTCGATTTAGTGGGTTAGTTAAGTTCCAAATTCAATTTAGAATTGTTCAAGAATGATTTGAATGAAATTTATTGAGATTTGAGGAAGAATTGAAGTTCTGTGTAGTTTGGTTCCAAAAGGAACCCAACACTATTATGGGTATTTTTGTTGAGATTTGAAGCACAATCCTATCCTGATCACTCATTTATAGTCCTCTAATCTGATTTAGATCTCTTCCTGAGGCTTTTATCTCTTTGATGAGCCGTTTGAACTATGAAATCAGCGTGTTGAGCTCCTGACTAGAAGCTTCGAAGCTTCTGAGCTTTCCAGAACTTCTTAGAGTTCTCTTCCTCTCGCAAAACTTGCACAATACAACACTGAAGTACTCCAGAACCACAATTGAGAAGTTTCACCCCTCTGCCGGTCATTTGATCTGAATATACCCTCAGAAGCACACTACAGTTGTGTGGTGACAGAGCCACATTCAAGCCTTGATCTTGTGGACCAATCATGGTCCAATCATCAAATTGATGATCAAATTGGAAACTAGATTCATGCAGCTTTCGATCAAGCTTTTACTTGCTCGATTTAGAGCAATGAGCTGCTTGAAATCCTCATCTGAATATCTGTCTGACGCAGTGCTGTGGCGAAGGAGATGCGCTGGATTTAGTCCTACCTCGGGAGTTTGCAGGTGTGCGACTTGAAATATTACAAAAAAGTTGCCGAGATCCCCTGGTCATAATCTCAAGGCGCAACTAATGAGCATATGGTTCTGTTTAGTCTCGTGCCATGCACGAGTGTATGTGTGTGCGCGCAGGCGTGTGCCTGGGTGCATGGGCCCGATTGTGGGCGAGCGAGTGTGTGGGCCTGTGATGGGCCGAGACTCTGTGCATTGGCCTAAATCGAGTAAAATCCACCTAATTAAAACTAGGTTGGACCTCGAGTAGGGTCTGGTCCCACCCTATGAGGTGCTGTGTATCTCCGAACGAGGACTGGCCACCTATTAACAATTTTTTGTTAAGTGAATGAGTTAGTGGGTTTAAGTCGTGTGAAATTGGCTAAGTGTGGATCTTCAAGTGCACAGTGAAGAAAAATAGAGAAGGAAATAAATGAAGAAGCTGAAGAAGAGATGAAGATAGAGAGAGTGCACTAAAGAAATAATAGAAGAGAAGAATAAAGGCAGGAGATCAAGAGAGAATTAAAAGAAGTTAAAGAAGAAGAGAAAGAATTAAAAGAGATTTAAGAGAGAGCTTAAGAGAAAATAAAGAGAATGAGAAGAGCTTGAGAGAGAGTTAAATAAATGAGAAATTAATGAAAAGAAGAATAAGACGTCCGATTAGTTTATTAGAAGTTTAATTTTTACTTTTAAGTCGTCTCATCTAACGTTCAGACGTCCAATTCAAGGCTGGAGTCTAAGAAGAGATTGATTCGAGTTTCATATTGTAATACGAGGCCCTATATTCATTGTATACTATTTTTGTCTCACATTTTTTGTAATAACTTATAATAAACATTCTTCTACTTAGTTTTTATTCCAAATCATTCTTGTATATTTGTTTCTATTAATGGAATAGTACATGTATTAATTAATCAATCTTATGTGTATCTATTCATGTGCCTAACATATAAGTAATTATTGATGTAATTAATTAGGTAATTAATAAATTATGCATTAAAATAAAATGGTGAAATAAAAATTACAATTATACCTTACAGTGAACGACCTTGACTCAACCAGTTAAAAAAAATTAAATCTTAAATGTTAGGTTAACTTAACCTAAGTCATTTCTTACGTAATTAATTAAGACTTTTAACCTTAATTAACTGTGCTGAGATGTAAATGATCAAGACCCTAGTACAATGAAATAGGTTGTAGGGTGGGTATGAGATTTTCTTCCTGCCAAAGAGGATGCCTGGTAGTTGTCATACTTCTCGGGATATCAGTGCGAGTCCTTTTCGTGCCTTCCAAGGAATTGATTGGTGATAGTTATAACCATAATGCTAAGGGCAACACACATATACTGATAATTAAGAAATTAAGAACAATGAACTCACAATTACTAATTGGCATAATTAAATAGTAAATGCCTTTGTCCACTTTTTACTGTATTTTTCATTTATGCTACTCTACTCAACGTTTGTTGTTATATTCATAAACCCCATAGTCAAGTGTAGCTAAGCAGTCAAAAGTGGGTGCATTTGGAGTGACTAATGTAAGACCTAACTCGACATCAACAGACAATCAATGATGTCAAGACACTTTCAACCTATAGTCATTTAGTTTCCTTTCCCATTTTTCGGTATCTATATCCTTAAACAACTAGACTTGCTTATTTTCTTTCAGCTGTTAGACTTGTGGACATTCTTATCTTTTCGATCGGCGTCTTTCTTTTATTAGTTAATGCTTTACAAATGGATTATTTTGCTATGTGTATGCTCTATAATTATGTGCTTCTTGACTACGATCCTATATTCATTTCATCATTTGTACTTGCAACTCAAATCCTACCAGGTTAGGTGATGGTAGTTGGAGTCATTGCAAGTTGAAGGAGCAGGGGAGAGCATCGGTGGCAATAGCAGCACCTTCAAGTTGAGGTAGGGAGTCGTAATTCCTTTTGAATGGGGTTGGAACGTTGTATTTTAGAAGGAAATGTTGAGGGTGGTCTTGCATTTTCCTCCCTAAATCAGGTGATTTAGAGGTGGTGATGCAAAAGGCACCCCTTTCTTTTTCCTTGGAAGGAGTTGGGTTGCATGCTACAGAAATTCGGTTAGGATTTAAGTTTTTGGTGTTAGGAATGTCCTACTAGTAGTTAGGAACCTAAGATGCAAGTCCAATGATTTATAGGCATGTTTCTCTAATTTCCCAAGAGGTTGGGAATCAAAATGAGTCAAGTGTAGGGGGATAAACTGCAATGATAGCATCAGGGGACGTTTGAATATGCAATCAGACATCTGAAGCCTAATTCAAATGATCACTGGAGGATTTTTTTTACCCCAAGGTCGGACTGATACAATTTTGGTCATCTGATTTTATGTTCAAACATATAATACTGCATCAGGGGAATCTGACGATTAAATCAAACTAGCCCTACAAGAAGTACAATTCGACCTCGAGAAAACGTGTCAACAGACAGATGGCATGGGTTTTTGAATCATTTTACATAATAGCTCAGGCATCATCTAGTAGAATGTCAGACGGCTTATTTTGTAGTAAGCGATGTATGATCATACAATCAGACATCTGATTCATACGTGTATGGACTTCTAATTTTGGGACAGATGTCTTGGGGCCCGAGTTAGAGACAATGACCTTGATACTATAGAAGGTCGTTGTCTAATTTTAGCATCAGATGTCTGATGGGCTAAGATCAGATGTATGATATTGCTATATCAAAATGATGTTGTTTTCAATTGCGAGCCTGTCATACGGGAAGTGATGGGAGGACACCACTAGGGACTTAGAAGCGAGTACCTGGAGAGGCACTCTAACGGGGACTCTTGATGGTATCAACCACGGGGATCCATCAAACAAATACACAAGATGATTGACCTAAATCAAATTTTTGATGAGAAAGGAAGATACTAGGACTGCTCATTAGAACAACATGAGTAAGGAGGTGATGAGACACTCATCATTGCTCCTAATTATCATTAATTAGCTATTTTCCCTCACCAATTACCTAAGAATACATTGAATTCAGGGTTCATTATACTATAAGGGTTAAAGTACGACCAGCAAAATAAGTTAAAAATATAAAATTAAAGATCAATTAGTATAAATAATTATTTAATTAATAATTTGGACTCAAATTAATAATAATTGGCTATACAAAATATATTTTAATTAACTTAATTAATTTAATGACCTAAGCATGTAATTAACTTAATAAAACTAATCATTTAAATAAATATGGCTAAAAAGGTCAACAACGTAATTTCAAGTCATAAATATAATATTTACCTAATTTATAATAATATATAAAAAGTTGAAAAAGAAATAAATTAAAATAAGCCTTAAAACTCTCTGTTTACGTTTTAATCATTAACTTCTATTTCAATTAAGTCCCTTTAATTTCAATTAGGTCCTTTTTATTGCAATTGTGCCCATGTGAACACGGTCTTCTTCAACCTCTCTTCTTCAGCTTCGGACGGTCCACGATCTCCAATGTTCGTACCTCACGATCACCACCAATCCTACGTCGTTAATCCTTCGCCATTACCGTCTAGCTTCCTCTCACCGCCCTCTTCCCATCTGACAAATCGGATGACCTTGGAATCCTAATTGACCTAGGTCACTGAGCTCACCAACGTCGAAGACGACATCGGTGGTTGGAATGAATCTAGCCATGCTCCCGTTCAGGTACAACCCCCTTCACCTCTAGCTCCACCTGTAAATACCCCTTAGGAACGTCGATTCCTAGTTAATGACCCTCTACCCCCTTCTCCTACTATGGTCATTCCTAGGCTATCTGTCCCCTTCCTCCGACGACTCCTATCTCCTTCTTCCACCGTTCTCCGAGGAGACCGACCACCTTCCAACCTCCGCCGTCCTCCACCACGTCTACGGACAGGGCTGCGCCATCATTTACTTCCACTTCGCATCGTTCTTCATCTCTGTCGGAGCTCGCCCTTCCCCTCTATTTCCTCCACCGTTATGGACTTCGATAGAGATCTCTAACCCCCCCTTCATCTAGGTAATTGTAGAATAGCTTAGATTTCAAAGTAGAATAGTTCTAGCTTGTTAGATAGGTAGTTAGAGTTGTGTAATGCTTAGTTTGCATGTCATCTTCCTCGTCTTCAGCGAGCTAATTTCGGCACGCCAGAGCCTCTTCCATCATTCTAATCACCTATACACCTTCTCTACCTCACCGTGAATACATTCCACCTTCTAATTCACTAATTTGATCACCTTTCAGCCTAAATCCACTCCACCTTCAACAGAACTCTGCTATCTATGGCAAAGATTTCTGATCTATTTCACATCCATTAGGGGTTCTCCATCATCAATTCACTTCATAAGAATCCCATTCCACCTATTAATTTGATCAATTAAGCATCTAATCATAAATGCCTAATTTTCATTTCAACTTCTATGTTTGCTATCCGTGGCGAACTTAGATGAGTTTAATCACCTAATTAACCACCTAACCACCTTCGCATAGTTATGATAATTATTTCCCTTTACTCAATTGAGTCATGCGAACTCAAGATATTTATTTTAAGAATTTCTTCTCAAATCCTTGTATTTAAGCATCAATTGTATTAATTGTTGAGTTCTTAAAGTTCCTTATGACCTCAAGAGCATCTTGATGTCCTTTTAGTGATTCATTGAGATTCTTGTTTTAGCGTGTTAAATTAGTGTTCACCAGAGCTCCAGTGAACCAAATTAGAACTGAAGCCTTTGGAATAGAGTGAGAAGCTCTAGATAGGGTTGTCTTGATGAGACGATCAAATTCCATTAATTAAACTCATGCTGTAGTTATGGAATCGATAAGTTGATCATTGTCTTCCTCAGCTCAGGCGGAGTTGAGGAGACATGTTCTTTAAGGATTGGAGCTTGGATTTGGATTCAAAAGCTTGAGAAGATTGTCTGAATCCTATTCTAGGTTTTATTTAGGTTCGAGATCTTTTGAATTATTCTGACGAACAACCCATCTTTTGATCTCAGGCTGTGAAGCCTGAGAGCATTGCTTGAAGCATCAAAATTCTAATTTGATATGCTGAACATATTCCTATGGTTTAATTAGACCTATTTAGACCTTAAATTGAATTTGTAAAGCTCTGAAAGTCAAACTTTGAGCTTCTAAAGTCAAACCTGAGTCCAATTCGAGATCTAAATGATTGAATCTTTGATCTATAGGATTGTTTGAGTTCCTTTGATGATTTAGAATTATTTGGAACTGATTTGAATTTGTTTTATTGAGTTTTTATGATGTTTATTCTAAAAGTTAATGTTGAAATTTCATTCCAAACCTTGCCCAGATCAATCTCATCTAATCTCTTGAATTGATCTATATTGTTAGATAAGGATCTAATATGTCCGTTGGATTGATTCACCTTTGAATCAGCGATCTATACATTGAGCCATGAAGCTTTCAAGCTTCTGGAGCTTCAAAGCCTTCTTTCATCTTCCTTTCCTTTTCCAATTTGTGCGGAATGCTATAAAAAGCATTCGTGTACCCTCAACTGAGGGCATTAACTCGAGCTACAGGTCAATTGACCTGAATTCTCTCTTCTGAGCACATTCCAGGCACATGTTAACAGTGCCATGTTCATCCTTAGATTCCACGGATCAATTCTAATCTAATGTCAAAATTGACACTAAGATCGAAAATTAGATGCCATGAGCTTTCTATTGAGCTATTGTTTGCTCTATTTAGTCCACTGAGCTGCTCGGAATCATTACTTGAAGCCAATGCTAGAGAGACGCTGCACTGTGGAGGAACTGCTTTAGATGGCACCACCTCGGAAACCTATAGTGCCCATGCATGTATAAAAGGAATAACGTGTAGCAACGCATCAATCGTCAACGTAGGGCAAATGAAATGAACATTTGATCTTCGGAGTGCGTGCGACGCACGTGAGTGCGCGTGGGCCTGGGTGGGCGTGAGCTTTGGTGTGCCTAATATGGCCCAATACTATGCAAATAAATACACTAAAATTCACAAAAAATAAACTAGTGCTAGGTTCAAGTAATGGTCCGGTCTCACCCAACGGGTGCTGTGTATCACACGAACAAACCTGGTTCACCCATTAAACCAACTTTTCATTAAGTGAGAGTGGGTCTGAGCTTAAGCTTTGGATAAGTGTGGAAGAGTGTACAATAAAAGATTTAATAGGAGTTATGGAAAAATGATTAAGTGTTAAGAGCTCAAGGAAAATAACTATGTGTGGAGAATAAGAGTTGCATGTGCAGAGGGAAATGTTTTAAAGAAAAAAAGAGATGTTAAGTGCTGAGAGCTAAGAGTGAAGAGAGAGAAGATGAATACCTAAGTCGTCTGATATTCCTAAGAGACATCTAATGAAGGTTGAAATGGCTAAGAGATGGAATGAGCTCAATGAACAAAGTTATTATTTTGAATTATAAATTCTTTTTATGCCATATATTTTGTGAACACCTGTTGTAAAACATTTCTTTTCTTGCTATTCATTGCAAAAAATCATTCATATACTCTTTTATAATAGAACAATTGCAGGTTTTAATTATTCAATTTTATGTGCAATTGTTCATATGCTTAACATATGACTTAATTATAGACTTAATTAGTAATTTTATGCTTTAAGAATAAAAACGGTGAAATAATTAAGTTTATACCTCCCAGTGAACGACCTAGACTCAACCAGTTAAAAGAATAAAAATCTAAAATGTTAGGTTAGCTTGACCTTATACTACAATCAACAACAATGATTTCACAAATCAAGTTAACCTAAGTCCATTCTTTACGTGATTAATTAAGCCTAATAACATTAACTAACTATATTGAGAATTGAACGATCAGGAGGTAAAGGGGAGTGGACCCCGGATGGCATGGTTGAGTAGTTGATGACTGCAGCAATCCGCAGCCAGCTCCTCTAAGGTGGAAGGCAACTCATGTGAGCATCAAATGGGAAACTCAAATGGGGGTGTTTGGTGACATCTCCATCGGGAGTGACCAGAGGTTGAGGAGTTAGGCAACCACCGACACTGGATCGACATGGTACCTAACAATGGTTATCTCAGACAATTTTCAAACCCAAGGTTATGGGTGTAAGCTATCGAAGGCCAAGGTAGCTTAAATCCCGAATCCCAGAGAAAGAAATGTGCAAGTCAGATCAACCTCAAATCCTCGTAAGGCAAACTTGATCTGCAAGATTGACCAATGGGTCATTGCAATGACAATCAACATGAGTTGGGTATCGAGCCTTGTTGTAGTGTCAAGAAAATAAAAGTAACTGTTACGAATGTGGGCATTAGACGTAGTTTAAGACGTCTGTAACCCTTCCCAAACGTCTGGTATTAAAATTTTTCGGCATACGGGTTCGTGTCTGCGCGCGTACGCGCGCAGACTGAACCCACCGCCTTCGTTCTTCGCTTTTCTCTCTCCCTCCCTGCAGACGACACCGCTTCTTTTCTCTCTCTCCCCGTTGCCTTCAAATACCACTGCCCACACCCTCACCCTCACTCCACTGCCTTTTTCTTCTACTTCTCCCTGCCAGCGAGAGCGCGAGCGAGCGAGTGCGGCAGCAGCGGCTACTGCGAGCGTGCAGGAAGGAGTGTTGCGAGAGGAAGAAGAAAGCTCGACTGCGAAGGTGCGAGGTTGCCGGGGCAGCTAGAGCCGGCTGGCGGGAGAGAAGCAAGCGTGGGGTGGCGCGGAGGAGCTGCTGCAGCTCGGGAAGCAGGCGGACGCGACGCGGCCATACATCATGGGAGGAGGGCCAAAAGGGTCCAGATTCTGGTAAAATTTCCTAGAATCAGACGTCTGGACTTACGTCCAGACGACGCCGAAGACATCTGGAGGAAGGTCCAGACGTTTGATAGGTACAATATTTTCCTACCTTCCCCTTTTTACGCTTGTACGACCATGCAGCCGTCCGCCGCGTTCTTCTGTGCCCCTTCTTGATGAGAGCGGGTGTGTGTGTGCGCAGGTTCTATTCGGGAGGGCACGAGGGCTCGCCATCCCACACGGATCAGACGTCTGGCCACAGTACCAGACGACGGAGAGGACCTCCAGACATCCGGGGTGACAATCGGACGTCTAGGAACTAGGACCAGACGATCCAGTGGGCTTCTGGACGTCTGAAGGACTGCGCAGACCGAAGTATGACCTGATCGACCTTTTAACACGTCTGGAAGAAGTTCCAGACGTTTGATTTTGGGCAGACTCGTCGTTTTTTACCCAATTAGGGTCCGTTTGGAGTCTGTTTTCCGCGTTTCAAGTTTCGTTCTTTCCAGATTTATTTCCTCTACCTGTTTACAATAATTGTATACTGTTCTGAGAAACTCCTTGTAATTGATCCTTGTGTTAGGACCCTATTCCGTTGCGGAGGCGCGCGGGATTGCCGACCACGCCCCTAGTACTCCCGGTTTCGCTGGTAGAGTGGCCCTTTAATTTATTTAACAAAATTTGTACAATAATGAAACAATTAATAGAGTCTAGGGCATTGCATGAACCCTAGGATTGAGAAATTAGATAGAATGATAGATCCTAGGGTATTGCATGAATCCTAGGACTGGAAAACTAGATTAAATGATAGATCCTAGGGTACGGCATGAATCGTAGGACTGGAAAACTAGTTGAATATATAAACATTGCAGTCTTGGAAAAGTGGAAAGGAAATGATAACTGCCTGTAAATTGGTTAACAGTTGCCTGTTACGAATGAATAAATACGGTTGAGAACATGGGTTATATGAATATAAAGCTGGAACGGTGAAACCTAAATTGGCTGAGTTAAAAGAGCATGAACCCTACAGGGAATTAGGAGTAGAACTCCTGGAAAGCGAATGGAATAGAATTGGGGAAGTGAGCTGGCCGTTGAGTACGGAGTACCAAGGAGAGCAACTGTCTCCCTGTGTAGTGCAGAGCTGAGTTAGTCGCCTCAGGGACCCGGGGTTAGGTCTGGCCACTTTGTACCGACTTTTGGCCCTCGTGTACACAGTACCGAGGAGAGCTTTTAGTGTAGGGAGAGCACTAGCTACCCCACGAGCCCCGGGGTTCTGCTAGCCCTCCTACACCGACTTGTTAGGCTCACTGGGCAAACCAGGGTAGTCAGGCGAGGGTGCGCGGACTGTGGAGGGGCAAGACCCCTGTTTGGTCACTGTGGAGAGGTTGGACCCCTGTTACTGAGACGGCTCTGCCCTATACTGGTTCCGTGTTGTGCTTTGGGTGCACCCGTTAACAGAAACGACTGACCGCGTGCCAGTGCGTTTATTGCGCGTGTCGTAGTCACCGTTACGTCTGTCAGCGACCTTGGGGTGGTTGACTGAGGGTAGGACCACCACGGGGGACCCTCCCGGCCAAGAGAGCACCACGTGTTACTTCTACTTTTCGGAAAAGACTGCAATCAAGATCGTTCCCACGAGGAACATTCAAGATCAAGAGAAGGATCTGAGAAATAAATCAACAGTGAATAAATGAAAAAATATAAATAAAGAAAGTAAAAATATAACAGCTACTGTACACTCTACTGCTTCTTTTAGCTTTTAGTTGCCACTCTACTAAGCGTTTCGATGACGTGTCACCCTTGTACCTTTTAAGGACCAGGTGTTGAGCAGCCAGAGTCAGCGACTGCAGAGGGCACTGGGCCTAGTAGAGCCTAGTAGTGTTACCTGTAATACCTTCTGTACTTTTCTTTCCGCTGTAGTGAGTAATTTTCTGTTACTCCCTGTACTCTCTTTATTGTAAGCTTCAAGTTATGTACATGTTTATTTCTCTTCTGTTGTGGTGGTGTATACTGTAATATTTCCTTTCTTTACTATTGTATTTTGTTACTGCTAGTTATATACATGGTGAATGTGGTTTATTTTACTGCTCTATTGGTTACTTTCTCGTTGGACGACTGGGTCTTGAGATCAGTAGAGTCGATCTGATTCTCGTGTCTCGTAGGGATTCAGGAATCGGGTCGTTACAGCAACCCAACATGAGAGTATAGGTTACACTTGGGTAGTGTGTGTGTGTGTGTGTTACTTAGTTAGTTATACCTCTTGCTAATGGTAGCACCATCATTCGTCATAACTAACCTGAATTAATCAAAATTAAGAGATAAATGCTTCTAAATGATTGCCTGAGCACCATAATTCCACTCTGATCTATTTTGAGAAAATGAAATAAGGTTAATTTTGTTGTTTTAATAGTACATCATGAATGCAGATTAACCACAGGGTTTCTCAGCGGTCAATTAAAGGTCAATTAAGCAAAAAAGATCAAAAAGTGGATCCACAATGATTAAAACGGGGTTTCATGCATTTCGAGAACCAAAATAGCACACAAAACCCTAATTATCAGCCCTACTTAAATCAGAAAGGTTATGGTCAAGATAAAATCAATCTAAACCTCCTAAAATTCATAGAAAAATATTCTACGAGGTTTGGTACCTTTAGGTTGACCATCTGAACCCAAAACAGAGTTTAAGACAGAAATTTACCCTTAATTTGGAAAAGAAAACTTAGACTTTAGAAATTTGTCAATTTTAAGAAATGATAAATTAGGACCTGAACACATATTTTTTAGGTCTTCGAGCTTAATCAACCTAGGTGTCCACTAAAATGTAGATTTGTTTCTGGGGTCCACGTCTTTCCTAAATTCATTTCTAATTGTTTAAATAAGTTGGGGTGATAAGTACACGACTTATCAACCTGACCTCTGATTTGAGGGGACTTATAGTCTAAGTATTTACATACTCTTTACACTGACTCACTTTTCGATGGTTTTAACGGAAATTGGGTAGCTGATATACCATTTAGGGTGATATGGCTGGTAAGTTGTCGTGGGTAACAACCCATTAGCCGATTGTCCAGTGCCCAGCCACACAACCATTCTCTTCCTGCTGCCTTTAGGTAAATCTTAGATCAGGGAAGCCACCTACTTAATATATATTTTTTCATTTAAAAGAAAAAAGAGAAATAGAAAAGAAGAAGAAAATAAATAAGCCACACTTCACTGCACAAGTATGGCTCGCAAGTTGTCGTGGGTAATAACCCATTGGTCAGTTGTCCAAAACCTAAGTCACAAAATGCACGTTTAATTCCAAACACTTAGGAAGAAGCGGATGAGTAGAATAAGTTGGGAAGATATATACTGGGTTTGCTCTTGTGTTGACCCCATAAAAAAAAAAGTAGGGAGAAAGCTATCAGTCAGACAGATACACCTTTAAACAAAATTTCTTTTCAAGGTCACCTAGGGGCGTAGAAACCCGAGGTCGATCAATGAGTCTATCACAATCACAAAAGGATGCTTAGAACATAGAGTTCTTTTCGAGTCTTTGGTGGGTTGGCTAGTTGTAGAAAGCTACATCGAAACTCTAAACTCAAAAATCCAAAAAAAATAGAAAAGAAAAAAAAGAAAAAAATGTATTTGCATTTGAATAAGGTGAGGGCATCGACGGTCTGCATTTTGGCAGATAGCCAGGCTTTGTTGAGTTTTTGTAGTTCAGGTCATTAGTAAAAATTTCTCAGCGTTGAGAAATAACTATTGCCCAATTAATTTGATCCTAATTCTTTTATAAATAGCATCTACTTTTGCCAGGGACTAAAAAAAGATAGTCACGGGGGTGTGATGTAGATACATGTATTTCACATAAACTCTGTATTTTTGTGAGTTCTTAGGGGTATAATTGCATTAACCGTTATAAATATTGTATAGTATGGATCATTATGCATTTAGGTTAGATTAAATAAATATACGTTAATTTTCCCTTTTTGTGGTAAGGGGACAGGGCGACATTTATTAGAGCCGTACGGATCTGATCAGAGCGACGATCGGAGTTCATCGACTCCGAGATCACCCCAATCGGTACGTTAGACTGTACAAATTATACGTTAATTTTTTTCTTTTTGTGGTAAGGGGACAGGGCGACATTTATTGAAGCCTCAGATTAGAGATCCAATCGTATGGATCTGATCAGAGCGACTATCAGCGTTCAACGACTCCAAGATCGCCCCAATCGGATTTTGTAGCATCAGATCCAGTCTGAGAAAGATCAGAAGTCAAGCGACAAGGTGGTGTAAAATCCATACCTAAGACGACAAATCCGACCGCATGGATGAGTTCGAATCTACGATCACAGCCAACAGTGTGAAAATCGGTCCATCTACAAGTCAAAGAAGATGAACGACTCTAATGGCATCACGCAACGCCATCACAGCCGCCCAACACCTCCGATGCTCTCCCTCCTCAATAAAGGCCACGTGATCTCGACCGTTGGATCGAGATCCAACAGCTGAGAGCACCGCAACCTTAATTTATAAATGCAACACAAGGGAAGCATTGGCGCAACAGTCGAGCAGTGGACTGGAGAGACGAAACCACGAGCTCGAGGCTCTCCTCGCCTTAAATCGAAGGCGCGAGCAGGTGTGACGAAATTGTACTGTCTAATTTCAATCGAGCGACAATGGGGAGCGCGACGTTGTGCCTTTTCGTGCGTCAGATGTTTGATCGCGCCACACCTGCACGATGATGCGCCATTGTACACAGGCGCTATATGAGGTGAAGACGAGGTGTGCGCGTGTGATCTAAGCCATTCGATCGAATGATTGAACGATTGAGATCGGTTTGGTAGGATGGAGTGTGCAACGACTGAAGGTTGGGCGGCGTCGACATGGTAGTGCATGGACCGTGTGATTGGCGATGGATGGCTGGCATTCCACACAAGCAATAGTAATGTGCCTCTTTAGTGACACTTACATGCATCAGTAAAGGCCACAGGATTAATTTTAAGCCCTTAGAATGACATATTTGCTCTCATAACTTCATCTATAAAAAGCCTACCCCTCCCACACATTTCACCATCCCTTTTCTTCTCCTCTCACCCTCTCCAAAGCTCTAAAGAACTAGTCCCACCCCCAGGATGCCCCACTAGAGTCTTAAATATAATTTTTTCATCTTTCCATCCCTGTTCGTGGAGCACCCACGTTTGTCCTCTCATCGCCATTCAGGAAGCGGATCCCGCCACGACATTGCCCTACTCTATCCTCCAGCTTCATTCACCCTCGCCAAGCATCTCATCCCATTGTCTGGGCGTTCCGTTGACGCGACTCGTCTTCCAAGCAACCATCGAGGAAGATTTTCTTATCCTTCTCTTTTTTTCTCTTTCTAGTACAGAGTTCCAGCTTTCTAGTTGTAGTGATTAGACGTAATGAACATGCTCCTATAGTTATCAAATGTGTTCATTGTCTCCCTAGTTTTTCTTTATCCATATTATTCTTTCTCTGTGTTCATTTGTTTATTCTTTAAGTAGAATAGCTAGCGTAGATTAACTTGAACCAGCTACTCTGCTTTGTGAAAAATAATTCTAAACGTGTTTTTTAATCAAACATTGGGTTCTTCGTGTTCAACTCGGGACTCACTTTGAGTTTCGGTAAAATTATTTGATGAATAGATTTTTACGCGACCACAACAACAAGTTTCAAACTCAACCTTTTAGCAAACGAAATCTACTTGATTATTTTGGTGCCATTGCTGAGGATCGAATCTTGCTAATTAACACCTCAGTAGCCGCTTAAATTGGACAAAGCTTGTTCAGCAACTCCACGCGACAGCAACGAGGGAAGCAGCAGGCACTCTTAGTGCCACATCGTGGACACCAAAACTAGAAGCAGATGTTGGAGCAAGGGCACCACGATCGTTGACGTGTCGATCTTATAAAGATGGTGTAATCAAAGGTGAATTATGCATATGGATATAACGTAGTCATTTATGCAAGTAATATCAATTATCACCTAAGATATTGAAAATTAAGTACCAAGAAAGTATAATCGAAATATACTTAGGCCTATAATTAGTTCGTTAAAGAGAACCCATCAAATACCCCCATGCCTAAGTTTTGCTAGTCCCAAGCAAAAGTGCAAACTGATGGAAGTGACCTAAGATTTCTACTTTACTTATTTCAAAAATTTAGAGATTCAGACAAATGTGAAGTGATAATAGCCTGGGTATCGAATACAAGTGAAAAGCCAACTTACATTTGAAGTTTGTACTTAACCCTTGGTAAACATTTTGCCGGGATAGACAACTACTTCCCTCGAGGATAAAGTAGAAAATGACCTACAATTTGACCCAACTTTTTGGCTTTGGTAGGAGATACTGAGTTGAATGGATTAATATTTGCTGGCTCACACTCATCTGGTCTTACATGTAGTCTAGTACTGCAGATTCTAATTCTCTAAACTATCAAACAAGTCAACCCAGAGAAAGGCTAAATAATGTACTCTCTTTGCGTTCCTTTGCGCTCTCTCACTTTTTCTTTCTTTTCTTTTTTCGTTTTCCTCTTTCTTTTTTGAGATCACATATCTTACCAGATTTTGTAAATGTATTCAATGTTTGGTGGTCTCACATGACATTTACACTTTAATTAAAGCCTTGATAACCCTACAACTAAGTTAGAAGTCCTCAGGCAATATTCGGACGATTAGAAATACTGAAAGGTAGATATGGGTCATATTTGGTGGATCACAATGGGTGTTTTTATTACCTCAATGATAAGGACACCTAATAGAATTGACACCCAAGATAGCTATACTTAAAAAAAAAAAAAATCTTTCTTTCTTTTTTCTTCTTTGTTTTTTTTTGTATATATATATATATTTTCTTATCTTTTTTTTTATAACTCTAACACTATACGACACAGACTATTATTCATGAGGCATTATTAGGGTTAATGATGGTCAAGAGGATATTGTGTGGCTTAGTTGGTGGAAGTATCTACTCTTGGCACCGGGAAGGAATGGGTAAGATAAGTGTATTTCTTACCTTTGACACTATTACCCTCCTTCAGCCAAGGACTCTATGAGTGATGGTCGTAACCATCCACCATAATCATAGTTTTATTAGGACTTAATTTCTGTGTATCTACCTTATTTAGTGACTCTAAGGAAATCACACACTATTTGCACACAAGAATAGAGAGTAAAAACTATGCCTAACTCTATGGTATCATCATTTAATTATCCAGAACATAAGAGTTCTAGCACTAGACTTAGCACACCAGTAATCTCTCTACTTTCTACTCACAACTATTAGGTGGATCTTAATAGAAGACAGTTTGTCTGACTCCCTTCAAATTGTCCAAGGATTCAGCTGGCTAAAAATGCTTATTGGTTTCCTTCAAAGATCCATTACCCAGTTTACGTACAAATGAAGTAAATGCACTGCATTCTAAACTTAAGAAACAATTTAAGAAGAATATCTTCAATAACACTTTCTTGATAAAAATTTTCTGTTAAGGACTGACCAATTCAGCTCAAGATAATAAAAGAGGTTTTTTTTTATGCTAATGCACCTAACCTAAATGCATGAATACCGCCTAAAAATGCAAAATGCCCCCTCATGCCTAAATCGTACAATGTCCTCATTGTAAAATTAAAATAGGGGGAGAAAGGAAGGAAATCACCTGATAAAGGTGTTATTCTGAACGCTACGTTGCCTCCCAACAAGCGCTGCATTTTCTATCTGTAGTCAGACTTATAGGGAACGTATGAGTCTGGTTCCGAGCAGAAAGAGCTACCCCAAAAATATGCGTAACAGAGCGAAACTAGAAAACAGGTAGCCACGAATGTTGGCGAGCTGATGATGCAACGTTATCCCAAATGCATGACAGAAGACAAGGAAGCAGAGAACCTCATTGGCTACCTGGGGAGGTCTAGGAATAACAAAAGGAACATGAGGAGGGATCTCCCAAAATGGAATAAGTGGAGGATAACAATAATCCTCCAAAGCAGGAAGCTTTTTAAAAGATATAAACATAATAATTTCAAACCCTTGAATGGCGAGACTAAAAGTACAAGCATCAATCCACACTCGCCAATCAACCCGAGGATGTACTAGCCTGATATTCTCCCTAGAAAAATGTATATGAGTAGAGACCTGTGCCAAGAATCGGTTGGGGAGTGTAAGGGTTGTTTGTGGTGTTGGACGGTAGTGATTATGTATAACGAGAGCTTAGTCGGTGTCAAGTCCAATTCCAACAATGATTCAAATTGTGTATTCTCCCTAATAATTATTGCAGAAAAATTCACATCACCATGCCTATCATTAATGATCGGAGTCATATTTTCACCTTCCAGTATATGTGAATCAATGGTGGATCCTAAGTCAAATTCCATTGATGGCAGGGTCAAAGCGACATACTCATTTTCATTAATTTCATCCCCGGATTCTTTTGGTTCACTTTTGTTTTTTTTAGGGTGTACATGTGATTCACCAGTAAAGGGAGGAGTTGCTTCAGTATCCGCAATTATTTCTGAAGGAGGATCGGTCATAATGTTATGGAGTAAGCGTATATCGCTCAATTCTTTGTTCTCCTCAAGGCATAAATCCTCAATTGATATGTATTGTCCTCGAGAGTCTCTCCTAGACTTCTCACTATTGTGTTCGTCCTCCTCTAATATCAACGCCATATCTTTTTGATTTTTCGGAGGAGGTTTTTCAAAATTAAAAGTATGGAGGAATCCAGATTTTACCAAATCATTAATAACCTCGAGGGGTAAGTCTTCAAACAACACATAATCCCCTCGAGATTCACTCCAAACTCTAAGGCTGGGTTCCTCCATTGGGTCATCCTCGTCCTCTAAAATAAACTCTTTATAACCTTGAGACCAAAATTGATCCAATTCATCCTCCATTCCCTTAGGGTCACCTTTACTGGGCACATGTAAATCCTCAGAATGCTGAATGGTAGGTGTTGATTCCCTAACTGAAGGGTCGGGATTAGGCTTACTAAGGGTAGAATGAGGTTCCACCACATGATTAATAGGGGAAGTGGCATGAACAATACGACCTTGACCTGGGTTATCAAGGGTAAGAAAAATACTATCATCGTGGTCAAGGTCCTCAAGTGGTACAATTTTCCCTTTCTTCTGACTCCAATATAGCTCGGGTGGATAATCATTAAGATAGTTCTCCTCTAGTGGCCGTGTCTCGTGGGAAGAGTCTAAGCAATATCTACTCAAAACGGAATTCCTATTGTCCGTTGTTTCCTTAGAATCTTTTTGATAATCATGGTTGTATCGGTAGGGATCATAATCAATAGTAAGAGAGTAGCTAAGCTGACGAATTTGCTTGTTCAATTGTTGACTATTCAACAACATCTCTCTCATAGACTCCATCATTTCTTTTTGTTGGTTTTTCATTTCTATCATAAAAGAGGAGAGGTTACTGCTATCAGATTGGGGAGGATAGTAAATCTCAGGCTTTGGTTTCCTAGGGGTATCGGTCCAACCTTGATAAGGAAAACCTTGAAGGGTGGGAGGGTTGGGTGTTTGCAAAGTGGAAAATTCCACTCCTAGGCTCTGCTCAAAAGTAAGAGTTATCAGGCCAGTACCATTAGGATAGGAATATAATTGATCACATGAATAGTCATTGTACCCATCAAAGGATGGATATGCTCGGGGCATGGGGTCCTAGTTAAAATGATAGGAGTAAGGATAGTCCATTTCTTTTTGTCAAATAGGTTAAACTCTCTTAGGATTTAGAAGAAATGAGAACAAAAGCAGAAACTTTCTAGAGAGTTCTACCACTATCAAAACAAACGCAAATACAGTGGGATCTGTTTTTAGTAGATTCTTGGTCTTAGAATTAAGTGTTCAGTTGGTGGCCAAACAAGTTTTGCAAGAATTACGCTTCCTAGGCCGACCGTCGTTGGTGCCTACAACTACTCGCAAGGGTTAGAAGTCTCGAATTGAACCTGCACACAAGGAACCGAAGTAACCTAGAAGATAGGTGATTGCACCGCAAAAATACACCTGCAATTGTGCCGTCTTGTGCTATTTCCTAGAATTACCAGTGAATATTAGGGTTCCATAGTCGCATTTGTAAAAATACATGCATGCATGAGTTTAATTGAGAGGGGAGGAGAGTGAATAAAATGGCATCGAAATTCATGTTTTCCTTAAGTGCTACCTTGAAAATTTTCCACCTTCATTTTCTATTTGATTTTTGACTTTCTTCCCGCGGCTGCATGGAATGGCTTCTTCTCCTTCGCTCCACGTCTTGCTCGGCCATGCTCTGCAGCCGCACACCCTGCCAACCATGCACAGCCACATGCACAGCCAGGGCATGGCTGTGCATGCCTTCCTCTTCTATAAATAAGGGCACGGTTTTTTCATTGAAGGCAGCTTGGTCCCCCACTGAGAAAACCCAACACAGCACCACCTTCTTCTCCAGGCCGACCCCTCCCCTCTCCCTCCATACGCAGGCCCTCCTCCTCTGAGGAGACACTGGCGAACAGGAGTACCTCACGGTGGTGCACAACCACCACCGTGAGTCCACCACCGCCCAGCTCACCATAGAGCCGGTGGGTGTGGTGGCTCTTTCCTTGCTTTTCCGTTTGAAGCACTTCAGCCATTACCACAAAGCTTCAACTGTGAAGCTCAACCAGCCACCGCACGCCCTGCAACAGCTAGCCGAGCCCCACAGCAGCAGCAACAAGGCGGCAGCAGCACACGTAGGCCTTCCACGCACGCCTACAGGCGCCCTCGCCTCCAGCTTCTTCGCGCAGGTGCCCTGTCGCGCTCTCTCTTCCGCAACCAGCCACCGCGCGCCACTGCAGAGGCCGGTCAAGCTTCACCGCACGCTAGCGGCACCCGCAAGCCTCCACGCAAGCAGCAAGTCACCCTCGCCCTCCACCGCGCACGCCAGCAGCCCTCTCCGCGCGCTCTGTCGCGACGTCCCGCCCGCAAGCCACCAACCGGCGCACCTCTTCCGCGCACACGCTGAGCCAGCCGCAAGCCACCCACACTCACAGCACTGTCCGCCTCCAGTTGCGCAGCTCGCCCGGCCACTGTAGCCACTGTTCACGCGTTTCTGCGGAACATTGTGGCTACAGTAGGGTGATCGGTTTCTCACTTAACTGGTCACCCGGTGCGCCGCAACCGGCCTTCTCCCGCGCACGCGTTCAGCCCCGCGCCCGCTCCAGCGCCCGCCCGCACGTCTACGTGCGCTCGTGTCGCCTGCACCCACCTGCTCCCTTCTCCCGTGTACGTCTCTCCGCGCAGCGCTGGGCGCTGCGGTCCTCTCTGCACCCATCTCCCCCCAGCGCACACGTCCTCGCGCGCATACATGCTTGCGCATGTGCGTGAAGCCTCCAAACGACGCCCTGAGTGCTGCAGATGCCGTAACCCTCCAGCAGCGCTCTCTCTCTCTCTCTCTTTCTCACAGCACTCTTTCCCTATCTCTTTATCGACGCTTTCACACAACACTCACACTTTCATACACACACATCTATACACTATATATATATATATATATATATATATATATATATATATATATATATATATATATATATATATATATATTACTATATACATACACACATATATATATATACATCTATATAGTATCATATACAAACATATACATATATATATATATATATATATATATATCTATACATATATTTATATCTTTATATATATATAACTACATATATACCTATATATTTATAACCATATATACATATAGATATATTTACATATATACATATATATATAGTTTCACATTACTTACCATACGTGGTATCGCAGGAATATCTGCACCAGTTGCTGATATTCCCTGATACACGCGTACAAAAAGCGTGGCCACACACATCTTCCACCATCCATCCTACACTCCACGCGGCACCTCATCCTGTTGGTTGCGTCTTTCTAGACGACGACCGACTCGATACCGTGCTACACTCTATCTCCGCCTCCACCCCCACCCCTTTATACATATATAGTATATACATATATATCTATACAATATTTACTTTATTTCTATTTCTCTTGCATGCTAAAAAAAAAGATAAAATAAATATATAAAAGAGAAAAGATAATCCTTGACTTGCAGGTACCCCGTCTTGCGAATAGCAAGACCCGTTTTGGAACCCTGTTTTGGCTCAAAGCCAAGAGCCTAATTTTGAGGGTATGCCTCAAGGGCCAAGGTTATCAGAAAAAAATCTTAAATAGAAAAACACCAAAAACACAATAACGAACAGAAGAGATTCGTTGTAGGAAGGACGTAGAAACTTGACTTGTAACCCCACTTCCATGAGTTCGACCCTGGGCCTAAAAGTGACCAAGATAAAATCAAGTAGGCCAGGTTAAAAATTTTGTAAAGAGATGGTTAGGTCCGATATAGGTTAACCACTATACACACTTCAACGATAAAATTACCATATTAACAATCTAACCAGGACCGACCACCAATAGGCGTGCTGATTTCCAACTAACTTCCCTTATGGTGCAAAAGAGGAGAGGTAGAAATTTATCTAGTGACCTTATGTGTGATATGTACAGTGTCTTAGGTGTGCAACACACGTTCGCATTTTGTATTCTAAAATCTCGCAATCAAATCTTTTTGCATGCAATTTAAAGTCACCGATTTTAAGGTCCAACCTCTTAGCAGTCCCAATTTTTAAAGTGTCAACTGAATTAATTAGATTCATAGAGTTTAGTGGTCTTAGATTAAAGTTCAATGCAGATGCATGACAGGTAATTGATGCATAAGAGAAGACGTACCTTACTCCAGCTTTCTTCAATGCAGGGATGTATGCAATGCAGTAAAGATAAACTACATGCTACTCATTCTATCCTAGATGGTTGCCTTGTAGATATGCAGCTTCTAGTAGGCAGTTCTATTTTTTTTTTTGATAAGTAAAGAAATCTAATCTAATTTAGCTAACTAACTAACGTGCAGTTTAAGCAATTCGAATAATCCTATAATCTAAGTAAAATGGGAACACGCTTCCGAAAAGATGCTCCCGCATACAAGAGCGATATGAAATAAAAAGTACTAGGAACACGTTCTCAAGAATACCCAACAAGAGTCCACAAGACAAAAATTAAATGTTAATGTCTATCTAGCCAGATCTAAATCTAAAAGAAGCAAACAAATGTCTCTAGTCGCCGATCCTCCTTCCACAAGTGTGGGATCAAGGCCCACATGCTCTTGTTGCTGTCCTCTAGGTGGCGTCAAGGTCCACCAAAAATATCCCCTCCGTCGTGCACTCCCGTCGCATTCGTTTAATTTTGCACGTAAACAGAAACAGGTCGGCAATGCGGAAAAGCTTCAGAAATAGCAAAAAAATAATACAAATTTCCCAAACAAATTAATAGGTGTATTTCCTCCCCGGCAACAGCGCCATTTGACGTGTTGATCTTCACTTTCGTTGAAATTTTAAACATAAAATAACGTGTCGTAAGCTTTTGTAGTGGAAAATCGACTATCAAAAATATTTATTACTCAAAATTTAATCACTAAAATAGTTAGGTCATCTTCACACGGAGGAATTAGCCTATTAAACTAGTGAGTGGTGCTTCGTTTATTCGGAAAACTCAATGGGTGTGCATATTAATTAGGGCAACTCCTTTTCTCACATAAACTCTCACTCTAAACAATTGATCAGGAATGTAGGTGTTTATATGCAAAATTGCCATCTAATAATATTTTATTAACAAGTGAATAGTGATCTTGGAGTATAGCAATCAATATAAATATAAATCTTTAACAGAATAAACCTTATTCTCTACTATACTATCTCATGCTTTTTAACCTTAATGAGAGTGATTTAACTAAAGAAGAGATTTGTCTATGAAATTTACTCTTAATAAATTAAGCCATAAAATAAATGAATAGTGCAACCACAATGGCAGAGACTGTAAATACTGATGGGAAGCGAAACTGAGGATTTCTCCTCTCTCCATTGTGCACGCAGGAAGAAGGCTCATCGGAGGAGTGGTTGCAGGTGAAGATGGGTCTCGACGAGAGCTTTGCGTTGATGTAGGAGGCACGGTCGGAGGTGGTTGCCGGCGACTGCTCGATGCTTCGGAGGTTAGCGGCATGGCGTCCTGCTGCTGCATGCGAGCACGAGTGCTATGCTTGCTGGGCCCTCGCATGGAGCCAGGAGGGTCGGGCAGGTTACTACTAGAGCTCCGGTGGTGTTGGTGGTCATGGTTGGTGTTGGTTTGAGGTGGGGGACGTTGGGTTCCTTTTGGGGAAGGTGCAGTAGGTGGGGGTTGTTGGAAGGAGAGGATGAAGAAGAGGAAGATGATGTGTGGAAGCAGGTGGAGGTGAGGAGAGATGGTTTGCGTGGAGTTGGTGTTGGCGGGTTTGGGCGTGTTTGCAGTGGTGTTGATGGTGATGGTGGGATTGCTGCTGGTGAGGAGAGGACAAGCAGTGGTACATGGTGGTGGGTTCTTTTGGAGGAAGGATAAGGTGAATAGGAAATCAAAGAAGAAGAAGAGAAGGGAAAGTAGAGGTAGCGGTGCTCTCACGGTGAGGGGCGATGGCATGCATGCACTGTCACTGCATGCATGAGCGGAGATGAGGGCGACATCGGAGCACACGGTGGTCTATGGTGTTCGCTGGATTCACAGTGCAAGGCCTTCTGATCCACGGTGTACCCCTGTTGCATGGTGGAGGGAAGATGGAAGATGAGCGGATCCTGGCCCAGGGGAGAAGATTGAAGATCAGAATGACGATCCCCGTGCGACTTTATTCTCCTCCCTTTTATTCTCTTTTGCCAACGTAATTTAAGGGATTCTAAATCCCTTACTCCAATTAGCATGGCCACCGTTGGACGGTCAGATGGAAGGAGATGGGCCCTGCATGATAAATTATAAATGTAATCCTCTCATTACATGATAAATTTAATTGATTCCTATATCCACCTGATTTAGTCTCTTTTGCATGCATAAAATAAATATTATAAAGATGGTATAATCAAAGGTGAATTAAGCATATGATTATAAAGTAGTCATTTATGCAAGTTATATCAATTATCACCAAAGATATTGAAAATTAAGTACGAAGATGTTGAGCGAGAATCTACGCTAACGTGTTTGGTTTTTGGAAAAACCCGTCGTTGTAGTTCGAAAGCGAAGGATTCGTGTTCAACAAATAAAATTTATACCAAAATAAGAATTCCGGGTCGAACACAGGGAGGCGAACGTTTGATTTAAAAACTTCGCGTTTCTTTTTATTTTGTCACAAAGAAATTCAATTTAAACTATCTAAGTATCTACAACAAATAAAAGAGAGAGAGGGAGTAAGAGAGAGCGAAGGAATACTATACATGGAAATCAAAATGAGATGTAGAATAGACAAGGAATTTATCATAAAAGAGTTCTTTCATTACAACTAGAAAACATAAAACAATTACTCTAGAAAGCATTAAAAGAATGGAGGGAGAAATGTCCTCCTCGACGATCGCTCGGAGGACGAATAGACTACTCTTAGAAAGCAGTAAATCTATACTAGAAAGCAGTAAAAAGAATAAGGAGAGAGAAATCCTCCTCGACGGTCGCTTGGAGGACGAGCCGGACGGGACGACGCCTGGACGAAGGAGAACGAAGCGGGACGAAGGAGGACGAAGCAGAAGAACGGGAACGAAGCAGCACGCCGTCGTCGTCGCGGGATCCACTTCCGAAGGGGGACGAAAATTTGGACTTTATCTCGCGAGAAGCATCCCGGGTGTGGGACAAGCTTCTCTTGAGCTTTGGAGAGGTAGAGAGGAGAAGGAAGGGATGAAAATTTCGTATGGAGGGGGTCTCCTTTTATAGTTGCAAGGAGTGGGGGCAAAATGGACATTACATCTTCAAAATAATAAATAAGGGGTCTTTAGTGACGGATAAAACCGTCGCTAAAGCCCCGCCGTCGCCGTTGCCGCCGCGCCACGCGCGCCCGCTCGGCTGGCCTGCGCGCGTAACGCAGACGCACGTCCGCGTCGTCTCAGCCGTCCGATCGCGAGATCGGACGGCTTAGATCGCGTCCGCGCCCGCTGCGTAGCGCGCCGCCCGCGTGCGATCGCGCGCCCACCAGAGCGTCCAATTGCGCGTCGGCGCTATCGGGCGCGCGCGGCCGTTGGATCTTCATCCGACGCTCGTGCGCGCCCGCTCGCCCGCGCCTTCGACCCCCTCTCCGCGGCTCGAACCCGCGACCTCCGCTTCGCCCGCAGCTGCGTCGCCGCTGCGCTACGCGGGCGAAATGGTCGCGCGGACGTTTTTAAACGCGCGCGACCGCAGCCGTTGGATCGAGATCCAACGGCGGAGAGGAGACGGTGCGCAGTCTTCACAGGACCCCCGCGGCCGATTGGGCGGCTGGGATGGCGCCACGTGGCGCTATCTTGGCCGTCCATCTTCTGGAAGTTGTAGATGGTGCCACGGATGTCGAATTGACTCGATTTTTGTGTCGTTCGGCTGCGATCGTCGATCCGAATTCATCCGTGTGGTCGGATTTTCCATCTGAAGTGCGGATTTACACCATCCTGGCCCTTGATCTTCTAGGGTTCCCCGGTCTCTATCTGATGCTACGGATGCCTGATTAGGGCGATCTTGGAGTCGTTGAACTCCAATCGTCGCCCTGATCATATCCATACGGTTGGATCTTTGATCCGAGGCCCCGATAAAATATTTGCCCTGTCCAAGCACATAAAAGGAGACAATTAACCTCCATTTTATTCAAACTACTCTAAATGCAAGATGATGCATGTAATGCAATATTTATATCATGAAATGCAATCTTATGCTTAAGAACATGCATAAATAGACATTTTAAGTAGTGTAAATGTGTTTACATCATACCCCCATGCCTATCTTTTGCTAGTCCCTAGCAAAAACTATATGCTATTTATAAAAGAATTAGGTTAGATTATTTGGACCTGAGTTATTTTCAATCATTAAGAAATTGTCTACTTAAGAACTGAACTTTCAAAGACACAACAGTGCCCGGGTATCAGCCAAAATGCAGACCGCCTCAAGCCTCGCCTTATTCAAAGAAAAATTTCTTTTTCTGTTTTTACTCTCTTTTTTTAGATTTTCAAATTTTAGGGTTTAAGAATGGCTTTCTACGGCCATTCAACTCACCCAAGATTTGATGAGAACCCTAAGTTTTAAGCATCTTATTGTGATTGTGATAGACTCGTTGACCGGCAATTAAAACGGACTTCGGATTTCTACGCCTCTAGGTGACCTCAAAAAGAATTCTGCCTAAAGGTGTATCTTTACAACCGGTAGCTTTCTCCCTACTTTTATTTTTTAACGGGGTCAACACAAGGGTGAATCCAGTGTATATCTCCCCGGTTTATTCTACTTCTCCGCTTCTTCCTAAGTGTTTTGGGAATTTTTAGTGCATTTTCTGAGCTGGGTTCTGGACAACCGGTCGATGAGCTGTTACCACCGACAACTTGCCAGCCATACTCGTGCGGCGAAGTGTGGCTTATTTCTTTTTGTTCTTTTCTCCTTTTTGATTTTTTTTTTTTTTTTTTTTTTTTTTAAGTAGGTGGCTTCCCTGGTCTAAGATTTACCTAAAGGCAGCAAAAAGAGAAAGGTCCAATGATTGGGCTCTGGACAACCTACCTATGGGCTGTTACCCACGATAACTTGCCAGCCATATCACCCTAGAAGGTTCATTAGCTACCCAATTTCCGTTAAAATCGCCAAACAACGAGTCAGTGCAAAGAAAGTGTGTAGATGCTTAAAACTCAAAATTCCCTTAAATCAGAGGGCGGGTTGACAAGTCGTGTACTTATCACCCAAACTTATTTATTCCAATTATAATAAAATTCAGGTTGGCGAGAACTCGAAAAACAAATCCACATTTTAGTGGATACATAGGCTGATTAAGTCCAAAGACCTGAAGGGTCTTTGTGTTCAGAACATAATATAGTATTTCTTAAGATCGAAAATTTTCTTAAACCCAAATTCTCTTTCCTAATTTCGATTTTTTTTTTTTTAATAATAAAACAAATCTACGGAGCTGACGAATGAATTCAAAGATAAATATCCACCCCCCCATGCCTATCTAATGCAATGTCCTCATTGTATTAAAAAGACATAAAACAGAGTGGAAAAGCGTAGAAAGCACCTGAATTGCGTGGATATCGGGTCCGCTCCGAGATGAAAATGAAAAAGAACTGTATATGTGCTGAGTTTAGTGCCTTCAGCTAGGCACACTATACAAAGAAAAGAAATGAAGAATTCACATGTGCAGGTCAGAATTAGAATAAACAGAAGAATCCTCTGACCTGTCAGCAGAGGTCCACAGATGTGGACCAGATTGTGGTGCAGACCCACACCCCATAATCGAGAATATCTTAGGTTCTGGATAAAAATTACCCAAAACCTAAAATCAGAATGCAAGCGGGGTCGGGCCTGCGATTTGTGAGGATGCAACCCAAGGCCAAAATGTCGGGTTACAGAGAATTGAAGCTCAAAAGGATAATCGTTAAATGTGTGCTTGAGTTTGACATCCTCGAAACAAATGTCGTAAGGGTTCTGATTTGATGGTTTCAGTTTAAAAGGAACCCTTCGACTCAATCTTCCATTTCCTCCAAAATTGACTTCCCAAATCAGAATTTCCCAGCTCCTATCCTCCTCATTCGGCATATCAAATTCCATGACCTCTTGTATATTCATCACCCCGTCTGAAATCTCCAAGTCTAGATGATGTGGCAAAATCAAAATTGACTTGGGTCTAATTATCTCAGAATTAGAATCATCAATAAGCTCAACAGGGTGTAACTGATAATCAGGGCATTGAATTAATTCCTCCAGAAAATGCGATTCTGGATCTGTATCGTGTGCCCTAATAAGATCAGTTTCCTCAGTTATTGGGCTATCAAATGATCTATCAGATTCCTCAGGCCCAATCGTCTCACAAAAATCGTGATTTGAAAACTCGTGTGAGACTTCGCAACTTGAATCTTCACCATCAGGATCCGTATCAATGTATGTCCCAAAATCATTTGTCACTTTGCATTCCAAGGAGACATACGTTTCCTCGTAACCCGGCTCAGGGATTTCAGGTGAAGAAATCAAATCATCCTTAATTGGTTGTTTTAATTCAATCTGGTCAGCTTCGTAACACGTGTCCCCCCCAACAGGTGCTTGAGCAGGTTCTATCATTGGCTTTCCTGAAGAGAGTTCATCCTGGGAATTATTCCAAGATTGAATCAAAGCAACCACGAATCTCATCCTCAATTTCGCTAATTTCCCAAGTAGAAACTCACCCGGGTTCTTATCCTTAACATCCTGGAGCCAATCCAACAAAGACTTGTTTAAATCATCAATCATTTCAATCAGGGGCTCCAATCTCTCAATGCAAGGTATTGGCTGAACTTCTAAAGATTGAATGATATTCCTCAAGTTAGCCAGAACCTTATCTTGAACCTGATTAACCTGAACCAAATGAGTTGGTTCAGGGTTGGGCGGGTTTGACATCAATGTAGAGGAATTAACGAATTGAGATTCGTTATACCCATCCTGATAATAGATCATTTCAGATTGTTCATAAGATGGAGATGACCTAAAGGCAGTGAAATCAGAGGATGGGTAAGGATCAGTGTATCCTTCTTGATTGTAGATCGCATTAGGTTGTTCATGAAAGGAGGACGATCTATAATCGATGCAACTTTGAGAAGGATAGAATTGAGAATCAAAGTGTTCAGGGTTAGACCCTAAACACGGGGGTCCGGAATTGTATCCCCAATCCGAATTATCCCAACTAACTGATAGTCTATTACAATACGAATTGGGATAATCGTCATGTTGAGGATAATTTACAACAGGAGGGAAAGAGCGGGAATGCGTGAAATATGTGGAAGGATTCATGAGATACGGGAGGAAGAAAGGTGCCCTGCAATACAAACAATCAAACCTGTCCTTAAATGGGTTAGCCTACAGACCTACAGACTCTCAAAACCCGTCTTGAGATAAAGGAACGATTTGATCTACTTCTGTCTGTTCAATCCAACCAGTTAGAAGGAGGGACTGGGGAGAAGGTTCTTCCTTCGGCTTGCGCCTCCGGTTCCTAGTGTACCCCCCAGCCGCGATCGTTTGACTCTGCTCCCCTAGCTAGACATCAGATTGAACAGTAGAAACAGACTAATCGAAAATAATCTCGTTCTGAGTTCTGAAGAGCGAGTCCAATCCTTAAGGCCAATGTCTACTCTGTTTTATTTAGGGCTAGGTTTGAATGTGCTTTGGAATGTGATGGGCCCTTTAAATGGGTTGTGCCCTTAATGATTGATTGCTTTGTGTGTGCGTGCACAACCAGTGGTTTTCAAGCAAGATTATTTTTGATGTGGTGAATTTTAAGGTTCAAATCTTGCTTAGTAGCTTTTAGGATTCAACTTTAGGTGTTTTCAATCAAGTTTCATTGGCACACCAGGTTTTGCAAGCACAGGTGAAGATATTTTCCTTTAAAGTTTAAAAAGAATGTGGAGTGCCTGGTAGATCCCTAAAAGTTGAACCTAATTGGCAGCTACTAGATGAGTTGATTTTATTTGAAGTGGTGCGGCCCAAACAACTCAAACAACTGGCCTGATGCACCACCTAATTAGGCACACAAATGATTACCCAATCTGATTTCTACTCGATTATGTGTTTGGATGTGTGTACCGGCTCCTAAGATTGGTTTACTGGTTGAGTTAGAAAATCAGATGAGGTTGTGTACCTCTGTGAGATTTTTTTTATTTTTTTCTTTTTTTAATGTGGGAGTTGGAGTGAGTATGGATGTCAAACAACAAACAATCTAACCTTAGAGTTTATAAGAACACCTAGGTTGATTGATGTTTGAATTATTATGTGATGAAATGAAATCTAATGGGTGGGAGGTGGGGGATAACTTACAAAACCTTTCACAGCACTTTACTCCGATCTACCGCTTTTGCCTGTCTCGAAAGAGTACCTGCAATTACAATAAGAAAGGAGAAAAGTGAGGTAAATGATTTGTAAGTTACAAAACGCGAAGAGAAATCAAAGAGCGTTGCCTCCCCGGCAACGGCGCCAAAATGTTGAGCGAGAATCTACGCTAACGTGTTTGGTTTTTGGAAAAACCCGTCGTTGTAGTTCGAAAGCGAAGGATTCGTGTTCAACAAATAAAATTTATACCGAAATAAGAATTCCGGGTCGAACACAGGGAGGCGAACGTTTGATTTAAAAACTTCGCGTTTCTTTTTATTTTGTCACAAAGAAATTCAATTTAAACTATCTAAGTATCTACAACAAATAAAAGAGAGAGAGGGAGTAAGAGAGAGCGAAGGAATACTATACATGGAAATCAAAATGAGATGTAGAATAGACAAGGAATTTATCATAAAAGAGTTCTTTCATTACAACTAGAAAACATAAAATAATTACTCTAGAAAGCATTAAAAGAATGGAGGGAGAAATGTCCTCCTCGACGATCGCTCGGAGGACGAATAGACTACTTTTAGAAAGCAGTAAATCTATACTAGAAAGCAGTAAAAAGAATAAGGAGAGAGAAATCCTCCTCGACGGTCGCTTGGAGGACGAGCCGGACGGGACGACGCCTGGACGAAGGAGAACGAAGCGGGACGAAGGAGGACGAAGCAGAAGAACGGGAACGAAGCAGCACGCCGTCGTCGTCGCGGGATCCACTTCCGAAGGGGGACGAAAATTTGGACTTTATCTCGCGAGAAGCATCCCGGGTGTGGGACAAGCTTCTCTTGAGCTTTGGAGAGGTAGAGAGGAGAAGGAAGGGATGAAAATTTCGTATGGAGGGGGTCTCCTTTTATAGTTGCAAGGAGTGGGGGCAAAATGGACATTACATCTTCAAAATAATAAATAAGGGGTCTTTAGTGACGGATAAAACGTCGCTAAAGCCCCGCCGTCGCCGTCGCCGCCGCGCCACGCGCGCCCGCTCGGCTGGCCTGCGCGCGTAACGCAGACGCACGTCCGCGCCGTCTCAGCCGTCCGATCGCGAGATCGGACGGCTTAGATCGCGTCCGCGCCCGCTGCGTAGCGCGCCGCCCGCGTGCGATCGCGCGCCCACCAGAGCGTCCAATTGCGCGTCGGCGCTATCGGGCACGCGCGGCCGTTGGATCTTCATCCGACGCTCGTGCGCGCCCGCTCGCCCGCGCCTTCGACCCCCTCTCCGCGGCTCGAACCCGCGACCTCCGCTTCGCCCGCAGCTGCGTCGCCGCTGCGCTACGCGGGCGAAATGGTCGCGCGGACGTTTTTAAACGCGCGCGACCGCAGCCGTTGGATCGAGATCCAACGGCGGAGAGGAGACGGTGCGCAGTCTTCACAGGACCCCCGCGGCCGATTGGGCGGCTGGGATGGCGCCACGTGGCGCTATCTTGGCCGTCCATCTTCTGGAAGTTGTAGATGGTGCCACGGATGTCGGATTGACTCGATTTTTGTGTCGTTCGGCTGCGATCGTCGATCCGAATTCATCCGTGTGGTCGGATTTTCCATCTGAAGTGTGGATTTACACCATCCTGGCCCTTGATCTTCTAGGGTTCCCCGGTCTCTATCTGATGCTACGGATGCCTGATTAGGGCGATCTTGGAGTCGTTGAACTCCAATCGTCGCCCTGATCATATCCATACGGTTGGATCTTTGATCCGAGGCCCCGATAAAATATTTGCCCTGTCCAAGCACATAAAAGGAGACAATTAACCTCCATTTTATTCAAACTACTCTAAATGCAAGATGATGCATGTAATGCAATATTTATATCATGAAATGCAATCTTATGCTTAAGAACATGCATAAATAGACATTTTAAGTAGTGTAAATGTGTTTACATCACAAGAAAGTATAACTGAAATATAATTAGGCCTATAATTAGTTCGCTAAAGAGAGCCATTAATCGTCAATTTTGATGATAATAAAACACTTGTGTTTTAACATTTATACATGAGTTTTAGATTTTAGCAAAATGCAAATGGTTACAAGTGTGAAAGATGGAGCTCAAGCTCGCATCCATGGCAGATTGGAGGAGCTTGACGGAAGAGAAGGAGCTTCGCTCGGAGAGAAAGCTTGAAGAAGGAAGGAGATGAAGAAAAAGATAGAAGGTTATTCTTTTCATGTAATTTGTTTCTGTTATTCTTTGTCTTTTATTTCTTATATCATATGTAAAAGAGCCTCAAAGTTACCTATCAGTACTCCTAGGAACACTTGCACAATGTTAGGGTACTTAGGTTTTTCATAGAGAACTTAGAAGTCCAAGATAGGCTTTAGACAGCCTAATCAGACGCTCGATCCTAAAATCAGACGTCTGATCTTGGACTTTAAGACGTCTGATGTTGTATCAGACGTGCAAATATTTAGGGCTAAACTTAGTGCATTTTGTCTATTGATTTTAGACGACCATCCCTTAGTCTAGACGTTTTAGTAGATGTCTGATGACTTTGCCAGACATCCAATTAGTGAAACGTTGGCTTACAGAATATGATCATCGAGAAATGACCTTTATTCTTCTATCAGACGTCCATAGAAGACTTCAAACGTCTAATAAGTGAACGTTATCCTTGATTAAGCCCAAATCTCTTTCCAAGAGACTTCTCACCATTTGTGCCTTCAAAAATCCATTCTCGCAATTAATTAGGTTTGCAAATGTCTAGACATAGTGCCAGGCATCCAACCTATCGTTTAACCAGCTTAACTAGAACCCTATTTAGGTCTGACTAAATCAGTAAGGGAACCTTTCTAGTATTAGACGTCTAATTTGATTATCAAACGTCTTATACTTAAGTTCTAGACATCTGATAATTGTCCCAGACATCATATAACCTTGTCAGAATTATTAATAATTCTAATTGCAGCTTGATTTGCCTTGGGATAATCCCCCACAGCTACTTAAGGCCTTCATAGCCTTCCTAAGCCTTCCTAAGCCATCTATAAATAAGAGAGACCCCTTCCTTTGTTAGACACACCAAGCAATACCATTTCCACGTCATATTATATCCAATTGATCATTATAAGTGATCTTACTCTCAAAGCTTTAGTTCTACATCTAGAGAGCACCATCCCAGCTGCGTACTCGCTCTCCTACCTACGATTACAATAGCAACATTGTGCCACAGCGTGGTGCATGCATCCGCGTATGCTGAAGCACTTCCACCAAAGGGAAGTTTCCTATTTTCTTATAGTAGCTAAGTTTACATTAATCTTTGTGGCTCTATAGGATGTTGCATTTTATTATCTTTGGTTGGGTGTTCGTCTTGTGAATTCCTATCTCCCTCACGAGGTAAAATACTTCCAGTGAAGAGGAAGGGTTTGAGGAACGTACCTTCATACAAAGTAGTGTGGTTATAAGAGGTTTAGTCACCCTTGTTTAAGTGACTGAGTTAGTGGATTTGATCGACTAGGTCGATCGAAAAATCTTAAGTTGAGAGGCTTAGATGGTGGTTTTTACCCAGGTTTGGGTTTCCACCAAAAAATCGATTATGCATTTGTGTGATTGGTTTTTGTGAGATTGTCTATTTTATTTCTGCTTATTTTTTGCATCACACATATCTCACCCCCCCCCCCCCCGTAGGAATCTACATTTGGTATCAGAGTAGGTTTTCGCTTTTTAGGAGTAACATCCATGGAAGATCATGGAAGGGAGCATCTTTGCAATAAGAAAATCGACGGGGCAGTCTACAGTTTGACCGTCGTACTTCGATGGAAACAATTACAGCTACTGGAAGTTGCGTATGAAGATGTGGCTTCAGGCCACCGACTTCGCTCTATGAGGACATTGCGAAACCCCATACGAAGTCCCGGCGAGACCAGAGAGAGGCTACTCACAGCAGCAAACCCGCGAGCTTTCCCTCAACGTGAAAGCAATGAACTTGTTGTACTGCGTGCTCTGCTCGGAGGAGTTCAACCGGATATCTCAATGTGCCACCGCATAAGAGGTATGGCACACTCTAGAGGTAACACACGAGGGTACATCCAAGGTAAGAGCCTTTAAAATTAATATTTTATTTCAAGAATTTGAGTCTTTTTCTATGAAATCTAATGAGTCTTTAAGTGATATTAACACTTGGTTCACTCTCATTGTTAATAGTTTGAAAGCCTTAGGTAAGACCTTCATTAAGGGGGAGCTTCAGGGCAAGCTACTCTATTCCCTTGAACCGAAATGGGAACAGAAGGTCATCGCCATTGAGGAAGCGAACGATGTAGAGGAGCTCAGCATAGACGATCTCCTAGTCAACCTCATGGCCTCTGAGACAAAATTGAAGCAAAAGAAGGACACACCTGAATCAAAGCCGAGGAAGTGTCTCGCCTTCAGAGCCGCTTCGGACACCAAGGTATGTTTCGACGACGAAGACCTTCGAATTTTATTTAAGAAATTTTCTAGGTTTTGTAGGGATTCGAAGAGAGAAAAGACAGAAAAAGAAAGCCTAAATCGTTACTATCATTACAATAAGAAGGGGCACATTCGACCTAAATGCCCTCTTCTCAAGAAGGAGAAGGAGAAGGAAAAGAAGTATAAGAAGAAGGCGTTCCAAGCGACTTGGGACGACTCGACCTCAGAGGAAGACCCTAAAGAAAAGAGTGAAGTAGTTTGCATGGGATTCATGGCCATCACAAGCAATAGCGACTCCATCAAGGATGAGGTAAAATCTGATTTATGAGTTGCTTTTGTTGAACTTGATGATGTTAGCCAATCATTGAAAGTAGAAAATAAAAGCATGAAAAAGAAACTTAGCTTTCTAAAATTTGAAAATGATATGTTAGAAATACAACTTAAGGACCTAAAAAGAAGTTCTAGTTCTAATAATGAAAATTTGTGGTTAAAAAATTAAAACCTAATAAATGAAAATAGTGAGTTGATTGAGGAGAATACAAGTTTAAAATTAGAAATTTCTAGGTTAAAAACTAAAATGCATGTTACAGAAGAAGAACTTGCATGTCTTAAGGAAAATTCTAATAGCTTGATAAACAAATTAGATAAATTCTCTAGTCATAAGGTTGAGAAAGGATCTCCATTAAGGAGACCAACTAACACATCCGGATCAAAGCTAACTTGGATACTGAAAAGTCAATTAGACTCTTATTTTGCAAGTTGCAAAGATTTCAACATCAAGGATTGGAATTACAAGATGAAGAATGGTCAACTCGAATTGGGAGGACCAAGGTGTAAACCGAAGAAGGAGAAGAGGAGAACGACAAGACAACAAACGAATAACAGAGCCATTTTGCATCGACCGCCCGATTGGAGACCAACGCTGATGCCCAGACCTCCAAGCTCCGGATGAGAGCCCCATCCATTTTGGCAACCTCCATTTGGGCCATTCTATTGGCCTTAGTAAGTGTGATACACTCTCAACCCTATCCTTTTAATCAATAGCATGTCAATAGGGGGAGTTTAAAATTGATGAGCTAATTGTCCATCATTAAGGGGGAGGTGGTGTCTTATGCTGACCTTGTGCTGTGCTTGATGCCCTTGTGCTTGCCCTTGGTTATAATACTTTGGATGTATCTAACATTTGGCTAGCGTAGATATTTGAGGATAAGTGGTTGAGAAGCGCTGTTGAGAAATTGATTTGATATATTAGGATATGTGCTTAAATGTGGAAATTAATTGGTGATTCTAATCACCATTTTTAGGATTTTGATTATTCTTTTTATCCCTTTATTTCCTAAGATACAATTGCTATTATTGAATATCATTTTTTATGAACTTTATTCATTGAATAACTTTATTCTGATTAGTCCTTGTGCTCGTGTATTCCTTATATTTCGACTAATATGTGATTTACATATTTGCTCCCTATGAATAACCTCGGACTCATATTTTACTTTTGAGTACTTATAAATTTAAATGTTGTCAATTCGATTTTCATCGCTATACTACGACATGGTATTTTACAAATATGATGATTTTTGATGCATCAACACTTGCCAGTACATAGCAAAAGTACAAACTTGAGTTAAGATTTTTTTACAACGGAGGCAATAATAGTTACCGACTACAGTGAATATGCGAGAAAATTCATACACTTAGACTCGAACAACTCTAGAGTACAGCCCTAAATACAAGTTGCCAAATCCCATCAAATTCCTATAAACCACAGTCATCAGCTTCTAGAGTAGATTCTACGGCTCAAAGGACAACTTAGGGTTTGAAAGAAAATGAAAATCCAAGCATTTGTGCTCTTGATACTAACTTAATAAGTGGGAAACTATATTTAAAAGCTTCATTTTCTTAAAAGATTAAATCCACCTATCATCCTACTCACTCCATTTCACATTAACCTTACTACAAAAATTGAATCATCGCCCCGACATATTTATTATTATTTTAAAACTAACCTGATATATTTATTATATATATAAATATGATAAAGACCTTTGATAAATGTGCAAACAGTGTATATCACATGCCTAATTTAACTGTAGCATATTCATGTGTTTATATTATTGCATTTCATGCATTTAGGTAATACATACATGTTTAAATTAATAAGTGTTTTTATATTGTTAATTGGTGTGTTTTAATTGTAAGGATAAATGGGAGCTCAAAGCAAGGGCAGGACAAGGAAGGAAGAAAAAGACAAAGGGACACATGATATCTCCACATCTTCTCTATACCCTAAACCCATTGACAACCTATTCTAAATCTAGCCTTGTCCTAAGCCTCCAAATGGCCTTATCTAGCCACTTCCACATCACCCTTTATCCTTCATCTAAAGGCCACTGATCACCCACCTAATTTTAGTAAAGCCACACACTTGATCTCTAGCTTACACGCTCCATCCAAGGGTCTACACTCGCATATTATATTGATCCAAGCTGCAACTTGCTTGGTCGGCTAATGGATCTTATTTAGACCACATAGTAGCCAGGCAACCTATCTCCATATCTACCCTCCATGTGCCATCCTAGGGCCATTAATAATTAACCTAAAAACCTATCCAAAATCACCTTGTGGCCAGCCCCCATATCCCTCATAAAAGCCCTCCATGGCCAGCTAAAAATACAACTAGATCTCCACCTTACACTCATCATCCAATGACCCTTGTTGTCTAACCAAAAACCTGACTTTATGGCCGTCCAACCTAACAAGATCCACACCTTACATCCACCATCCACACCCTCCATCTTCCAATTAGAGGCCTACATTAACCCTCCCTTAGTCGACTGTTCAAAGACTTTCTCGAACCCTCATGGCTAGCTACCGTATGCTTTAATCTACACCCTTGAAACACCACCCTAAGGCCCCTTTCAAACTTTAGATAACCAACCATATCCTAACCCTTCGTCTTTAATCCTATAGCCTACATTAGATCCCACATTCTATAAAAAGGCCTACTCTCCCAACACTTCTGATATCTCCTTCCATCCCTTTTCTACCACTTTCTTCCATCACCTTGATTAGCCTTCCTAAGTAGAAAACCTAGATCCAAGTATGGCCATCCACCTCCATTAGCTTCCGTAGGTTACCCTCCACCATAATCCATATTCCTAACCATTCCTCTACCTACACACCCTTATCTTGGTTAACACCTTAGATGTCCCTGTAGGCATCCTCTCCTACGCCCTTCCCACCATCCTAAGGGCAAGAAGATTGGGTGGAGTCTCTACCACAACCACCCAGTGGCTTTACACCCCTTCTGACTCTTCAATTATTTCCTACTTCAATCTTGTTTCACTTTTTTGTTTTCTTCTTAGCTTTATCCTAATTTTATTTTCATTTTGTCTTCTTACTTATAGTTTCTTTGGTTATTCATAAGAAACTCTTGTCTTGATCAATGAAGACTTTCATTTCAGGTCCTTTATCTTCATTCATGCTTCTTTATTATTCATTTTATTTACATTGATTTCACTTTCTTAGTTATACTTAGATTGTAGCTTCTCATCACCTCCAACTCTTATTTTAAAATATAAAATAAACAATCAAATAGGATAAAATGCAAAAAATTGAATAAAAGAGAATTTTGAAATATGATAGCTAAAAGTTACCTCATTGAGAACGACTTGAACTCGAATCTATTTATTATTTTTGAGATTTTGAAACTTTAAAAATTTAAAACGATCACGATTTTTGCGTTGTAACGACAACATTTGATCGTAAGTGATTTCCACGCATCCGACGCCTCAGGATGTCACTATAAGATATATATATATATATATCCATTGGAATTACGAAAAAATCTTGGTGTTAGGTTGGGCTTTGAATATCCTACATCTAGAGAACATACTTGGTGCAACATAACAGTCATACTCATGAAATTAAGTTCTTAATGTGTAGTACCCACAAGAAAAATTAAAGTGAAAGTGTAAATGTGAGATACTTAAGTTTCCAAAAACTTTCAAACCAAAGGGTGGACTGAAAAAGCCATATACTACCTTCTCTATTAGCTTCTAACCTAAATCAATCGATCTCCTCAAGGACTTAGAAATAAACTTGTGTTTAAGGAGGTACCCTAGTTGATTGCAACCTGAAGAGTCTAAGTGATAAATTTTCAATGCATACTCCTAAGGTTGGTGATTCCTAAATAAGTAAAATTTCTTTCATATTATATCCTTACTCAACTTACAATTTTTTTTTCAAAATTTCTCATTTTTGAGGATGTCTTAATCCAAATTGAGCTAGAAGGCTCGATTTTGGGTTGTTATGGTTTAGGATATCTCAAATCGATTGAAATTGATTTTAGGCCATTTTTCTTACCAGCTCTTTCTCCTTGGTCTAGAACCCAGGTATATAGAGTTGGCTCCTAAGCCAGTGGCTCCTATAAGGTATCAATGGGGTTGCCCCACATGCCCCCCAGGTTGGAGGGTGGGTGGTTTCTGTTTTTTCATAGGTATAGCCCCCTCCCTATATATATAAAGCTTCTGCAACTAGATAAAAGAAACCCAAGAAAATATTACCCTCCCCCCGATGTCTATTTCATGCAATGTCCTTATTTTATGATAAAAAATATATAAAAAGGGAAGAAAAGGAGGACATCATATGAAAAACTTTGAGTTGAGACAATGGAGCATGACTAGCCTAAACCTAAAAACAAAGCCTAAATATTTACAAGCAAAATTGAGCTAGGTTGTCTCCCAACAAGCGCTATGTTTTACGTCTTCGATAGAATGCAAACTCAAGAAGATGGTTCAATCAATGCTTCAAAGATAGTCAAAATCAAAATTAAGATGTGATCATGAAAACCTGACAGTAAATGTTCACAAATGTGGACTAGTTGACGGTGTAACGTCATTCCAAAAGGCAGATGCTCTTGAGATAGTAAATCAAACGTGTTTGCATTCATTCATCTTTAAGCTCATGGACATGGGGCTCAATTTTTGCTTTTGGTCCATGCAGCCTAAGTCAAAAAGGACAAACACTCAAAAGATAGTCATAGTAAGAAGCTTATGTCCCTTTGTAATTTAGCTCAAATTGATAGTCTAGTGCTTGCACGAACTTAGGATCCTTGTCCTTCCCCAAGTCAAGATTAAAAAAATTCATGAGGTTTCTCATAAAAAATGGGGAGTTTAAAATCGAAAGGGACCCTTAAATTCTAGAATTCATCTCTCTCAATTTTCTTCTAGAATGATTCAATTCAGTCCCCTTTAGAGTCCATGTCTTTTGGATAAAGAAAGATCAAATTTGACCTATATTCATCAATTTCAAGTTCAATTAATTCAGCTTCCTGTTTATCAGGGGTTGATTAGAGATGAGGCTAAGTCCCATTTCCAATAGTCTTTCCAACTCTTCAATGTTCAACCTTGCAAAGTTTGCAATTTGTTCCCATTTAGATTTCTCTTCATTGATGATCCAATCAAGTTATGAATTTTCATCCACTTGACTTACATGATCAGTCTTGACTGAAAGAAGTGGGGTAGGATGAGGTTTGGTCTGAGGTGGGGTTAGGTTGGATTCGACAATATTTGAAATTGATTCAATGTTGGATTTTTTTATTTCATCCTCTCTTAATTCAAGTGAAGAATCGAGGCTATCAAATTCAAGACTTGCTTCTTATGCTTGAGCCTTGTCAAAACAAGGGTCTTCAATTAATTTAGAATTCAACTCCTCAAGATGAATTTCCTTAGTTGCTCATTCTTCGCAATTGGATGTCTTAGAATTAGATTCTTCATCAAAATCAATTGCGAAATCAACCTTAGTGCCTTCAAAATATGAATTTTCCTCCTTATTAGCCTACTCAAAATCTTTAGAATCATAATTCCATCTATCAACATCTTGGCCCAACGTCTCTTTCAACATTAGAGTCATAGGAGAATCAATAGTGGGTTCAAATGATTTAGGTATAATAAATTCAATCACCCCTAGGCCCTGTTACAATGTCTTTATAAAATCAGGATGTGCCTTTAAAAATTTTTATGATGCCTTTGTTCAATTGTTGGAGCATACTTGGCATTGAGAATTTTATCTCAATTACCTTCAAACTCAATTTCGTTGTCTCCAATTGTCTAGCCTTAGATGTTGAATGAGTGGCTTTAGGCTATCCTTAGACTTGGTTTGGATTGAATCCAAAATCAAGATTAGGACATGGGTTAAGATGTTGAAGATTAGAGGGTTTAGGAAGAGAAGGTCCCGAGCATATTTGTTATGTCGATGTGCGAGTACAAGCTCTGATACCAACTAGTTTTGCACTGGAGGAGTGAATATCGCAGTATAAAAAATTTAATACCAATGAAACAATCACACAAGCATTCATTGCAATAAGACAAGTATTTTTAGGTGAAAACCCAAGGGTAAAAATCACCACCTAAATCTCTTTGACTTAAGATTTCCTAATTAACTTAATCAATTAATCCACTAAGGTGTCACTTAAACGATAGTGATACAACCTCAATTACAATTGCACTATTTTGGATTGAGGGTAATGTACCTTAAATCCCTCTTCTCCACGAAGAACATTTTGTCTCACGAGGAGACGTTAATTCGCAATGCAAAAAACCAACAAAAATGAAAATACAAAAGATCTATGGAGCCTAAATTTAAGGGTGAACTTAAGCTTCTATAGGTGAAGATGACTTCCTTGCTATGGAAGAGATAGGCGTGATGGCGCAACATAACAATGTTCTCTAATGTGTAAGATAATGCTCGAAGAGCAAGGATTGATCATCTTCCTTTTGATTTTCTCACAATGTGTATAGAGTGAGAAATATCATTTTCTATTTGTATTTTGACAAAGAAGAACCTCTAAACTATTTATAGATGAGCTATGAAAGTTCAAGAAGGCTTAGGAGAGGCTTTGTGGATGTTAAGATCAAATCCAAGAGGATTTGGTCGAGATTCCAATGAGATTAGGTCAACAATTAGGTCTAACAACAAAATCAGACGTTTGGTTAATTTATCAGGTGTCTAATAATAATATGAGACGTCTAATACTGGAAGGTGGTCTTTGGCGTTGTAAACTACTTCCGGCAAGAGCAAGATGAGCGTATCTCCCTTAATACTTGCGGATTCCCTTGAAGAACACAGTTGGGCCGTTGCATTGGAAATCCAAGGTCAAACGTGCATCAATTGGAGCATCTCCTCATCACTATAGCTTGTGAAGAAGAACGAAGGAGAGGGGGACCTCATAGTCCCACCTTATTGGGAGATACAGCTGGAATTGAGCTTTTAAGAAATTTCTCACATAGGCCTATTGCTTAAGATGCAGGGGTCGGGTCCCCAAACACCTCACATGTACACATGCTCTCACACATGCGGGTGTGAACTGATCTTGGGCAGAATTTTGAATCGGCCTTGGGTGGAATTTTTGGTTGAAGGCTTGTGTTACGACTCGATTCCCGAATCCCTACAGGACACGAGAATCGAACCGACTCGACTGATCCCAAGACACAGTCGTCCAACGATAAAGTAACCAAAAGACAGTAAAAATAAACCACATTCTCCATGCAAGTAACTAACCGTAACAAAAGTACAGCAATAAAGAAAAGAACTATTACAGTACACACCATCACAACAGTAGAGAATTAAAATTAGGTACAGAATATGAAGTTTACAATAAAAGAGTATAAAAGTGTAACAAAATACTCACTACACAGAAACGGGTACAACATAAGTACAACAACTGGGCTCTACTAGGCCCAGCACCCTCTGCAGCCGTGGGCTCTGGCTGCTCAACACCTGGTCCTGAAAAAGGTGACAAATATGACATGTTAGCGAAACACTGAGTAGAGTGGCAACCAGCTAGCTAAGAAAAATAGTAAAGGTGGACATGTAGCTATTATTTTTAATTTCTTTCTTTATTTATCTATTTACTCTTTCTTAGTTTATTTCTCAGGTCTTTCTCTTGATCTCGAATGTTCCTCGTGGGAACGATCTTGATTGCAGTCTTTTCCGAAAAGTAGAAGTAGCACGTGGTGCTCTCCTGGCCGGGAGAGTCCCCCGTGGTGGTCCTACCGTCAGTCAACCACCCCAAGGTCACTGATAGACGTAATGATGACTACGGTACGCCAATAAACGCATAGGTAGCTACCCCGCACTGGCACGCGGTCAGTCATTTCCGTTAATGGGTGTGCCCAAAGCACAGCACGGAACCAATATAGGGCAGAGCCCTCTCAGTAACAGGGGTCCAGCCCCTCCACAGTAACCAAATAGGGGTCTTGCCCCTCCACAGTCTGCGCACCCTCGCCTGACTACCCTGGTTTACCCAGTGGGCTTAACAAGTCGGTGTATGACGGCTAGTTGAACCCCGGGGCCCGTGGGGTTGCTAGCTCCCTCACTACACTAGTAGCTCTCCCCGGTACGGTGTATGCGAGGGCCAAAAGTCGGTAAAAAGTGGCCAAACCTAACCCCGGGTCCCTAGGGCGGCTGGCTCTCCTCTGCACTAAGAGGTAACATGTGCTTTCCTTGGTACTACGTACCGAAGAGACAACAAGCTTTCCCATTCACCTTTCCAGTTCCATTCCATTTACTTCCAGGAGTTCTACTCCTAATTCCCCGTAGGGTTCATGCTCATGTTTCTCAGACCAAGCCATACTAGGTTTCATCAATTCAGGTTTATTCGCTTATAGTACGTGTTTCCAACATTCAACTTCTTTTCCTTTCCAATTTATATACAAGCAGCTCGTATTTAATTTTAACCAAAAGAAATTACATGTAACAGTTACTGGCAACAATACTCTACAATTCACAGGCAGCTGTTGTCCAATTACAGGTGATTATCATTATTCTATCTACATATCCAAGACTGCAATTCAGGCATTCAAGACATTCGTTTCTGTGTTTCTGCTCCTAAAATTCATGCCACACCATAGAATATATCATTCAATTTAGTTTTAGGTCCTAGGATTCATGCCATACCCTAGGATCTATCATTCAATCTAGTTTTCAAGTCTTAGGATTCATGCCATACCTTAGGATCTATCATTCAATCTAGTTTTCAGGTCCTAGGATTCATGTCATACCCTAGGATATATCATTTATTTCAGAGATGTATTAATTCTTGTAATTAACTCAGGGAGCCACTCTACCCGCAAAATTAGGAGTAATGGGGGCATGATCGGCAGGTTCACGTGCCTCTGCAACCCCCAAAGCCGCAACAGAACGAGATCCTAACACAGGGATCAATCACAAGGAACCACTCAGAATAGGATACAAGTATTTCAAATAAGTAGCTGTTACGAACGCGCTTTCAAGACGCCTACCAGTCGTCTGGGATTTAATTTCTGCGTCACGCACATTTGCATCTGTGCGCCTGCGTGCGCAGACTTGCGAACGCCTCTTTTTCCCTCTCTTCTCCTGCAGGCACAGACTCTCTCTCTCTCTCTCTCTCTCTCCCCGCGCGGCCTTATAAGGCCCTCGCCATCTCCCTCACTCTCATCACCTCCGCTTCCTTCTTCTTCCAGCTGGTGCAAGAGTACGAGCGAGCGGCGGTAGCGACTGCTGCGGCGAGTTGCGGGAGGAGGTGTTGCGCGAGGGAGGAGACGCCCAACCGTGAGGGCTCGAGCATGCCGGGGCAGCTAGAGCCGGTCGGCGGGGGAGTCGTGGGCGTGGAGCGTCGCGGGAGGGCTGCTGCACCTTGAGCAGCAGGCGGACGAGGCGCGGCGCGGCCGTGCGTCGCGGGCGGAGAGCGAGTCGAGCTCTGATTCTGGAAATTTTTCCAGAATCAGACGTCTGGGCTTCCAACCAGACGACGGTGAAGACGTCTGGAGGACTATCTAGACGTCTGGCAAGTAAGTTATTTTCTTCCTTCTTCCTTTTCTGCGACCGTTCGTACTGAGAGCGAGGAGTGGGTACGTGCAGGTTCTGAGATTCGCCATCCAACGCGAATCAAACGTCTGGCCACAGTGCCAGATGACGGGAAGTACTTCCAGACTTCTTGGGTGACCATCGGACATCTGGGAACTAGGCCAGACGCCCCCACAGGCTTCTGGACGTCTGAGAGACTACACAGAGCAAAGGTATCCTCTGAACCACCTTTTAATACGTCTGGAAGAGGTTCCAGACGTCTGATTTTGGACTGTTTCGTCGTTTTCGACCCGTTTAGGGCCTGTTCGGAGTCCGTTTTCCGCGTTTCGAGTTGCGTTCTTTTCGGAATAAAATCCTCTACCCGTTTACAGTAATTATATACTATTCTGAGAAACTCATTGTGTTTGATCCTTGTGTTAGGACCCCGTTCCATTGCAGTCTCGGGGGTTGCGGAGGCGCGCGAGATTTTCGACCACGCCCCCAGTACTTCCATTGTAGCTGGTAGAGTGGCTTTAGAAATTATTAACATAATTTGTTACAATATGGAACAATTAATAGAACCTAGGGCATTGCATGAATCCTAGGAATGAGAAACCAGATTGAATGATAGATCCTAGGTATTGCATGAATCCTAGGGCTGGAATATTAGATTGAATGATAGATCCTAGGGTACGGCATGAATCCTAGGACTGGAAAACTAGTGATATGAATATAGATATTGCAGTCTTGGAAAATGTGGATATGAAATAATAGTTGCCTATAAATTGATTTAACAGCTGCCTGTTATGAATAAATGAACATGTTTGAGAATATGGGTTGTAAGAACGTGAAACTAGAATGGTGAAACCTGAATGTGTTGAGTTAAAAGCGCTGGAACCCTACGGGGAATTAGGAGTAGAACTCCTGGAAAGAGAATGAAATGGAACTGAGGAGGAAAGATGTGGAAGTGTGCTGTCTCTTGGGTACGTAGTACCAGGGGAAGCACCTGTAACCTGTTTAGTGCAGAGTGGAGCCAGCTGCCCCAGGGACCCGGGGTTAGGTCTGGCAACTTTGTACCGACTTTTTGGCCCTCGTGTACACAGTACCGAGGAGAGCTACTAGTGTAGAGCGAGTACTAGCTACCCCACGGGCCTCGGGGTTCTGCTAGCTCACCTACACCGACTTGTTAGGCCCATTGGGCAAATCACGGTAGTCAGGCGAGGGTGCGCGAACTGTGGAGGGGTTGGACCCCTGTTACTGAGAGGGCTCTGCCCTATACTAGTTCCGTGCTGTGCTTTGGGCGCACCCGTTAACGGAAACGACTGACCGCGTGCCAGTGCGGGATAGCTACCCGTGCGTTTACCGCGTGTGCCGTAGTCACCGTTACGTCTGTCAGTGACCTTGGGGTGGTTGACTGAGAGTAGGATCACCACGGGGGACTCTCCCGGCCAGGAAAGCACCACGTGTTACTTCTACTCTTCGGAAAAGACTGCAATCAAGATCGTTCCCACGAGGAACATTCGAGATCAAGTGAAGGATCTGAGAAATAGATAAATTGTGAAGCAATAGAAAGACGTAAATAAAGGAAGAAAGAAAATAAAACAGCTACTGTACGCTTTACTGCTTCTTTAGTTTAGCTGCCACTCTACTCAGCGTTTCGTTGACGTGTTACACTCGTTACTTTTCAGGACCAGGTGTTGAGCAGCCAGGGTCAGCGGCTGCAGAGGACGCTGGGCCGAGTAAGGTCCAGTAGAGTTACCACTGTTCTTTTGTGCCCTTTTTGTTCCACTGTAGTGAGTAGTTCTTGTTACTCTCTGTGCTTTTCTTTACTTGTAGTTCATGTTATGTTAAATGTTGTTCTACTGTTGTGGTGGTACATGCTGTAGTAGTTCTTTTTCTTACTGCTGTATTTTGTTACTGCTAGTTATATTTCATGTTGAATATGGTTTATTTTACTACTCTTTTGGTTACTTTCTCGTTGGACGACTAGGTCTTGGGATTAGTCGAGTCGGTCCGGTTCTCGTATCTTGTAGGGACTCGAGAATCGGGTCGTTACAGTAGCGGAACTAATTCAGAGAAGAACGGAATCTTAAACATGGAAATTGGACCTCGAACGGACCCTAAACAGGTCAAAAACGACAACTCTGACTCAAATCAGACGTTTGGAACACCTTCCAGACGTCTTAAAAAGTGGTCCAGGTCATACTTCACTCTGCGTTGCTCCTCAGACATCTAGGGATCCTGCTGAATCGTCTGGACCCAGTTCCAGACTTTCGACCACCTCTCCGGACATCTGGAGATGCTCTCCGCCATCTGGTGCTATGCCCAGACGTCTGAACTACATGGGAGGGCGTGTCCCCGCGCCTTCCCAAAATGAAACCTGCACGTACGACGAAAATCTCCTCAACAGAACATGTCTCAAAACCTCGGCGGAACGGCCTGCATGGCCGTATCCGCAAAAGGAGGTACAGGAGAAATTTCGTACCTCTCAGGTGTCTGGAGCTCACTCTAGATGTCGCCCGCGTCATCTGGATGTCGGTCCAGATGTCTGATCCTGGGAAAAATTCCCAGAATCAGAACCTCCTCGTCTTCTTCCCGCTGCGCGCGAGCTCGCCGCGCAGCCGCTCGTCCGCTGCTCGAGCTGCAGCAGCACCAGGAGAGATCTCCCCAGCATGACGCTCCTCCGCGTGCACGCTGGCAGGCCTCGAGCTGCTCTGGCAGGCTCGCTCTCTCTTTCTCACGCGCTCTCCCTCTCCTTCCCTCTCGCTGCACCTCTCCTCACTGCACCCGGCAGCAGTTGTTGCCCTCGCTCTCGCACTCGTGCTGGAGGAAGGAGAAGACAGGTGGATGTGGTGAACAAGGGAGAGGGGTATTTGTAGGTGTGGGGGAGGGCGTCTGCAGGTCGGCGAGGGGGGCCAGAAAAAGAAGAGGGCGGCGGGTTTCTGTCTGCGCACGGCTTGCGCGTAGACTCGCGATCATATGTAAGCAAAAATTTATTTGCAGACGTCTGACTAGACGACTGGACCAACTCCTAGACGTCTTAAAGTGTATTTGATGTCTCGGGTCTTAACAACTTGGCTTGCATTGGTGGACCTTTGGCTAGGGCATTGGGTTGATTTTGTGCTTGGTTTGAGTGGCTCTCTTATGTTGAGAAATCAACTAAGTGTTGATGTCAAATTTCCTTAGTTGAAAAAATCACATTTTTTGCTTAAGCACTTACAATTATTTTTGTAGTTTGATAGTTTAATTAATTGATTGATATATTTCTTTTTACATCAATCTCTCGAGCTTAATTCTATATTTATCTAATTAGTGGCTAAATTATGATTATTTTGATCTTTGAGACGACCTCGGAACTCAATTTCAAGATATAAATTTAAGTATTGATTTGCTTTAGTTGCTATACTACGACGTATATTTAAAACTCGAATTTAGTGTGTTAGCAATGAGGTATTATCAAAAGGCATGGAGCCCTCACACACGCTAGATAATTATGTGCACACATTTGATAATCCTTGACAAGACATGGAGGTAAGGGTGGCTCTAATAATACTATCTTGGAGGAACTGCTACGATGACTTTAGTAGTAATTCCATGCTAATTTCTTGTTGTGGGTGGCTGGTGGCTAGATATATAAGGCCAACCAAACCCCTATGAGAAAGACATTTGAGAAGATTAAATTTGCCACTTTGAATTTGATTGAATATGACATAATCATTTTCATTCAACCTCCATTGTAACTCTGTAAAGCTGGTGAAAATGAGAGATATGCATCTTTGCCGACACATAGAAACTATTATTAGAGACGTGAACTTAATAATCAATCTTGGTGTTCCATTGTGTAATCATGTCTTTCATCCCTTCATTCCAATCTCGACCAAAGTTGGGATAGGATTCCTATTTTGGTAGCAGATTGGAGTTGAATTGACTAAGAGATTTTATTTGTCGAGACCTGTCATTTGGTGCCCACCATGGGGTTGGCATTTATGGAAAGAGCGTAGTTCATAGTTGAGTAAGAGTGAACTATAAAGTAAATAAGAAGAATTAGAAGGTCACATCTCAATTTCACAAAAAACCTCTCCAATTCACTCCATTACGATATGGCCACCTCAAATCCATGTGACAAAGGCCATACTAAACTAGGGTGGAATTCCAACGACTTCGACACACCTAAAGTGCGGGGATCCCTCACAACAACAGTGGAAGCCTACCATATAGGCCTGTCAAACAGGTCTGGTTGGGTTGAACTCGACCTGTTAAGCCCAAACTCGTTCATATCCGAGTTGGGTTGAGTTCTACCCATTTATTAAATGGGTTTATGGTAGGAAACTTGAACTCGACCTAACCCGTTTATTATATGGGTTAGGTGGGTAAATGGGTAAATATGCTAAATATGTTAATTAGTTTAGGATTTATGGGTGTGATTTTCTTTTTGTTTTTACATAATCTGAACATAACTTGTTTACTTAAACAAGTTAAATGAGTTTAGATCTATTTAAGTTAATTGAATGCGGGTTAGGTTTATTGTTTAGGTTAGGTTAGGTAAGCTTAAACCACATTGACATAAGGGGTGTCATAATAATTGACATTTGTGTAAACAAACTCAACTTTTGTATGCCATTTATGGAATTTTGATGATGTTTAGGTAATTTTAAAAGTTAATGATGCCATTTTTGTAAAGGACGTGGGTTGAGAAATGCAAAAGTTGGCATAAAAAGTGATGCACAGAGAGTTGTGAACGCGGTCTCCACTTGATGTATCTTCATTTTATGCAAAAAAGTACTCACACGTGGTGGGATCCACCACTATTAAAATCAACAACAAACTACTTTTGTACGGGTGTAAACAATTCAAATCACCTTCGACATGACTTTATACCGGTGTAAAACTACCATGTCATATTCGAAATAATTTTGCATTGATGTAATCTTACTTTGCATCGGTGCAGAATTAAATTGTAAGGATTTCTTCACCTATGACAAGTGATTTTTCACATTAGGGTTTAATGTTTTCCTAAATCCTAAGATGAAAAATCACTTTTCATACGTGAAATTACTTTTCATAAACCTAAACCCTAAACCCGAAATCCTAAATCCTAAAGCCATAGGTGAAAATAACTTTGCACTGGTGTAAAACTACCAGATCACCTTTGAAATAATTTTGCATGGGTGTAAAATGAGATTGCACGGGTGCAAAGTCACTTTAGAATAGTTTATCACCAATGTGCAAAATACCTAAAATAATTTATCACCGTTGCAAATTGATTTATCACCAATGCACAGTTATTTATCACTTTAGTATTTTAGTTTAAAGTGGTGTAGTGATTTTTTTAAATGTGATGGAATCATCACATAACAAACCTTTAATTCTTTTATTTTTTTACATTAATTATAATGTGGGGACCACGTTCACACCACCTTATATTATAAAATAAGTCACATCATACATTTCCCTATATTTTTATTTTTGTAAAACCCTTTTGTGAAATGATTTATTTGAGAGTTAATTGTGTAAATATCTTTGATAGCTCTACATTTTTTCCTTTTGGATTTCACTTTTAGTTCAAATATTTTAGTAATAATAAAGCATGAACAAGTCAAGCATTAAATATAATCTTAAAAAAAAAAACACTAAATATTGTCAAAATGAAGTAACAAATAAATTAGATACAACGAGGAGAATAAAATGATTTTTTTTTTGCTTTCAATTTTTTTTCATATATCATATATGTCAGATGGAAATTATGTAATTCATAAACTTTTTATATAAATAGACGTTATGTTACATCATATTATGATACTCATGTTATTTTAAAATGTTGATTTTAAATGTTCTACTTAGTAATTGTAGTCAATGGTTCATATTAAGTGGCCCCGAGAAGATGAGGTTTATTTAGGTGTAGAGAGGAGAATCGGTACTTTTATTTGTTTTATTTGTTTCTTAGCTTACTAAAATTATTTTACTTACAAGTTGATCCTTAAGAAATAATTTTACATGAAAAAACCTCAAAACTGTTCACTTAAAAATACAACACTCAAAACAATATCCAAAATTTTAATAATGCAATATCCCATGAAAAAGTGAAAACTCTTTGTTGAGAACGAAAATCCATTGAGGTGTTGCGATGAGCACAATCTTCATGATATATTAGATTCAAAGAATCTTAATTTTGTACTGCATTTCTTCCTCCTAAAACGAAAGGTAACTATTGGAAGTATAAACTAAACGGTATAATGATCATTTTATCATAATATTAATACTAGACCTCTGATTCAAATATTAGTCGCTACGCCTAACGACTTTCTTACATAAAAAGTACGAGATAAATAAAGTATCAATGATTTGTTTGTTAAACATTGCTACGGTGACATTTAAGATAATCAAGTCACCAAAACCACCGCCACTGGGAGCCTTCGACTCGACCCACGCGCCACATAGGTGCCAATGCGATATCCCACGTGCTGCAGCGCCGACTCACCCACACCACTCAACCCATCCGTCTCAATGGCAACCTCGTAATTAGCCGGCATCACGGGGGCAACTCCCGAACCCGCCCCCCGCTTTATAGCTCCACGCCGGCCACCCGGCGGGCAAAGCCGCGAGGGGAGCGAAGAGAGGGGGAAAGGAAAAAGGCGGGTGCGTATTTGTTCCGCTCCAACGTCACCCCACGATAAGGCCGTTAGGGTTTCCCTCCTCAAATCCCTCGATCGTGCTCGTTAGGGCCCCTCCAATCCCCCTCCTCTCCCAATCCCCCAATTTGCGTCGGCTTCTGGGCAAATTCTGTTCTCTGCCCCCCGTGCCTCGAAGCGAAGACGAGCACTCGGCGGTGGAGGCGATGGGAGCGCAGGGGAAGGCTTCAGCTCAGTCGAATTCCATGCAGGTGAGAGCGGCGGACGCGTTGTCGTTGTTGCGCGCAGTTTTAAAGTTCTTGTTTCGGCCAATTTGATGCCCTAAAGTTTGCCCTAACGCTCCGGACGGCATACGCAGTCGCGTTTAGTTCCGGTCCGAAGTGGCTTTGTTGTTTGTTGCTACTTCAGTAGCGGCAAAGAAGTGTCGAGTGTTCCTGAGTGCGAACTGCTTCTGGATAGGGATTTATTGCAGCAGTGAACTGATTGCTGGGCAACTTCGTTTGGGATAATTGGTTGTTTGTTCGGGATCGCGTGTTTGATTCCGAAAGTGGGCACTCGTTTGCTTATCTTTGGGATGGAGAATGACGACCTTAGGTGATGGAGAGGCTGTTGCGCCATGAAGCCGGGGTATGTGGCGAGTGTGAAGTGCAGAAGTTGTTGCTGTCTTGCCGGTAGATGGTTTGGGATGATAGTGGGACTGGTGAAGATTGAGCATTTTGAAGTCGAGTTTCCTGGGGTTGGTGGTGTTGGATCTTGTGGTTGTTTTTTATGTAAAGGTGATGATCATGGTTAGGTGCTTACTTGCAAGTACTTGGTGGTGCTTGTAAGTGCCGAAGTTCCCAAAATTTGTATTCGCTGATGGTTGAGTTCCTGTTGTGGTGAGGGCTGAAGGGAATTGTCACTCCTTGTTTCTTTTGAAAGAGGTAGAAAGAAGAATTGGGTGAGAAAATTACGGAAAAGTTCAATATTTTTGTTGGACTTGGTTGGGTTTGGGCTTATCTTGGCCAAGTCTGTTCTCACCAGCTCCCTTGAGCTAGATTTAGTAGTTTTTTTTTTTTTTTGGAAAAAGTCTTTTAAGCGAAATTTAGAAAGAAGGAAAAATGCAGACATTGATAAAAAAATAAACAAATTTAAACTTTGACCATAAATTTGGTGGAAAAAGAAAAAGACACCACCTCGTCTGAGAAGTGTACTTAATCCGTGTAAAAATTACTGACCCCTTTTCGAAAAAAAAACTATTCCATTTTAATCACTTATTCCTTGAAAGAAACACAGGACTACTACTTAGAATTGTTTTTACATCTTTACTTTAATCTTGAACTACTTGTTGATCCAAGTCAAAACGACAACATGAGCATCCATAACAACAATGGTCACATAGGTTCCTTGTTTCCACTCTAATTTATCCTGGGCATGACTTAGATTTAAATAATCATGATATTTTTCTTTTATTACTTCCGTGTTCTTCTGCAAGCCCTCTTCTAAGGGTAGTCATTGAGCTTATCACACCTTGAACTTGCATATTAGAAATCTAGAAGGCTTTCCCTGGAATGTACAGGTTGCCTTAAAGTAGACTCATTTATTCTCCATCAGGTTCCAAGATGTTTTACAGCATGCTTTATGATTGCACCATAGCCATCGGTCATTTATATGTCCAACAGAAAACCACTTAATCCATGATTGCACATGCATACCTTCTACTCTAGTTAATAACCTTCCTGACATCTTTTTTTAAAAAATAACCTCCCTTATAGTATCGAGCATCGATTGTCATCCGGGAGATATGCAATAGATAAAATTGGTAGGTAAGTTGCTTGTGATTTGCTGATGGAAACCAAGCTTAGTTAAGTCTTGCTATACGTCCTTCTGGAAAAGCTTTATTTGATTAATTTTATTTGTGCCTTTTAATTTTTATTTTATTTGCAGCATATAAGTGGGATTCTAGTCAGGATTTCAAGTCCTTCTATGGGTCGACCTTTATTTATTAATCTTATTTGTTGACAGAGTTCAAGCTTGGTTTAGGTCAAGTCTCGCCATATGCCCTTGTAGAAGAGCTTCATTCTATTAATTTTATCTTGTATCTTCTTGGTGTAATTTTTGCCGCTTCCACTAATAAATTCTCTTGGATGATTATTGATCTTGCATAGTCATCCTCTACCCTTCTCACCAAAAAAAAAAAAAAAAAAGAAAGAAAAGAGGGATTTTTAGTTTTTACTTTATTTGGTTTGACTTTACTGATTAATAAATACATCCCAAAAGAGTTTAGGAATTAGTAAGATTCTCATGGTTAATTGCAAATTCTAGTTAGCATTTGCTGGAGTTTGTACCCAATTGGCATCTGAACCGATTGCATGCTCCAACAGAGGGCATTGTAAGGTACAATTTTTCTTGATCCTTTTTTATTTCTTTTCCTAAGATTTATGCACTTATAGGGCCACTTTTTAATTTTTTTTTCTCCAAATTTTTGCTTTCCCTTCCTATGATCCCGAGGAATTAGGTTTTGCAAAGAACCATTGACAGATCTATTGCATTGGTCCTTTGAAAAAACTCTATTGCATTGGATAATAGTTGAAGACATATTGTTTCAAGGAAAGGTGTTGGTGGGAATCTCTTCGGACGATTTGATCAGTTGAACAAATAGTCCCAAATGCATTTTGACAATTAATAACTTGTCATGTCTACTTAAACCAAAGCTGCACTTTTCCCACATTAGGTGGGGATAGAATATGGATTTTTTGCCTCCATTTAGATCTCACATGGGTTGTACTTGAAGGAAAGCAAGTGATTCCCATAATGTTTCCTTCCAATTGCTAGCACTGCTCAACTCTTCCTTGTATGCACTTGCGATGTTGGCTTCACACTTTTGGACCAAGGCATTAAGTGGGCATCTCTTCAGATGCCCAAGTCACCTTAAACATGCCATCTCCTTTTGTCTTCCATTGGTTCTTACTTGTGGACTTTTTCATTGATAGTGTTAGGAGGAAATGTCATTAGTTTATTAGAATAACCCTAGGATCCTTTATATAGAGAGGCACTCAAGAGTAAAGTTACAAGAATATCCTTAACAATAATAATGTCAAACAAAAGATGGATATATAATTCAACGACATACAACTCAACACTCCCCCTTAAGTTGGAGCATATACATCAAGCATACTCAGCTTGGTACATAAAAACGCAAGATGTTTCTTGGGAAGTGCTTTGGTGAAGGCATCTGCAACCTGATCTTCAGTAGCAATATAAGGCGTGGCGATTTTACCAGTGGTGATAACATCTTTGATAAAGTGACAGTCTACCTCTATGTGCTTTGTCCTCTTATGGAAGGTAAGATTATTAGCAATAAAAGTAGTTTGCCTTGTCGCAATACATGGGAGTGGGTCCAAACAGCGACACTCTAAAGTCTCTTAAGATGATTCTCACCCACAGAAGTTCACAAGTAGTATGACCCTTAGCCCTATACTCTAATTCTGCATTGGATCTGGATACAACATTTTGTTTCTTGCATCTTCATGTAACAAAGGTTATCACCCACATAGGTGTAGTAACCAGTAGTAGACCTTCTATCTTCATATGACCTAGCATAGTCTGCATCAGAGTATCCCAGACATTAAGATAGCCATGCTTCATTAAAGACAACCCCTTCTCCAGAGCTTGCTTGAGGTACCTAAGCACCTGACAAGCACCATCCCAGTGAACTTTTTTAGGAGACTGCATAAACTGACTCAGTCTCCCTATAGCAAAACATAGATTAGGTCTTGTGGCAGTCAAATATAGCAGCTTTTTTACCATAGCTTGGTATTTGGTGACATTTTCAAGTAATAGACTCTCTGAATCTCCAAGATGCAAGGAGGGAACCATAGGAATGCTGATGGGTTTGCATCCTAGCATCCTTGTCTCTTTTAGTATGTCAAGTTAATACTTTCTTTGTGACAACACTAAACCCTCATCGACATGTTGCACTTCAATGCCTAGAAGATAGTTTATCATTCTTAGATTTTTACTAACAAACTAAGAGTGCATGAATCTTTTAGTATCTTCTATTCCTATTCCATCATTCTTAGTAAGTAGTATATTATCTACATAAACAATAATAATAACCGATCATGTGATTCTATGCATAGTGAAGCCAGAATGATCTGCAGTCGATCTAGTGAAGCCAAACTCCTACACAGCTTTACTAAATCTCTCAAACTGGGTCCTAGGACTTTATGTAAGGTCATAAATTGCCTTCTTCAACCTGCAGACTTTCGAACACACTCCCTCAACAATAAAATCAGGTGGTTGGTGCATATATACCTCTTCTTGTAAATCACTGTAAAGGAATGTATTTTTAATATCAAGCTGAGAGATGGACCAACTCCTGTTGACTGCCATAGACAAAAGTATTCTCATAGAATTGAGTTTGGCCACTGGAGAGAAAGTCTGAAAGTAGTCAATTCCAAAGGTTTGTATGTAACCTTTGACAATCATCATAGTTTTGTATCAGTCTACTGTGTCATCTGGATGACACTTCCGGGTGAACACTCACGTACAACCCACAACAATAGCACCTGGGGGTAGGTCTACAAGTTCTCAGGCATCCCTAGATTGAAGAGCAGACATCTCTTCCTCGATGGCAAAGGTCCATGAAAAATCTTGAAACACCTCAATATGATTTCTGTGAACTTGGCGGCTGTCAATTGCAAAAGACAATAGTCTTCCTGTGGTAGATAAACGATCAAGTGACATATAATTGGAAATATAATATTTTGCACAAGATCGTTGTGGCTTCCTTTGAGCAATAGGAAGATCCACATCAGGTACCTTTTGGGGTATAGGGTCTGGACCTCCATCTGAATCAGCAGTGCCAGCAGAGGACTGAGCATGGATGATAGATAATGGTTCCTCCTCTGGAATAGTGGTAGTCAGTGATTTAAATGTTGGCGGCATGCCGTCGGCAAGGCTGTTTCCGGAGTGGGACCGTGTCGACACAGAACTAATGTTGGTTTACAGGTGTGTCGTCGGCATGCCGACATTTGCCGATGGTTTCGGCGGCATGCCGATCAATGTTGCTGGAGTTTGGATTTCGAAAGGGTGGTGCTGGGTGCGAAGCTGGAAATTTGAAAGGGGGCGCTGCTGCTGGGTGGGAAATTGAAAGGGTGTTGCTGGAGTTTGAATTTTGGAAGGGTGGTGCTGGGCACGAAGTTGGAAAAGGGGACACACACACACAGAGGTGGGAAACTGAAAGGGTGTTGCTGGAGTTTGAAGGGCCACATACACACGCACACACACACACCCTTACTGTCATTTATTTATTTCAGTTGCACATGATCATTTTATTGTTGTAATTATTAAGGGCAAGATATACGTATACGTACGATTTTCGACTTTAATATGTCCTTTTTTTAGTCATATATGACCTTCAATATGTTCTTAATATGTCAATATTTGATTTTCTTGCAATTGATATCATTTTAATTCACTTCTGTCATTTTTGTCCGCATGCATTGGCATGCCCTCGGCATGCCTCAAAAATGATATTTTTTCGGGCCATCGAAATCGTCGAAATCTGCCATCGAAAAATGGGTATTTCCACGGCATGCCCTCGACACGCCCACGAAATGCACACTTACAATTTCATCGGCATGACGTCGAAATTGGCATTTCGAACCTTGGTGGTAGTGGGATGTCTCTGCTCAAAATGCTGAGGGAAGGTCTCTGTCACTAGCACCTTAAGATGTGTAGGATAGGATATGGGAGGGTCATCATGAGGTGGAGGTGGTTCAGAGGGATCGGGAGGCGCAACAATAGGCATGGATAATGAAACATCTGGAGCAGCAGTGTTCTTTCCCATGTTAGAGTAGTAGGGCATATCTTCAAAGAAAGTAACTTCTTTGCTCACATAAAAACGATGTGCTACATGATCAAAGCATTTGTATCCCTTCTAGGTTCTAGAATAACCCACAAAGACACACTTGACGGATCTAGGAGCAAATTTGTCCACCTTGAATAAATGAACAAAACACACACAACCAAAGACTTTAGGAGGCATAGGAAACAACTCCTGATCCGAGCATAAAACAGAATAGGGAACTTTCTCACCAAGGATAGAAGATGACACTCGGTTAATTAAAATGGCAGTTGCAAGAACATCAGCCTAGCAGGACCATTCATCTGAAACATAATCGTCTGGGCAACATCAAGAAGATGGCTTAGCTTGCGTTTAGCCACCTTATTTTGTTAGGATGTATGAACACAAGAGGTCTAATGTATGATACCATGAGATTGAAAAAATTAAGTTAATGTAGAGTTAATAAACTCAAGCCTATTATCAATACAAAAATATGAATAGTTGTAGAAAATTGAGTCTTTATTTCATTTACGAAATTTTTAATCAAAATATGAGTTGCAGATTTTTCTTTCATTATAAATACCCAACAGACACGTGTACACTCATCAACCAAAACAAGAAAATATTGAAAATCTCTAAGACTCTTGACCCGACATGGGCCCTACAGATCTGCATGGATAAGAGTAAAAACAGACTCAGTTCATTTATTACTATTAGAAAAAGAAACTTTATGATACTTGCCAAGTTGACAAGCATTGCAGGTAAAGGAATCTAGAAACTCCAGAGAAAAAGGTGTAGAGTCTCTCAGTTGATGGTCACTCTACGAGCCACTTAAGCAGTTTAGGCTTAGAAAGGGACTCGGTTGCTCTATTCCCTGGAAAATAGCTGGAGAAAGTGATTTTATTTACATTATGCGATTAGTTTACACAAGGGAATGAGATTGCTTGTGATTCCATGACTCAAGTCAAACTACTTCTCAGAACTTGCCTTTGATGAAATCCTCCTTTGAATCCCCTACATGGACCTTTTGACTCCCAGTTGAACACCTTTCTTTGACTTCTCTGACTCGCTCCTGGCTTCCATTCCAGGAAGAGAACTATCTTTTCTGAATAATCCAAATTGCTCAAAGCCCAAACCAGGTGAATAACCACCGTCGAGTGAAGCGTTTGTTTGGAGGGGGAATCAATGCCACTACCTAGCCCCATGCGCAGTTGACCTTCCATCAGAAAGGATGGATTGGGATTTCAATAGGTCAATCCCATTAGCCCTTTTGATCGGGGTAATCAATAGGTGTCCTTAATAAGTAGTATTTAATATCAGGAACTGATGATGAAGAATAGAGATGCTAGGGTGTCCCAATCTACGATGTCACTATAAAGTAGAAGTGGTAAAAGCAGTAGTTGGGAGGTCAAGATAGTAGAGGCCATCATGCTCAAGTTCTCTATCAATCTGTTTCATCGTCTGGAGGTCCTGCAAGAAGAAATGTTCGTGAAACACAACTCAAAAATTTAATGCCTTAGTAATCTGACTAAGACATTAAATTTAAGGCAAATTTAGGTGCATGTATAACATCAGAGAGTGACAAAGTAGAAGACAAAGAAATGTCACCCATGCCTGTCATAGAGGACATGGCACCATTTGTTACTTTGGCATACACTGGAGTAGCAAGTGGTTTAAGAGTTGAAAAGAGGGTGACATCTCCTATGACATGAGATGATGCTCCTGAGTCAGCTATCCAAGATGGCTTACGAGCCCCTCTGACGCTAGCAGCAGTACCTGTCTTTTGGGAAATAGACACACCGGTAGTGGAAGTAGGCTGGGAAGACACAAGTCGATCATATTCTTCCTTGGAAATAGTGACTTGACGACTGACATGCTCTTCCTCCTGATAGAGTTGGCTCTCATTTCCACCATAAGCAACCTGGTTAGTCTGATGACCCTGGGGTAACCCATGCTTGATCCAGTATCTGTTTATCGTGTAGTTTGTCTTATGACAATGGTCACAAAATAAGTCGCATCCTCTGCCACAACCATCAGTTCTTGCTCCATGTCCTCTCCCCCTGCCTCCTGAGGTTCCCCTCCCCCGAGTAGTGGTTACCAAGGTAGAGGAATCAGAGATAGGAATAGGGGCAGATATCTCAATTATGGAGAGTCGAGCGCAGATCTATGTTGGTGTATGAATCTCCTCCAGTGTCATAAGTTGTTCCTTTATAGATTTGTACTCTGGGCCAAGGCTAGTAAACACCTGAACAAACTGAAACGCTTCATGTTGCTTGGCAATCACAGTGACATCTGTCAAGATAGGTTGGTAGGTATCCTGCTCATCTTAGAGGTTCTTTATGGAATCGTAATACTCGGCCAGGGACATGGTTCCTTTTTGAAAATAGTGTAGCTCCTCAATCACCTTGTAAAGGCGACTAATGTTACTCTTATGAGAATGTATCTCGTGAAGAACCTCCCATATTTTCTTTGTCGATGTATAAGACATAACTTGCTTGGCAATCGGTTCTTTCATTCTGTTCAACATGCAGGTAGCCACCTGGTTATTGTCGGCCTCCCAATCAACAGACTTGGCGGCGATTCCTCCTGAGTCAAAATGTACTTCCTATGCGATCATACAAATTGGGAAAAAAAAGTCGACCATAACAAGAAGTTGGTGCTATCCAACTTGATAGAAGTGCCTTGCATAAAAGATGATGCGCTTAGGGTAGAGATTCTCCCCTCCGAGTCACCAGAGGACTCCTTCTTGGTCTCCATATCTTCTGACATGTGGGAAACGTTATAAACTCAAGCTACTACAGTAAAAAATCAGGTCATATGTTGATATGAAAATGTCCTCACCGATCTGAAAATAGAGGCGTCTATATCATGACAACCATAGAGGTCCCTTGTCCCTGTCGAGGGCCTGCAGTACCACCGTAGAAGTTCGGCAGCTCTACACAAGGTCGAAGGTGGCCTGCAGTACCATTGGCGAGGTGTGGCAGTGTTGCTCGAGGTGGAGCGTGACCTATGACACCACCCTAGGTGGCGAGCGATGCCCCAACAAGAGTTGTGGCATTGTTAGAGATTGCACGACGAGGTGTGGCGATGCTGTGCGAGGCGGAGTGTGACCTACGACACCACCCTAGGCGGTGGGCGATGCCCCAACAGGAGCTGCAGTGCTACTAGAGGTCGCAGGAGGCTTGTCGTAGCCCCATAGCAGGTGGGCAGCATCCAACGAGCGTTGTAGGAGGGACCCTGAGTGCCTTAGCGGCGGCGCTGGAGGGTGGAGGCGCTAACAGGGGTCATTGGGGAGAAGAGTTGCCAGCCACGTTCCTGAGAGAGAAGGCATGCTTGTGAGGAGGTTGATAGGGATGTAAACGGGTCGGGTTCGGGTTAGGTTTGGCTAAACCCATACCCATATCCATTTATAAAATCCTTACCCATACCCTATCCATTTACCAATCGGATATAAAAATTCAAACCCATGCCCATACCCATCTACTCATTGGGTACCCATTTACCCATCAGGTACCCATTTATAAATTGATATTGCAATCGAATCATGTTAAATTAGAGTCAAAGAGGAAAAATCTATAACACAAAATTGTTTGCTTTTAGCAAGCTCTCAACATATTATTATAAAAAGAGTCTTTAAAGGGGAATACATCAAAAATAAAAATACAAAAAATACAAAGAAATACTAAATACAAGTACATTTCAAACAAAACATCCCCCTCTCCAAAATAAATGTTTAATGGAAGCTTTAGAAGCATTCCCAACCTTTAAAATCATGGAGATGAAAAAGATTAAGGTTGGGGGAATGAGGGACTTAGGGTGGGACAAATATATATCTTGGGTAAATGGGGATTTTACTCGGGTATTCGAGTAGGGTAATCGGATATAGATTCATACCCATATCCATACCCAAACCTGGTCGGGTTTTTTAGATAAAACCCATACCCGAACCCAATAGGGTTCGGGTCGAGTTTTACCCATTCTTTTTGGGTCGGGTTTACCGAAACTTGCATCCTTAGAGGTCGGTGACGCTGAGAGATAGGGTTAGGGTTTAGTGGAGGTTTCGGAGGTTACCTTTTGGTGGGATACAAGATCATCGGTTTAGGGCCGCAACTTTGATACTATGTTAAGAGGGGCTGTGGGTAGGGCGGCTGTGAGGTACTTCAGAGAGTTTACCGGGAGAAGACATGGGGGAAGGTGGAGGTGGTTGGGATCCGAGGTGCCACGGATCAGGTATGCAGAAGCCGGTTTCTTGACGGGTCCGTTTGAGGAAGATGAGGTTCACAAGGCAATTTGGGGGTTGAATGTTGATGGATGTTTAGGCCCGGATGGTTTTTCTGTTGCCTTTTATAAGGAGTTTTGACCGGTGGTGAAGGAGGATGTGATGTAGGTCTTGCAGGAGTTTAGAGATGGAAATTCAGGCTTCAACAGATTGAACAAGTTCTACATGTTCCTGTTGTCGAAGGAGGATGCTGAGGAGATTCAGGAGTACAGACCGATAGCCCTCTCGAATGCTATCTACCTGATTGTGGCTAAGCTCTTGGCGAATAGGCTGAGGGGGACCTTGGCTAGGATTGTGGATCCGGTGCAGACGACTTTTATCCTCGGTAGAAATATTTTGGAGGGGTATGTGATGGCCTCGGAGATCCTGTCGTTTTGGAAGAGGAGTAGGAGGAAGGCTTTCATGTGGAAAGTCGATTTCAGTAAGGCTTATGACTCAGTTCAGTGGTCTTTCCTTTAGGCGTCCTTGATGAAGAGGGGTTTCCCACCGGTGTGGATTGACTGGATGAAGAGGTGTGTTACCATGACGTCTTTCTCGGTCCTTATCAATGGAAACCCGGCAGGGGTTGGATTCAATCGAGAAGGGGGGTGAGGCACGGGTGTCCTTTGGCTCCGATGCTCTTTGTTATTGTAGCAGATGCACTTGCAAGGACGGCTAAGAAATTGTGTGAGAGGAACTTGGTGAGGGGTTTCTCTTTGGGAGATGAAACGAGTATTCCGTTACTGCAGCATGCAGATGATACGATTTTTTTCATTGAAGGCAGGGAAGTGGAAGTCAGGATGATGTGGATCTTACTTTTCTTGTTTGGTGAAGCTTCAGGTCTGCAGATTAATCTGTTTAAATCAGAATTTGTCCTTTTTAATTTGACAGAGGCGGAGTAGCTTGGGTCTTGGCACAGAGCAGGTGAAGTTACCGATCAGATATTTGGGTTTGCCGTTGACGGATTGTAGGATTCTGGTGAAGGATTGGGCCCCCTGGTGGAGAGACTGGATGGGAGGTTGGCAGGGTGGGCATCCAGGCTTTTGTTGAGGGGTGGAAGGCTGGGCTTGCTCAAGGTGGTTATGGCGGCGATGCCGTCGTATTTCACCTTTGTCCTGAAGTTGTCTCGGCAGGTTGTCTTGAGGATAGAGAGGCTGATGAGGAATTTCTTCTGGTCCAATCAGGGGTCGAATGGACCTGGTGCCAGGTTGGTGGCGTAGGAGGAGGTTTGCAGACCAGTGGAGGAGGGGGGGCTTAGGGTGAGGGACTTGGGGAGGTCTAATGACAACCTGTTGGTGAAGTGGGTTGGGAGCCTCTTGGAGAATAGGGAGGATTTGGTGGGCAGGGTGTTCAGGACGGCTTATGGTGGCCTGCCGCGTTGGGATCTCCTGATATCTCTGCCAAGGGATGCTTTTCATTTCTTGAAAGGTTTGTCGGTGGTGGCTCCAAAGGTGCAGAATTGTTTTGTACCGGTGGTGGGGACGGGGGAGATCTTCAGGTTCTGGTAGGATGATTGGATGGGGCAAGGTGTGCTCGCTAGAAGATTTTTGAGACTTTTTGCTATGTCCCGAAGCAAAGAGGTGTCAGTGGCCGAAGTTTGGGAAGGTGGGTGGTGCCCATCCTTTGCAGGGAATCTTTCAGATGCGAGATCTCACGATTTCCAGAGACTGCTTGAAGAATTAGAAGGTCTACAATCGGCTTCCGGAAATGATATGTTTGGATGGGATGAAGGTGAGTTCTCAGTGGGGGCTGCGTACAAGAGATTGTCCGGCGGAGACTCCACATGTGACTTGGATTTGATGAGAGATTGCAGACAGGTTTGGAAGGCCGCGTGTCCATTGAAGGTCAAGATTTTTATTTGGCTGCTTAGGAGGAAACTCGTGACTAAGGTTCGAAGGGCGAGATGGGCTCCTGGGGAGAGTAAGCTTTGCCTGTTGTACGGAGGTGAGGATGAAGAGGTTGACCACCTTTTCTTCACCTGCCTGTTTGTCGTACAGATCTGGAGCCGGGTGGGAGCGGGGTGGTGGAATTGTCGGTCTTTGATGCATTTTGGTGCAGCTTCAGAGGTGGAGGGGGTAATGCTGGGCAGAATATCTTTCGTACGAAGAAGGAGAGGGCCAGACCGTTGGCGGTCCTTTGGGGCATTTGGTTGGGTAGGAATGCTGTGGTCTTCAGAGGCCAGAGGCCTTATGTGGAGAATTTTGTGGAGTCTGTTACTATTTTGTTTAATCTTTGGAGTGAGTCTTTGTGAGTGAGGGGCCTTGTTGTTTGCCCTTTGTATTGGTGGAGGCCGTTGATTCTCTCTTTAATATATTTGGGTAGTTATCATCCTGGATAACTACCCTTTTCTTTTTTAAAAAAACTTTGATACTATGTTAGGAGGAAATGTCATTAATTTATTAGAATAACCTTGTGGCTCCTTCGATAGAGAGGCACCTAAGGGTAAAGTTACAAGAATGTCCTTAACAATAATGTCAAACAAAAGACGGACATACAACTCAACAGATGGTAACCTTCTGTTGAAAGTTGACTGAAGGTTGGGTCAGTAGATATGTCTCCAGAGGTAACTGTGTTCGAGAAGTCCATTTGAGCCGAGGGCTTTTTTTTTTTGGTCAAAATGGCAACAACAAATAAAAAGAAAAATTGAGCCTTTTTTTCTTTAATGATGGGAATTATATTACTTTTTTGTTCGCATGTCCCCTTGTTTGAAGGAAAAACATCATTCTCTATCTTCTTGAGATGTGGTGAGGGAGCTTAAACTGAGGCAAAAACATCAATCATTTTACTACTTGGCACTGACATTAGATTTAAGTCAATTCTTAACAAGGATGGCTTGAGCGTCACAACTTCTCTTTCCAATCTGTGGTTTCTTGAAGCTCCTCACTTTCTTCTTGCTTTTCTTGTTGCTTTAGTAAGCAGGCCAAGTGATTGGTACCATTGGACTGGGAGCTCGAATTCTGTCTTACTCCCCCGTAGATATTTCTTTGGCTACCATTTTGTCATTTTGCTGATGTTTGACCAACCTTGGGTTGTTGCTGACTCACCTGCTTGAAATCTTGACGCTGAAACTATCATTATTAGGTTTTGTTTGATCAATTAGTCACCGAGCAATGTCGCATGACTCATAATTCCACATTTCATTTGATGTCATTCTTAATTACCTGACTAAACATAAGTCCACTTGCGACATGTTGGCCATTGCAATGCACTAGGTGTGGGCTAGGACCTATGGCGTGGCACCAATGCAAAATATGTAAGTTTGATTTGACAAGTGTAGTCCTCAATTTTTATATAATCTGATCATGATTAGTCATCCTTTTTGCTCTCAAGTAGAACTCTGTTATGAAGCGTGTAGTTTCATCACTTTTAAGTAGGAACTAATTTGATACAGACTTTCATTTCAATTTTTTCATTTTCTTTAGTCTTAGGATATTTTTCTCACATTCCTTCTATTTGTCCTTCATAGAAACCTTGGTATGTTCTGATCTTTTTGCATCCTTCCCAGAGTAAATACTCTTAATATTTGATGCTAAGTACTCCTTAGATGGTGAATTGCATATTATTTTATTATGGTATTATTTATCACATGGTACTAAATACTTTCTTGATATTAATGAAATTTGTTTTTCTAGGTACGAACATTTCTTTTTTTCAGTTGGAATTGATGGCAATTTTATTAAAAAATTGCTTGTTAAGAATTAACAATCATCTATTATTGTAGGTAAAGCGCAGCTGAGTTTTATTTATTTATTTTTTTGCCCTTTTTGGTTTTGAGAGATGTAAATCTGTATTTTAGGTGGTCCGATTTTAATGTTCATTTTGAAGTATTTATCTGTTTAACAAATACCAGAAATTTGTTTTCTATATTGTCCTAGAAAGATATCTAACTTACATCTTCTGCAGTTGGACAATCTAAGATTTTATGTAGAGATTGATTCCTGATGTTTTCTACCTTTTTTTTGTTTGCATAATATAATTATTTACCTTATATCTAAAGGATGATAAAATTATTTGACATCACTCCTACTTTCCCAGCGTGTTAAGGTGTATCGATTGAATGAAAATGGAAAATGGGATGACTGGGGCACTGGGCATGTTACTGTTGATTTTTTGGAGGTATGGTTCCTTCGGTGACCATTATTACTCTTGTTGTAGCATTGTTCAATTTCTAATCCATAGATGTTCTCCTTTCTATCACTTGTTTCTCCTACTTTTCCAGTTTATCATGATATTATTCTTTAAGCTTTTCATCTGCCTGCTGGTCCAATGTATCTGAATGTATGGAGGTGAAGCATCATGGAATTTTGTTCCAAAAAAATCATCACAGAATTTTTTTCTTCGAACTTTTCACCTCGCTTTGGGTGGGATACTGTGAGCTGTTTCTTTATAGTAGCTGGATCTTGTTTCTTTGTAAGAGCAGCAGATTGTTTCTCTGCTACATTTCTTTAGTTACGTTTTGCAGATATGGTAACTTGAGAAACATAACTCTTAACTTCTCCCTCAAAGAAGAAGAAGATAACTCTTAATTTTTATATTATGGATTCATGGTTAAGATTCCTTTTCCCCCGTTGTTTATTCTTCTGCACTCAGAGGAGGTTCATTCTCATCTTAGAGGAGTTCACCATGTCTTACCATAGTTGATTTACTTTGTAGTATTTTTTTTCCCCGTATTCTCAAGGATGACCTAATAATTGAATGTAACATACACGAACACCCTACACTTTCTGTTGATTTAGTTGCAAACGGGCAGGAAGATAATGGTATAAAAATGACAATTTGCTTATAAGTCAATATCATTCAAAGCTGCCAATTGGTTATCTCCTAATATCATTCACCTTGTCGGCAACTGTGTGTTGTGTTAAATTTTCATTAATGAACAAGTTATTGGATTCTAAATGTTAGGATGTTGGCTCAATTTTCGGTTATTTACTTGCAATGACTCTATCACTTCTCCCTTTCCAAAAAAAGACCCAGTCACTTCTTCAGGTAGGTTTAGTGAGGAAATATTGGATAGGGAATGTTGAGAAATAGTGCCACATCTAATTATGTGCAAATTGATAACCAATTGGTTTTTGTTGCATGCTCTCATGGCATGGGAGCCTTGCTGCTCTGTAACTCCATGTCATCCATCAATTTTTTCATGAGTAAAACCCAGGGAAGGCCACATGTGGGAGACATGTTGAGAAATAGTACTACATCTAAAGAAGTGGAACCTATTAATGGTTGGCCCTCTCTACTTAAGCCAATTGATTTTGAGTTGTATGTTTCTTTCTTTCTTTTTTTTCTTTTAAAAGAAGAGTTGGATTCTTCTTTTACTTTTGCCAGTCACAATGATGAAGTTCCAGGTTTGGAAAACAACTGAATTGGACAGAAAGGTTGACGATGCACTGGAATTTCCATTTTAACTGAAACTTGTACTTGATTCTGCCTTAATTTCTGTTTTATTTCTGGTGATTTTGGTGAAATTTGGAAAGTAAATTTTTTAGCTTCAGTTGAAAATGTGTGAACATAGAAAAATTCTTTTGGAATGTTTGACTTGAAATGTTTGACTGTGTTAGTTCATGAGTAATTTATATTTAAATTTTTCCAAACATTTGAGATCACAGTTTTACTCACAAATACATTAAAATTCTCCATACTTTACATGGTAACGGATATTAGACATCTCTAGGCATGGGATGGGTTGGGTAAAATGGTTGACCTGATTGATTGTAGACGTACAATAGGTTCTGGGCTTCGACTAGGTGGTGTAATCAAAGGTTGATACAAGAAAGTGCACAACTGATGCATGCAATCATTAGGTCTGATTGTGGGGACTGAGACCATTGCTGATAACAGTTTGGTGTGCATAGTTGAATGTGGGTTTTACTGGTGAGGGTGTATAGGGCTTAGGTTGCAATCATGGGGTACAAATTGATGTCTATCGTTGCATACATGTCATAACAAATCATCTATTCTTTGTTTTTTCCCCTTGGAGAAGGTGACATACATCTTTTCTTTCAAGTCAGTCATGAATTCTATACCAACTAAATGATAAGTTAAAATGAAAACTTGTAATTTTATCAGAATAACTAGTTAACCAGTAAATATATTGGTAACGATCTTTTTCTAGTTGCTTACAAAGATATTTCAACAGCCTATTGAAGCAACTTTAAACTTGTGAGGAATGATACAGAATCATACACCCACTGATTATGGATAGTTAGGTGCAAAAAAGCAGTGAGGATTGAGACTAAATTTATTGTTGTTGTTATATTTTATTTATTTATTTATTTGGTGGGGGGGGGACTGAATTCAATTTTGTTAGCATCTATATACCATCATTCTGTAGTATGCTGACTGTTTTTGCATGATGGATTACTTGTATATTACTTAACGAGCAGAAAACTGAGGATCTTGGATTGATTGTGATTGATGAAGAGGACAGCAATGCATTGCTTGCACATTGCATATCATCTGAGGAGATCTACTTAAGGCAAGAAGGTATTGCACGTTCTATCACTCAAATGCTGTCATATCCTTTGTTCTTTTTTTTTTGTTTCCTGCTTCTGACTGGATAGGGACGTTTCCTCATTTTTTTCAGACACAATAATTTCTTGGCGAGATCCAACTTATTCCACTGACTTGGCTTTAAGTTTTCAAGAGCCTGCTGGCTGCTCTTACATATGGTATTCTTTTCTTCATACTGCCATTTTTTTTCTTGACCTTTATTTCTCTTTTAGAGAGTCGTGAATGGTGTCCACTACTTTGTTATAGGGATCAAATATGCAGTGTTCGGAGGAACTTACAGTTTTGTGCTCTTCGCAGTTGAGTTCTTTTTTTCCATTTTTGCCCTGTAGTTTCATGCTCATTCACAGAAGTTTTGTCTTTCTCATGTCTTGTTCTTTTTTGATGGTTTATTTTATAGATATGGAGACCAATTCTCGTCCTTCAGATGAGGTTTTTGAGTTGTCTGGGGCTTCTCATCCTGGTAGAAACCCTCTTTTGCCATCTTGTCATGCATGATTTCATGTGGAGTTCAAATATTGATTATGCATGAAATGTGTATTGTAGGTTTTATTATTGGAGGTACATGGATATACATTTTTGGATGTGAGTTTGATGAATATTGGTGGCAAATGATGCTACAGGTTTTGTTGACATGCTTATTGGCTGTTGTTTGAGACTTTATCAATAATAGTCAAGTACATAATAGGTGTGTTTCAGTGATTTAGGCACTTTCTTTTTGCTCTTCACACAAGTAAGTCTGCAAGTACTCACTCTGGTCTTCTAGGATGGAAGCATGGAACCATCTTTTATACTATTATTCTGAAGCATGGTGGGTGCACCTGATTAATTGATTGCAGCACAGGTCTGAATATTTTTGGACATGTTGACGTAGAGGAAACTGAAGTAGCAGTACTAAGGAATACAGTTTCCCCGAAAAAAGCTATGAAATATGTGGCTGCAGAGAACTTCTGGCGAAGGATTTTTAAATATGATGTTCACACAGGCCTAATATGGCCATTGGGTTCTATGAAGAATGCTCTCTTGAGTTGTGAATTAGATCGTTTCTTGAGCTGTGAATTTCATTTGGAAGAGAAGTGCTTGCTCTGTAGCAGGAAGAAGTGCCTGCTGTGAGGATTTGGTGGGTGTGGGAAATGCCTTACTGCTGCTTGTAATATTTTTATTGGAACTTGCATAGATGCTAAATTTATTGTGGGTTATTTAGGTATTAGTTTGGATGGGGATGAAGAAGTAGTACTGTTTGGATTGAGGAGAGGATGGTAGAGGAGAATTGAGGGTGAAAGGAGTGGATTGATGAAGGTGAAATAGTGTCAGAAGGTGGTTTTCGCAGTAGAGGAGGGAGGCAAGGTTGGCAACTGGGAATATGGTGGGGATGATAGTGGGTTTTTCTATTTTTTTTTGTCAGTATGTGTTTTTTTTGGGGGAGGGGGAGTTTAGGGTTTGCAAGAGATAAGGCAATGTTCCTTAATTTTTGGTTTGAAAAGAATTTTGTTTTGGGGGGGGGGGGGGGTTTGTTGGGGACTGATTACAAGGATTGAGTAGAAGGGGGATTGATGCTCTTGTGGGCTTCAAATCTCAAAATATACTCCTCTGTGGTCTTCATTCAAAATAAGCCCCTGAGATATAGGGCTTTGTTACATAGAACAACGAAGGAATTAACCTAATCCTATTCACTGAATAAATTAAAGGAAAAGAACTATATTTTGTAGCTTCTATTTCCTAGATAGATTAAATAAATGAGAACATATGAAATAGTTGACAGTTTTTTTTGTAAAGGGGTATTTAGATCCTTGGGTGTGGGTTTATACATGCTATATGACTTTAAATAATCTAACACCCCTTCTTATTTTTGTGTTAATGAAAGAAAGCCCTAGTTGCAGTGCGCACTGGGGCTTGAGTTCCCACGGTTTTTCCCTTCCATCAAGAAGGGTTTTTTCCATGTTAAATCTGTGCCTTGTTTGTGTGATTGCATTTCAACATGGTACCGTATTGGGCTTGATCTTGCTCTTGTGATTGTGGTGGAAATCTTCCATGCACCAAGTGCATGTTGAGGTCTCTATACAAGGTTCTCATGTATCAAAGAGCCTTTTGAATAAGGCTCTTCTTCCCTCACGTAACAGAGGCAGCAGCATGTGGCCAGACATCCTAGTGTGTGACGATCACCTTCAATGATGTGTTACAAGATCGGGTCTGGACGCTAATATTGCTGTGGCAGTGGTGAGAAGCCCTCAACACTTTCTTGTGGCTATTTTAGGCCCTATTTGTGCGTGCTTTATTGCGACAGTCTGTTCTGGGGGTGGCCGTACTGCTTGGAGCTGTTCTGACACCAGCGGCAGAATCATTTGGTTTTTTCCCCTTCTCTCTCTAAAAAATAAGGCCTATACTTCTGCCTTCATGGTTATGCCCTAGGTTTGAGGAGCATTTTCATGTTTTTGGAGACCAAAGTTGGTTGTTCTTGGATTTGGATAGTGTCTTCTTGTACATAGATGGTAGCATCCAATGAAAATTGATGGTGGGCGCTAAGGGCAAGTTTGGATGGGGGGATAGATTTTGTGGGATAAATTTTTTGTGGAAGGGTTATCCTACATTTTTGTTTGGAAGTTAGAAGGGTTATCCTGTTGGGTTAACTTGTAGCTGTTTGGAATGTAGAGGGATAACCTAGAGGGTTATCTTATCTGTGGAAATTTGTTGATAGTTTAAGGTGCAGAATGACATTTCTGCTCCCGGCGTAGTTTATAATTTATTATTTACAAGAAATGTTTTATTTGATGTAGAATTCATCCATCAAAATCACACACTCCATCAGACAAAAGGATCCTTAGATTCAAATCAAGGCAAATATAATGGCAAAACAGGAGTTTGGTGAAATGGGCATCTGGTTTTTGCCCATCAAAATTGCATCCTTTTTTGAACCAAACTGAAACAAAAGTAAGAACACATGATATTTATAACAATTTGTATCACAGAAACCATTCCAAATCAAGAAAAGGACCCGTCTTTTCTATGAATCTTGACATAAGGGCAAGAACCAACCTCTGGGAATAGCAATCCAAATTGAAAGAAAAGATCGAGCGTAGCGAGAGGTGCGATCGGGTGGGCGGGGGGGTGGGGGGGGGTGTTGGTGGAGTAGCAAAGGTGGAAGGATGGTGTGGAGAGGCTAGGTGGTTGTTGCGGATGGTAAGGGCAGTGACGGTATTCGTCCTTGACACTTCTTCATGTGAGTGTTGCAGACGGGATAAGAGTCTTGAGGGCTAACTTGTGGAATTATGTGGGATAACCCTTAAAATATCTTATCCCACATCAACCTTAGGATAACTTATCCTAGGTTAAGTCCTCTTAACTCAGGTGAAGATATCCTCCACACCAAACTGGGTTAGCCCTCATTTTCATGGGTTATCCCGATTACCAAACTAGGGCTAAGAGAATTTCAATACGTAGGTATCTATAATAAAGTTAGCCAGAAACAATTATTTGCGTTGGTCTGCTGCGGTTGAGATGGCAATAGCGGGCTATGGATGTGTGGGTACATTGATGGTATGAAGCAAAAATTTGCACCTACAAACACATTGTGGGAAAAGATGGTGCTTGGAGGATAGTCAAGTGAAGACATGGATGGTTAATTCCATGTTGCTAGAAATCATCCAACTCTATGGAAGAAGACAACTAGGGACATGTGGGTTGTTACTGGAGAGCATGTATGATCAGAAGGAGGAGGTGCAAATCTATCATCTTACGTGAGATATGGATCTATCATCTTATGTGTGTTATCTCCAACTTGTGACAAAGTGTCACTATTGTGGTAGGTTACCATGGCACCTTGAAATCCAAGTGGGAAATCATGGATTATTATGCAGATGAGAACTGAAAATTGGTTATGTGTCGAAGATCACAAGCTCTTTTGTGAGATAGAACGGAAGAACTTTACTTTTATCTTCTTGGGAGGTTTGAACCTAGAATTTGAAGCTGTTAGAACTAAGAAGCTAGACCCTTAATTTTGACAAGATATTGAATACTGAAGAAGTGTAGTTTTTGGTTGAGGCTGGTTAGGAGTGTTGATAGGTGATACGCTTCAAGGATCTTAATGGTGGAGATGACACCAGGGTTCTAGATCACTTTGCTTTTGTCAATCAGGGAATGGCAGGAGAAAAAAGTCACATGATGATTCTAAGGTCAACAGGAAATGCATCCTTTGCCTTAATAATGTACATACCTGTGATTATTGTTGAGATCTTCACTGAGGGAAAAGGCAGGGATCTAGGGAAAACTAACCAGAAAAATATAGGTCAATGTCAGAGCATTTATGGTGGGAAACTAGTTGTAGTTACTAGTTTCTGAAGTGCAGGGTACTGAGAAATCACATGGATGAGAAAGCGGTACCAAGTTGACATTGAGAGATCTCACCGTAGATCAAATATGTGAGTTGTATGAATGTTCTCCAAAGTCATTTCAACTAGAGTGGGATCACAAGAGATTGACAATCTCAATCAGGCTCTTGCAGTTCCAAGGGAGTAAAGTTAATGGAAATTCTTACAGGCCTATGTTCAATGGATTGTGGATGGTTGTGCTACAGATCACATGGCTTGAAATGCTAAGCTGTTTCATCAATATAAGCTTGCATATAGGAAAGACCAAGTTGATGGCTTTAGTAGATGGGTCTAGTGTGATGGTGGCAGGAAGAGGAAGTATCACTCTTTTTGACCATTTCTCCCTCATCAATGCGTCACATGTGTTAGATTTACCATTAAGTATGTTGTCTATTAGCAAAATTCTTAAGGAGTTAAATTGCATACTCATATTTTATGAAATTCAGTTTGTCATGTAGGGTTTGGAGATTGGGATTGGTTTGGTCTCTGAAGGACTATACAATCTTTTGGTGGAGATTGCTTCTGCCTTTTTTTTTTTGGCTGCTGTCAATGTTTGCATGGTGGATTGGATCAGACTTGGTTGTGGCATGATTATCTAGGACAATTGAGTCTTTCGAAATTGCATAAATTATTTCTTGGGTGAAATCGTTACAATGTGGAATTTGTCAGTTGGCGAAATGTAAATGTACTACTTTTGATTTAGGAAATAAAAGTATTACTTGATTTTCTTTTGTGCATATCAGTGTTTGGGGACTTGCAAATCTTAAGGCTGTTGGTGGTTTCTAGTGTTTTCTTACTTTTGTCAATGTTTGGTCTTGATGTATGTGTATGTGTGGAAAACATGTTTTAGGTCGCTTTCTGGTGGTATGGGATTGTTTGCTAACAAGGTTGAAGACCAATTTGACACTCGTGAAAATCAGGTTGATAATGGGAGAGAATACCTGGATATATCTCTACAAAGATTTTTTTCGGGATAGGGGCATTATCCATGGAACCTCTTGCCGTGACACCTTCCAGTAGAATGAGGTGGCACAGCAGAAGAATATTCTGAATATTACTGAAACATTATTGATCCAGAGAAAGACACGAGACAAATTTTGGGCTGATCTTGTTTGTACAATTATTCTTTTAATCCTTAGGTGATGGAAAGGCTCCTTTGTCCATGTTGATGTTTGAAAAAACTTCATTTGTACTTACACATGGAGTTTTTGGGTGCCCATGCATTATTTATAACCTCTTCCCATGAAGTGGCAAGTTGGACTCCAAGCCAATTAAAAGACTTTTTCTTGGGTGCTTGATTTAGCATGGCAGATTTTCCTATAGTTTGAGGGGTTTATTTATAATTTTTTAGTTGTTTTTATCTTTTATGGGGGCTTATGCATAATATGTCCATCTCCCTTTTGTTCTAACTTTTTTTCTTTGAGGGAATGGAGCGGATGACTATCGACCTCCTGTAGGCATCCTTTGTTTACTCAAAAAAAAGTCCATTTCCCTTTTGTAATTAAATTAGGAATAGTCTCCTTTCCTTTTTCTATCAGGAGTTGTTGTCTTTTTGAATGGTATCCTTTCTCTATACGAGGAGTTGCCCCATTATACAAATCCATCAATTGAATAATACAAACAAAAGTTGCCCCCAAGTTTGAGGCCCGTGACTCCATCCCTTTCCATTTTTCTTTCTCATCACATCCTCTTCTTCTTCTTCCTTCTTTTCTTCTTCTTGTATCCATCCACCCAGCCTATCTCCACCCATCTTCTCCACAATGACTTACTACTTGACCCTACCATTGGTTGCCTTTGCCCCTCCATTGTCGCTCCACATTGTTGACTTGCCCGTACCCCCTTTGACCGCCCTTGACATGCACACAATCTTCTCATGTCCATCCCTACTTTTGCTTGGATCTCCACACCTATAGAGTTGTTGTCGTTGCTACCCAACATTCAACCACCTCAGCACACACCTTATGCACCAACCACGTTCCGCTTGTGCCACCTACTCAAGACAGTGTAGCTCCTTATGACTGCATCTCCTCTCCTAAGCCCACAACTAAGGTTTTAAATGTTGATTTCGACGTTGTTTTCATAAATTTCTAAGTGTGCTAGGTATGCCATGAAAATGCCCATATTTTGACGTCAGAGTCCGACGATTTTAATGCCTCGAAAATAGTCCATTTTTGAGGCACGGCAAGGGCATGTCGGAGGCATGCGAACAAAAATGATAGGAGTCAAAATGATTAGAATTTTAAGAAAATGATAAAATTAGATAAGTTTATGTAAGAATAAGAATGGTATATCCTAATATTTTGAATTGAATTAAGTAAATAACAACTAAATGATGCTTATTTCAACCCTTAAATAAATCAAATTACAATTTGTTGAGTTATTTTTTGTATGCCTTTTTAGTGTTATGTCACGTGAGGGGTATACTTGTAACTCTACCCTTTGGTTGCCTCTTTATATAAAGGCACCTAGAGTTTTTTAATAGAATGATGGACATTTCAACCTAACATGGTATCAGAGCAGCGGTTCTAGATCGGTGTTTGGGTATCCCACCTCGAAAACCTAGTCGCCAAATCCTTCTTCCTAATCCCTCTCCTTCTCTAGGGCATCATCGGCCCCTCTCCAACTTCGGTCAGCCCTCCCACCGGTAGCAGAAGCGTTCCCACCGGCAGGAGGGCCAACCCCCCGTTCGCAGGAGGCCTTAGTGGCGCTCCCAGCAGTAGCAGCACTGCCGCTAGGGCCATCAGACCTCCTCACACCGCTCGCAGGAGGGCAGCAGCTCCTTTAGTGGCAGCAGCGTTGTCGCCAAGGGCACCAGTGCCCTCCCAGCTTTGCCGCAAGAGGCCAGTGGTGCCCCTCACTGGCAGCGGCGTTGCCGTAGGAGGCCAGCGGTCCTCCCAACTGGTAGCAGTGCTGTTGCTAGGGTTGCCTGAGCCCTTGGTGGCCATGTACGAGTAGCAAAGCATGTGCTGCAGTGCCACAAGGGCCTCGGGTGGTCATCTATGATATGATTTTGCGACTATTCGTGGATCGGTGAAGTTTTCTGACCTCTATATGGTCTGATATTTTTACTAAAATCTCTTGATCTTTGGTTTCCCACAAGTCGAGTGATATGAAAGACAAGGATGCTTCTGGCGACTCGGTGGGGAAGATATCTACTCCAAGCACACCTTCCTTTATGCAAGGAACCTCTATTAAGTTGGATGGCACCAACTTCCTTTTGTGGTCTACCTTTTTTTTCCAATTTGTGGGATCACATCGGAAGAAATATATCTTAACGCAAGATGAACCTGCTGTCAAGTCTGTTGATTGGGAGGCAAACAATGATTGGGTGGTGACTTGCCTGTTAAACAACATGAAGCTTATCGCAAAGCAGGTTATGTCATATGCGTCTGCAAAGAAGTTGTGAGAGGTTCTTCATGAGATTTATTCTCATAAGAGCAATATCAGCTGCCTCTGCAGGGTGATCGAGCAGTTACATTCCTTTCAGAAGGGAACTATGTCTCTTGCCGAATATTATGGTTCTATGAAGAACCTCTGAGATGAGCGGGATACTTATCAGTCGATCTCCATAGATGTTATTGTTATTGCAAAGCAACGTGAGGCCTTTTATTTTGTTCAGTTGCTTGCAGGTCTTAGCCCTGAGCTTGAGTCTGTTAAAGATTAGCTTATGACATTTGAGAAGATCCCTACACGTGCATAGATCTATGCTTGCCTGACCGAACTTGAGATCTCTGACCCTATCTCAGTCGTTGATTCCTCAGCCATGGTAGCTATAGGTCGTGGCAAGGGAACCCCAGGAGGCAGGGGGAGAGGACGTGGAGCGAGAGCAGGAGGCCGCGGCAGAGGATGTGGTTTGTTCTGTGATCATTGTCATAAGACAAATCACACAGTTGACATGTGCTGGATAAAGCACGGGTTTCCTCAGGGCCATCAGGCTAATTAGGTCACTTATGGTGGAGATGAGAGTCTGCATTATGAGGGGGAAGAGCAAGTCAGTTCTGAGGTCATTATCTCCAAGGAGGAATGTGATAAACTTGTTTCTATCTAGACCACTTCCATTGCAGGTGCTTTTATGACTCAGAGGAGATGTATTGCTAGTGCCAGAGGTGTTCGTAAGCCATCTTGGCTTGCAGACTTAGGTGCATCTTCCCACATAACAGGTGATGTTATCCTTTTTACTTCTCTTAGACCACTGACTACTCTAGTACATGGTAGAGTAGTTGATGGTGCCTTGTCTCCTGTAACAGGCTTAGGTGACATATCTTTGTCCACTACTTTACCTCTTTCTGATGTCATGCATGCGCCCAAATTTGCCTTAAATTTAATGTCTATTAGTCAGATAACTAAGGTATTAAATTGCAAAGCATTTTTTCATGACCATTTTTTCTTCCTGTAGGATCTCTTGATGATGAAGCAGATTGGTGGAGGACTTGAGTAGGACGGCCTGTATTATCTTGACCTTCCACCAGAGCATCATTCCATAGCTGCTGCCTCATCTACTTTTGATTTACAATGGCATCCGAGATTGGGACATCCTAGTGTGTTTGTCCTTCGACGTTAGTTTCCTGATATGCAATTTCCAGATTCTTTTTCTTGCGATGCTTGTCAACTTGGCAAGTGTCATAGAGTTTTATTTCCTAGTAGTAGTAAAAGAACTGAGTCTATTTTCTCTCTTGTTCATGCTGATGTGTGGGGTCCATGTCGTGTTAGAAGTCTTAGGGGTTTTTGGTATTTTCTCATTCTTGTGGATGATTGTACCCGTGTATGTTGGGTCTTTATGATGAAGGAAAAATCTGAAATTCCCGTACTGATTAAAAATTTTGTGAATGAAATAAAGGCTCAATTTTCTACTACTATTTGTATATTTCGGATTGATAATGGGCTTGAGTTTGTGAACTCTACTTTGACTCAGGTTTTTCAGTCCCATGGTATTATACATCAGACATCTTGTATTTATACATCCCAACAGAATGGGGTGACCGAATGTAAGTTGTCATTTTCTTGACGTTGCTCGCACTATTATGTTTCAGATGCATGTTCCTGCTACCTTTTGGTTTAATGCTATGCTTACGGCTACTTTTTTGATTAATCGGATGTCGTCTTCTATGCTTGGTGGGAGAACTCCCCACTTTTATTTTACTTCCTGATTAGGAGCTGTTTTCGTTACCTCCTAAGGTGTTTGGGTGTGTGTGCTTTGCTTATTTATTTAAAGTGGATAAGCTTGCTTTTAGATTTGTCAAGTGTGTTTTTGTGGGTTACTCTAGAACCCAAAAGGGATATAGATGTTTTGATCCTCTCACATCGTTTTTGTATTAGTAAGGATGTGACCTTTTTTGAGGATATTCCCTATTACTTTGCTATAGGACAGTGTTCCATTGCCTATGCCTACTGCTAACCACCAGGTCCCTCTGAGCCACCTCCACTTAATGATGTCTCTCTTATGGCCTATCCTAGACATTCCGAGGTGCCTACTACAGATACTTTCTCTTAGCATTTTCAGCGTTGCCCTATCACTCTACAGGTAGAGGAACTACTTTCTACTAGTCCTGCTCAGTCCTTTGCTGATACTGCTGATCCAGACGGAGGTCCAGATTCCTACACTATTAGAGGTACCTGATGTGGATCTTCCTATTGCTCAAAGGAAGCTACAACGATCTTGTGTTAAATATTTTGTTTCTAATTATATGTGACTTGATCATCTACTTGTAGTAGAGAGACTTCTACCTCTTGTAGTTGACATAAAAAATATTCCCACAAATCATGTTGAGGCATCTTAGGACCCTTTTTGGACCTTGGCCATGGAGGTGGAAATAGCCGCTCTACAGTCCAGGGGTACTTGGGAACTTGTTGACCTACCCTTAGGTGTTACTGTTGTGGGGTATAGGTGGGTGTTTACCCTAAAATGCCATCTAGATGGTACAGTAAAAAGATACAAAGCACGCCTGGCTGCCAAAGGTTACACATAAACCTTAGGAGTTGATTACTTTGAGACTTTTTCTCTAGTGGCAAGACCTAATTCAATGCGAATACTTTTCTCTGTGGCAGTCAACAATGGATGGTCGGTTTCACAGCTTGATATTAAGAATGCTTTCCTCTATGGTGACTTAGAAGAGGAGGTCTAATGCATCAACCCCCTGGTTTTGTTGTTGAGGGGGAGTGTTAGTCTGCAGGTTGAAGAAGGCAATTTATGGCCTTTTGTAGAGCCCCAGGGCTTAGTTTGAAAGGTTTAGTAAAGTTGTGCAGGAGTTTGGCTTTATTAGATCTACTGCAGATCACTATGCATTTAGGATGTATAGAGCTGTTGGATCTATTATCATTGTGTATGTAGATGATATACCACTCACGGGGAGTGATGAATAAGGGATAGAGGCTACAAAAAGGTTTTTACATTCTTAGTTTGTTACCAAAGACCTGGGAATGATAATCATCATGCTTTCTGGGCATTGAAGTACAACATGTTGATGGTGGCCTAATATTGTCACAGCGGAAGTATGTTCTTGATATGCTAAAAGTAGGGATGCTGGGTTGCAAGTCTACCAGCATTCCTATGTACTCATTGTCACTTGTCGATTCTGAGAGTCCTTTGCTTGAGGATGTTACCAGGTACCGTGCTATGGTAGGAAAGTCGTATATCTAACTGTCACACGACTTGATATTTCCTTTGCTGTAGGGAGACTAAGTCAGTTTATGTAGTATCCTAGAGAAGTTCACTGGGATGGTGTCTATTAGGTGCTAAGATACTTCAAACAAGCTCTTGGGAAGGGGCTATCTTTTACGATGCATGGCTATTTCAATGTCCGGGGGCATTCAGATGCAGATTATGCATGACCACATGAAGATAGGAGGTCTACCACTAGCTACTGTATGTATGTGGGTGGCAACCTTGTCACATGGAGAAGCAAAAAGCATAATGTTATCTCCAGATCCAGTGCAGAATTAGAGTATAGGGCTATGACCCATACTATTTGTGAGCTCTTGTGGGTGAGATCTATATTACGTGACTTGGGATTACCTGTTTCTGGTCCCACTCCCATGTATTGTGATAACAAGGCAACGACATTTATTGCAAATAATCCAGCTTTTTACGAGGGAGCCAAGGTCATAAAGGTAGATTGTCATTTTATCAGAGATGCTATTATCACTGGCAAGATTACTACATCTTACATTGCTATAAACAATCAGGTTGCAGATGTCTTTATTAAAGCGCTCTCCAAGAAACGTCTTGAGTTGTTATGTACCAAGCTGAGCATGTTTGATTGCTATACTCCAGCTTGAAGGGAGTGCTTGAGTTATTTTTTGTATGCGTTTTTAGTGTTATGTCACTTGAGGGGTATATCTGTAACTCTATCTTTTGATTGCCTCTCTATATAAAAGCACCTAGGGTTTTCTAATAGAATAATGGACATTTCAACCAACATAATTATATATTAAGAGATTTTGAATGAATTATTAATGATATTGATAGTATGTGAGTGTTTAGAGAGTTAGACACTCCTTGAGTTTTATGTATCCTTTTGCTATTTTACATTTCTGCCTAGACATGCATTGCAATTTTCTCCTTCACCTGTCTCTATATAAAGAGGCGTAGGGTTTCATAGTTCAATAAGATTTCTCAGTTAGTCTGACTTAGTTTCAGAGTAGCAATCTTAGATCGGCACTTCGGTATCCCACTTACAAAAGGCCTCTGTAACCTCGCCACCCTAACCCATCTCTTTCTCTCACCGATAGCTCGTCCCCTACCTTGTCGTCGCCGACCACAAGGAGCAGCAATGACGCCGTCGCTCCCAGGCAGCAATAGCGGCATTGTCGCTCCTAGGCAGCAGCAGTAGACCAGCACCGATAGTAGGTAGCAGCTGACTGCCGCCCCCATCACTTGCAGGTGGTGGGGGGGGGGTTCCTTGCGTCGATGAGGTGGAGCAGCACCCCCTCAACCACCTCTCCCCTCCCTAGGTCAGGTATGTGTTGATATTGACATGAGTTGTCCTAATGTTGATGGTGCATGTTCATCAGATTCTTCTAGCCATCCTTCTGGGGAAGATATTTACAGGAGATCGAGGTGGAGGATCTTGACCTTCCAATTACTATTTAGAAGGCACCTTGTAATTGTCCTTATTACTAGGTTGCTGGAGCAATGCCTACTGCCAATCTTGGGAAGTAGTTTGTATGTTTATTGTTGCACTATTAGCCACTCATATTTCCATCACATATCAGCAAGCCATGCTTGATGCAAAATGGCGTCAAGTCATGGAGGAGGAGATGGCTGCCTTACATTCTCGTGGGACATGGGAGCTTGCATATCTTCCTAGAGATACCAAGATGGTAGGATGCCATTGGGTTTTTGCATTGAAGTATAATCTAGATAGGTCCATTTCTTGCCACAAAGCTCGATTGGTTGCGAAAGGATTCACCTAGACATAAGGGGTGGATTTCTTTGACACATTTTCTGCAGTGGTAAGGCTTCTACTATTCACATTCTTCTTTTTGTGGTTGCACAATGACTGGGCATTCCATCAGCTAGATGTGAATAGCGCCTTTATCTACAATGATTTTCAGGACGAAGTTTACATACAACAATCTCTTGGTTTTGAGACTTAGGGAGAGTGTGTATGTAGGCTAAAGAAAACCATCTATAGCCTGAAGCAGAGTCCACGTGCGTGGTTTTAGAAGTTATTAGAGGAAGTATAGGCCTTAGAACTATTGAGATTTTCTGCAGATTTCTTGTTCTTTGTCCGGAATAGCAAGGGAGGAGTTGTTGCACTCCTTGTTTATATTGGTATCTTATCCTCACTAGTGATGATAAAGTTGTGATAGCAGAGGTCAAGCAGAAGCTAGTTGATTCCTTTGTCGTGAAGGACCTAGGTGAGCTAAGGTATTTTTTAGGGATTGAGGTAGCATGGAGTAGAGATGGCATAGTCCTCATGCAACACAGATATGCCCTTGATATGTTACATGAGACAAGGATGTTGGGATTGAAACCTACTAACATACCCATGGATCCTAAAGGGCATTTCTATGATACTGAGTCTCAACTTTTTGACAATAGATCTTATAGCGAGTTGATTGGCAAATTGCTATATCTCACTTTTACTCGTTTTAATATCTCTCTTGCTGTTGGGAAGGTTAGTCAGTTCATGGACAAATTGACCAAGCAGTATTGGGATGTTACAATGCAGGTGCTCAGGTACTTGAAGAGAGCATCAGGTGGGGTATCTTGTTCAACAGATGAAAGTTCATGACTGTAGTTGGCTATTTTGATGTAGATCATGTTAGATGCATTACAGATAAGAAGTCAACAATAGGTTTTAGTACTTATATAGCAAGGAATTTTGTGATTTAGAGGACTAAAAAGCAACGTGTTGTGTCTAGGTCAAATGCAGAATTTGAGTGTCGTGCCATGGTACAGACTGTAGTAGAGATGGTTTGGGTTGATCAGTGTTATAAGATTTGCATGTCCAAGTTGAGGAGCCAATGGAGATAGTCGAAGGAAACAAATGATCTTATTCTCAAAAGAAACCTCACACCTCTTTATATAGAGAGAGGTGTTGGGAAAATTACATTAGAGAACAATTAGAAATAAAATAAATAAGCAGTCCAAAATTACCAGCAAAAGATAATAGAGTCTCATAACACTCCTCAAGTTGGATCATAGATGTCAATCATGCTTAGCTTGTCACAATCAAGGTTTTAAAAAACGTGAGACGGTATCGAGGCGGCTTGCCTTCATTGAGGTGAGGTGTAAGCCTTGAGGCGGTCGAGGTGTAAGCCACAAGATTTGCATAAAAAACATACAAAATTAATATAATATATACTTATTAAGTGCTAATAAGGAAATAATAATGTAAATAACACACTTTCATAATATTTTTTTCTCTATTACAACATTGAAAGAGAGAAACTAAACGAGAGATGATATTTAAAAGTATAACAATTAGACCACGAGATCCAATTAAAAAATATAACATAACTACAAATGTGTAAATAATGTAATGAAATGTAATCTAAAAGAGATTAGTAATTAAATAAACAACCTAATGGCTTAAACCTGAGAAATAAATAAAACTAACAAAGTTAAATAACCTAAATAAGCCATTTTGGAGCCTCTACTTAAGGCAAGTTGTCATTTGCCAACGGGTTTACCTGCTATTGCTACCACAGCTAAACCTTGCAATTGCAGGATCATCCAAATGGTTGTCAAAGCTGCTGGGAAACTAGATAAAGCAAGTTTCCTTTTAAATCACATTCTGTCATAAAAAGAAATGACAAAGTACGTTAAGGTTTTATGCCTGAATGTGCTAAACACCGTCTTGCAAAACTGCCACAACTGTTGTTGGCAAATTTAGGTTGCAAACTTGCAAGTGGCAACAGTAAAACCTTGTTAGATTAGATGGTTGTCAGCATTGCTTTCCTTATGACCTAAATAGATAAAGCAAAATCGACACAACAACCATCTCAAACCAACTTGGACCAAAGTGTGGTGTTGTTGGACTACCGTACAAACTATTGCACCATCAGCGATGCTCCTCCTCCTCCGATGTTGTTGCACCTGAGGCGACGCCTCAGATCGCCTCGAGCTTCTCGACCAAAGTGAGGTGCATGCCTCTTGTTAGCAACTCAAGGCTACCGCCTCGAGGCTATTTTGGCCTGCCTCGCCTTAAGGTGTACTCCTCTATAGCCTTGAGGCGTGTTTTTTTAAACCATGGCCACAATACACATCAAAAGCGGACTTGGCAAGAGGCTTGGTAAACATATTTGCAGTCTGATTTTCTGAAGTGACATGTGTGGTGTAGAGAAGTCCTCTCTGGGTTGGATCTATAGTATAATGACAATCAAAATCTTCATATGCTTCGTATGTTCATGAAACAAAGGATTATTAGCTATATATGTAGTCGCATGATTGTTGCATCTCATCCCCATATGCTTCTCAATCTCAACATTCAAATCGAGTAGGAGAGATCTCACCTAAACTAGCTCAGCTGTTTTTGTGCCATGGCTCTGTATTCTAGCTTGACACTTGATCAAGATACAACACTTTGCTTCTTACTCCTCCATGTCACTGGGTTACTAGTTACATAAGTGTAGGAGTCAGTAGCAGACTTCCTATCTGGAAGATATCTTGCATAGCTTGCATCAAAGTATCTCACAATAGTCATGGACTTGCCTCTCCTGGATAGCAATCCTTGTCCTGATTCTCGCTTCAAATACCTGAGCACTTGCATTGTAGCCTCCCAATGCTGTTTGTCGGCTTATCCATAAATAGGCTGAGCTTGCCTACAACAAGAGAAATATTTGGACGTGTGATGGTAGGATACAGAAGTTTCCCAATCAACTGTCTATATCCTCTGCCCTCTACGATCTCTGGCTCTGCATCATATAGGTTTAATCCATGTGTATGTTGGCTGGCTTTGCTCTCAACATCTCAGTCTCTTGTAGCACATCAAGAGCATTCTTCCTTTGATCGAGAACAATACCTTCTTTGCTTGTCGTCATCTTGACCTCTATTATCCCAATGGCATCATACTAGTGACAATGAGATCATTTAGATAGACAAGAAGTGCAACAGTCCCCTTCTTTCTCTTCCACACGAATAAGGAATGATGCTCCATATCTTCAAGAACTTCTGACAACTTTTGGAACCAGGTCATGGACTTTGCTTGAGTCCATAAACTACCTTCTTCAGCTTGCATACATACTCCCCTTGAACCTCAAAACCTGGTTGCTGCTGCATTTATACTTCCTCATGGAGATCACCATATAAGAAGGCGTTCTTCACGTCTAGTTGATGTAGTTGCCAATCTAGATGAGTTGCAACAGCTATGAGAATTCGTATCGTAGGAAGCTTGGCAACAGGAGATAAAGTGTCAAAGAAATCCACTTCATATGTCTGAAGGAATCCCTTTTGCCACAAGATAGGTCTTATGCTGAGAAATAAATCCATCAGGATTGTATTTCAAGGCAAAGACCCAAGGACAACAAATAGTGTGTGCACTAGAAGCAAGTGGGGGTAAGCTCCCATGTCTCTCGAGATTGAAGTGCGGCCATTTCATCCTCCATGGCTAGTTGCCACTTTGGATTAAGCATGTCTTGCTGGTAGGTGGCTAGTATTTGAGTAGAAGATAAAGCCTCAGTGAATTAGGCAAAAGGATGACTGAGGCAGCCAGTAGAAACAACCCCAGGAACCTGATACCATGCACGACTCCAGGATGCCTTCCCTATAGCTATTGGAAGATCATGATCATCTAGTGGAAGCTTGGCATCATCAACAGGATATTTGGAAGCCAATGGTACATCTCCAAAACAAGTATCATCATCTGCAGGTTCACTACTTGACACATGATAGTTAGTAGCATCAACATGTACTGCTGGGGGGAGGATGATGGTGCTGAAGTAGGGTGGTGTGCTGCCGATATGTGATAGGCAATTAAAATGACACAGGAGGATCTTTGAATCGAGTAACAACTTTGTCTAGAGTGCCTGGTGAAATAGGAAAATCTCCTAACTGAATAGGAGGAATAGGCATTGGTGCCCTCTCTGCCTTAAATGATAACTGACGTCCAGTCACTAAAAAGTACGGCACAACCTCATGGAAAGTAACATTTGTACAAACATAATGCCTTTTCTGCAAAGGATCATAACATCTATAATCTTTCTGGGTATGACTATATCCTAGAAAAATATATTTAACTGTCCTTACGACCAGTTTATCTCTGCTAGGTCCAGTAATATGCACAAAGGCTACACAACTAAAAATTTGAGGTGGCAATTGAAACAACTCCCGGTTTGCTTTTTCAAAAAAGAAAACAACTCCCATTTTGGCTATAATATTTGTTATGGTACCTGTTTAGATAGCTTAGAACTGGGTATCTTGTTACTCAAAAAACATGTAGTAAGCACTGCATCTTCCCAATATCCTGAGGGAACATTATGATGAATTAGTAAAGTCCTGACCACATCCAAAAGATACATGTGTTTTCGCTTTGCCACCCCATTCTATTGAAATGTATGGGGGTAGGTAGTCTGATGAATGACACCTTGAGATCTGTAGAATGTAGTCGTTCGGGCAATACAAAACTCATGAGCATTATCTGTGCGAACAACTTTGAAATTAGAAGCAAACTATTTCTTTATTTCAATAATAAATGTCTCAATGATTGATCTGGTATACGATTGTTTCCATACACATCCAGATGAAATAAATCAAAGACAAACTCAGTAATATTGGAACTAGCAGGATAGGTGGTTTTGTGATGTTTTCCCATTTTGCATGTGACACAGTGAATTTCAGTAGCTGGCAAAATATGAGGGATGATACAGCAAAACTTGTCCAGAGATTGATGGTCCAGATGATTGTGCCATTGCAGAGCACTCCCTATAGCGAAACACACGTCACCCTGGCAAGAAGCTGCAGCTGGTGTTTGAGACAGGAGATACACACCTCCCTCTTCATGTCTGCCATTAATCATCCTCCCATGAGTTTGTCCTAAAATACACAGCCAACATCATCAAAGATTGCCTTGCAATTAAAATCCTTTGTAATTCACGGACAATAAATTCATAGAAAAATATGAAACAAATAAAACATTAAGCAATCTTAAACTGGGAGTAACTGACACCTCCCCCTGACCATCCACCCTGGAATGTCGCCCATCTGCGACTTGAATTGTCCTACCTGGAGGCATAGACTGAAGTTGCTGAAAACAACTATGGTTGCCACTCAAATGATATGAAGCATTGGAATCAACAAGCTAAACTTTGTCAGAAACACCATAGGCATAATCTATATTTGAGGAGGCAATGGTAGCTATATTAGAAGATGAGGAGGGGGTCTCCTGAGTAATTTGAGCAAGTCGCTGAACTACGGCATCATACTTTGTCCGTGAATTAGTATCTGACTCTGCCTCAGAAGTAGTCACAACCTGGTTGCCCACAAGAGGCTTTCCATGCTTAAACCAGCATGAAACCTCAACATGACCAATTTGGCCACAAAAGGTGCATGTGGGGTGAGATTTGCTGGTTTGTCCTTTTCCGCGTCTATGTCTACGTCCACGGATAGAACCTCGAGTACCACGACCTCCACTAACTACAAGTGCAAAGGTCTGTACTGTAACCTCTAGTAAAGAAGTGGTGACAGTGATCTTGCTGAGAGGACTATATGCCTCCTTAAGAGACGGGAGCTCTGACAGAGTCGATATCTTAGAACGAGCATTATCATACTCTGGGCCTAAACCCAACAAAAAGTGCAGAACCACTGTCTCATTGCGGTAATTTTGCTAAGTAATACACATGCATATAGGTTTACATGCATTATACTTCTCCAGAAGCCTTTTCAAAGTGGCATAGTATTGAGGCAAGGGTTGACCCTCCTGCCTGAGAGTGAATATGTCATTGTAGATCTGATATACCTTGGTAGAATTCTTTTTATGAGAATATGTGTCATGAAGAGAATCCCACATCTCCTTAGCGGTTTTGTAGTACATGATGTCATCTCTAATATGTGGCAAAATTGCATTCATAATCCACACTCTCACCGTAGCGATGTTCTTCTTCTAAGGGGTGTACTTTCCTTATTCTGGGGCTTTGGCTCAAGGAGAATAAGTTCCTTATCATGGCCCTTAATTGTCATAAGAAACGTCTGTGACCAAGGGGCATAGTAGGTCTCATCCAACTTTACAACAGAGACAAAAAATGAATTTTTGTAGTTCCTGTTATCCGGAGTCATCTCTTATGAAACTTCAGATGATGACGAAGCCATGATGCTCAGAACAAACGAGAATCGTTGAAATTAGATTTGAAAAGTGACTGCCTTTAAAATCACCATAAATCACAAAGAAAGTGATATAATATGAGATCCAAGTAGTCACTTCCTTGGAAATTAACTTAGAACCACATGGAAGTCCCTCCAGAGATCAAGAGGTGCACGCTAGGGTTAGGAGGGACTCCTAACGGCCCTCAGAAGGTTGCTGCTCCTCCCTTCGATGGCACTCGGGCGGCACAACCTCATCGGTGGTGCTGCAGTTGGTCGGCGATGGCTTGTTGCCACTGCTGGAGGCTCCTGTTGTCATTGCTACACCCGCAGCAATCATCGCTGCCACTGCTGCTGTTGATCTAGGCGGCGACGGTGTGGAGAGGAGAGGGGAAGATCTAGGGTTTAAGTAATTTAGGTAAGAGGCCTATTTTGGTGGGATACCAAAGCATGGACCTAGGATCATCGCTCTGATATCAAGTCTAAGGAAACAAATGATCTTATTCTCATAAGAAATCCTACATCACTTTATATAGAGGTGCTGGGAAAATTACGTCAGAGAACCAACTAGAAATAAGAAATAAATAAACAATCTAAAACTACTAACAAAAGATAATATAGAGTGGCTCACAACAGAGATGAAATGCGATAACCTCGCAGCTACTACTCATATAGCAAACAACCCAATGTTCCAGGAGCGTATTAAATGTTTAGGTTGATTGTCATTATACTAGAGACCTGATACAACGTGGAGTCATCTATACCACTTCGGTTGCATTTGAGGACTAGAAAATAGGCATCTTCACTAAGCCTTTTCCCAGTCCTGCATTTGATGTCTGTTGTTCCAAGCTGAGCATGATTGATATCTATGCTCTAGCTTGAGGGAGAGTGTTAGTATGTTAGTGTTTAGTCACCTAGACGCTCCTTGAGTTTTATATACCTTTTTGCTATTTTATATTTTTGCTTGGACATGTACTGTAATTTTCCCTTTTACTTCTCTATATAAAGAGGTGTAGCATTTCATAGTTCAATAAGATTTCTCAGTTATTTAGACTGATACATAAGATTGGTTGTGTTTTCCTCCTTTTCCTTTCTTTACTTCTATTTTTGCTTTTCCCATGCCTCTAAATTGTACATTTCCTAAATTACTAAAATGGCTAGCAAATTGGAATTTGAAATATAAGGTAGATTTGGGGTTGGGAAGAGATCTACTTGTAGAGTAGATTTTGTCTATAATTAGGGATGGATGTGGAATCAAACCTTAAAAGTAGAACGAGAGTAGCAACAGAAAAGAATGGGAGTAGTAGCAGCAGCGGAGAAGAAGAATAGGAGATGAGCAGCAGTAGTAGTGGAGAGAAGGGAAGAAGTTAGAAGATTAGCCATGTTTTAAATATGGATATCGATATCGCATTGACAAGTCAAAAAGGAGAAATATTGGTGATATGTCGCTGAAATTGAAAAATTTTGGGGAAATCATTGAAAGTGACCTAAAAGGACTTAAAGTGTCATAACACGAAAAAATGCCTAGAAGATCAGAATCATAGTTTGAGACGTAATAAAAAAAAATCCAATGGATTGCCAATATATAGGAAAAATGATATATAACCCATATTAATATCTCTTATGATGGTGATATACGATACATAATTTGTGCAACAGGAGCAGTGGCATGTGCAATAGCTGGTAATAGCAGCAGTAGTGACATGCATGAGCCTAGAAGCAGTAGCAAGTCGACATATTCTCGGCATGCTGCCGGCATCCCTGTATGTCAACTTCGTTGCCATGTCGATAGGGCTCTTGGGTCAAAATCCCCTCATTTCGCCAGCATGCCGATGAAATCTCGATCACTGCCTGCATTGCCATTGGACTTCCTTGACACCATGCGATTCCTCTGCATCTTACCGCACCTTATGTTGGTGTGCTCGTCACCTTCTTTGCTAAATCCCTCTCATGCATCTTCCTTTACAATTCTTGCCTACTGCATAAGCAGCCATCTCAAGTGTGGACTGCTGCTAAGTAGTCAACAGATTACTCTATTAATAACTTTTCTCATCTAGCTGGACAAAAAAATTTTCCTCTTGGAAAAAGGTTTTCAAAATACTGACCATAACAAGCACTATTTCCTTGGGCTCTAAAATAGCCAGAATTTTTGTTCAACTGTCCTCCTATACATCGGAACTCCACCTAAAAGAATATAAGTGCTTGGATATTTAGCATGGTAGGAGAGACATTGCGGAAGATATTACCTTCTTTGAAGGTGAGTCTTATTTCTGCACACCTCTTCATGGAGAGGGGAGAAGAGGAGCTGTGTATAGCTGATCATGGAGATGATTGTGCAATTTAGGGACAATTCTGATAGAGGGAGTGTATGGCAAAGTTTATAATAGAAAGCACAAATGGAAGCAAATCTTGGTTCATGAGACTGATATAACCGATCCCATTTCTTCCTCCTTGGCTCCAAGTCCGATCCTTGTAGAGGCAACAGGTGAAGATCTAGATCTGAATGCATTTGAGGATATTGATGATGTTGGTTAAGATGCCAGTACTAGTGATGGTACAAGAAGGATTGGTGATGAGGCTCTTTTAGCCCTTGGAAGGGAATGCAAAATTGTATGAGATGCCCCATAATTGGGTATGTGGCCTTTACTTGTCTTAGTTCCAATTAATTTTATGTTTTGTCTTCATTAGCTTTGCTTGTGATTCCTAGGAGTGTAGTAGATGCTTGGGTGGATCCAAGGTGGGTTGCAGCCATGTAGGAGGAGATAAAGCTCCTATGAAGAGTAAGATTTGGGAATCTGTGAATGCATTGAAAAAAATGCTTAAATGAGCATACGTACAAAGTGGATGGACAGGGAGGCATGTGTAAAGCTAGACTTGTGGCCAAAGCATTCTCTTAGAAATATGGCATAGAGTATTTGGAGGCTTTCGTCTTAGTGGCGAAAATTAATTTTGTGAGAACTGTCTTCAGCCCTTGTAGTATAATTTGGTTGGTTGTTGCATTAGTTAGATGTGAAAAATGTGCTCCACATATTAAATGGTGATCTCAAGGAATATATCTACATGCATATGCCTCTAGGCCATGAACAAGAAGGGAACATTGTAAGCTTAAGAAATCCTTGTATGGCTTGAAGCAGTCTTTGTGAGCTTGGTTTTTTTTTTTTGATAGCCCAGAACCTCTTGTTGGTAAACTAGGGAAGACATGCCCCCCGCATCACATGTTTCCTGGGTAAATGCAAGGTTGGGTTTGAATAGGTGCCCCCTTTTGTCGATGTAAGGGGATGTTGGCCTGCCACCATCTGACCATGCCCTGACGGTCTTGCGAGCTTGGTTTGACATATTGCAAATTTCTCTCGACACCTGGGGTAGAAATAAGGAAGTGGCTTTTAGTTAATGGAAAACCTGAAAGAGTCTGGATCTAGCCGCAAAGGGGTGTTAGACAAGGTTGTTCCTCCATTACTTTTGTTCTCGCAGTAGATTCTTTAGCAGTTTGTATATTTCCTGGTTGCTCCAGTGGTTTTATTTGTGTTCTCAACCTGAGATGTAGAATTTAGTTTGTGTTCTTCAATATGCAAATGACACCATTTTTTTCATAGGTGTGATGAGGGACAAAAACAACCATCAGATCCAAAACTTTGCACGCAACCCAGTAGAGGATCTGGTTACTTGAGTACTGGGTGAGCAGGCGGGACTAGTATCACCCGTCCCGCTTAAGACTAGCCGGACCTAAGTCGGGACCTGCCCAACCTGTCAAAAGATCCGGCAAAGCCAAGGCCGAACATACAACAAGATGGAAGTGACCACCTATATTTTGACAGTAGACATGCAGGCTGTCAAAAAGGGTATTAGAAGCCCCTAGGCTAGAGGTCTTTATGTTATAAATAGAGAGAGAGGCCTCCAAGGAGAGGGGGCCCCGAGAGGGAGAGAAAATCTTGTAACCTCGCAAGTTCTAGTGTATAGTTGGGAGTTTCATTCTCTCCCCAGGTGTACACCCCTTGCAGTGGAACTGGGTTACCAAATTTTGTGTGCTTCCATTGCGATTGCTTGAGATTGGTCAAGTCAAGCCCTCTCATTACGAAGGAGGCTCGACTATATCCTCCCCAACGATGGATGTCCCATGGCTATGCGATGTTCCCTCTTATAAATCTCTTGATGGCCAAAGGAAGCCTCCAGAGGCCCATCAAATGGTGCCATCTGTGGGAAATGTCAACAAAAAATGCCATCTCTCTTCTAAGTATCTAGTTGCTAGGAGACGCTTCTCCGACGCCCCTACCTCGACCTCCCTAAGCGGGAACTTCCGCGATGGTCTTAACCACTCGCGCCTCCTCTTTCTTGAGAGGGGTCCAGTCGGGACTCGGCATCTGCATGCCGATTAGGATTTTGCGTCTACATGCCCCGGCGACGCCCTTGTCGTGATAGCCCTAATAAGGGGAAGCAGATACTTTCTAGCTGGTTGCCTGGGGACCCGAGGTGGACCTCCCTCCTTCCCTCGAGGCTCTCTCGATTGCGCTTGTCTGGCATGACCCACCAATGGTTCGTCAACCAGTTGGCCAGCCAAGCTGTCGGCTCCCCGACCCTGAGTAGGTTAATCCTAGAGGTATTTTGCCGAGCGACGAAGAGCTGGAGGCAACCCTAGTAGGTTGTTGGGAGTCGGGCAACTGGAGACTGAGTCCTTTCGATCCTACCCGGATTAGTTCATGGCTTAGTACTTCACAGGTGGAGGGCCTCGTGAGGTGACAACCACCCAACACCTTGAGTCGGGCCATCTGACATGAAGGCTTGGGCACGGTGCCAGCGATCATGCTTCAGAGTACCTAGTGGAGCTTCGAGCAAAACTGTGAGGATCGCGGAGCGAGGCAACCCCTTTTGTTCCTGTGGTCGATTGGCTAAGAGATGTGACGGGCGATGTCGATCCCAAAGGAGGTGAGGGGGCTCTTGGCAAGTGTGCCCTCGCCTTCGTTCACGGAAGCGGCCCCTTCTGCATACGAAGGACTGCCTTCCCCAACATAGCGATCAGCCCATCGAGGATTGCTATTAAGGACCTCGCTTGGCAAGAACGGAGTTCCATGGGAAATGCTCTCCCCTAGCCATGAACCAGGTGGACGTGTTTAAGGGAAGCTAGATCCGGGTCTCGCCATGGGCGTCTTAGGGCTCGAAGCTATATACTCGAAACTTGCCTCAGGTTCCCAGAATCGGTGTGGGAACCTGGCTTGCCTCTTCAGGCAATTCCGCGACGGAAAATACGTAGAGGGCCCTTGAAGGGCTCGGAAGACCATCCTGAGAAAAAGCCCTGATAATAGCACGCAGCTGCCATGACCTTCCTAGCGAGTCGAGGGCTGAGCTGGCTGACACCCCGCCTGAATTGAGTTAAGTGGTGTCACCCTTGTTTCTCCGCTGTTGGCATATCACCATCAAGTCCCGGCAGCGGCAGACGCGTCACCCGAAGCCCTCACCCCCCTGTCGCTTGAACATATCAGCACAGGAGCTAGGAAGAATTTTCAGGTTTGACGCCGCTCTAGGCCGACGATCCTTTCCTTCTGAGGCAGCACCCTTGAGCGCCATCCCCTAATCCCTAGTGGGGCGAGGAGGGCGTAACCAAGCAAGCAGCGTCCTAGTCAATCGCCTCCTCGTCTAATCTGGCGACCACCTGGGCTTGCTTCTGTGACGCTCCCCACAGTAGGGCAATTCCAATCCAAACCCTTCGAGGGACACTCCCCGGGCCATTGACCCGACGGTTGTGTCGTGAGTGCCGTAGGGCTTGCAATTCATCGTCGATAAATGCCCTGACCTACATGACTGGACTCGGTGAGGAAGCGCAGACCGCTTCGTTAGGTAAAACAAGGTCCAAGGTCGAAGGCTTATTAACGGTCAGACAAGTTAGCGATTGGCATGGTTAACTTCCGATAGATAACGACAGCGATGCCCGTACTACTCTGAGGCGCTCACCTCTTGAGACGAAGGTTGAGCCAGCCTCCGGAGTTAACAAGTTGCTCGCTTTGGGTCAGCGTACCCATAATGCCTCCCCTACTCCGGTGACAGCATCCCTGTTGGTGGATTGGCCAAAGGCCTTGGAAGAATGTTCCCTCCATTGGCTGCTTCAGTCGCTAATCTTTGACGACTGTAAAAAAGAAGGCCAAAAGGAGGAATCGGCCCTCCTCTGCCCAACAGCGATGAGGATAGGCACCTCAACTAGGTGGCCACACGTATGATGGCTAGGTTGACGGTAGCGCTGAGCAGCTTAGTCGGCTGGTCACCAGTACATGCCTTCCGCTAGATCCTCCTAGTACGTTCCCAGACTCCTTGATAGGTAAGAACGGAGCACGGGAGCACGACCACCTGGTGCAACCCCTTAGGGCCGAACCGGAGCGACTCGGGAAGCCCATACAAAAAAGAAAGGGGGAGAACCAAGTTCGTGCAATTCAGCGAGGGGTAAACCCGGTCGACCTGCCAAGCGACTTTGGAATCATAGCTAGGCTCTTCAGTCATGGCAGTCCCCCCCTTTTCTTTTTTCCTCACGACGCTACCAAGCTTGCCGAGATTAGAGGGAACCTCAGTCCCTCTAAGGCCTAAGGGCAACCGTTCGCCCCCAGAAGAGGCCTTTGCACCCTAAAGTCGTCTCTTAAGACTGGCAGGGACTTGGGCATCCCCCGTGTTCCTGTAACTATGGACCCACCCCTTAAAGGGTGGCAAGCGCTGAATGCCCCCTACGCGCATTCCTCGCCGCAGAAAGAGCAACCCTATTGGCACCACTTTCGGCATTTAAGGCCTTCGTCTCATTACAACAGCAATTGATGCCCAGTCTTGTCCTACCAAAGACAAGGACTTATTCCTCGCAGTGGCTAGCCGTCACTTGCGAAAAGTAGCACAGTAGCGCTCACCTTGAGCCTTCACTCGACAAGCCACCTCTTAAGGTCGGCTCAAACTCGGACGAACGTGCTCGACATTCCTTACATTGCCGCCTCCTAAGGTCGGCTCGAGCTCGGACGGACGTGCTCGACGTTCCCTTACATTGCTGCCTCTTAAGGCTGGTAAGACACTTCTTAACGTCGGCTTGAACTCGGATGGACGTGCCTGATGTTCCCTTACATTGCTGCCTCTTAAGGCTGACAAGCCCTCTCTTAAGGTCAGCTCATACTTGGACGGACGCGCCCGACGTTCCCTTACATTGTCGCCTCTTAAGACTGACAAGTCACCTCTTAAGGTCAGCTCAAACTTGGATGGACGGGTCCGATGTTCCCTTACATTGCTGCCTCTTAAAGCTGACAAGCCACCTCTTAAGGTCGGCTCAAACTTGGATGGATGCGCCCAATGTTCCCTTACATTGCCGCCTTTTTAAGGACGACAAGCCACCTTTTAAGGTCAGCTCGGACTCGGACGAACGGGCCCGACATTCCTTTACATTGCCGCCTCTTAAGGCTAACAAGCCACCTCTTAAGGTTGGCTAGGACCTGGGCACACAAGCCCGCCGTTGCTTTGTATCGTTGCTTCTTAAGATCGGCGAGCCACCTCTTAAAGGATAGCCGAAACTTGGTCAGATGCGTCTCAAGCCACCTTTGAAGGCTAGCATGAATTCAAACAAAGGTGCTCATGCGGTCATGCCCTGCTTATCGATGGATATAGTGCCGCCCCTTAAGCAAGGTGGGAACTAGGGCTCCCATGCCCTACGTCCCAGCGGATACGATGCCAGCTCCTCGGACCGATAGAAACTCATGCCCATGCACCCTAAAGTTTCACACGTGCTGACATCGCCCACTGGCAGAATTTTAATCGCTTCACTCTCAGTAGCATATGTTGACCGGAACGGTAGCAAGAATCCGGGCCACCGAGGCTGGTAGAAGCTTAGGCTCCTGCGCCTTAAGTTTCGTTTAGCGCACATTCGGAATCCCGACAAAGAGAATCAGAGTGCCGACACTCGATTTCCGTTGCCACCTCCCAAGGTCGGCCTTCATTGCCACCTCTTAAGGTACGCTTTCGTTTGTGGTCACCTTCGGGGGTCGACCCCTGCAAATGTCTTGCGCTTTTCCTATCCAAGGGCACAATCGGGCAGGATAGCACGCGGTAGTATTACACTTTATGGCCACATCAACAAAATCGCCCCTTCTCCGCATATGATAAGGATGGGCCCAATGACAGAATGGCCGCATCCAAAGCGGTCGGGCTAATAGCTGCCTTTGCGGACATAACTAACTACATGGCGACCAACTTGCAGGCCCTTATCTCTGCAAAAAAAAAAAAAAATCTGAGTAATGGATCACGATTGAACAATTGATCCAAGCTAGTCATAGGAATTTAGCCAGGCTCATTAGACGCGGGTACCCAATCTTACCCTAAAGACGCCACCTAGCTCATCCAGGCAAAAGATCCGCCCATTCAGGCAATTACGACTCAGCCAAGTCACAATAAGATGCCAAGGCTAAGGCAAGGGAGCGTCTTCAAGCCAGTTTCATTAAACCTCCGCGTTGGGCACAGCTCTCAAAGGAGATGTCGACCCTAAACAAAGCATGCACACAAGCTCCACTAACACAGCTTACCTCGAGGCTCCTTTACCAAGGATAGGCGCGCAAGGACTCCTATAATGGGCACTTCCGCCCAACCCCCATGCGAGACTCGCAACGAGTGCTACCAAAATCAGCCTTGTCCCAGCTAACGAATTCCTCACAAAATTCGGATGTACGGTCCTTGTACCAAGGGACATACCTGAATTTCGTATAAGGAGCTCCGAAGCCCCATGGTCTCCACCAGAGAGACAGGCGGACGGCGACATAGTTAAGGCGGCCATAACCCCTTGGCCCCTAGGTACCGACACAAAAGGGCCTGGGTGGCATTGATGGAGCTTGAGTATCCCACCTTGTCGACGACAAACAACTCCAGAGAACGCGCAAAGGGCTAGAGCACCCCGCTTAAAGCCGGTACAGGGAGCAGGGATTTCCTGCCCCCTCCTTTTGTTACCTCGTGAGATTTTTTAATGAAGGGCGCTCGTGATAACTGCTCTTAGCCCAAATATTCCGCGAAAAATAAGCTCCAAGTATGTGCAACAACACACATACCAAGTAGTCCAGACACCACCTTCCGCCCGAAGAGTAAGTGCCACTTCTAGCACCTTCTCATCAACCTTGCCTACTAGAGGGACCATGTTTGCAGGCAAACGAAGTGCGGCCAAGACACTGTTCCCCCTATGGCCGACACAATCATACCATGTGTCAGGCGAAAACGGGTGGACAAGGCACCAGGTGAACGGTTAGGCTACGAAATACGTTGAATCCCCATGCATTACACGTCGATGCCTACCCAGGTGCAGAGGATAGGCATCTGGCCGCTGCCTTGGATGGCCCTCTCCACAGACATTCCATTCGGCCTTGCCAAAAATTAGCTGGGATGAAATGACAAGACAAGCCTCTATGCCAAGACATTTGAGCGAATAATCAGGATGCCCCACAGTAGTGATCGAGCAAACACTCGTAAAAGCGATCCACGTAACCGTTGCGAGTAATAAATCCTAAGCGGCAAACTAGTTCCTCATACTTGGCATAGGAGCAATTTATCACAACAGCACAAAAAGGGAAGAGGAGAAAAGAGGAAACAGAAAGTCTCTTCCTTTTATAAGAAATATCGACTACTACATTTCCCGGGATTGTCGTTTTCGGGTAATTTACAATAAAAAGGAGACAAGTCAGTACAAAGATAATAGCGGCACCGTTCATTAGGACTCCGCGATTTCGCCTCAAGTCTTCGAGATTGCCCATCCTAAGCTACACGAGTGATAGTGTAGTGTCAAGACTAGCTGACCCTGCAGCCTTTTGTGGACTCGCCTTAGACGATTCCTTGTTGAAGATCAGTTTCTTCCTGTCTAGCGCCTCTTGCCCACGTCCCCAGCAAACCCCTCGGGTATCGACGGTACGGCCTACCCAACCCCCTCTGTAGACGAAGAATGGCTGAACGAGGAACCCGCTGGCGGATCGACAAGTCTTGATGAGCCACGACGGTTGCTTGAGATGAGCGAAGTAGTTCGAAGGTGCGAAGTACCCTCCAATATATTAGTGAGGTACCCCACCTAGTCAACGCCATAAGGCCTCCAGCAGGCCATTCCACGGCGGAGAACTAGTTGAGCTCAACTGCCCAGGCAGGTGTTGCAGGCATCTTCTGACCAAAAATACCTACTCCTACTAGTGCCCCCTTTGAGCTTTGCCTCACATCTGGTTGGGCAAATACACTCCTACAAGAGCTGCTGGCAGCAGTGGCCCCTGCTCCACCCTCGTGGAATTACCACTGGAGCCGAGCGAAGCGGTAGAAGTGTTGAGACTCTGCAAAGGAGCGACCTTCACCGAGGCCCCGAGCGGCGCCTCCACGACCCAACGTCCGGAGGGTTCTCCACGTAGAACAAAAGTGGACGACACCCCCGGCGGAACAGACTCCGCCTCATCCCTTCCTGGGTCCATAGAGATGGACGCAGTTGGCTCCCTCCTAATGAACGTCTCGCTGAGTTCACCTCACAGATGCCCTGAGGAAGCTTGCTCTTCCTACTCTTGCTGCCGGCCTGCTTCCTCTTGAACTCCTTGCACATAAGAGGAGATCTTACCCTAGCCCACGCTCCTCCCCCACATGGGATGGGCCCCGTACGAGGAGAAGCCGCTGCAGCATCAAAAATCGTCTGACGAAAAATACTCTTGAGAGCCTGTGCCAAGAAACGAAACAAAGTAAACACGTGCGAAAGGAGAAAAGCGGCCTTAGAAACACCCCTTTGCTGCGGAAAACGACCAGAGTCTCAAACTTACCAACGTTGCAATAGGCGCCCCAAACTACAAAAGGGACAGGGAGCCTTCACCTCAACCCGTGTGTTTAGCAGGAGCACCAGGAGGGGCCTACCCCCATCCAAAGAACCACACATGCCCCATCGAACACCCAGAGGTTCGACAATGAGGCTTCAACAAAGGAGCGAACGGGTTAAGGCCTTCCCCGCATAACTCATAAGCCACTCAAACATGGTGAAGAGGGTGAAGGGTCGTGAAATGAAGACCCACCATGAATCGTTATTTATAGCCCCCCTGCAGGCTCCCAAGGGCGGTGAAATCGTTCCACTTCCTCAACTAAGTAAATCGTGGGTTCCCGAGGAATAAAATTCTCCAAGATATGGTGCGGATTACGCGGCAACCTGACTACACCAACAAAACCGTCAGTCAGGGACCCCGCACATTATAACACGTTGAACACTTGGACCGACAATGCAAAAGCATCGGTCACCCTTTTGAGTTGGCACGACGTTTGAGGCCATAACCCCTTATGGTAACAAAAGTTAATGCCTGCCTCGACGAAGCCTCTTAAGCCTGGCACGAGTGTGGGCTCATACGCCCAACGTTCAAGTTTGGCAAAATGCTGCCTTTTAAGGCCAACATGAACTTGGGCTCCTACGCCCAAAGTTCAAGTTCGGTGAGGTGTTGCCTCTTAAGGCCGGCACGAATGTGAGCTCATACGCCCAACGTTCAAGTTCGATGAAGTGTCGCCTCTTAGGGCCAGCACAACTTGGGCTCATATGCCCAACGTTCAAGTTCGGTGAAGTGCCGCCTCTTAAGGTCGGCACGAACGTGGGCTCATACGCCCAACATTCTAGTTCGACGAAGTGCAGCTTGTTACGACTGGCACAAACTTGGGCTCATACGCCCAACGCTCAAGTTTGGCAAGGTGCCGCCTCTTAAGGCCGACACGAACGTGGGCACATACGCCCAACGTTCAAGTTCGGTAAGGTGCCGCCTCTTAAGGCCGGCATGAACGTGGGCCCATACGCACGCACGTTCGGCAAAGTGCCGCTTAAGGTCGGCATGAACTTAGGCTCATACGCCCAACGTTTAAGTTTGGCAAAGTGCCAACTCTTAAGGTCGACATGAATGTGGGCTCATACGTCCAATGTTCAAGTTCAGTAAAGTGTCGCCTCTTAAGGCCGGCACAAACCTGGGCTCATACGCCCAATGTTCAACTTCGGCGAGGAGCTACCTCTTAAGGCCGCCACAAACCTGGGCTCGTACGCCCAACGTTCAACTCTGGCAAGGTGTCGCCTCTTAAGGTCGGCACGAACTTAGGCTCATACACCCAACGTTCAAGTTCAACTAAGTGTTGTCTCTCAAGATTGGCACAAACCTGGGTTCATATGCCTCTACCACTAACCTCTTGCAAGCAACAGGAAACAAGGGAAAACCACCCAACTCCCCCGTCACAAATGTTCTCCCAGCTTTATCTCAACTGGCAGAACATCTGGGGGCATCATCCACCGCGGAGTTTTGGATACTTTCATTACTCTCTCAGCAGCTCACATTAGCTAGAGAGTGGGGGCATATGATGAGGGGTAAAAATCGCCCTTGGATCCAAAACTCCGCATGCAACCCAGTAGAGGATCCAATTACCCGATTACTAGGTGAGCAGGCGGGATTGGTATCACCCGTCCCGCCTACAATTAGCTGGACCTAAGCTGGGACCCGCCTAACCTGCCAAAAGATCCAACATAGCTAAGTCCGAAGATACGACAAGATGGAAGTGATCACTTATATCTTGATAGCAAACATGCAGACTGTTAGAAAGGGTACTAGAGGCCCCTAGGCCAGAGGTCCTTCTATGTTATAAATAGAGAGAGTGACCCTCGAGTAGAGGGGGCCTCGAGAGGGGGAGAAAATCTTGTAACCTCTTGTGCATAGTTGGGAGTATCATCCTCCCCTCAGACATACATCCCTTGCAGTGGAACTGAGTTACCAAATCTCGTTTGCTTTCATTGCGATTGCTTGAGATTGGTCAGGTCGAGCCCTCCCATTACGAAAGAGGCTCGACCATATCCTTCCCAACGATGGATGTTCCATGGCAATGCGATGTTCCCTCTACTTATAAATCTCTTGATGGCCGACGGAAGCCTACATAGGCCCATCAAGGTGTAGTTTAAGAAGCCAGAAAATTTTCTGTCTTACTTGAGCTATTTGGAGAATAGGCTTGAAGAAAAATAGAGACAAATCTTCATTGTTCCTTTGGGAATGCTGACAAATGAAGCACGGAGGTGTGAAGGTGCTAAGGACACCTCTGACCTCCTGTCCGTTGTAGTACCTTGGTTTACCTCTATCTGACAGACCATTGATAATGGCTGATTGGAACTCACTTTTTCAGAAGGTGCAGAGGAGGTTGGATGGGTGGAAGGCCAAACTCATGTCTAAGGAGGCTGCCTTGTACTCTTACAATTGATTTTGTTACTATTCCTATCTTCTTTCTTTGAGTTGTTTTGATGCCGCAGAAAATGGAGAATGAATTGGACAGCCTAAGATGACTTTTCTGAAGGGAACAAATCCAGAGGGTCGTAGGTTGCTTGAGCCAATTGCAAATGGTGGTCTGGGGTTGTTGAATGGGCGAACTATGAATCATGCACTTTTGACAAAGTGGATTGCTCAGTTTATGGGCAATGGAGATGGTATACTTTCTTCCATTAGTACTTTTTATTATGGAAGGAAACTTAGTGCAGATGGTAGAATGACACATAGTAGGAGCATCTAATTTTTGGAAGGTGTTAGTACTGGTGATGCCGCTAATTATTCTGTTCTTTCTGCTCAATCTTGGAGATGGTTCATTCTTTTGCTTCTAGTTAGATAGCTGGATTGGAAGAGGGCTGTTGGTAGACAGCTCTCCTAGATTTCTTGCCTACTCATGTAACTATGATGCTTTGATGGCTGGGTGTTGGGATGCAGGTGATAGTGTTTGGACCGCACTTTTGTCTGGAAATCTTTCGGATGAAAAATTTGGTAGGGTTTGTCCATCTTCAGGGGGATTTGGAGGCATTGCAGTTACAACCCTGGGGGAAGGGATTGCTAAAGGTAGGACAGTGAATTCTCAATCAAGTATTGATATAATTTCCTTTTAGCTCCAATCCAGGATGGGCATGAAGATATTTTGAGAGACTGTTGGCTCATGTGGAAGGTTAGAATGCCACATTGTAGTAGAATTTTTGCCAGGCAACTTTGGGGACGAAACTTATGACAAAGGTGTACAAAAGGAAGATAGTGCCTCAGGCTGATATTACTTGCTTAGTGTGTGCTATGAAGTGGATGAAGATTGCAATCATTTATTCTTTTTATGCCCCTTGTGAAATACAAGAGGAAGCACAATTTGAATTGGTTGGAAGCTTCCTAGTTCTTGGACTTTTGGAGAAGCTTCTGGAGGGAACCGAACCGATCAATAAATGAAGTGCAGTATCATTTTGGATGCTGCGGGCTATTTGGCTGCAAAGGGACATGGTGATTTTCAGAAGGAAGGAGCTTTTGTGGAAAAGCTTTGTATGGAGGCAGGGTTTTGTAAAGCTCTTTGGGCTTCGTTGTAACTTCTTCATGTAATGTTTTTGGAAGCTTAATAAACAGATGGTCATTGGTCTTGTATGACCGTCCTTTTCCCCATTGGAAAAAAGGGAAATTGCGATCACACCTTATTTGTGAAATGCTGAGGTGAGAAAGTCAGTTTACCATTGGTTTATGTCAATGACATCATTATTTCAAGGGATGCAGGGTGAGTTTGCTACTTGCTAGGTTGAAGGAGACACTTGCAGGAGAATTTAAAACTAAGGACCATGATATGCTAAAATTTTTTCTTGGCACTGAAATGCAAGCTCTAAGAACTGATTATTCCTACGCCAACCTTGGAACTTTCAAAATGCTGGAAAGTTAAGCTGCTGACCAGTTGCTGCCCTGCTCCAACTGAGGCATCAGTTGAGCCTAAAAAGTGGAGATCCTCTACATGATGCCGAGAAGCATAGATATTGGAAGCTTGTAGGGAAGTTTTGATTTATTTAACTGCAGTAAATGTTCTTTTCTTATTCATGCATGCACCCAATAAAGCTCACCTTGCTACTGCTTTGAAAGATCTCTATTACCTGAAGAAAAATCCTGGAGAAGGAATTCTATGCAACAGGGTAGATGAATTGACTATTGAAGGATTTGCTGATGCCAATTTTGATGGTAGGTTATCAACCACAAGATGCTCTGTTTATTGCGAGACAGTCCCATCATTTGGAGGAGCAAAAGTAGTAAGCATGTGCTCACTCTAGTGCTGAAGCAGGATGCTGTGCAATGACACTTGGAGTCACAGAGATAATAGGGGTTAGAATTGTTCTTACTGTTTTGGGTGTTTAACTTAAGCTGCCTATGAGGCTCTATTGTGACAAAAAAGTTGCAATCGAAAGAACTGTGCAAACAATCCAATTGTCCATGATTTCACTAAGCGTGCTGAGTTGGGCAGACATGTTATAGATGGTAGGATCGATTCTTCGGAATTGTGCCTGCTGTACATTATATCTGAAGATCAAGTCCCAACTCTTTCCACTAAAGACTTTCCTATTGTGTAATTTGCGAAGAATGTGGGTAAGTTGGACATGTTTGACATTTATACCCAACTTGCAGGAGTCACGAGTGTCATTTTGTACATGTGTATTTGGATCCTTCAGTATGGGGTTCATATACATCATATGCCTGTAGATAACAGAACACCCTCCTTGTTTTGTGTGCTGGCGAAAACAAGCCCTAGCTGCCAATGGGCACTAGGGCTTGAGTTCTCATGGTTTTTCCCTTCCATTGAGAATGGTTCTGTACATCAAATCTGTTCCTTGTTTTTGTGATTTCATTTCAACAAAAACAATTATTCCATCATACTAGGTCATTAAGAAGGCCTTCTCATAACCACGGCTACTTTGTTCAGTTGTAGGTGTATGAGCCTGTGACCTGTCCTTATTAAGGAATAGATTGAGGTGTTCAGCTCCAGCGATGTGTGTTTCATTTCCACTTAATTCGAGTGATGCGATTTATGCAATATTTATGGCAGGTTGGACTCTGACATACATCCACCTTTTTATCTTCTAAGCCTAGAAACTATGTTTAGAAGGAGTGGTAGTGTGATGCAAACCATGTTATAAACCCTTTGTTGCCACCTGTACAACTCGAGGCCAAGCAGGAGCTTCTGCTTTTGGGAGACTTTTGTGAACTTACCTTTGCAACATGTAATCCTCACTCAGTGGTTCTTGTATAAGATGTTTGATTGTTGTGCATTTTTCGTGAGGTTGTTGATGTCAAGATAGGACTTATGGCCTAGATTTGTTCGTGTCATTTTTTTTTCTATTTGGAGGGGGGGGGGGGGGGGGGGTGGGGGAGAAGAGGTTCATGTCAATTTTGTAACACATGGGTCCAAACCATTTGAGATATAATTTGAGTGTTTTAGCGAAAGTGGTCTTGGTTGAAATGAAGGGATAGCATGGACAATGACCATTGGAGCCTAAGTATTTGATTGCCTTGATGGTAAGATGACTTTGAAAATGGCCAAGATGGATTGAAACAATTAAGCATCACCAAAAGCTAAGCCAAGGTAAGTTGTCTGGGAGGGTGGCTTTTGATGAGCTTTTTTTTTTGGAGATGGTGAGTATTGGTGATGGCAAATGGTGGGAAAAACTAATTAGCAACTGTTTGAGGTATAATTTGAGAGTTTTTAGCGAAATTGGCTTTGGTAGAAATAAATTTCGTCAATTATAGTGAAAATAGCTCTTTTTTGGTTGCGAGTGGTTAAAGTGGTGTTTATTGTAAGAGGATACCTTTAAGAGAGTTAGTTATTGACAAAAAGGAACCATTTTCTCAGTATGATGATGGGCCAGGTAAGTGACATGGAGTTAGGTTAGGCATAAATTACGTTGGAGATGGTGTTTGAGATAGGAAGTCAGCTAGTCAATGTGAAAGAAGAGAAGTGGAAAAAATTGGAAGTTTTCATATTCTATTATGCTACTCTATTTCTCTTCCATCATGCTATTCTACATGTTTAGATCTTTACTTTTTGAAACTTGGAACTGGTGTTGCAAATATTAGTTGATTAGGCCGACTACCCAACCTAGTAGTTGTAGTCGGCCACTTGATGGACCCGAGTATATCTACTCAGGACAATAGTCCGTCGCCCCAACTACTTGGCCAAGTAGTCTGATTACTAGGCCACACAATTGGCAAACTTCCGCTTGGACTTGTCAATGGAAACTTTTATAATTTGTAATTGAAGAGGTTTTTGTAATTTTAATGGTTAGAAATTTTGAACTTATGTTATTTATTTCCTTTAGATTTATGATTTGTAGCTTAGTTTCTTTACCTTGAGCTTGAAATGGTTGATTTTTATGAGTATATTTTACTCTTTGAAATCTTAGTTTTATTTGTGGCTTAGAAGCAAATTTTGCAAATAAATACGTCTCAGTAATATTTTTTTGTGAACATACATATTTAAATATTTAAATATCAAAAAATACCTAGCTGAGTGTCACTGACTACTTCCCACATATTGTATACACCTTGGTCAATGACCTGCCCACCTGAATACTGACTATTGACTTTTGCAACCTTGCTTGGGACAGAAATGAAGGTGGTTTATTCAATCTTGAAATGGCTAGAGGTTGGGTGAGGAGAACCTAGAGAAAGTAATGACTCCTTCCACTTCCCTGTTGTGTGGAGGGCAGTTGAAATAATTACAGAAGCTTATATAGTGCAATGACAACCTTTTGAGGACTAAACTAAAGAAGTTGAAGCTTGACCAATAAACCAAGCTTGCACAATTTTCTCATTAGTGGTAGCAAAATATGGAATAATGTTAAAATGACTATGCCTTTTAAAAAAAAAGTTAAAATGACTATAAGATAGATCTGTAATCTTTGAGAGTTATCAGGTATTTTTTTCCCTTCTTAGATTGGCTTGAGTTATTTATTTATTTTTTTAAAAAATTGCTAGCACAATAATGTATTGAATTTTCTTTTTAAAAAGACAATAATGTATTGGAGTTGTCACAAATGATGTTGGCTGTTGTTTATAGACTGTTAATTTGGCTTAAGTAGACGATATTGGTCATTGGTGGGCTTTTGATCCCCTTGTAAATGGTAATATGCGTAAGATTGCTCTCAAAAAAAAAATTGTAAGAAGATGGTGAAGTTAAAGCTTCATTTCTTGATGTCATGCTATCACTGGATCCCAATTACCTTGTAGCCAAAGTATGTGCAATTAGTCCTGCTTTTTTAAGGCATGTTCCTCATTTTAGGAAACTAACCTTAAGAAAGTTATGATTTTTGAGGTTGATTCTCTCAATACATTGTTATTACCTCAATGCATTTTACAGTTATTCTCAATGGCTCTTAAGTCATGCGACTTATGTTGAATAATTGAATGCAGACAAGGGAGTTCCTGGCACAAATGGTGAGATCAGAGAGCTACCACCACTTGGTTTCACCACTCTTCCTTTGATTTTGAAGGTGTCACGTAATCTCGTTTCCCATCAGTTTTTGCTGTTAGTTTTTGTTATGTAAAATGGATATTTTGGAAGATAATAAGTAAACATGGAGGAACCAGTAGTCAAACTGTTGAAAATAGTTTGAAAAGAGTAGATAATACAAATGAATAGAAATTGGAGTTTTAAGATTGGTTATAGCAGGTCTTATACCATGGTGCAATATCATTGGGAACCTATTCCCTGAAAGCTAACTTACTGGCAACCTATTCCCTGCAAGCTAACTTTTATTGTCGTATCCTGTAGCTTTTGAGAAGTTGCTCCAACACATATGATGCTTCAGAGGGAGGGAGAGAGGGAGGCGATATGAGGTTGATTGGGTTGATTACCCCTACAAATTCGTTTTTGTTGCATTTATTACAAGGGGAAATGTAGCATAAGTTGAAAGGGTTCATCTAATGGTTATGTTGTGTACATTGTGTGCCTTGGAATACAATGATGTTTAGGAGGTGATGTTTCTTTATATGGTGTGTTGGATAATTTTTATGCTGTGTGCATTGGAATACTACGTGTGTTTCTTGCTTCTGCACTTCTGAGAGTTGGGCTGGGTCTTCAGAACATGGTGCTTGCCACTTATCGTTATCTCTGCTGAAGATAGTTTTTGATGGTGGTTATTATGCTTAATTGACAGCTTATTGGGATTCAAAAATATATAGGCACACAAGTACACTTACCTCTTCAATTTCCATGGAAACATAGTAAAGAAAAGGATATCTAATAAACACTTGCATGCATGAACATCTATAGATGCTTCAATTTGATTTTTGAGAATGTATAGTGGGAAGATTTAGAGTACACAGTAGGATAAAGAGAACATTAGCCTCTCACAAGTTTGTATCCCCTAGAAAAACTTAGAATTGGCAAACGAGGTTATCAAATGTAAAAGCATGTGTTTTCACTGGCTTTGATTCAAGGAATAGCTAGTCCAATAACCTCAAAAACACCTTAATGGGAGATTTGTTTCTTTGGAGTAGAATAATCATCATGTTTATCAAAAGAAACCCTAGGTCTTCTTTTATAGAGAAGGGGCATGGGAAAATTACAATAGTATCCCTTAATTATATAAAAATAAATAACATCTCCCTTTACTTTGTAACTTGACACTCTCCCTCAAATTGGGGCATAAATATCTCTAAGTCCCAACTTGCTGCAATGGAAGTTGTGTCTCTTCTTTAAGGACTTGGTGAAGATATCTATTAGTTGAAGCTTTGAAGAAACATATGGGGTATTGATTTTGCCTTCAAGTACTGCATTCCGCACGAAGTGGCAATCTACCTCAATATGTTTAGTCCTTCATAGAAGATCGGATTGAAGGCAATGTTGGTAGCAGACTTATTGTCACAGTACAAGGAAACTAACATGTCAACATGCACTCGCAGATCCTGAAGGAAGCCTACTATCCTCATAATTTGATAGGTTGCTTGTACCGTGGCTTGGTACTTTTTCCCTGCACTGGATTGAGCTGCCACATTTTGTTTCTTGCTCCTCCAAGGCACTAGATTGCCTCTAGCATAGACAGCAAACCTTGAAGTGGATCGTCTATCGTCAATGGATCCCGCATAATCTGCATCCGAATATGCTATGATAACTAGGCTCCCATTGTATCTGTAGTACAACTCCTAACCATGATTCCCCTTGAGGTATCTTAGAATGAGGGATTTTGCATGTGCTCGGTGGACCTTCTCACTTCCAAACTAATATCAGGTCGTGTAATAATCAGATACAATAAATGCCCCACCATACTATGATATTTGGTAACGTCCTCATAGAGTGGATCCTCCTTTTTAGAGGTGTGGGTGTATTAAGGCTCGACAGGAATGCTTGAAGGTTTGGATCCAAGTAATTTGGCCTCCTTAAGAATCTGTAGGGTGTACTACCTCCGGGAGAGTGAGAGACCAGACCCTTGCTTAACAACTTCGATCCTTAGAAAGTAATGGAGGTTCGAAAGGTTCTTGGTAAAAAAGGTAATATGCAGAAATGCCTTCATCTGACTAATCCTATCCTCGTCATCACTAGTCAAGACCATGTCATCCACGTAGACTGCAAGGATAACAACTTGGCAAACATCGCCACACCTGGTCTTCTTGATGAATATGGAGTGGTTTGAGGACGATTGGTGAAAACTAATTGTCTAAATCTTCGAGACAAGTCCATTAAATCATGCTCTTGGACTTTGCTTTTGGCCATAGGTTGGCTTCCGCAAGCGATAAACATTCTCCCCCTGAGTATGATACCCCGATGGTTGTCTCATATAAACTTCCTTAACTAAGTCACCATACAAGAAGTCATTCTTTATATCAAACTGATGCAACAATCATGTTCATAGGAACTGAAATAATAATCTTGAGGGATAAGATACGAGCCACAAGTGAGAAGGTCTCGAGATAATCTACTCTGTACATTTGGGTAAACCCCTTGGCAACCAGTTTGGCCCTGCATTTGTCCACTGTTCCATTAGCTCTGTACTTGATGGTGTAGACCCATTGGCAATCAACGACTGTGGCATCCTGAGGGCATGGCACAAGATCCTATGCCCCCTGGCCCGAAGTGCTTGCATCTCCTTATCCTTAGCTGCACGGCAGTTGGGGTCCTAGGATGCTTGGTCAAAGTCCTTGTGAATAGTGGTAGTGGAGATGGTTGAGGCAAATTGTTTGACCTTCATCTCTAGGCGCGAAATCCCTATATAATGAGACCTCCTCAATGTCAATGGCTCATTATCTTCCGAGTCAATCTAATTTGACGAAGAGAGAAGAAAAAGCACCATCTTGTGATATGCCCGATGGTACATGCGACCTCCTGTGATATGTTTGTGTCTCCTGTAGGGCAACCCTTATAAATGTTCCCTCATCTGAAAAGTATGGTACCCTCTCAAAGAAGGTTACATTTTCCATAACAATATACTTATTGTGGGTTGGGTCATAGCACCTGTATGCCTTCTGTGTCCTGGAATATCTTAGAAACACACTTCATGGCACGAGGAACGAATGCCCTGGTTACCATGGGATTAAACAAAACATATGCACCCAAAGATTCGTAGTGGTAGAGCAAATGATCGGTCACAATCTGGATAAATGACCTAGTATGCAATATGCCCTTCAAGCACTGATGAGGGTACCCGATTGATCAAGTATGCAGTAGTAAGTATAATATCTCTCTAGAATTGCTTAGGAACCTTCATGTGACACATCAAGGTTTGAGCAATATCTAGGAAGTGTCTCAACTTGCGTTCTGCCACGCCATTCTACTGAGATGTGTAAGCACAAGATGTCTCATGAATATCCCACGAGTGTTAAAAAATTCCTACAAAATTGCAAATCCTTTTGCATGAACTCCTGGGCCTTGTCATTGTGAAAGGTCCTAGTTGTAGTAGTGTACTGAGTTTGCACCTTTGAGACAAAACTCCACACAATCTATGGAATCTCTGAGCATGCCTTCATCAAGAACACCCAAGTAAGGCAACTATAATCATCCACAAACTCCATGTAGCATCTGTGTCCTGCTGGAGTCATAACTTTGGATGCTCCCCAAACATCATAATACATAAGCATGAATGGGACAACACTCATCCCATTACTCTTTCATGGAAAACTACTCTTATGGTGTTTCCTAACCTAACAATCTTTACACTCTAGCTTCAGGGATTTTGGCAACTCAGGATACATCTTGCTACATCTTCTTGATTGGCAGATGTCTAAGCCTTCTATGCTACAACTAGGGGTCATTGGCAATAGATATTGCTCTAACAAACAAGGTAGGCATGTTAAGGAAATATAAGCCATCTCACTCCATGCTTCCAACAATGATCTTGCCTATTTGTCTGTCTTGGAGATAACAATGCTCCTCATCAAATATTATCCTGCATCTAAGATCCTTGCAGATACAACTCACTGACAAGAAGCATCGGGAATTCTGGAGTGTAATGAACATCCTCAATCAATAACCTAGAGGATGCACGAATATCCCCAACTGTGGTGATTGGAGATGTAGCCTCATTGGCTACTCTTACATCCCCAATCCCACGTGGGGGCGTGGGATTCACGAGATGCTTCATATTCCCTGTAAGATGAATGGAGGCTTCAAAATCTATCACCCATGCACCTCCAGTCTTCTTCACCAAGTCTCCTTGGACTGTACACGGTAACCCGTGTAGATCTGAGATCAACCCTATTCTTAGGCCATCCTTACGCTTCTTACACGAGAGAAGACTCATTATGCTGAAAGGGGTAACCTTCATCAAAGGTGAGAAAAGGCTCATTGCCAACTGTACTGGGCGTGGAAAGAGAGTCATCACATGAACCAACACATCAACCACGAGGAATCTAGGGCGATCACCGACCTCACCAGCCACTGGCGACCACCGAACACCCTAGCGGTGGTACTGGAGATGTCGGACTAGCTGCTAGCGGTGTCGCCAGTGCTATAGGCTTTCCCATTGGTGGTGGCAGTGTTGTGGAGGGCTTCAACGGCGTCACTGCTGCTGCCATGCTCCATCTTTCCCATTGAATCACCCCCATATCGGTGATGCAATCATCTTTTTGGGTGGATGTTAGGTGGGATATCGAAACACCAGCTTAGGACTGCCACTCTGATATCATGTGGAGGAGAATAATCATCATGTTCATCAAAAGAAACCCGTGGTCCTCTTTTATGGAGAAGTGTCTCGGGCAAATTACAAGAGTATCCCTTAATCATATATAAATAAATAACAACCCTTTTTACTTTATAACTCAACGACATTTGATAAAAATTTCTAGAAAGATCATTGAGTATGAATGTTCTTTCCCATTTTATTGATAGAAAAATATATAAGCCTTTGATTATGCAATGGATTAGTGTGCATACAAGATAAAATTCTGACAATGCCATTTATATAGAGGTGGTTGAATATGTACCGCGGACATGTGCCCAAGTCAGTTATTTTGACAAAAACTCCAAATTTGTGTGAGTAGGTTTGAGAAGTAAACAAGGGAATGACCTTTATAGCTTGCAAGAGAATCACCCCTCCCCCTTGGGCTGATCTATCCTCTTTTTGTTCTATGCTGTTTAGATTCCTATGCCCTGAGTCCTCAGCTGAGACCATGCTGTTGAGGCATCACTCGCCCATGCCCTTTTAATCAAAGATGGAAGATCCCTAACCCTATGTAGCATTAGAATGAATATCAAAGAGACTAATCCCTGCTGCACTACATGCTATGGAAGAGAGACTAGACCTTCATCCCAGTAGATTTAAGTGCTAGGTGATTTGCTGATAGGCTGCTCCCAAAGAGAGATGGTGAGGAAGGGGAGCAATATCAAGAAATTATCAAATTCCCTTTCTTTACTATCCTTATCAAGCAATTCTCAGATTCCATTTCTTTATTGCCCTAATACTATGATTCAAGGATCCTCCAGCTCTTAGCAAATAGGGATGGAAGTGCTCTTCCTACTAGTGATATAAATGTTGTTGGCATGCTGTCGGCATACCCTCAGTATGGTCGGCATGCCAGCGAAATCGATGGTCATGTCGAGGCTGTTGCTGGTTTTTTTGAGTACTTTTGTCATTTTTGTCGACATGCATCGGCATGCCCTCGGCATGCCCACGAAATGCATATTTAGAATTTCATCGGCATAGTGTCGAAATTGACATTTCAAAGCTTGCTACATGCACTATTGGGAAGAAAGAAAGGGCTTTAGGAAGGGCTTCCAAACTCTATTAGGGTCAATTTCCTAAGAGAGGCACGTCTTCTTTGTATAATCTCCATGATATCTATTTTGAAGTCCTTTTTCTACCAACTAAACTATATAGGGAGAGCAATTTAGATGTTTTAAACAAGGGAGATATGGCTAAAGAAAAAATAAAAAGTAATGCCAAGTTGTTCTTGCATTAAAGACATCTTAGAGTGAAGAAGAGCTTCTATAAAGAGTTTGATCCTTCCCGAGGGGAGGGTAAAGGTAATCATCTTTTCCTATGGACTCGAGGAAAGGTATGAGCGTTGTTAAGCCAAAAGGGACTAAAACAAGCTCATGTTGAATAGGGATCAGTAATAGGCTCCTAGCCTAATGATTACGTAGAGTTGAGAACCATTGTTAGTTTTTTATCTATTCATCTACTCCGTTTTTGCTTTAGAGAACCTATGATTTTCAATGGGGCTTCGATCAATCCGATTTTTTTTGTGATCGGAAAAAGAATAGGTCAAAGCGTCGATGTTCGGATAAGTCCCTCCCCCTTATCAAAGGATGACCACTAAACCCTAGATAGACCTACCCTACACTAGAGAAAGATCCCACCAAGCAAAATGCCATGCTTGCTTCGAGTTCTTGATCTACAACCTTTTTCCAGTTGGCTTAGTTCTTGACATTGAACTGCAAAAGCACAAGTTGACAAAGGTGGAGGATTGAAGGAATGGAAGGGTTTTTTTCTTTTTTTCCTGAAAAAGAAAAGGAAGATTACTGGAGATCGATAATTATCCAGAAACTTGTATTAAAAAAGTTGGAATGGACTTACAGAGTGTTTAGCCCAAAATCAGACAAAAAATGAACCTCCCTCACAATATTGTCCACCCAACGCCTCTCATCTCTGAAGAACTTGCCGTTCCGTTGCAACCATATGCACCACAAGACCGCAAAGGCACGTGTCCAACTTGCCATGTCAAGATCAATATGCCTTCTACATGAACTCCATAAATTGTTGGTGTTTGAAGCATCCACCATAGTAATATTGAGATGCTGCCACACTTCTCTTGAGAAGTCACATGCAAAGAAGAGATGTTGTACATCCTCCTCTGATTGCTGGCAAAAGGGACAAGCAATATCCACGTCATTTGTCCATCTTCTTCTCATGACTTTGGTGACAATCCTCTGAAGCATCCATAAAAAAAATTTAATCTTCAATGGTACTTTGCACATCAAAATCAGTCTAGCATCAGATTGAATCTCATCTAACTGGCTGCCATCACAAACCATCTTGTCGTAAGCTTTTTTGACTGAAAAGTTTCCATCCTTCCAATAGAATCTATCAGTCTCATTCACAGCTGGGGAAGGTTTGAAATACACTGCAGAAGCTGCTGAAAATAATCACAAGTTGTATCTGAAAAACCAGGAGGTAGCCTTACATTCCATGCATTACACCGTGCATCCCACACCTCACTAACTGTGACATTTCTTTCCACTGCCTGCTGAAAAACTCTTGGGAAACAGTCTGAAAAAATTCCCATTTCACTCTAATCCTCCTCCCAGAACTTAAACAGCGTCCCACTCCCCAGAACCGGACTGAAGTTGCCCGCAAACTCTTGCATGAGGAATGGAAGAGTTGATACCACCGGGAGCACTTGAGTATATGATCGCATGCAGTAATTGGAAGTCCCCTCTCACTGGAGGCCATTTTCAACTCACCAAACCTAGGTTCACCTCATGTAGTGATTGTGGACTTGTACAGGGATACTAAGTAGATAGTTGTTGTATTAGACTTGGCCCTATTTTTGTAGCATGCATTCCCCTTATGTCTTGGAACATATTAGTAAGCTATGTGTCTTGTGCCTAGGAAATCAGCTGCCCCACCCTCACTCGTGGCAACCTTTCGGTCAGCCAACAACCTATTTCGAGTTGTAGTTCCCTATCTAGCAAACACTGAATCATTTGGAAATAAATCTTCATATTTTTAACGAATGGGACATCTTTGATCCTTCTTTCTTCTTTTGGCACCTCGGTAGCAGGAGGTAGGTATCATTGACACCCTTGACTTAGCAACTCGACCACCCTTTGGGTGGATATCATCTCTATTGGTTATTGCCCTCCTGCTCCAGCCATTCAAAGGTGGGGATCTCTTGCATAAATGAGCGGGAGCCTAAATGCAGAATCTAATCTTTGAATATCTCAAGTATTTAAGTCATAAAAACCTCAAAATTTGATCTGATTGTGGGGTTTTTCTGTCAGAGAGTTTCGAGCAGGGAAAGGCACTTATACCGAGTCATAAAACTAAATCCATATGGAAATGAAAATCTTGTACCATCCCACACACCACAAAATGGAACCCATGCATTGAAAGCAAAAGATACCAAAGAAGATTGCACACTGTCGACCCTTTCCAAAGAAAAGAATCCAAATTCTTCTTGTTTTTTGGAAAGGGTGAATGCAAACTATTGACCAATACCAAGACTTTCAAGCATTCCCAGACTTTTCCATTACTCCACTCCATATGGTAGGAGGCCTAGTGGCTTTTCCTCGTATAAAGATGAATTATCTACTCCCTTGGAGGCACTGCTGAAGTGGATGGGACTCGTCCATGATGGCCGTGAGAAAGGGTTGGATTTGAGAGGAGTTACCAATGGGATAGCAGGAAATGATGAGAGGAGGGGGGGCAATGACAAGGTATCATATTAACTCAAGATACTGTTAAACTGGAAAGGGTCAAAATGAAACAGGATCACTTGAACATCATTTCAATCATAAATTGATGAGTGTTTATTAAAAGATAATCCTTGGCATTCCTATTTAATTTTGATTGCCTTTATTCTCTGTAAAAATATTTTTGGTTGTTTTCCATTATAAACATGAATTTGTAATTCACTGTTTAGTTTGTCTATGCTTTTTAATCTATGAAGGTGTCTTTCTATTAAACTTGATTTTGATGTGTACAGATTGTTCTTGAAAGTGGAGCAGCCGATCAAGTTCGTGTTGCGGATCTCATATTGCAGGAGGTATGATTTATTTAATGTTGCCAACTTTTTCTTTTAAATGTTTGGAACACGGGTCTTCTAGAAGTTCAAGAAATGGTTTTATTTAGATTGATCTTGCTGTAAGAATTTGTGGCATTACTATTTTAACATCATATATTAATTAATTGCAATAATAATATAACAGAACTCTCAAAAGCAAAATGTAGGATGGTGACAATGCCTCATTGTAAATATTTGATAGGGCTCATTTGCATGTGGAAGCGGATGAAATCATGAAAAGAGGGTTGAAAAGCTGTTGATAAACTTCATGAAGTATTTGGTTAAGAACAACTTATCTTGTACAATATAACCAAAGTTACACTATCATTGTGAAAAGTAATAGCAAAACAACCACAAATAATGTTAGTTCTAAAGCTTTATTGTCTTACTTTATACACAATTTAACCTTATCTTGATTAATAGAGAAAATATTTCCATGGTTTTTCTTCTCTATCTTGTGGATGCTTAGGAATACCAAGTGTGAAAAATGAGCGCATTCACCACTTCTGCCTTCCGCATCTGAAAATGGCACGTGCCATTGTATGACCATTGTTTTTTGATAAAGTTCTCTTATTCTTCCCTTACTGTTATCCTCAAGTGACCCATCAGCTTCTCTAAAGCTTTCATTTTCTCATGAATCCTTGAAGCCCCCTTGCAATTTGCAATTACTCTTCCTTTTTACTGCAGCAATGTTGACCAATGGTTTAAAAATCGGACCGAAATTGGTTGGTCAGACCATTAAATAAACAAATCAGCATGAAAATGGTCTAATCGGTTGGTTATCAAGGCAAAGCCCAAACCTGGCACGAGTGGTCAAAACCTGGTTCTACCATTCAAATTGGTTGAATTGGATCACTTGTTTCCACAGATGACTACTCCCCTCGAGTAGTCATCCTTTACCCTTTCTGAAAAAATTGGTCCATTGGTCTGACCCTCTATTTGGAGAAAAAAAAAGGTAAAAACACCCCAAGAAATAAATTCTATGAAACAAAAATCCAAGTCCTACCTGCCCCATCCATCAGAACCCAATCCCTAATCCTTGAGTATAGCCACCTTCCTCAAACCTCTAACCCCCAACTCGACTCTGATCCTAAACTATGGGAGATGCTCGCCGCCCCCTTTGGTCTCCTTCCCTCCAGCCATGTTCCTACTCTCCAATCTTCTCCCTCCAACTGCCTCCATCCCCTCTGCCACCTCCCACACCTTTGGCCTCCCTCTTGTCACTGTCTCCACCTTCACCTTTAACTCTTTTGGCTTATGAGCTGTCTGAAATTGAATATTTATGATACTGAATTTGCAATATATGAATCCAAGGTACTGTAATCATAATATTCTCCAAGTGATACTTATGTTTTCATTGCGGTTACATGAAGGATGCTTACGTAGTTACGTGTCACACACACACAACACCAACACCACCCACACATCCCCAACCACACACCCCCACCCCCAACCCCCCCCCCCCCCCCCCCCCCGAAAAAAAACACACACACTGTTGAAGAACATAGATTCTATATGCCATAAGGTGCTTTGTGATTCTTATGGTCTTTGTCTCATCTAATCTGAATGGAGACATTCTCCTAGAGGATCATCTACTTTCTGGAGAGGCCTTTGTTTCATTGTTGACCGGATTGAATCTTTCTTTGAACCTTTGGTTCTTCTTTGGCTCAACTTTATGCTTTGACCCCACATGCATGGTCCAATGGTTTGTGGTGAGGGATCCCGGCTGCCCCACTTTTGAGGATCTCTTACAGACGCATGTATTGGTGAGCTTCAAGATTTGTTGGCCTGTTTCATGTCTTTCTGGCCTGAGGGCACTAGAGACTAGCTGACTTGGGCTCATAGGTCTTTCTCTGTAAAAAGGGCTTAAAAGTTCCTAAGAGGTGATACTGTTGGGCAGGACCACTTTCTTGAGGTTGATTGTGCTATCATTTTGAAGATGAAAATCCTGCTGAGATTAAAATTTTTCTGTGGCTATTAAGGAGAAAGAAGTTGGTGACTTTGACTTCTGTTGCTAGATGGCAACAAGGTATTGTTGTTACATGTCTGCTTGATAGATTGCAACCGGAAGATGTTTCTTACTTGCTTCTGCATTGTGACTTTGTGAAGGACAGTTTTGGTATTCTTGGACTTCCGATTATTGAGAATGGCTCCTTCCTTGATTTCTGGTTTTCTTGGCAGCAAGGAACTATTATGGATCCTGCAGCTAGGATTTTGTTGTTGGCTGGCCTCTGGTCTTTATGGTTGCAGAGAAATCGGTCAGTTTTTTTTTTGTGTGCGGGGGGGGGGGGGGGGGGGGGGGGGGGGAGGGGATTTAGCTTGACAATGTTGTAACAGAAGCTTTTGCCACTTTCTATCTTTCTGGTCTACATACCTGTAAACTTGTTTTAAATTTTTTGTAATATTTCTGATGCCTATTGACCTCCAGGAGGCATCCTTTTCCTTCTTCAAAAAAAAAAAAAAAGATGTATCAGGGAGAATTTGCTTATGATGTCAGGATAAAGTAAAAAATCATTCATAACTAGATAGTCATTGACTGGCTGTACAAGATGCAGATGCATCAGAACCTGAAATCAATTTATGTCACAACCTTTTCAATTCACCATATTGTTGGTGAATTTGCAATCGGTGGAGGAAGTTTGCTCTAGCTGATTCTTCTATGTAGAAATAATCATCCATATGAACTTACTATATTTTTTGAGAAAGAACTTGTACTATATTGATATCACTGGAGCCATCCTTTATTCGATGTCCTGTGTCTTGCTTGTCATTTCTATATTGCTGTACCCTTGCTGGCCGGTTCCCAAACTCAAGTGTAAGAACAAAAGATGAAACCACTGCAAGCTGTAGCAATTCTTTTTATACCCTGAAATTTCCCTCTATCATTGTGGTAGGGATTTCTTAGAACTTGGTAATCAAATCTGCTATAATGGCATAGTAGAAATTCATTTTTCAGAATTTTTTGTCATTTTCTTACAAGCCATTTTTTTTTTTTTCTGGCCATACAACTCTGTTGGTGATCGAAGAAGATCTAGGATGTGACACTTAACAGTTTGATAGGTCCTTGCTGAGGGAGCTAGATTTTAGGTGTCTGGTGGAGGAGCTACAGAGGAATGTTCTGAAAGGTGATTCAATGGCACACCATGATGTTTGCTTTACGACTCCTAAAAGGCCAAAGGAAGAGGTTGAAAGAGGAATGGGTATAGAGGAGGCAGCAATTGTCCTGTGCAGCACCCGGGATTGACATGATACAGGTTAGTCAATTGTGGAATGTTTTAAGGCACTGAAGGTTGTCTTGGAGGAGGACAATAAAGTTGAATGCGGTGGATATTGAGGTTGAGACAATTGTGATCAAAGGAAGGTAATGCAAACATGAAATTTTTTCATGCACGTGTGAATGGGAGGAGGAACTAGCTTATGTGCTTATTCAACAGTGGTAAGGGGATCCAGGCCACAAAAAATAGGTAATTTACTGGCGTCACACTTCAAGAAACATTATAGCTAGTTGTGGAGGAGGCAAAGACTTCCTTGGCTGAGTTGAGTGGGGAAGGTTTGCTAGATCCTGATGGGTTCTTCGTGTATTTCTATAAAGAATTTTCAGAGTTTGAAGGAAAATGCTGTTCTTGTAATGATTAAGGAATTTGTTGTGTAGAATTGGGGTTTAACTATTTGAAGATATATTATATGCTCCCATCCAAGGACTCTCTGAAGTGTGTTTGATTGTTTTTCCATATTGCCTTTTGTAATGTGGTTCCCCTGATAGTGGCTATGGTTGTGCCAAGTATGTTGAAATCAGTAATGTGATGCATCTAGTTCAGGCAATTTTCATTTGAGGAAGATGTTTATAGAAATAAGAGGAAAGAGAAAAGGAAAAAAAAGGGAAAAAGAATATAAAACGAAGATGTTTGGCATACTGCCTTTTCTCGGCTATGGAGATCTTTCTACACAGAGCAAGGTGAGGAGGTAGGCCTTCCTAAGTGGGTCAATTTTGTAAAAGCATATAATCTGAGTGAGGTTTCTTTTGGTTTATCTGGCTGAGATATGGTAGACGGATAGGTGCATTATGACCACATCCTTTTTGATGCCTTTCAGCGGCAGCTTGATGGGCGCTGGGTGTAGTGGCCTTGAAGGGGGTTCATCAGTAATGTCTTTTGGCCCCTCTCTTTTTTTGTGCTTGCATTTGATGCATCATCTATCATTTCCTTTGCAGCTTGCTTGGATTGTCATTTTGCAAGCTTCACTTTTAGGAACGAATCTCATTTGATGATAACCCTCATCTTAAGGGGGAGGAGTGAGGTGTTCTCTTCCCTCTACTTCCCTAGGTAATGTTTGGGGAACGAATCTCATTTGGTTGTTTCTCTTTGTAATATGTAGTTGATATCTTATTTTTTTGGAGAGAACAATGTTGGAAGCAGAATGTGTGGCAACATTCATTCAGGTGTTTGGGTAGGCATTGGGATTATTGATTAACTACCACAAGTTGACTTTCATGACATTTAAGATGGATGACATGGAGGCTGATGAAGTGGAAGCCATATTGACCACTTCATGGGGTGGAGTTGCCCATTTTGTTCTTGGGTTTTCCCCATACTTTTGATTTTATTTGCCTTAGGTATTTTAGTTCCCTCTTTAAAAGGTTGGACAGGAAGCTTGATGGTTAGAGTTTCAGGTTACTGTGTAAGGGGGATGGTTAGTTTGCTGAAGGCAGTTCTTTCCTAGTTTCTACATGTTCCACTTGAGATTGCCTGCATGCTTTGTGTTGAATTGAAGCCATCTGTAGGAGGTTTCTACACAAGGTGTCAGGAGGTTTGACGTAGGCCTTTTTTTTTTTTTGGGAGAGGAGGTGGTTCTGCTGGCTTCTGAGGAAGTTTGTCGCCATTTATGAGAAAGAGGATTTAGAGTTGAGTTGATATGATGAATAAGATGCTAGTGTATGAAGGTGATGGGAGGGGATTTTTCTTGGTCTATTAGGGTTCTGATAGTTATTTATGGTAAAATATTGAGCTAGGAGATGTTGTTATATGGTGAGGAATTTGCTTTCCTTGTTTCGAGGAAATCATTCTGTCTAGATTCAGATAAGGCTTGCTTTTTTTTTTTTTTTGTTTTAGGGGGATGACTGGTGCTCTTGGGTTGCTGATGACTGCTCTTCAAATATTACATGAGTTGGCACGTGGGCCTTTAGAGACAGGTCTTGGTAGATGAACTTTGTTTTTCTCAGTTCCTTAGATGTCAGAATGGAGGAATTATTGTACCTTCATGAGTTAATTATTAACCTCTCTCTTCAGGCAGGGTGAATGATGGGGAGTCCTCATTCAACGTGCTTATTGTGCTTTGCAGCTTGTATTGCTTGACAGGGATGAGGGTTTTCTTTCATTGCTGATTGATGTAGGTGACCAATGCATTGTTGAAGGTGTGCTTCTTTACCTGGGAGCTAGGGAGGATAGTGTGACAAAGATCTGATGTCACAGGTTGGTTCCAAGGGCTGCAATGACCTGCTGAGAGGACATCAATCATTTATTTTTTGTTTGGCCTCTTGTGAGAAAGGTGTAGATTAATTTAGGTTTGGAGTTGATTGATAGTTCTTTTGATCTAGAGATCTTTCGCAATAGGATGATCAATGGCTGGATAGTCTTAGTTCCATAGGGGAATGGAAAGTGCTGCATTTTCGAAATTTTTGTTGGCGATGTGGGGTGACAGGACTGGGTTGTTCTTTTGTTCCATTAGACCTTATGCAGTGAATGTTCTGTCCAGTGTAAGCTCATTATTTTAGGGTAGTATGGCCTTGTCTAAATGATGGTGTGGCATTCCTTTTGGTTTAAGTGAGATGGCTATTGATCAAGTGGTCATTCTTTTACCTTCCAAAAGAAAAAAGAATCTTTTGTTAATTTTGGAGGATTCAACTACATTGATGATAGTGTACTTCACTTTGCATGGTAGAGAAGGATTTCTGAGTATAGGAGCTGTTTCCAAAGAAGGATTATACTTATGATGGCAAAACCTTTTTATATGGTGAATGCTTGCATGAGCAAGTTGTGCTTCAACCATTTTGGTTGGTTGGAAGCTTCTTTATAGGGGTTATATGAATCATCCTTCCATTCAATTGGATAGCTTTTTCCAAAGTTCCCTGGCCTTAGAAGGAAGGAAACACAAGTAGTATATGGTTGCTAGTTCACTTTATTTCAGAATTAGGTTACAAATAAGATTTGTACGTTTCATCTTTTGGTGAAGGTTGCTTTGTTCTTGTCTCTTGGAGTTTTGGATGTTGTGAACTCCTGAACACCTTTGAATGAAACATATTTGCCAATTGAAACGTATTTGCTAATGGACTTTCTCCTTTTTGTTGTTGTAGGCCATCGATTGTCCTCATGGTAGGAGCTCTGTATATCTTAGGACAGGAACTTTTCTCTTTGAAAAACTCCTAGGGGCCAATTCATTAAGTTGGGAAGGGTAGAGATCAGTATTGAGTAGGTAGTTGGGCATTCATTTCTTGGTCCGATTCTCATTGTGAGTTCAAGAGTAGAGATGGATGGAGTGCATCCGCTACTAGGGTAGTGATGTGTCTTGTTGACGGGTTGGTCTGTATATGATATTGACATTCATTCCTCGGAATCTATTACTTTAGGTGATACGACTATGCTCGCTTCAACCAAGTCACATCTGAGCCTCATGGTGCTTAGATAAGGTGCGTTCATTTAGGATTAGTAGCATCCTTACTGTCACTTTGGACTTTTGATAGAATGGGAAAGCACGCAATCCTACACTTTTGTTTTTGCACAATGCAAAGTATTGTGAATTATCACTATCTCATATCTCCAACCTAGCCCATGCTAATATGGCCTAAATATTGGAAATTGAGGATATTGGTAATGCATTCTTACAAATCGAGAGTATTGATCGATATTCACGAAACTGAATGTGCATCTCATTCTGGGATGAAAGCAGTGGATCTTTAACTCCTTGTTGTCATGGAGGATAAATGGGATTGTTTGGAGGAATTGGAGTTGGGAAAACGTCATCATAGAATTGATCATTAACATTGCTAAAGCCAATGGTTGTGCATCCGTATTTGGTGGAGTATATGAACATGCTTATAAAGGAAGTGATCTTTGCATGGAAATGAAAGAATATAGAGTCTTCCTCTTTTCTCTCTCAAGAAAAAAAAAGAAGAGAAATGGTCATGCTTTCGGATAAACTTGCGCATGTTGCATCTCCTTAGCTTCGCTACTTGACCGGAAGGAGTGATCTTAGCTTTTTTTTCTTTTAATTTTATTTACAATAGAATGTAGTTGTGTATGCCTATCTAGTCTAACTCTTAATGTTGTTGCTATCATTATATATATATGTTACCAGGTGCGGCAATGTCTCCTATTACGAGTAATGTTTTGGACTGAAATTTTGGGAATTGAGATCACTTCACATAAACATGTTATGCACCAAATTTGAAGCCAATCTGATACTTATCACTTACATCCAGTATGGTCAAATTTTGTAATACTTAGACCGTAAAAAATGAGTCTCCTTTGATGTAGTTGTTAAGAGTGTCAGATTAGCTTCAAATTTGGTGCATAACATATTCATATGTAGTGATCTCAATCCCAATATTTTCAATCCAAAACATTATTCATAGTAGGAGATATTGTCACACCTGCACCTAACTTACGTGCAAGTCACCTACATGCTCCCTTCACTTATATATATATATATATATATATAGGGTAAACTGTGGTTACCCCTAGGAGGTAGCCAATTGACTCCCTCGACTCTTTTAACTTCTTTTACAAATCATATATCACCATGAAACTTTGAGGATCTCACTATCCAAATATAATTAGGAATTGTATAGAGTTTGGACTCAATTGAATAATTCCATCCCTATATCAATATTGCCAAATTTTCAATGGTCAAAATAGTATGAAAAGTCGACTCTGCTTGAAAAGGATAAGGGTCTAAAATTCAAATGAAATTTGAAATACATATTTCTTGTTTTAATTGATTTTGTTGAGCCTAGGACTTTTTTTATCTATTTTATTATCCTTGGGGTATTTTTGTAATTTTTTCAAATCTCTCTAATATAAAAGAGAGGCTAGGGTTTCTATTTTGAAGTGAGACTTTCATTTTTCCTTAACATTGTATCAAAGTAGCAGTCCTAGGCCGGTGTTTTGATATCCGATCAAATATCCCACCACAAGATGATTGAATCCTCAAGATCATGGGGATTCAATCGATGATCTCGTGGATTAGAAGGAGCAACAACAGTGGTAGCACGCTCTGCCCCTTTGCCACCAACCCCATGGGAGGCCCTATCGCTGGGGATGCGGTGGCCTCTGCCACCGCTGCCATCGTCCCCGTTGGAGGCCCCATTGCCATCGTTGGGGCTGCAATGGCCTCCACCACCATTGCCGCCGCCTTCGCAAGAGGCCCTATCGTCGTTGCAAGTGTTGCGGTGGACCCCATCGTTGCTGCGAGTGCTACGGTGGCCTGCACCACCCTTGCTGCCGACTCCAAGACCAGCAAAGTTGGTTAGGAGGTGGTCGGTGGCCTTGCTGGCCATGCGCTGCAGGCCACCAGCCCCTTCCTCGCCACTGGTAGATCCATTATGGGTCTGTCAGTGGCCCAGTTAGGGAGCGTACCATTTCAGTTCGTCGTTCCTGATGTCCTCGTGTACATGATGAAGTGTGTGTCACACATTTGGATCATGGTGATGAGCCTTCCATTACCGTTGGCGGCAACGATGAGTCTTCTCTCGCATAACAAGGTGACTTGCTCACCTAGAAATTTTATCTCAGAAGTGAAGGGGTTTGCGGTTGCAACCCAAGACAACGCAAGAAAGAAGAATAAAATCAGAGGATGGTGAATAATTGATTCGGGTGCTTTTGTTTACCTCACAAGAGATATGCAACACCAAGTAGATCCCAAGGCTCCATGTGGGATCAAGGAGGTTAGGGTGGTTAATGGGGCTACGTCACCTATTATTTGTAGTGGGGCAGGTACATGCTTATCAGAAGATGCTGATAGAGTTCATTGTGTCCCCGTGTTCCTGATGAGTCTGCTATCAATGAATTGCATCTGTAAAGACTTGGGGTGCCGTGTTGTCTTTGATGAGGGCTATTGCTACTTTCAGGACAGGTAGATAGGAGATATTATAGTTGAGGTTATAGAGCAGGATGGACTCTATTACCTTGACACACCTACATTATTTGCAGGGGTTGCATCCGTAGCATCTAATCCATGGCTATGTCACAGGAGAATTGGGCATCCGTTGCTCAAGAAGATGCATTAGATGTATCCTAGCTTGTCAGACTCTCTAACATTATAGCGCGTGGATTGTCAGCTTGGGAAACACCACAGGTGTACGTATTCACATAGGGACGTCGGGGTGAGTATTGTCCTCTTTGCCTTGTTACATTGTAATCTATGGGAGCCATCCAGAGTGCCTACTTCAGGAGGATACTGATACTATATTGTTATTGTTAATGATCATAGTCGCCTCACTTAGGTTTTCTTGATGAAGACACGTGCAGAGATTCCACAGATTATTCAGCAGTTCTTGGAAGAGGTTTAGACTCAATATGATGGTACTGTTAGAATCTTCCATAGTGATAATGCCTTGGAGTTTATGCAGTGGGATGTGCAGGATCTCTTTTCTTCCCAAGGCATTGTTCACCAGACTTCTGATGCTCACACATCTTAACATAACAGTGTGGCTGAGCGCAAGCTTCGCCATCTCTTGGATATTTCTCAGATTCTAATGATCCATTTGAAAGTTCCTAAGCAATTCTGGGGAGATGCTATCTTTACTGTTGCCTACCTAATTAATCGAGTTCTTTCATTAGTCCTTCGAGGGCGGATTCCTTTCTAGGTGATTTATCCAGAGTGTGACAGGCCGTTTGCTTTACCTCTATGGGTGTTTGGATGTACTTGTTTTGTCCAGGCGTACGGTGACCAGGACAAGTTCTCTCCGAGGGTGGCTAAATGTGTCTTTCTTGGGTATTCCAGGACGCATAAGGGATACCGGTGTTACGACCTGAGCCGCAGGAGATATGTTGTTACCACAGATGTTACTTTTTTTGAGGAGATTCCTTCTCAGAAGAGGGAATGTCTATACAGGCTGCTATAGAGGAGACTCAGGTATATCACCGGAGACCACACACTTTGCTTGATCAGGGGCTTGATTCAGAGTTGGCAAGCAGGTACCCTTGAGGAGGTCTAGTAGGGATGGTACACTCCGGCCTCTTTCTCGGTACACAGGTGTTGCTCATCTTGAAGATCTCGTTCGTCAGTTTGCTTCAGCTATTACTATCGCTGCTATTCCGAGGGGTTTTTTCCAAGCGTCATGTGATCCTAGGTGGTAGGCTGCAATGGATGAAGAGATTCAGGCCTTATAGTCGCAACAGACTTGGGAGTTAGTACCTTGTCCTGAGGGTGTTGCCTTGGTGGATTGCATATAGGTCTACATTATTAAGTATAGACTTGATAGAATAATAGATAGGTATAAGGTCAGGCTTGTTGCCAAAGGCTTTACACAGATATATGGAGTAGATTATTTTGAGGCATTTTCTCCAGTAGCTCGTATTACCTCTGTTAGTATTATTATATTTGTCGCAGTGATCAGGAGATGGCCCTTACATCAGCTTGACATCAAAAATGCCTTTTTGTATGGTGATTTATCTAAGGAAGTATTTATGAGAACCACTAGGTTACAACACCCAGGAGGAGCATGTTTGTCTTCTGAAGAAGGTAATATATGGATTGAAACAAAGTTCTCGTGCCTGTTTTGAGAGACTCAGTACTGAGATTGAGAAGATCGGGTTCCAACGATCTGCTTCTGATCATTCAGTCTTCATTAGGAAGGCAAAGTACAGAGGACATAAACATGTTCTTTTAGCCGTGTATGTGAATGATATGATCCTTACAGGTGATGATGAGGATGGCATTGCCCAGACTAAGTCCTTCTTACAGTCTACATTCGTTATCAAGGACTTAGGCGAGTTGAGATATTTTCTAGGTATTGAAGCTGTACGACAAGAGTCAGGTTTATCCTTGTCACAGAGGCAATATACACTTCAGATTCTTCAGGAAGCTAGTTTGCCTAGGAATAAGCCCATTGGTATGCCTATGGAGTCACCGCCTGCACGTCATTCTGATGAGGAGGATCCCTAATATGATGATGTTACTCAGTATCGTAGTACAATGGGTCACTTACTCTATCTTACCCTTACAAGGCCTGATATCAGTTTTACAATAAGTAGGGCTAGTCAGCATATGCAGGCTCCATGTTATAGCCACTGGTATGAGGTTTGCCTTATTTTGAGGTACCTTAAAGGGGCACTAGGTAGGGGGTTGTATTACAGAGACAGTGGCAACTTAGACATACTTGCTTACTCTGACGCAGACTATGCTGGATCTGTGGAGGATCGTCACTCTACTTCAGGTTTTGCAGTCTATAATGGGGGAAATCTTGTCTCCTGCAGGAGCAAGAAGTAGAATGTTGTGGCCCGTTTGAGTGCTGAGGCGGAGTATAGAGTCATGGCCCAGGCTACTTGTGACGTTATGTGGATTGTCTCCTTGTAGGATCTTGGTATCCAGACTACTCTACCTGTTCCACTGTGTGACAATAAATTTGCCACCTATATTGCCTCGAATCTAATCTTCCATGAGAGGACCAAGCATATCAAGGTTGATTGCCATGTTGTTTTTGATGCTGTACTTAGTGGCACAATTAATATCTCATATGTCTCCTTAGAGCTTCAGCTGGCTAATATATTTACCAAGGCTCTAAAGAAGAAGTGTCTTGACTTCATGTGCTACAAGTTAGGTCTTGTAGATATCTACGCCCCAACTTGACAGGGAGTGTTGAGCCTAGGGACTTTTTTTTGTCTATTTTATTATCTTTGGGGTATCTTTGCAATTTTCCCGAACTTCTCTAATATAAAAAAGAGGCTATGGTTTCTATTTTGAAGTGAGACTTTCATTTTTCCTCGACAGATTCAATCCCCAAAGTTTCGTGGCAATATTGATCCATTGAAGTTAAAAGCGTTAGGGGTGGCCAATTGGCTCCCCTGTTGGCATAGCTACATTTTACCTTATATTTATATATGTTTTTCTTTCATGGATATTTGTTTATGCACATAGTTATTATTAAATAATTTTGTGGAATTTGAGATATTTTGTTATGATCATGAGATAACAGCACACGGACATGCCTCCTTGAATTAACATTTAATATACCTTGTTGCCATATTGGATGAAATTCCCTCTTCTTGATGAGTGGCTAGTCGGTACCTACTTTGATTAGTTGCAATCTATTATTGAATTGCAGATAGCGCTGGGTTGTCCTTATATCCAATGTTCCATGTGCCATTGGCTATTGGTAGTAACAATTCTAGGATGTAGGGCCATTTTGACACTTGTAGAGTGTTGAGTGATGGCCCCAAATTACAATATCATGTATTGAAAAAAGTGTTGGCCCCTTTCCAATCTTTTTTAGCTTTTCATGTCGTTTAGTTGGGAGGGGACTTGAAGAAAGGTGGTTTAATCAATAGCATGAGTTCGGTTGCTCTCTCTAAGATTGAATGGGCTTAGCTACTCGATCCTGGTATTTGAAAAACCTTAGATCTTTGTTGAATAGGAAAGCTTATTCGATTACAACAAAGTGTCTTTTATGTGGGATCGATGCATTGGCCTTTATTTCGTTCAGGTAGTAAATACCGGAGAACTGAAAGTCCCTACTCCATGCACACATGGCGTGTTTTTTTACAATGGAAGGAGCTATTCAGGCTTCGACTAAGTGCCATCATATCAAAGCGAGAAGAAAGCAATTGAAATCATATCTTGAATTTAGCCAGTCGACTTGACTTGTTAGAAACCTTTGTAAACCATCCCAGTGGTGCAAGCCATCTTCCACTTTTCTTGGACTCGGGAATGGAAAGAAGCAATGGACGGGGAATCGATGGTAACACTTAGAATGGCATTGCACAGGATCTCTGCCTTCCTCTGGTTGTCGTCAGGCCTTTATCCAACATTTTAAAGGGTAAGATAGAAAATCCTTGATATTGGGAGCTTAGCCAAGAGTGTAGACAAGCATTGCACCTATTTTTTGTTTATTCAGAGATGCAACAACCACCTCTCACAACCTTATCACATACATAATGCAGACAAGCATTGCACTTAGACATCCACCATGATTGAGTTCCATAGTTGGCTATATAAGTCTTCCTTTTTTGTGACTAACCATTTTCTTCTCTCGTAACCAAGTACTAGTAGACTTCTTGTTGAGCTATGGGATTGGAGCAATTGTTGCTCCCCAACACAATAATATGAGGTTACAATTCCCTCAATACAATCATCCAGTGTGAACAAGAATTAGGGATCAGATGCAATTGAAATTCTTGCCAATGGTTGATAAGATGTTCGACCGACTCCTTCCCCTCAACCCCCAGAACCCTACGATTAAGTAGAAAAGGGAGGAGGAAAGAAGCCCTGGAGAACCATCGGGAGAAGTAAACAAGTGTAAGCTTTATTGTTTGACGGTATTGAGTGCTGACCATACCGAAGGACATGCCCTGAAGTGAAGGATGGGAACAAGTGGAATCAAGGTCTTCCAATTTCTATCCTTGCACCAACCATCCAATGGATTGTGGATGTTTGTCGGTTATGATAATGAGAAGATAGCGGTTGGAGGAAGATAGACGGATTCCATCTTTTACATTCTTCCCTTTTGAAGTTATAATCATTCATTTGAACAATATTCAGTGTTCATTTCAGAGACATTCTAGGAAGCATTCTTGTTTGATGGTTTTCTCTCTTCAAGATGCATTTTCATAGTTGGGAAACTGTTCATTTGCTAGGGTGCATCTTACTGTGTTGAGAGATGAAGAGTTGTGGTGGGCCATATTTAGTCCTACTTCGTATATTGTGGGTTTGTGCGTGTTGAGTGGTGCCTATAAATAGGTTGTTATACCCCCATCTACTATTTAAGAAGTGTATTGAGAAATATGCCCATAGTGGCACTTCTCCAGTGGTTTTCTCTCTGCTCTTTGTGAATGGGGTTTCCACGAAACCCAGCGCTTATATCATTATGCTCTTGATATTTTTTTAGAAAGGAAAAATGAAGATTATCGGAGATTGGTAATCATTCAAATGATGCTCGTGATATTTATGATGATCATTTTATTCCACTTATTTTATATTTCAACACTATATCGGAGGAAGTAGATTTTGGATTTTATTATATATGTTCAATAATCTTTGTTTGTGCCTCCTTATATGGAGTTCTATCATTATTCATTCAATATGGAGGAGCATCAGATTGTTGGCCACACCTCCTTGCACCACATCTCCACGGCGAAGAAGAGTTGAAGGAGCAGAAGCCTGCATCAATCTTGCGACGATCTCTTGCGTGAGATCATGAGAATATGCGGCATTGCTTACCATTGTGAATTGTGAGATTGCGAGAATCGTGAGATATCGCAAGATCCTTTGGTTGCAGTGGGATGGTGGTGCGCCTCCACACGTGGATGATGGCAGCAACAATGGCGATGGGCTCCTCATCCGACCCCTTCGAGGTGGCAATGAAGAAGGTAATGATGACATTGTTGATTGGCAAAGCGACGATTTGGGCACCACCTAGGGCGCAATCGAGTGAGGTGGGTATCAAACTCGACACCAACGAGCAAGGAGGAAGAAGAGAAACCTTAAAGGGGGTTTCCTAAAGAAGGAGGTGCAGCTATTAATGGCGGCGATCCCAAGGAGCTTTGCAAGAAATGAAGTCGAAGAAGACAATGTGAACGAGCATGATCTTCCGTGCGATTGGCTTGGGCGAAGATTGTGACAAGATTTTTGACACTAAAGGTGCCGTTGTTGGTGGCAATCCAGTGGCAACAGTGATCTTGTGTGTGTGGCGATGAAGCAGCCGAAGATGGAACCAAAGAAGGCATGAGAGCTGCATTACCGAAGTTGTCTTTTGGATTCTTTAGAGTTTAAGAGATATTTTTGGTACTTTTACATCATTTGCCCATCAGATTTCTTTTGGGGCTCATGTTTGGCCTCTTCTTAATATTGTAGAGGAGAAAGAGGGGCATGAATAAAAAATAACAAAGGAGGAAGATATAGAGAAAAAAAAAGAAATGAAAAAGAATAAGAAGAAAAATATCAGAAAAAAAAGGAGAAAAAAGCAAAGAATTTTAAAAATGATGATGAAATTAAAAAGAAGCTTTTCTCTATTTTATGTTTTCTTCTCTATGTTATTTTCTAAAGGGGGAGTGTAATAGTCTATTGTGACCCCATATGAGACTCATTTTTTGAGGTCCCCACATGAGAGAAGTTCCTTTTCTTGGTTCCTATATGAGAGGAACACTTTTCTTGGTCCCTAGATGAGAGAAATTTACAGAGAGGATTTTGTATGGGAGAGGCTAGTCTTGAGAGGTCTCTGAAGGAGAGACCTACTTTGAGCTTCCGTGCGGGAGAGGCCCAGTTTCTTGGTCTCCATGGGAGTGACCCTCTTCAGAGTTCTCAAAATGGAAGGCATAGGTACCAGAGCCAACTTCAGTGATTCATCTCCGATTTTCAACCTATGCCTACAAGCAAGAATGTGGATGCAAGGAAGCTGATGACACATGATACATGGAAGTAGTGACTTGACAACATCAATTGAGTTGAGTGTTGTGCTCTGCTTTATAGAGTGAGGATTTTGTTTGTACAAGTTGAGCATTCTATGCTCTAGCTTGAGGGGCTGTGTTTTTTTTTTTTTTTGAAGAAAAGAAGAGGAAGATTACCTGAGATCGGTAATCATTCAACAATTGTATTAATTATGTAATAAAAGGAACGGACTTACAGACTTTGTAACCAGAAATCAGAGAGAAAATGAACCTCCCCCATTACATTGTCCACCCAAACCCTATGGGCATTAAAAACAACTCCATTTTGCTTGAGGGGCAGTGTTGAGAGATGAAGAGTTGTAGTGCGTCATATTTAGTCCCACATCCTATAGTGTGAGTTTGTATGTGTTGAGTGTTGCTTATAAATAGTCCGTTATACCCTCATTTACTCTTTGAGAAGAATACAGAGAAACATGCTTATAGGAGCACTTCTCCTATGATTTTCTTGCCGCTTTTTGTGAGTGGGTTTGCACGTAAACCCAAGTACTCATATGGTGATGCTCTTGATATTTATTTTGTCCATTTTATTCTGCTTATTTTATATTTCAACATATTGCGAAAACAGTTGTGTGAAACTTATGTGAAACTTATTTGAATAGTAGGTAAGGCAGAAAAATAGGATACTTTGGGGGGATGCTTATCAAGATGTCTGCCTAGCCTATACACTCTTTTTTAGAGTTTTTTATTATAATGAAATAATTTCCAAAATTAATTGATATGTTATTCTAACTGCTAGTAAAATTGCCTTTATTACTGTCACCTAATGATGCTAGAACACTCTGCAACAATCTTCCCCATCATGTTCAATTTCCTCGTGGGATCTAATTGGGTGTTTGGTGGGGCCATCCCTTCTTTCCTCGTCAGTCATACCATCACCATTTTCCAGGATCTTGTTTGAGCTGGGGATGGTTGACTGCCAGGGCAAGGCACCCATTTTTCCTCTAAAACAGTACTACCACAACAACAACATGAAGGAGGATGTTGAAATTCTGTTTTTTGTTTTTTTTAGAAGAAAAGGTTAGCATTCTGTGTTAACCCTTGTTTTTTTAATTCATTTTTAAATCAAGTCTTTTCCCATGCTATTTGGAGCCAGTTACATGGATCTCTTTGCCTCCATTTACGTCTTCTCTGGGACATATAAGACTTAAATTGAAAAAGATCAAGATAATCCTTGATTATTCTTTTTCCAAACTGTCCTTGTTTGTCGCGACACCCAATTTATTGTGCCCTCAGACTGTTACACATTAAAATGAATCTCTCATTATATCTTCTATTAGTGCTGCACTTACCTGTTCTTTGATTTTCATTTTAGATCTGTTTGGTTGCACATCCACATCAAGATTTTCACTTATGCTACAAATATCCTCTGTACATGTTTACAATCATTATCCTATGGGTGGCGGTTCATATTATTGCTCCATAGTTATCACTGTTAACTTTCAGATGAAACTTCTTGTTGCATAATGTTCTTGAAGCTCCTGTATCTTTAACAATTCTTGTATATTTAATTCCTTAGCCAAATTTTGTAGAAACTGGGATAACCTTTAACCTTCCTCACTTATGCTTCACACTTGCGATTTGTGTATGTTTTAACTTGTTTATTATTTGAATAACAGTTGTTCAGATTGTTATATAGTTCTCATGTACATTTGCCTGCACCCATTTCATGTACCTGTTTTAAAGGATGGAAGTATGCTTGAAAATTTTCTCTTTTATTTTAGAGCAACTTTCTAGATTTTTTTTTTAATGTTTCAGCAAAACTTCTTCCCCAAGTTGGTTGAACTTTTCAAGATGAGTGAAGACTTAGAAAACATGGATAGTCTTCATATGATATTTAAGTTGGTCAAAGGAATCAGTGAGTCTCTCCCCTTTTCTTTCCAAATACTTTTCCTTTATTTTTTGACAGCATATTCACCCTCTTGTGGAACACAGTTCTTCTCAACAATCATCAAATTTTTGAGAAGAGTTTTGGGAATGGAATAATCATGGATATTATTGGTGCACTTGAATGTAAGTCATCGAGACTCAGGTTATTGCTGTTAATTCTGCCTTGCATAGTTCTTTTTGGAAGATAGTTTTTATAGATGCATTCATTTGAGAAAGTTTTAGTTACTGCGTGCTACTTATACATGAATTTCTATGAGTGCATTCACTTGAGAAGGTTTTGGTTAATGTGTTCTGAACTTTGTGGTATTTCTCCCACACTATTTTGTGGGCCGGAGGAGCTCTATTCGGAGAGAGATCGTGTCATATGCATGTAAACGTAGAAAGCTTTGACTTTTAAATCTTGTTTCATTTTTTCTAGAATTAATTAAACTCGCAATGCAATGGTGCTCTTATTATCATCTTAATTAGTTGATGATATTTATCTTTTGACTTATTCATACTCCTTTAGTTATTTGCTTTTGCTATTTGTTATGTGGTTTTTATCATTTTTTATTTATTATCTAGACATGCTGTGTAATGTTTCCCTCACCTCTTCTCTATATAAAGAGGTGTAGGGTTTATTGGAAGAATAGGATGCTTCATTTTATCCCACTTGGTATTAGAGCGTGGTCCTAGGCCATTTTGATATCCCACAAATACCTAGCCCCAAAAACCCCACCTAAACCCTAGATTCCCTTCCTCACCAGCGGCCACCACTGCCATCGGTGGCTATTGTAGCCATCGGCGACACTCGGAGTAGCCACCGACGACGGTTGATTCATCACCATCAACACTATCCTCATGTGATCGTTCTTTTTCTCTTAAGGAAAAGCTAATCTCAATTAACTCTGTCTTATTTGATGTGTCACGTATATTCATTTTTCTCCTACTATACCATTGTGTTAAGAAATTGTTAGAATTTTGTAACGTGAGGGCTAAATTTTGCAATGCCAAAGATAGTTGAAAGAGATCGGTTGAGCATGAGTAGGAGGGCGACTAGAGAGGGTCGCACGTGGGTGAGAGGGAGAGGTAAGGGCGCTGGTGGAAGTGGTGGTCGTTCTCCTCGTGGGGAGAGAGGGAGAGGTGATTGCTCACAGGAGGTTGTATGCTTCAAATGCTGTGAAGGGGGTCATTGGGTACGAGAGTGTCAGGATCCATTGGTCTATCTGCTATGTTGTGGATGGGGCCATCAGAGGAGGACGTGCCCAAGGAGATTCCTTGGGATTGGATTGGCTAAAAGTACATTGCATCTGCCCCCTCCATCGATGGTTGATCTACCTGCCATTGGGATTAATGTTCCATGGTCTGAAGAAGGCGTTGGACTCGTTGCTTGAAAGCTCCAATGTAGGGATGGTTTAATGTGGGGAGGTGCTTATTGATCAGGTTTGATCTTTTCTTTTGAGCTGTGAATTGGCCTCTTCCACTTGAAAGGTGTCTATGTTATCGGAGAAGAGGGTCATGGTCTTTGGGTTGATGGCTGTGGATGTGGGTTGGTTTAAATTTGCAGTCTTCAATTGGGGATGCGGTTACTCGTTGGATGACATTGAGCATTTATGAAGGAGCCACAGAGGAGCGGATCCCCCTAAGGCCTGTTATTAGATTTCGTATTTTGGGATTTCCGCTGTGGTTGAGAACTATGGAGATTGTGGTGGCCATGTGCTTTACCTTTACTCATGTTAGGAGAATTTTTGGGCTTGGTTTACAGGAGGGTGATGCATTGATGGTGACTGTGGAAGGGGAATTGTTGGTAGGTCAATCAATCTCGATGAAGGAGATTGTGCGCTTTGTTGGATGTGCATGTGTGGTCAAATTTGAGGAGGTGGGTTTAGGGAGTGGTCCGAAGCTCTCCTATGTGCAAGCTCTTGCTGTTGGTACATCTGTGGAGGCAGGAAGGAGAAGTTTCTATCGGTCAGCATTAGGGTTGAAGGAGAGGTGAAGTCCTACGGTGGAGGCTTCACTAGCGATGGTTGATGCTCTGATCAGAATTGCTGGGCGATAATATCGCCGTGAAAGGTGGGAGTGGCATCCAATTGTAAAATCTCCCACCTTTACGGAGGTGAATGGGTCTTTGCGATCCCCCCAACTGGCGTAAGAGTCATGTTTGGTGGCAGATAGGTCTCCTTTTTTGGATTGATCCAAAAATAGTGCTGAGCTGGTGATAAATATCTCTTGCAACAAACAGGTGGTATCTGGATTCGTAAATGGATCCGGATGTGGTGAGTACAACTCCCTATCTGATAACCCGTTTTTCCCTTAGTCATGAGGTAGCTGCTGGGCCTTTTGCTGCGTGGCCTTGTCGTTTGCAGGATCTAAGATCGATGGAGAACAGAGCATTGGATCAACATGAGGAGCAAGCAACGCTGGATGTGGACCTGCATGCTTGGATGATATGGACCTGGATGTAGCGTAGAACTTGTGTTTTCAATGCAATCTGCAGGTGGCAACTGGACCTAGCCTTGGGTTCGGGCGTGGTGAGTCGATTCACCTTGCACATGCTGCTTCTAGGTCGCATGGGAATGTACCTGTCTCCTCCTTGGTTGCTTCTTCTATTTTGCTCTTGCATGGAGTGTGTAAACCAGCTTTTGGTGTTATTTTTGGGGCAAACATGGGAGATGTGGCTAGTGATGTGGTTAAGCTTAGTGAAGCTGAGCTGATGGGCAGAAGATCAAGGGGGGTGGGCCCCTATATGGAGGATGCTGCCTCAGATGTGTGTTGTACGGCAGGCAAAGGCATCTTTAATAGGATGAAATCAACTCATCATCAATCTACTTCCAGTAAATCTTTAGACCACCGTAACATTCTACCACAAAAGCACAAGTTTATTTTGAATGCCTGTTATAAATGTAAGAGGATTTCGAAAAAAATGTCGGAAAGAGAATGTCCTAAGAAGGTAGAGGGATATGTGGCGAAGGTGGTGGGTGCCAAAAAGGTACAGAGGGGGGATGGTAAGAAGAAATAAATGGTGAATGTTCTGTCCTAGAATGTGTGGGGTCTTCGGGATGATAGGTGGCCGTCTATTTTGATAAATTATTTGGCTGAATGAAAGATTGATGTTGCCTGAGAGCTTGTCTTCTTGATTAAAGATGCAACTTTGTGGAAATGTATTCACAAAATATATAGAAGTGGCGGCTAAAGAAGTTTAAGGGGTTTGTTGATGATGTGGCATGATGATTTGTTGGAATTGTACTCCTTTAGGATTGCTGATAGAATGATGATTGCTGTTTTTATGAGAAAAACTGATGGATTCTCCTTCGCTGTGTCTACGGTGTATGGGCCTTGTGTTGATGCATCCAGGTTTTCTTTTTGGGAGGAATTTGAGCATGCCTCTTCTTTTGTTGCGGGGATGCCTTGGTTGATAGGGGGTGATTTTAATGTGACTCTTAGGTCTGACGATAGACCGGATGGTAGAAGTGATGCCTCTACCGTGCAATTTCAATAGGTTATTCAGGACCTTGAGCTCATTGATCTGCCAACGGCAGGTGTTCGCTTCATTTGGAGAAATGGGAATGGTGTGGCCTCATGTGTTGATTGATTTATATGTAATGTTGCTTTAGTAGAGTCCTTTCAGTTGGCTGATGTGATCGCTTGTGATAGACCATTCTCTGATCACACTCCCATTCTATGGCGTAGTAATGAAGAGGCCAAGTTGTTAACATATTTCAAGTTCCACAAATCCTGGCTGAAGGAGGAGGGGTTCAAAGATTTAATTAGAGAAAGATGAACCGCCACCACCCCATCTGCAGCAGCTGTACGTACCTTAGCCTATAAAATAAAGGCTGTAAGATAAGCTATAATTGAGTTCAAACATGATCTTAAAGAACGTAGGGAGAAAAGAAGGAATGGAGCCCATTTGAAGATAGCTTTTTTGGATAGAAAAGATGAGAGTATGCAATTATCTAGAGAGTACGCAGTTATCTTTGGAGTGCCAAGAATGGCAAGAAAACCAAATGGTTGTTTCTGAGGATGATTTTAAAAAGAAAGTGGATTGGAGGCAGAAATCATGCCAATTATGACTTAAGGAAGGGGATGCAAATACTAGATTTTTTTATTTGGCTGCAAGTGCGAGAAGGAAAAATATGATTACTAATTTGAAGGTTGGAGTTGAGGTATTTAGAAAGAGAAATCAGATTTGCAATGCTTTCAAAAATTATTTCCAAGAATTTACGAGAAGACAGCCATGTGGGGCTGGCATTTGGCGAATTTGGAGTTGGAACATGTGGGGGAGGAGGCGAAAGTGGCACTCATTAGGGAGGTGGATGAAGAGGAGATTCTACATGCTCTGCGTGGGTTGAAGGTTGAAGGGTTGCGGGTCTGGATGGTTTGCAGATTATTTTCTTTAAAGAGTTATAGGATGTGGTAGGGCTTGACGTGGTGGCTATGGTTAAAGAGTTATTTAGTGCAAATGAAAGATTTGAGAGATTAAATAAATTATAACTATTTTTACTTCCTAAGAAACCTGGAGTAGAAAAGATGGAGTTTAGACTCGTTGCGCTATCCAATTCTATTTATCTGTTGGTTGCTAAGGTTCTTGCAAACAGGCTTCGTAGTATATTACCTGACATAATTTCACCAATGCAATTTACGTTTATCAAGGGGAGATCCTTGTAGGACTCATATGTGTTGGCGGAGGAATTTCTATTGGCTTGGAAAAGGAGAGTTTGTCCAGCTTTCCAAGGCTTTTGATTCAATATCTTGGAATTATATGTGGGATATTATGAAAAGGAGGTTTTCCAGATATTTGGATTCAGCTAATGAAGAGATGCATTACAACATCCTCTTTCTCTATTCTCGTCAATGGGAGGGCTGATGGATATTGGATTCAACCACAAAGGGGTGTGCGTCGGGGTGTCCGTTAGCAGCTATGTTATTTAATATCGCAATAGATACTTTGGCTGGGATGGTGTTTAAGGCATGCAATGGAGATTTATTTTCGGGATTTATCATAGTAGGGAGAGGTGCCTCAGTATGCCGATGACACAACATTTTTTTATTGAAGGGGATATAGAGGCGGCTACACATAGGTCTTCATTAGTGAGGATTTTTTCTGAAATTTCTGGCTTAAAGGTCAATAGAAATAAATCTTACTTGGTTATGTTTGCATTGGGAAGGGAGGTGGTAAATGAGGTTTCAGCTATTCTGGAGACCCCGGTGGTGCATCTCCCAATTGCTTATCTTGGCCTTCCTTTGAAAGGTAAAAGGCTGGGTGTTTCATACTGGATGCATTTGCTTGAGTGATTTTCAAGTAGATTATCATCGTGGAGTGGAAGATTGCTGTCTTGTGGGGGAAGGCTGATCCTGCTGAAATCAGTCCTATATTCTTTATCGGTGTTTTTTCTTTCGGTGTGTGTGCCTCCCAAGAAGATTCGCAAGCAAATGGATTTGATCAGGAAGAAGTTTTTCTGGAAAGGGCCCGATTTCATGGGAAGATTTGTTCAACTTCTACCTTGGGATGAGATTTGTAAGCCAAAATTGGTTGGTGGGCTTGGTGTTCACAAGCTGAAATAGTTTAGCAATGCTCTTCTAAAATGGGTGGTAAGGCTGATGTCTGAGGAAAAATCATTGGTTACTTCCGTTGCGAAGGATTCATATGGTAGTATGGTGGATTTGTTGAATGGGACAGGTGTGCATACAAGAGGCATTTCAGCCTTTTGGAGTTCGGTGGGCCCCCTGGTGAATGAATATTCAGATCACTTCTCTAAACTTGGGCGATGGGTCATCTTTTAAGTTCTGGATGCATAGTTGGTCTGAATCTGGATGATTTTCAGACCTGTTCCAACGGATCTTTCATCAAACAGTGAATAAGGGGGCACTGGTTTGTGATGTGTGGGATGAAGTACATAGAACGTGGGATTTCAGACTGGCTGAGGGCTTGTCTGATGCAACTTTTGGGGAATTTCAGCAACTAATGAACATTCTCAAGGATTTCTCTCCGGATTCAGAAAAGGCAGGTTCCTTATTCTGGAGGGGTGGTGATTTCACTGTAAGTAAAGTGTATAAACTCCTTACTGCAGATCGAACAAACTCTGATTTGGCGGTAGATGGAGACTCAAAACTTATTTGGTCTTACAAGGCACCGCTTAAGATTAAGCTTTTCCTATGGTTTCTAAGGAGGGAGTGTCTTGTCACTAAAGTATACAGATCTACATGGTCATCGGACGGGGATACCTTGTGTCCCTTATGCCAGCAAGTCGCAGATGATATACATCTTTTCTTTGATTGTGATTTCTCTAAAGATGTCTGGGATCAATTTCATTTGCCTACGGTGGACAAAACAGATTTTGATGCCTTCTAGAGGAGCTTTAGAGATCATCTGGGGTTGGATGGGGCAGGCTGGTGTCAAACAATTGCTATCATTTGAAGTATCTGGCTTCAGAGAATGGCAAGGTATTTAAAAAGGAGCAGTGTTGGGTTGATAATGTAACAAGTGATGCAAAATGCCTGTCTGAATTTTGGCTTCAGTGCCTTTAAGTCTGTTCCTTTTACATATTAATACAATTAGCATGATTACCACCCCCAGGTAATCTTCCTCTTTTTCCCTCAAAAAAAAAAAAAAATTGCAATGCCAAATAATGGAGTGTGATGGCATCTTTGTAGTCTAGCTGAAGATAATCATGGTAGTGAGTAAAAAATCATAGGGCTCTCTTCTCATTCAGAAGAAAGTCCTAAGTTTGCTTATGTTGTGCATGCTGCTCTTTTACTACAAGCAGACTTTATTCACATTTACTTGATTGAGATTAGGAACAAGACTAATGATCTATGATTATCTTTCCAGGAGGATCCTGTTGTCTTTAGTTCCTTATTCTTGAATAAATTAGGAAACTTTGGTAACTTGTGCATTGATTTTATGTGTTAATTAGAATGGAAAATGATTCTTTTCTGCATGAGATATTGAGTGATATCTGAAAAGGGGTGTGAGCTAACTGTCTTATCAACAAGAAAGCACTGTAACTTCAGAAATGCATAGATTGTTACATATGATGTGTTAAGCGAATAATCTAGTTGCTCCATTACAATTCTTATCTGCTAAGTGCCTAATACTGTTACATGCCATAACATGAGATTTGAAGAATGTTGATATTGTTCAACTACCCTCCTCCATGGCGAGTGGCCTCAATCCTTCTATTTGTCTTGGACTTCTTCGTCAACTCCCATTTGAGACCCCTGTCAACTCACCACATTTTGACCTCTATCTCCTCTAACCCACTACATCTTGCACCCAACTCCACCCTTTCTCATTGAGTGCCTCTTCAGACCAATGCCATTCTCTGGCCCCACATAATGATATCTAATCTCGTCATTTAAGTTTTTCAATTGGTCAAAGTTTTTATGCAAGTTCCTTTACTTTAAAAAAGAAAAAATCTATCAATTTGCTGGAAATCGAGTTCTTGAATTTGAAAATAAAACCAACAACATTCCAACTTTTCTTGGCCAAACTTTCATTTGGAGTTCTTGAGAAATCCACTGAAGTCATTGAGATTGAGTACCGAGCTTGTTGTGCAAACCAAAATTTTGGTTGTTACTGAAAACCAAAATTTTACTCAAATAACTGAACTGTAGCTATTTGAGAAAGACCAGCATTGCTTTAGGGCGTTGTATGTGTAAATGATGTTCCTGTTCATTAATTTCATTTCTGGCAAACGTAGACTTCCTTTTCATTCTAGGATGAATGATTTTGAGTTTCAAGAGTTTCTTTTGTAACCTACTTGGACGAATTGTTTGCTATAACCAATTGGTTGAATTTTCTGGGGATTTCTATGACGTGAGTAGGAAGCTCAATGATTTATAGTAGGATTCTCCTTCTGATTTGATAGCATATGGTCTACATTAACGCAATTGCATTTATTTACTGGCAATTTTATGCCTTTCTCCTTCCTAGTAACTTGGAAACTTTGATTCCAACTAAGAAGTTCTATTTATTTTCCCCATAACCTTTCTTGGTATTGTTCTCCTGTAACATAAAAATGTCATTGAATTAGCAGTATTTTGTTTAACAGATGATCCTGAAGTGCCGCAAATGCAACACCACCGTGCTTTTATAAAAGAGCATGTGGTTTTCAAGGAGGTAATTTTTCTTTTGGCTTTTGATTATTACTTTGTGATTTTTTTTTTGAAATTGAATTTGTCAAACCTTGTTAAAAGGGTTCTTTTCCAGGCAATTCCAATCAAGGATTCTTCAGTATTATCAAAGATTCACCAATCTTACAGGATTGGTTATATCAAGGTTTAAAGCAGTTTTTATTGGCTTTTTACCATTGAATTTTCTGGTGCAACTCCAGAATTAGAATATTTTGTTCTTTACTTGTAATTTTCAGGATGTAATATTGCCACGAGTACTCGATGAGCCTACCATTACAAGCCTTAACTCCATTATTCGTTCAAATAACGTCACAGTAAGCCTCTTCAGTATAGCATGCGGATAAGAGTTCACCATTGTGGAATTTGATGAACTTGAAATCACGTTGCAGGTTGTCTCTGCACTGAAGGATGACACATCGTTTATACAAGAGCTCTTTGCTAGGATGAAGTCACCAGCCACATGCTCTGAATCAAAACGAAATCTGGTAAACACTACTATCATGTAGTTTGCTACATTGTCTAGTGTCCCATCCTGACTGATCTCCTATAAAGTAAATGGATTAATAGGTCTTTTGGCGTGATATTTTTCTTAGTATAACATTGCTGGACACATGAGTTCATTTGGAGGATATTGTACTATTGGTTTTACTTGAGATGAAACAATAGAATATCTGGTCTTCAAGCTGCCTTTCCGGAGTAGGGGATTGACCGGTAGAGGATGTGGTGTTGGTGGCTGCAGGTGGTTTTTGGGTATAGGGGTTGATGGTGGAGGTGTTTTTATTGAACTGGTATGTGCTGTTGGATGGAATCCTAGGGTTTGGATTAAACTAAATTAACGAAGGGCCTCCTTTTTATTTATCATTTTCAGCCATATGGAAGAATTGACAAGATTAAATGAATGCACTTTGATGGAAGTACAGTGGAGCTTTGATGTAGGTCAAAATTAAAATTACATGAACTAGTTGTAAATTTTCCTTTATTTTATTTTCCACCAAGGGATGCCTTGGCTAAAGGTTTTCATCCCTAAGGGTGATGCCTCTTAAGTTGTTTTGTAATCCCAAGGGATACTTTGGTTAAAGGTTGGAATTTTGAAGGTCATGTCTCTTAAGTCTCTATAATCCCTTTATATAAGATTCGAAATGTCGATTTCGGCGTTGTGCCAATGAAATTGCAAGTGTGCATTTCGTGGGCATGTTGGAGAAATGTCCATTTTTCGATGGCAGATTTCGATGGCTCGAAAAAATACCATTTCAGAGGCACGCCGATGGCATGTCGATGCATGCCGACAAAAATGGTAGAAGTGGTCAAAATAATATCAGTTTCAAGAAAATCAAATGTTGATTATGTAACAATAAGAGTGTTACATCATAATATTCATATACAACATGACCATACAATGTTAAAATTCAATAACGAGATCAAATATTCTTACCATGTTAAGAAATAGAAAATTTAATAATAGAAGAATACAAAGAATTTAAGAATACAAAGAATTTAAGAATGAAAGAATTTAAGTGTATAGTTTCAAAGTAAAAGTTAAAACTGTAATGTCTTGATGTATGATGTATCAGAAGTCAGGACTTGGAACTTGAAAGACAGATTTCACCAGAACTAGGAGTGTCTTGTTGGATGCATATCTTTATCATGGGTACTATCACCACTTGATTGATACCATTGTTGACTATTGTGTTGATGAATACTTTGAATGTATTCACAGTAATCCTTCCAAGACATATATGGATATATTGTCTGGTAATCTATTATGTGCTGTCTGTATTCATGTTCATTCATACTAACAAAAATCCCAAGACGAGGAAATCTACTATCTGTGTATGGTCTGTCATGCTGCTCACGTGCACGATTAGTTGCACATGTTTGTGAGAATCTTGTTATTCTAGAATCATCTTGTGATGTTTCTAATATTGGCATTTGAGGGGGAGTTTGGGGTTGGGACTGCTGAGGAAAATAATTTTGTATCATACCATACTCATATGAGTAAGAATATTCACTCCCAGTCCTAGTCCCAGAAGTGTCAACATTTTCAGACTCAGCGTATGAATATGATGGATAATTATATGAAGGCAGTGGTGATGCAAATTATTGCGGGTAGAATGGTTGAGCATACGAAGATCTCGTCTCACGTGTTGTGTCGTATGATCCGATGTCCTATCCAGATCCAGGTGCTGAAGAACCAAAAAATTGATCACTAATGCTCATTGAACCAATTGAGGAGCTCAAATCCTCCATGTAGGCATCGTGACATGGATATCCCTCGTAATCCATGGCTGGTGGACTTGGACTTGGAATATGTTCGCCATGAATATTTGTGTGTCATTCGTCATATTCTTTAGCATCCTGAGTTTGCGCTTGACCACCATGTCTCCCTCTGTCGGATGATCCTTCTGATCCAGATCCTTCTACCATTACAAATGCATCTGCATTTGAGCCATCATCTGAGTCATCCTTTGAGGTTGAAGTAGACTGTGATAACTGTCGTTCTTCATCCTCTTCATCCAGTACTCTTATAGGAAATGTATGACGACCAGATCTGACCATATGCCCTTCAACATCAGCACCCATTTTTTTTGATAGCTCTGGATCTGGCCTTCCCCTAACATCCATCACAGGTTCTCCAATGTCATTTATCCAACTTTCTAGCACATTATCTCCGGTTCGGAAAATGTAGGTTAGATCAATTGGATCGGTCATTTCCTTATTTTTAAAATCAAACCCCTCCTGAATGTGCCTCATTCGTAACCTTATGTTGTAGTGGATATACACAAGATCATTAAGCTTGTCAATTCCAAGCTTGTTTCTTCTTTTGGAATGGATAAGGTTAAATGTACTCAAATTTCTTTCACACCGACAAGCAGATGTTTGTGATAACACTTTAACAGCCATCTGCCGTAAATTTGGAGCTTCCGTTGCATACAAATTCCGCCGTTCCGCTGTAGGGAAACATATTCTAGTCAAAAATTGGATTTTATAGAGTAAATTATTATTAGTAAAAATTAAAGGAATGCCGGTTATTACCAGGATGAGTGGCCTTAATAGCCTGCTGTGCCATATGACTCCCAAAAGATCCCATCTTTTCTCTAAATAATTTAATCTACAATATTTTGACATGAAGATGTCAAATATCTTATTTAAGCTTCAAATTTCAAGTTAAATTTGCCTACCTCATTCATGTATGCTATTTGCGTAGCAGTTGTAGGAGAGCTTTTGAATAACTTTTTGCACAGCTTGAATGAGATTTTCGCTCGTGCCAAGGTGGTATTTATAGTTGAATTTTGGGTTGAAATAATAGCTTATGATAAAAGATAAATAGTTAAAATAATACAAAATTATTCGACTAAGATAAATTTATAATGAAATATACTTACCGGCTTTTTCCACCTTTTCATACATAATTTCTAGTGCTTGGTATATGTAGCCCATCGTTGGTTTCTTATCTCCATCCACCAACTTCAAAACTAATATGACGGGCTCCATAATACAAGTAACGCGGCTACAATCATCCCAAAATCGTGAATTATTTATCAAGTCCTCTGCATCATTCCCACCTTGTGTCTTAGTTTCTGCCATGGCAAACCAATTGGTAGAATTTACCATTGACTTTAATTCAACTTTATTATCTACAATACTTTGCAAGGCAATGTAATTTGTAACAAATCGTGTTATCCCAGGACGCACCAATTCGCTATTGCAATGCTCCCTCATTAACGACAAGACATGCCCGTGATTGTAAATAAATGATGTAATCGATTGGACCTTATCCATAATAGACGAAATTGACTTCCTCTTTCCGAAGTCTTTCAAAATTAAATCTATACAATGTGCAGCACATGGCGTCCAGAATATTCCATATTTATTTGATTTCATAATCTTTTCTCCCGCCTTCTTGAAGTTGATGCCATTGTCCGTAATAATTTGAATATGTTCCTTCCCGACTTCATTAATCGTATCCTTCAATAAGGAATAAAGGTATTTGTAATCTTTTACTTTATTCGATGCATCAACGGATTTCAAAAAAATGGATCGTCCATCACAATATACAAGGAAGTTAATGATTTGCTTCCTTGTATAGCTAGTCCAACCATCTGTCATCAGTGTAACTCCATAATGGGGTCACATACTTTTCAAATCAGAAATATACTCAGCTAAATCTGCCTTCTCCATAAGCATGTATTTGTTTATTATTTCATATACTGTAGGACCTTTAACTCCAGTTCCATATTGAGCACTGACGTTAACATTTTGCAACCATGGCCCATCTGCAATGTTAGCTGGTAGCCCATGAGCCGAAATTAAGCTCGTGACTGCTCTACCAACCTTTTCCCTTGCATTCCCAAACATGCCCTTAATGATTTTCTGTTTTGGGTCTGCTTTTCCCCCAGGCTTCCCTTAGTGCTACCAGATCGAAATAAACTACGTAAACCCATTTTTTATTTTTTGGATGGGTGTGGAGGTAGTCCAGAACCTGAGCCACTGCCACCAGCATTTGTATACCTCTTGCTCTGTGCTCTTCGATCACCTGCCAGAGCTTGTCGTTCATGCTCACTTCTAAGTGAGTCTTTCATTGCTTGTCTGAATTGTCTGCTCCTTGGATCAGCCTTCATATCACTCGGGTATTCATAGTTTTCATCCGAGTTAGAGTCTACATAGTACTAATCTTCATAACTACCAAATAGGGCCTCACGGACTGCTTCTTTTGACCTCTGTTTTATTGATTCCTTCTCTCGCCTTGACGTCATTGACTCGGCAATCAAATCACGAACATCTGGACAATCCTCACATTTTATAACATTCTTATCGTCACCAACTAGGTGATGCTTGAATCGTGTAATTCCACCACCCTTTAGCTGTTTTCCACAAAAAGTACATTCTGTCATAGGTTTTGTTCCATCCATCACTTTGGTGCAATACAACTATCCAATGTCTTCCTTATCCTTTTTGACGTTTCCGCTCCCACTTCCTTCAACAATAGCCTTGCCTTTTCCAGACATATTGATTCTGCACAGCTATACTACATTTACTTCATAATTCATAATCATTATATAATCATACTATACCTTTGACGTATCTGTCCTTATCTAATTCAAACAAGCGAGAAAAATCTACCTTAAATAGTTACACCTTTTGTATCTAATCCAAGTCCTACTAGACCCGATTGGATTACCCCAACCCTTGAATTACCTAGCCGACCAGATAGGTGGGACCCCCTAGGACACCCCGCACGGCGGGACACCACTAGAGGTTAACGCGGTTACCGCATCGACCCGTCTTATCACCGGTTGGTTCAAGTAGACAAGGCCCCAGAATGATCCAATTAAGTCTAATATGACTTAGACAATTATCCGACTTAGTTGGCACGTCTACTTTTTTTTAGGTTTGGGTCTAATCGTACTTTTTGGAAAGTCTAATATATATGTTCACTGATGAGTATTGGTAGTTGTTGGGCCTTATTGTTGGAAAGTATGGGCTAGTATGTATTGTACTTTACAAGTTGTTACTACTTTATTTGTTACTGTGTATTGCTAAATTTAGAACTTGATAATATGATAGTTAAAAAATGATAATGAATACTACCATAAACGAAAATGAGGTAGGAAAAATGGTACGAAAGCTATAACTGAAACATTCTGCTCGATTTTTGAAAGAAATTGTCTTACCACAGCAACTAACTCAGCGAGTCAACGTCTAGTAGTAATCGATAGGCAACAGTAGGCAACAACAAATCACTAACTCTGAATTGGGATTGTGAGCTCGATCGATGTGTCTATGGTTGTGAGTGTGAATTGTAGCAACTGATAGTCGATATTTATAACCAATCATTTCGAATAGTTTACGTGATTTTTATAATTAAGTTCATCCGCTATGAATGAGTGCAACGCGAGACGTATATTGTCCGAATCTTCGATTAATATTTTATGGATTTTTTATGATTAGGTCCGTCGGTCAGTGATGTACTGTGTAAATATTTGATTCGATGCATTTATGATTACGTCTGTCGATGACGTATACTGTGCAGATCGTCGATTAATATTTTATGCATTTTTTATGATTACGTCCGTTGGTCGGTAACGTACTGTGCAAATATTTTATTTGATCATTTACGATTACGTCCATTGGTGACATCTACTGTGCAAATCGTCGATTAATATTTTATGGATTTTTTGTGATTACGTCCGTCGGTCGGTGACGTACTGTGCAAATATTTGATTCGATACATTTACAATTACGTCCGTCGGTGAGATCTACTATGCAGATTGTCGATAAATATTTTATGGATTTTTTATGATTACGTCCGTCGATTGGTGACGTACTGTGCAAATATTTCATTCGGTATATTTACGATTACGTTTGTCGGTGATGTACTGTGCAAATCGTCGATTAATATTTGATGGATTTTTTGTGATTACGTCTATCGGTCGGTGACGTACTGCAAATATTTGATTCGATACATTTACGGTTTCGTCCGTTGGTGATGTCTACTATGCAAATCGTTGATAAATATTTTATGGATTTTTTGTGATTACGTCCGTCGGTTGGTTTCATACTGTGCAAATATTTCATTCGGTATATTTACGATTACGTTCATCGGTGACGTACTGTGCAAATCGTTGATTAATATTTTATGGATTTTTTGTGATTACGTCCGTCGGTCGGTGACGTACTGTGCAAATATTTCATTCGATACATTTACGATTACGTCCGTCGGTGTTGTCTACCATGCAAATTGTTGATAAATATTTTATGGATTTTTTGTGATTACGTCCGTCGGTTGGTAACGTACTGTGCAAATATTTCATTCGGTATGGTTACGATTAAGTTCATCGGTGACGTACTGTGTAAATCGTCGATTAATATTTTATGGATTTTTTGTGATTACGTCCATCGGTCGGTGACGTACTGTGCAAATATTTGATTCGATACATTTACGATTGCGTTCGTCGGTGATGTCTACTATGTAAATTGTCGATAAATATTTTATGGATTTTTTAGGATTACGTCCGTCGGTTGGTGACGTATTGTGCAAGTATTTCATTCGGTTTATTTACGGTTACGTTCGTCGGTGAGGTACTATGCAAATCGTCGATTAATATTTTATGGATTTTTTATGATTACGTCCGTCGGTCGGTGACGTACTGTGCAAATATTTGATTCGATACATTTACGATTACGTCCGTCGGTGTTGTCTACTATGCAAATTGTCGATAAATATTTTATTGATTTCTTACCCATTCTCCTCCACCACCATCCACCACACAGTGCACGCACCTTAATTTCCACCCCACCCCATTCACATTGGCCATTGCATAAAGCCACCAGCTAGTGCGGGCACTGGCACCGCACGACCTCTCGTTACCTTTGTCCCCTTTCCCCTTCCCTCCAAAGGAGTCATCATTGGGGGAAATCCTAAACGTGCGGCGGCCACCCTCTACAAGGAGACGCTCCCCCACCTTCCCTGCAAGCAACAAGTCCACCACCAAGAAGGTGAAAAGTTCCATAAGTAACGATGCAGGCTACAGCTTGAACCAGCGGCAGAGATGGTAATGACAGTGGCATTAGCGGGGCGAAAGAGATGGCAGTGGCAGTCTGCAGCAAGCACACAGCATCGGCATCGGCACGTCGGCATGTTGCCGGTATGGTCGGCATGCGGCAGAGATGGTAGTGACAGTGGCATTAGCGGAGCGAAAGAGATGGCAATGGCAGTCTGCAGCAAGCACACAACATTGGCATCGGCATGTCGGCATGTTGCCGGTATGGTCGGCTTACCGGCGACATGCCGACCATATCGGTTGGCATGCCGTCGAAACACCTGACTTTCGACACTGCAACCATATCGGCATGGTTATATCTCAAAACCGACCTTGCCGACGGCATGCCGTCGGCATTTAAATCAGTGCGGGTTGGGTTGTATGAAAAAAATATAGATGGAAGCAAATGATAAAGAATTATTTTCTCCTCTCTACTTTATCTTCTCTTTTTACCTTATTTATCTCTCTCATCTCAAATTTCCCTCTCATCCTCCATACAACACCTATTTATTTTTATCTAGCAACCCAAGCCTCGTCAACTAATGCAGGCCAAAATTAAAATTACATGAAATTCAAGTGTGTAGTTGTAAATTTTCCTTTGTTTTTATGTCCAACCAAGGGATGTCTTAGTTAAAGGTTGTAATCCCAAGGGTCATGCCTCTTAAGGTTTTTTTGTAATCCGAAGGGATGCCTTGGTTAAAGGTTGGAATCCTAAGGGTTATGTTTCTTGAGTTTTTTTGTAATCCAAGGGGATACCTTGGTTAAAGGTTGGAATCTCAAGGGTCACGTCCCTTGAGTCTCTATAATCCCTTTATTAAGGGGTTGGATTGTGTTAAAAAATATAAATTGAAGTGAATGTTAAAGAATTATTTGGATAATCGCCCTTCCACCTTTCAAAATAAATGTTAAAGTGTTATTTTCTTTGCTCAACTTTATCTTCTCTTGTCAACTTATGTATCTCTCTTATCTCAAATTTCCCTCTCACCCCCCGTACAGGACCTATTTATTTTTATCTAGCAACATGAGCTACATTAAGTGGTCTTAGAGCATGGAATCGGGTGGTTCCTATGATCCAACAATCCAATGAGCTTAAAGAAGTTCTCGACATCAAATGATAAAAGATGTGCAAAGGATTCAACGATCACTTGTGAAAATACGAGGGACCTTGAAATGCATGCAAGAGGAGCTTAGAACTTTCAAGGAGGAAATAACATCACAAAAGGTTTTATTGAATCCATCACCTAGTCAACTAGAAGGTGGAAGTAAGGATGAGTTGGTAGCACTCAAGGAAGAAAGCCCATCACTTCTCAGGTAACAATCCCTCAAGATCAAACAGTGGGGAAGATATAGATGAGTTGTCAGAATTTGAGCGGGCAGATGCTTTTAAGCCTATGTATGAAGTGGTCATTTTTGTCAATCCCCTATATTTGTCTCTTTAAGTCGATGATACTCTTGGCCAAAATAGTGAAAGCCCAAGTAATAAGGGTTGGATATCATCTAAGAATGTTTTGGTGATAGATAACCCTGCCTCCTCTGTTATTCAAAGCTAGCGTGAATGCAAGCTAACAGTATGATTTTGAAGTGCTTTGGAAGATGGGGTTTCCCTATCTGTAGTTAATGCCTTTGTACGAGCATTTAGTATGACTTTACAACCCATGGTGCTAATATTAGCCCATCTTAATTCCCATTGTGAAAAGAAAGTTATGGCCTTACTTGAAAAATTGACTTACTATATTTGAGATGCCAACATTATCTTGACCATGATACTACCATGGTTCCTAGAGTTATTACCATTGATGTTAACCCATCTGAAGCCACCACCTCTTCTGAATCAGAATTTATGCAGTAAACTTGCAGGAGTGAGCATTTTCGAGTGGGGGAGAACTAATGCAAGCCAAAACTAAAATTACATGAAATTCAAGCGTGTAGATGTAAGTTTTCCTTTATTTTATTTCCAACCAGGGAATGCCTTGGTTAAAGGTTGGAATCCCAAGGGTCATGTCCCTTGAGTCTTCATAATCTCTTTATAAGGGAGTTGGGTTGTATCAAAAAAGTATAAATTGAAGTGAATGTTAAAGAATTATTTTCTGCTCTCAACTTAATCTTCTCTTCTCACCTTGTTTACATCACCCTCTTCTCAAATTTCCTTCTCACACAACCCCCCCCCCCCCCATTTATTTCTATCTAGCAACTAGAGGTACATCAAAGTTTTAGCATTCCATGTGATGTAAAGGTTTAGTTGGAAGCTAATGACAATAACTATAGTGTATAGTGTAATGTATGAATTTGAGTAGTAGGCTATCAATTAGGAGGTAGATTTGTGGCTAGAGTTGTGATGCCCCAAACCCTTGAAAGAATGAGACATTGACCATGTAACTATTCAATCATTTGTTTCCTGGCAACAAATATACATGTCCACCCAATATAGCATGCAATTCGAAGCTGGTAAATAGGCAATAAATAAACAGTTAGGAAATAAAAGGAAAGAATGGGAATAAAAGTTTGTACAATTTAGGATGGCACTTGTCAACCACCCAATCGAAATTGAAATTTAAAGAACACTATACTAAAAGAACTATAGACTAAGAGTCCTTTCAAACTGGAGACTTGATTCACTTGTAGCTTAGTAAAGAAACGAAACTCCTCTACCCAAGTTTGCCTCGAGCCTGGCTTATGGTTGGGAGGGTCAAGCAACATATTATGAACCATATGGTCCACAATTTAGTTACAAGGTTGTAATTAAGAATCTCTAATTTGCTTGATTCAGGCAATCTTCCTCTTTCTTTCTAAAAAAAAAAAATTGCTTGATTAATCAATTTATCATTAATGTTGTGAACCAATCAATTAATTATGATGGAGAACAAAACAAGTGTCTAGGAATCTAATTTCACATATTACACAATTTAATTCAAAGAAACAAGACAGAAGCATTTCCATCATTAAAAGTTGAGGAAATATTTTATTATTTGTTAAATTTGTGCTCGTACTTGACCTAAATTTCGACCAATATTGCTCACCCACGCATCTGCTAGAATATTGCTCATACGAAGTACGAAATTGGACTAAGGGGCTATATAGAGTTTACAATAATAAGGGATGAAAGGGGTAAAGAGAGGACGTAGTGTGTGGGAGAGGGAAGAGATGAATTAACCTTCTTGATGTAACCCGTACCTCTCCATGAATACCTCTAGGTGCCGTGCACCAAAAAGAAATCTAGGCTAACTTCCATCTTACAACACAACCCTCCTTCAAAGGCTAACTCCACACAACCCTCCTTCAAAGGATAACTCCCGACCTATTCTTTCAGTTGCAGAAACTCTATAGTTTTTCCAAGGGATTGAAGAGGCATGCTACTCCTTGCTTTTTCATTTGTTAGGTAAATTATATATCATTTTAATTAAATAGCCTAAAACAACAATAACAATAAAGCATTTTCTTATACTAAGTGGAGTCGGCTACATTGATTCTTTACCTCTACTCATATCTCTTTTGGGTCAATTTTAGGCTTAAATTAAAGTAATTGAGATCGTGTTTAATAGTTTCCTTGTAACATTTCTTTGGCCTTCGTGGCTCATTTCAAAGGGTTTCAACATCTAACTCATCACATCTCTTGGTTGGGGCATTATTCAACCTTTTTTTTTTTTGAAAAAGGAAAGGGTAGTTATCCAAAGTGATAACTATCCAAATATATAAATTATAGAATCAACAACCACCGTCAATACAACAGGCAGACCCCAAGGTCCCCCACCAAAGATTAAACAAGGAATTAATAGACTCAACAAAATTCTCCACATATGGTCTCTGGCCCTTGAAGACCACAACATTCCTGCCCAACCAGACGCCCCATAGCACAACCAATGGTCTGGCCTTCTCCTTCTTTGTACGGAAGACGATCTATTCAACATCACCTCCTCTGCTTCTGAAGCTGTGCCAAAAATCTTCAAAAAGTCGACACTCCCACCACCCCTCCCACCCTGCCCCAAATCTGCACCACAAACGGGCAAGTGTAAAAAAGGTGGTCTATCTCCTCCTCTCCACCTCCACACAAATGGCAGACCTTACTTTCTTCAGGAACCCATTTCACCCTCCAAACCTTGGTCACAAGCCTTCTCCTCCTAAGAAGCCAAACAAAAATCTTGACCTTTAGAGGACACGCGGCCTTCCAAATCTGTCTGCAGTCCCTCACCAGATCCAGCTCAACCATGGGATCTCCAGTGGACAATCTCTTGTATGCAGCCGCTATCGAAAACTCACCTTCATCCCAACCAAATATATCTGTACTAGAGACCGGTTGCAGCGCCTCTAACTCTTCAAGCAGAACCTGAAAATCATGAGTTCTCACATCTGACAGGTTTCCTACAAAGTGCGGGTACCACCCACTTCCCACACCTCAGCCACAGATGCCTCTTTGTTCTGGGACAAAGCAAACAACCTCTGGAATCTTCTAGCAAGCGCTTTATTTCCCGTCCAATCATCCTGTCAGAATCTGAAAATCTCCCCCGTTCTCACCACAGAAACAAAGCAATTCCGCACCCTAGGAGCCACCATCGACAGACCTTTCAAAAAATAAGGAGCATCCTTTGGCAGAGACATCAGGAGATCCCACTGCACCGGGCCACCATAAGCCGTCCCGAACACCTTGCCCACCAAATTCTCCCTACATTCCAACAGGCTTCCCACCCATTTTGCCAATAGGCTGTCATTAGACCTCCCCAGGTCCCTCACCTCGAGCCCCCCATCTTCCAACGGCCTGCAGACCTCCTCCCACGCAACCAACCTGGCACCCAGTCTATTCAACCCCTGGTTGGATCAAAAGAAATTCCTCATAAGTCTCTATCTTCCCAACAACCTGTCGAGGCATCTTCAGAACAGAAGTGAAATACGATGGCATTGCTGCCAGAACTGCTTTGAGCAAGACCAACCTTCCACCCCTTGACAAGAGCCCGGACGCCCACCCTTCCAATCTCCCCTCTAGTCTCTCCACCAGGGGAGTCCAATCTTTCACCAGAATTCTGCCATCCGTTAATAGTAAACCCAGATATCTAATCGGGAGCTTCACCTGCTCTGTGTCAAGACCCAAGCTACACCCCCTTACCTCCGCCTCAGCCAGATTGAAAGGGACAAAATCAGATTTAGATAGGTTGATCTGCAGTCCTGAAGCCTCACCAAACAAGAAGATTAGGATCCGCATTCTTCTAGGTTCCACTTCCCCATCTTCAATGAAGAAAATCGTATCAGCCGCATACTGTAGTAACGGGATACTCATCCCATCTCTCAAGGAGAAACCTCTAACCAAGTTCTTCGCACACGACCTCTTAGCTGCTCTCGCAAGAGCCTCTGCTGCAATCACAAAAGGCATTGGGGCCAACAGGCATCCTTGCCTCACCCCCCTCCTCGGCTGAATCCAACCCTCTGCTGGGTTTCCATTGAAAAGAATCGAGAAAGATGTCGTGGTGATACATCTCTTCATCCAGTTAATCCACATTAGCGGGAAACCCCTCTTCACTATGGACGCCCAAAGAAACGACCACTGGACCGAGTCATAAGCCTTGCTGAAATCGACCTTTCACAGGAAGGCCTTCTTTTTTATTTCTCTTCCAGGACGAAAGGATTTCTGAGGTCAACACATAACCTTCCAAAATATTTCTGCCAGGAACAAAGGCCGTCTACACCGGGTCTACAATCCCAGCTAGCGTCCTCAATCTATTCGCTAGAAGCTTTGCCACAATCAGGTAGATAGCATTCGAGAGGGCTATCGGTCTGTACTCCTGGATCTCCTCAGCACCCTCCTTTTTCGGCAGCAAGAACATGTAGAACGTGTTCAGCCGATTGAACCCCAAATTTCTAGCTCTAAATTCTTGCACAACTTGTATCACATCCTCCTTCACCATCGGCCAGAACTCTTTGTAGAAGGCAACCGGAAAATCATCCGACCTCAGACAACCATCTACGTTCAACCCCCAGATTGCCTTGTGGACCTCATCCTCCTCAAAAGAGTCCGTCAAGAAGCTGGCTTCTGCCTCCCCGATTCGCGGTATCTCATATCCTAACCATCCCATCTTCCCTCCCGTCTTCTCCCCGTAAACTCTCTGAAATACCTCGCAGCTGCCCCTCCTACCGCCTCCCTTCCCATAAACTCCTCCCCATCGACCACCAACCTGTCAATCCGGTTCCTTCTCCTTCTTCTTGAAGCAGCCATATGAAAAAATCGGGTGTTGGAATCTCCTTCCTTCAGCCACTTCTGCCTAAACCTCACCTTCCACTCCATCTCCACCTTCCGGTCTTCCTTTTGTATCACCTGAATATGCCTTGCTCTGTAAACCCTGTCAGCGTCAGAAAGGAGACCAACATCCTCCACCCTGTCCAAATGTGCAATCTCACCAAGAGCCTCCTTTTTCTTCATCCCACGTTCCTCCCTAATCTGCTTCATACGGACCTTCAAGAAAGATATCAAATCTTGCAGCTTAGTTTCCAACCTAACAGCCGCCGAACCATCCACATGAACCGACCTCCACTGCTCTTCTACTAGCCCTCTGAAACCCTCTTCCAAGAGCCACGTCCTGTCGAACTTAAAATACGTACCATGCCTCCATCCCTCGTTTGACGCCCACAAGGGAGTGATCCGAGAATGGCCGCTCCAGGGGTCTATCCTCCGCCATCGGGAACAACTCTACCATCGCCGTTGTGGCAAGAAATTTGTTGATCTGGGATCGCTGTCCTCCAGAACTCCATGTGAAGAGACAGGACAAAGCTGGCATGTCAACCAGCCCTTGTTCCGCCACAAAGCCCGCAAACGCCTCAGAGCCTTGGTCCAATCCACCACGGCCATCTGGTTTGTCTTCTGCCAGCAGAGTGACATTAAAATCGTCACCAATCAACCAAGGTATCTCCTGAAAAGCTGCCGCAACCTGACTCAGATCTTCCCACAGAGCCTACCTCCTCCGACCCTTCGTCGGACCGTAGACTGAGGAAAAGAGCATACGCGTATTATCTCGGCGCCTTTGAAGCCTGACAGTGACAACATGGGACCCAACCAACGAGTCCAACAAGGAGAAATCATCATCCTTCCACCCCACAACAATTCCCCCCACACTTCCAACCGCATCCAGGGCCAAGAAATCCCCAAAACCACCTCCCCACACCTCCCTCCACAGCCTCCCATCACTGCTCCCCTACTTCGTCTCCTGGAGAAAGATCACGTCAGGCCCCCATCTCTGAACATACCCCCGCAGAGTCGCCCGCCTTGTTGGGTCATTCAGACCCCTCACATTCCATGATAGGACCTTGGTCATGTAAAGCTTCGGGAACCTCCTCCTTGCGTCATCCACCTAAACCCCATCACCGCAGCCACTTCATCCATCTCTCCCTCTTCCATCAACACACACCGACCACGCGAACTCCCCTCACAGCCACCCTCCGACCCGCCTTGCCCCGCATTCTCCCCTCTGTCTGCAGCCAGCACCTGCATGTCCCCCTCCGTCAGGACCTCCCCCACAGGCAGCCCAGCCACCGTGCTAGCCCTTCACGCCTTCGCCACATCCTCCAAAGCTCCAGCGTCACCACCAGCTCCCACCGCTCGCCGCCCCTCCACCGCAGGGATCCCCAGAACAGCCATCGCCCTGTCATCGCCCCCAGCCAGGGCCGCCGTCGGCGCCACGCCTCTTCCTCCGGAATGCGGAGCGACGCCCAACTACACCTGTGTCCGGTGCTGGTTCTCCCCAACGACGCTCTTAGTCGGAGCCTTCACTGCGTGCCCCATACGGTAGGACCACCGCGGCCTATAGGTGAGTTGCTGTGGGCCAAACAACCTCTTCTCCCGTTGCCGCCCGCGTCCCACCTCTCCAACTGCACCGTGCCCCACCGCTCGGTCCGGTCTATTAATGGCGTGTCGCGAACCTCCTGCTACAGTTCCCCGCCTGCCAACTTCAGAGATCCGAGGTCTCGGATCTGCCCGCAAGGAGAGACCTGAACCGACATCAGCACCTATGCCGTCGTCTCCCGTAATCGGGTCAGGCCCACCCTACCCGGGTCCGTCACGGGCGCACCCCACTAAACTCGGGGCCACCTCAGCGCCACGGTCGCACCCGCAATCAATGGAGTCTCCCAGCTTCAGTGCCGCAGACTCCTTCGACCCCTCCACAAGACCCGCACCGGCCTCCCGCATTGTCGCCCCTTCACCTAGCAAAGACTGCGCCATGGGGATCGTAACCGCCGCGCAATCCTTGCCGCAATCCACGCCGTGACCCTCGGCCTTCCCAAAAGCAGCTTGCCCTTCCTCCGCTTGCCCGCCACTACTGCCTCCAAGCACCGCCGTCGCACCGCCAGCCACCGCGTCAGCAAGGGACCTAGGGCTCCCGGATGCCCACAAGATGCGAACCAGCCAGGAGGAGCTCCCCCACCTGAGTACCATCCTCTCCACAAGTTGCCACCCCGGCCTCATCTCCACCCACGCTCTGAGACGCGACAGATCTACCGACCTCAAGCCCAAGCCTTCGCAACTCCAGAGCCTCGCAAAAGGGGCAACCACCGCCGCCACCACCTCCACCATGCGGAGGAAGAGGGGAACCCCCTCAATAAGCACTTTCCATCTCGCGCCAGCCGGCGGTCTCTCTGTCAGCGCGCCATCCGACCTCACCGACCAGCGACACCGCACCACTCCCCGGCCACATCGCAACACCTTGAAAGCCAGTCACCGCAGCTCCTCCCGACCAAGTCCCAGCAGCACCAACCACCCACTTCTGAGGGAAGTCACCCCAAAGGGTCCCCCGCTATTCCCCAAGAAGGTGGTGACCTCCCTTCACAGAGCTCCCACTTCCACATCCCCCTCCAACACCAACGCCACTAGAGCCGACGCCAGCCTCCCTTCCAACTCTCCGATCTCCTCCGACCAAGGCGCCTCAACCTCCACGAGAGGCACCCCCTCCGGGGGGGCGGGGGTGTCCCCTCCCGCCTCGAAGAGACCCCGCCACCCGACCCTCGGAGCCTGCAACCCGACCTCCGATGCCCCAGACCGCCACAGTGTAAACACCGCACCGGGTCCCTGCACTCTGCCGCCACATGCCCCCTCCCGAGGCATTGAAGCACCTCACCGGCTCCGCTCCTCTCCGCGACCTCCTCCTCACCACCATCCAGTCAGGGCCGTCTCCCCCCATCCCACTCGCTAGTCGCCCCCCACTGGCTCTCCCTCTCGCCCATTCTCGTTTTTCGATATAGTCGGATAAGGGTTAGTTTACGTTAACACTCGACTTTTCCAGAATTCTCATACAACCACCTTAGTGTATCTCTTATTTTATCTTCTATTGGTGCTACGCCAACCTTTTCATGGATAGTCTCATTAGGGATATATTCCTTGTATGACCAAAACATCCACCATATCTTCATTCCTGCAACAACCATATTTTGCACGTGCCTATAATTTATGGCCCAACACTCGAAACCATACAACATATCAAGTCTTATAGCTACTCTATAATGCTTTCTTTCAACTTTAAAGGGAGCCCTCGTATCACGTAGAATACAAATGCTCCCGTTCATTTCAACCACCTTGTAGTAATTATGTGTAACATTTCATAATTTCACCATAATGTTGAAAAATGGATTCCAAGTATTTAAAAACATTTTTTTTAATGCATTCTGCTGCAATTTTTACGTCATTCCCTTCATTGTTTCCTCTGTGACTTATATTGTATATATTCTATCTTTGTCCTGCTTAAATGCAAGCCTTTAGCTTCAAGGGCTTTTCTCCAAAGCTTAAGTTTTATGTTTACTTGATCTCTTGTCTCATCAACCAACACACTATTATCAACAAAAGGTATACACCATTGCACCTCTTCTTGAATATGCGTTGTCAACTTATGCATGACCAAGGTAAAGTGGTAAAGGCTTAAAGATGATCCTTGATGCTGACGGATGATGATATCAAAGTGGTTCATCAATCCAACTTTAGTCCTTAAAAAAGCTGCATCTCCATCATACACATCCTTTATGAGGATGAGATACAGAGTTGACATATGTTTCTTTTCCAAAGTTCTCTACAAGATTTTTTTTTTTAAGGGTGAGAGGGTAGTTATCCAAATGATAATCACCCATGATCATTTTATTCCATCAGAAAGAATTACATTAGAAGTTAAAATGGGATATCTAGAACTTCACCTGAGATGTAATGGAATAAGAAAAATTCTCAACATAGGGTCTCTCTCCCCTAAAAGGCATCCCATTCCTGCCCAACCAAACACCCCATAAAATAGCCAAAATCGTAGCTCGATCCTTCTTGGATCTAAAAGAGATATACCCCTCTTAAGCATTCCCCCTGTGGGAAGATGACCAAAAGCTAGCTACATTCCGATGTACAATCCAGTCGATCCCCATCCTCTGCTACTCCTACTCTACAAAAGGGCACTAGAAGAAGAGGTGTTGAATGTTCTTCTCCGCTCTTCCACATAGGGGACAACTCACGTCATCCATCTGGGCCCACCTCACTCTCTACCTCTTCGTCATGATCCTCCCTCTCCTCAACCACATGAAAATCTTCACCTTCAGTGGACACTCCGCCTCCCAGAGAAGCCTGTAGTCTCTTAGGAGATCGACGTCTGTGTTGGCCATGCCGCCACTCAATCTGTGGAAGACCTTTGCCACTGAAAATTCATCTTCTTCCTAGGAGTATGTGTCACCACCCTCCTCTAGCTCTCATCCTTCTAGCTCCTGCAACAAGCTTTGGAAATCCTCACATCTCTGGTCAGAGAGGCCCCCCTCGAAAGGTTGGACACGAAGCCTCGGATCAGCGGTCTCCCACCGAGGCCAATGGGTCAACCACACTCCCAAAGTAACGAGGATATCTGGTGTTGAGAGACAGGCCAACCCCCTGTTAATCATCCAACCAAAATCGGAAAATATCACCCTCACTTAGCGTGGGAGTAAAGAATGCCCACACCTTCCTTGCGACCGTTGTCAACCCCCTGAGAAAGAAAGATGCCCCTCAAGGAGGTAACTCCAAAGGCTCCCAAGATATAAAGGATCTGTAACCACTCACGACATCACCAAACAACCCCTATTCATGACCCACAAGTCTAGCAATCCACTTCGTGAGGAGGCTAACATTCATGTTTTCCACCTCCTTAACTCCCAAGCCCCCTCCTGCACCGGCCTACAAACCTTCTCCTAGCATCGGCCTACAAACCTTCTCCCAGGCCACCAACCTCGCCCCTTTTCCTGCCACCCACATATTCGACCAAAAAAAATCGCACATTAGCCTGGAGATCTTCTCTACCTGTCTCGGTATCCTAAAAACATATAGAAAATATGATGGCATGAATGCCAGAATAACCTTCACCAAAACAAGCTTCTCATCTCCAGACAACAGTCTAGTTGACCACCTTGCCAATCTCTTCTCAATTTTCTCTAGCAAAAGAAGCCAATCTCGCAGTCTAAGCCTCTTATCTGACAAAGGAAGGTCGAGATAAACCGGTGGCAAAGATTCCACCTCTTTCCCAAGCACTCCACCCATCGATTCCGCCTTTTTAGCCACCATGTTCATTGGGATAAACGTCGATTTCTGGTAGTTTATTTGCAACCCAGACGCTACACCAAAGAGCTTCAAAATGATTCTCATCCTCCTAGCCTTCAAACTCGCTCCTTTGACTAGAAAGAGGGTATCATCAACATACTACAGGATTGCCGTCTGACCATTTTCTCCGACTTGGAAACCATTAATCAGACCCCTATCACATGCCCTACGAGTTGCCCTTGCCAAGGCATCCGCCGCTAACACAAACAACATAGGAGCTAGAGGGCACCCTTATCTGACCCCTCTCCTAGGTTGCACCCAACCACCCGTCGGGTTCCCATTAATCAAGGTCGAGAAAGATGTTGTCACGCGTCTCTTCATCCAGCCAATCTACATCGTGGGGAAGCCTCTCCTCAATAAGGATGCCCACAGGAAATCCCACTGTACTGAGTCATACGCCTTGCTGAAGTCTACCTTCCACAAACACCTGTTTCTTCTCCCTCTTCCAAGCAACCAAAACCTCCATAGCAATGACAAACCCGTCCAATATTCCCCTTCCCAGTACGAAGGCTGTCTGCACAGGGGAGATCAAGTCTCCGAGAACATCTCTGAGGCTGTTTGCCAAGACCTTGGCAACAATAAGATAGACAACAATCGAAAGTGCAATCGGATGGAAATCCTAAATCTCCTATGCAGCTACAAGATATTCATTGGAATATAGTCATAGTCATTCTCGAAATCAATTAAAATCGTATGTAAATCTTTCTTTATTGGATCTTCATCATATGCCTCAAGAGATATATTGCCTTTTGGCCTAGCAAGTCGAAATTCGTTCTCAGTCAGTATGGAGAACCAATCATATCTAAGTTTGTCTTGAGTGAATCCACTACCTTTGATTGTCCCACCGTAGTATTTTCCGTGACCTCCAATTATAAATCCATTATAAACCAAGTTCCAGGGGTAAACCTTGTACAATAGTTAGTCTGCTATCAAGCACAACAAACTTGTTGCGAAGCAGTTTGCCTAGAGCTGTTTCCCATGGGCAGTTCAACCAAAACAATTAACTACATGGTCTCTAACAACTTGTCAACCAATACTCGTGAGAAGACATTACAATCCTCTATACAAATGTATGTGACAATTCTAAATAGGAATAATATAACGGCAATAACCAATCTTATGGTATAATTAAGATTTATCACAGTACAATTGCACTGCTAAAAGGAATTGACTCTGATATTTTCAAAAATCTAAAGTATAAGGTTCAAAATTGCGCATTTGAGAAGCTACTAGAAAAGACCTTTTGTACCTGGTGACATGGCTTTCTCCCTAGATATGCTATCAATTTTTTTTTCAATCATGTCTCTAGGGATTTCTCTAAAATTACTTTTCTTTAGGTTACCGGAATCTTGAAATCACTTCTTGAATCAATAGAATCTCAGAATCTTGAAATCACTTCCTGAATCTCTACCTCTTGGGAGTTGGAATTAGAGTGCCAACTTTGGAGAGCCAAAGAGAGTGAGAGAGTTCTGCTATGGAGCTTTTCTATTTCTTGTATTTATGTGATGTGAAGTCCCTACTTCATCATAGATCAATTTCGAAACAACAAATATTTTTTCCAACTAAATATTTGCCTGTTCAATCTCTAACCTATTAGACTTGCCTATTTTGTACAGAATGACAATTTCATCTAAATTTAAGTCGTAGATGGGTTTCTAAGTGGATAAATGGATCTATTAGGCTTGGTTCAAGTCTAGATGATTTGGTTTAATACTACTTGACTTGGTTAGCCTAGTTATTGCTTAATTGCGAATCATCTTCACGGCTTTAACACCAATCAATGGAATTAAAATATCTAACACAAAATGAAAGATAATCTTCACGTTATGCAATGCTCCATTTGCATTTCTCCATCTTGAATTCTTCAATTCTTGCACTTGTGATGATTGATCATCACATATTTTGCTATCCTTCATCATAATTGATGTGATGATGACATTGTCATATTTGTAAACATGTTTGTGCAATTTGTAAAATATTTTTGTGCATATATGGAGATAGTATTCAAGAATACTATTTTTATCAAATCAAATGTGCGTCAAATATCTATCCAGAATCAATAATTAAATACTCCATAAAGTCTGTGATAGTTGCATAACCCTTAAAATTTTGTAAAAACAGTTTTGAATATTTTCAATTTTTTATCAAAACATTTCTAATATTTGTAAACATCAAAATCAGACTTTCTAAATTTCAATATGATCTCAATATTCTCCTTAATATGCTTTGTGGGGCATGGTACAGTGGCGGGTCATCGATCCTGGGCAGCAGAGGTCCCAGGTTTGGGCTTCCCTGGTGTCAAAAAAAAAAAAAATCTCCTTAATAACGAAACAGTTGGTACACACCAGATAATGGAAATTGAATCAATATTCAAAGTATGTCCAAGTGGACCAGCAATTTGACGATCTTTTGGCTAGGTAGGTCTCAGACTGTTGGGAAGGAGAGGAGAATTTGCAATCCTTGAGAGGTGATATAAATCTAGGCAAAGTTTTGGTGGTAGGATGGGTTCCCTTCATTCAACACCTTTTCTTTTTGTATTTGATATAGGACTTACAAGACTAAATGGATCCATTGATCTGACCTGGCTACATACATGACCATATCAATTGACTTGATTGCATAAGGAACCCTTTCAATAACCTTGGATTAATCACCAATTCTCAGTGAAGCTTAAAATGGCTATTCGTATCGACCAAAGTATGTGAGCTGAGGTGTTGCAATCTGCAAGCACCATAATTTATTTTCCTTTGATGTGTTGGAAGGATAGATCTTGCTTCTTCTCATGTTGCCCATGTTATGATATTTGGGGTTGCTATCATGTCAGATTGTGTCACCAAATTTTAATATATTTAATTTTTCTTTTTTTGAAAGGGAATTTTGGTTATATTTATTTACAAGAATTAGTTGTTTTTATTTGCTGCAAATAACTTAGGTGTTGAAATCGAGTCTTTGATCTTTCTATTTCTATTTTTTGTCCATTTGCTTGAGCATTCAGTTGGATGCTAATTCCGTGGCTGAGTGTTTTTTCACTGTGAGATTTTGCCTTCACCGTTGGGGGTTAGAGCTGTTTTCGCTTGAACATATTTGTGTATCAGCAAATTTGCATAGCCGTGATGTTCTTTGTAAATGAAGAACTATAACACCCAAATAAACAACAAACAGAGCAGTTAAACTGCCAAGCCATGGCTAAGCAGCCTGGACAAGCAGGCTCGTGATAGCTCTGCGGTGGTGATTTGTGGTTTATGGATAGGTTCCACTTCGGTCTGTGCCTTTCACATAGATTTTGGTTGTCTGCTATAATTACCTTTAAAATGTTGCAAACCTTGGACACAGGGTGCTAAACCATTACATAGTTTGTTGATGTATAGACCGCTGTTCTATACTTACCTAATGAATAAGCTTAAGTCGGACCTTTTCTTCCTGTATGACGATAATATAGCAAATGTTGTGGAAATGAGAGTTCAGTTTTCTCTTGTACTTCGTATTTTGTTCCTCAATATTTCTCTTATGGTAAGCTTTATATGAGTTATAAGCATTATTCTTTTACTCGGTATGCTATGGGAATAGATTGGGGATGGGAGCAAGACAGCCTTGAGGCAGTATTGTGTGCTGGAATTTTCCCACAGCATCCTCTCACTCTCACCTACAGTTAAGATGGTGGCTGATAGTTGGCATGATTACCGGGACATTAGTCCAGCATGCAATGCTTTCCAGGAAATTATGGTAAAAAGAGCGCTGATGTAGATAACAAACAATCAGTTCCATGGATGTCAGGAGTTTAGGAGACGGCTTTACGGTTTACCAAGTAAATGCAATAGGTGGTGACATTTTAAAGCATTTCAACTTTTTCAAATGTAGGTTTCACTGAATTAAGGATATTTTAGCTAGATGTAAATAACATTTCTTGATAAAAAAATGTTTGTGTAGCAAATCCAGTGGACTCCTCATTACATGTATATTTTTTTCAGACTAAGCTACTGGCTCAATTGACAAGGTTCATGTCTCTGTGAAATTCTATGACAACCAATAACCTTTTGGTATATATATTTTTGCTACCTATAATTGCTTGATGAAAATTCTGGACTCCTTATAAGCCTTTTATGTAGTTACATGTGTTTCTCGTCCAATATTTTCAAGTATTCAAGTGCAACTGACCATGGAAGTCTTCCCCTCATTGCCAGGTATTGTTTTTGCAAGAGTTTTGCAGTTTAAGCAAGAGCTTGCAGCTTGTGCAACAACTGCGCCTATTCCGGTATTTGCTATTAGATTGTATGCATGTCCCTTTGGAGCTACAAGCATTTTTATTATTGATGTGGCAACAAAATACACCTAATTTCTTTATTGAACAAGTATTTGGTGACTGTGAAGTACTGATCAATTTTTCACATGCATTTTCCTCTTATGCAGCGATCTTGCAAGTGAAGGTGTGTTTGGTATTATTACAGAGGCACTCAAGAGTCATGATAGGAAACTGATATCTGCAGGGTAATTTTCGTCTTTTACCTCTGGTTAATGAGCACTTGATCGGATTCCTGCACAATACCTAATTTCCAATATGAAAAAAATGCTGGCAAAAAAAAATTGAAATTTTATTACAAATACAGTTGATTCAAAAATAAGATATTTCTCTGAGATTTTTTTTTGCTTTTTTCTGGTTTCATGTCAAAATATGTTACTAAAAAATGCTTGATCAATTTCCTTTTGGCCATAAAAATAAACAATTGTGACATACTTTCATTTCTGGAATGTTCCTGGACTCAAGAATAGAAAAAAAGGTTTTTTGCTTTTTCTTTCTTTTATCCATTTGATATATACGTTTATATACTGTCTCAGAAACAACTGATTTGCCTATGATTGGTAGCAGGACAGACATCTTAATTCTTTTCCTCAACCAGGATCCTAACCTTCTGAGGTCATATGTTATTCAACAGGAAGGGCAGTCCTTGCTTGGGCTTCTGGTATGCAATTTTTTGATGTTGGAAGTGTTTTCTTGTTCATTTTCTGTGTGTGTTTTGGATTTTGTGTGTGGCTTTATTTGCAATTTGGGTGAATTAATATGGGCATCTTGCTTAGAATTTCTAAGTACTTAGTGGAGAATTTATATAAAAAGTGCTTATCTACCATGCTTTAGATGAAAGCTGCTTCTTCAATGATTTTGAGAACTTGGAAGGAAGTCTGGTTGCACATGAATATTCAAGATGTTGATTTATAGGACTAGTTGCTTAAGGTGGGCTAGTGGATTTGCTTGAAATATAATTTCGTATGATACACTGCTGCTTAAGTTGCATATGACTTTACAAACATAATAACTGTAATTACTTCCAAGGATGCATCTTGTGGCCCTGTTGGTAGATCTTAGAGTTACTAATAATGTTTACCTGAAATATTTGGTTTGAATTGCAGATATATGGAAACTGATGCAGCCAGAACTTTGATAAGTAGATTTTTTTTTGAAAAGGTTGATAAATAGAATATTAACTAAAATCAGTATATTCCAGGAAATAATCCTGAAACAAGATCCAAGAAATTCATCAAAATAGAGGAATAAGCATTAACCCAAACCAAAAGAATAACTGTGTAATTGCTCTTGAGCAAGATGTCCAGAATTACTTGATGAGATTCAACTTGAAATATGTAAGCTTCCGAGTTGGTAATAGAATCAACGACCAAGCTTTGATTTCCACCATTCAGGTGATTGCAAGGATGAGCAAAAGAAAAGCTTGCACGTTTGCTGATGATGCTGGTGGTTCCATGGTGGGGAGTAGGTCAGTCTAGCGATGGAGTCATGGTTGAACAGAGTGGCATGATGGAGGTCATCGAAGATAGCTGTAGGATGGCATGCTTGTCAGAGAGGGTGAGGGGAAGGACAATGAGGAGAAAGAGGGCTTTTTGCACGGGTAGAGAAGGGATAAGCGATAGCAAGATGGAGATAGAGAGGAAAAAAGGGGGCTTGGGAGGATTTTTCACACCAAGCAAAATTTTTGTTCTTTCTTCCCAATGTACCCCTTTATATACCAGGGTTCAAAAACCCAACAAGGAAACAGGTGATTGAGTTAGGTGTAGGATTTGGTGTGGTTTAATTTTCTGGTTTGTTTTATTTAATTTGTTTTAGGTGATTGAGTTAATTTAGGAATAGTTGATTTGATTTGATTGTCCTTTTTTAGGAAAGAGGATTAGAAAATCCTTAACTTGTTGGGTTGTAATTAGGATTGGATTTCCTTAAATAGAGGCCAGCTCATATTTTTATTTCTTGAGTTCTAATAATAATATTTTCATTTCCAAGAACTCGTCTCCTCTCTCCCATCTCTCATGCCATTGTTCTCTCTCGCTCTCTCCCTTCTCTCCATGCACACCGTCTAGTAGGAGAAGGGCTCCGTATGCTCTAAGCAATTCTTCGCACAGGGTAATAGAAAGAAGCATGTTTGCGTCCTCAACACGGACAGAAGTACTGGTACTGGGAAGGATGGATGTAAAGGTGCAAGGGAAACACTAAGGGGGTGGATTACATGTGGTGTTATAAAATTCTTTTGATATGTGAATACTGGAGGAATGATCCACAATGCAATACCATAAAGATATAAAATTGTGAAAAATGAAATTGTGTTGAATTCTATAGCATTAACTAGTTAGAATAATTCTCATTACAAATCAAGCACTAGATGTATCCGGCGACGATTCTTCATCTAGGCTTTTTTCATCTTTGAAGAAAAAGTAAAACGGCATGAAAAAGAGATAGAACATTCTTGTCCCATATCATCCGTACATAAGGATTATTTCACTTCTGTGATGTGAGAAGAGCAAAGGTTGCGTGGTTCATGATGGATGGTGTGAAGCTTTCTCCACAATGTCAGTGCCAAGGGTTGCGGATATTTTTGAATTTCTTCTAGGATAACTAGCACAAGCTCATAGTCATATTTGTGATTGATGTAAAACTACTAAATTGACTATATAATTTATTCAGTATTTCTAACAACCCTCAATGGTATGTTGAGAGAATTGAGTAGTTGAGTTAGTGCCACATTGGAGGATGTGGACTTTGTGTGTGAGTGGTGGCCTATAAATAGGTGTGTTCTCCTCCCACATTGCTTTGAAAAGAAATATAGAAATCAGAGCCCTATCGAGGCCTTCTCCCATGATTTTCTCCTCGTTCTTCGTGAGTGGGGTTTTCACATAAATCCAAGCATCCTTGATGGATTTTATGCTTTGATTATTGTTTTTACATTATTTAGATTATTCAACTTGGTATCAGAGCTGTTTTTTCTTGGTATTATCTGATTGATTTAGAAATTATATTATCTTTGGAGTTCTTCTGATTGGCCGCAAGGAGAAAATCAATCAGTGCCTCGGATTCTAGGCGGGGCTTGGAGGTGCCTCTAGGACTGGAGTGGCCTTGGGGTAGCGGTGGTGTCGCTAGTGCCAGTGGCACCGAAGCCCCTACCTCTAGTGGTGAGAGATGGCGGCTCGGCGAGAAAGGAAGGCGCTACGATCCTCGTGGCGAGGTGGTGCAGCGGCACGGAGGCCACAGAGGTGATAAGGCAGTAGTCTGTTGGGTCGCATTAAGTGGTGCTGCTAGGGGGAAGGAGGCATGCCTTTTATGAAGCCGCGAGGAAGGAGGAGAGGCTCGCGATTGTGTGGAGTGATCGTAGCGGCACTCCGGCGAGCGTTGGTGGTGTTGGTAGGAGATTTAAGGCAGTGGTTGCGTCGATGGTCTCTTCTAGCGCACGAAGGCGGCGATGGTAGGCTAGGTGGCACTGCGCGAGATGAAGAGGTGGTGCTCGGAGGAGCTTCTGCATCGCTAATGAAGGGGGTGATGCATGAGGCATCGATCTCGCGCGAGACGAGGTCGAATTGGTGGAGACCACTGCGAAGATCTCGTACGAGATTCGCGGCGAAGTCGATGGTGATGATGGTAGCCGAGATTCATGGCGAAGATCGAGGTTTGGTGGCATACTATGCTAGGTCTGTGGCGTAGTGCGTGAGGTCTAGTAGCGTTGCCCAGACGTTAGGACGGAGAACGGAGGGGGTGATCGCCCAAACCCTCGCCCTCGCAGTGGATGGCTCTGCAGCCTACGAGGAGTAGCTAGGAGCAGTAGTGGTGCCACTAGGTCTCGCTAGAACAGGTTGGCGGTTGCGATCAGTGATTTCTGGCAAGGATCTTGGCGGAGATCACGTACAAAGTGATTGTGATCGAGAGTCGAGACGAGGATCTCGGTGAGATTGCTTCTATCTTTGCTCGGGCTGTAATGGTTTAGGTTTTTCTCTCTCTATCTCCCTCTCACTAGGTGGTAATTTGGTTTCTTTTATAAGGTGAGGGGTTTTCTTTTTTTCATATTTCTTGTTGCCATTTGAGTTGTGACAAAAAAAAATGAGAGGAAAATCAAGAAGAGGGCAAAAGAGGATATCTAAAAGAAAAAAAAAAGAAAAATACAAAAAAAAAAAATGAAAAAATGAAGGATGATTATGTTTAAGAGAAGAGGTGAAGTCTTCTCTAGTTTTTATTGCTTTATTTCTTCTCTTGTTATTTTTTTTCTCCCGTACGACTATGGGAGAAAGGGAGAGTGTGGAAGCTCATTTGGGAGTCCCTTTTGTTTTTAGACTATACATGAGAAACCATAACTCTAGGAGGTCTAGAGTTTCGAGGTCTCTAGAGAGAGAGATCCAGTTTGGAGGTCCTTAGAGGAAGGGCCCATTTTAGGTTTCTATGTGGGAGTTTCAGTTTTGTGTACTCCAAAGAGGGAGATCCACTTTCGAGGTCTTTAGAGGAAATCCCTTTTCAGGGATACTGAATGAGGAGCTACCAGCACCAGTCTAAGGTTTGAAATGTCGATTTCCATGTCGTGCCGATGAAATTTTAAGTGTGTATTTCGTGGGCATGTCGAAGGCATGTCGTGGAAATGCCCGTTTTTCGATGGGCATGCCAATGAGCATACCGAGGGCACGCTGTGGGCATGTCGAGGGCATGCCGATGAATACCGACAAAAATAGCAACAGTAATTAAAAAAACCAACAGCAACTTTGGCATGGGCATCGATTTCGCCAGCATGCCGACCATGCCGAGGGCATGCCAACCGTGCTGAGGGCATGCCGACAATGCTGACAGCATGTCGACGATATCCCTGTAAATCGACATTTTATCCATGTCGGCACGACCCTTGCTCAGAAATGACCTTGTCGACGGCATTTAAATCCATGCACCAGTTGAGGTCTCCAGAGAAGAGGCCATCGTTAGAACCAACTACAACAATTTGTCGTCAAGCTCCAGTCGGTCTGATGTGTCATCATCAGTATACCTGCCTACAGGCATAAATAAGAGTGCAACTGGTCTGCAGAGGTGAGTTGTATCTATTAAGAGTGTTGTTTGTTCTACTGTGTAGAGGGGTTTCTTTGTGTTACAAGCTAAGCATTTCATGCTCCAGCTTGAGGGATAGTGTTAAGAGAATTGAGTGGTTGGCTTAGTACCACATTGGAAGATGTTGACTTTGTGTGTCAGTGGTGGTTTATAAATAAGCGTGTACTCCTCCCATATTCCTTTAAGAAAAAATATAGAAATTAGAGTGCTATTAGGGTCTTCTCTCGTGGTTTTTTCCCCGCCCTTCGTGAGCGAGGTTTCCACGTAAACCCAAGCATTCTTGATTGATTTTATGCTTTGATTATTGTTTCCGCATTGTTTAGATTATTCAACTTGGTAAAAGAAATGTTAGAAAAATTGGATTTCTGAAAGATACATGGTATTCGGTGTGGAACATGAGCACATGTGTAAACTGAGATGCAATTGCAAGGATGAAAAATTACATGGCACATTGTTTGTTGATGTAGTATGCTTATGCTTTCAATGCATTTTCAGTATAGCATAGTTGCCTGTTAAGCGTTGGGAAGTTTAGGGTTCAGTTCGTACTATCCAGTTCTCATCTTCCTTACATTGTAATTGCAGAGCACCCTGATGATTCCTTGTTATGTTTTGGGACAATCAGGTTGGTGCATGGTTGCTTGATTTCCATGCTTTCCTTTTAGATCAATGGGTGGTAGACTTCATGAAGTTGTAGGATGATATTGCCAATTTCTCTCCTAGAGACAAGGTGTTTAGTTCTCGGGCTTGGGGCATGATCTTTTTATGGTCCATTCGGCGTGTACACTCCTTTTGCCTCCAAGGGCTAATGGTGGTTTGAACTTGGGAATGGATTGTAGTCTCATATGGAAGTCTAAAATGCCTTTGAATGTAGAAATTTTTGCTTGGCTCCTAAGAAGGAAAATGGGTCTTGATAAAGGAGTACCACTTGAAGATTGCTCCACAATTAGACCTTACCTATGTCCTTTGTGGTAATGTTAAAGAAGATTATGATCACCTATTCTTTGGTCTCCCTTTTGCAAGAAAGGTGTGGACTTACTTGTTTGGGACAATGGCCTTCATAATATGGGATATCCTGTTTTTGGATGAATTATTGATCCAATGGCAGGGGAGCTAGGCTGGTGGCTTAGCGGGAGGTTTGTAGGCCTATCAAGGAAGGGGGTTTAGGTGTAAGGGATCTTTGGGCGATGAATGACAACCTTCTTGCCAAGTGGGTGGTGAAGATAATGGGACTGTAAGTTGATCTGTTCACTACGATTTTCTTAGCTTGTTATGAGTGCTGTTTAGAAGCAGAAGGCCTCAGTACCTAGAGGGGCATCTTCTTTCCGTAAAGGAATTGTAGGCGTCTTCCCTAAGTTGCAGCAACATTTCTCTCCTTATCTTGGAGTGGGAGATCGCTTTCATTTTTGGACTGATGATTGGACGGGTATTGGCTACTTGAAGTCTCTCTTTCAAAGGCTTTATGCATTGGCTGATAACAAGGAGTAGGTTGTTGACTGTTGGGATAATGGGTGGGTCCCTACCTATGTTGAGAACCTCTTTGACTAGAGATCGATGGAGCCAACCTCTGCTAAGGAGTCGACCTCTAATGTAGTGTTGGAGATTGAGCTGGGTATTGGATGCAATCACCTTTTGTGCGCTTTGTCATACTCAATCATTTATTTTTTTGGGTCTCCTTTCGGAAAGTTTGGTGCCATTGTGATTTTGGGTGAATTGATGACCTCAATGAACATGCTTTTTGGAGCTCCTTTAGGTGTGGCTGATGGCAGTAGGGTCCCAATGTTTTTTGCATGAATAAAGATAAGGTGAGGATTTTGATTGTTCGATGGGACATCTCGCTTACAAGAAATTTGGCAATCTTCAAGAGAGAACGATCGTATGTAGAAAATTTTATTACTTGCATTACTTTATTTTTCTTTTGGGAAAATCTGTTTGTAATATGATTGCTATTCCTTGAGTTCTATTAATAAAGGAGTTGGGTAGCTATCATTCAGATAATTACCCTTTTAATCTTTTAAAAAAAAGGCTAAGAATTTTTTTAGAAGGCTAAGAAATTTTGTCTATCTAATTCGTTGTGATTTTTCACATAAACTAAACGATCCTTTTAAGGGGTTTCAACATATATGCCCCTGCAAAATTTGTCCAAGATGCTTATGTCCTTACAATTTTCCTATATACATATGTATTCCTTTTTTAAAAAAAAATGTCATTACAAATGGTACATATGTATATATAGAAATAGTGGAGGTATATACGCCTTTGCCAAATTTAGTAGGGACAAACATGTCAAAGCCCTTTATAATTTTTCAAAATGCACTTCTTTCCTTCCTCGAAATGATTAACAAACCAATTCATAACTTGGTTGATAGCATCCTACTAAAAGAAGTTAATATTTGACTAAGCTTAGATCTCATTTATTAGGTTTAAAATATAAAGTCGAAGTTGCTATGTGGCCTCGTTCTCCTCCAAAAAATCTTTTTAGCTATGTCATTGTTGGTGAGTGCTAAATGATATAAGAGAAAGCATAATAAGATATTAAAACATAAATCGGAAGAAAAGTTTGGGTTTACGTGGAAACCCAAGAGCGGAGAAAATCACGGGAAAGGGCCTAGTAGGGTGAAATTATTCTTTTCTTTGCAAGAAACAAATGGCGGTACAATAGCCTATTCCCACACACACCAAACTTCTTCATGCTACTATATGGTACTAAACGTTCCACTACAACACACCTTATATCTCAATAGTCCCCCTCAAGCTGCAGCATGGAATGTTCAACTTGTATAAGAGATATTCACACTCTTCAAGGAAAAAACACAAATAAAAATAATATTGCTGGGTCATGGCTTCTTCATGCCTCTTGTGTCATCGGTTTCTTTGCATCCTCAACTGGTGCTACCAACTCACGGCGGCCTTGTGTTGCCAGTTTTGCATCTTCACTTTGCTTGTATACGGGTATAGCTAAGAGTCCATAGATGAGCCGTAGATAATTGATCTGATGCTAGTCGGAAAATATGCTCTTACACTCCCCCTTTCTCCTATACAAGTATGGGAGAATAAAATAGACAGAGAAAAAGCAGAATAGAGAGAATAGCTTCTCCCCCCTTTCTCTTAAATTTTTTTTTTAACCTTCTTTTTCTCCCTTTTTGTTTCTTCGTTTTTTTTTTCTTCCCTTTTTTTCTCTTCACGTCGCTATTTTTTTAAGCTACGAAACAAAGCCAACTTAAATGAGAAGGGTAAAACCCAGAGATCTATGCACATGCAAACCATCCGGACTTGTGATCCTAACTTCGTGCGACTACAGCCTTAAATCGGATCTTTGCTTCATGTGCCACTGGTTGCACGAGAGATCGTTGCCTTGCCGTAAGATCGACATCGCAATCTCTGCCAGTGATCACTCCTCTAATGCCTTTATCGTCGGAAGGGGAGGCCACTGGCATTGCCACAGATCTCCACTAGCAATTAGTCGAGCTTCGCGCCACCAATGCCAGCTTCTTCACAGGCGAGTTCGACGACACCAATCGCAACCCATCGTTACCTCCTTGCTCCTTACACAACATTATCACAAGGGTGCTAAGCCATCAATGCTCGTTCGATCTTTACTAGGGGTCTCCACGGTGCTGCAACGCCACCAAGGCTCCTCGAGTGTGTGTGGCGCTCCTCATCTTCCTTGTGTTGGATCCTCCTCGTTGGTCCTCCAGATAGGCTCCTATGAATCAATAAAAAAATAATGATAAACATGATACAATGAACCCAAGAATCGAACTTGCTCTGATACTATGTAAGGTTTGACACATCGGTGATATATCTCCGATATATCGATATTGACGGGTTGAAGCATATCAATATCGATGGTATATCACCAATAGCACTGATATCGAGGAATATTGGCGATATATAGCCAAAAATGAAGGACTACAGTTCAATTTTTCTCTTAAAGTGGTGATATGTTATCAATATGAGGGATATGTCGGTCACATATCTTTGTCTGATTGTGCAACTCACATGGACATGCATTCTTTTTATTTCTTTTCTTCTTTCCTCCTTTGTGCAATTCACATGGACACATGATTTGTCGATGGACTAAATTATAAAAAATCGTCTCAATAGTGAAAGAAATTGTTGTATCTTCAACTTGATTCACTCACAGAGAAGAAATCGCCTTGACAGTGATAAGTTGATGTACTACAACATAAAATTAAAGATGAAACATATATGAGGAGAAAATAAGGAAGAGTATATGGATCCAATAGATGTGACTTATCTTTTTGAAGACACAGAAGATTGAGATGTTTTATAAGAGTGGTTGAATAGCAATGAAGAGCTATTGATTGACAAAAATGATGGTCCCATGTAGAGATAAGAGGGAGAATAAGGGCAGATGTATCTAAATTTGAGCATAGTAGATATGCCAAAAGAGTAATCCGTGACCTTGAAACTGATGAGAGTCCAGAGGAAGATTTGCTACCTTCAAGAGGAATACAAAATGATGATGATGATGGAGATGATGATGCAGTGATGGTTGACGAGCCATAGGCAGAAAGTAGTGCTGGAAGAGTTGAGGGATATCATTATCAAGGTCCTAGTAAAGAGGATAACCAACATAAATACACGTAAAGATATACAAATATACATGGAGACCTTGTGCCAAGTCCATCTCGTGACTACGATGCAGTGACATGGTATGGGTATGCCTCAGGCCATCCTATGATGCCCATCGATTTTAGTTCATCGATGGGATCCCTTAATCTGGTGGCGAAATCAATCTTTGGAGGTGGCATAGGATCATCATCATCAAGTTATTGTGGCTACGAATCTCATTACACCAGCCATCAGTACTAACCCCAAGATGAGGCGCAAAGTTTATCTAATTACTTTCCCAGCTATACCAGCCCTTCATCTTTTTACGGTTCCTCCTATGGGTATGATGGTTGCGACCAAAGTGATAGTACCCAAAGTGATCCTGCATCTGCAAGTTATGGCTATGGGATATTTCCTAAGTATTTTGCATCTTAAGGTCCGCAACCATTTTCTTATCAATCTTCCCACTCTGCTACACCACTTCCTTTTCGACTACCACGAAGTTTATCAATGAAATAACGTGAACCTTATGAATCGTCAAGTTCTGTATTGGAATGAGGTGATTCTACCGGGTTCACAAATTCAAAAGGATATTGAGATCAGTTTACTAAGGGTAGATATGGAACTAGAACCATGAGCAGCTCGTTCGACTGTCACAGTAGATATCCACATCTTAGAATATTTCTGTATTGCAGTGATGAAGACTATCAATAATACATCAATGAATACAATATTTAATACAACTACATGGGATGGGAGTCATACTGTGAATATGTTAGAGTGCTACGTATAGAGGAAGATAATTGGAGAAGAGGTATCGAATCAGGTCGAAGCTCAACCTGGTATTGATTTGGTGATATTAGTTGGTGCTTCCATGCTTGGTATGGTCTACTGATACTCTGACACTATTGATATTTCATTTCTTCTGGTGAGTAACATTATTATGAATATTTTTCAATTATTATCATGTTATGTACATTTTTTTTCAATATATGGCTTTGCCGATATGCGATTAGTGTATTTCTATTATGTTTTTATTTAAAATTTATGATTTTCATCTTCTAATCATTTCTTCATAATATACTAGTTATTAAAATATTAATTTTCATTAAATTTGTGACATTTTGAGACATTTTGGCCATTTTTGAGTGATTTCCCCAACATTTACCAATATGAGCAATATATCATCAATATATTCCTTTTTTGACTTGTCGATACGATATCGATATTTAAAACCTTGATATCATGTTCAATGATATTAATAAGTGAAAGCATAACAAGATATCAAAATATAAACGAGAAGAAAAGCTTGGGTTTACTTGGAAATCCCACTCATGAAGAGCGGGAAGACAACCACGGGAGGTCCCGATAGTACGAAATTACTCTATTTTCTCAAGAAACAAATGGAAGTGTAATAGCCTATTTATAGGCCTCTACATACACCACACTTCATTCTACTATGTGATACTAACTGTACCGCTACAACACATCTTATCTCTCATTAGTGAGGATAATTTTCGTAGTATCATAGGGGCAATTGGATGTGTTCTGGATCCTTTTTGTAGAGTACCTCCACTTTGGGATTTTTTTTTTCCCCTGGAGAAACTTGCTTTTGATAGAATTTTCTGAATTTAGATGATGGTGATTGCTCTTTTTAATGAGATACTCTTTCTGTTTTCTTGCAAAAAAGAATCTAGCTATGCCTGATTTTTCAGAATGCATGGAGCTTGATGGGCACATAGAAGCTGTTAATATTTCAAGTGCAAATAATTTCTAATTAAATTGGCAATGTAACGAGTCATGGGTTTTTCTGAAATTTGCAATTGTCAGTAACCCCCTTTATATAAGAGAGTAGTGTTAGAAAAAATACATAAGAAACAATCAAGAATAGGAAACTAACAAATGGGAATTGGAAAAAGGATTAACTTTCCAATCTAATTTTTTTTGAGAAAGGAAAGGGTAGTTATCACTATCTAGAGTGATAACTACCCAAATAAATAAATTATAGAATCAACTGTCACCGCCAATACAATCGACAGATCTCAAGGTCCTCCACTCACAAGGATCCACACCAAAGATTAAACAAGGAAAAAATAGACTCAACAAAATTCTCCACATAAGGTCTCTGGCCCCTGAAGACCACAGCATTCCTGCCCAACCAAATTCCCCATAACATTGCCAACGGTCTGGCTCTCTCCTTCTTTGTATGGAAGACAATCTGTCCAACATCACCTCCTCCGCTTCTGGAGTTGTGCCAAAAATCTTCAAAAGATCGACACTCCCACCACCCCGCTCCCACCCAGCCCCATATCTGCACCACAAACGGGCAAGTGAAAAAAAGGTGGTCTATTTCCTCCTCCCCACCTCCACTCAAAGGGCAGACCTTACTCTCTCCAGGAGCCCATTTCGCCCTCCAAACCTTGGTCACAAGCCTCCTCCTCCTAAGTAGCCAGACACAAATCTTGACCTTTAAAGGACACGTAGCCTTCCAAATCTGTCTGCAGTCCCTCACCAGATCCAGCTCAACCATGGGATCTCCAGTGGACAATCTCCTGTAGGCAGCCCCTACCAAGAACTCACCTTCATCCCAATCAAACATATCCGTACCAAAAGCCGGTTGCAACCCTTCTAACTCTTCAAGCAGAACCTGAAAATCATGAGTTCTCGCATCTGAAAGGTTTCCTACAAAGCGCAGGCACCACGCACCTTCCCACACCTCGGCCACAGATGCCTCTTTATTCTGGGACAAAGCAAACAACCTCTGAAATCTTCTAGCAAGCACACCTTGTCCCGTCCAATCCTGCCAAAATCTAAAAATCTCCCCCGCTCCCACCACAGGAACAAAACAGTTCCGCACCCTAGGAGCCACCATCGACAGACCTTTCAAAAAATGAAAAGCATCCCTCGGCGGAGATATCAGGAGGAGATCCCACCGCATCGAACCACCATAAGCCATCCCAAACACCTTGCCCACCAAATTCTCCCTACATTCCAAGAGGCTTCCCGCCCATTTCGCCAACAGGCTGTCATTAGACCTCCCCAGGTCCCTCACCCCAAACCCCCCCTCTTCCACCGGCCTGCAGACCTCCTCCCACGCAACCAACCTGGCACCCGATCCATTCGTCTCCTTGTTGGACCAAAAGAAATTTCTCATGAGTCTCTATCTTCCCAACAACCTGTCGAGGCATCTCTAGAACAGAAGTGAAATACGACGGCATTGCTGCCAGAATCGCCTTGAGCAAGACCAACCTTCCACCCCTTGACAGAAGCCTGGACGCTCACCCTTCCAGTCTCTCCACCAGTGGAGCCCAATCTTTCACCAGAATCCTACCATCCTTCAATGGTAAACCCAGATATCTGATCGGAAGCTTCACCTATTCTTTGCCAAGACCCAAGCTACACCCCCTCACATCCGCCTCCGTCAAATTGAATGGGACAAAATCATATTTATACAGGTTGATCTGCAGTCCCGAAGCCTCACCAAACAAGAAGAGTAGGATCCGCATTCTTCTGGTTTCCACTTCCCCACCTTCAATGAGGAAAATCGTATCATCTGCATACTGTAGTAACGGGATACTCATCCCATCTCTCAGGGAGAAACCCCTCACCAAGTTCCTCTCACACGACCTCTTAGTCGCCCTCGCAAGAGCATTCGCTGCAATCACAAAAAGCATCGGGGCCAAAGGACACCCTTGCCTCACCCCCCTCCTCGGCTGAATCCAACCCCCTGCCGGATTTCCATTGATAAGAACCGAGAAAGACGTCATGGTAACTTTCAAATCTAGTTAAATAGACTAGACCTAAATAACATAATAGTTTAACACTCTCCTCAAGTTAGAGCATGGCTAACAATCACATCCAACTTGTCGTGGTAGATAAAATTTGACTCCTTCTAGTTGGAGGAGCAATTAGGCAATAATTGAAGGAGCAAGCAAGTAGCTAATAGGAGACAATCCTAAGTTGAAACAACAGTAGATCAAGAGACCATCTCAAGTAGCATTAGTAGTAGACGAGAGACTATCTCAAGTAGGTTAGGAGATGATTCCCAGTAGGTAGGACCAAGAGATGAGGACCTCACTCAAATCCCTTAGTAGTATAGGACAAGCGGGCAATTAGGTAGTCTTTCGAAAGGTATGCAACAGTGTGCACGGTAGGCATGGACGAGAATGCAAGACTAGAGAAGCTCCCCAATCAAGATTTGATCAAAGAGGCCGAATCATGGAGATTGATTAAGGGTTGATCACCATCTCAGGAGTAGATTTGGATTAAGATTGATCCCAATCTATAGCAATATATGTAGGTTGGGACCTTCAATTGAGGACAGCTCACCTAGTGGAGGATTGGAATCACAACAGTAACATCTAGGTGGTTTGAAATAGCAACAACAAATTGCCCGAATCCCAAGTCGTCGAACCAAGCAAACGACATTCACAACTCCACAGTAGGAATGCATCGAACCAACTGCCATGGTCACCAGAGCTTTGTGGGTGTTGGAATGGTGATCGGTGGCATTGTTGGGATGTGAGAATCATCGGCAGCAGTAGCAACATCAATAACATCAACCACAACAGTGGCAACATCAGTAATAGCGAGAACAACATCATCAGCTGTGCAACCACATGTTATGCAACTCACGGCAAAGGGGGTAGTGCAGTAGACGGGCATGTATGTTGGCATGCACGTAGTAGGTAGGCCACGCACATAAAGGGGGCACACGCAATAGAGGAAGGGCTTGGTCGAGCAGAACAACAGGTGACCATGGAATTCGTAACGAGATAAGAACATCGTAACAGGAAATCACAATTGTTTACTTTTAATCCCGTTAAAGCAACTTTTAACCCCATTAAAAGTTTGCTTTTCAGAGTTTTATTTCATATATATTCATATATATACCACCACCTAGCCTAAATAAACCTTTTTCGTGATTTTTCTTAATCTAAATGCCTAAATGGATCCATAAAAATATTCTCTTCGATATTGAGCTACCTTGAGTCTGTTGTCGCCTCGCCTATGATATAATGTTGGAGAATGTGTGGTTGGTTTATTATCACACCGTAAGATGTGTAGTAGCTTATAAATAGGCATGTACCTCCCACTTATTTCTTTGAGAAGATAAATATTGATACTCGCCCTATTAGGGCCTTGTATTGTGGTTTTCTCCTCGATCTTCGTGAGTGGGGTTTCCACATAAACCTAAGTGTTTTCATTACTTTATGCTTTGACATCTTTTATGCTTCTGGTTATTCATATTATTCAACTTATAAAAATAAAGAACATATCATTATTCACAAAATATAAAGAAATATCTGAAATTACTTTATTTACAAAATAAATATATGGAAAATAGTAATAACTAGACACATAATTTATATAAAATTATGACTTGAACACACCTCAATATTTAAGTTTTGATAGTCGAGCAAACAAAACGAAGAAACAAAATTGAGTTATAAATCTAACTTTCATAGGAATTGTTGCATTTATCGTGTGGAATAAAACTTTAAACCCCTAGGTCGCCCTAGTGGAGTTAGTCTCCTGAAGGTCTGCAATCGGCACACCTACTAAGCCCAACAAAATGGCGATAAAATCACAGAGGAGTTTGAGCTATGATATCATAAGTTAGGAAATACCAATCTTCACTAATTAAAGGAAAATGTGCGCAAGATCTTAGCAAAAAAGACTAAACAACATTAGGGTATTGACCAAAATGCGGAATGCCTAATCCTATCAGAACTTTGTTAGTCGCAATTTTAGGTCTCATGAGCAACTTTTTATGGCTCGTCAATCGACCAAAGGTTTAATAGAAATTGAAACTCTAAGCATTTGTGCTTGTAGTGTTGACTTGTCGAGTGGGCAACCCATTTTAGAAAATTGTGTTTACTTAGAGACACAAGACTAATCTTTTACTTCACTCATGTCTTCGAATTTTCCATACTACAAACGGGTAGTTTTCTTTCTCCATTTTTTCTATCCTAAGGTGAACACAAGATTGAAAATAGTGTATCTCTGGTTGTGCCATTTAACATCGTTTATTATTTTTATTTTTCATTACTTAACTTTATTTTTCCTTTTTTAATATATTTTTCTATATATATTTTTCCCTTTTTTCTTTTCTTACTCAAACTTAACTATGTTGTTTTAGTCCATTTTCACATTTTTCTAGGGTTGGTGGTTCTTTTTAATCTGGTTCATGAATGCCTCTTAAATAAGAATCCAGAGAAGATCATGGTGTAAGGTCGAGGTTTGAACATCCTACTTCTGTGGAGTATATCTAGTGCAACATGTCAAGTATACTTGCAAGGGTCATAGAATTAGAATAGATCATTACATCTCACACCTTTTAGAAAACCTAGCTTTCCATTGCTAATTGCCCACGAGTTAGTGTGTAAGTCTAAAAGGTGAGATTCTTAGATTTCAAAATCACTCAAATCAAAGGGTGGAAAGATAAGTTGCATGCTAACAAAACTCCTCAAGGACTCTAAAAATAGATTCACATCTTAGTAAATACTCAAGTTGATTTTGTTGAAAATGACCGGAAGAGATTGAGTGAAAAGACCTTATGATAAAGTAATTTTTAAATCCCTAAGCATCATCATCCTTTCCTGGCTCAAGACTCAAATTTTTTCTCCTTTTTTTTGAACTTTTCTTTTTCTTATTTTTCTCTTTGGAAACACGAAGAATCGATATAGAAGATAGATGAATCAAAATAGAAATCATACATAGTTGAAATCAACAAAATGTATGGCTCGCCCATGCCTATTTAATACACTGACCCAAATGTATGCATTTCGTAGTAAATGAATGAATGAGATGGTAGTGGAAAGGAACAATACTATTTGGTTCTCATCATCGATGAGCATGGCCAGTCTTGATTACTCAGTACAATGCTTTGACTCAATCTACTTTAACCTAAGATAGCATGTAGGAAATCAGTTAGTAAAATTAACGTTGTGTTGCCTCCCAATAAGCGTTAAGTTTAACACCTTCCGTTAAACGAAGATTTCGTAGAGGATGTATCAATTAATTTTACCAAGAGGGTCAATATCAATATTAAGTTCAAAGATATGATGTCCACATATGTGGATAAGTTGATGCTGTGAAATAAATGTATGCATCGACCTTTAAGCTTGTGTATATGGGGATTGATTTTAGGTTTTATCACATGTTACCCAAGTTTAAAATGTTGGACACTAGATAAATACATGTTATAAAGCACGTGTACCCATAGCCATCGAAGCTTGAAATGATGATCTCGTAATTAAACACACTTAGGTTCTATGAACTTTTCATTGAAATCTGAATCGAAGGGATCATAAAGGTATTTATAAAATATTGGTTGTTTGAAATATATATAAGCTCTTAAATGGGAGAATTCATTTTTCTTCAAGTTCTCTTAAAAAAAGTGATCATCTCTTTATTTATATTGTCCATATGATTCAATGTTTTGCATGAGATGACTATGATATCCTTAATCCTTTCCATGAAACCTGACTTTAGAGTCATGAAAGATTAAAGTTAGGAATAAATGAATCAACTTTCATTTTCAAGAGTTGATGTAAAAGGGAAGTAGGCATCAAAGAGTTATCAAGTTCAAGGTTCAATTTAATTTTAGCATCAACTAGATTAAGGAGGGGAGTTTCATTCAATTTAAAAATAAAATTTTTATAGTTGGATTCATTGTATAATTAATCCTCAAAGTGAAATATCTCATATTCGGATTCTTTTCCAATAAAATATTTCTTGAAATCTATACTCTTTAATAAGACATCTTTACTTTGGTTATCAAGATCAAATTCCTCAACCGATGAAATCTTTTCCTCTTGGTTATCCACTTTGCAATTCCGATTTAGTTCACCTTCGATATCATGTAAATTAAGAGAGAATTTTTCAATTTTAGGTTTCATTCAAAGGTAGTTTTAAATTTGTTTTCTCTAAAGTTCAAAATGATCTTTTTATTTTTTACGTCCCCTTGAGATCATGATCTTTTGTTGTAAAAATCTTTTATTTAATAGAAGCTTAGGATTTCCTACATCTCTCTAGGGTAGCCTTATTAATCTTTAGTCCATACCTAATTTGTTGTTCTTTCAACTTGTTCATAAAAAGTCGTAACAATTTTTTAATCATGTCATATACTATCTTTTTGAACTCCTTAGACGATGAGGACCTTAATCCTTAATCATTCTTGGCTTGAATTATTTTGCAATTTTGGATCCATAGTCAATTCTAGATTAGAGTTTAGCTCTAAGGTAGACTTTCAAGGGTAGGATCACAAGAATCTTGGGTAATTGTGATGCGATCATTTTCTAGGCCTAATTCCTCAAAAGACATTAGTCCACCCTTTGTTCTACTTTAGAAAAGTTTAGGTTTAGCGGGAATTTCAAAAGCAAATTGATCATCCCTAGGAATTTAGATGAGTCTAATTTGCAATAAGTAAAGAAGTATTGATAAGATTAACATCACATCCATATTGTGTGTTTCAAAGTGTAGGTTGAAATGTGAACTCAGAAAATTCATATCGGTCACAATTTGACTCTACTTGCTTGTTGAGGTTAAAAGACAAGATATGTATGGTCCATATACTTGAGCCAATCTCCATTGGTGTTACCTGTTGAGACACTATTGTAATGCGATTAATTTGAGATGTCTTGTCACGTATGGTTCATATGAAGAACTAATTTGACTTGACCAACTATGATTGTGGGAAGATGTAGTTTGGATGAGCCTTATGAGGTTGAATCAAAATTAAGATCACTAGTCCAACCCTGATTTGATGGATCATAAGGGATGTAGGGGTTTGGTGTTGCCATTTGGTAAGAAGTTTATAGCATAGAGAAATTTGATCCTAAGTTGAGATTAGAGTTGTGAAGATATTTGGGAAGTGAGCTTGCATAAGGAGAAGGTGCCAATGAATTTGAATGAGATCTTCAAAAGGCAAACTATGTTCATATGGATGTGTGAAATCAATATTATGTGAGGAGGATGATCCATAAGTTTCATATGAGTAGTTACTTCCAAAGGAACTAGTAGATGAGTAGTATTCATATTAAAGGCTTTTTTTATCTTGATTGTCGTAAGGATAAGGCATCTCATGTGTATGTATAATCAGGAGAAGTATGGAGAAGCGAAGAGACTAGTGAGAGAAGAAAGTGTCCTCACTACACAACTATGCAAACAACATAGGTTTAAAATATTTGATCCTATTGGACATAATTCTAGCACCCTTGAGATTCAAATTAAGTCTCTTTGACCTCCGAATTACTTAGTCGATTTGGTGGGAGGGACCCACTTGGACAATTCGCATGGCGGTTCACCCAAGCGATTAGCGTAATTATCACTCTGATCTACCTTGCCATCGAGGGTTCCAAGTAGATAAAGCCTCAATTTGATTAAACTTGGATCCGAAAGTACTAATTATATTAATCCAGCTTAAGGGTACATCTATTTAATTTTAGGCTTACGATTTTCATGCTTAGGATATGATGGGCATTAGCAAGGTGATTGCCTTTAGAAGTTAGTTAGTTGTGAAGTGCGGTGTAGCAACCGGGCAAACGGGGCCTTTAATTTTGGAGTTCAACCTTTATTAAATATGTTGTGGGGTCCTTCTTGTCACTTTTAGGGTTTCAAACAATGTTGTTGGTGATATCCGTTAAATTAAAGTCTAATGCAGATACATGCTCAATTTTAGGAAAATTAATCACAAAATGTTTGAAACCTTTAAAGGCAATTAAACCCTAAAATGAGTGTTCTAATAACAAAATATCTTCTAAGGAAGTACTGGTATTAAATGTGAGAGGATAATAAAAGACATTAACTAACCATATGAAATAGTTTTTTCTTAAGAGGATAATAAACAAAGTTCACTAAATAACCAAATAGGAAACTTTTTACTATTTTTTTGAGGAGATAATGAATGAAAACTAACTTGCTACTAACCAAGGTTTTCTTTTAGAGATACGAGATATGAACTAACTAGGTAAATTCTTTTTTTAAAAGATAATTACGTAAATTCAAATATGCAAGATTGGCTAAAGGTCTTCTCTTGGAATAAATGCACAAACAAACCAATGTAAATGAATTGGTAACTTTAAATAAAAATAAATCTAAATGTGAATTAACAAAATGCATAAAATGCACAAAAAAGCAACTCCAAAAATTGACAACTAAAGCAAGAGTCACAAGAATCAATTACCATAATTGGAAAACAACAATTAGGCAACTAGAATTAAAACTTAAGAGGAACAATAAATAGAGCAGCGGTGAGCTAGTGATGATGTGGAGGACGGATGTAGAGGTGTGTGTTGACAATACCCACCGGAGGAAGGTTGGAGGAGCATCAGTGTCCTCCTAAGGTCACCTGCTCGGAGGAGTAAGGTGGAAGACAGGCTTGAAATGGCATGAATAATCTTCTTTGGGGACCTTGAGGCCTTTTTATAGACTTGAGAGTCTCTAAAAACTCCAAAAAATCTTTGAAATTCGTAGCAAACGGATAAAGAGGTTGTTTAGGGTCAAAATAACTCCTAATCCCATTAAAACTCTAATTTTCGATATTTTATCTCATATATATACCACCACCTAGCCCAAATGATCCATCCTAATTTGTTTTTGACCAAAATGCCTAAATAGGTCCATAAAAATATTATGTTCAATATTGAGCCACCTTGTGAATCTTTCGCCACCTCACTTGAGATATAAAATAAAGAAAATATCATTATTTACAAAATATGAAGAAATGTGTAAAGCTACTATATTTACAAAATAGATACACAAAAAATAGCAATAATTAGGCACAATATATATAAAGTTGTGACTTAATTTGCAAGGTAGTGGAGCACCACACACTGTGTGTGGCAAAGCAACGCGTGGAGCAAGGCAACTCTGCCAAGCACTATGTGCACTTGATGTGGCACGCAAAGTTGAACACAGAGGTCAGTGGTGTCAGCGCATGGTGGTTGGCAGTAGGGGAGTTGATCTCCCATGCACGAAGATAAGGAATTCTCAATTATGAGGATCGAGGCATAGGACTCATGCTTTGATACCTTGTTGAAGAAAATAGAGAGTCCTATTTCAATTAGGAACCCTAACCTCATTTATATAGAGTATGGTTATAGAACTTGCATAAGAAATCCATCATGAATATGTACTTGACAAACAGGAATTAGGAAAAGAATTAGGACTCTCAAATCAAATTAAAGAGACTAAACCTAAATAAAATAGAACTCTTTGCTAACTAATCCTAATACTTTAACAACAATTATGATGGTTATGACTTGTTTGGAAATTGCAATTATGATAGTTATGTTGAGAGTTTTGGTTATATTTGCATTTTTTGGGTCCACTCATTGGCTGGTATTTTATTTCCAATGTTTCAGGTCAAAGGTGTGATAACAGATATTGGGGAAAACATGCATTGCCAGTTTCTTGAAATTATTCGCATTTTGCTGGATTCATACACATTATCTGGATCTCAGGTTTGGCAGTTTACCTTGTGCCTTTTCTTCATTATTTTTGTTCTTTAAGTGGACTGTCATTGGCTTTAAATATGTGTAAGCCTTCTGTCTAAAATGTTTTGGTTGAAGTCCCTGCACTTTTGATTAGGTGTTTAGTTTAATTGATAGCAATGCAATTTTGTGCATACTTTTAATGTGAGTTTCTAATGAATGTTAGCAGATATCGTTAAAACTGGATACTTTTTCGGGGATGCAGGTGTATGTAAATTAGCTTCTTTTTTTTTATCTGCACGAGTGCTTACATTTTTTATCACATAGTTAGTTTGATATTGATGATCAAATCTTTATTGGTGAAAAAATGGATGGATGTTGTCTATCTAAAACTAGTTTTCATGTATCGATATTAGCAATGAGTGCAGAGTTCCAACAATTTATTAGCCTCATGTTGTCTTTCATATCATTAGATGTGGGAGTAACCAAACACCAAATGTGGAAATACTCTTTCAACACCTATCTATATCTTTTGACATTGCAGGGTGCAAAGCCCACTTGGATTAACTTCAGTGAGGATGTCTACAACTTGATCATCATACCTTATACATGGTAGGCACAACATCCCAAAACCAATCTTCTCTCTATGAATCCATAAAGCATAAACTAACTAAACCCTTGTGGGACCAACACTGGTCACTTCATTGTGGGCTATTTCTTCCACACCAAAGTTCGTTCCCGCACCATCGATGTTGCTGCATTGTTGCATGATCTAATGGCATTTTATGTGAATATTAAGAATGTCATATCCAATTCTATTATACACTATGTGCATTCACACTAGCATCTCCTTTCTCCCGCTCCCCTGTGTTCACACTACACATCTCTCTCCCCGTCTCCTCTCCTCTCCTTCCTACCCCATCTCTCTCTCATGCTCTCTGCACACTCTCTCCTCTCTCTCAGTCCCCTCTCCCTCCCACCCCATCTCTCTCTCACGCTCTCTCCACTCTCTCTCTTCTCTGATACGCCTCCTCTCTCTCAACAAACTTTTTTAGAGAATTTTTTCCACATCTCTCAACAATAGAGTATAATTATAGTATTTTCATGAAATAAATTGACTGCATATTTCCTTTTTTTTGGATTTTCTCAACCTTTTTTTATCTTAATAGAGGATTTCTCCAATTTAAAATAAAATGTCAAGCACTTATGCTCATTTTTGCTCACTTTTGCCACATTTCTTTCCTAAGTTGATCCTTTACACATGGCCCATGGACTCTATTCTCTAGATGATATTTATATGTGCTACTTGTTGGTTAAAATATGAAGTACTCTCAAGAAAAAGAAAGTCGAGACTAACCTTTGATTCGAGGCATGAAAAACTTGAGATCAAGTAAAGGATATTTGGAAACTTCTTGAATGTTCGAAGGTAAAGACCCAACTATAAGGCTAGAAATAGAAATAACAGGATACTTAATCTCACTATAGAAAACTAAGTGAAGTTTCTTAGGTATGGAAGTTTTGTTGCTAACCGGCAAAATGATAATATGTCAACTTGTAACATAAGAATCCTTTATGGGAGACTGGAAGCATGGGAGAGCAAGGGCAGAGATGTGAGAGGGAGAGAGATTGAGTAGGAGAGGGGAATTATGGAAGACAGATGTGGTGAATGAATTTTCCTCTTTGTAATGTATTTGTTGAGCATATATATAGGGCCTTTATTTCATTATCTTGTGGGGTATCATTATAATTTTCCCAAAACTTCTCTCCAATAAAAGAGAGGCTAGGGTTTCTTTTCTCAATAGAGACTTCGTTTTTCCTTAACGTGGTATCAGAGTAGCTGTCCTAGGCTAGTGTTGTGATATCCCACCAAATATTCTCCCCAAAAATGATAACGTGGTATCAGAGTAGCTGTCCTAGGCTAGTGTTGTGATATCCCACCAAATATTCTCCCCAAAAATGATTGAATCTTCGAACCTATGAAGATCTAAACCTTAGAATTGACGATGAAGAGGAGCAATGGCTGCGGTAGCGCGTGTTGCCCCTTTATCACTATCATTCTCGCCTCACAGCAACCACCTTCCACATGAGGTGCTGCGGAGGAGCCAAGGTGAGTAGCGATGAAGAGGCAGCGTGGGGCTGCTGCGACACTGCAACTTGTAGGTCTAGTGCAAAGGCTGCTAGACATGTGCAACAAGGCGATGCAACTCGACGAAGTAGTAGGTGCTATGCTGATGATGCGACGATCTGGAGGCAGTGTAAGGCTATTGTGATGCTGCGACCTGTAGGCCTGGTGCGAGGGCTACGAGACATGCACGGTGAGGCGACGTGACGAAGCAGCAGGTGCTGCGCTAGCAATGCGGTGATCCAGAGGCGGCGCGAGGCTGCTGCAACATTGCGACCTGTAGGCCTGGTGCGAGGGCTGCGATCGATGAGTCCAACATCGCAAGTTGCTCCTACAGGTCCAACATCGGTCAACAGGCCACTGCGGTTTGTTGTAGATCTATTGATGGTGTTGCTGCATGTGGACAGCAAGTCATTGACTTCTCCCAATCCTCCTATAGGTCCAACATGGGTCTAACAAGGAGTCAAGAAGCAATGAGTCCTCTCGCTAAATCAGAAAGTGATGGATTCTTTAAGAAATCCACCAAGAGAGGGGTTTTCAATGGCAACCCAAGGTAATACACGGCAGAAGAACAGGGTCAGAGAGCGTTGGATCATAAGATTCTAACGCCTTTGTACACCTTACAGGGGATATGCGACGACTTGAAAATCCCAAGCCTCCATATGGAATTAAGGAGGTTAGGGTGACTAATGGAAGCATGTCCCCTATTACAGCAATGGGGTAGGTACGTGCTTCTCAAAAGATGCTGATAAAAGGAGTTCATTGTGCACCAGAGTTCCCTGTGAGCTTGCTATCAGTCAGTCGCATCTGTAAGCTGTTGAGATGTCGCGTTATATTTGATGAGGTCTACTGTTACTTTCAGGATAAGCAGATAAGAGACATTCTTGGTGGGGGTTATAGAGCGTGATGGACTCTATTACCTTGATACAGCCACATTGTTTACTGGAGCCGCATTTATAGCTTCTGATCCATCGATGTGGCACAGGAGACTTGGGCATCCCTTGCTCAAGAAAATGTGCCAGATGTATCATGATTTGCCAGACTCCTTGACCTTACGATGTGACGACTATCAGGTCGGGAAGCACCACAAGAATACTTACTCATGGAGGGATGCTGGGGTAAGTGCTACTCCCTTTGCTTTGGTACACTACGATGTATGGGGTTCGTCTAGGGTGCTACTCTAGGAGGACATCGGTATTATGCAGCAATTGTTGACGACCATAGTCGGCTTACCTAGGTTTTCTTGATGAAGACCCGTGCAGAGATTCCACAGATTCTTTACCAGTTCTTGGTAGAGGTTTAGACTCAGTACAATGGTACTGTTAGAGTCTTTCGCAGCGATAATGCCTTGGAGTTTGTGCAGCGAGAGGTGCAAGATCTCTTTTCTTCTCGAGGCATCATCCATCATACATCTTGTACTTACACCTCTCAGCAGAATGGTGTGGCTAAGCGTAAGTTGCGTCATCTTTTAGATATTGCTAGGACCCTAATGATTCACATGAAGGTTCCTAAGTAATTTTAGGGAGATGCAATCCTTACTGCAGCCTATTTGATCAATAGGGTGCCCTCGTCAGTTCTTCAGGGACAGATTCCTTATCAGGTGATTCATCCAGAGTGCGATAGACCATTTTCTTTACCTCTACGAATATTTGGATGTGCCTATTTTGTTCAGGCATATGGTAACCAAGATAAGTTCTCTCTAAGGGCGACTAACTGTGTCTTTCTTGGGTACTTAGGAACCCAAAAGGGATATCAGTGTTATAATCCTAGTCGCAGGAGATATGTTGCTACTGCAGATGTTACCTTCTTTGAAGGGATTTCATATTTCTAAGAGGAGGGAACATCTATACAGGCTGCTTGGAGGAGACTCAGATATATCGCCAAAGACCATCCACTACTTTGCTTGACAGGAGGACTGGTTTAGAGGCGATAGATGAGAATAGTTAAGATACAAAGGAGCAGGTATCCTTGAGGAGACCCAGTAGAGATGATACTCTTCATCCCTTATCTCAGTACACAGGCATTGCTCATTTTGACGTGGGTGTCTGCCAGTTTGCTTCAGCCATAACTACTGCTGTCACTCCTAAAGATTTTATCCAAGCATCACATGATCCGAGATGGGAAGCAGCCATGGATGAAGAGATGCAGGCTCTACAGTCGCGACAGACTTGAGAGTTAGTGCCATGTCCTGAGGGTGCTTCCTTGGTTGACAGCAGGTGGGTCTATACTATCAAGTACAGACCCGATGGGACAGTAAATAGGTATAAAGATAGGCTTGTTGCCAAAGGCTTCACACAGGCATATGGAGTAGATTATTTTGAGACGTTTTCTCCTGTGGCATGCGTTGCCTCTATCAGAATTATTCTATCTGTTGCGGTAACTAGGAAGTGGTCCCTACATCAGCTTGATATAAAAAATGCCTTCTTATACGGTGACTTATCTGAAGAGGTGTATATGCGCCAGCCACCAGGTTACAGCACTTATGGGGAGCATGTGTGTCGCCTGAGGAAGGCTATTTATGGACTAAAACAGAGTCCACGTGCCTGGGTTGAGAGACCTAGAACTGAGATTGGGAAGATTGGATTCCAGAGATCTATGTCAAATCATTCAGTCTTCATTAAGAAAATAGTGCATGGAAAATATACATGTATTGTTATTTTAGCTATGTGGATGATATGATTCTTACAGGAGATGATGAGAATGGCATCATTCAGACCAACTCCTTCCTGCAGGCCACATTTGTCACCAAGGACTTGGGCGAATTGAGATACTTCTTGGGTATTGAGGCTGTACAACAAGAGTCAGGCTTATCCTTGTCGCAAAGGTGGTATATGCTTCAAATTCTTTGAATGTTGGATTGCCTGGGGCTAAGCCCTCTAGTATACCCATCAAGTCACCTCTTGCATGACATTTTGATGAAGATCCTTTATATGTGGATGTCACCCAGTATCGTAGTATAGTGGGTCGTTTGCTCTACCTTACCATCATGAAGCCAGATATCAATTTTGCAATTGGTAGGGCTAATCAGTATATGTAGACTCCACGTTACAGCCATTGGCACGAGGTTTGTCTCATCTTGAGATACCTCAAAGGGACACCAGGTAGAGGATTGTATTACAGAGACAATGGCAATCTTGACATATCTACTTATTCTGATGCTAATTATGCTGGTTCTATAGAGGATTGTCGATCTACCTCAAGCTTTGCAGTCTATATTGGGAGAAATCTTGTCTCCTGGAGGAGCAAGAAGTAAAGTGTCGTGGCATGTTCGAGTGTTGAGGCAAAGTATAAAGCCATGGCTCAGGCTGCTTATGAGGTTCTATGAATTATCTCTTTCCTATAGGATCTTGGTGTTCAGACTGCTCTACCTATTCCTTTCTTCTGTGTTAACCATCGTTTTAAAAGGTGTGCCTCAAGGCGCTCGAGGCGTACACCTCCAGGTGAGACGCTAGGAAAATGCCTTAAGGCTATAGCCTCAAGGTTGCACCATGAGGCGTGAGCCTCAGTTGGTCTAGGCGGTGTCGAGGCGTTGTGGCACTAAAGCGAAGTTGAGGCTATAGCCTCAGTTGAAAAGCCCTTAGCCATGCTTAAAAGGCCCTTTTAGATGGTTATGTGGCTTGCACATGATCTTTTCCCATAAATAAATCCCTCTAAATTCCTAATTCAAGCCATTTTCCAAATCCTAAAACCCATTGCCCGAAACCCCAAGGAGCCCAGCGTTGTCCAAGCTCTTGAAAAATAGTTCCCACCTTGTTGGAGGTCCAACACAGGTTGCGAGAGGTTACAGATGGGCCACCAAAGATCGTAGAACCCTTTGCTACCGCATCACCAAAGGTTTACTACTACCAACTTCAATGCCAGATCTTCACATCTCCACATGGTCTCACTACTAAACAGAAAGTTTAGGTTTTGTTTAAATTTTATTTAGGTCTTTTTTTATGGTATTTTATTGTATATGTTATTTAGCTACGACAGAATGTTCCTTTATTATATATGTTATTTATAGATTTTGTTTAGATTTTATTTAGGTTTTTTAGGTTATGTTTGTCAATGATGCGTTATTTAATAGTATAGAGTGATGGAGATACCATATGTTTATCATATTTTCTAGGATGTCAATGACACCATATGTTTGTCAATGATTTTGTTTAGGTTTCATTTAGTTTTTTATGTTTTTGAATGATGACTTGTGAGTTACGAGATTAGTTATTAAACTCATTACTTATAATTTGAGTCATGACAATTAGGTTTTTTTTATAGATAATGGATAGAGTTAATATAATTCATTATGTTTATTTGATTTACTTGTGATAATTCTCATCATATAAACTTTAACTCATTTTGAAGTTTTAATAAATTTAATTTCTAATTTTCTATAATGTTTGGACATTTACCTTTCATTTAAATGTCATCTCTTGTCTAATTTTACTCTTTAAATGTTGTGATAGAAAAAATATCATAGATGTGTGTTTTTTTACTTTTTTTGTCATTATTAGTACTTAACAAGTATATATTTATGCCATTTTTTTTTATTTTCCTTTCAAAACATGAGGCTTATGCCTCAACCGCCTCGAGGCTTACGGCTCGCCTCAATGAAGGCAAATTGCCTCGTACTGCCTCACATTTTTTAAAACCTTGGTGATAACAAGTCTGCCACCTAAATTGCTTCAAATCCAGTCTTTCATGAAAAGGACTAAGCACATCGAGGTCGACTGCCATTTTGTTCATGATGTTGTCGTCAGTGGGAAGATTAGTACCCCATATGTTTCCTCCGAGCTTCAGTTAGCTGATATGTTTTCCAAGGCCCTAAGAAAGAAGCATCTGGACTTATGCAGCAAGATGGGTCTTGTGGATATTTATGCCCCAACTTGAGGGAGAGTGTTAAGCGTATATATAAGGCCTTTCTCTATTTCATTATCTTGTGGGGTATCATTGTAATTTTTTCAAAACCTCTCTCTTATAAAAGAGAGGCTAAGGTTTCTTTTCTCAGTAGAGACTTTATTTTTCCTTAACAGTATTATTATGTGAGTATTGCTTAAGTCAATTTAGTTGTTTCCAAATACTTACTATTGTTTGATACCGTATACATTTTGAAGAACATGCTACATGTGAGTAAAATTTCTTCCACAAAGTGTAAGCAGGGTTAAATCTACTTCTCCTTGATCTTATAACCCGTGGAGCTACAAACTAGTGTCTATTGAACTTACATGCTTCATGCAATAATGGAGAATTTGATTTTAATGTAAAGCGTATCAATGACTCCTAACTCAAGTGCTTTATACTCTGCATTTTGGCACTTGATCTTGCAATTGTAGCTTGCTTTCTACGCTACCAATATCCAGACTTTCTCTTAAGTAGATAGCATAGTAGAAGGTAGACCGTTTAATCCTTGAAACCCAATTAGCATCTGCGTACCCCTAAATATTGAGTTCTTCACTCTTTTAGTCGAGGAGGCTTCCTTTTGGATACTTCTTTAAGCGGCACGATGATCTGTAGATGGCCTTGTGATGAATATCTATAAGGGCATACATAAATTGGCCCACAACATTCAAGAATCAGCTAGAAAAGTTTCTTCTTTCAAGCTCAACTTTTGATTTGGTCACAGAAAGGAGTCGTGCGTGCGTCATGGGGCGTTGAAGAGTGAGAGGAGCAGTGCACCTCTACCCCCACTGTCAAAGGGCACACTGTTAATTGAGGTGGAGGTGCCTTGGTCGGAGGAGGTCGGGATCCTTCAGAAGGTCTTGGAGACGACGTTGGTTGGAAACATTGTTGAGGACTCAGTGGAGTTGAAAGATCTGAAGGTTAGGCTCTGCGGGGCGTTGGGAAGGAGAGAGGGAGAGGTGAAGTTTGCGATCTTTGGGTCGAGGAGGTTCTTACTATTTGGCCTCTGCTTGGAGTTGTTAGAGCGACTGGTTTTCGCAGGCTTGAGATGTCGGGAGGCACTATCCGTTGGCGGTGACCAACGATGTGCAATGGTGCAATGAGGGTGCACCCGCCAATTTGAGCAAGGATGAAGGTTGACGTTGTGGGGATCTCGTTTCTTTGCACGGTGAAGGTGGTGGAGGCCGTGGACTCGCCTTCTGCAAAGATCAAATGGTGTAGTGGCCTTGGTCTCTGATTGGGGGATATTTCAAGGGTCAGGGCGATGGTGTAGTTGGTGTCAGGGAAGAAGATCATAGATAAGGTACTACTAAGCCTTGGGGGGTCCTCGTGGGTCGTAGGGGTTAAACCGGTGAGGGAGACCCTCGATCCTTCGTGAAGGTGGTGGCTGATGGTTCACCATAGGTTGCTGGCGGTGATGGCGGCCATAGGTCGATCAGAAGGCTGGTTTGGAAGGCCAAGGGTCGCAGCGGAGATTACAGGGCACTGAAGGCGTCATTGTAGGTTTCTTCGAGTTGCGGTCATTGTGACGTGGCTGCGCATTCACCTGTGGCGCTCCATTAATGCAAGGCATGTCTTCTGGAGAAGATGAAGGCGAAGATGGCGGTTGGGGTAGTAGTTGGGGACGTTTTGTCTCCCATGCAAGCGCAGTCGAAGGCACATGTGGAGGAAGTGGGGTCGTGTGTTTCGGATGGGGCTTTTAAGGATGGATGAGTCGGACCCTTGGGCCGATCCGATCTTGGGGACCCGATTCATGCAAAGGAGCCCATTCTTTCTAGCTCGGGCTTGCACCCTGATGGGCCCTTTCTAGGGTCAAATGTTGAGGCTGCTACACTACCTCTTTTGGGGGTGGCTCTTAAGGGAGCTTCGACCACCGATGACGCGTGAAGGGGCGACAAATAGGGCGACAGGAGTGCTGCATCAATGACGCTTTGGCAGTGGAGACCTATGAACCTCCCTAGGTCAAGGTTGGCATACAAACTGAGATGGAGCTTTCGAAGGGGATTGCGAGGAACCTCCTCTCGTGCAAGGGGAGGGGGCGGACTAGCTGTGGGCGTCGATAGGAAGGTACCTCGCCATCGGGCTTTTGACTCCGCAGTGAAAGTGGAGGTTGCTCGTTGTGGGGGAAACTCCTTGGTGGAGGTAGCAGGTCCGGGAGGTGGCAATCAGAAGGTGGATGGTGAGATTGGTGGTGGAAGTGCAGCGACGGTTAGGCCTGGTGAAGGGCTTGGTGATGGGGAGAATATGTTATGGGGTGATAGCAATGGAACACAGGGAGCTAGAGTGGCTGAAGAGGAGATTGATGGTGGCGGTGGGGAAGCGCTTGGGGAGGAAACAATGCAAAGTTCATACGGAGCAAACCCTCGAGCTGATTTGGGGAGTGAGGAGACAGTCCACGTAGCTGAAGTGGCGGGTTTCAAGTGCCTATTTGGGGGATATATAATGCTTCCTTATGGTAAAGGTCTTGATATGGAACATTAGGGGGCTGAATGACCCCCACAAGCGGGCAACTTTGAGGGGCTACTTGCAAAGTTGGGGCCCTAAGATTATTCTGCTTCATGAAACAAAACTGGTGAGTTGTGATTGGTAGATTTTAAGAAGATAGGTGGTGGTTGTTTCGGTGAGTATGCGGCCTTGGATGCAGTTTGGCGCTCCAGTGGTGTGGTTGTGGGATGGAAAGAGGATTTATTCTCGTTGGTGGACTCCTCGCTGGGATCTTTTGTGGTGATGGTGTAGCTGAGGAGACGTCGAGATAACTTTTGTTGCGTTTTTTCAGCAGTTTATGGGCCAAATGAACAGAGCTGAATCAGATAGCGAAGAAATATCGCAACTGTCTATGGCTAATAGGAGATTTTAGTGTTACGTTAATGCTGGATGATAGACTGGAGGGAAGAAGGGGGGAGACCGGGGCTCTGAGGAGTTTGCTGAGTTTGTGGCTTTGCACGATTTGCTGGACATGCCTCTGAGCTCATGTGCCTTCATGTGGAGGAGCTCAAGGGGACAACGGTCCAGGATTGACAAATTATTCGCCTTGACATTGCTTCCAAAGGCATTACCCATGGTAGGGGTCAAGCCCATGGAGAGGTCATTTTCTGATCATACCTCGTTATTATGGTTGTTGAATGAAGGGTGGCAGCATGGAATGTACTTTTGGTTTGACAAGACTTGGTTACTAGAAGAGGGGTTCAAAGGGATGGTTGAGGAGAAGTGGAGGATGATACAAGCAAGAGGATCAGCAGCAATAAGGTTGGAATTCAAGCTTCGAGAGCTTAGAATATTCCTTTAGGAGTGGGAGAGGTGGTCTAGAAAGGAATGGAATAGAATGAAGCATGAGGCTCTAGAAGAGATTGCTAGGTTAGATAGAGTTGATGACGTAGGACTCCTATTTGAGGATGACCGAATGGCCAAGGCAAGGCACATGCAGGTGATTCAGGAGGATTGGAAGGTAGAGGCGGAGTGGAGAACGAGATCCAGACAGAAGTTGCTTAAAGAGGGGGACTCTAATACACGTTTCTTCCATTTAATGGCTTCAGGGTGGAGAAGAAGAAACAAGATTAACAGATTGCAGATGAATGGGAGGATTTCATTGGCAAGGAGGTGGTTGGCAAGGCCGCTACTGATTTCTATATGGACTTCAGTGGGAAGAGGCGATGTGGAAGGTGGAGGTGGATGGGCTTAGATGTGCCGAGGATTAGGGAGGATCAGGCTAAGGGGCTCACGGTCCCTTTCACTGAGGATGAGGTGCGGAGAGCAGTTTGAGGGTTGAATGCGGATGGGTGCCCCGGTCCTGATGGTTTTTCGATGTATTTCTATAAGGAGTTTTGGGCGCTTCTTAAGGATGAGGTCATGTAGGTGGTTGCTGAGTTGTGTGGTGGAAACCAGGGGTTTAACAGGCTAAATAAGCTCTTTATGTTTCTAAAGAGAGAAAGGGCGAAGGCTATTAAGGATTTTAGGCCCATTGCGTTGTCCAACTCTATCTACCTGATTGTGGCGAAGGCCTTGGCTAATATACTCAAGTTGGTGCTGTCAGTGGTGGTCTCCCAGGTGTAAACGACTTTTGTTCCAGGTAGGAATATCCTAGATGGCTACATTGGGGCATTGGAGATCCTTGCTTGCTGGAGGAGAGAGAAGAGGCGGGTGTTTCTGTGAAAGATGGATTTCAAAAAGGCTTATGATTCCATCCAGTGATCCTTCGTGTGGGCATCCTTACCTGAAAGGGGATTCCCACCTCTTTCAGTGGAGTGGATGAAGCGGTGTGTCACTACGGCCACGTTCTTTGTACTTATCAATGGTAACCCAACAAGGGGATGGATACAGTCGAGGAGGGAAGTTAGACAGGGATGCCCTCTGGCACTGATGCTCTTTGTTTTAGCTGCGGATGCTTTAGCGTGATCATCAATCAGGGCTTGTCAGTGGGACCTAATTAGGGGCTTCTCGTTGGATGGTGGATTGGTGATTCCTATGCTCTAGTACATTGATGATACATTGTTCTCCATAAAAGAAGTTGAGACAGAGGCTGGGAGGATGTGCATATTGTTGGATTTGTTTGGGGAAGCCTCGGGGATGCAGTTTAATTTCCTGAAATCATCATTTGTTCCCTTCCATTTAACGACGGATGAGTTTAGCAAATGTAGCTTGGTCCTTGACACTCAGGAGGGAGCCTTGCCTCTTTCATATCTGGGCATCTCTACTCAAGATTGGATTCCCTTGGTTGAGAAGATTGTGAGACTGACAGGTTGGGCATCTAGATTTCTATCTAAAGGAGGAAGATTGGTGATCATCAAGGCGGTGTTGTCCTCCATGCCATCTTACTTTGCTTCTGTCTTGAAGATGCCACAACAAATCAGAAAGAAGATTTTGGGTTTAATGAGGAATTTCTTTTGGATAGGTTATGGAGCGGGTACGAAGGGGCCAAGGTTGGTGGCCTGGGAGGAGATGTGTAAGCCCTTGAAGGAAGGAGGGCTCGGTGTTAGAGAGATGGACATAATGAATGATAGTTTCTTAATGAAGTGGATTGGTAGGCTAATTAGGAATGGTGGGGAACTAGTAGGCGAGGTCTCCCGAACTTGTTATGGTGGCCCGGTGCATTGGGACCTCCTCTTGTCTCCCCTAAGGGCTCTTCCCATTTCGTTAGAGGCCTTTCATTGGTTGCACCCAATGGGAAAGTTTCTTGATTCCGGTGGTTGGGTCAAGGAACATTTTCAGATTCTAGCTTGATGACTGGACAGGTCTAGGGAGACTTTGTGACAGGTTTCCTAGGCTACTTGCAATGGCTGGGGATAGAGGAGCTTTAGTGGCTGGCATTTGGGAGAGCTATTGGTGCCTGACCTTTCTGGGGAATCTATCAGACCAGAGGATCATGGATGTGAAGGCTATGCTGCAAGAATTGGAGGGCTTTCAGTTGGAAGATGCCTTCCCTTAGGAGGAGGGTGATTTCACCGTTAGAGATGCTTATAGAAGGTTGGGAGTTGGAGGCCTAGGGATGGATGTGGATGTCATTAGAGATTGCAACTGGATCTAGGCGGCAGCATGTCCTCTGAAGGCGAAGATCTTTGCTTGGCCTCTCAGGAGAGGCAGACTCATGATGAGAGTTTGGAGAGCTAGATGAGAGCTTGAGATGGAGAAAGGTTGTTTGCTTTGTCATGGGGCAAAGGAGGATATCAACCACTGTATTTCAATGCCCCTTTGCCACTCATATTTGGAGGCAATGTGGTGCAGGATGGGGGGTGCATTCTACCTTCCAGAAGTTTTGGAGGTCCCTTAAAAGCGGGGATAGAAATGTCGGCACGAATGTTTTCAGGATGAAGAAGGAGAGGGTTAGACTCTTGGTCGTCCTATGGGATATTTGGCTGGGGAAAAACACAGTGGTTTTCAAAGGGCAGAGGTCTTATGTAGAGAATTTTGTTGAGTCTGTTGGCTCTTTGATCTGTTATTGAAATTCTGATTTGTAACTTGGCCTTGCACCTTTTGTTTTATTAATATATTTGAGGTGGTTATCACAAGGATAATCACCCTTTTCCTTTTCAAAAAACTTTTGAGTTGCTTCAGGTGGACTAGGTGCTGGTGTACATTCAAGTTTGACAATTTCTTTGAACATTCCAGGTGCATACGTTCTCTGGTGCATAATGAGACCATCGTTAGTCCTAGCTTTTCAAGAAAATATTTCAAGTTCCCATGTCTTTAATTTTGAACTCGCTTTCTTGGTTTGATGTCTCTTGATCTTCCTGTCATTATCCCTGGCATGGCAGTTATCTTTTCAACCAAATCTTCTCACTAAAATGATGTGATCTTCATTTCTTTGTTTGTACACTTGGTTCTTCATTTCTTAATCTTTCAAACCATGCACAGAGGGACTGTTTAATTGGGTGTGCTCTTTTCCTTATTTATACCCTTGGTCCTTCAAGTTTATCTCTCAAGCCAAGCACAAAGGGCTAAGTTTGCAAAATTTTCCATCCTTCTGATACCCTATTGGCATTGGCACGTAGACTTCTTTCAAGAAGTCACCATTAAGGAGAGCATTCTTTACATTGGTTGTGGAAATTGAACTGCAGGTGCCAGAGTAATTTTGATGGAGTTCATTTTGAACATGTTTAACTGTCTTCTGATGGTCTATTCCGTATTTCTAATTGATTTTTTGGTACCAGCATTGCTTTGTATCTATTAACTGTCCCATCTACAATGTACTTTAGTGTGTACACCCACTTTGATCAGTGTGAGTACTCTACCGGAAATCAACAACGGTTTTTGTTTACTTGTTCATAAAGGTATCCATTCTCTCACAATACTTTGAGTCGAACTTAGCAAGGTTTCAAATATTGATATCGATACCGTATCTACAACTCAAAAAGAGGGTATACTAGGGATATATCACCCATATCCCAAAATTTTATGGAAATGACTTAAAATGGCTGAAAATGACATTTTATGAAATTATGATTTTAATTACATGCATGAAGAAATATCTATGAGATCAAAATCATAAGTTTTAAGTGAAGCATAATAAATATGAAATAATTGAAGAAATTTACTCGAACGTCAAAATCTAAATTGTAGATTAATTCGTTATTTGACTAATAAGATAGATAAAAAATCTTAATCTAATTGGAGAAATCTCATTAATAACAAAAAATTTGTTATGAATAGAAAACATGGTTTTGAGATGATATTTAGCACCACAAAATTTAGATAAAAATGAAGGTTATTTTTATCGAAAATAAAAAATAAAACTGGAGGTTATTTCATTATTTGACTAATGCAATTGGTAGAGAACTTTAATCTACCGAATAAATGAAGGGATCAAACTCGGAATGAACAATAACACATTTAAGATTGAGATTAAGACTCAAAAACAAAAATCACAAAAGAAGAGTTTCTACGAAGATTATCAACTTTAAAAACTCAAATCATAAATTTTATGATTATTTGAATGAATGATTTGAGTTGAAATGGAATATATGAGTTTCCGCTGCAAGCAAAGAGGGCAATGAGACTAAAGAGCACCAGCAATGCCAATGCAAAGGACTAGATTTGATAAGAGTGACATTTCCATATGATATATCCCCATATTGGCAATATATCCATCGGCATAGAATGCTTGTACTGCAACCCTTATCAATATCTACGATATCGCTAATACCAACAATATGCCACCGATATATTTTCAATATCCTGCAGTAATGATATTCCATGGATATCAATATGCATCCTATTAACAATATGCGATGTGTCAATGATATGTCGCGATATCTAATTCCTTGCACCTTGAATCAAGTTAGACTTCCACCACTAACCTTTATTATTTGAGCTAAGATCAGAGAAGTCTGCATATATTTCAATGGGACGCCATATACACCTTGGACTGTCTTTTTGAGATCAATAGGTTGATCACCCTCAACACCTCCATCCACAATTTCTTCATCACATTGGAGGGAGTACAGCATTCAAATGTTGATTGATACAAGCTGAAGATGGATTTAAATCAGGTGAAGTGTGAGAATTAGGTTTGTAAGTTTGACGGTCTATATTCTCCATTTATTTTTGTTCAGATACATGTCCCGTGTCTCTCCACATTCTCTTTTCCACCCTCCATCCCAACATTAACAGGTAAACTCAGTTAACCTTGATGGTATTATTTCTTCATGTTCTTCCCTAACACTGTTTTAAATTATTCATGCTTATAAAAACTTTTTTTTGAGATATTCCAAAAATCTTTTCAACATGTGCCAAATTCTCTTTCTGAAGAGGAACTCTCATCTCAGTTGACATATTTCTTTCCTGTTGAGGGGATTGACACATCTGTGATCTTTACGTATGGAGGAGTAGCCTAAGAACTTAGCTTGAGTATATTTTGGATTAAGCTTTGACTTGGCAGGTGTCAGAACATGCACAAGGCAGACAATCTGAGAAAAATTGTTTATAGGAGTAACGAGGGAGACGAGAGTCTTCCCTCCAAGCACACAGGTGAGTATTCTGTTAATGTTGGCAGCAAAAAAGCCACTTTAGCCATAAATGCTTTGGAACACTCAACAAAACTTCAATGTGTGAGAAAGTTCAAGGCAATGCCTATTTTCCCCCTTATCCAACCATTAGGCTGAGTTGTATGGATACGAGAACTTTCAGACTATCCCCATAAAAACAAAAGAAGGGTTCTTTCCAAGCTTTCACAAGCATTATCTGACCACAGAATTCTGATGTTGGTCTAAAATGTATTAAAAAATATCTAACAATGTGGGGAATCTCGGCTCTGTTTCTCATCACATAAAAGAAGGTGCAATGTTACCAATCATAAACATCAATGACAAGATCCTTTGAACATGTATTAAAGGAAAAGAACTAGCTTTTTCATTCTCGAAGTCAAAAAAGAAGTGTCATGTTACTTGGTAACCGATAAACTTCACATTGTAAACTCTACAAATTTTCTCTAGAAAATAAATGTGGTAATAACTTTGTCAAAGATGAAAAATGAAGATGATAGAACTGACTATGCCACAGGATGACTTGATCCATTGCAACATCATTTTGACCTAGTAATGATGACACCATATGAAGAACTAGAGCCATTTTGCCTTTGCACTTGTAAAGACCATCAAACTTCCAATTGTTGGAGAAATTAGTGTCTTAGTCAAATCGGGAATCCTAACCCTTTTGTATAGAGAGTAGGGTTAGAAGAATTGCATAAGAAATTTAAATAATAGGAAACTAATGGGAATAGGAAAAGAATTAGGATCCTCAACCTTAATTAAATAGATTAAATGTAAGTAAAATAGGATTCTTTTTTAACTAATTCTAATATGCTAACACTCTCCTGCAAGTTGAAGCATGGTTAATAATCATGCCCAACTCAGTAGACAAAACTTGATTTCTTCCCAATAAAAGACATCTACTAGCTGGAGGAGCATGCAAGAAATAGGGAGACGATCCCAAGTAGAAAATAGTAGCAATAGAATGTGAGACAATCTCAAGTAGTAGCAACAAGAAACGATCTCAAGCTGGTCGGAGTGGGAGATGAGGACTTCACTCAAATCCCCCACCAGTACAGGAAAGGTTGTCAGACAATCTTCAAAGATGTGCGATCTCATACACAGGCGCATGCACCACGTACATAGTAGTAGGAAGGAGCAATCAAGTGCCTTCCAAAAGGTGTGCAACAATGCACAATGGCATGCACGAGTTGTGCAAGACTGGAGAAGTTCCCTAATATGAGAGACCAAATCACAAAGATCGAATAGGGGAAGATCACGATTGTAGGAGTAGATCTTGATGAAGATCAATCCAAATTAATAGTAGCAGCAGTACATGAAGGTTGGGGCCTTCAATCGAGGTCCAGTTCTCATTTGGAGAAGGATTGGAATCAAGGTAGCAATATCTAGGTGGTTCGAAGCCATAGTAGCAAGCCGCCTGGATCATAAGTCGTTAAACTGAGCAAACAAAGTTCGTAACTCCATGGTAGGAACACGTTGAGTTAGTCGTTGGGGTCACTAGAGCTTTGCTGGTGTTGGAATAGCAACCAGCGACATCATTGGGTTGTGGGAATCATCAACAGCGGCAAGCAATGTTGTCAAGGCGCTCGCCTAGGCGTCAGGATGAGGCAAGGCGAGGACTAAGCGCCTTGACAAGGCTCGCCTCGCCTGATTTGCATCTGGTGCTACCTCGGCGAGTGCCTAGGCCAAGGCACTAGGCACCCCAGGCGAGTGCTTGAACCAACTTTGCTGGTTTTTCTTTTTTTTTTAAATCTTTTTAAGGATTTTAATTTCTTTTCACCTAACTATTGGGTACTCTCTCTTAGTTAAACACACCTCTATGCATATGTATATGCACATATGCATAGATATGTACATATACATGTGCGTATGTATGTGCATTGCGTTTATTTGTCTAATCACTTGTATATCTTGTATATTATATATATGCAATTATAACATACCATATTTTGGTTACTGTGTATATAGGTATGGCTACATATAGCACCTCATTTTTCTCGGGCGATCGCCTAGGCAAGCTCCTAGCGCCTCGGACGTTTTGGACCCCCCTCGCTTTTAACACCTCTCGCCTTTGACAGCCTTGGCGGTAGCATCATTAGCCACAATGTAACGGTAACATAAGTAGTAGTGAGCAGCAAAAGTAGCAACATCGGTAGCACAACCACACGCTATGTGCATGGCAGAGGGGTCAATGCAACAAATGGGTGCATGCGCAATGGCATGCGTGCAACAGGTAGGCCACACGTGCATAGGTGTCTCTCCAGGAGTCTTTCGTTTTAGCTTAGGAGATGGCGGTTGGGTGAACTAGACGAAAGACCAAGGCTTTCCTTTGAAAAGTTGATTTCTCCAAGGCCTATGACACGTTGTCCTAGCCTCACCTCTAGGAAGTTCTTCAACGATGCAGATTTCCAGAGACATGGGTGAGGTGGATGAGACGATGTGTTACTACGACCTCCTTCTCACATCTCATTAATAGCAGGCCTTCTGGGACATGGATCCAACCCCAAAAGGGGGTATGGCAAGGATGCCTCCTTGCCACTCTATTGTTCATTCTGGCAATTGATACCTTGGTGTGTCTGACTTTCCGCACCTGCGAGGAAGGTTTACTTAGGGGCTTCACTGTAGCCTCTAGGAGGAGGTTGCTTACTACGATTTTACAATATGCTGACGACACGGTCTTTTTCTTAGAGGGAGACTTGCCCAAGGGGAGGTGGTGGGCAAGGTTTTCCGCATTTTTGGTGAGATTTCCGGCCTTAAGGTCAATTAGGCTAAGCCATCGGTTTTCTTCAGGTAGGTCCCTTCCACCGTGGCCTACCTCTCATAGATGCTTAACACGCCCGTGGTAACTATCTATGAGGTATCTTGGTTTGCCATTGTAGGCCAAGAGGATGTGGATGTCTGACTGGGCATTCCTCGTTGAGAAGATCACAACGCAATTGACAAGGTGGAGCGAGAGGGTTCTATCGGGGGGGTCTCTTTCTCCTCAACTCAATCCTCTCTGCTATAACCACCTTCTACTTGTCCCTCTTTCGACTGGGGAAGACGGTCTTTAGGAGGTTGGAGACGACCAGGAAGAGTTTCTTTTGGCATGGAGCTGTGCAAGAAGGGAGGTTTCTCCAACCGGTCAAATGGGCAACGATCTGCATATCAAAGAAGGGGGGCCTCGGGGAGCGTTGGGTTAGGAGGTTGCGGATTCATTGCTCTTAAAATGGGCAACGAGGTTGCTAAGGGGGGAGTAGGGGATGTGGTAGGATCTGCTGAGGGATTCTTATGAGGGTGTTGTGCAGCCTATGGGGTGTCTCCAACATCATCAGAGCGACTCTTCTTTTTGGAGGTCTATGGTGGATGCTCTCACGGAGCACTGGGAGCACTTTCAACCATGGCGTGGAGATGGCACTGACTTCAGCTTCTGGATGTTACTCTTTATCGCATCAGCAGGGATGTCTCAATGGTTGATTGTTGGAGGACTGATATGGAGTCTTAGGCCCTTTTGTTGCTTGCAGGGCCAATGATGGGGCGCTCTGCGGCGAAGCATTTGCATCTCTTGGATGGGTTGGCGCATTGCAAACCATCTCAAGGGATGGACAAATATCACTAGAGACATGGCACATACCAGACACACCGCGCTTACGACAGTTTTGCCCATGGCCAAGTGAATGACTTGGCAGATAAGCAATGTGGATGCTTGTGGGCCATTAAGGTGCCCCTCAAGGTGAGGATTTTTTTGTGGCTTGCTAGGAGAGGGATTGGTTACAGGGAGATTAAGGAAGCTTCTCGTGCGAGTGGAGGCCCAAACTTGCACTTTGTGCTTTGGTGCAAAGGACGACACGCCACACCTCTTGTTAGCTTGTCCTTTCACACAGGTGTGGCCTACTTGGGAGGTCTTGTGGCAGTATTTGGTAGATGCGAGACGCAACAAAAGTCAGATGGTAGTCGTTCTGTGGGGGGTGTGGCTAACACAGAATGCCCTTGATTTTTGCCAGGCCCGGGCGTGGTCTAAGAATGTAATTGGGTATGTGCGATTTTAGGCAAATTTCATCATCATACTTGTAAATACACAAATATAGATTAATAAAATTTTTGGGATGATTATTGCATATGAGGAACGCATGCGAGTAACGAAGCTAGTTCCACCACTTCGCCATCGAAGTGTGTCACAAAGGATGTAGAGATTCAATAGTTAGAATATTGGTACTTTGACCAGCAAGCTCATGGAGATTGTGGATACAATGGTAAAGAGAAGGATTCAAATTCTTTGCCTTCAAGAGATTAACTGTGACATTCAGGAAGAGACAAAGGTAGAAACGGTGTGAGCGTTATAATTCATAAGAATTTGAAGGAGAGTGTGGTTGAGGTTAAGAGATTATGTGATCGAATTATTTTGATAAAATTAGTCTTAAAAGAAGAGATCTTGAATGTCATTTCAGATTATACACCTCAAGTTGGTCTGGAGGAACGGATAAAGAACAAATTTTGGGGGGAGCATGATATGATAATTCAAGGAATCCAACATGTGAAATAATTTTCTTGGGTGGAGATTTAAATGAGCACGTGGGAAAAGATGCTTTAGAGTGTACAGGAGTGCATGAAAATCTTAATTTTGGTATTAGGAATGAAGAAGTAAATAACTTCAAAAAATGAAAAGAGCGTTTGATCACCTATAAAAGTGGCTTAACAAGAACGTAGATTGATTACTTTGCTTTAAGAAGAAGAGATCGTTTATCTTGTAAAGATTGCAAGATTATTCCAAGGGAGAGTTTAACTGCTCAACAACGTCTTTTGGTGTTGGATGTTCATTTGAAGAAGGCAAAGAAGAGAAAATTGGTGTTTAAGAATTTGAGAATTAAATGGTGGAATCTTAAGGAGCAAGTGAGATTTAAAGAGAAGATGATGCAACAAAAGACTTGGGATCTTGATGGTAGTGCTAATGAAATACAGTTAAATATGGCAAATTGTATTAGGAAGGTGGCAAAGGAAGTGTTAGGTGTGTCTAAAGGAGGTGTTCCAGGACAGGAGTCTTGGTTGTGGAGTGAGGAAGTGCAAGAGAAGCTTAAAATTAAAAGAGCCTGCTTTAAAAAGCCTTATATCGAGATAAGACCAATGAAAATATGGAAAACTACAAAAGAGCAAAGAAAGAAGCAAAGAAAGTAGTTACTGAAGAAAAAGCAAAAGCTTGGGAGCATTTTTATTAGAAACTTGATTCTAAAGAATGTGAAAAAGATATCTTCAAGTTAGCTAAAGCAAGAGAGCGGAAAGCAAATGACCTTACCCATGTAAGCTGCATCAAGGATGAAAAAGGAAGGGTGCTTATAGCTAGTGAGGATATAAAGACAAAATGGAAAAGATATTTTCATATGCTTTTTAATGAAAAATAAAAGAATGATATCATCTTAAGGGAGTTAGCCAACTCAGAAGATTATGTGAATCTGGCAAGTTACCGAAGGATACAAAAGCAACTAGAAGAGACTTTGAAGATAAAAAGTGGGAGGGTCGTTGGGCCTAATGATATTTCTATAGACGTTTGGAGAGTAATGGGAGAACGAGATATAACTTAGCTCACAAAATTATTTAATACTGTTTGGAAAGGCAAAAAGATGCTAGAGGAATGGAGGAAAAGTTTTGTAGTACCTTTATACAAGAACAAGGGAGACATACAAGATTGTTCCAAGTTTCCAACTATAGAGGTATTAAATTGATGAGTCATACGATGAAATTTTGGGAGAAAATAATTGAAAGAAGGGTGAGGCAAGTCTTTGTAGTAACTAAAAATTAGTTTGGCTTTATGCCAGGCCGGTCTACTATTGAGGTAGTACATCTCTTGAGACGTATGATGGAGACCTACAAAGTCAAGAAGGATTTACATATGATTTAGAGAAGGCCTATGATTCTGTCCCAAGAGATCTTGTGGAGAATTTTGGAGAAGAGACAAATGTCAGTTTTATATATCAACCTCATAAAGAATATGTACTATAGAGTTGCAACTTGTGTAAAGACTAAGGATGATTTGACGGATTACTTTGATATCACCATTGGTCTGTATCAAGAATCGACTTTAAGCCCTTATCTTTTGGTCATGGATGAGTTGACGAAGCATATCCAATCTGAGGTGCCATGGTGTATGCTTTTTGCTGATGACATTGTGTTTGTCGATGAGATGAGATCAAGTAAAAAGAAAACTTGAGCTTTGAAGAGAAGCCCTGGAAGATGAAGGATTACGCCTAAGTAAGACGAAGATTGAGTATATAGAATGTAAGTTTAGTAGTAGAGGGAACAATGAAGGGATGGATGTAAAATTTGGAGAATAGTGCATTCCAATGAAAGATGTTTTTAAATACTTGGGATCCATTTTCCAACGAGATTGTGTGAAATTGATGGAGATGTTACACATAGAATTAATATAGGGTGGTTGAAATGGAGGGGTGCATCTTGTGTTCTTTGTGATAAGAGGGTTCCTTTAAAAGTCAAAGAAAAATACTATCGAGTTGCGGTAAGACCAACCATGTTGTACGGTTCTAAATGCTGGGCTATCAACTCTAGGCATGTATAGAAGATGTCTGTAGTAGAAATGAAGATATTAAGATGGATGTGTGGTCATATAAGAAAGGATTGTATTTCAAATGAGATTGTTAAAAAAAAGGTTAGGGTGGCACCGATAGAGGATAAAATGAAAGGCATGTCTAAAGTGGTTTAGACATTTACAAAGAAGGTCACTAAATGCTCTAGTTAGGAGATGCGAAAAGTTGGAGGCTGAACCTGCTAAGAGAGGCGAGGAAGACCAAACAAGTGTTGGAAGGAAACTATTAAGTATGACCTCAATTACTTTAATTTAAGTTCTGAAATGGCTGAAAATTGATCTGTGTGGAGGCAAAAAATCCATATAGTCGACGCCACTTAGTATGGGAAAAGGATTGGTTATTGTTGCTATTGTTGTATTATTGCCTATGATAATCATCCTTTCTTTCAAGAAAAAATGGCTTTCTTTTGGAGAATTCCATGTCAACATCAATACTATGTTGAAACATGGGTTTCAATGAAATTTTGGCAAAATTTCACCCATTTCATTGAAATGGTCGAAATGTGGCGAAATGCACTTAGCACTTAGACGGTTGTTACTGCTATTGCTCCTATTCTTTGTTATTGCTACTAGTACTCTAATTGCTACTGTGTAGTTGTCAATCCGTACCAAAAATTGGATTTTTTTTCTCCTACCTTAAAAAAGATTGTACTAAAACTTCAACTCACACCTGACTGATGCCAACAACTCTAATAACTAGTAGAGAAACAAAGCGTCATACTCTTCCCTGTCCCTTTACCTACCTGAATGCCTTGTCCAAATGTTATCTTCACCGCAAGAGAAAAATTCTTCATTATCGTTGGCATCAAGTAACTACAACTCTTGCTCTATAGTTTGTTTTTCTCGGGAGGTTAATTCCATTCCAAATCCACATCATCCTTAATTATAGAGTAAATCTACACTAGATCTATAGATATTACTAACATTTAGGTTTAATCACAATTTAGAATTCAGAAAACCTTTGTTTAATTCCCAACAATAAAATCCAAAGTTTGCGTTAACATTAGCGTGTTTCTTCTTTTCTTATAGTTAATTTTAGAAATAGTTATCTATTTAAATAGGGAGTATAAGACAATGTTTAGGGTGTAGGGCTTAAATGGAAATAGCTATCTTTAAAATTCTAATTATTTTAACTACTTCTATAGTTTTGTCCACATGCGTTGGCACGCCTCCAAAATGGACTATTTTCAGGGCATCGAAATCGTTAAAATCCAACATCGAAACACAAGTGTTTCCATTGTGTGCCCTTGATGTGCTGGCGAAATGCACACTTGAACATTTATCGAAACATCAAAATCAGCATTTCGAATCTTGTGCGCACGAGGTAAAAGAGCATGGCGTGACAGAGAAAATAGGCCATGCACGGGTAGGTGTGGCAAAGGAGGCATGTGTATAAGCAGCACATGTAGGAGGGCAAGTGGAAGAGGGGGGCAGTGCATAGAAGTCAAAGATCCTCAATCATGCTCATTAAGGCACAGGATTCTTGCTCTAATGCCATTTTAGAGAAAATAGTGAGTCTTGTTCAAATCGGGATCCCTGACCCCCTTTACATAGAGAGTAGGTTTAGAAGAATTACATCAGAGACCGAATAGGAATAGGAAACTAAAACAGGAATAGGAAAGGTAATGAGACTCTTGAGCCAAATTAAATAGTCTAAACCTAAATAAAATAGGATCTTTTCTTACTAATCTTCATACTCTAACGCAAATAAATGTCAATCTTCCTCTCTGTCACCAATCTTGCAAGATACACCAATTATCAGAAAATAGTTCAACCTTTAGTTATCTTTCCATCAAAGAGAGAGAAAGAACCTCTTTTATTAGGGATTTTTACATTGATGTCACTGAAATCTTTGAAAATTACTTTCTTGTCATCCACTTCCTAAGGAAGATGGAGTGGGAAGGAGGAAGGAGGTGGAGGAAGATGGAAGGGGATGGGTAGGGAATAGAAAGAAAAAAATAAGTTTTCTAGGTTAAAAATATAAATTTTCACTACTTTTAAGTTCAATACCATTAAAGTTAACAATTCTAGCTAACAGAGTGACAATTACAAAAGTGACATTGCTTTTTCGATGGCTTAAAAAATTGTGGAGTTTTTAAAAGAGGACTTTTGTTATTGAGAAGAGTCATTGGCCCTCTTTCAACATTTACTAGATATAGTCAAGATTAAATATAGAAATAACAACTAATAAAATATGTAACTTTATTTCCTATGATTTATTTCCTAACACTCCCTCGCAAGTTGAGACGCGGGTGACAGCGAAGACTTGGATCCTTAAGGTAGTGAAGATCGTCTCGTCGACGTGGTCCTTTCTTTGTGTCTTGAACCCTAGATGCCTCTTCTTGTACGTCCTTATAGAGCCAGTCTATGCTTGGTTTCTCTTGAGGTTCGTGAGTACTTCCTGTACTCTTGACATCTTAAGGTGGCTCCCGTTTTCCTTGTCCACTCAACATATAAGGACCCAAAAGACAAAAATCCAAAACTTTAAGGTATACATGCAAATGCCCAAAGAACAAAAGACAACTTGTAATACTTCACAGGATCTGAATGCAAAAGACCCTAACCCCCCCCCCCCCCCCCCCTCCCACACACACACACACACCTTTTTCTTTGAAATGAGAGAGAGAGTGGTTGTAGCAGCACTTATTGCTGCAGTCACTGATGCCATTGCTGTTGCTGGTGCAATCGGAGAAGAGAGGAGAGGAGAGAAGCCACCTTTCCTCTCCTTTGTTTTTTGTTTTCTTCTTCGTTTGGCGGCAGTGCTATAGTGAAGAGGCGCACAGTGCTGCTCCGGTGAATTAGAGGAGATTCGGACCGCCTTGGTCCGGTAGCTTAGCCTCCGAGTTGAGACTCAAGAAAGCGTCTCCAATCCTCGATCAAGCGAGATTTGGTGGGCTAAAATAGAGATTCGAATCTCTGTCTTCAAGGGTGGCACTGGAGCTTGTTTGGCTCACCGACAATGGCTGCTGGAGATGGTCAATGTGGTGGGGATGAGTCCTGCGACCTGTGGTTGTCTTTTGTCGGACGGAGGCTAGACGCGGCGCTTGTGACGTTTTCTTCACTGGTGACAAGTAGCAATGGTAGCAGAAGAGGGAGAGGAAGGGGAGAGGTTTGGGAGAGGAGAGGCCCTTTCCGGTGGCTTGCTGAAGATCGGCTACGCCGCTAGAGGACTCCCCCCTCTAGGTTTTCTTCTTAAAACCATAACCTACCAAGATTGATGGCTCTGATACCATGTGGAGTTTTGAAAAAAGGACCTTTTGTTATTGATAACTCCTTGGCTCTCTTTTTATAGAGAGAGCACAATGCCAAGTAAATCAGTTACCATCACCATTTACTAAATATAGTCAAGATTAAATATAAAAATAATAACTAATGAAATTTCTAATTTTATTTCTTATGAGTTATTTCCTAACAAAAATAATATTGGAAAGTGGACGGTAAGAAAGTAATTTTCAAATATTTTAATGACATCTATGTAAAAATTTATTTTCATTATCTTGCCACCGAACAATAAATTAAGAGGTAGATCGGTATGATTAAGACGATTCCATAGTGAATTACAAAGCCTTTGCTTTAAGAACTTGTTAGCTTGAAGTTAGCTTATTTAAGAGAACCACGCGGTGCTTCCAATGATATGGTCTGTTTCAACATTATGTACAATCCGTTTGTCCTTAGAAAAAGAGATAGCTTCGAAGCCGTTGTTTGCTTGAGCTGAGCTGAGCTGAGCATGCTGAGAGAGTCAGATTTTTTTATTGCTTTGGAGAATAGCCTTGAGATTTTTTTTATCTGACCTGGAGCTATCACATAGTATGATCTTGACTCCTATCTTCTTAGTGGCCATGCTTTCCAAGGCAACTGTAGTAATACATCTAGTAGTTTGTCAACAGTTGGGGTACTATCTTGACTTGCCATGAACTTTCATTCTTTTCCAGGTGTAGATCCCAACACTAATCCAAAATTTTATCCCGGTACATTTTCGTTACCTTTTGCATAATCAGAAGTTTCACTCCTAGATAGAAGAGTGTGACTGAGAGTAGAATCCTCTGATGGTTGGACCATCAGAATCTCAGTTGAATAATATAAAAGCGGAAGCATAATAGATATCAAAGTATAAAATAATGAAAAAACACTTAGGTTTACGTGAAAATCCCATTCATGAAGAGCATGTGGAAAATCACACGAGAAGGCCCCGATAGGGCAAGTATCTATATTGATCTTCTCAAAGAAACAAGTGTAAGGTAGATACCTATTTATATACCACCACACACTCCAACACTCCACATCTCACAATGTGGTACTAAATCAACCACACATTCTCCAACACTCCCCCTCAAGCTAGAGTATAGAATGCTCAGCTTGTACAACAACAAAATCCCACTCTACATAGCAGAACACAACTCAACTAGTTCTTGCTTGTAGGTAGGTGTGTTGATGACGGCACATCAGTAAGGTTTGGAGCTGCTAGACGAACTACTGTAGCTAGCTCTAACAAGGGCCTCTCCTCTAGAGACCTTAACTGGTACTGATAGCTCCTTATTCAGTATCCCTAGCATGGGTCTTCCTCTGAAAACTTCCAAACTGGATCTCTCCTCTGGAGTCCATGAAACTGGATCTCCCACATAGAAACCTGATATGGCCCCTTCCTTAGAGGACCTCGAAACTCTTGAGCTCACAAAGTGTGGTTTCTCATGTGGTGGCCTTAAACAGAAGGACTTCCAAATAGGGGTGACTACAATAGGCATCCATACTTACCCTTTCTCCCAAACTTTATGAAAGAAGAAAATAACAAAGAGAAGAAATAATAAAACTAAATAAGAATTTCTCCCCCTCTTCTCTTAAACACAATCATCATCGTTCAATTTTTAAAAAAAAAAACTTTTTTTGGGCTCCTTTTTTTTGTTTTTGTTTTCCTTTTTTTTCCTTTTTTTTTTCTTACTCTTTCTTTTTCTTATTTTTCTTCCTTTTCTTTTATTCTCCCCCCTTTTTTCTCCCCTCCTTTAACTTTGCACTACTTGTAAGGAAACCCAAAAGGAGTCCCAATGGAGATATAAAAGGAAGGGAGGGGCAAATAAGAAAGTCACCTAAACATTGCCGCCATCTTCATGCAAAACCTCATTGCAATCTTCGCCGACATCACTGTCACGTCTCCTTGCCGAGTCATCCCTGTCATCTTCGTTGAAGATAGCTCAAGCATTGGTGGAATGGAAGATCCTGTGCCTCCAGCGTTGCTACCATCGCCATCTGTCCTGTGGTCGCCATCGCCATTTCATACGCTAATATGCCTCCTGTGACCAACATCGGTCCCAGCGACGTCGCCTAAGGCCCCCAACGCCATCATCGCCATGGCCATCGTCACCTTCCTCTTCCTAAGGTTCGAAGGAGCCTAATTAACATAGCCACTACTTCGATCCACACTACCTTGAATCATGCCAGCGCCTCGTCATCTTCACTATGGATGCGAGCCCTAGCTCCATCCTCCGTTGTCGAGGAGCTCCTCACTCACCATGTAATCTCTGCCATGCCACCCTGTTCTCGCAAGATCCACGCCGCCTCAATTGTCTTCTTCCTTGCCACTGAGTGCAACCCTCTCCTGGAGCCTCAGCTTCGACTCCTGCTACTTTGGTGCTAAGACCGATGCCTTGACCTTCGTCTGATCGGTGGGATGGTTGTCATACCCCTCAGTGCGAGATCGCGCACTTCTTTACCTCGAGCCTCCAAGAGGATCAATCTCCTCCCCACAACAATACTTGTGCCTCCTCCAAATTGAGTAATATAAGTTTTGATAAAAAAACTTATAACACTAGCAAGATAAAATCTGAGAATAAACTCAAGAATGAGTTATCCTGATATCAAGTTGAATAATATAAAAAGTGGAAGCATAAAAGATATCAAAGCATAAAACAATGGAAAAACACTTGAGTTTACGTTGAAATCCCACTCACGAAGAGTGGGGAGAAAATCACGAGAGAGTCCCAATAGGGTGAGTATCTGTATTGATCTTCTCAAAGAAACAAATAGGGGTACATGCCTATTTATAGGCCACCAAATACCCCAATACTTCACATCTTACAATGTGGTACTAAAACAACCATACATTCTCCAACACTCTAATTTTGACACTTATGATATGATATTGTGCCCCTTGAGCCTCAACCCTAAAGCATACTTCAATATGTGAAATGGAGGTGTAATACAGAATCTAATTCTTGTCATTGTCGTTCTCAGAGGCAACGTTTGTTTACTGGGATAAGCCTAGTAGTCCCACATTTGGGTGGGCCTAATTTTGGGATTGGGTAATCTGGGATTGTTTGGCTCCTCCCACATTTTGGTAATCCCACCTCCCCCCTAGGATTAGAATTGTGGGATAACTTCTCCCACTTCCCCTTTCATAAATCCATGACTTCTCCCACATTCTTAACAAACACCATATGGGATAACACCAATTTATCCCTTGAAAAGACATTTGTTGCAACCAAACAAAAAAAAAAAACCTTAATCCCACTATTTTGGATTCTCCCACCATCCAACAAAAGTTATCCCACTTTTCCCACCCCACTTACCAAACACTACCTGAGGGTTCAAGCACCCACAAAAATGAAGGTTTGCTTATCCATTTTTTAATCCAGTATAGCTTCTAAACCACAGGTCACGAGCAAATCTCCATCATGGAAATCTGAATCCTTTCACTTGGATTTCAAAATTCTGTGATACTCGATCACAGGCAGGTTTCATTGTCATAGGATGCATACCTCTTTTATCAATGGATAAACATGAGCCTGCCCCTTTTTTTGTCTCCGCAGATCTCAACTTTTTTATTTTTGAATAAGTACTCTCAAAGAACAATTCACAAATACTTAGCTTTCTTCCTTAGATGAGGGAATGGAATTTCAATAGACAGTTTATAGGCTTTGTTTGGATGTGGGGTCAAATTTACCTCACGTGGATGGGATAACTTGTGAAGTAGAGGGGGGATTTATCCTACACATGCGAGTCTCCATACAATTTGATTTGATCATTCGTGACAACGTTCATGCGTCTACTGGAAATGCAACCACTACTTGTGCTATCCCTATACATATTGCAATCCACTGGAAACTTGACCGTAATCACTGTTCATCTTAGCCATGACATTAGATGAGGAAGAGTATTTCAATTGGTAAATGTTTATCATCAAGATATTCACCTACATTTCGTTGCTCCCATGATTGTTGGTCTCTACATGCTTCTATTCTGTATTGATATATCCAATTCCACAAACCAGCAGTCTCCAACTTTGCTTTAGCTGATTCATGAGATCATTGCTGGACTTAGTGAGGTGGTGGTGGTGATTTCCACGCTGAAGCTATCCTAACTATTTGTCAGTACCAGATTTGGCTTTTCTTTGGTCTTTGACACTGCTATCTTGAACTTTCTTTTTGAAAGTACTATCTTGAACTTGAGATTGGTCTAAATCAAGAACAATGTTTTGAAGTCTAGTTGTGGACTCATCTTCGGATTAAGTTGCTTCTGTCTTTCAAGAAGCTGTTAAAGCAAGCCCTTAACTGCTAGTGACATGAGCACGTTAGAGGCTCCAATTGATCCTTTTCCTTGCTAAAAAAAATGTGTGCATAAGCCCTCTACTTTGGTGTAGATTTTCCTGTCAGAGCAAGTTCATGGCTAGGAAGCTGGTGGAATTTGACCTGGTGTTTGTAAATGAAGTGTAAAGTGTGGTTTTTGTTTCTGAAATGTCTAAATATAGAAGTGGGATTACTGAGAGGTTCAGTACACCAGGAAGGGAGGACTAGATGCCATATAGCGAGAGGTGCCTTGGCAATAGTTCATGTTCATGTAGATAACGGTGATAAGTGATACTATAATGCTTGATTGAAAAATGGCACCTTAATTGCAAGCTTGTCATTGATTCTTTATTCATTTGTTCTGGGAAGTGCTTTGAGATCTGAAATGGTTGATTCACCAAGTTCTGTATTATTTCCATGCCATTGGAAGGAAAGCTTTTCTTTGTCATTCCAGACTTCCTGTTGCTATACCAAAAACACTTTCAACCTTTTGAGGATGTTGGTTGACTAGACAGTGTTGCCTTGGAAATACACATAGACTAGCTTCACATACATGGTTTCATGGCTGGCGAATTGCTGGCTAATGCAAGAAAGAGAGCATGCCAAAAACTTGGTAAGTTCTGCACATGGCTACTCATCAGGGAAAGAAAAAAGTTCTGCATCTGTCCATGTTATTGCAGATAGTGAATATTGAGATGCATTAATCAAGTCTGGGATAGGATTGCCCTTTGTTGGTGTGTACACCCTATAATGTTTATCTTGTGTTCTGACTTTGAATGTGTAGGAAGTGTAGGAATTCCTAGGGGATTTTCTCTTGTGAAACGACTTTCTGATGTAATCATCTTTGCCCTTCTTCTGATGTCATGTTTTGTTTCACTGGATCTTTATTGTAGGACAATGCTGTTCAATTGGATATGGAATGTTTATGTATTGTTTTTATTTCTAGAATCGACTGTGCTTTTCATTTGTGTACTGTTAAATTTGAATTGGTTTCATGCACCAGTAATGGACATCTTTAACTGGCAAGATGTGGCTCTTAATTTGCCCTTCTTTTTTTTTTGAGAAGTTGTTAATTAGCTTTTTATGGTTATTACAGAGGGAAGTCATTGTAGAAATTTTCTATGAGAAGCATTTGGAAGAGTTAATAGATGCTATAACTTCGACCTGCCCGTCCAAAAACAACATGCATACAAGTGTCAAATTGTCAGGCCCTGCTGAAAGGGTTGAATTGCGTACCAACACGAAGCCAGAAGTTTTATTGAACATCTGTGACCTTCTTTGCTTTTGTGTTCTTCACCATCCTTACAGAATAAAGTAATCTTATGCTGTTTTGTGACAGGAAAGCTGAATTCTTCAAATTTTACTTTTGTGTCATTCATCTATTTTGAACTTTTCTCTTTCCAGATGCAACTTTCTCCTCAATAATGTTATAGAAAAGGTCATGCACCTTACTCGAAGGAAGGAAAAATATCTTGTTGTTGCTGCTGTTCGCTTTATGAGAACCATAATATCAAGAAATGTGAGTACATATCCCTTTTGAAGTGCTTATTTTTTCAGTGGTCTCATTGAAGTCTTTCTTTTGACTTGAGAAGTAGCTATTTGTTTAGATTAGTCATACATGGTTTAGCTCAAGCTGCTATCAGTGAGGCAGCTGCCCTGATTAGAGAAGTTGCTTATCTTGGTTCTTGAGACTTAAAACAAAATGTGGTCGAGAAAGCACACAAAAAAATATTTGTTAAGTCCAGTACCAAATTGAACCACGAAGCAAACAGTTACATACCACATAATTTAATAGTATGAACCTTAATCCTTTAGACACACATCAGCTTGTAAATTTGTCGTGTAAGTTGGAGAAATGTGTTCTCGACATGTAGGCATGCATAATTGTATGATAAATGTGTTCTTCCTTTTTAAGTAGATATGCATCAATATTGGATCCTGTCTTTGTTGACTCGCAGCTTATAATGCCATTACAGAAGGGACATTTTTCTTGATATCCTTGTTTGCTGATTATTCAAGTATTTCTTTGGCTAGACCTAAGTTGACTCTTTGTATTTCATAAAATATATTAGGATGACCATATACTTCGCCACATTGTTAAGAATAATCTTTTCAAGCCAATTATGGAAGCTTTTATGGCAAATGAAAATCGGTATAATATGTTGCACTCTGGAGTATTGGAGCTTCTAGAGCATATTCGGAAGGTAACTATGCAATTGCTCACTTTTGCAAAATATATTATATTTTCTTGTCGACAAGTATTTAGCTGCCCTTGTCATGCAGGACAATGCCAAAATTCTGATCAAATATGTCGTTGAGAATTTCTGGGATCTCTTATCAAAGTTCGAGAATTTTGAAACAATCATGGGCCTCAAAGTCAAATACGAGCAGGTACCTTTTTCACTTTTTTGTTTGCTGGTGTTTGAGTTTTCTTTGTACAATCATGAAAGTTGCAGTTTGCTTGATTTCTATTATTCAATTTCTATGCATGTTGTAGCTTCTATTGTAAGGGCACAGTTTTCCTAAAGCAGAAGTTCTGCATTATTCTGCCTTAGGCAGATGTGCTGTTTTATTCTTTCTAATTCGACTTCTTTTTTTGGTAGTCACTTGAAAAATATGATGCAAAGGCTTCCACCATAACTGTTGAGGATCCAAGGAAACGTCCGGAAGAACGGGGTCTAGAAAAAGAGGAGGAGGATTACTTCAACGAAGATAGGTAGGTTTTACTTTTTGTATTTGTCCCCTGCTTCATCTCAGACTGATACGCTGTTGTCTTGTCCAGTGACGAAGAAGATTCTGCATCTGTGTCTTCGTCTGGTGGAGGGAGACGAGAATCACATCTGGTATTATCTAATGGAAGTGTTAGCAAGCATGCACCAACTAGGTACCCACTCATTGCATTCTTGACATCTCTCTACCTTTCAATATATCAAATTCAGGATGATGTTTTTTGATAGAACGCTTGGTGGAGGCCTGGTTGATTACGAGGATGATGATGATGACGACGATGATTATAATCCTCCACCAAAGAAGATTGAACCAGTTAGTGAAGATAAGATTGCAGAGTTGCCTTCACCAAAGCGCAAGCCAATTGCTATTGATATCCTTTCCACGGATCCTCCTTCCATCAAAAGGCTTAAACTAGACAATAAACACAGAAGTGAACATGGTCAGCCACCTCACATCTCTTGTGGCAGCATAGATTCTCTTGCCAAGAAGAAAATTGCAGCAGGGCTTCCTCGAGGTCCCAATGGAAATAATGGACCAGCTGAACAAAAATGTGAGAAATCAGTAATGAGAAGTTCAACTTCAAACCACATATCAAATCCGGAGGATGTTAGGCAATCTGGTGATGGCTTGAACAAGTCATCACCCAAGGTTGCTGCTGACAGTACAAACCACGGTGGTTCGGAGTCACCAGCTGTCAGATGACAAGAAGAGAAGGTTAATGGATGCAAAAAACACTATTGAAATCAGTTCGTGTGGCAGCTTCCTATGTCAAGTTAGCTGCCAACTTGAGTAGCCTGGATGATAACAGGTTAGTGATGGTGGGGAGGATTTCTAAACACGGATTTCAGGTCTCATTTTGGCGGGAGACAGAGACCTGTCTGTGGAATGAGCATGCATGAATTAGCTCATCTCATACAGGGAGTTCTCCTCTGCCCCTTATTGGAGCTCACTTCCTATGATCAGTTTTTTTGTAATATTCATTAACTCAGATGTTCTTCCCTATATTAGTCAGTTCACAACTATGCTTTTGTCCAGTGGTACAGGTACAAGAGAATTCATTCTATAGTAATCTTTTTCTTCTTTAAATGGGTGGCTAGAATCCTTGTAAAGAGTACTGAGTAGGTGGTGTGTAATTGCATCTTTTGGGCTAAACATCAAGCCTTCTAATTGGAGACAATAAAGGGGGGCATCATTCTTTTCATATAACAATTTCTTGACATTCATTATCTTGTAAGTGTACCAAAAACTATTTGATGTGGGAGCATTTGGTTTGGAACGGTTTGGAAACAAATGAACTGTAGGACGTTAAGATCATATTATTGCCTTCTGGAACATAGGTGTAAAGAAGCATGACTTTTTCCTGTTGATGAAGTCTACGTAATGTCTCTTTGATAAGCAAGAAGGCATACGAGTGGCTTATATTTGCAACCAAATGATGTTGACTATGAACGGTGCTTTAGTTGGAATATATTGCTTCAATAAGTTGTACCTTTGATTTCATCATGATTTGTATAACCTCATACTTCCATTTTACTTCCGACTTTAATATGAATTGTATAACCATCTCTTCAGGGTGAGGTGGCACATTGGTTGTAATTTCACGGTATATCTCATCTTGCTTGTCCTTGGCTTCGGTTTGTGCCTTGTGGGGGTTTTAAAGGGTAGCTTGTATCTGTTGTCATATTCCCCAACAAGATCGAGTGCAGTGCACGACTGGGAGAGCGTGATTTTGCTTCTTGATTCCTTGTGTCTTGTTCAGGCTTTGTTGCATTTGAAAGATGTCCATAGTTGGCTCTAGTTCCTCGCTACATGGTAACTTGCTTCCTCTTGGATGAAATAGATTGGAAAAGATGATGATTACAGGATATGGTTTGATGTGTATGTTCCTTGCTCATGTTTCTCATTGTTTTGACTGTATTTTTTCTCAGAATGTTTTATTTAATGTTTTCGCCAGTTATACAATAATGTGTGAAAACGAGATCTACCCATATTATACATCGAAGGGTTGGCATGGTGGTAGAATTTTCTTGTTAGTATCCAGAGGTTATAGGATTAAATCTATGTGCAACATATTTATCCTTCTCAAAAGATCTTCCTGTATTAGCTTTGTTCAGAAGCTATCATGCTGAGGAGAGTTTCCCAATTATACAGATTTCTAAAAATCTGATATTCGAAATGCAAATCCAGGTGGTAAGATTCAGAAATGGCTGTAGAGTACGATGTTTACGTTCTTATGAGTTCATTTGTTCCCCATCCAAGTGCCTTTCGCATTTAGTGGTAATGAAGAAAACTACACACATTAGCATAGGTTGGTTGACTGGATCTAGGTGTGTGACTATCTACAAAATGAGGTCAGATGTTTATGAGCTTATGACATAGATAGATCAAATTTCCAACAGGTCCATTTAAGATCTTTACCAAATTATGATTAACCACCGTATTAGCAAATAAATGTAAGCATAAGTTCAATGCACAAGAATAATGAGTGATTTTACTAAAAAAGTGTTAACCGTAGTGTGAAGTCCATTTCTTTAAAATGGATCGTAGTGCCTATAACCATCAATGGTGAGGGTGCCACGGTAACAAGAAAATGGCATGTCCCTGTAAAGCTATATGATATTATATCTTGGTGCTTTCGAAATAATTAAAAGTCAAGGTGATTGAAAAATCAAGGGAAACTTTTGTCACTCTTATAGAAAGCTTCTATTTGTTTATTTACCAAGTTCAGCGTAATATCACAATCCTCTATCAAGGATTACCGAGCATCTAGCATGGACTCTCACCTATCTTTCTTTAATGAAGTAAAGCATCAATAAGAACAAATTGAAGAAACAACATAGATGACAATGGATTCGTGAATAAAAATTAGTTATTTCTTATCTTCATGAGCATCAAAGGATTAATGACAAATTGATCAAATGGGTTGCCCCTAGTCAATCTTTAGGTTTCAATTATTGCTTTTGCCATTCCCCCCAACTTGCTCTCCATTCTAATTATGAATAAATAAACTCTTCTTTCCCTTTTGCCAAGTAGAGAGAAATAGCTCTCCGACGACAACAAATTCAATATTCCCCTTATGGTAAAATAGGAAAGTCACATTCATACAATAGGATATCATGAAAGGTCTAAATGCTCATCATGCAATGGGAAACTTGTTTATGTCACATTATTCCCCTTGGCATTGCTTCTATAGAAAAAATAGAACAAAAAAAGTGATGAGAGGGTTAATGAGTAAGGAAATTTTCCCTCCTATAGGCATATATATAGTTCACTTTCAAGGTCATAGGTCCTTCCTCAATATTTTATGCATGGGAACCCTTGCTTGTGAACCTGATGGTTGAGTTGAAAGAAATATAAAGTAAATTTGATCTCTCTTTCTTTATTTTTCCATGTAGGCCATAAAGTGGCGAAAGATGGCTACGAAGGATTGTTATTCGCTCTGAAATGGATTTTAAAATTAATGCGTGTAGTATAAGTTGAATCAGCGTGAAAAACAAATAGAATTTATTATTCAAATGAAAGTCCAAGGTCGAACACAGGAAGAAATTGGCAAAAATAATTCTCAAGATTACAATTCAACACAAATATATAAGCAATAAAATTCTAAGTAATAATGATATATGAATGAAAGCGTATGTCAACGAGCGCAAAAAGAATGGGGTAACATGGTGATTTGAATCACCAATTACCCCTCATAATTATATCAAATATTTCAACAGTACCAATCAAATAGATGCCACGTAAGATAAGTGATTTGAATCGCTCAGCCAATCAGATGGCTTAACCCACTCACTACTACAGTGCCCTTCTGCTTCTTCTTCTGCTGCTTTTCTTTCCTTCTTCTTCTTCTTCTTCTGTGCCTTCTCTCTTCTTTCTCTTCATTGTGGCTTCTTGTTCTTCTTTTGTGTGCCTTCTTTCTTCTTCTTCTTCTTCTCCTGTGGCTTCCTCTTCCTCTTTCTCTTCACACATAAGGGGAAGGGCTTCTTAAACGGCTAAGTGTCAGCCATTTAATCACAGAACAAAACCCCCCTTGCCCCCGCACGCTCTTTCTCCTTTCTCTCTCTGGGATCCACCCTCCCAGGGCCACAGTTCGGTTATCGGGTATTCAGGTAGAGCGCACCTGGGACCAGGCTCACCAGCAGTGGGCGGTGAGCGAGGAGTGCTTAGGCTAGGCAGGTAATCGGATCAACGCTAGACCCGTGTAAGCAATGTCACGGGCAAGGCGCATGTGAGGGGCATGTAGGGACCTCACCCCCTGTGTGTGCTGAGGCGATAAGCCATAAGCACAAAAATAATTTATTTGGCTGCAGGGGTCTGTCAGCTTCCGAGGTGGGACTAATCCACCTCCTTCCTTCTGCGTGTAGCTGCAGCTGCTGCTTCATTCAATTACAGTCAAAGGCCTGGTCAAAGGGCCAAATTGGTCCCTGAGTTGTGATACTCTCCGTTGTGCCTAAGACTTCACCTAGGGCTTGCAAGTGCTGGAGCAAGCTTCCAACTTCGCTCGAAGCTACGGCAATGGCGGTGGAGGACCTACTACCTGAAAATCAGAATACGGCCTCTCGACCTTGTTAAATAGGTTCAAGAGCTTCGCCGTAGGATGGCGAGTACGGTGGTGGGTGCAGCGTGTCGTGAAGGTGGTTGGTGAGGCCTGTTGACCTCATGGAGGGTAGACGGAGGAGTGTGAGTTCGGCAAAGGGTTTGGAGGAGCAATCGACCTAACTAAGTTAGGGCTTTTGCTCCTGAGGTCGAGGCGAAGGTGTAGAGTGTGGAAGCGGCGGCGTAGGTGGTCTATGGTGGCTGCTGGAGCTCACCGGTGGTACGCTAGTGAGATGGAAGATGAAGTCGCAAAGGGCGGTGCGGAAGTTGAAGCGAAGTGTCAGAGGTGTTGTCGTGACGTGGAGAAGCTGAGGAGTCGATAGAGATAGGTAGCGGACGACGGGGATCAGAGTTGGCGCCGGTTGCAGTATGGCCAGCATTGGAGATGAAGGTGACTCCGGTGGGGGTTGGACAGTGAGGACGAAGGAGATAGGGACGTCGGCCAGCATTGCCCGATGCGGAGGAAGGTGAGGGAGGCAAATCCGTCGCCGGTATTGCGAACGGACGAGGAATGAGGTCAAGAGGAATCATCGGAGCTCAAGGAGCCTTTCGGCCGAAAGAGGAAGAAGGAATATGGGGAGAGTCCGGCCAAACTCGAGCGTGGGATCTTCGGTCTGATCTGAGGGTCCTTTTATAGGCCTCTAAATGGTGTTTTGGGCGGAGCTAGGAATTCTATGATACCTGAATCTCTCATGCGTTCGCATGAGAGATTGGGAAAGTTTTAGGACTTAGGAATTGGCTCAAAAGGAAGGGAATTCCTTGACGAACTTCCCTTTCAAATCTGAGAGGGATTCGTCAAGGAATCAAGGAGAACATGACATGTTAAGGTCGTCGGAGTTGTAGGATTAGGATTCATGGTAGCAGGGACCTTTTTGAAGAAAATGATGATAAAGATAGGGACCTTTGTGTAAGAAATTCAAAAGCTAAGGACCCATGTGGAATAAAGGAAGTCAGACTTGAACCAAATTGCAAACTAGGTTGAAACAATCTCAGATTGGGCCCAAATTTTGGCACAAACCTAATTTGAACCTAAGGAATACAATGGTGAAGTTGAATTTTAGTTTTGACTTAGTTTGACTGGGTAATTTGCATAATTACCAAAATTAGAGCAAATGTCTGTCTAAAAATCTGTTTAAGGTCAAGATGAGTTCCAATAGTCAAATTGATGATACCAAACCCTAGAGAATATTTTTGTATGATTTTTAAATGATTTAGGTGAATTTTATCTTGACCAAAACCTTAGTAGATTAAGCAGATATATTTTTAGGGTTTTAGATGTCCATTAATTCCTATAACACTTGAAAACCCTTTTCTGTCTGTTCTGACCCACTTATTAGACTCTTAAGACCATTTGACCTTCGTTCCACCCCTGAGAGAACCTGCGGTTATTCTGTTTTTGTGATAGAATGGTAAATTTGCAGAAATAACCCTGTATTCTTATTTTCCTCTCGAATCAATGTTTTATGCCCTTAAGACCTTCTGATGGATATGTAGGAGCTTTTATTAACTTAATCAGATCAAACTGAGCTAGTTATGGCTCATGATGGTGTTCCCATAATACCTCCATGCCTAGCTTTTGCTAGTCCCTTAGCAAAATCACATGACTAGCTTTTGCCAGTCATGTGTGCTTTCTTTTATAGATTAGGTCAGAATGACAATAGTAGGCCTAGAGGTACTCAAGTATCAGCCAAGATCCAGACCTGACCAGCTCTAGTTACAGTCCGCCACGAAGGTTTCTAAGGCCCACAAGAACTAACCTAAGGTTCGTTAAACTCCACGGTTAAAGTACCCTTGCTTAAAACATGTTTAGTCCCGGTTCAGTTTACAGTGCGTTTTTGTAAGAGAGAGAGACAGAAGAGTTTTTTGTTTTCGGAGAGTTTTCTCTCTCTTTTCTTTCTTTATTTCTAGCTTTGGATTGGCTTTGTAACACGATCTGTATCGGATTCCTAGTTCCCACCATCAATCCTCGCAGGGTCCCTGGCAATCGATGCTTCGAGATAACACCGCCCATGGCAACCCCTGAAACCTTGGCTTTCGAGATTTCGGGATAATCTCACCCATGGTTTTCTGTAGCTAAATCCAAACCCTAACAATCAACATTTTGTGATAATGCCGCCCATGGCATCTAAACCAGCACAAGGTGCTTACATGCCCCCAATAGGATATTTAGATATCCTAAGAAACAATCACCGAGGAGATAGTATATTACTGCTCATCTTCGAGGGAAATTCCCCGCCTCTCCACGCCAAGAACTCTTCCAAATCAACTTGTGTTGATTAGCTACTCCTAATTTAGGTAGATTTTCATAACAAAATGAATGCATTTGTGTGATTTTGATAATTAAGCGCACTGAACCAGACTGTGTGTGGATTGGGGTGCTTAGGTTACTGTGTCCCGCAAACAAGAGGTAAGTTAACAAGGCTAAATAATCCCTAAGCCTTAAACCTAATACTTAAGCTCCGCATTTTCCCCAACCTCTTGAGGACTATCCAAATCTTAACGAATATTTGAATTTTTAAGCCTAAACATAAGCCCAAGAGACCTAAGATCATCGTTCATACTAATCTCTTTTGTCTCTTTGCGCTTGTCTCTTATTTCTTTCTTTTGATTTGGTCTAGAACTAAGTAGATTACATAATCTTTTACTAATGACTATCTCTTTTTATTTCAAATTGTTGCTCCTTTTTTACATTTATATCACCTCCCATTTTCCTCCTCCAGAATGCAATTTTCAAAATTTCCTCCCTTCTCCATTTTTTGTTCTCTTTCAATTTTTTAATTTTTTAATTTTTTGGAATATGTTTTTTTTTTTTTTTGAAACCCTTTCTTGTGAAGTGATTCTCATAGCGTTTTGCACTTTAATACCCCCTCATGCCTACGATTTGCAATGTTTGCATTGTAAATTTGGTGGGTTCAAATTCAGCATAGATCATACATTAGAACAGGTTTTGGGTGGGTGGCCAGGTAGGGATGACTGTTGCGAACGATTTCAAGCTCTGATACGGGTGTCAGAAGTGAAGTCGGTTGTTCTAATGGGCAAACCCTAAAGTGCAATATGAGTTCAGCACGGGATGTGTCAAGAAGGGTTTCAGGTTTTCCAAAAGATGACGACTTTCCTCCCGTTAAGCATTGAGTTTAACGCTATCAGCCGAGCGCAATATGCTTAGGGAGAATGGAGATCAAAAGATACCTCAACCAAGTTTGTATCGGTGAGTTCAATGAACGGCTTAAGTTGCTGGCCATTCACAACAAAAGGTTTGGAATCAAGGCTGGGTTGACTGATTTCAACGGCTCCATTTCCAAAAATCCGTCGGATAAGATATGCTTCAATCCATTTTGATCTGAGTTTGCCTGGGAAGAGTTTTAGTTTAGCATCAAAGAGTAGGACTTTCTGACCAAGGTGAAAAATCTTTCTGGATATATGCTTGTCATGAAAGGCCTTAACCCGTCCTTTGTAAATTCGCGAGTTCTCGTACACATCATTACGTAGTTCATCAATCTCACTCATTTGAAGCTTTCTGTGGGTTCCTGCCTTAGAAAGATCTAGATTACACTTTGGTACAACCCAATAGGCTTTGTGCTCCAACTCGACGAGGAGGTATCATGCCTTCCCGTACACAATTCTGAAAGGAGACTTGCCTAACTGGGTCTTGTGGGCGATCCTATAAGCCCACAAGGCTTGCAGAAGTTGGGACAACCAATCTTTCCTATCAGGTCGGATAGTGACCTGAAGGATTTTCTTGTTTTCTCGGTTTGATAGCTCAACTAGACCATTGGTTTGGGGGTGATAAGGAGTAAAGATTCAGTGTGACACCCCGTACTTGGTCATCAGTGATCTGAACTGAGCATTCGTGAAATGGGTCCCTCCATCAGAGATAATGGCACGTGGAATCCTAAACCGAGAAAAGATGTTTTGATGAATGAATTTGATTACCACCTTATGATCGTTGGTTCAGGTCGAGATGGCTTCGATCCATTTGGACACGTAGTCAACAGTGAGAAGATTGTACTCAAAGCCATCCGAGATAGGGAAGGGTCCCATGAAATCAATCCTCCAGATATCGAAGACTTCGAATATGAGAATCGACTATAAAGGCAACATATCACGGAGGGTCATGTTGCCCAAGGTTTGGCAACGAGTGCATGCCTTACAGTAATCGTATGCGTCCTTGAAAATGGTGGGCCAGTAAAAGCCACATTGGAGGACTTTTGCTGCGGTTTTATGTCCAGAGAAGTGTCCACTGGAGGTCTGGTCATGGCAGAAGGATAAATGTCCTGAATTTCCACTTCCAAGATGCACCGTCTGATGATCTGATCAGCACCAATGCAGAAAAGGTACGGGTCTTCCCAGATGTAGTACTTGGCATCGGAAAGCAATTTGTCTTTCTTGGCCTTCGGCCAATCGGACGGGATCTAATGTGATGCCAAGTAGTTCACCAAATCAGTAAATCAAGGAAGTCCCGTACTAATAGTCAGGAGGTGCTCGTCAGGAAAGTGTTCTGTGATGGGTCCAGAAGGGTCGATAATGTCAGAAGGAAGGCGAGATAAGTGGTCAGCTACTACATTTTGCTTTCCCGCTTTATCGTGAATCTCGATATCAAATTCTTGCAACAGCAAGATCCAGCGGATTAGTCAAGGTTTCTCATTCTTCTTTGCGAGGAGGTGCCTCACTGCAGTGTGATCTGAGTATATGATAACACGGGAACCCAAAAGATATGATTCAAATTTCTCCAGGGCAAATACTACGGCTAGCAGCTCTTTCTCAACAATTGTGTAGTTACACTAAGCCTCGTCAGGTGTCTTGCTAGCGTAGTAGATGACCATGGGTTTCCTGTCTATTTTCTACCCAAGTACCGCACCCACAACATAATCAGATGCATCGCAGATGATCTCAAAGGGGTGAGACCAATTAGGGGACTACAGGATAGGTACTTGGATAACTCGATCACGTAGGATCTCAGACGCCTGAGTGCACTCCTCGGTGATTTCGAAGGAGACATCCTTGGAGAGAAGAGTAGTCAGGGGGCGTGCGATTTTTGAGAAATAGGGAATGAATCGACGGTAAAAACCGACGTGCCCCAGAAATGATCGAATGTCCTTGACCGAGATAGGCATAGGGAGTTTGGAAATCAGATTCACCTTGGCTCGATCAACCTGATGCCTTTTTCAGATATGAGATGTCCCAGGACAATTCTCTCAGGTACCATGAAGTGACTCTTTTCCCAGGAAAGAACTAAGTTCATGTCAATGCACCGCATGAGGATTTGGACGAAGTGCAAGAAGTGAAATCCCTTACTTGGAGGGGGTGAGATCAGTGTGACGTAAAAAATGCGTAATCGAAATATAAAGCAATCTCACAAATAGTCAATCACCCAATGTACACAATTGTTTTTAGGTGGAAACCCAAATCGGGTGAAAACCACCACCTAACCCTCTCGAGTTAGGATTTTCCGATCAACCTAGTTGATCAAATCCACTAACCGAATCACTTTAAAACGAGGGTGATTCAACCTCAGTACAACTACGCTACAAATATGAGGGTAGCGTTCCTCAACCCCTTCTCTCCACGAGAAAGATTTTGTCCCACGAAGGAGACGGGAATTCGCAAAGCGAATACCCAACCAAAAGACAAAGATAAAATAAACAACAAACCTATAGAGCCAACAAAGTAATAAACCTAAGCTTCTATAGGATTTAGGAAACTCCCCTTTGCAAGGAGTGCGTCGACGATGACGCGGGTGCGTGAGCCACGCAACGGCGCAATGTCGCTCTCGTAGACAACGGCGGGAGAGCGAGTGCGCGAAGCTTGATGCTCTCAAGAGAATGGAGCTTGAGCTTGGAGAGCAAGAGCTATCTAGGACACAAGAGAGTGGAACTATGTTGCTTAAGTGTATCCAACCGTGTGTCTTGTGTTTCTCTTGGTGTGTCTTGGTGTGTAAAGGCTCCCCTCTATTTATAGAGGCCTTAGGAAGGCTTTGGAAGGCTTAGAAAAGCTTCCATAGTCGTTGGGTACAAAGCCCAAGTGAATCAGCCCGAAATCAGGAACAATCATTGTTCTGAAAGGCTTATCAGACGTCTAATTCTAGCATCAGACGTCTGGAAGTTCACTTTAAGACGTCTGATTCAAAGGTCAAACGTCTGATTTTGGGCGGGTCTCTCCCTGACTTCGATCAGATCTAAACAGGGTTTTTACGCAAGTCCATCAGACGACATACAGAACGTCTGGCACTATGTCTGGACGTCTGGAAACCTACTTTTACTGTGGGAATTGATTTCCAAACGTTGCAACGGCTAGAAAATCTCTGAGAAGAGATTTTGGGTCAGCCGAGGCAAAACGGTCAATTATCAGACGTCTGGAAAGGCCTAAGGACGTCTGATAAGGCTCTAACGGTCATATTCTTGAGTGTTTGGTAAGCCAGCCAACGGTCCACTAATTGGACGTCTGGCAAAGTCATCAGACGTCTTCTAAGACGTCTGGACTAAGGTCTGGACGTCTGATTTCATCAGACAGAATACTAACTCCAGCCTAGCAGTTATCAGACGTCTGAAACAACAGTCAGACGTCTTAAAATACTTTATCAGACGTCTGATTTGGGAATTAGACGTCTGGAAGTGCTGTTTGAACCCTATATTGGTTTTCTAAGTATTCTACAGAAAACCTAAGTATCCTAGGGTTGTGCCGGTGTTCCTAGAACTATTGTTAGGGTTCTTTGAGGCTCTTTAACATGAAATATCTAAGGAAATAAAGAGCAACAAAAGAAACGAAAAATACAACAAGTACAAAAGAAGGAAATCTATCCTATTCTTCATTTCCTTCCATCTTCAATCTTTCGCTCCACGCGAACCTCCTCTGTTTTCCGTCAAGCTCCTCCAATCCGTCCTGGATGCGAGCTCGAACTCCGTCTAAACACGTCCACATTTGCAATTGACCTGAAATCTAGGACTCAAATTGCAAATGTTAAATAACACGTGTTTTGTTATCATCAAAACAAATGATCGTGGTGCTCTAGCACCAACAATCTCCCCCTTTTTGATGATGACAAAATCGTAAATAATAATACAAAAAATCCTCCCCCTATTTGACATTATCAAAAAGGTTTGATTGATTTTAAATTTCCTATAACTCCCCCTTAAAACATGCTCTTCTATGAATTTATTTTGACAAAGGTAATGTCCTCCCCCTTTTTGTAACAATGAGATAGCTATTATTTTTCCCCCCCTTACTAAAGGAAATTTAGCTACCTTACATCTCCCCCTTAAAAATTGACAATTAGCTCATCATTTTTTAACTCCCCCTATCTAAAAGCTTATAAAAAGATAGGGTTAAGAATTTTACCTCACCTACCATGGCCAATAAAATGGCCCGAACGGTGGTGGTGGATGCCACATCAGATGGGGCTCACATCCGTAGCTTGGAGGCCCGAGCATTGGCGCCGGTCTCCAATCTGGTGGTCGACGTGCGGCGGGTCCGTCGTTTGTTCGCCGTCTCGTCGATCTTCTTGTTCTCCTCCTTGGTCTACTCCTTGGTTCCCCCAACGTGAGTTGACCAGCCTTGAGCTTGTAGGTCCAGTCCCTTATGTTGTAATTATCCCTGAACCCTACAAAACAATATTCTAATTCTTTTTTCGGTATCCAAGTGAGCTTGGATCCGGATTTGTTAGAAGGTCTCCTTGATGGAGATCCTTTCTCAACCTTCGGGCTATAAAAATTATCAACTTTGTTGATTAATTTGTTAGAATTTTCCCTAAGACATGCAATTTCTTTTTCTATAGTTTGCATCTTAGTCTTTAAATCATAGATTTCTAACTTTAGACTATCATTTTCCTCAATCAACTTATTATTTTCATTGATGAGGTTATGATTTTCTAATAATAGGTTATCATTTTTAGGACAAGTTTCTAGATCCTTAAGTTTTATTTCTAACCTATCATTTTCATTTTTAAGAAAACTAAGGTTCTTTTTAATGCTTTTATTTTCTATCCTAAGTGATTTACTAATCTCAAAAAGTTCATTAAAAGCTTCTTGAAGATCGAGATTTACCTCGTTGTCTGAGTCGCTTTCGCTTTCGCTGTCGCTTCCTCTGGCCATGAAGCCGAAGCAAGCGGTTTCTTCTTCTATGGTCTTTTCTTCTTCTTCCTCCGAGCTAGAATCGTCCCAAGTGGCTTGGAACGCCTTCTTCTTAGATTTCTTCTCCTTTTCCTTCTTCTTCTCCTTTTTGAGAAGAGGGCATTCTGGTCGCAAATGCCCTTTCCCGTTGCATGGTAGCAACGTCTCGGGCTTTCCTTCTTCTCCTTTCTCTCTTTCTTTAGTTCCCTACAAAACTTGGAAAAAATTTTAAGCAAAATTCTAAAGTCTTCGTCGTCAGAACTTACCTCGCTATCCGACGCGGCTCTGAAGGCGAGAGTCTTCTTTAGTTTAGGCTCCGGTGTATCCTTCTTCTTCTGCTTCAACTTAGTCTCGTAGGCCATCAGATTGCCTAGGAGATCTTCCATGTTGAGCTCCTCCATTTCGTTCGCCTCCTCGATGGCGGTGACTTTCTGTTCCCATTCCGGTCCAAGGGAACGAAGAAGCTTCCCTTGAAGCTCCCCCTTGATGAAGGTCTTCCCTAATGCTTTCAAATTATTTACAATGAGAGTGAACCTAGTGTTCATCTCACTTAAAGACTCGTTAGGTTTCATAGAAAAAGATTCAAATTCTTGAGAAAGTAAATTAATTTTAGATGTTTTTACCTTAGAGGTACCTTCGTGAGTTACCTCAAGTGTGTGCCAAATCTCATATGCGGTGGCGCATTGCGAGATTCTGTTGAACTCCTCCGGGCTGAGCACGCAATACAACGCGTTCATTGTTTTCGCGTTGAGAGAGAGCTCCCGGATCTGCTGCTGCGAGTATCCTCCGGCGGGCTTCTCTGGGATGTCGAAGGGGGTCTCGCACCTGGCCCAGACTGTGAAGTCGGTGGCTTGAAGCCACGTCTTCATCCGCAACTTCCAGTAGGGGTAGTTGCTCCCGTCGAAGAACGGCGGACGGGTTGTGGACTGCCCCTCGGAAATCCTGCTTGTGGAACAGCTTCCCTCCATGTGATCTTTCCTCGGAAGTTACTCCTGTCGGCGGAAAACCTGCTCTGATACCAATTGAAATCCCTTACTTGGAGGGGGTGAGATCAGTGTGACGCAAAAAATGCGTAATCGAAATATAAAGCAATCTCACAAATAGTCAATCACACAATGTACACAATTGTTTTTAGGTGGAAACCCAAACCGGGTGAAAACCACCACCTAACCCTCTCGAGTTAGGATTTTCCGATCAACCTAGTTGATCAAATACACTAACCGAATCACTTTAAAACGAGGGTGATTCAACCTCAGTACAACTACGCTACAAGTACGAGGGTAGCGTTCCTCAACCCCTTCTCTCCACGAGAAGGATTTTGTCCCACGAAGGAGACGGGAATTCGCAAAGCGAATACCCAACCAAAAGACAAAGATAAAATAAACAACAAACCTATAGAGCCAACAAAGTAATAAACCTAAGCTTCTATAGGATTTAGGAAACTCCCCTTTGCAAGGAGTGCGTCGACGATGACGCGGGTGCGTGAGCCACGCAACGGCGCAATGTCGCTCTCGTAGACAACGGCGGGAGAGCGGGTGCGCGAAGCTTGATGCTCTCAAGAGAATGGAGCTTGAGCTTGGAGAGCAAGAGCTATCTAGGACACAAGAGAGTGGAACTATGTTGCTTAAGTGTATCCAAGCGTGTGTCTTGTGTTTCTCTTGGTGTGTCTTGGTGTGTAAAGGCTCCCCTCTATTTATAGAGGCCTTAGGAAGGCTTTGGAAGGCTTAGAAAAGCTTCCATAGCCGTTGGGTACAAAGCCCAAGTGAATCAGCCCGAAATCAGGAGCAATCATTGTTCTGACAGGCTTATCAGACGTCTAATTTTAGCATCAGACGTCTGGAAGTTCACTTTAAGACGTCTGATTCAAAGGTCAGACGTCTGATTTTGGGCGGGTCTCTCCCTGACTTCGATCAGATCTAAACAGGGTTTTTACGCAAGTCCATCAGACGACATACAGGACGTCTGGCACTATGTCTGGACGTCTGGAAACCTACTTTTACTGTGGGAATTGATTTCCAAACGTTGCAACGGCTAGAAAATCTCTGAGAAGAGATTTTGGGTCAGCCGAGGCAAAACGGTCAATTATCAGACGTCTGGAAAGGCCTAAGGACGTCTGATAAGGCTCTAACGGTCATATTCTTGAGTGTTTGGTAAGCCAGCCAACGGTCCACTAATTGGACGTCTGGCAAAGTCATCAGACGTCTTCTAAGACGTCTGGACTAAGGTCTGGACGTCTGATTTCATCAGACAGAATACTAACTCCAGCCTAGCAGTTATCAGACGTCTGAAACAACAGTCAGACGTCTTAAAATACTTTATCAGACGTCTGATTTGGGAATTAGACGTCTGGAAGTGCTGTTTGAACCCTATATTGGTTTTCTAAGTATTCTACAGAAAACCTAAGTATCCTAGGGTTGTGCCGGTGTTCCTAGAACTATTGTTAGGGTTCTTTGAGGCTCTTTAACATGAAATATCTAAGGAAATAAAGAGCAACAAAAGAAACGAAAAATACAACAAGTACAAAAGAAGGAAATCTATCCTATTCTTCATTTCCTTCCATCTTCAATCTTTCGCTCCACGCGAACCTCCTCTGTTTTCCGTCAAGCTCCTCCAATCCGTCCTGGATGCGAGCTCGAACTCCGTCTAAACACGTCCACATTTGCAATTGACCTGAAATCTAGGACTCAAATTGCAAATGTTAAATAACACGTGTTTTGTTATCATCAAAACAAATGATCGTGGTGCTCTAGCGCCAACAAGAAGCAATCATCAAATGATTCCTCAAATATAAAGAAGTCATCCATGAAGACTTTAAAGTATTCACCAACCATATTTAAGAATATGGCAAGCATGCACCGCTGAAAAGTAGCGGGTGCATTGCAGAGACTGAATGGCATCCTCCGGAATGCGTATGTTCCGAAGGGGCAGGTAAAGGTAGTCTTCTCTTGGTCCTCGGGATGGATTACAACCTAGTTATAACCGAAGTACCCGTCCAAGAAGCAGAAGAATCAATTTCCTGCTAGTTTCTCGAGTATCTGATCAATGAACGGTAGTGGGAAATGATCCCTCTTTATGAAGGAATTGAGTCTTCTGTAATCAATGCAGACTCTCCATGAGTTCACTATACGGGTCGGTATGGTTTCTCCGATCTCAGTCGTGATCACGGTAAGTCTTGCCTTCTTAGGCACAACTTGGAATAGACTCACACACCAACTGTCAGACATCGGGTAGATGATCCCTGCATCTAACCACTTGATGATCTCCTTTTTCACAACATCCTGCAGATTTGGATTTAGGCGTCTCTGCATTTCACGGGATGGTCGTGAGCCCTCTTCAATATAGATATGATGTGTGCAATATGAGGGGCTGATACTTGTCAATTCATCAAGAGTCCATCCAATGGCTCTTCGATGCTGCTCGAGAACAGAAATTAGGCGTGTTTCCTGATCAAATGTGAGTCGGGAGTTGATAATCACAGGAAACGTCTGATTGGAACCCAAAAAGATGTATTTGAGATGGTCAGGGAGGGGTTTCAATTTCATAACAGGATTATCAGCAATAGCAGGTGGTTCAGGGTGGGTGTTAGGAGCAAAGGAAGGAGCTATGGGTGTCTCTAGGTTAGGTTCAAGTTGTGATTGATCAGAAATATTCAGGTTCTCTTCGATACATAGGTCGTCAACCACAGCCTCGATATCACAAATTTGTTCTATAACCCCGCAATTAATTCCTTGTTGGGCCTCAAAGATGTTGATCTTCAGCATCTTGCTCCTAAATTTTAACACAATTTGGCCCTCCTCGCAATTAATATTAGCCCTAAGTGTGGCTAGAAAGGGTCTCCCTGATATGATCGATGTATTTTTCAAGTTCTCAGGAGTGTCCATGTCTAAGACAATGAAATCCATAGGAAAATAGAAATCGTGTATCCTAACTATGACATCCTCGAGAATTCCTTTTGGTGACTTAATAGATCGATCGACTAACTGTAAACTCATCTCTGTCAATTTAAGCTCAGATTTCTCAAAGTAGTCTAGTAGGGATATAGGTTCAAATTGATGGAAGCTCCTAGTTCCAATGAGGCTCGGTCAAAATGTATATCACCGATAGCACAAGTAATCAAAGGGGTGCCTGGATCTTTTGCCTTAAGCGGGACTTTGCTTAAAATGATGGAGCTAGCTTGCTCCGACAGTACGATTGGGTTTCCGCCTTTGGTTCGCGACTTACACTTACGTGTACACACATTTTTCAAGAATCGTGCGTAAGCCGGCACGTGGCAAATTACATCCATCAAGGGGATGTTTATATGGACCTGCTCAAAGTGCTTGACCAGGTCCTCCTCAAGTACCACAGGTTTGGTTGTCTTCTTTCCCTTGGTCAAGGCCTTAGGAAATGGAACCTTAGATGGTTCCTCTAGAATTGGCTCAGGCTCTTTATTAGGGATGGGTGTGTCCTTGATGACCAATCTAGGGTTAGGGTTTACAATCTCAAACATGTTGTGGCTAGGAAAGGGTGGGTTTTGTGTTGCTTTGCCACTACGGGTGGTGACAGAATTTAATCATACCTGATTTTGGTTTGGGTTGGGAAAAATAGGTGTTTGCTGCTGAAATCCTGCGTATGAAGTTGAGACATCCATCCGGTTAGGTCATGGAGAAGAAGGGGTCTGATAAATAAAATGAGCTTGGCCCCAATTTGGGTTCATAACACGCCTCTAGTTCAGCACGTTATTTGGGTTTGGAAGAGGCTGAGAGGGAAGTGCACCAGGCTGGCGAGCACTTGCCAGTTGGGCCAATTGATTTCATAACTCAGAGATCTCTTCTTTATGTTGTTTTTGCATATCAACCAAGGTCTAGAGAATCAAAGATGTCTGATCTTCTTTAGGCGATCCAGATTGGAAATTTTGAATAGGTCTTGGTTGAGTGGGTTGATATGGTCGCTGGTTTTGTGGACGGGGTGGGAATTGGGATCTTAGTTATTTCCCAACCACGTAAAGTTAGGATGATTCCGCCATCCAGGGTTGTAAGTATTGGAGAAATGATTATTCTGGATGGAGTGGAGATCCTCGCAGGTTTGAGGAGCTTCGAGATAATCAGGGTACGGGGGTTCAGAGTTCCCCCAACTGAGGTGAGCTAACTTAGAGTTGCCTCCGAAGCCATAATCAAATGGGAGTGGATATGCATCCATCCTCGAGGAGTGGTAGATGTTGTGCACAACCTCTCTTCCCATGGGCAAGTGCGCGTATGTGCTTTGAGGTGCAGAGGTAGATTTGTGTAGATGACGAGTGTTGTCGTCCACCTTCTTCTCGATAATGAAGACCTTGTCTAATTGACTGTCTACCAACTCCAGATTAACGGATGCGGAAAGGCCTCGAGATTCGTGTACCCCCCGATTATTTGTCAATGTGCTGGTGGATGTCCGGTCGTATGTGCCCAATGACTCATTATTCAAGGAGTTCTTGCACATGTTCTCAAGAATTTCCCAGATCGTGTCCTCATGTTGACCATAATGCTACCACCACAGGTTGTATTGACAAAGAGCTTGATGTCTTCACGGAGTCCGTGGTAAAAGGATTGGACTTGTTCCCACTTCGAAACTCCATGATGGGGGCACTTACGCATGAGATCCAAAAAATGATCCCATGCCTCGTGTAGAGATTCTCCCACTCTTTGGGAGAAGTGCGTGATTTAGTGCCGCATCGTGTTTGTACGACCAATGGGATTGAATTTTTGCAGGAAGGAGGTTTGAAGTTCTCCCCATGTGTTGATCGTGTGTGGTTGAGTTTGAAACCAGTGAGCGGCTTTGTCAGCCAGAGAGAATGAGAAGAGTTTCAAGAGTAATCCACCCCGATTCTGTACATCTGCCCCAAAAGTGTGGGCCAGATGTTTTAGGTTTTTGATGTGCTGGAAAGGATCCTCGGAGTTCAAGCCATGAAATTTTGGGGTCATATGAAGCATGCTAGGCTTGAACCCACCTCGGGTCCTCCCATGGGAATGTTGATTCGGGGTTCGATCTCCACTGCTGCGGGATTATAGTGATCTCTCATTTGAGGACGCAGTGGTGTGTTGATGATGGCATTGGTTCGATTTTCTAAATCATGGACTTGTTTCTCAAGGTTAGGTTGATCTTCTTGGTGATCCATAGTTGATAAGGGGGAGGTAGGTTCTAAATCAGAAGATATGTCAATGTGATCAGGTTGTTGCAAAAACACGGAAGTTGAGGCTTGACCTCGACGAGAGTGAATAGCTAGTGGAGGCCTCAAGGATGATCTTAAGGACCTCCTTCCGAACATGCACTGATGGAATGGATGAGGGATAGCAGGTAATGGACCCAATCAAGACACCCAAAAATTTTGGATGACTATAGAGGTTCAAGGCGGATGATACCCCTTAGTCAGAAAGCCGTCGACCTGAGAATTACCTGGGTAGCCAGTGAGGGAGAGTCCCGCGAAGACCCCTACACAGTCGAGCGCCCCCACAAGTTACAAGGTTTTCTCCACCTGATCTCTCTTGTCATTGAGGATCCAGGTAGACCAAAACGGGGACTTGACCTCTTAAGTCTACCAGTGTTAAGTTAAGAGCAAAGGTGCTTATGATTTCATTTGAACTTTAAGATGTTTTTGTGCAAAGTGACCTAATTTGAAGATTGGTTAACCCAACAAGGTGGGTCAACTTTACCTATTTTGTCCTTTGAGAAATTTAGGTCCCTTTTTTAGTGTTCAAATGAAATTAAGAGCCTGATTTTAGGGTTTGCTTGAATAGATCAATTCAACCAAGGCTTAGGCACGCACTATTTGGGAAGGTTAATTCCTGATTAAGCAAGTGTATCTCTAAAATCCTAAATTGGAAACCCTAATTGGCTCTGATCGCTCCAATTTAATTCGTCCAAATGTGGTACCTAGGGCTCAAAAAAGAAGGTGATAGCCCTAGATATGTTAAAACTCTAGGTAGGTGCACAAATCAGGGTTGGGTGTTCTCAAATCAGAATGTATCAAATCAGGCAACTTGATGATTAATCTAAGAATAGAATGCAAGTAGCCCTAATTGATTTTTTTTTCTTTTTCAGCTTTTAAGAATCATCCGCATAGAAGAGGGTGGATGGAGTTTATTTGCCCCTGGAGTGGCTGATGTGCAGCTGATCTTCGTCCAATGAATCCCTGGAACAGATCACAGTCAAAAGAGATGGAGTAAGTTAGTACCAAATCAGATATTGCAATCACGAGATCAAATTGTGCACTGCTCCCCAGCAACGGCGCCAAAATGTTATTCGCTCTGAAACGGGTTTTAAAATTAATGTGTAGTATAGGTTGAATCAACGCAAAAAACAAATAGAATTTATTACTTGAATAAAAGTCCGAGGTCGAACACAGGGAGCAATTGGAAAAAATGATTCTCAAGATTGCAATTCAACACAAATACATAAGCAATAGAATTCCAAGCAATAATGATATATGAATGAAAGCATATGTCAAAGAGTGCAAAAAGAATGGGGTAAAATGGTGATTTGAATCACCAATTACCCCTTACAATTATATCAAATATTTCAACAGTACTAATCAAATAAATGCCACGTAGGATAAGTGATTTGAATCTCAGACGTTTGCTTAGCAAATCAAATGGCTTAACCCGCTCACCACTACAATGCTCTTCTGCTTTTCTTTCCTTCTTTTTCTTCTGTGCCTTCTCTCTTCTTTCTTTTCACTGTGGCTTCTTCTTTTGTGTGCCTTCTTTCTTCTTCTTCTCCTGTGGCTTCCTCTTCCTCTTTCTCTTCACGCACAAGGGGAAGGGCTTCTTAAACGACTAAGTGTCAGCCGTTGAATCACAGAGTAAAACCCCACTTGCCCCCGCACGCACTTTCTCCTTTCTCTCTCTGGGATCCTCCCTTCCAGGGCCACAGTTCGAGTTATCGGGTATTCGGGTAGAGGGTGACATGAGACAGACACGTATGTCCAAATAGGTCATTGTAGCTCGCGTTTGCAACGTCGATTTTAGATGTAGAAACGGAGATGGGTCCGAGTGTCGAACACAGGGAGGTGTGAAATCGGCTTTGTCTGTCACTTAGTTGTCATGGAAATGATGGGTTTTACTTGCGCACAAGAAAACGCAGGAGAGAAAAGAGGGTAAGAGAGAAAGAGAGAGAGAGAGAGGGTAGGGTTAGAGTCTTTTGATCACAACATTCGTGCAAATTAAGATAAGAAAAACTCGATCAAAAGAGAGAGGTAATAGCTATATAAGAAACAACATCATTCAACATGCAACATGAGTTTTACAGATACAAAAATAGCTAAATGCTTAAACAAAAGTAAAGTAAAGCTACAGTAAAGGGAGAGAGAGAGAGAGAGGGGAGAAGGCAAGGCGGCCACGGCGGTGGAGGAGGGCTCCGTCAGCAGCTCGTCAACTCCGGCGAGTACAAAATGTGCTAAGGGAAGCTAGGAATGGGGCAGATGGATTGCAAGTGTATTCAATACCTCTCCATGGGTAGTTGGAGAGGATTTATATAGGAAGCGGGGGTTTCTAAATTACGTAAGGGCTTTAGCGACGTCCAGGACGTCGCTAAAATCAGCCCAGAAATGTCGGTGAAGGCCCCTGCCTGCTGGTCTCCCGCGCGCACCTACTCTTCCTCCCATGCATCGCGCCTGCAATCCGCTTGTGCTCACTATGCATCGTCCGATCGAAGATCGAACGGTTGAGGCTTCGCATGAGCACGCGCTAAGGATCGCGCTTGCACAATGCGTGCCTCGCACAATATCGCACGCGTGAGCATCCGTGCGCATCCACTACGCCGCGTGGCCTCCATCCACGCTGTCCGTGCGTGGATCAACGGCTGAATTTTGATCGCGCGCACGGATGCGGCCGACGTGATTCGAACAGGCGTCGGGTGAGCATGTAAGAGGGCGCTAACGGCTATGCTGCGCTTCAAAGTGTGTCGCGGTTTTGCACGAACTTTCAGCCGTCCTATGGATGATCGGACGGCCGAGATCTCATCTGGGCGTGATGGAGAGGTGCACCGCTGGTGTGGGCGCATCAGTTGCCACCACGTGGCCGCTTGTGGGATCAACTTCTTGGGCTAGTTGCAGGAGCTCTAGATGTCGAAGTTGATCGATTTTGAGTCCGTTAGACTCTATTCGTCATTTTAAATCCATCCGTGCGGTCCAATCGCTCATCTGAGGCATGTTTTGACATGAACTTGTACAAATGGCCATTAACATTGATTTATAAGCAATCTCAATGTGCAATGCATGTAATGCTCCCATGCCCATTTATAATGTGTTATTTGTGCATGTTACCCTTAAGATAGACCCCGATTGACAGAATTATCACCACAAAATGTAGAGTTATCATACCCCCATGCTCATTCCTTGCTAGTGCCTAGCAAGGTTCATTCCAGCCATTATTCTCAGTCAGAATCCAGGAATTGATTACATAGACATTTTGTTACTTGTCAACAGGAGAAAATATACTAAGATCCTAATCTACAAAGACTAAACAGCGCCCGAGTGTCTGCCAAAATATGAATCGCCTGAATCCTTGCTGTAAGGCATATATATATATATATATTTCTTTTTCATCTCTACTCATTTTTTAGATTTTTGGAGTTGAGGGTATGTTGGTAACTTTTTACAGCTACCCAACCCACCCAAAACTCGAGAAAGACTCTTAGTGCTAAGCATCTTAGTGTGAATATTGTGATAGACTCACTCAATGGTAATTAGAACAGACTTCGGGTTTCTACGCCCCTAGGTGACCAGAAAAGGAAGTGTGTGCCTGAAGGTGTGTCTGTCTGATTGATAGCTTTCTCCCTATTTTTATTTTATTTGGGGCCAACACAAGGGTGTTTCCACTGTATATCTCCCCGGATTGCTCTACTTCCCTGCTTCTTCCTTAGGTGTTTTGGATTTTTTTGTGCATTTAGTGAGCTAGGTTCTGAACAATCAGCCAATGAGCTGTTACCCACAACTACTTGCCAGTCATACTCGTGCGGTGAAGCGTGGCTTATTTATTTATTTTTTCTATTTCTCCCTTTTTTTTCTTCTTTTTCTCTTTTCTTTTCTTTTTGTTGTTTAGTAGGTAGCTTCCCTGATCTCAAATTTACCTAGAGGAAATAAAAAGAAAGTAGTCCTGTGGCTGGGCTCTGGACAACTGGCCAATGGGATGTTACCCATGACAACTTGCCAGCCATACCTCCCTAGAAGGTTCATTAGCTACCCAATTTCTATTAGAATCTCCGAAGAGTGAGTCAATGCGAAAATGTGTGCAAATGCTTAGACTAAAAGTCCCTCTAAGTCAGAGGGTGGGTTGATAAGTCGTATACTTATCACCCTACTTTATTGGCGAATTACAGTAAATTAAGGTTGAGAGGATTCGAGGCTAAATTCATATTTTAACGGACACCAGAGCTAATTGAGCCTGGAGGCCTGAAAAGTCTAAGTGTTCAGGTTCTTTTCATATTATTTATTACTGTTGACAAGTTTCTAATGCCTAAGTTTTGCTTCCTAAATTCATCATTTTTTAATTAATTTATTTTATTCTACTCAGACTGATAAAATAAACTTAGAACATACAAATTACCATTCCCCCCATGCTTAAGTTGGACAATGTCCTCATTGACAAGTAAATGGATGCAAAAGGTGTTCAAAAAGAGGTCACCTGAGTGATGCCATGTACCTAATCAATTTGAATCTTCTGGATTGCCTCCCAGGAAGCACTGAGTTTAATGCCTCCAGCTGGGTGATGCTTCGTGTCAACCCTCGATGAGGGTGACAACCTCTTTGGGGGAACTTGGGCAAGGAAATGCTTTAATCTCTAACCGTTTATCGTGAAGGTGTGCGCAGTGTTCGGATCTGCAATTTCAATCGCCCCATTGGAAAAAGGTTTGACCACCCAATATGGTCCTATCCACTTGGATCTGAGCTTCCCAAGAAAAAGTTTAAGTTGGGCATCAAAAAGCCAGACTTGCTGGTTAGGCTCGAGGGTCTTTTTATGGATGAGTCGATCATGGACGGTTTTCATCTTTTCCTTGTAAAGTCGACTGCTCTCAAATGCGTCCCGATGAATTTCCTCTAGCTCAGAGAGTTGGAGCGCCCTTTGTGCACTAGCTAACTGAGAGTCCATGTTACACTGCTTAACAGCCCAGTAAGCTTGGTGTTCCAATTCGATTGGAAAGTGGCAAGCTTTGCCAAAAACCAGGCGATACAGTGACATGCCTATCAGGGTCTTGAAAGCAGTCTCGTATGCCCACAGGACATCATCCAACCGTGTGGACCAATCCTTCCTGTCAAGTCTCGCAGTCTTTTGCAGAATGTTCTTAATCTGCCTATTGGAGACCTCAGTCTGCCCATTGGTTTACGGATGATACAGGGTGGCAATGCGTATTTTCTTAGTAGGGCATAGAACTGGGCGTGGATAAAGTGACCTCCACCATCACTGATCATGGCTTTCGGTATTTCAAACAAGAAAAGATATTTTACTTAACAAAATTCATGACATCCTTATGATCACCTCTGCGAGTGGTGATGGCTTCAATCCATTTTGAGACATAGTCTACTGAGACTAAGATGTACTCAAAGCCGTTGGATGGTGGGAAGGGGCCCATGAAATCGATGCCCCAAACGTTGAAGATCTCAACAATCAAAATGGGCTGGAGAGGCATCATGTCTTTTCTGCTCATGGTTCCTAAAGTCTGGTAGCGAGAGCATGTCTTTGCAAAGCTGTGTGAGTCCTTGAATAAGGAAGGGCAGTAAAATCCAAGCTGCAAAACCTTTGCAGCCGTCTTTTTCCTCAAAAAGTGGCCACCACATGCTTAGTCATGACAAAAGGATAGCACACATTGAACTTCTTCCTCCGAAACACACCTCCTGATAATTTGGTCAACACAGAGGCAAAATAACATGGGATCATCCCAGAAATAATGTTTGGCTTCAGCCAAGAACTTATCTCGTTGCTGTCTAGACCAGCTGTGCGGGCTCTGTCCTACTACCAGATAGTTGACGAAGTCGGCATACCAGGGTAGTTTCCTTTCGTGCGTAGCCAGAAGTTGTTCATCAGGAAAGGTATCAGTCAAAGGCAAGGCAGACCCAATGTGGTCCGGGTGGAGTCTGGACAAGTGATCGGTTACGACATTCTTGGACCCAGCTTTGTCGTGAATTTCTAGATCAAATTCCTGCAAGAGCAGGATCCATCTAATTAGCCTGGGTTTAGCGTCCCTTTTGGCCAACAAATGCCGGATGGACGAGTGGTCCATATAAATGGTCACGTCGGATCCTAGGAGGTAAGATCGGAATGTTTTGAGTCCAAAAACTATGGCGAGCAGCTCTTTCTCTATGACTATATAGTTCCGTTGGGCCTCATCCAACGTCTTGCTCGCGTAATAGATCACCACGGGTTTCTTTTCTTGTCTCTGTCCCAGGACTGCGCCAATGGCAAAGTCTGATGCATCACACATAATTTCAAAATCCTAGGACCAGTTTGGGGGCTATAACACAGGTGCGGTGGAGACTGATTCCCTGAGGGTGGTGTAAGCCTGGATGCAATCAGGTGTCATGTGAAACAAGGCGTCGTTGTCCAGAAGGTCGGTCAAGGGTTCAGAGAGTTTGGAGAAGTCTTTAATGAACCTTCGATAGAAACCAACGTGTCCTAGGAAAGATCGGATTTACCGGACCAAGCTAGGTGGTGGAAGTTTGGAAATCAAAGCAACCTCAGCTCAATCCACCTCATTGCCCCTATGCGATACGATGTGCCCAAGGACAATCCATTCTTGAACCATGAAATGGCTTTTTTCCCAGCTCAAAACAGGTTAACCTCGATACATCGCTTCAAGATTTTCTCCAAGTTGCTTAGACAATGGTCGAATGAGTTCCCAAACACTGAGAAATCATCCATAAAGACCTCCAGGTATTCCCCCACCATCTCTGAAAAGATGGCGAGCATGCAACGCTACAAGGTAGCAGGTGCATTGCATAACCCGAATGGCATACGACGGAACGCGAATGTGCCATACGGGCAAGCGAATGTGGTCTTCTCTTGATCTTCGGGAGCAATCGCTACTTGGTTGTATCCTGAGTATCCATCCAGGAAGCAAAAATATTTCTACTCTGCCAATCGTTCAAGAATCTGGTCAATGAATGGCAGAGGGAAATGATCTTTCTTGGTCGCCTCATTAAGCCTCCTATAATCAATGCACACCTGCCATGCAGTCGTGGTGCGGGTGGGGTTGGATTCACCACGCTCATTGGTGACAACGGTGAACCCAGCTTTCTTGGGGACCACTTGAGTGGGGCTTACCAAGGGGCTATCGGAGATTGGGTAGATGATGCCAATGTCAAGCCACTTGATGATTTCCTTTTTAATGACCTCCCGCATATTTGGGTTTAATCATCTCTGCATCTGACGAGAAGGTCGAGCCCCATCGTCTAGATAGATCTTGTGGGTGCAATAGGTGCGGCTAATTCCTCGCAAATCCAAGATGGTCCATCCAATGACTGCCCAATGTTCTGATAGGGTCGCGATCAACCTGAGTTCCTGATCCTTGGCTGGATGGGCGTTGATAATCACCGGGAAGGTCTGGTTAAGTCCAAGAAAGATGTACTTTAGAGTTTTGGGTAGCGGCTTCAGCTCAAGTGTGGGTGGAACAACACTTGATGGGTAGGGGAAAGGTGAGAGCTAATCAGCATCAATCTCCTTGAACGGTAGTTGTTGATGGTAATCCGCTCTACAGAGGTCAGCGTGCACAGACGGGGACGGGCCAGAACAATCTTCACAGGGTTGGGTCTGATGGTTTGATATAGAACTAAGGGTGAGGCATTTCTCAACCAGAGGCTCCACGGGATCATGTTCCTCAACTCAGTTGTAATTGAAAGACTTAGTCGCCCTAAAATATCCAACTCAATCTTCCTGCCTCCGAAGGCAATTTCCATGCATCCCGTGTCACAATCGATGTTTGCCTTAGCCGTAGCTAAGAAAGGTCTGCCCAGGATGACGGGTGTGTTTTGTAGCTATTCGGGTACTTCCATGTCGAGCACCAAGAAGTCGACTAAGAAGTAGAAGTCCTTGACCCAAACAATTACGTCCTCGACAACCCCCTTCAGGGTCTTCACAGATCAATCAGCCAATTGGATAGTCACAGGTGTGGGTGTCAATTCTCTAAATCCGAATTGGTGATACAAGGTTGTTGGGATTAGATTGATTGAAGCACCTAAGTCTAGGAGCGCTCTATCAAATGTCATGTCCCCGATATTACAAGATATCAAGGGTGCTCCTGGGTCTGTTCGATTGAGCAGAAGGTTGCTCGATATCACGAAACTCGCTTGCTCTGAGAGCACAACCTTCCTAAGTGCTTGGGGTCGTGGCTTACGCTTCGGCATACAGGCGTCCCTTAGGAACTTAGCATAAGCCGGAATGTGCTTGACTGCCTCAAGGAGTGGGATATTAATCTGAACCTGCTTGAAAATTTCCAAAAGCTCCTCATTTTCCACAACCGCTTTCTTTCTATTCATCTTCTCCAAGGCCTCGAGGTATGGTGTCTGGATTTGAACTAGGTCAATCTCCAGGTCCTTGGGTGTTTCCTGCTTGTCTTCAGAGTGGGGTATCTCGGGGAGTAACGTCACAGGAGGAGTCAGCCACTTGGGATCCTGGGTTTTGGTGCCGCTTCTCAAGGTCACCGCATTTGCAAAGGCATTGGGACCATGGGTAGATCCTTGAGAAGAAGAGGAAGAAGAAGCGCCAAACCCAGGAGGTGTTTGTGGGGCAGGCTGGACCATGTGAGCCTACCCGGGATTGTCTTGGAACCCTTGCGAATTGGGGCCTCTATTAATCACGTTTCACGGGTTCGGCTGTGGCTGAGAAGGAAGGGATCCCTGTTGTTTAAAATCCAACAACTTGCTCAACTGTCCCTTCACTAATGTCATTTCCTCCTGATGTTTCTGGTTCATGTCAGCCATCATTTTCATCAAGGTGTCCATTTGGTTTTGTGGGGGAGGGACCGCTCTATTCAGATTATAGGGGGGTTTAACCGGTGGACCTTGGTGATAGGAAGTTGGGTTTGGCTGATGGTTTGGCCTGGGCTGATTATGAAATTGATTTGGTTTTTGGTTCGTCCAAGCGAAATTTGGGTGATTATGCCATCTAGCGTTGCAGGTGGTGGAGAAGGGGTCAGGTTTGGAATAACCTTGGATGGCCTAGACATCTTCAAAGATAGAAGGTACCAAGGGGGAGGGAAGAGAATAATCAGGGGTTGAGGGAGCAGAGGTCCCTCCTTGGAACACGGTCAGGGGTTGTTCCAGGTGCATCTGGCTTAGTGGCTGAACTATGTCAACATTGTGAGCTCCCTTTGCTAGAGAGTCTTTAGCGGGTTCCTGGTCTGGTTCAAAAGTTCATCTATCTTCTTATCCACCAATTCCACTCGATCCAACTTCTTGGCAATGATATACATGTCAATCATTCTAGAATTTGCTTGTATCTTATAAATCCCACCACAGGATTGACTGGATCGACTAAACTGGGTCATGGAGGCATTGTTGAGCGAATTTTCGCTCATAGGCTCGAAAAGCTCAAACGTACTTTCCTCATCTTTGTTTAGAAAGTTTCCTCTGCATGAGGCATCGACAAAGTTCCGAAGGTTACTGTTCAGACCGTGGTAGAAGACCTGGGCCAATTGCCACCTTGGAATCTCATGGTGTGGCCATTTCCTCAACAATTCGTTAGATCTCTCCTACACCTCATCGAATCGTTCCCCGCCCTGGAGCGTAAAGGTGGTAATGGCTCTTTTGAGGGCATTGATTTTTCCTATGGGGAAAATTTTCTTTAAGAATGCATACCTCAGTTCTTCCCAGTTGGAGATAGGTCTTCCTAAAGTTCTAAGCCAGTGAGATGCTTTGTCTCTCAGTGAGAAGGGGAACATCTTAATCAAAATAATGTCTAAGCTGATGTTCCTAGGCTTGACAGTCTGGGCGATCCAATTAAGGTCCTCTAGGTGTTGAAAGGGGTCCTCATTTGAGCTTCCATGGAAGTGGCTTTGAATCAAGTTCAAGACATTAGGTTTTAGCTCAAAATCATCTCCCCTTCGGGGACCCTAAGATGTGGATCGATCCAAATAGTAGATGGATCTTAAAAGTCACGGAGGGACCTGGGTTGGTCCTGGAATTCTGGTGGATCATGTGGTGGTTGCCCCTGCGGGTTCTGCAACCGGTGTATGGCTTGCATGATAGTGTGGATCTGCTGTTGCTAAATCTGGTGGTTTACATTAATCTGGGCCTGGATGATGGCCATTGTATCTGGTGGAGGTTGGTCTTCAACCTCATCTACTTTAGGTTCGACCATATCTCTAGCAAGATCAAGTCTCCCCTGGGTTTCCCGTCCCAAAACAAACAACTCGGGATGAAGTGATCATCTTCCGTGCATACAATAGAGAAGAACGAGGAGGGATGTGGAGAGAAACAGATGTGAGAAGCGTGTGTGCTTGAACAAGCAGACAAGACTAGTCCTTATAGTGTATTCCTTAGGGGACCTAGAAATCTCAAAAGGAACAATCAAAACTGTAGGCACGTAACCGCCCTTCCCAAAGCTAATCTGGCCAGGTTGATTACGAGGGGATTGTGGGGAAGGTTCTTCCTTTAGCTTGCACCGCCGGTTCCATAAACCCTACAACCACGGTCATTTGACACTTCCCCGCAGCCTAGTCACCAAATTTTACGAAGGGAATGAAAGTCAAGTGCCTAGCAACCGAAATCACACCTTTTGAGACTTAAACCAATCATGCCTAGGGCACGTCTACTTTGTTTTAATGAGAGCTTAGGTCAGTGCTTGTGCTCAAGACATGTAGTGAGGCGTTGATTGGGGTGGTGCCTCTTAGTTATCCGATTCAAATGTGTGTGCAACTAACAAGACATGGTTCTCAAGCAAGGATTTAAGATGTAGTGTCTTTTAATGTTTGTCCTTACTTTAATGTCTTTTAGGGTTGAAGTGCCTTAGTGTTTTCAAACAAGTTTCAAGTGGGCACGCCAAGTTTTACGCACAACGGGTGAGTGGATTTCCTTTAGAGTGAGGAGGCCCTAGGAAATAACCCTAATGTTCTTATCCTATTGTTCATGCAATCTACCAGGTGAGTCGATTTTAAGGTGAGTGATGCGGCCTAAGTCAAGTCATGGTGGCTTCGCAAACATCACTCAAAAAGAAAAAAGTACACTCTAAAGAGATTATGTCTTTAAGAATGCTAGAGTGTTTTTTTTTTTATGGGTTTAGGATGTGGATTAAGAAATCATTCACCACGTCGATTTTTCTCTAATTTTTTTTTTTTTTTTAGATTTTTCTAGGCAAGCAAACAACCACGGGTAGAGCGATACCCACAACCGGTCTTTGCTGCGTTCACTCCATCTCTACCATCACGAGTCGTGCTCCTTCGCTGCCCAGGCGTCGAGTTCCTGCAACCAATCAAGTAGAGGGAGAAAATGAGTTAGACAATGTGAGTATGGATGCAAAATGAAAGCGACAAAATAAATCCATTGCCTTCCTGGCAATGGCACCAAAAACTAACATGAGATGGACACGTATGTCCAAATAGGTCGTTGTAGCTCGCGTTCGCAACGTCGATTTTAAATGTAAAAATGGAGGTGGGTTCAAGTATCGAACACGGGGAGGCGTGAAATCAGCTTTTTCTGTCACTTAGTTGTCACGGAAATGGCAGGTTTTGCTTGCGCACGAGAAAACGCGGGAGAGAAAAGAGAGTAAGAGAGAAAGAGAGAGAGAGAGGGTAGGGTTAGAGTCTTTTGATCACAACATTCGTGCAAATTAAGATAAGAAAAACCCGATCAAAAGAGAGAAGCAATAGCTATATAAGAAACAACATCATTCAACATGCAACTTGAGTTTTACAGCTACAACAATAGCTAAATGCTTAAATAAAAGTAAAGTAAAGCTAGAGTAAAGGGAGGGAGGAAGGGAGAGAGAGAGAGAAAGAGAGGAGAAGGCGAGGCGGCCACAGCGGTGGAGGAGGGCTCCGTTGGCGGCTCGTCAACTCTGGCGAGTACAAAATGTGCTAAGGGAAGCTAGGAATGGGGGAGAAGGATTACAAGTGTATTCAATGCCTTCCCATGGGTAGTTGGATGGGATTTATATAGGAAGAGGGGGTTTCTAAATTAAGTAGGGGCTTTAGCGATGTCCAGGACATTGCTAAAACCACCCCAAAAATGTCGGTGAAGGCCCTGCCTGCTGGCTTCCCGAGCGCACCTGCTCTTCCTCCCGCACGCTACGCCTGCGATCCGCGTGCGCTCGCTGTGCACCATCCGATCAAAGATCAGACGGTTGAGGCTTCGCGTGAGCGCGCGCTAAGGATCGCGCTTGCACAGCGTGCACCTCGAGTGTTATCGGGCGCGTGAGCATCCATGCACATCCACTGCGCCACGTGGCCTCCATCCGCGCTGCCCGTGCGCCGATCAACGGCTGAATTTTGATCGCGCGCACGGATGCGGCCGACGCGATACGAACAGGCATCAGGTGAGCGCGTGGGAGGTCGCTGACCGCTGCGCTTTAGAGTGTGTCGCGGTTTTGCACAAACTTTCAGCAGTCCGATGAATGATCGGACGACCGAGATCTCGTCTAGGCGTGATGGAGAGGTCATCGCGGGTGCGGGCACATCAGATGCTGCTCGTGGCCGCTTGTGGGCCGTTGTCTTACGCTAGTTGCAGCAGCTCCGAATGTCAGATTTGATCGATTTTGAGTCCGTTGGACTCTGTTCGTCGTCCTGAACCCATTTGTGCGGTCTGATTGCTCATCTAAGGCTTGTTTTGACATGAACTTGTACAAATAGCCATTAACATTGATTTATAAGCAATGTCAATGTGCAATGTATGTAATGCTCCCATGCCCATTTATAATATGTTATTTGTGCATGTTACCCTTAAGATAGACCCCGATTAACAGAATTATCGCCACAAAATGTAGAGTTATCAAAGCGCACCCGAGACTAGGCTCACCGGCAGTAGGTGGTGAGCGAGGAGTCCTTAGGTTAGGCAGGTAATCGGATCAGCGCCAAACCTGTGTGAGCAGTGTCACAAGCCCTATGCATGCTGAGGTGATAAGCCGTAAGCACAAAAATAATTTATTCGACTACGGGCGTTTGTCAGCTTCCGAGGTGGGACTAATCCACCGCCTTCCTTCTGCGTGCAGCTACAGCTGCTACTTTGTTCAATTGCAGTCAAAGGCCTGGTCAAAGGGCCAAATTGGTCCCTGGGTTGTGATCCTGGAGACTCTCCGCTGCGCCTGGGACTTCACCTGGGGCTTGTAGGTGCTGGAGAAAGCTTGAAGCTTCGCTCGAAGCTACGGCAATGGTGGTGGAGGACCTGCTACCTGAAAATCAGAATACGGCCTCTCGGCCTTATTAAATAGGTTCAGGAGCTTCGTCGTAGGACGACAAGTACGGTGGTGGGTGCGGCATGTCATGAAGGTGGTTGGTGAGGCTTGTCGACCTCGCGGAGGGTAAACGGAGAAGCGTGGGTTCTGAAAAGGGTTTGGAGGAGCAATCGACCTAAGTTAGGGCTTTTGCTCCTGAAGTCGAGGCAGAGGTGTAGAGAGCGGAAGCGGCGGCGTAGGTGGTTTGTGGTGGCCGCTGGAGCTCGTCGGTGGTACGCCAGCGAGGTGGAAGATGAAATCACGGAGGGCGGTACAGAAGTTGAAGCGAAGTGTCGAAGGTGTTGTCGTGACGTGAAGCTGAGTCGATAGAGATAGGTAGCGGACGGCGGGGATCAGAGTTGGTGCCGATTGCGGTATGGCCGGTGCCGGAGTTGAAGGTGACTCCGGTGGGGGTTGGACGACGAGGACAAAGGAGATAGGGACGTCGGCTGGTATTACGCAACACGGAGGAACGTGAGGAGGCAAATCTGTCGCCGGTATTGTGAACAGACGGGGAATGAGGTCGGGAGGAATCGTAGGAGCTCGCGGAGCTTTTCAACCGAAAGAGGGAGGAATATGGAGAGTTTCCGGCCAAAATCGAGCGTGGGATCTTCGATCTGATCTGGGGGTCCTTTTATAGGCCTCTGGATGGTGTTTTAGGCTTGGGTCCCAAGATAGGAAAGCTCGATGGAGATAGGAATTCTATGATACCCAAATCTCTCATGTGTTCGCATGAGAGATTGGGAAAGTTTTAGGGCTTAGGAATTGGCTCAAAAGAAAGGGAATTCCTTGACGAACTTCCCTTTCAAATCTGAGAGGGATTCATCATTGAATCAAGGAGAACATGACATGTTAAGGTCGTCGGAATTGTAGGATTAGGATTCATGGCGGTAGGGACCTTTTTGAAGAAAATGATGATAAAGATAGGGACCTTTGTGTAAGAAATTCAAAAGCTAAGGACCCATGTGGAATAAAGGAAATCAAACTTGGACCAAATTGAAAACTAGGTTGAAACAACAATCTCAGATTGGGCCCAAATTTTGGCACAAACCTAATTTGGACCTAAGGAATCCAATGGTGAAGTTGAATTTTGGTTTTGACCTAGTTTGACTAGGTAATTTGAATAATTGTTCAAATTAAGGTAAATGTCTGTCTGAAAGTCTATTTAAGGTCAAGGTGGGTTCCAATGGTCAAATTGAAGGTACCAAACCCTGGAGAATATTTTTCTATGATTTTAGAGGGTTTAGGTGAATTTTATCCTGACCAGAACCTCAGTAGATTAAGCGGGTTTATTTTTAGGGTTTCAGATGTCCATTAATTCCTATAACGCATAAAAACCCTTTTCTATCTATTTTGACCCACTTATTAAACTCTTAAGACCATTTGACCTTTATTCTACCCCTAAGAGAACCCACAGTTATTCTATTTTTGTGATAAAATGATAAATTTGCAGAAATAACCATGTATTCTTATTTTCTTCTCAAATCAATGTTTTGTATCCTTAAGACCTTCTAATGGATATGTAGGAGCTTTTATTGACTTAATCAGATCAAACTGAGCTAGTTTTGGCTCATGATGGCGTTCCCATCAAGAATGAAATGATACTATAAGAAGTAAGCCATCCAAATGAAACACTCACAAGGATTTTCTATATTACTAATTAGGCATGTGATGAAGAGCACGAATTATAGCTGAATGTAGGCCAAACAACTTCAAAAGAGTAGTAGAGAACAGGGCCCTCTATTTACACATGTTAACTTTTATTTTTCTTAATCTTCAATGGGAATACTTTATGGATTCTTTAGTTATAACAATTCTCAGAAGTACACTTTTCCACATGGAGAGTGATAGAATTTGCTAGGTGATTGAACTAGGTGTGTCTAGATCATCAATGGGGAAACTTCATGGATTCACAAATTCTTTAGTCATAACGGTTCTCAGAAGTGTACTTTTCCACATGGAGAGTGATAGAATTCACTAGGTGATTAAATCTAGGTGTGTGACCATCACGTACCTAGTGGAGCACTACTTGCTGTATAGGAATCAATATGTTGAATAAGGAGGTATTATATAGTCTATGATAGGTACATCAAGTATTGGCATATATATTGGTAAAGGCTTCATTCACTAAAGGGTAAAGATTCACAAATTGGCAGCAATTTTTTTCAAAAACACAAAGAAGAATGTTTCAAGAAATGTCTTGGAAAAATTACTGAAGAAGAAGGTTGAAAAAATTGCTATTACTAACATTAGTAAAATATTTAGGTTACACTAATATTAGTTGTATTCGAGAATGATTAAGGGGCACAAGTGCATGCATTTTGTGTGCCCTTGGTGAGCCATCTGAATAATGTAAAGACTTACATTGATTTTCTCATTTCATCTGAATAAGAATTAAATTTATTTCTGGTGCATGAATTAAGTCCCTTAGTACGAATTAGCCAAGATCGAATAAACCTGGTACATGACGACTTGTAGATCTGAACGGTTTAGAGATTCTGATAGCACATCAACAAACCATCACATGAGATATAATCGTGTATATCTGATTTGAGTTGAGATGGGAACCTTCTTTAGAGACTATTGTTTGATTAATGTTTTTGAATGGGGATTCAGAACGGTTATAAGGGTTGAGTTAAGGAGTTGATCTAATGAAATGAGAGATAAATGAAAATCCATTTCTAATGACGTCATGGAGAAGGTATAACCTTAGACCTAAGGCAGGTATGCCTTTGGTCATGAACACATATATTTAGCAAACCAATGGTAGAGGCACCCACCATGGTGTTGATACTGTATAGCTGGTATAGGTGTGAGGAAACAAGAGACACATGATCTCTCAAAGGAATTACACATATCTGTTTCATAGATGTATGTAGCAGATTGGAGGAATGAGCTCTCTTTGAGTATATTGGGATAATGCAATTCCAAATGTGGTCGCAAAGTCTTGATTAGACTCAAGAATGAAAGAGAAGAAAACAATCCTTTGAAAAGGCAATTATCTTCGTTCTCATCTTAATAATACAAGATATTAGAAATTATACAATCCAAGGAGGTTGATAGTTATCTGATAGGATTAGACCTCGGGTTAATATTATTCTCCAGTGTAAATGATTCATATATATTAGCAATAATTAAGGGAGGCAAAGTGCCATAATCTATAAATCCTAAATGCTTCATTATTAGCATAATAAAACTAATAATGATTTTGTGGGTTCCTACTTATAGAGAGATCAAATGTTATTTAAAGAGTCAAATAGTATTTCATTTAACATTTAATTAGGCCTCAAGTGTTGGGTCTTGATCCAAAAGGGTTTAGATGAAAATTAAATGCATTCGGGGTACCCAAATCCAATTAAATAAAATTATTGAAAGGCCACTAAGCAATTATTCAAGTAGAATTTTATCCTAACCATTAGATTTGATCCAACAGTTCCCACCATGATAAGAATGGCATGGATCACTATAAATATCTCTCAGGGCAAAACCATAAGACCTAACCAACAAGTACTTCACCTACAAGAAATCTCCATGTACAAGAAACCAGGCAAAGCCATGGATTAGAGGTGAGGGTTGTCTTGAGCTCACAAAGAGTTTGCGATACATGTTCATCGTTAGGTGTTCTTGCCATTAAGGGCCTCATTAGCCTGCTGAGAAGAAGGTCCCGCAGCTTCGTCAGGACTTATTATATAAGGCACCGCACATGGGGTGTTGTTCTATGACACCCACGAAGGTATAACTTATATCACGTGAGATCTCAGAAAAAGAAGGTGGTTCTTCACATGTTTCGATTTAGGATATTTAATTCTTTGGTTATTTGATTGTGGACATCGAATCATTTCTCTAATCAAAATTTCAAATGGATGGCTTTTCATGCTTCTAAGATGCCCTTCATTTTGATGAATGAGAAATGAGCACATTTAATTACAACAAAAAGACTATCTCAATCCTAATTTTTCATTGATTTTAGGTTAATAAGATTAATAAATGACAAAAGAGTAAACTCTCCAAAATTGAATAAATGTTGTATCAAACTTAGCATAAAGGGGAAGCGACAATGCAAGTACACTAATAACAAGATCTCGTATGTCCTAATGCAAGGCAAGATGAAATATGGGGAACCACAGTTGAATTAAAGGAATAGAGGCAGCATTAAACTCAAAGAAACCTGGCTATAGCTAATTAAACTCAAGAAGACTAAGTCTCAAGCATCATTGTAAAGAATACTATGAAATGAAGAACCAAGTGTTACATAATCAAAGTCATTGTGACTCATAGAGTGAAGTTTGCATGTAAAATCGAATTTGCAAGAGAGGAAAGGTTGATCAACGACTCAAAACATTGATTGGGTCAAATTAAGATACAAAAATCTAACAATCAATGGAAATGTTAAGAAATCCATTTAAGAAGAGAGGAAAACAAAGCACTCCTATGTCAGAACCCTCATACTGACCTTAGAAGCCCTTGAAATCCCTCCAAATGCATAAAATGAATAGTTTTTTTAAGGGTTAAAAAGTTGAATTTTCATCTAATGACATCAAAAGAACCTTGGACTCAAAAAACGAAGCAAATCACAGGTAAACATGCAAAGAAGCATGAAGAAAAAAATTAAAAGAAAACATACAAAAGCAAACATGCACACATCGATGCATATGTAGCTACCACATTTCCAATGCAAAGCATGCCATGCAATGCTTGCAACATGCAACCTATATGGATGCACTTGCTCCCTAAGCCTCCTGCCTACCCTACTTCCTTCGTGCAAACATTGTTTGCCACATGCCACGCATGGATGTCACCTTTAGCACGTAGGCACACACCCGACATGTGTGACATGACATGCTAGCAATTGCCTAGCCTCCATACTGCTACATGAATTCTTTCCTCTACTCATATTTATCTCAAGTCCTATATAGGCTTAAGTTGACGTAATCAAGGATGCCTAACAATTTCCTCCTAGCATTTTTTTTGCCTTCCCTAATACCTCCTAGGAGGCTTGGCATCCAACACTCTTGATTGGGGCATTGATTGGCCTTCTCTGCAAATACTCAAACCACCACACAAGAAAAAAAAAGTAAAAGAAAATACAACTATTTAAAAGAGTCCTAGAGGATTTATTCTATCCTAGGTTTGTATTATTCATGTTTTACCCTTTGGTGGCAATAATGCCTTTAGGGAAGTGGTTTGCACACATTATAAAGCCAATCTTATTTCCTTCTTTTCTCCAAGAATAGTTATGCACAAATATTATAAATACATGTATAGAATGAATGGATTTTGTGTCAAATAAATCTCAACATAGTATCATAGACACAAAGGTGCAATGGTCAAGATAAAATTCTATGTCACCCATTAATCTATTTATGTGTAGCTACCAAAGAAAGCCACGTTAGGTTCAATGCTAAATTAGTTTTAATCACAGAAAAATAGGTCCTCGATAGTTTATAATTGCTCTTTTTAGACTAACATGCCATAGAAACTTGAACTTCAAGTGTTAGAAGAAGCGAAGAAATTCAAGTGAAAAAAGAAGGCTTATGAAGATTACATTTGAGTTTTGTGATTTCCTATATCTTGTAAAAGATCGTCGTATTTTCTCTTTTATTTTCTTGGATAAATAAAAAAGAGCCAAAAATATAATTAGGAATACAAGGTTAGGGTCACTCCACTTAAGATGGGTTTTAGGCTCAAACTCTACATAAGTCAATTCAAGGCTTATAAGGTTGACTGACCAAGCCTACAGACTATTCATCCATAGGTGGTCCATGTACAAGGATCAATTGAACTTGTTTAAATTATGTTTACACCCAATCTCTTGACTCCCATTGGTTGACCGATTTCACTCCATTAGTCGACCCTAAGTGTCGTTTGACCCTTCATATTCCTTAAATGATTGTTCCCTTGTCTTAGTTAGCCTAAACCTAGATTATTTGTCAACTCTCTTTAAGCTTAACCAATATAAATACACTAAATTTGACAAATAACCCTTCAACTATCCATTAATTAGGACCAACAACTTGTTGACCCTCGCTGCTGGCCAAATAATAAGCCTTGACTAACTGACTTTGTGGAAAAGTGGCTCGATTCCAATAACTTCATATCTTTGGAAAAAACTCCAAGTTGACCCCTCTTGACTCCTTGGTAGACATCTGCTAAATACATAGGTTGACCAACAAAGTGGGGAGTTGCTTTCTTCAATTCTACACCAGTTCCAAGAATCATCTTGCAAACCTTACCATCTGACTTACCATTCAACCATGAACAAGCTAATCTCTAATAAAAGGTCAATCAATGAGGTTAGGATTGTGGTTCTGTAACGCAAAAGAACATGCAAAACCTTACGTAGCCTTCAAAAAGTAGATATCACTAGTGATATTTGATTATATCGCACCAATGATATATATATATATATATATATATATATATATATATATATATATATATATATATATATATATATATATATATATATATATATTCTGAAACTGAAAGGAAAGTTATCGTACTACGATAACAATTCGGGAGGACTTTTATTTATCATATTAGTAAAAAAAATAGGATCATTACAACACAGATCCCCACACATGTATGAGGGACTAACATTCATTTACAATTTACTCAACACACACTGGTCTCTCTTAAAACAAACGCTTATTCCTAGCCTTCCACACACCACAAATCGCCGTCATGTGCACGTGTGGTTTAAAAAATCACCAATGATATTTGATTCAAAATTAAATATTACCTATGATATTTGATTCAGAACCAAATATCATTGGTATTTCAATGAAATTAGGTCAAATCCCAAATATCACCTCTACAATTTGATTTATAACTAAATATGCAATTTAGTTTCAGAGGAAGTGCATGAACTTTTATATTAATATACATGATATTAATTGTTGATATTTCTAGTCATTACGTCTAATAGACTTACATGGTCCAATGCCTAGGTCTCTTAACTCTTTCTAGAAGCCTCCTATGACATCTATAAACACCCCTAGGAATCTCTAGATACACATAACACCTTGAGTTGAGCACCCTCCTTGTGCTCCATTTCACGTTAACACTTAAGGGCATTTTGGTGCAATCTCTTATTTTCACTTTCTTAGTAGAGTATACTTCGCCTAAACTTATTTTCCATTATATTATTTGACTCTTTAGGTCTTTGTATTTTTCTTTTTATTTATCTTTTACTTTAAAAATGTCAACCTTGACATTAAATTTCACCAAAAAGAGATTTGTGGTTGAGATTATACCATCCTCATTTAAGTAAAATATTGTATAATTTGATTAGTATGATCAAGTCAGGAACTCCTGAACAAAAAAATTTAAGTAGTAATTTTTATCCAAAGGAGACTTTTTACTTAGAATTCTGTCTCTTGTGATTTGAATTTCTCTTCTACACTTCAATTCTCTTTATAATTGTTTAATCACATAATTCACTCACCCCCTCCCCGAGTACGCTTGTCAGCCACACACGAGGAAATGTGTTAAATCATGTTCAGAATATAGTGCCATATCTAAATAATTGAAAATTGAGAAGTGATTAATTAGAACCTTTCTGCTCAAATCAATCAGCTTTGAATCGGAAGCTCTCGTAATTAATTACATAACAACAAAGATTTTTTCTTTTGCATTCTATCCGTGTTTCAGAATCGTTTAATCAGTGGATCCTATTTGGAGGCAAATTAGCATGGATTATCCTTTCTTTAGAGTTTTTGTTGTTATTTTAAAAAAAAAAATTTCATTAAATCACAATAAATTACACTTCCACTTCTAATGTTAAGCAACATCTTTCACTCCTTCTTTTAATATTAAATAAATATCCACTTCATCTTCTACTCATACTTTCAATATTAAACAACTACCAACATCACATCAATACACTAATCATTTTATTATCACACCTATCCCACCACTTATTACACTACCTAAACAAACAGTCATCTCCCCTTATTTTACACCAACCTATCCCTACATGATTTAATTGTAAGTTGCAACTTAATCCGCAAAACATTAGACAGTTTTGATTTGTTGCCCATCCATTCCATAGGTGCAGGAAAATCTGAGTGATCACTTTTTCAATATTCAGCTTTCTTCTTGTCGAGAAATAGACGACAACTCCTACATTTTCAAACACGACGTTCCCAATGAAATAAATCAACTAATTACTCCAATTCCTGAAAGTGGGAAAATGAGCCGACTGTCAACCTGTGGAGATTACAACTGCTTCAAACTGATACATGCATCAATCACATAGAGCAGTGTTTAAACCTTCATATTCAAGCAATGCTTTGCAAATGACCTCAAATACTCCAGACAGGCTAATGAATGGCAAATCCTGGAACAGGAATCTACATTTGGAAGAAGCAAATAACATCCCAGACTAAGATGAGATCATTGAAAAAGGAAAGCTCGATAAAATAGCAGAGCTTCTCTCTCTAACTAACATCTACCGGCGGTGTTTGGTAGGTGGGTTAAGTGAGTTAACTTGCATTTGTTCACCACTTAACCCGCCTGCCACTTGCATCGAGTTAACAGAAGTTAACCCGACACAAAGTTATTCTACGTTCTCAGTGGAATAACTTTAACTCGCCTAAATATCCAAACATCAAAACCCACTTATTCCACCACTCCTTATTCCTTTGCTCATTTCACAAACATATTCAGCTAGCATGAATTTCGTTGAAGGATTAAAGCACACCAGTCAACTGCTTTTCTGACAAAACTTATTGTGAAGGTGTGAGTACATCCATTAATGGCATACGTTGAATGATTAAACTAGCTTAGAAAAATATCAAGCAGTAACAATAGAGATTGAAGTAACTAACTACATTGTTTGCGCACCTCAATTTAAAAGCATGAAACAGCTCACGAATTATATTTGCGTTAGCAAATGGATGCACTCTTGGTAATCTGACATCTACATGAATTCACGCACATCCAAATACAGCTTGTTAATCAATTTAGTGCTTGCAGTAATGTAGAATGTATAAAGAAAGAGAAGAAATGTATTATTGATAAAAATTGTAAGAAAAGTACAGTATTTAATATTCCACTGAAATTTGTTGTTGGCATCGACCAGCAATCTATTTTTGTAAGTCAAAGAAGAACCAATATCCATCACCTCACTGCTGCAAGCTCTTGAAGAAATCAAATATCTCCGAGTCCAATGTCTTTCTTAATTAAAGAATCTACGAGCTGCAACGGGAAAAAAATATGATTTACATACTTTTCCTTGTCAAGACAACAAGTGTCCATTTACTAATTGTTTATGCTATACATGTACAGACACAAGGAAAGGTACAAGCACTTATATTAAATAAGTGTGTTATACAAAAAATTATCTTATCATGTCGAGAGTAATGTGTAGTGATTTAGTCCCACAAAGTAGAGTGGGACTTTTGTTAGTGTGTAGTGACCTATAAGTAGACATGTACCCTCTACCTATTCTTTTGAGAAGAATAACAAAAATCAGAACCCTATCGGAGTCTTCTCCCATGGTTTTCTTCACGCCCTTCTAAGTGGGGTTTTCATGTAAACATAAGCATTATGCATCTCTTTTATTGCTTTGATATTATTGCTTTTGCATTATTTTAGATTTCAACTTGGTATCAAAGCAAGTCCAACAATCACTCGATGAGGACATAGCAATTCCTCTCCTTGATGAAGGTGGAGATGATCATAGCAAGAGTCTCGACGAAGATCTCGTGCTTTCTCTCCAGAACAACAGGTGATGGTGATGGCAGTGAAGAGGGCCATCAAAAAGAGGGACGGTTATGCATTGGGTTCTCACGAACCCTAGAGGGGAGAGATTATCTTTGGGGGAGGAGGAGGGGCAGAATGAGGTAGAAGAGAGAGAAAAAAAGGATGAGAAAATGACGTGGAGTAAAAAAAATGAGGAGAGAAAGTAAGAGGCATGAAGAAATAAAAAGGAGAATAGAAGGAAGTTTGAAAAAAAAAAAGGAGCAAGAAGGAAAAAAAGGTTAAAAAAAAAAATTTAAAGGAGGACAAAAAATGATGAATATGTTTATGAGAAGAGGGGGAGAAGCTCTTCTCTAATTCTTTATTATTTCTTCTTGTTATTTTTCTCTCATACAAGTATGGGAGAAAGGGAGAATGTGGAAGCTTGTTGTAATCATCCTCTATTCAGGAGTTTCTTTTGTTCTTAGACTATACATGAGAAACTATAACTCTAGGAGGTCCAAAGTTTCAAGGTCTGCAAGATGGAGATCATATTTCAAGATCCTCAGAGGAAGGGCCCATTTCAGGTTTCTATGTAAGAGATCCAGTTTCGTAGACTCTAAAAATGGAGATCCACTTTCGAGGTCTTCAGAGGAAGACCCCTTTTACAGAGATAAAATGGGGAGCCACCAACACCAGGTCTCCAGATGAGAGGCCATTGTCAGAAGCCAGCTACAGTTCATCCAGCAACTCTAGCCCCGTGTTCCCACCTACAAGCAAGAACTAGTCCAGAGGTTGTGTTCTGTTGTGTGAAGTGGATTTCTTTGTGTTACAAGCTGAGTATTTCATGCTCCAGCTTGAGGAGCAGTGTTAAGAGAAATGTGTAGTAGTTTAGTCCCACATAATGGAGTGGGACTTTTGTTAGTGTGTGGTGACCTATAAATAGGCGTGTACCCCCCACCTATTCTTTTGAGAAGAACAACAGAAATCAGAGCCCTATTGAAGCCTTCTCCCATGATTTTCTCCCCACTCTTCGTGAGTGAGATTTCCACGTAAACCCAAATGTTATGCGTCTCTTTTATTGCTTTGATATTATTACTTCCGCATTATTTTAAATTTCAACTTATCATTATTCAGTTGTAAAGTTAGGTTCACATCTTGCATGAAGTGAAAATTTAACTGAAAGACCAAATTTTATGTCATAATTGATAATGTAGCATATCTCACTTCCACTTTATCTATGATAACAAATTCTGAGTTTGGAATCTTTAGTTCAGAAGTTAGATAAGTTGACAAATGTTTATGAAGTATTCAGAATTGAATTAAAAGAATAAGTAACGTCTGATCACTGATGAAAATTTGAAAAAGAATGGTTGAAGAGTATTGTTATTAGTCACATAGGACCCGTTTACCCATCAGAGTAATTATATTACTCTAGATGATGATCATGATTAAAATTTCATAAATCTGATTGATCCACATAATACCTATCTTCATGTGAATTATTTGGAGTCTTATATTTTCAGTAGTTTCATTTGAAAAAAACTCAAAAGTAAAACACAAGGCCTTCAGAAACTAACTACATTATCTTTGCCCCTTTCATACAGCCTCAAAAAAGAAAAAAGAATGAATGAATGACTAACCAGGGTCGAATGATTGCGGCAGCAGCATTGGCAACGAAGAAGATGGACGACGACCACTGCTAGTACCAATATTTGGATCCGAAGGTTTAAATGGGTCCCTTACATAGTTAGTAGGAAAGCAAGCATCCAGCAGTGGAGGAGGAAGTTGCATGTCTTGAAGAAGAGTGAAACAAATAGTGTAATTAGTCAATAAAAACCATTAGTTGAACCCTGTTGAATTATAGCCTTTTATATTCATGATAGCAGGTACTTTCTACTGTTTGGTTAATTTGTTTTATTCCATTTCTTGCATTTTAAATTTTCTGTGAAAGATGAAATCCATTCCAAGGATAAGCTAAACATGAAATGACCATACGCCACATATATGGGCTATGATTGTGAACCTGATTGCGGTGACTGTAGCTGCGGCAGCTGAGGAAAAGTTGAAAAATGAGAAAGCTGGCCTCCATGGATATCAGTATCACCATTATCATCACTGTTAGAAAGACCATGATGCACTCCATGTCCAGCGACGAAACATTCCAATTCTTGGCGATTGAGGATATCTTGTGTAAGTTTCAGCGCTGCATGATCATGATCCATGAGCCATGGGCATTGATTGTTTATTGCACTTTGGGTGAGGTCCATACCAAAAGGATTGGGTGTAGTTTGGCTTAAATTGGTGTTGGATGGGATGTAATTATTAGAATTGGGGTCAGTCAACATGCCAATTTGATGTCTATAAAGTTCAGTGTTTTGCAGAGGATGAGGAACATAATTCACATTATCAGATGGGAAATAAAGATGATTGCTGGTGGGGAAGTGCTTTTGGCTTAGTCCTCTCAATCTATCGTCACTCTGGAGCAGCTGGTTGTAGTACTTTTTGAATGGTTCAGATTCAGGAAATTCCATATGATGAAACCTGATAGAACAAGGAGAATTACAATGTTGTTATCAATAATGTAAGTTGGCACGATGACTGGATTAAGCACCATAAAGAACTAGATTGAGAGACGCTAATGCATTTCACTTTATTTCTTTTATAACAAGAAATGCAGAAATATTGCCTTAAGTTGAAGATTAACAAACCATTTTGAGATCGGCCCGCTGCATCCTGCAATTAAGTTAAGTACGGGGATAGAACAGCAGCCAAACTGCTAAAAGTAGGCTCAATACCTTCTTTTTTTTTAGAAGTAGGCTAAATGCCATCTCGAAAAGACAAAAATGTCCATGGAAAAGTAATTTATTAATGGGTATCTCATTCCTGAGAATATGACTGGCAGGAATTATGTAACCGTGAATGCCGGACCGACACATTTGGTAAGGGTCAATTGTGACATGTTAAAAGTAACTAACTAGTTTTGTATGTTCAATTCAGTCTAGACAGGTAGAGGCCTGGCTTATGTTGTCAAAAAAAAAGAAAAAACAAAATACTACCTGTAAAACATAAAACTCGCAATCATAGTTTTCCTGTAGAGGATAGAAGGTGATTTAGATCTAAAGTTTTATTCACTAAATCCTGATGTAATAACTGCCATCTTAATCTGCATCAGGCATTTAACAAGAAGAAACAAAAATTTTAGTCCATCATTTAATTCGCACATCCCCCTATCATGAAAATATAAGCCAACCAGAATATCTGCAAACATTTTCCCTTAGATCTTGGCCAAGTTACCATTGAAGTGATATATATTAATGACATTATGGGTAAATAAATATTGTTTTGCAAATTTCCATCTTTTATAACCATACAAACATGGTCGTTTTCCATCAAGCCCCCCTACCCAACTTTAAATGAGCCAGCAGAAAAACAATGCAATTAACTTCATAGGATCCTTTTATACTTTCTTCCTTTTATTTAAGTTTATCTGTGAAGTTATGGTGGGAGCCATGATAATAATAATATCTAAAAACTAAAAAGGGCCATGAATCAAAATTCTAAATAAGTAGGGAACTTGCCTGCATATTGTTGCTTGCCCCCCTGTAAAATCAGGCAAATCAATCCAGACTGTGTGCTTCTTTGGCTGTGCCTCTAATTCCTTAAAAAACAATGGCCGATCTGCCAACTACCAAATTAAAGGCTAACATTAAACTTTAATTAAAACTATATAGATAGTGCATCTTCTCATGCATATATCACCCAAATTAACAAATGACTTCAATCAATAATCAGCATGTAATCTACCTCAACATCCAATATAAAACGACTGGTGTTAACATGGAAAGTTTCTCGGATTCCAATTATGTCCTTCCAGTCGAACTCAATCTTCTTCTTGATGCCATCCTTGTCAATCACCTCCCACAACATCTTCTTCTTGGCAAAATAAAACTTGGCTATCACCTCTCCTACACGTTTATCTCTCTCTTTCTATATATATAAAAGTGTCAGATACCTTCATGCCATGGAAATAAGCACTAACTTTTGTTAAGACCATGAATGCAACAAACTGATTGAATTCTAATTACTGGATTTACGAGCAAAGTTTTCCATTGAGTATCATCACTGCAATTCAATACCCGATAAAATTAGAACAATATAGAAAGATTAGCATGGTCCCTGTGCAAAGGTGACATGACAAATAGAGAAATTTCACCATGATCAATTCTGAAAAGACTTTCCACTCACAAGTTTGATCGAGTTGACTTTCTATCATGTTTGACAGAGTCAAGGTAAACAACCAATCAAAAAAAATTTTATGGTGATAAAAAAAGCAGCAAATATAATTTCTATCAAAACAATGACGAGCAATGAAAGGAGAAAAAAGACTTTCTTATTTTAAAAGAAAAAACTAAATGCATCATTTTGCAAGAACTCAATGGTTTTACCGTCCATGATCCAATAGTGAGGAGGATTGCACAAATGTTGGCTGCTCTATACTTCCCATTCTCACTTTGTCCCTTATCAGTTTGCGATTCTATCCTTCTCCTCTTTAACGTCAGAACAGGACTACTAGCCATCTGTTGCATTACTTAAGATCAAGATGTTGAAAGAACCTTAGCATTCATGTTAGCAACAGTACTTCTTGACGGGAGAGGGGAGAAAAAATGTGGAATCAATCCCATAGTATACAGCCTTGTTTATCCATGAAGAAAAGATCTGGTAGCCACTCTTTGGAATCAAACTAGATTTCAGAGGTTTGAAACATGATAAATCAAAATGAATCTACTTACCTCTTCCCTAGAACAAAAATATGGAGAAATCTTCTATGGCGTACATGCTGCCGTGAAAGGCGTCAAACTATATATTCTCAAGAGATGAAACTAAGCATTCAATACCGTCAACAGGTGGTCATAGAATTCAAAGAATTAGTTCTAATAACAGAAATGAATGAAATGCTAAAAAAAGGACTAATTAATGAAACACATATGAAAAGATCATTAATGAGAATCACAGGAGGGGACAATTAGTTCAATCTCCTTCTTTAGTTCCTCCCTTTCCCTTCTCCTCTTGCTCCGGTGGCTACGGTTACAATCTCTCTTCATGAATCCATTTTGCCATTAGATTTAGATCCTACAATTCCAAGTGCAATTCATGTGGTCTCACAAGAGTGAAGTTTACCAGAAGATATTTATATTTGGGTTGAATTTTTATGATCCAACCTCATGAATAATTCTTGAATTAAATTCAACTTATCGCAATGCATTCACACTACCGCTGGTAAAAATTCAGGTCAGAGAATAATTTTCCCTCGTTAAATCATGCGAATCTTTCTATACAAGACTTTATGTCAATGTCCAATTTGCACCTGTCTCCTATGCCTCTTTCCCTCTCCAACAAAGCAATACTTGCCATGGGCACATGATGTTCCTTTTCTTTGAACTAGTTAAAATTCTGCAACTGTCTGCTCATAAATTATATAGTCACACTCTGATCATGATCCATGTACACATGAAGAGTACAATTGTAAACACAATAACCAAGATAAAAATATAAAACCATACCTTTTCAAAAATTATGTTCAGCTGCATAGATGCTTCGGCACCATTCCAATCTAATGTGTTTTGTAGTTGCACTTGATGTTGTTGAGCCCCTTAGTCTTATTTTATATTTTTTGTTATTTCTTACTTCTTTATAGGCTTATACTGCTATTTTCCCACCTCTTTATATTGAGGGGTAAGGTTTTTAGAATAAACAAGTTGCTCATTTCTTCGTACTTGATATCAAAACACAATCCTAGACCAGTGCTCAGTATCCCACCAAACCCTAGCCTCGTAGCTTCCACCAAAACCTCTTCATCTCCCTTTCCTTCTTGTCACTAGGCTATCACCAACTGCTCACTGGCCAACACCGCCAGCTACAGTGGCACAACACCTCCAACATTGTTGTTAGGTGCACATGCCGCCTATAGTAGCCTACTCCACCGCCTACAGTGATGATCTAGGCCACCTAGTGTCGTTGCAGGGTGCTATGACCTTTCTTCCCAACACCGATCTTGGTGTTGTCCATATTGCAGCAGCCTCTTCACGTCATGGAAAGGCTTCTCCCGTAGTAGGGGTACCTTAGCACCCTCCTTCCTCTTCCTATTCACTGCAGCGAGCAGCCAAGGGGAAGAAGTAGCACCGTTAGGGCCTAGTCTTGCCTTAACGGGTCGCTGCTACGCCAATTATTGATCATTGAATCATGATCTCTCCCTAAGTTGATGTTATAGATCCTATTTTTAGCTAAGTTGTGGTTTGGTTGCAGAGATATGACTTCTTCTAGTAGTTCAAAGGTGACATCGCATCCCGTGGTGGAATCAGAGACGTACAAAAGCTCCTTTGGTCCTATGTTCAAGCTAAATGAGACCAATTATCCTCAATGGTCACAGACCTTTCATATGATAGTAGAAGGTCATGACAAGAAGCATACACCGCTACAACCAGAGCCTGTAGAGAAGATAGGAAAAAATACCACAAGGAAGAAGGCCAACACCATGGTCCAAGCATGGATCATGAATTGTGTTATCCCAAGGAGAGATGAGATTATGTACTACCGTACGTCTAAGGAGATGTGGGATAGTCTTAGAGACACCCACTCCCATGAGAAGAATCCTAGTCGAGTATTTCATATCTATCATGAGCTTTCAAAGCTTTGCCAGGAGAGTCGATCATTATCTCACTACTACTTAGCCTTGAAGGGGCTTCTGGAGAAGTACAATGCATGCAAACCAATTAGCATGTGTGCTACCTAGAAGGAGTTCTGCAAAGAGGCAGTTGTACTTCAGTTCATGTCCAATCTTGCCTTGAAGTATGCTACAGCTTGCTCTTAGATTCTAACACTGACTGAGCTTCCTATGCTTGAGGAAGATTATAGTAGATTGAGTAGGATTGCTATGATTCCACCTTCTACAAAGACTTTGGGTCAAACATCTGCTCTTGTTGCTACCCCAAGTCGTAGGAGTAGGGGTGCTCCTACCATTCGAGGTAGAAGTCGTGGCCGTGGTCAAACAGGGAGAGTTTGTTCTTCTTGCAACTTTTGCAAGAAAATTGAACATGTTGAGGCCACATGTTGGACCGAGCATGAGCGGCCACCTGCTACTAATCAGGCTGTTGTTACCACCGAGGACCAAGAACAGACTGTTTCTATTCCCACAGCTGATTATGATGCCCTTCTTCAATGACATACTCAATTGACACATCAGCCATCGTCTTCTACAGAAACAGCTACATTTGTTTCCCCATCAAGTACATATTTAGTTTGTGATGCACATGACAAAACCTAGGGTAGTACAATGTGACTGGTAGATTCAAGATCCTTGAGGCACCTCAATGGAGACCAGAGTTGTTTCAGTCATCTTAAATCTATTTCCCCATGCAAGACAGTTCAGGTAGCAGATGGCAGGCACTTTAGGATTTTGATGGTTAAGGGGAGGTGTCAGTTACCCCCACGATGAGACTGCCTGATATTTTATGTGTGCCAGAGTTTCCCATCAGCTTGCTTTCTGTTATTAGAATTACCAAGGAACTTAATTGTCGTGCTATTTTTTATGATGCGGGTTGCATTTTTCAAGACAAGTTGATAGTGTGCAGCCTAAGGAGACACGAAGAAGATGATCGAAGGAGCATGGGTCATCAACTTCGATGCTTCTATTCTTCTTACAAGGCATGCAGAACATTTGGTGAATCCCACGATTCCATGTGGGATTGGAGATGTTGGGGTAGCCAATGGGGCTCAATCACCAATCACCGCAGTCGAAAGTGTACGTGCATCTCCAAAGATGGTGATTGAGAAGGTTCATTGTGCTCCAAAGTTTCCGATGAATCTATTATTAGTGAACCGCATTTGCAAGGACCTTAGATGTTGTATGGCCTTTGATGAGGACCATTTTTACTTTTAGGACTGACAAACGGGAGAGATTGTAGGCGAAGGCATGGAGCGAGAGGGCTTCTATTACCTAGGTGTGGCTACTATGTTTGCCAGAGCCATGTCCATTGCTAATGATCCTTGGTTGTGGCACAAGAGACTTGAACACTCGTCGGTCAAGAAGATGCAGCAGATGTATCCAGAGTTACCAAACTCCCTGACTCTATAGTGTAAGGATTGTCAACTTGGAAAGCACTACAAGAGCAATTACCCAACGAAGAGATGATGGGGTGAGTGTTGTTCCTTTCTTCCTAGTGCACTATGATGTGTAGGGGCCCTCTAGAGTTCCCACTTCAGGAAGACACCAATATTATATAGTTTTTGTGGATGACCACAGCCGCCTCACTTGGGTTTTCTTGCTGAAGGCACTCTTAGAGATTCCTCACATTGTGCAGCAGTTCCTCTCAGAGGTCCAGACACAGCATGCCACCACAATCAAAGTCTTCCGCAATGATAATGCTTTGGAATTTATGCAACGAGACTTGCTGCAGGAGATCTTTACTTCTAGAGGAATTATTCACCAAACGTCGTATGCTCACACATCTCAGCAGAATGGCGTGGCTTATGCTCACACATCTCAGCAGAATGGCGTGGCTGAGTGAAAGCTACAACATTTTCTCGATATTGTCAAGACCTTAATGATCCAATGAAGGTTCCAAAGCAATTCTTGGGAGATGTTGTGCTTACTGTAGCATATTTGATTAATTGGGTGCCCTCATCAGTGATTGGAGGATAGATTCCTTATCAGGTGATTTATCCAAACTATTTTAGGCCATTTGCTTTACTTTTGAGGATCTTTAGGTGCACATGTTTTGTCTAGGCTTATGCAATCAGGACAAGTTTTCTCCCCGCACTGTGAAATGTGTGTTTCTTGGATACTCCAAGATGCAGAAGGGGTATAAATGCTATGATCCTATCCATAAGTAGTATATTGTCAGCAAATGTGACCTTCTTTGAGAAGATCCCATACTTCTTAAAAGAGGGGGCATCTATACAGGCTGCCTTAGAAGAGACTCAGATTTACCATTGGAGACCAAAGGCCCTACCTGACACTACACATGTTCTAGCCTTGTCAAATGAGAGCAGATCAGACAGTAATGAGAAGCATGTACAAAGGAGGTCAAGTAGAGCATGCACTCTTCACTCTCTGTCTCAGTATACAAGGATCTCACATCTGGTGGAGGAGGATAAACAATTTGCCTTGACTATCACCACTACAATTATTCTCAGAGATTTTATTCAGACCTCTCAGGACTCTAGGTGGCATGCAACGATGGATGACGAGATGCAGGCGTTACAGTCCAAGAAGACATGGGATCTTGTGTTGTGTCCTTCAGATCCTACGATAGTTGATTGCAGATGGGCATACAGCATCAAGTATAGAGCAAATAGGACAATAAACAGATATAAGGCCAAGTCTTGTTGCCAAGGGGTTTACATAAACATATGTGATAGACTACCTTGAGACTTTTTCACCCGTAACTTGCATTACTTCTATCAGGATCATGATCTCAGTTGTTGTGGTTATGAGATGACTGCCATATCAATTAGACATCAAAAATGTCTTCTCATATGGTGATTTGTCTTAGGAAATGCATATGAGATAGCCACCAGGATACAGTGTTCAAGGGGAGCTTGTTTGTCGTTTGAGGAAGGCTATCTATGACTTGAAGCAGAATCCACGAGCCTGGTTTGAGAGGCTTAGCTCAGAGATCCAGAAGATTGGGTTCCAACAATCTACTTCAAATCATTCCATCTTCATCAAAAGGACTAGGTATGATGATGTCGATCAAGTGGTTATTCTTACTATTTATGTAGACGACATGGTCCTTGCTGATGATGATGAGTATGGGATCCTCTAAACAAAGGCATTCCTGCAATTCACCTTTGTCACTAAAGACTTGGGTGATCTTCGATACTTTTTGCGGATTGAAGTAGTTAGGTAGGGGACTCATCTCTCTTTGACCCAAAGACAGTATACTTTGCAGATCCTTGAGAAGGCTGGATTACTTGGGTCCAAGCCCTCTGGTATACCAATAAAGTCTCTACCTGTTCACACTACTGATGAGGAGGATCCACTATATAAGGATGTTACCAGATATCGCAACACAATTGGACGCTTGCTCTACTTGACTATTACACGACTTAATATTAGTTTTGCAGTGAGCACAGCTAGCCAGTATATGCAGAACCCTTGGTACAACCATTAGCATGAGATTTGCCTTATCTTGAGGTACCTAAAGAGAGTCCATGTAGAGGGCTGTACTACAAAGATAGCAAAAATCTTGATATTTTGGCCTATTCAAATGAGGATTATGTTGGGTCTGTAGATGACAGACGTTTTACTTTAGGATATGCAGTTTAACTTAGTGGAAATCTAGTTTCCTAGAGAAGCAAAAAAAAATGTGGTGGCTTGTTCGAGTGTAGAGGCAAAGTATAGAGCAATGGCTCAGGTGGCTTGTAAGATCATGTGGATTGTTAGTTTTCTATAGGACTTGGGTGTTAAGGCTAATATGCCAGTCCCACTTTATTATGACAACAAGTCTGCCACTTATATAGCCTCTAATGTGTTCTTCTATGAAAGGACCAAGCATATTGAGATAGATTGTCATTTTGTGCATGATGCAATCCTAAAAGGGAAGATTAGTACCCAATAGGTCTCATCTGAATTTTAGCTGGCAAATATTCTCATGCCATTAAAGAAGAAGTATCATGACTTCTATGCAGCAAGTTGGGGCTTACTGCCATATACACCTTAACTTAAGAGGAAGTGTTGAGTTACAAGGATGTATTTGTTATTTAGTTTTCTCCAATGGGTATCTTTGTAATTAACCCAGTTCTCCCTCTTATGGAAAAGAGGCTAAGGTTTCTATTGAGAAGTAATGCATCATTTGCTCTTCACAACAGTGATTAAGGAATTTATGTCTGGCAGTTTTGGGTTTGATCGCCTGAATAAGTTCTTTGTATTTGTGCTACCTAGGAAGGAAACAGTTGAGACAATGAACAATCAACAACTATTAGCCATTTACTTGATAGCGGAGATGTTTTTCATAAATCACCTCCTCTTGGTTCTTGACCCTTAGTATCACTGTGCAAGCTACCTTTATTAGAGCGAGGTGCCTTTCATATTGCTTTATGATGGCTTTAGAAATTATCAGTGATTGAAAGAAGTAGGGGTACAAGCTTTTCTTTGGAAGGTGGACTTTGCCAACGTGTATGCCTTTCTTGATTAGGGATTCATGTGGGATTCTTAGGTGAAGGGAGGGCTTCCTAAGATCTAAGCTCTACAGATAAAAAAAAGGCATAATGACCACCTCATTTTCAGTCATGTTTAATGCCAACCCTTTGAGCAAATAGTTATAAGCTTAAAGAGGTGCCGGCCAAGGATATCCTTTGGCTCCATTATATTTGTTCTAGCCGTAGACGCTTTGCTAGTGGGTTCTTTTGCTGCATGTTTGATGGCTTTATGATATGACTATCAGGCCAGTAGGCTTATGCTTTAGTAGTTCCCCTATTGCAGTATGCAAATGACATGACCTTTTTGTATTGAATGTGACGTAAGACAGGAAAAGAACGTGGTGTCTTTGCTTCAAGTCTCTGGTGCAACCTATGGTATTTCAGTTTCCAAAATTCCTCCTCTTATGTGACTATTGGGATGGTGGACGAGAAGATAGTGGCAATAGCCTCCATGCTTACTACACCAAGATGCCTGTTGCCCATAAGTTTCTTGATTCTAACGCTTTCCACCAATACCCCTTGATTTTGTGAGTTTAGCATGTAGTTAAAAAATATTGAAAAGAAGCCGACTAGCTAACATGCATGACTGCTTTCATAGGAGAGAAGACCTGTGCTGTTGAGATCTATTCTTGTTGCTATACCAATGTACTATGTATCTTTTTTTTAGCTATTGACAAAGGTCATCTCTTGCATTAAGGGCATTTGTAACATATTTTATTGAAAGGCACAGAAGGATAGAGAAGGGTAGCTATTTGCTGCTTGAAGGAGGTATGTAGAACTTTTAGTGAAGGTGGCCTCAAGATCCGTCGTATTCACACTATGAATTAGGCACTCCTACCTAATGTTTTAGGGTTATGGATGGGAATGAGAAAATTTCCACTTGGATGTTGCTTGAAATGTATGGAGTCATTCAGTTGGGAGCATGGTGTATGATGGCAAGTGGTGAGTCAGCTTTCTAGAAGGGCCTCTAGAAGATTTCTACCTAGAGGACCTCTTGTTCCCATACAATGGCTTAGATTTATGTTTTGGAGATATGCTGGAGTAGGTCGGGGCCATTGTGGTGTCTTGCCTAGACCTTTGGCTTGGCACATACTAGATTAATTGACTGCTGGAATGAGCTGCTAGAAGGAAAGGTGGGTGGTTGGATGCCCACTTTTTGGACAAGGTTATCAAAGGCATGTGCAGACAAGCTATTTCAAGTACATGTAACCATTGAGGATTATCTCTCTATCATCATGTGCATGACAGGTGGGAATGGGAAGATGGGAGCTTCTCCTTCAAGAAAGCATATGATGCTTGGCAACACCACTTGAAGGATTGGATTTTGGGAAGAAAACTTTCTGCGAAGCTGCAAGCTTTTTTGGGTTGTTAAGGCTCCATTAAAGGTACAAACTTTTGCCTAGGAGTCAAGGACAGAGGGGGCTGTGACTAAAGCTAGAAGAAGACAACAGTTGCCCAGTTTCTGAATCACTTGCTCATTTTGTGAGGTTGCTAGTGAGGATGTGAATCATCTCTTCTCTTGTCCCCTAACTAAGCATGTGTGAAAGGAAGTTGGGTTACCATGGATCGATCATGGCTCATTTGAGGATTTTTGGGGATTGTTAATGGTCATTGCACGCTTGAACCCACACAGTTCAGGTCCAAGAAAGAAAGGACTGCACCATTTGCCGGATTTGAAGAGTGGAAGAAATGGTGTGGTCTTTGATGGTGAATGGCCTTATAGTTAAAATGTTATTTTCTCAACTAGGGCATTGATTTTGGAGTGGGGACACGTCATGTCTCGATGATGGATGTGATGGGCAGCTAACCATTTGATAGCAAACAACAGAAAACTACACCAACAGAAGCAATTCAATAACTGAATTTCATGTAGAAAAGAGACAAACTCACCCAACAAAATCCGTTACTTACTTCCAAAAAAAGAAATCCATAACCTATGATAAAAGAATAAAATCGATAATAAATATTCAGATTCTGCTTGCATTTTATGTGAGAAAGGGGAAGGGAAAAAAAAAAAGGAATTACCAATGGGCCAAAAGGTCCACAATCAAGTTTTAAGTCCAATCACCTTAATCATGTTGCTAAGGCTACTTGACATTATTCATTGATAATACAGAATCCAACTTCATGTAACCTGTGCTTGTATTGTCCAAGCAGAAGAGAAACCCCAAAGCACTTCCTTTAAAACATTAACAAGAGGGCTCGCAGAAGGTCAAACTCAAAGATTCAGACACTGTTGTAATCAACCAAATGCCCAGTTCTGTTTTGCAATGTTGAAAACAGGTTCCAGACAATTTTGAATGAATTTAATGAACTATGCTAAAAAAATTAGCACGAGCATCATGTAGATGAAGCCTTTGCATGGATATTCTTCGCGCTTCAATTCAAGTGGAATCTTGGAGCAGTAACTAAATTCCCTGACTAATTGTTCACTCCAGCCACATAAGTCACACATCGCCATGGAATGATAATTCACTTCTGACAATGATGGATATTCCCATTTGTAGGAATCAGAGTTCCATAAATCTGAGGATGTGGCCTATGAGTATGAAGCCAAATAAAACTTATCATAAGATCTTACATTGAAGAGACCGGTTACCAATCAGCCTTTCAGAAGCTCTTGGAATCTCTGCATGACAAATGAACTGCTTAGATTCTGGATTCTCTGGTTCTCTTTATTTTTACAGTTAAAACTGCCAGTGGGCTTCATCAATCCCCTATCTGCCATTAAAACACAGACCTTGACAGCACCATCCCACTGCCAGCATATGCATAAAGCTTTGAGAGGTTGAGTGTAGCCTCCAGCCTTTGAAGGATCCAGGGAGAGAACACGCCTCGCCACATAGATGCACTTAACAGAGATCCCCATATAGAAATAATGGCATGTTCATAATCAACTTTAATGCATCTTCGAATGACCCACACGATATGGAAGATCAACCATACAAGCATGGTGCCAATTTTGTGGCTCTATCCCATATTCTTTTATTATGGAACAAAAGTAACACCAGTCCACTATGATAAAACTGGGTGACCACATGCCCAAGAGAAGCTCGAGAAATATAACATCATTTGGACCAACTCTAGTTTGTCTCGTTCGTCGGTATATATGGATTGGTTCACGTGCACAACTGTAGGCCACAATCATGGCACCTCCGGATAACAATTTCTCTAGTCTGTACACGCTGGAAAACCCTGTAAGCAGATTCCGCGCAACTGCACGTTGCGCCCCACCTCTGAGCGGGCCTCGTGGAAGTGGCCGTGGTGCGAGTAAAGCTTTGGGATGGCATTCCAGAGGAAGGTGTGTGGGGTGGGGAATATGGTCGAACACCTGGTGGTCGTACCCGAGCGGGCCAAGGCGCGAGCAGCCACGGATGGACTGGGTTGCGAGGAAAGGCTTGTCGTGGAGGCCATTGACGACGATGTGGGCGGGAGTCTAATGACGCGATTATGCAGCTTTCAAGGAGTTAGGAACGCGTGAAAGAAGCATCCGGAGATCAAGCTGAACATGATATCAGATCAAACCGGAAAAGATCGGTTCTTTTGAGTAGTCGATTCAGCGAGGAGTGATTTTTTTTTTTTTAATAAAAAGGTAAATTCAATTACTTAAGGCCAACCGGCTAGGGAGCCACATCCCCTTACGATTTACCAGAAAAGGTGGACTTTGTTCAGTGACAGTAAAATTAGTGAAGCTAGCTACGTGCTTTGCTGCTTTTACAAGTGTCATATGGGAGTTGATTAGGTCAAAAAAAAAATTATCCCAAGCGACAATAGGAGAGGAAGCAACATCTCGGTGGTTGAAAAAGGTGAATTGAGTTATTTTTCACACAGGTAGTGTATAATTACATAGAAAGAAAAGATATCAAGTGGTTTCTTTCACGTGACTAATCAGTCATTGGCAGCCAACCATGCACAACAAACCCATTTAAGGATCTGTTCCTTATCCTAGATTAAATTTCAAATCTTCAACTTTTGTCCATGGGAGCATAAGATCTCCCACAACTTGGAAGTGGAGTGACTACCATCCACAGCCAAGGGTCAATGCTAATCGATCCCATCATGAAAATAGTGTAAGATGGCAGGGTGATTTTTAAGAAAGTGAACTCAAATAAAGACATCTAAGTGTCTTCTTTGTGAATTGAGGAAGTTTCCATACCTTTGTAACATCCAAGAACTCTAAATGGAGTATCCCGTAAAGAGAAGCTTCTAGGTGCGTCTTGTCAAAGCCACTAATTGCATGTCCTCTAGTTAATGAAGTCTCAATCCCCCTTCATCCAAGGGGTGACAAAGATCCTCCCAAGCCACAAGATGTAATTTTCCATCCCATATGAAATCAACCACCATTCTTCTAATTCTTCCCAAGATACTAGCCTTGATAATCGTGTTATCAAATCAAAAACGAAGTAGTCCATTTACTCCCTATTGGACCCATTTGATTCTCCCTATACAAGAGAGTAGTTTTCTTTTCCACCCATTGAACAATTCTTTTATCCTATCTTCCAAGGATGCCATTCTAGATGACCTTCACCCACCAAAAGGAAATACCAAGATACCTGTAGGGTAAAGTGTCGGCTAGCATTCCAAGAATCAAGCAAATACGCCACCTTCCCTTGGCATGGTTTAGGAAGAAAACACGTCTCTTATGGCCATTTAGATGAAGGCTTGAGATCATGCCAAAAGTGTCAAGAACATTTCTAATGCCTCGTGCCAAAGTAGCATCTACCCTCATGCAAATAAGAATATCATAGCAAAAAGGAGATGGGAGGGGAATGAGGCTCCTCCCAACCTTGCTAGTCTAATGCACCCACCCTACACCTAAAGATTGAGGAAGAGAGTAAGAGCATTGGAAACAAGAGTGAACAAAAGTGGGGAAAGAAGGTCCCCCTACCTAAGACCTTAGGAGGTGTGAATTAGCCCTGTTGAGAGCCCATTAATAAGGGGCAAACAGGAAGGGCTAGATATGCATTGCGAGATCCATTTAATTAAAGTGTCGCCGAAGTTGTAGGAATAAAGGATCCTCAAGATGAAATCCCTTCTAACTGTGTCCAGGGCCTTCACAATATCTATTTTCACACACATGCGAGGTAAGGTCCCAAATGAATTGAACCTGGAGAGGAACTCTTGGGCGAGTAGAGTGCAATTGGTAATTGAACAACCCTGAACGACAGCTCCTTGGTTTGCATCCACCAAGAGAAACAAGAGAGGGGATAGCCACTTAGCAAGTATTTTGGAGATAACCTTGTATGTAACATTGCGACAAGCAATAGGCCCAAAATCTTTAAGAGAGGTAGTGTTACCATCCTTGGGGACGAGGGTAAGGAAGGAATGATTAGCTTCCTTGACTAAGTAACCCTTGTTGTTGAAAAAGAATTGTACTCCTGCAATGAGATCCCTTCCAACAATATTCCAAGCTTTACGAAACAAATAGTCGTTAAATCCATTTGGGCCTAGAGTTTTATTTGGCCCAATACTCCTTAGTACCTCTTTAATTTCCATATCTAATGGGAGCTCCACCAACTTAGCATTTGTTGAAGTGGTGACCCCGCCATTGAAGGGGAGTAGCAGTTCATCAATATTGCACTCAACCTCAGGTTTGGCAAATAGTTTCTCATAGAAAGTAAGAGCTTCCCTCCTAATTTGAGCATCCTTGACAATGATCACCCCCTCCAAACCAATTAATGTTGTAATAGAATTTTTATTTTGATGAATTATGGTGGTCGTGGTAAAGAACTTGGTGGATTGATCCCCAAGCTTAACCCAATCTATTTTGCTCCATTGATGTCAATAGGCCTCCTCCTCCTGCCTCAGGGAGGCCAACTTGGTGCAAATAACCACCTCCTCATCAACTACGACAGGATCTTGAGGATCAACAACAAGTCTATCATGGATTTCCTAGAATAAGACTAGGAGGGATGCTATATCCTCTTGCCGTGTTTGGTCCTTTTTCACCTACACCTTGAAGGCCTCTTTAACACGAACAAGCTTTATAATACAACGAAATAGGGGTTGCCTTTAATAGAGGGCTCCCAAGCTTCTGTCACCGTGGTCTCAAAAGTCAATCTCTCCGCCCAATAGTTGAGAAATCTGAATGACCTCCTCTTACGAATGACATAGGCATGACAAAGCACAAGAGCCTCTTGATCATTAACATCAAAGGCTATGTACTCAACCTTAACAGAAGGGAAGATCGCAAGCCAATCATCATTAGTAAGCCCTCATTCGATTTTGGAAGAAATCCAGTTGTACCCATGGGACTTGTTGAACTAAGAGTAAGGATTACTTGTGGTAGCAATTTCATAAAGCCCATACTCCACAATGCATTCATTGAACTCTGCCATGCTTCCCTTGCAAGAGGGAGCCCCCCCACAATGCTCATCAACGAATCTAGTTGCATTGAAATCGCTAATGACCAACCAACGCCCGATGGCTATGGCCCTATGCGTGTGAAGAGAGGTCCAGAGATCCTTCCTTTGTCCACATGCATATTACGCACATAGACAAAGAAGATAAAAATGGAGAGGCCACCAGTGTTGGTAGCATGTACAAGCATCCACTGGTTAGAAGCCAGGATCATGGAAATGTTCCACACAGCGACCTTCCAGGCAACAACAATTCTCACATTGGAGGCATGAAGAAGGTTGTTAGTAGAACTCCACCCTTCGGGAACTTTCTCGCTACACATTCCCACCCCCCTCTGTGTGATGCGAGACTCGAGCAATCCCACGACTTCAATCTTATGAGTTTGAAGGAAGCTGAACACTCCATCCAATTTCCTTGAGAAATTAAGGCCTTGGGTGTTCCAAGACATTAGCAATGTGGGGAGGCCTCGACAACCTCCAATGCTGCAGACGTACCATCAAAAGCATTTCCTCCCTTCTTTTTCCCCTTAGGCTATTGGCAACTATCATCCAAACTTGTTTGGAGCATTTGGTGACACTCCTCAAAGGATTTGCATGAGGGTAGTGCCATAGAAGAAACATTACAAGGGGATTCTAGAATGGAACCCATCGTGGGGGCAAGGGGGTGGGTTCCGTAGGAATAGGGAAATCATTTAGATTAAAGTTCCTCAAGGGTTCATCCAAACTTGATCATGTGAGGGAAAGGGCACGTATTGTGTATGTTCCGCAATCATTGCCTCAACCATGCATGCATGGCTCAAGGGGTGTGACGAGAGAGAAGGATGCATCCCTACCAAGACAGTGTCCATTGACATTTCCTTGAAGCTCCAAAGGTTAAGCTCATGTTCCATAAAAATAATTTTTGAAGCCCAAAAATCCTTATCAAATTTACATTTCATTGATTTGTTACTTCTCTCACAAATAAGTCTTCCTGTCTTATGCATCTTTGTTTCAAAATAGTCCATTTTTTGTGGATTCTTGTAAATTTCTATGGAATTTCCTTTACTTAGCTAGCTTATGAATAAAAATTATACTTTCTTCAAATTTCTCATCTCTACATAATTTCTTTTTTACTTCAACTCATTCTCACTCCAAATTGAAGTTGAATTTTCCATCGCCTATTCCTACGTGCTTAGTAAATGAATTGTTGGGTTAATGGAATATAATTTCCTATGAAATTCAATTGATTTATTGGGTTAGTTGCTCATCATCATTAGTTATAATATTTCTAAGTTGGTAACATAAGACTTAAATCATAATCCAAAGCTATTACTCTATAGTTGGTTCGAGATGCTAGTTAGGTAGTGACACTATTATTTTCACTCATGCTAAATTGCATTGATTAAATCCCAAGAATTATAGTTATTACCCTTCAATTTCAACAATTTCTTTTAACAAAATAACTTTTTTTATATTTTAGTAGCATCGTAGTGGGCATCTTCAGTAACTCAATTATAAAAAAGATTTTGTTCTAGGAAAAAACAAATAAAAGATAGAAAGTGAACATACTTTTCTAATCTAAAATTATTGTTAATCAAAATAGAAAGCTTCTTACACTAGTTTCCACCTCCATAACAAACTTGTTTTAAAGATAGAAAGTGATTCCAGTTGTTACCCTCGTAGCAGAAGATGCATTATCATGGAAGTGTCAAAAGCTCAATCTATCAAGCATAAGATTTTTATTAATGCAAATTGTGCATCTGGTGAACCCTCGTTCCTTGTTTTACCCTCCTTACTTATTTCTTCTTATAGTTCACAACTAAAATATACCATAAAAATATAGTATTAAATTTATCAAGCATAACATTTTAATTGTGCATTAAGCATATCTTCAACACTTGTTTTTTTTCATGCCTTTTTCTTATTTCTCACTATCCTGTATATAAAATAAAAATTCAGCAAAGGGGAAGTTTTGAAGAACTTGGCACTTACACTCCAAAAGAATTGGAAATTACTCACAAACAATAAAAATTGATTTTTCGGCGTCAATGCAATCATAAATTTGAATGTATGTAGTTGCGGTGAAATCAAAACCAAAGAGGTCAATTAGTTTCAAATGAAAATAAAAGATGAAAAAAAAGAGAGGAGGCAAATGAAATCTATCACCAACATGTATCCGTTCTTTTAACTATGACAATCAACAATCTATAATGCCATGATTATCAAACCCACTAAACTATAGGTGAAATTTTCATCTTATATATCTTCCATCAAAGCGTGAATTAATGTTTTAAGAAAAAAATTAGATTTAGAAAGTAACAATACTTTGGGTGAGAAGTTTGCAGGGGTTGTGAAATAAAATAAAAAATAACAGGTTTCTTTTTGGAGCGAACAAGACAAATTACTTTGGGAGGGCATAGGAAATGGACGATAGAGAAATGGATAAATGAGTAATTAGGTGGCAAGAGGAAGTGAGAATAGAGAACGAATTGAAGGAAAGATTGTGGAGAAAAAAGGATAGAAGAGAGGATAGAGAGCAGATGAGAGGATAATAGAGATGAGAGAACGGGCTGGAAGAGAGCACATTGTGGGTTGTTGGGAGGGAAGGAAAAAAAAAAAAACCGATGCGGTAAATAAATATAAAAAGTGACGTAAAATGTATTGTGAATAGGTGTGAATGTGTGGTATATATTTGATGTATCTTTTTTTTATTTAAAATAGTACTGATATGTTGTGGGATCCATCAATATTGAAATCAACAACAAATATATTTTGCACAAGTACAAATAACTAAAATCATATTTGGAATCACTTTGCACGGGTGCAAAACCATAATATGCCCTTCAAAATTAATTTACATAAGTACAAAATCTCATATCACCTTTGGAATAATTTTCCACTGGTACAAAATGACATTGCATCGATGTAAAATCACCCTATACTAATTTATCACCGATGCAAAATTACCCGAAATAATTTATTACCGGTGTAAAATGATTTATCACCGATGCAAAGTGATTTATCACTTGTACGTTTCAGTTTAAAGTTGTGTGATGATTTTTTTAATATGGTGAGACCCACGACATAACAAACCTTATTTTTTTTTTCTTAACATTAAATACCAATTGTTAAGTATGGATCATATTCACGTTACCTTACATTACATTTGTATCACTTTGTGTATTTCTCTACATTTTTAAAAATAAATTTAAGTGTGCATTTGTTTGATGAATAGCTATTGTTCATAAATAAATTCTAATGGGATAAGTTAAGAAGGTTATTTACTTGGGAGAATAAAATAAGTAGTGAAATAAAAATAATTAGTATATTAATATAATATTAACATATAATATGCATAGGTGATGGATTGATGGTGTGTAGTAAGTATATATTAATAAATTTTATGTTAAAGTATGTATATTTTAATATATATTAAAATTGATGTGTTATATAGTAAGATAAGTTACGAGTGGTTATATTTTGATAAATGTTAGTGTTGATATGATAGAGTGGAATAATTGTTGTTATGTTGGAGTGATTTTTACATGGGATATTTTAGTAAAAAATACTTCACCTACTTATCCCGTGAGCAAATGAAACTTAAAGAGATACCTAAGACGAAGGGGGGGAGGGGGTTGTGTGTGTGTGCAAGGAACAAGGGGTGGGATGTGATTGTGATGTAAAACGACATGTGAATTAATGGTTTCTCAAAAAAAACCACTCCAAAGAATAAATATAATGATAAATGAGGAAATTTCATTTCTTAGGGTTCTGTTTACTTGTTGCTTAACTCTTTATTCGGTGATTTTTGTTTGATCCTTTTAATATAAATTTGTCTAATATCAGTTTTCATTGATATTAGCTAAACACGTGTTAAACTTATACATCGCTCGCATCTTTGACATCTCTCATATTTCATATTTCTAATACTATTATCAAGTAAACATTACAAGAAATAATACCATAACTTAACATCAATTTAAATAAATACAGATTAATATCAATACCACTTTATAAATAAACATAGTTACAAGTTAATATCAACTTTACACTTCTTAATGTCACTTTTCTAAGTCCCAAATAAACTAACCCTAAAAATAGATGTTTCAGGGATGCTAGGAAAGAATGGCATGAGAGACCAGCAGAAGTTTGAAAGGAGAGAGGGGTGTAAAGGATGGAGGACGTTGGAGGTGGTGATGAGCGGGAGTGGGTACAGAAGGAAGGAGGGAATCGGTCGTAGCTCATGGATGTGGAGAGTGGTAGTCGATGGAGAAGGAAGGAGGGCAGAAGAGGTCATGGAAAGACGATGTGACAAGGGAGACGAGAGGCAGAGAGGATAGAGGACAAAGAAAAGAGAAACAGGAAAAATATGGATAAAAAAAGGCATTTACTCTATGTTTAAAAACAATAATCACCAACATCGTTAGGCAACAAAAATTTAGGGATGTCCGATAAATAAAGCAACTCTTTTTGCTTTGAGCCAAACAAAAAAGAAAATTCATTTATCTAGTAAAGTTCCAACATGACAACCATCTAGTCCCACATAGACAAAAAATTCATGCGGAAGAAAACACCAACAACCACACAAATCACCAGTAGAACAATAATTCCACTCGACCAAAATAAAGCGACATGAACCAATAGTAAGGAATGACATCACTAAAACCCAAGGCAAACGATCAATAGAGTCCAACATTAAGATTAATTGGTTTGTTTGAAAGAATCAAAAAGTCATACGTTTAGTTTCCTTCCAATTCGGTAATAAAATTATTAGCGAGAAAAAAAGTAGAAATGTAGTTTTTAATCTTCATCACAAGAAGAGTGGTGTTGGTAGGTTTGTCTCTAAAAGTTTCTTTATATTGCTCTTTTTAGATCATCCAAAGTGCCAAAGTTAAAGTGGCTTTGATGCACCAGTGTTCCTTGTTCTTCTTTCACAAGAGTTGGAAGTGAATTCGTTTAGAATATTTTACTTCCAGCGTCTATTAGACCACAAAGAGTGTAATGTGACTTTGGTGAAAGGGCATCCATTTAATAAGTGGTTAATGTTTTCCCCTACCTCCATATAAACGATGCACTAATCAGGGAAAGCCATCCCTCTAATTTGTAGATTGTTAATCATTTTGTTGTGAAAAGCAAGCCATAGAAAGTAAAAGGTTCTAGGAGGAAAATAGTTGTTCCATATTCCTTGGTGCAATGATGGTCTTAGACCCCCATTCATCAACAAATGATAAAAGGAACTAACAAGATGCTTACGCCTGCTAGTAATGATTGGGTCAGGCTAATGTCACCTTTTTCCTCAAAAATAACAAGGGAGTTCAAATCTAACTGGAGCAACTCTAATTCACCTCTTAACGGTAATTCAACTCTTCTTTTAAGGGCTTTCAACTGGTTGTTCCTAGAGTTTAAGGTAGGTATAGCCTTACTGAGAAGTGCCTTTTATTTGAGGTAGGTGCGAAAAGGTTTGGCCATACATCCTTGAGAGGAAGGTTGCCAAATAATTTATCAAGGTAAAGATAAGTATTAGAGCCATCTTCAATAATGTGGTCTTTTGGTTGAGACACCATTTTAGATTGACTTAAGAGAATCTTCCAAAATGGTGAGGGATTTTTGTTTGTACTCGCCATCAAATCAATTTGTCTACCTTTGTAATATCGAACCTTTATGATGCTTGTAAGGCTTTATTAAAATTCTCAAAGTCTATTATCACTCGTACATTATCTTCTTTTGGTCTACATATTTGTTCCCATTTTGCCCAATACATTTGTTTGAAGAGCTAGTACCTTTCTACAAAATTCTCTTATTTTGTTCACGATCTTTGCTATGTGAGAAGGGATTTGTAAGTAAGAGAAAATATAGGTTGCTAAGAGAGTGAGTGCATTATTCAACAATGCAACCCTAGAAAGGTAAGGTCAATTGGTTGGCTTTCTATCCTTGGAGCTTCATATGAAATTTGTCCAATAAGAAAGACCAATCATGTCAAGCAAGTTTGCAAGGAGCCAAGGGGAACCCCAAACAAATGACAGGAAATATACCTGATTCCCATCTAAAAATGCTAAAATATTTCATCACATTAATCTTGGGAAAGGTTTATAGGATAAATGATAGTCTTGGCTTTGTTCACCTTGAGACCAAAACTTGCACAAAATACATTCATGATCATTTTAAAATTCCAGAAATCACTTTCTTCCACTTGAAGAAAGATGATTAAATCAACAACAATTTGGATGTTGGTAACTTCCTCAATTCTTTGTCCGCTTTAGGGATCTTGTATCCTTTCAAGAGTCCTTTCTCAACCGCAATGGAAAGCATTGAATCCAGGAAATTCATTACCATGATGAACAAAAGTGGGGAGAATAGATTTCCTTCTTTGATGCCTCTAGAAGGCTTGAAAAAGCCATGCAACGCTCCATTATTTTCAATGAATAATATGAAAGTGTGGAGAATTAAGGCAATCCACATAATGATTGAAATGACCCTTTCCAGGGGCCGTTTGGATTTTTTAAAACTTTAAGGGCCTTATCGCAATTTTTGCACACCAAAATGGATTCTATGTAGGGTATTTTAGTTTTTGAGGGGTTTTAACGCAATAAACCCCCCACCATACCCACACCTTACCCTCCTACACCTCCCTCATGCCCCATACACCTTACCCATACCCCCCATGCCCCATACACCTCCCACCATACCTCCTAGCATACCCATGCCCATCCCTCACACATCCATAAACCCCCCCCCCCCCCCCCCCCCCCCCCCCCCCTCCTCAATTTGTTCTCCACTATAGCAGCTAAGTAAGGGAGAAGGAGATTGGAGGAGAGGAGGGTGTGTGAGAGGCAGAGGGAGGGCGGCAGGAGGTTCTGAGGGCATTATTTTTGTAGATTCAGATGTCTGTAACATTTGTCAGATGTCTGGAGGGGTCCCGTACGTCTGGAACCGACTCAAGACATCTGGTAAGCACATAAAATGCCGAGGTGCCAGAGACGTTGGGAAGGCGCATTGGCGCGATGTTTGAGGCACTTTAGGATGTCTGGAAGCAACGCTAGATAGCTCTCCCAAACAATTGGGAGCAGTGCTAGACATTTGGAGACACCCTCAGACGACTGTGAGGGGAAGCAGACGATGAGGACAGATGCAGGAATGCAAGGTGAGATCCTGCGCTCATTTAAGATGTTTAGGACTTTCCCCAGACATCTGATTTTGGTCAGGGTGCGCGTGTTTGGGCCAGTTTAGGGTCCAAATGAAGTCGATTTTGCACAAACAAAGTATCGTTGGTTTTCTTTCAGAATTTCCTACGTATTAGGGTCATATCCATATTGTTTTGAGCTTGTTTGACATAATGGTCAACAATGTTAATGATTGGTGTGATCAACTGTTTGGAATAGCTCTCCAGTCCATAGTGCACACAGGACTCACGGATACATCGAGATCTACCGTTCGTGCCCCCATATCTCTTGTACACTTTGGTAGGGTGGTTCCTGCTACTCCTGTAGTTTAAATTATTAAAGTGCATGATAGATTAGAAATATCTACTTGAAACTTAAGATATGAAATGAATCCTATGACTGAGAATGTGATTGTTTATGGTCGATGTATAAACCTCACTTGTTAAGAATGTATGTTGTTAAATTCCTTACTGTGAGAAATGGAATGTTAAAAATGATGATTGCTTATCCTGTTAATTGACGAGCTGCTTGTTATATGAATAAGAAACCAGAATGCGAGATAGATGCATGCCCTGTAATGAAATAAGCCAAGTACTGTGCATGAACCCTACGAGGAACTAGGAAATGAATCATAATATAGTAATATGGATATTCGATGTATGATGGGACTTGTTGCCTACGAGCATATTGGTTGGTTGTTCGGACTTGGATATCAGAAGTGAGCTGGCCTTTGTGTACGTGGTACGAAGGAAAGCTACTGTCCCTTTAGTGTAGGGAGAAGCTAGCTGCCCCTTGGGTTGGAATCCGAGGTTAGGATTGACCACTCTATATCGACTCTTATTAGGCCTATTGGGCAAAACAGGATAGTCAGGCGAGGGTACGCAGACTGTTGAGAGGTGAGGCCCCTGTTTTATTCTGTGCTGTACGTTTAGGCATACCCACTAACGGAACGAACTGACAGTATGTCAATGCGGGGTAGCTACCCGTGCATTTATCGCATATACCGTAGTCACCGCTATGTCGCGACCATGACCCCGAGGTGATAGGCCAGGTGTAGGACTACCACGGGGTACTCTCATAGCTAGGAGAGTGCCACGTGTACATCTTTCATTGCGAGAAAACTACATCAAGATCGTTCTCTTAGGGAACACATGAATTAAATGATGATATGGACCCTTACTAGAATACGCGAATAATTAAACACATGGTATACTATAAACGGAAACAGATGATAATGAGTAACTAGAAAATGCATGAATGGTGTACTGCTTTTCTTTCATGTTTAAATGTATTTAATGTTCTTATGTGCCACTCTACTCAGCATTAGTTGACCATAGATATATGTAAACATGTCTAAGTCAGAGAGTTAAGCAGCCAGCGCCACTGGCTGCAGAAGGTGCTAGGCTTAGTCGAGCCCAGCAGTAGTTTGTTCTTTCTATTTCAGGGACTGTAGTTACTCTTAGTGAGTATTTTTGGTATATGTTGGAACCTGTTGTTGTTTATATCCTTTCTACATTATTGTATGGCATAGCTAGCAAAACTTTATTTTCCGCCTGTAGAGTGTGATTCTTTTTTAACTCTGCTCTACTTTCCGTTGCTGCTTTTCTCTTATTTGCTTAGTTACATTGCATGTGTGGTTGTGGAAATGTTTATCTTTGTATTTGGTTTATTTCTCATTGGATGACTGGGTCATGGGATTAGTCAATGCAAGCCATTCCTGGGTTCCACGAGGGGTCGAGTTCTGGTCATAACAATGATGATATGTGAAACATTGAATTTTCCAAGCACCAAGAGGAGAAAGTTCTAGTCGACGGAATAAAAGCTTTGATAAAGTTTGTTCCTTATCCTAATGAGAAAGGATTTCTTGAGTAATGGTAAAAGAATTCGTTGCTGGTCATTTAGGCAAGAAGACATTTTGATTCAGAAGGATAATAAACCAGTGATCTTCGGAGAGTCTAGTTGCTGAGACTCTAGATATCAACCTATGAATGATGTTTATAAGATTATTAGGTCTATAATCAGTAATATCTTCCTTATCACCCTTCTTCCAAGCCAAGGAAATTACTGCATGGTTTAAAAACCTCATGCATAGAGGATTAAAGTAAATTGGAGTTCATGTAATAAAAAATGGCCATAATGTCATTTCCAAGTAAAGGCAAAGCTTTTTTGAAGAATTCCATAGGAAAATTGCTAGCTTTCTCATTTTTCATTTTGAAAAGGTTTTACCTAATTTCATTGTTTAAGAATGACAAAATAAGATTCTCATTATGTTGTATAGTATGGATCCAAGGACTATTAAAATCAAAGAGAGTGACCCCTTGAGGTTGTAATACAAACTTTCGAAAACAAGTTCACAATGAACACTGCCACTTAATATGACTCATGAATCACCTTGTTTACTTCATTTCAAATAGAAAGTATTTGGGACTTTTGAAACTTAAGAGTGGTGATCCTGTGTAAAAAGGTGTTCCTATCCCCTTCAACAAGCCACTTGATCTTGACTTGTTTTTAGAGGGTGAATTCATTTTTTGACAAGTAGACATGTTCTTTATACAATTCATTTAGTTGTTTGGCCATATTTTTTAACATACTCCCTTTAGTTAATACTTGTTCGATTGAGAGGATCAAGGTTTCAAGAATCTCTTTTTCCTATTGAATGCTGGGAATATTTTAGTGATCCCTTGAATTTAATTAGTTTCCTAAATAATCTATGGCAAGAGTTATCTAAGATAATAGACACATTTTAATTCTCTACATTTTATCAAGTTAGAATATTTTAAACAACTCTTATAAATAAGAATAAATAAGTAAATTGTGTCTTACATTAAAATTATAAAATGTAACCAGAAATCAAAATTTTTTTTCCCAGTGAAAAAAAAAAAGTATAGTCAAATTAGCAACATTATAAATAATTAAAACTATTTTAGAAAAAGAACGAATGTTTTCTTACATGCCATCCTCGTCCGTGTCGGACCCGTTGTCGGCTCGTCCTCGTGACCCCAAACAGGGTCAGACCTCTGAATTCAACGGCAGTGAATAAAATAAAAAAAAAAAGGAAAACGCGATCCTCCCCTGCCAGGCAGCGGCTCGCGGATTGCTCTCCTTCGCACGGCCCCCCGGCGGCTCCCACTGCCGGCAGCCACCCGAAACCTTCTCGACTCCGTCGTATCAATCACATCCCTCACCACGATTGCCCCCCTCTTCCCTCCCTAAAGAACGGCTCCCCCTCTCCGACCGCGGGAGCATCAGGCCGCGGAGATGGAGATGGTCGACTCCGTTGCCCTCCTCAACGGGGCGGAGATCCACGGCTTCAACACCACCGCCGGTGCGTTCCATATCTCCCCGTCTCGATCTCTACTGTTTTTCCGATTGGTTCGTGCGATGCTATCTCGAGTTTGGGGATTTCGACCGGTGCAGATGTTTTTTGGGGGGGGGGGGGGGGGGGGGGGGGGGTGTGGGGGCGCGCGCGGGGGGGTGCACTTCCACTTTGGGGGCTTGATTTGACTTTCTTCGAGTTGAGGGATGTGCGGGGGATCGAGCGCTCAGCGTTAGCTGTTGTTCAATTACGATTGTGTTGGATTCGGTATCTCGGATCGCGGTCGAGTTATGGTACCGGATTCCTTTGCGGATTTCGATGGGGGTCAACGTGGGGGCATATGGTTGGAAAATTTTGTTCCTCTGAGGTTTTAGAGAAGGCTAGAGAATAACGTTAACTCATTCTCCGTAATGTATACTTCGAGAATCGTGGATGGTATTTGCTGATATTGTGAGTGTAAATCAACGGGAACAAAAACGATCGAACACTGTTGAATTTATGCAGAGGCTATGGCACGTAGTGGGCGCTGAGATATGAATGTTTCTGTGGTCAAACTAAGAATGATCTGGAATTTCGTGTGACGAAGAAAAAAGATGCTGGATACGGAAGGTTTCTATAGACCCTGGCCTTGGAGAAATGAAGTGGAATTGGGGATGGTGGTGGTGGAGACAAACCTCTCTAAAACCCATATGAAGGATGGGGAAGTGTTAAGTGGATTTAAGGATGGGACGTTATGTGTTGGAGAAGTAGAGAGGACGTTCAAACTTGCCAGAGAAGCAATGAAGGTGGCTTCACTTGCACTTAAGAAGCAAGTTGGGTGGGGCACATTGTTGAAGATTAGAGACTGTCAGGATGTTGGCAAGATAGAGGATACCGTGGTTGGGAAGGATTGCGACAATGGGAATAAAAGGGGAGGATTGTGCTAGTGACATTGCTTTTGTACCTTATGTGTTTGTTGAAAAGCCCTGCTTTGCTTTTGAGGCACTTTCTTGATTTGATTTTTGTTGAGTTGTATTGGGTGTAAAGGGGTCATGGCTGTGGATCAGATCAGCCTAATGTCTAGATATTGTACTCATATGGTCATACCCACATTTTATCATTTTTCTTAGTGAGGGAAATTCTAGCTTCCAGTGGGCGGGGTTACACTCTCACAGGGGAGTGCTACCATGGTTTTCCCCCTTTTGTGCGAAGTGTTTTCCATGTAACTTAAGTCTTCTTGTGTGGTTTATTTTTCTACAAGGTGTCAAAGGTTGGTTTGACTTCTTGGAAGAACATGGAACTTACATGATAATCCCTGTGGACTGCAGCAATATGAATCACGCTTAGTGAAGTGCGTGGAGTGGGTGTCTTGTGCCAAGCCAGTAGTCTAGTGGGGTTACCTGTGGTCAGCGGCGGCTAGACAGTGATGAGAGGTTGGGTGACACTACATTACATAGACACGTAGCTTAATAGGATCCACATCTAAGATCCATTTACCCAAATGCACCTCAATAGATATTAACATGCTTGCTTAGTTTAGAAAGTGTCTCTCTTCAGCAGTCAACACTACAGTGGTGGCTGCCTAGTCAAAGTGCAAACCTGCTATAGCTTTTGTCAAAAGTGAAGCAACTAAGTGCCTGCAGTGGTAGCCTCTAGGCTAGTTCTCGAAACAATCTTTTATAAAATTGTGCAAGTGATAGATGAACAGTGTATGCGAGGATAATCTGATTGAAACATTCTAGCTTGGACAAGCAATTGGCTTTGTGGAAGTGGTTTTCTTGTGAGGAAATGAATGCCAGGCATACATATAAATACACTGCTTAGACAGCTAAGAAACATGCGGCAATGGCAAGGCCGTCCGCTAGAGGTGATGCCTCTTATGAAAACAAACGTCAATTTATAAGCAAAGAGAAAGTGTGTGGTTACTGGTTGGTTACGATATCCATTGTAAATGTGAAAATAAATAAAGAAAACAAATAAAATAAGGCTTGTAGAGAGTTCTAATAGATGGCTTTTGATCTTTTCGATTGACAATCAAGGACTAAACACTTACCTCCCGGAAGAAATTCTTGAACGCCTATTTTCCCTTCAAGTCCATAGACCAAAAGAATTATAAGTACATACATTTTTTTATACAAAAAAAAGTTAATGTAATCACACAATACTCTTGCTCTACCTTTATGTTGTAACTTGTGAATGTATTAGCTCAGCTTGATTTCAATAGATATGTAAATCAAACCACACACAAGCATATCTTCATTTTGCGTCTCTGATATGATTACTGTTCTTCCCTTGATGTGTTTTGGAAGACTGAATTGTTGACCGTAAGTGCACCAAGGCTACTTTAATACAAAAAGAAGCCTGTTGCACTCATGATCAGAATTCTCAGGAAACACTAGCTAGCTTATATGTAGTGTGAGAAATGGGGATTATGTCTGGGATCAGCATTTTGGTGAGACTTACATATTGTTCTTACTCTTTCTAGTGGCTATTTTTCCAGCCACTTGAGTATGATACCTAGAACTGAATTATATTCTCATGAAATCCAATATCGCTGCAGCCAAGTAGTCACGCATCGTAAAGGGCCATTCCTCCCAATTAATAATCCCTACTTATGTATGCTGGATGGTTGCTAATTGAGAGTGGCGTCCTTTTCCCTTTTCCAAAAAAAAAACCCTACTTATATAATGATTTTAAATGTGAGTAACATATAGTCTAATGTATCTGCAGAGTTTCATTATAAATCGACTCCTATGTCCAACAATAAAGAATTGGATGAATAATATTCAAGTGCATGAACTTCATCAAATGTCTTTATTTTTTTTTTCCTTTTTTCTTTTTTTTCCTTTTGTTTTGTTGTAAGGAGTAAGAATATTCATTCAAGGTCAGTGGCTATCCATTCATTTCATTAGAAACTTCAAAAGTTTACTGAACAAGCAAGGTGCCACATGTGCAAAAAATCAGTAATGCCCTTATTGTTGAAACACACGTCCGAATTTAGTATTATCCTTATTGCATGTGGATCTTATGGATGCATAAAAAGCAATGCCGGCTCATTTGCACTCTTTCATTTGAGTTTCCTTGAGATCCAATCCTTTGAGTTCCTTCAAGATTAGTTATGGTCTTCATGATAGGATTGCCATATTTCCATTTGTTACATGAATATCTACAAAAATTTCCTAGCACCATAAAGGTTGAGGGGAGAACAAGTATTGAAAGATTGAATGAGCTTTGTTCTAGAAATCTGAGATATGGAATTCTGGCTTAATTAGATGGAACAAATTCTTCTTGACTTTGCATCCAAAAACTCTGCCCATGCTAAGGTTTTTGCCTTTCCATTGCTAGTCCCAAGGTTGGATTGGGGGGGGGGGGGGTGTTTGTGTTAGGTGGCTGATGGCCAGTGTCAAATTTTTAGGATTGCTTAAAAATGGATTCAAGCACTTGTTCAGATTTTTTTTGAAAAGGCACTTGTTCTGATTTTGTTGAGGCATTCCTAACTAGCGATGCATTGCATTGGCGTCTTGGTGCAATGAAAAATGAGCAAAGGTTCTTGCATGAGGGATGCATGCGAGTTATTAGTTTTGCTACATCGTTGCTTGAATGTAGTCCACAATGTGTAAGGGTTCTATTAGAAACAAATGTGAGTTAAGAAACTAGTTTTGCCACTTCACCATTGAAGTGTAGCCTAGATAATTATGAGATTTGGTACTTGAAACGTTGGCAGATAAGCAAGCTCATGAGATTTTGGATACAACAATTATGAGAAAGATGAAAATTTTTTGCTTCTAAGGGACAAAGTGGATAGGAGAGGAAGCGAAGAAGATTAAGTGATCAGGCTTCAAATTAGAGCACTTAGGAAAGGAGAAAGCTTGAAACAGGATTGGCATTATCATGTATAAGAATTTGAAAGAGAGTGTAGTTGAGGTTAATAGTCTTGGAAGAAGAGGTTCTGAATGTCATTTTGGTTTATGCTAGGGATGCAATTGAATATAAATGTATCTGTACCCATTCATACCTGTTTCAAGGAGGATATGTATATTGCTTTTTAAGTACTGGATGCTATGGATGCAAATATGGATATCTAATTTTGAAATATGAAAGAAACATACGTAGATATAGATATCAAATTCCATACTTTAATGAATATAAATATGGATACACATTTATAAAATTTAAGCAAGTAGGGAGACACCCATTTTTTTGCAAAAATTATTTTTTCATATATAACCTAATCAATAGGGTATTTTTTGCTCAATTAGTAATTATTTTTAGATTTTTCCAAAATCTCATTTTCTGATTCCTTCTTCAAGGTCCCTCACCGCTCTCTTACTCGTTTCTCACCCCTGTGCAACCCACAAGTAATAATTAAATGAATGCAGTATGCATGTAGGCGAGTGATTAGGTCTTCTTTTTTCACATGATAAATAAACCAAGTGTGTTTTCCTTTTATCATTAAATGCCGTTTAAGTTAATTATTGAATTTTCCATGTGCTTTATTATTTGCTTAGAAGCTAGCCTTTTAACTTTTGGATAACTAGGGTATGTATAGGATAATCCGTATTCGTTCATAAAAAATCAGCATTCGAATCACAATTATCTATTTTGTATTTGTATTTTTATTTTAAGGATATGGTTCTTTAATTTTTGCACCCATGTCAAATCCATTTCCAAATTGGTATTCAATTTATAAAATGGTTATGGTCCTTATGGATATGGTATCGCCTATATTTATAACCATATCCGGCCATTTGCATCCTTAGTTTATGTGCCTCAATTTGGCTTGGAGTAGATGGTAAAGAAAGAATTATGGGGGAAGCTTAATATGTATTGAAGGTCCTCTAAAAAAAATGTATTGAAGGAATCTCACAAAGGGAAATGATTTGTTTGGATGGAGATATAAATGGATATGTGCACAAGATGCTCTAGAGTATGCAGTTGTTCATGGGGATTATGGCTTTGAAGGTATAAATGAAGAGGTGAAGGCCTCTTTTGATTTTGCAATGGCTTATGATCTTTTTATAGCAAATACTTTCTTCAAAAACTAGAGGAGCATTTGATCACCTACAAGAATGAATTAGCAAGAACACATACATATTGATTTCTTTGAAAAGAAGAGATTGATTGTGATATAAAGATTGCTAGGTTTATTCCAGGAGAGAGTTCAACTGCTTAACATCGCCTAATGGTGATGGATGTGCATGTAAAGAAGTTAAAGAAGATAACATTGGTGTTAAAGAATATAAAACTAAAGGTGGAATCTTAAAGAGGAGATAGAAGTTTTAGGTGGAAGATGCTATTACAAGAGGGTTAGGAATTTAATGGAAGTGTTGATGACATGTAGGAGATTTTGACTTGTATTAGAAGGGACCAAGGAAGTGATAGACGTGTCTAAAGGAGAAGAACTGGGGCCAAAAGGAAGATTAATGGTGTTGTGAAGAAGTGTAGGATAAGCTTAGAGTTAAAAGGGTGTGTTTTAAAGCCTTATATTGGAATGAGACCAATGACGTCTTTAGTAGATTGCAAAAGAGGAAGAAAAAAGAGGTAGTTAGCGAAGCAAAAGTAGAAGCTTCTAAACGTGTTAACAAAGAACTTGATTCTAAAGAAGGTGAGAGAGATGTCTTTAAGCTAGCTAAAGTAGGAGATAAAGAAATTAAGGACCTTACACTGGTAAAATGTATTAAAGACGTGGAAGGAAGGGTGTTCGTAGCTAGTGAAAATATGGAGACAAGGTGAAAAAATTATTTTCATAAGCTTTTTCAGTGGAAATAAGGTGGTTGATATCATTTAAGGGAGGTTTGGTAATTCATAAGCTTACTTGAATTGTGCAAGCTATCAACAAATGTAAAGGAAAGTAGTGGATTCGCTAAATATGATGGAACTTGGGAAGGCTATTTAACGTGATTAATTCTTATAGATTGATTGAAAAGTTATTTAAAAAAAAAGTTCTTATAGATTGATGGAAAGTGATAGGAGAGGAAGGTGTGACTTAGCTAACAAAATTAATTTATGCTATTTTGCGACGCAAGAGAATGTTAGAGGAATGGAGGAAAAATATCCCTTGTACAAGAATAAAGGAGACACACAAAACTATTCCGATTATAGAGGTAACAAATCGATGGGTCATATAATGAAGCTTTAAGAGATAGTAGTTTAAGAAGGATGAGGCGAGTCTCCACAGTAATTGAGAATGGGTCTAAGTTTATAGTTGCCAGGTCCACAATTAAGTCTATATTTCTTTTGAGGTGTATGATAATGATCTGCACAACCAAGAAAAAGTATTTACATATGATTTTTATAAGGGGTACCCTGTGGTGAATTTTGGATAAGTAACATGTGTTGGTTTTGTATATCAATCTAGCTTGTTGAAGGACTCATGTTAGGTTGCTATACTACCTCTCCATCACCATTAGTTTGTATCAAGGATCAGTTTTAAGCTCTTACCTGTTTACCTTAGTTGTAGAAGAGTCAATGGAGCACATCCAAGATAAGGTCCCATGGTTTGTGCTTTGATGAAATAAGAGATACATATCAACAAAAGACTTAAGCTTCAGAGAAAGGCCAAAAAGCTAAAGGCTTTTGATTAAGTAGGACGAAGACTGAGTATATGAATGTCAATTTAGCAATTGAGGGATAAAGAGAGGATATATGTGAAAATTTGAGCATATTGCATTACAAAGAAAGATGTTTTTGAATATTTGGGATTCATTTTTTAGCAAGATGGAGAAATTGATGGTGATGTTACACAAAAAATATAGGTTGATTGAAATGGAGGAAGCATATTGTGTTTTGTGTTCTAAAGAAGTTTCCCTTGAAAATTAATGGAAGTATTATAGAGAAACTATAAAACCTGCTATGTTGTATGGTTCTAAGTGGTGCTATTGATTATAGGCATGTGCACAAGATGTATGTAACAAAAATGGAGATGCTAAGGTAGATATGTGGCTATACAAGGATTGAATTCCCAATGACATTGCTAGGGGAAGGATTGAGATGGCACCAATAGAGGATAACATGGAAGGGGGGTTCTTCTTTCAGAAAAAAAATGTGAGAGGTACAATTAAGGTGCTTTGGACACTTGTAGAGAGGGCCAATTTATGCCCTAGTTAGGTGATGTGACAAGTTGGATTTTGAGCGTTCTACGAGGGGTTGGGAAGGCCAAAGAGGTGCCGGTAAGTTTTGTTAGGAAACCATTGGCACAATCTTGGTTACTTTGATAATCCTAGAAATGACTCAAGGTAGATCTAATTGGAGGCAAAAAATTCAAGTAGCCATCTTGGTTACTTTGATTTATTTCTAGAAATGGCTCAAGATAGATTTGATTGGAGGCAAAGAATTCATGTAGCTGACCTTACTTATTGTGGAAAAGGCTTTGTTTTGTCTACTCTCGAAAAAGTCATTTGTGGAGCATGTTGGGGATTACCATTCTATAGTGTTGTCTAATGTGTATTATTTGCTTGAAAGTGCTAGCCATTGGACTTAGGCTGGCTTGAAGCCCTTGATCTAAGTTGTTTAGACAAGTCTCATTGAAGGTGGATCACTTGGAGAGGCATTAGCTTGGGCCTTTAAGATCATGCTCTCATGGAAAGGGGAGGGGGAAAATTTTTATTTGGACAGTTGATTTCTTGAATATATATGATTCACTAGATTGGGTTTTTTTTTTGGTGTTCACTTGGCCAAAGGGGCTTTCCAGATAGATAGATTAATTGGATGAGGAGGTAGGTTGCCACTGCATTTCTGGTATCAATAATTATGGAGGTAATAAGTGGAGTCCATATTTAATAGGGAGCTAGATAGTGATAGCCTTTGCCTCCAGTTTTATTTGTTTTGGCTGTGGACAACTTGGAAATTGCTCCTTACAAGGCATGCAATTTTCGAAGGGGTTTCAAGGCTTGTGATAATGGCACATTGGTAGGCTTTTTCTCTCTTGGAGGTCAGTCTACACCAATACCCCTGCTATGGTATGTGGATGAGAATCATGAGATTGCCTTGTAATTAAAGGTTCAGGGGAGGTTGTAGTGGATGTGGCGGCCCTTATTTGTGTTTAGGAAAAAGCTTTTACCTTGGTGTCAAATATGCTCAAAATCCACCATTCATTTCTTTTGATACGGATGCAAGATGAATCTGATTCTTGTTGTAGAATGCTGTAGACTCTATTTATTCAGTTGATAAATTTTTTTGGTGACTTCTCATGGATGGCGCAATCTTGAGTTGCTATTGGCTTCCAATCACTGTGAGGCTAGAGAAGTGATTTAACGGTTGCATTTCCGTGTTACTAAGGGGTTGTGACTTGTACTTCTAATTTGATTTTTTTTTTTTTTTAAATGGTGTGCCTTTGTTTCCTTTGGCCTGATTTTTGTCTACAAGCAAAACTGATAAAACAATCGATTCCATCTTGAGGCTATTCTTTTGGGAGAGCTTGTGGAAGATGGGTAGAGGTGTCCCTTTCATTGTGTCTCATTTTGTAGACTGATGGGAGCTTGGAATCCCTTTTTGATGAGGAAAGGATGATCACATGAGAGTAGTCATGGTCTGCTTTATTAATGATCAAACAGGCAGAGTTACAAGAACATTACTACTCAAGGTTCACAACCCTTGAAGAATTACATTTTGCATTTGAGGATGATGAACAATGGCTTGCTTATGAGTGAATGGCAATATTCAGGGGTGCATTAAGAGATTTGTGGAAGGAGATCCTTGGTGCTTGCTATGGACATTATATAAGATTCAAGATCCTTGCCAGTTCGTGGTTCTTTTTTATTTTGGAAGATGATGATGTTGATTGTGTTATTTGTCCATCAATTTTTTGTTTTGAGGTTTAGAAATGGTGAAGATTTCCGGTTTTGGCAGGTTGACTGGTTGGGAAATGGAAGGTCTATAGAGGCTTTTCCCTATTTTCACAGCCAGCCATAATTATTTCTACATTGGTGATGACTTGCTCATTCAGTTATGGTGACCCTTCCTTTGGTGCATGGACTCCTTCCAATTAGGAGTCACATGCTGAAGATGCAAGCTTAATTCAAGACAATGGGTTGGTATGGAGAGCAAAGGCTTCTCTTAAGATGAGACTTTTGTATGGATTGTAGGAGAACAAGACTTGTTATGATGGTGCTTCGAAACAAGCACTTGGATTATATGCATCTTCCTTGTTTTATGGCCATCTCCATGAAGATGTGGACCATCCTTTTTTTTTTTTTGGATTGGTAGTTTGTTCAGGGGTTTAGGAGCTTGTGGATTTTCCATTGGCTAATAGTTCATCTTTTGAGAGTTTTTGTTGGAATTTTGCAGATGGTTGAAGTTCTGGAGCAATCAACTATCATAGGAATCTAGCATATTCTAGAGTTCTAGTGGTTCTTTGGGCTGTTTTGGCTGTAGAGAATTGTAATGGTCTTCCATAATGGTTGTCTTATGTTGAAATTGCTGCTGGGCATGCCACATCCTTTTTTGCTTTTTGGGGAGATGAATATTATCTTTTACTTTGTTATAAAGTTTCCATTAATATAAAATATTTGGATAGCTATTGACCTTGACTAGCTGTTATTTTATCTGTAAAAAGTTAATGAAAGTTTGACAATCGTGGATTCTAGGCCTTTTGTGCTTTCCAATTGTGTCTATTTGTTGACTGTGAGAACTTGGGCTTTGTGCTCGTTGACTGTTGTTGACAGATTGATCGATCTTCTCCAAATGGCCTTCATTAAGGGGAGGTCTACTTTGAAGCACTTTATAGTGGCATTAAGGATACTTTCAATCTAGATGCTTGGAGGGGGTGGGGGGGAGCTTTTGTTGGAAGGTGAACTTGTCCAATGGTCCCGATAGCCTTAGACTGAAAGTTCCTCTGAATGATTCTCGGTCTTTGTGTTTTAACTTTGCAATGGATTTGGACTCTACTAAATACATGAAAATCCTTACGGAACAACGGATGGGCGAGAGAGAGAGAGCGAGTGGGGGTTCGTAGGGCGACTGGCGAGTGGGGTAGGGAGAGACGGCCTTGACTGGATGGTGGTGAGGAGGTCGCGGAGGGGAGCAGAGCCGGTGAGGTGCTTCAAATGCCTCGGGAGGGGGCATGTGGCAGCGGACTGCAGGGACCCGGTGAGGTGTTTACGCTGTGGCGGTCTGGGGCATCGGAGGTCGGGTTGCAGGCTCCAAGGGTCGGGTGGCGGGGTCTCTTCGAGGCGGGAGGGGACGCCTCTCGTGGAGGTTGAGGTGCCTTGGTCAGAGGAGATCGAAGCGTTGGAAGGGAGGCTGGCGTCGGCTCTGGTGGCGGTGGTCTTGGAGGGGGATGTGGAAGTGGGGGCTCTGAGAAGGGTGGTCACCGCCTTCTTGGGGATTGGCGGGGTATCCTTTGGGGTCGCTTCCCTCGGAAGTGGGTGGGTGGTGCTGCTGGGACTTGGTCGGGAGGAGATGCGGCGGCTGGCTTTCAAGGTGTTGCGGTGTGGTCAGGGAGTGGTGCGGTGTCGTTGGCCGATGAGGTCGGATGGCGCGCTGACAGAGAGACCGCCGGCTGGCGAGAGATGGAAAGTGCTGATTGAGGGGGTTCCCCTTTTCCTCCGCACGGTGGAGGTGGTGGCGGCGGTGGTTGCCCCTTTTGCGAGGCTCCGGAGTTGCGAAGGCTTGGGCTTGAGGTCGGTAGATCTGTCGCGCTTCGGAGCGTGGGTGGAGATGAGGCCGAGGCGACAACTTGTGGAGAGTATGGTACTTAGGTGGGGGAGCTCCTCCTGGCTGGTCCGCATCTCGTGGGGATCAGGGAGCCCTAGGTCCTTCGCTGAGGTGGTGGCTGGCAGTGCGGCGGCGGCGCTTGGAGGCGGAGGTAGCGGGAGAGCGGAGGAGGGGCGGGCTACTTTTGGGAAGCCCGAAGGTCGCGGCGTGGATTGCAGCGAGGATTGTGCGGCGGTTACGATCCCCATGGCGCAGTCTGTGGCAGGTGAAGGGGCGGGGATGCGGGAGGCCGGTGCGGGTCTTGCGGAGGGGTTGAGGGAGGAGTTTGCGGTGCTGAAGCTGGGAGACTCTGCTGATTGCGGGTGCGACCGTGGCACTGAGGTGGCCCCGGGTTTAGTGGGGTGCAACCGTGGCGGACCGGGGTCGGGTGAGGCTGACCCGATTACAGGGGACGGTGGCTTGGGTGTTGATATCGATTCGGGTCTCTCCTTGCGGGTAGATCCGAGACCTCGGACCTCTGAAGCTGGCGGGTGGGGAACTGTAGCGGGAGGTTCGCGACACGCCTTTGACAGACCGAACCGGGTGGTGGGGCGTGATGCAGTATGAGAGGTGGGACGCGAGCGGCGACAGGAGGAGGTTGTTTGGCCCACAGCGGCTCACTTACAGGCCGCGGTGGTCCTACCGTAGGGGCATGCTGCGAAGGCTCTGATTGGGAGCGTGGTTGGGGAGAACCAGCGTCGGACTCAGGTGGAGCTGGGCGTCGCTCTGCCTTCCGGAGGAGGCGTGGCGTCGACGATTGCCCTGGTTGGGGGCGAGGACAGGGCGGTGGCTGTTCTGGGGATCCCTGCGGTGGAGGAGGGGCGGCGAGCGGTGGGAGCTGGTGGTGACGCTGGGGCTTTAGAGGGTGTGGCGAAGGCGCGAAGGGCTGGCGCGGTGGCTGGGCTGCCTGTGGGGGAGGTCCTGACGCAGGGGGACATGCAGGTGCTAGCTGCAGATAGAGGGGAGAATGCGGGGCAAGGCGGGTCGGAGGATGACTGTGAGGGGAGTTCATGTGGTCGGTGTGTGCTGTTGGAGGAGGGAGAGGTGGATGAAGTGGCTGCGGTGATGGGGTTTAAGCGGTTGACGCAAGGAGGAGGTTCTCGGAGCTTTACATGACCAAGGTCCTATCGTGGAATGTGAGGGGTCTGAATGACCCTTCTAGGTGGGCGGCTTTGTGGGGGTATGTTCAGAGATGGGGGCCTGACGTGATCTTTCTCCAGGAGACGAAGTGGGGGAGTTGTGATGGGAGGCTGTGGAGGGAGGTGGTTTTGGGGGTTTCTTAGCCCTGGATGCGGTTGGAAGTGCGGGGGGAATTGTTGTGGGGTGGAAGGATGATGTTTTCTCCTTGTTGGACTCGCTGGTTGGGTCCCATGTTGTCACTATCAGGCTTCAGAGGCATTGAGATAATACATGTATGCTCCTTTCCTCATTCTACGGTCCGACGGAGGGTCGGAGGCGGCAGGCTTTGTGGGAAGATCTGAGTCAGGTTGCGGCAGCTTTTTAGGGGATACCTTGGTTGATTGGTGGCGATTTTAATGTCACTCTACTGGCAGAAGACAGACCAGATGGCTGTGGTGGATTGGACCAAGGCTCTGAGGCGTTTGCGGGCTTTGTGGCGGAACAGGGGCTGGTTGACATGCCACCTTTGTTCTGTCTTTTCACGTGGAGTTCTGGAGGACAGCGATCCCGGATCAACAGATTTCTTGCCTCAACGGTGATGGCAGAGTTCTCGATGGCGGAGGTTAGACCTCTGGAGCGGCCATTCTCGGATCACACTCCCTTGTTGTGGGCATCGAACGAGGAATGGAGGCATGGTACGTATTTTAAGTTCGACAGGGCGTGGCTCTTGGAAGAGGGGTTCAAGGGACTGGTAGAAGAGCGGTGGAGGTCGGTTCATGTGGATGGTTCGGTGGCTGTCAGGTTGGAAACTAAGCTATGAGATTTGAGATCTTTCTTGAAGGTTCGTATGAAGCAGATTAGGGAGGAATGTGGGAGAAAGAGAGAGGAGGCTCTTGGTGAGATTGCATGTTTGGACAGGGTGGAGGATATTGGTCTCCTTTCTGACGCTGACAGGGTTTACAGAGCAAGGCAGATACAGGTGATACAAGAGGAAGACCGGAAGGTGGAGATGGGGTGGAAGGTGAGGTCTAGGCAGAGGTGGCTGAAGGAAGGTGATTCCAACACCCGATTTTTTCATATGGCTGCTTCTGGAAGGAGGAGAAGGAACTGGATTGACAGGTTGGTGGTGGATGGGGAGGAGTTTATGGGAAGGGAGGCGGTGGGAGGGGCAGCTGCGAGGTATTTTAGAGATTTTACTGGGAGAAGACAGGGGGGAAGATGGAGATGGTTAGGGTCTGAGGTACCGCGGATCGTGGAGGCAGAAGCCAACTTCTTGACGAATCCTTTTGAGGAGGATGAGATCCGCAAGGCAATCTGGGGGCTGAATGCATATGGTTGTCCGGGGCCGGATGGTTTTCCGGTTGCCTTCTATAAAGAGTTCTGGCCGGTGGTGGAGGATGTGATGCAAGTTGTGCAAGAATTTAGAGTTGGAAATTTGGGTTTCAATAGGCTGAACAAGTTCTACATGTTCCTGCTGCCGAAAAAGGAGGGTGCTGAGGAGATCCAGGAGTACAGATCGATAGCTCTCTCGAATGCTATCTACCTGATTGTGGTGAAGCTTTTGGCGAATAGATTGAGGACGCTGGTTGGGATTGTAGACTCAGTGCAGACGTCTTTTGTTCCTGGTAGAAATATTTTGGAAGGTTATGTGTTGGCCTCGGAGATCCTTTCGTCTTGGAAGAGAAATAAGAAGAAGGCCTTCCTGTGGAAGGTCGATTTTAGCAAGGCTTATGACTTGGTCCAGTGGTCGTTTCTTTGGGCATCCTTGGTGAAGAGGGGTTTGCCGCTGGTGTGGATTGACTGGATGAAGAGATGTGTCACCACGACGTCTTTCTCGGTTCTTATCAATGGAAACCCAGCAGGGGGTTGGATTCAGCCGAGGAGGGGGGTGAGGCATGGATGTCCGTTGGCCCCGATGCTTTTTGTGATTGCAGCGGATGCTCTTGCGAGAGCGGCTAAGAGGTTGTGTAAGAGGAATTTGGTGAGGGGTTTCTCCTTGAGAGATGGGACGTGTATCCCGTTACTACAGTATGTGGATGATACGATTTTCTTCATTGAAGGTGGGGAAGTGGAAGCTAGAAGAATGCGGATCCTAATCTTCTTGTTTGGCGAGGCTTCAGGACTGCAGATCAACTTGTCTAAATCTGATTTTGTCCCTCTCGATCTGACTGAGGCGGAGGTGAGGTGTAGCTCGGGTCTTTGGCACAAAGCAGGTGAAGCTTCCGATAAGATATCTGGGTTTACCATTGACGGATGGCAAGATTCTGGTGAAAGACTGGGCCCCCTTTGTGGAGAGATTGGAGGGGAGATTGGAAGGGTGGGCGTCCAGGCTTTTGTCAAGGCGTGGAAGGTTGGTCTTGCTCAAGGCGGTTCTGGCAGCAATGCCATCGTATTTCACTTTTGTTCTGAAGATGCCTCAACAGGTTCTTGGGAAGATTGAGAGACTTATGAGGAGTTTCTTTTGGTCCAACCAGGGGACGAATGGACCGGGTGCTAGGTTGGTTGCATGGGAGGAGGTCTGCAGGCCGTTGGAAGATTGGGGGCTCGGGGTGAGGGACCTGGGGAGGTCTAATGACAGCCTATTGGCAAAATGGGTGGGAAGCCTCTTGGAATGTTGGGAAAATTTGGTGGGCAAGGTGTTTGGGACGGCTTATGGTGGCTCGGTGCGGTGGGATCTCCTAATATCTCCGCCGAAGGGTGCTTCTCATTTTTTGAAAGGTCTGTTGGTGGTGGCTCCTAGGGTGCAGAATTGCTTTGTTCCTGTGGTGGGAACGGGGGAGATATTCAGATTTTGGCAGGATGATTGGACGGGAAATGGAGCGCTTGCTAGAAGATTTCAGAGGTTGTTTGCTTTGTTCCAGAACAAAGAGGCATCTGTGGCTGAGGTGTGGGAAGATGGGTGGTACTTGAGTTTTGTAGAAAACCTGTTAGATGCGAGAACTCATGATTTTCAGGTTCTGCTTGAAGAGTTAGAAGGGCTGCAACCGGCCTCTGGTATGGATATGTTTGGTTGGGATGAAGGTGAGTTCTCGGTAGCGGCTGCCTACAGGAGATTGTCCACTGGAGATCCCATGGTTGAGCTGGATCTGGTGAGGGACTGCAGACAGATTTGGAAGGCTGCGTGTCCTCTAAAGGTTAAGATTTTTGTCTGGCTTCTTAGGAGGAGAAGGCTTGTGACCAAGGTTTGGAGGGCGAAATGGGCTCCTGGAGAAAGTAAGGCCTGCCCTTTGTGTGGAGGTGGAGAGGAGATAGACCACCTTTTTTTCACTTGCTCGTTTGTGGTGCAAATATGGGGCAGGGTGGGAGAGGGATGGTGGGAGTGTCGGTCTTTCAAAGATTTTTGGCACAGCTTCAGAAGCGGAGGAGGTGATGTTGGACAGATCGTCTTCCATACAAAGAAGGAGAAGGCCAGACCATTGGCAGTGCTATGGGGCATCTGGTTGGGCAGGAATGCTGTGGTCTTCAGGGGCCAGAGACCCTATGTGGAGAATTTTCTTGAGTCTTGTAATTCCTTGTTTAATTTTTGGTGTGGTTCCTTGTGAGTGGGGGACCTTAGGATCTGCCTGTTGTATTGGCGGTGGCTGTTGACTCGTATGATTTATATATTTGGGTAGTTATCACCCTGGATAACTACCCTTTCCTTTTTTCAAAAAACTTTGCAATGGATTTCTTGGATGAAGATGGTCGTCATCTCTGCCTCTTTTCTTGTTATCAACAACGGTCGTCTAGAAGGGGGGTTTGATCCAAGTAAAGAACGATGTTAAACAAGGTTGTCCCTTATGTTTTGCTAATTAGCTTCAGGGTTTTGCTACTAGTAAGGGTGGTATGTTGGTTCCCATTTCAATGGCATTTGTTCTCATTCTGCAATGTGTCGACACTATTCTTTTGAGGGATCTTTTCTTGAGGCATAGAAGGTTAGGATGCTATTGATGATCATTAATGAGGTGTCTAGCCTTTAGGTTAATCTTCAGAAGTCTAGATTCTTGCCTTTTGGCATGATGGAGGAGAAGGCTGCTGGTAGTGAGGCCTTGGGGTTGAAGCGTTATAGTTGCTCATTAGATACCTCGGTTTCCCTTTTACTCCAGGGAATATAATAACTAGGGATTGGTTGCCTTCCATTGAGTGATTGGAAAACTGATTGCAAGGATAGGCTTCTTGTTTGCTATCAAGGGTGGCATGTTGTTTCTACTATCCTCCATCCTATTTGCATTGTTGATTTATTTCGCATTTGTTTTGAAGATTCGTAGTTCTCTAATGAATTAACTCCCTGAGGTGGTTTTTGTGGACTCCTAGATCTGGAGATAGATTTCTTCCCTTGGTGGCGTGGAATGAGGTTTCTATATTGAATGACAATGGTGCCTTAGGGTTGTTGAACTTGAGAGAAGTGAACAATGTGCTCTTGAGTCTTGACCAAGTGGATCTTGCATATATGTGCCTTTCTTGCTATTTTGGAAAAAGGTCCTTTGTGATTCTTATGGCAATGATTGATTGTGATAGAGAAGTTTGGCTATCATAGGTTTTTTCCATGTTTCAGAGGGGCCTTTTGAAGTTGCTGAGAAAGGTTAGACTGCATTGTGGGAGCTATCTTCAGATGGAAGAAGCTTTAGATTTGAGACTCATCAATGTTGCTCCTTTGGCCTCATAGTAGAGGGCTATCCTTGCTTGGCTATCTTAGCCTTAGACCCCTTATCTGCTATGGCTCATTGCTTTACTAATAGGTGTTGGGAACCAGGTTTGCCAACCGCCTTGGTTGATGCATGGGTGTGATACATGCCCAAGCTATCCAACACATGGTCCAAGGGTGGAAGGACATGTGGACTCTCTGATCCACCCATTTTGTGATGACCCATGCTCACTCTAATCAGGAAGGACAATGGAACCGATCAAGGCTGGCCATAGCTGTGCCAGGATGCACGTAGAAGAGGTAGGAACCATTTTTTGGCAATTAGGAAAGGCTATACTCCTTGGGTAGAATATAATGCACTTAAAGGGAAGATTTGTCAAGATATGTGTGGGATATTGTGTCTTTTGTTGGAGATTATGATGTTATGTTGGTTAGTGACGAGAGGCTGATCGCAAGTCTCAATATGTAGAGGAACATTATGAATGAATGATATGAGCAGTGGTAGTGTCTACTTGTTTACTTATTACTTGTGTTGTGGTAGTTGGTCCATCCACCCGCAACGATGCTACGGAAACATTCGCGACCGCCACTTCGTTTACATCGATCCCCTCGATTGAATCCTGAGGACCCTGATACTAACAGGGTGGAAGAACTTCTCCATACCCTCCATGCCTTGCAAGATTTCTACTTGGGAGTTGTGGGGTGTGGGGGACATAGATATGGAAGCATGGAAATTTGTCTGTGGAGAAGCCTTACATCCAATATTTACAGCCTATGCACCCCATGGATCCTCTTTTGGTTGGTGACTATAGGAAGACTTGAAGATCCCTTTGAAGGTGCAAGTCTTTATATGGCTTCTCAGGAGATGGAAGATGTATCTCACGATTTTAGACATCAGTGAGAACTCGTCAGATGCTTCTTGCATCCTTTGTGGTTCAAATGTTGAAGGCATTGAGCACTTGTTTTACACATGTTCCTTTTTATAGGGCATAATGGTTGCACTTTGATGATTGGAGCTTGGACTGTGGTTCCTTTGGTGCATTTGGGGAGAGCTTGTGTGGTGACCAATTCTTTGATAGCAAGTAGCTAAGAAGGGCCTTCATCTTTATATGGTGCTCATGGCTTGAGCACAGTGGAGTTATTGTCAGAGTGGAGAGGAACTATGTTGGATTGACCACCGCTTTTACTCACTTTGTAATAGTTGGTGTACTTAGCCCATTTTCGATTAGTGATATCATGGGGGATTAACATTGCTTGTTAACCCCCATTCCCCTTTTATAAAAGAAGGTGCATTCTAAGGAACCGTTAAGGGCGATCTTGCTTTTTGGTGCCATGTTTAGCTATAGTGGGAGTCTGGGAGATAGGTTGGAAAGGAGCTAGCACACTGCACGCCTGCATAGCTGATCCAATTTAACATTAGAAATGGCTTGGTTTGGTAGTGGTACTTTGAAATCCTTGCTTACATCAAGTATAGAAGCTTCTCAATGATTTAGGTTGGTTTACCACTTTTGCTAAATATATTCCGTAACCATGTGCTATTGCTGGGAGTATAGCTAAATAAATTCCAATGATATGGACAACCACAAGTTGGACTTTTGGAGCCTAAAGGGATATACCTTTTTTGATATTGTCAAATTATGCTTGAGGTTACTTGGCCATATTGGATTTCTTAACAAGCACACTACAATGCTTTAGGAGACACCATTTTAGTGATGAATATATCATTCGACGTATATTTTCTCGTAAATGTTCAATTTCTTGAAAAGCACTTCACTCGCAGGATTTGCCATAATTGAATATTTTTTGTTTTTCAAGAAAAAATAAATCATTTTTGATTTCAAGTAAGGTAATTGATTATTTTACATTGATGGAAATACAATAATTATTTTTTGTTATAGTGTAATTTTTTTGTGATTTGGTGAGGTAGAAGTGGCAGGGGCTACTATTTTTAGCTTTGCGATGCGTATGATGGCTGAATGCATCAATATCGTCAGATAGGCAATGATTGAGTTCAAGGAGGTGGGGAAGAGGTGTGACTGCATGAGGAGTGAGGTGTTGGAGGCTTTGGTAGAGTTGGATAGAAAGGCAGATGTGGGTAAGGTTGGTGTGGCGGAGCAAAGGGTAAGGATTGTAGTACAGAATAAGATTAGAGAAGAGGACCGCAAGTGAGAGATGGACGAAGCTTTTTCACTTGGCTACCAGTGCCAGGAGGAGGATGAATTTGATCACTTCGATTCGTGTTGGTGATGAGGTTCTCTCAGAGATAGCAGATCCGTTGGATCTTTGTAGATCATTATCATATTTTTACCAGGATACAACCATGTGGTAGATGGAGACTGGGTTCCTCTAAGTTGGGAAAGTTGGATGATGCGGCAAAGATGGATCTACTTTGACCTGTATCTAGTGAGGAGGTTTTAGAGGCGGTACATGATTTGAAGGCGGAGGGCTCGTCGAGTCCCAATGGGTTACTTGTTTTATTTTTCAGGGGGTTTTGGGATGTGGTTGGGGAGGACGTTTTGGCAGTGGTGAGGAAGGTTTTCCAGGAGAATCATGGATTTGAGAGGCTGAATCGGTTCTTTCTTTTCTTACTTCCTAAGAAGCCAAGGGCAGATATTATTAATGACTTTTGGCCTATTACTTTGTCAAATGTGATCTTCTTGATTTTAGCTAAGACATTCACGAATCATCTTCGGTCAGTGTTGCCTTTTTTGATCTCCTCGGTGCTGTTTGCTTTTATCTCTAGGAGATTAATCATGGATTCTTTTGTGTTGGTTGAGGAGATGGTGGTAGATTAGAATCGATCTGACTTGCTTGCTTTCATGTGGAAGGTAGACTTCTTGAAGGCTTACGATTTTATCTCTTGGGCCTATCTGTGGGAGATTTTGAGGAAGGGATTTCTAGAGGATTGGGTTAAGCTCATGAAGAGGTGTGTTACGACAATATCCTTTTCGATGCTTATCAATGGGAGATCCTTTGGGACTTGGACACAACCGCAGAGGGGGGTTAGGCAGGGATGTTCACTTGCACCCTTGCTTTTCAATGTAGCAGTTGACACCTTGCCTTTCTTGACTTATAGGGGCTATAGGGAGAGGTTTTCTCTAGTTTCACTCTACATGGTGATGGATCTTTGTTCACTACACTTTTATAGTATGCAGATGACATAGTATTCTTTATACAAGGTGGTTAGATTATTTGGTGATATCTTTGGTCATTTGGTTAATGGGAGAAAGTTAGCCTTCATCCATTTTCATTTGGATAGGAACGCGGAGGCAAGCATCTCTGGTGTCCTTGATATGCTGGTTGTTAGACTATTGGTTATGTACTTTGGTTTTCCCCTAAAAGGGAAGTGCTTGGTGGTGGCAGAATGGAGGCCTGTGGAGGAGAAGTTATCTAGGAGGCTGAATGGTTGGAGTGGGAAGCTTTTATCCAAAGGTGGTAGGCTTTTCCTGGTTAAGGTGGTGTTGTCGGCAATTCTTGTCTTTTATCTCTCTTTATTTAGACCTCCAAAGGAAATCATGTCTAAAATGGTGGCGGCTCGTACAAGATTCTTCTGTAAGGGGCCTGATTTTTGTGGCCATTTCTTGTAGTTGGTCCCTTGGAGAGAGGTTTGTAGACCAAGGAAGAAAGGTGGTTTGGGCATAAGGTGACTTGATGATTTTAATGTTGTGCTTATGAAGTGGATGGCAAGGTTTTTGGCTAGAGGAAATGGACTTCTAGACAAGTTGTTGAGAGACTCTTATGGTCCCCTTGTTGATGTTGCTTTTAGGCAATCCCGGTTGGTGCGACTAGTAGATTTTTGGGCTTTTGTTAAGCTTCTCATTGGATGTGGTATGCCTTCTGGTTTTTTTGGCCCAAGGCTTGGTGGTGGGTGTTCCTTTTGGTTCTGGAGAGGTGATTGGACGGGAGTGGTAGTTTCCAACTTTTGTTCTCGTGTCTCTTTGGTTTGGCTTGGGACAAAGATGCTTTTGTTTCAGATGTGTGGGACAACATGGTCTAGATCTTGGTCTCTGATCTTACAACTAGGTCTTTCTGATGCATCCATGGAGTAGTTGCAGGAATTGTTGGTGTTGCTTCATGGGATTTCTGTTGGCAAAGAGGCTTTGGATGGATTCAAGTGGAAGGATAGTTGTTTTCTTCGTGGCTAAGGCTTACAAGAAGTTGACATTGGAGCTGGGGCTAGTATCTCTGATTTGGGAGGATTGTTCCTTGATTTGGAGGTTACCTATTCCTTTAAGGGCTAAGATCCTTATTTAGCTGTTCGGGAGAGAAGCTGGTGACAAGTTTTGCGTTCTAGATGGGCTGGTAATGATGATTTAGATTGCATCTTTGGTAGGATTGCAATGGAAACCTAGACCACGTTTTCTTCCAGTGCCATTTGTCTTCAGAGATTTGGGTGAGATGTGATATATGGTGGGTTGATGTCTTCTTTTGCTGCTCGATGGGATTCCTTTTGCTCCTTGGTGCATGTGGATACGCCAGGTGGTGAAGGTTGTGGCTGTGTTATGGTCGATTTGGTTGTAGCATAATGAATCCATTTTTAGGAGGGAAAGGGCATGCGTTGAAAATGTTATAAGGGAGGCATATTGTTGCTCTGAGTTGTGGTTGAACAATCTACAAGTTCATTCCATTTTTTTGACCAGATGATATTTTGGATTGTTATCGAGTACCGGTAATCATCTTTTTTCCTCTAAAAAAAAGAAGACAATAGAGTGTCTTGTTGTGTCTGACCTACATGTTTATGGCAATCTTCAGTGATGAATCTAAAGTTTGAATGCTTCTACATATCCAAATTTGTGTTAAATTTACAATGTATAGTTTTATATATGGAGGTTGCGAGTGCTTTACCTTCTCATCTTGATAATTAATGTCCCTTGAAAGTCAAGATCGTCTCTTGGTTGTTGCGGAGGGGAAGGGTTGTCACGAAGACGTGCAGGGCGAGGTGGGCCCAAACAGATGATGTGCGGTGTTCTCTTTACGGTGAGGCAGATGAAGACATACAACACCTTTTTTTCCAGTGTCCATTTGTTGAGCAGGTCTGGTGGAGAATGGGCCTCAGCTGGATAAACCATCGTGACATGGTCAGTTTTTGGTCATCGTTCTGGAGAGGAAGAATCCATGATGGACCGAGCATTTTTCGTTTTAAGAGAGATAGAGCCAAGGTGTTGGCAGTGTTGTGGGGTGTATGGTTGGGGAGGAATGGTGTGGTGTTTAGGAGAGATAGACCTTATGTGGAGAATTTCATTTCATCCATTTCCTCCTAGGTGGTCTTTTTGGAATCCACTTTGTAACCGGTGATGTAATTATTTTAGTGGTTTGATGGAATGAATCCGGGTGGTTATCAATCGGATAACCACCCGTTTGCTCTTCAAAACAAAAAATTTGATAATTAATATGGAAAGCAATGAGGGGACATGCTTTGGCACGTACTTCAAGTTTGATAGATCCTGGCTGTTAGAGGATGGATTCAGGGCCATGGTGGAGAGGTGGAGCTCGATGGAGGTGGAGGGATCAACCACGATTTGTCTGGCGAAGAAGTTAGCTAGCTTGAGGGACCTTTTGAGGGTGTACAGGAGAGAGATCAGGGAGTCCAGGCACACCAGGAATACTGAGGCTCTGGTGGAGATCGCCAGGATAGACAGGCGTGAGGACCTCGAGTATGTTTCTGAGGGCGATAGAGACTGTAGGGTTGAGTTGACTCGGGTGGTGCAGGAGGAAGATAGGAAGGCGGAGGTGGAATGGAAGATGCGATCGAGACAGAAGTGGTTGCGTGAGGGTGACTCCAACACTAGATTCTTTCACCAGGCAACCTCGGCGAGGAGGAACTGGATTGAGAGCTTGCAGGTGGGAGAGGAGTCCTCTGGCGGAGAGAGGTTGGTCGAGCTGCGGCGGCCTACTTCAGGGAAGTCACAGGGAGGCGGAGCAGTGGGGGCTAGAGGTGGCGGGGCATGGATGTGCCGAGCGTTAAGGCGGACCAGGCTTTGGGGCTCACCTCTACTTTCACGGAGGGTGAGGTGAGGGAAGCGGTATGGGGCCTTAATGGGGAGGGATGCCCTAGACCGGATGGCTTCCCTGTTGCTTTCTTTAAGGAGTTTCGGGCTTTGACTAAACAAGAGGTGATGCAGATGATGGAGGAATTTGCAGAAGGTAATAAGGGGTTTGACAAGGTGAACAGATTCTATCTTTTTCTACTACCCAAGAAGGAAGGTGCGGAGGCAATCGAGGACTACCGTCCTATCACCCTCTCAAACGCTATCTACCTTATTGTCGTTAAGGTCCTGGACAACAGACTTCGGCCCATCTTGGGGGATCTCATCTCACCGGTGCAGACAGCCTTCATCCTAGGGAGGGGAATCTTAGATGGTTTCGTGGTGACCTTGGAGGCTCTGGTGGCGTGGAGGGAGTGGAGGAAGACCTTCCTTTGGAAGGTTGATTTCAGTAAGGCCTATGACTCAGTGTAGTGGGACTTCTTATGGACGTCTCTCGTGAGAAGGGGCTTCCCTCAGGTCAGGATTGATTGGATGAAGCGATGTGTGACTACGACATCCTTCTCCGTGTTGATCAACGGGAACCCTGCAGGAGGGTGGGTGCAGCCTAGGAGGGGGGTTAGATAGGGTTGCCCACTCGCCCCGACGCTTTTTGTGTTGGTGGCGGATGCTCTTGCGAGAGCGACTTACAGGTCTTGTGTGAGGGAACTGATCAGTGGCTTTGGGGGTGGTGCCGGAGGAGAGGTTCCTCTGTTGCAGTATGTGGATAATATGTTATTTTTGGTGAAGGGGTCAGTTTTGGTGGCAATGAGGTTAAGGATACTGTTAGAGCTCTTTGGAGAGGCCTCGGGACTGTAGATCAACTATCTGAAATCTAGCTTCATCTCGCTGAGCATGACAGTCGAGGAAGTTGTGGGCGCCCTTCGGACTGGAGTGGGTTCGCTACCTTTGGTGTACTGGGGCTACTGCTTTCTGATCGACGTCTTAGGGTGCAGGACTGGATCCCGCTTTTGGCGAAGATGGAGAGGAGGTTGGCGGGTTGGTCTTCTAAGCTTCTATTGAGGGGAGGAAGGTTGACCTTGGTGAAGGCGGTGTTGTCCTCCATTTTGGCTTTTTTCCTTTCTGTTTTCAGGGCACCGCGTCATGTGGAGAAGAAGCTCTCAGGGCTGATGAGAGACTTCTTTTGGTCTAACGTAGGGACAACCGGAAGAGGGCGAGGTTGGTGGCTTGGGAGGAGGTGTGTCGGCCGCTGCAGGAGGAAGGGTTGGGTGTTAGAGATGTGGGGAGGGTCAATATGAGTCTCCTTACGAAGTGGATCGCGAGGTTGGTGGGGCAGGAGCGAGGTCTCTTTGGTGATGTCATGCGGCACTGCTATGGCTCTTTTCTCTCCGAGGGACCGCTGGAGATCCCCCTCCAGGGGCGTCCTACTTCCTTAGAGGTCTGGCGACGGTGGTACCGAGGTGCGACCTTTCTTCTCGCCGGAGCTCCATGCGGGGCATACATGCAGGTTTTGGCTTGACGACTGGCAGGGGCAAGGGAGCAGCCTCAGTGACAGGTTTCCTCGTCTCTTTGGGAGAGCTAGGGTTACGACGTCCACGGTTGGTGACTGCTGGGATGGGGCGTGGTGCCCCACCTTTTGGGGAGGTCTCTCGGACTAGAGAGCTGCAAGCAGCTGCTTTAGGAGCTGGAGGGCTGGGCACTTGAGGAGGGGAGAGATGCTTTTTCTTGGTCTGACGGGGAGTTTGCCATGGCGAAGGTGTTTGGAGAACTTGGTGGCACCACGCATACCCTGGATACAGACCTTTCCAGAGATTGCAGGTTACTTTGGCAGGCGAAATATCCTTTGAAAGTTAATATATTCTCTTGGCTTCTACGGATAGGAAGGATTGTGACGAAGGTGTGGAGGGCGAGATGGGCGCAGATGGATGCTGTGAGGTGCTCCTTCTGCGTAGAGGCAGATAAGGACATACAACATCATTTCTTCTTGTGCCCTTTTGTTTCACATATTTGGTAGAGATTGGCCTTAGCCTGGATTGATAACCAGGACATATCTAGCTTCTGGGCGTCGTTCCGGAGAGGCAGCACCACACCTGGAGTAACCACTTTTCGGTCCAAAAGAGATAGAGCCAAGGTGTTGACTTTGTTGTGGGGTATGTGGTTGGGGAGAAATAGTGTGGTGTTTAGGGGGGAGAGGCTGTATGTAGAGAATGTTATCTCGTTCATTTCTTTCCAGGTGGTCTTTTGGGAGTCTGCTTTGTAATTGGTGATTTTTGATGTTTTGATGAAATAAATTTGGGTGGTTATCGCTCGGATAACTACCCTTTTACTTCTAAAAAAAAAAAAAGTGTCCTCTTTGGTTGAATTCTTTTTGGGGATTTTTTTTTTGAGGAGTTTCTTTGGGCATTGTTTTTATTGCATGTGCAGGTTAGAAAAATGAAGGGATGTGTGTAGTTGCATGTTTTGTGGGCATTTGTTTGTTACTGAATCTGATGTCACAGCGACACACACAAAGATCCTTTCAGTCAGCAGAGATAATCGTATGATTGAGGTGTCCTTGTCACATTTTGATATAATCCTTTAGCAACATCTCTCTTGTATGGCCATCCTTCTTTCGAAGCTTACATTTGACACCCTTTGGGATTAAATCTTCTATTCAGAATTTCAATGGTCAATCTCATAAAAAAGAAAAAATCACAGTCAACATGCAACCATAAGACATTTTTTCATTGAATGGGGACTTTGGAGGAGTATGAGGTTGCTAATGATTTGGAAACATTGGTTATTTTTTTTGAGAGGAAAAAGGGTGGTGATTCTTCATATACCACCCAGAAATTCATTAATTAAAACAGGAAATGAAAATTACGTCACAGTGTAGTGCTCCACCCCAAAATAAAAGACATCGTAGACCCAACAAAATTCTCATGTGGGTGCTGCCTCCTAAAAACCACGGCATTCGTGCCTAGCTAAATAGCCCACATGACTACCAATGGTCTAGCCTGTTCCTTCCTTGACCGAAATGCATGATGCTCACCATTGGCTCCACCACATTTGAATGACTGCTAGAAATCAACAAAAGAATCGTGGGCCCACCACCGGTCCCCCACTTGCTCCTAAATTTGCATCACCACCGGGCACACAAAGAAAAGATGGTCAATGTCTTCCTCCGCTTGACCACATAGTGGACAAGACCTATTTGCATCCAGCATCCACCGAGCTTTCCACTTCTTGGTCATCAGTCTCCCTCTCCTGAGGAGCCAAATGAAAATTTTAACCTTCAACGGGCAGGAAGCCTCTCATAGCTTTCTGCAATCTCTGGTCAAATCAATATCCCCAAGCATGTTCGAGCCGCTAAGCCTTCTATACGCATCATGTACAAAGAAGTCACCTTCCTCCCACCCAAAATGGTCCGTACCATCTTCTGGCTGAAACACTTGGAGTTCCTACATCTGCTTTTACACCTCTCCAACCCTCTAATTTGATAAATTGCCCACGAATGTGGGACACCACGTGCCGTTCCAAATATCCATCACCGAGGCTCTCCTGTCAATCACCAGCGCCGCAAGTCTGGGAAAATGCTCCGCCAAAACTCCAAGACCCGTCTAGTTATTTGTCTAAAACCTGAAAGCCTCGCCCGATCCCAGTATTGGGGTGTTAAAAGGTTGGACCTTTGGTGCCACCAGCGACAAACTTCTGAAGAAGTGGGAAGCTCCTCTAGGGGGTGAGGTAAGGAACTCCCAGTTCACTGGTTCCCCATAGCAAGAGCGCAAGACCCTTACCACCAGACAAACCTCTCCCCCAAGCAATCTATCAATCGACTTCGTTAGGAGGCTGTCATTCATTCTCCCCACTTCCTTGACCCCCAGACCCCCCTCCCTAAATGACATGCAGACCTCACTCTAGGCCACCAACTTCGCCCCCTCCCTCCTGCTCCATAGTTGGTCTAGAAGAAATTTTTCATCAGGTTGACAATTTTGTCTTCAATTTTCCTTGGCATTTTCACAACCGAAGAGAAGTAATCTGGTATCGCCGAGAGAACTGCCTTGAGGAGGACCAGCCGCCCACCTCTCGACAACAACTTGGATGCCCATCCCGACAGTCGACCTTCAATCATCTCAAACAACGGGGCCTAGTCCTGCACCGAGACCCTCCTATCTGTCAGGGGCAGCCCTAGGTAACGGAGGGTAGGGCCCTCGCCCCTGTCCCCAGAGCTTCTGAGCACGCCTTCGCCTCTCCATCCTCCATGTTGAACTGAACATAGGAAGATTTGGAGTAGTTGATCTGCATACTTGACGCTTCACAGAACAACTCTAGGATGATACGACATTGCCTCGCTTCCGCCACCGTCTCCTCGACAAAGAAGAGAGTATCATCCGCGTACTGCAGAACCGAAATGCCCTCCCCTCTCTTCAGAGGGAATCCCTGTAGCAGACCTGTTGCGCTCGCTCTGTTAGTAGCCCTTGTTAAGGCATCTGCTGCCAACACAAACAACATAGGCGCTAGGGGACACCCCTACCTTACGCCTCTCCTCGGCTGGATCCAGCCTCCTGCCGGGTTCCTATTGATGAGGACCGAAAAAGATGCTGTGGTGATGTATTGCTTCATCCATCTAATCCAGACCGGCGGGAATCCCCTCTTGGCCATAGCCGGCCACAGGAAGGACCACTGCACCGAGTTGTAGGCTTTTGCGAAGTCCACCTTCCACAGGAAAGCTTTCTTACCTCCTCTCCTCCAATGTGCTAGGATCTCCGTCGCCGCAACATAACCGTCTAAAATGCATCTCCCCGTAACAAAAGCAGTCTGCACTTCTGACACCACCCTACCAATTACCCTCCTAAGCCTGTTCGCCGGTATCTTTGCTATGATCAGATATGCCGCATTCGAAAGCGCAATTGGTTTGAACTCCTCAGTTGTCTCCATCCCTTCCTTCTTAGGCAACAAGAACATGTAGAACCTGTTCAGTCTGTTGAAACCCCTGTTGCCTTCCCTGAACTCTGCCAAGACCTGTAACATCTCATTCTTCACCAGCGGCTAAAACTCCTTGAAGAAGAGTACCGGGAAACCGTCCGGCCCAGGACACCCTTCGACATTCAAACCCTAAACCGCCTTATGGGCTTTGTCCTTCGAGAAAGGTGCCACCAGCCTCTCTGCCTCAACTGGACCCACTGTCGGAGCCCCCAATCTCCTCCATTTCCATCTCCCAGCCCTCCTTTGCCCCGTAAACTCCCTAAAGTAGTCTGTTACCGCCCTTCCCATTGACTCCCTGCCTGAACACTCCACCTCGCCTACTTATAGCTTATCAATCCAGTTTCTTCTACGCTTGGCTGCAGCCGTCATATGGAAAAATCTGATGTTGGAGTCTCCCTCCTTGACTCATTTCTATCTGGATCTGGTTCTCCACTCTACTTTCGCTTTCCGATCCTTCTCTCCTGAATGGTCTTCATGTGATCCACCCTCCTTTGCCTCTCCGTCCCCGTCATCAGTCCTTGGTCCTCTATTCTATCTAGCCTTTGAACCTCTCCGAGTGCCTCGTCCCATTTCTTGGTCCTCTCTTCTTTCAACTGCTTCTTGTAGTCCTTCAGAACATGCTTTAACTCCTGAAGCTTCGCCTCAAGCCTCGCGGTGGCCGACCCATCAGAATGTAGATCCCTTCATTTGTTCTCCACCATACTCCTGAAACCTTCTTCTAGCAGTCACGCCCTCTCAAATTTAAAATACGTACCGCACTGGGTCCCTTCGCTAGACTGCCACATCAACGGGGAGTGATCAGAGAACGACCTCTCTAGAGAGCGGGTCCCCGCCATTAGAAAGACCTTGGCTAGCTCCACCGAGCACAGAAAACTATCCAGCTTAGACATCAGGCCCCTGAGCTCCTCCACGTGAATGCACAAGAGGTAGGAGGTATATTTTGCAGCCCATGGTAAGCAATGAGTCTTGTGAACTCCTCTAAACCTCGGTCCTTGCCTCCTCGCTCCCCTAGTTTGTCCTCCGCTAGAAGGGTGACGTTGAAATCCCCTCCAATGAGCCACGGGCTCCCCTAAAAGTTCCTTGCAGCTCGGTGCAGGCTCTCCCAAAGGGAGTTCCTGTCCGCTTCATCCGCAGGTCCATAAACCAAAGAGAAAGTCATTACAAGCCCATCACTCCTTATCTGCACTGTGACCATACCTACCCCCACCTTCGACTCCACCAATGAGAACAGGTCCTCTTTCCAACCGACAATCACCCCACCAGACCTCCCTACCGCATCCAGAGCCATAAAACCCCGTAGTAGGCTCCCCCCAATCTCTCCCTACACTCTCTGACCACACTCTTGCAACTTCGTCTCCTGAAGAAACACTACATTTGGGTTCCACTTAAGTAGATACGACCTTAGTGTCCCCCTGTGAGAGGGGTCGCAAAGACCTCGTACATTCCATGTGAGGACCTTCAATATGGAACCCCAACTGCACCACCCCCCCTCACACGACCAAAATCGGCCCCCTCAACCACCCACTCCACTTCCCCCTCCTCGCAGGCATCAGCCCAATCTCCCCCCCCGCTCCCCTGATCCCCTTTCCTCCCACCCTGCCACCTCTACATCTCCCACAAACCCCTCCCCCTCGCCGCTGCCCGACCTACCCCCCACAACCTCGACTCCCACCTTTAGCTGCGCCCGGACCTTCCCTGTGGCCCCCCGCCATCAGGGCCTCCTCGTGATGCCCCTCCGGCCCGAAGGACTCCATCCTCCCCTCCGGGAAACGCCAGCCACCATTGTCGTCGAGGGTGGCACCGCCAATCTCGTCCTTGCTGCTCTAACGAGGTCTCCCATTGCCCCCCTTGACCTCTACCACAGGACAGGGGGTTCGCCGACGTCAGAGGAGCTCTAGTCGACCCCCCTTGCGTCATGGGAGGGGGGTCCTACGCCACTGACCAGAGCCTCTCCATCCTCCGATGGAGGAGCCTGGTTGCCCTGATCTCGCTCTTACTCCCGCCGAAGGCGGATGCCGCCGCCCGACCTCCGTGCTCCAGCCTCCTCTACTCCCTAGAGGTCGATATGTTGTGCCCCAGCACCGAAAGGACCCTCCGTGGGCCACTTAAAGAAAAGGAGTGAAAGGGTATTGGGTCCGGATGTGGATCTGGACCCGAGTCCGACTGCACTCCTGCCTAAAAAGCCCCACCACGCCGCGATTCCCCCTCCCTCGAGGTTGGCATGGCCTTAAATGTGCTGCCTCCCCTCGAGGCTCCCTCCTCTTGTTGCATCGCCTCGACAGCTTCGCATGGCTCCTCGCCTTCCTTAACATGCGCCTCGACCCTCGATTCACCCCACGTTGCAACGCCCCTTGAAAGATGTGCCTCTAGGGGTGTGTGCTCCGGTGCTGCTGACTTAGCCCACGACGCGCCTCTTCCTCTGGCGACTCTTGGTCTCCAGATGGCCCTGCTCGCCAGACCACCCCTCCCCGCCACAGTGGCTTCGGTCGAATGCTTCAGCACCTTCGTAAAGGACTTAAGGTGTCTCACCATCGGCTTGACCAGAACGACCCACGATGCATTCCCCAGACTCAGCGCCACCTTCCTCTGAAGCGCCGTGCCTGGTCGCAGCTCCACCGTGGCCCAAATTGCTCCGAGATGCCCTCCGTCGAGATCGAGCCCCTCACACCACCGCACCCGTGCAAAGGGTGCGACCACCGCCTCGATGATCTGCTTGGTGCGGAGGAAGAGAGGTACTCCCTCGAGGTCAACCATCATCTCTACCTTTCGCGGTGGTTGCTCTTTGATTGTGCTATCCGACCTTACCGCCCATCGCCACCTAACCACGCCACCCAAGCACTGAAGCTCCTTGAAGAGGAGCCTCTCCGCCAACCCTGGAGAAGCCCCCACCAGCAAAAACTTCTCCCCTACTGTCTTCAACCTCAGACCTGACAAATTGCCCCCCAACGCCCTAGTGACCTCGGTCTCCGGGTCTTGTCACCCTACGCGGCCCTCCGTCACTACGCCAACTAGAGCCAACGCGAGGGCCTTCTTGATCCACCTGGACTCTTCTGACCATGGGGCCTCTACTTCGATCGATGGCACCCCCTTCGGCGGGGGTGGGAGCACCCCCCTCGGTGCACCCGCATCCACGCTCTGCCGCAGCTCCTTCGCACAGGACGCCCTCCGGTGGCCCAGCTTCCCACACATGAGGCACCGCCCCGGGTCCCTGTAGTCTCGCACCATGTGCCTTGGCCCTCTGCACTTGAAGTAAATCACCTCCGGCGCCACCTTCCTTTACCTCGTTTGCCCCTCGACCAGGGTCCAGCCCCAACCCTCTTCCTACGCTCTCTCTTCCTCTCGTTCTCTCCCTCGCTCTCGTTCGCTCCCTTGCTCTCGTTCGCTCCCTCCATCTGAGCTTCTCGTGTTATGTGCTATTATTCAATCGCTAGTTGGCAATATTCCCCACTGGAAACATTGTTTGTTAAATTACCAATCAAATACCTTGGCCTCCCTTTGAAAGGAAAAAGGTTAACTTCTTTGGATTGGAGGGGATTGATTGAAAAATTTTCTAATAGGCTTTCTTCTTGGAGTGGTAGACTCCTCTCTAGAAGAGGGCGGTTGGTGTTACTTAAATCCGTCCTCAACTCGATTCAGGTGTTCTTCTTGTCGGTGTTTTTGCCTACAAAAAAATACTAAAGTAGATTGATATGATTCGAAAGAGATTCTTTTGGAAAGGGCCCGATTTTGAGGTTAGATTTGCCCAACTTGTCAAGTTGAATGATATTTGTAAGCCAAAGAATGAAGGCGGGCTTGGAGTACGCCATTTATCACATTTTAATAAGGCGTTACTGCTGAAATGGGTGGTTAAATTTCCAATGACATTTCTATGGTGAATTCCATCTTCAAAGACTTCTATGGTGATTGTATGAATGTGATGCAAAGGGCTGATGGCAATGCTAATGTTGTTTCTGCGGTTTGGCATTTCATGAGACCTCTCTTGATTGAATTTTCAGGCTAGTTTGTGCCTTCATTGGGTGATGGGACTTCTTTCAGATTTAGGCGTGATGATTTAGGCGTGAATAGACTATTTCAGCATGCTGTTGATAAAGATGCCAAGGTTAAGGAATTATGGGATGAAGATCTTTATTGTTGGGATATCAGGCTACCAGAGGGCCTTTTGGAGACCACATTCACTGAATTGCAGCAGTTGCCGCAGTCTATTCATGATCTGTCCTTGACTTCTGTAGAGCCAGATTGCTACATCTGGAAACAAGGGACCTTTTCGGTTAGCCGTGCCTACAAGCTGATGATTAATGATGGTGCTAATTACAATTTAATTGATGGAGATTCCAAATTGATTTGGAAATGTTAGATCTCTCTCAAGATAAGACTCTTCCTGTGGTTCTTTAGAAGAAAACGGATAGTTACGCTGATGTACATATCCAAATGGATTCCTGATGGGGACACTATATGTCCTCTGTCAGAATGCAAATGAAGATGCACAACACCTATTCTTCGATTGCGACTTTGCTAAAGGTGCAGTGTTGTAAAAATCGGTAGTCGGTATTCAGTCGGTCAAGTCATTGACTAAAGAGTATATGGTATGCAGAGTAGTTGGGGAGTACTCGGTCGGATATATATATATATATATGTATGTATGTATGTATGTATGTATAGACACATATATCAAGAAGTAAACATATTCAAGTTCAAGGTTATAAAATAAGGTACAAAGTACAAACAATATCAAATTCATTATAAATTTAATAATTAAACCAAGGTATAAACCATTACAAATATATTATCAACGACATAGCAACATAAACTAAGAATTAATATATGCTTGAATCAAATATATTACAATGTATGCTTCGGCGATGGAGGGTTTTTGCTTGGTCGAAGAGGAGTCTTGGGTGAAAATAAACGATTTTCGAGGAGTGGTCAGGGCAGGGGGGTCGAGTGGGTTTGATTTGACCTAAAAAAATAATATACCTACATACTTATTTTTCCCTCTATGAAAAAATTGGCCTACTACTCGGTTGACTACATCGACTACTCGGTCGAGTAGTTGGTGTTGCCGACTATAGACCTGACTATGAGTTATTTAGTTGGTAGGGCATCGCATATGATTACTCGGCCGATTACTTGGCCGAGTAGGTTGATTTTTACAACATTGCAAAGGTGTTTGTTCAAACTTTAATCTCCACACGGTCGGCACGTCGAATTTTGAAAGATTTTGGACAAAACTTCAGAGATCATGGTCTTGATATAGCGAGTTGGTGTCAGGGTATTGCTATTATTTGGAGTATCTGGCTTCAAAGGAACGGTATTGTTTTCCGTAATGAGTGGTGTTGGGTGGACAGTGTGATTAGAGAGAGGGGTTTTTCTGATATTTGGCTACAAAATATGTAAGTTCGTTCATTTTATTTTTCATTAATATAATTTACGGATGATTACCATACTTAGGTAACTTCCACTTTTTCTGGGAAAAAAATAAACATGCAACCATAAGACATTTTTCTTTTTGTTCTTGATTGGTAGGATTTCCTTTGGTAGGTGGGCTAGGGAGTAGGGGAGTGTGAATCAAACTTTCTAGGACCATGATGTGAAGCGTAATACTTTAGAAACTTTTTGGAGCAACGTTTGTACCTGAGGAAGATCTTTTTGAACTATGCCATTTTGAGCTTTTGTCAAACAAGAGTAAAGCCTTGGACATTGAACCATTACAAGGCAGTCATATGATATTGTTTGGTTGTTAAAAAGAGATCACAGGAAAAAGGTATTGAAGATCCTACACGGGGCATAGATTCATAATTTTGCATGGCTTGATTTTTTATTAACAATGAGTTGTATCTGTCTTTCAATGATTCTCCATTTAGACAAGTTATTATGTTTATCTAGATTGAAGTTTCATTAAATTCTCTGTCCAATCCTTTCCGTTTGAGGACCTATGATTGTGTTTGTAAGTGCTTGCATCTCATTCCATTTACCCTCTTAACTCTAAATATTTTAAATCGAGATTGCTTGTTTTCTCATATATTTTACTTTTTACTAACAGACTTGGATATTAAAAAGTTGTTGGAAGATGCAACTACGAGATGGCTCAGGCCTAATGAAGTGCATGCAATCTTATCCAATTACATGCTTTTCAAGATCCAGCCTCAGCCAGTTGATACTCCACCAAGTAATGCCTTTGTTAGCACAAACATGTAGCTTGTTCTGTTGTAGTTTGAAGGAGAAAATAAATTCTGATTTAAAATTTTTCCGAGGAGCATTTTACAAGGTTTTGCTTGTATAAATCTGTCCACCTTTCATGCAGGAGATCTCATGGTTCTTGTGCTTTGTAGGTGGGACTGTTTTATTGTTTGACCGAAAGATGCTTAGAAACTTCAGGAAAGATGGTTATAATTGGAGGAAGAAAAAGGATGGAAAGACTGTTCAAGAAGCTCATGAGAAATTGAAAGTCAGTTGGTTTGTTGAGTTCTATTTCAAAACACCACCTTTTATTTTCCTAGTCCTTGGATGCCATTTCTGGATAATGTTAGGAGATAAAATTCATTTATCCCTCGCTTCAGAGCAAAGACTTTCCCAAAACATTGACTGCGAATAATTGTCTGTTTTCTCATGCATATATTCTTGGCCTACAGGTCAGTTAGTAGACAGAAATTGATAAAATTGAGGTAACTTTAACTCACAAGTTTGCAGATTTGCTATATATTTGTGTACTAAATGTGCATTGTGGGATTACTTACAGGGCAGAGAATGCGCTTACAGATGTTAAACTATATACCATGTATCGAGTATAACATTCTCTATGGTGCTTGTGCTCAATAAAGTGGCCTTTGTCATTTCTTTTGGCATGTGCCTGAGGTTTGATTGGTGTCATGCTATTTACAGACCAAGGTTCAGAAAGTCGGAATGTGGTATTTGGTCTATTGGATTATTGCATAGAGAGTATGTGGTATGTAGGTGAGTACGCAGATGAATATGTGGTTTTGTATTTTTTAATTTAAAAATATAAATTAATTAGTCAACTTACTAAAATTTATGTTATACATCCCAAATTATTGAAAAATTAAGTCATCAGTCGAGGGTTTTGGGTATTGGGTGGTGCTAGGGGTTTTTGGGTTTATTGTGTGGGGTTTATCGAGTAGGGTTGCAGATACACAATTCTCTATTTAGAAATTGGTCATATACTCGGTCAAGTATATGGTTGAGTATACCATGCCCAACCTTGTCATAGACGATCCATGTCAGAAGTTTTTCCTATCTTTTGTTTATTCTCTTATAAGTTTGCTTATTTAGTGAGGTTTAGTATGTCTTTTCTTCTAATATCTATGTAAGCGAGATTTAAATTTCTGAAAAAAGTTAGGTAATTTCATTCTCTTAGGCATGGTATTAGTGCAATAGTTTTAGGTTGGCGCATTCTTTCTCCACCAATCCTCTTTACGTTTTTCTATGCCTTGAATCTTAATATTGGTGAGAAGATCTCATAGGGTAATGCTGATCTTCGGGCACATTGACATTTGCTGCATCGTGCGGTTTTCTTGCACCTTAACGCCTAGTTTGATAACAGAGATAGATTTTGCGGGATAACTTTTTTGTAGTTGGGTCATCCTGCATTTCTACTTGGAATGCAAAAGAGTTATCTTGTTGGGTTAACCAATGACTATTTGATATTGTAGAAGGATAAGCTGATGGGTTATCTTGTGTTGTGTGAGATGGAAAGGGTTGACCTAACTCATGGGATAAGCCTCTCCCACCTCTCCCCTGCAATGGCTTATCTTTGATCAAGTCCCTTTGACCACGGTTGAGCAATCCACAAACCAAACAAGGACAACCTATGCTTTTCTGGGTTATCCCAGTAACCAAACTATACATACGTGGTGAGTGGTCTGTGAAACGAAGGATATGTGAAGTGAAGTGGTATCATGAATTGGCTCACAAATAGCATTGAGCCTAAGATATCTTCCAATATGCTATGTAAGAAACATTCAAAAGAGATACAAGAGAGCCTCGCAAAGAAATATTCTCATAAGTTCCATGATCATCAATTTGTTGATATGATATTTACAGATGCATTTTATGCATTAGCCAATGGAGTGGTTTATAGTCTAGTACCAGTCTACAACATTAAGGAGGTAGCCTATGAGTAGTTGGTTATTTTTCACTTCAGCCTTCATCCTTCACCAAATAGACTATTTAGAGAGGCATTTGGTAGGTGGAGTGGTTCTTAGATGGTTTACATGCTTGCTATTGGTCTTAAAGAAATTGAATATTATCTTTAGGTTCCATAGCAGACTATGAGACTGCTTATAGTTGTTTTCATAAGATTGATGGAGATATTGGCCCTCGCCGGAGAAGATGGCCTCACACCGTCGGCATCCACCATTGCAACATAAGTGGCACGCTGCACCTTGTCCTCACCGATCACTTTGAAAGAGATGACACATGAATAGCCACCATAACGCAAAGTCTTCTTTGGAAGTGCTTGACCCTTGAACAATTCACCTTCTACCATGACAAATAAAGTGTCATCCTCCACATGACCAACACCATGACACCTTCTTACACGAGCAAACAATGCACAAATTTCCTCCACTAGATCAAGCATTCTCAATCTAAGAGGGATCCCAAAAATACGAAACTTAAGAGGAGGATGCATTGACACCCTCTCATCAAATGTTCCTTTATAGAGACTCAAAAGCTGCCATCTTATACAAACTTTGCCAAAACACGTCTCCCTGAATTTCAACAAATCAATATCGGTCTCCTTTAAACCAAAAAGAATTACCTTCTTCGATACTCCAACATTCTTCTAATCAATTTATGAAAAACCCACCTTAGAAAGGACATATTGTACCTCTCCAGCATTCGCTACACCCTACATAAGAACACCAACCAAAGAAGCCTTCAATAGGGAATCAATCCTCTCCACTCTTGATGACCATGGAACCTCTAACTCCAAGGAAGGGGGATCATATGGCGCAAAAGGAAGCCTCTGCTGATCATTCCTCACCCTCGAGACGCTCTTCTTCGGATATGATCTCCACCGATGCGCACAATCGCGACAGAGCAAACAAACCACTGGGTCACGGCAATCTCAAGTGAGATGGCCCCTCGCTCGACACTTGTAGCACACAAGAGCCTGATCACGATGAGAAGGAAATCGTCTCCCATTGCCCCCACTTCTCCCCATATGCACGACCCCCCACCCGCTCGACTTATCAAATTTTGTAAAATGATCCTTACTATGGCTATGTTGTCCACTAGGTGCTTTCGTTATAGACAAAAAGGTTGTCTTTTAAAGTGGTACTAAGAGAAGCTTGGGAAGGTTATATGGACCAATCAATTTCTATTATCGAGCATGCATTTGTGGAAGCTCAATGTACACTTGGGAACAAAACATGCCTTTTCTATTCTCGAGAATTGCAGTCAATACATACTTAGGTCTGCATCTATTATGCTTATTATTTAGACTACCTCTACTAATGTAAATTTGGCCACTACACTAGGAAATTCAGTTGCATCATACCCATTTATTATGAGTGTTTCTCAATTTCAAATTAGTAGTTCCACATGGATTTTATCCATTTGCTTTCTATGGAAAATCAAAAGATGCATTGTTCACAAATGAAACCCTAGCCCTCTTTTTATACAAAAGAGAACTGGGCAAATTACACAAGTACCCCCTCAAGATAAATAAAATATCAAACACCCCCATACAACTCAACACTCCCCCTTAAGTTTGGACGTATATATCAATGAGACCCAACTTGTTGCACAGAAAATCATGGTGTTTCTTTTCGAGGGGCTTGGTGAAAATATCAGCAACCTGTAGTTCAGAAGATATATAAGAGGTACTTATTCTCCAGGACTACATCCTATATAAAGTGGCAATCAACCTCAATGTGTTTTGTTCTCTCATGGAAGATAGGGTTGGAGGCAATATATGTAGTTGACTTATTATCACAGTAGAGAGGAATTGGGGTATTAATTATTAGCTCTATATCTCGCAGGAAATCAACTATCCACATGATCTCACATGCAGCTTGCACCATGGACTTGTACTCTGCCTCAGCACTGGAGCTGGTAACAATACTTTGTTTCTTGCTCCTCAACGAAACCAGATTTTCTCCCAAATAGACAGCAAAACCTATTGTAGATCGTCTATCCTCTACTAATCCTGCGTAGTCTGCATTAGAGTAAGCCACAAGATCGAGTGCCACTCACATTGTAGTACAGAGCTCGCCTTGGTGTTCCCTTCAGGTACCTCGAGATAAGGCACACATCATGCCAATGGCTGCATCTGGGACTCTACATAAACTGATTAGCACGAATGACTGCAAAGTTAATATTTGGTCTAGTAATGGTCAGATATAACAAATGATCAACTGTATTGCGATACTTGGTAACATCCTCAAACAAAGGATCTGACTCATCAGAGGTATGACCAGCTGGTTCCTCAACTGGTATCCCTGATGGTTTGGACCCAAGAAGTCTAGCCTCCTCAAGAGTCTGTAAGGTATATTGCCTCTGTGGTAAGGATAAGCCACCTTCTTGATGAACAACCTCTATCCCTAGGAAGTAGCGAAGATCACCTAAGTCTTTGGTGACAAAAGTGGACTGAAGAAAGACTTTTATTTCTGCTATGCCATCAATATCATCACCTGTCAATATCATATCATCAACATATACTGCTAAAATGACAACTCTCCAAGTTCCACCATGCTCAATCTTCCTAACAAATATAGAATAGTCAATAGTAGCTCTCTGAAACCCAATCTTCTTAACCTCAAAATTGAGCCTCTCAAATGAGGCTCGTGGGCTCTACTTCAGGCCATAGATGGCCTTCTGTAAGTGGCAAACAACCTCCCCCTGACGGTCATAACTTGGTGGCTGTCTCATGTTCACTTCCTTAGCTAAATACTATACAAAAAGGTATTCTTTATATTTAACTGATGCAAGGGCCACCCCTTAACCACAACAATAAACAAAATAATCCTAATGGAGGTAATACGAGCAACATGCGAAAAGGTCTCAAGGTAATCCACTGCATATGTTTGGGTGAATCCATTGGCAACAAGTCTTGCCTTATATCGCTCCACTGTCCCATCAGATCTGTATTTGATGGTGTACACCCATTTGCAGCCAACAATCGTGGCACCCTCAGGACATGGAACAAGATTCTATGTTTTCCTGGTTTGACCTTTCAAAAAAAATAAGTTTTCCTGGTCTATAATGCATGCATCTCCTCATCCATAGTTGCTTTCCACTGTGGATCATGGAGAGCCTGAATAAAGTCCTTAGGAATAACTGCTGTGGTAATGGCAAACACAAATTGCTTGTCCTCCTCCTGGAGATGAGATACAGTGGTATAACGAAAAATAGGGTGAAGCGTGGTGTCATGTCGCCTCTACATAGCCTCCTCTCCATCTGAGTCACCCTTATGTGTGGGGTTAACAAACTGAGCTAGCTCCTCATCTATGATGTCATCTAGCTGTGATCTCTTCTGATAAACTTGTGTGTCCTGTATAGCAACCTCTATGAATGAACCTTCCTCTGAGAAGTAATGAACCTTCTCAACCTGATGTCACATCTATAGTAACAACATATCTCTTGCGACTTGGATCATAGTACCTGTAGCCCTTGTTGATCCTAGAATACCTAAGAAAGATACTTTGTGGCACATGGAGCAAACTTATCCTATATACAATAATTCTGAACAAAGCAGACATACTCAAAAACTCGTAGAGGTAGTGAGAAAACCCTGTCACATTTAGGATGCAGAACTTGATAGAGAATCTTACTATGAAGCACTGAAGATGGTAATCTGTTAATCAGATAGGCTGCAGACAATATGGCATCTCCCTAGAACTGTCTAGGAACCCTCATATGAGACATCAAGGTCCTAGCAATATCAAGCAAATGACGTAACTTGCGCTCTGCAACTCCATTCTGCTGGGAAGTATGGGCACAAGATGTCTGCTGAATGATTCCCCTAGAATGAAACACTTCCTGCAAATCACTGCGCATAAACTTTAATGCATTATCATTGTGGAAAACACGAACAACTGTATCGTATTGTGTCTGTACCTCTGACAAAAATTGCTGAACAACATAGGAATCTCACTCCTGGCCTTCATAAGAAATATCCAGGTCAACTTGCTGCTGTCATCAATCATAACTACAAAGTATGTGTTCACCAGTAGTAGGCACTCTCGAAGGCCCCCAGACATCACAATGCACCATAGAAAAAGGCACAGAACTAGCATTAGCATCTCTCCCAGGGTAGCTGCTTCTGTGATGCTTCTTTAATTGACAATCTTCACAGTCCAAGGTCAAGGAATTAGGTAGTTGTGGGTGCATATGACGCATCTTCTTTATGGAAGGGTGTCCAAGTTTGTGATGCCAAAGTAAAGGATCATCGGAAATAATAATGCTTCTCATAAAAAATAACACGACATCCATGATCTTTGCAAATTTTACTTACTGACATGAGATTCATGGGAAATTCAAGAGCATAATATACTTGTTCGATCTTCATCTTGGATGTAGCATCTACACATCCAACGGTTGTCACTGGGGAAGTTGTCCCATTAGTCACTCGTACATCATGAATCCCACGTGGTGACACAGGATTCTTTAGGCGATCTCTGTCTCCAGTAAGATGAATAGAGGCACCAGAGTTAATTATCCATGCACTTCTGGTCCTTTGTTTCCTCATCCCAACTTGATAGGCTGCACACGCTAGCCTAATAGAATCTGAAGTTGATCTAATTGAATCAACTTTCTTTAGTCCAAGTGAGAGAAGGCTCATCACCATCGATGAGAGGCGTGAGAGAAGGCTCATCACGCACAAGAGACCACGACCAAAGCAATCATGGGCAGCAACAACCCTTGTTGCTGGCGACCGTGTGCACCAACCGACAAACCACCACCCAACGGCGGCATCGCCAGTGTTGGCAGCCTTCCGGGCGACGTCTGTGTCGACAATTTGTTGTGCGGTGCTGCCGCAGACCCTTTGTGAACTGGCGCACCTATCGCCAGTGATGGTGGGATTGATGCAAAGATTGTCCTCTATCAGATCACCTTTGAGTTGGTGATTTAAACATGTTTTGGTGGATTTTTCGGTGGGATATCAGGACAACGGTCTAGGATCGCTGTTCTGATACCATGTGGAGAATTAAAAGATGCATTACTCACAAATGAAACCCTAGCCTTCTTTTTATACAAAAGAGTGCTGGGCAAATTATATAAGTACCCCTCAAAATAAATGAAATATCAAACACCCTCTTACAACTTAAGACTTTCAATTGGCAAGTTATATCTTAAATGCTATGCTATATGAACATTGTTGTTGTTTTCAGGATACATGGATGATGACGTGATTTGTGGGGTCTATAAGAATGATGGGCTTGTTACTTGGATCTACCTACTATTTTTGCTAGATTCTCATCTATTTTGGCATCAATGCTTGGGTCATCCATCTTTAAGTTGCATAAGATGTTGATTTGCTTGCGACCACTTTTAAGTGACATTAGCTACTAGGGGAAGTATTACTTGTCCTCCTTGTTCCCTTGCTCTAAGAGGAGAATTGAGTTTCTATTTCAACTTCATTGTGATGTTGGGAGTCTGTGTCATGTAATTCAGCTGTGATGAGTTTGTTTGTTAGGCTCCTAGTTATCTGGCCTTTGGCTGGCTCGCCTTCTTGCTATTGTCAATGGTGTTTTGCTGTTGAATGACAAAAGTAATATATGACTATCTGATCTGGTTAAGCACTTAGAAATTGGATGATGGGGAGTAAGGATAGGAAGGTTTTGGAATGTGTGGTGGAGAATGCTGGCAATAGATTGTGCAATGTTAGGCAGAAGGGAGATCTAAGAAGGTGGGCTTTGCAGAGATAAGGTGCTTCCGACGTCTTTGACAAGCACTTTACATGGAAAAAAAGGCACTTTACATGACATTGTAATACAGCAGTTTTTTGTTGTCATTGCGCAGCTGTTGGCCGTCATTCTCTCTCTTGTAACTTGGAGGTTGTTGAATGAGCAAAGGGTAGGAGGCTGGTGGCTTTCAGTGGTAATGGTGACAGGGCCTTATTGAGGTCCTCTCTGATAGCTTCTCTCTTGCTCGCATTTGTTAGTTAATGGCCTCTGTCTGGTGTTCTGTTTTCTGGTTTAGGTGGTTTGCACCAAGGTCTGGTTGATTCTGAAACTGATGGCAGTTGTTTGCCACTAGGAAATGCTTATTGGAGGATTGTAGATAATGATTTTGTCATTTAGTGGCCGGAGGTTGATTTAGCTGTTTGTGACGAACAGAGGTAGGTTGCTCTTTGCTTTTGGGGTCTTCCTTTGAAGATTTGTGGTTTCTTGGTTTTCCAAGCAGCAGTGTCTTTTTTGGAAGATCGAACCTTTGTTTGAGATCATTGACAGGGTGCAACTTTGTGTGGAAGTGGCTTCCTTATTGGGTCATCCTGGAGGTGAACCTTTCGCCAAGTGGATATGCTGATCTTTTCTTCCATGTGGAGGTGCAGATTGTTGATTTGCTCCATCTGGAGTTTGGTGGTGTCTCCTTTACCATGGTGAAAGTGGTGAATTCTGTTATGTATGGTCGAGGGAAGGGTAGTTGTTCACTCCACAATGGGTACACTTTGTCTCCCTACAAATCTTTATTTTTGTGCAATCCCCAAAAGTAGTGGTTGAAGTTCTTTCTCAGGATAATTTGGAGGATGGAGGCTGAAGTTGTGTGATGACTGTTGCTAGCTCCATGTGTCTTAGGTGTGATTGCTGAACCTCGATATGGAGGATGGGCCTCTTTATGCCTTCTCCTTTTGATATTTTTGAATAATTATTTTGACTTTGAGAGGTGGATATTCAGGTCTGAGCCTCAGATCAAGATATACCATGTAATGTGAATAGGCCTCTAGTGGGTTTTCCTGATTCTTTTGCATCAGAGTCAGTGCCTTCCGGATCTCAGATTTTCCTTCCTGTTGGAGGTGTGAAGCTCTTTGTGGTTGTGGCTTGGGATCCCTCTTTAGTTTTTTGTCCCTGTGAAGCTTGAGGGGAGAGGGTTGAGGAGGGTCAGGAGAAGAGAGCAGTACTGGACAATTTCAGGGTTGATATAAGTCTTCTTTATGGGTCAGATAGTGGTTCCTGAAATGGAGTTATTATTGGTATCTGTTTCCAATGTGGAGATGAATTGCATATATCTCTTTCAATTAGGATTAGTTGATTAGATAAATGATACTCGGGGATAGAAGGAGATCCATATTTTCCTATAGCTCTTTTGAAAGATGATCTTCGAAGGGAGGTAATGTCGTGCTACTGTCATGATCGGGGGGTGTGGCTACCACTGTTGGAGGTTTGTAAGTGGAGGATGTGGATGTATCAATGGCTTGGATTAGATATTAATGTGTGGTTAATAATGTGAGTCAGCTCAAGGTGAAGCCTTGTTGTGGTCATTGGCATGCTTTTTGCTCTAAATATTCAAAGTGATCACTGGACAAAGACCTCTTGTTTTGAAGACTCGTCTCTGGGACCCATGTGCTTATTTTGATGTAGATTTTACAAGCTCATTCAAGGACAAGAGGTCTACAGGTTATAGTAATATTGTTATTTAGATTAAAAAGTATTGCTGTATTATTATCATAGGGCGATGGTTTGTACAACTAGTGAATTGATGTGGATCTGGTCTTTTCTTGTGTACCAGCTACGTTGGATATATGTTCTGCATCTTGAAGAGTATAAGAATAGGCTGTGCTCATGTTTTGTGTATTCTTGCATGCATTTGCTTACTTGTTGGTACATGTAAGTCAATAAATTTCATCCTCATGTTAGACTATTTAGTGTTAGGTTGAAATGTTCATAGTTCTATTAGAAAACCCTAGGTGCCTTTATATAGGGAGGCAACCAAAGGGTAGAATTACAAGTATATCCCTCACTTAACATGACACAAAAATAAAAGGCATACACAAAATATAACTCAACACTCCCCTTTAAGCTGGAGTACAGATATCAAGCATGCTTAGCTTGGTACATAACAACTCAAGACATTTCTTGGAGAGCGCTTTAGGAAAGGCATTTGCAACCTGATCCTCAGTGGCAATGTACGGTGTAGTGATCTTTTCGATGATAATAGCATTTCTAATAATATGACAATCCACCTCTATGTGCTTGATTCTCTTATGGAAGGTAGGATTGTTAGCAATAAATGCCGCTGCCTTATTATCACAATATATGAGTGGGACCAAAAATTGATACTCTCAAGTCACATAAGATAGATCTCACCCATAGGAGCTTACAATTAGTTTGGGCCATAGCCCTATACTCTGATTCTGCACTGGATCTGGAGACAACATTTGTTTCTTGCTTCTCCATGTGATAAGGTTGCCACCCACGTAGGTACGGTAGCCAGTAGTAGATCTTCTGTCTTCATGTACTCCTGCATAGTCTGCATCTGAATATCCCTAGACATTAAGATGGCCATGCTTCCTAAAAGATAGCCCTTTTCTAGGAGCTTGTTTGAGGATCTTAGTACTTAACATACACCATTTCAGTGGATTTCTTTAGGAGACTGCATAAACTGACTTAGTCTCCCTACAACAAAGCAAATATTAGGTCGCGTGAAAGGCAGATATAACAACTTTCCCACCATAGCACGGTACCTGGTAACGTCCTTAAGTAAAGGACTCTCCGAATTTGCAAGTGGCAAGGTGGGGTCCATAGGAATGCTGGCAAGCTTGCATCCCAGCATCCCTATCTCTTTTAGCATGTCAAGAACATATTTCCGCTGTGATAACACTAAACCACCATCAACATATACTTCAATGCCCAGAAAGTAGTTTATCATGCCCAGATCTTTAGTAACAAACTGAGAATGCAAAAACCTCTTGATAGCTTCTATTCCTTTTTCATCACTCCTCATAAGTAGTATATCATTTACATACACAATAATGATAACAGATCCAAAAGCTCTATGCATCATAAAAATAGAGTGATCTGCAGTGGGTTTAGTAAAGCTAAACTCTTGCGTAGCTTTACTAAACCTTTTAAACCAAGCCCTACGGCTCTGTTTAAGGCTATAAATTGCTTTCTTCAACCTGTAGACTTTCTGACACTCCTCAACCATGAAACCAGGGGGTTGGTGCATGTAGACCTCTTCTAAATCACCATAAAGGAAATCATTTTTAATATCAAGCTGTGAAACCGACCATCTATTGTTGACTGCCACAGAGAGAAGTATCCTCATTGAATTGAGTCTGGCAATCGGACAAAAGACCTCAAAATAGTCAACTCCAAAGGTTTGTATGTAACCTTTGGCAACCATGTGTGCTTTGTATCTTTCTACTGTAACATCTAGACGACATTTCAGAGTGAACACCCACCTACACCCCACAACAGTAGCACTTGGGGGTAGGTCAACAAGTTCCTAGGTATCCCTGGACTGAAGAGCAACCATCTCCTCCTCCATGGCCAAGGTCCAGGAAGAGTCCTGGGACTTCTCAACATGATTTTTGGGAATATTTCTGTTGTCAATTGCAAACTTGCAAGTGATAGAAGCCTTCTTGCTGTAGGTAAATGATCAAGTGACATATAATTGGAAATAGAATATTTAGCACAACATCGCTGTGGCTTCCTCTGAGTAATAGGAAGATCCACATCAGGTATCTCAGGTAATGTAGAATCTGGACCTCCATTTGAATCAACAGTATCAGTAGAGGACTGAGCAGGAATAGTAGGAAGTGGTTCCTCCGCCTGTAGAGTAGTAGAGGGAGGTCTGCCTTGAAAATGCTGAGGGAAGGTATCTGTAGTAGGCACCTGAGGATGTCTAGGATAGGAAATAGGAGGAACATCATGAGGTGGAGGTGGCTCAGAGGGACTTGGAGGTGCAACGGTAGGCATAGGTAATAGAACATCCTGCGAGACATTGGGAGACTGTCCTGTAGTAGAATAATATGGCATATCCTTAAAAAAGGTCACATCCTAACATAAAAACCAATGTGAGAGAGGGTCAAAACATCCATACCCCTTTTAGGTTCTAGAATAACCCACAAAAATACACTTGATAGATCTAGGAGCAAGCTTGTCTACTTTAAATAAATGAACAAATCACACACATCCAAACACCTTAGAAGGTAAAAAAAAAAACCCCTAATCATGAAATAAAGTAGAGTAGGGAACTTTCTTATCAAGAATAGAAGACGATGCCCGATTAATAAAAAAAGCAGCTATAAGCACAACATCAGACCATAAGGTAGTAGGAATATGTATTTGGAACATAATAGTGTAGGAAACATCTAGAAGTTGTCTCAACTTGCGTTCAGCCACCTAATTCTACTGGGATGTATGAACATAAGATGTCTGATGTTTAATACCACAGGAGTGAAAAAATTGAGTCAAGGTAGAATTCACAAACTCAAGCCCATTATTCGTAGTAGAAAACTGAGTCATTATTTCATTCACAAAATTTTTAATCAGTATAGGAGTTTCGGGTTTTTCTTTCATCATAAAGACCCAACAGGTGGGTACAATCATCTACAAGAATGAGAAAATACCGAAAATCCCTAAGACTCCTTACCCAACATGGGCCCCACAGATCAGCATGAATAAGAGAAAAAGCAGACTTAGTTCTTTTATTACTACCAGGAAAGGAAACTCTATGATGTTTGCCAAGTTGACAAGCATCGGAAGTAAAAGAATTTGGAAACTACATATCGGGAAATTGATGGTGAAGTGCAGACATGCTAGGATGTCCCAATCTTAGATGCCAATGTAAAGCAGATGTGGATGATGTAGCAGTTATGGAATAATGCTTTGGTGTAAGGTCAAGGTAGTAGTGACCTTCTTGCTTAAGTCCTCCGCCAAGCTGCTTCATTGTTAGGAGGTCCAGGAAGAAAAAATGGTCATGAAAAATTACTCTGCAATTTAATACCTTAGTTATTTGACTAATAGACATTAAATTCAAGGCGAATTTGGGCACATGCATGACATTAGAAAGAGGTAAAGTAGTGGACAGAGAAATGTCACCTAAGTTGTTACAGGGGACAAGGCACCATCAGCTACTCTGACATATGTTGGAGTAGTCAGTGGTCTAAGAGAAGTAAAAATGGTAACATCTTCTGTTATGTGGGAAGATGCACCTGAGTCTGCAAGCCAAGATGGCTTACGAACACCTCTGGCATTAGCAGCAGTACTTGTCCTCTGAGTCACAGAAGCACCTGCTGTGGAAGTAGTTTGAATAGAAACAAGCTTGTCATATTCCTCTTTGGAGATAGTGACCTGAGGACTGACTTGCTCTTCCTCCTGATAATGCAGACTCTCATCTTCACCATAAGTGACCCGATTGGCCTGTTGGCCTTGAGGAAACCTGTGCTTTATCCAGCGCCTATCAATTGTGTGATTTGTTTTCTGACAATGGTCACAGAACAAACCACGTCCTCTACCACGACCTCCTGCTCTCGCTCCATGTCCTCTCCCCTTGCCTCTTGGGGCTCCCTTGCCACAGCCTGTAGCTGCCATGGCCGAGGAATCAACGATTGAGACAGGGTCAGAGATCTCGAGTTTGGACAGGCGAGCATAGGTGTGCACAGGTGTAGGGATCTCCTCAAGTGTCATAAGCTGATCTTTAATACATTTGAACTTAGGACCAAGACCTACAAGCATCTAAACAGAACGAAAGGCCTCACGTTGCTTTGCAATAACAGTGACATCTGTGGAGATCGGCTGATAAGTATCTTGCTCTTCCCAGAGGTTCTTCATAGAGCCATAATATTCGGCAAGGGACATAGTTCCCTTTTGAAAGGAAGGTAACTCCTTGATCACCCTTTAGAGGCGATTGATATTACTCTTATGAGAATGAATCTCATGAAGAACCTCCTACATCTTCTTTGCAGATGCATATGACATAACCTGCTTTGCGATAAGCTCCTTCATGCTGTTCAACAAGCAAGTCGCCACCCAATCATTGTCTGCCTCCTAGTCAACAGACTTGACAGCAGATTCATCTTACGTTAAGATATATTTCTTCCAGTGTGATCCCACAAATTAGGAAAAAGTGGTAGACTATGGAAGGAAGTTGATGCCATCCAACTTGATAGAGGTTCTTTGCATAAAGGAAGGTGCGCTCGTGGTAGATATCTTTCCCGCTGAGTTGCCAGAAGCATCCTTCTTGTCTTCCATATTACTCGACTTGTGGGAAACCAAAGAACAAGAGATTTCAATAAAAAATCAGACCATATAAGGGTTTGAAAACTTCACCAATCCATGAATAGTCGCAAAATCAGATCATAGGTGACCACCCGAGGCCCCTGTGGCACTGCAACACTTGTTCTGGTGTTGCTACATGGCCACCAAGGGCTCAGGCGGCCCTAGCGGCGATGCCGCTGCCAGTGGGGGGTGTCGCTGGCCTCCTGCGGTGGCATTGGGAGGGCTTCGGTGCCCTTGGTGGTGGTGTTGTTGCCCTCCTGCGGGCAACGCGGGGAGGTTCGGTGGCCCTAGCAGTGGTGTTGCTGCCTTTGGGAGCATCGCTAGGGCCTCCTTCGGGCGGGGGTGTGGCCCTCCTGCCGGTGGGATGTTGCTGCTACCGGTGGGAGGGCAAACTAGAGTTCGACAAGGGTTGGTGATGCCCTAAAGAGGGAAAGGGATTGGGTGGAAGGGTTTGGCGATTAGGTTTCGGGGTGGGATATCCGAACACCGATCTAGGATCACTGCTCTGATACCATGTTAGGTTGAAATGTCCATAGTTCTATTAAAAAACCCTAGGTGCCTTTATTTAAGGAGGCAACCAAAGGGTAGAGTTACAAGTATACCCCTCACTTAACATAACGCAAAAATAAAAGGCATACACAAAATATAACTCAACATTTAGTTTAAGAAATTTATTTTGATTTAAAAATGGAAAGTGCAATATTAACAATTGGAAGAGAGATGAATATTTTACTGGGATATGAAAGTTCTGTTGGCAGGAAGGTAGTATATATTATCTGACTTCAGCATGACAAAGATCAGAAAATCTTTGCGACAGGATGATTGTTGAACTGCCATTTCCCAGAGATCTTCCTTTCGTGGAATGAAGAACTATAAGTGTTAATCTATAGAACTTGGATGAAGATAGGAGACCATTGTCTGATACATCCTCAGCTAGCTGGGTAACTGGCATTATTATTTACTAAACAATCATATCAATTTATGTAGAACCACAATCCAAAATCCAAAGCAAGACCAAGCCTTTTGCCAACTGGATTCACTTCATCTAAATAAGCAAGATTCTGAGTAAATTTCAATTTGGATGCTAGTTGAATTCTACAAGTGTTAAGATCATGAACAGCTTAGTGTGCTGCATTTTTAGTGCAAGGCTGTAAATGTATGGTGCCCCAGATTGTAACTGTACCTTTTTTTTTTGAAAAGGATTGTAACTGTACCTTTAAGGGCGCTGCAAATTTTGTTTTTATTTACTTTCTTGTTTGCCTATCAGAATCATTAGTTGTTGTTAATACATTTTCAAAAAAAAAAAAGTTAATAACTCTTGTAAGTTATTATTTCTCAAATAACTACAGATGGGGAATGAGGAAAGGATCCATGTTTATTATGCACGAAATGAGGATGATCCAAACTTTTATCGTAGGTGCTATTGGCTACTTGACAGGTAAACATTATATCTCTATATGTGCCATTGCTGTTTTTCTGTTGATGTGGGTTAGGAACTGTTTTGAGTGCCATTACTCAGAAACACCATCTGAAAATAGGCATGTTATTCTAATTTTCTGAGGAAATTTCCTTTTTTCTTGCACCTAAAGTGCTTAAAGTTTCTCTCTAGTGTTATTTTGCAATGGTATGTTTGAGCCAAGAAATGCTGGATGATCACTTGACGCCCTGTAGTCTCTCATCAGTGGTAAGCTTTAGGTTAAGGGCATCGATTGGATCTTTCACTGATAACTGGGGGTTTCATGGTTGCTTAAGTAATTACTTATAAGTTTCATTTACAACCATGGCACAAAGTATTTGATAATATAAGAGCAGTAGCAAACAACAAAAAGATAAGTTGGAAAGTTTGCAGTTAATCTATACACTGAGTTACCGAATATTCTATTCAAAATACCAGTTACAACTTGGAAATACAACTGCTCCATCTTTTGTGCTAGTCTACTTTGAACATAGAAAGTTGGCTGCATTACTGTCATCACATCTTAGGCTGTCCTTGTGTTCCTTACGAAATCCTGGCAAATCCTGGCATCATTTCCTCAAATTGGATTACAAGGTAGGGCTGAGCCAAGTGGCTTAGTGAGAACATAATTCTACTATTTTATTGAGAGACGAGGTAGTGTCAAGATTCATTGTGGCTTTTATCCACTTCCCTAGTACTTTCCCAATTCCTTTTTTACTACTTTAGTCATTCATTCCTATCCTTTATCAATTCACTCGCGTTTCAGGTCGCAACATATGGAATCTTTCCTCTAGTTTTAGGTAATCTAGTTGGGTCTTTCCCTCCTAGAGGGGGAGCGTTGCTTTCTGTAAGAGGAAATAGGTCTTGTGGGAATTACTCCTTGCCTACTACTCAAGATCCCTAAAAAGTATTTCACTTATGATTATTCGACTATAAATCTTAATCCTTTAACGACCCTTGGTGATGGGAAATGATGGACATGTGGGATGTTTAGCTCCCACTTGGAGTAATATACTCATAGGCATTCATCAGGAAGACTGGATATCTTGACATTTCTGCTTACTCTCAGCTTTGGAGAAGTGCTCTATGTTAACTCTCCTCCTTTGGACCTAGCATCATCAACACTTATAGACACTAGCTATTGCCATGGCACCCCTTCTATAAGTCCTGGTTGTGATCCTTGACTCACTATCACTATCGGGATCTATCCAATTATGGGCCCAACCTCGGTAGCTTTTGGCTATCGATCTTTGCTTAAATCATCCTGGTTTGGCCATCTATCCTATAATGGTATTCTATCCCTTAACTATGCTCTAAATACTTTTTTTACAATATCAGGATAGATCGACTTACCATATGTGTCACTAATTGGGATATATATGAAGTAATTATGCCTGATCATATGTTCAACTAGCTTTTGTCAATGGGATTATCAAGGAAATGAAACAAGAGATGGAAGGAGCCTCTACCTTCTTTTACCTAGATTTCTTGCAAGCACTGCCGTTCAAGACCCTCCTTGCTTTAGAAGGTCTTTCCTTCTTCATAGATTTCTAGGCCACCTTCTTGAGCCCCTATGCAACATGTTTCCAATTGGTTAGAATAGCAAACTTCTTGATACCTCAGTTCTGATCCACCAAAATTATGTTATATGTCAACTAATCTTTCAAGACTCTATCGTGACTCATGGACAGGAAAAGAACTATCTCTGGAGTCTCTTTTAGTATTTTTTTTATTTTCTTGAGTCTATATTTTTTGTACGGAACCTTAAATGTTTTTTGAAAAATCATGAAACCCTAATTTAAGACCCTTTGATCGATCCACGCTATAAAATGATCGACCAAACAGTATTGATCGACCAACACCTTTAATTAATCGATCAAAGCTCATCAAATTAGGAAGTTTAGAATTGACTAATTTATCGATCAAAATAATAGCTTAATCGATCGATAGGTAATCGGTCAATCAATTTAATTAACCGACCAAAATGATTTTTGATTGACCAATAAAGTAATTTTGATCAATCAACTGTCTTTGAATAACTTCCAAATTAGGTTGAATTTCTAATATAAATAAAGGTCCTAGACAACCTTTTTCTACACACAACTCAAAACAATTCTCTTTAGAAAAAGTGCTCTTTCTCTGAAGTGCTTTTACGCTCCTCCCATGCTTTTCAAGCACTCCGCTCAAAAGCCTCTACGAAAAATCTTGGTTTGATTTTATATTTGAGGTTCCTTAGGATTTTTTGTTTTGAAAAGGAGGTTCCTTAGGATTCAATTGTATTATATCTTTTTCTGCATATTTTATTTGGGTCCCAACTTATTTTGGGAGACCTGTTGTTGTGCTTCTCTTAGGTATCAAAGAGAAGGGTTATTGTAAGAGGTTGTGCCACCTTCGTTCAAGTGGTACAAAGTTTTAGTGGATTGACTAGCATTACCTAGTCGGAAAAATCCTAAGCTGGGAGGCTTAGGTAGTGATTTTCACGTGAAAGGGTTTCCGCTATAAATTAAGGTGTACTTGTGATTGTTCATTTGTGATTTGAAATTTTCACTTATATTATTTTTAAATTGCTGTATATACTATTCACCCCTCCCCTTTAGTATAGTCTTTAGATCTGCATATCTGTCATTTGGTATCAGAGTGTTACCAAGTCCAGAAGATGCCAAAATCCTCTGCTGACACATACGCTGAGGGGCAATCAATAGTTCGTCTGCCTCTCTTTGACGACTCTAATTACGGATACTGGAAGACCATGATGCAAATCTTCCTGGAATCAATGGATTTCGAGGTATGTGATGTGATTGCCTCGAAATATGTGTTCGGAGCTAAAAGGCAGGTGCATTGTCCTTGGAGCCATCGCATGTTTTCTTGGGTCAGGAGGGTGGGGTTGCTGTTGGTGTTTCTGATATGGTGTAGGTGGTGGGGATTTTAACTGCCTTTGGATATATTTTCAATGCTCCCTCAAGGAGCCTAGAGAATGATGCCCTTTCTGATGTGGGCGATGTCTATCGTCAGGCTAAATCTGATAAGAAGGGAAAAGGCGTGATAGTACGGTCTTCGTCCAGCCGGTCTTCGAGTTCTGTAGGAATCATTCCTTAGAAATATAAATTGATGCTCAGTGCGTGCTATAAATGTAAGAAGGGTTCTAAGAGCAAGAAGTGTGGTGAATGCAGTGATTTAAATGCCGACGGCATGCCATCAGCAAGGTCATTTCCGAGCAAGGGTCGTGCTGACATGGATAAAATGTCGATTTACAGGGATATCGTCGGCATGCCCTTGGCATGGTCGGCATGCTAGTGAAATCGGTGCTCATGCCGAGGTTGCTGTTGATTTTTTTAATTACTTTTGCTATTTTTGTCGGTATACATCGGCATGCCCACGAAATGCACACTTAGAATTTCATCGACACGGCATCGAAATCGGCGTTTCGAACCTTAGGTGAACGTGGGGTGGAGGAGCTGAAGATAGGTGTGTGGCAAGGGTTATTGGGGTGAAGAAGGTGTACAGGAGGGTGTCCAACAGGTCCTTTAATGTTTAGGGTGCTTTCTTGGAATGTTAGGCCTTCGGGACGAAGGTTGAAGAGCTATTTAAAAAGATTTATGGCTGATTGGAAGGTAGATATTGTGATGTTACAGGAAACACATTTGGACACATTGTCTGTACAGATGAAGAACGATATTTGTGGTGATAGATATTCGGAATATCTTGAAATCATGGTTGAAGGAAGATCTGGAGGCCTTCTTATTTTGTGGCATGGTGATCAATTCCAGCTTGAGTCATCTATGATTGATGGAAGGGTGTTGACGGCAGGCCTTACTAGAAGAGCAGGTGATTTCTCTTTTGTTATCTCATGTGTTTATGGGCCTTGTAATGATCCAGCCAGATCTGTCTTTTGGGAGGAGATATCACAGGCATCAAATTTTGTGGATGGAAGACCATGGTTGATGGGCGGCGACTTTAATGCAACTCTTCATATGGAAGACAGACCAGATGGGAGGTGTGATAGAGCTACGGTTGATTTTCAGCACACGATTCAAGAGTCGAGTTGTTGGAACTTCCTCTATCTAGGACACAGTTTACTTGGAGGAATGGGAGTGGGGTTGCCTCGTGTATTGATAGATTATTGTGTAATATTTCGTTGACTGAAGCCTTTCATGATGCTGAGGTGATGGCGTGTGACAGGCCTTTCTTGGATTACACGTCAATTTTATGGAGAAGTAATGATAATACAAATTTTGCTACTTATTTCAAGTTTTGTAAGTCATAGTTGAAGGAGCCAGGTTTCAAGGAGTTGATACGTGATAGATGGGAAGCCACTTCGGCGTGTTCATCGGCCACGTGTACCTTAGCTTGTAGAATATGAGCTATTCGGGAGGTGATGATGGAGTTTAGGCGTGGTTTACGATTACGTAGAGAGGCAAGGAATAAGGCGTTGACGAGGATCTCAACGTTGGATAGATAGGAGGCAAGTTTGACAAATGATGAGTGCCAGGAATGTAGGAAGATGCAATATGTGGTTTTGGAGGAAGATCATAAGATGGAGATGGACTGGAGGTAAAAATCTAGATAGTTATGGCTCAAGGAGGGTGATTCAAACACAAAATTCTTCCACATGGCTGATAGCAATAGGAGAGTGAATATGATCAATGTTTTGAAGTTTGGTGATTTTTTGGTACGTGATCGTAATCAGATTTGTGATGCCTTCCGTACCCATTTTCATGAGTTCACTAGAAGGCAATGGGGTGGTGATTAGCATGTGGGCACATCTGAGTTGGTGCACATTAGGGAAGATGTGAAAGCGGATCTTGTTTGGGAGGTGGGTGAGGAGGAAATCATTTGTGCGTTGAATAGGTTAGAGGTAAAGGACTCGCCAGATGGCTTGTAGATTCTTTTTTATAAGGAAATATGGGATATTGTTGGACGGGATGTGGTGGCTATGGTTCGGGAATTCTATGAAGTTAATGAAGGCTTTGAAAGGATTAATCGCTTTTATTTGTTCCTCTTGCCAAAGAAGACAAGTGCAGAGTTGGTTAATGATTTCAGAACGATAGCTTTATCCAATTCTATTTATGTGTTGGTGGCCAAGATCTTAGCAAACAGCTTAAGATCCATCTTGCCTGATTTGATTTCCCCGGTCTAATTGTCATTTATAAGGGTAGATCTTTGGAGGAGTCCTTTATACTGGTTGAGGAGATGGTGCTGCATGGAAAAGAAGAGGAACGTCGGCTTTCCCGTGGAAAGTGGACTTTTCGAAAGCATATGATTCGATATCTTGGGCTTACTTGTGGGATATTCTGAGGAGGCGGGGTTTCCCTTTGAGATGGATTCAGACGATGAAAAGATGTGTTACATCATCTTTCTCTGTTTTGGTTAATGGGCACTCAATGGATCATGGATTTAACCATAGCTGGGAGTCAGGAAGGGGTGTTCGTTAGCCCTTATGCTTTTTGATATTGCTGTGGACACGTTGGCGTGCTTGACTTTTAAGCCATGTGAAGGCCATCTCTTTAATGGTTTGACAACACAGAAATGGAACTTTAGTCACTCCTTTCCTACAATATGCGGATAATACTACTTTTTTTTGTAGAAGGTGGTAGGTTGGAGGCGACTCATGTTTCTTCCTTGGTGAGAATTTTGGCTGATATATCAGGTTTGAAGATCGACAGGGGGAAGTCCCTACTTGTGCCTTTTTTCGTTCCTAATATGGAGGTTGGGGAGATTGCCAGTATTCTTGAGACACCTGTGTCTCACTTACTGATCAGATACCTTCGCTTGCCATTGAAAGGAAGGAGGTTTGTGACTTCTGATTGGGATTGTGTGGTGGAGAGATTAACCAAAACACTGTCGTCGTGGAGTGGTAGACTTCTATCTAGAGGAGGTCGCCTGGTGCTTCTGAAATGCATTTTATCTTCCATACCGGTGTTCTTTCTATCTGTTTTTAAGCCGCCAAAGAAGATAATCAGAACTATGGACATGATTTAGAAAAAGGTTCTTTTGGAAGGGTGCAAATCATGTGGGTAGATTTACCCGGCTTGTTCCTTGAAATGATATTGTTTACCTAAATGTGAAGATGGCTTGGGGGTAAGGTGCTTGAATGAGTTCAACAAGGCATTACTACTCAAATGGATTGTGAGAATTCTTTCTGGAGATGTTTCCATGGCCAATGTGGTTATAAGGGACTCATATGGGGTTGATATGGATTTGGTGGAATGAGCTTTGCCTAGGAGAGGATCTTCCTCTTAGCAGTCCATAAGATCTGTTTTACAAGATTTTATTAGTGATTTTAGTCCGGTTCTTGGAGATGGTTTGCTTTTCAAGTTCTAGTTGAATGACTGGAGTGGATTGGGGAGATTTTCATAACTTTATCCAAGAGCTTTTTAGTTGATCAGTAACAAAGATGCATGTGTTGGTGAAATGTGGGATGACCAACATAATATTTGGGATTTCAGATTGCCTCCTAGGCTATCGGAGTCCACCCGTCAGGAGTTTCCATAGCTCTTACATGCTATTTCAGAATTCAAACTAGATAGAAATTGCAATGATGCATTCAGTTGGAGAAATGATGTCTTTGACGGTGAAGAAGGCCCATTCAAGGTTGATTTCTGGTGACAGTGAAAATGATCACACCAAGAAAGACACAGAAGATTTGGAAATGCATGATGCCTTCAAAGATTAAAATTTTCTAAATGTTTCATGCGAAGGTGGAGGGAAGATATGGATGCTATGTGTGTTTTATGCCAAGCTGATGAAGATTTGGATCATTGTTTCTTCAATTGTCCGTTCTCTAAGGATATTTAGTAGATTCTGCAGCTTTGTGTGATTGATGTCTCCAACTTTTCTTCCTTTCGGAGATCATTCCAGGACCATTATGATCTGGATGTTGTAGGATGGGTGAAAGGTTTTGCGGCTTTATGGTGTTATGGCTACAACAGAACGACAGGATTGTTAGAGATGATCGTTGTTGAGTGGAAAATGTTGTAAGGGAGGTTAATTATTTGTCTGATATTTTGATCCAAAATTTGCAAGTCCGTTCCTTTTACTTAATATAATTTCTGGATGATTACCAATCTTCGGTAATCTTCCTTTTCCTTTCTCAAAAAAAAAAAACATCCGATCAAAAGAAGACGGCTACCTACAACGCAAAGGTCATGAACACGATATTGTGGACTTTTTAAGGAGGAATTCAATAGAGTATTAGCTTGCAAGATCGCCTATGAGATTTGGAATACTTTGGAAGTTAATCACGAAGGAACTTCTAAAGTAAAGGAAACACGAGTAATCTGTTGACTCAGAAATATGAGCTATTCAGAATGAAGAAGGGTGAGTCTATCAAAGAAATGTACACTAAATTCACAGATATCATAAACTCTCTAAGGAATCTTGATTAGAACATCAAGAACGAGGCCCTGATGAGAAAAATCCTTCGATTCCTTACCAGTGATTGGGAGACAGAGACCACCGCCATCCAAGAATCCAAAGATTTGTCAACACTACAGTTGGATGATCTTATCAGTAGTCTAATGGCTTATGAAGTTCAACTCCAGCACATGAAGGATAATGAAAGTGAAGGGACAAAGAAGGATATAGCACTAGAAGCAAACTAGTGCTCAAGTCAGTCAAGTAGAGAAGACGAAGATGACATCGCCATCCTCTCTAGAAAATTTAGAAAATTCCTAAAAAACAAGAGGAAATGGAGAAAGAAGGAAGAATCAAAGGAAGATGTTGTCATCTGCTACAATTGTAAAAAGAAGGGACACATTCGAAAGGATTGTCTATTTCTTAAGAAGGATATAGAAAGGAAGAAGACCAAGAAACCCTCAAGGAGAGATGGGAAAAAGAAAGCTCTTCATGTCATAGGGGATGATTTCGACTCAAGCTTAGAAGAAGAAACTTCTGGCGAAGAAGCTCTTCTAGGTTTCATGACTTTAGAAGATGAGGTAACCTCTTTTACACTCGAAGATTATTAGAAGCCTTTTATGAAATGCGTGATCTTGCTAAATCACTTAAAATTGAAAGTAAAAAGCTAGTAAAGACCCTGGATGATGAAACTGCTTGAAATATAGGTATGCTTCACAAAATCATGAGCTATCCCTTGAAATCATTACACTTAGAGCACATATAGATACTTTAAAGCTAGATGTCGATAAGCTTAAAGAAAAGTCTGGTACTCTTATTAATGATCTAGCTAAATTCACTAAAGAAGACGTAATCTTGAAATATTGCTAGAAACTCAAACTCAAACAACCACGAAATTTAGCTTAGGCTACACACCAAAAAATGATCATGTAGCCTCTAGCTTTTACTCTAGCCAAAAGGTTGAAAGGTGCTCGCCTTATAAGCCAAATCAAACTAACAAAAGTGGACCTAAAGGAAAATGAGTACCAAAACATACCTTGGAACTTTGTTTTGTAGGTCACAAAGACCAAGTAGACTATAAAGAATGGACTTATCTTGAATCCAATGGAAGCCTCATGTCCAATTATAGATCTCGTGATGCTGGTCCTTACAAAGCTGCACGAATGACAGAAGCAAGGAAAAAGAAGATGGATCATGAACAACGGCTGTTCAAAGCACATGACAGGAGAAGAATTATTCCTAGAACTCAATCGTAGGGAAGGTGGAACAGTTACATTTGGGAACAACCACAAAGGTTGTATTATTGGTATTAGCGAAGTTGGTAACTCCTCAACTTCTTTTGATAATGTTCATTTAGTCAAAGGATTAAAACATAATCTTCTTAGTGTCAGTCAAATATGTGACAAAGGTTACAAAATTAGCTTTACTTTAAATGGATTCAAAATAGAAGACAAACATATTAAACAAACATTGCTTAAAGGTCACAGATATAAAGACATCTATATTGTTGACTTTGACAAATGCGACAACTATGAATGTCTAGTTGCATGTGATGATGAGCCAATGCTTTGGCACAAAAAACTAGGACATGTTCACATGAAAAACATAAGCAGATTTGTGAAACATGATCTAGTTAAAGGATTACCAAAAATCAATTTCAAGAAAAGTAAAGTTTGCGATCCTTGTGAAATTGGAAAACTAACCAAAACCTCTTTTAAATCAAAAGCATTTCTTGACCCCTGGAGCTACTACACTTAGACTTGTTCAGACCAACCAAATATGAAAGCCTAAGTGATTGTTGCTATTGTCTCATCATTATTGATGACTTCTCTATGTATACCTTGGTATCTTTCTTGAAAAGAAAGGATTTGACCTTCAATATATTAAGTAGACATGTGAAAAGATTACAAATTGAGAAAGGCTACGAGATCTCTTATTTTTGTGATCAATTAGGGATTAAATAATAATTTGCCTTTCCAAGAGCTACTTCCCAAAATGAAGTAGTTGGTAGGAAGAATAGGACTTTACAAAAGTGTGCCCGTACAATGTTGTGCGAGTCAAAGCTACTTCGATATTTTTGGGTTAAGGTAGTAAACACCGCTTGCTATATCCAAAATAGATCTTTAGTGAGACCTGTACTAAACAAACACCCTTTGAGTTATATTATGATAGAATACCTAAAATCTCCTACTTCAAGGTGTTTCGATGTAAATGTTTCATTTTGAATACAAGGGATAATCTTGACAAGTTTGATGCTTAAAGCACAGAAGGAATATTTCTAGGATACACCACTAGAAGTAAAGCCTATATAGTTTACAACAAGACAAATCATGGTGTCGAGGAGACACTGCATGTATCATTTAATAAACCCTATCACACCCTTAATATTCTACAAATGAGGATGACGAGCGTTTAGGAGATCCTTTTTGTGTATCGAGGAAAATATATTAAACGAATTACCAAAAGACAACCTATATGAAGGATCACTTAAAGGAATTGGTGATTGGCGATTTATCCAAAGGAGTGAAAACTAGGGCATCAGTCAATATCTTAGCCTTATAGCCTTTGTTTCACAACTAGAACCCAAGAATGTACTGATGAATATTGGATTGTGGCTATGCAAGATGAATTGAATCAATTTGAGAGAAATGAAGTGTGGGACCTTATCCCAAAACATGAATCTTAAACCATTATCGGGACAAAATGGGTCTTTAGAAACAAACTTGATGAATTAGTAGTATGAAACAAAGCTAGACTTGTGGCTCAAGGCTATAATCATGAAGAAGAAATCGATTTCGATGAGATATATGCACCTGTAGCTTGCTTGGAATCAATTTCAATGATAGAATGCTTTTATCTTTCCATGCACATTTAAATTCCACAACTATATTTACTTGTTTAAGGGGGAGAACATTAATGTCATGCTTATAAGATTTTTGTTGAAACAAAAAGTGGGAGATATTATGCATGTGAACTTTTTACTCTTTATGTTAAGTTTTCTATAATTGCACCTGTTATACTTGCATATTTATAATATTGTTGTCATAAAAAAGGAGAATGTTGATATCTTAATTTTGACGCACCAAAATTATGTTATATGTTAACTAATCTTTCAGGACTCTATCGTGGAGTCTCTTTTAGTATTTTCTTATTTTCTTGAGTTTAGATCTTTTGTAAGGAACCTCAAATGTTTTTCGAAAAATCACAAAACCCTAATTTATGACCCTTTGATCGACCTACTTTATGAAATGATCAACCAAATGGTATCGATTGGCCAACACCTTTAATTAACCGATTAAAGCTCATCAAATTAAGAAGTTCAGAATTGATAGATTAATTGATCAAAATAATGCTTAATCAATCAATAGATAATTGATTGAGTGAAATGATTTTTTATCAACCAATAAAATGATTTTGATCGATCAACTATGTTTGAATAATTTTCAACTCAGGTCAAATTTCTAGTATAAATAGAGGCCCTTGGCTTCTTTTTCTACACACAACTCAAAGCAATTCTCTTTAGAAAAAGTGCTCTTTCTCTGAAATGCTTTTGCGTTCCTCCTTCCACGCTTTTCAAGCACTCCACTCAAAAGCCTCTACGAAAAATCTCAGTTTGATTTTATATTTAAGGTTCCTTAAGATTCAATTGTATTATATCTTTTTTTGCATATTTTATTTGGGTCTCAAGTTGTTTTGGGAGATCCGTTGTTGTGCTTTTCTTTAGGTATCAAAGAGAAGGGTCATTGTAAGAGGTTGTGCCACCCATTTCAAGTGGTACGAAGTTTTAGTGGATTGACTAGCATCACCTAGTTGGAAAAATTTTAAGTTGGAGGACTTAGGTAGTAGTTTTCACCCGAAAGGATTTCCACTATAAATCAAGGTGCATATGTGATTGTTCATTTGTGATTTGAAATTTTCACTTATATTATTTTTAAATTGCCATCTATACCATTCACCTATCTTGTCTAGTATAGTCTTTAAATCCGCAGGGCTATCAAAACTCTCCTTTCCTTCCCTCTTCTACTAGTAGGATATGTTTTTCCATAACTCTTTCCTCGGTTCCCTAATGTATACTTCCATCTCTATCCATTCTCATCCCTATCGAATTCTTGTCCTTGTCCAATCTCATCCTCATCCATAACCAATTCATATTGTTTCACCCTTATCAATATGTCGTTATGCTTATCCTCATCCCCATCCTTATTCATTCATCTTTTTTATTTATTGATTCATTCTTAGCTTGTACCTAGCTTAATTCATGAGCTGCAAACATACATTGATATGATTTAATCCAACTTGCCAATTTAGTCTAAATGTTTCCTTTGTTGGCATTTTCAAAGATGTCATATATTAGAGTACGTCTAGTTACATATGGAATTGCTAACATAGGTGTACAGTAAAGGAGTTGTAGAGATTACTAGAATTGGAACTTTATTATTATGAATCTCAAGAAGAAAACATGTATTTTGGTCCCTTTATATAGAGAGGGCACTAATATAAGAATGGAAACAAATTCAATCTCTCTAAATCTAATTAAATCCTTTTGAATCTTAATATATCTCTAATCAACTAAAGTATATCTTTAAAAACTTACTCAAAACAAAAAATAGGAAACATCATTTTGCAGAGGTGATGCATGTGGCAGAGGGATCACCTTTAGATCCAAGAAGGATAGGGTCAAGATTCTGGTAGTTTTGTGGGGTGTTTGGTTGGGGAGGAATGGAGTGCTTTTTAGGGGAGAGAGGTCCTATGTGGAGAATTTGTTTCCTCTATTTCCTCTCAAGTGGTGTTCTGGAGATCTATTATGTAATCCACTTTTTTGGAATGGAATGAATTTGGGTGGTTATCATTTGAATAATTACCCTTTGGCTTTTAAGAAAAAAAAAGGGCAAGGCATGAAATAAGCAAGTAGATATTTTCCACTCCACGTGCTGGACATATTGGATTTTCTCCAATACTCCCCCCTCAAGTTGGATGTTCACAATCCAACTTGAAGGAGTACTTGGTAGATGCTCCCCCCTTTCAATGTAGTTGAGGCTGGAGCACGTGTGTAAATTTCTTCATGCACATACTTTGTCTTCAACGGGAGTCGATCCTAAGTGTTACGCCCCGTTAATCCCCTACGGTTCGAGAGTGGATTACCAGTTGTGAAGATGCTAGGGTCCTAGCTACCAAGTGGTTAGAGTTACACGTGCTCTAACTTATTAGGTACGTTTTAGGGTTCAACGGGTATTTATTTTGACCAAGGGTCGAACCTACTGAAAATTCGACAGAGTTTTCCCATGTTTTATAGAGTTTTCCTCAAAATTTGTACTTAAAAAGAGAACTTGTGCATGCATAACAACATAAATGGTGGGTACACACCACATTCAACCACAATGGGAACACAGAAAAATATAATTACAAGTGGGCACTCCTTGCAACCACAGAGCAGTCATATGTGAAAAGCCATAAATCATACACAAAAGCGTAAGCACAACATTCACTTTTCCCACATTGTCCATCTAGTAAGATTTACAGAAACCACCATGCAGCCCACTATTTATCTGTATGCATTTACAAAAGATCATTGTTCTTCATATACATGCTTTTAAACTACTAAGCTATTTATATACAAGACTTGTCAAGTGAGGCTCGACTGCACTAATTACATCATAAACAAAAGAGGCCTAAAAAAAAGGAACAAAAAGGGCAGGAAGCCTACATGTCAGAAAACTATCCCAGGTCGCTTGTGGGCCTGAATCCTGTAAGGTGGATTGCCTACTCTAGTTGCCAGACGACATCAATGAAGTTTGCAATCAAAACTTGCAAGGTCTTAGCAGGTGGGTCTGCCCACCTCCCCGGGTGTCACTCCTCAGCCATTGCCCTCTCTAGGCGTAAAAGGGTCAGGAAGAAGAGTTGATTTGCCCAAGCTAGTTATTGATAGTGCTTGCGAGAGAGTTGAAAGTCGCTGCTCCACGACATCGAGACCTGTCACAAGGTAGGGGTGAGCCAAACAACTCGGTAGGGATAGGTCTATGTGTAACAATTGAAGCAGAATGGGTGGTGTACGGGTTTCTACACTACAGGATAATCTATTGGCTGTTTTCCCCTTTTTGCCCACAAGTATCCCATGTTTTATTAGCATTGTGATTAATTCTCTTACTCACCTCGGGAGCCAAATTCTAGAAAATCATCTCTTTAGCAAAGGAGATTAAGACCTATCATTCCCTTGGATCCCATCCTGGTAGTCTCTCCTTGATTAGGGGAGAGGCTAGCATGCTAGTGACCTACGAGAGAGGTGTACTTGTCCTCGATGTATGAGAATGTTGTTGACATCAGTCAGGAGAATCATATCTCTTGAGAGCTACCTAAGCCAATGCCTTACGACTATGAAGAGCAAGCTTAATTCATGTCCAATAAGGTCCAGTCATAGATCATTTCAGATCATTTATTGCAGGGTTGGTCAGAATTCTCGGGCCACACCAATGCTCTTGTTAGGAGCGTAGACTTCAGGTGGGCCCTTTTAGTTCGTTGTTGGATGAGATCTCAACCAATCCCTTGTACAATACCTTGGTGTCATCCGCACTTGCGGGTGGCTATGGAGCTTTTGCTACGAGTACCAGGTACCCTGGTGCCATCCGCACTTGCAGGTGCCTACGGAGCTTCTGCTGAGTACATTTGCATCGAGTCAAAACTAAAATAGGAAAGGCGTAAAATAAGGAAGCATATATTTTCCACTCTACACGTTGGACACATTAGATTCTTACACTTGAGTAGCATATCCTAGTGTTGTAAAAGTCGGTAGTTGATATTTAGTTGGTTAGGTTATTGACTAAGGAGTATATGATATGCGGGGGAGTAGTCGAGGAGTAATTGGTTGGGTATTTTATGTAGATATGCATATCAACAAGTAAACATAACATTGCATAAAAGTAAATCATGTTTAAGCTCAAGATTGTGAAAATAAGCTAAAATCCAAATATACAAAACAAAAATGAAACAATAGCTAAATAAAATGTGTAAACTATTGAAGTTCACCTTTTATTACTGACTTACCACACTTCTTGATCTATTAGAGAGAAGTAAATGGGTGAATCACTCGAGAAATAGAGTAGCAACACCAGTAGCGGGTAGTGCTGGTGAGCAGTGATCGGTGACTAGCAGTAGTAGCAATAGGGGATGCCAACAGCAATAGCACTAGGTGATGCCAACAATAGCAGTAGTAGTAGGCGATGCCAACAACAGCAGTAGTAGGTGATGGGAATAGCAGCAGCAATATGAGGCTTAGGGAGAAGCAATGCAACAGTGCTAGAGGTCGTTGGAGGCTTGGAGTAGTAGCACGACGATGCTGGTGGTCGCCGAAGGCTTGGAGTAGTAGACAAGGAGGGTTTTGGGCATTTGGGGGGGGGGGGGGATTGGGTTGAAGGGGTGTGAGTAGGGGAGCGGGCGACGAGGGTAAGGGGGGCTTATTTTGTGTCCTTAATCGGGTACAAGGGCCCAACCCATTTATCTTTCTATGGAGAAAATGAGTGAGTAGTCGGACGAGTAGATTGACTACTCGGCTGAGTAGTCAATCCTACCGACTATGGGATATTTAGTCGGTTAGGGGGCACCTAGGAGTAGTTGGTCGAATGGACTGATTTTTACATCACTGGCATATCCTTTTTCCTGATCACAACTACGTCCCTTCCTCTGCGGTCATACCTCATCCACACTACCAAAATCGGGGTGCTGAAAGACCTAGAAGCGTCTTTTTGAATAGCAGTTGAAGGATTGGGAATGGCAAGTGGATTTAAAAATTTGGTACTAGAGCTGTATCAAACATGGGATGTAGTTAAACTAAAAGCATAAGCTGAATTGCGAAGGTCTCTTTCGTTTGTTCACTTCTCTAAATCATGAAGCAGAGATGATGGATACAATCTTCATCCAGTTGTTATGCTAAGAACCAGGGTAGTCTGATTGAGATCTTCCACATGCTTTATATTTTTGATTCCTTTTGCAAAGATGATAGGTTTTCAAGATGTTGACGGAAGATTTGCTTCCCAGTTATGACAAGAATTTAGGCTTCCTAGAAATCTAGATTTTGGCTAAACCCTTGTTTTTTCAACCAAAATTTCAGTACAAATTTTCTCACTAAATTTGGTGACTTAAGTCAATAAGTGTAACATTGCTAAAGATAGTTTCACATAGGAAACTCATAAAATTGACTAGTGAGATATAAAGGATTAAGAATCACTGCTTAGCAACTTAAGCTTAAGAATTTTGAGTGCTTGCCTTGGGTCCATTGACCTTGTACCCAAGAAGTTGTTAACGATAGTTTTTTCTCAATTAGACTCAGGTTTAGACCTAGGTTGTTAAGAATGGTATTAGTGCCAAACTCCCTTTTATAAGAGGAAAGGGTTGCCTTTAGAACAATCAAAGAGTGTGCCATAAGGTGGGGCCACCACTACTATTGTGAGTATATTGATTGATTGCACTCTGATGAGGATGTCAGGATTTCAAGTAGTGGAGGTTGTAACAGTTCCAAAAAGAATAGTCTTACACAGAAAACTCATGAAAATGGGTGGTGGGATATACAGGATTGAAAATTACTACTTAAAAGCTTAGGTTTAAGTATTTTAGGTGGTTGATTTGGGTCCACTAGGTCTATATCTAACAAGTTGTTAAGGTTAGTTTTTCCCATTTGACTCGACTTTAGGCCTGTGTCATTAAAAATGGTATCAGAACCAAACTTCCTCTAGTAGGAGGAAAGGGCTTCCCTTAGGATGGTTAAAGAGGACATCATGAGGTCGAGCCACCACTACTACTGGATGTATATTGATTGATTGATTGGACCCTAGCTAGGACATTAGGATTTTAAGTGGCAGAGGTTGTAATATCCTAAAGATAATCTCACATAGGAAACTCAAAAAAATGTGTAGTGGGGTATAAAAGATTGAGAATTATTATTTAACAACTTGGGCTTAAGCATTTTAGGTGGTTTCCTTAGGTCCATTGGGTTATGGCTAACAAGTTGTCAAATCTAGTTTTTCTCAATTAGAGTTAGGTTTAGGGCTAGGTTGTTAAAGCAAGTATGTTACTTTTGCAAATCTCCATACTTTCTGGTCAATTTTCCTGAGAATAGAATAAGTCCAACCATGGTTGAATAGGGAGCATAAACTATGTAATTCCTTTCCCTTGAGGTTATGCTCGTTTGTGGAATGATTTTTACTATCCAACATTCACATGAAAATATTATGGCGAATAGTTGTGGAGAGGCCTATGTCGGGGTGCTTGGGCGGATCCCTAGCTAAGCGTTAAGATTATAGTAGGCCTTTGGTCGATTTGGTTGTAGAGGAATGGGACCATCTTTTGGGAGCAAAGGGTGTGGGTTGAGAATGTTGTACGACATGCTTTATCCTTGTATGCCTTTTGGTGTCAATCTTTGTAATGTTTTTTTTTTTTTTTTGAAGGAATTAAGGAGGCTTGGATGGCGATTGATCTTCAATAGTCATCTTTTTCATTAAAAAAAAAACAAAAAACATTCACATGAAAATATAATCATGGTCCAAATTCCATTTATTGGTCCTCTTTAGGTATGGGCTTTTCTTTATGTGAGCACAAAAGGTGTTGTGAAATCATGTGATTGGAGGAAAAAATTGGTAGTATTTGGTTAAATATAGTATCCTTGATGTTGGCAAGAGATCAGATCCTTGGTTTCTTGTTAACAGTCTATATTCTTTTCTTGGACTTGGCAAACATCTTGAAGCCATTCTGCATCTAGTCGAACGAAGGAAAACTTGGAGAGTTTTTCTTTATAAATGCGGCTTCCATGTAATGAAATGCGAAAGAATGAGGTAATTTTATTAGTGAACACTTAGACCACTTACTCACTACGAAGATTGATGGAAGTCTGAAATTACAACCCAAAGATGAATAAGAAACTGATAATGTACATGGACTTAAGAACTATTGAACAATCCTTGTTAAGGTATAATGAGTCATAAGAATCATTGAACAATCTTGGTGAGAACCTGCAACCTGGATGTTCATAATTTGCACAAAAAATCCTCTATATTGCCCAGCAGATAGATACAATGTATAAACTGAAATTCTGATAATAAATGGGTTAACCATATATATGCCCTTGCAATCATTGTCAAATACATGTATCCCGTGTGTATCTTGCTCCGTTTGTACTCCCGAGAACAACCATTTACCTTGTTCATGCATCCTTTATAGTTCTACATACAAGGTCAAATACTGCTATACAATTTAACTCTTTTGTAATTCTACTAATAGAAAGCAAGCTCCGTGGGAGACAACATTTCTTAACTTGTTGAACTATTTAGGGTCACATATATGTTGAGACCCAAATCACCTAACCAAATTGTGTCCTCTGTGCTAGTTTGATAAGCAACATGGCCTGTAGATATGCTTGGCAGGGCAACATAAGCAATAGTATCAGAGTTCCTTGTAGAAGAGTTGGAGGTGGTTAAGGAAGGAGCAATAATGATCCTATTCTGATTTAGCTTCTGAATAAGCTCGTCATACTTTGTTCTAGAGATGTTGGCAATCTCGAGCGCTGATAGTAACAATATGATGTGCAATGACTGGCTTGGCATGCTTGGTCTAGTAGGTGTTCTTGATGTGGACAAGATTTGCATAGTTGAAGCATTGGGGTTAAGCATGTTCTTGACCCCATAACCATGTCTACGACTACGAGTAGATTGTGAAGTACCTCTGGCCCTTCCTTAAGAGGCAACCACATAAGAAGTGTGCTCAGTACATGGTGAGGAAGAAAGTGTGGCTACAAATCTGCTACATCGACTATAAACCTTTACGGTTGGTATTTGGGGTAATATGGGCATCTTAGATCTGACTGCTGCATATTCAATCCAGCAAGAAAGTGCCCTACCATGGTTTAAGCCTTGTTATATCTTTTGTGACTCATAAGAATAAACAGAGTATAGGCATTTAGTCACTCAAAGTAGACTCTATGCCAGAGGCCTCACTTCCTGCCACATGTGAGCTATCTCGATGATGGAGCTAAAGAATATGATTGACATTCTTGTCCTATGAGTATGTTTAACGAGGTAAGTTCCACATCTCCTTCTAAATAATTGTGTTAATAATCCACACCATTATCTTTCTTTTAGTAGCATACTTTTTTACACTCTTACCAGGCTTCAACTTGGTAAGAATATGCTTCTTATCATGTCCTTTAACAACATTTAGAATAGTCTGCGACCATAATACATACTTGCTCCCATTAAACTTTGGATTAAAGAAGGGATTCTTGAACTCCCCTCGATTCCCATCTCCTTGAGTAGGTGAATCAATTGTCTTGGATGCCATATCTCAAATTGATAGGAGATCTACAGATTGAAAAAGGTAGAGTAGGGAAACCTAGTTCATTTGTTGTCTTTGAGAATTGTCTAGAGTGTACAATAGAGAGGAAGAATTATGGTGGGATTCTTTCCGCACTCATGGTGCATGTGGATATAACAGGATGGGTGAAGGCTGTGGTAGCATTATGGTCGATTTGGTTGCAGCGTAATGATTCAATTTTTAGGAGGGAAAGGGTGTGGGTTGAAAATGTTGTAAGGGAGATGTGTTGTCACTTTGAGAGTTGGCTAAACAATCTGTATTCTATTCCAATTTTTATGATTATATAATATTCTAGATGGTTATTGAGTGCTGGTAATTGTCCTTTTTTCCTCTAAAAAAGACAATAAAGAAGAAGAATTGAATTCGTCAAACCTGGATGAACCACCTGGGAGTAGTAGGAGGTTAGAATCCTCCTTAAAGGAGTCAGAGGGCACCACAACAAGTGGAAAGACCATCTAGGAAGCCCGAGTATCACTTAGGGACGATTGTATAATGCCCAGCAACAGTGCTGCAATGCTGACGATGTTGGGCGACAATATTGGTGGCACTTGACAGCGGTGTGAAAATTCCTTGGATAGGCGATGTTGTGGAGATGCCCAGGCGATGACCACCAGGCGGCAATGCAAGGTTGCCTTTTGTATTGCTGGTGGTTGACAATGATCAGCATGGAAGCCTTAGGGAGGGGCTGTAGGGCATGGGTGCCACATGGCACAACCCAACTTGTGAAGACCTCCTTCTGTTGAGAAAATGATACTCGAGAAGAATACTTAGATTTTATTTGGTGGAGAAAGAAGAGTAAGAGGGATCAACTAGGTATTGAGCTTCGTTCTATGACTGCTTCTCTGGTATCGTGTAGACGAAGAAGCAACGATGTTCTATCTCCTTAGTGGAATCCTAGCTCTCTTTGTATCAAAGAGACTATGTGACTAAATACAGATATATCCTTAGGAAATATAAAAATACCAAAATTGATATAATAAAGGGAAAAGGTAACTCATCTCTCTACAGCATCAATTATGAGGATAGCCAGAGTGAGTGGGCTGCAACCATAGTTGATGATTTATAGCACCGGTGATGAAAAAGAACTTGTAAACTGTTGATTTATTTAGTGGAATGGAGAGTCATTCTTTTTCTCTTCAAAAAGAAAAAGGCACTGGTGATGACTCCTGTTGCACCTTTGGCTGGCAACTGCTTTGCTTGCCAGTACAGCTTTTTCCACATACAAGTTCAATGTAGGTGACAAAGCTGCCACTGGTTCATTAAAAGGTGAAGCTGCCCGGAGCTTGAGGGGAATGATGAGGCTGGGGAGAAGCATTGATAGAAAGATGCATTCTTGGTAGCATTAATGCAGCTGTGAAGTTGGATCAGAACCTAAGAGTAATATCTTCTGGAAATTTGGAAGGATGAAATACTATTATTAGTGAGTCTTAGTAAAATAATTACTATTATAGAGGAACAGCAAGATAATTACTGTATGCACCATAAAAGAATAAGAAGACAGCCAAAAAAAAAAAAGAATTATATGTGTTTACAACACAAAATTTCAGAGATTTTTCTTCTGAAAAGATTTTTGAATTAGTTATGATTTTCACTTGGAATTCTCTTTCAGAAAAAAAATTTCTTATAATTATTTCTAATGCAGTTATTACTTTTTATGCATAGTTAGGGAAATGATTGGAAATCTCTTATTACAGCATTGAAGTTTATTTACTACATTGACTCATTGTAGATGCACTGATTTTCAGGGATCTCGAGCGCATAGTTCTTGTACATTATCGGCATACACCAGTGGTTTGCATATTTACCTCTTGCTTTCTTGCTTATATGTATTTGCACATGCAACTTGATTGCTTTCAATCTTTGCAACTCGACTAGTGGAATGGACATCCATACTTTTAGCTGATAGAGATTTAATTTACACAGAAAATGAACAAATGATTCTCAGACGGTAAATTTTAGACAAGCTCAAGTCTTGTTGAATATTGTTAGTTCTATATTTTCAATTTGAATTCGAAAAATTGTTAACGAAAAGCAACAATCCATTTGTATGTTCAATTAGATATGAGGGAAGTCAATTTTATATGCTGGTCATTTCTTTGGATAAAATTATTAGCTCTACTTTCTCCTATTAACATTTCATTATAACATTTTGGCAGTTTCTTAGATTCAGTCAAGTTCTACACCTATATGCGTATGTCTATTATTTAAGGTGCCAGACATGGCTTCAGCAGTATACCCTGTACCAAACTGGGAAAATAGTTTTCTAAGTTATCTTAGTTTTGGCTGTGTTTTACTTTAGTGGACCGTATTGGGCAATTTGATAGAAACAGGAGTCGTCCCCTCGGAAAATGTAAGTTGCTTTTATCTGAGGGAATATTTCTAACTGCTCTAAAGCTCATGTATGTGTAGGAAAAGGCCTTATTGTCTTTCCCAAAATTATTGTTGGTCAAAAGCCCCCTTTTCCTGAACAAAGCCAAGCATTGTTGTTCAAACACTATTAGATGTTTACTGAACATGTAGTAACAACAAAGACAGAAAATGCTGATAACAACACAAGACTAATCACATTGCACACTTAGCTACTGTTCCCAGGGTTTGTTTACTTATTTTTGATTGTGCTTGACATCAGGAAACTACAAATCAGCCTCCTTTAGTGGCAGGAGAACGTAAGGAAGCTTTTAATGCTATAAACTCCCCAGCAACACCTTTGGATTCGAGTTCTGGTTGTTCTCAGTCAGATATATCGGGCTCTATAATTGTATCAGAAGAATTAGACTCTGTGGAACATTATATGACTAATGATGGTAAGAAACACATTTATCATGTTTACACAAGCTGCTATCTGTGCCCTAGTCTCTCTTTTTTGCTTTCTGGCACATATTTTTCTGTCTTTGCAGAGGTAAAAATTTATCTATTGTGTAACAAATCCAAGCCACTGGCATCTCTTTCTTTTTAGCATGAGCACTGGTTTTGCAACTAATTCTCCATTATCTTAGCTGCAATATTCAGAGGAATCCTTGTCTCTTTGAAGCAATCTTTTCCACAATGATGATATATGTCATAAGCTGATTCTTTCGTTTTCTCGTGTACAGCTACATTTTTTTGGGCAGATTCGTAATATATTGGATTTTTATTTAGGTTAGAAGTTAGATTTTCACACACAAAAGCCTCTTCAGTGTTTTTGTAATTGCTGCAGTCTACAATGGTGTTTTTCTTTTCTTTTCTTTTCTTTTTCCTGAGCAAAGCCAAACGAGGAAATGACATTCATCCATAAAACAAAACAGCAAGGTGAGGTGAATAACCAGTCCCCAAACCTGCTTGCATGCAGACAGTTTGCCAAAGAGCCTTCCTAGTCAAGGCAAAGTAACAACATCCACAAACCAAAAACCATGAGACCAACAAGATTTAAGGGCCTAACAGCAACAAAGAATCAAAGTTAACCCCATAACAGATGGCAGAAAACTAAACCCTCAGCAAATGAACCGAAGTATCTCTTCAAAAAGCACCGCAATTGCTTAGTTTTAGAACTCTGCTAGGTTGAGATTTGCGACCTTGGAAGACAAACCTGCAAGATTGTTTAGCAACTGGTCATTATCAAGGAAGAACAAAAACTTTGTCATTTGTCAAAAGGTCATTCGCTAGAATAAACAATCTAAAAAAAATTTGGTATGCTTTGAGCAAGATTATTTGGGTCAGGTTCTCTTCCCTTAAAGATAACATTGCATCACTCTCTCCAAGTTAATCAAAGAGTTGTAGCTAGGAGAGATTCTGTTGTAAGTAAGACTCATTTTTTCTGGTCTTAAAAAGATGTGCGACTTGTTTCAGGAATGGCCTTTAGTGAAGAACCACCAAGAGAAAGGGGCAGTCGAAATTAAGTGGTTGGCACTTTCTGTATTTTTTTACACAGATAGCATATGCTTGCTAAACTGAAACCTCTGTTTGGTAAAGCATCTTGAGTAGAGAGCTTTTTGCGATAAGCTAACCATATAAGAAAAGGAACTTGGGGATGGAAATAGTAATCCATAAAGCAGGATTGAGAGGAGATCTAAGATCTCGATCATTTAACATACAATAAGTGCACTAGATAATTTTTTTACTGATATTTGCCAGACAAATCTCAATTGCATCATTAAGCATAAGAGTTTAGTAAAGAGACCAGAATTTTGTAACTCCTGCTGCCGCTCTATTAGTGGGGACCCTATCAAGTTATTTCTAAAGTTTAAGGTCCTTAAATCTTTCCCCAGCGTGATTTTCTTTTATTGTAGGTAGTGTTGTAAAAGTCAGTCGTCGGTATTCAATCGGTCAGGTCACTGATTAAAGAGTATACGGTATGCAGGGGAGTAGTCGGGGAGTGCTCGGTTGGGTATTTTTTAAATAAATAAATAAATAAAATAAGTAAAACATACCATTACATAAAAGTAAATCATTTTTAAGTTCAAAATTATAAAAACAAGCTACAAACCATAAGTCCAACGACAGAAAAGTATAAGCTTAAAGTACTGAAGCAACCGAACAAGAGGATAAAATCATAAGTCAACTCTTTATGGAGAAATTGGGTGCATAGTTAGCTGAGTAGACCGACTACTCGGCTGAGTAGTCGGGTTTGTCGACTGTATGCCCGAGTATGGGTTATTCAGTTGGGTCGGGGATCGACTGGGAGCAGTCGGTCGATTACTCGATCGACTCGGTCAATTTTTACAAGAGAGGTAGTTGCATACGAAGTCATCAAATGGTGATATAGATTTTGTTGTTGATACATCTGAAGTACATGATCAGGTGTTGTCTACCCATCATGGACAGTGGGTGATAGATTCTGGTCCATCTATACACCTCATTGGAGATACTAGTGTTCTACATGCCTTAAAATAAGCCAGGCATGTAACCTCCATGAAAGTGGCAAATGGCTTAAGTTCCCCAGGAACTACAGTTGGTTGCATAAAGTTTTCATCTGAGTTGTAGTTGCTAGAGGTTTACTATGCTCCTCTGTTCCTCATGAGCCTTTTGTCGGTCAGTCGGCTTTGAAAAGACCTGAAGTGTTGGGTGATCTTTGTTGACTTACTCATACTCCTTGCCTTTATTTATTCTATTTTGTGGCTTTTGTTATTTTCTATATCTTATCTAGACGTGTAATTTTTCCCTCACCTCTCCTCTCCTCTATATAAAGAGGTATAGGGCTTATTGAAATAATAAGATGCTTCATTTTGTCTTACTTGGTATTATAGCGTGGTCCTAGGTTAGGTTCTGATATCCCACCAAATACCTAGTCTCGAAAACCTCCACCTAAACCCTAGATCTTCCTTTCCCCTCACCGGTGGTGCCTGCAGTAGCCACCAGTGGCGCCTGCAGTAGCCATTGACAACCACAATAGCCACTGGAGGAGGTTCGTTGCCCTTAGCACCTAGCATCGCTGAGCCCCTAGCCTCGCTGGCGTGTGGTCTGCAGCCATTGGCGTCACCCTATTGGGCAGCGTTGGGGTTGTAGGGTGGGCTGCCAGCACCCAGGCAGAGGGGAGGGGGCTCTTCGGTGGTCCCTGCTTGTCGTGCTTGAGTCGATCTTGATTCTTGCTGCAATGATCTGATTGTGCAGGGGTTGTTGGAGATCGGAATGTGGTTTTTGGGTGGTCTAGTGCCCAAGAATCCATGTTCATCTACTGATTTTGAGTTTCTACTATTGGTTAGGATATGAAAATAATTTTAGATCTTGGTTTGTGGTGTTGTTCCCTGTTTGGAGGTTTGTGATGGTGTCGTCTTCTGAATTAGAGGTGACTTTGGGTGCCACATCAGAGAATGTGACTTACAAGAGTCCGTTTTTCAGGTTCATAGTCAGGCTTGATGAGACCAATTATCCTAGATGGTTTCAAACGTTCCTTATGATAGTGGAGGGACATGATAAGGAACATATTTTGCTTGAGCCAGAGTCTCGAGGGGGAGGTGTCAATTACCCTACCATTCGTTTGCCTGATGTATTTTTTGTTCCTGATTTCTCTATGAATCTTTTATCTGTTAGTAAGATTACCAAGTAGCTTAATTGTAGAGCTATTTTTGATGATGTTAGTTGCATCTTTCAGGACAAGCTGATAGGGAGGACGATTGATTGCGGACATGAAGAGGGAGGTGTGTATTGCCTTGTCCAGATGCATCTTGCCCCTACATGTCAAAGGGGTTCAGGCTTCACTTCTGGTAGTGCTTTGTAGTGGCACCATCGCCTTGGCCACCCACCTTTGGACAGGCTTCGATGCATCATCACACACTTGTCACCAGCCACTGAGATACATTGTGATGCATGCCAGCTAGGAAAGCATCGCCATTCATCTTTTCCATCTACTACTAGTCCAAGTTCCTCTGTTGTTTTTGAGTTATTACATTTAAATGTTTGGGGCCCTAGTTGAATACAGGATCACAGCTATTATTTGATTGTAGAGTCTCGTCTATCTTGGTTGTTTTTGATGAAGAATAAGTTTGATGTGGGACGGATGATTGAGCATTTTTTGATTGAAATAAAACATCAGTTTGATGTGATTGTGAAAATTGTGAGATCTGATAATGCTCTAGAATTTTGTAGTGCATGGTTGGTTGAGTTCTACAAGACACATGGAATTGTGTGTTAGACCTCTTGCCCACACACCTCACAACAAAATGGTGTGGCAAAGAGGAAACACATGCACTTGTTGGATGTAGCACGAACTTTGTTGATACAACATTGTGTTCCATAGTTGTATTGGGGAGATGCTGTTCTCACAACATATTATCTTATTAACAAGATGCCTTAGTTCTACATGAGTAAACTCCCTTGCATGTTCTTTATCCTAAGAGGGAGTTATTTCAGTTACCTCTACATGTATTTGAATGTGTAGCTTTCATACATTTGATGGGTCCTGGAAGGGATAAGTTAATGTGTTGCTTTTGTAGATTTGATGGGTCCTGAAAGGGACAAGTTAGCACTACATGCAATGAAGTGTGTATTTCTTGGATATTCTCAAGTTTAGAAGGGATATTAATGCTACGATCCAATAGCAGGAAGGCACTATGTTAGTGCATATGTGACATTGCATGAGATCATACCTTATTTTTCTTTAATAGCTCACCAGTTGTCTCCTGAGGCTGAATTTGCCCCTATGCCTATTCCACATGTGCTTACGGATGGAGTTATTGACACAGAGACATCCCCTGCACCTTCTCAGCATTTAGTGATAATAATAGATTTGAACGCTTCTATCAGAAGTCAGTGACTTATAAGTAGCATAGTGTAGCGGGCAATACACCCCCTACTTACCTTCCTCTCTAGATCAGTATGTGTTGAGCCATCTGACTAGGTGTGTGTTAGTGGCGATCGTGCAGGTGATGATACTCCTGAGGATGATCTTCCGATACCTATTCGGAAGGCATCACAGTCTTGTGCACATTATAGAGCAGCAGGGTCATTGTCTACTAATAATATGGGGAAATTGTTTGGCCTATTTACTATGGCTTTGTCAGATACAAAGTTATCTGCCACATATCAGCAGGTCATGCTTGATCCAAAATGGCAAAAAGCCATGGAGGATGAGATGGTTGTATTATAGGATTGATACACATGGGAGCTTACTTCTCTTCCACCAGGTGCTACACTTGTTGGATGTTGCTGGGTCTTTGCCTTGAAGTACAACCTTGATGGGTCTATTTCAAGGTACAAGGCCCGCTTGGTAGCAAAGGGATTCACCCAAATATATGGGGTTGATTTCTTTGATACCTTCTTTTCCGTTGCTCGTCTGTCCACTATCAGGATACTGATTTTTGTGGCTGCTCATAGGGATTGGAAACTCCACCATCTTGATGTTAAAAATGCTTTTCTGTATAGTGATTTTCAGGAAGTGTACATGCAATAGTCTCCTAGGTTCAAGGTTGAGGGGGGTTGTATGCAGGCTGAAAAAGGCTATTTATGGACTCAAGCAGAGGGGCATGGTTTCACAAGCTGTCAGAAGTGGTTGAGAAGATGGGCCTGCAGAGATCCTCCTTAGATCACTCACTATTTGTTAGGAAGACAAAGCGAGGTGTTGTGGTTCTCCTTATTTACGTTGTTAACTTAATTATTACAGGGGATGATAAAGTTGGAATTGTAGAAGTCAAGATCTCTGGTAGAGCAATTTGTTACGAAAGATCTTGGCCATTTACAGTATTTCTTGGAAATTTAAGTAATAATCAGTAGAGATGAGATAGTTTTGTTCCAAAGAAAGTATGCTATTGATGTACTTAAAGAAATAGGCATGCTGGGATCCAAATCTGCTAATATATCTATGGATCCTAAGGTACACTTGTATGATGGAGAGGCAAAAGTGGTTGATAATTATTCTTCTAGATAGCTGGTTGGCAAATTGTTATATTTAACTATTACTAGACCTGATATTGCTCTGGCAGTTGGCAAGTTGAGTTAATTTGTGGATAGGCTTACTAAGGTACATTGGGAGGTAGCTATGTAGTTGCTTAGATATTTGAAGAAAGTACCTGGTCGTGGAATACTTTTCAAGAAGGGAGCTCCTGTGACAGTTGTAGGATATTCAGATGCTGATTATGTAGGAGATATAGCAGACAAAATCTACTACTGGTTTCTACACCTTTGTTGCTGGAAATCTTATCACTTGGACAAGTAAAAAGCAGGCAGTTGTCTCCAAGTCTAGCGTATAATCTGAGTATTGTGCTATGATTGAGACTGTGATTGAGATGGTTTGGGTTAAATCCCTACTTAGAGATCTACATGTCCATATTGATGGTCTTATGGAGATGGGGTGTGTTAACAGGGCAACCACTTATATTTCTACTAACATGAGAGAACGAAGGCTGTGGAAGTGGATTGTCATTTCATCAGAGATCTAATACAACGAGGAGTGTTGCATACTATTTTTGTTGCTTCAGAGGACCAGGCTGGTAATATTTTCACTAAGCCATTGCCACGAGGAGCATTTGACACGTGCACTTCCAAGCTGAGCATGATAGATATCTATGCTCTAACTTGAGGAGTGTTGACTTATACTCTTTGCCTTTATTATTCTATTTTGTGGCTTTTGTTATTTTCTATTTCTTATTTGGATGTGTAATTTTACCCTCACCCCTCTTCTATATAAAGAGGTGCAGGGTTTATTGAAATAATAAGATCATTTTGTCCTACCATCTTTGATGAATATCATTGTTATTTCTAGGACAAAAGGACCAATGAGATCATTAGTGGAGGAGTTGAGAAAAATTGCCTTTATTATCTTGATACTCCATCACCGTTTGCAAGAGTAGTTTCCATCTTGATGGTCCACTTCTTTGGCATTGTTGTCTAGGCCATCCATCCTTTAGGAAGACATGCCAGATGTTTCTAGATCTATTTGCCAATGCCAACTTTGATTGTGAAGCATGTTAACTGGGCAAGCATCATCGTGTCACCTTTCCTAGATGTACTAAAGGGAGAAGCTCTTCACTCTTTTACCTCATTCATTGAGATATCTGGGGGCCCTTATGTGTTAGTAGTGTTGGAGGATACCGATATGTTGTGGTTTTCATCGATGATTACAGTTGATCTACTTAGATCTTCCTTGTGAAGGATCGGTTAGAGGTTCTTCATATTGCAAAGCGTTTCTTTGTAGAGGTGTAAACAATTTACTCCTCTGTGTAGATTTTTTGGAGCGACAATGCTTTAGAGTTCATGCAGAAAGAGTTGTAATCTTTCTTTGCTAACAAGGATACTCTCCGTCAGATATCATGTACTTATACCTTTGAGGAAAATGGGCTTGTTGAGAGAAAGCTCAGCACATACTTGATATTGCTCAGACCCTTCTTGTCTTCATGAAGGTGCCCAAGCAATTCTGGGGAGATGCAATTTTTATAGCTACATATCTTATCAATTGAGTACCCTCATCGATTTTGAATGGAGAGATCCCTTATCAGCTCTTGCAATTAGACTCGGATTGTCCTTTTGCTCTACCTTTAAGGTTATTCAGATGTGCTTGCTTTGTGCATGCATTTGGCCAACAAGACAAATTTTCCCCACATGGAGTAAAATGTGTCTTCATGGGATACTCACGGACTTAGAAAGGGTATTAGTGCTATGATTTAATTAGTCAATGGTACATTGTCATTGCAGATGCCTCCTTCGAGAAGGTTCTCTTCTTTTCGGAAGAAGGGTTGAGTATTGATCTTGCTCCTCGAGGGTACAGGTCTATTACAGACGTGAGAAGCAACCTCCACTCCAGGACACTTCAACCAACCTACCAGGAAGAATTAGATGACAAATCGATTGTGCTTAGGAAGTCAACTCAATCTTGCTCCTTGCACCCTATGTCTCATTATATGTCCACTACACATTTGGGCCACGACTTGCAACGGTTTTCCCCGGCATTGATTACTACTGTGGTACCATGTGATTATGCTGAAGCATCCCAAGATCCACGTTGGAAGGAAGCTATGGATGAAGAAATGAAGGTGTTGATCTCTCGAGGACATGGGGTCTCATGTCTTGTCCATCTAAGGCCAAACTAGTGGATTGCAAATGAGTATATACTGTGAAGTACCTGGCTGATGGCACAATTGACAGATTGAAGGTTAGACTTGTGGCTAAAGGATTCACTTAGACATACAACATTGACTATTTTGAGACTTTCTCGCTAGTGGCATCATTCTGTCTGCTACTGTCAACAAGAATTGGCCAATGTATTAATTGGACATAAAAGAATGCATTTATGCATGGAGATCTCTTTGAAGAAGTATACATGAGACAACCTCTAGGACATGAGACTCAGGGGAGCGCGCTTGCAAATTAAGAAAGGCTATATATGGCCTTAAGTAGAGTTTTAGAGCCTAGTTTAACAAGCCAAGCTTAGATGTGTCAAAGATTGGATTCATGAGGTCCTCATCAAATCACTCAATCTTCATTAGATAGAATACCAATGGGGTTGTTGTCTTAGTAGTATACGTTGATGATAAGATTCTCACTAGGGATGATAATGCTAGCATTCAAGAGACTAAAGCCTTCTTACATGAGATATTTGTCATTAAAGATCTTGGACAGTTGAGATATTTTTTAGGGATAGAGGTCAAGTGACAACGTAGTGGTCTTGCATCGTCACAACGAAAGTACACTTTCAAAATTCTTGAGATTGGACTATTAGGCACCTGGCCATCCACCATACCTATTGAGTAGAAGAAGAAACATATAGCGCTAATGATGATCCCCCCTTTGAGGATGCTCATCGATACAAAAGCGCAATCGACAAACTTCTGTACTTGACAATTATGATCTGACAAGCTTTGTTGTGAGTAGAGCTAGCCAGTTCGGGGATAGACCCTCTAACAGTCACTGGTATGATGTCTATCTCATATTAAAGTATCAAAAGGGGATTCCTGGAAAGGACTTATGCTGCAAAAATAATGAGTCGATTGATATAAGTTCTTATGCAGACGTTGTTTATGTCGGAGTAGTTGACAAAAAATTCACAACTGGGTATGCTATATTCTTGGGAGAAAATCTTGTTTCTTGGCAAAGTAAGAAATTGAATGTGGTTACTTGTTCCAATGCTAACGTGGAATACAAAGCTATGCCTCATACCACATGTGAAGTAATGTGGATTATCTCTATTCTTGTTGATCTGGGCTTAAATGTGTAAACTCCTGTCCCCATGTTTTGTGATAATAAGTCTTCTATTTTTTCAAAAAAAAAAAAAAGGTCCGCTACCTACATTGCATCTAATCCTGCATTTCATGAAAGAACAAAGCACATTGAAGTCGATTGCCACTTCATGAATGCGGTCTTAGATGGCAAAATCATGACTCCACATGTCTCTTCTAAGCTTCAGTTTGCAAATATTCTCATGAAGGCTTTGAACAAGAAAAGATATGTATTTTTGTGCGACAAGTTGGACCTAATTAACATCTATGCTCTTAACTTGGGGAGTGTTAAGAGTTTCAGGACTATTTTATTTATTTTTAGTTCTTGTCTTACTCTCTTATACAGAGTTTTTCTTCAGCGTGAAGCCATTTATTTTGTTCAACACGGTCATTGGACACAAACTTTATTTGCTGTTTGGCCACTTGTGTTTGACATTCCTAACTGGTTTTGTTGGTTGTAGAACAAGCTGAAATCTGTGGTGGCCTTGCCTATGAGACCTTATTGTAATTCTAGTCATCTTTTTCCAAGCTTAAGTTGGGTATATTTCTAATTTTCTTTATTTGAGTCGTGGATCATTATGACACTGTATATTTGCTTCAGTTTGAGCTTATGAACTGAATCAAAATTCTTACTACGAAAGATAGAGCCGACCTTGTGTTGAGGATAAGCCAACCTTTGTTGAATGTGATAGCACTAGAACAAATGTCATATTATGATGATGATATAAGCTTTTTTTTTAACTGAAAAATAAAAAGGAATGACGTTCCGATAAAAAAGGCAAGAGGATTAGATTATGTAGCTATCTGGATAAATAAATCCTTGTAATGTTATATTTTAACATTTGAATGATTTGATAATTTATGATTTGTTTACTACGAATTACTACATGCACATTGCAGATCCTATACATCTCTGCCTGAGTGTCTATAATTTTTTGTTGGAATCTTATTAACCTGAATAAGAAGGAACCTACTCGAGCTGTTTGATACTTATCTTGCAATATTCATGGGCTTGAGTAGGGAATGATTATATTGGAATCAGTTTCTACTAGACTTCTTTAGCTACCAATTACTGTGAAAGAGAGAAGATTTCTTGTTATCCTTTGAAAGAAACCCTAGGCCTCTTTATTTAGGGAGAGGCTAGGGAATGATTACAATATGTCCTTAAGGAAAGAAAATAGCACAAACAAACCAAAAGGACATAAAACGAAATAGTAAGAAGCATTTCCCTTAATACTCTCCCTTAACTTGAAGTATAGAAGTCCATCATGCTCAGCTTGGAACAACATCAGTTGAAGGAGGCACGTGAAAGTGCTTTGGTGAACATGTTTGCAACTTGATGTCCAAATGCCACATGTGAGGTGCGGGTGTATCCTTTCTGTATTGTATCATGGGCGTAATGACAATCCACCTCCACATGCTTTGTTCTTTCATAGAAGATTGAGTTGTTAGCAATAAAGAGTGTTGCCTTATTGTTACACCTCATCTCCATAGAGCTAGATACCGGAACATGTAGATCCATGAGAATAGATCTAATCTACATGAACTCAAATGTGGTTTGACCCATGGCTCTGCACTTCGACTTTGCACTCGACCAGGTTACCATGATTTGTTTCTTGCTTCTCCATGTACTAAGATTACCTCCAACAAATGTTCAAAAATCAATTATGGGCTTCTTGTCTCTAGGACATGCAGCATAATCTACATCTGTGTAAGCTACCACGTCTAATGGTTTCCTGCCGCTAAATAGCAGGCCCTTTCCTACAGCCAACTTCTCGTACCTAAGGATCATCATGGCCACATCCTAGTGTACCTTTCTTAGCTTGTCCATGAATTGACTTGCTTTACTTACTACCAACACAATATTAGGTCTTATGACAGGGACAAAATAATTTTCCTATTAAAACTCTACAACTTCCTAGCATCAACCTGCTTTGAGTTGTCTTCATAAAGATGCACATTGGGGTCTATAGGAATAGACATAGGCTTTGCTCCTAGCATGCCTGTCTCTTGGAGTAGATCTATAACATACTTTCTTTGGGAAAGAACTATTCCACGTGCATTTTGAGCCACCTCAATTTCAAGGAAGTATTTAAGTAGGCTGAAGTCCTTTGTAACAAAAGCCTTCGCTAGAAATTCCTTGGTAAGGGTAATACCACCAATATCATCCTCTGTGAGCATAATATCATCCACATACATAAGTATCGCAATCACTCCTTTGTTAGTCTTCTTTATGAACAGAGAATGATCAACAAACGATCTCTTGAAGCCAACCCTCTCAATCCCATCTGAGAGCTTTTGAAACCACACTTTTGGACTTTACTTAAGCCCATAAATTTCCTTATGCAGTGTGCAAACCTTGTAACACTTCCCCTCAACCTCAAATCTCGGAGGCTGTTGCATATAGACTTCCTCTTTGAGATCTCCATAGAGGAAGTCATTTTTAACATCAAGTTGATGAAGAGGCCAGTTATGGTGAACAACAACTGAGACATGTATGCGAACAGTGGCAAGTCGACCAGCCGAAGAGAAGGTATCGAAATAGTCATGCCATGTGTTTGAGTGTACCCCTTTGCTATTAAGAGAGCCTTATATCTCTCAACAGATCCATCTAGGCGATGCTTAATAGTAAACATGCATTTGCATCCAACCATTATAGCATTAGGTGGTGGTGGAACAAGACTCTAGGTTCTATTAGAGATTGGAGCAACCATCTCTTTCTTTATGGCCTGTCGTTATTTTGGATCATAGAGTGCCTCCTAATGGGTGTAGTTGTCTGAATACTAGAGAGAGCAATAGGAAACTATTTGTATTGATGAGGGAGACTTTCCATGGACATGTACTTGTACTTGGACATTAGGTGTGAAATACATGACCTAGTATCTTTCCGTAAGGCAATGGATAGATCAAAAGTGTCATTCAGTGGATCATCTATTTCATCAAGCTTAGGCTTAGAGTCTTCATTCACTATACCTTTGGGCTACTGAGAGATATATCAGAGTTTTCTTGGGAGTAGGAATAATGTTCTCTGGATCAACTGGTATAGGAGTCTTGTCAGAAGTAGGTGGTACAAACTCTTTCTACTACATTGAGCGATGGGAGTAGTTCTTTTCGACTATGCTGTCTAGACAACCATCAAAAGGGGGCAGACCAAACGTAGCTATCTGTGGGTCCTCTGGTGACTGCTGCTGTGTTTCATCTGTTGAAAGAGTTATAGTGTGGTTATTTAGTCTCACATAGTGGAGTGAGACTTTCTATTCTGTGTGGTGGCCTATAAATAAGCGTGTACTCCTCCCATATCCTTTTGAGAAGAAATACAGAGAAAACACGCCCATAGGGCGCTTCTCTCGTGGTTTTCTCCTTGTGAGTGGGGTTTCTACGTAAACCTAAGCGTTCTATTATTGTTTATGCTTTGGTTATCACTTCCGCTTATTATATTTTTTAACTTGGTATCGGAGCATGTTCGTTTCTTGGGCTTTATCCTTTATTGCATATATTTTTCTATCGATTGTTCGAGAATATCTTTCTTGGTTTTTGTTTCAATGTGTGGATCCACATCGTGGACCACGACATGAAGAGGGAGATGCAGATGGTGTTTCTCCATGTGCATGGTTGGCTGCGTGCACGGAGAGGAGCTCCTTTGGTGAGAGAGGACAGAGCTGGAGTCATCCTTGTAGATCGCGTGGAGGGGCACGATGTTGGGGATCTTGATTTCCTCCGATCTGCAGCGATGGAGCAGAAAAGAGCAGTGTGCGGGTGGCGCCATGGTGGGATCAGGTGATGTGACTGGGGCGTGATGTCAGCGATCGGCGGTCGGCGTGGAGCAGCATGCCTAGGCATCAGCGATGGCGGCGGCGACCCGCACGAGTGAGGAAGACAGAGTTGAGGTGATCTTGAGGAGCGCGTGGAGGTGTTGGTGGTTGAGGTCGAGGAGCATCCGGCAGAAGACGCTTAGTGGTGGAGCTCCGTGGGCGGCGCGACTAGAGCGGACTCAGCGGCGACGGCTGTGCGGAAGGAGCGCCGCGCTCTGCGGGGGATGTTGGGTTTTCTTCGAACCCTAAGGTGAAATGTTTGTATCCTTCATAGGTCCTTGATGTTTAGTCTCTTTTAAATAAGGGAAAGAAGGAAGAAAATAGAAGAGAAAAGAACAGAGAAAAATTGAAAAAAAAGAAAAAAAATAAAAAAATTGATGATGAAAAAAAAGATGAAGTTTATGTTTAAGAGATGATGTGGAGAAGTCTTATTTAGCTTTTATTATTTTATTTTCTTCTCGTCATTATTATTTTTTCTCCCATACGAGTATGGGAGAAAGGGAGAGTGTGGGAGCTTGTTGTAGTCACTCCCATTTGGGAGTTCCTTTTGTTCATAGACTCTACATGAGAAACCCAACTCTGGGAGGTCTAGAGTGTCGAGGTCCTCAGAGGAAGGACTCATTTTAGGTTTCTATGTGTTAGATCCAGTTTCGTAGACTCCAGAGAGTGAGATCCACCTTCAAGGTCTTTAGAGGAAGACCTTATTTCAGTGATACTGAGTGGAGAGCCACTAGCACCAGGTTTCAAGAGTCAGCTACAGTTCATCCAGCAATTCCAGCCCATGTTCCCGCCTACAAGCAAGAATCAGTCTAGAGTGTTGTTTGTTCTGTTGTGTAGAGTGGATTTGTGTTACAAGCTGAGCATTCCATGCTCCTGCTTGAGGGAGAGTGTTGAGAAAGTTGTAGTGTGGTTATTTAGTCCCACATAGTGAAGTGGGACTTTCCATTATGTGTGGTGGCCTATAAATATGCATGTACTCCTCCCATATTCTTTTAAGAAGAAATATAGAAAACAACCCATAGGGTGCTTTTCCTGTGGTTTTCTCTCCGCTCCTTGTGAGTGGGGTTTCCACGTAAACCCAAGCATACCATTATTATCTATGCTTTGATTATCGCTTCCGCTTATTAGATTTTTCAACTTCATCTGAGAGTATAGGAAGCGGGGTGACAATATCTTCATGTGCAAGAGAGATAACATGGGAGTCGGATGTGGAATAGTAAGGGATGGACTCCATGAAAGTGACATCAACACTTGATAATGTTGCTCGACTGTATCATAGCATATGTACCCTTTTTAGGTCCTAGAGTACCCAACAAAGACACTTGACAACTCGAAGTGCAAGTTTGTACCTATTGGGGCCCTGAAGATGTACAAATGCTACACATTCGAACACCTTAGGTGAGACTTCAAAAAGCTTTTGATCTGGGAAAAGGATGGAATAGGGACATTGCTCATCAAGCATTGTGGATGGCATCCAATTAATGAGGAAGTATGTAGTCAATATTGCATCTCCCTAATATAACATAGGGAGGCTATTCTGGATTAGAAGTGTATGCTATATTTAAAATACATCGACGCTTTCTCTCAGCCACGCCATTTTGTTGTGACGTGAAGAGGCAACTGGTTTGGTGGATGATGCCATGTTCCTGGTAGAAGGCATGAAGAGAATAACTGCATAATGCTAAGGCATTGTTAGATCAAATAATGATTTCTACATTGGATTTGAATTGATTTTTGATCTCTACTAGAAAGGCCTTGATCATATCACCAACTTTAGACTTTGATTTCAATGGGAATGCCCATGTTAAGCAAGAGAAATCATCCATAACAAGTAGAACTTGTGGCTCGAATGATCAAGATTGCGACTAGGTCCCTGAATGTCCAGATGAAGTAACTGGAACATCTCCCCAGAACTTCGATGTTGTGTCCTTGGGAAGGAGCTCCTATGATGCTTATCAAGTTGGCAAGCTTCGCATTGAAAGGTAGCAGTTGATGGGATCTGCGGTAGCACACATTAGAGTTTGGATAATAGGAAATGGCCAAATCGAAGGTGCCATAGATAACTAGAAGACCATTTAGAAGATAGAGGTGCATGATCAGTATGTGGTGACTAGATGAGGTGATACACGCTACCTTCCTTACGTTCACATCCAACAACCCATCCAGTTAGCATGTCCTGGAAAGTAAGTGACGTAGCATTAAACATTGCTCTGTAGTTCAACTCTTTAGTGATTCGGTTGACAGCTAGTGAACTTAAGGGAAAGTATGGAGCATGAAGAACATTCTCCAGCCGTATATGGGGCACAATCTGCACCTTAGCCTGACCTGTGATAGGAGAATGTTGTCCATCGACAATTAAAATGATCCTGCTTGATGGGACCGATCTAAGCCTGGAGAATTGTCTTGAGTCACCACGTATGTGTTGGGAAGCACCCGAATCAACCAACTAGTTTGAGTCCTCTGTCTGAGATTGACATGCAAAGTCAGTCTGGGTTGTACTACACTACTGGACTTTTCGGATCATTGTATCATACTCGATCCGAGAAATGGTGACATTCACATTCCCCAACTGGATTCTCGGCTTATAACATCCTCTTGACCTTGCATTGGAGCCTTGAGTGCCTTTGGCCCCTACATCCATGTCTACGTCCTTGTGTAGATGGTGAAACACCTCTGTCTCCTTTAAGACTCCTTTTGGATTCCAATATGGTGCCTTCCCTTACATGTCCCTAAACTCCAACAAGGGCTGAGTGTGCTTGTGTCACATTGATGGACCCATTGAGCTTCCAATCGGGTCAGATAAGGGGTTTTGGAAATCCCCATGACTTCTATCTCCTTGAGTAGGAGTATCAAACACTAAGGAGACCATTAATCACATCGTTGGAGTCCCATTCTTACATAACAACTAGTAAACTTGACTCTCAGTGCATTAGAGTTAAATGAGACTCAATTATAGTTCACAGAAACTAGTAAAACCACAAGATCAACCAACAAACCTAGAACCTGATAGTAGCAGTAAGGAAAAAAAAAAAGCTAGAGGTGGAGCTCCGGTGACAAGGGTAGTGCTCTGGTGATTGTTGGGGACTTCTTTGGAGAGGGAAGGAGCAGAGTAACTCCTTTCAAGCCTTAATTGGATAGGTCAACCCTAATTGTGACCCCCTTTTTCCCAGCTGCAGGCGGTGGCATTGGGAAGCGGATGCCTTGCCGGTTACGCTCCTATCGTCAAAGGCTAGCTAGAGTGTGTTTGGCCGGTTGACTACCTGTCAGCGACCCTGATGGGGGTTTGTCGAGGTAGCAAGGTCACACGTGCTAGCAACCCTCCAAGAACCGATCTTTAGGCACTACTGCTTATTGGTGATGGAGATCTCCAACAAGCGGCGACACCGATGGGGGGTCGGTAGTGGTAGTTTGGTGTTGTCCTGACTTGGTGGTGCCAGAGTTGGTCACCGGCAACCTCCTTCGTGGCGGTGGTTACTAGATCGAGGGTCCCTTCCCTTGGGTCTTGTGACCTAGGGCTAGGGACCCTAGAGAATCATAGAGGAGAGACCTATCTTTCTTCTCAAGAGGCACAAATCCCAAAGAAACCCTAGTTTGTTTGGTGGAGAAAGAAAGAGGGAGAACAAGGAGGTACAGAGCTCCAATCTAGGATCATTGCTTTGATACCGTGTAAAAGAAGATTTCTTGTTATCCTTGAAAAGAAATCCTAGGCCTCTTTATATGGAGGGACGCTAGGGAACAATTATAATCATGTCCTGAAGGAAAGAAACCAAAGAGGCATAAAACGAAATAGTAAGAAGCATTCCCTCAACAATTACACCAACAAGTTTATATTTTACTAAATTGAAAATTATTCTAGTTGCCATTTTATTTGCTGCTGCTGTTGTTAGTTTTACAGGACTTTCAAATATTTACCTTTCCAACGTGCATATCTCTCTCTATCAGCTCTTTATAGGTCCTTTGTGTTTTGGCAAGCATCGATGTTACTTGAAAAGTAGTACCTTATACACCAATGAATTTGATGAAAAAAGAAGTTGAAAAAGCTTAATGGGAATCTGACTTCAACTTCTATTTAGCAGGTTCTTCGATTTCTCCGATGACTCGTACAGTAGGTCTTGATGAGCTTGATAAACTTAATTGGGGTGATATAATTGAGCAACCTGTCCAAATTGATTTGTCTCCTCCAAACGGTGGTACTTTTTTTTTTGAAAAGGAACAGTGGTACTATTTTAAGTGTCTCTATTAACAAGTTAATTTAACTGGGATGAGCTAACCTGGACACAACTTTACAGCTTCATCACTGGATATGGAAAATCGGCTGAAGGATTCCAGAAGTGAAGTAAGTGGCATTAAGAGAGTAATTTTTCTTTTTCTTTGTATAAGAGAACTGGAATACTACACAACCTGTTAAATAACTAGGTTCTTGAATATCTATGACTGGTAAATTCTTGGTAAATTCTGTGGATGCTGGTGGTTTATTGCAATTTTTTGCTCTCTGTTCTTTTTCTTAAAGGTGTTCTCTGCTTCGTTCTTTATTTGCATACTCCTTAGGTTTGTAGTCCATTATGTTTAACTTGTAAATGGACCTTCTTTTTTTACTTTGGGGATAGGAAGCAGATAGGGACACTCTAGTATTAGTCATTAACAGTTGAAGCTTTTTGCATTCTTTCCTGTCTATCAGCTGTGCGAAGGATTCACAGTTCTAACTTCCTAGATTCTCTCTCCTCTAATGGTGGCGATTGACTCAAGGGCTGATTGCAGCTTTCCTGACAGGGAATGCAGGGTTGTAGAAATACCAATTTTTCCAATTCCAAGAAACAAACCAAGTTACCCATTCAACAGGTTGTGGTTCAGACAGCTACTTTGAAAACTGCAAAAGGAAAAGGTCAACAAATTAGTCATGTGATGCCTGTTCATGGTAGCAAGGAAACAGCTCGAATTTTCTCTGACAATGCTTACCAAACTCAAAGCAATCTTGGATCATGGAGCTACAATGTTGGTGATTCACCTGGTATCATTGAATATGGTCGAACGTTGCAGTCTCAAACTTATATGCAGAATGGATTTAACATGCTTCAATTGCCAAGACAGACTTCTACTACAGGACAAGCTTTCACCATCACGGATATTTCACCGACATGGGCGTATAAGGGGGAAGAAACAAAGGTAACTGTGCCTAAGTTGTTGGCTTTCTAATTACTGTTGCATTACTTGATGCTCATTCGAGGTGGTTATTTTTTTCAATGATCTATGGCTGTTCATGAATATCATGTCTAGTTGTATGTAGAATTTATCTTATGACTAATTAGATCACAGGTTACCTTGCACTTGATTGTCCTTTCTAACATAAGTTCTATATAGTTTTTTAAGATAATTTTTTTTTCTATGCTAATTATTGAGCTTATGACAGTTATGGAAGCTGATTATCTTCTTCAACAAATATAAAGTCTTGGTTATGGTGTTTGATTAGATTTATTTTTCATACAGTTAGTCAAAGTGCAGCCTTGGAAGGTCCAAATGTGTAATGGTAGTCCAAATTGTGCAATGTTCACTTCATGGATGTTGCCCAAAATGTGCAAGGATTTTCACATAAGGAAAGCATCTGAGTAGAAAAGGTTGTTCTGCTACTTCACGATCGAAATGTATCCTAAACTAAGCTGAAATTTGGTACTTGCAATGTTGGCACTCTGATAGGTAAGCTCATTTGATCATGGATACAATGAGTAGGAAGATTCAAATTCTTTCCCTATAGGATACGAAGTGGTTCAAAGAGAACCAAAGAGATTGTAAGGATAGGCTATGGTGGTCAAGGAAGGAAAAAGCCTGATGATGTTGTTCTTGTCATCCATAATGATTTGAAGAGTGTATTTGAGGTTAAGAGGTTGGGGGATTAGATTATTTTGATAAAGTTGGTATTGGAAGGAGAATTAGGAATATCATCTTAGCGTATATACCTCATGTTGGTTTTGAGGAAAGGTGTTTGAGTTTTAAGAGGAATATGGCGTGACAATTCAATGAATTGCACAAAGAGAAATGATTTGCATGGTGAATATTCGAATGGACATGTAGGGAAGGAAGGGGTTTATAAGAATCATTGTCTTGATAATAGAAATGAATGAAGTTTTTTCTTGATTTTCTATAGATTATGTTCTTTTTATAACAAATACATTCTTCAAAAAGCAAGAAGAGCATTTGCTCATTTACAAGAATTGTTTGGCAAGACCAAAGATTGATTACATTGATTTACGAAAAAGGAATCGATTATGTTGCATAGATTGCAAGGTTATTTTGAGGGAGAGTTAAATTGCCCAGCATAATCTATTGCTATTGGACATGCATATAAAGAAGTAAAAAAAAAGACAAAATTAGTGCTCATGAATATAAGAATTAACTAGTGGAATCCTAAAAGGAGCTAGTGGAATTCAAGATGCAAGTACTACTGTCATGTCGGAACTATGACAACTTGTTTTAGAAGGATGGTGAGAGAGGTGTAAGGCACATCTAAAAAGAGGAGTATTAGGGCAAGGAAAGCTTGGTAGATTTAAGAAGTAGAAGAGAAGCTTGGAGCTAAAAGGGCACACTTGAAAGCCTTGTATTGGGACAAAGTTAATAAGAACTCGGTACGATATAGGAGAGCAAAGAAAGAAGCGGAAAATACAATTAGCGAAGTGAAAGCAAAAGCTTAGGAGCATGTGTATAAGAAACTTCTATCTAAAGAAGATGAGAGAAATATCTGCAAATTACTTAAAGCAAGCGAGTGGGAAAAGAAGAATTTTAAATGATATGGTGTCTCAAAGATGAAGGATGCTCATAGCTAGTGAAGATATAAAGGCAAGGTATACAAATTGTTTCAATATTGTTTCCAATGGAAATAAGATAGTTGATATCACTTTAAGGAGTTAGCTAATTTAGAAGCTTTCTTGAATTGTGCGTCATTGAGAGTTGCATCTCAAGGGTGCTTTTTGTTCTTTATCTTTATCTATATGTATGGACTACTTTGTATTTTTTCCACATCTCTATATATTGAGATGTAGGGCTTGAGAATAATTGATTTTGTTCATTTCTATCAACTTGATATTAGAGTGGCGATTCTAGGCCGACATTTGGTACCCTCCTTATTCTCCTCCCCTTTCATTTTCTCCATCAATAAGAAAACCCTAGGCTTAACACATCTGTTTGAGGGAAGAGAACCTTCGATTGGAGGCTGATCTTCGATCGACCACCACCACTAGCCTTTGGTGGGGTTGCTGACTCATTGCTCATCGTTTGGCGATGGCATCATTGCCAATGTTCCTTGCCACCGGTAGTAGCAGTAGCTCCCCAGTAGCAAGGCACCTATAGCAGAGCCTAGAAGTTGTTGCTGGGTGCGTGACCAATCTGCCTCCCCACTAGAGGGGTCGCTCAATATTGCCCTGCTTCGGCGACAGTCGCCAAATCTTGTTGGCTTGTCGGAGCGTCGCCAGACTCTGCCAGGAGGTGCTATGGTTGGTTTTAAATGGGTATTTATCGTCAAATACAATCAAGATGGTACTATTGCCAGATACAAGGCTTATTGGTTGCAAAGGGGTTTAGCAAATGTATGTTGCCAGATACAAGGCCTATCGGTTGCAAAGGGATTTACACAAATATATGGAGTTGACTTCTTTAATACCTTCTCTCCTGTGGCTTGTCTGCCTACCATTGGAATCCTTATCTCTATTGTTGTTCAGAGGGACTGGCCACTTCACTAGTTGGATGTCAAAAATACCTTAATGGGGATTTACAGGAAGAAGTCTTTATGTAGCAACCATTAGGGTATGAGTCTAATGGGGAGTGTTCAAAGGTATGTCGTCTACGCAAGGCGATCTATGGCTAGAAGCAAAGCCTTAGGGCTTGGTTCCAGAAGTGGTTAGAGGTAGTTAAGACTCTAGGGTTTCATATATCCTTAGTTGATCATTCTCTATTTATATAGAAGATTGCATGGGGATTGGTGGTCATGCTTGTATATGTGGATGACATCATTCTAATAGGTGATGATGTGCAAGGCATTGTGGATCTAAAGAAGTGCCTTGTAGAGAATTTTGTTGTCAAAGACATAGGACCCCTTCAGTACTTCCTTGGGATAGTGGTTGCTAGGAGCAAGTAGGGAATTGTTCTTTCTTAGAGAAAATGTCATTGATTTGTTACAGGAGATAGGTATGTTGGGGGCTAAACCAACAAATATTCTTATGGATTTGAAGGCACATCTGTACGATGAGCAGTCTAAGCCAGTGGACATATGTCAGTATAGAGGATTGGTTGGGAAGCTTCTCTATATGATGATCACCCAACCTGATATTTCCCTAGCAGTAGGAAAGTTAGGTCAGTTTATGGACAAGCCCACCAAGCAACATTGGAATGTTGCTATGATAGTACTATGGTACCTAAAGAATTCCCCCATGAAGGGGATTCTATTTACAAAAGGCACTTCTCTGAATATTGTGGCATATATCGATGTAGACTGTGTAGGTAGCCTTGCTGATAGGAAGTCTACCATCGACTTTTGTACCTATGTGGCAGGGAACTTAGTCACATGAAGAAGTAAGAAACATGCCGTTGTCTCTAGGTCTAGTACAGAGTCAGAATATCAGGTCATGGCATAAATTACTATTGAGTTGATGTAGATATATTCATTGCTATCAGATTTGCATAACCCGAATGAGTCTTTGATGGAGATGAGATGTGACAATGGAGCTCTCACTTATATTGCTAACAATTCTATGTTCCATGTTCCATAAGAGGACCAAGCATGTAGAGGTTGATTTCCACTATACATGTGACTTAATCTAGCACAGACTCATTCATATGACTCAAGTGGCATCCGACGACTAGACTACTGACGTATTTACCAAGGTAGTTCCACAGACTCTCTTCGACAAATGTTGCTCCAAGTTGAACTTGATTGATATATATGCTCCAACTTGAGGGTGAGTGTTGAGAGTTGTATCTTGAGGATGTTTTTGTTCTTTATCTTTATCTGTATGTATGGGCTACTTTATCAACTTGCATGCTATTGACAGATACAAAGAAAGCATTTGATGTTTTGAAGAGGATGAAACCTAGAACGGCTGTTGAACTTGATAATCATGGAGATTTTTGGAAAATGATGATAGAGGAAGGTGTGACGTGGCTCATAAAATTGTTTAATGTTATTTGGTGAAACAAGCAAATGCTGGACAAATGGAGGAAAGGTTTTGCAATACCTTTGTTATGAAAAATGATAAGCAAAATGTATTAACAAAATATCAAAGTATAATCAAGGAATGAACACTTGGGTATGTGGAAATCTCACTCACGAAGAGCATGGAGAAAATCACGGGAGGAGTGCCCCTATGGGCATGATATGAATGTTTTCTTATCAAGAAACAAATGTAGGGTAGAACACCTATTGATAGGCCACCACGCACTCCAACTATCCACATTACACGATGTGGTACTATTCTCTTATAATTGAATCTCTCATATCCAATTACCCAACTACATATTCTCTCAACACTCCTCAAGCTGGAGCATGAAATCCTCAACTTGTAAAACGACGAAATCCCCACTCTACAGCAGAACACAACACTTTTAACTGGTGCAACGAGGTCACGGCTCTTCTACAAGCGAATAATGTTAGTTGTATCCTTGTTCTTACTTGTAGGTGGGCATGCTGATGACAACACATCAGAGAAGGTTGGAGTTTGTTGGACGAATTGATGTGTAGCTAGCTCATGGGCCTCTCCTTTGAAGACCTCAACTGGTGCTGGTGTCTTTTCATTGGAGATCTCAGACATGGACCTCTCCTTCAAGAGGGCTTGTCATTCTCCTAGGAAAGATTTACAACCATGTTTGTTTGCGTGTGCAATTTTGGGAGGGAATATACATTAATTAGGTTGATTTTCCATCCACAGCCTCATTTAGGAGAATTTGCCAGGTAGCAAGGTTTTTCAAGGCAAGGTGACGCGGGCTAACATTTAATTTACAAAATATTCAAGAGTTTGATTTCAGATTTTACATTAATTAATTCCCCAAAAGATGCCTCATAGGTTTTTTTATGTGCCTCTTCATCAAAGGATGCCATGGTGTAAATTGTTGCCATGAAGAGGTGTGTGTTTCACTTTTACTTTATTTTTAAAATTTTTGTAACCCTTTAAAAAGGGGCACCTGTCGTTTGATGGTGAGAGATTGGATTGGAAATATTTTCTGTCAACCTTCTCATTCCTACTTCTTTTTCCCACCTCTGAATTCCTCTCTATCTCTCTCTCCTCACCTTTTTTCTTTTGTTTGTACCTTTCATCTTTCACCTGTGAACAACACGTGCTCCACTAATGCCAACACTCCGCAGCCACTTCTGCCAGCTCCCTGCAGCAGCACCTCCATAGTAGCTGTAGGATATTGCACATATCAATCAGATTCCAGAAATCACATCACATTTACTTTTAGAGATCCCGTCTATGTCACAAAGCCTCTGCCACTCTTTGGATTTTGTGGTTACAATGTAATGGGTCGTCTTTAGACAGGGCAAATATGTTAATGGAGTTGTATCTTATATTTCTATGATTTTGGGTTGTGGGATATGGCTAATGTAAAAGGCAACTATTAGGTTGAAATGCCGGTCAATGTTTGAAGAAACTCTAGGTGCCTTTATATAGAGAGGCACAAAGGGGTAAAAGTATAAGAATGCCTTCACTCTAAAAATATAACAAAAAATAGAGAACAAAATAACTTACCACTCCCCTTCAAGTTGGAGCATAAACATCAAACATGATCAGCCAGCTTGGTACATAACAACTCTATAAACATTTCTTGGAGAGTGCTTTGGTGAAGGCATCTGCAATCTGATCTTTAGTGGCAATAGAAGGTGTTGTGATCTTGCTAGAAGTAATGACATCTCAGATAAAATGGCAATCAACCTCTATATATTTTGTTCTCTGGTAAAAGGCAGGATTATTTGCAATAAATGCAACTACCTTGTTATCACAGTGCATGGGAGTAGGACTAGACATAAACACTTCCAAATCACATAAAATAGATCTCACCCATAGGAGCTCACAAGTAGTATAGGCCATAGCCCTATACTATGATTTTGTACTGGATCTGGAGCAACATTTTGCTTCTTACTTCTCCAGGTGACTAAGTTGCCACCCACATAGGTATAGTAGCTAGTAGTAGATTTTCTGTCCTCATGTGCCCCTGCATAATTTGCATGTGAATACCTCCAGGCATCCAGATGGCCATGCTTCATAATGATAGCCCCTTGTTTGGAGCTTGCTTGAGGTATCTCAGTACTTGTCACACACCATCCCGATGTACTTTAGGAGATTACATAAACTGGCTCAGTCTCCCAGCAACAAAACAAATGTCAGGTCTTGTGACAGTCATATATAACAGTTTTCCTACCATAGTACGATATTTGGTGACATCTTCAAGTAATGGATTCTCAGAATCTACTAGTGGTAAAGAAGGGTCCCTCGGAATACTGACAGGCTTGCAACCTAGCATCCCTATCTCTTTTAGCATATCAAGAACATATTTCCTCTTTGAAAAAATTAGATCTCTATCAATATGCTGCACCTCAATGCCCAAGAAATAATTTATCATTCCAAGATCTTTAGTAACAAATTGAGAATGTAAGAATTTTTTGGTAGCCTCTATTCCTGTTTCATTACTCCCAGTGAGAAGTATATCATCTACATACACAATAATAATAACAAATCCAGCAGCTCTATGCATAGCAAAAATAGAGTGATCTGTAGTGGATTTAGTAAAGCCAAATTCCTGCACAGCTTTACTAAATCTCTCAAATCAAGCCTTGGGGCTCTGCTTAAGGTCACAAATTGCCTTCTTTAATCTGCAGACTTTCTAACACTCCCTCAACCATGAAACCAGGGCGTTGGTGCATGTAGACCTCTTCCTCTAAATTACCAATAGAGGAAAGCATTCTTAATATCAAGCTGTGAAAAAAGACCATCCACTATTGACTGCCACAGAAGTATCTTCACTGAGTTGAGTATGGCTACTAGAGAAAATGTCTCAAAATAGTCAACTCTAAAGGTTTATGTGTAACCTTTGGCGACCAGGCATGCTTTGTATCTTTCCACTGTATCATTTGGGCAGCATTTCAGGGTGAACACCCACCTACAACCCACGACAGTAGCACCCGAGGGTAGGTCAACAAGTTTCCAGGTACCCCTTGACTGAAGTGTAGCCACCTCCTCCATGGCCAAGGTCCAAGAAGGGTCCTTAGAAGCCTCAACATGATTCCTAGGAATATTGCTGACGTCAACTGCAAGAGACAAAAGCTTACCAGCTATAGGTAAACGATCAAGTGACAAAATTGGGAATAGAATATTTAACACAAGATCGTTGTGGCTTCCTCTGAGCAATAAGTTCTACATCAGATACCTCAGGAGACGTAGGGTCTGGACCTCCATATGAATCAGCAGTATCAATAGAGGACTGAGTAAGGATAGTAGAAAGTGGTTCCTCAGCCTGTAGAGTGGCAGAAGGAGGTCTGTGCTAAAAGTGTTGGGGAAAAATATCTATAGTGGGCACCTCTGGATGCCTCGGATAGGCAGTAGGAGGGATATCATGAGGTGGAGGTGACGGTGGCTCAAAGGGACCTTGAGGTGCATCAGTAGGCATAGGCAATGGCACATCCTGCGAGACATTGGGAGACTTTCCTGTAGCAGAATAAAAAGGCATGTCCTCAAAGAAAGTCACATCCTTACTAACATCAAAATGATATGGATTAAACATCCATATCTCTTCTGGGTTCTAAAATAATCCACAAAAGTACACTTAACCGACCTAGGATCAGTCTTGTCCACTTTAAATAAATGAACAAAACAAATACATCCAAATACTTTTAGAGGAAGAGAAAAAAGCTCATAACCAGGAAACAACCGAGAGTAAGGAACCTTCCCACTAAGAACAGAAGATGATACCTAATTAATCAGAAAAGCAGCAGTAAGGACCGCATCTGGCTAGAAAGTGGCAGGAACATGCATATGAAACATAATTATGCAGGCAACATCAAGGAGATGTCTCAGTTTGCATTCAGCCACTCTATTCTGTTGGGATGTATGAACACATGATGTTTGATGTATAATACCAAGAGACTGAAAAAATTGAGTAAGAGTAGAATTCACAAACTCAGCCCATTGTCTGACTGAAACATGTGAATAGTAGTAGAGAACTCAGTCTTTATTTCATTCACAAAATTTTTAATCAGTACAGGAGTTTCAAAATTTTCTTTTATCATAAAAACCCAATAAACATGGGTATAATCATCTACAAGAACAAGAAAATACTGAAAACCTCTAAGACTCCTGACCTAACATGGGCCTGTAAATCAGCATGAATAAGAGAGAATAGACTCAGCTCTTTTATTACTACTAGAAAAGGAAACTCTATGATGCTTGCCAAATTGAGAAGCATCACACGCAAAGGAATCCGGAAACTGCATATCAGGAAATTGGTGATGAAGAACAGAAACACTAGGATGTCCCAATCTCAAATGCCACTATAAAGCAGTAGCTGAAGTAATAGTTATGAATGATTTTTTGGTGGGAGGTCAAGATAGTAGAGGTCATCCTGCTCCAGTCCTCCACCAATCTGCTTTATCGTCAGGAGGTCCTGCAAAAAAAAAAAAAATGGTCATGAAACACTACTCTGCAATTTAATGCCTTAGTTATCTGACTGACAAACATTAAATTCAAAGCAAATTTAGGCGCATGCATGACAAAGGATAAGGCACCATCAGCTACTCTGACATGTACTGGAGTAGTCAATGGTTTAAGAAATGAAAATAGGGTAACATCTCTTGTGATGTAGGAGGATGCACCTGAGTTTGCAAGTCAAGATGGCTTACGAACACCTCTAGCTTTAGCAGCAACACTTGTCTTCTGTGGCACAGAAGCACCCGTAGTGGAAGTCGCCTGGATAGACACAAGTCTGTCATATTCTTCCTTGGAAATAGTGATCTAAGGACTGACATGCTCTTTATCTTGATAGTGCTGACTCTCATTACCACCATAAGTAACATGATTGGCCTGATGGCCTTAAGGGAATCTATGCTTTATCCAGCACCTATTAGCTGTGTGATTTATCTTGTGACAATGGTCATAAAACAAACCCCATCCTTTGCCACGGCTCCCTATTCTTGCTCCACGTCCTCTCCCCCTACCTCCTGAGGTTCCCTTACCACGATCAACAACCGCCATGGCAGAGGAATCAGAGGGTGGGATAGGATCAGATATCTCAAGTCTAGACAGGCGGGCACAAATTTAAGCAGATGTAGGGATCTCCTCCAGGGTCATAAGCTGATCCTTAACAGGCTTGTATTCAGGACCAAGATTCGTAAGCAACTGAATAGAACGAAATGCTTCCTGTTGCTTTGTTATAACTATAACATCAATGGAAACCGGCTAATGAATATCCTGCTCATTTTAGAGGTTCTTCATAGAGCTATAATATTCAGCAAGGGACATGGTTCCCTTTTGAAAGGAGTGCAACTCCGTAATCACCTTGTATAGGCGACTAATATTGCTCTTATGAGATTGTATCTCATGAAAAACCTCCCACATCTTCTTCAACGCATAGGACATCACCTATTTTGCTATAGGCTCTCTCATGCTGTTCAACATGCATGTGGCCACCCAGTCATTGTTTGCCTTCTAGTCAACAGACTTCACAACAGATTCATCTTGCGTCAGAATATATTTCTTTCGATGCGATCTCACAAATCGAGAAAAATTAGACCACAGGAGGAAGTTGGTCCCATCCAACTTAATCGATGTTCCTTACATAAAGGAAGATGTGCTCGAGGTAGATATCTTCCTCGCCGAGTCGCTAGAAGGCTCCTTGTCTTCCATATTGCTCGATATGTGGGAAACGCTAAATCAAAGATGTTGTACAACAATTTCAGATCATACTCTCCCTTAGAGACCCGTCACAGATATGAAAAAAGACTGATCTAGACCATGAGACAATCCACAACACTAAGAGCAATGCTTAGAGGGCTAAGAAGCCTTGTGGCGATGCCTGGGAGGCGAGGTGGCGCTCTGGCAACCGTGTGGCTGTGTGGCGCGGCAACGGCCCTGTGGTGGCGCCTGGGAGGTGAGGTGGCGCTGCAGTGTCCTTCTGGCGTTGCCTAGGTGGCAAGGCAGTGTGGTAGCGGCCCTGTAGCGGTGCCTGGGAGGCGAGGCAGTGCTGTAGCAGCCCTGTGGCGGCACCTAGAAGATCGTGGTGGCTGCTATGATGCCTTAAAGGGCAACGTTGAGGTCGCTTAGGCACTAGGGGTGGCGCTTAGGTGATGAGAGAGCAGCAATGTCGCCCTCGATGCTCCACCGGCCGCTAAAGGTGGCACGACAGAGAGAGAAGACCTCGGTGGGGGCCTTGGAAGAGAGGTCACCGGAGGTGGCCTGACGATGGCAGAGCTCTAGTGGAGAGAGGCTGCACCGGTGAAAGAGGATAGACTAGGGTTTCTGTGGGGGTTAAGAAGGCCTAAGGTTGGTGGAATGGTAGACCATCGATCTAAGACTGTTGCTCTGATACCATGTTAGGTTGAAATATAGTCAATGTTTATTAGAAACCCTAGATGCCTTTATATAGAGAGGCACAAAGGGGTAAAAGTATAAGAATGCCCTCACTCTAAAAACATAACAAAACACAGAGAACAAAATAACACAACAGCAACCTTGGTTTAATTTTGTGATCACTTTGTCGATGGCCACCCATCTCGAGTGACTAACCTTTTTATTTTTGAAATCAGAAAAATTACCAAGATGGATGAATTGATAGAGATGCCAACAAGTTGTAGGCTTGTTGAAGTGGAAAGGAGCTTCAAATGATTTATGTGACAAAAAGTTGCTTCAAATGTAATAGGAAAATAGTGCATAGTTGTAAATACAAAAAGTAAAAAAGGTGTCGAGCTACAAAACAGCATGGGTAGAGGATGGTTAGGGAGAAGGTGATGATGTTGAAATCAATATGTTGCAATACAAGGAAAGGTTAGATCTAAAATGAGGGTTTCAAGAAAAAAAAGTTGGTGTAGCACATATATAAGATAAAACACTGGGTTTGTACATAAATGCTACCACAATATTTTGAAACATGTTTGCCTTATTAGTTATTATTATTATTATACATATGCCCTTACAAAGTTAGCACCTTTTTCATTGTCTATTAACCACGTCAACTTTTCTGTTAAAGTTCATGGATTGGGTTAAAAAGGTTTATATTAATAAAAAAAACATGACGAACACTAGGGTTACTTGTTTGTTTTCTTATATATAGAATCCTACACGCGTGCATGCGCACAAGTGTATTATTCTTAATATAATAAATTACGTAATTAACTCGTTCCATTACGTTTCACTTGTTTCCCATCCTGAATGGTAAACTCGTTCAACTCCATTTCACGAGTTGATAAGTCTTGCCTATAAATCCATGTTTTTTTCCCTTCTTTATTCTCATCCAACCCACCACCTCCATTAACCCATCACCATCTCCTGTTTCTTCCTTCGCCAACCATCTCTAAACCACCATGATCCCCCCTTAAGAATATGAGCACCACTTCTACCTTCTTGTCGGTACTTTCCCCTCCTCGATGTCCTCTCCTATGATCCTTCGGACACCTTCTTAGAACCAGCTTATTAGTTCTCTCTTATGGGTGCTTTGAATGTGCTTTAACACGACTATTGTTGCCTCTCATGTGGCTTTCCAAATGTACGAGTTAAGCACCAAAGAAGGGTCCATTGTGAGGGCGAATGTGGTCTTGCAGATTGAGGATTTCCATGGGTGCTGCCATCGTGCAGGGGCTTTGAGGCAATCCTCTTAACCATGACAAGGAGCATGTTGTTGATGGGGTGATTGACATTAGGTAGTAGTTGAGGATGATATGCTTCATATTGTGGATGAACTTGGATAAGGGTTGAGCCATAACTTTTTAGAGACAGGCCTAATTACAAAGTTTGCCAGACCTAATATGTAATTGCTAGAGAGTGTTGACAATTTGACAGTATACTGATAACATCCTATTCTTTATTGAAGGGGGTACTTAGGAGGCAGAGAACTTGGTTGCTTTTGTTAGTGTCTTTTGGAGAGATTTTTGGGTTGGTGATTGACCATGCCAAATTTGCTTTTGCCTTTCAATATGGGGAACGAAGAGGTTGACGTTTGTTTATAGCTTTTCAATGGCAAGTTGTTAACCGTGGGGGATTGGCTTCCTTTAGTTGAGAGGATGGAGATGAGGGCTTAATGTTTGGAGAGATTTTTCAATAGAGTAGGCATGCTTGTCCTTTTGAAAGTTGTGCTCTTGGCCATCCTTGTTTTTTCTCTGTTTTAAAGTCACCAAAATTGTCACACAAGCTTGAGGTCCTTAGGAAGAGATTCTTCTGGAAGGGGTAGGATGATGTTGGGAGATTTCTACAGTTGGTAGCTTGGGATGTGGTGTGTAACCTAGAAAATGAGAATGGCTTGGGGGTCCTCAACCTTAACACTTTTTGTGATGCCTTGCTAACAAAGTGGGTGGTGAAGCTTTTTCAGAATGGTGATGGTTAATGGCGTTAGCTGTTGATGGATTCCTATGGTTCCTTTTTGAACCTATCTCAGTGGGTGGCATTATGTCAGGGAGCTGTGGCATTTTAGAGGAGTTTTGGGTTGATGATGCATAAGCTCTTCTCTTTCTTGTACCCAATTTTGGGAGGTAGATGAACCTTCAGGTTTTAGGTAGATGATTGGACAGAGAGTAGGACATTTTCTGAGATAATGCCTAGACTCTATTCTCTTGTAATGGACAATCTTGAGTAGGTGGTGGAGGTTAAGGATGAGCTCTCTGCCTCCTAGATACCAATGGTTGGGGTGGTCTCTTTGATATAAGGGTTCAAGACCTACAATTATTGCTTTCATCGCTAAACAAAGGATGACAATGCTTGACTCCTTGGCCTGGAACATAGGAACCTTTTTTGTGAAGAAGGCATATCACTTGTTGCGTGGGGAGGTGGCCAGTAATGTTGAAGTGGTGATAGATTGCCAATATTTACGGAAGATGCAAGTTCCCCATAAAGTTAAGCTCTTTTTGGCTTCTTCGGAGAGAGGCTTGTTACTAAGGTGCACAGGAGTGGTTGGGCAATGGAAGTTGATAAAACTTGTAGTCTCTATGGTCAGGGGCATGAAGATATTGTGCAATTGTTTTTGTCATGTGATTTTGCTAAGTAGCTATGGGAGCGTCTGCAGCTACAAGTGTTTTTATTGCATCCATGGAGGATTTTTGGGGCTCTTTTAGGAATGGTCTTCAACCAAATGCCAACTCCTAGGTCAAGATGAGTGCGACTTTATGGTCTTTATGGCTTTAGCATAATAGGATTGATTTTTGGGGGGAGAGAACTTGTGTTGAAAATGTTGTAAGGGAAGTTTGTGTTTTGTTTGATTTTAGAGCTATCATTTGTAATTTATGCTTTGGTAGTTGAATAAAGTGAATGACTGTTGAGTCATGTTAGAATATATAATCAAAATAAAATAGGCATGAAATCAAAGCATAGTAATAAGGAACATTTGGTATTACATGGAAACCCCATTCAGGAAGAGTAGGGAGAAAATCACGAGAGAAGGCTCTTATAGGATGAGATATTTTTGTATTCTTCTCAAGGAGAAACTAGGGGGGGTTACATACGCCTTTTATAGGCACCCTCTCACATACACAAACCGACGTTAGACAATGTGCAACTAAAATAGCCCACAAGTCTTTAACTCTCAACACTCTCCCTCAAGCTAAAGCAAGGAATGCTCAGCTTGTACAAAAGAAATCCTTACTCCACAAGGCAAAAAACACAACACTTAAGAGACTTCAACTGATGTTGCTGGGTCACTGGTTTCCCTGCATCCTCGTTCTTGCTTGTATGAGGGTGTAGGTTGGAGTCTGAAGATGAATCGCTAAAGTTGGGTCTGGTGCTTATGCCCCCCATTTTGAAGACTCTAAAGAGGGTCTCTCATGGAGACCAAACATGGAAACTCAAAGAGAGTTCTCTCCTTTGGAGACCTAGAGAGTGGTCTCTTCTATATGGGAATTCTCTGATCCTTTCATATAGCAATCAAAAGAAAAGAGTTTCTTTTATGTGAGGACGTCAAAGAAAAGAGTCTCATATAGGATACAAAAAGAGGTTCACACACTTCTCCTTTCTCTTATACTTATATGGGGAAAGAAACAAGATAGGGAAGAAAATCAAATAGAGAAGAGCTTCTACTCTCTTCTCATCATCATCATTTTATTATTATTTTTTTTCCTCTATTTTTTTCTTTTTTTCTTAATATTTTTTCTCCCATTTTTTTCTTCTTCCTATTGCCCTCTTCTTCCCCTTTTGTTTTTGTGTTTAAGGTTAACAAAGGGATATGACACAAAAGGGAAGAAATAGAGGGCAAAAAACACGACCCAAAAGTATCTCATATCCCAGAAAAAATCTCTTAAAATAACCTAAATCACAGTGCTTGTCTTGTTTCTCCTTAATTGATGCCTCCATTGCTGCCATCCTTGTTATAGCTGATCTCGCGCAATCTTGCGTGAGATCGACATTGCCTTCATCATTGAGCTCACTACTGCCTTGATCGACAACATCATAACTGCTCCTTCGTTTCTATTGCTGCTGCACTGATGCCTCACACTCTTCTTTGTGCCACCACGACCATACCGCTGCACCGCCATCGTTGCTGCAACAATCTCGTGATCTCGCGTGAGATCACAATGTTGTTGATCGCGCACTGCAGTGTAGTTCTCCTTCGCAGCCCCTCTCAAGGTAAGAGAGAGATCTCCTCGCTGCTTCTTTGTCCCTGATCGTGCAATCGTCCCCAAGTTGTTCACGAGATTTGACTTGGTCATGCTGAGGTTGCTGTCCATGATGGATGAAGAACTTCAGCTGGGCATTGAGCTTGCTCTTGTTTGTGAGGCTATCAAACCAGATCTTATGCAATGCATCGAAGGAGTTGCTGATGATCTCACGTAGGAAGATCTCCTTGTTGGAGTAGAAGGTGTTGATAATGATCTCATACCACAAGTTGATTGATCTCCGCTTGGGAGGATATCTACCTTAAGGAGAAGGCGTGACCCTTACTGACGAGGATTATCAGCCACAGAGACCTTAAGGATAAATAAATAATGATATGTGAAACATAACAAAAAATAATGATAAAACTCAAGAACAACCCACTATAATACCATGTTAGAATATATAATCTAAATAAAATAGACATGAAATCAAAGCATAGCAATAAGGACTAAAATAACCCACAACAACTCTTCACCTCTCAACAAGTAGCATGCTTTTCCTTTCTAGAAAAAAATTCCAAAGAGTGTAGGGTCATTTATGTAAAAACCCCTAAATGAAACATACTTGTTTAAAGTGGTTTGGATATTTGGAGAGGGTCTTATGCCCAACAAGAGGGATGGAGGAAAACCAAAGAGCTATTGGATGGAAATGTTTAGGCATTATCTTGGTTGTATGTATCTATGCCTTAGGATGACAAAATAGTGTGACCAGAGCCAAAGAATCTTTGTATTTGAACCTTATTAAAATGGGAAGAGGCCTAGTGGTGGTTGTTTTTTTACATTAGCCATCCTTTCTTCACGGAATAAAAAAGGAAACAAAATGTAATAACATTTTTACTGTTGTCATATTTGGTCTAGGGAATACCAAATATGCTACCATTATAATTGATAAAATTTAGGAAAATAATTAGGATAAATTTGTTAGAATACTCTTTTACCCTTTTCCATTATTGTTATTTTTAGATTTTGCTATTGTGTAGGCCTTCTCTATATAAAGTGACCAACACCCTTCATTTTTTTTGTGAGATCAATAATAATAGTTCCTAATTTCTATCTCCACATGGCATCGAGCAACGGTCCTAGACTGATGTTCTGTACCTTCTTGATTCTCTCCCCTTTCTTTCTTCCACCACAAGAAAACAAAAAAAAGGGGAAATACAGAGAAAGAGGGCCTACAACCACTGTCGCCCCTCTCCATGTGCATGCGACCTCTTTGTGTATGCATGGAGAGGGGAGGCACCGCCACCAGCCGAGAACTGATCGGTGACCTCTCCTTTGATCAGGTGAATGGTTCGGCAACCACCCGATGTGGCTGAGACATCTACTACTACTTTTGATCACTCCACTTCTTAAGCTCTTGATCCTACTACTATTAACACATTTTATGCGGACGAGGATGGCTGATGGTGGAACTGATTTATCCTCGCACCATCTCTACTGGTTGCTATTATTACTACGACCTCATACTACTATCTGATGCTACTATTGCTACAGCATCATGTCTTTTGGCTATTGCTCCTACTACAACCCTATTACTACCAATTGCGACTGCTACTTATGCTACAGTCCTTTGCGGTTTATTGTTGCTACTACCGTCGATTACGATTGCTTCTCTTCTGCAGTTGCTACTTCTACTACGACTGTCATCTACTCTTCGACTCCCTACATTCAAGGAGAGCTCTGTCTTGTTGTAACTCCTTCAAGTTGGACGTTATATGCTCCAACTTTGGGGGGGGGGGGGGGGGGGGGGGGGGGAGTGTTAGAATTTAGGAAAATAATAGAATACATTTGTTAGAAAATTGCATTATCCTTTCAGATTTGGTTGTTGTGTTGGCCCTCTCTATATAAAGGGACCAACACCCTTCATTTGTTTTGTGATAACAATAATAATACTTCCTGATTTCCATCTCCACAATAACATTTACCACAGAAGGGCACCGCCTAACCCATGTAGTCCTCATGTGCCATTTCATATCGAAGTTAGACATTTGCATTGCTGTTGCCATATGTAGCCAATTGCTTGTTATTTTGTGACTCACCCTTATTTGCATGGCTTGTTATTTATCCTTCTTAATCTAATGAAAGCATTTGGCTTTGGTTCAGTCGTGGCCCTAGTGTGTTTTGCTACCACTTTGTCCTATTAGAGAGAGATTGTGTATCCTACTGAAATTGAGTTTCATATTTGCGTGATCTTTTGCAGGTTATAGTTATTGGGTGCTTCAAAGATTCCAGCAAACAGCTAGCAGGTTCCAATGTGTTTTGCGTCTTTGGCAGTAAATGCATTCCTGCAGAGCAAGTTCAGGTTGGGGTGTTTCGTGTCATGGCACTTCTTGATGAACCTGGCTTGCTTGACTTCTACGTAACTGTGGATGGCCAGAAACCAATTAGTCAAACCATAAATTTTGAATGTTGTCAGCACTCAGGTTCCCCCATGAATAGTGCAGTGACTTCACCTAGTATTGACAGTGCTATGCCGAAATATCAAGAGCCACATGTACTGAAAAGGCTTGCCTATTTGCTATTCTCAACAACAAATCTTCTTTCAGTACTTTCCAGCACGATATCATCAAATTCTTTAAAAGTGGCAAAACGAGTTGCCTCATTAAGTTCTTCCAAGTTGGAAAGTGAATGGATGAACCATCTTGGGCAAAACAATGATGGGGGATCATTCTCATCTTCAACTTCTGATCTGCTTGAGCTACTTTTGAAGAACAAGCTTCAGGAATGGATACTATTCAAAGTGATTGAAGGCTGTACAGTGACACCTCGAGACAGTCAAGGACAAGGAGCTATCCATTTGTGTGCTATATTGGATTATGCTTGGGCTATTCGTCTTTTTGCGGTATCAGGCTTTTCGCTGGATTTTCGTGATGCTTTTGGATGGACAGCAATACATTGGGCTGCTTATTATGGAAGGTATAATAATTTCCTTTGACACATGGATTGTAGACGGTTGATTCCCTTTCAATGCTTAGTTGTTTAAGCATAATCCTGATGCAGGGAGCTTATGCCTTGGGTGAGGCCAATTATGGCTTCTGTGCATTAAGGCATAAGATACACCATTTATCAGTGTTGAAATAATAGTTCCACCTCTAATTTTGGAGATTAGATGGGTTAATGTTAAATGCTTGGGCTTGCTCAAGCCAATTTATTTTGAGTTGGATATTCTCATATGATTTGAGAAGTACAATGGTTCAGTGACTGATATTTGACATCCATGTCACCAGTTGATTGTTTACATGTAATAACTACAGAAGGCAACATGTGAAGGGGCATGTTGAGATAGTCCTTCCCCGGAAGTTATAGAAATTAAGAAGTGGCTCATATCATGGTTGAGCCTTGCTACATATGCCAATTGGTTTTTGAGTAGGATACTCTGAACAATAACGACCTTTGTAAAAATTGTAAGATTGTTTGCATTACATATATCTTCTTTACACTGGATAACACACAAATGCAACATATGCTTTTATTTTTTGCTTTTCTGATGTAACTTTTTTCATTGACCCAAGATAGGATGGTACTGAATGATTGCTTGGCACCATGTTTAAATTGTAAGATAAGATGGTACTCTGACAAAAAATTATAGTACGGTTAAGATTTGTAACAAAAAATAAACATAGAAACTGTAGTTAGTTTAATGATGAACATAATGTTTTCTTATTATTTTAATATACTTTATGACTTTTTTTATGCCAATTATTTGCCTAATAATTGCATTTTGTATTTTTTCAAAAAGATAAAACTAAACAGTGTCTACTTTTATCTATGCTATTTAGCACTGCAATTAATGATGTGGAGTGGATATGAAGGGAATTGAAGGGGAGACACTTGGAAAAAGAAGGGGAACAGCTCTTAAGTACTGAGCCTGAAACTAATTTTTTTTATAATCAGTGTTCTAGTCCTATTATGGCATCTAACATACCTTGGATATATAAAGTACTGCATTTTCAAGTTTGCAAAAATTATTCAGGTTCAATGCTCTTTTGATGGTTTTTGAGATGGGAATTGTTATGCTATGTCAGGTTCCTTGTTCTGCTAAAATGTTGTCAAAAATGTAATGATAAGAGCTTTACTGGTTCAGGGGATGAAGAAATTACTTGCTTTGACTTTGAAAAGATGAGATAATAGTTTCTTTGACCCAACTGGTCCTGTAACTCGGTTAGTGCATTGGTCTTATGAGATAATAGTTTTTGTTATCACATGAATGGGTGGTCCTTGCGGTAGGGGAGGAAATTAGATAAAGATTGGGTTGATCATCGGTGTAGGGATTTTATTAAACTTTAAAGTCTTTGTCACTGAGATCTGGAAGCTGATCGTTACACCTCGCTAAGGAGTTCCTGATTAGCTTTTCTGAATTTTGAAACTGGCTGGGGTTTTGATCATCCATGTATGGGGATCTTTAGAATCCAATGAAGATGTAATTTAGTGCATAAAAGTGTCAAGAAGGCTATTCCTTTTTCTGGTTTCTTTTTCTGAATTTTGGAGCTGGTTGGATTGAGTAGAAAGAATGAGGAGAAAGGAAAATGATTGCATTATAGAGAGGGTTCCGCTTTCCTCTTCGAGGGACACTACAGGATCATGCCTCCTACTGGAGGAAGAAAAAAGTGATTTCAGAATAGCCATGCATCTTCTCCCTCTTTTGACTGGGGAGTCACAATGGTCATTTGAGAATAGGGCTGGTAAAAAGGAATAAAAACTGAATTGAACTGGAAAACTGAACCGAACTAAGTTGAAAAATTCGATATTTAGAAGATTCACTTGGGTTCTCGGTTTTATAGCTTGATCGAACTGGTTTTTTGGTTCAGTTACTAGTTCTATAGTTCAAAGAACCGTTTTGAACCGAATCGAATCGGTTTATATATATGTATATATTATTTTATATATTATACATATATAATATATATAAATATATATGTTATACATCTGTTTCCCCACCCATTCCCTATTCGCTTCCATCTATTTCTATCCCAAAACTCCCACCTCTTCTCAATTCTCAAAAATATGCAAATGTCTACCAAGTTCACCTGTGACCACTTCTCCCAATAACATTCCTTTATCCCTTAACATGTGTTACCCTTTGGTCTACCCACTTACCGATGTCATTCCCAAATCCACTTGTGAGTTCCCACTTCCCACCCTACCCTTGTTTGATTTTAACTAAACTTTCTTCAAATCAGTTCATCCCGAACTGAACATGTTGTAGCCGATTTCCAAATCGAACCGAGAAATTCGACTCTTAGGGAGAATCAATTCAGTTATGGTTTGGGTTTTCTAGCGAATCGAATCTTCGATTTGGTTCAAGAAATGTGTCAAAACCGAACCGAACCAGTTTTGCACACCCTTATCTGAGAATGAGGTGTACCTGGACTCTTCTTAAGGAAAGGGGAACATGATTTTTTTCTGTAAGCCTAGGAAAGAAAGTCCTCTCTGAGAAAGGAAATAAGGAAATTATGCACATGATTTTGGATATCCCAAGTTACCTCAGCCAGCTTGCTATTTTGAACTCTCTATACTGTACAAATTTTTTAGCCGAAGTTTATTCTCATTCTCATGATGATTTGCATGCCCAATCCTGAGTATCAATGTGTGTCCCAACCTACCTAACCTATTAGAATGAGTAGCTACACATTTATTAATAGAAGAAGAAATAGAAGAAAAATGAGTAGTGTGTGGTGTATAATGTAAAAGAATAAAATGAGTAATTCTGCATTCTCCTTTGTTAAAAATCAAGGATTTACGATATTGCTTGTTGCTGTGTGGAATGTTGATAAGTCTACCTCTACTTGACATTGGGAAAATGATCAAAATTCAGTTGCGAGTTGTAGGATGTAGAGGACAAAGATGAGGTTAGACTCATTCCACAATTAGCTGTAGCTGCAAGTTGGATGTGAAGGTGATGAGCATCGTTCTACTCCACTTTGTAAATTGCTTCACTTTATTCCTTGTTCCGCTTCACTTTGTAACATGCTCCGCCAAAATTGTTGCACAGCTATTATCCCTTGAACTCCTCTCCATTTCACTTTTCCCATTCCTTGCCCCCCTATCGTCATTCACCCATCAAGAAATAGAACTTTTGTTGAGAACACCAAACTAGGCAAGGAAGGAACAAGCTTGAGACATAGATACCTGAGCTAGTTAGTTGAATGAGCAAGCCATAGTTGTGAGCTCACTTGTTCCCCTTCGCTTTACTTCATACCTCATTCCATTCCTCTTTACTCCACTTGTGCCTTTTCCATTGATTAGCAAAATGTTTACCATTATGTTTTTACTTCCAAGGTCTTGATGTCTTTTCAAGCGCAACAGTCAACTTTACCCTATGTTGTTTAACAATTTTATGTCCATGAATTCTTTTTTTCTTGTCAAATGGTGTTGGAATTTTTAACTTGTCTAACATATGATTTTTCCCATTAACTTTTTATTGAGGAATCCTAATCCTCTTTATATTGAAAAACGATGTGGAAACTATAAGCTCATCCTTACGGAAACAAGCACATATACTTCTCAAAAGAGAAGTCGATATAGAAATAAAGAATAGTAAATAACTATTATCTCAACACTCCCTCTTAAGCTGAAGTATAGGCATCTTTCATGGTTGGTGTGGAAATTTTTGTAACTAAATTTCATTCATCTCAAACCACAAAAAAAAAAAAAAAATAGAGTTCATCCCTTTATATAGAGAGGGATCAATTCTACTCCCAATCTTAATCCTAAACATGGAAACAAATCAAATCCTAAACAAATTAAAACATGTCTTTTACAATTTTGAAAGAAATAATTCCTAAAAACATAAAAAGAGAGAATTTCTACTTTCTTAAATACTATTTCCTAAATTATCTCTAACACTTACCCCCAAGTTGGAGTGTACAATGCCCAATCTAACGTAGTTTAGGGTTGGAGTTGGCAGACAAAGTAGGGATGCAATCAGATAGGCATGTAGCCAGTCGTCCCTTCACCAATGGAAGCCTAACTCCCTTGGAGTTAGAACAAAAAAAATTGACCCGGAGACCTTTAGGTAGTTGGGAGGTAATCCCAAGCAAGTTGCAATGACAGAGTAGACAATCCTACACTGTAGTGGAATATGTGAGTTGATCCCAAGCAGGCAGCAACGTAGGGGAGACAATCTCAAGCAGTTACCAAATGGGAGATGATCCTAAGCACTAGTAGTTGCCTTACACCAACAAAATAACCTTCTCGTTATGAGGAGGCAGAATTGACACAGGCCATTTATAAATAGGGTTGAGCATGTGGCTTAGTTACCCCACCACTCATCAGCATCTTCGGTGTCGATCATGCGGCTCAAGGCTTCAGTAGAGTTCTTCGAGCCAGTTACAGGTTAGGTAGAGAATACTTTTGTAACATTAGTTGCATTTGCAGTAGTTGTAGGAGAGGGTTCTTCGCCCTTCAGAAGATTCCTAAGGTAGTCCATTGAAATCTCCATCCGCCATCGCAGCAATCAGAATCTTGCCAACCAAGAAGACTTGAAACTGATCAAAGAGGATGATTGAATTGTTGAACCGGGCCCAAGTTGGTTCAATCTTCTCATGTGGCGTCGCCTAGTCACGCAGTAGCTCTTGTCGTGTGATAGGGGCCCATGTAGTGATGAAGGGACCCGATTGGCCCCCTTCAATCGGCATTGTGTCAGAGATAGGCCAAGCATTGCGTCGAAGATAGGCTAAGTGCTGACGTTTGGCAGTGCTTCAAGTGAGATGAAGATCGACGCAGAGAGGAGGAAGAGAATCAAGATGAATGTCTCGGCAGTAGAGCGACACACAATGTTGTAGATAGAAGCTATGGGGGTTGTGCACACACCTTGAGGTAGGGAGGTGCTGGTGGCACCTCTTAAGCATGATAGAACATGTTGGGGTCCCAAGATGAATCCACTCTAATACTATGTGGAAATTTTTGTAATTAAAACTTATTCATCTCAAATTTCGAAGGAAATAAATAGAGTTCATATCTTTATATAGAGGGGATCAATTCTACTTCCAATCCTAATTCTAAATATGGAAACAAATCAAATCCTAAACAAATTAAAACATATCTCCTACAATTTGGAAAGAGATAAATATAGAAAGAGAATTCCTAAAACTATTGAAAGAGAATTTCTACCTTCCTAAATACTATTTGCTAAATTATCCCTAACACTTGGCTTGGATTAAAATTTACTAAACAAGCATGTGGGAGTATCTTCATAAAACACTTGGGAGTGAGAACATTAATACCTTTTCTATTGTATCACATGTGTAGTGATAAAAACTCTCGCATGCTTTGTCATCGTAAGAAAGATGGGGTTGTTGACTAGAAATAAGGCATCCTATTTGGCACATCGCATCTTCATAGAAGTCATAGCCAGATGGAGGTCACTAAGAATAGACTTCGCATATCATTTATGTTATTATCTGAGCCATGACATGGAATTCTGTTTCTCCACTACAACAACTAAGCCCTTTCCTACACTAAGTGGGGTTGGCTATATAGATTCTTTACCTCCACACAGATTGATTTTAAGCTATTTCAGGACTTAAATTAAAGTAATTGAGGTCATACTTAATAATTTTCTTCCAACACTTGTTTGATCTTCCTCGCCCCCTCTTAGCAAGTTCAGCCTCCAACTTTTCGCATCTCCTGACTGGAGCATCTAGTGACTTTTTTTTGTAAATGTCCAAACCATCTTAGGCGTGTCTCTTTCATTTTATCCTCTATCGGTTCCACCCTGGCATTTTCTCGAATAATCTTATTTGAAATATTATCCTTTCTTGTATGACCACACATCTATCTTAATATCTTTATTTCTGCCACAGACATCTTCTGCATATGCCTATAGTTGATAGCCCAACATTCAAAATCATACAACATGGTTGGTCTTACCGCAGTTTGATAGTACTTTCCTTTGACTTTTAAAGGAACCCTCTTATCACAGAGAACACCAGATGCACTCCTCTATTTCAACCACCCTGCATTAATTCTATGTGTAACATCTCCATCAATTCCACCATCTTATTGGAAAATGGATCCCAAGTACTTAAAAGCATCTTTCATTGGAATGCACTCTTCTCCAATTTTTACATCCATCCCTTCATTGTTTCCTCTACTACTAAACTTACATTCTATATACTCAGTCTTTGTCCTACTTAGGCGTAGTCCTTTAGCTTCCAGGGCTTCCCTCCAAAGCTCAAGTTTTCTATTCACTCCACCTCTTGTCTCATCAACCAACACAATGTCATCAGCAAAAAGCATACACCATAGCACCCCAGCTTGGTTATACTTCGTCAACTCATTCATGACCAAGGCAAAGAGATAAGGGCTTAAAGCCGATCCTTGATGTAGACCAATGGTGATATCAAAGTAGTCCGTCAAATCATCCTTAATCTTTACACAAGTTGCAGCTTCATAGTACATATCCTTTATGAAGTTGATATATAAAAATGGTACCTGTCTCTTCTTTAAAATTCTCGACAAGATATCTTTTAGGATAGAATCATAAGCTTTCTCCAAATCAATAAAAATCATGTGTAAATCCTTCTTCTTAACTTTGTAGGTTTCCATCATACATCTCAAGAGTTGTATTGCTTCAGTAGTAGACCAACCTCACATAAAGTCAAACTGATTTTCAGTTACTACAGAGACTTGCCTCACCCTTCTTTCAATTATGCTCTCCCAAAGTTTCATCGTATGGCTCATCAATTTAATACCTCTATAGTTGGAATAATTTTGCATGTCTCCCTTGTTCTTGTGTAAAGGTATCACAAAACTTTTCCTTCATTCCTCTGACATCTTCTTGCCTCTCCAAATAGTATTAAATAATTTTGTGAGCCAAGTTATACCCCTTTCTCCCATCACTCTCCAAACGTCTATAGGAATATCATCAGGCTCAACAACCCTCTTACTTTTTATCATCTTCACTACTTTCTTTTGTATCCTTCGATAGCTTGCCCAATTCACAAAATCTTCTGAGTTGGCTAAGATATTATTCTTTTATTTTTCATTAAAAAGCTTATGAAAATATCTTTATCATCTTGTATTTATATTATCACTGGCTATAGGCACCCTTCCTTCTTCATCCTTAATGCACCTTATACATGTAAGGTCCTTTGCTTTTCGCTCTCTTGCTTTAACTAACTTGAAGATATCTTTTTCACCTTCTTTAGAATCAAATTTTTTATAAAAATGCTTCCAAGCTTTTGCTTTTACTTCATTAACTACTTTCTTTGCTTCTTTTTTTACTCTTTTGTAATTTTCCATGTTTTCATCAGTCTTATCTCGATATAAGACTTTAAAGCAAGCTCTTTTAATTTTAAGCTTCTCTTACACTTACTCTAGCACTAAGCCTCCTTTTGTCCTGGAACTCCTTCTTTAGACACGCCTAACACCTCCTTTACCACCTTCCTAATACAATTTGCCATATTTAATTACAATTCATCAGCACTTCCATCAAGATCCCAAGTCTTTTGTTGCATCTTCTCTTTGAATCTCTCTTGCTCTTTCTTAAGATTACACCATTTAATTCTCAAATTCTTAAACTCCAATTTTCTCTTCTTTGCTTTATTCATATGAACATTCATCACCGAAAGACGATGTTGAGCAGTTAAACTCTCTCCTGAAATAATCTTGTAATCTTTACAAGATAAGCGATCTTTTCTTCTCAAAGCAAAGTAATCAATCTGCGTTCATGTTAAGCCACTTTTATAGGTGATCAAATGCTCTTCTCGTTTTTTGAAGAAGGTATTTGCTATGAAAAGATCATAAGCTATTGCAAAATCGAGGAAAGTCTTCCCTTTCATTCCTAATACCAAAATCATGATTTCCATGCACTCCTGCATACTCTAAAGCATCTTTTCTCACATGCTCATTTAAATCTCCACCTAAGAAAATCATTTCTCTATGTGGGATTCCTTGAATTATCATATCAAGTTCCCCCTAGAATTTGTTCTTTATTCTTTCCTCTAGACCAACTTGAGGTGCATAAATTGAAATGACATTCAAGATCTCTTAATTTTATCAAAATAATTCGATCACCTAATCTCTTAACCTCAACCACACTCTTCTTCAAATCCTTATGAATAATAATGCCTATGTCATTTCTACCTTTGTCCCTTCTTGAATACCACAATTTGAAACACGTTATCTCGATTTCCTTTGCTTTTTCTCCAACCCGTTTAGTCTCTTGAAAAGCAAAGAATTTGAATCATTTTTCTTACTATTGTATCAACAATCTCCATGAGCTTGTTGGTCAAAGTACTAATATTCCAACTGTCGAATCTTAACTTCTTTTGTGACACACTTTGATGGTGAAGTAGTGGAACTAGCTTCTTTACTCTCATATGTTCCTTATGGGAGAATCCTTGCTCATTTTGGACTTCATCCAGGCGACAATACAGTGGAATTAACTTCTTTACTCGCATGCGTTCCTTATGCGAAAACCCTTGCTCATTTTTCATGACACTTGGGCACTGATGCAGTGCGTCGTAAGTAGGGAATGCCCCAATAAAATTTGAGTGTTTGCTAGAATCCATGTTTAAAGATCCGACAAATTTTATGTTCACCGTCGGCTACCTAACGCAACTCTCCTCCTTTACTCGGGCTTGGGACCGGTAATGAAAATGCATAAGAACCTTGACACAGGTGGAGTTTCTGTTTGTCCACTAGATCTGAGGAAATCATTATTTATTTGTTGCTTCTCCATGTATCTTAGTTTCCAGCCACAAAAAGGGTGGAAAATGGCAGTAGTTTTCTTGTCCTTGAGGCATTTAATGTAGTTTATATTAGCGTATACTACCACAACAGGAGACTTTTAGTTGAAAAGGGACTCTTGCCTGGAGAAATCTTTATATACCCATGGACCATGATTGTTTGTTGAGCCCCTTTGATTTATTATTTTTTTCTCACTTTCACGTATTATTTTGTAGCTTTCTTATTTCTTTTGGAGTAGTCATGTAATTTTCTTTTTTTTCTTTTCCTACTTTTATATATTGAGAGGTAAGGTTTCATTGGAATATAAGAAACTTATTTTCTTTGACTTGGTATTAGAGCAGCAGTCCTAGACCGATGCTCAGATATCTCACCAAAGCCCTAGCCTCCAAACCTCCATCTCAATCCTTTCTCTCTCTCTCTTCTTGGGCGTCATCGATTCCCATCTCACTGTGCTACCCCTCACGGTGGGGTACTAGCCCACTCACAGCAGTCAATGCTACTGCCTGCCACCACCAGTCCTTGCAGGTGGGCCCCAGTGCTGCCACCCTCTTTTAGCGACAACAGCAGCACCTAAAGGGGGCGTTGCCGATCTGCCAGTGATTTCAGCTTTGCCTCCTAAGTGCTGCAATGCCTGTGATTGGTGGCTACAGCCCATCTCTGGTGGTTGTGGCATTGATTGGGAGGGGTTGTGTCATTGACTAAGTTTCTTTGAATCAAATCAAATCAGTTTTTGATTTGATCCCTGCTACTATGATTTGAGTGTCCTTTTTTTAGAACTTGGAGTTGAGTTAGATTGCCTTTGATTGAAGAGTGTATGGTGTCTTCAAGTCCTTCGGAAGTGACATCAAAGTCTACGTCTGAAACAAAGACATAGAAGAGTCCCTTCTTTGGTCCCATAGTGAAGTTGGATGAGACCAACTATTCCTGATGGTCACAGACCTTCCCAATGATTGTGGAAGGCCATGATAAAGAGAACATAGTTCTTCAACTAGAGTCAGTGGAATGCTACTTGGAAGAAGGATAATGCCATGATTCGTGCATGGATCATGAATTGTGTTATTCCTCGTATTGAGGACGAGATATGTACTATAGGACAACAAAAGAAATGTAGGATAGTTTAAGTGATACTTATTCCCATGAGAACTCAAGTAGAGTCTGCCAGATTTACAGTGAGCTCTCATAGCTTTGGCAAGAGGGCTACCTGCTGTCCTAATATTATTCCACTTTGATGTGTCTTTTTGAGAAGTATGGTGCATGTGGGCCTTTCTGTAAATGTCCTACATAGAGGGAGTATCGCAAGAAGGTTGCAATTTTATAGTTTCTCTCTGGCCATGGTCATGAGTATTTCATTGCACGGTCCTAGCTTCTTACCTTGTCAGAGCTTCCTTCATTAGAGAAAGCGTATAGCAGATTTAGCAGAATTGCAGTCATGTCTATCGAGTCTACGGGGCAGACTTCTACCCTTATTGCTACACTAAGGCGTGGTAGAGAGGCTCCAGCCATACGTGGTAGAGGTAGAGGTCATGCGCATGATAGGAGAGGATGCCCTCCTTGCACATATTGTGGGAGACCTGGACATACTGAGGCTACTTGTTGGACCATGGATGGTCGACCTTCGAAAGTCAATCAGGTTGTTACTACTCCTAATACACCGAGTGAGGTTATTCCAGTGTTCAAGGCTAAGTATGATGAGTTACTGCAGCGTACTACTCAGCTGACTCGAGAGCCTACTGGTACATCTAAGACTGTCGCCTTTACTTCCTCCTCAGGTACAGACTTTGTTTTAGCATCTCAGATAGATGACCAATGCTATGTAGATTGGTTAGTCGATTTTGGAGCTTCACGTCACTTGAGTGGAGATCAAAGTTCTTTTCGTTACCTTCGACCTATGCTGTCAAGCAGGACTATACAAGTAGTAGATAAGAGACATTCCCAGATAGTTGGATAGGGGGAGATTTCAGTTACCTCCACTTTGCAGCTGCTAAATGTTTTATTTATGCTAGATTTTTCAATTAGTCTACTTTCTGTTAGTAGAATTATTAATGAGTTAAATTGCCATGCCATATTTGATCAATGTTTTATATGCCAATGGCATGCCGCTAGCATGTTGGTGATATGACATTTTTAGGCAATAGGCTTATCGACACGAAAAAGTTATCAATATGCAGGTGTTTCGCTGGCATGTTGGTGAAACCGTCGGCATGCCGTTGGTAAGATCTGTTGTGTTGCTGCTGCTGACGCACTTTACTTTTATTGATGCCGGCCAGCCTAGTGGATTACATCTCAAACATGAAAAGTATTGATACAGATAATTTTGGATCATTGATAACCTCGATAACCTGACATCGATACACGAGCATTTCCATGGCATGCCCTTGGCACGTCTACGATATGCGCACTTGAAAATTTATCTGCATGGCATCAATATTGGCACTTCGAAACTTGTATTTGATGCTCAGACTTGTACTTTTTAAGACCAACTGTCGGGGAAGATGATTGGTGGCAAGCATGAAGAGGATGGTGTATATCGCCTAATCCAATCACCTTTTGCCGTTGCTTGCCATGGAGGTGTTACTTTTACCGATGGGAGTCCTTTTTAGTGGCACTTTCGTCTTGACCATCTCTTATTGAATAAGCTTAGGAGGGTTATTACCCATATCCCTCCTATTGCTAAGATCACCTGTGATGTTTGTTAGTTGGGAAAGCATCACTGAGCCTCTTATCTTGCCAATCGTAGCCCTGGGTCTATTAAGTTGTTTCAGTTGGTTCGTATTGATGTGTAGGGCCTGGCCACATTCCTGATAGGCTAGGTTACCTTTATTATCTTATCTTGGTTGATGACTTTTCTCAGTTGTCTTGGATATTTTTTTTGAAAAATAATTCTGAATCGTGCATTGTTATTGAAAACTTTATCTTGGAAATAAAAATCCAATTTTCTACATGTGTTAAAATAATGTGGTCTGATAATGATCTTGAATTCTGTAGTTAGAGATTGTCTAGCTTCTATTAAACTCTAAGAATTGTTCATTAGACTATTTGTCCCTACACTTCTCAGCAAACTGGGGTAACTGAGCAGAAACCTAAGACATTTATTGGATGTGGCATGCACCCTGTTAATTCACCATAGTGTTTCCTCCTTGTACTGGGGTGATGCTATGCTTACTGCCTTTTTTCTGATTAATAGGATTCCAAGCTCAACTATTCATGAACAGATACCTTGGCAGGTATTACATCCTAATGCTGAGTTGTTCCATGTTCTACCATGTATTTTTGGGTTCATTGCCTTTGTTCACCTTACTTCTCCTAGTCGAGATAAGCTTGCTCCAAGAGCAGTGAAGTGTGTTTTCCTGGCGTATTCTCTCACTCAAAAGGGGTATCAATGCTATGATCCTATCTTTGATAGACATTAGTTAGTGCCAATGTCGTCTTCCACGAGTCTATCCCCTTATTTTTCTACAACGAGCCATAGTATTTCTCCTGAGCCTATAGCGGTGCCCATGCCTATACCACCTATTCCCTTGGAAGCTATTCCAATCATTGATCCTGTGCCTTCTTCCAATGGATCTAAGAGCTTTGTGACCCTCCTGTCACCTACAGGTTCCATGTCACTTATAGGCAGCACTCCCCCTCTTTAGCACCATCATCTTCTTTAGTTCAGGTAAGCACATATTCATTGCAAACTTCTGATATGTTGCTTAGTTGTGGGGATACAGGGACAACACAGGATACTACCTCCTCAAAGCAGTCTAGTGATACCCAACCTTTAGAAACCATGTCAGATGATCTTGACCTTCCAATTGCCATTCGTAAGATACCACGCACTTGTGGTTGCTATCCTATTGTAGGGATAGTCTCTACTGAGTGCTTAGGGACTACTTTTGGGAAGTTCTATCATGCCTTGTCTGCTGCTCAAATTCCTTCTACTCACTAGCAAGTCGTGCTTGACCCAAAATGGCGGCAGACCATAGAGGATGAGATGGCTGCACTTCATTCATGTAGTACCTAGAAGCTTGCAAAGGTACCTGATGGAGCAGTATTGGTTGGTTGTTGATGGGTGTTTATCAGCAAGTACAACCTAGATGGGTTAGTTGCCAAACATAAGGCCATGCTGGTTGCAAAGTTCACACAGATATATGATGTGGACTTCTTTGACACTTTTCTCCAATAGCTCGGCTTCCTACAATGCGCATTCTTCTAGCGGTTGCAGTTTACTTTGATTGGCCTCTTCACCAGTTAGACGTGAAGAATGCCTTCCTTTATGGAGATCTGCAAGAGGAAGTCTACATGCAATAACCTCCTGGATTTGAGAGTTAGGGAGAGTCTTTCCGAGTATGCAAGTTGCTGAAGGCTATATATGGCCTGAAGTAAAGTCCCCGAGCTTGGTTCTAGAAGTTCTCAGAGGTAGTAGAGGGCATTGGCTTAAAGAGGTCCTCTTTTGATCATTTCCTATTTGTCAAGAAGATAGGGAAGATAGTGGTTGTGCTATGTGTATGTAGATGATCTGATCATTACATGTGATAATGGCACAAGTATAAATAAGGTTAAGAAATGCCTTATAGGTAAGTTTGTCATAAAGGATCTTGGCCCTTTGAGGTACTTCCTTGGGATTGAGGTGTCACGTGGCAAGTAGGGCATAGTGAAATCTCAAAGGAAGTATGCTCTTGATGTTTTATAGGAGATTGAAATGTTAGGAGCCAAACCTACTAATGTTCCCATGGATCCGAAGGCTCATCTATGATGAGAATGCAAAAGCAGTGGACAACAAGTAGTATAGAGGGTTGATAGGCAAGCTCTTGTACCTGAGCATTACCATACCTGACATTTCCCTTGCAATGGGGAAACTGAGTCAGTAAATGGATTGGCCTATGAGATAGCATTAGGATGCTGCAATGATGGTACTAAGGTACCTCAAGAATGCACCAAGCAAAGGGATTCTGTTTAGCAATGGGACTTCCATGAATATGGTACCTTATTCGGATGGAGACTGTAGGGTGCTTGACTAATAGGAAGTCAACGACAAGGATCTGTACTTATGTTGCAGGGAATCTCGTCGCTTAGAAAAGCAAGAAGCAGGATGTGGTCTCTCGGTCGAGTGTTAAGAGTATAGAGCCATGGCACATGTAGCTTCTAAGATGATGTGGGTCAAATTCCTCTTTACTAATTTGCATATACCAATGGACATACTTATGGAGATGAGGTGTGACAATCGGGTAGCCATATACATAGCCAATAACTTGATGTTTCACGAGAGGACCGAGCATGTGAAGGTTGATTGTCATTACACTCATGACTTGCTCAGTGAGGCCTTATTTATACTATTATTTCTTTTCATGACCAAATGGCATATATCTTCACTAAGCCATTGTCATGCTCATCTTTTGAAATTTATTATTCCAAGTTGAACATGATTGACATCTATATTTCAACTTAAAAGAGAGTGTTGAGCCCCTTAGGTCTATTATTATTTTATTATTTTCACGTATTGTTTTGTAACTTTCTTAATTCTTTTGGAGTAGTCATGCAATTTTCTCTTTTTCTTTTCCCACCTCTCTATATATTGAGAGGTTGGGTTTCACTTGAATACGGAAAACTTATTTCCTTTGACTTTGTTGTATCATGAAGACCGTTGGTCTTTCAGTAAATAGGTTGATTTTGTTCACTACAAGTGAAATAAAAAGGCTCTTGATACTGACAAAGTGTATCTTTCCTGTTAACTATCTGAACCATGTGGCTTCAACAAGCTTTAAACTAACATAATGTCAATGAATACTAGAATCCATGGGGATGTAAGTTGGTTTAGCACCTATTCTACTTATCTCATGTAGCAAGTTTGTAACATACTTCCATTAAGGTAGTAAGACACCTACTAGCTACGTTTTTTTTTTTTAGAGGAAAAATGGACAATTGCCGGCACTCGGTTACCATCCAAAATATTATTTAATCATAAAAATTGGAACAGATTTACAGATTTTGTAGTCAACTCTCAGAGCAAAAACACACCCCCTTACAGTATTTTAAACCCATGCCCTTTCCCTCTTGCAAATTGAGTCATTACGTTGCAACCAAATTGACCATAATGCTGCCGTAGCCTTCACCCATCCTGTTGTATCTAGATACACCATAGTGCAGAAAGAATCCCACCAAGCTGCAAAGGAAGATATATCAACCTGACATATATCACATCTAGCCTAGACCTCTATAGATAGGTTGCATTGAAAGAATAGGTGCTCAAGATCTTTTGTTGTAGTCCCGCAAAAGATGCAACTCAAAACCTCATCAGCAGCCCACTTAGACTAAAAAAGCTTTCGTCATCAGCTTCTCTCCTCAACAACCACAAGAAGATTTTGACATTTAGAAATCCCATGAAGTAATGCCTGCAACTCTTCGTAGATGCATCCAAAAGGCCAGGTTGTAAGACCGGGGACTAGGAAGCACATAATAGGACCATAATCACAGGAAATTTCTTCTTGTAAAACATAGGATGGGTACTGACCTCTCTGGTAACCATCCTTTTCCTTTTCAAAAATAAAGAAAAGCTAACACATATTAGATGATGGCATCAACATAGATTGGCATTACCACAGTTCCCTGATGGTCCTATGAACAAACAAGAAAATCATCAGTAGAAAACTTGTGAAATCCCAGCCTCTTAATTCTCGAATTCGGGAACCATGTGAGCAGACTAGGTTTGAGTATATAGTTTTCCTTCTTCGATCAATAGACTTTGGAATGCTCCCCTTTAGCAAAGTTTCAAATTCAGGGGATTGCTACTCATCTGTTACATCATGTAGATATTCATACACGTTTTTGACATAGTTGGAAGAGAAACCAGTCAAGCTGCATGACCATTAAGATAAGTATCTGAATATTTGGCAATCCCATCATAATGAGCTACCAAAAAAAACCTATTACTTGGAATGTTAATGCTATCATTATGTGTTAGTGATTCTAAAATATTTGTGCTAATCTTAACATTGTACATGTAAATATTATATTGTTCATCAATCTGATTTTTCTTCCTTATAAAGTTAAACTTTTTGTATTATTTATTGTTTAAATGTGTGAAGTTAACATGTTATTAAATAATAATTTAACTATTTTTTTAATGTCATGTTAAAACAATGTTGTAAATAAGATTATTGTTATATATATAATATTTACATTATAGTTCAAATCTTTTATTATTTAAACAGATAAAATTGCACATTTTCCCTTGTACCTAGTTAGAAGGTGACTTGTCTGACTGACTCTAAACCTTGCTTGACAGCTATTTCAAAAAAAAAAAACTTTACTTGATGGTGACCACTTGTGTGTGCTAAATAACTGCTAAACCTGAGAACTGCTAGTTACTGTACTTCCTTGAGATCTGAGAGTAGACATCCCATTCTTCATGGCCCAACAAAATTTTGGATCAAATTGTGCCTGCCAGTGAGATGTACAAATGAAAATATTAAATAACCCATTGGCTAGCTATTTACACAGGGGACTAGTCTACATCATTGAGATATATCTAGAGATAGGATCAACCTACAAATTCTTTTGCTCTTTCTGAGAGCAATATGCAGGTCAGTATATGTTTCTAAAAAAGACAGGTATTTTACCTGCCTTTCAAACAAAAACATGTCAATCTATATTTTCCAAAAATAATGGCAGATAAATATTGTTATCTATTCCATCACCATATCACGCTTCTCATTAGCTTGGCATCCTTATGAGCAGTTTCAATATCCTCATAGACCCCTACGGTGATCTCTACACATTGAAAACTTGAGACTGCAATAGTCACTGTAGTGCATAGTTAAAGGTATTCTACCAGATGTCTGATAGATGAAAACCTGATGTTTGCTTGTTTAACAGACGACTCTGTGTGGTTTAAATAATCCTTTCAAGAGATTTTTGTTTCCCTATTTGTGGCCTCCCGGATGTTTGATCTACAAACAAGATGTCTGATATGCTGCTTTGAGATGCCTAACTCTTTGACTTGACTCCTGCACTGACAATTAAGCATTTTGTTGGGTCAACCAAGTTTTGTCCTCAGATGTGTGTCCTAATATCAAGATGACTGATTGTTGAAAATCAGACGTCTGAGGACTTTGGGAGATGTCTGATACACCTTCAGAGACCACCCATTTCTTACTAGTTGCTGTTAATGTTGTGTATCAATTTACTTCGTTTCTATTTGTTGGATGATGATTAATATCTATTCTAGAGACCACTTAGGACCTGTGTATATACTATATCACTTGTACATTCCAATACACACTTCAAAAAGTGCAATTCAAAAGATTTTTCCAGCAACTGAAGTGTCCCCGCTCAGTTTAGTGCTAATTTCAATTCTTTCCTGAGCACTCATATCCCACTTCATCTCTCAGCTCTCTATTGTTCAAAGGGACTACTTAAGATTTCCTTTCACTCTAGCTTAAATTGGGCCCTATAGGATTATAGTAATATTTCAATTACATTCTACTGTATTAAGGTACTTAACTTGTTGGGAGATCTTTCTTCTCTCATAAAAGGAAGCAATTGCTCCTCGGTGTTGGACTAAGGACAGTTGTTGTATTAGAGCATTAATTATCTTCACTTTAGGTTGCTCTAAGATGGTATTTCTAACCCAAGGGTTCCTAAGTCCAGAGGCTTAGGTAGTGATTTTTTTTGCCATCAAGTGTTTCCACTCTAAATCCTTGATGAATTTGTGTTTGATTTTGTTAGAGAATATTCTAGAATTAGGAATTAGGAAATTAGGACTCTGATTTAACTCTTCCTATGATTTGATTTGTTTTGATGGGCTTTAATTTGAGTTGTTTTCTTGATAGGATTAGGATTCTATTATTGTAATCCCTTATAGAAAGAGGGATAATCCATTTCTTTTCAATTCAATGGAATCAAATTACGAAAACTTGCACATACTATCAAAGCAGGTCTAATCGTGGGACCTGAACTTCATCCTTGCCTACCTAGAGGAGTCGTTGGCCCTTCTCTCCTACCTAGGGGTACATGCAGCGCCCCTTCTGCCTCTACCTGTGGCAAATACTACCACCCTACCTTTGCCTGCAGCCTTCACTATTGCTTTGTTGTTGCTTTCTCCCCATCGATCATCCTTACCTTCACATCACCCTTCTCTCTCATCGGATCACTGCCCAGCACCACCACCACCATTGCTTTGTCTCTCTCCACTAGCACACTAGCTTACAAGATCGAAGCCCGACAGGGCCCTTCCTCGCTTTAGGGATCTTTGCATGGTTAGTTTGGTCCACACGATCAAATTGATCCATTTGCTAGATTGGATTCGATCCATTTCAGTTGCTCGATTGAGCTCCTCACTCTCGATACCGCCTTCTCCTTGCGAGGCGAGTCCTCGAGTTCTTTGATGGTTGAAGGGGATACATCAATGATGACTTTGGAAGCCAAGATCTTAGTCTCGATACTTGTTCAGTGAACCACAATTAAACTATTGGGTTCCTCAAACTATGTACCATGGTCTCGTGCCTTTCACATCTTTGTCGGGGGCAGGACAGACTACCTGTGCTTACGGAGAAAGTCCCTGACTCCAAAGGTGGCGCTAAGTACAAAAAGTGGGAGGACAACTTCTTGTAATGATTGGTTAACGAATAATATCAACCAATCAATCACTAGCAACATGTTCTATAAGGAGGCAGCGAAGGAGATTTGGGATACACTTTAGAAAAGGTATTCCTAGAAGACAAGCAAATCCCACCTGGATGACATATACTGGAGGATCTGGAGTACTAATTAGGGTGACATGACCCTGGTTGGGTATTTCGCGACCCTCGAAGGACTTTTCGAGGAGCTAGTTGTTTACCAACCTGCCTGTTGCAACAAGCAAGTCATCAAACGTGCTCAATAGCAAGCATATAAATTCTTGGGTGGACGCGGACATGATCAGATTCTCTCCTCTAACTCGATATTGGATCTGGAGACAATCTACTGCCATCTTCAAAAGCTTGAGATCGACGCGCATCCCACTCCACCGACTACTTATGATTCACCTACGTTGGTGGCCTATGGAGGATGAGATGACCACATGGCCTTTTGGATGTGGACGCGGATGTGGACGTGGATGCAGATGATCATTCTTTCCCTGTATTTATTGCAAACAGACGAGCTACCCATCTGACAAATCCTTGGAGAAAATTGAAAAACCTACTTGGGCCAACCACTTGTCTAATACAGATAAGTCAATACATGAGTCATCTACCGCTTAGCCCTTCACACCTTACCTAAATGGATTGTTTTTGAAATCTTCTTAGAGGTGAAGGATCATCTACTACTACTATTGGTGTTGCAACTTCTACTGATGTCCCAACAAGATTCATAGCACAACCTGCAGCTGCCTCGAAGGATTCTGCTAACACCCCAAACCATGTCTTGGTTGATGCAGATGACTCTGATGACTAGTAAGGGAATTGAGCGTCTTGCTCATTCCCTCCCCTCTTCCTGATTGAATTTCTTGCTCTAGTTTTATCTTCTCAAGAGAAGGATTTTTCGTTAGCTTGAGACAACTACGACGACGATTACCTGCATGCTTGGGATCGTCTTCCACTCTACCACTTGTTTGCTATTTCTACTTGAAGGTCTCTTCGTTAATTTTTTTTCGAACTCTAAGTGAGTTAGGTTTTCCACTTATGAGAAACGACTACCTACCAATTTGCCTACCTGATTGATTGCTTGCTTGTCTACTCTAGCCTAAAGATCACGTCTTAAGGAGGGAGTCCTACTACTGCTTTACTCTTACAAGTTGAGCATTGTATGCTCTAACTTAGGGGGGGTGTTAGAGAATATTCTAGAATTAGGAAATCAGGATTATGACTTATTTCTTCCTATATTTAGAGAAATGATTTGATTTGAGTTGTTTTCTTATTAGGATTAAGATTCTATTATTGTAATCCCTCTTTCTATATAAATAGAGATAATGTATTCTTTTCAATTCAATGGAATTAAATTATTAAAACTTTTACAGATTTAAACAGTTGGTTTCATATACGTTGTTCACCTCCCTCAAGTTTTTTTTTCCAAGTACGAGCTCAATAAAAGATGTCATACGGACTAACTTATTGCATGTATACCCTTTGTAAGTTTGTGAATAATCAAGCAAGACACATTAGTGGGCTGACATGATGATTTGTCTCTATTGTGACTATCAAGGTCTACATAAGCCACACAACCAAACACCTTAAGGCTGCATTTGTAAGTAGGATAAATTGTAACATGTTAAGTTGGTGGGTGGAATATGTGAGGTTAAGGTGTTTGGTTGTATGGTGGGATAATTGGTGGGTTAGATTGTAATAGCCATACTAGTGCAAGCGATTATAATATCTTTTGGTATTGGAACTTTGAAAAGCTTGTTGAGAATATTGCATTGGAAATCATAACGTAACTTTATCCTCCTATATAACTCATTGGTAACACCCTCCAATGAGATAACCCCTTAAATAATCCCACAATCAATTGAGGCCTAAGAATAACAATGTGCATGTCATGCTCCAACAACAGGGCCTAAGAAGGAACTTGCTCATGTGTAGCAAAGAAGATATCGTATTAACCAAATGACTAGCAGTTGAAATGCCATCCTTTGGTAGAAAGAATAAGAAAGCATCACATTAACCAAATGACTAGCAGTTAAAATGCCATCCTTTGGTAAAAGAACTACATATTATTGTGGATCAACAGATTTCCTAGCAATGACTTTTAGCCACACCATTCTAGTGAAATATAGAAACACATTTCGTCCTTTGAATAATCTTGCAAAATCAATAAAGGATGTGCAGCAAGTTGGTAAAAAAATTATATAAAACATCATATGACCATGGAATCTTCATATGGGCACTAAATTCATATGGGAGAATTTCTTGATGACATCATCCACGCCAGACTTGGAAATACCTATGATAAATGGGAAAAATCATCTACAATAACTAGATAATATTGATATACATAATGATCAAGAACACAACTAGGATCTCAAACATGTTAACAGAATGAGTGAAAAAAATCAGGACCTTGATGCGGTAGGTAAGACCATTTGGTTGTTTCTGAGTGATAATCCTAACAGGGTATTGTTGCAGTAGGAGTTTGAGGGATTACTTGACGTAGCTTTAGGCAGTGAAAAGTGGTCAAGTTGCTCTAGGAACTGGAGGAACTTCTTGATGGCATGATTTAATATGTAACATGTGGAGGCCATGAAAAGTGACACACTCCCTCTTCCTAGACAGCCAACGCCAATCATTCTCTCGGTTTGTATGCCTTGAAAAATACAAGACTGTCAATTGGCTCTTTAATTAAACTCCATTATTCAACTAATTGATAGGAAACTTGTAACAAGAATGACACCACTAAGCTTTATAACAGGGGATAAGTGAATTTCCCCCTTTCCATCAGCTATAAGCATGGTTCTACGAGCCGGTACAATTCTTAGTTTGATGATGCTACTAGCATCTCCACATAGATATCAGGAGGCACCCAAATCAAATAGCCAATCATTCTCAACGTGCAAAATTGGCAGTAGATACACCCAAAGAATTAGCAAATGCATGTGTTAATTGAGGTGGTTGGAAGGGCCAATTTATAGAGGCTTTCTACAAGCTTGTCATCCTCTTCCCAACTCAACATTAGTGTCTTTAGTGTGGTCAAAACTTGATGTGCAATAGATTGTTTCCCATGCTTGATTGATGGTGTGTTTATACTTCCCATCGCGGGTGCACTGAAGTCAACCATGTTCTTAAGGACCACATCCATATCCTTGTCCATGCACTAACATAGAACCATGACCATGACCGTGGGATGCCATCAAAGCAGAGGTGTCAGTCTACTGCTAGACTAGGAAGGGTAAGTCCAAACTTGCTCATACAATTGTAAGCCTCCTAGAAATAGGAATGTCAGGCAGGCATTTATGATTTGGCTATAGCATACTCGTGATGTAAACTGGCTAGAAAAGGACCATTGTCTCAAGGGTATTACTTCTGCATAAAGCATGTACAAATTGACCTATATTTTCAAATGTAGACTTGAGAGCTAAATAGTGCTGGGGGAGAGGCCTGCTATTCTGCTTCAGATATGCAATCTGATGATGAATACAACTAGCATTCTTGCAGGAATATATATCTTGGAAATTGTGAGACATGTTATTCATCTTATAATACATGATCTCATCCCCAATTTTAGGAATGACACTATCAATCATCCATGCACGAGCAATGACATTGTCTTTCTTACAAGTGCAAAACCTGCGTACTTTATCCTTGGTCTATGATTCTGTGAAAATATGCTCCACATCAAGACCCTACAGCCATACTGTGTCTGTGACACTAGCAGGTGGTGTTGGCATCATCCAACATCACAACTGAGTTGAAGAAGGGGATCTTGTATTTTCATGACATAGCAATGAGATTGCTAAGTGCAATGAACATGTCACATCAGATGAGTCTGAGCATGCCATATTTTGAATCCAGTCAAGTGCCTTCAATAAAAGCATAAAACTCAGAAATAACTTTCTAATACATCATATTTAACTTTGTCAAAAAAAAAAAACATCATATTTAATAAAGAATGTTCAAATGAAGGGGGGTACATGGTCTCCATATTTCCTAGAAATGTCAGCGTCAAGCTCTTTTGTCCTGTAAGATTTCACAAGATGTTCAAAATTGCGGTCCAAGTCAAGCTTGCCTTTCATAAATGCTAAAGGGAAGTTCAGTATAGCCACAGGCTCTCTTTTCAAAGGCCAACATCTCCTGGAAAACCATAGAGTACATTTTTGTTTAGGAAATGCATGTTCACTGTCATTCAGGTTACGGTTTTTTAGTTTTATTAGGTAAAGAATTCTTTTTCTGACTGCAATATCTATGAATTGTGGTGAAAAGGTTAAATACATTGCACCACCTAAGGTGAGAATGCCTTGGTAATTTTAGAAAATTCTACTTCACACAAATTTTATTAACTTTAGAAATTTTATATATGTAGGGAAAGAACAGTTGCTGCACTTTTATCAGCAGGGGCAAATCCGAGTCTTGTAACAGACCCCACTCCAGAGTTTCCTGGAGGAGGCACTGCTGCTGATTTAGCCTCTATGCAAGGATTTGAAGGATTGGGTGCATATCTTGCAGAGAAAGGGTTACAGGCACATTATCAAGCCATGACAACAAGTGGAAATGCTTCCAGTCCACGACAGTCTTCTTCAGATGCAGGAATGATGAACTTTGAAAACTCCGAGAACTTTAGCGAGCAAGAACTGTGTCTCAAGGACTCTTTGGCTGCATACCGCAATGCAGCTGATGCAGCAGATAGGATACAGGCAGCTTTTAGGGAACGATCTCACAGGCAACAAATGAAGGCTGCTCAGTTGGAGAAGCCCATGGATGAAGCTGAAAGTATCATTGCTGCTTTAAGGATTCAGAAAGCTTATCGCAATTATAATAGGAGGAAAATGATGAAGGCTGCTGCCCATATACAAGGAGTTTTCCGTACTTGGCAGGCCAGAAAGAATTTCCTCAATCTCCGTCGCCTAGTGATAAAAATTCAAGTAAGATACAGTTGTTTGCCATTTCTTAAAATTACGATATATTTTTTTTGAAAAGAAAAGATGGGTGAGGATGTTATTAAGCCCTTACTTTATTAATAAAGAGAGCTTTTTCAACAACTAAATGATAGAATATTATCGATGGAAATTCGCAGATCATCTTGGGACTACAATTTGAGGCTCATTAGTGCTAAGTAGGGGATAACTTTCTATCTTATTTGTATTTTAACTCTCCAGTGGTTGTGTGCATGTTGCTAGTTAATTTTTACCAATTATTTTCAAGGATTTCTTTCTGTTGGTAGTTGGTTTTCTCCATATGGTTTCAACATTGTTTCTTTCAGTTAAATATTTTCTAAGACGGGCCTCTTTTATTTATGATATTGATAGCTCACATGATAAATTCGATTTTAAAGCTAACACATCTCATTTTTAGTTATCTTTCTCTTATCCATTAATTCAAGTATAGAATTCTACTAATAGTATTCTTTGGTACAGCAGATCAAACTTCAGAACTAACCTTCTTAATGATGCTTCAGCTTTTCACCAATAGTAAACATCCTGCAGGCTGTTTTCCGAGGTCACCAAGTAAGAAAACAATACCACAAAATTTGTTGGTCTGTTGGAGTTCTTGAAAAAGCAGTCTTACGATGGCGTATGAAGAGAAAAGGTTTGCGGGGTCTTCAGGCAGAGTTAGACAAAACCACAGATAGGATGGAGGAGGATAACTGTGTAGAGGAGGACTTCTACAGAGTTAGTCGTGAACAAGCTGAAGAGCGTGTTCAAAGATCAGTTGTTCGTGTTCAAGCGATGTTCCGGTCCTACCAAGCTCAACAGGAATATCGAAGGATGAAATTGGTCCACAATCAGGCAAAGGTAGCATCTTAGCTAGGCTTTTGAAATATAGTTGAGTTAGTCAATTCTTTTCTTCTGTGTCTACCTGTATTTAGTCCTGGTTTAGACTGTTACAGGTGAAGCAGGATTTTTTTCCCCCCATGTTATGTTACTGCAAGGAAGTCTAATCATCTCTCTGTCATCACTTCCACTCTTATCCCCATATAGAGAGTTGAAGTGAATAAACTTTTTCTACCATTACCAAGAAGTCTCTACACCTCTATATAGGTGTTGAAAAAAGTACATCATAAACCTGCTACTCAAAATAAAATAATACACCTCTTACAAACATAAACATAAACATAACACTCTCTCTCAAGCTGGAACATATATATCCATCATGCTCAGCTTGTTTATATACTTCTCAAATTGGGGATGTGGCAACGGCTTGGTAAACATGCCAGCAGTTTGGTCTAAGGAGGCGAGACAAGTAGTACAAAGTAGACCCTGTTGAATCAAACTCCTGGTGTAATGACAGTCCACTTCCACATATTTTGTTCTCTCATGAAACATAGAATTGTTTGCAATGTATGTGGCAGCCCGGTTGTCACAATGCATCTCCATAGGTTCCTGAACATCAACATGAAGATTTCATAACAGAGATCTGATCCATATCATCTTAAGACCAGTATGCGCCATGGCCCTATACTCAGACTCAGCACTAGAGCGTGAAACAACACTGTTTCTTGCTCCTCCAGGTTACCAAATTCCCAGCAGCAAAGGTATACAAACCAGTAGTAGACCGCCTATCCCTGTCATCACCTGCATAATCTGCATCTGAGCATGCAACAACGGCCATAGGTGCCTTTCTCTGGAAAATAATGCCTTTACCTGGACACCCCTTGATGTACCTCAACACCTGCATCACGGCCTGCCAATGAACCTCAGTGGGCTTATCTAAGAATTGACTCAACTTCCCTACGGCAAGGCTAATATCTGGCCTAGTGATAATCAGATATAACAGCTTCCCCACCAGCTGTCGATATGCCTTCTTCTCTTTTAGCTTTATATTTTCCTCAAACAGATGAATTTTAGGATCCATAGGAATATTTGCATTTTTGGATCTTAGCATGCCTGTCTCCTGAAGAATATCAATGGCATATTTCCTCTACGATATAATTGTCCCTTGCTTACTTGTGGCAAACTCAATACTTAAAAAATATCTTAGCTTCCTAAGATCTTTCATGACAAACTGGTGTGCCAAGTATTCCTTTAACTGAGATATACCCTCTGCATCATCACCTGTAAGAATAAGATCATCCACATACATAAGTAAAGCCACTATACCCCTACTGGTCTTCTTTACAAATAGTGAATGATCTGATGATCTCTGCATCCCAACAACAGACAATGCCTCAGATAGGCGCTGGAACCAGGCTCGGGGCTCTGCTTAAGATCATAAATGGCCTTACGAAGCCTGCATACATACTCCCCCTGAATCTCAAAGCCAGCTGGCTGCTGCATATATATCTCTTTCTTCAAGTCTCCGTACAGAAATGCATTTTTAACATCCAACTGATGTAACTACCATCCATAATGAGCCGCAATAGATATAAGAATTCGAACAGTAGAGAGTCGTGCAATAGGGGAGAATGTGTCAAAGAAATCCACCCCGTATGTCTAGGTGAATTCTTTGGCCATTAAGCGGGCCTTATACCTTGAAATAGACCCATCTAGGTTGTATTTCAAAGTAAAGACCCATCTGGTTCCAACAAGACGTGCTCCAGACAGTAAAGGTGACAGCTCCCAAGTACCTCTGGTAGTAAGTGCAGACATCTCCATAGCTGTCTTCCAGTGTGGATGTAGTAGAGCCTGCTAATACGAGGTAGATGACTCAGCACTGGATACAACAGCTGTGAATGCATGAAACTCCGAACTTAGAGAATCAGCAGTAACATCACTCCCAGCAACACGATACTGGACACAAGATTGTGGAGCCTTCCTAATAGCAATAGGAATATCCTCATCAGTAGTCATGGAATCAGGACCTGGAGAACTATCCTTAGGTGGCAGACTCCCACCTGTTTCATCTGCTGACATTGTGCCTGAAAAAGTCTCTTGAGTAGAACCGCCTCTAGTTTTGCAACACGAACTTGAGGAGTCTGTGGAATAGATGGAGGGGGCTTTGCCCTATACACAACTGGCAACTGATAGGTGTGACCCTTGAAGGTCCCTTTATCCACTGGTGCTAGTCTGAATGTGCTGGTAGGTGGCTCATCAACCTGAGAAGGGCTACTAGTATCTGTGAATATCTCAAATGGTATAGGAGCAACTAGTACAGGCGCTCTCTCTGGCACACTCTGCACCTACTGGGAAGTAACAGAAAAATAAGGTATAGCTTCATGAAAGGTGACATCTGCACTGATATAATGTCTCTGGTGTAGGGATAAAAACACCGATACCCATTCTAAGTATGAGAATAGTCAAGAAATACACTTGACTGCTCTATGTGCTAATTTATCACGTCCAGGTCCAAGGAGATGTGCAAAAGCCACGCACCCAAATGTCTTGGGTGGAAGATCAAACAACTCATCATTTGATTAAAGCACCTGCTATGGTATCTGCTCGTGAATCACTGAGGAGGGCAATTTATTAATAAGGTAACAAACTGTGAGAACTGCATCTCCTCAATAATTCTGTGGCATACTATTATGAATAAGAAGAGCTCTGATACCAAGTTGAAAGATTTTTGCTTCAAACCCTCATCTCCACGGTGAGTGATCAAGAGCAACTGGCACCAACGACAATCGAAGAGCTGCGACAGGGTAGCCACGATAGGTGAAGCAACCTGCTGTGTCAGGGAGTTGCAACAGGGTGACAGGGAGCAACACTGAGGGAGCTGTGCCTCGGTCAGGCTGCTAGCGGTGCGAGAAGCACTACAGCAAGCTGCTGGCGGCGGTAGCACCGAGGGTGCTGCGGCGTGAGGGGCCGGTTGCGTCCCGATTAGGCTGCGGCGATGGTAGCAGCGTCATGGCTAGGTGCTGCGACGCAAGGAGAGGCGCTGAGGAACTAGTTGCGCCCTAGTTTGGCACTACAACAGCGCGAAGAGTCGAGGCAGTGGTGCTGCGCCCTGGTCTAGTGCAAAGGGCTAGCTACAGCAATGGCGACAGTCGGTGTTGCTGCTGCATTGGCGATGGTTCGGCACCGGCGTGGCTGCCGATGGAGGCGGCGGTAGCTCCAGTGAGAAGGCTTAGGTAGGGTTAGGGTTTTATTTTTGGTGGGGACCTCAACCTTTGCTCTGATACCAAGTGTAAGTGCATAAACTTTTTCTACTATTACCAAGAAGTTTCTACACCTCTATATAGGTATGGGAAAAAGTACATCATAAATCCTCTACTCAAAATAAAATAACACAGTACCCCTTACAAACATAAACAAAACTCAACATTAGAGGTATTGAAAGTAATAATTGATCACATGAAGACCTAACAGAGCAACACAGCCATATGGAAAATAATTCCAAGGAACCCCTTTTGACTATCCAAACGGGACTTTATGGTTACATGTTGGAATTATGTTGAAATTTTTTCATTTTGTTTGCCCTTGCATTAATCACGTTATAGCAGGTTACTATCTGGAATGTTGAACATGCATAATTTTTGTGATATATGCATTTTTGCAATTTGGTGCTAATGCATTTCATACCATAATATATGCAGTTGGAATATAACTTCGTGGATCCGGACAACAGCTCTAGTTAAATGTAATGATGTGCCCATAGTCGATAATCTTTCCTATGGGTGAAATGCCGTCAGCACCTGAGTTAGGGTGCATGACCTGTATATTGTACAACTGACTGAGTCAAAGGTGGTAAGCAAGTAGATTGCCGGTTGTATATTTAGCATGCTGTAGTTGTAAGTGATCTCTGTAAAGTGTTGTTGTAAACCGAGAAAGATAAATCCACCTGAGTTTTAATCCATTTTAGGGGTGGAAAACGTGTAAATATCTCATGTTGCTTTTGTAGGAAAATTAAATCTCTTATTGAGCCAAATTTGAAGAACATTGTGTTGTGAGCTTGTGAGCTCACCTGGCCAGGGCCCACCCATTTCAAAATAAAGGAACATTGAAGCTCTTTCTTCAAACGCTTGCAACGATGAGAGTTCAGTTTGCTTTAACTATTGTTCAATTTACTCAGTAACATAAATTAGCATTTGAGGTTACAAATGTCTGAGTTTCAGTTATCTCTGTCATTTGATAATTGCGATTACATGCTGTTTCTTTTCCTTGTCAAATTTAAATTCCATGTACTTTTCCTAGGTTTGGGGTTGGAACTAGTAGCTTAACCGTGAATGTCAGGTGTGTTTCTAAACATGCTGGAATTTTTAACTTTATGTTTGCCACTAAAGGTAGGTTCCACGACATCCTGTAACTTAATTTAGATCGACATCAGTTTCTTTGCTCTTTAGCACAGAAGATTTCAATTTTTGCAGATGGTACTGCTAAATATATTACAGCAGTTATTCTCATGCCTTTTTTCTGCCTACTCCACTTGAGAGTAGACATGTTCATACCTCAAGTCGGGCTGGGCCGTGGAGTGGAACGGCCTTTAAAAAATAAAGCTGGTGGGTTGGGTGGACGAGACTTTAACCTATGTGCCAGGTTTATTTGACAGGTGAATATTTTCATTTTTTTTTAAGTTCCCATTTTTTTCTGTGCTGGGGACAGAGGCGAAGTTGTCGCTGGATTTTTAAGTGGAAAATCAATTGATAAACATTTTAGAAGGCATGTTTTTCTATTATTTTCAAGGCAAGTTGTTTATCTTGTTCAGTTTTTGATCTCTGTTGAATGGTTAATCGATTTGAACAATATTTTCTACCCAATTATTAATCCTCCAATATCGTTATTTCTTTGGAAAGGGTAATTTAAATTAGAGGAAAAGTTGAACACTCGTTGTGACATGAGAATACTAGATTATATATATATAAAAGCACACACATACATACATCTTATATATGTATATAAGATATACATATACATATCTTGTATATATCAAGCCTAGCTACCTAAGTTTTTGTTCAAGCTCAACTCGATAGTTTATCAAGTTAGACTTGCGAGCCCATATTGAGCTACTCCCAAACTACGACTATTGAATCCAAGCCTTTTGATAGGCCTATATGTAAGTTATCGAGTTCACAATGTTACTTGCAAAAGCCTCATGGAGGGGTATCAGTGAATTTGGCTATTGATGCCCCATGTTGTGATTATTTATTTAGGATATTCCAAGAGAAATGGATATTTCAGAGCCATTGAGAAAAATTTTTTATTCCAAATTTGGTGACCATAGCCGTAAATATTTTTGTCTCTACTTTGGCAACATTCATTTTAGTTGATAGTTAGAGGAAGTAAAAGGGTTTATAACATGCGTTTCTTGGATATATTAATAACACCAGATTATAATGGTGTACTAACATCACTTTTTGTGCACTCTTATCCTTCAACCTAAGTCGCTTTTACGTCTTTGTTTCCACGTATGCATATTTGGTAGGCCATTAGTTGAAATTATTACCTTGGAACTTTGTACTGCAAAGCCAACATGTATACTAGAAGGGAAGATGCATGATCTTTTGATATGGTCACACAAGTTGATCCATTGAAAAGTTCCTAAAGATAATTGAAGACGACTAGAAGGCTCTCACATTTAACATGGATGGATTGGTGGAGCGGGCAGTGCAGTGGATTGAGGTGGAGGGAAGATGAAAATATGTTAAGAGGAATTGCGGGTACATACCTCCCTGTTGAAACAAATTTGGATCCTTAAGCTTCCTCTTTGAACATATTTGTGTGTTTGGTATATTCTTTTTCAGAAGCGTCATGCTGACAAAAATATCTTCAAGTTGGAGATTAGTGGTGTTTCTAAGCATTTACTGTTGTCCATCAGCTCCTAATGTCGAAACATCCCCACACTTGTTCACCCGAAGTCATATTGTCTTCAAGGTTTCCAAATGGGTTTTTGAAAAGAACCATGTCAATTTCCTAGACCCTGTTTCCTTTCTTCCTATTATTCTAGGGAACAATTGCACGCTTAAAGGAAATAGGATGGAAGGACTTATCTGCTTCATATGGTACAATATCTGGTGGGTTAGGAACAAACTCAAACATTGACTGTTTTAACATGAAACAACTCACTCAGCATCTTCTTCGCAATTGGAATAATTTTGAAATGCCTTCATCTTATATGGGTTGGGCCATTAGAGATCACAATGGAGACCTCGTTTGTGCTGCCTCCCACAAAGCGGCAAAACAGATTCCTGAAATAGCTATTCTTAAATCCATTATACATGCACTGTCCTTGCCTGCTATTTCCTCTTTGGCCTTACAGGTGGAGATGGATTCAACTCCTCTGTACTAATACTGGTGGAATGGGAAAATTAATGTATCTTGATTTTGCAAGCAAGATCTTAAGGCGGCGCAGAATTTCGAATCCAGAATTGAATCCTTTTCTTTCATCCAGTCAGGAGCCAACACTCTTGCTAAAAGAATAGCAGATCTGGGGGGATGATTGGAAGCTTTTTGGTTCTCCAGCTCAGCTACCTCGTCATCTACAAGGAATCCTACGGTTGGATAAGATTCTATTTCCATACATTATCGGATTCAGTTATGTAGTTCGATGTTCTACGGATCGTGGTCAGTTTTTAGGTCTTTTGCTTGTATTAACAGATTTTGATTTGATCCCTCTATTTTTCTTTGATAACCTCTGGAGAGTTGGGGATAAATAAAATTTAATCTCCAAAAAATAGGGGATAAATAAAATTTGCTCTTATATTTTTCAAAATAATAATAATAATAATAATAATAATAATAATAGGAATTGCAGGGAATGATAAAACCCAGGAGTGGTGGCGGGAGAAGATGCCAGCTTTCTGAAGAGAAACTTGCCAAGAAAATTAGGTGCAAAATAAGAATAACAGTATCTTTGGTAGGTTTTAGAAGGCCTCATCATTAATCACTAACTCTAAGCCCAAAAAGAAGATCATAGAAAGGGCTTCTAATGCCATAGCACTTTTCAACATGTCCAATTTCCCTAAATTTTTTGGGTGTCGGCAAGTCCAATTGCCTCTACACGCCATCCTACACACATGCTGCCACCAATGATTCATGAAGAATTTCGACCATCCCCCTATGAGGTAATACCTTGTATGCACTTTTCTTGAAACACTTTCAGAGGTGATCAGATCTGAGGATGATAAGTAGATTCAATTAGGTGATCAAATCTAAGTATAAAGAAAGTCATAAAGGCAATGTTTTCAAATTTGTGTTTCAGCTTCGAAATCCTAAAATTTGTTTGCCGAAGAAATATACTTGCTAGCAGTAATGCACCATCTTTGTCAATCAGGACCGGGCCTACATGTATACTAGATGGGACACGTGCTTGGCGTGAGAAAAAAAATGGAGATGTAGTCTATCATTTTTAAAGAGAGAAAAATAAAAAAGGATAATCCCCTGGTAATTAGTACACGAATAGGGTGGGGTTGGGATTTTGGGAAATCTTACACACGTCAGCTAAGTGGACGGGGAAATTTCCATGGACCCCTCATTCCATATATTTCGTCATTAACATCTTCTGAAAAAAAAAATTCCAAAATTAATTCTAGACCCCTATGTATAACATTTCCGACTCAATTCCCTTCCCCGATCTAATAATACTAGCACTCCTTCTAGTTCGATGTGGCCCCACCATTCCCTCCTTGCTTTGGCTCCATCGATCTTGCCCAATCCCACTCCTTATCGTCTTCACAGCTAGTTGTATGTGTATACTGTTCTTAATTCCACATCCATATGTTTTTTTTTATGATTGCAGTTCATTTGAAGGAAGTATTTTAAAAAATTGATTTTTGATTTTGATTTAATTGATGATTTGCTTCTCGTTCGTATCTTTGTTGCCGATTCCTCTCATTTCTACGAAGACTTGAAGTTAAAGGGAAGTGTTGATGGTATCTGAATTTTGACAAACAACTCGATTTTGAATTTTGACATTAGCGGATTAGTTCTCGGTAGACTCAAGAATTAAACATACCTAAATATTGGTAGAAAATATTGGACATGGTTTCTGGAATCTATTCAGTCAGGAGAGAGATATAGTGAGAGAGAGAACAAATTAGGCAAACCTCAAAATATCTACGACTAAGACGCAAAAGAACAGAAAGGAGTTCACCTTTGCTCTCCGTCCACTTCTTTTGTCCATACCTCCTGTTAATATTGAAATACGAAAAAAACCTCAAGTACTTAATTTCTATGTCCCCTCTATCCAAAATTTTTGCCTCCATTTTATTGGAAGGGTACCAGTTGGCAAACCTTTTCCTCTACCCAATTTTCTACACCACCATCTTAAAGGGACATGGAGGATCAAACTTTTGAGTCCAACCATGTGCCTCGTTTTTAATTAGATTTTTAGATTTTGGTTTAGAGTATAAAAGTAGAGGTTATAAATAAACTTTTCGAAGTATTGAACAACACTTTTCATAATCCAAAGTACTTTAGAAGAGGGAGTTTACGCAAAAGGGAAAAAAAAAAAAAAAAAAAAGGCTCTACGTCAAATAACACAAATAACATTATAAAAAAAAATTTGTTTCACCTACATAGGAGATTCCTCGCAAAATATACACCCTCTACCCCCTTCCAAGACGTGATCCCCGCCACCAAAAATTTGACTCGCCACTATCTTGTCCTCCTCTCGAAATCTAACAACCCACGTTCATTTTGTAAAAATTTTTTTAGAGATCTCATATGCAGCAAATATCACCAAACCTCTCTAACGTCATCACCCATCCAATTTAACACTTTCACCCCTTGTTTTTAACCTCCATGCTTTGGGTGACAGACCAAGAGATAAACTCCAAAAACAATATTTACATGCAAGAAAAGCGAAACCCTTCCCTCTTTCCATCCTTCCCTTTCCTTACACCGACAAAGCATTGTGTGATTACGTAAAATCATGATAATTGACTGTATCATCACAAGATATAGTAACGTACAATGTTCACCAAAAATCCAAAACCCACAACCCATGCCTTCACATCTATATGTATGCACCACAACACGACCGGACCGGGGGTCAAGTTCGGCGGGGCGTTCCCAGCCGCCACCAGCTTCCCTCAGGTCATCACCGCCGCCGCAACCTTCAATGCCACCCTCTGGGAGCTCATCGGCAAGGTATGTGCCCTGTGTGTGTCTCTCTCTTTCGTTAGCCTTCCTTAGTTATAAATTTCACTGCAATGCATATGCTCTCACGGGCAATTGCGCCATCTTAAGAGTGAGGATCAGTTAAGATAGTGGAAAGGGTTAAAAGGTCCACGTCCCGCTACGACGGCATCTGTTTGATTGATATGGGAATTACCTATTCTTTATTTCGGTTGACAGGGGATCAGCTTATGCCACCACCTTTTGCATCTATCCTGACTTGACGTGGAAACAGAGCTTATCCCACCGGTGGTGGAATTAGTTGGAGGGATGAATAGTGGGATCGTTTATCTCACAATTTGACATGCACATGTAAGTAAGGAGGTAAGTTTTGATAAATTAGATGTAATGGATAAAATATGATTTAAATTTGATTGGATTTGGATATATATATTTTATTAAAAAATTTTGATTGAAAATAGATATGGATCTATATTTAATTAATCAACCTAAGTATTCGAATAAAATCTCCATTGACTCGAAATATATAAGTCTCTCCTTAAGTTTCTCAATCCCCTAGACCTAATATTTCCCATAATTTTCTCTACTATTAGAAGTATGGTATTCTCCGTCGGTTAGTTGCTGTTATTTTATAAAGGGACGGTGATAATTTTCTGCCGTTGTTTCTTGTATTAATCAACAATAAATCCATCTTCAAAATTTTACCGCAACACTTGACGAGGTAAACAACAGTTGTCGCTCACAGTGAAATTTAATATGGATAATAGACGCTGTTTTCTATAAGAAGTGATGGAAAATCGACGTCACCTGCCAACGGAAATTAATTTGGGTGCATAATGAAAAGTTTGTTTTGACGTTTGCCATTGCTTTCTAATCAATGCAACGACAAAAGTCCATCATCTATACCCACGTGCAGGCTCTCTTCTCCCCCAACATTGTTTCATTTTCCAAACCCTTGTCACCCTCCTCGTGCCACAACAGCTCCTTGTCGTCGTCCCTCCTCCTACTTCTCAGGTAACTTCTCCTCCCCCTTGCGTGTCGCCACTCTTCCTCGTCGGTTGTCCTCTCCTCCTGCCCTTCCTCCTCCTCCTCCTCCTCCCCCTCCCTGTCACCCTCCTCCTTCTCCGACGACCTCCTCCTCCTCCTTCCCATCCCCATGCTCCTCCTCCTCTACCTCCTCATCTCCTCCTGCCTTCCCCCTCCTCCTCTTCCCCATCCTTATCTCCTCCTCCTCTCCCTCCAGCCATCCCTCGGAGCTCTGTGATTTTGAAGGTTGAGAGTGTTTCTAAAACTTCTATTGAATATTTATTTTAGGGATAGAAATCTTTTATTTGAAATGTAGTTGTATTATGTCTTTCTTTATATTTTTTATATTTTATTTTTGATATATTCTCCTTGAAGGATTCTTTTTGTAATAATTTTAATGGAAATTAATAAAATTAGAGTAACACAAGTCCATATGTTTCAGGCTTGTTAAAAATAAATAATTGATAAATTGTGATATAGATTTTTTTTTTCTTTGACTCTAATTTGGGTATGATTTAATTGTAAGATCAATTTATAAGTGAATATTCGATAGGTAAATAGATATCTGATGGATAGATGGATATGGATATGAATTTAAATTTTTATATCTAATGAATAAATAGATATGATGTGAATATAAATTTTATAAATAGATATATACATGAGTTTAGTTGTATCCAACTCATTTATTGAAGATATTCATGTTGCTACCAACTGTGGGGACCATTAAAACCTTGTCTCTTGATATGGCATCGCATGAAATTGGTGCCCCGTCTGAGAAAGTTGCAAGGCCGACACCATATATTCCCATGCTGCTGCCATTTCATCTCCTATACCACTCCACCATACTTGACCGGTCAGTGATAAGACATGCGTGGCTCACGTAAATTGCAATAATGGGCCACGTGCATTCAGCCTTAATCATTCTCCCACTGCCTCTGCAACGCCCTCTTCTCACCATGCCGAAACTTCTTCGGCCTACCACAAATTTTCCAATGCCACCTTGAATATTCTTGGAGATGGTTTCGATATGGAAGAGGGAGAATGGAGAGAGCCTAAAAAAGAAGAGCAAGAGAAAAGAAAAGTCCAGGCACGATGATCATGCTAGTGGGGCATCTGTTGATGACATTCATTCCACATGTCAATATGTAGTTGCTTGGAAAATCCGAGGTCTCAATGACCCTGGAAAATTGGAGGAGGTTGCTGTCTTCCTTCAAAATCATGGTGTTGAGCTCGCCGCACTTCTTGAGTCCCGCATCTCTCCCAAGTGGATGGCAGAGGTTTGAGAGGCGTATCCCTCGGGGTTGGAAGGTTTGCAACAATCTTCATCATGGTTGCAATGGAAGAATTATTTTTCTTCGGAAGCAGGGATTGTGGGATGAAATGACCATTCTCAAGGGTCATTTGGGCTTTTCTTGAATCTTAATGGCCTTCTCGTAATTTTCTACGCACCCAAAAAGATCCCGTGTGGAGTTTTTGGCTTTTGGGAGGGGTCTTGCAAGATTCCAACACCCCAGAAATTATTCTCCAAAGTCAGGTGCAATTTTCCCAACCCCACTATATCCCACACAACACCCCCATGCAACCCCACCCCCAAACCCTATTTTTCCACCTCTATAAAACCCTTAAAACCCCTTCGATTCCACACCCTCTCCATCCTCTCCCCCTTCGCAGCGGCGTACCCCCCTTCCACCATAGCTCTCTACCCACAGCGAGGTGTGCAACCAAGAGAGGGAGGGTGTGAGAGGGAGAGCGTGAAGGAGATCGAGATAGGGTGAGGGCAAGAGGGAGGGGAGTAGCAGGAGGAGCTCGGGAGAAAGAGAGAAAGCGTGGAGGAGAGCCGCTGCGAGGAACGCCCTGTGCGTGGAGTTTGGCCATGATTTCTGTTGTTATCAGACGTCTGCAACGTTTAGCAGACGGCTGGAGGGATCGTCGGACGTCCAGAGGGAGCTAAGGACGTCTGGAAGCACATAGAGTATTGAGGTAATCTCTACCCATGGTATGTGCAAGCGCGGAAACCAAGTTTCCGCTGCCCTAGCAGTTGTTGAGTATGGCCTTAGCTGCATATATCTGCACAGGTACGAGAGGTGTTGGGAAGGCGCGTTAGTGCGACATTTGAGATGTTTTCGGACGTCTAGAGGTGGTGTCAGACATCTGACTATCCTCCTAGACGACCGGGCATAGTGTCAGACGTTTGGTAACACCCTTAGATGGCTGTGAGGGGTAGCAGACGACTGAAACAGAAGCAGGAACACAAAGTGAGATTTCTGCGCACGTTTAATACGTCTGGGACTCACCCCAAACGTCTAATGTCAGTTTGGACGCACTACTGCGGCCACTGAGTGGCCGGTCCAGCCAGACCAGCTTGCCTGGTCTAGTTCAGGTGAACCGGGAGGAGTGTTTGGGTCAGTTCAGGGTCCAAATGAAGTTGGATTTGCATAATTTAAGTACCGTTGGTTTCTTTTCTAAATTTCTTACATGTTAGAAGTGTTTCCACATTGTTTTTAGCCTAATTGATGTACTCAAATATTGGTAATGTCTGGTTTGACCAACTGCTTTGAATAGGTCTCCAGTATGTAGTGTGCACGGGACTTGCGGAGATATTGGGATCCATCGTTCGTGCCCCCATATCACCCATACCTTTTGGTAGAGTGGTAATTTCTACTCCTGTTAAATTAAATTGTTAAGTGCATGTCCAATTAGAGATCTTTGCTCGAAACTTAGGACATGAAATGAATCCTAGAATCCTAGGGTTGAGAATGGTGCATGTTTACATTCAAGTACTTGAATCTCGTTTGTTACAATTTAAGTATACATGCTGATGAATTCCATATTGTGAGTAATTAGCAACTAAATTGATGTAATTGAATGCTTTTCCTGTGGAATCACGAGCTACCTATTCTATGACTAAGAAACCTAGATGTGAATAGAGATACATGCCACATATTGGAATGAAATGAGTACTATGCACAAACCCTACGGGGAATTAGGAACGTAGTATAAGTATAGTGATATGGATACTTGATGTATGATGGAATACCTCGCCTATATAGGCATGTTGGTTGGTTGTTTGGACTTAGGTACAGAAAGTAAGCTGGCCCTCGTGTACATGGTACCGAGGAGAGCTACCATCACTTTTGTGTAAGGAGACAGCTAGCCTCCCCTTAGGTTGGGACCCGGGGTTAGGAATGGCCTTCCTACACTGACTCCTATTGGGCCCACTGGACAAACTGGATTAGTCAGGCGAGGATACGCAGATTGTTGACGGGTGTGATCCCTGTTCTGTTATGTGCCATATGTTAGAGCGTACCTACTAGCGGAAAGGACTGACCACGTGCCAGTGTGGGGTAGCTACCCATGTGCTTATCGTGCGTGCCGTAGTCACCGCTACGTCGCGACCATGACCCCGGGGTGGTAGACCGAGTGTAGGACTACCACAGGGTACTCTCTCGGGTAGGAGAGTGCTACATCCTGCATCGTGGGAAAACTGCATTAATATCAGTTCCTTAGGGAACATGTGGTTTAAGTGATGATATGGACCTTTACTAGAATAACTAAATACCAAGCACATAGTGATTATGAATGGAACCAGATGATAACTGTCTAAATAACTTAAAAATGTATGAATGGTTTACTACTTTCCTTTTATTTATTGCATTAAATGTTCTTATGTTTCCACTCTACTCAGTATTTAGCTAACAATAGCTGTATATGTTCAGATAAGGGAGCTGAGCAGCCAGTACTACCGGCTGCAGAGGGTGCTGGGCCTAGTCGAGCCCAGTAGTAGCCTGTTTCCTTTTCGTTCCACTTTTGAGATACTTTCACTGCAGTGAGTACTTTTAGTATTTGGACCTTATGTCGTTGCTTTACGTCTTCTTATAGTTGTTGTGATGGCTAGCTAGCAAACCTTCCTTTTTACCTGTGGCGTGTTGTCTTTCGAACTACTGTTATGTTTCTGTTGCCGCCTTTTATTCTAATGCTTAGCTACATTGCACATGTGGATTGTTGTATGATTTCTTGCATTTAGCTTATTTCTTAATGGGCGGCTAGGTCTTAGGATTAGTCAAAACAAGCCTGATCGGACGGGTTTTGTGTGTTTGAAATCGAGGTTGCGAGTAACCCGTCGTCGTAGTTGCAAAATTCGTGATCAAATATAATTTATACCGAAACTCCAAGGGAGTCCCAGGTCGAACACAGGGAGGTGACGTTTACTTTGAATGAAAATCGCGCTTCTATTTGTTTCTTCTTGGTGTTTATGGTTTTGTTATTTTTTTGTGTTTTTGAAATGAAATGACAGGTAATCACAGGAGAGAGATAGAATCAAATATGATATATTTCATGAATGTCAATTACAATAATCTAGAAAACATAAAAGGAGGGGGTGGTGAGAAGAAATCTCCCGAAGTGGCTGTTCGGTGAGACGACGACGCTTGGCGGAAGCTCAAATGAAGGAGTTGGGAAGCAAGATGACGGAGGTGAGAAGTGGGAGGACGTTGGGTAGAGGAAAGCTTCAGTGCAGCTCCAGAATGGAGGTGAGAAGGCAGAGATGATCTGCTACCGGAATGGAGGTGGGAGGATAGCTCCAAGGAGACCTATGAATGGAGATGGGAAGTTGGAGGAGTATTTGGTGGGGCAGAGTTTCATTACACTAATAGGAGACTTTGGAACTTGAGAGCAAGCTCTAATAGAGCGTTGGTAGGCTTGCTAGAGCTTGGGAGTAGGTGGGAGTAGAGTAGGTAAAGATGGCTTGGAAGGGAGGGGTGTAGGTCCTTTTATAGTGGATGAAAAGAGGCTAGAATAGGCATGGGACCATTAGTGACCTCCAGGTCGTCGCTGTAAACGTTGTTGTAGCCAGCTCACGCCCACTCACGCACGTAGCTGGCCTTGTGCCTGCGAATAATTAGCGATGGTTGTAAGCGTCATTGTAGGTCCATCTTAGGCATCACTATACCCTCCTCACGCCCCCTCCTGCGAGCTGCACTGTCCCTCCTCATGCGCGCAGATTATGCGGAGGCCCTGCTGGCGTGCACGCTGGTATGCATTGGCGTACACGCGTGCGCGCTGCTAGTGTGTGCTGGCGCTTCGCTGCCGCTGCTGTTGCATGCACTGGCTGCATTTGGCGCCGGCTGGATTGAGAATTAGGGGGTGCTGCGGGGATTCGAACCCGCGGCCCTCCTTTGGGAGTGCCTCTCTCCAACCAACGTGCCAAGACGTCCAGATCGTCGCACGGACGTCTTAACGCACGTGGTGGAGATGAATCCTCAGTCGTTGGATCTTGATCCAACAGCTATGGTGCAAGATCAGCGATGATGATGAGGCGGTGCTGGGACTTCTGGCCGATGTTGGGCGGCCTGGATGGCGCCACGTGACGTCATCTGGGCCATCCATTTTTCTTTCTGTTGCAGAGGGTGCCACGGTGCTGGGATCGAGTTGATTTCCCCATTTTCGGACTACGATCGTTGCTCTGGATTCATTCGTACGGTCGGATTTTTCATCCGAAGATCGTAAGGATGTCGCATTGCCCTCCTAGTCGTTAATCTTCCTCAGAATTCATATGTTGCTATGGGACTCCAATCTAGACGATTTCGGAGGTGTTAGCCTCCGATTGTCATCCTAAACAGATCCGTACTGTCCGAATTGTTCATCCGAGACCCTAAAATAAATCATCTTCTCTCCTGACCATAAAAAGGATGCAATTAACCTAAATTATAAACAACTACTCTAAATGCATAATGATGCATGCTATGTAATATTTATAACATAAAATGCAAATCTAAGCCTAGGAATATGCATGAATAGGTATTTTAACTTAAATAGATGTGTTTACATCATATCCCATGCCTATCTTTTGCTAGTCCCTAGCAAAATTAAACTACATGCTATGTATAAAAGTAGAATTAGGATTAGATCGCTTAGGCCTAAGTCGTTTATTAACAATAGAAAATTTCAACTAAGGACCTAAACAACGAAAACTCAATAGTACCCGGTTGTCTGCCAGAATGCAGACCGCCCAAGTCCTCGCCTTATTTGAAAAAGAGAAGATACATTTTTTTTATTATTCTTCTTTTCTAATTTTTTTTTACTTTTGGAGTTTGAGAATTCCGTGATAACTTTTTACGGCTACCCAACCCGCCCAAGACTTGAAAAGGACTCTAAGTGCTAAGCATCTTGTGACAATAGTGAAAGACTCACTAGGTGGCCGTTGAAATGGACTTCGGGTTTTTACGACCCTAAGTGACCTTGTGATGAGAACCTCATCATGAACCCTAACTAGCATATTTTAACCTAATAAAGTGAACAAAAACTCCTACATAACGTAAGGGAAGACCTAATTCAGGGAATTATTAATATGAGAATAGAACATGACACAAGGGATAAAACTGCAATTTTACCATTGCAGTGCATCAACAGGATTTCTAAGGGTCTAGACATAGGTCAAGTGAACCTCATAAGAGAAAAAGTGTGATGGTTTGGTCAGAAAAGGGTTATGACAAAATCTACGAATTAAATGACATTCTGTAACCTTAAAATAAACTCACTTTAATTCATAAGTTTCCAGGCAATAGAAAAATCAAATAAACCCTCTAAAATTCATGGAAAAATATCTCTTAAGGCTTAGAACCTTCAATTTATCCTTTGGAACCTGTTTTGACCTAAATGGAGGTACATACCCAATTTTTGACCTAATTTGGGTTTTTGTGCAAAATGTCTAGTCAAAAGTGGTCAAACCTAAAATCCAACTTCACCATTGGATTCCTTAGGTCAGAATTAGGTTTATACCAAAATTTGGACCTAAGGAAAGGTCGTCTTAACCTACTTTGCAAATTGGTCCTCAAAATTACTTTCTGACCCTCAACTTTTTGAAACCCTTGCATTTATTCCCTAAAATTCCTCGTCGTTTTCTTCACTTCGGTCCCTCGGACACTCACAGCAAAATGCCATACCTCTGGTGACTTTGCACGGAAGATGGCGCCTGATTGCATGGGGAGCCGGCCCCAGATTTGAAAGGGGAGCTCCCTGCGGAGCCCCTACTGCATTGGTTGCTCCCCATGCCCTGAAGCCTGCCATACCTCTCGTGCGAACGCGCAAGAGGTATGGGTCTCCAGTCGGCCATATCTCCAGCGTGACCTTCCCACCACTCTCGCGCGCCTCTCGGTCAGCCTTTGCCTATTTAAGGAACGGCAGACCACGCCGCATCCTTCAAGCTCAATTTGGCCTGAGATCCTCCTCCAATTCATCTCCTCCCAACTCCGGCCATCCGCCCAGAGCTTCTGGCGACTCTTCCTCTCCTCTCTCGTCACTCTGCCACAGTACCAGTGGCAGAGCTACCTCCACTGTCCTCCGCCGCGCCGCGCCGTACCAGCAGGCGCCCTCCAACCCCTCTTCCTCATTGTCTTCTTCCCCTGGACGCCTTTGTCTCCGGCGATGGCAGGCACTAGCCGCTCACCCTCCGCCTCCCCTGTTCACTCCTAACCTACCAAATAAGTTGCCCTTGCTCCCCTCTCTATTTCCCCCGTGTCAATTGTTATTTCCAACCCCTCGATAGTCGCCAACCACCACCATCATCCACACCTCTGGCAGACCACCGGCGAGGTGTCCTCGCCATTCCACTCCTCCATCCACCTCGCCAAACCCCTCTGAAGCTCCGCCATCACTCCTTGATCATTACCCCCTCTCCATTCACCGCGCCACCCACTGTCTCCTTCCCCCGAACACACCCACCTGCACGCACACAGTGTGCCCTAGGCACACACGCATAGCCACCCTCACTCCACGCTAACCCCTGAGATACCTTCACCATGCTCCGGTGAAGCCTATTGAAGGTTCTGACAGGGCTGCAAGGCCGTATTTGTGATTTCAGGGTCACGACTTCTTCCACCATTAGCACAGACGCACGAAGCTTGCTTGAAGCTTCGTCCAGGTCCCAAGCCCTAGGCCTCCAGGTCCAAAAGGCACATAATCCCCTTACGCAATCGACCAGGCCTTCGCTTGGCGTTGGGGGCCTTCGCTGCAGCTGCAATCGCTCATGCCATCTGCTGCGGGCGCACAGGCTGAAGCAGGTGGGACTTTAGTCCCACGTCGTGAGTTTTCGAGCGAGCGCTGGTGCTTAAATTGAATTTGTGAAATACGCTTATCGCCTCCTACTACACGGTGTGAGGTCTCTTGCCCACTTACGGCCTCGTCCACGACCCCACGCCACGCGGACCTGGTCTTAACCCACCTACCCGAGCACAGCTTGCCCACCACCACACGCCGGTGGGCCTGGTCCTGGGCACGTATACCCGACCCGATAACCTGGGTGGCTCTAGGAGAGTGAACCTGAGAGAGAGATAGAGAGAGAGAGACGCGGGGAGGGTAGGGGTAGGTTTTGCATAACCGTGCCTATGCAGGGAAGAAGAAGAAGGAGGAGGAAGACTAAGCAGAAGAAGAAGAGAAGAGGAAGAGGCTAAGGACTTCGCTGCGCCAAGGAAGGAGTAGGAGATGAAGAAGAAGGCATGGTGCAGAAGGAAAGGAAGAAAAAGAAGGCAGAAGCAGGAGCTGAAGAGGAAGAAAGAACCAAAGAAGAAGAGAAGAACAGAGAAGGAGGAAGTTGTTGCAAAGAGGAAGACCAAGAAAAAGAAGAGAAGAAGAAAAAGCCAAGGAGAAGAAGCAGCAATAGCCAAAGAGAAGAAAGGAAGAAGAAGGAGTCGTGCACTGTAGCAAATGCTACTTAAGGCGTCTGATTCCTAGAATCAGACGTCTGAAGACAGAGAAAAGAAAAGTGAGAGAACAAAGAAGGAGAGAAAAGAAGAAAAAGAGAAGACACATACTTTTATTCTCTACACTTTTTTGTAAAACATTACAGTATTGTGAATTGTGATCTTTTTGCTTCTAAAATCAAGTTTGCTCTCTGAGTTCGACTTCAAAATTTTTTTAATCTCGAGTAATAAATAAAATAAAATTGATGATGAAAAGTCAGACATCAATTTTTTTGCACCATTGCCGGGGAGCAATAGGCAATTTAGAAGCTTTAAAATCACAATTTTTCATTTTATACTAACCTAATCTCTCTTTTGTTGTGTTGTAGGGAAAGAAGGCAAGAAAAGATAAGCAGCTACACAACAACCACACTAGGGGACAGGTAACCTTCAACCCTCTCTCTTAAGCCCCTCACATTCTAAAGAAAAAAAAAATAAAAGAAAAATCAATCTAGGGCTACCTGTCCTCCATACTTAGTAATTCACAGAGTTGCCTGTTTTTAAGTTTCAACACATCTTAACTACATATCCACTTAAGGTAACTAGGGCTAAAACCTTCTTGCTTGAGCCCTAGTTACCCACTTTTGAGGCAACTAATTGGACCAACTAGAGCCAACCTAAGATTCCAAGCTAGGGTTTTAGAGACGCATCTTCTTCTAAACAAAGAATTGAAAATTCGAAAAGAGGTGTGCCTAAACCATTGTTTGAAAAGACCTATTTAAGAGAAACCCTAAGCAATCAGGCTCTTAATCTACTTGAACACTAAAAGAAAGGACCTAAGAAGCTCTCACAGGAACAAAGAGGTGAAGTTGATCCTTTGGATCAACCAACCTTTAAATTAGGTCACTTTTGCACACAAAAGGTTTAAAGTTCAAGTAAAACCCTAAAGCACCTTGATCTTAATTAAAAGTTGTAGGCTTAAGTGGTCAAGGTCCCCATTCTGGTCTACCTGGAATCTCAGTGACAAGAGAGGTCAGGTGGGGGAAACCCTGAAACTCGTGGGGGCGCTCTACCGTGTTGGGGTCTTCGTGGGACTCACCCTCTCTGGCTGCCTAGGTAATTCTCAGGTGAACGACCTTCTGATCAAGGGGTATCATCCGCCCCGAACCTCTATAGTCACCAACATTTTTTGGGTGTCTTGATTTGGTCCAACATGTTTTAACCTCATCCAGTCTATCAGTGCATGTTTAGTAGGAGGTCCTTGAAACCTCCTCTAGAAATCCACTCTCCCCGAGGCCAAGCCTCGGCACCCTTATTTGTGCAACAACCCCTCCACATAGACCTCTCTTCCGATTCTGAACCTAGTTCTCCGTCTTCTTCCATCATGGCACAACCTGTTGAAGAAGAGAATAATCTTGAGCACCAGCTTCAACGTCTTAATGACCTCTTCCATAATTTCATGAACCCACCGCAGCGCCCCATGATGTGAGATCAATATAATCCTGCTACGGTGGAAATTGAGCCTCGAGTCAGAATCCCAACTGGGGGACCTGATTCTGAATTGAAGCCCAATATGATTTATGTCATACCTAAATTTTATGGGCTTAACTCTGAAGATCCCTTCCAGCATATCAAACAGCTCAAGCATCTGGCGCAGACCTTCGGGTCAGATGCACAAAATCAGGATATCTTACTCATGAAGATGTTCTCTTTCTCCCTCATGGACAAGGCGGCTCATTGGTATCAGACACAGACCCGTCCGATCAACACTTGGGATGAACTTCAATCCGAGTTTTTGAAGAAGTTCTTTCCCGTTGGTCGAACAAATGCCTTGCGCCATCAGATTACTCACTTCACCCAGCGGATGGGAGAACCTCTTCATAAGGCATGGGATCGATTCCTGGATCTCATGAGAAAGTGCCCCCATCACGGAGTTCCTAAATGGGAACAAGTCCAGTCTTTTTACCAGGGACTCCGTGAGGACATTAGATTGTTCGTCAATGCAACTTGCGGAGGGAATATCATGGGTCAACATGAGGACACCGTGTGGGAGATTCTCGAGAATATGTGCGAGAACTTCATCAGCAATGACTCCATGGGTTTATTCGACCGGACGAATACCCGCGCATCGACGAATCTTAAGGGAGCACATGAGACACAGGACCTGTCCGCATCTGTCGACTTAGAACTGATGGCCAATTGGTTGGACAAGGTCTCTATCATCGAGAAGAAGGTAGACGAGCTGACTCGGCATTTGCAGCAAGTCACCTTTGCGCAAAACTCCTTCGCACAGCCACCTCCCGCAAAGGAAACTGTGTAAAATATCTCCCACCGATCTTCTCCGGGGATGGACTCGTATCCACCCCCATCTGACTCTAGGATTGAAAGGATCTCCGATCCTTTCTATTATTGTCGGGGGAACTCTAATCCCCCATACTCTGACTTTCCTGAGGCTCCTCAGACCTGCGAGGAGCTCAATGTCATCCAGAATGACCCATTTTCCAACACCTACAACCCTGGATGGCGAAATCATCCCAATTTCCAGTGGACGGGAAATTGTCAGATCCAGAGACCACCTTATCAACCCCGTCCACAGGCACCTCATCCTTATCAGCCGCCTCAGCCTCGGCCCAACCCCATCTATCCATCCGGGCCTAACCAAGACCAAATGTCCCTCATCCTCCAAACTCTGGCTGACATTCAAAGAACAAATGCGGCTATCCAAAAACAGCACAAGGATGAGATCACAAAGGTCCGCAACCAATTCACCCAGATGGCGAATTCTCACCAACCGAGCACTCTTCCTTCACAACCTCTGCCAAACCCTAACAATGTGCTGACCCAGTGGTGCATAATGAACCCAAACCCAGTGTTACGAACGGGCGCTTCAGACGTCTTTTAAGACGTCTGGGAGGTGGCCCAGACGTCGTACCAGATGTCTGGAATTACTTACAGACGTCGGACCAGACGTCTGGGATCATTTCCAGACGTCTGGAAATCGGTTATTTTGGCACGCTACTATTCGTCTACGCGCCTGAGCACGCAGACCTGCGTTTTCTCTCTCTCTCCCTCTTTTTCCCTCTCTCCGGCCACCGCAAACGCCTCTGCCGCGTTCTCTCTCTCCTCCTCCCGCGGCCTTAAAAGGGCCACGCCTCTCCCTCACTCCCGTCACCTCCGCCTCCTTCCTCTTCTCCTTCAGCCAGTGCGCGAGAGCGAGCGCGAGAGCGAGCGCGAGGGTGTAGCGGCAACGACAGCCGCGGTGAGCGTGGGAGGAGGTGCTGCGCGTGGGACAGGCGCTCGGCCGTGAGGGCGAGCTCGCCGGGGCTGCTAGGGCCAGCCGGCGGGGGGCGCAGCGGGCGCGGAGCGACGCAGGAGGACTGCTGCAGCTCGAGCAGCAGGCGGAGCACTCGCAGCGCGGTCGGGCGTCGCGAGCGGAGGGCGAGTGGCGCCCTGGTTCTGGAAAATTTTCCAGAATCAGACGTCTGTGCTTCTAGACAGACGACTGGAACGACGTCTGGAAAACTGTCCAGACATCTGAAAGGTGAGTTTTTCCGTCTTCTTCCTTCCCTTCGATTGATCGTACTAAGAGAGAGAGGAAATGGGTACGCGCAGGGTCGGAGATTCGCATCCAACGCGAATTAGACGTCTGGCTGTAGTGCCAGATGGCGGGAACGACTTCCAGACGTCCTTGGTGACCATCAGACATCTGGGAACTAGGCCAGACGCCCCCGCAGACTTCTGGACGTCTGAGAGCCCACGCAGAGCGAGGTAATTCCCTGATCCACTTTTTAAGACGTCTGGAAGAAGTTCCAGACGTCTGATTTTGCACTGTTTCGTCGTTTTCGACCCGTTTCGGGCCCTTTCGGGCTCCGTTTTCCACGTTTCAAGTTACGTTCTTTTCGGAATGACATCCTCTACCAGTCTACAGTAGCTGTATACTGTTTTGAGAAGTTCCTTGTGCTTGATCCTTGTGATAGGACCCCGTTCCGTTGCAGTCTCGGGGGTTGTAGAGGCACGCGGATTCCCGACCACGCCCCCAGTTCGCCTGTTGTAACCGGTAGAGTGGCTTTAAGTATGATCTGTTAAATTATGAAACCATAAATAGAACCTAGGACATTGCATGAATCCTAGGAATGAGAAATAGATTGAATGATAGATTCCTAGGGTGTTGCATGAATCTTAGGGCTGGAAAACTAGATTGTATGATAGATCCTAAGATATGGCATGAATCCTAGGATGGGAAAACTAGTGGAATGTATGAATACTGCAGTCTTGGAAAATGTGGAAAGGAAATAATAGCTGCCTGTGAATTGAATTAACAGCTGCCTGTTATGAATAAGTGAACATGATTAAGAATATGGGATGTATGAACGTGAAACTGGAATGGTGAAACTGGAATGTTCTGAGTTAAAGAGCTGGAACCCTACGAGGAATTAGGAGTAGAACTCCTGGAAAGTGAATGGAATAGAATTGGGGAAGTGAGCTGGCCCTTGAGTACGGAGTACCAAGGAGAGCGGCTGTCCCCCCTGTTTAGTGTAGAGCGGAGCCAGCCGCCCCAGGGACCCGAGGTTTGGACTGGCCACTCTGTACCGACTTGCTGGCCCTCGTGTACGTAGTACCGAGGAGAGCTACTAGTGTAGGGAGGTACTAGCTACCCCACGGGCCCCGGTGTTCTGCTAGCCTCCCACACCGACTTGTTAGGCCCACTGGGGCAAACCAGGGTAGTCAGGCGAGGGTGCGCGGACTGTGGAGGGGCAAGGCCCCTGTTTGGTTACTGTGGGGGGGTTGGACCCCTGTTACTGAGAGGGCTCTGCCCTGTACTGGTTCTGTGCTGTGCTTTGGGCGCACCCGTTAACGGAAACGACTGACCGCGTGCCAGTGCGGGTTAGCTACCCGTGCGTTTACCGTGCGTGCCGTAGTCACCATTACGTCTGTCAGTGACCTTTGGGTGGTTGACTGAGAGTAGGATCACCACGGGGGACTCTCCCGGCCAGGAGAGCACCATGTGCTACTTCTACTGTTCGGAAAAGACTGCAATCAAGATCGTTCCCACGAGGAACATTCGAGATCAAGTGAAGGATCTGAGAAATAGATAAATTGTGAAACAATAGAAAGACGTAAATAAAGGAAGAAAGAAAATTAAACAGCTACTGTACACTTTACTGTTTCTTTAGTTTAGCTGCCACTCTACTCAGCGTTTTGCTGACGTGTTACACTCGTTACCTTTCAGGACCAGGTGTTGAGCAGCCAGGGTCAGCGGCTGCAGAGGACGTTGGGCCGAGTAGGGTCCAGTAGAGTTACCACTGTTCTATTGTACCTCTTTTTGTTCCGTTATAGTGAGTAGTTCTTGTTTCTACTGTACTTTTCTTTACCTGCAGTTCATATTATGTTATGAATGTTGTTCTACTGTTGTGGTGGTATATACTGTAGTGGGTTCTTTCCTTACTGCTGTATTTCCTTACTGTTAGTTATATTCATGCTGAATGTGGTTTATTTTACTGCTCTTTTGGTTACTTCCTCGTTGGACGACTAGGTCATGGGATTAGTCGAGTCGGTCCGGTTCTCGTGTCTCGTAGGGACTTGAGAATCGGGTCGTTACACCCAGGCCAAGCACACATGATTTATCAAGCCCCTTTTGTTCCATCACTTGACGAGATGGAAGCATCAACCTCCTATGCGGGTTATCGACAGTAGCAACCCATCTTACCAACCCCCAACCAGAACCAGGCAAGATTAAACTCGATCACAACCCATAGTGGTAAAGCAACCCAAGACCCACCTTATCCAGATCACTCCAAGCCTGGTAGTGACCCAAGCCCTAGGATAGTTATTTAGGATGTCCCTATCCCAGATCAAAAACCTGGACCCATTCTAGAGGAACCAACAAAGGTTCCATTTCCCGAGGCCTTGACCAAGGGAAAGAGGACAACTAAACCCGTAGCTCCCGAGGAGGACCTGATCAAGCTCTTTGAGCAGGTCCAAATAAACATCCCCTTGATGGATGCAATTCGCCAAGTACCAGCTTACGTACGATTCTTAAAAAATATGTGTACACCCCAGCGTAATCCGCGAACCAAGAGTGGGAGTTCGATTGTACTATTAGAGCAAGCCAGCTCTGTGATCCTGAGTAAACTCCCACCCAAGGAAAAAGACCCAAGCACTCCCCTGATTTCATGTAAGATTGGTGAAACCCAGTTTGATAGAGCATTGTTAGACCTAGGTGCCTCCATAAACCTGATACCCACATCCCTGCTTAACCGCCTTGAAGAATCCGAGTTTAAATTACCTGAGGTGACATTGCAATTAGCTGATCGATCCATTAAGTCACCTAAGGGAGTTCTCGAGGATGTTATTGTTAGGGTGCGGGATTTCTACTTCCCAGTAGATTTTATAGTTCTAGACATGGATGCACTTGAGAACCCAAGGGATACACCAATTATACTAGGGAGACCTTTTCTGGCCACTGCTAGGGCCAACATAAGCTGTGAGGAGGGCCAAATAGAGCTGAAATTTGGAAACCAAGCCCTTAAGATTGATATGTTTAAGGCCCAACAAGGGATTAATTGCAGTGTGGTAGAACAAATATGTTATATCAGGACTGTGGTTAATGAACCGCATTTTGAGGACAACCTGATTATCCCCAATCAACCACAAGAAGAGAAAAACCCACAATTAGAGGATTCTGAACCTGATCTAGACAAACCCATAGCTCCTACCCTTATTCCTCACACACACTCTAAACCACCCGCTGCTGTTGATAATTCTGTTTTGGAACTCAAGCCCCTTCCCGATCATTTGAAATATGTCTTTTTGGGTTCCAATCAAACACTTCCTGTGATTATAAACTCCAGACTCACCCCTGATTAGGAATCTCGTCTGATTACTGTTCTCCAGCAGCATCGTAGAGCCATTGGTTGGACTCTCGATGATTTGACTAGAATAAGTCCCTCTTATTGCACACACCACATCTATTCAAAAGAGGGCGCACGACCTTCATGTGAGATGCAGAGACGTTTAAACCCTAATCTGCAGGAGATCGTGAAAAAGGAGATCATTAAGTGGGTAGATGCAGGGATCATCTACCCGATCTCCAACAGTCGCTGGGTGAACCCAATCCAGGTTGTGCCTAAGAAGGTAGGGCTCACCACTATCACGACTGAAACCGGAGAGGTCATACCGACTCGTATTGGCAACTCGTGGAGAGTCTGCATTGATTATCAAAGATCAATTCCTCCACGAAGAAGGATCATTTCCCACTACCGTTTTTTGATCAGATCCTTGAAAAACTAGCAGGAAATAGATTCTTATACTTTCTTGACGGGTACTCCAGTTACAACCAAGTGGCGATTCATCCAGAAGACCAAGAGAAGACCACGTTCACCTGCCCCTTCGGGACGTACGCATTCCGAAGGATGCCTTTCGGTCTCTGCAATGCACCCGCGACTTTTCAGCGGTGCATGCTTGCCATATTCTCTGATATGGTAGGTGATTATCTGGAAGTCTTCATGGATGACTTCTCAGTTTTTGGGACATCATTTGATGATTGCCTCCAGCACTTGGTTCATATACTCAGGCGTTGTATTGACGTGAATCTGGTTCTTTCCTAGGAAAAGAGCCATTTCATGGTGCCTGAGGGTATCGTCCTGGGACATCTGGTTTCTGAGAGAGGCATCCAAGTAGATCGAGCTAAGGTTAACTTGATTTCCAAACTCCCTATGCCTAGCTCGATTAGGGACATCCGATCTTTTCTGGGGTACGTCAGTTTTTACCGTTGATCATCCCTGATTTCTTAAAAATCGCGTGCCCCCTGACCACTCTTCTCTCCAAGGATGTACCTTTTGAGACTTCCAAGGAATGCAATCAAGCTTTTGAGATCCTTCGTGACTGAGTCACCCAAGCCTCGATCCTACAATCTCCTGATTGGTCTCAACCCTTTGAGATCATGTGCGATGCATCTGACTTCGCTGTAGGAGCGGTTCTGGGGCAAAAGATTGACGGGAAACCCGTGGTCATCTACTACGCTAGCAAGACACTTGACGAGGCTCAGCGTAACTACACGGTTATGGAGAAAGAGCTGCTAGCTATAGTATTTGCCCTTGAGAAATTCAGATCATATCTCCTGGGTTCCCACGGTATTATCTACTCGGATTACACAGCTGTGAAGCATCTCCTTGCGAAGAAGGATGCAAGACCTTGATTAACCCGATGGATCTTACTGTTGTAAAAATTTGATCTCGAGATTCGTGACAAAGCTGGAAGACAGAACGTAGTAGCTAACCACTTGTCCCGCCTTCCTTCTGAAATCATCGACCCTTCCGGACCCATCACGGAGCATTTTCCTGATGAGCACCTCTTGACTATTGGTACAGGCCTTCCATGGTTTGCTGATATAGTAAACTACTTGGCATCACATCAGATCCCGTCTGATTGGCCGAAGGTCAAGAAAGACAAATTGCGCTCTGATGCCAAGTATTACATTTGGGAAGACCAGTACTTATTCCACATAGGTGCTGACCAAATTATCCAGCGATGTGTCCCGGAAGATGAGATCCATGACATACTCTCGTTTTGCCATGACCAGGCATGCGGTAGCCATTTCTCTAGGCACAAAACCGCATCGAAAATCCTCCAGTGTGGCTTTTACTGGTCCACTATCCTCAAGGATGCATACAATCACTGTAAGGTATGCAACTGTTGCCAAACTTTGGGCAACATGAGCCATTGCGACATGATGCCTTTACAGCCAATTCTCGTATGCGAGCTTTTTGATATTTGGGGGATTGATTTTATGGGCCCCTTCCCCATCTCGGACAGCTTCGAGTACATTCTACTCGCTGTTAACTATGTGTCCAAATGGATCGAAGCCATTCCTACCCGAACCAGTGATCACAAGATCGTTATCAAATTTATTCACCAAAATATCTTCTCACGGTTCAGGATTCCGCAAGCAATCATTTTTTATGGAGGGACCCATTTCACCAATTCTCAGTTCAGGTCACTAGTGACCAAATATGGGTTGTCACACCGAATCTCTACTCCTTATCACCTCCAGACTAATGGTCTAGCTAAGCTATCAAATCGAGAGATCAAGAAAATCCTTCAGGTTACTGTTCGACCTGATAAGAAGGACTGGTCATCCCGACTTTCGGAAGCTTTGTGGGCTTATAGGACCGCCCACAAGACCCAATTAGGTATGTCTCCTTTCAGACTGGTGTACGGGAAGGCGTGTCACCTCCCCGTTAAATTGGAGCATAAAGCCTATTGGGTAGTACGGAGCTACAACCTAGATCTTTCTAAGGCTAGAACCCACAGAAAGCTTCAAATAAGCGAGATTGATGAATTACTCCTCAATGCGTATGAAAGCTCGCGAATCTACAAAGAGTGGGTTAAAGCCTTTCATGACACGCACATATCTAGAAAGATTTTTCACCCTGGTCAGAAGGTCCTACTCTTCGATGCCCGACTAAAATTGTTCCCTGGGAAGCTGCGATCCAAGTGGATTGGACCATACCTAGTCCGGCAAATCTTTGGAAATGGAGCCGTCGAGATCAGTCAACTCTGCTACGATTCCGAACCTCCGTCGTGAACGGTCAGAGACTCAAACTGTCCATTGACGTGACCAATATAGATTTGGCTGAGTCATCCTTTACCCTCCATTCTCCCTGAGCTCATTGCGCCCAGCCGATGCCGTAAAACTTAGCGCTTAACGGGTGGCAACCCGTCATTCTTTTGAAAGCCCGAAACCTTTGCTGACATTTTTTTTGCACTTTAGGTTCATCCTTTAGGATAGTCGACTCCATCTCTAGTACTTGTATCTGAGATTAGAAATCGTCCGCAACAGTCACCTCGACCCATCCACTCACCCAATACCTGTCCTAATGCGTGAACCAAGCTAAATAAAAACCCACCTAATTTACAATGAGGACATTGCAAATCTTAGGCATGGGGGGGTATAAAAGTGAAATGAAAACTCGTAACAAGAAAAGGTTTCAACAAAAAAAATCACATATGTCAAAAACACCAAAAAATTAAAAATTTCTTTCAAACAACACCAAAAAATTAAAAAAATTAAAAAAAAAAATTGGAAAAAGAACAAAAAATGGGAGAAGGGAAGAAATTTTTGTGGGCTTTACAAAATGAGGAGAAAAAAGAGCAAAATGCTAAAAAGGATAACAAAATGTAAAAAGAAGAGACAGTCATTAGTAAGAGATTAAGGGATTAATCGAAGTTCTAGACCACATTAAGAAAAGTAAAGAGAAAGTGCTAAAGAAACACAAAAAGATTAGTAAGAATGCTAACCTTAGGCCTTTTTGGCTAGACTCGTAGTACCCATTAAGATCTAGATATTTCTCAAGAGGTTGAGGAAAATGAAAAGCTTAAGTAGTAGGTCTAAGGCTTAAGGAGTATTCGGCCTCGTTAACTGACCTTAGATTTACGGGATTCGGTAACCTAAGCACCCCAACTTACACACAGTTTGGTTCAGTGAGCATAACTATCAAAATCACGCAAAAGCATTTTAATGTTCAGAAAATGTTACCTAGATTAGGAGCGGCCGATCAACACAAGTTGATGTGGACGAGTTCCCGGCGCGGAGTGGTGGAAAATTCCCGTCGAAGATGTGTAACAACATATTGTCTCCTCGATGCTTGTCTCTTAGATATTTACATATCCTACTGGGGGCATGTAAGCACAATGTTGGTTCAGATACCATGGATGGCATTATCATGAAATGTCAATTGCCATGGTCTGAATTCAGCCACGGAACGCCATGGGTGGGATTATCTCGAAATCTCGAAAATCAGGGTTTTGGGGGTTACCATGGGCAGTGCTATCTCGAAGCATCGATTGCCAGGGACCTTTAAGGATTGATGATGGGGACGAGGAATCCGATACAGACCGTGTTGTGAAGACAATCCTAAGCTAGAATTAAAAATAAAAGAGAGAGAAAACTCTCCAAACAAATAAACCCTTTATCTCTCTCTTACAAAACGTACTGCAAACTGAACCAAGGCTAAAAATGTCTCAAGCACGGGTGCTTTAACCATGGAGTCCAATAAACCATAGGTTAGTTCCTGTGGGCCTTAAAAACCTTTCCTAAGGACCGAGGCTAAAGCTAGACAGGTCTGGGTCTTAGTTGGTATTAAAGTACCTTTAGGCCCATGGTTGGCATTCTGACCTAATCAAAGAGAAAAGAGAAGAAAAAGCACTTGTCAAAATTGGTGAGAGGAACTCATGGCCTAGAACAAAGTATAAAACGTTAAAATTTTGTTAAGGGACTAGCAAAAGCCGGTATGTGGGTATGATGAGAACATCATCATGAACCCTACATAGCACATTTTAACCTAATAAAGTGAACAAAAGCTCCTACATAACCTAAGGGAAGGCCTAATTCAGGGAATGGTTAATCTGAGAATATAACATGACACATGGGGTAAAACTGTAATTTTACCATTGCAGTGCATCAACGGGACTTCTAAGGGCCTAGACATAGGTCAAGTGAACCTAATAAGAGAAAAAGTGGGGTGGTTTGGTCAGAAAAGGGTTATGACAAAATCTAGGAATTAAATGACATTCTGTAACCTTAAAACAAACCCACTTTAATTCATAAGGTTCTAGCCAATATAAAAATCAACTGAACCCTCTAAAATTCATGGAAAAATATCTCCTAGGGTTTAGAACATTCAATTTATCCTTTGGAACATGTTTTGACCTAGATTGAGGTCCATACCCAATTTTTGACCTAGTTTAGGTTTTTATGCAAAATATCCAGTCAAAAGTGGTCAAACCTAAAATCCAACTTTACCATTGGATTCCTTAGGTCCAAATTAGGTTTATACCAAAATTTGGACCTAAGGAAAGGTCGTCTTGACCCACTTTGCAAATTGGTCCTCAAAATTACTTTCTGACCCTCAACTTTTTGAAACCCTTGCGTTTATCCCCTAAACTTCCTCGTCGTTTTCTTCACTTCGGTCCCTCGAACACCCGCAGCAGAAGGCGATACCTCCGGCGACCTTGCCAGGAGGATGGCGCATGATTTGCATGGGGAACCGACCCCAGATTTGAAAGGGGAGCTCCTTGCGGAGCCCCCTACTGCATGGGCTGCTCCCCATGCCCTGAAGCCCGCCATACCTCTCGTGCGAATGCGCAAGAGGTATGGGTCACCAGTCGGCCATACCTCCGACGTGACCTTCCCACCGCTCTCACGCGCCTCCCGGCCGGCCTTTGCCTATTTAAGGAACGACTTACCACGCCGCATCTTTCAAGCTCAATTTGGCCTGAGATCCCCCTCCAATTCATCTCCTCCCAACTCTGGCCATCCCCCCAGAGCTTCCGGCGACTCTTCCTCTCCTCTCTCGTCGCTCTGCCACAATACCAATGACAGAGCTACCTCCGCCATTCGCCGCGCTGCACCGTACCAGCGAGTGCCCTCCAACCCCTCTTCCTTGTCACTGTCTTCTTCCCTTGGGTGCCTTCATCTCCGGCGACGGCAGGCACTAGCAGCTCGCCCTCTGCCTCCCCCGTTCACTCCTAACCTACCAGATAAGTTGCCCTTACTTCCCTCTCTATTGCCCCCTTGTCAATTGTTATTTCCAACCCCTTGACAGTCGCCAACCACCACCATCATCCACACCTCCGGTAGACCACTAGCGAGATGTCCTCACCATTCCACTCCTCCATCCACCTCACCAAACCCCTCTGAAGCTCCGCCATCACTCCTTGATCATTTCCCCCCTCTCCATTCACCGCGCCACCCACTGTCTCCTTCCCCCGAACACACCCACCTGCACGCACACAGTGTGCCCTAGGCACACACGCACAGCCACCCTCACGCCACACTGACCCCTGGGCTACCTTCACCGTGCTCCGGCGAAGCCTGCTGAAGGTTCTGACAGGGCCACAAGGTCGTATTTGTGATTTCTGGGTCGCGACTTCTTCCATTGGCGTAGACGCACGAAACTTGCTTGAAGCTTCATCCAGGTCCCAAGTGCCCAGGCCTCCAGGTCCAGAAGGTGCGGAATCCTCTCGCGCAATCAACCAGGCCTTCATTTGGCGTTGGGGGCCTTCGCTGCAGCTGCAATCGCTCGTGCCCTCTGCTGCGGGCGCACAGGCTGAAGCAGGTGGGACTTTAGTCCCACCTCGTGAGTTTTCGAGCAAGCGCTAGCGCTTAAATTGAATTTGTGAAATACGCTTATTGCCTCCTACTACACGGTGTGAGGTCTCTCGCCCACTTACGGCCTCGTCCGCGACCCCACGCCACGCGGACCTGGTCCTGACTCGCCTACCCGAGCACACCTCGCCGCCACTACACGCCGGTAGGCCTGGTCCCGAGCACGTATACCCAACCCGTTAACCCGGCTGGCTCTAGGAGAGTGAACCTGAGGGAGACATAGAACATTACAGTATTGTGAATTGTGATCTTTTTGCTTCTAAAATCAAGTTTGCTTCCTTAGTTTGACCTCGGAATTTTTTTTAATCTCGTGTAATAAATAAAATCAAATTGATGATAAAAGGTCAAACATCACCTTGCCTAGAGGTTTATTTTTTTGAACGGTAGCTTTCTCCCTACTTTTATTTATGGGGTCAACACAAGGGCGAACCTAGTGTATATCTCCCCGATTTATTCTACTTCCCCACCTCTTCCTTAAGTTTTTTGGGAATTATTGTGTTTTTTTGTGAGCTGGGTTCTGGACAACCAACCAATGGGCTATTACCCACAACAACTTGCCATGCATACTCGTGCGGTGAAGTGTGATTTTTTTTTTCTCCTTTTTCTATTTTTTCTTTCTCTCTCTCTCTCTTTTTTAAGTGGGTGGCTTCTTTAATCTAAGATTTACCTAAAAGTAGTACAATGAAAATGGTCTTGTGACTAGACTCTGGACAATCGGTCGATGAGTTGTTACTACCGATAACTTGCCAGCCATACCACCCTAGATAGTTCATTAACTACCCAATTTACGAAGAAACTACCGAAAAGTGAGTCAGTGCAAAAAAAAGTGTGTAGATGCTTAGGCTTAAAGTCCCCCCAAATAAGAGGGCAAGTTGATAAGTCGCATACTTATCACCTCACTTTATTTACCAAATTAAAATGAATTTTAATTTGTAAGAACTCGAGACTAAGTCCACATTCGAGTGGACACACAAGCTAATTAAGCACGAAGACCTGAAGAGTCTAAGTGTTTAGGTCCTCTCGTATCATTTCCTAAAGTTAATAACTTCCAAATGCCTAAGTTCTCTTCTCCTAATTCTTCTTTTTTTATCTTTTTGAATTTTCATTTTTTTTTTATTAAAAGAAATTCTACGGAGTTAACAAAATGATCTCAAGAATTGATTATCCACCCCCTCATGCTTAAATGATGCAATGTCCACATTGTAAAAACAAAGACTTGAAAAGGGCGGAGTAAACAGAATATCACTTGAACATCGTGAGGAATCCGATTAGCTCCGCAGAGAATGTGAAATAAACATGTGCTAAATTTAATGCCTTCAGCTAGGCATAAAATACATATAAGGAAGAAATTGAGAATTCACAAGTGTGGGTCAAAATTAAAATAAAAATATTGATTCTTAGACCTAACAACAGAATATGTCCATAGATGTGGACCAAGTTATGATGCAGAACCATGCCCTAGGGTCGAGTGGTCTTAAGGTTCTGGATGGAAATCACCCAAAATCGAAGGTTGTTAAGCTTGCGGGGCTGGGACTACGATTTTGTGGTGTGTAACCCAAGACCAAAGTGTCGGACAATGGGTAAAGATGGTTCAATAGGTTTAAATATCCTCTTCACATTCAGCTTAGAAAAAATAATCAGTTATTTCAAGCTTGGGTTGCATGTGAAATATATCATAAGGGTCCTGGTAGAAAGTAGGTAGTTTCAGGTCAATAGGTACCCTTAAATCCAAAATCAAATTTCCCTCAGACTTAGCCTCCCAAATTTTCATTTCAACAATTCTATCCTCCAACATCAAGATCTTAGGCTCCGGGACCTCTAGCATATCATTCACCCCATATGATTTACCCAAGTCCAGAAATCGTGGCTGAATTAAGATTGACTTGGGCACAATGATCACAGAAATTAGCACTTTGGGGTGCAGATGAGGAATAGGGTTACTGATTGAATCATTAAGATTTGGATCCTCCAAGTTAACTCCAACCGAATTAGAATCTTCAATAGTCGAGCTATCAAATGATTTATCAGATTCCTCAAGCCCGTCTGTCTCACTAAAATCATTTTCCTTAAGCTCAAGTGAGACTTCACTAAGAGATTCCCCACCCTCATAATTAAAGAATCCATGATCCTCATTTATATATGTCTCAAAATCATATATCAATTCATGATCCAAGGAGACATATTTTTCTTTGTTTCCTGGCTTGAGGATCTCGGGTGAATCAATCGGTTCATCCTCAAAGGGTTGCTCTAGACCAATTTGGTCATCTCTAATCTCCGAATATGTATCCCCCCCCCCCACCGACAGGCACCTGAGCGAGTTCAGACATTGGCTCTCCTGAAGAGGGTTCATCTTGAGAATCACCCTAAGATTTGACCAGGGCAACCACAAATTTCATCCTCAACCTTGACAATTTCCTAAGAAGAAACTCACCTAGGTCCCTATCCCTAACACTTTGGAGCAAATCCAATAGAGAACTATTCAGTTCATCAATCATTTTGATCATAGGCTCAAATGCTTCAATGCATGGTGTTGGCTGAGCTTTTAAAGATTGTATAGTGTTCCTCAAATTAGCCAACATCCTATCCTGGATCTGGTTCACCTGAATCGACTGGTTCGGTTCAGGTTTGGGTGGTTTTGGGTTAAATCGAGGAGAGTTAAGATGTCGAGGTTCTCGGGTTCCTCCCAGATAGTAGGTCGTCTTGGGTTATTCAAAGAATGGTGATGACCTATTTTCAATGGAATACTGGGGAGGGTAGGTGTTGTAATCAGCATATCCTTCCTTATTGTAGATCGGATTGGTTTTTTCATCAAAGGATAGAGATCCATAATCGTTGTAGGTTTGGGAAGGATAGCAATCATAGTCTTGTTGTCCAAGGTTAAGCCCTGGAACTGAGGTTCGAACTCATACCCCCAATCAAAGTCATCCTGGCTCGTGGATGGGTAATTACAAGTTAAGTCGGAAGAGTAATCATCTTGGGGATAAGTGGTGGTAGGAGGGTAAGATTGGAAATGTGTGAAAGATGTGGAAGGATACATTGAAGAGTAGGAGGGAAATTAGAAGAGAGAAAGGAGCCCTGCAATACAATCAACCAAGCCTATTCTTATGTGGGTAGCCTAGAGACCTGTAGACTCCTAGGACCCGTCTTGAGATTATAAACGATTTGGTCTACTTTAATTTGGTCAATCCAACCAATTAGAAGGAGGGACTGGGGAGAAGGTTCTTTCTTTGGCTTACGCCTTCGGTTCCTAGTGTACCCCCTAGTTGCAGTCATTTAACACTACTCCCCTAGCTAGACATTAGATGGACCAGCAAAAGCAGATTAATCGAAAAAAAATCTTAGTCTAAGCCCCGAATAGTGAATCAATCCTTAAGGCCAATGTTTACTCAATTTTAATTAGGCTTAGGATGATTGTGCTCTTGGAATGTGGTGGGCCCTTTAGATGGGGTGTGCCCTTAATGATTGATTCAAATGTGTGTGTGTGCACAACCAGGGTTTACAAACAAGGTTATTTGATGATGTATCTTTTAGGATTTAACCTTGTTTAGTAGCTTTTAGGGTTTAATTCTTAGGTTGGTTCAATCAAGGTTTAGTAGAACACTCCAAGTTTTGAAAGCATGGATATAGATATATTCCTTTAGAAATCAGAAATAATATGTGGATTGCCTGGTTCAGCCCTAAGAATCAATCCTAAGTGGCAAGCCACTTGATGGATCACTTTTATCTTAAGTGGTGCAGCTCAAACAATTCAATCAGTTGGCGTATTGCACTACTTAGTTAAGGCACACAGAAATATTTGACCTATTCAGATTTCTACTCACTTATTTGTGTGTTGAGTTAAGTGTACCAGGTTCACAGGTCAGATCCCGGTTAAGTGGTAGAATCGATGTGATCGTGCACCTTAGGGTGAGAAGTTGTGGGTGTTAAGTGTGTAGCTTTCAGAAAATCCCACAAGAGAAGAGTTTTTTTTTTTTTTTGTTATATATGCGGGGATGAGATGAGTGGAGGTGGTAAACAAACAACCAAATCTATCCTAGGGTTTATAAAAAGCACCTAAGTTGATTTGGGTTTGAGTTATTAGTGTGGTGAAATGAACTAGTGGGTGGGGGTGGTGGGGATAAACTTACAAAACCTTCATCTGCACTTTTCTCCGATCTAACTGCTCTAGCCTGCCTTGGATGAGTACCTGCAATCACAGTAAGATCAGAGAAAAGGTGAGATAAAAGTTAGGTAAGGCAGAAAAACACGGAAAAAAAAAACCAAAGAGAGAGATAGGTCTTACGTGCTCCCCGGCAATGGCGCTAAAATGATCTCATAGGTTTTACGTGTTTGAAATCGGGGTTACGAGTAACCCGTTGTTGTAGTTGCAAAACTCATGATCAAATATAATTTATATTGAAACTCCGAAGGAGTCCCGAGTTGAACATTGGGAGGTGACGTTTACTTTGAATGAAAATCGCGCATCAATTTGTTTCTTTTTGGTGTTTTCTGGTTTTGTTATTTTTTTGTGTTTTTGAAATGAAATGACAAGCAATCACAAGAGAGAGATAGAATCGAATATGATATATTGCATGAAGGTCAATTACAATAATTTAGAAAACATAAAAAGAGGGGGAAGTGAGAAGAAATCTCCCGAAGTGGTTGTTCGGTGAGACGATGGCACTTGGCGGAAGCTCGAATGAAGGAGTTGGGAAGCAGGACGACAAAGGTGAGAAGCGGGAGGACGTCGGGTAGAGGAAAGCTTTAGCGCAGCTTTAGAATGGAGGTGAGAAGGCGGAGATGATCTGCTACTGGAATGGAGGTGGGAGGACGGCTTCAAGGTGACCTATGAATGGGGATGGGAAGTTGGAGGAGTATTTGGTGGGGCAGAGTTTCATTACACTAATAGGCGCCTTGGAAGCTTGAGAGCAAGCTTTAACAGAGCGTTGGTAGGCTTGCTAGAGCTTGAGAGTAGGTGGGAGTAGAGTAAGTAGAGATGGCTTGGAAGGGAGGGGGTGTAGGTCCTTTTATAGTGGATGAAAAGAGGCAAGAATAGGCATGGGACCATTAGAGACCTCCAGGTCATCGTTGTAAATGTTGTTGTAGCCAGCTCACGCCCACTCCCGCACGTAGCTGGCCTTGCGCCTGCAACAATTAGCGATGGCTGTAAGCGTCGCTGTAGCCTCCTCACACTTGCCCATGCGAGCTACGTTGTCCCTCATGCACGCAGATTGCGTGGAGGCCCTGCTGGCGTGCGCGCTGGCAAGCGCTAGCGTACGCTTGCGCGTGCTACTAGTGCATGCTGGTGCTGCGTTGCCGCTATTGCTGCATGCGCTGGCTGCATTGAGCACCGGTTGGATTGAGAATTGGGGGGGCTACAGGAATTCAAACCCGCAGCCCTCCTTTGGGAGTGCCTCTCTCCAACCAACGCGCCGAGATGTCCAGATTGTTGCGCGGATGTCTTAACGCACGCGGTGGAGATGAATCCTCAGCCGTTGGATCTCGATCCAACGGTTGTGGTGCGAGATTAGCGATGATGAGGAGGCGGTGCTGGGACTGCTAGATGATGTTGTGTGGCCTGGATGGCATCACGTGGCACCATCTGGGCCGTCCATTCTTCTTGCTGTTGCAGAGGGTGCCACGATACTTAGATCGAGTTGATTTTCGCATTTCCAGATTGTGATCATCACTCCAGATCCATCCGTACGGTTGGATTTTTCATCCAAAGACCGTAAGGATGTCACATTTCCCTTCTAGCTGTTGATCTTCCTTGGACTTCATATGATGCTATGGGACTTTGATCTAGACGATTTCGGAGGAGTTAGCCTCCGATCGTCATCCTGATCAGATCCGTACGAAACAATCGTCCATCCGAGGCCCTGAAATAAATGCTCTTCTCTCCTGACCATAAAAATGACGCAATTAACCTAAATTATAAACAACTACTCTAAATGCAGAATGATGCATGCTATGCAATATTTATAACATGAAATGCAAATCTAAGCCTAGGAACATGCATGAATAGGCATTTTAACCTAATAAATGTGTTTACATCAGAGCTGCTCCCAGGTTCCATGAGAAGCCGGGTTCAAGTTGTAACATGGGATGTTGATATCTTACACTCATCCAATCAGACCATGTTAATGAGGTGTTGTAACTGCGGAGGTTTGATCCTGTACCTCTCCCTAGTATATGCAAGGAACTCTGCAACCCTACGTCATGATCTTTGGGCAGATCTTCGTTCCCATGTTTCCTTGGTTAATGGATAGTGGGTGGTCCTTGGAGATTTCAATGTAGTCCGCTTCAACGACAAAAAAAGGGAGGAGCTTGTCCCTCCCTTTCAAGCATGGAGGGCTTCAACAACTGCATGGACAATTGTGAGCGCAGTGATATTGCTTCCACTTAAAACCCACTCTCTTGGTCAAACTTGGGTTCTGGTGATGGTCGTTTTGCCTGTGGATTAGACAGAGCTCTCGCTAATAATGACTGGTTCAATCTTCTCCATGTGGTGTGTGTGGATTATATCTCCTCTGAATATAGTGATCATGCTCGCTTGTTGCTCAAAATTGTACCCCTAAACATGCGCAAAAGGCCCTTTCGTTTCTTAAATTATTGGGCAGATCATGATGATTTTCCTGAGCTGGTGCGCAAGGTGTGGGGTATTTCAATTCAAGCGAACCCTCTATTCAAATGTATCATAAAGTTAAAGAAAGTCAAGGCTACCTTAAAAGATTGGGCGAGAGAGCATCGCTCTAGGGACACCTGCATTGCCAACAAGACTTTTGAGCTTATTCAAGTGCATGAAAAATAAGCTAAGGAACCAAATAATGCTCTTCTTCATCATGAGGATTCTCGCATCAAGCGAGATCTCCTTCAACTAAGAAGAGGAATATTGGCATCTACGCAGCCGTTGTTTGTGGATCAAGAGAGGGGATAGAAATACTGATTTCTTTGCCTGAACTACAAAAATTCACCAGAATACTAATGCACTTTCTACCATTATTAACAGCAAGGGAGAGTTGATTGATAAAAAGCAGGAAGTAAGTTCGAAAGCAGTATTGCATTTCTCCAATCTCTTCACTTAGGTACAACAAGTTGATCTTGGGGAGACCCCCTCTTGGTTAATCTGTGCTCGGTTGTCCATGCAGGATTGTGAGATCCTCACTACTATCCCCTCTGATGAAGAAATCACTGAAGCATTGTGGAGTATTGGACCAGATAAAGCCTTTAGCCCAGATGGTTTTAATGCTCACTTTTTCAGAAAAGCTTGGGCTATTATCAAGATATCATTGATGGGGTGCGCTTCTTTTTCCTTGAGGGAGGAGGTCTGGTACGTGAACTTAATCATTTCTTCCTTACCCTCATTCCGAAAGATTTAAGGCCTACTGCTTGCTGCAATAATCTTTACAAAATTATTTCCAAGTTGCTTGCAAAAAAAACTTAGTATGGTAATGCCAAAGCTAGTTAGCTTGCACCAAGGGGCATTCATTAAAGGCAATGCCATTTCTAATTATTGCCCATGAATTTCTTAAGGGCTTCCACTTTGCGGGTGTTGTTGCGTAATCATCGAATGTTAAGAGATGCATGTTGTAGTACATTCAACAAAAACGCAACAAACATTTAAATTTATAAAACTCGAAAGCACAAGAGAGTCCGAGGTCGTTCGCAATGAGAAAATATGGAATTCACAACACTAATCGCATTTAGAAATAATGAGCACAATCAATTAAGTACAAGAAAGATATTCAATGAATATTATACGTAGAAATATATTCAAGATCAGCCTAAATTGTGTCTCAAGATATCATGGGATAAAAAGAATAAGAGCTAAAAATAATGGTGACTTGAATTACTACTTAAATTCCCACATTAAGCACATAAACAAGGTAAGCATTTAATTCAAAATTTCCAACAGTGGTCTCAACTATTAATCCACGTCAGATAAGTCCACAGTACCAGATCAATGCCTAGCACAAGCACAAGGCCAATTATCCTCACAGCACAAGGCCTCACCAAACATCGTCAAGGGAGATCAGATAGCTTAAACCTCCAAGGCACAGAGCCTCAGCAAGACGCACAAGGGTGCCAAACACAGCATAAAGCCATCTCAGAATGTCTAAGTATTGGATGCATTGCATGCACCCCAAGGGCACGAATCCTGAAGCAAAACCCTCCCCCTTCCTCCTTAGCTTTCCTTTCTCTTTCTTCTAGAACCAAGTTTAGGGCTAATCGGGTATATGAGTCAGAGGTCTAAGCCTGTGTACATGTGTGCATGGGCAAAGGTGTGTGGCATGTGGGAAGGGGACCCGACCCCCATGTCTTGGGCGAGGGATCGGGTTCACAAATTCCACTTATATGGTGCTGGCATCCCCTCTCTTCACGAGGTGGGACTAAATGTCCCGCCTTTCTTCTTCACGTAGCAACAGATGGATTTTTATGCAAATTAGAGCTGCTGTGAGGGTTGCTTCGCTCAATTGTAGCTCCAGGTGGACTCTTGTCTTCAGTCCACACTGCCTGGATGTGGAAGCGATGAGAGTAATGAATGGGCAGCGGCTAACGAAGTCGGAGAAGGTGAACGAAGCGGCGAAGCTCCGACGAAGAGCTTGAAACAAGAAAGACGGCCTCACGGCCCAATCAAATACACTTAAAAGCTTCGCCAATGTTCGACGAAGGTGATGAAGGTTGTTAATGAGGTTAGAACGGGATTTTAAAATTGCTTCATTGTAATATAGCTGAAATAACTCGAAAATAGGTATAATTTATATCTGGAAGAATCGTCAGAAAATCTGAGGTCGAATACAGGGAGCAAGTATTGCAATTCAATATCAAAGATCACAATATAAACATAAATATAAGCAAGTTATAATAAAAATTCCATGCAAGAATGATGTATACATGAGAATAAGCAGCAATAGTGCAAAAAGAATGGGATAAAATTGTGATTTAAATCACCAATTACCCCTTTACAATTATCTCAAATAAGGGCATAATACTATCAACCAAATAATCCACGTAATATAAGTAAGCACAAGGCCACAGTGCACAATGTCAGAAGGATCAGATGTCGGTTTCTAAAGGCAGACGACTTAAATATCGCCTTGCTACAGCGCTTAAGCTCTTTTCTTCTTCTCTTCAGCTTTTCTTCTTTCTTCTTTCTCTCATGCATAAGGGGCTTCTTAAATTTCTTAACGGCTAAGTGTTGGGTCTTCTCTCTGAAGAGCAGACCCCCTCCACACCTCCTCTCTTTCTCAAGTAACTGGGCACGTAATCGAGTATTCGAGGATCCGATTAACCAAGCTTGCAGGCGTGGGGTCGCAAATGAGGAGTGCGTTTGGCGGGTATACGGGTATGTGGGTAAGGGTGAGTTGAGCGTGTGAAGGGGACTCGACCCCCATGTTCTTGGGTGATAGGGTGGAAACAGGAATTCAATTTATGCGCCTTGGAGAGATCTTTAGTCCACGATGTGGGACTAAATTCCCACAATTTCTTCGTGCGAGCAGCAGCGGAAGTAGCTTCCAATTGCGGTCAAAGGGGGCTTGTAACGACCCGATTCCCAAGTCCCTACGAGACACGAGAATCAGACCGACTCGACTAATCCCAAGACCTAGTCGTCCAACGAGGAAGTAACCAAAAGAACAGTAAAATAAACCACATTCAGCATGAATATAACTAGCAGTAACAAAATACAACAGTAAGAAAAGGAACTACTACAGTATACACCACCACAACAGTAGAACAACGAATATGTACATAACATAAAGCTTACACTAAAGAAGTACAAGGAGTAACAAGGAAACTACTCACTACAGTGGAAGAAAAGTACAAAAAGAACTGCGGCAACTCTACTGGACCCTACTAGGCCCAGCGTCCTCTGCAACCGCTGACCCTGGCTGCTCAACACCTGATCCTGAAAAGTAACGAGTGTAACACGTCAGTGAAACGCTGAGTAGAGTGGCAGCTAAAAACTAAAGAAGCAGTAAAGTGTACAGTAGTTGTTATATTTTCTTTCTTCCTTTATTTACGTCTTTCTATTATTTCATAATTTATCTATTTCTCAGATCCTTCACTTGATCTCGAATGTTCCTCGTGGGAACGATCTTGATTGCAGTCTTTTCCGAAAAGTATAAGTAACACGTGATGCTCTCTTGGCTCGGAGAGTCCCCCGTGGTGGTCCTACCCCCCAGTCAACCACCCCAAGGTCGCTAACAGACGTACCAGTGACTACAGCACGCGCGATAAGCGCACGGGTAGCTACCCCGCACTGGCACGCGGTCAGTCGTTTCCGTTAACGGGTGCGCTCAAAACACAGCACGGAACCAGTATAGGGCAGAGCCCTCTCAGTAACAGGGGTCCAACCCCTCCACAGTCCGCGCACCCTCGCCTGACTACCCTGGTTTGCCCAGTGGACCTAACAAGTCGGTGTAGGAGGCTAGCAGAACCCTGGGGCCCGTGGGGTAGCTAGTGCTCTCCCTACACTAGTAGCTCTCCTCGGTACTGCATACGCGAGGGCCAGCAAGTCGGTGTACAGTGGCCAAACCCACCCCGGTCTCAACCTGAGGGCGGCAAGCTCCCCTCTACACTAAGAGGTAATGTGTGCTCTCTTTGGTACCACGTACTCGAGAGACAACACACTTCCACGTTTCACTTTCTCAGTTCCATTTTATTCTCTTTCCAGGAGTTCTACTCCTAATTCCCCGTAGGGTTCGTATTCTTTTGTTTGGCCATTGTAGGTTTCCCTGTTCCAGTCTTACGTTCATACAACCCATATTCTTAATCATATTTATTCATTCATAACAGGCATCTATTAATTTACAGGCAACTATTAATTCCTTTTCACTTTTCCAAGACTGCAATATATATATATTCCACTAGTTTTCCAGTCCTAGGATTCATGCCGTACCCTAGGATTTATCATTCAATCTAGTTTTCTAGTCCTACGATTCATGCAATACCGTAGAATCCATTAATTGATCTACAATTGTAACAAATTATGCTAAATAAATTAAAAGCCACTCTACCAGCTACAACGGGAGTACTGGGGGCGTGGTTGGAAATCCCGCGTGCCTCTGCAACCCCCAAGATTGCAATGGAACGGGGTCCTAACATAAGGATCAAACACAAGGAGTTTCTCAGAACGGCATATAATTACTGTAAACGGGTAGAGGATTTTATTCTGGAAAGAACGCAACTCGAAACGCGAAAAATGGACTCTGAACGGGCCCTAAACGGGTCGAAAACGACAAAACTACCCAAAATTAGACGTCTGGAACCTCTTCCAGACATCTTAAAATGTGGGTCAGAGTGTACCTTCGCTCTGTGTAGTCCTTCAGACATCCAGAAGCCTGCGGGGGTGTCTGGCTTAGTTCCCAGACGTCCGATGGTTACCCCGGACGTCTGTAAGTCCTTCCCATCGTCTGGCACTGCGGCCAGACGTCCGATTCACGTGGGATGGCAAGTCCTCGCGCCCTCCCGAGCAGAACCTGCATGCACCCACCCTGCTCTCAGCACGATGGTTCACAGACGAAGGCGCGGCGGATGGTCGCATGGCCGTACACGCGAAAAAGGAAGAAGATAGAAATATCTTACCTGCCAGACGTCTGGACAGTCCTCCAAACGTCTTCACCGTCGTCTGGTCGTAAGCCCAAACGTCTGATTCTGGAAAATTTTCCAGATTCAGAGCCCGACTCGCTCTCCGCCCGCGACGCACGGCCACGCCGCGCCCCGTCAGCCTTCTGCCCGAGCTGCAGCTGCCCCTCCGCGACACCCCATGCCCACCGCTCCCCCACTTGCTCGCACTCTCGCACTGGCAGGGAGAAGGAGAAGAGAAGGGCGGAGGAGATGAGGGTGAGGGAGAGGGTGAGAGCTTATATAGGCAGCGAGGGGAGAGAGAAAAGAGGGAGATGGCGTGTCTGCAGGAGGAGAGAGAGAAAAAGAGGGGCGAGAGCGGCGGGTGCAGTCTGCGTGCGCAGGCGCGCAGACGCAACCCCGTACGCCGCAAAAATTGATTACCAGATGGCCGGAAAGGGTTCCAGACGTCTAGGACACTTCCCAGACGTCTTAAAAGCCCATCTGATGCCTCGTTCTTAACAATATAACAAACTCAAAGGAAGTTTTGTCCCCGAAACTTACGCTAACTAGGGTGCGGGAAAGAACAACATATATAAACATAACAAACTCAAAGAGGACCGAAGCCGGTCCGAAAAGACGTACCCACGAAGAGCTCCGGGTACCGCTCCCGCATTGCCGCCTCAGGCTCCCAGGTAGCCTCCTCGTACCGCTGGCTCCTCCACAAAACCTTCACCAGGGGTACTTGCTTTCGTCTCAAACTGCGGACGGCTCGGTCAGAATCTGCACTGGCCGCTCGGGGTAGGTCAGGTCGTCGCCCATCTCGACGCTCTCGTGACTCAGGACGTGTCTGGGATCGACAACATACTTCCTGAGGTTGGACACATGGAACACGTTGTGCACACCAGAATGCTAAGGAGGGAGGGCAAGTCTGTAAGCAACGGGTCCAACCCGCTCTAGGACCTCAAAGGGCCCCACGAATCTCGGCACGAGCTTCCCTCTCACCCCAAACCGCTGCAGGCCCTTCATGGGCAAAACACGAAGGAAGACGTGGTCCCCAACTTCAAACAGCACCCCTCTGCGTCTCCGATCCGCGTAGCTCTTCTGCCTGCTCTTGACAGTACGGAGTCGCCTGTGGATCTGTTCGACTACCTCCTGACTCTGCCGAATCAACCTGGGGCCAACCTCCCACTTGGTCCCCACCTCAACCCAACTCAAGGGTGCCGTACACCTCCGTCCGTACAGAGCCTCGTAGGGAGTCATGCCGATGCTCGAGTGATAGCTGTTGTTGTATGCAAACTCCGCCAGGGGAAGGTGCTCCTCCCAAGAGCCCATCCAGTCCAGTACACAGGCACGCAAAAGGTCCTCAAGTGTCTGTATCCTACGCTCAGACTGTCCGTCCGTCTGGGGGTGGTAAGTGGTACTAAATCTCAACCGCGTCCCCAGGGCCTGCTGAAACTCAGTCCAAAACTGGGACGTAAAGTGGGTATGCTTGTCGGATACGATCTCCTGCGGGACTCCGTGTAGTCGTACCACGTCGCGGATATACCTCTCTGCCAACTGTGCTGGTCCCAAAGTGACTCGGATCGGCAGGAATCGTGCCGTCTTCGTCAGTCTATCCACAATTACCCAGACTGCGTTATGTCATCGCTGGGTAACAGGTAAGCCCACCACCAAGTCCATGGTGATTCTCTCCCCGACCTTCCAACGTTGCATGCTAGCCATTTTTTCAGAAATGGTGGGTGAATACTTGGAGGTCTTTATGGATGATTTCTCTGTATTCGGGAATTCATTCGACCATTGTTTGAGTAACTTGGAGAAAATCCTGAAACGATGTATTGAGGTTAACTTGGTGTTAAGTTGGGAAAAGAGCCATTTTATGGTTCAAGAAGGGATTATCCTCGAACACATCGTTTCGCATAGGGGCATCGAGGTAGATCGAGCTAAGGTTGATTTAATTTCCAAACTTCCTCTACCTAGTTCGGTCCGGCAGATTCGCTCTTTCCTAGGACATGTTGGCTTCTACCGAAGGTTCATCAAAGACTTTTCCAAACTTTCCAAACCCTTGACCGACCTTCTAGCCAACGACGCCACTTTCCACATGTCTCCTGATTGCATCCAGGCTTATCATACCCTCCGGGACTTAGTCTCCACCGCTCCTGTACTTCAACCCCCAGACTGGTCCCAGGATTTTGAGATTATGTGTGACGCATCAGATTTTGCCATAGGCACTGTCCTGGGACAAAGGCAAGACAAGAAGCCCGTGGTGATCTATTACGCGAGCAAAACGTTGGACGAGGCCCAACGTAATTATAAGGTCACAGAAAAAGAGTTGCTTGCTGTAGTCTTTGGACTGGAAAAATTCCGATCACACTTGCTGGGATCCCACGTGACTATCTACACCGACCATTCAGCCATCCGGCACCTGTTGGCCAAAAAGGACGCAAAACCCAGGCTCATCAGATGGATCCTGCTTTTGCAGGAATTTGACCTGGAAATCCGAGACAAGGCCGGATCGAAAAATGTGGTGGCTGACCACCTGTCAAGACTTCATCCAGACCACATTGGACCCTCCCTACCTCTATCTGATACCTTCCCTGATGAACACATCCTAGCCGTGCAAGACAAGAAAATGCCATGGTATGCTGACTATGTCAACTACCGGGTTATAGGACAAACCCCGCACAGCTGGTCCAGACAGCAACGGGATAGGTTCTTGGCTGAGGCCAAGCACTATTTCTGGGATGATCCCATGCTGTTTCGCCTCTGTGCTGATCAGATCATCAGGAGGTGCCTCCCCGAAGACGAAGTTCAGAGTGTGCTTTCCTTTTGTCATGACCAAGCGTGTGACGGCCATGTCTCTGGCAAGAAAACAGCTGCAAAAGTTTTGCAGTCTGGATTTTATTGGCTGTCCCTATTTAAGGATGCACACATCTTTGCCAAGGCTTGCGCACGATGCCAAACACTGGGGACCATGACCAAGAAAGATATGATGCCCCTTCAGCCCATTTTGATTGTCGAAATCTTCGACGTTTGGGGTATCGATTTTATGGGCCCTTTTGCACCATCCAACAGCTTCGAGTACATCCTGGTCTCGGAAGACTATGTTTTCAAATGGATTGAAGCCGTCGCCACTATACGATGTGATCACAAGACGGTCATGGACTTTGTGCAGAAGAACATCTTTTCCCGGTTTGGAATACCCAAGGCCATGATCAGTGATGGTGGAAGCCATTTTATCCATTCCAAATTCCGTGCCCTACTTAGAAAATACGGGATAAACCACCGCATTGCCACCCTGTATCATCCACAAACAAATGGGCAGACTGAGGTCTCAAACAGACAAATTAAGAATATTTTACAGAAGACTGTGAGACCTGACAGGAAAGACTGGTCCACACGGCTTGATGATGCCCTGTGGGCATACAGGACCGCTTTTAAGACCCCGATAGGCATGTCGCCTTATCGCTTGGTCTTTGGCAAAGCTTGCCATCTCCCTGTCGAATTGGAACACCGGGCTTACTGGGCTGTCAAGTGAAACGTCGGTTTTGTTTTGTTATAACGTTGTAGTAAAGCCGGTTATTACCAACACTTCAAATATAAATTTTTTTACTCGGAAAATAAAAGAGTTCCCGAGGTCGAACTCAGGGAGCAAGTTGTATTCTAGAGATATACATGTTTCTTTTACAAAAAGAAAGAGAGAGGGAAAGAATTTGTTGTTTTCTCTTTGTTCTGCAGAGGGGATGCTCTTCTTTCTCTCTTTCTTTAGATCTCCTTCTCTCTCTGTTATGCAGAGGTGATGTTCTTCTTCTGCAATGGTGATGCTCTTCTTTTTCTTCCTGCTGTTCCTGCTTTGGTGATGTTCTTCTTTCTTCAGAGCTCCTTGTTCTTCTTCCTTGGTTTCTGCCTTGACCTCTCTTCTTCTTCTTTATGGCTGCAGAGCTTCTACCTTCAGCTACTAAGTCTTCCTTTCTTCTTCTTCTGCTTTGGCCGTTGCTCTTCCTTCTTCTTCAGCCTGCCTTCTTTCCTGCTCTGGCTGCTGACCTTCCGTCGTCTGACCCGGTGCTTAGACGACTTAACTATGCCTTTGCTACAGTGCAGCTCCTTCTTCTTCCGCGGGTCTTCTTCTTCTTCTTTGGCCTGCACACTTCAGAGTTTTTCGTCAAGAGGCAAAACCTACTCTACCCTCCCCCCCCCCGCGTCTCTCTTTCTCTCTGAAACCACTCCTGGGAAAGCTCTCCCAGAGCTACCGGGTAATCGGGTTCAGGTCAGGCCCGGGTCCAGGCCCACCGGCGTGCGTGGTGGGCGAGGAGTGCAGGTCAGTCTAAGTCGGGTCGGGTCAGGTCCGCGAGGCGTGAGCGCGGACGAGACCGGGTAACCGGGCGGGTGAAAGGGGACCTCACCCCGTGTACTGAGGCAATGAGGCTAGTGCACGAAATCAATTTAAACAGTGGAACGTGTGTGAGGCTTACCGATGTGGGACTAAACGCAGACCGTTCCTCGCGTGCGCCTGCTGGGAGATCGCGGCCTGGCTTCTGCAGCTGCGGCTTCTATTTGCATAAGTTGCTGGCTGGCTGCCTTCGCAAGACGCCCCGTACTCCGCAGCAGCTGGAGACCTGGAGTCCTCAAGCCTGGAGCGCGGGAGAAGCTGCTTCAATGTGCGTCAATGGCGGTCGAACCTCAAAACCTGTCGGACACGAATATGGCCTCGCGGCCTGATCAAACCACTGGGGAACCTTCGCCGTGGCACGGCGAAGGTGAGGAGCTGCGCGGCAGGCCGCAAGGAGGTGTCTGGCGGCAGCCCTGGGTCGGACTGCAACCGGAGGAATGGGTTTGTTCGGGGGAATGTTACGGAGGTGTGGAGTGGCAGTGGAGGGGTGGGGGGTGCTCAGTGTGATGAGGCGGAGGTTCGGTGAGGGTCGGCGAGCCGTGTGGGTTGCTGAGGTGATGGGAGCGGTTCGCCGGAGGGTGGTCGGAGGCGAAGGGGGTGAAGGTGGTCAGGGTCGGTAGAGGGCTTAATTGAATAAATTGAAAGTGGGGAAAGAAAGAGGAGGAGAAGGGGAGTAGCTCTAGCTTACTTGCAGGGACGAAGGGGGAGGAACAGGGCGACAGTCGTATCGACTGTCGCCGGAGAAGACGATGCTCAGGGAAAGGGGCGGCGGCGAGCAGAGAGCCGGAGAGGCGCCAGCTGGGTGCGGCGTGGCGCGGGAAGAGCAGGGGAGGAAATCTCTGCTGCTGGTATTGCGGCAGAGCGAAGAGGTGGAGGGGGAGGAAACCGCCGGAGCTGGTGAGCGTCTGCCGGAGAAAGAAGAGAAGGAAGTTGGGGATTTTCTCCGTCAGATCCAGGCTGCCCTGGTCGGTGGAGCAGCGGGGGGTATTTATAGGGAGCAAACAGGGAGGAAGGCGGAGGGAGACGACGTGTCTCCCTCGCCGGAGAATGGTCGGAAACACGAACCCATACCGTCCGTGCGTTCGCACGGCCGGTATGGTGGGCTACAATGACCAGAGGGGTGCCCCTGCGACGGCTGACGACGCAGGGCACCCCCGGTTTACTTGCTAGGTCTCCCACCTCACCCTGCGCGGCGCCATGCTCCGCGCAAGGTCGCCGGAGCATGGTGCTGGCAGGCTTTTGCAGGAGGGACCTGATTGCAAAGAACGAAGGAGAGTTAGGGGCCAAAATGCGAGGGTTCAAAAGTTGAGGGCCAAAGAGTAAATATATGAGGACCAAAGTGTAAAGTCGGTCAAGGAGGTTTCTTCTTAGGCTCAAGTTTTTATACATGACTAATTAGGACCTAAGGAATCTGATGGTGAATTTCATTTTCATATTAAACCTTGTTTGACCGGTCAATTTGCGTAAAAACCCAAATTAAGTTATTAATTGGGCATGGTTCTCAATGTAGGTCAAAATGGGTTCTAAAGGCCAAATTGAAGGTTCTAAACCCTAGAGATTATTTTTCTATGAATTTTAGAGGGTTTATTCTATTTTTACTTTGCCTCGAACCTTGTGAATTGAAGTGGGTTGTTCTAGGGTTACAGATTTATCATTTAGTTTCTTGGAATTGCTGTAGCCCTTGCTAGATCATTTCATCCCACTTTTATTCTTATTAAGCTGCTTTGACCTATGTTTGGGCCCTGAATTACCCTGTATGCAGATTATACTGGTGAAATTGCATTTTTACCCCTTATGACTTGTTTTCTCCTTAAACTCAGAATTCTCTGAGTTAAGCCTTTCCTTGAGTTATGTAGGAGCTTTTATCCTTTGTATTGGGTCAAAATGAGCTAGTTATGGCTCATGATGAGGTTCTCATCATACCCCCATGCCTAGCTTTTGCTAGTCCCTTAGCAAAAACTTAAGGTTTCAACCCTTGTTCTAGACCATGAAGTTTTTAATAGTTTTAGATAAGTGCCTTTTTTATTTGAGCATAGATTAGGTTAGAATGCTGACCATAGGCCTAAAAGGTACTCTAGTACCAATCAAGATCCAAATCTGTCTAGCCTTAGCCTCAGTCTTTTAGCAAAGGTTTTTAAGGCCCACAAGAACTAACCTAAGGTTTATTGGACTTCGTGGTTAAAGCACCCGTGCTTGAAATGATTTTAGCCCTGGCTCAGTTCGCAGTGCGTTTTGTAAGAGAGAGATAGAAAGTTTTTCTGTTTGGAGAGTTTTCTCTCTCTTTTTCTTTTTAGTTCTAGCCTAGGATTGGCTTTTCAACACGGTCTGTATCAGATTCTTTGCTCCCATCATCAATCCTCAAGGGTTCCTGGCGATCGATGCTTCGAGATAGCACCGCCCATGGCAACCCCCGGAACCCTGGCTATTGAGATTTCGAGATAATCCCATCCATGGTATTCCGTGGCCGAATCCAGACCCTGGCAATTGACACTTCGGGATAATGCCATCCATGGAATCTGAACCAGCAGAGTGCTTACATGCCCCCAGTAGGATATGTAAATATCCTAAGAGACAAGCACCGAGGAGATGATATTTTGTTACGCATCTTCGAGGGGATTTCCCCGCTTCTCTGCGCTGGGAACTCGTCCAAATCAACTTGTGTTGATCGGCCGCTCCTATTCTAGGTGTTCTTTTCAGATTTTTGCGACGCTTCTGCGTGATTCTGATTTTTACGCTTACTGAACCAGGCTGTGTGTGAGATTAGGGTGCTTAGGTTACTGAGTCCCGTAAACCAAAAATTAGTTAACGAGGCCGAATACTCCCTAAGCCTTAGACCTAATACTTCAGCTTTTCATTTTCCTCAACCTCTTGAGGAGTGTCCAGATCTTAATGGGTACTAAGAGTCTATTCAAGAATGCCTAAGGTTTGCATTCTTTACTAATCTTATTGTGCACTTTTCTTGAATGAGGTCTAGAGCTTAGGTTAATTCCTTAGTTCCTTACTAATGACTATCACTTTTTCTCATAATTTTGTGCTCCTTTTTCCTTTTGTTTCTTTTCCGAAAATTTTTTTTTAATTTTTATGGTGTTTTTGGCATATGTGAATTTTTTTGTTTGAAACCTTTTCTTACGAGTTTTTGTTCTTTCATACCCCCCCATGCCTAAGATTTGCAATGTCCTCATTGTAACCTAGGGGGTCTTAGTTCATTCCTTAAGACAGAAATTTGGGTGAGTGGATGGGTCGGGTTGAATTTTTGCGGACGATTTCAAATCTCAGATGCGAACATCTGAGTTGGGGTCGGCTGTCTATAAGGGTGAACTTCGAGTGCTGAAAGGTGTCAGAACAAGTTTCAGGTTTTCAACGAGAATGACGGGCTGCCTCCCGTTAAGCGCTGAGTTTTACGCCATCGGCTGGGCGCAATAAGCTCAAGGGGAAAGGAGGATATAAGATGCCTCAGCCAAATCAGTAGAAGTTACATCAATGAACGGCTTGAGTCTCTGACCGTTCACGATGAAAGGTTCAGAATCGTGGCTGAGTGGACTGATTTCGATTGCTCCATTTCCAAAAACCTGTCGGACCAAATATGGTCCGACCCACTTAGATCTCAGTTTTCCTAGGAAGAGTTTGAGTCGGGCATCGAAGAGTAGGACCTTTTGACCAGGATGAAAGATCTTTCTCGAGATGTGTTTGTCGTGGAAGGCTTTAACCCGCTCCTTGTAGATTTGCGAGTTCTCGTACGCGTCTATGCGTAATTCATCGATCTCGCTTATTTGGAGTTTTCTGTGGGTCCCAGCCTTGGAAAGATCTAGATTACAGTTCCGTACTGCCCAATAGGCTTTATGCTCCAGTTCGACGGGAAGGTGGCATGCCTTTCCGTACACCAATCTAAAGGGAGACATGCCCAATTGGGTCTTGTGGGCGGTCCTATAGGCCCACAATGCTTCCGGAAGTCGGGACGACCAGTCCTTCCTGTCAGGTCGAACAGTGACTTGCAGGATTTTCTTGATCTCCCGATTAGACAGCTCAGCTAGACCATTAGTTTGGGGGTGGTAAGGAGTAGAGATTCGGTGAGACACCCCGTATTTGGTCATCAGTGACCTAAACTGAGCATTTGTGAAATGGGTCCCCCCATCAGAAATTATTGCACGAGGAATCCCGAACCTTGAGAAAATGTGTTGATGAATGAATTTGAGAACGATTTTGTGATCACAGGTTCGGGTCGGTATGGCTTCGATCCATTTGGACACGTAGTCCACAGCCAACAGAATGTATTCGAAACCATCCGAAACAGGAAAGGGGCCCATAAAATCAATCCCCCAAACATCAAAGATTTCGCATACTAGAATCGGTTGCATAGGCATCATGTCGCGACGGCTCATGTTGCCCAAAGTCTGGCAACGACTGCATGCCTTGCAATGACTGTGTGCGTCTTTGAACAGTGTGGGCCAGTAAAAGCCGCACTGGAGGACTTTTGATGCGGTTTTATGCCCGGCAAAATGGCCACCGCATGCCTGGTCATGGCAGAAAGAGAGGATATTGTTGACTTCCCCTTCCGGGACACATCTCCGGATGATCTGATCGGCACCTATGCGGAAGAGGTACGGGTCTTCCCAAATGTAATACTTGGCATCGGCGCGTAATTTGTCTTTCTTGGCCTTCGGCCAATCGAACGGGGTCTGATGAGATGCCAAGTAATTTACAATATTAGCGAACCATGGAAGGCTAGTACCAATAGTCAGCAGGTGCTCATCGGGAAAATGCTCAGTGATGGGTCTGGAAGGGTCAATTATTTCAGAAGGAAGACGGGACAAGTGATCAGCTACCACGTTTTGTTTTCCCGCTTTGTCGCGAATCTCAAGGTCAAATTCTTGCAACAGCAAGATCCATCGGATCAATCGAGGTTTCGCGTCCTTCTTTGCAAGGAGATGCCTCACAGCCGTGTGATCCGAGTATATGATGACATGGGAACCCAGAAGGTACGATCTGAACTTCTCTAGGGCAAATACTACAGCTAGCAGCTCTTTCTCAGTAACTGTATAGTTACGCTGAGCCTCATCGAGTGTTTTGCTGGCGTAGTAAATGACCACAGGTTTCTTGTCATTTTTCTGCCCCAAAACCGCTCCTACAGCGAAGTCGGATGCATCACACATGATCTCAAAGGGTTGAGACCAATCAGGGGACTGTAGGATCGGGGCTTGGGTGACTCGGTCACGCAGGATTTCAAATGCTTGAGTGCATTCCTTGGAGATTTCGAAGGGAACATCCTTGGAGAGAAGAGTGGTCAGGGGGCGTGCGATTTTTGAAAAATCAGGGATAAATCGTCGATAAAAACTGACATGCCCTAAAAAGGATCGGATGTCCCTGATCGAGCTAGGCATAGGAAGGTGAGAAATCAGATTAACCTTAGCTCGATCCACTTGGATACCTTTCTCCGAAATTGAGGGTCCCAGGACAATTCCCTCAGGCACCATGAAATGGCTCTTTTCCCAGGAAAGAACCAAATTCACATCGATGCACCGCCTGAGTATCTGGACCAAGTGTTGGAGGCAATCGTCGAATGATGCTCCGAAAACTGAAAAGTCATCCATGAAGACTTCCAGATAATCACCTACCATATCTGAGAATATGGCAAGCATGCATCGCTGAAAAGTAGCGGGTGCATTGCAAAGACCGAAAGGCATCCTTCGGAAAGCGTATGTTCCGAAGGGGCAGGTGAACGTGGTCTTTTCTTGGTCCTCAGGATGGATTGCCACCTGGTTATAACCGGAGTACCCGTCAAGAAAGCAGAAGAACCTATTTCCCGCTAATTTTTCGAGAATTTGATCAATGAAGGGTAGTGGGAAATGATCCTTCTTCGTGGAGGAATTGAGTCGACGGTAATCTATACAGACTCTCCACGAGTTGGCTAATCGGGTAGGAATGATTTCTCCGGTCTCAGTCGTTATAGTGGTGAGTCCTGCCTTCTTAGGCACGACCTGAATTGGGCTCACCCAACGACTATCGGAGATCGGGTAGATGATCCCGGCATCTAACCACTTGATGATCTCCTTTTTCACGAGCTCCTGCAGATTGGGGTTTAAGCGTCTCTGCATTTCACGAGAAGGTCGTGTGCCCTCTTCTGAATAGATATGATGAGTACAATAAGAGGGACTTATTCCAGTCAAATCATCGAGAGTCCATCCGATGGCTCTGCGATGTTGCTGGAGGACAACAATCAGACGGGATTCCTGTTCAGGACTGAGGTTGGAATTGATGATCACAGGAGGGGTCTGATTAGAACCCAAAAAGACGTATTTTAAGTGAGCAGGAAGGGGTTTCAGTTCGAGGATGGGGTTTTCAGCAGTAGCGGGTGGTTCAGTATAGATGTGAGGTTCAAGGGTGGGAGTTACTGGGTTGTTCATATCTGGATTTGACTTCTCTGTTTGCGGGTCAAGATCCTTCTGTGGTTGATGAGGCATACTCAAGTCATTCTGGAGGTGTGATTCATCAACCAAAGTCTTGATGTCACAAATTTGCTCGATGACGCCGCAATTAATTCCTTGTTGGGCCTTAAATATATCAATTTTCAGTGTTTGATCTCCAAACTTAAGCTCTATTTGGCCCTCCTCACAGCTGATGTTGGCTCTAGCAGTAGCCAAGAAAGGTCTCCCTAGAATGATTGGTGTATCCCTAGGGTTCTCAGGTGCATCCATGTCTAAGACTATAAAGTCCACTGGAAAATAGAAATCCCGCACTCTCACGATAACATCCTCGAGAACCCCTTTTGGTGACTTTATAGATCGATCTGCTAATTGTAATGTCACCTCGGTTGGTTTCAGCTCAGATTCTTCTAGATGGTCAAGTAAGGATGTGGGTATCAGATTTATAGATGCACCTAAGTCTAACAATGCTCTATCAAATTGGGTACCACCTATCTTACAGGAGATCAGGGGAGTTCCAGGATCTTTTGCCTTGGGTGGGAGTCTACTAAGGATTACAGAGCTGGCTTGCTCTGACAGAACAATTGGGCTCCCTCCCTTGGTTCGCGGCTTACGCTGGGGTGTACATATATTCTTTAGAAATCGTGCGTAAGCTGGTACGTGGCGGATTGCATCCATCAAGGGGATGTTTATGTGGACCTGCTCAAAGAGCTTGACCAGGTCTTCCTCAGGGGCCACGGGTTTGGTGGTCTTCTTTCCCTTGGTCAGGGCCTCGGGAAACGGGATCTTGGTTGGTTCTTCTAGGATAGGTCCAGGTTGTGGGTCTGGAATAGCGGTACCTTGGATAACTATCCTAGGGTCATGGTTATCAGGCTGGGAGTGGTTTGGATAATGCGGGTCTTGAGTTGTCTTACCACTACGTGTGGTTACAGAATTTAATCCAGCCTGGTTTTGGTTTGGGTTTGGTAGGAGGGGTGGCTGCTGCTGAAATCCCGCACGAGAAGTTGAGGCTTCCATCTCGTCTGGAGATGGAGCAGTGGGGGCCTGATAAATCCATTGAGCGTGGCCTAAATTTGGATTCATAACGCGCTTCTGGGTTGGCACGTTATTTGGGTTAGGAAGAGGTTGGGAAGGGAGTGTGCCTGGCTGGCGAGAATTTGCCAACTGGGCCAGCTGAGTTTTAACTTCAGTAAGCTCGTCCTTGTGCTGTTTTTGAATAGCCGCATTCGTTTTTTGAATGTCAGCCAGAGTCTGAAGGATTAAGGACATTTGATCTTGATTTGGCCCTGATGGATAAGTAGGGTTGGGCCGAGGCTGAGGCGGCTGGTAGTGATGAGAGGGCTGTGGGCGGGACTGAAAAGGTGGTCTTTGGGTTTGGGAATTTCCCGCCCACTGAAAATTGGGATGGTTTCGCCATCCAGGGTTGTAAGTGTTGGAGAATGGGTCGTTCTGGATGGCGTTGAGGTCCTCGCAGGTCTGAGGAACCTCCTGAGAATCAGGGAAAGGAGGAATGGAGTTCCCCCGGCTGGTGTAGAAAGGATCGGATGATCTTCCAGTCCAAGAATCAGATGGGGATGGATATGGATCCATCCCAGGGGAGGATCGGTGGAGGATATTTTGCACAGTCTCCTGTGTGGAAGGAGGTTGTGCAAAGGAGTTACGCGCAGAGGTGGCTCGCTGCAAGTGCTGAGTCAGCTCATCCACCTTCTTTTCAATGATTGAGACCTTGTCCAATCGACTGGCCATTAATTCCAGGTCGACTGATGCGGACAGGCCCTGCGTCTCATGTGCTCCCTTAAGATTCGTCGCTGCGCGGGTATTCGTCCTGTCGAATAATCCCATGGAGTCATTGTTGATGGAGTTCTCGCACATGTTTTCGAGAATCTCCCATACGGTGTCTTCATGTTGACCCATGATGTTTCCTCCGCAAGTTGCATTGACGAAAAGGCGGATGTCCTCACGGAGTCCCTGGTAAAAAGATTTGACTTGTTCCCATTTAGGAACTCCGTGATGGGGGCACTTTCTCATGAGATCCTGAAAACGATCCCATGCCTCATGGAGAGGTTCTCCTGATTGTTGAGTGAAGTGTGTAATCTGATGGCGCAAGGCGTTGGTCCGACCAACGGGAAAGAACTTTTTCAAAAACTCGGATTGAAGTTCTTCCCAAGTGTTGATCGGCCGGGTCTGAGTTTGATACCAATGGGCGGCCTTGTCCATAAGAGAAAAGGAGAACATCTTCATGAGAAGAATATCTCGATTTTGCGCATCTGATCCAAAAGTGTGGGCCAGATGCTTTAGCTGTTTGATGTGCTGGAAGGGATCTTCCGAATTAAGCCCATGGAATTTAGGTATAGCATGAATCATGTTGGGCTTTAGTTCGGAATCAGGTCCTCCAATCGGGATTCTGACTCGAGGCTCAATGGCCACCGCAGCAGGATTGTAGTGGTCCCGCATCATAGGACGCTGTGGTGGGTGCACGAAGTTTTGGAAGAGGTCATTGAGTCGCTGGAGCTGGTGTTCCAGATTATTTTCTTCCTCAACTGGCTGAGCCATGATGGGGGAAGAAGAAGAACTTGGTTCTGAATCAGAAGAGAGAATAATGTGAGGGTGTTGCTGCACAAATACGGGCGTCGAGGCTTGGCCTTGACGAGAGCGAATTTCTAATGGAGGTCTTAAGGGTGGTCTTTGAGACCTCCTTCCGTACATGCACAGTTGGGAGAGGTAAGTTTAGAAGGTGCTGGACCCAATCAAGACACCCAAAAATGTGTTGGGTGACTATAGAGGTGCGGGGCAGATGGACCCCTTGATCAGAAAGATCGTCCACCTGAGAATTACCTGGGCAGCCAGAGAGGGAGAGTCCCGCGAAGACCCCTACACGGTAGAGCGTCCCCACGGGTTACAGGGTTTCCCCCACCCGACCTCTCTTGTCACTGCGGTTCCAGGTAGACCAGAATGGGGATCTTGACCTCTTAAGTCTACCAATTTTAAGATCAGGGTGCTTAAGGTTTCACTTGAACTTTAGTCTTTTTAAGTGCAAAGAGTGACCTAATTTAAGGTTGGTTGACCCAAGGGGTCAACTTTACCTATTGTTTTCTTTAAGAGCTTTTAGGTCCTGTCTTTTAGGGTTCAAGTGTTTAGAGAGAGCCAATTGTTTTAGGATTTTTCTTGTTAATTATTTTCAATCAATGGCTTGGGCACACCTCTTTTGGATTTCCTCAATTCTTGATTAAGGGGAGTGTCTCTACTGAAATCCTAATGTTTGACCTTATGTTGGCTCTACTTGGTCCATTTAACTCTTTGTTGGGCAATTAGGGCTCAAGCAAGAATGTGTTAGCCCTTAAATACCCTTAATAGTGTGCAGGAGTGATGAGTTGAAAACATGCAACTCTTTATGGTTACTAAGTATGGAAGGCAGGTTAGCCCTATATTGCTTGTTCTGTTCTTTTCTTCCTCTTTAGAGTTTAGGGGTTAATAGTGAGAGGAAAATTTTACCTGTCTTCGGAGTGGTTGTCGTGTTGGTTGCTTGTCTTCTTGAGTTCCTGTAGCTGCACAAAAGAGAGGAGATTATCAGAAATTAAAAGAAACAGGAATGTTTACCTCTAGAATAGCCGTTGCTCCCCGGCAGCGGCGCCAAAATGAAACGTCGGTTTTGTTTTGTTATAACGTTGTAGTAAAGCCGGTTATTACCAACACTTCAAATATAAATTTTTTTACTCGGAAAATAAAAGAGTTCCCGAGGTCGAACTCAGGGAGCAAGTTGTATTCTAGAGATATACATGTTTCTTTTACAAAAAGAAAGAGAGAGGGAAAGAATTTGTTGTTTTCTCTTTGTTCTGCAGAGGGGATGCTCTTCTTTCTCTCTTTCTTTAGATCTCCTTCTCTCTCTGTTCTGCAGAGGTGATGTTCTTCTTCTGCAATGGTGATGCTCTTCTTTTTCTTCCTGCTGTTCCTGCTTTGGTGATGTTCTTCTTTCTTCAGAGCTCCTTGTTCTTCTTCCTTGGTTTCTGCCTTGACCTCTCTTCTTCTTCTTTATGGCTGCAGAGCTTCTGCCTTCAGCTACTAAGTCTTCCTTTCTTCTTCTTCTGCTTTGGCCGTTGCTCTTCCTTCTTCTTCAGCCTGCCTTCTTTCCTGCTCTGGCTGCTGACCTTCCGTCGTCTGACCCGGTGCTTAGACGACTTAACTATGCCTTTGCTACAGTGCAGCTCCTTCTTCTTCCGCGGGTCTTCTTCTTCTTCTTTGGCCTGCACACTTCAGAGTTTTTCGTCAAGAGGCAAAACCTACTCTACCCTCCCCCCCCCGCGTCTCTCTTTCTCTCTGAAACCACTCCTGGGAAAGCTCTCCCAGAGCTACCGGGTAATCGGGTTCGGGTCAGGCCCGGGTCCAGGCCCACCGGCGTGAGTGGTGGGCGAGGAGTGCAGGTCAGTCTAAGTCGGGTCGGGTCAGGTCCGCGAGGCGTGAGCGCGGACGAGACCGGGTAACCGGGCGGGTGAAAGGGGACCTCACCCCGTGTACTGAGGCAATGAGGCCAGTGCACGAAATCAATTTAAACAGTGGAACGTGTGTGAGGCTTACCGATGTGGGACTAAACGCAGACCGTTCCTCGCGTGCGCCTGCTGGGAGATCGCGGCCTGGCTTCTGCAGCTGCGGCTTCTATTTGCATAAGTTGCTGGCTGGCTGCCTTCGCAAGACGCCCCGTACTCCGCAGCAGCTGGAGACCTGGAGTCCTCAAGCCTGGAGCGCGGGAGAAGCTGCTTCAATGTGCGTCAATGGCGGTCGAACCTCAAAACCTGTCGGACACGAATATGGCCTCGCGGCCTGATCAAACCACTGGGGAACCTTCGCCGTGGCACGGCGAAGGTGAGGAGCTGCGCGGCAGGCCGCAAGGAGGTGTCTGGCGGCAGCCCTGGGTCGGACTGCAACCGGAGGAATGGGTTTGTTCGGGGGAATGTTACGGAGGTGTGGAGTGGCAGTGGAGGGGTGGGGGGTGCTCAGTGTGATGAGGCGGAGGTTCGGTGAGGGTCGGCGAGCCGTGTGGGTTGCTGAGGTGATGGGAGCGGTTCGCCGGAGGGTGGTCGGAGGCGAAGGGGGTGAAGGTGGTCAGGGTCGGTAGAGGGCTTAATTGAATAAATTGAAAGTGGGGAAAGAAAGAGGAGGAGAAGGGGAGTAGCTCTAGCTTACTTGCAGGGACGAAGGGGGAGGAACAGGGCGACAGTCGTATCGACTGTCGCCGGAGAAGACGATGCTCAGGGAAAGGGGCGGCGGCGAGCAGAGAGCCGGAGAGGCGCCAGCTGGGTGCGGCGTGGCGCGGGAAGAGCAGGGGAGGAAATCTCTGCTGCTGGTATTGCGGCAGAGCGAAGAGGTGGAGGGGGAGGAAACCGCCGGAGCTGGTGAGCGTCTGCCGGAGAAAGAAGAGAAGGAAGTTGGGGATTTTCTCCGTCAGATCCAGGCTGCCCTGGTCGGTGGAGCAGCGGGGGGTATTTATAGGGAGCAAACAGGGAGGAAGGCGGAGGGAGACGACGTGTCTCCCTCGCCGGAGAATGGTCGGAAACACGAACCCATACCGTCCGTGCGTTCGCACGGCCGGTATGGTGGGCTACAATGACCAGAGGGGTGCCCCTGCGACGGCTGACGACGCAGGGCACCCCCGGTTTACTTGCTAGGTCTCCCACCTCACCCTGCGCGGCGCCATGCTCCGCGCAAGGTCGCCGGAGCATGGTGCTGGCAGGTTTTTGCAGGAGGGACCTGATTGCAAAGAACGAAGGAGAGTTAGGGGCCAAAATGCGAGGGTTCAAAAGTTGAGGGCCAAAGAGTAAATATATGAGGACCAAAGTGTAAAGTCGGTCAAGGAGGTTTCTTCTTAGGCTCAAGTTTTTATACATGACTAATTAGGACCTAAGGAATCTGATGGTGAATTTCATTTTCATATTAAACCTTGTTTGACCGGTCAATTTGCGCAAAAACCCAAATTAAGTTATTAATTGGGCATGGTTCTCAATGTAGGTCAAAATGGGTTCTAAAGGCCAAATTGAAGGTTCTAAACCCTAGAGATTATTTTTCTATGAATTTTAGAGGGTTTATTCTATTTTTACTTTGCCTCGAACCTTGTGAATTGAAGTGGGTTGTTCTAGGGTTACAGATTTATCATTTAGTTTCTTGGAATTGCTGTAGCCCTTGCTAGATCATTTCATCCCACTTTTATTCTTATTAAGCTGCTTTGACCTATGTTTGGGCCCTGAATTACCCTGTATGCAGATTATACTGGTGAAATTGCATTTTTACCCCTTATGACTTATTTTCTCCTTAAACTCAGAATTCTCTGAGTTAAGCCTTTCCTTGAGTTATGTAGGAGCTTTTATCCTTTGTATTGGGTCAAAATGAGCTAGTTATGGCTCATGATGAGGTTCTCATCATCAAGCAATGTAACATGGATCCCCAGTTAGCCGGTGCGCAAAGGACGCTTCAATTATCTGAGCTTGAAGAAATTCGTCGGGACGCCTTTGACAATAGTCGGCTACATAAGGAGAAAATGAAAGCCGTTCACGACCGACTCATTCATATAAAAACCTTTGAGCCGAACCAACAAATCTAGCTATTTGATGCACGCATGAAACTCTTCCAAGGGAAACTTAGGTCCAAATGGACGGGACCATTTCGAGTGGTCAAGCCCTATTCTAATGGGGCGGTTGAAATCGCTGATCTTAACACTGGGCACACTTTTACAGTTAATGGTCAAAGATTGAAGCATTTCCTGGCCCAGGTACCCTCCAAGGAAAATGTCACCCTCGTTAAGGGCTGACACCAAGCACCGCCCAGCTGGAGGCGTTAAACTCAGCGCTTCCTGGGAGGCAACCCAGAGGATTCAGACTAATCTGGTAGTTTACGTCACTCAGGTACTTTTTTTTTTTTGAACCCTTTTGCATCCATGTATTTGCTAATGAGGACATTGTCCAACTTAAGCATGGGGGGGTGGTAAATTGCATAATCCTGAGCTTAAGTAATCAGTCTGAATTAATTAATTAATTTAAAAAAAAATGATGAATTTAGGAAGAAAACTTAGGCATTAGAAACTTGTCAATAGTGGGAAATAATACAAAAAGAACTTAAACACTTAGACTTTTCAGGCCTTCAAGCTTAATCAGCCCTGGTGTCCGTTAAAATATGGATTTAGCGGCGAATCCTTGCAACTTTAAGCTATTCTAATCCACCTACTAAATAAGGTAATAAGTGTACGACTTATCAACTCACCCTTTAACTTAGGAAAACTTTGAGTCTAAGCATCTGCACATATTTTTGCACAGACTCAATTCTCGGAGATTTTGACAGAAATTGGGTAGCTAATGAACTCTCTAGGGTGGTATGGCTGGCAAGTTGTCGTGGGTAACAGCCCATTGGCAGGTTGTCCAGAACCCAGCCACATGTCATTTCCTTTTCGCTGCCTCTAGGTACATTTGAGATCAGGGAAGCCACCTACGAAAAAAAAAAGAGAAGAAAAGAAAATAAACCACACTTCACCGCACAAGTATGGTTGGCAAGTGATCGTGGGTAACAGCCCATTGGTCGGTTGTCTAGAGCCCAGCTTAATAATTGCACAAAAAAGACCAAAACACCTAAGGAAGAAGAGGGGAAGTAGTATAAGCCGGGGAGATATACACTGGAGAATCCTTGTGTTGACCCCAAGTAAAACGAACGTAGAGAGAAAGCTACCAATCGAACAAATACACCTTCAGGCAAAAATATTTTCTTTTTCGGTCACCTAGAGGCGTAGAAACTCGAAGTCTGTCTCAATTACCGTTAAGTGAGTCTATCACAACATTCACACCAAGATGCTTAGCACTTAGGGTTTTGACCGAGTTTTGGGTAGGTTGGGTAGCCGTAAAAAGTTACCAACCCACACTGAATTCCGAAAAAAATAAAAAATAAAAAATAAAATAAAATTCTAAGAAAATATACATACGTATACATATGTACATTAAAGCAAGGATTCTGGCGATTCGTATTTTGGCAGACACTCGGGCGCTGCTTAGTTTTTGTAGATTAAGATCTTCGTATATTTTCTCTTATTGACAAGTAACGAAGTGCCTAAGCAATTACTTCTTGAATTCCCCAAGGAAATAAAGGCTAGAATAAACCTTGCTAGGGACTAGCAAGGAGTAAGCATGGGGGTATGATAACACCACACAAGGAGGTAGTAATTAGGTTGAATATGGCCCATCTTTAGAATAAAAGGCACAACATAAGTAGAATAGGAGCATTGCATGCATCAAGTACCAAGAATGCTTATAAACTGTATTAATGGCCATTTGTGTAAAGCATTTGTCAAAGCAGGCCTCAGATGAGCAATCGGACTACACGGATGGATTCAGAACGACGAACGGAGTCCAACGGACTCAAGATCGACTAAATCCGACATCCGGAGCTCCCACAATGGGCCCAAGAAGTTCTGACCGTTGATCTGGAGATCAATGGCCCAGAGAGCGCCACGTCGCCCCGCCCCCACCACTTGCACACCCTCAAGCCGGCCAAAGACGAATCTCGGGCGTTAATCTTCGATCGAACGGCCGAGATCCGCGCGCTCGCCCGCGGTCGCCGCGACAAAGCGCGGCCGTGGCGCAATGGTTAGCGCGCACGCCCGCATCGCCGCGACGCGCGTTAGAGCCGCGAGGAGCGGGATGTGAAGGCGGGCGAAGGGAGTGAAAAAATTGGGCTACCCAATCAGCAGCGGGCGGCCACGATCTTGCCACGCGGCGCGACCACAGCGCACGAGCGCCCACGCGCGCGCACACGCGCGCCCAAGGCGCGATCTTAGCGCGGGCGCAGAAGACTCTCAGCCATCCGATCTTCGATCGGACGACTCTCGTTCAGCAGCCACGGATAGCGCGAAGAGGAAGACCGGGGCGGACGGCTGACCGGCGGCGAGAGGGCTACACCGATGCTTTTGGAAGCGGTTTTAGCGACGCTCTGGATGTCGCTAAAGCCCCTTCTTCTTTTAGGAAGCCCTTAACTCTATTTAAACCCCCTCCTACCACCATTCAAGGCATACTCTCCCGCTTGCAACTACTCCACTCCTCTCCTAGCTAGTTTTAGGCACTCTTGTAATCGCCGGAGACGACGAGTCACCGACGGAGCCTCCTCCACCGACGTGGCTGCCTCGTCGCTCTCCACTCTCTCTCTACCTCTCCCTCTCTCTCTTTTAAGCTTTCATTTACTCTTGTTAAAGCATGTATTTAATGTTGTAAGCTATGAACTATGAATGCATGTTTAATGAAATTATTTTCCGTTCAATCGCCATTTTAATTTCTGTTCAAAGTGCATAATCAAAACCAAAAGCTTTCTAACCCGAAACTCTCTCTCTATCTCTCGCTTTTCAAAACCGTCTCTTTCGCAAGCAAAACTCTGCCTTTTTCGTGACAACAAGTGGTAAACAAAATCCGATTTCCACGCCTCCCTGAGATCGACACTCGGACTCACCTCCGTTTACTTCTTTTAAAACCGACGTATCAAGTGCGACTATAACGACTCCTCTTAACACATACGCACTACGGCATGTCAGTTTTTGGCGCCGTTGCAGGGAGGCAATGGATTTGTTTTATCACCTCCATTCCACATTCATTCTCACATCGTCTAATGCCCTATTTGCCTTTTTACTTGACGGTTGCAGGAATTCGGCTCATGGACGGTGAAGCGACGCATTCCACGACGGTAGCAAGGGAGTAAGCGCCTCGAGGACCGATAGTGAGCAATCTCTCTCTCATTGTTTGCTTGCGTGAAAAAGCTAAAAAAATTGTAAAAAAAAAACTGAAAAAATTGGCGTGGTGAATGATTGCTTGACCCACATTCTTAACACATCACCTTACAAAAAAATGTACACTCTAATATGCTGAATAAATTCTTGGAGTGTTCTTTTCTTTCTTGAGTGGTGTTTGTGAAGCCACCATGAGTTGACCTGGGCCGCACCACTCAACCCTAAAACTGACTCATTTAATAGAAGTTGCATGATCATTAGGATGAGTACACTAGGGTTTTAGAGCCTCTACAAAATAAAAAGGAAATCTACTTTCAGCGAATTGTGTGCAGAACTTGACGTGCCTACTGAAACTTGGCTGAAAACACTAAGACACGTCAACCCTAAAAAGTACTAAAGTAAGGATGAAACATTAAAAGACACTACATCTTAATAAATCCTTGCTTGAAACCCATGTTTTGCTAGAAGCACACACTTTGAAAGTGGAAAATTAAGAGGCACCACCCCAATCAACGCCTCATCACATCACCCTAAGCACAAGCACTATCCTAACCCTTTAAAACTGAGTAGACATGCCCTAGGCAGGACTGAGCCAAGTCTCAAAAGGTGAGGTTTTGTTTGCTAGGCACTTGGCTTTCATCCCCTTGGTAGAATCTGGTGACTAGGCTGCGGAGCAGTGTCAAACGACCGCAGTTGTGGGGTCTATGAAACCGGAGGCGCAAGCCAAAGGAAGAACCTTCCCTGCAATCCCCTCGTAATCAACCTGGCCAGATTAGCCTTGGGAAGGGGAGTCCAGTGCTTATAGACTTAATCACCCTTTGTGAGATTTCTAGGTCTCCTAAGGAATACACCATAAGGATTAGGCTTGAGTGCTTGATTGAAACACATTTCTCGCATCTGTCGCCCTCCGCATCCCCTCCTGTTCTTCTCTAGTGTATGCACGGGAGGTGCTCACTGCATCCCGAATTGTGTGTTTTGGGGCAGGAATCTAAGCGACGTAATTCTGTTGAAAACATGGCTGAACCTAGGGTAGATGAGGCTGAAGATCAACCCCCACCAGATGCTATGGCCATCATCCAAGCTCAAATCAATGCTAACCATCGGCTTCAGCAACAACAAATCCACACCATCATGCAAGCCATACAACGGTTACAGAACCCGCAAGAACAACCACCACCTTTCCACGACATACCAGGACAACCACCACTTGATTTACCGCTATTTCAGGACCAGCCAAGACCTCTCCGTGATTTCTATAATCCCTCTGCTATTAGAGTCGAGCCACACCTTAGGATCCCCGAGGGGGGAGATGATTTTGAGTTGAAACCAAACGTCTTAAGTTTGATCCAGAGCCACTTTCATGTGAGGCTCTTGTGATCTGTGAAAATCTCGAAGGTCTCACCATACAAGTAGTGCCTCTAGGTCTTCAGCGCGAAGACGACAGCTGCCAGCTCCAGGTCGTGGGTAGGGTAGGTATGCTCATGGGGCTTCAGTTGCCGCAAAGCGTAAGCGACAACATGACCCCTCTGCATGAGCACACCTCCTAACCCCTGCAAGCAGGCGTCCGTGTACACAACGAACCCGCTACTACTGTCAGGGATGGTGAGCACGGGAGCCGAAGTCAACCTCTCCTTCAGCTCCTGAAAACACGCCTCACAGGCGTCTGTCCAAGCAAAGGGCACGTCCTTCCGGGTCAACTGTGTCATAGGACGTGTAATCTGTGAAAAGCCCCTGATGAACCATCTGTAGTAGCCTGCCAGTCCTAGGAAACTGCGAATCTCAGTGACTGAACGCGGTCTCTCCCACCTGAGCACTGCCTCGACCTTGGCTGGGTCCACCGCCAGGCTGTCCCCAGAGATCACATGACCTAAGAAGGTCACCTCCCTCAACCAGAACTCGCACTTGCTGTATTTGGCGTACAGCCTACGTCATCTCAGTGTGTCCAGAACCATCCGCAAGTGCTGTCCGTGCTGTGTTTGATCTCGAGAATAGATGAGTACGTCATCAATAAATACCACCACGAACTGGTCCAAGTACGGTCTAAACATCCGGTTCATCAGGTCCATGAAAGCAGCGGGGGCATTGGTCAGCCCAAACGGCATGACCAAAAACTCGTAGTGTCCGTATCGGGTGCGGAAAGCTGTCTTGGAGACGTCTGCCTCCCTGATCTTCAACTGGTGGTATCCAGACCTCAAGTCGATCTTGGAGAACACCGTGGCACCTCACAACTGGTCAAAAAAGTCATCGATCCTCGGCAGCGGATATCTGTTCTTGATGGTGACCCTATTCAGCTGTCGGTAATCCACACAAAGGTGTAGGGTACCATCCTTCTTCTTCATAAACAGTACCGGGGCTCCCCAGGGAGACACACTGAGCCTCACGAAGCCCTTCTCCAAAAGATCCTACAACTGAGACTTGTGCTCTCGTAGCTCAAGCTGTGCCATCCGGTATGGTGCGGTGGAGATGGGGCTGGTCCCTGGTACTAGTGAGATCTCAAACTCGATCTCACGTTCGGGCGATAGTCCTGGTAACTCGTCTGGGGACACGTCAGGGTACTCTCTAACCACCGAGATGCTCTAGAAGTCTGCCACAGGGCTGGGCTCTCCCACCACACAAGCTAGGAAGCCCTCACACCCCTAGCTCAAAAGTCTCGCCGCTCGAAGTGCCGAAATGCACCTAAAGCCTCCGTCCACTGGCTGTCCGTGAAACTCGAAAGAAAGCAACTCCGGTATGGAGAAGACGATCTTCCTCTCAAAAAGTCCACCAAAGCATGGTAAGCGGACAGCCAGTCCATCCCTAGAATTACGCCAAAGTCCTCCATCTATATCATAATCAGGTCAGCTGGCAGACTATGTCCCCCGACACTGACCTCGCAACCTGTGTACACCTCCTCAGCCACAAAAAACTGACCACTCGGACCTCTGATTACGAACGGATTCTCTAACAGCGTATAGTCCTGGCCCAAACTAACTGCGAAACTGGCTGCAATAAATGAGTGCGTAACACCGGAATTGAAAAGTGTGTAAATGAGTCTGCCGGAAACTGAAACCATACCTGCCACCACCGATCCTGAAGCTCTGGCATCCCTGTGTGTCAGGGCGTTGATACGCCTCTCAGCTCTAGGTGCAGAAGAAGCAGCCACACTCTGCGTCGGACGGGTAGGTGCTGGCCGGTACCCTCCTCGTGACTGCTGTCCTCCTCCTCGCGTCTGGGAACCGCGGCCTCCTGCGCGCCCTCCAGTGCTCGGCGCGGGAAGTATCTGCTGACCTCCTGCCCTAGACGGGCAGTCCCTCCTGATGTGACCTGGCTGGCCACACTGGTAGCAGAGGGGAACCCGACTCCCGCCCTCAGTGGGTCCCTGCTGTCGGCTGGGCGGGGTCTAGTGCTAGTGACTGGCCCCTGTCGAGGGCCCCCAAAGGCCACTGATGGCCCTGCAAAACGTGACGGCTCTCCTGCAGACGCCACGTGTCTCCTCTCTCGCCGACCTTGTGAAAAGTCTGGCTGGAAGGGCCTCTTCCGCCCACCGTCAGTGTCTCGTGCGGACGGGTTGGTCTCCTCATAGGTCATAGCTACCTCCACCACCCTCGAAAACGTAGGCAGCTTTAGGGGTTTGACATACCCCCGAATCACAGGCCGGAGCCCCTCGGTGAACCTCCAAAGGCGCTCCTCCTCGGTGGCTACCACTGTCGCTACAAAGCGGGACAGCTCCAGAAAACGCGTGCGGTACGCACTCACGGTCATCGTCCCTTGGCGGAGAATGTGGAACTCCCGCCTCCTCTGGTCCTGCCACGTCTGGCGAAAGTACTGCACATAGAAGAGGGTGACGAACCGATCCCAGGTCGGCTCGTCCCTCTCCTGTCCCCTGACCGCCCTCCACCACCTGTGTGCCGTACTCTCCAGCTGGTATGTGGCAAAGGCCACGCGGCACTCCACCGGGGGACGAAGGGTGTTGAAAATCATCTCAAGCTGCTCGAGCCAGTCCTCTGCCTCGGTCGGGTCCTCATCCCCCTTGAAGGAGGGGGGCTTCAGCTTCCGGAACTACCCGAAGAGCTCGGAGTGGCGCTGTAGTGGAGATGCTGGTGCACCTCCAGGCAAAGGTGCCTCGTGCACAGAAGTGTCGGAGGAAGGTGGGGGCGGCGGAGGCCCATCCCCTCCCCCGTGTCCAGCACCTCGTCCGTCGTGTGGTCCCACAGAGGACTCCCCCTCCGCAGCCCCAGGGAGAGGTGCTCGGGGCGGTGGGTGGAGCTCCTCTCGCACAATATCCCGTATCAGCTGGGCGAGGTCCTGGGTCTGAATGCCCGAGAGCAGTGGCTGGTCCACCGAGGCATCGACAGCAGCACGCCCACCTCGCCGACCTCGTCCTTAGCCTCCCGCGGCCCGCCTCGCTAGTCCCCCGACGAGGCATCTCTTGCAAGGAGACGCGAAACAAAACGGAAACACATCAATATGGAACGATATCTAACGAAAACGTCTAAGAGCTCATGTCAAAAGATATGTTGTGGTGGTTACTCTAGTTACAGACATGTGAATTTGTTATTTTCCAGTCAGTTGATTCACTTCTCGGGACGACCTTGCTCTGATACCATCTTGTAACGACCCGATTCCCGAGTCCCTACGAGACACGAGAATCGGACCGACTCGACTAATCCCAAGACCTAGTCGTCCAACGAGGAAGTAACCAAAAGAGCAGTAAAATAAACCACATTCAGCATGAATATAACTAGCAGTAATAAAATACAGTAGTAAGAAAAGGAACTACTACAGTATACACCACCACAACTGTAGAACAACGAATATGTACATAACATAAAGCTTACAATAAAGAAGTACAAGGAGTAACAAGGAAACTACTCACTACAGTGGAAGAAAAGTACAAAAAGAACTGCGGCAACTCTACTGGACCCTACTAGGCCCAGCGTCCTCTGCAGCCGCTGACCCTGGCTGCTCAACACCTGGTCCTGAAAAGTAACGAGTGTAACACGTCAGCGAAACGCTGAGTAGAGTGGCAGCTAAAAACTAAAGAAGCAGTAGAGTATACAGTAGTTGTTATATTTTCTTTCTTCCTTTATTTACGTCTTTCTATTATTTCACAATTTATCTATTTCTCAGATCCTTCACTTGATCTCGAATGTTACTTGTGGGAACGATCTTGATTGTAGTCTTTTCCGAAAAGTAGAAGTAACACGTGGTGCTCTCCTGGCTGGGAGAGTCCCCCGTGGTGGTCCTACCCCCCAGTCAACCACCCCAAGGTCGCTGACAGACGTAACGGTGACTACGGCACGCGCGATAAGCGCACGGGTAGCTACCCCGCACTGGCACGTGGTCAGTCGTTTCCGTTATCGGGTGCGCTCAAAACACAGCACGGAACCAGTATAGGGCAGAGCCCTCTCAGTAACAGGGGTCCAACCCCTCCACAGTCCGCGCACCCCTCGCCTGACTACCCTGGTTTGCCCAGTGGACCTAACAAGTCGGTGTAGGAGGCTAGCAGAACCCCGGGGCCCGTGGGGTAGCTAGTGCTCTCCCTACACTAGTAGCTCTCCTCGGTACTGCATACGCGAGGGCCAGCAAGTCGGTGTACAGTGGCCAAACCCACCCCGGTCTCAACCTGAGGGCGGCAAGCTCCCCTCTACACTAAGAGGTAATGTGTGCTCTCTTTGGTACCACGTACCCGAGAGACAACACACTTCCACGTTTCACTTTCTCAGTTCCATTTTATTCTCTTTCCAGGAGTTCTACTCCTAATTCCCCGTAGGGTTCGTATTCTTTTGTTTGGCCATTGTAGGTTTCCCTGTTCCAGTCTTACGTTCATACAACCCATATTCTTAATCATATTTATTCATTCATAACAGGCAGCTATTAATTTACAGGCAGCTATTAATTCCTTTTCACTTTTCCAAGACTGCAATATATATATATATATTCCACTAGTTTTCCAGTCCTAGGATTCATGCCGTACTCTAGGATTTATCATTCAATCTAGTTTTCCAGTCCTAGGATTCATGCAATACCCTAGACTCCATTAATTGTTCTTCAATTGTAACAAATTATGCTAAATAAATTAAAAGCCACTCTACCAGCTACAACGGGAGTACTGGGGGCGTGGTTGGAAATCCCGCGCGCCTCTGCAACCCCCAAGACTGCAATGGAACGAGGTCCTAACACAATGATCAAACACAAGGAGTTTCTCAGAATGGTATATAATTACTGTAAACGGGTAGAGGATTTTATTCTGGAAAGAACGTAACTCGAAACGCGAAAAACGAACTTCGAACGGGCCCTAAACGGGTCGAAAATGACGAAACTGCCCAAAATCAGACGTCTGGAACCTCTTCCAGACGTCTTAAAATGTGGGTCAGAGTGTACCTTCGCTCGGTGTAGTCCTTCAGACGTCCAGAAGCCTGCGGGGGTGTCTGGCTTAGTTCCCAGACGTCCGATGGTTACCCCGAACGTCTGTAAGTCCTTCTCGTCGTCTGGCACTGCGGCCAGACGTCTGATTCACGTGGGATGGCAAGTCCTCGCGCCCTCCCGAGCAGAACCTGCACGCACCCACCCTACTCTCAGCACGATGGTTCGTAGACGAAGGCGCGGTGGACGGTCACATGGCTGTACACGCGAAAAAGGAAGAAGATAGAAATATCTTACCTGCCAGACGTCTGGACAGTCCTCCAGACGTCTTCACCGTCGTCTGGTCGTAAGCCCAAACGTCTGATTCAGGAAAATTTTCCAGATTCAGAGCCCGACTCGCTCTCCGCCCGCGACGCACGGCCGCACCGCGCCCCGTCCGCCTGCTGCCTGAGCTGCAGCAGCCCCTCCGCGACACCCCATGCCCGCCGCTCCCCCACTCGCTCGCGCTCTCGCACTGGCAGGGAGAAGGAGAAGAGAAGGGCGGAGGAGATGCGAGTGAGGGAGAGGGCGAGAGCTTATATAGGCAGCGAGGAGAGAGAGAAAAGAGGGAGATGGCGTGTCTGCAGGAGGAGGGAGAGAAAATGAGGGGCGAGAGCGGCGGGTGCAGTCTGCGTGCGCAGGCGTGCAGACGCAACCCCGTACGTCGCAAAAATTGATTACCAGACGTCTGGAAAGGGTTCCAGACGTCTGGGACACTTCCCAGACGTCTTAAAAGCCCGTCTGATGCCTCGTTCTTAACCGTGCTCATTCTCTGTCAATTGTGAGCCTAGAAGGATGCCTGGAGGGAATCCGCGTCGCCTAGAGGTGAGACTTGGAGTTGCTGTGGCAAGAACACAGCTCCATGGTCGCTTGGAGGAGCTCTGTCAATGGCTGACGAAGGGTGGACACCTGAAACAATGAAAACAGCCTAAGGGCCCTGTCAGGAGCGCTCAGGAGAGTCGTGCGAGTGTGGCAACGGCAGTGGTGGTAGTGGCATGCCGTGAAGGTGGTTGGAGAGGCCTGACGACCTCGCGAAAGGCATATGAAAATACGTGAGTCAGGTGAGGCAATAGAGAGAGCTTAGCCCTAAATTTCTTTGGAGCTTTTAATCAGTGAAGAGAGGCGATGCTCTTCGGACGCGGTGGCGGGCATTTTGGGTGAGTGTAGCGGCGGGAATGCCTCACCGGAGGTACGTCGGCGAGATGGAAGACGGAGTCGGAGTGGGCGCGTGAGTGGTCGAAGTCGAGTTTTGGAGGAGCTGTGATTATGAGCAAATGATGATGAATCGAGGGGACTAGCTATTAGACGAAGGAGGATAGAGTTGTCACCGGTTGTGGTATGGCCGACGCTGGAGAATGTGAAGGCTCCAGTGATAGAGACGGCGATGACGAAGGGGTTAGGAAGCACCTCGCAGGTATGGCGAGGCACGGAATGAAGAGGGAAGTCGAACCTGACTGCCTATTGTACGTGGCGGCCGGCGAAGAGGCTGGAGGTAGAAGGTCACCGGAGACAAGTTGGAGCGAGCCGGAGGTCGGGAAAGAAGAGGAATTGTGGCTCAAAAACTCGCTAAGGAGTTAAGGCATGTGAGGATGGTCTTATATAGGCCATTGGACAAGCTTTTAAGCTTGGAAACAAGCTTGAAAGCTCGAGAAATCAAGGAATAGGATTTGTAGTTTCAAGGAGTTTGCACGAGCTCCACAAGGAGATTTGGAGTTTAGGTTTTGGTTTAATTGTTTTGGGATGACCTCAAGATCTTCCCTTTTAATTTTGGAAGGGATTGATCGAGAAATCAAGGAGGTATCCTTGATTGAAGCTCGGCACCTTTGGGTTCACACCTGCCATGGCAGTAGGGACCCATTTGAAGAAAATGAAGAGAAATTAGGGGGCTTTTTGTAAGGATTTCGAAAGTTAGGGGTATGAATGGGAGAGAAAGAGTCAGACTGGACTAAAATGTAAACTAGGTCGAAATGATCTCTGATTGAGCCCAAATTTTGGTACAAACCTAATTTGGACTCAAGGAATCTAATGGTGAAGTTGGATTTTAGTTTTGATCAAGTTTGACTAGGTAATTTATGCAGAAACTTAAATTAGGATAACTTCCTATTTAATACTTTGTTTTAGGTTAAAATGGGTTCAGATGGTCAAATCAAGGATACCAAACCTTATAGAATATTTTTTTATGATTTTTAGAAGATTTAGGTGAATTTTATCCTGACCAGAACCTCAATTAAGTGGGTCTGAAGTTAAGGTTTCAGATGTCCGTTAATTCTTGAAATGCATGGAAACCCGTTTCTGTCTACATGAACCCTCTTATTAGTCATTAATAAACATTTGACCTTTAATTAACCCTTGAAATTCCTCGTGGTTATTTTGTATTTATGAAATGTAGTTAAAATTGTAGAAATAACCCTGTGTTCTTCTCTTTTTCTTAAAACAGAATAGAATGCACATATGGCCCTCTGATGGTTATGTAGGTGCTTTTAGTAGCTTTATCAAATCAAATTAGGCTAGTTATGGCTCATGATGGTCTTCCCATCAGTAGTGAAAATTGACTGTGAGGATGTGTGGCGAAGTCGGAGAAGGTGAGCAGAAGTTGTGGTGTTCGGTGGGGGTTTACAAAGACTAAACCCCCTAATTTCTTGGGACTTTTGTTCTCTGCAGTGCAAGGAAGGTTGTGGTGGTGGCAGCGTGGTGATTGGTGGTTAGAGGTGGCATACTGGCTTACCGAAGATGTCGCCGAAGGCAGAGAAGATGGAGGGGGAGGAGGTGATTTGTCGATCGAAATAGGATGAGGAGTGGAGCCTAAGCTACAGTGAGAGAGGGAGGGAAGAGACCTAATTATGGACAAAGAGGAGGGGAGATTCGTGCCGGTGTCATTGCCGGTGTTGAGGAAGATGAAATCTTCGGTGGGAGAAGCGGCGAGGAAGAGAGGGTCAAAGGGCTCCTACCTGGTATGGCGAGGAGCAGATGGAGAGGAAGAAGACCCCTCAGCCTATCGTATGTGGTAGAGGGCGACGACGGAGGTTCGGAGCGGTTGGAGGGTGCTGAGGAAGAAGTTGAAGGCTTTGAGACCAAACTGAGCTAGAAAGGACGGTTGAAGCATAGGGTCATTTTATAGAGCTCATACTCGAGCTCTAAATAAGGGAAGAGACTTGATTGAGCCTCGGTCTCGAAGGAAAGAAGTCCTCAATTTCCTCGAGCTCGCCTGAGCTCTAGGATCAATTCCAATCCCTCAAATGGGGTTGGATGGATTCTTGATTGTCTGATCAACAATCCCTCCAATTATGGAGGGATTTGGAGTCGAATTGAAAGAGATCTCCTCTCTTGAAGGTCGGTGGGCTTGGATTCACACCTGCCATGGCGGTAGGGACCCGTTTGTGAAGAAGATGAAGAAGTTAGGGGGCTTTCTACAATTAATTCGAAAGTTAAGGGCTTGACTGAGAGAAATAGAGATTTAGTAGACTGAAATGCAAACTAGGTCAATATGAACTCTGCTTGGGCCCAAATTTTGGTCTTAATCTAATTTGGACCCAAGAAATCTGATGGTGAAGTTAGATTTGAGTATTAACCACGTTTGACTGGGTAATTTGCATAGAAGCCCAAATTAGGGCAAAATCCCATTTACAGCTCTATCCAAGGTTAAAATGGGTTCAGATAGTCAAACCAAGGATACCAAACCTATTAGAATATTTTTCTATGAATTTCAGGAGATTTATATGAATTTTATCCTGACCGGAACCTCTTTAATTTAAGCAGGTCTGAAATTAGGGTTTTGCATTTTGATTTGGTTCTTGGAATGCGTGAAACCCTACTTCTGTCTGTGGACCAACTTATTGGACTTTAATGCTCATTGGACCTTCAATTAACCTTAGACAAATCCCGTGGTTAATTTGTGTTTATGTTGTGCTATTAAAATTATAAAATTAACCTTGATTTGTTGTTCTGTCTTCTAAATGGATTTGAATGGAATTATGGCTCTCATGCGATCATGTAGGAACATTTATCACTTGATTTTCATTAATTTAAATTAGTTATGATTAATGATGGTATTACCATTAGAGGGTGACTCTTCAAAAATGTGTGTAAAAATTGACATCTCCAAGACTTTTGATACAATTAGGAAAGAGTTCATACCAGAGATACTTTCCTCTCATGGCTTTTCAAAGCATATTATAATAAAATATGCCTTTAGTGATCGCATTTTAAAGATAGATTAATTTTTAGTAATGAAAAAAAGACGAAAGAAAAAAAAAAAGTTACAAAAAATTTGTTACTTCTTTGGAGATAAATTAAACATCTCCAAAATTGATCACCATATTTCTATTTTTAAGAATCTTTTCCTCGAACCGAATTCCGTCTCCCAACAAAACTCATATCTTATCTCCCCCTTCCCTCAATCCACTCTCTCCCGCTAGAGACCCCTAAACCCAACCCTAACCCGTCACCTCCCTCTTGTTGCCATGGCGGAGAAGAAGCGCAGGCCTTTCCCCTCTTCCGGAACCCCTGACCCCCTTGTTCCCCCCTCCTCTGGCACCCTCCCTGGCCCCTCCAAGCGCCACAGCCACCCTCGCAAGGACAACAACTACTCCTCCTCCACCACTGCCCTTCCCTCCTCCCCTAAGAGTTGTTGCCGCCGCCGATGTCCCTCTGGGCCCCCCTCCCTGCTCGTCGTCATCGAGAACAATAGCGGCGTCAGACTCAAGTGTGATCGTCTCGTGCTCCCCGCGGAGCCGACGTCCATTGTGCCCTGAAGGGAGCAGGTGGCGAAGGTCGTGCCCTCGATGGCTGTGCTCATCAAGGTGTTCTGCATGCCCACGGAACCCACTGTGAATACTTTGCTGGGGGAAGGTGCTTCTCCGCAGGAAGGTACTGATATCATCCTTGTACTTTATTCCTCCTTCATCATGCCTCCATCCTGTGTCAGCGAATGAGCGATGTGCGTCAGGAGGTAATTGCGTACGTGTGTCTTTTATTGCCATTCTCTCTTTGCCACCATTTGTCTCTATAGGTTTCTGGATCTTCTCTTTATTCTACTTTCACTCATTCTAAACCTAGTGAGAAAAGTGATTTCTTTTCTCCAAATGGGGACTCGTGCTGCAACAAATCTTATTTAGCATGAGTTCAAGATATTGTGGCAATTAGATGCTTGTGTAGACAATGGGTTCAGAACCATTTGCATCCTTAAGTTTCACTAAGGAGCCAGCCTTGGCCCTGGAGATAGATGGTGAGTGCCAGCATAAGTGAATCTATCTTTTTTCTCCAAAAAAGATATGATACAAACATAATGCATCAACCTGTACATGGAGAGACATGGCTATTTGTTTATTGTGTGAAATGACAAATCTTGATGCCTCATATCTTATGTTTTTTATCCCTGCAGTTGGCAAATGCAGAAGGTGCAATGAAGTACAGCATGATTAGGCTACTGAAATTACATGGAGCTTTATCATTTGTCCTCTTTTTCATGTCCTCTTTTCCCTTTTTACTTTTCCCCTTTTCTTTTGGATGGAGTTCTCTTTCTTTCTTTTTCATGAGGGTAATAAAGATGGTATCTCTGTTAAGGCAACTGCCAAAAAAAGTCCTATCCATTCATACCAGAATGTGCAATGGTTACAAAGTTGCCAACATCTACCTTAGCTTGCTCTTCCACAATCTCAATTGAGATCGTGCATTGGGCACATAGACAAATCATGTGGGTTTAATTATGATAAGAGCAACATTGGATCTAACTTTCCACACATGTATCTTGGTTTGAGTCTTGTTGATACAAAGATATGCCTTTTGACTTAGTTGTTGCTTTAATTAAGACTAGCCTGAAACAACTTGCGTTATGGAAGTAGAATAATGAGTGGAAACCTAATCATCTTAGGAGATATAAGCATGACCATTGTATCCATTGTAAGGCTTTTTGATTAAGATGAAAAGTTTAGCATTTCCATCTAAGCCTTATAAAAAAATTAGGATCTTGGCTTATAGTTTTACAGAAGAATGCTTTTACTAACATTATAGTAAAAATTAGAGTCCTTGTTTATCCATAATGGATAATTTTATTCTACCATTCAAAGTAGAACTCTTGTACCAAAATTTCAGTCTTCATCCAAATGGATACTGAAATGTATATGCTAATGAAGATGCTGGACATCCATTACGTGCATCATAGAGTCGTCAAAAATTAGATTTCATACTTATGTGTTAATAAATAGATGCAGGCTGAAACCATAGAATAAATCTGAGAGAGAATGGAAACTAGTTCAGGAGATGAAACAAAAATATTGAATCCCTCAGGCTTTAGAACATCCGTCACAAGAACAATCAGGAAGTTAAATTACCATAAAAAAGAGCTTCTAGTGGAAGAATAGACTTACCATAGACAATCTTTTTTTTTTTTTTTTTTGAAACAACCATAGACAATCTATTAGATGCTAATTTAGTGTTTCATTTAAAAAAAAAATCATTTATTAAGTCTTGGATAGATGCTAATTTAGTGTCTTTTGTTCTTTCTTTCTCTTCTATTTTCTGGAAGCTATATATTAGTCTTGGATAGATGCTATTCGTGTTTTATCCAATCTTTCTCTTCTATTTTTCAAATGTGTACTTATTACATTCACGCTTTGTTAGGTTGATTCATTCTCAACCTTACCTAAGACAACTTAAAACAAATCCTTCTAGTCCATTAGAAGACCACAGAACAAACTGTAAAAATTTAGTATGCTAAACAAATGATGTTTTCCTGTCAAAAATGATGCCAGCACGGACATTATTTTCCTGAGGCTGAACTTTGAGCAAGGATTAAATGCACGGACATTGTTTTTCAAATTTAACAACCACAACAATAGAAAATACTCATTATGATTGATCTCTTTGCAATAATTTAAAGCCAAGGAAAAACCACAATACATGTTTATTCCACTCAGAAATGGAAATGGAAAGCAACTTGGTTTCTCACTTAGGAAGAAATATAAATAGGGACTTCATTCCCCAAACATCGAGTATATTCTTAATTTCTTATAGCCCATGGCCCCATTAATTCTTAGTGTGACAATTTGGACTTGTACTTTGGTGTATGGTTTCTTAACTAATTGTGGGTATACTCTCAAACATGCAAGGCATATCGTATTCGTGTACATAATGCAGGTGCCTCTACTAGTTTGAAATTTAGAATATAAAAGAAGATGCTCCTTGTTGAAACTGAAGGGCCATCTGCAGTACTGTACCATCACTACAACCAATTTGGCTGTACATGGTCAACCTTGCTCTTTCTTGGTCACCATGGATCACAATGCAAGTAGTGATTACTATACTATTGCGAGTGTGAGATTTACAAATGATTTTGAAAAATATGCCACTTGTGCTTATAAATGGAAAAGGTTGACTACTCTAAATGGAATATCGTATTCTTTTTACTGTCTAACCTTGTGTCATTGGTTTAACAATTCTGTTTCATGGAGTTTTCATGCATTTGTGGCCTAATTTTGAGGATCTATATTCCCTTTTGTTTTTCTTGGTTAGGTTTTTGCCAGTCTCGTTCACAGTGTCATTAAAATTGTTTCTTTTGTTTGGGTTAGATGGTTTTATATCGTTCTCTTGTATCTTTAAAACTTTTTGTCAATGGTAGAGAAGTTTGGAGCACTGAAACTTGATATTTTGTCTTTTTGTTATGAGGTAGCATTTTTTACTTCTCAGATCTTTTTATCCTCTCTTGTCATTCTTATTTTTTTTTTATCTTAAAGCTGGATTTTTCTATTGTAAAGCAGGTCATGTTTACCAAGATGGGTTGAATGGTGAATTAAGAAGTTTATTTTGATTTTTTGGTCCTGAATTCTTTAGAATTTCTTTCGAAGATCATAAAAGGGATGCTGCTTATCATTTCAACTGCAAACCAAGCCAAGTTCCATCCTGATCAGTTCAGCCTGCAAGCTTGTCATCTTAATTTCTGTGTATTTTATTTGTACACCAAACATGTTTAATTTTCCAAGTTATTCTCACGTTTCCCTATCTCAGCAAAGAATTTTCCTCTCTTATCAATCAACAACATTGCCAATCTGCATGGAGAGGGACGGATGGAGAGAGACTGAGAGGGGGGAGTCGGAAGGCGGAAGGGGAAATATGGGGGTGGCAAGAGGGTGTGGGAACCATCAAGGCGCTGGGTTGATCGGTGGTGATAAGGAGGGGCTCACGTAGGACTTTGGGTGATCCACCGGGGGCGGTCGGTTGGAGAGACGTTGTAGTTGGGAGAGGAAGGTGCTTCAAGTGTCTGGGCTATGACCACTAGGCTTGGGATTGCAGGGAGCTGTGGAGGTGCTGGAGGTGCGGTGGCCTTAGATATAGGAGTGGGGTGTGCTGTGATGGTTGTGGTGGTAGTGCTGGCGCTCTGCCACCTCCGCCTTCGAGGTGGACGTTGCAGGCGAAGGTCGTTGCTCCCTGGTCAGAGGAGGTGAGGGGCTTACGTGAGATGATCGAGAATGGGCTGGTTGGAGATTTGGTGGAGTGTTGGACCACTCGGTCGGAGGTGGTGAAGGTGCTGGGTCGGGATGCTTTGTACGAGGGGGTGAAGGTCATGATCCTTGATGGGAGGAAGCAAGGTTCGAAATGCCGATTTCGACGCCGTGCCGATGAAATTGCAAGTGTGCATTTCGTGGGCATGTCGAGGGCATGCCGAAGAAATGGTCGTTTTTCGATGGCAGATTTCGATGATTTCGATGGCTCGAAAAAATGCCATTTCGGAGGCACGCCGAGGGCATGCCGATGCATGCCGACAAAAATGATAGAAGTGGTCAAAATGATATCAGTTTCAAGAAAATCAAATGTTGATTATGTAACAATAAGAGTGTTACATCATAATATTCATATACAACATGATCATACAATGTTAAAATTCAATAACGAGATGAAATATTCTTACCATGTTAATACAGAAAATTTAATAATAGAAGAATACAAAGAATTTAAGAATCAAAGAATTTAAGAATGAAAGAATCAAAGTGTATAGTTTCAAAGTAAAAGTTAAAACTGTAATGTCTTGATGTATGATGTATCGGAAGTCAGGACTTGGAACTTGAAAGACAGATTTCACCAGAACCAAGAGTGTCTTGCTGGATGCATATCTTTATCATGGGTACTATCATCACTTGATTGATACCATTGTTGACTATTGTGTCGATGAATACTTTGAATGTATTCACAGTAATCCTTCCAAGACATATATGAATACATTGTCTGGTAATCCATTATGTGCTGTCTGTATTCATGTTCATTCATACTAACAAAAATCCAAAGACGGGGAAATCTACTATCTGTGTATGGTCTGTCACGCTGCCCACGTGCACGATTAGTTGCACGTGTTTGTGAGAATCCTGTTGTTCTAGAATCATCTTGTGATGATTATGATCTTGGCATTTGAGGGAGAGCTTGGGGTTGGAACTGCTGAGGAAAGTAATTTTGGATCATACCATACTCATATGGGTAAGAATATTCACTCCTAGTCCTAGTCCCAGAAGTGTCAACATTTTCAGACTTAGCGTATGAATATGATGGATAATTATATGAAGGCGGTGGTGGTGCAAATGATTGCGGGTAGAATGGTTGAGCATATGAAGATTCCGTCTCACGTGTTGTGTCATATGATCCCATGTCATATCCAGATCTAGGTGCTGAAGAACCAAAAAATTGATCACTAATGCTCATGGAACCAATTGAGGAACTCAAATCCTCCATGTAGGCATCGTGACTTGGATATCCCTCGTAATCCATGGTTGGTGGACTTGGACTTGGAATATGTTCGCCATGGATATTGGTGTGTCGTTCGTCATATTCTGTAGCACCCTGAGTTTGCACTTGACCACCATGTCTCCCTCTGTCGGATGATCCTTCTGATCCAGATCCTTCTACTATTACAAATGCATCTGCATTTGAGCCATCATCTGAGTCATCCTTTGAGGTTGAAGTAGACTGTGATAACTGTCGTTCTTCATCCTCTTCATCCAGTACTCTTATAGGAAATGTATGACGACCAGATCTGACCATATGTCCTTCAACATCAGCACCCATTTTCTTTGATAGCTCTAGATCTGGCCCTCCCCTAACATCCATCACAGGTTCTCCTCCAATATCATTTATCCAACTTTCTAGCACATTATCTCTAGTTCGGAAAATGTAGGCCAGATCAATTGGATCGGTCATTTCCTTGTTTTTAAAATCAAAGCCCTCCTGAATGTGCCTCATTCGTAACCTTGTGTTGTAGTGGATATACACAAGGTCATTAAGCTTGTCAATTCCAAGCTTGTTTCTTCTTTTGGAATGGATAAGGTTAAATGTACTCCAATTTCTTTCACACCCACCAGCACATGATGTTTGTGATAACACTTTAACAGCCACCTGCCGTAAATGTGGAGCTTCCGTTGCATACAAATTCCACCATTTTGCTGTAGGGAAACATATTCTAGTCAAAAATTGGATTTTATAGAGTAAATTATTATTAGTAAATATTAAAGAGATGTCGGTTATTACCAGGATGAGTGGCCTTAATAGCCTGCTGTGTCATATGACTCCCAAAAGATCCCATCCTTTCTCTAAATAATTTAATCTACAACATGTTGACATGAAGATGTCAAATATCGTCGATTAATATTTTATGGATCTTTTGTGATTATGTCCGTCGGTCGGTGACGTACTGTGTAAATATTTGATTTGATAAATTTACGATTACGTCCGTCGGTGTTGTCTACTATGCAAATTGTTGATAAATATTTTATGGATTTCTTACCCATTCTCCTCCACCACCAGATCCACCACCATCCACCACACAGTGCACACACCTTAATTCCCACCCCACCCGATACATATTGGCCATTGCATCATCCCACCAGCCAGTGCGGGCACTGGCACCGCACGATCTCCCGTTACCTTTTGTCCCCTTCCCTTCAAAAGAGTCATCATTGGAGGAAATCCTGAACGTGCGGCGGCTACCCTCTACAGGGAGACGCTCCCCTACCTTCCCAGCAGGCAACTAGTCCACCACCAAGAAGGTGAGAAGTTCCATAAGTAACGATGCAGGCTACAACCTGAAGCAGCGGCAGAGATGACAGTGACAGTGGCATTAGCGGAGCGGAAGAGATGGCAGTGGCAGTCTACAGCAAGCACACAACATCGGCATCGTCATCGGCATTTCTTAACAAGGTGGGTTGCATCGGCATCGGCACAAGCACACGCCCTTGGTGGGAGTCCCTATATGTTAAGCATCCTACGGCATCGGTAGTGCTTGCCGACCCTATGGATATCTGCACAAGCACACAGCATCTCTTAACAAGGTGGGGCCCCCACTACACCCAAATCAAATAGCCCTCCCGCCTCCCCCGCCCTCCCTCCCCACCCTCTATGTCCGCGGGGCCCACCGACCCTGCGGCTCCACCACCACCACCACCACCTTCCTCCCCATGTCCTCCTCCTCCCCCTCCATCCCTCCTCCTTGCCCCCACCTTCAGCTCTTCCTCTCCTCCTCCCCCAACCCCTTCCGCTCCCTCCACCTTCTCCTTTGCCCCAAACCCCCCGCCCTCGGCTGCGTCGAGCTCCACCTCGACCTCCCCCACCGCTGTCCCCTCTGCCCCCCCTCCTCCTCCCCACCCCGCCTCTACTTCTGCCTCTCTTGCCCCCTCCACGCCTCCGACCACCTCTACCAGTCCCCCTCCTCCCCTCCCCACGCCCTTGCCCTCGACGTCCACCGCGTCGAGCTCTTCTGCTTCGCCTGCTGCGACCAGGTCACGACCCCGACTTCGACTCCGCCGTCCTCCTCACCTCCCAATACCGGATTGCCTCCATCCCCCTTCCCCCCACACCCCCCAAGAGGAGGCGACTAGTCGAGTTCCGCCCCTGGACCCCCACCCCCAGGGAGCAGCGCCTCCTCGACTGCTGCTCCAGCCCACTGTGGTGCCCTGACACCGCCGCCGCCGAGTCGGGCCGCGGGGTCCCGTGGGGCCTCCGGGGGCTCAACAACCTTGGCAACACCTGCTTCATGAACTCCGTACTGCAGGCGCTGCTCTACACCTCACCCTTGAGGAACTACTTCCTCAGCGACCGCCACAACCCCTACGTCTGCAGGCCGCAGCAGAGGAAGAAGGCAGGCGGCGAGGGCGACGACAGGAAGGTCGTGGGCCTCGTGTGCGATTTCGACGCGATCTACTCCGCGGTGTTCTTTGGTAGCCGCACGCCCTACAGCCCTGCCAAGTTCCTATACAGGTGAGGGGGACGAGGGAGAGTGACCATTTTGCCGGCGGTGGCACGGCGGCATGTCAACCGGTATGGTCGGCATGCTGCCGAAACGCCTGTTTTTCGACACTGACATCATATCGGCATGGTTGTTCTTCAAAACTGGCCTTGTCGACGGCATTTAAATCCATGGGAGGAAGACACTGGTCCTCGACCTCCCCGCTTCGAGGAGGGATGCACTTTGCTTCAAGGAGGTTGGTTCGAGGATGGGGAGATGGAGATGGCGTCGACCTTGCCCTCACGATGGAGCATCATCGGAGTGTCCATCGGAGAGGTCGCTGATTGAGGTGGCCATTGAGGGTATCCATTGGTGGCTGCAATTTGTGGAGGTGGTGAAGGAGGTGGTTTCACCTTTTGCTCGGCTTGTGGAGTACAAGTCAATCTGCCTCTTCGAGGGCCCTCTGATGGTGATGGTTGAGTTGAGGATCGGGACAGAGGTGATGGAGAAGGTCTTGCTCCGGCTTGGTAGTTTGTCTTGGGTGGTGTCTTGCTCGCGTCGGGCAACTCCATTGGTGGCCGGAGTCACTGCTCTGACGAGGAGGAAGGCGGAGTGACACCTATCGAAGGTGTGGAGGAGGCGAGGGGTCGTCGACTTGGCTTTGAATCCCGACAGATCTCCGCAGATCTCACGTGATGATTTTCCACGTCCCGAGATGGAGGCGCACCCTATTATTGCAGGAGCTAAAGAGTCGGAGGGATTGATCGCGGAGAATCTGCAGGAACACTAGTTGAAGTAGCCTGTGTTGCTCGATGTGGCTCGATTGAATGAGGAGGCACGGGTGGACTGCCAGCTGGAGGCACCCTCTTATTGCGGGTCTGGGGCTTATGGCTTGCGGCTCGGATGTGGTGTGGAGAAGGATTTGGATCTGAATCCGGTTACTCAGCTGTGTCGAGCCCCTGTTTCGAGTTAGGCTGAAGCAAAGCTTGAGCTGCAAATACCGGAGGGGCTTGCTACAGAGGAGGATTTATGCCTCCATTCGACTTTGCATACGAGGCCTATTGAAGAAGATGATCTGATGCTTCATGATGTGGGAGGCGGTGTGCAGTCCTCAGCCATTTTTGATGAGGAGGCTCTGCAGGGTCACACAACAACCACCCCGATGCGATGTGCGGAGGCTTTAGGGGCGTTAATGGCAGTCAATGTGATCTCGGTGGATAATGGAGCGGTTGCTGGTGATCTTAGGGTCGTTGATGAGGACACTAAGGCCTTGAGGCTGGAGATGGAAGGAGTTGACAGGTCTTTGCTTCAACAACGATCGGGGGGTGTGCACTCAACTTCTGGAGACTGAGCAGTGGTCTCACTGACCGAGTGGCGACCAAGGATGGTGAGCGGTGGTAGAGGTGGAGCTCTCCAATATAGGCAGAAATGGCGTTTTCGTGGAACCGGCTGAGATCCTAAGGTGGTGGTGGATGGTCGTGGCAAATCTCCATAGCCTAGGTAGCAAGTGAAGGTGTTGGATCGCGATAACGAAGAGGTGCGTCAGATTGCAGAGGTGTGTGGCTTCCAACTAGCGATGAAGGAGGCCTCCACCCGTCCTTGATGAACAGAGTTCTTACGTGGAGTGTGTGGGGTCTCAATGACCCATCGAGGACATCCTTGAGACACTACATTCATCTGTGGGGAGCAGACATTGTACTGTTGTAGGAAACAAAGTTGTTTGGCTGTGATGTCAGGACATGGCGAGAGATCGGTGGCTCTTGGATGGAAGGATTTCGGGCTCTTGGAGCAATTGGCCGTTTAGGAGGGCAGATTCTGGGGTAGCGAGAAGAAGTTTTTTCTTTGGAAGATTGCTTCAGTGGAGAGCACGTTATATCTATTAGGCTGGTGCAGAAGATGGGAGGTGCCAGAATGACGATCACAGGAGTGTACGGTCCCTCAGATGCATAGGCGAGAGGAGTGATGTGGGAGGAGTTGACAACTGTGGTTGCTGAATGCCATGGGTGTCCTTGGTTGATTGGAGGGGATTTTACCATCACCCTACAGACGGATGACCGACCTAGTAGGTGAGGGAGGCAGGATCCTAGGTCGTATCTCTTTGTAGAGTTTGTGGCCACGCATGGCCTCGTAGATTTGATCCTGACATCATGTGCTTATACTTGGAGGAAAAACTGTGGTCAAATGTTCAAGATTGATAGATTTCTTTCCAGTGTGGAGTTGGCGGAGGCGTTCCCATTGGTGGATGTGTCTCCTCTGGAGAGACCCTTCTCGGACCATACATCGCTTATGTGACGTCATAATGAGGGGGCACTCTTTGGCACCTATTTCAAATTTGATAGATTCTAGCTGATAGAGGAGGGGTTTCGGAGTATGGTGAAGTGGAGGTCTATAGAGGTGGAGGGTTTGGCTGCGCTTTGTCTGGCGAGGAAGCTAAGTGTGTTGCGAGACCACTTGAAGGCCTACAGAAATGAGATCAGAGCATCTAGGAGGGGCAGAAAGGAAGCATTGGTAGAGATTACCAGGATTGATAGGTAGGAGGATCACGCCCCCATCTTGTTTGTGGAGAGAGAGACTCGGGTGAGGTTGACACGAGTGGTACAGGAGGACAAGAAAGTTGAGGTGGAGTGGAAAACGAGGTCGAGGCAGAAGTGGCTGAAGGAAGGTGACTCTAACACTAAGTTCTTCCACCAAATGGCTTCTGCCAGGAGGAGAAATTGGATTGAGACAATGATAGTTCATGGGGAGACCTTCTCTGGTATGGAGGAGGTGGGACGAGTTGTGGTTGATTATTTCAGAGATTTCACTGGGTGGTGTAGCAGAGGACGCTGGAGCTATAGGGAAGAGGATGTGCAGTGTATCACTGAGGCTTAGGCATCAGATCTTACGGCTGTCTTCTCAGAGGATGAGGTGCGGTAGGCGATTTGGGGGTTGAATGTGGATGAGTGCCCTGGACCGGATGGTTTCCCTGTCTTCTTCTTTAGAGAGTTTTGGCCCTTGGTAGGAGCGGACGTTATGTAGATGATGGAGGAGTTTGCAATCGGGAACAAAGGCTTCGACAAACTGAATATATATTACACGTTTTTGTTGCCCAAGAAAGGTGCAGAAGCAATTCAAGATTTCCGATCGATTGCGCTATCTGATGTCGTTTACCTTATTGTTGCTAAGGTCTTGGCGAATAGACTTAGGGGCCTTCTTGGAGACTTGATATCCCATACTTAGTCAGCCTTTGTTCTAGGAAGAGGAATCTTAGATGGTTGTCGTTGTCATGGAGGTGCTGGCTGCTTGGAAGAGGGAGAAAAAACAAGCATTTTTGTGGAAGGTGGACTTCGGCAAGGCGTACGACTCGATGTAGTGGGATTTCCTATGGGCTTCCTTGCTGAGGAGGGGCTTCCCCAGAATATGGATCGACTGGATGAAGAGGTGCGTAATGACGACTTCCTTCTTAGTCCTGATTAATGGGATCCCGGCAAGAGGGTGGGTGCAGCTTAGGAGGGGGGTTAAGCAGGGATGCCCTCTTGCACCCATGCTGTTTATGCTTGCGGGAGATGCTCTGGTGAGGGCAACTCGTAGGGCCTGTGATAGGGTTTGATTGGAGGCTTTTGGGTTGAGGAGGACAGAGAGACGATTCTTCAGTATGCTGATGACACCCTGTTCCTAGTTTAAGGAGAGGGTAGTGAGGCTAGGAGGATGAAGATTATACTGGAACTCTTTTGTGCTACATCAGGATTGCAGATTAATTACCAGAAGTCATCTTTTATTCCGATGAACATGACGGCGGAGGTGGAGCTGGTGGGTGGTGCACTAGGGATAGAGGTCAGTTCCCTGCCGTTGATGTATCTAGGCCTCCCCCTTTCAGATTGGTGCCTTAAGTTGCATGATTGGCTTCCTTTGTTGGAGAGGATGGAAAAGAACTGGCAGGGTGGTCATCTTGGCTACTGTCTAGAGGAGGGAGACTAACTCTTGTGAAGGCGGTCCTGGCTTCCATATCGTCGTATTTCCTCTCTGTTTTTAGGATTCCACGACAGGTTGAGAAGAAAATCTCTGGATTGATGGGGAATTTTTTCTAGTCAAGTGTGGGGGCAACAGGAAAGGGGGTGAGACTGGTGGCTTGGCAGGAGGTTTGTAGCCCGGTGTAGGACGGGGGCCTGGGGGTTAGAGATGTAGACAAGGTGAATATTAGTCTCCTTACAAAATTTATTGCCAGGTTGGTGGGTCAAGAAGGGGAGTTGTTTGGTGACATCATGCGGAGTTGCTACGGGCCTTTCCTCTCTCAGGGGCCCTTGGAGTCTCCTCCTCCTGGGGACTCTTTCTTCCTTAGGGGATTGGCGGAGGTGATGGGGAATGTGCGAGATTTCTTTTCTCCTACTCTAGGGGGGGGGGGGGGCGCCTTTCGGTTCTGGTAGGATAACTGGCGAGGGGTCGGCTCAACCCTCAGCACTAGCTTTCCCTAATCTTTATGGGGGGGTGGTGGACTTGTTGGCCATGGTGGGGACTGTTGGAATGGGGTTTCGTGCCCGACCTTTAGAGGAGGCCTTTCTGACTAGGGGTGTGAGGACTTCTGGCGGCTGCTATGGGAGATGGAAGGTTGGGAGTCAGAGGAGGGCAGTGACTCGTACTCATGGGAAGAGGGAGACTCTGTGGTGAAGGTCTTTCGTAGGTTGGGTTACAGCATAGTTAACCCGGATGTTGACTTCTTGAGAGATGCCGATCGATATGGGTAGCAGAGTGCCCGCTGAAGGTGAAGATTTTCGCTTGGCTGGTAAGGAGGGGGAGGATAATGACTAAGCGATGTAGGGCAAGATGGGCCCAGACGGATGATCTGAGTTGCCCCCTTTGTGAAAGAGTAGAGGAAGACATCCAACATCTTTTCTTTTAATGTCCGTTTGTGAGGTAGGTGTGGCAAAAGATGGTGATAGGCTAGATTGCCCATCGGGACACGACTAGCTTCTGGTCTTCCTTCCGCAGAGGAAACGTTTGAGATGGAATGTTCTCCTTTAGATCAAAGACGGATAGAGTTAGGACCCTAGCAACCTTGTGGGGTGTTTGGTTGGGAAGAAATGTTGTCTGTTTTAGGAGGGAGAGACCCTATGTAGAGAATTTTGTCTCATCCATTTCTTCCCCGGTAGAGTTTTGGGGATTCTATTTGTAATGCTACTATAATTTTTTGTGAATATTTTTGTGAAATGAAATGATTGTGAGAGGTTATTGCTTGGATAACTACCATTTAATTTTTCAAAAAAAATCAACAACATTGTCAAGACTGCAATGTTCATCATCCCTTTCATCTCCCACTCTTGTGTGTATGCTTATTTTTAGCATCTCGCAGCCGTAGGGCACTGTTATGTTGGTGGATAATGTTTGCTGGCAACATATATCTAACTTTTTCTGATGGTAGCTGGATTTTCTCTTGGAGATAAAGGTGAAAGAGAGTAAATCATAGCAGCAGCAGCAATAGCAAAATATTATGCACTTATGAATGCTCTCTACTAGCACAGCTGTGAACGTTTGGTTACCATGCACTTTTGGTATGCTCTCCACCAGAAAACACGAATTCGTTTTTGCATTGTTACCATTATACAAAATTATGCAATTTGAGTTTTTCTTGTGGAGCTACAACCTTCCACATGTCCATTCTTATGATTAATTTTCTCATGTTAGGCATCACCTAGAAGAAGGATGTAGCAATGCACTGAATTATACATCCTTTCTTTTTCATACTTGTTTCATCCTTGCTTCATATTCAAGCTTAAACCACATGCTGACATTAGAGGATAATTGATGATTTTGTAGGTAATCAACACATACCATTGGCTCATTAACCTGTTTCTTATCAAGAGGATGTTACTTCAGTTCTTGAAACTGGCATTGATGTTATAGCCTTTAATGGTTCAAGAACACAGACTGATTTGCCACCTTTGGAGTCTGTCTCGGAGATCTGTCCAATAGGAGTGCTGAATCAAGTTTTTCTTTTTTCAGTAGGAGCGCAGAAGGCATATCGTAGCAGGTAAAAATACTCCCAAATTAAAATAGAGCTTTCTGGTTTTCTTGAAAGAGGTCTTTTCATATGTTCACATTAGATTTACCTTCTAGGAGGATTCTGCAAATTTTGGAAATTTGGATAAGGTTTTTTTTAAAAAATGGAGGTATCTTTTTTTAAAGTGCAGGAATGTTGAGACATCTGCAATTGAATTACTTAATGCTAATTTCATTGTGCTGTGTTCATGCTTTCATCTAAGATAGTTCACACTGTTCGCTTGGAACACATTCAATGAAACCCCCTTGGTTTAGGTGGTCATGCTTCTTTTTTTTTTTTCCTTCACTCTTCTTATTCCCCTCACTTTTCTCTTTATTAGACATCACTATTAGACTTTTAATAGGTAATATATCCTATGCATTTTTCATTTCTTTCTTTCCTTTTCCCTCTAGGTATCCCATTTTACGACATTAATTTTTGTGCATATTTTTAGGATGAATCTTAGGATTTTTATAAGAAGCAACAACTCAAAGAGCTTGCAGTGTTAAATTCAAGTTTCAAAAAGGATAGCCCTCATCGAAATGGTGCTGTTATTTTTTTCACATTCTAGAAGTGCTACCGGTAGTGCATTGAAGCTTGGAAGTTGCTGTCAGTTGCAAAATGGGATAGCGAGGATTTTGTCATTTCTTGATGAGGATGCTATAATTAGTCAATTTTCAGTTGTATTTCTTTGTATTTTTATTTTTCTTCTATTAAAAAATATTATGACCTAAGGGAGGGAATACTTTTAATTGATTTTGAGTTTAATAAATTGGGGGTAACTCAAATCCTCAAGTATATGTAACATGTATTTTATATTTGAAATTCAATAAAAGTAAAGTCTTACGATAAAGGTCAATTTTGTCGGATTATTGTCTGATTAGTTATTATTGAAAAAAAGTAAAAATGATATTTGGATGTATATTTTATTATAATAATGTAATATTCACAACTTAAGTCATCTCCAAAAGATAATTAGAGATAATTATTTTCGTCCTCAAAAGTTGTAAAGACAAGATAATCTGTCCCTAAAAAATTTTACGTTAGGTCATCACTGCGTTTTTGTGTCTAATCTATGGTGATCAATTATTCATCTTTAAGTTGTGATGATTGAAAATCTGTCCCCAAAAGTTTTGGTGACCCTCATTTGGGAGACGGATTTTCTGTCACCCGTTTTAAATTTCGTCTCCAAAGCTTATAAATCCATCATCTTAGCTTGTCACTAGAACCTTATTTTGTTGTTGTGGCAATGGATTAATTGGATCTCAATGTTCATTTGGGATCTCTCGTACTCTCCTTTAGTTAAATGGGCATTCGGCCGATTTCTTCATCTCGAGCAGGGGCTTAAGACAAGGTGACCCTCTCTCTCCCCTTCTTTTTGCACTTGCTATTAATGTACTTTCCATATTTGTGAATCATCAAGTTAGTTCTGGCAAGGTACATCAGGCTCGCATTAAAGAGGCAATTTTTCCATCCCATCTCCTCTTCGTTGATGACATTTTGCTATGTTGCAAAGCTGATGTCTCCATCGCGAAGGCCATTCATAGTACTCTTAATGCCTTTGCAATCATCTCTGGGCTAAAGCTGAATGAGGCAAAGAGCTGTGTATATTTTCCTTGGGACTGTAGGAAAAGGATGGCACTGTCTCCTAATGGGTGTCCTTGGAAAGGTTCCCTTGTTACTATCTTGGCATTCATCTTGTTGCAGGTCGTGAAGTTGACCCAGTAGTTGTTCTTAAAGATAAAGTCAAGCAGTTATTGCAAGGATGGCGTCAGAAGTGCTTGTCCCAAATGGGCTGTATTTGCTTTGGTGAAATGGGCAATTGAGGGTCTATTGTGCTTCTGGCTCTCTAATACTATTCTCAAGAAAGGCACTCTTGATAGAATCCATATGCTGGGTTGCTAATTTTATTTGGGATGGAAAGTCTCATCTGGTCTCTTAGAAAGAAATTTGCAAGCCAAAGATTGAGGGTGAACTTGGTTTATGTGATTATGAAGAACTCGAGAAACTTGCCTATTTCAAAATGGTCTTCAGATTGATAACCTCTGATTCATCTATTTGGGCCGCATGAATGACTATCAGGCATGGCAATTATCTTGTTTTTGGGAGGTTACCCATCGACTCCAAAGTATAGCATCCTTTGCTTTCTACTCGACCTTGGATTATGGATTTTTTCTATAATGGTTCGGGTTGGAACTGGCCCTCCTACCCTATGGCCTCGACTTGTCGTGCTTGGGACCTTATTCGTTAGTAGGGGGAAAGGCTTCCTATATATCTGGACTTCCACCTGGTCCTCTGCTATTGCTCCAAAATGGAGTTGCTATTTCTGGTTGGCTCTTTGTAATAGGCTACTTACTTCGTTGAGATTGAGGGCTTGGGCGATCCCAGCAGACCTAACCTGCTATGTTTAACTCATGAGGAGACCTCCCATCATCTCCTTTTCCATTGCTCTTATTCCTTGAAGGTTTAGAATAGAGTGTAGAATGCTATTTGCCCTTACTCTCCAATGTTTGCTCTACCAATTGATTGTCTTTCCTCTGGCATGTCTTCTCACACCTCCATATATTGGAGACTCCTGGTTGCTACCATTTGGCAAGTATGGAAAGAAAGGAACTTCAGGAAACATGGTGGAAACCCTTCACTTGCACATGTCATCGCTTCTTGCATCTCGCGTGATTGTGCCGTCTAATTTAAGGACCTGATAACATTGTTTCTTGTTTTTTATTTTGATATGGTTAGAAATTGTTTGTTACGAACTTTTGTATTACCTTATGATATTTTTGAGTAAATATATTACCCCTTAAAATAAAAAAGTAGAGGGATAAATGAAGCCAATCCTAAAATTTAAGGGATTATCCTTCCTAACAAATAGTGCCTATAGGAGTTTTGTGGGATCCAGCACTCAATGAGGAGCCTACATTTCTAGACACTTAGCATCAAGAAATTGGTACTAATAGAATAGCTTTCAACTTTCGAAAAGGTGGGCGTCGCATGCAGATTAAGCCAATAAGGTTATATGTTGATTCCTTTGAGAGCTCCAGGAGATTGGAAAGTTGATTTTGTGTAGAATAGTTTAATGTTGATTTGAGATCTCAAGGACCAACCCACGGGGAACAGCTCCCACCCCTCTACGAGCGAAAACACTTTGAGAAGCTTGGGCTTCGATCGACTGTAGGTGGCCGATCGCCCCCCCGCCTCCGAATGATCCTTTCCCTCCTTTAGAACCTCTCCCCTTTATCGTGTTGACCTTCTCCTCGACATGCGTAGACTTATGTTGCTCGTGGTGGCTGGACGTGTCGGTCGTGTAGTTGTGGCGTGGAGGGATGCCTGCTACGATCCGACGTGCTTTTGAGGCGCAGCATGCCGCGAGCGGCGGTCTGGATTGCTGTGTTGCTGCGGCGCGATGAGCGGCGACAAATTGGAGGAGTGCTTCGACGTTTGGTCCAGTGTGTTGTGGCGAGGCATAACGGCACAGTGGCAGATCGACGTGGAGTGCTTTGGCATTCGAACCGGCTAGCCGGGGCGAGTCGTGATTGCGACAGTCCAACGTGCTGAGGCTCATTGGGCTGTGGTGGGTGGCGGTGCGATGTGCCATGGTGGTCGTTGGTGGTGTGGTGTACTGCGTGTAGCGGGGAGTTAGGTGCAGCCGACATTGGCTATTGCGGGAGCGGGCATGGTCGTTTTGTCATTGTGGGCGATTTAGTTTCATGGAGTGGTTTGGTCTTCTTTTCTTTTTTAGTATAGTTCTATTTTGAATAGGGATCATGTATGATTCCGGGATATCATGACTGAGATTCCTGACGTGAGTCAGGAGTCGATTTTTTCGGTCTCTCGTTGCCGTTCTATGAGCGTGGAGTCCCTCTCCTTCGGGAGGTTGACTGGTTCCTAATTTATGAGATGTTTTCTTTTTTCCTTTGTTTCTTGTCTTTGTGTTTGGACTTTTCCCCATTTCTACGAAGGGTAACCTCCTCCTATGTGAGGGTGTTAAGCTTCTCCGTCTTTCTCTTCCTCTCTAAGCCGCGTTCTCTTATATCAGTTACTTTCCTTTTAATAGAAATTTACTCTTTCTATAAAAAAAAAAAAAGTTCAAGGTTGATTTAATTGTGTTTGATGGATGATCAATGGGGCTAATAATTTATCTGGGATATGCATGCCTCTGCGTACATATGCAACATGGGAAGCGTGCAATCCTAATCATCGGCCTAACATAGTGAAATGGATCCTCTTTTGTTTGTCGGAGGGGGCAGGGGAGGGTGGCCCCTACTTGTCGCTAATTTATATTGGCCCACTTGGAGGTGCGTTTGGCATGACCCTTGTAACCCTAATCTGATCGGTGAACCATGGGGATAAAAAATTGGCATATTAAATTTTTAGAGGAAAAATAAATAAATGTATTTTACGATGTATTTTACAACATACATTTCTATACTTGCATCTTAACCTTTACATGTGCCGTCGAAGGCTCTTTTTTCCGGGATGGTGGACGTGGATGTATCCAGGTCTGCCTTGGTTCTATCTAAATGATTTGTTTTCCAACAAGCTGTTGCTGCCTTGGTTTGTTACCTCGTAGGGTCTTGGCATAAAGGGAAAAAGCCTTCTAAATAGAAGCATACAAATTGGAAGATATCTGTGACTTTCTTTCACCAAATGTTGTTCATTAAAATCAAAAAAATATACTTCCCTTTTTATCGTTCTTACTGTATGTATCACTACTGAAGTGCAAAAACAACTAAAATTGCTTTCTGCATATCCAACAGCTTTGAACAGAGGAAGCAAAGATAGGTGCATGGATTAAATTAGTTATGGCCCACCAACCACTGGTGCAAGAAAGCAGGATAGGGAGAGCTCTTCCGATGGCTGTGCACATGGCGAAGGTGAAACTTCTAATGATGGATCCCTGCGTTACTTTTGGATTAGATGGAGGCCTTTGCCCAAAATGAGCAATTTGATAAGCCGTACGTTTCCTTTGATCCGTATGGCTCAATCTGAAGGGCATAGTTTGACAATCATGTTAACCCATAAAAGCATGAGTTAACCATGTTTGTCTAGAGGTTGTCTTATAATCTCTAGGGTGTAGTTTTTTTTTTTGGGATTGACCCTTCAAAAGGAGGTTTAACTCTCATTTACTTGATTGCTTAATTTTTTATTTCTTGACCTATGTTTATTAATTTTAACCTATATTTGTCTAACATTAATTTTAGCTGATGTGAGGTAAACTTATATTAAAATTTTAGATCACTCATTTCTCTAACATCTTTCACATTTTATATATCTAATATCATTATTTAGTAAATGTTATAAGAATTAACACTACAATTTAACATTGATTTAAATAAACATAAACTAATGATAACATCACTTAAGAAGTAAATATAATTTTGAATTAACATCAATTTAATATTTTTTAATATCACTTGTCTACCTCCTCAATTAAACTAATCTGAGTTATCTTAACTTAAGTTACTCCAAAGCTAAGTCGGAGACGGTCGTAGGTTTACCGAAACCTACACAAGAGGTCATTTCTGATTAAATTTATAGTGCTGCCACAATTAATCCCAACCATTCCCATTTCAAATAAAGGGTAGCAGATAGCCCTTGAGATAAAGGGGTCATGGACTTTAACATAGATTCTGGCGTGAGCAAAATGTTTCTCTTAAATTTATGCACTTGCTAACTTCACATCCTTATCAAACAATCATAAGTCACATCGGAGTCTCTTTCATAAATTCTCCAAAGCTAAGCCTCCAGAACAAAAACTCCAAGAAAATCAATGCGACAAAGAGTGCTTTATCGTCTCCGAGGAAATCATGTGAAGGGCTAAGTGATTTGCTTCACAATTCCGTGTATGGTCTTGACGCTTTTAACAGAAGCAATTCCTGGAGAAGTAATAGGATGGTTGGAAGGCATCAGGTGAAATATTAACCTAATCAATTATATCCAAGTAGGATAGAACATTTCACTCATTCTTTATATGGTTTGTAAGTGGTCCATATTCTCCCCGTAGAACATGTATTCGGCATTCATGACTTAATCAACCGTTTATAATTAGAATCCACTACGCATATTTGAAATGTATCCTGGCGAGTCAATTGATCTGAATCCTATTAAAAGTACACTTTATAGATATGCATGTAGATGTGTATGTTAGGGTATATGGTACGTGGGATATGATCCATTCCTCTTTCTCAGGAAAGATGACTTCTATGGTCAAAGTCTTGCTTTAGATTCGTATCTTACTTTTTTCCTCGGTGATTTTTCTCCTCTACCTTGATTATGGAAATGATTTCCTATGCTTGTAAATGTACTTGATAAACTTTACACTGTAATAACTTAGGATCCGTTTCGACATGAGGTCAGCGAGATTTTTTTTACCCTAACTTTTTGTTGAATTTACTTTTACTGTAACACAAATTTTACGACAACCTTCACTCGGATGCACTTTTAATATTAAATAAATATATATCATATCTTTCACTTTAATTTTTAATAATAAATAAATATTTATTAATATCACATCAACATATTAATCATTTTATCTCACCTCTTAATTCTACTTATTTCATCACCTAAATAAATATTTATCTTCACTTATTTCAATGTTAACCTAATTTTACTTTTTAGTGGTAGATAGTGTCACTATCTTTAAAAAGTTAAGTGTGGCAGGTGCATGAGGAAGGGGGTAGGTAGATGACGAGGGCCACATTTGGAATGAACATTATTCGTATGGCTGGTCCCCTTTGTATTCCGTTGGTTTCGATAATTAATGTTTCCACCGTACATGACTCTTCGGCACATCGTAATTGCCAAGTTGGCATTGTTTGGTCGGTTGAAGGATCACATTTATATCCTTGCATTGTTGGATCCTTGTATACTCATTAAATAATACTTGCAAAAAAAAAAGGATGGATTCAAGGGGTTGTTTAGGTGGAAGAAAAAAAGAATGTAAGGGATATTAGGAAAAAATATAATTAAGAGAGAAATTGGATATTATTTTACTTTAAAAAATTAAACATGTTGTTATGAATTAATTGAGTGGCTTAAAATAATTTTATCATTAAGGTAGGATTATTTTCTTTCGTAATTAAATATTAAATTTTATACAAACAGCTCCTAAGTGATTGGCTGTGGGGATTTTTTCTGATGACCTTCACATTCGCTCTGCAGAAGAATACCTTTGTCTTTTCAGAATAAATTAAGTTGCTATTCATAAGGAAGATTCGGATGCTCCCAAGAGCCAAAAGATTTTGCTCCAAAGAGATATTAAGAACTACTAGCAGATCAAAATTCCTGGAAATTTATGCACCAACACAAAACTACCAAGGACATATTTGACTGCAGAATTGCTTGTAGGTGCAAATGGATTCACGAAACAAATTCCACAGCATCCAAATCGCATTTTACGGCAATAATATATATATATATATATAGCAGTCTGGAGCACATCAACATATGGCCGAACCACGGGTACCCTCGAATCTTTTCCCCTTTCCCCTTTCCTCTCGAGAAAACCCTAGCCGCTATTGGCCCCCCTGACCTTCCGAAACTTCCTCCTCTTCCCTCCGGACCTCTCCCTCTTCATTGATCGGGTCTCCTTCTTAGCATGCATCACCTTTCGCTGCTCATGGAGGTCGATTGTGTTTGTGGTCGCGGCGGTCGACCATGTGTGCTGTGGTCGTCACGATCGCGGCGGTCGACAGTGCGTACTGCGGTCGTGGGAGTGGGGTGCTGCAGGTATGGGCAGCAGTGGCAATCGTGGGGCTGCGGTCGTGGTCGCAGAGTGCTCGTGGTCGTGGGCAGAGGTAGTGGTCGCAGTGTGCTACGATCCAGGGTGGTCGTCGAAGCTGCAGCCGATCAACCTTGTAACAGGTAGTGGGGTCGATTGGTGGTAGACCTTGCTTAATGGAGTGGACTCGAGCTTCTTTTTTCTTATTACTTTTTCTTTTTTTATTTTGTTGTTGGCACCACGTGTGATCCTATATCCATTATGGTCGAGATTTCTGACGTAAGTCATTTGTCGATTAATTCAGTCTTCTCGTTAATGCGGTTCTTCAAGATTTTATTTTGTTGGCACCGTCATATCAATAAGCGTGGGATTGCTCTCCTTATCTTGAAAGACTCCTATTGGATCCCATACACAAGATGCTTTATTTTATTTTATTTTATTTCTTATCTTATTCTTTCTATATTTTGATCTTTCTCCTATTTCTACGAGGAATAACTTTCATCTTTTGAGGGTGTTAGGCTTCTCTTTTTCCTTCTCTCTTTTCTCCGGTAAAGGTGCATCCTTGTATATCAAGTTCTTTTGATTTTAGTGAAATTTTTATTTCATTAATAAAAAAAAACATATGGGTGAACCATGTTGCTATATAATTTGCTTAGGTAACTAATTATTAAAATATAAAATTTCCTCTATTAATTAATCATGTTAATCAGGAGAATTTTTTTGACCTTTAATTAAGTTTGATTGCTCATGTTAAAGTAGAAGATATAGGTTGATTTTATTGAAAACAGAGTTGTGAGATGTCAAGTGATCGAGAGAAATATCTAGATCTATGATCCATGAAGCCCTGTTTGATAAGGGGAGACCAAGGCCTCATGTCAATGAATTCAGCTCAAAACTCTTTTTATACAAAGCCCAACATTTGGTGTGAAATACTCACAGGTGCATAATTTTAACATCTGCTTTGAGTGGTTAACACATATTTTGCTTAACATTAATTTTAAGAGATATTAGTAAAATAGGTATTAACTTCGTAAGTTTCTTGTATCCAAATTTCACTCTTCAGAAACTAGTGTTAACATCAACTCAAGTACAACAAAAGTTAATAACACAGCTTAATATCAGTTCAACTAAAAAGAATTGATATTCATTAACATTTTTTTGCAAATAAATAAAAATGAAGTTTAACATCAATTTCATAACCTCTAAAATAAACTAGCCATGAATGATTGAAAAAAAAAATTATGTAAATGTCATTAAAATATTTTAAAATTACTTACATGTTGTATACTTCACTATATTATTGATTATACTATTGAAAAACTCATGGTAATTTTATTTGTCACTTCGTTAATCATAGTCATTAAACTTGATGATTTCAAATTTAAATGCAATAAAATTTATTTTTTAACCCTTAAATTTTATTTTTACTTATTGTCCCCCACCCCTCAACATACACACACTTCACTTCCCTCCACCCTTACACCTCGGACTACCCTCGACCACCTCCTCACCTCCACGTCGTTAGAGAAAGAGGGTGGAGGTGGTAGTTAGAGGAGGTAAGAGAAGGTGGTCGATGGTGAGGAGGTGATAGAGGGAGAGAGGTGAAGTGGGGAAGAGAAAGAAGGGAGAGTGATCATAGAAAAATAAATTTTGAGAAGTAAAAAATAAATTATATTTCAGTTAAAAATTATTAAATTTATCCATTATAACTAAATGAGTGACAAATATGAAAATGACATTCTTTCCGGGGAATGATATTTAAATAATTTTAACAAATTTTAATGACACCCATGTATAAATTCAAGAAAACAAATATACGAATCGACGAATAGAGTTACCAAAGTCACGTACATCATAGTGTGTTGTGCTGATGGATGGCGTCAAACATGGTGATGCAGGTTGTCTCCGACGAGGCACGAGCAATGTACAATGGTAGGCAAGCTGGTCTCACCTACTGGAGACCAAACATCAACATCTTCCGTGACCCACGGTGGGGCTGAGGCCAAGAGACCCTAGGGGAGGACCCCACTGTCGTGGGCAAGTACACCGCCACATACGTCAGAGGCCTCTAGCAGCCACATGATGATGGCAATCGCCTGAAGGTAGCAGCATGCTGCAAGCATTACATGGCATACAACCTTGACAATTGGAACGACACGGACCGCTACCACTTCAACGTTGGAGTCACCAAGCAAGACTTCGAAGACACCTTCAACGTCCCTTTCCACGTATGCATTGCGGAGGGCAATGTGGCCTCCATCATGCGTTCGTACAATCAAGTAAACGGTGTCCCCACGTGTGTCGACTGTAGCCTCCTCGACACCATACGTGGTTGGTGGATTGTCTGGGTACATTGTTTCTGATTGTGATTCTGTCGGAGTTTACCATCGTAAACAGCATTATACTAAATGCCCAGTCGAAGCAGCTGCCTTTGCCATTAAGGCTGGTAAGTTCTAACACCGTAAGAGTAGTTTGAATAGATTTCATGGGATAATCTTTTTATAATTAGGTTATCTTTTTTTTTTTTATTTGAAAGTCATAAAGGTTATCACGATTGATTAACTTGTGACTATTTGGAAAATTTTTGGATTAACTTGTGAAAATACATGGGATAACCCACAAAAAAAATTTATCCCACATCAATCCCAGAATAACTTATCTCGTGTTAAGTTCTTTTAACTTGGGTCAAAATATGCTTCCTATCAAACAATATTAAACCCTATTTTGATAGGTTATTGTAAAGACCCATTTTATTTTGAACCCTTTAGGACATCTGGATTGTCAGTCAGATGTCTGGACCTCTTTCCAGACATCTGGAAATTGAAAAATCTGTACGCGAGGTCGGTTCTGTGCACTGGCTACGTGCAGACAACTTTCTTTCTCTCTCTTTTTCTCCTTCCCCCTCACCGAACCTTAACCCTTGCCTATATAAGTACCCCCCTTCCTCTCCTCTCCACTCCATCACCACCACCTTCCTTCCCCCTTCACTGTTGTGAGAGAGACGTGCGTGAGAGAGGGAGAAAGAGCGAGGAGTGGCGTGAAGAGAGGAGGAGGTTGAGCTCGCAAGCTTCATGGGAGCTCGCCCGAGTGCGCACGGTCGTCGCGGCGCGTGCGAGAGGAGAGTGTCGGGGAGCCGTTCCCGACCTCCTGCTGCGGTCGGAGCTGCAGCCGAGAGGGAGAAGCCGCGGCGGAGTGTGGCGAGAGGAGCGAGTGCTCATTCTGATACTGGAATTTTTCCAGTATCAGACGTCCGGAGTGCTTTCGAGACGACGGGCTGGACGTCTGGTGACGACACTGGATGTCTGAAAGCAGGTATTCGTGCAGGTACGTTCTTCCTGCGGCTGCAGCCATGCAGGCCGCACCGTAGAGCCAATTTGTTAGGCTAAAAGGGGATCTGCTGCTCTGTCGTGCGTAGGAGCAACTTTGGGAAGGCGCGCGGCATGCCCTCCCACGCGTTTCAGACTTCTGGAAAGCCTACTAGACGACCAGAGACACTTCCAAACGACTGGAGGATAGGTCGGTGGTTTGGAGTTGAGTCTAGACGGTCAAATAGGAGTCCTGGACGTCTGAGGTTGACGCAGGAACTTGAAATGAGACTTTGGTGACTTTTAAGACGTCTAGACTTAATTCCAGACGTTTGATTTGGTTCTGTAGTTCTGTTTTTGACCCGTTTAGGGTTCGTTTTATGCAAACAAGATATTTATGGTTTCTTTGTGAGTTCCTCTACACGTTAAAAATCCTTGTATACTGTTCTGAATGTTCCGTTGTGATATGTTCCTTGATATAGAACTTCGACCTATTGCGTGTCTGGGGCTTGCAGAGGTACATGAGCCTGTCGTTCGAGCCCCCAGTACTCCCGGATTGTCTGGTAGAGTGGTTTCCCCCTGTTCTCTTTATAAAACATAAATGCAGTTATGATAATTAGATAACTAGAAACCTAAGATGTGGCATGAATCCTAAGACGAGAAACAGTTGCACTCTTTGTATGTGTGTTTGAGATTGCAGTCATAAATAAATGAGTAGAATTGTAAATAATTGCCTGTTAATAAATACGAGCTGCCTGTTGGAATATGAAATGCTTGTGCTAGTTAAATAGTTACCTGTGATATCACTTATTGCATATGTTAATTTGTGGAAATATGAGGTGCATGTGTACAATACGAGAATAGAATTGTGAATAATGAAACCTGGTATGGAATAATATGGTGAATATGAGCATGAACCCTACGGGGAATTAGGAGTAGAGCTCCTGTGGATGAATGGAGAGATCTAGAAATGTGAATGGAAAGTGTGCTGGCCTTTGAGTATGTGATACCAAGGAGAGTGACTGTCTCCTGTTTAGTGTAGAGCGGAACTAGTCGCCCTTGGGTTGGGACTCGGGGTTAGGATTGGCCACTCTATACCGACTTCTGTTGACCCTCGCGTACACTGAACCGGGGAGAGCTACTAGTGTAGGGAGGGAGATAGCCACCCCATGGGACCCGGGGTTTAGCTAGTCACCCTACATCGACTTGTTAGGCCCACTGGGCAAACCGGGGTAGTCAGATGAAGATTTGCGGACTGTGGAGGGGCTAGACCCCTGTTTGGTTATGAGGGACTAGACCTCTATTGCTAAGAGGGCTAGACCCTATACTGTTTCGTGCTGTACTTTGAGCGTACCCGCTAACGGAAATGACTGACAGCGTGCCAATATGGGGTAGCTACCCGTGCACTTATCACGCATGCATAGTCATCGCTATGTCTGTCTATGACCTCAGGGTGGTTGACTGGGTGTAAGATTACTACGGGGGACTCTTTCGGTCAAGAGAGCACCACGTGTGCCTTCTACTCTTGGAAAAGACTGCAATCAAGATCGTTTCCATAAGGAACATTCGAGATTAAGAAAGAAATATGAGAGTAAACCAATGGGTGAAAATGAATTACTTGTAAAATAAAATAATTGAAAAAGATAAATGTACGTGTTAGCTTTTACTTCTTTAGATAGTTAATTACCATTCTACTCAGCGTTCGTTGACTCCGTTTTCTTATAACCCCTTTATAGGTCCAGGAGTTGAGCAGCCCGAGTTACCGGCGGCAGAGGATGCTGGGCCCAGTCGAGCCCAGTAGCAGTCTCTTACTGTTTTTATACTTCTTTTTTTTTAGAGAGTTTAGACTTTATTTACTGTGCCTGTTCTGTACTTTTGTTTTACTTTCCTGTTGTGGTGGTGATATGTACTGTTTAACAGCTTTTACTTCCTTTACTGCTTGTATGTTTTTATTGTTAGTTACCTTGCATAGTGAGTGTGGTTTATTTTTCTACTTTTCGGTTATTTCTTGTTGAACGACTGACTGGGTCTTGGGATTAGTCGAGTCGACTCGATCTCGAGTTCTGTAGGGATTCGGGAAATGGATTGTAACAATTATCCTCCTTACCAAACTAAACCTAAGGTCTCACCGTAAATGAGACAAATTTATATTAACTTCATATATATATATCTTATGAGTACTGTGGTTAAAAACAATCAAATAAATATCACTTGATCGTTTGATGAAAATCGTGCTTAAGATACTAAAACAATCTCCGTTCCCAATAGCGATTTTGCATTACAAAATGAATCGATAAAATTACCAAAATTAATAGATTTAAATTAAGAAATAAATATGTAAGTTCCTGGAATTAAGGGATTTGTTATAAGTAAATAGAACAACATTCTAAAAGTAGTTGCGGATTTTATGGCTCGTAATAACAACATATATTACGTGTTTGAATACTTAAACAATTGTAACAACTTAGTAATAATGTTGTAATGTGTTGTAAATGGTCTTGTAACGTTTACATTATAGTGTTGTAACAATAAAAGTAGACATTGTAACATTATAATATATATGAATGATGTAAGGTGTGTGCAAATTGCATATATTTGAATTCTAGTGCTTTTAAACTATAATATAAAAAAGTTATTATTTTGTCAATATAAAGTAACTTAGATTTTTTTGTATTATAAAAAAATCAATGGCATTTCATTTTTCAATGAAAAAGAAAAGGGTTTCATCGTAAATAATAAAATATATACTTGTAAGACAACTTTCAAATTGAATTTATCACAAGAAAAAAAGATGTAACACAAAAAAAATTGTCAGGACTTAGCGTGTAGGTGGAGTAAAAGATATTATATAGACTTAGGAAATTCAATATTTACTTTAATTATCTTCTGATACAAAGATTGAGATAATAAAAATTATGTTGTATTACAAAAATTAATTTCACATTATATAGTAATACAAAAAAAAATGATAACGTTACATGTAGATGTGGTGAAAAAGAGGTGATGTAGTGTTATGAAATTCAATAACGATCCTATTTATCTTGTAATACATTGAATAAGATAAAAAATGTATGATGTGATGCAACAAATGACTTCAATTTTTGTTGTAATACAAAAGGAAATTATGATAGCTTTGCATGCGGGGGTGGGGTGAAAAGATGTGTTGCAGTCTTATGAAAATCAAAATGCAGATAAGGAAAAAATGGTCTTGCACCATTGTACTTAGTGAAGGAAGAAGAAAACGCATGACAGCCGAAGTCGATTTGAAGGAGAATACAAGAAGAACACGGAAGCTTCTCTACAAACAATTAGGTATCTCGATATTATTATTAAAGATGATAGTTTTAACGTCATAACATTCAATAGTGAACTAAGACCTCTATCAATAATGTATTTATTTGCATAAACGTAAATATACCTTTCTTTGACCTCTGAGATTAGATGATGTGTTTAAAAATCTCCTAATGATATGTACATAGATGTCAAATACAACAATAATGAGTAATGGAAGAGAACCTTTTGAGAGGGAAAGCAACGTAGAGGGGGCAACCCATGGAGCAACCTCTAGTGAGATGCCAAGAAAAGTGGATGCCAAGTCTGGGAAAAAAGGTTTTGTATTAACATTTATTTATTGACTTGTGATGCATGATGGTATATTAGAATAATTATAGTTTGAGTCATCAAACGTAATAACTTTGGATTCCATAATGTGTAGATGATATAAAAATCACTCATCGTTGCTATCTTCATCATTTTAAGGATTACATTGATAAGAACCCATTAAGTCAGAAACAACAAGCACTACTTGAAAAAATCGCATTCCACAGATTGGCGGGGGTAGCTACGGTCAATGTTGATACGAAGGTCTTGAAGTGGATTATAGAGAGATGTGGGTGGTTGTGGCTAGGTTTCTTATAAGAGATACAATTGTGGAGTTCTCCAATGATGACATAAGTTTGATCCTCAACCTACCAAGCACTGGGTACAATATAAAGGGTAATGAGAGATGCTTGCCAAGGGCTAGTTACTACAACGAGTCAATCTTGAGGAGGGAAAGTCACATTGATAGACGAACACTTGAACCATTCCTAAATACTTATTACTATTACGATGGTGATCGCTTGGTGTATATTTTTGTAACATGCTTGGTTTGCTTGATGTTTACAACATTTCTCTTCCCGGATTCTAGATACTCGTTCCCAAGGATTTTAATGAACTACATTGACTCGTTGGAGGATACCAAATACTTTAATTGGTCAGCCGTAATAGCAGATTTTTTGTTGTTGAAAATGAGTGAAATAACCAAAAAGCTCAAGTCAAAGGACAGTACAAGGATTGCATATTGGAGACTCACTCGACTACTTAAATGATTGTGTATCCTGCCTCTATGTAAGTAATTAACATATCATTACTGCATAGTTCAATTTATGTGAAATGCATATCTTAATCAAATAATGTTGTTAATACATTATGAACTTCTAACATGTTTTGCGAGTAATGCTCGAGCATTGCTTTGAAGATTCATACATTAATAGGGACCTTAGGCCTAGGATACGAAAGTGGGCAGGATCAATGAAGATAAAAATTTCTGACATTCTTCAGGTGAATGACGAAGACGTATGTAGTTCTTATATGTGAAAACTAAATTATGAAAATATATCAAATGTCTTATAGATATGTTCAAAGATTGTTGCTGAAAAAAATGAGGTGTTCAAGGTAGGGGCAAATGATTACATATTCTCCCTTGAAACCTTCGAAACAAAGGGATTTCTACATAGGAGATCTTTTATTGTACTAGAGAGTCCATCTGATTTAATACCATTGAGGGTTGAAATATTAGTGGGTACAACTGGAGATGAGGAGGGGCACGGAAAATGCACAAGGGTGTCGCACAAATGAGAAAACAGAGCTTAAGGAGTGCATTGAAGAATACAAGAGGGAGATTAATCTACTAAAGAAAGAAATTGAGGAGTTGAGGAACAAAAAAATGGAGGATGGTGCGACAAAGGTTAGTGTGGGTGTCCAAACAAATGAGGAAGCAAGTTCACTTTCAAACGTTGTGATTCCAGCTAGGATGGACATGCAACACAACATCCCCATGCATAAAAACCTTAGATACACCATCGTTTGATCTTGGTTTGACACAAGAGTTGGAGAGAGCAAGAAATGAGAGAGAAGAAATGGATCGAAGTGAGCACCCAGAACAAGCTAACATTATCATCAACTCCAAGGAGATCGAAGGACCACATAGACAAGACCATATAGATGATGTATCATTGGACAATAGAAGCACATCTATTGGTGGTTCTGGGACTGTGATGCCTACAAAAAAAATGGGTAGGACACCTAGCTCTATGGTTGAATGAGTAAAAAATAGAGCATCAAGGAAGAGGGAAATGATGGATACCAAAGATGGAAAGGGGAAGAGGAATCTAAATGAAGGTGGACTTGGTGATGAAGAAAAGACAGAAACCCATTGTGATGGTAAATCAGGGAAGAAGAGAGGAAATTGGTTATTCATGATCATGATGGCAGCGAGTCAGATGACAATGACATTGAGCATAACAACATTGGGATCAACTACAGCACGGTACCAATATCCCACTTAACAATGATGCTATAAGTGAAAAATATCAATCTTATATGAAAAATTTCCTATAAATAAATGTAACGATATGAACTTTTTACAATAACGGTACCTTTGCGATCCACGCGATGACTATGAAGGTTGACATGATGTCACCAACGAAGAAAATGACATCATTCAGGCATTCCAGAGGGATCTGGTTGACAAGTAACATTGTTTATACCTTTCAATATCTTTTACACATAAATATATTTACATGATTCTATTACTGTCTCAAGTTGCAAAGAAACTATCACACGCCATTAGACAATTACTGTAGGGGTCAGCATATACATAACCTCCTGTATGGGGGAATGGTTACGGGCATAGTATGGATATTTGATAAATTATATTGCAACTGTTAATGTGCCTTAATATATAAACTTTTAAATGAAAATAGATAATTGATGCTTATATGGATTACTTGTTCTTCAAGTACTCCATACTATCGAAGGACGAGGCATCGTACTTTTTTGTGTCTTTGACAATCATGGTGTATAACTTTTTTAGCACTGTGGACTATTGACAATCACTTGTAATTTACGTTAATCGTATATCTTAATTCTTGCAGAGTTTGATAAAAAATAGAGTTCCAAAGTTGACCAAGGATGAACAAACCATACTCTGAGATATTTGATGCAACGCCAAGTACTTATGGGAATATCAGGAAAGCATTCTTCACATTGCATCTCCCAAGGCAGCATTGGATGTTACTGGTGGCGAGTTTTGACACAAGGAAGTTCTATGTATACAACTCACTCCCTCATGATAAGAGGAGCAGGGCTGAAGCATTTCAATGGGTAAGTGATGAGAGACTCATCATAGCTCTTAATTATCACTAATTAACTAGTTTCCCTAGTTAATTAGCTAAGAATATACTTCATACAGGGTTAATTATGCTATAAGGGATTAAATAAGAACCTTCAAAATAAGTTAAAAATACTAAATTAGATATAAATTAATATTATTAATAATTTAATAAATAAACATTTATTAGATATTAAATATTAAACATTTAGCTATCTACTTAATATTTAAATTAACTTAGTTAATCTTATGACCTAAGTATCTAATGAACTTAAGTAAATTAATCACTTAATTAAATATAGCTAAAAAGGCCAAAAACTTAAATTCAAGAGATAAATATAATATTTACTTAATTTATAATCATATATAAAAACTTGAAAAAAATAAATTAAAATAAGCTTAAAATAAACTATTTACGTTTAGGTCCTTAATTGTTATGTCAATTGAGTCCTTCTCCTTACAATTAGGTCCTTAGCTTTCATTACGTTTAAGTCCCTATGTGCACAACACTTTCGTCTTCTTCCTCAGGCTTGGACGGCTGTGGACGATCGGTGTCAACACTATCCGATCACCCTCCATCTCGTGTTTGAACTCCTCTACCATTACTGCCAACCTTCCGCTCACTGGTACTAATCCATCCAACGGTGCTGATCTTCCCTAGCCTAACAAACTCCAGCACGGTGACTTCACCGTGGCTGGAAATGAAGGACCTTAGACCTTTGCACCTGGATGCGATTGCGTCCAGATGCAAGCCCCCTACCCCTCTCCGCTACCTATCAATACCCCTCATGACCTCCGACCTCGGGGAGCGATCCCTTCCCACCTTCCCCCCAATTGATTGCTCAATAGGCTATTCTTCTTCAACTCTGGTGACTTCTAACCACCTTCCTCAAGACTTCTTCGAAGCCCTGACCACTTCCTGATCTCCGCCTTCCCCCGCCACACCTAGCGACGAGGCTGTGCCGCATCTTCTTCCTTCTTCTCGACACTGTCTTCTCCATCGGAGCTCTACCTCCAACCTTCTGATTTCCTCCTCCGCCACGACACTTCAATGGAGATCTCTACCTACTTCATCCAGGTAACAATAAAATTAGGTTTTATCTTAGTGTAGCTTAGCGTAGTTTAGATAGTTAGTGTAGTTTAAATGTTTTGTAATTCGTCATCTTCTTCAACTCCAACGAGATCCTTGAGCTCGCCAGGAGCATTGTTTTTTCTTTTAAGATCACTGTTCACACTCTAAATCTCTCCACGATCATTCCTAACTCATTAATTGCATGTTTGTATAACTTAAATGTCTAAACCACTCCACCTCCACCGGAGACCTCTGCTGTCCACGGCGGAGGTACTCTGGCATAGAACACACTCACTAGGGGCCCTTCATCACCTCTACACCACTTCAGGGCCCCGATCCTACATTTAATTCACCTAAATGCTTAGTATATAAGAAAAACCTAATTATCACCTTAACCTTGACAATGAGCTCAGGAGGAGTTTCATCACCTAATCATTCACTCCTCACCATCGCAAGACTCTCTTGAGTCTTTCCCCTCACTCAATTGAGTGAGAGGATCAATGTTGAGTTCAGGAGAACTCAAAAGTTACTTTTAATGAATTCAAGATAAATCTCTAAGTCTGATTATAAATTGGAGCAATTGACTCATTCCTGAGGTTCCTTGTGACCTTAGGAAGCTTTTTAGATCACTTCTTATGTGTTTCATGGAGTAGTCACATCCAACGGATTTGCATGGCGTTCACCGGAGCTTCGGCAAGATCCGACTAACCAAATCTACACCTCAGTCTGTAGAACTTTTTGAGAAGCTCCAGAATGCTTCTCTATGACCTCAGGAACAAGAATCAATAGTTTAAGTTGTGTTTTATTGAGAAATGTTCTCTGCTGGATTTCATCTTCTCCAACTCTAGCGGAGTTGGAGAGATGATTCAGCTAGGGTTAAGGATCTGGGGATCAGTTTAGAAGCATGAGGAGATCACTAGGAACATAAACAAGCTTTCAATTAGGTCTGGAACCCTCTTGTTCCTTCTGCCGAACTCACCACTTTCACACCTTAGGCGATGAGCCTGAGAACACCTTTGGACTAATCAAAATAAGGTTTCATGATGTGCAACATCTTCCTAAGGTTGAAGTGAATCCATCTAGGTCATTAATTTGGTTAAAGGAGCCTTAAATCTTAAAGTCAACTTTCGAACCTCAGGAGTCAACCCTAGTCTAAATATGAGGATTTAATATTTGAATCTCTGATTTGTGGGTAGAAATGGATTTCTGGGGTGATTTAGAAGTGTTTAGGATTAATTTGAATAAGAATTATTGAAGAAAAAGTAAGTTTGAATGATCTATGCATTTTGGGTTAGTTTTAGAACCCATCACTATTCTATGGATTCTATTGAGATTTGGAACTAAAGAATGCTTAGACTAGTTCATCTTGAGTCACTGAATTGGTTTAAATCGATCCTTGGTGACCTTATCTCTCTATTAATATGATTTAATGTTTGAGTATGAGTTATGGCCTTTAGTTTGAAGCTATTAAGCTCCTAGGGCTTCCTGTAGCCCTACCTATCCTCATTCCTTCTCATATCAGTGCGGAATGGCCACCTGAATCACCTCAGACCCTCAATTGAAGAGTATCGCCTCTTTGCAGGTCGAAAGACCTGAGACTTCACTGCTGAGAGTACATTCTGGGCATGGCGAACAGTCAGATGTCTCTTTTAAATCAATGGATTAAATTTAATTAAATCACCAAATTGGTGATAAAATTGCGTAGAGGATCTGTAGAGCTTTTGATCGAGCTCTTATATGCTTGATTTGGTTCAGAGAGTCGATTGGAATCGAGTCTTGAAGATTTGATCAATCACAGCTTTGTGCGGAGGAGAACGCTGGAACAAAGTCCCACATCAGGGAAACACAGACGAATGCCTTAGTATAATATGTTTTCGTGCACCCAGCACTTCAGTCGACAATGCTGGGTGCACAAAACCATACCAATCTTCTGAGCATATGACCGATTGGGCACATGCATGTGTGTGTGTGCCCGGGTGGGCGAGCGAGCATGTGTAGGCCTGATGGGCCTAAGATTGTGCATGGTTGGGATTAAAATGATGAAAATACACCTAATATAAACTAGGCCTGGGTTTAGTAGGGTCTGGTCCCACCCTACGAGGTGATATGTATCCTCGAAAGGCCTGGGCTACCCATTAACAAATTTTTGTTAAATGCTTAAGTGTGGGTTCGTGCACAGTAAAAGAAAAGGGCTGAAGTATTAAGATTGGCTAAGTAAGGTGCAAAACAAAGAGACAGAGGTTAAAGGTGAATCAGAGGGGTAAAGATGAAAGGGAATAAAAGAGAAGGAACAGAATTGTAGCAGGAGAGAGCTAAAAGAGATAACCCGGCTGATGATGAAGAAGGTTAAGAGGAATGTTTGTCTTTTGCTTTTAATTGTTCAATGGAACTTTACTATACATGTAAATATTTTTATGCCTTGTAATTTTGTACAAATTGTAATGAACTTCCTTCTTCGTAGATTTATTGCAAATCATTCATGTACACTTTTCTTCTATAAATGGAATAATTGTATGCTTTAATTGTCTATTTTTTGTGCAAATATTCATGTGCTTAACATATGTTGTAATTATATGTTGCAATTATTGTAGTAATTAGTTAGTTATAAATTTAATCAATAAGATTGGCGAATTAAAATTATGAATATACCTCCCAGTGAACGACCTGGACTCGACTAGCTAAAAAGAATTTAAACCAAAATGTTAGGTTAACTTGACCCTATACTACCTAATTGACATAAATTTAAGATAACCTAAGTCATTTCTTACACGATTAATTAAGACTTTTAACCTTAATTAACTTTGTTGAGAAATTACACATCAGTAAGTATGACTAATTCTATAAATATTTGAAACAAGTGTCTATGTCGTTGAGGTTACTTATATTTAAATGAATAACTTGACGTAGAAAGACATTGCAATTAAATTGTTTACCATGCACATGCCATATTTGGAAACAAAAGACTGGAGAGTGCAATTCATAACAGATGTACCACAGTAGCCTGATACAAGCATAGACTATGGGATTTACCTCTTAAAGTACATGATTTCCTTTGCGAGGGGAAACCTGTAAGTTTCCGACATTCTAAAATTTGAAGATTCAGGGCAAAGATAGCAGCAATACTACTGGAGTGCAGGAATGAAAAAAATGATGACTTGGTGTTCAGGTACCTATCAAACTCAAGGTGAGATCCCGAGGTGAAGAAACATGATTTCTTTTTGTTTCAATGTTTGGATGTTTTGAACTTCAGGCAACATAGGCAGATAGTGGTGGTTTCAGTGATAAACATGTATTTTGAGCTAATTAGAAGTTAAGCATATGAGCTGACATCTAATGGTTTGCAACTTCTGATATTGGATATATTGTTTAGAAAACTCAGTGAGTAGCTTGTGATTCTGGTACAACGAAATTTTGTGTTATGTGTGTATATGTTGAACTCCTTCTATACATTGCATGTAAAAATTACTACCTGCCTGGTTTTCTTATGTGTATTTTGTTATACAGTTTAACCAATAATTATGATACAACTGACCATGGGTAATTGTAATGTATGAATTTCTATTACATAGTGCCTAATATTTTGTGTATACAAAATTTAAACGAGATATCTAATATTTATGTTTTTTTAATATAATAGATTTGTCTATTATGATAGTGTTTATGTAATAAAAGTGTATTCAATAAAACAAACTCCACATTCATCGAATATCGTGTACATATATACATGGTTTCGTGTGTAATACAACCCAATCTCCCTTGTAATACATTTATAACGATCGTTGTAATACTTAATAACATATGAGTTTGATAATAGTATTGTAGTATAATTTATCATGCATCGTAGTGTATTACTAAAAAATGAACTTCAATAAATAAATTTGTATTACGTATTAGATACTGTTAGTTTATGTAACGACCCGGTTCCCGAGTCCCTACAAGACACGAGAACCGGACCGACTCGACTAATTCTAAGACCTAGTCGTCCAACGAGGAAGTAACCAAAAGAGCAGTAAAATAAATCACATTTAGCATGAATATAACTAACAGTAGGGAAGTACAGCAGTAAGGAAAGAAACTACTACAGTAGATACCACCACAATAGTAGAACAACATTTATCATATAACAAGAACTGTAGGTAAAGAAAGTACAGCGGAAACAAAAACTACTCACTAGAACAGAAACAAAAGAGGTACAAAAGACTGTGGTAAACTCTACTGGACCCTACTCGACCCAGCGTCCTCTGCAGCCGCCGACCCTGGCTGCTCAACACCTGGTCCTGAAAAAGGTAACGAGTGTAACACGTCAGCAAAACGGTGAGTAGAGTGGCAAACTAACTAAAGACAACAGTAGAGTGTACAGTAGCTGTTATGTTCTATTACTTCCTTTATTCACATCTTTCAATTTTCTCACTATTTCATTTATTTCTCAGATCCTTTACTTGATCTCGAATGTCCTCGTGGGAACGATCTTGATTGCAGTCTTTTCCAAAAGTAGAAGTAGCACGTGGTGCTCTCCTGGCCGGGAGAGTCCCCCGTGGTGATCCTACCCTCAGTCAACCACCCCAAGGTCACTGACAGACGTAACGGTGACTACGGCACGCGCGATAAACGCACAGGTAGCTAGCCCGCACTGGCACGCGGTCAGTCGTTTCCGTTAACGGGTGCGCCCAAAGCACAGCACGGAACTAGGGCAGAGCCCTCTCAGTAACAGGGGTCCAACCCTTCCACAGTTACCAAACCGGGGCCTTGCCCCTCCACAGTCCGCGCACCCTCGCCTGACTACCCTGGTTTGCCCTAGTGGGCCTAACAAGTCGGTGAAGGAGGCTAGTAGAACCCCGGGGCCCGTGGGGTAGCTAGTACTCTCCTAACACTAGTAGCTCTCCTCGGTACTACGTACACGAGGGCCAACAAGTCGGTACAGAGCGGCCAATCCTAACCCCGGGTCCCTGGGGTGGCTGGCCCCACTCTGCACTAAACAGGTACAGGTACTTCCCTTGGTACTGCGTACCCAAGAGACAGTACAAACTACATCTCAGTTCCATTCCTTTTTCTTTCCAGGAGTTCCACTCCTAATTCCCCGTAGGGTTCCAGCTCTTTATCTCAGAACATCATATGTTTCACTTTCCAGTTTCACGTTCTCACAATCCAGGATCTCAATCATGTTTCTTTATTCATAACAGGCAGCTGTTAATTCAATTTACAGGCAGCTTTATATTTCTTTCCATTTTTCCAAGACTGCAGTATTATACATTCCACTAGTTTTTCCATCCTAGGGTTCATGCCACATCCTAGGATCTAGCATACAACTAGTTTTCCAGCCCTAGGATTCATGCATCACCTAGGAGCTATCATTCCATACATTTCTCATTCCTAGGATTCATGCAATGTCCTAGATTCTATTTATGGTTCCATACTTTAACAGATTTTAATAATAAACTTAAGCCACTCTACCAGGTACAACGGGAGTAATGGGGGCGTGATCGGGAATCCCGCGTGCCTCCGCGACTCTCAAGACTGCAACTGAACGAGGTCCTATCACAAGGATCAAACACAAGGAGTGTCTCAAAACAGTGTATAGCTACTGTGGACGGGTAGATGAATTAATTCTGAAAAGAGCGCAACTCGAATCGCGGAAAACGGAGCCCGAACGGGCCCTAAACGGGTCGAAAAAGATGATACTGTGCAAAATCAGACGTTTGGAACTTCTTCCAGACGTCTTAAACAGTGGATCAGAGAATTACCTATTCAGCGTGGTTTCCCAGATGTCCAGAAGTCTGCGGGGACGTCTGTCCTAGCTCCCAGACGTCCGATGGTCACCCCGGACATCTGGAGGTCACTCCCACCGTCTAGTACAACTTCTAGACGTCTGATTCGCAAAGGATGGCGAATCAGCGAACCTGCGCACAGCCAACTGCCTCCCTCAGTACGGTCAGTCGACACGAAGGAAGAAGAAAGCGGAATACACACCTTTCAGACGTCTGTATGAGCTACCAGACGTCGTCCTCGCCGTCTGCCTATCAACCCAGACGTCTGATTCTGGAAATTTTTCCAGAATCAGGGCGCTACTCGGCCTCCGCTCGCGACGCCGCCCGCGTCATACCTCGCGCGTCTGCTGCTCAGACCGCAGCAGGTCCCTCTCCGCGTCGCTCCGCGCCCCCTGCGCCCTCCGCCGGCCGGCCAAGCCACTCCGGCGAGCTCGCCCTTACGGCAGAGCTCCGCTCTCGCACGCCGCACCTCCTCTGCGCTCACTGCGGCCGCCGCTGTTGCCCTCGTGCTCACTCTCGCGCTCTGGCTGAAGGAGAAGGGAAAGGAGACGGTGGTGACGGAGTGAGGGGAGGTGTGCCCTTTTAAGGCCGCGCGGAGAGGAGAGAGAAGGATTCGCGGCAGGGGAATCCTGCAGCCGCAGGAGGGAGGAAGGGCGAATATGCAGTCTGTGCGCTCAGGCGCGTAGACGACTCGCGTGTGTCGAAAATAACGGATTTCCAGACGTCTGGGAACTATCCCAGACGTCTGGTCAGACGTCTGGACAACCTTCCAGTCGTCTTAAAAGACATCTGGACCACACGCTCTTTACAGTTTATTACCCATTCTTCTTCAACGTTACATTTGTTTCTTCGTCGTGATATAATAATACTGTGAACTAGCATGTAAGTTTAGTGATAAAATGTATTTCAATACTTGTACTTTTATCATTATATGTGTAATATAAAAGTGTAATACGTATTTGTTGCAACTACTTTGGATTTCATGTATGTAATTGATGAATGTAAAACAAAACATCAAATAGACAACTTATTATAAAAAAATATATACTTGATTCAATTAGTTGTTAAACTCAACACTGAATTGCATTTCAACTAAAAGAGATACCAAATAAGTCTATAACTATGATCGACAAAAAATTAAGACAAATGAAAGGAATAAGAATTGCTTGAAGTAATTTTAAGTTGCATCTTATTAATCAAAAAATAAAAAAATGACATGGTCGCAACACAATAAATTTCCATTGAACATAAGAGTGTATCATTCATTGTCGGAGCTAATGTTGTGAAGAATATCACTTAGCTTGTAACATAAACAAAAAAAAGAGAATGTGTTAAAATGAATGTACAAGAATAAATGGTGGTATTGTGATGTTCAGGAATTCGTTGCGAAAAGATTTGAGTTTAGAAAACCCGTCGTTGTAGTGCGATTCGCAAGAAAATCCGTCAATCAAATAATTTTTTAACTAAAAGTCAGAATGAGTCCTGAATTGAACATGTGGAGATGAACGTTTGATCAAAAACCGCATTTATATTTGTTGTCACGAAGTAGATTACCTGGTTGAATTAGATTTATGTTAGCTATATACTTAAAGAATAATTAAAAAAAATAGAGAGAATAATACAAAAAAAGAGAAAATAGAGAGAGAATGGGCAAATGATTCATAACCACCATAATTATATTCATTACATCTACGTGTTACATTAGAAAGCAGGAAATCTAATATAGAAAGCGATAAAGAGAAGATGGAGAGAAATTATCCTCCTTGACGGCTGCTTAGAGGACGAGCCGCATTGACGGAGCGTCCGGACGAGGGTGGTGAGATGCGGGATAAGGGAGAACCAAGACAGAGGAAGGAGAACGGAGCAGAGCGACATTGCAGTAGGATCTGCCTCTCGAACGGCGGTGAGAGGACAACCATGGAATGCTCTACGAATGGGGTGAGAAGTTGGAGAAATTATATTTTTAACTCTAATGGAGCATCCCGACGTTGCAACCAGATCGCGCGTGAAGCATGTGCCTTCATCCAGCACGCCACGTAGCATCTGCATCCGCTGCCCGATCGCGATCTAACGATCGAATTGAGCCGCACCCCGCTCACTACCTTGATTTGAGGCGAGGTGGGGCTTAAACCGACGCCTCCTTTTTCGCAAAAGCGTGCTCTACCAATGCGCTGTAGCTACGTATGGTCGTGTGGAGGGTTTTGTGCTCACCCGCTCATGGTCGTTGGATCATCATCTAATGGTCGAGATCACTCGACGATTGAGCCTTCAGAGGTCGAGCGGAGGATCATTGCCGAGTTTGGATGGTTGGGGTGGTGGCACGTGGCATCATCCTGGCCATCCATTTTCATTTGCTCGTAGGTGGTGCCACGAATGTCGAATTGGATCGATTTTTGCGTCGTTGGGTTGCGATCGTCGATCTGAATCCATCCGTGCAGTTGGATTTGTCGTCCGAGGTATGGATTTACACCACCTGGCCCCTTGACCTCTTATCTTTCTTGGACTACATCTAATGCTATGGAGGCCCAATCAGGACGATCTTGGAGTCGTTGAACTTTGATTGTCGCTTTGATTGGATCCATACAGTTGGATCTTCAATCCGATGTCCCAATAAATGTTACCCTGTTCCCTCACCACAAATAGAGAAAATTAACCTAAAATTTATATAATCTAACCTATATGCATAATGTTGCATATTATGCAACATTTACAATGATGTATGCTTCTACGATACTAGAAATATGCATAAATAAGCATTTTAGGTCAATTAGATGTGTGCACATCACACCTCCATGCCTATCTTTTGCTAGTCCCTAGCAAAACTATATGCTATTTATAAAAGAATTAGGATCAGATTTCTTGGACAAAGGTTATTTTTCAACATTACAAAATTTCTACTAAGAGCTGAACTACAGAGACACAACAGTGCTCGAGCGTCTGCCAAAATGCAGACTGTCCAAGCCCTCGCCTTATTCAAAAGCAAAAGCATCTTTTTCATTTTCTTCATTTTCTAATTTTTTTTTAGATTTTTGAGTTTAAAATTTTGAGGCAGCTTTCTACGGCTGCCCAACCCACCCAAGACTCGAAGAGAACTCTATGTACTAAACATCTTTTTATGTGAATGTGATAGACTTACTGACTGACAATCAGAATAAACTTTGAGTTTCTACGTCCCTAGGTAACCTTGAAAAGGAATTTTTTCTAAAGGTGTATCTATACGATCGGTAACTTTCTCCCTACTTTTATTTTTATGGGGTCAACACAAGGGCGAACCCAGTGTATACCTCCCTGGCTTATTTTACTTCTCCGCTTCTTCCTAAGTGTTTGAAATTAAACGTGCATTTTTTTGTGAGATGGGTTCTGAACAACCGGCTGATGAGCTGTTACCACCGATAACTTGCTAGCCATACTCGTGCGGTGAAGTATGGCTTATTTCTTTTTCTTCTTTTGTTCTTTTCTGTTTCTTTTTCTTTTCTTTTTGGATATTTTTCTTTTCTTTTTTCTTTTCTAGGTAGGTGGCTTCCCTAATCTAAGAATTACCTAAAGGCAGCAGGAAGAGAATGGTTGTGTGGCTGGGCTTTGGACAACCAGCCGATGAGTTGTTACCACTGACAACTTGCTAGCCATACCACTTTAGATGGTTCATTGGCTACCCAATTTTTGTTAAAACTGCCAAAAAGTGAGTCAGTGTAAAGAGTGTGTAGATGCTTAGGCTTAAAGTCCCCTCAAATCACAGGGCAGGTTGATAAGTCGTATATTTATCACCCCAACTTGTTTAACCAATTGAAATAAATTCAGAATGGCGAGGACTCAAGAAACAAATCCACATTTTAACTGGACACCTGGGCTGATTAAGCCCTAAGACCTGAAGGGTCTAAGTGTTTAGGTCTTACTGTATTATTTCTTAAGGTTGAAAATTTCTAAAGCCCAAGTCTTCTTTTCCTAATTCAATTTTTTTTTCAAAAATAAAGAGAAAATAAAAAGAATCTATGGAGCTAACAAGATGATTCAGATAATGATTTCCACCCCCCCATGCCTATCTAATGCAATGTCCTCATTGTATTAAAAAGACATGAAACAGAGTTGAGTAGAATAGAAAGCACCTGAATTTCGTGATTAATAGGTCGACTTCGAGATGAAAAAGTGACTGTATACGTGTTGAATTTAGTATCTTCAGTTAGGCACACTATACAAACAAAGAAGAAATAAAAAATTTACAGGTGTAGGTTAGGATCAAGATAAGAAAATCCATTTTTTGACCTGCCAGGAGAAGATGTTCACAAATGTGGACGAGGTTGTGGTGTAGACCCATGCCCCATGGTGGAGTGAATTTAAGGTTTTGGATAAAAATTACACAAAACCTAAAATAAGTATGCAAGCAAGGCCGGGCCTGCGATTTGTGAGGATGCAACCTAAGTCCAATAAGTCAGATAATAGGAAAATCAAGATCAAAAAGATATTTAATGAATTTGTGCTTTGGTTGGACATCCTCGGAGTTGAAAATGTCATAAGGTTCCTGGTAAAAGGTTGGTGGTTTTAGGTCTATAAGAACCCTTAGACTCAAATTTCTACTTCCCCCAGAATTGGCTTCCCATATCTTCATTTCCATATTCCTATCCTCCACAATCAAGATTTTAGATTCCAGGACCTCCTGCATGTTAATCACCCAATCTAAAATTTCCAAGTCCAAGATTTGTGGCTGAATCAGAATTTACTTGGGTTTAGTGATCTCAAAATTAAAATTGTCAGTATGCTTAATGAGGTGTGATTGAGGAATGGGGCTATGAATTGAATCCTTCATGAAATTAGGATCTGAATCCATCATGCTAGCCCCAATGGGATCGAATTCTTCAATTATGGGGCCGTAAAAAGATTGATCAAATTCCTTAGGACCAGTTGTCTCACTGAAATCATTTCCTTCAAACTTGGGTGAGACTTCACATATGATTCTTCACCTTCAGAGTCAAAGAATTCTGAATCTGCATTTATATATGTCTCAAAATCATTAATCATTTCCTGGTGGATGAAGACATAATTTTCTTTGTACCACAAATGGTTGCTCTAGAACAACTTGGTCATCCCCAGTTTCATAAAACGTATCCCCCACTACAAGTGCCTGAGCGGATTCTGACATTGGCTCTCCTGAAGGGGGTTTATCCTGGGAATCATCTCAAGATTGAACTAAAGCAACCACAAATTTCATCCTCAATTTCGATAACTTCCCAAGTAAAAACACCTGGGTCCTTATCCTTAACATCTTGGAGCCAATTTAACAAATACTTGTTAAGATTGTCAATCATTTGAATCAGAAGCTCCAATTCTTCAATGTAGGGTGTTGGTTGAGCTTTTACAGATTGAATGGTGTTTCTTAAGTTAGCCAACAACTTATCTTGGACCTAGATCACCTGAACCAAATGGTTTGGTTCAGGTTTGGGTGGGTTTGAATTTAGCCTAAGGGAGTCAACAAGTTGAGGTTCTTGATACCCTCCCTTATAATATGTCATTTCTAGTTGTTCAAAGAGGGATGGTGACCTATATGCAGTGTAATCTGGGGGAGGATAAAAGTTGTAATCAGGATATCCTTCTTGATTGTAGAACGGGTTAAATTGATCATTAACGGGTGAAGATCTATAGTCATTATAGCTCAGAGAAGGATAGAAATCACAATCATGGTATTCAGGATTCGACCCTGAACAAGGAGGTCTGGAACTGTATCCCCAATCAAGATTATCCCAACTAGTAGATGGATGAGAATAAGTCTAGTTGGGATAATAATCTTCTTGGGAATAAGATGTGCTAGGAGGGTAAGAGTGGAAATGCGAGTAGGATGTGGAAGCATCCATGGCAAAGTGGTAAGAAGAAAGGTGCCCTGCAGTACAAACAATCAAACCTGTCCGTAGGTAAGGTAGCCTAAAGAACTACAGACTCCTAGAACCCATCTTGAGATGAAAAGAATGATTTGATCTAGTTCTTTCCGATCAATCCAACTAGTTAAAAGGAGGGGCTAGGGAGAAGGTTCTTCCCGTAGATTTTGCCTTAAGTTCCTTTGTGTTATGACACGGTTCCCGAATCCTTACAGAATACGAGAATCGGACCGACTTGACTGATCCCAAGACCCAGTCGTCCAATGAGAAAGTAACCAAAAAGCAGTAAAATAAACCACATTCACCATGCATATAACTAACAGTAAGGAAAAGAACTACTACAGACATACCACCACAACAGTAGAGAATTAAAAAAAGTACAGAAATATGTAGATTACAATAAAACGGTACAAGTGAAATAGAAATACTCACTACTACAGGAAAACGGTACAACAAAGTACAACTACTGGGCTCTACTAGGCCCAGCACCCTCTGCAGCCGTAGACTCTGGCTGCTCAACACCTGGTCATGAAAAGGTGACAGAAGTGACACGTCAGTGAAACGCTGAGTAGAGTGGCAACCAGCTAGCTAAGAAACAGTAAAGGTGGACAAGTAGCTGTTATTTTTAATTTCTTTCTTTATTTCTCTATTTACTCATTCTTGAATTATTTCCCAGATCTTTCTCTTGATCTCGAATGTTCCTTGTGGGAACGATCTTGATTGTAGTCTTTTCCGAAAAGTAGAAGTAGCACGTGGTGCACTCCTGGTTGAGAGAGTCCCCCGTGGTGGTCCTACCCTCAGTCAACCACCCCAAGGTCACTGACAGACGTAATGGTGACTATGGCACGCACGATAAACGCACGGGTTGCTACCCCGCACTGGCACGTGGTCAGTCGTTTCTGTTAATGGGTGCACCCAAAGCACAGCACGGAACTAGTATAGGGCAGAGCCCTCTCAGTAACAGGGGTCCATCCCCTCCACAGTAACCAAATAGGGGTCTTGCCCCTCCACAGTCCGTGCACCCTCGCCTGACTACCCTGGTTTGCCTAGTGGGCGTAACAAGTCGGTGTAGGACGGCTAGCTGAACCCCGGGGCCTGTGGGGTGGCTAGCTCTCTCCCTACACTAGTAGCTCTCCCCAGTACTGTGTACGCGAGGGCCAAAAGTCGGTACAAAGTTGCCAGACCTAACCCCGGGTCCCTGGGGCAGCTAGCTCCGCTCTGCACTAAACAGGGGGGACAGTCACTTTCCTTGGTACTCTGTACTCAAGGGCCAGCTCACTTCCCCATCCACTTTCCTAGTTCCATTCTATTTATTTTCCAGGAGCTCTACTCCTAATTCCCTGTTATAACTCGAGGCATCAAGCGTCGTTTAAGACGTTTGGGAAATGGTCCAGACGTCTGGTCAGACGTCTGGAATTAAATTTTTTCAGCGTACGAGTTTGCGTCTGCGTGCATGCGCGCGCAGACTGAACCCGCCACCCTCCTCCTTCTCTTTCCTCCCTCCCAGCAGATAGCTTTTTCTCTCTCTCTCCCCTCGGCAGCTTACAAATACACCTCTCTCTCCCTCACCCTCACTCCACTGCCTTCTTCTTCTTCCCCCAGTTAGCGAGAGAGCGAGCGGGTGAGAGCGGCAGCAGCAGCTGCTGCGAGTGTGTGGGGAGGAGGGGCTATTGCAAGAGGGAGAGGGAGCTCGACCGCGAGGGTGCGAGCTCGCCGGGGCAGCCAGAGACGACCGGCGGGCGCGCAGCAAGCGTGGGGTGCCGCGGAGGAGCTGCTGCAGCTCAGGCAGTAGGTGGGCGCGGCGTGGCACGGCCGTGCGTTACGGGCGGAGGGCGAGGAGGTCCTGATTCTGGGAAAATTTCCCAGAATCAGATGTCTGGACTTACGTCCAGACGACGAAGGAGACGTCTGGAGGAAGGTCCAGACGTCTGAAAGGTACGTTATTTTTATCTTCTTCTTCTTTCGCGTGTACGGCCATGCAGCCGTTTCCGCCGAAGTCTTCTACTTCCTTTCGTGTTGAGAACGAGCGTGTGTGTGTGCAGGACTTGTTCAGGAAGGCGTTCGGGCACGCCTTCTCACACAGATCGGATGTCTGGACACAGCACCAGACGATGGAGAGGGTCTTCAGACATCCAGAGTGACAGTCGGACGTCTGGAAACTAAGTCTAGATGGTTCAGCGGGGTTCTGGACGTCTAAAGGACTGCGTAGATCAAGGTATGACCTGAGCGATCATTTAAGACATCTGGAAGAAGTTCCAGACGTCTGATTTTGGACAGACTTGTCGTTTTTGACCCATTTAGGGTCCGTTCGGAGTCCGTTTTCCGCGTTTCAAGTTTCGTTCTTCTCAGATTTAGTTCCTCTACCTGTTTATAGTAATTGTATACTATTCTAATTAGCTCCTTGTATTTGATCCTTGTGTTAGACCCCGTTCCGTTGCGGCTCTAGGAGTTGCGGAGGAGCGCGGGCTTGCCAATTTCGCTCCCAATACTCCCGATTTTGCGGGTAGAGTGGCCCTTTCAATTATTTATCAAAAATTATGCACTTGTGAAATAATTAATAGAGTATAGGGTATTGCATGAACCCTAGGAATGAAAAACTAGATTGAATGGTAGATCCTAGGGTAATGCATGAATCCTAGGACTGGAAAACTAGATTGAATGATAAATCCTAGGGTATGGCATGAATCCTAGGACTGGAAAACTAGATTGAATATATATACATTGCAGTCTTGGAAAAGTAGAAAGGAAACGATAACTGCCTGTAATTAGTTAACAGCTGCCTGATTATGAATGAATAATTACGGTTGGGAACATGGGCTATATAATCATAAAGCTAAAAAGATGAAACCTAACTTGGCTGAGTTGAAAGAGCACGAACCCTATGGGAAATTAGGAGTAGAACTCCTGGAAAGTGAATGGAATAGAGTTGGGGAAGTGAACTGGCCCTTGAGTACGGAGTACCAAGGAGAGCGACTGTCCCCCCTATTTAGTGCAAAGTTGAGCTAGCTGCCCCAGGGACCCGAGGTTTGGTCTGGCCACTTTGTATAGACTTTTGGCCCTCGTGTACACAGTACCGAGGAGAGCTACTAGTGTAGGGAGAGCACTAGCTACCCCATGGGCCCCGGGGTTTTGCTAGCCCTCCTACACCGACTTGTTCGTCCCACTAGGCAAACCAGGGTAGTCAGGCGAGGGTACGCGGACTGTGGAGGGGCAAGACCCCTGTTTGGTTACTGTGGAGGGGCTGGACCCCTATTACTGAGAGAGCTCTGCCCTATACTGGTTCCGTGTTGTGCTTTGGGCGCACCCGCTAGTGGAAACGACTGACCGCATGCCAATGCGGGGTAGCTACCCGTGCGTTTATCGCGCGTGCCATAGTCACCGTTACGTCTGTCAGCGACCTTGGGGTGGTTGACTGAGGGTAGGACCACCATGGGGGACCCTCCCGGCCAGGAGAGCACCACGTGTTACTTCTACTTTTTGGAAAAGACTGCAATCAAGATCGTTCCCACGAGGAACATTCAAGATCAAGAGAAGAATCTGAGGGATAATTCAATAACGAGTAAACGGAAAATATAAAGAAAGAAATTAAAAATATAACAGCTACAGTCCACCTTACTGTTTCTTAGTTTTTAGTTGCCACTCTACTCAGCGTTTCGCTGACGTGTCACCTTTGTTACCTTTTTAGGACCAGGTGTTGATCAGCCAGAGTCGGCAGCTGCAGAGGGCGCTGGGCCTAGTAGAGTCCAATAGTGTTACTTGTGTAGTACCCATTGTACTTTTCTTTCTGTTGTAGTGAGTAGTTTCTGTTACCCCTGTACTCTTTTCATTGCAAGCTTCATGTTTATGTACATGTTTATTTCTTTACTGTTATGGTGGTGTATACTATAGTATTTCTTTTCTTTACTTTTGTATTTTGTTACTGCTAGTTATATACATGGTGAATGTGGTTTATTTTACTACTCTTTTGGTTACTTTCTCGCTGGACAACTGGGTCTTGGGATCAGTCAAGTCGGTCCGATTCTCATATCTCGTAGGGATTCGGGAACCGGGTTGTAACATTCCCCGTAGGGTTCATACTCATATTTCTCAGGCCAAGCCATATTAGGTTTCATCATTTCAGTTTCATTCGCATATAGCCCGTGTTTCCAACATTTAATATCAATTTATATACAAGCAGCTCACATTTAATTTCCAAACAACAGGAATACATGACGCAGTTACTGGCGGTAGTACTTTACATTTCACAGGCAGCTGTTATCCAATTACAGGCAATTATCATTATTCTGTCTACTTATCCGAGACTGCAATTCAGGAATTCAAGACATTCGTTTCAGTGTCTCTATTCCTAGGATTCATGCCATACCCTAGATCTATCATTCAATCTAGTTTTCAGGTCATAGGATTCATGCCATATCCTAGGAATCTATCATTTATTTCAGAGATGCATTTATGTTTGTAAGTAATTAAGGGGAGCCACTCTACCCGCAAAATCGGGAGTAATGGGGACGTGATCGGCAGGTCCACGTGCTTCCGCAACCCCAGAGTTACAACAGAACGAGGTCCTAACATAAGGATCAATCATAATGAACCACTCAGAATAGGATAAAAGTATTTTAAACAAGTAGAGGAATAAATTCTGAGAAGAACAGAATATCAAACGCGAAAATCGAACTTCGAACGGACCCTAAACGGGTCAAAAATGACAACTCTGCCTCAAATCAGACGTCTGGAACACCTTCCAGATGTCTTAAAAGGTGGTCCATGTCATACCTCACTCTGAGCTATTCCTCAGATGTCCAGGATCCCGTTGAACCGTCTGGACCTAGTTCCAGACGTCCGACTATCACTCTGGACGTCTGGAGACTCTCTCCGCCATCTGATGCTTCGCCCAGACATCTGAATCGCGTGGGAGGGCGAGCCTTGCGCCTTCTCGAAGCGAAACCTGCACACGTAAGCAAACACACTCTTAACACGGCGGGAGACTGAACTTTTGGCGGAACAGCCTGCATGGCCGTATCTGCAAAAGGAAGTGGAGGAAGCAATACGTACCTCTCATACGTCTGGAGCTCCCTTCAGACGTAGCCCGCGTCGTCTGGACGTAGGTTTAGACATCTGATTCTGGGAAAATTTCCCAGAATCAGAACCTCCTTGCCGTTTTCCTACTGCGCACGGCCGCGCCGCGCTCGCCCGCCTGCTTCCTGAGCTGCAGCAGCACTCGGGTTAACCTCCCCAGCACCACTCTCCCACTGCGCGCCGTCGGCCGGCCTCGAGCTGCTCCGGTGAGCTCGTTCTCTCTTCCTCACACGCTCTCCCTCTTCTCCGCTCTAGCTACACCTCCTCCTCTCCGCACGCACCCGGCAGCAATTGCTACCAACACACACTCTCTCTCTCATTCTCAAGCTGGAAGAAGGAGAAGATGGTGGGGTGGTGAGTGAGGGAGAGGGAAGGGGTATTTGAAGGCGTGGGGAGGGAGAAAAAAGCGCCTGCAGGTCGGCGGATTCAGTCTGCGCGCGCAAGCGCGTAGACTCACAATCGTATGCCGCAAATATTTATTTCCAGACGTCTGGAAAGGTGTGCAGACGTTTGACCAGACGTCTAGACCAACTCCCAGACGTCTTAAAAAGTGCTTGATGTCTAGGGTCTTATCACTTTGATACCCCCAACCATGGTCGTTTAACTCTATTCCCCTAGCTAGACATCAAATTGAATGGTAGAATCAGTTTAATCGAAAATAATCTTGATCTGGGCCCCGAAGAGCGAGTCTAATTCTTAAGGCCAATGTCTACTCTATTTTAGTTAGGGTTAGGTTTGAACGTGCTTTAGAATGTGATGGGCCTTTTATCTGGGTTGTGTCCTTAATGATTGATTAAATAAGTGTGAGTGCATGCACAACCAGGATTTTCGAGCAAGATTATTTGGATGAGTGAATTTTAGAGTTCAAATCTTGCTTAAGTAGCTTTTAGGGTTTGAATTATAGTGAATTCAAACAAGTTCAGAAGGCACACTAGGATTTGTAAACGAGTGAAAATGTTTTCCTTTGAAATCAAAATAAAGTGGAATGCCTGGTACTGGCCCTAAATTTAAACCCTAATGAGCAAGCTACTTGATGAGTTATTTTTATATGAAGTGGTGCGGCCCAAACAACTCAAATAATTGGCCTGATGCACTGCTGAATTAGGCACACAAGTGATTACCTAATCTGATTTCTATTCAATTATATGTTGATGGGTGTACCGGTTCCAAAGATCGGGTTACCAGTTGAGTATGAAGAATCAGAAGAGGTTGTATACCTTTATGCGATTTTTTTAATCTTTTTTTATGAGCGAAGGGTGAGGCGGGTGGAGATAGCAAACAAACAACCAAACTAGGACTAGGGTTTATGAGAGCTCCTAGGTTAATTAGGGTTTGTGTTATTAAGTGATGGAATGAAAACTAGTGGGTGGGAGGTGAGGTATACCTACAAACCTTTCAACAACACTTTACTCCAATCTATTGCTTTTGCTTACCTCGAAAGAGTACCTGTAATCATAGTAGGAAAAGAGAAAAGTGAGGTAAAAGATAAGTAAGGCGAGAAAACATGAGAAATCAAAGAGCGTTGCCTCCATGGCAACGATGCCAAAATGATGTTCAGGAATTCGTTGCGAAAAGATTTGAGTTTAGAAAACCTGTCGTAGTATTGCGATTCGCAAGAAAATCCATCAATTAAATAATTTTTTTTCCAAAACTCAGAATGAGTCGCAAGTCGAACACGGGGAGGCGAACATTTGATCAAAAAGCGCGTTATATTTATTGTCACTAAGTAGATTAGCTGATTGAATTAGATTTACACTAGCTATCTACTCAATGGATAATTAATAGAAGACAGAGAAAGATTAATTCAAATAAAGAGAAAATAGAGATAGATTAGACAAATGAATCATAACCACCATAATTATGTTCATTACATCTGCGTGTTACACTAAAAAGCAGGAAATCTAATCTAGAAAGCGGTAAAGAGAAGAGGGAGAGAAATTATCCTCTTCCATCGCTGCTTGAAGGATGAGCCGCATTGATGGATTGCTAGGACGAGGGTGGTGAGATACGGGACAAGGGAGAACCAAGATGGAGGAAGGAGGACAGAGCAGGGTGACGTCGCAATGGGATCTACTTCCCATATAGTGGTGAGAGGACAACTACGGAATGCTTCACGTAGGGGGCAAGAAGGTGGAAAAGTTGTATTTTTAACTCTAATGGAGTATCCCGGGTTTGGGGCAAGCTTTTAGAGCTTTGGAGGGGATGAAAGAAGAGAGGAAGAGATAAAGAAAATGTGGAGGGTGTAGGGCCTTTTATAGGTGAAGAATAGGGGGCAAATAAACCATTTCAATCTAAAAACATTAATGTAAGGGGCTTTAGTGACAGTTATAACCGTCACTAAAGTCCCCATGTTGCTAAACATGTGCGTGCGCCCCTGCCCCTTCGTCTTCTTGCATTAAGCGCTCCTCCCACGTACGCGCATCCTCAGTCCTCCGATTGATAGATGGTACTGTTTAAACGCCCTCTGGAACACTTCCCCTTAAGCTGCACGTGTGATCATGCGTGTGTTCGCATGTCAGATCGCATGTGAAGCGTGCACCTTCATCTAGCGCGCCACATAGCACCCGCATTCGCTGCCTGATTGTGATCTGACAGCCGAATTGAGCTACACCCTATTCGCTGCCTTGATTTAAGGGGAGGCGGGGCTCGAACTCGTGCCTCCTTCGCGAAAGTGCTCTTTACCAATGCGCTGCAGCCGCGGAGGGTTTTGTGCTCACCTGCTCGTGGCCATTGTATCTTCATCAAACGGCTGAGATCACTCGGCGATTGAGCCTTCAGAGGTTGAGTGGAGGGGCGCTGCCAGGTTTGGATGGTTGGGATGATGCCACGTGGCACCATCCTGGCCGTCCATCTTCATATGCTCATTGGTGGTGCCACGGATGTCGGATTGGACCTATTTTCACGCCGTTGGATTGCGATAGTTGATTTGAACCCATCCGTATAGTTTGATTTGTCATCTGAGATACTGATTTACATCACCTGGTCCCTTGGCCTCTTATCTTTCTTGGATTGCATCTGATGCTACGGAGGTCCGATCGAGGTGATCTTGGAGTTATTGAACTTCAATCGTTGTTTTGATTAGATTCGTATGGTTGGACCTTCAATCGAAGGCCCTGATAAGTGTTTCCTTGTTCCCTGACCATAGAAAGATAAAATTAACATAAAATTTATACAATCTAATCTAAATGCACAATGTTGCATGTTATGCAAAATTTATAATAATGAATGCTTCTATGACACTAGAAACATTCATATATAGGCATTTTAGGTCAATTAGATGTGTGCACATCATATTGCAACTAAAAATAAAAAAATATGAGCTGCAAAAAAGTGATAAGTTTGAATTCATTAAAAAGGAAACCCATCGGATGAATGTTGTGATGAAGTACTCTTCTTTGGGCAATTCCTAGAATCATGGCCAACATTAAACTTCAAGCATAACTTACACTGACGATTGTTGGTATGTTTTTGCTCAATTGTAAATTTCAAACGACTACTGCCAATCTTTGGCCTTCTACTCTTACCACTACCTTTGGTTTTGGCTATCTTAGGCTCCTTCATTTTTAAACCACCAACTGGAGAAAAACTCAATGAACGTGATACCATTTCTCCCTTAAGGCATATCTTGACCTTTACAATATTTCGAATCTCCTGGATAGCAGACTCAATTAACTTCTTTGTGATGTCAATAGTGTCATCATATTTAATAGCCTCGTTTATTAAAACTGAACAAAAGTTCTACAATTCCTTTGCACTATTGTTGTGTGTAGTTACCTTGTATATAGGATAAGCACCACACTTAATATTACTCTTCCATCTCTGTAACATATAACAATCATCAAGAACGCATACATCCCTGTGTTTGAAGACGACAAATATATGCTTACAAGGAATGCCAGCAAAGTCCATGAATCTGCAATTACAATGATATATTTTGTTATTCGGACAATATATACCTTCGTTCATTTGAGAATTTGAGACAATACATGACGTTCTATATATATATATATATATAGATCCAGAACCATCTGTGGACAAGTCAACAACGATTAACATTAAAGAATCAACTATTTCCTTCTGTGCCTTGTAGAAAACACTCTTTGTATATATATCCGCCAATTGACACTCAATATTCCATGATGTTTCTAGCACTGGGCACCTGATTAATGTGTCATTATCCATCGCATTCGCATTCTCTTTCATTCGGTTCAAAGCCGTCTGAAATCTACATATAAACTCGTACAATGTGTTCTGCTTTGTTAGTAAACTGTTGAGAAATGAATGTAGACTCTCGCTCCTTTGAGTTGTTTCCATTCCAGCAAAAAAGCATTTGGGCACATATGTAGGTACCCACCTATTTCTCATCTCAAAAATTGACTTCAGCCACTTATTGTCCAATATATCTGACCTTTCCATTATACTGATCTAGCATTCATCAAATTCCAACGTGTTTCTGCAATTCCAAATCAGCTTGCTAAGCTCAGATATTGCACCAATGCCAAAATTTGAAAAACCAATCTTTAACCCAAATTTGTTCACAATATGCTAAGCACAAAACCTGTGGTCAGAGTGTGGAAAACATGTTGCAATTGTAGCTGTTATGGATGGGTCCTGATCAGTTACAATCGATAGTGGATGCTTTAAAACTGCCTCCAAAAACCTAGTAAAAAGCCATACAAAGGAGTCCTTTGTCTCACTCATTAACGGACCATTCCTAAAAACAACCGATTTCTTGTGATTGTTTATGCCACAAAAAGTGGCAAAAATGAGTTTGTATTTATTTGTTTTATACGTTGTGTCAAAGGATATAACATCACCAAAAAGCATATAGTCCTCTAGAGACACCAGATCAATCCACATGTAATTGCACAGGCAAGAGTCATCGTCAACCAAATATGAATAGAAAAAACTTGGAGTGGTCGTCTTGCAATACTCAAAATGATGTATGAGCATTTGAGCATCTAGACCAGAAATTTTCTTCATTTCATCTCTTTTCAGATTGTGAATGTCCTTGACAATATCAGCAACATGATCTTCGATGTGATCGTGTCTCTATGTAAATGCAACTTGCTTGTTTACAGGTATGTCAACATCAGACATGGTGTCAAGTATAACCTTCGTGTGGTCACTTATCTTTCTGATAGATTTAAAGTATCTCCTCTTATCAGGGGAAGAAATTGGATGGTTGTGTTCATCTACAAATTTTTGTACTTCCCACTTGTTTGTAAAGGTGTTCAACTTAATAGTCATCCTTGCCATACAATCAGTCTTGTGTGTCCCAAACTTCCTCTTCAAATTGCTCTTTGATGGAGATAGTGAGTTAGAAAATGGGTTAAAAAATGACACTGACTTGCTTGTAATAATGTTAAGGGATTTCTCTGAGAAACCCTCTTGAACAACATACAAATTTTCTTGTACGATAGCACTTTGTTTTTCGTAACCTTGTTTATGGAAAATTTAGAGTTACTCTTACGAATACTAAAACCACAAGATATGGCATATTGTTCATAGAATATTTTGGCCTCCGAGGCTGAGTTAAATTCCATGCCAACACTAGGAGTTAACCCATTCGTTTTAGTGAGATGTTGTATAGTAGTGTTTGAGTCTTCGAGATCAATAACTAGTTGTTTGCAACTTGAGGAAATTTGGGAAATATGTCACCATTTACAATTAGATAGATAGTGTATGCTTCAAATGAAATAAGACTTTTTATATAACTGTATGTTTTACATATTATTATTGTATATCATCAACGAACACTTTGTAATACAACAGCAATTGCTATTCATTAAAATAGCTTTGTTACAAAAGTAAACATTGTAATACAAAACATTCGTACAGTTTAAGCATTAAAAGAATGTGCTAATAATTGAGATAGTTGTATTACAAATGTGTACATTGTAATACAAAAAGTCGTAGTAGCCCTTATGGGTTAAAAAGTGTAATTCATTTCATTCATTGTGATATAATTTTTGACTCTACATTGTAATGTGATGCTATAAATTTTCTACAGCGTTTTGATATGCATTAAAAGACCTACTCATGTTTGTAATACAAAAAGAGTACAAAAATTGTGTAAAGCTAGTCGTAACACAAATTACTTGTAGTTTGTGTTACACATTAAAAGAAGGTACTACCCATTAACATATGGGTGTTACAAAAGTACACATTATGATATAAACATTTGTAATATCGCCGTGTGTTGGGATATGTAGTCTATTAAATTCATTGTAATACAATTTTTTGTTTTACGTTGTAGTGAGATAAAAAAAATTTTTGCTGCATTCTGGTATGGTTTATTAGATGAATACCTATCCATGCTTGTAATACAAATAAGAGTACAATTGTGTAAATCTAGTTGTAAAACAAATTAGTTGAAATTTGTTTTACAACCTATATACATAAAAAAATCCATGCTTGTAATACAAATAAGAGTACAATTGCGTGAATCTAGTTGTGAAACAAATTAGTTGTAATTTGTGTTACAACCTATATACATTCAAAAATGTACAACATATTGGCAATTGATGATCTCCATAAGTCTAATTAGAAAAATGCAACTTGTATATACATATGAATAACATCTTACCATGGCCTTGATGTGTAGCATCTGGGTGTAAAAAGAAACAATCACTGTTAGGTTGAGAGTTATCAAATGAATACTCCAAATCATCATCCATTATAAGTATCAGGCTACTATTATTGTAAAAAGCATGAAAAAACATCAAGCAATTATTGTACTTCATAAAGTAAAACAATCAAAACCGTACACTAAGGAGATAAAGGTTACCTTCAAATCGTGAAGAGAAAATGTTATGAGGGATATCCACGACGATGAGAAAGATGAGATCTTGCAACATTCAGTCGGCATAGAAAACTGTGCAACGTTCAATCGATGAATGTTTGTCGTTGATTGTGAAAATGCATTACAATGGAATCTCAAAAAATAAATATCGATAAACACTGTCATTGCATTACGAAAACCTACCAAATTTAAAATATCCATAAATACAATTTCTATTTGTGATACGGTGGTTTCATTGATTTAAAATGAAACCACTTACAATTTTGATAAGGTGGTTTCATCAAATGCGAGTTTCATCTGACAGTCAGAGCACTATCCTCCTATGGATGTTTTTGAGCACAGCGCTTATATGATACATATCCTATATGTGTGTGTGTGTGTGGGAACGTGAAATTCACCTATACATAATTTAGATAAAGTTTAACTAATATCTTCTACTATGAGATATTTTGGTGTAAAAATTTAATGATTAAGATCACTCCATTTGAACATGTTATGCATAAAATTTAAAATCAATCTAATACTCTTATCTCCTCTATTGAAGAAACTTAATTTTGACAATCTAAGAATTATGAAATTTGACCTTACTTGCTAAAGGTGTTAAGGTCGTCTGATTTTAACGAAGGTTTATAGATTTTGTGTTTTTACTAAATAATTTTAGTTCTTAAATTTTTATTTTAGAATATTGATTGTGCATGAATATATATATATATATATATATATATATATAAGCCAGTATTTGTCATCTGAACGAGCAATTAAACTCAAAACATCGAGTGAAGTGGAGAACATTATTCTACAAAGCTACCTACCCGTCAATGTAAGAAGAACATTCGTTTATTGCGAAAAAAAAAAAAAAAGGGAAAAAAGAAAGAATGACAAGTGAAGCTGGTGTGAATTTAGGATCAATCTCGTGTAGCTCCCGAACTTAAATCCAACAAGCCAACTTTATTAGTTCATTAAAGCTTGTAATTATTGAGTTCTTATATATGAATGGGATCATTGTTTCAGGATTGGATCTGGACTGTGGGCCATTTCTGGCTCAATACACAGGGGATGCCCTGGAGCAGAAGCTGCTAAGTCCAGCCGATGTAGATAACGCTCTTATGAACACAGTTACCGTCCAGATGAGATTAGGCATGTACGATGGAGAGCCGTCATCGCAGCCATTTGGGAACTTGGGGCCCAACCATGTATGCACCCCGTCCAACCAAAACCTGGCCCTCGAAGCTGCCCGCCAGGTAAGGCAGGACTCCCACTTCAAGTGTGCACGATCTGCAAATGGTCACATGCATGCACGCTAATCACAGCCTTTGATTATTGCCTCCACCTTTAATTCAAAGTATCGATTGTTCGGATGATCTATCGACCGTAAGCAATCGAAGTCAGCGGTTTCCATTACTACCAAAAATCACAAATTTACCACTGCCAGGGCCTCGTCTTGCTGGAAAACGACCATGGCTCTCTCCCACTCTCGTCTTCCCGCCACCGCACCGTCGCGGTCATCGGGCAAAACTCCAATGCCACAGTAACCATGATTGGAAATTATGCCGGTAACCCACTTGCGCACAAATTCACATATTAACAAATATGTTAATTAGTTGAAAGCAAAGTAGACCAAAGCATTTTTGTCATCAAAATCTTTCAGGTGTTCCATGCGGATACACATCCCCAATCCAAGGAATTGGGAGATTCGCCGAGACAGTCCACCAGGATTGGTGTACCAATGTGGCTTGCCTGGGGGGGAATCAACCGTTCGATGCAGCAGTAGAGGCTGCCCGAACAACGGACGCCACCGTCCTCATCATGGGACTCGACCAATCTATAGAGGCAGAGGCACGGGACCGCACCACACTCCTCCTTCCAGGCCGCCAACAAGAGCTCGTTTACAAGGTGGCTGTTGCCTCCAAGGGCCCGACCATTCTCGTGCTCATGTGTGGTGGCCCAGTGGAATTCACCTTCGCCAAGAAGGATCCGCGAATCTCGGCCATTATCTGGGCTGGTTATCCTGGACGAGGCGGTGGTGTACCCCTTTGGGCATGGCCTGATCAGCTACGCACCCATCCACCACGCCATTGCTCTTGCCCCGACCACCCTCGCAGTCCTGCTCAACGGACGTCGGGTGGCGGCGCACGCGAACTCGTCCACGTTACCTGGCCAGGCGGTGCGGGTTACGCATGCCGCATGCAGGAGCCTCTCCATGGCCATGCACGTGGACATGAAGAACACTAGGGAGGTTGATGGATCCCACACCGTGCTCGTCTTCTCGATGCCTCCCAACGTTAGGAAAGGGGAGCCGAGGAAGCAGCTCGCGCCGTTGGAGAAGGTTCTCGTGGCAGCGAAGTCGCAAGTGAGGGTTGAGCTGGCCATCCATGTGTGTAGGGATTTGAGCTCTGCAGACTCCGATGGAATCCGAAGGATTCCGATGGGAGAACACAAGTTCGAAGTTGGTGAGGCGACTCATGTGGTTTTCATTAAGGCAGAAGCGTTGAGGATGTAACTCTGTTAGTTTGCAGGTTGGATTAGTATCTAATGTATAGATTTGTGTATGTATGCATGAACATATAACGATATAATCAAATAATTTGAACCGTCACCTTTGATGTCCATTGTGTATGTGGTCAACTAAAGTTACGATGCAGATATGGACATAAATGTAAAAGAATTTATGTGATTTTCTTAAAATAAATGAGTAGAGGCTTTATTTATGAATCGTAACTTTTTGATGGATAAAGTCACATATCATCTGACAATTATTTTCTTTTAATTGCTTATTACGAGTAATTATGGTCCCCAAGTGACCTTCTAATTTTCCTCCTTTGATCTACCCCATGGTGACCTCAGAATACAAAAAAGAGATGGAGAACACAAGAGAAAGGAAGAGGGTGACAACAGGTTTTTCTTCTCCTGTGGGATCTTGATTTAGTTGCTGGAAAGTATCACTTGGAAGATCATATTTGCTGCCACTACTCATATGTATAAGGATGAATACGGATATTTCTATTCTTGTTATATTTATATGCATGTATATTTCATTATTTTGCTTCAAGTCAAATTCTTTCGTAAGATAGTATGCTTTATCTCCTTAGATGTATCAGATGGTAATACTTAAGATCAGCATGGACTAGGTATAGTACAATACAGAACACGTCATTCTGAGGGTTTGCTCATTTGCTCCTGTTGCCTCCTCGATTTCCTGGCCCGCTCCTCTCCTCTTCCCTTCCTACCCCTCTCTCCGCTCTCCCTTTCTCCTTTGCGGCTCTGGGTTTTGGCTCCCTATTGGTGAGGGCTTCTGGTCCTCCGCCCACAACCCTCCCCCCCGGCAGAGGAGGGCCTTTGTGCCCCATCGCCTTCCGATGGCTCCTTTTGGAGCTTCGTGGAGTGCTTCCCAAGCCTCATTCTCTGTGCCCCTTGCCCTCCGTTGGCTCCTTTGTTCTTATTGATGTTTGGTTTTTTGGTGCGGTTTTCTTATTTGTTTATTGGTGTTTTCACTCTTTTAGTCGCGATTTTGATTTTCTCTGCTGGTTTTCCTTCGGCAATTTCGAATCGTTGGTGCCTCGGTTCTTGGGCTGGCTCCTTTCGTCGTTCTGCCTCTTTATCCTTGGGGTTTGGATGCGATGGCCTTGAGGTCGGATGCATCCAGGTCCTCGGGGTCTCCCTCTAGGGCAGACAATCCGCATCCACTGATTCGCTCTTTTGCCTCGGTGGTTGCGGGCTCCGGTTCTTCGAAACCCTCCTTCGTGGAGCTGGCGCTGAAGGTTAGAAGGCTAGAGATGCGAGATGGGGTCCTTGCGACTTCGTTCTCATCTGAGGAGGTCTCCGATCTCTCGGTTGGGTTTTCTACTTTGCTGATTGTTAGAGCTTGGGGCCTTAAACCCTCTGCTCAGCGGCTAAAAGATTTCCTGTTTAACTGCTTTAACATTTGCTCAAACTTTGCTCTGATCTCGCTGGATGCTAGGCATTGGCTCCTTCACTGTGAGACTTATGTGGATTTCTCCTCCATCTTTTCTGTTGGTTCGGTGGACATCGATCGCATGCGGTGCCAATTTATTCGTTGGTCCCCTTCCTTCTGTACCGATTCTCTAATCTCTACCACGCCGGTGTGGGTTGGGTTCCCTAGTCTTAATTTGCATTTAGTTCATCCGAATGCCCTGATGTCCATTGTTTACCAGCTGGGAATCCCCATTTTGTGTTGACCCCCGTACGGTCCAAGGCCTTCGGCCTGGATACCTAAGGGTGTGTGTGGAGATTGACCTTGCTACTCCTCGTCTTGATACTGTTGTCATTTTTAATGGGGATGTTTGGATTTCGCAGCGTGTTGTTTTTGAAAGAATGTCGTTGTTTTGTCCGAACTACTCGAGATTTGGTCACGCTGCTGCCTTGTGTCCTAAGTTCTCTCTGCAGGCAGCGACCAAGGAAGATTCGAAAAGTGCTGGGCAAGAGGTTGCTGCTGCTCATTCGAAGGAACACTTCGTGGATCTGTCCGGCTCGACTACGCACGATGCTGTTGGCTCTGTCTCCTCAGAGCCGTGCCTGACTTTAGCACTCCATCAGGTCGTCTCCTCTGGGCCGGTGTCTAGGGAAGGGCTTTCTAAATCTCCCTTGCCGGCCTGTATAATCTCTCCTCTTGCTTCTGGGCGGAGGGGGGCAAAGGATTCGGCTACAGGTGTTTATATTGGTCCAAAGAGGAAGGCTAGAAGGCGTATCCAAGTTCGTCGTAGCCTAAAGCGAGGCCCTCGTCCTGCGGCAGCATTGGGGAAGGAGGTGGTTGGCTTGGAGCCACGATCCTCCTCCCCACCAGAGGTGAAATGTTCCTTTTTAGCCCCCTCACCTATTTCTGCTTTTGATGCTTCGATGCCTGATTGTGGTGTCTATGCTTCTATTCATAAGTCTGCTAAGTTGTTGATGGAGATTTCTCGTACCTTTTCCGATGATTTGATTTCGAGCGGCCCTGCTTTTCTTCACAACAATTTTCCTTATGCTTCAGGTTCTTCCTTGGTGAATTCTGATGGCAGGGAGCCTTCGCTTCTGCATGAATTTTCTAATTGTGGTCGGATTTCCGAGGACAATGCTGTTTGTGATTTTGTTTCTGCTAGTGGTGATGATGTTAAAGTTCAGATGGTTAAATGTGGTCCTACCAATGAATCTTGTGGATTAACTTGGGGGATCTACCTTCCTTTGCCTTCTCCTCCTCCTCCTCTAGACCCTGAATCGCCCCTCATTGCTGAGGTTGGGGGGAGGGAGGCTATCCTGAGCAATGATGGCAGCTGTCTAGATGATTTTTCCGATGTCAAGTCTCGAGGCCTTGTGGATTTTTATGATGCTGAACCCCTTTTCCTCCAGGATAAGGCATACGAGGGATACTCTCCATCATTGGCTAGAGGAGTCCGTGGAGGTCAGTCCTTGGAGGGAATGGAGAGGATCACCTGGAGTCGATCTAAATCGCTCCAAAAAATGTTTTCTCTATGAATTGTCTCTTATGGAATTGTAGAGGCATTCTTAATGCCCCTACAGTGAATTGCTTGAGAGATTTGACTCGCCTTCACTGCCTTAGCCTTATCTTCTTGTTTGAGCCTTTCACAGATTCATCCTCTATTGATTCCGTTTGCAAAGACATTTCCTTTCATTATTGTCTTGCAGTTCCAAAGGCTCCTAGGATTTGGTGTCTTTGGAAGGATAGTATCTCCATCAAGCTCCTCACTAGTATAAGTCAGGCTTTAACGGTCTAATGCTCTTTCGGTGGCTCCTTGATTAAAATTTCTGTCGTTTATGCCTCCTGTGAGCCTGAGTAGGGTTTACTTCTTTGGGATTTCTTGTCCTGCTCCTCGGGAATCAATTCTATTCCTTGGATTATAGGGGGTGATTTCAATTGTGTTCTTCGCGCCTCAGAGAAATCTGGAAGACTTCCCTTTTCCCAATCTCTTGCGGATCCTTTCCTCACATGTATTCATCATTTGGGCCTCATGGAGATGCCTCTGGCAGGTTCTCAATTCTCGTGGTGCAATGGCTAATGTGGTAGTTCTTGTATCTATCAAAAACTTGATCGTGTTGTTGAACTCTGATGCTTGGGATTTTGTCTCCTCGGGATTGTATGCGTCCAGATCGAACTCCGACCATGCCCATATGATTCTTTCCTCTTTTACTAGTTTGATTGCCCGTCCACATCCTTTTCATTTTCAAAATATGTGGCTTAGGGACAAGTACTCCTTTCGGCGTTTGGTGTAGAATGTCTGGCAGAATACCAATGTTAATCACCAACTAGATCCGATCTCTATTTCTATTCTAAGTTGTCTGCTCTCAAAAGGGTTTTGAAGGTGTGGAATAGAACGACTTTTGGGGATATTTGGGATATTGTTAAAGGCCTTGAGACTTGTTATGGGGATATTGATTATAGACTCGCATCTTGTTGGGATGACGACCTTGCCGCTGAGCTCAGTGATACCCAAATTCAACTCGATGATGCTCTTGCCAAGCTTAATGATTTTCTCCTTCAGAAAGCTTAAGATAGATTGGATTAAAGATGGGGAAAGGAATACCAAGTTTTTCTACTCTACCATCAGGAAGCGTTTTGCTAAAAGGAATAGATCCTCTCTTTCCAAAGTGGTTGGTGGTGGGTGTTGGGACACTGCATCCTCCAAAGCGTCTGACTTCTTTAGGGATCTTCTAACTTCGGAAAGCCCCTCGGGTTTTTTTCCAGTGCTAGAGGTGGTCCCAAATATTCTCTCTATAGAAGATTCTGAGCTCCTCACCCGTATCCCTGATTCTGTCGAAATTTTCAAGATGATTTCTAACATGCCTGTCAATCTCACTCTTGGGCCTGATGGTTTTAATGTTGAGTTCTACATTAACTTTTGGGACCTTATCAAAGATGACTTAGTCCAGGCTATTTCTCATTTCTTTACTCGTAACCAGGCCTCTCGATCTTTAAAGTGTACCTTTATCTTGCTTATCCCCAAGAAGCCCAATGTCCAATACATCTCTGAGTTTTGACCGATCAGCCTTTGTAACGTCCTCAGCAAAATTGTCTCCAAAAGCAGGCTCTCGTCTCTTCTTCCCAAAATCATTTCCCTTGAGCAAGTCGGGTTTGTTAAAGGAAGATCCCTATTCGACCATGTTGCGACCGCTTTTGAGCTTACCCAATGAATTGATCGAAAGGTCTTTAGGTTGAATATTATTGTCCAGCTTGATTTGCAGAAGGTTTATGATAGAGTTGAGTGGAACATCTTGTATCAAATACTTTGGAAGTTTGGATTCTCCTCCGCCATTTCCCTCATCAAATCTTTTGTGGAGCATGGAGGATCTTTTGTTCTCATTGATGGAGTCTCTGGTCCTTTCTTTCAGGTGTCTCGGGGTCTGCACCAAGGAGATCCAATCTCCACTATGCTCTTTGACATTTTCATGGAACCTTGCATTAGAGTTATCAAAGAGCTGGCGTTCCATGGAAAAGTTAAACCCTTCTCTGTGAAGCGTGGTATCTTGTTGCCTCTTGGCCTTCTTTATGCTGACGATGTTGTGCTCTTTCTCAATGGGAACTTGCAATCCATCGTCAATGTTTCTAAGTTCCTCTGTCTTTTTCAGGAATCTTCCGTGCAACGTATTAGTAAAATCAAAAGCCAATGTTTCATTGGTAAGCACTTCCCCTCTGGTAGGATTTCTAGGATCCTACGACTTCTTGACATCCAATTAGGATCCTTCCCCTTTGAATATTTGGGATGTCCGATATTTCCTGGGAGAGCCAAAAATGTGTATTTCTCTCATATCATTGATAAGATCCAATTTAAACTTGCGAGATGGAAAGCAAACCTTCTCTCTTTTGCGTCCAGACTAATGCTTATCAAACATGTTCTTTCTTCTATTCTAATTCATACTCTCTATTCTGGATGTGCCAAACTCCATCCTTAGGAAGTTGGATTCTATTCCGCTACCTTCTTCTGGGGTGATACTGATTTGGACAAACATCATCATTGGATTTCCTGGAAACAGATTGCCCAACCTCTGGATGTGGGAGGTTTAGGATCCATAATCTTAATTTGTTTGTGACTGCTCTCAGAATGAAGCAGGTTTGGAACATTTTCTTCTCTAATTCTCCCTATTCCAACCTTATGACTCAGCTGTATGGTAAGTCTCTTATCACTCGTACTCTTCCTGCTAGAGTCAGGCATCTTTGGGAAGCCTACTCTTCTATGAAACCATTGATTCGATGGGAGGTTCATGAAGGGAAAATCGATTTTTAGATGGATCTTTGGGTTGCGGATGCTACTCTATGTTTTTTTTTAATCCTCCTTCCCTGGCCTTGACTCCTATCAATTCCATCATTGATAATTTCCTTAACCACCCTCTCTCTGTTTATCTCCCACATTATATTTGCTCTAAAATCTTTGAGACTACTCTGGACCACAGCAAAAGATGTGCCTATCTGGACTCTTAATTCTACGAGGAATTTGATGGTTGCCTCTACTTATCTTAATTTCTTCAAGAACTCTCCTGTTAATTTGGTCGCCAAGGACTTGTGGAGCCTTAAGTTGCTGCTGAGATTGTCCATCCTAGCTTGGAGGATTCTTCATGCTAAACTTCCCATTGATGACAACATCATTAGGCTGGGATTCTCGCATTTGTCCAAATGCACATGTTGCTTTCATTCTCCCCAGATTGAAATGATCCCTCACTTATTCTTTATTAGTCAACTTGTTCATATCATTTTGAGCTAGAAGTTTTCGGAGAGTGGAACTAGGCTTATTAGTCCCAATCTCTTTTTTCGAAGAATGGGTACTCCTGCTAAGTATTACCAGAGTTGTATTTACAAAGGCCTTATCTACTTCATCTGGTATTGTTAAGATCCGTGCTGTTTGAGCCTTTTAAGACGTCTGGACTGTGGGTCAGACGTCTGGACACCTTCCCAGACGTCTGGAAATAAAAAATTTTGAGTAGGAGATCGCGTCTACGCGCGTGCTGCGCATAGACAGTACTTTCGTTTTCCTTCTCTCTTTTTCCTCCTCTAGCGAACCCTAACCCCAACCTTATAAAACCCCCCTCTTCTCTCGTTATCCTCACTTTACAGCCACCAGCAGCTTCTGCCTTTCCCCTTCACCCCAGCGTGAGTGAGTGAGCGCGAGAGCGGCGTTGAGGAGCGGCATGAGGAGAGGAGAGTGAGCTCGCAAGCTCGTGTGGGAGCTCATCGGGAGCAGATGGTCAAAGCGGCACACGCACGAAGAGGAGTGCGTTGGGGGGAGTCCTCCCTGACATTGCTGCAGTCGGAGCTGCAGGCGAGGTGCGACCACGCGCGGCGAGAGCGAGTGAGAGCAGGTTCTGGTTCTGGATTTTTCCCAGAATCAGATGCCAGGAGCGACGTCCATATGACAGTGCAGATGTCTGGAGGCGATTCCAGACGTCTGAGGAGAGGGCTTCGCGAAGGTATGTCCTCTTTGCGGATACAGCCATGCAGGCCGCTCCGCTGCTACCTTGTTGCATGCCTTTTTAAGGAGATTGTGTGGTGGCGTTGTAGGATTTGCTTCGGGAAGGCACGGGAAACACCCTCCCACACATTTCAGACGTCTGGGGAGCTTACCAGACGACTGTAAGCACTTCAAAATGTCTGGAGAGGTGGTCGGACGTCTGGAGCTGGGTCCAGATAGTCCAGAAGAGTTCTTGGACGTTTGAGGATTGACGCAGAACTTGAGGTACGTTACTGAACACTTTTAAGACATCTGGAAGTTGTTCCAGACGTCTGATTTAAGGCAGAAACCCTATTTTTGACCCGTTTAGGGTTCGTTTTACGCAAATAAGATATCGATGTTTTCCTTGTGACTTCCTCTACTTGTTAAAAGGCTTTCCATACTGTTCTGATAGTTCCCTTGTGATTGTTCCTTGTTATAGGATTTCGTTTCGTTGCGGATTCGTGGTTTGCTGAGGCACGTGAGTCTGTCGTTCAAGCCCCCAATACTCTTGGGTTTACTGGTAGAGTGGCTTACCCTAATTTAAATACAAACCTAAATATATGTGTGGAATGAATGATTAGAACCTAAGATGTAGCATGAATCCTAGGATGAGAAATACTTGAAATGTCTGTATGCGTGATTGAAATGCAGTCTTGAATGAGTAGATAGAAATGTTAACAACTGCCTGTAAATGAATAAAAGCTGCTTGTGAAATAATGAATTACGTGTGCTAGTTAACATTTGTATGTGATCTTCCTGTTGTATACGTTAAATGATTTAATATGAGTTGCATGTGTATAAAGTTGAGAATGGTAGTGTGAATGATAGAAATATGAATTATCTGTGCATAACCTGAGTATGGAAAATGTGATCGATTGAAATACAAGTTGCATGTGTATAACTTGAGAATGGAAATGTAGATGATGAAACCTGGTATGGAATGACATGAGGCATATGAGCATGAACCTTAAGGGGGAATAGGAGTAGAACTCTTGGAAATAAATAGAATGGATTTGGAACTGTAGTGGGAAGTGTGATGACTCTTGAGTACCTGGTACCAAGGGGAGTGCACATTACCTTTTAGTGTAGAGGGGTACTTGCCGCCTTTCGGGTTGAGACCTGGGGTGGGTTTGGTTACTTTGCATCGACTCGGTGGCCCTCGTGTACACTGTACCGGGGAGAGCTACTAGTGTAGGGAGAGAGCTAACCACATCACGGGGCTCGGGCTTCAGCTAACCACCTTACATTGACTTGTTAGGCTCATTGGACAAACCAAGGTAGTCAGGCGAGGGTGTGCGGACTGTGGAGGGGCGAGACCCCTGTTTGGTTCTTAGGGGCTAGACCCCTATTACTGAGAGGGCTAGGCCCTATACTGTTCCGTGTTGTACTTGGGTGTACCCGTTCATGGAAACAACTGATCGCGTGCCAGTGTGGGGTAGCTACTCATGCGTTTATCGCACGTGCCGTAGTCATTGTTACGTCTGTCCGTGACCTTGGGGTAGTTGACTGGGTGTAGGATCACCACAGGAGATTCTCTCGGCCAGGAGAGCACCATGTGTGCCTTCTACTCTTCAGAAAAGATTACAATCAAGATCGTTCCCACGAGGAACATTCGAGATCAAGAAAGAGACCTGATAAATAAATCAAGTGGTGAAAAGGAATAATTAGTTAAAGAAAGTAATTGGAAAAATAACAGCTATCTATCTACCTTTACTGCTTTAGTTAGTTGGTTGCTACTTTTCTCAGCGTTTGTTGATGTGTACTCATAACCTCTTTTCAAGTCCAGGTGTTGAACAACACGAGTCTACGACTGCGGAAGGTGCTGAGCCCAGTAGAGTCCAGTAGCTGTAGCTCTTTTGTTGTCCTCCTTTGTAGTAGTGAGTTCAGACTCTGGTACTTTTACGTTCTGTACCTTTACTTTCTTGTACTTGGTTGCTTTTCTACTGTTGTGGTGGTGATATGTACTGTAGCAGTTTTTACTTCCTTACTTCTGTACCCTTTTACTGTTAGTTACTTAGTATAGTGAATGTGGTTTACTTTCTTGCTTTTTGATTACTTTCTTGTTGGACGACTGGATCTTGGGATCAGTCAAGTCGGTCCGGTCTCGTGTGTTGTAGGGATTCGGAAATTGAGTCGTAACAGGTGTAGTGTGTGGACTATTAGAAATAAGTTTTGGAATAACCATCTATTAATCGCATCAACTCCTTTCTGGTGCATGGGTGGATTACCTTTCACATTGGTGTGTGGCTTCGTAAGATGAAATCTACTAATTTTGTGTTGAATTGGATTCGTCTCTCTAATGGCTTGAAGATTAATTATACTGTTCTCGTAGGGGCTATTGCTTGCATATGGGTTGGGTTTTGCACGACCAGAATGGTGATTTCATGAAAGGTGCTTCTTGCATGGTCCCCTACATGTCCAAGGAGAAAGCGTTCATTAGGACGTTTATTCATTCTCTCTCCGAATCAAGGAGGTATACATGCCTCACAAACTAATTTAGGAATAAAATCTACACTATTTTCTAAAAGCAAGTGCTTTGCACATGAGTTGACACATGGCCCCATTGACCCTTGACATCTTCTCTCCTCTCCTCTCCTCTCCTCTTTCATTCTCCAACAAAATCCAACCATGAGTTGACCTCCCCTCCATTAGATGCATATATCCCACCACCATCACGGTCCCCACCAACCCCTGAGCCCCTCACCTCACTCAAATCCAGCTTGGCATTGATTTTGAATGTTTTTGCTTTCATTACATTGGATCTCTCCTTCGTAGTATGAAACCGTTTCCTCTTCATTCTTCGTTATCATCCCCTTCACCTCTTAGCCTGTTATGACCCGAACCTGGCTCCACATGGATTTTGGGATCGGGGCCGCTCAACTAACCAAAGATTTAGTCGTCCAACGAGAAATAATATCACCAAGTCAAGTAATCCATACATGTATTATAGCTAGAACTTAAAGGAAAGTAGAAAATTAAGAAAATAACCGTAAACAGCATCTCAAGAGAAAAATAAAAGTTTTTACATAGCCATCACAACCAAAGCGAAGGGTAGAAACGTAACGAATAGTTTAAAAAAAGAGTACTCACTACGGCAATAGAAAAGTCCAACTACAGAAGAAACGAAAATGAACTAAGGCTAGGCTCGTCTAGGTCCAGTACCTTCTGCAGTCGGTGGTACTGGCTGCTTACCACCCTGACACGAACATAAGTAGTAGTAGTCAGCAAAAGCTGAGTAGAGTGGCAAATGCAAAAATAACTAATGCAATTGAATTTAAAAACAATAAGCATTTCAAGTAATTGTAAACGTTTTACACAATTCATTATTTTGTTTCCATTTCTAGGTACAAACTGTTTTGTGTTTCGAAAATTCTAATAAAGGGTCTCGTTATCTCTTGGTTCACATGTTTCCTAATGGAATGATCTTGTTGTAATTTTTCCCATGATGTAGGACGTGCATGTGGTATTCTTCTAGCTGAGAGAACACCCCCGCATTTGTCCCACACCCGGTCTACCACCTTAGGGTCATGATTGTGACGTAGCGGTGACTACGGCACACGCGATAAAAATGCTTGGGAAGCTTTCCCAAACTGGCACGCAGTTAGTCCTTTTTGCTAATAGGTATGCACTAAGTAGTACCACACAGAACAGAATAGGGTTGCAACCCTTACCAATCTGCGTACCCTCGCTCGACTACCCCGATTGATCCCGTAAGCCTAATAAAAGTCGGTGTAGGGAGGCTATTCCCACTCTTGGTCTCAACCTGAGGATAGGTTAGCTCTCTTCCTACACGTGAGGTGAATAGATCTCCTTGGTACGTATGTAGACGAGGGCCAGTTTGCTCCCAAACTAGAGTCCAAGCAATAATCATACCACACTGTAGATAAGTCATTCCATCATTATCCAGGTTCGTACCATAGCAAATAATTTATTCTTCTACTTCTCCACGAGATTGATTTATAATTCCTTTAATTTCAGTTTGCATACCCAGAAGTTAACATTGTATCTCCATTCATATTTAGATTCCAACCATGGGAAATAGACAATTAGATGCATTATAGTATAGGCATTTATCTCAATCATTAAAGTTATTCTCTCACAACAAATATTAATCATTCTTCACATATATGACAAGTATAAAGCTCATAGATTACGAGTTAGGGCATACATGTGTGTATCTTTAAGAAAAACAGTTATCGATTTAATCACTAACGCATTTGCAGGAACATTATAATGCATTAAGTAGTTAAACGGAATTAAACATGTTGGGACAAGAAGATCACTCTACCTAGGGGTATGGGAGGTATGGGGGCACGAGCGGCGGATCCCGACGCTTCTGCAGGTCCCGTATGTGCCACGAACTTAGAGTCTACATCAATTTATTGGTAAAAAGGGAACATCCAAAACTTTGATTGACAATTTAGTATACAACATTTAATTCAAAACAATGTAGAAACATCTCTACAATGTAGGAAAATTCGAGAGTTTTCCAACGATACCTTGGTTGGTCAATTCTGACGCTGGTTGGGCCTTGAACTGGCCTAGAAACCCTCCCTGGTTCACTTAAATTGACTAGGTTGGTTCAAGTAGATTGAACCAGCCACCCGTTGGTCCAGAGAGCACCTGATGCTCAAATCAGACGTCTTAAACAGCGTGAAGCTCCAGCTCCTCTCTTCAAATGTCCAATGAATGCCCATGTCGTCTTGGACCCACTCCATACATCTATTACCCCACCCAGATGTCTGAAAAAGGGTATCCTCTCTATTCTCGAGCAGCAGACTTGCTCCCTTCCCACACAGGGATGCCTGCAATGCGACCTCAGCCTCGCGCAACAAGACCTTGACCTCGTGCAGTGCCCACGAAGTCCACTGTGACCAGGGCTCTGCTGTACTCCACTGGCTCCACAACGAGGTGTTGCGGTCTCATCGTCGTGCAGCTGCACACTTGCAGTGCCATTCAGTCGCGTGTTGTCGCTGTGCAGTCCACGGCCTCCATCCCACACCTGCACCTGCGCGCCGTTGAGCCACCTGCAGCCACGACCTTCCTCCCCTCACGAGCTCTCTCCCTCTCCCTCTCTCATGCTGGAGGTGGAATGAGGGGGAGAAAGGTGGGGTTAGGTTACTCCGCCCAAGGAGTTGAGTGGAGGGGGGGAGGGGAAATGAGCTTGCGAGGGTTTTAGGTGGGATTGGGTAGGGTTTTAGGTGGGGAAAATTGTGGGTTAGGTCCCCCACAGATGTTTTTCCCCCACACGAAGTCCTAACGCAAGATTCGAGGGGTTTAAAATTGTATTAAGCCAACCCCCCCAAAGTTCAAGGAAAACCCAAATGGCCTCTAGAGGGTCATTTCATAGCCCCTCTTTTCTTTCTTCAGCTCACGTAGTCCCCTTTACCGTCATATGTTTCTACTTCAAAATTAACCGAATGATTATTGATTGAGAAAATCATTGTAAAGCTCCAGTATTTTTGATGAAATTTTGGCAATACCTTCATAATTTATATTATTATTATTCATCAAATTCAATGTAAATAAAAGTTAGATTATAAATTGAATTTCATTAGAGTGAAGTGATTAGATGTTTAGCCAAATCATATATCATAGTTAGGTATCTAAAAGTTTTGCAAACTCCCGCAGTAAAGGCCAGGTACCATCACTAGTTTATATTAATCAAGAAGGAAAATTAAAATTTAGGATATAATAGGCATGGAGAGGTATAAGCTATATCATAAGCTTTATATCTTGAAAAATGCAAATTGGATGGATTGACATAGCAAAACTAACTGATACGTTCAAAGACACGAACATGTACAGCATAGAAGCTCCTTCAGGTAATGCAAAATTCCGCACATATAAGATCGAGGATGCCCATGAGACAAGGAGAACATATGCCGTGTGTACCATGTTTATACCAGTATAGAAGGACGTGTACAAGCCCAAGCAACTTAAGCTACGAAAGTACATGTAAACTCTTTTTAAAAGGCTACCTCTCTAATATACAGTAACTGTTGACCACAAAAATGCAGGTTCTATCCAACTAGAGCAAAAATGTTTTTTGTTTTTTTTCCTCAGACACAAAATAAAAGTAAACTTCAGTAGTCAGCCTTTTTGTCTTTTGAAAAGAGACTGCAGTTGCATAGAATGCAAATAAGGAAATGTAGCACCATTGACTAAGAAATACAGAATCGAAGGAAATAAATAATGCAAGTTCATAGTAAAGCAAATAAGTTAAAAATCATATGTTATAATTCTTTCCAAAAATAAAGTCATTATAATTGGCCAACTACGTACTCAAACAAATGGACTAAACAATAACAATAAGACAACTACTCGGCCTAACCAACTAATGACCTAAGTATCGATATTTGAATCTGCCAAGGAGCCACCTAAGATGACTCGGTTGAGTAATCGACCTACTCGATCGAGTTTTGCAACCATGTGTACAACATACATTAAAATCCTAATTTTTATCATTCTTTGAAATTAAGTAATGTTTAATCCCATTACACTAAACCCAATAAGCTTAATCCATCCTAGGACATCACCTCATGTCTCCCATTCCCCATCAACCATTTCGAATTCCTTCAATCCTCCCAATCAATCATGTTAATCCCTAATTATTTGATACTAAATAGCAAAACATAGGAAAGAAATCTAATAATATAATTTTAGTCAATCCCTTCCAAGAAAAAAGTTATTTGACTATTACACAACTTAGTCTAACCCAACCAATCTCATCCATTTTTACATGCTTGGTTGGTTTGAGTTAGGTAGTAAGTGTTAGGTTTTGTCTGCCCTTGAAAGGCCATCTGATTAAGGTAAAGAGTTATATTGATTTGATTATTTCATCTGAATAAGAATTAGATTATTTTTAGAATATGAATTAGGCTTCTTAGTACGAATAGGGAGATGTACCTGGTCAGATCGAATAAATCCGAAGTGTGTTAACTTGGAGATCCAAATGGTTTAGTGGATCTGATAACGCATCAAGAAACTATCTTATATGATCCAACAACAACTCATGTCTCCTCTTAGCGTCGGCCAATTGCTGAGATTGTTGGTCGATCGGCTTGTAAAGGGTTGTGCGTCTGCAACCTTGTTGTTGATCCCCCATTCGAGTGTGGGGAAATCTGAGGCAATTGTTGCTTTGAATACACAAAGGGTTCACAGATCAAGGAGTTGGGTGTTCTAAGCATCGAGAGTTTCATCCGCCTACTAAGAGGGTTCCAAGGCTTTGCTGGGACTTATTTAAAAAGGCACTACCCGTGTAGTGATATTCTACACCACCACAAAGGTACAAACTCTATACTTGTGGGGACCTAAAAGTAGAAAGAAAGTAGTTCTTATGTGATTCTAATTTCTAGTCATTTATTCTTGATTAATGGTTTTTCGTACATTGAACCATCTTGAATCAAAATTTTAAATCACATTTTTCCACACTTTCATGATGCCACAGGCAAATTGTTCACCTTCAGTGGTATAAGAACCTTAGTCAATCAATGTTTTTCTTCGTAAAATATTGATTTATGGTTTTGAAATCCTACATGGTGCTTCCTTGTCACAAAATTGTGAATGCTGGATGAGGTCAGACAATAAAACATGCACAACAATTCTTGTCAATCGGCCGACACTCATCAATCAACTATTATGTGATATCAATTATCAATCAACATGTGAAGCAAATTGTTTCCTGTGTACTATTTTGTCCTGCAATACAAGCGTGTCGGCTAATGATCTCATCAATCAACTGACCCTTTAGTTGGTAGACGACCTAGCTAGCTTTTATTTTAATTAACTAACAAATACTACAGATTGTTTTACTGTTTGTTTTGATGCGTAATTTGACATGAAATTAAATTGGATTTGATTCTCATTTTAACTAAAAAAAATATAATACAAATATTATAGAATATTCATTTGTTTTTTAGTGGCCATGATGTGTTTCCAAAGTTTGTTTTATGATTTGATCTCCTCTGCTTCATGAATGTTGGATGTGACCTGCATAGTAATAAGCATATAGAAGGTTTTCAAAATCGAAACAAACTGAACACCTATTTTGAAAATCAATTTTCATAATTAATAATGAGATTATTTTTATTTTAAATTGTTTTCAAAAAATTAGGATACATAGGAAAGTTCCACTAAATCTCAAATTAAGATTGCATATTAGTTAATAACCAACCAAACGCACTTGATTAATTAGAAATTATAGGAGAATTGATAATCTCATCCCTCAATCGGTGATGTAGTGTTGATTCTATGTGCTGAGTTTTTCTTCTGCAATTTTCGATGGTCTGATTGTAGAATGATATGATAAGATTATAATGGCATGCAGAGTGAAGCAATTGCGAGCGGGTTGCATTATTTGGATGTAATCCCTATAATTTTGGAGCTATTTTTACATATGATGTAATTTTTGTAGAATGTTCCTCTGTAAATGTAATTGAATGCATGGGATGCGATCTCAAATACGATGCATATGATAAGATTAGAATTCAATTCAAATCTGAAATGGGTTGAGAATTATTTAATTTAATATGATTAAATTGAACTTTTTCTCAAAGAAAGATAGTCAAATTCCTTGTAGGAGTACGGTTTACTAGGTTCAAAGAAAAGCCCAAAGATATTTATACATGATTCACCTTGATAGTGAACAACTTAAAGTCTTTAGGAAAGACCTTTGTCAAAGGAGAGCTTCAAGATAAGTTGTTGCGTTCCCTTGGATCAAAATGGAAACAAAAGGTGAAAGCCATCAAGGAAGCACATCAATTCGAAGAACTCGATTTGGATGACCTCTTGGCAAGCCTCGTAGCAAAAGAAAGCAAGATAGAGAAGACAAGGAATCAACCAAGGTGATCACCAGCCTAGGTCTCCTAGCAATCAATGACGAGGTAACTTCTTACACTTTTGAAGAACTACAAGATACTTTTAAAGAACTTTTTGTACTTAGTAGAGTATTAAAAATAGAGAATATGGAACAAAAAAATTCTTGTAGTTCACTTAAAATTGAAAAGCATAATCTTGTAGAAGAAAACAAAAAATCTTGTATTAGAGAATACCAACCTTCTTGAAGAGAATAATTATTTAAAATTAGAGATTTCCTTGTTAAAAGATAATATGAGTTTTTTTGAAAATGATATCTATAGTCTTAAAGAAAAATCAAATATACTAGCAGATGACCTTGCTAAGATTGTTAAAGGCAAGAATAAAGTGAATAAAAACAAATCTAGTTTTGCACATATCAAGAAAATTTTTTATATACCCAAGTCAAGAGGATGAAATCCAAGTAGAACACAAACTTGGATGAGAAATCCTAACTCCAAAGAACCCAAAAAGATGTGAATACCAAAATACTTGGTGAATTCTTATTTTGTAGGACACCAAAATACTCAAGTGGACCCAAGGTGGTATCTATACATGGAGGAAGAATCAATGTAATCGAACAACCTAATGGTTATATATGAAGGATAGACTTCATATCATTGAAGGTAATTTTCTCTCATTTGGTAAGCTTCTTTCATTGATTGACAAAAAGAAAAGAAATTGTTTCCTTGATTTTGATGAAAAGCCTTGTGATAGAGGAACAATTCTTATTATGTTTTAGAGAGAAAAAAAGGGGAGAAAATTCTTGTTAAGGAGAGTTGGTTCCTTTATTGCCAAAATTTCTCTTAAAAAGGGGGAGAATTAACTTGATATGCGATGTTTCGATAAAATCCGTTTGACTAAAACTCTTTCCTATCCTTCCGCAAAAATATCAATTTTTCATTGAAAGGGAAAGATTGGATTAAGGGGGAGATTAATATCAAAAAGGGGGAGTTTATTCCTTGTTTCAACTTTTCTTAAGAGAAGTAAGAATTAAGGGAAGTCGTTGAAAATTCTTTATAGCTTTGTTTAGTTAAAAGGAAAATTTAATTCTTTTTTATTATGTCAAAAATGGGGAGACTTTTTCAATAAATAAAATTTCTTGTTATTAATTTTTTGTCTCGATTTTATTTTATTTATAAGGTTTTTTATCATAAAAAATGATAAGATTGTTAGTGTATAAAATTAATATTCTTGATTTTAATGATAAAAAAGCACATATATATTATGTTCTTCTTAGATAACTAACAATTCTAGTGTGAAAAATGGAATGGTTTATCAAGAAGCAAAAAGATAAAACTATAGAACATCAAGGGAAGTATGTATACTGTACTTATGGAAGCTAAACTTATTTATATACTTCTACCTCTATAGGATTTTTTCTATATATTTGTTGTCCTTACTGTACTTAGATTTTTTTTTTTTAGCAAAATGGGAGCTACTTTTATTCATCCCTCACTCCTTGGAGGCAATGGAAAGAGGGAGGGGGATTAGATCAAAACCTGCCCATTACAAACAAAAGTAAAACGGAGCACGATTCGAGCCTTGCAGCAGACAACAAAAAGCAAGACAAGACAAAAAGCCAGACAAGAACCCTTTAAATCACTACATAAGGAAATTTTAGCTTGTCCAAAAGGATAATGCCCCGAGTATGGCGAGGAAGATCATAATGTTGATAAATGCAGCAGGAGTTAACATCCATTGCACCAGATGGAATGAGAGCTTGTTCACCTCAGCACATATGAAGTTGAGAGAATTAGTATAATGCTTAAATTGCTTAAGCTTGAGATAATCCTTCTGTATTTTCCATGAAATAGGGATTTTCCCATTCCACCAGTTGTATAACAGAGAAAATCCATATCAATATGAAGAGTGGAATTAGGCAAAAGGCTGATGGCATGTATGACAGTATCAATAATAGCCTTCTCTCTAATATTCGTGTCAATTCTACAAGATGTGCCGGTAAAGAAATCTCCCCTTGAATCATGAGCAGCCCATCCAACCTTAAAAAAAGAACCATTAGGTATCGCAGCAACATTAATTTTAAACCCATCATTCGAGCGAACCCAAGTAATAGCAAAAGCCTTTGACTTAAATGTACGGAGCCATGTGTGCTTAGAAAAATTGCTCCAATTGTGGTCCAACACAATATCTAATTTGTTCCAAGAGATATTATCATGTCTAAGCTTATTCCAGAACCACCAAACATTGAACCAAATGAACGTAATCAAACCTTTGCGACAACCATACTCAGCCTTGCAATTAGGGGAGTTCATAATCTGAATAAAAGAGGCCAGATTAATAGGGTCAAGAAGAGTTTTCGTAAGCACCTTGCTGGAGACCTACCTAACAAGTTAGCTATTCGTGAAAATGTGAATAATTGACTCCTACAGGGGAGAATTCCTACAACATGAATATTTGGAGACCAAAGGGATGCCAAGCTTACTAATATTATCATCAGTAGGAATCTTAGAATGAAAGATCCTCCATGCAAGGAGGCCCAAACGAAGCGAAACCTTGAGTTTCCAAAGCCCCTTAGCAACTCTATTAATAGGTGAAGATCTAAAGTAAGAAGTATAAGTTGAGGCAACGGTAAAACACGCTGCAGGAGTGAGAGTCCAAATAGGCAGATCCTTATCACCATCCAAGTGGGTTGAAAGGACCTGATCCTTCAAGTTCTGAGGAATATAAGAAGGCCCAGGGTGATCTAGATCGTAAGAAAGGACATCCCTGACCTGAATAGGAGGGGGAGATAAAGAATCAGGGAGAAAAGTTCTCAAAGTCGTTTCTCCGATCCAAGTGTTAGCCCAAAAGTCCATAGCCCCTTCATGAATTTCCCAACGAGTAAAGTGCTTCATCGCCTCATACAACTCCCTCATCTTCTTAATCCTTGAAGGAATAGTAGCAGAACCGGAAAGGGAGTTGCCATAAAGACGTCACATAAGGCTAGAGTAAAGAGCGTCCTGAAAGCGAATATTCCATATTCTTTTCATCCTAAGGGCCTCAACAAAAAGATCAAGGTTAAGAATCCCAAGGCCCCCATTGACCAACGGTTCAGAAATATACTTCCAAGAGATCCAATGGTGTTTCTTCTCCGAATAGGAGGATCCCTAGAAGAAATTAGCAAAGATGGGTTCGAGTTTGTTGATAATAGCCATGGGGACCTCCATAATGGAAAGAGTGTATATGGGAATGGAGGAAAGGACATGCTTGAGGAACAACAGGTGAGAGGCTGAAGAGAGGAGGCTAGCTTTACACCCCACCAACTTGGATTGAATCTTCTCGATGATAGGATAGAAATAGGACATTTTCACCTGCCTAGGAAAGATAGGACAACCCAGATAAGTAAGCGGAAACAATCCTTGTTGGGAGCCCAAGATTTCGAGAATCTGGGATATTATGTCAGGGGGAAAATGTTTGACCACATAGCAAAAGCTTTTAGTTAGATTAATACGCTGCCCAGTTGAGACCTGAAAGTCTTGAAGGAAATCGACAAGGCTTGAAATGGATGAAAACCCCCATTTAGAAACAAATGCCACATCATCCGCATAAAGAAGAGCAAGCGGGAGCTTAACACCATGCTTAACTGAGTAAGGAAGGATCTTTTCCTAATAGGCCAACTCTTTAAGCCCACGAATGAAAGGCTCCATAAAGAGGTAAAATAAATATGGAGATAAAGGATCACCTTGCTGAAGACCACGAGAACGGTTAAAAAAGTCTGAGGAGATACCATCAATAAGGATGGAAGATCCTTGGTGCTCCACAAAGGTAGAGATCAGAGAGATCGCAGAGGAAGAAAATCCAAATTTGGACTGAATACGATACAAGATTTCCTACTCCACTCTATCATACGCCTTTTGGAGATTAATCTGAATGATCATGTTACAGCCAAACACTTTACGATCAATGCACTGCACTAGCCCAAACGTAGTAGCCGCATGATCAATAATTGAGCGACCTTTAACGAAGCCAACATGCTCTTTAGAAATCAGTTTAGGTATAATTTTGGACAATCTATTCGTAAGAATGGCCAAGGTAATCTTGTAGGATACATTACAAAGGCTTATCGGACGATAATCCGTAAGATTCATAGCATCAAATTCTTGGGAATCAAGGAGATAAAGGTGTTGTTAAAAGATCGCGTTCCTCTATGTGTGGTGAAGAAATAGTCAATGGTAGAAGGGAGATCTCTTTTGATAAGATCCCAGAAGGCCTTATAAAATTCAACATTGAAACCATCCGGTCCTAGAGTATGATTTCTGGGCATTTGCGAGAGGGTAATAAGAATTTCCTCCTACGTAGGGGAAGAAAGTAGCATGGAAGAGTCCCCATGGTTGAGGATTACGGAATAAAGTCTAGAAAGGAGGAGAAGTTGCGGGGCAAATCAGAGGACAATAGGCTCTTATAAAAATCAATCGTGATATTCGCCGCCTCCTTCCGAGACCCATTACCAACAACATCAGTAAGCTTGGCTCTATTACATTTAGCAAAACGTCTTTTAATGACCGAGTGAAAAAACTTGGAATTAGATTCACCATTATTAAGCTAGTCTAGTTTAGCCTTTTGAAGGAGAAAAACGTGATACTTAGCTTGGCATCTTCCAACTGATTGTGCACATCCATGAGCTCAACTGCAACATCGTCATCCCAACGGGATGCGAGTTTCCCATCGAGCTCAACATGGTAGGCCTCAAGGTTCCTCACAATATCCTGGATGTTCCCAAAAGTTGTCTTATTCTACAGTCTCAAAGTCCTCTTGAGAATAGCAAGTTTGGAATAAAAGGTAGTAATAGGGTCATGGGAAGGATCACAGTACACCTGAAGCCACGTAGTCTCAACAAGGTTACGAAAGGAGGCATCCGTAATCCACATATTTTGAAAATGAAAAGGAGGAGGTTGGTAAGACCACTCATTTGAAATCAAGGTCATGGGTGCATGGTCAGAGAAGAGTCTAGAGATGTAGCAAGCAGAGTCAAAATTAGTAAAGGCCGCAAGGTTCAATAGGATACGGTCCAATTTTTGATAGATGAGTTGGTTCCCACGCCTCCCATTACACCAGGAAAGTTGGAAGCCCGAAAGAGGCATTTCCATATGACCTAAATCATGAATGATTGTTCTAAAGGGAACAACCTGCGAGTCCACAAAAGGAACATCCCCTATTTTCTCGGAAGCACGGATGATGCAATTAATGTCTCCACCAATGATCCAGGGAGGGGGAAATCTGAGAAACGTTGGACAAATATTCCTAAAGATGTGCTCTAACATCAGCATCAGTCGACGCATACACCGCAGTGAATTTATGAGTGTGACCAGCAAAGGAGACGATGACAGTGATTGCCTGGGGCACGGTCAACAAAATCGAAATAGAAATAGGATCTTTCCATAGGCACCAAATCTTAGGAGCATTCGTGGAGGTGAAAGCATGAGAGAAAGCTATGGAATTCCTAATAGAATTGGCATTAAAAGGAGAAGCAAAAGGTTCCATCAGAAAAATAAGGTTGATCCTATGATCTTGAATAATCATCTTAAGGCGATTCATAATGGGGTCATTCAAGATTTCCCGAAAATTCCAAAATAAGAAATTCATAATGAGAGGGTTTTACAAAGAGACTTGGCATGACTTCGGGTTATCCTACGCAAGTCCTCCAACAGATGACCACCACAGACTCCTCTAGCCATATGAGGAGTGTATGCCTCATATGCCGAATCCTGGAGGAGCAAGGGTTCCGCATCATAAACACTGACCCACCTAGAGGCTTCAGATCAAAGTGTGCGTTAAGGGAGATTACATCATTGCTTGTGCACAAAGTAGTCCCCCCATCCGTCAGCTCCCGGAGGGGAGAGGTTAGGATCCGGGTCAGGATCTGGCAGACGGGAAAGGATAGGAAGATAGATGCCCCAGGTCAGCTTGGGAACTCCTTTAGAAATACCATTTTTATCCAAAGTTAATTCGGAATGCAAACTGTCAATTTTATCACCTTCAGGGTCGTTCAAAATTATCAGCAAATAATCATTAACTTCATTTTCAGAATCAAGCAGGTCAGGCATTGACTTCGATCCACGTAGTTTCAAAGAACATGGCTTAACAAGCTGATTAGGGAGCTTATGGGAAAACACATCCTCTTTACGGGATTCCAACGGGTTCAAAAAATCGTTCTTGAGAGACAGATCGGTGAAAACCATATTCGAATGCATCATAGAAGACGAAAACACCTGGGCATCCACAGCATCATTAGAAACCAAAGTCATATGAGATTTAGGAGATATCACATTGGGGGAAGGCCCAGGACGAGGCACAGCGACCTCACCCTCCCCCTTGGCTTGAGTGGCGATCCGCTTCGCACGCAGCTGGAGCTGAACACTACGCTTCTTCCTTCCATCCTGGGGGAGCTTAAAGTAGGGAGGAGAAGAAGAAAACCCCCTAGAAGTAGTAGGAAGAGAGGTTATACATGCTAGATCAGTACACATATTTTCCCTTCCCCCAGGAATCAGAGCCTCATCCACAACCACAAGGGGCAGATCTCCTTGAGTGGGTTGAAACTCCGAGCCTCTCACCGATCCTTCAATCATCTTCAACGTCTCTTGCTCCAACTCCTGGGTATCCATCCTCCTAGCAACAAACCGCTCTCCATTTCCTAGGCCTTGGGCACCTGCAAAGGCAAAAATATTTGGGCAACCGAGAAGAGCATGACCAAGTTTCAAACATCTCGGACAGAAAGAAGGGACTTTCTCGAAAACCACATGTTGGGTAACACAACATTCTCCATTAAAAATCACAACAAAATTAGGAAGCGGTTTCGAAAGGTCCACTTCAACGCAAACACGGGGGTATCTAGGCTTCAACCCTTGGACCGTTTGTTGATCCACACAAATGGGATGTCCCAGCTGATAAGCCAAGAACAGTAAAGCATTGGGATGTAGAAGACGCAAGTTAAGACCAGGGAAACCAACCCACAACGACACTGCCACCACGGCGGAGTTCGTCCGAAAGGAAGGAGCCCATCGGATGAACTGCAACCGAACTCCATCAACCACCACAGAACCCAACAAGTAAATCTTATAGAAATCCCAGTATCACAGTGGATAAGCCAATGGCGAAAGTCTAAAGGAACCAGACAACACCCCATCGTGAGTTGAAGGCGCTTTAGTAAGGACGCTCTGAAGCTTGCTCATTGGGGGCTTAGGGCCCATGCGTGCACCCCCACAGAGGAGGAAAACGCACGACCAAGGTCAACAACCTCAGAACAAGAAAAAGGCATACCCCAGTCACCATCCCACATCTTCGGATGACGGACCTTGAAGTCAAGTTCCACAAAAGAGGGCTTAGACGAGCTGGAGCTGACCACCATAGAAGCGAAGGACTTCTTCTATGGCGAGGTCCGATTACCAGGAGGAGGGGAGGAAGAAGAAGGCACTGAAGAAGTCATCGCCAAAAGAAACCACCACACCAGCAAAACCAACCACAACAAAGCACCAAAGCCACAGATCGAAAGGAACAAAACAAAACCCACACCCTACAACCACTGATCAACGAAGATAAAATAGATCCGACGACATGCAAGCGAAAAAACCAAAAAGAAGCGAAGAGGCAACAATGAAAAAACCTCTACCGCGTCCCTAACTCCCCAAGGTCCTAAAGGCCAATGCCATAGGAGGGAAAGTAGGGCCCCTCCCCCCAAGGGACGGAAGGCACGGGACACACCAGAGGAACGGACAGGAGAAGCAGGAGAGGGGGGGAAGAGGAGAGCAGAGGGGAGGAGAAAAGGAGAGCAAAGAGGAAAGGAGAGCGCTTCGGAACCCTAGAGCGGGAGGGAATAAATGAAGCGTTGTCTATCCTTATTCTACTTAGATATCCCACATGTCGAATCCTCCTTTCTTCCTGCATGCAAGAGAAAAACTCTTCAGTATGGATTGGAGAGAGACTTTGTATTATAAAGGTACACCACCCTTATTTTAAGTGATGTGGATAGTAGATTTGATCACTTTACAATCAAGAAAATCCTAAGTAAAGGAAAACTAAGATAATGATTTTTACTCTTGAGGTTCTCCAACTAAAAATCTTGTTTGAATTTGATTGTCATCTATTTTTATTTTTTCATACTATTTCGATTGCACTGATCACCACCTCTTCTAGTGCACTCTCAACCTCTTAACTCAGAGGTGTAATCATTTTCAAATTGTGTAGGATTTTAAGATATATATCTTCTTCGAGGTTAAATTTTCAATTTTGGCTATATCTTTTATTTTTAATTTAACACTTGCTAAATTCATATTACTTATAGTATAATCAAAGTTACAAAGTAACAATCCCTTCTACATATCTTTATATATTTTTTTTAAGTGCGGATTCAACCAATAGTTTGATTAATGCAAATCAAATCAAAAATCTCACAATTCGATTTTTATCGATTTTTTCAAGTGATGAAGATGTCCAATATGATCAGTGGAAATCACCGATTAGACCGCTAAAAATCAAAACCATCACCTGAGCAATTCAATAGCCGATCCAACATTGGATACAAGTAAGCTACGCTTTGCCAACTTCGTGTTAGCCGCCGCTGAGTTCTAACTACGAGATGATATACTTACGATGTTTCGATCTTACGTTAATCTGCATATAGCCGACGAAGGCTCTTTATTCCACAGGACCACAGCGGAGGAGCCGGAGCCGCCCCGACAAGCATGGCTGGCGGCTACGTCAACGTGGCGTCTCCTCCACCGTTGCACTTGTCTCCTTAACACCACCTTACCAACCCCACCAAGCCTCTCCATCATCACGTACCTACTCTACTCCTGCGATATGATGATCCCATGAATGCACCGCACCGCCTCCCACACCTCTCGGCCTCCTCCCTCTCTGGCTATCTCTCACCCCCACTCCCTTGCATCGTAAGGAGCTGAGACTCCTTAATTAGATGCCCGCACCCTGGGGCCGGCCACCAGGAAGTTGGTCGATCGGCTACTTAATTAATTAGTTGGCTCTTTCGGATAAAGAGCAGTGGTTTTCCCATTGCTCAACCCTAAGACAAAATCCACGCAGCCCATCACAGCTACCCATTTGGGGAGATGGGAAGGGCGCCCTGCTGTGACAAGGTGGGTTTGAAGAAGGGGAGGTGGACAAAGGAGGAGGATGAGATCCTCTCCAATTATATTAAGTCTAATGGTGACGGCTCCTGGAGATCATTACCCAAGAAGGCAGGTAGACCTCTGTGTGTGTGAGTGTGCGTCTATATATTTGTGTGTGTGTGTGTGTGTGTGTTTGTTGCGGAGAATGATTAATTTGTATTTTAACGTTCTTTGTTTTTTTTTTTTTTCGCTTTTTCATTCCTCCTTTTCCACCCCGGTTGGTGATAAATTTCTTGGTCGAAAGGGTTGCTGAGATGCGGGAAGAGTTGCAGGTTGAGATGGATCAATTATCTCAGGGAGGACGTGAAGAGGGGGAACATCTCCAGGGAGGAGGAGGAGATGATAATAGAGCTCCATGCAGCCTTGGGAAACAGGCATGAATAATATTGTTAATTACCTCACCCACCCTTTCCCAGCCCACTCCCTCCAGTGCTTGCAAAATTTGTACTTTTGAGTTGGTGGTGTTCTCTCATTCGTAATGGTTTCTTTCCTTTTTCGATTGAATTGCCTGAAATATTATTGCTACTGTTATTATGATTACAATTATTAATTTCGTTTGCTACTCATTTTAATGCCAAAATGTATCATTTTCGTGATAAATTAAACTTGTGATGTCAAATGGTGCATGTTAGTATTTACATCTTAGGGGCGTAATTATGACGATATTCTAATTAAAGAGTTACCTGAAAGTAGGCAACTCGAGAGGGGAAGAAAGAAAAAGAAATTAAAGAAAAAAATCAAAGCTTGTACGTTAAGTATTGAGTCCACTGTAGCTGCTTCTACCTTAACTGTGGGTAACTGTAGCTTCTATCTTAACCAGTTTGACAATATTGCCAAATTAACTTGTGTGCTTTCTAGTTCTGAAGGTTTCCGGTCGTACTCTCTGCCACCTGTATTTGATTGCAGAAACTTAGATTGTAATTGTAGTTTAATTAGTGAAATGAACTTATAGTTTTCAGAAAAAAGAAAAAGAAAATCATGCCCATTAATTTTAGCAAATTATTCTTGTTAATTGGTAGGTTAAAACTTAGAACACATGCTTTTGGTAATGGTGCAAAAGAAAATAGTTATCTCCTTAGCCCCATGTTTATAAATTTCCTTGTATTAATGAATTATATATTCGAGTTGATTGTAGATGATTAATGTTAACAATGTATTAGGTGGTCTCTCATTGCCGGCTACTTAGCTGGTCGAACAGATAACGAGATCAAGAACTACTGGAACTCCCATCTAAGCAGAAGCATCAGCACCTTCCGCCACCAGAATGCCCCATCTACCATGACGCCTCCTCTCATTGACCTTGTGAAGGTTGCAGCCGCTTCCAAGCGTCGAGATGGTCGCTCAAAGATGAGGAAGGAGCCAATCATGATCTCTTCGCTTGATGTGAAGCAAGACAACACCATCGCCGCCACTACAACAAGCGAAGGGCAAGTTGCATCGGCTTCCATTTCCACAAATTCGAGGGAGGATGCAGGAAAGATGGAACATGGGCAAGTTGCATCGGCTTCCATTTCCACAAATTCGAGGGAGGATGCAGGAAAGATGGAACATGGGCAAGTTCCATCGGCCTTCGTCACCAGGGAGGCCACGGAGGAGATGGAGGTGCTTGGATCGGCTGAGGAAGATGAGATGTTGAGGGAGCTATTGAGCAACCCTTGGGAGGACGAGGGGGTGATGATTGGCGTGGAGGGCGGAGGTGGGGAACACCAGTCCTACGATTCCTCCAATAAAGTGGATGGTGAGAGTAATGTTGGGGAAGGGTTAGGAGTAGGATTTGGTGGAAATTGGGATAGTGAGGTGGAAGGTTTCGAGAAATGGTTAGATGTGGAGCTAGAGAAATTGGGGAGCAAGGTATGGGGTGCTAGCGATGGCGGAGCGTCATCGTCGTGTCAGTGGCCAAGGGAGGCAGGAGGTGGCGAGACGGAGAGTTTGTATGGAGATTTTTGTGCTTGGTTGCTATCAGAAGATACCTAATTGAAGTGATGCTTCCTCGTGCGTTGCTTGGACCTGTAGTGTTGGATAGGAGTGTGAATGAATCGAATGTGTAGGCTCGATTCGATTCGATAATAATTTTTTAAATTTTGGATTTAATAAGAAAAATAACAGTGAAGTTCAATTTGATTCGATTTTGTTATCGAATGTTTGGTTTAATATGTTTACGATTTGCTTAAATGTAAAGTTTGAAATGTTGTAAATTTAAATTTAATTTATTTAGGAGTTCATTTAAAAATTTATTTATGACTCATTTCAAGTATAATGTTTTATTATAAATGCAAATGTCATTAATCATAATTTTAAAAAATAAAATATAAAGTCAAAAATTTCAAAATATACAAATTTTATCGTAATCATTTCAAGGTATGTTATTCTCAAAAGAAAAATTATAAATAAGAAAAAATGCCTTTATGGTGTATAAAATATAGATGGGGTATCCCTTGAATTGCCTTTCCATTGCATGTTCCAATATTAGGAGGTGAAGAATCTCTACTTTGGAGGTAAGAATGAGGTAACAATGAGAGTAGTGATGACAAGTTGTAACCCTTGTGTTGGTCACCCATAGGCAAGGATGCGACTTTGGTGGCAATGATGTTTTCCACTGTTGGATACAAGTGGGAGGGACTGTTGGATGGACCTGTATTGAAATAAAATTTCCCCCCAATTTCCCCCCTTCCCCCCCATAGTACACCTCTCCGTTTCCCTCTCAGCTCTCATTACCTTCCCACCTCGTCGGAACCTCTTGTCACATTCACAAAGTCACCATCACCTCCTTGGCGGCATTGGCCACAACCTTCTCCTCCCCCCCTCCCAATAGGCCTCTCCCTCGTAGCCTACGCTTTTCCCTCCCACCTGTCGGCACCTTCCCAAAGTCGTCGTCGCCCCCTCGCCGGAAGCGGCTGTAGCCGTCTCACCCTCGCATGCAGCAACAGCCCGCATCCCAACCCTCGCAGCGGTCTTCTCCTTCCTGTGCTCTTCTTATTCTTCCTCTTCTCTGAAATGGGTAAATATTATCTTTTTTTTATTTTCAATCTCATGGTTGCGCTTGAGGATTTTGGAGTTGTATTTATTGTTAGTAGAAGTGCTTGAGGATAACATCTCCTATGCCTCGCATCATATCAATCTTATAGTTGTATCTTTCAACAAGTCTAGGCTTTTTTTTTAAGAGACGAAGTCTTAATTATTGTGAAAATGATTTTATCTTTCAGTTTTACGTATGGTAACCCTCATTTGGTGTGAGGAGAGGCTTTGTTGTCGGTGGTGGTGGTGTTGGTGTTGGTGGTGGTGGTGGTGAAGTCTTGATAAAGCATATTTATGATTATTGTTGGGATAATATTTTCATATCAAAGATGGGAATTTATAAAGTGTTAGCATGTGGTTAAACCTTTCATCCAATTGGTTTTGAGTTGAATGCTTGTGCAATTACAATTTGCAACTAGAGATAATATGGTAGTTCAAAATAACAAGGATGCAGATGTTTATAAGTCTATATGAGCATACTTACATATTTTTTAGCATCATTAATTGCTTGGCTACATCCATAGATTGCTACCATGTCTCTTGGTTTAAGGCCATTGGCATGCAAAAAATACCCTATAGGAATAAACCAATGCAATCAAGCATAATTATGATGGTCACATGCCCAAGCATTATAGACGTAGCTAAAAGTAACACATAGAAATTTGTAAACTTACCTGCATATTTAAGGACATATATTTCACCTGTTTTGTTTGGATGGTATCTGCATGAGAAAAATACAAGTAGTTGGTTTTTTGTCATTTTATGAGGAACAAAAGAAACCTTTGTATAAAAATGTTGAAAATTATATGATAGTAATGTGCTACCTGTACTTAAAGTTCCAAGTGCATTGCATCCCAATATCTTGTAGTATGATATGGACTTGATTAGTTTCATGTAGTTTTGGCATGTGAATCCTTCCTTCTTTGTAGAGGTAAATTTGAAATAACAAGAGTCCTTTTAAATGAAAGATGACATAATGAGACAAATAGTTTGGTAGATACATAAGTAAATTTGACACTTTATAATCATCCAAGACATACACAAATCCTAGGAAGAACAATCATTCCAAGATCAATGACATCATTTGGCCTGAGAACCTTTTTGAAGTGGAAGTTCATTCTCATTTCAACAATAGACCCCTATTTATACAGTTATATACACCATGTTAAGTAAGACATTATCACCATATTGAATGACTCACATAGCATATACAAATAAAAATCAATGAGGTGGTAAAATGTGAGAAGGGCACCATGGGCTACTTTTGCAGAATGATGATACCTTTGGTTACAACTGTGGACTGCCTGTCTAGTAATTTGACTAGAAGATTTTGAAACTATCACGTAAGCAAAAGGCATGGACAATGAGAATTCCTCAGTGTCCTCACTTCCATAAACCATATTTTCCATTTGGAAATGAACACCACAATCCTTGGCTAGAAGCGGCATAAAGGACTTGGGCTTTTCCATTGTAGGATAACAAGGAAATTGTTCTTGGTTCTGCTCTAATGGGTGGGAATTTTGGTTCTGGTTGTAGCTATCCATAGAATAGCAGTGGTTTTCCCTTGCCACCCTCTTCCTTTGAGCTTCCTTAAAAGCAGAGTTAGAAGGAACACTTGGTTTCTTGAGAATTAGTTCATCCTCCATAAATAATTGGGAAGCAAAGCCTTCTTGAACAGGTAGAGCTGGAAATGTAGTGGACAGAGGGGGCATATTCATCTGAACAGATGGGTTATATGATGCCAACATTGATGTAATTGCATCTACTTCATCCAAACTTGAAGGTATGAAGTTTTTGGTAATACGAGTCAAAAAATTACTACCATCACCTTTCCATTGGTGTAATCCTATTGGCACGTCACAATGTCTTAAACATTCATTGACACTTTCCTCCATAGAGCTACATTGGACGTGGGCAAATGGTTTTGTTTTACAATCCCCTTTAAAGTATGGAGCAGGGAGAAGCTGAGAAACATATGAACAAGATCTTTCACTGGACAAAGTAGGTCCTGCAGATGTAAAATAGTTACTTGCTTTGGGATTGCTTTCATGCACATCACTAACTTCAGATCTTCATAGATGCTGATTAACAAGGGTTGGCTTCAGCTAAACTTGTTTTGTGGTCAATTAATATGATTGAAAGATGAGGAGACCATCCTCTTTGATTGTTGTGTTTTTGTGCTTCAACATTCGAAAATAGTGCATTTTGATCGATGAAAGTACTCTTTTGAATAAACATTTCATATCTTTGATTCGCCCATCAACCTGTAGCATTTTATGCTCTATGATAGCCCGTGCTAGCTTTATTCGCCATTAACTTTTGTTTTCTCTCCTACAATGTAATGCTCTCCAACTTGACGATGTTTTGCAACAAATGTTTCAACCATAATTGGAGTTGATAAATGGTGATCCCCATGAGAATTTATATTTTTTGCGTATTCATCTTTTACTGTAAAAGAAATCAAATTTGTCTGCATGTAGAATTCATGCAAGTCCTTTGTTATCTCTCTCAAAGCACGTAAGATTGATCGCACATTATGTATTATCTATTATAAATACCATCTCTACATTTTTTTAATTCATTCGTACCTTATTTTGCAATTTTCTACGGGAGGGTTAAGTTCCTATGTATAGAAGGATGCTCCCTATTGATGATCGGGGGTCAGGAGTCTTTAATTATAACATGAGAGGAACTCTGAAGCCTCTCCGCGGTCACCTACAAAAGCATGAAAGACAGTGAGATTTCCCTTGCCCTATCCAGCCTCTACACTATACTAAAGGAACTTAAATTGGCACCTTAGTTATGATCCGCTCTTTTGTTAGTAGCACCTAGAAAAGATGATTTAAATGCATTTCAATGTCTTTAATAGGAAGAATCAGTTTCTTGGCCGTTCTTCTTATGGTGTTGTTATTAGAACTTATGAGGAAAATGTACCACTCATATTATATAACAGGAAGAATCTGGTGTTGTTATTGTTGTTCTTCTTCTCATATGCGAACTGTTATTTCAGTGAAGAGATTGATTGGGTTTCGATGTGTGTTCCCCTATGATTAACCCACAGTTTGTGTATTTGTAATTTTTCCTCGGAAATTTAGTGTGTTATTAATGCAGAGAAGGAATTCCATGTAGATTGTATCTAAAGTGTGAACTGCGACATCACTTGATGCCCTCATGAGGTGGACAAAAATATGGTTTAAGAGGTGGATCTAAATAGAGTTCCTACTATGTTTAGAAGATTAATGATTTTATAAAAGCCACTAACTGATGGTAATCTTGGCTCCTTAATTACATCCAACTACAAGTAGCAGTTCAAATTAAATGTAGAAACTCTTTGCTCTACTTCTACAATATTTGTAGATTTCTTAAGCAATTACTTCACAACCAGCATAGTAATAGTGAAGTGCTTTAGCATCGAAGAACTTGATTTGGGTTTTCGATGACAAAATTTTCCAAGAATGTGAACAGAAGGATCTCAATCGAATTGTCATTTGATACGTGAAGCAAATTAAAAGTAACATATGCTTTTTCCGAACGAAGGAGACAAAACAATAGAACCAAACAAAAATAAAGAAGTACAAAGAAGATGCCTTCTCTCACATACTCTCAGTACAAGAATATTCACTATTGCCAACTGTTAAAAACGGTCGACAATGTGGAAAAAATGGTTGATAAAAAGGGTTGAGGAATGTACTATCGCTATTATGTTTTCTCGACCGTTTGAGAACGTTACCGTCGGGAAAAAGGCGGGCCCTCATTCGACGTGTGGTTGTTTCTGTAGTCCATTTTCAACAGTTGAAAAAAGTTTTTTTTGACCGTTCTAAGTGCATCATCAGCCGCTATTTAGACGGTCGAGTAAGGTGATATTCGGGGCCGTTTGTTTATAACGATCAAGAATACTCATATTATCGTTCATTGTTAAATGGTTGAAAATGCGTTGGAATTTCAGTCGTAGGCTATTCTGACTATTGTAAAACAACCGAAAATAGTAGCAATTTTCTTTTTCCTAAAGGTTTTAACTATATGGAAGACTTGTAGAGAACTAAAAATCCACCAAAAATATAATCACATAACTTAAAACATTTGCATTCATTTAAAACACTAAAAATGAGAATAAAAATTTCATATATATAATAATGTATACAAAGTACATGTCCAAATGATAGTGCATATAAAAAATATAACAATCAGGTTACGGCACCAACGCCTCCAACACCACCACCTAAATCATTGTCGTCACGACGATCTCTATACTAATGAAAGGTTGGGTGATCGATACCACCCTGCTGAAGTACCTTTAGGAGCTCCTTGATAGTCTGAGTCGATTGCTTCAACTGCTCTGTTGACTCCTTGAACTACGTCGCGTTGCCCCTGACCTGTGTTGTTAGCTCATCGATCCACGGCTCCTCCTCATGGAGGCGGCATAATGCCACAATCTCCTTCCTCATCACCAGTACCTCAACTGAACAGGATGATGCCCCCCTTCTCCCATATCACGTGGAGACGGTTTTGCTCCTCCTTGTGCTACGGACGTACCCGCCATGCTTAGGTGGCACAACTGTTTGGAACACCTCCTCTGCTGTCAATGGCTGCTGAACTGTACTAGAGTTGGCGTCTTCAGGAGGATGCATTAAATTGACCATATTATCCTGAAAGAGGTTGAATTACGTTAAGTAATTTCATTTAATTATAATTACGAAATGAAATAAAAGTATTGTGTATTTTAACTTAAGTGTCTCTACTGGTATGTGTCATGAAGCCACTCTTTATTTCCCTCACTACTCAGCTTATTATGAGTGGCCTCATATACTCTCACTCGATTAAGCTGGGCACCTTCATGCCTGATGGACTACAATATTTTAAAAGAGTTAATTGAAACAAATTAAAAATATTGTAAGGTTTAAAAGAAAATAATAATTAAAAATACTTACGTATAGGGATTTCACCTCGCCTATGCACCTCCTGCCCAAGACATGAGTCTTCAGTGGAGCATTAGCCCTATTTTCCTTATTCTTCTTGGCCTGCTCTTGAAATAAAGGTACAATTTATTAACTTCAAAATTAGGTAAATGATAATATATGCAATACATTTACCTATGTCGCTAGATCATGCCAATGCTCGTACGCTTCCTTCCAAATGTGTGGTTGTATCAGAAGAGGCCCATTACGCAATGCCTCATCATGATTCTTGTTCTTATAAAACTAAAAAATATATTTTTAATGTTAAAAATAATATTAAAATTATGGTAAAAGAAATAAACAAATACAGTTAAAATTTATCTTTTACCTTACTCTTCTCCTCCAATCTTCAGTCTTTACGAATCTTTACCGTGTGTTTGAGGATATATTTGGTGACATTCAGATCGTCGTCCCAATTGAAGATAGCCTACATTAGTAGGAGAATGGAAATTGTTATGTAATTTATAATTATATAAAGTAATATAAATAACTTATTAATTTTTATCAATTCCTCTAACTCTCGAATGAGCTGCCTCTTCAGCTCATTTGGCACCTTCCTCCAATTAAAGTACGAGAGTGGGATGATTGCCTTCATCAGCGTACCCAGTCTACAGGCGAGGCTCCTCACGGGAGGGCTGAGCCAGGTGTTGCCGACAGTGAGCCTAAGGCTAAAGCTGTTGGCAGGGGGCCTCAAGCTACTGGTGAGGGGCCTCAGGCTGCTCGGAGGTGGCATCATCCCTGCCACTCCTATTAGCCTTCTTCTTAAATATATATAACCTGTGTAAAAATGAAATAAATAATCAAATATTTTAAAAAAGATTCAGCAGCATTTTCCTTATATGTTTTGATTTTTTAAAAATCCTATATGAAACAAATTTCAAAATAAATGAAAATAAAGAAGTATGGAATAAAAATGAATTCACAATCCATTTCCTCTTCCTCTCCTTCGCATTCCCTTCCCCTTCGCCCCTCCATTTCCGTTTCCCCTTCCTCTTCTTTACATTCTCTTCCCATTTGCCCCTCCATTTTAATCTCCCCTTCATCTTCTTTACATTCCCCTTCCCACATCTATTCCCCTTCCCCTCCCCCTTCTTCACATTTCCTTTCCCTTCACCCCTCCATTTCCCTTTCCCCTCCCTCTTCTTTACATTCCCCTTCCCACATCTATTCCCCTTCCCCTCCCTCTTCTTCACATTCTCTTCCCCTTTGCCCCTCCCTCTTTACATTCCCTTCCTCTTCCCCCTCCATTCCCCTTCCCCTCCCTCTTTTTGTTTTCCTCTTTACATTCACTTCTCCACATTCAACAACATCTAAAACATTAAACACCCAATCAAGAAAAGTGGGCACACCTCACATAATAACAAAAACAAGAATTTAACAAGAATAAAAAAAAGTGGGCACACCCCACAAAATCACAAATTTACCGGTATCATATAAATTAAATGTTAGTGGGCAAACCCCACATGTAAAAGGAAAAGAGCTTTTAAAAAATTTAAACGAAGTGATAGAAGAATCTCGCCATAGTGGAGAACACAAGTAAGAACCTCAAAGAATCCGAGAAATCTATATGACATGGCAATAAAATAAAACTCAGTTTGGAATAATAAATAAACATAAGCTTTGAAAAAAATGATAAATATAATTAAGCCTTAAACAATTAAATGTAACCTTTAAAACTCAGTTTCTTTAATAGTTTTATTTCTAGGATACGAATTAATGCGAATACCAAATTACCTTATATATCAATGTTCATTGCACAAGGGGCAATTTCTTCATTTTGTGGGTTTTCCTGATTTACTTCAAATTCAACATCTGGATTGAGATCTTTTCCCGCATCGTATTGTTTCACAGTAGAGCTCTGACGGTTATTATCCATCCATTTCTGCTATTATCAGGCACATAAAATACTTGTGCTACCTGACAAGGTAATGTGAATGGTTCTGATGACTGAAGAATGTGACGGTTCTTACATAAGCTCAAGAAACAAAGTTTCTTATTAACTTTGAATCCAATTCCTTCTTTGAAAACATTGAACCAATCACACTTGAATAGAATCATCCTACAGTCAAAACTAAAACTCATTTCCACAATCTCTTCAATTTGACCGTAATAGTCATCGCAACCAGTGCTTATGTCACAACTGATGATGACTCCCGCTTGTTGCGTAGCCTTCGCATCATCAATGGACCATACTCCAAATCTGAATCCATTAATTATGTAACCTGAATGGTAACATCTGTATGTTAAAGGTGTATCAGCAATTACATCAAAATCCTGTACCCACCATGGATCCCTCTATTCTTTCAGTTTATTCACACGATCCTTGAACTAATCAATGAACTGTAAGTCGCGTGTAGATGGAATAGAGGATTCTTTGAATTCATTGTAAAATTCATCAACTTCTGGAATTTGCTTCAGAATGTACAAGTGTATCAATCGTTAGTCCATTTCTAAGATGGGCTTGAACTCTATCCGGATAATCGACCTTCCTCCGATGTCAAATATGGATAGGAAATCTTCATCATTACCATTAAATCCTCCATCATAATTCCATTCAAGACGATTAAATTGATTGTCTGTCTCATTCATGTACCTGGCACAGAAGTTAATACATTCCTCTATAAGATATCCTTCCATGATTGACCCTTCTGGCTTTGCTTTATTCAAGATATAATCTTTCAATTTCTTCAAATATCATTCAATACATCCATCTATACTACAAGGGTCCAACAATTCTCACTTCATTTGCAAGATGAAGCGTGACATGAACCATCATGTCAAAGAATGCAAGGGGAAAAATCTACTCTATTTTACAAAGTGTGATCACAATTTGTTTATCCCAATACTCCAGCAATTTAGGATCTAATGTCTTTAAACATATTACTTTATAATATCTGCTTATCTCCGTAAAAGAATCGACTACCGAATCAGGCATCACTCCGCGTATCGCTAGTGAGAATAAGATTTGCATGTACACAAGAAAATCGTGACTTTTTAACCCAGTAATCTTCTTTTGCGGTTCATTTACGCAACGTGAAAGCTGCGATGAATACCCATCTTGAACTCGAATGTCTTTAAGGAATGAGAAAATCCTTTTCCTCTACTCTTCAGTAAGGCTGTAGATAGCTTCTGGAAAGTGTGACCTCCTTCTTCAACGTGCAACTCAGGACGAATATCCAAAATTTTCATATCATTCCTTATTTTAACTGTATCCTTTAGTCCGTCTATTAGGTTTAATACGTCAGGAATATTGTCCATTACATTCTTCTTGATGTGCATAACATCTAAATTATGTCACACAGTCAAATCCTTCCAATATGGAAGCTCCATAAAAAATATGCTTTCCTTCCTAAACCCTGAATGTCGCAAGGAAGTCAAGTCATTCTTGAAAAGATGACCCAAATATATTTCACCGAGCTGTTACAATGTCTCCTTGATTTTCATCCCCGACAACCTAACAGAACTTATACTAAATTTATTTCTCAGATTCCTTGACGAAAATCAACATGCTTTACCATCAAATCTGTCCTTGAATTACGGCATTCGCCATCTTTGTTCAATGGGTAAAAACCTACAGTGCCCTAAGTAATAGAACTTTCTTTCAAGCAATCTCAGGCGATAAGTATCATCCATACAGATTGGACAGGAAAACTTCCCCTTTGTACTCCATCCTGACAAATTTGCATATGGTGGAAAGTCATTAATTGTCCACAGTAATGCTACGTGCAACTGGAAGAATTGTTTCTTCTGTGCGTCATATGTTTGAACACCACTGTATCACAAGACTTTCAGTTCATCAATCAATGGTTGGAGATAAACATCTATCACATTTCCTAGTTGCTTGGTCCTGCGGTAAGAAGGGTCAACATCATAAATGCAGATCGCATGTGTAGCCATGGAGGTAAGTTGTAAGTTAACATGACCATCGGCCATATAGAATATGACGAATATATGTTATTGAATGAGTTGAATCCATCGCTTGCAAGCTCCAGTCTCACATTCCGTACCTCCTCTGCGAATAATGCGTGATTCTCGTTAAATCTATTCCAATCATCAGAATCTATTGGATGATGGATGCGTCCATCTTTCGATTTATTCTCCTGATGCCACGTTATCAATTTTGCTATTTTACTAGAAATGAATAGGCGTTGTAACTTAGGGATCAGTGGAAAATAACAAAGAACCTTCTCTGGTTATTTCTTCCTGCCTGTGCTTGTTAACTTACCCACCTTATACCTCTCCTCACCACATTCAGGATAGTTAGTCAATCCTGAGTACTCATTTCTATACAGGACAGTCATTATGACATGCATCAATCTTCTCGCATTTCAGTCTGAGTCCACGTATCTACTTCTTCGTATCATACCATGACTTAGGGTACCCAGTAGGATTATTTAGTAGCTCCCTAATGAATTCAAGAACCTCAGACATTAATTTCGCTGTGGCTTTATTTATCACTTTCATCTGAAACAGTTTGAGAAGGAATCACAACTTCGACATTGACGTTATTCCAGAAGCAATAGGATCCTCCACTACCTTCATTGCATCGTAAAACTCATTACAATCTCGTAATGTCTCATCGTCATTTGCATCCTCAAGGTCTGCTACTATCATATTATGTAACATTTCATCTAATTCATCTCCTTGATTATCATTACTTTCTTCAAAAGCTTCAATTATCTCATTCTGACTTCTCCTATGATTTGCTCACCATGAGCTATCCAATTTACATAATGCTGCTACCAAACGTTACATATCACATGCTCAAAAACTGTCTCGGTCATGGAAAAACCTATTCAAATAGTGTCTACATGGGCATAAAATCAAATAAAAAAATTCTCCTCGTCTAATTATCTTCCTATCATCATTAACTGTCCACTCTAGAAATAAAATCACTCCACTCTTGTATCATAGTAATTCAAATTACTTAAACTAATTCATGACTTATCCGTGATAATTGACCTAAATGTCAATGACAACCACTCATAAGTTAGACTCCAATAAGGAAAAAATGTGTATTTTAAGACGAGTTTCACTTGAAAGCTCATCCTTGAAGATTTGATCACAATGTTACTTCTTACATGCAACCAGTGTTTGTAGAAATTTCGGCAGCATTTTCCTGCACTTCTCTAGTATACCCCCCAAGGCTAACCTTAACTACATCCTGAATAAACCCCACTAAAGGGCACTTCGGGAACAGAGCTAAGATTAGTTGGTATACTAGAGAAGAGGGAGAAAATGCGACTAAAATTTCTCCAAATACTAGCTACATGCAAGAAGTAATCCTAAGTTATGATCAAATCTTCAAGGACCCCTCTTAGCTTAGAACTTCTCTGAACTAAGGACGACACTTATGGCATGTTATAAAGATAATGTATCGTGCATGTAAGTGAGGTATGCACACACTCTGCATTGTCTGTATAACATGACCATAAGTCTTGACAGGCTAGTATTTTGATACAATTATATCCCTCCCACAACCTGTTACCCAAGGGTTAGAATTCCTATTGTTTGTCATGAAGTGCTTCTAAATTTATGCAAGTGTGTGTATCTATAAAATTATAATAAAAATTTGGTAAAAATCTAACAAGATACTGATATATGACAATTGAATGAAAATATGACATATAGGACAGTTGAATGAAACTAGGAGGACATAGAAGAATATCTAGTCATTTGCCTTTTAGATTTGCTTGACAAAGGTACATTCAAACTAAAATAGCTATCTTAAATATCCTATTGATATTTATTAATGTGGCTCACTTTCTTGAGTAATATCTTCTTCTCTAAAGATTATTATTCAACAATTATAAGTTATTATCAGTTCATATACCTTGCAGAACTCGAGCTTACCAAGCTCTTCCAATTTGGTGGTTGTTAGGCTCTCTTGGTAGTATACTTCACTAATATACCTTTAATACATCCCAAGTGCACCTCATAGACCTACCAAGTCCCTCAAACACCCTAGGTCTACAAGCTACTGCTCTAGGTCTAAGGTTAATGGCCTCATAGTCCATCTCACTAAGCAACTCACTAGCTCAATCTCACATCACATCCTATCATGTTAAGGAAGCTTCTAGGAAGAAGCTCACCAAGACTAGCTAGCCTTGTGGAACCTGACTAGTTAACCAATCTGACTCTCTAGCTCATCATGGTTACTTACCATGCAACATGTGATTTCACAAGTGCTTTACAGCATCATATCCGCTACATTAACCTTCCATGTGAGGAATTAGACCTTAAACATTCACTTCGTAACCCTAAACCCAATGCCATAAATCCTAAGCCCTAAACTCTAAGCCATAAAAAAATCCATTGCATAACCCATGACCCTAAACATAAAAAACCTATAACATAAAAACCTAAACCCTATAAACACTAAAACCTAACCCCTAAAAATACTAAACCCTAAACCCAAAAAACACTTAAACCTAAACTCTAAGAACATTAAACCCTTAACTTACCGTATAACCTAAACCCTTCACACAAAACCTTAAACACAATAACCTAACATTAAATCCTAAACCCTATAACCTCAATCCATAACTCAAAACCTAATAATAAACCAAACATTCATGCCTAACATTGAACAATAATTGAACTAAATATTCATGTTAATTTAAACATTGAACCAAACATTAAACATTTTAAACTAAATTTAACTAAACACTGAAAATTTAACTAAATATTAAAGTATACAGTTAAATTGCATTCATAATTAAATTTCTAATCTAAGTAGTACATAAAAAGATTAAATTAACCTAAAATCAAATTTCTAAACTTAAGGGGGGAAATTGGAGTGGTGGTGGTGGCAGGAGGAGGTGGTGGTGGTGGTGCCTGAGGTGGTAGTGGTGACGACAAGAGGTGGTGGTCGTGGCCTAAGGTGGCGGTGGCGACGGGCTGCTGTGGAGGTGGTAGTGGTGGTGGACGAGGTGGTGGTAAGGTGGTCGTGGTGGTGGCGGCAGCACGAGGAAGGGAAGGTGGTCGTGGTGGTGTCGGTGGTGGTGCCGGTGGTCGTGGTGGTGGTGGCATGTTGAAGTAGGAAATGTACGCAAGCGTGATTGAGTTTTGAAAACCCATCGTTCTAGTGCGATTTGCGAGAAAAATCGTCAGCAGATAAATTTTACTGAAAGTCAAAAGGAATTCCAGGTCGAATACAGGGAGACAGATGTTTGATTAAAAATCACGTTTGTTTTATTGTCACGAAGCAGATTAACTGGTCGAATTGAATCTAAACTAGCTATCTACTTAAAGAATAAATAATAGAAGAAAGAGAGAATATTACAAATAAAGAGAAAACTAAGATAGAATAAACATGGATTTCATTACCATTGAGCAATGTTCATTACAACTACTTGCTACAACTACTCACTACGCTAGAAAGCAACAATCTACACTAGAAAGTGGTAAAAGAAGGTGGAGAGAAGTTATCCTCAATGGGTACTTGGAGGACGAGCTGCAACGATGGAGCGCCCGGACGAAGGTGGTAAGATGCGGGACGAAGGAGAACGATGAGGGACGACGGAGAACAGGGCAGGACGACGTCGTAGCGGTATCCGCTTCCCGAATGGTGATGAGAGGACCACCGCGAGATGCTCCACGAAGGAGGTGATAAGGTGGAAAATTTATATGTTTAACTCTAATGGAGCATCCTGGGTTTGGGACAAGCTCTTAGAGCTTTGGAGGGAGTGAGAGAAGAGAGGAAGGGATGAAGAAAGTGTGAGGGTCGTAGGGCTATATATATAGGTGTAGATTGGAGGGGGAAAATAGGTCATAACACTTAAAAACATTAAATCAAGAGTCTTTAGTGATGGATAAAACCTTGACTAAAGCCTATATCATGAGAGACGTGCGTGTGCACCCGTGCCTTCTCTCCTTCCGCTCGCCTCGACGCTTCATGCATGTTCGTGAGATATTAGAAGCTATCGTGCCTCATCGCGCACCCGCGTCAGATCGGGCGTTCAAACACACATTCAATCACGCATGCATGATCCGTGCGCCCAGATCACGCCACGTCGCCCTTCATCCACCGTTTGCGCCACATCCAATGGTCCAATTTGACAGCTCCGCACCCACGCCTTGATTTTGAGTGCACAGGGTCTCGAACTCGCGACCTGTGGTTTGCCCACAGGCGCGTGACCGCTGCACTATCAGATGTTCTTTGTCGAACTTTTGATTTAACACTCAAGCACTCGCGACCATTGGATCAAGATCCAACGGTCCATATTAGATAAGTGCATGAGGCGAAAGAGAGAGCGGGTGCTTTTGGCCTGTGTAGGCAGCTGAGATGGCACCATGTGGCACCATCTTGGCCGTCCATCTTCTATGTCTTATAGATGGTGCCATGGGTGTCGGATTGAACCGATTTTTACGCTGTTGGGCTGCGATCATCGATCCGAACCCATCCGTATGGTCATATTTGTCATTTGAAGTGCAGATTGCCACCATTTTGTCCCTTGATCTCTGATTTTTCTCAGGTTATATCTAATGCTATGGAAGTCTGATCAGGGCGATCTTGGAGTTGTTGAATTCCGATCGTCACCCTGATCAAATCCATATGGTTGGACCTTCAATCCGAGGCACCGATTAAATGTCACCCTATCACCTGACCATAAAAAAGAGAAATTAACATAAAATTTATACAACTTAACCTAAATGCAAGATGATGCATGTTATACAATATTTATAATGTATGATGCAACTATATGTCTAAGAACATGCAAAAATAGATGGTTTATGTGATATAAAAGTGTGTACATCATGGCATGAGGAGGGGGCTAGGAGCACTTACTGAGGGGGTGTCACAAGATGACATGCGCGCGGTCACCGGCGAGAGGAGGGCCATCAAAGTCGATGGAGGAGGTCTGCGGCGCTGTTGGTCTCATAGAGGAAGGAAGAAGAAAGGAAGGGGAAGAAAGGAAGGGGAAGGAGTCAGAGTCGCGTTGGGATTTTTGCCTCTGTTTTCTCGACCGCTCTAGATTGAACAATTGAGAAATGTATTTGAAAAATATCTTTTTGCCACCATAATTTCCTATTAGAATATCCTCAACCGTTTATCGAGAAACAGTCGAGTATATTGTTATTATCGACCATTATAAATGGTCGACAATGGTCTCAACCCTAAGACTTTATTATACAAGACTTTTCTTGACCGTTCTAGATTTAACAGTCGACGATTGCATTTGAAAATATAACTTTTTATAGCAACAATTTCCAATGAGAATATCCTCGACCGTTTACCTAATAACGGTCGAGTATATTGCTATTCTTGACCGTTATAAATGGTCGAGAATTGTCTCAACCACTCTGCTTGCTTTGCAGGTGAGAAAGTTAATGGCCAGACTTTTAGCAACCATTACGTCTTATAACGGTAGAGAATATTTTTATTGTCTATCGTTATATAATAGTCCAAAATTCACCATCGCGAATAGTGATTTTCTATTAGTGTCTCTTTATTTGTATCCAGAGTCAACGACCCTCTTGATATAAATAATTTAACAAACTAGGTATAAATGCATTAGGACTCATGACTTGGGATACCAATGCATATATATACTTGGGTACTTGTGTTAAGGACTTAAATTATTTGCTAAAAACTTTAACTATGTGTCACTAATTTAAATTATGTGTCGTAAACTTAAATAATATGTTCTTAACTTATATAATGTGTTACACTCATACAAATCTCAAAATGCACATGACTTAACATATTTGTGTCTAACTTCATAATCTCTTTATTGCTTACCATCGTGGGTAACTTGTGTTAAAAAGTTTAATAATTTGCTTAGAAATTAAACTATGTGTCACTAATTTAAATTATGTGTTGTAAACTTAAATCATATGTTTATAATTTAAATAATGTGTCACACTCATACATGGTGTACGTCTTTGTCGCTATGGTAATTACATTCGTTGGAGTATATGACAAAAATGGTTACCAGTCTAATATGATTTATTACTTGGAATAGAAAGATTTCCGAGGTCGAACTCAGGGAGCAAACTATAATTCTAGAAACATATAAATTCACAATATAATGTTTTATAAAAATATAAGTCAAATGGGAAAGAGAGAGAGAGAGATTTGGCTTTTTCTTCTTCTCTTCCTTCTCTTTTCTTTCTTTTCTTTTTCTGTCTTCTCCTTTCTTCTTCAGCCTGCCTTCTTCAGAGGCTTCTGCCTTCCTTTTCTTCTTCTTTTCTTCTTTGCGGCTGCAGAGGCTTCTGCTTCCTACTAAGTTCTTCTCCTTTCTTCTTCTTTCTTCTGCGTTGGCATTTCCTCTTCTTCTTCTTTTTGCTCTGCTTGCTGCTGACTCTCCCCTTTCACCGACGTCTGATTCGGCGCTCAGATGGGTTAACTGCTCGATCGCTATAGTGCAGCTCTTCTTCTTTGTTTTCAGCTTCTTCCCTTCCTTTCTCCTGCTTCTTCCTTCTTCTTCCCTTTCTTCCTTTCGTGTGGCTAAGTCTCAGCCACTGCCTCTTCTCCTTCCTTCCTGCGCACACACACATACATTAAAGCAAAACCTACCCCTTTCCCCGCGTCTCCCTCTCTCTGGATCTCTCTTTAGGAAGCTCTCCCAGAGCCGGGTAATCGGGTCAAGTCACGTGCCCGGGTCCAGGTGCACTGGCGTGGGTGATGTGCGAGGAGTGCACAGGAGTGTCGGGTCGGGTCACCAGATCCGCGTGGGCAGTGCCGCGGACAAGGAGGGTGAATAGGTGAGGGACCTCACCCCGTGTGCTTTCGGAGGCGATAAGCCGAAATCACAAAATTAATTTAAGTGTGGGCGAGACGCCACACACTTACGAGGTGGGACTAAAGTCCCACCTCCGATTTCAGGCGCTCGAGGAGAAGGCTCCGCGCAATCCGGGCAGCTGCAGGCCTCGCAACACCAACTACGAGCCTGGGCGTGAGCGTGATGCCTTTCTACGTCACCTGGAACTTGCGCCTGGGGCTGAAGAAGTCTGGAGCTGGTTCGCGAAGCAACTCCAAGTTGCTGTCAATGGCGACGAGGAGGCTGAGACCTGAAATCACGAAGACAGCCTCACGGCCACATCAGACAACATAGGTAGCTTCGCTAGAGGACGGCGAAGGCGGTGCGGGGGTCGGCTAGACGCGAGAGTGCCTGCGGCCGTGCGCCTAGGGCACTCTGTGTGCTTGCGAATGGGTGTGTTCGGGAGGTGGTCTGGAGAGGTGCTGGTGGTCAATGGAGATGGGGAAACTAATCAGGGAGTGATGGTGGAGCTTCTGAGCTTGTCGGCGAGGGGTGGAAGGGTCTGTGGAAGTGGGGTGATCTCACCGAAGATGGCGGCCAGAGGTGAGGAAGATGGCGATGGATGGTGATGGTCGGGGGGTTAAAAGTGAAGGAAAGGGGAAATAACAGGGAGAGAGAGAGAAAAGTTCTTACCAACCTAATTGGTGAAGAGGGACGGAGATGGCGTGCGACTCGTACCTGCCGGTGCCGTAGACGAAGGGGCCCAGAGGTGGGTAACGATGGCGAAGAAGAGGTTAGGAAAGCGTCAGCTGGTGCAGCCTGACGCGGGAAGATGTGGCGGAGTGGGCTATACTGCAGGTGTGGCAGCAGAGCGATAGAAGGAGGAGGAAAGGGCCACCGGAAGCTTAGGGCACTCTGACTGGAGAGATTGGAGATGAAGGAGGGGGAGTTTCTCAGCCAGAACTAGCTTAAAGGAGACGACAGACCCTGTCGCTCCTTATAAAGGTGTTGGCGATGGGAGAAGCGCGAGGAATCAGCATGGAGGTCTCGCCGGAGTATGGCTGGAAATGGACACCCATGCCTTTCGTGCGTTCGCACGAGAGGCATAGGCAGCCGCAGGTGGCAAGGGCAGGTCCTTGCGATAGAGGACGACGTAGAGAACCCCCCGTTCATTCCAGAGAACTGCTGCCATGCCCTGCGCGGCGCCATCCTCCGCGCAAGGTCGCCGGAGGTATGGTGCTGCACAGAAATGGCAGGGAGGACCGTTTTGCAAAGAACGACGACAAAGATAGGGGTATAATTGAAAGGGTTTCAAAAGATAAGGGTCAAAAAGTAATTCAGGAGGACCAATTTGTAAAGTCGGTCAAGATGGTCTTCTCTAAGGCCCAAATTTTGTACCAGCCTCATTTGAACCTAAGGAACTTAATGGTGAATTTTAATTTTAGGTTTGATCATGTTTGATCGATCAATTTGCGTAAAAACCCAAATTAAGTGATAAATTGGGCATGGTCCTCAATTTAGGTCAAAATAGGTTGCAAAGGCCAAATTGAAGGTTCTAGACCCTAGGGAATATTTTTTTATGATTTTCAAAGGGTTTAGTTGATTTTTATCTTGCCTCAAACCTCGTGAATTAAAGTGGGTTTGTTTTAGGGTTACAATATGTTATTTAATTCCCAAAAGTTGCTATAACCCTTTTCAGATCAGATCATCCCACTTTCTTTCTTATTAAGCTTATTTGACCTGTGTTTAGACCCTTAATTACCCTGTTTGCGCACTGCATTGGTAAAATGGTAGTTTTACCCCTTATGATTTGTCTTATTCTTTAATTCAGAATTCTCTAAGTTAAGCTTCTCTTTGGGTTTTGTTGGAGCTTTTTTTTCATACTTATTCAGATCAAATTGTGCTAGTTAGGGTTTATGATGAGGCTCTCATCATACCCCCATGCCTAGCTTTTGCTAGTCCCTTAGCAAAATTTTAAGGTTTTAACCCTTGTTCTAGACCATAAATTTCTTATTGAGTTTAGATAAGTGCTTTCTCTTTTGTAACCTTGATTAGGTCAGAATGCCAACCATAGGCCTAAAAGGTACTCTAGTACCAACCAAGATCCAAATCTGTCTAGCTTCTAACCTCAGTCCTTAGTAAAGGTTTTTAAGGCCCACAGGAACTATCCTAAGGTTTATGGGACTTCGTGGTTAAAGCACCCGTGCTTGAGATAATTTTATCCTTGGTTCAGCTCGCAGTGCGTTTTGTAAGAGAGGGAGGTAGAAGATTTATTTGTTTGGAGAGCTTTCTCTCTCGTTTTCTTTTTAATTCTAGCTTAGGATTGGCTTCTCAATACGATCTGTATCAGATTCCTTGTCCCCAAGGGTCCTTGGCAGTCGATGCTTCGATATAGCACCGCCCATGGTAACCCCCAGAACCCTGGCTTTCGAGATTTTGAGATAATCCCATCCATGGTGTTCCGTGGCCGAATTCAGACCCTGGCAATTGACACTTCGTGATAATGCCATCCATGGAATCTAAACCAGCAGAGTGCTTACATGTCCCCAGTAGGATATGTAAATATCCTAAGAGACAAGCACCGAGGAGATGATATTTTGTTACGCATCTTCAAGGGGATTTTCCCACCTCTCCGCGCTGGGAACTCGTCCAAATCAACTTGTGTTGATTGGCCGCTCCTACTCTAGGTGACATTTTCAGAAATTTTTTAACGCTTCTGCGTGATTTTGATAGTTATACTTACTGAACCAGACTGTGTGTGTCAATTTTTTGGGTGCTTAGGTTACTGAGTCCCACAAACCAAAAGTTAGTTAACGAGGCCGAATACTCCCTAAGCCTTCGACCTAATACTTAAGCTTTGCATTCTGCTCAACCTCTTGAGGAATATCTAGATCTTTATGGGTATTAAGAGTCTATCCAAGAATGTCTAAGGTTTGTGTTCTTACTAATCTTACTGTGCACTTTCCATTTCTTTTTCTGAATGTGGTCTAGAACTTGGGTTAATTCCTTAACTTCTTACTAATGACTATCTCTTTTCTTTCATTTTGTGCTCCTTTTTGTCATTTTGTTCTTTTTCTCCTCCTCCGCAAAAATTTCTTTCCTCCTCTCATTTTATTATTCTCTATTTTTTATGGTATTTTTAAATTTTTTTGTGGTATTTTTGGTATATGTGAATTTCTTTGTTTGAAACATTTTCTTTGCACTTTCATATCCCCCCTATCCCTAAGATTTGCAATGTCCTCATTGTAAATAAGGAGGGTTTTTATTTGGATTAGTTCATGCATTTGTACAGGTGTTTTGGTGAGTGGATGGGTCAGGGTGGCTGTTACGGACGATTTCTAATCTCAGATGCAAGCATCTGAGGTGGAGTCGGCTGTCCTAAAGGATGAACCTTAAGTGCAAAAAGAGGTGTCAGAAAAGGTTTTGGGTTTTTCAAAAGAGAATGACGGGCTACCTCCCGTTGAGCGCTGAGTTTTACGCCATCGGCTGGGCGCAATATGCTCAGGGAAAATGGAGGATAAATGATGACTCAACCGAATCTGTAGAGGTTACATCGATGAACGGTTTGAGTCTCTAGCCGTTCACAATGAAAGGTTCGGAATCATGGCTAAGCAGACTGATTTCGACGGCCCCATTTCCAAAAACTTGTCAGATAAGATAAGGTCCGACCTACTTGGATCATAATTTCCCAGGGAAGAGTTTGAGTTGGGCATCGAAGAGTAGGACCTTCTGACCAGGATGAAAGATCTTTCTTGATATGTGCTTGTCATGGAAGGCTTTAACCCGCTCTTTGTAGATTCGCGAGTTCTCGTACGCATCGAGGCGTAATTCATCAATCTCGCTTATCTGAAGCTTTCTGTGGGTTCTAACCTTAGAAAGATCTAAATTGCAACTTCGTACTGCCCAATAGGCTTTGTGCTCCAGTTCGACGGGAAGGTGACACGCCTTCCCGTACACCAGTCTAAAAGGAGACATGCCTAATTGGGTCTTGTGGGTGGTCCTATAAGCCCACAAAGCTTTCGGAAGTCGGGACGACCAGTCTTTCCTGTCAGGTCGAACAGTGACCTGCAGGATTTTCTTGATCTCCCAATTAGAAAGCTCAGCTAGACCATTAGTCTGAGGGTGGTAAGGAGTATAGATTCGGTGAGACACCCCGTATTTGGTCATCAGTGACCTAAACTGAGCATTCGTGAAATGGGTCCCTCCATCAGAAATGATTGCACGAGGAATCCTGAACAGTGAGAAGATATTCTGATGAATGAATTTGATAACGATTTTGTGATCACAGGTTCAGGTCGAAATGGCTTCGATCCATTTGGACACGTAGTCCACAACCAACAGAATGTACTCGAAACCGTCCGAAACAGGGAAGGGGCCCATAAAATCAATCCCCCAAATGTCGAAGATTTCGCATACAAGAATCGACTACAAAGGCATCATGTCACGATGGCTCATATTGCCCAAAGTTTGGTAACGACTGCATGCCTTGCAGTGATTGTATGCATCTTTGAAGATGGTGGGCCAGCAAAAGCCACACTGGAGGATTTTAGATGTGGTTTTGTGCCCAGAGAAGTGGCCACCGCATACCTGGTCATGGCAGAAGGGGAGAATATCAATAATTTCACCCTCCATGACACATTGCCGGATGATTTGGTCAGCACCTATGTGGAAGAGGTACGGGTCTTCGCAGATGTAGTACTTGGCATTAGAGAGCAATTTGTCTTCCTTTGCCTTCAGCCAATCAGATGGGATCTGATGAGATGCCAAGTAGTTTACTATATCAGCAAACCATGGAAGCCTAGTACCAATAGTCAGTAGGTGCTCATCAGGAAAATGCTCTGTGATGGGTCCAGAAGGGTTGATGATTTCAGAAGGAAGGCGAGACAAGTGGTCAGCTACCACATTCTGTTTTCCCGCCTTGTCGCAAATCTCGAGGTCGAACTCTTGCAATAGCAAGATCCATCGGATCAATCGAGGCTTCGTGTCCTTCTTGGCAAGGAGATGCCTCACAGCCGTGTGATCCGAGTAGATGATGACGTGGGAACCCAGGAGATAGGATGGGAATTTTTCGAGGGCAAATAATACGGCTAGTAGCTCTTTCTCCGTAACTGTATAGTTACGCTGAGCTTCGTCAAGTGTCTTGCTAGCGTAGTAGATGACCACGGGTTTCCCGTCAACTTTCTGACCCAGAACCGCTCCTACAGCAAAATCAGATGCATCGCACATGATCTCAAAGGGTTGAGACCAATCAGGAGATTGTAGGATTGGGGCCTGGGTGACTCGGTCACGAAGATTCTCAAAGGCTTGAGTGCATTCCTTGGAGATTTCAAAGGGTACATCCTTGGAGAGAAGAGTAGTGAGGGGGCGCACGATTTTCGAGAAATCATGAATGAAATGATGGTAAAAATCGACGTGCCCCAGAAAAGAACGGATGTCCCTGATCGAGCTAGGCATAGGAAGTCGAGAAATTAGATCAACCTTGGCTCGATCCACTTGGATGCCCTTTTCAGAAATTAGATGACCTAGGACGATCCCCTCAGGCACCATAAAGTGGCTCTTTTCTCAGGAAAGAACCAAATTTACGTCGATGCAACGCCTGAGTATGTGAACCAAGTGCTGGAGGCAATCATCAAATGATGCCCCGAAAACTGAGAAGTCATCCATGAATACTTCCAGATAATCATCTGCCATATCTGAGAAGATGGCAAGCATGCACAGCTGAAAAGTCGCGGGTGCATTGCAGAGACCGAATGGCATCCTTCGGAACACGTATGTCCCGAAGGGGTAGGTGAATGTGGTCTTCTCTTGGTCCTCTGGATGAATAGCTACTTGGTTATAACCGGAGTACCCATCAAGAAAGTAGAAGAATCAATTTCCCGCTAATTTCTCGAGAATCTGATCAATGAAAGGTAGTGGGAAATGATCCTTCTTCGTGGAGGAATTGAGTCTTCGGTAATCTATGCAGACTCTCCACGAGTTGGATATTCGGGTAGGAATGATTTCTCCAGTTTCAGTCGTAATGGTGGTGAGCCCTGCCTTTTTAGGCACAACCTGGATTGGGCTCACCCAATGACTGTCGGAGATCGGGTAGATGATTCTTGCATCTAACAACTTAATGATCTCCTTTTTCACGACCTCCTGCGGATTGGGATTCAAGCGTCTCTGCATCTCACGGGAAGGTCGTGCGCCCTCTTTAGAATAGATACGGTGGGTGCAATAAGAGGGACTTATTCCTGTCAAGTCATCGAGAGTCCAACCAATGGCTCTGCGATGTTGCTAGAGAACAGCAATCAGACGGGATTCCTGATCAGGAGTGAGCTTGGAATTTATAATCACAGGAAAAATCTGATTAGAACCCAAGAAGATGTATTTCAAATGGTCAGGAAGAGGTTTAAGTTCGAGGATGGGGTTATCAGTAGCAGCGGGTAGTTCAGGGTGAATGTGAGGTTCAATGGTAGGAGTTATGGGTTTGTCTGAATCAGGGTCTGACTCCTCTAATTGCGGTTCAAAATCCTCTTGTGGTTGATGAGGTAAAATCAGGTTATCCTCAAATTGTGGTTCATCAACCAAAGCTCTAATATCACGGATTTGCTCAATGACACCACAATTGATTCCTTGTTGGGCCTTAAAGATATCAATTTTGAGAGTCTGGTTCCCAAATTTTAGTTCTATCTGGCCCTCCTCACAACTGATGTTGGCCCTAGCAGTGGCCAAAAAGGGTCTCCTTAGAATGATCGGTGTATCCCTAGTGTTTTCAGGTGCGTCCATATCTAAGATTATAAAGTCTACAGGGAAATAAAAAACCTGCACCCTTACAATAACATCCTCAAGAATCCATTTCGATGACTTAATAGATCGATCTGCTAACTGTAGTGTCACTTCAGTCGGTTTTAGCTTAGATTCTTCTAAGTGGTTGAGTAAGGATGTGGGTATCAAGTTTATGGAAGCACCTAAGTCTAGTAATGCTCTGTCGAACCGGGTTTCACTGATCTTGCATGAAATTAGGGGAGTGCCTGGGTCTTTTGCCTTAGGTGGGAGTCTTCTCAGGATTACAGAGCTGGCTTGCTCTGATAGTACAATTGGACTCCCACTCTTGGTTCGCGGCTTACGCTGAGGTGTACACACATTCTTCAAGAATCATGCTTAAGCCGGTACGTGGCGAATCGCATCCATCAAGGGGATGTTTATTTGGACCTGCTTAAAGAGCTTGACCAGGTCCTCCTCAGGAGCCATGGGTTTTGTTTTCCTTCTTCCCTTGGTCAAGGCCTCGGGAAATGGAACCTTGGATGGTTCCTCTAGGATAGGTCCAGGTCTTTGATCTAGGACAAGGAGAGGAACGTCCTGGATTACTGTCCTAGGGTTTGGGTCACTACCAAGCTTGGAGTGGTCTGGATAAGGTGGATCTTGGGTCTCCTGATGAGAACCTCATCATGAACCCTAACTAGCACAATCTAACCTAGATATGCGAGAAAAAGCTCTTATATAGCTCATAGAAAGGCTTGACTCAGAGAATTCTGAGTTTGTAAAGAAAACAGGTCATAAGGGGTAAAAATGCAATTTCACCAAAACAATCAGTAAATAGGGTAACTCAGGATCCAAACATAGGTTAAACTAACCTAATAAGAAGAAAAGTGGGATGATTTGATCCAACAAAGGCTACAGCAACTCCACGGAATTAAATGACATTCTATAACCTTAAAACAAACTCACTTCAATTCACGAGGTTCGAGGTAAAGTAAAAATTGGATAAATCCTCTAAAATTCATAGAAAAATAATCTCTAGGGTTTAAAACCTTCAATTTGGCCTTGGGAACCCATTTTGACCTACATTGAGAACCATGCCCAATTAATGATTTAATTTGGGTTTTTACGTAAATTGGCCAGTCAAACAAGATATGACCTAGAAATAAAATTCACCATTAGAATCCTTAGGTCCCATTTAGTCATGCATAAAAAGTTGAGCCTAAGAAGAGACCTTCTTGACCAACCTTGCATTTTGGTCATCATCTGTTACGTTTTGACCCTCAACTTTCGAAACCCTCGCATTTTGAAACCATAAATAGAACCTAGGACATTGCATGAACCCTAGGAATGAGAAATAGATGGAATGATAGCTCCTAGGTGTTGCATGAATCCTAGGACTGGAAAACTAGATTGTATGATAGATCCTAGGATATGGCTTGAATCCTAGGATGGGAAAACTAGTGGAATGTATAATACTGCAGTCTTGGAAAATGGAAAGAGATATAAAGCTGCCTGTAATTTGAATTAACAGCTTCCTGTTGTGAATAGATAACGTGGTTGAGAATATGGATTGTAAGAATGTGAAACTGAAAAGTGAAACCTGGATGTTTGAGTAAAAAGGATGGAACCCTACGGGGAAGTAGGAGTAGAACTCCTGGAAAGTGAATGGAATAGTTTTGGGGAAGTGAGATGGCCCTTGAGTACGGAGTACCAAGGAGAGCGACTGTCCCCCTGTTTAGTGCAGAGCGGAGCCAGCCGCCCCAGGGACCCGGGGTTAGGACTGGCCACTCTGTACCGATTTGCTGGCCCTCGCGTACGTAGTACCGAGGAGAGCTACTAGTGTAGGGAGGTACTAGCTACCCCACGGGCCCCGGGGTTCTGCTAGCCTCCCACACCGACTTGTTAGGCCCGCTGGGGCAAACCAGGGTAGTCAGGCGAGGGTGCGCGGACTGTGGAGGGGCAAGGCCCCGGTTTGGTTACTGTGGAGGGGTTGGACCCCTGTTACTGAGAGGGCTCTGCCCTGGACTGGTTCCGTGCTGTGCTTTGGGCGCACCCGTTAACGGAAACGACTGACCGCGTGCCAATACGGGTTACCTACCTGTGCGTTTATCGCGCGTGCCGTAGTCACCGTTACGTCTGTCAGTGACCTTGGGGTGGTTGACTGAGGGTAGGATCACCACGGGGGACTCTCCCGGCCAGGAGAGCACCACGTGCTACTTCTACTTTTTGGAAAAGACTGCAATCAAGATCGTTCCCACGAGGAACATTCGAGATCAAGTAAAAGATCTGAGAAATAAATGAAATAGTGAGACAATTGAAAGATGTAAATAAAGAAAGTAATAGAACATAATAGCTACTGTACACTCTACTGTTGTCTTTAGTTTTAGTTGCCACTCTACTCAGCGTTTTGCTGACGTGTTACACTCGTTACCTTTTTCAGGACCAGGTGTTGAGCAGCCAGGGTCAGCGGCTGCAGAGGACGCTGGGCCGAGTATGGTCCAGTAGAGTTACTACTGTCTTTTGTACCTCTTTGTTTCCGTTATAGTGAGTAGTTCTTGTTTCCGCTGTACTTTTCTTTACCTGCAGTTCATGTTATATGATAAATGTTGTTCTACTGTTGTGGTGGTATATACTGTAGTAGTTTCTTTCCTTACTACTGTACTTTCTTACTGTTAGTTATATTCATGCTGAATGGGGTTTATTTTACTGCTCTTTTGGTTACTTCCTCGTTGGACGACTAGGTCTTGGGATTAGTCGAGTCGGTCCGGTTCTCGTGTCTCGTAGGGGCTCGGGAACCGGGTCGTTACACTGGAGCTTCGTTGGAGCTTCACCGAAGGTCGTCCATGGCGGCAGCGGCTCAAACACTGTCATGCACAAAACAAGCCTCTCGGCCCAATCAGATCAGCTAGAGACCTTCGCCGTGGCACGGTGAAGGCGGTGGACGATGCTGCAGGTTACCGGTCGGCCTAGGCGTGCGTGCCTAGGTCAACCTGTGGCCGGAGATGGTGGGTTGTTCGGGGGGTGATTATGGAGGTCTGGAGTGGCAGTTGTAGGGTGGAGCGAGTTCCTGGTGGTGAGGCGGAGCTCTCGAGGTGGTTGGCGAGCCATGTGGGGGGCTGGAATGGTGGAAGCGGCTCGCCGGAGGTCAGTCGGTGATGTGGAAGATGAGGGTGGTCAGCGTTGGTCGAGGGGTAATCAGATGAGATAACAGGGGGAAAAGAGAGAGGAGAGGATGGAGAGGAGTTCTAACCTAATTGTATGGACGAAAGGGGACAGAAGGCGGACAGCAGTACCTGCTGTCGCCGGAGAAGATGATGCCCAGTGGGGGAGAACGGCGGCGACGACGGGGCTGAGGCGGCGTGCGCGGGTACTGCGCGACGCGGAGGGAAGTCAGGAAGCTACCTCTGCCACTGGTTTTGTGGCAGAGCGAAGAGGGAGGAGAGGGGGGCTCGCCGGAGCTTGCTGAGACTTTCGGCCGGGCAGGAGGAGACGAATTGGGGGTGGACACTCGGCCAAATCAAGCTCCGGTCCTGCGGCAGGGTCTGGGGGGTGTTTTATAGGTGCTGGCCGCTTCTATCAGCGCGTGGAGAGAGCGCAATTAAGTCTGTCGGCTTGCCGGAGTTGGAAGGAAGGTGGATACCCAAATCTCTCGCGCGTTCGCACGAGAGATTGGGTTCACACCAGCGATTGTAATTGGATTTATAAGGAAGGGAATTTCTCAGAGAATCCTCCTTCCATTTCTGGGAGGGAATCTCTGAGGGATTAGAGAGCAATCCCTCTTCGAACCTCGCCGGAGCTCGGTTCTGCCCTAGCAATGGCGGCAGGACCGGTTTGCAAAGGAGGCAAAGAACCTAGGGGGCTCTCCGTAAAGGTATTCAAAAGATAGGGACCAATTTGTGATTTGGGTGTACTAAATTGCAAAGTAGGTCAAGATGACCTCTCCTTAGGTCCAAATTTTGGTATAAACCTAATTTGGACCTAAGGAATCCAATGGCGAAGTTGGATTTCAGGTTTGACCTCGTTTGATTGGACATTTTGCGCAAAAACCCAAATTAGGTTAGTTGAAGAGCTAGGACCCTAATCTAGGTCAAACTAGGTTCCAAAGGCCAAATTAAGTGTTCTAAACCCTAGAGGATGTTTTTCCATGATTTGTAGAGGGTTTACTTGCTTTTTGTTCTGACCGAAACCTTGTTAATTTAAGTGGGTTTGTTTTAGGGTTACCAAGTGTCATTTAGTTCTTAGATTGCACATGAACCCATTTCTGATTAACTCAACCCACTTTTTATCTTATTTGGACCATTTGACCTGTGTTTTGCTTCTGAGAAATCCCGTTTATGTACTGCAATGGTAAAATTGCAGTTTTAACCTTTATTTCATGTTTTCTTCTCAGAGCACTTGTTCCTTCAGTTAGGCCTTCTTCTAGGTTATGTAAGAGCTTTTATCTTCTTTATTGGGTCAAAATGAGCTAGTTATGGCTCATGATGAGGCTCTCATCACTACTCTAGTTATAGACATGTGAATTGGTTATTTTCCAGTCAGTCGATTCACTTCTCGGGACGACCTTGCTCTGATACCATCTTATAACGACCCGATTCCCGAGTTCCTACGAGACACGAGAATCGGACCGACTCGACTCATCCCAAGACCTAGTCGTCCAACGAGGAAGTAACCAAAAGAGCAGTAAAATAAACCACATTCAGCATGAATATAACTAGCAGTAACAAAATACAGCAGTAAGAAAAGGAACTACTATAGTATGTACCACCACAACAGTAGAACAACAATTATAACATAACATGAAACTACAAGTAAGGAAAAGTATAGAGAGAAACAAGAACTACTCACTACAGTGGAACAAAAGGGGTACCAAAAAGAACTGCGGTAAATGTACTGGACCCTACTCGGCCCAGCATCCCCTGCAGCCGCTGACACTGGCTGCTCAACACCTGGTCCTGAAAAGTAACGAGTGTAACATGTCAGCGAAACGCTGAGTAGAGTGGCAACTGAAACAAAAGAAGCAGTAGAGTGTACAGTAGCTATTATATTTTGTTACTTTCTTTATTTACGTCTTTCTATTATTTCACGATTTTCTATTTCTCAGATCCTTCACTTGATCTCGAATGTTCCTCGTGGGAACGATCTTGATTGCAGTCTTTTCCGAAAAGTAGAAGTAACATGTGGTGCTCTCCTGGCTGGGAGAGTTCCCCGTGGTGATCCTACTCTCAGTCAACCACCCCAAGGTCGCTGACAGACGTAACGGTGACTACGGCACGTGCGAAAAACACACAGGTAGCTACCCCGCACTGGCACGCGGTCAGTCGTTTCCGTTAACGGGTGTGCCCAAAGCATAGCACAGAACCAGTATAGGGCAGAGCCCTCTCAGTAACAGGGGTCCAGCCCCTCCACAGTAACCAAACAGGGGTCTTGCCCCTCCAGAATCTGCGCACCCTCACCTGACTACCCTGATTTGCCCAGTGGGCCTAACAAGTCGGTGTAGGTGAGCTAGCAGCACCGCGGGGCCCGTGGGGTAGCTAGTACTCTCTCTACATTAGTAGCTCTCCTCGGTACTGTGTACACGAGGGCCAAAAGTCGGTACAACCTGGCCAGACCTAACGCCGGGTCCCTGGGGCGACTGGCTCCACTCTCCACTAAACAGGTAACAGGTGCTTCCCCTGGCACTACGTACCCAAGAGACAACACACTTCCACATCTTTCTTTCTCAGTTCCATTTCATTCTCTTTCCCGGAGTTCTACTCCTAATTCCCCGTAGGGTTCCAGCTCTTTTAACTCAGCACATTTAGGTTTCACCGTTCCAGTTTCATGTTCATGCAACCCATGTTCTCAATCATGTTTATTTATTCATAACAGGAAGCTGTTAAATCAATTTACAGGCAGCTATTATTTCCTTTCCACTTTTCCAAGACTGCAATATTTATATATTCCACTAGTTTTCCAGTCCTAGGATTCATGCCGTACCCTAGGATCTATCATACAATCTAGTTTTCCAGCCCTAGGATTCACGCAATACCCTAAGATTTATCATTCAATCTAGTTCTCATTCCTAGGATTCATGCAATGCCCTACGTTCTATTATTTGTTCCATAATTGTAACGAATTATACTAATAAATTTACAAGCCACTCTACCAGCTACAACGGGAGTACTGGGGGCGTGGTCGGAAATCCCGCGTGCCTCCGCAACCCCCGAGACTGCAATGGAACGGGGTCCTAACACAAGGATCAAACACAAGGAGTTTCTCAGAATAGTATATAATTACTGTAAACGGGTAGAGGATTTTATTCTGGGAAGAACGCAACTCGAAACGCGGAAAACGGACTCCGAACGGGCCTTAAACGGGTCGAAAACGATGAAACAGTCCAAAATCAGACGTCTGGAACCTCTTCCAAACGTCTTAAAAGGTGGTTCAAATGATACCTTCTCTCTGTGTAGTCCCTCAGACGTCCAGAAGCCTACGGGGGCGTCTGTCTTAATTCCCAGACATCCGATGGTCAACCCGGACGTCTGGAAGTCCTCTCCGTCGTCTGGCACTGTGGCCAGACGTCCGATTCACGTTGGATGGCGAGTCTCGCGCCCTCCCGAGCAGAACCTGCACGCACCCATACCCGTTCTCAGTACGATGGGTTGCAGACGAAGGTGCGGCGGACGGCTGCATGGCCGTACGCGCGAAAAAAGCAAGAAGTCGAAATATCTTACCTGTCAGACGTCTGGACAATCCTCCAGACGTCTCCATCGTCGTCTGGTCGTAAGCCCAGACGTCTGATTCTGGAAAAAATTCCAGAATCAGAGCTCCTCTCGCTCTCCGCCCGCGACGCACGGCCACGCCGCGCCCCGTCCGCCTGCTGCTCGAGCTGCAGTAGCCCCTCCGTGACACTCCACTCCCGCTGCTCCCCCTCCGGCCGGCTCTAGCTGCCCCGGCAAGCTCGAGCCCTCACGGTCGAGCGTCTCCTCCCTCGCACAACACCTCCTCCCGCACACTTGCCGCGGCCGCTGCTGCCACCGCTCGCTTGCTCTCGCACCGGCTGGGAGAAGAAGAGGGACACGAAGGGGATGAGGGTGAGGGAGAGGGCCTTTTAAGGCTGCGCGGGGAGAGAGAGAGAGCACTGCGCCCTGCAGGAGGAGAGAGGGAAAAAGAGGAAAGCAGGTGGTGGTTGCAGGTCTGCGCGCGCATGCGCGCAGACGCAACCCCGTACGCCGCAGCCTTCCAGACGTCTGGTCAGTTGTCTGGGCCTCCTCCCAGACGTCTTAAAAACCGTCTTGAAGCCGCGTTCATAACATTTACTAAACCCCGCAGTAGTATAAATTGATTTTGTGCTTTCTACTGGTCGCCTCCGAAAGCACTGGGGTGAGGTCCCGCACCCACTCACCCGCCCGGTCCGCGAGCTCATCATGCGGATCTGGCGGATCCGACCCGACCCAATCTGAGCACACCTCGCGCATCACCCACACACCGGTGCACCTGGTCACGGGCACGAAACCCGACCCGATTACCTGCGGCTCTGGGAGAGCGTCCTGTGAGTGGTTTACAGAGAGAGAGACGTGCGGGTAGAGGGACAGGGTAGGTTTTGCTCTTTGTGCAGGGACAGGGTGCGAGAGAAGAAGACCAAGGAGGAGAGAAGAAGGAGAAGGCCAAGGAAGAAGGAAGAAGAAGATCGCAGGAAGAAGAAGAAGACTGAGAGAAGAAGGATGAAGAAGAAGAAGCAAAAAGGAAGCACTGTAGCAGACACCACTTAAGCCGTCTGATTGAGAAATCAGACGACGGATGAAGCTCTGCAGACAAAGCAAAGAAGAAGAAGAAGAAAAGAAGATAAAGAAGATAAAGAAGAGAAGAAGAAGACAAGCAAAGAGAGAAAGAAGAGAAGAAGAAAAAGCCAAGAAACAAAATCTACCTCACCTCTCTCTCTCTCTTATTTTTGTAATAAAAGCATTGTACTTTTAGAATTCTCGTAGCTCCCTGAGTTTGACTTCGGAAGAAAAATATTTCTAAGTAAAATTGTAATAGTGGCAATGACGACAAACTGTAGCTATTTTATCTGTACCACAACGACATTACTATAAAAGCAAAAGACCTAGCTTCGGTCGCACTACCACTACCATTTTTGGCGCCGTTGCCGGGGAGCAACGGCTATTCTATAAGTTATAAAATTTCTATTTGTGAGTTTCTAATAATCTCCTCTCTTTTGTGTGCAGGTACAGGAAAAAAATTAGGACGCAGCCGCACCACAACCACTCCAAGGACAGGTAACTTCTATCCTCTCACTATTAAACCCTAAAATTTTAAAGAGGAAGAAAAAGAAAGAAAAAATAGGTATAACCTGTCTTTCATATAAAGTAATAGATGCATGTTCTCAAAACTACTATTCCTGCACACAATATTAAAGGTAATTAAGGGCTAACACCTTCTTGCCTGAGCCCTAATTACCCAACAAGGAGTTAACTGGACCAAGTAGAACCAACATAAGATTAAACATTTAGGTTTCAGAGACACACCCCTTAATCAAGAATCGAGAAAATCGAAAAGAAGTGTGCCTAAGCCATTGATTGAAAATACCTATTCAGAGAAACCCTAAACAATTGGCTCTCTAAACACTTGAACCCTAAAAAAAGAAAACAAGACCTAATAAATTCTCAAAGGAATCACTAGGTAAAGTTGACCCTTAGGGTCAACCAACCTTCAAATTAGGCCACCTTGTTCACAAAAATACCTAAGAATTCAAGTGAAACCTTAAGCACCTTGATCTTAAAGTAAAAGAGGTAAACTTAAGAGGTCAAGATCCCCATTCTGGTCTACCTGGGACCGCAGTGACAAGAGAGGTCGGGTGGGGGAAACCCTGTAACCCGTGGGGATGCTCTACCATGTAGGGGTCTTCACGGGACTCACCCTCTCTGGCTGCCCAGGTAATTCTCAGGTGGACGATCTTTCTGATCAAGGGGTCCATCTGCCTCGCACCTCTGTAGTCACCCAACAATTTTTGGGTGTCTTGATTGGGTCTAGCACCTTCTAAACTCATCTATTCCAACAGTGCATGAACGGTAGGAGATCCTTAAGACCACCCTTAAGATCTCCTTTAGGAATTCACTCTCGTCAAGGCCAAGCCTCGACGCCCGTGTTTGCACAGCAACCTTACCCCATCATTCTCTCATCTGATTCTGAACCAAGCTCTTCTTCTTCACCCATCCTGGCTCAACCAGTTGAGGAAGAAAACAATCTGGAGCATCAGCTCCAGCGACTCAATGACCTCTTCCAAAACTTTGTGCACCCACCGCAGCATCCTATGATGCGGGACCATTATAATCCTACTGCGGTGGCCATTGAGCCTCGAGTCAGAATCCCGACTGGAGCACCTGATTTTGAATTGAAGCCCAATATGATTCATGCTATACCTAAATTCCATGGGCTTAATTCCGAAGATCCCTTCCAGCACATCAAACAGCTAAAGCATCTGGCCCAAACTTTTGGGTCAGATGCGCAAAATTGGGATATTCTTCTCATGAAGATGTTCTCCTTTTCTCTTATGGACAAGGCCGCTCATTGGTATCAAACTCAGACCCGGCCAATCAGCACTTGGGAAGAACTTCAGTCCGAATTTTTGAAAAAGTTCTTTCCCTTTGGTCGGACCAATGCCTTGCGCCATCAGATTACTCACTTCACTCAGCAAACAGGGGAACCTCTCCATGAGGCATGGGATCGCTTTCAGGATCTCATGAGAAAGTGCCCCCATCACGGAGTTCCTAAATGGGAACAGGTCCAATCTTTTTACCAGGGACTCCGTGAGGACATCCGTCTTTTCGTCAATGCAACCTGCGGAGGGAATACCATGGGTCAACATGAGGACACCGTGTGGGAGATTCTCGAAAACATGTGCGAGAACTCCATCAACAATGACTCCATGGGATTATTCGACAGGACGAATACCCGCGCATCGACGAATCTTAGGGGAGCACATGAGACGCAGGGCCTGTCCGCATCAGTCGACCTAGAATTAATGGCCAGTCGATTGAACAAGGTCTCAATCATTGAAAAGAAGGTGGATGAGCTGACTCAGCACCTGCAGCGAGCCACCTCTGCGCATAGCTCCTTCACACAGCCTCCTTCCACACGGGAGATTGTGCAAAACATTCTCCATCGATCATCTCCTAGGATGTATCCATATCCATCATCTGATTCTCGGACCGGAGGTCCATCCGATCCTTTCTATGCCAGCCTAAGGAATTCCATCCCCCTTTCTCTGACTCTCTGGAGGTTCCTCAGACCTGTGAGGACCTCAACGCCATCCAAAACGACCCGTTCTCCAACACCTATAACCCTAGGTGGCGAAACCATCCCAACTTTCAGTGGGTGGGAAATTCCCAAACCCAAAGACTACCCTTTCAACCCCGCCCACAACCCTCTCGTCCTTACCAGCCGCCTCAGCCTCGGCCCAACCCCACTTATCCATCAGGGCCAAATCAGGATCAAATGTCCCTTATCCTTCAGACTTTGGCTGACATTCAGAGAACGAATGCGGCTATTCAAAAGCAACACAAGGACGAGCTTACAGAGGTCCGAAATCAATTGGCCCAGTTGGCAAATTCTCGCCAGCCAGGCACCCTTCCTTCCCAACCTCTTCCTAACCCGAATAACGTGCCAACCCAGCAGCGTGTTATGAACCCAAACCCTAGCCAAACCCATATGATTTATCATGCCCCCTCTGTTCCTTCACCCAACGGGATGGAGGTCTCCACTTCTTTTGCACGCTACCAGCAACAACCCATCTTACCCAATCCCAACCAAAACCAGGTAGGACTTAATTCCGTGACAACCTGTAGTGGTAAGGAAACCCAAGATCCACCTTATCCAAACCATTCCAAGCCTGGTAGTGATCCCAAGCCTAGGACGGTAATCCAGGACGTTCCTATCCCTGTCCCAGATCAAAAACCTGGACTTATCCTAGAAGAACCAACCAAGGTTCTGTTTCCCGAGGCCTTGACCAAGGGAAAGAAGACTACCAAGCCCGTGGCACCTGAGGAGGACCTGGTCAAGCTCTTTGAGCAGGTCCACATAAACATCCCCTTGATGGATGTAATCCGCCACGTATCGGCTTACGCACGATTCTTAAAGAATGTGTGTACACTTCAGCGTAAGCCGCGAACCAAGAGTGGGAGTCCAATTGTTCTATCAGAGCAAGCCAGCTCTGTAATCCTAAGCAGACTCCTACCCAGGGCTAAAGATCCTGGTACTCCCCTAATTTCCTGCAAGATAGGTGATACCCAATTTGATAGAGCCTTGCTAGACTTGGGTGCTTCCATAAATCTGATACCCACATCCTTACTTGACCATCTAGAAGAATCTGAGCTAAAACCAACTGAGGTGACATTACAATTAGCAGATCGATCTATAAAGTCACCAAAAGGGATTCTCGAGGATGTTATTGTGAGGGTACGGGATTTCTACTTTCCGGTAGACTTCATAGTCTTAGACATGGACGTACCTGAGAACCCTAGGGATACACCAATCATTTTAGGGAGACCTTTCTTTGCTACTGCTAGAGCCAACATTAACTGTGAGGAGGGCCAAATAGAGCTCAAATTTGGGAATCAAACCCTGAAAATCAATATATTTATGGCCCAACAAGGAATCAATTGCGGTGTCATCGAACAAATTTGTGACATTAGGGCTTTGTTGATGAAACACACTTCCAGATTGACCTGATTATACCTCATCAACCGCAGAAAGATCTTGACCCGCAAACAGAGGAGTCGAATCTAGATTTGGACAACCTAGTAGCTCCTACCCTTGAAGCTCACGTCTATTCTGAACCACCCGCCGCTGCTGATAACCCCATCCTTGAACTAAAGCCCCTTCCTGCTCACTTGAAATACATCTTTTTGGGTTCTAATCAGACCCTTCCTGTGATTATCAATTCCAACCTCAATCCCGAACAGGAATCCTGCCTGATTGCTGTCCTCCAGCAACATCGCAGAGCCATCGGGTGGACTCTCGATGATTTGACTGGAATAAGTCCCTCTTATTGTACTCATCATATCTATTCAGAAGAGGGCGCACGACCTTCTCGTGAAATGCAGAGACGTTTGAACCCCAATTTGCAGGAGGTCGTGAAAAAGGAGATCATCAAGTGGTTAGATGCCGGAATCATCTACCCGATCTCCGATAGTCGTTGGGTGAGCCCAATACAGGTTGTGCCTAAGAAGGCAGGACTCACCACTATAACGACTGAAACCGGAGAAGTCATTCCTACCCGGTTAGCCAACGCATGGAGAGTCTGTATAGATTACCACCGACTCAATTCCTCCACGAAGAAGGATCATTTCCCACTACCTTTCATTGATCAAATTCTCGAGAAACTAGCGGGAAATAGGTTTTTCTGCTTTCTTGACGGGTACTCCGGTTACAACCAGGTGGCAATCCATCCTGAGGACCAAGAAAAGACCACGTTCACCTGCCCCTTCGGAACATACGCTTTCCGAAGGATGCCTTTCGGTCTTTGCAATGCACTCGCTACTTTTCAGCGGTGCATGCTTGACATATTCTCATATATGGTAGGTGACTATCTCGAAGTCTTCATGGATGACTTTTCAATTTTTGGAGCATCATTTGACGATTGCCTCCAACACTTGGTCCAGATACTCAGGCGATGCATCGATGTGAATTTGGTTCTTTCCTGGGAAAAGAGCCATTTCATGGTGCTTGAGGGAATTGTCCTGGGACACTTAATTTCGGAAAAAGGTACCCAAGTGGATCGAGCTAAGGTTGATCTGATCTCTCGCCTTCCTATGCCTAGCTTGATCAGGAACATCCGTACTTTTCTAGGGCACATCGGTTTTTACCGTCGTTTCATTCCGGATTTCTCGAAAATCGCACGCCCCTTGACTTCTCTTCTCTCTAAGGTTGTGCCCTTTGAAATCTCCAAGGAATGCACACTAGCCTTTGAAAACCTTCGTGACCGAGTCACCCAGGCACCTATCCTACAATCCCCTGACTGGTCTCAACCCTTTGAGATCATGTGCGATGCGTCTAATTTTGCTGTAGGAGCGGTCCTGGGACAGAAAGCTGACGGGAAACCCGTGGTCATCTACTACGCTAGCAAGACACTTGACGAGGCTCAGCGTAACTATACGGTTACGGAGAAAGAGCTGCTAGCCGTAGTATTTGCCCTTGAAAAATTCCGATCGTATCTCCTGGGTTCCCATGTCATCATCTACTCGGATCATACGGCTGTAAGGCATCTCCTTGCCAAGAAGGACGCGAAGCCCCGACTAATTCGTTGGATCTTGCTGTTGCAAGAATTCGATCTTGAGATTCGCAACAAGGCGGGAAGGAAGAATGTGGTAGCCGACCATCTGTCACGTCTTCCTTCTGAGATTATCAACCCTTCCGGACCGATCACGGAACATTTTCCTGATGAACACCTGCTGACTATCGGTACTAGACTTCCATGGTTTGCTGATATAGTAAACTACCTGGCATCTCATCAGATCCCGTCTGATTGGTCGAAGGCCAAGAAAGACAAATTGTGTTCTGATGCCAAGTATTACATCTGGGAAGACCCGTACCTTTTCCGCATAGGTGCTGATCAAGTCATCCAGAGATGTGTCCCGGAGGAGGAAATCAACAATATTCTCTCTTTCTGCCATGACCCGGCATGCGGTGGCCATTTCTCTGGGCATAAAATCGCATCAAAAGTCCTCCAATGCGGCTTTTACTGGCCCACGCTGTTCAAAGACGCATACAGTCACTGTAAGGCATGCAGTCGTTGCCAGACTTTAGGCAACATGAGCCGTTGCGACATGATGCCTTTGCAGCCGATTCTCGTATGCGAAATCTTTGATGTTTGGGGGATTGATTTTATGGGCCCCTTTCCTGCTTCGGATGGTTTCGAATACATTCTGCTTGCTGTGGACTACGTGTCCAAATGGATCGAAGCCATACCGACCCGAACCTGTGATCACAAAATCGTTCTCAAATTTATTCATCAAAACATTTTCTCAAGGTTCGGGATTCCTCGTGCTATAATCTCTGATGGGTGGACCCATTTCGCAAACGCTCAATTTAGGTCACTGATGACCAAATACGGGGTGTCTCACCGAATCTCTACTCCTTACCACCCCCAAACTAATGGTCTAGCTGAGCTGTCAAATCGGGAGATCAAGAAAATCCTGCAGGTCACTGTTCGGCTTGATAGGAAGGACTGGTCGTCCTGACTTCCAGAAGCATTGTGGGCCTATAGGACCGCCCACAAAATCCAATTAGGCATGTTTCCCTTTAGACTGGTGTACGGAAAGGCGTGTCACCTTCCCGTAGAACTGGAGCATAAAGCCTATCGGGCAGTACGGAACTGTAATCTAGATCTTTCGAAGGCTGGAACCCACAGAAAACTTCAAATCAGCGAGATCGATGAATTACGCCTAAACGCGTATGAGAACTCGCGAATCTACAACGAGCAGGTTAAAGCCTTCCATGATAAGCATATCTCGAGAAAGATCTTTCATCCTGGTCAGAAGGTCCTACTCTTTGATGCCCGACTCAAACTTTTCCTTGGAAAGCTGCGATCCAAGTGGGTCGGACCATATTTAGTCTGACAGGTTTTTGGAAATGGAGCCATCGAAATCAGTTCGCTCAGCCACGATTCCGAACCTTTCATCGTGAACGGTCAGAGACTCAAGCCATTCATTGATGTGGCTTCTACTGATTCGACTGAATCATCTTATATCCTCCATTCCCCTTGAGCTTATTGCGCCCAGCCGATGACATAAAACTCAGCGCTTAACGGGTGGCGGCCCGTCATTTTCCTGAAAATCTAAACCCTTTTTCACACCTTTGTGCACTTAAGGTTCGCCCTTATAGACAGCCGACTCCACCTCAGATGCTTGCATCTGAGATTAGAAATCGTCTGCAAAATTCATCCCGACCCATTCACTCATCAAAACATCTGTCTTAAGGAATGAACTAAGTAAATAAAAACACCCTAAGTCACAATGAGGACATTGCAAACCTTAGGCATGGGGGGGTATAAAAGTGCAAAACTTGTAAGAAAAGGTTTCAAAAAATTCACATATGCCAAAAACACCATAAAAATTTAAAAAATTTTTCGAAAAAGAATAAGAGAATAAGAGGAGAAAGGAAATTTTGTGGGAGAAGGAAAAGAAACAAAATGCAAAAGGAGCACAAAAATGAAAGAAAAGAGCGATAGTCATTAGCAAGAAAATAAGGGATTGACCTAAGTTCTAGACCTTATTCAAGAAAAGAAATGAAAAGTGCATGGTGAGATTAGTAAGAACGCAAACTTTAGGCATTTTTGGATAGACTCTTAGTACCCATTAAGATCTAGACATTCCTCAAGAGGTTGAGGAAAATGAAAAGCTTAAGTATTAGGTCCAAGGCTTAGGGAGTATTTGACCTCATTAACTAACTTTTGGTTTACGGGACTCAGTAACCTAAGCACCCTAACCTCACACACAGCCTAGTTCAGTAAGCGTAAAAATCAAAATCACGCAGAAGCGTCACAAAATTCTGAAAAGTATGCCAAGAGTAGGAGCGACTGATCAACACAAGTTGATTTGGACGAGTTCCCAGCGCGGAGAGGCGGGAAATCCCCTCGAAGATGTGTAACAAAATATCATCTCCTTGGTGCTTGTCTCTTAAGATATTTACATATCCTATTGGGGGCATGTAAGCACTCTGCTGGTGCAGATTCCATGGATGGCATTATCACGAAGTGTCAATTGCCAGGGTCTGGATTTGGCCACGGAACACCATGGATGGGATTATCTCGAAATCTCAATAGCTAGGGTTCCGGGGGTTGCCATGGGCGGTGCTATCTCGAAGCATCGATTGCCAGGAACCCTTGAGGATTGATGATGGGAGCAAGGAATCTGATACAGACCGTGTTGAAAAGCCAATCCTAAGCTAGAATTAAAAAGAAAAAAGAGAGAGAGAGAGAAAACTCTCCAAACAGAAAAATCTTCTATCTCTCTCTGTTACAAAATGCACTGCGAACTGAGCCAGGGCTAAAATCATTTCAAGCATGGGTGCTTTAACCACAAAGTCCAATAGACCTTAGGTTAGTTCATGTGGACCTTAAAAACCTGTGCTAAGGACTGAGGCTGAGGCTAGACAGATCTGGATCTTGGTTGGTACTAGAGTACCTTTTAGGCCTATGGTCAGCATTCTAACCTAATGTAAGAGCACTTATCTGCAATTATTAAAAAAAAATCATGGTCTAGAACAAAGGTTAAAACCTTAAGTTTTTGCTAAGGGACTAGCAAAAGCTAGGCATGGGGGTATGATGAGAACCTCATCATGAATCCTAACTAGCACAATCTAACCTAGATATGCGAGAAAAAGCTCCTACATAACTCATAGAAAGGCTTGACTCAGAGAATCCTGAGTTTGTAAAGAAACAGGTCATAAGGGGTAAAAATGCAATTTCACCAACACAATCAGTAAACAGGGTAACTCAGGGTCCAAACATAGGTCAAACTAACCTAATAAGAAGAAAAGTGGGATGATTTGATCCAACAAGGGCTACAGCAACTCCATGGAATGAAATGACATTCTGTAACCCTAAAATAAATCCACTTCAATTCACGAGGTTTGAGGCAAAGTAAAAATCGGCTAAACCCTCTATAGTTCATAGGAAAATAATCTCTAGGGTTTAAAACCTTCAATTTGGCCTTGGGAACCCATTTTGACCTACATTGAGAACCATGCCCAATTAATGATTTAATTTGGGTTTTTACGTAAATTGGCTGGTCAAACAAGGTCTGACCTAGAAATAAAACTCACCATTAGATTACTTAGGTCCCATTTAGTCATGCATAAAAACTTGAGCCTAAGAAGAGACCTTCTTGACCGACTTTGCATTTTGGTCCTCATCTATTACTTTTTGACCCTCAACTTTCGAAACCCTCGCATTTTAGCCCCTCGGTTCTTCATCGTTATTTTCACTTAGGTCCCCCTGCAAATCTCTGAGCAGCGCCATGCTCCGGCGACTTCGCGCGGAGCATGGCGCCGCGCAGGGTGAGGGAGGCCCTCTACCAATTGAACAGGGTGTTCCCTGTGACGTCTGCTGTCGCAGGGACACCACCATGACCTCTGCCATTGCCCACACCTTCCGTGCGAACGTGTGGAAGGTATGGGTTGCAACTCCGACCATTCTCCGGCGAGGGAGGCACGCCGCCTCCCTGCGCCCACCCCTCCGCCTTCGCCTTTATAAGAACCGCCGTCGCCAGCCGACGGGGGCAGCTCGGTCCTGACGGAGAAAAACCCAGCAATCGACGCGAGGTCGGGAGGGTAGTGCGAAGGCAGCTAACCCAGCAATCGACGCGAATAGAGCATGTAGCTGAGGAAGCGAAGCTGCGATCTGCTGCGAGCGCGCACGAGAAGAGCGTTGAAGATAGTCCCACATCGTGAGTTTACTAAACCCCACAATAGTATAAATTGATTTTGTGCTTTCTACTGGTCGCCTCCGAAAGCACTGAGGTGAGGTCCCGCACCCACTCAACCGCCCGGTCCGCGAGCTCATCACGCGGATCCGGCGAATCCGACCCGACCCAATCTGAGCACACCTCGCGCATCACCCACACACCGGTGCGCCTGGTCACGGGCACGAAACCCGACCCGATTACCCGCGGCTCTGGGAGAGCATCCTGTGAGTGGTTTACAGAGAGAGAGACGTGCGGGTAGAGGGACAGGGTAGGTTTTGCTCTTTGTGCAGGGACAGGGTGCGAGAGAAGAAGACCAAGGAGGAGAGAAGAAGGAGAAGGCCAAGGAAGAAGGAAGAAGAAGACCGCAGGAAGAAGAAGAAGACTGAGAGAAGAAGGAAGAAGAAGAAGAAGCACAAAGGAAGTACTGTAGCAGACACCACTTAAGCCGTCTGATTGAGAAATCAGACGACAGATGAAGCTCTGCAGACAAAGCAAAGAAGAAGAAGAAAAGAAAAGAAGATAAAGAAGATAAAGAAGAGAAGAAGAAAAAGCCAAGAAACAAAATCTACCTCTACCTCTCTCTCTCTCTTATTTTTGTAATAAAAGCATTGTACTTTTAGAATTCTAGTAGCTCCCTGAGTTTGACCTCGGAAGAAAAATATTTCTGAGTAAAATTGTAATAGTGGCAATGACGACAAACTGTAGCTATTTTATCTGTACCACAACGACATTACTATAACAAACAAAAGACCTAGCTTCGGTCGCACTGCCACTACTATCTCCTTACCACTACAGGTGGTTACAAAATTCAGTCCTGCCTGGTTCTGGTTAGGGGTTGATAGGATGGGTTGCTGCTGATAACTCGCATACGAAGTTGAGGCATCCATCCCGTTAGGCGAAGGTACAGAGGGGGCCTGATAAACCATGTGTGCATGGCCCGGGTTTGGGTTCATAACGCGCCGCTGGGTCGGCACATTATTAGGGTTAGGAAGAGGCTGAGAGGGAAGCGTGCCTGGTTGGCGAGAATTCGCCAACTGGGCCAGTTGGTTTCGAACCTCTGTGATTTCGTCCTTGTGTTGCTTTGGAATAGCTGCATTTGTTCTCTGAATGTCAGCCAGAGTCTGAAGGATGAGGGACATTTGGTCTTGGTTTGGCCCGGATGAATAAGTAGGGTTGGGCCGTGGCTGAGGCGACTGGTAAGGACGAGGTGCTTGTGGACGGGGCTGAAAGGGAGGTCTTTGAGTTTGGGAATTTCCCACCCACTGGAAGTTGGGATGGTTTCGCCATCTAGGATTGTAGGTATTGGAAAATGGGTCATTCTGGATGGCGTTGAGGTCCTCGCAAGTCTGAGGAACCTTAGAAAAGTCAAAGAATGGGGGAATAGGGTTCCCCCGATAGGAATAGAAAGGATCGGAGGTTCCTCCGGTCCTAGAGTCAGATGTGGATGGATTTGAGTCCACCCCAGGAGGTCGGTGGAAAATGTTTTGCACAGTCTCCCGTGCAGAAGGAGGTTGTGCAAAGGAATTTTGCGCAGAGGTGGCTCGCTACAAGTGCTGAGTCAGCTCATCCACCTTCTTCTCAATGATAGAGACCTTGTCCAATCGACTGGCCATTAATTCCAGATCGGCTGATGTGGACAGGTCCTGCATCTCGTGTGCTCCCCTGATGTTCATCGCTGTGCGGGTATTCGTCCTGTCTAATAGTCCCATTGAGTCATTATTGATGGAGTTCTCGCATATATTTTCAAGAATCTCCCACACGGTGTCCTCATGTTGACCCATGATATTACCTCCGCAAGTTACATTGACAAACAGCCTAATATCCTCACGGAGTCCCTGGTAAAAAGACTGGACTTGTTCCCATTTAAGAACTTCGTGATGGGGGCACTTTCTCATAAGATCCTGAAAACGATCCCATGCCTCATGAAGAGGTTCTCCCGTTTACTGTGTGAAATGGGTAATCTGATGGCACAAGGCATTGGTCCGACCAACGGGGAAGAACTTCTTCAAAAACTCGGATTGAAGTTCCTCCCAATTGTTGATCGGTCGGGTCTGAGTTTGATACCAATGAGCGGCCTTGTCCATAAGGGAGAAAGAGAACATCTTCATAAGGAGAATATCCCGATTTTGTGCATCTGACCCGAAAGTCTGGGCCAGATGCTTTAGCTGTTTGATGTGCTGGAACTGATTTTCAGAATTAAGCCCATGGAATTTAGGAATAGCATGAATCATGTTGGGCTTTAGTTCAGAATCAGGTCCTCCAGTCGGGATTCTGACTTGAGGCTCAATAGCCACCGCAGCAGGATTGTAGTGATCCCGCATCATGGGACGCTGTGGTGGGTGCATGAAGTTCTGGAAGAGGTCATTGAGTCGCTGGAGCTGGTGTTCCAGATTATTTTCTTCCTCAACTGGCTGAGCCATTTTGGAAGAAGGTAAGTTGGGTTCAGAATCGGAGGAGGGGTCTATGTGGAGTGTTGGTTGCACACGCAAGGTACCGAGGCTCGTCCTCGAGGAGAGTGAATTTCTAAAGGAGGTTTCAAAGACCTCCTACCAAACATACACTGACGGAGAGGATGAGTTTAGCAGGTGCTGGACCCAATCAAGACACCTAGAATTTTGGGTGACTATAGAGGTTCGGGGCGGATGGACCCCTTGATCAAAAGATCGTCCACCTGAGAATTACTTGGGCCGCCAGAGAGGGTGAGTCCCGCGAAGACCCCTACACGGTAGAGTGCCCCCACGGGTTATAGGGTTTCCCCTACCCGACCTCTCTTGTCACTGAGATTCCAGGTAAACCAGAATGGGGACCTTTACCTCTTAAGTCTACCACTTTTAGTTAGGATCAAGGTGCTTAGGGTTTTCACTTAAACTTTATCCTTTTGAGTGCAAAGAGTGACCTAAGTTCAAGGTTGGTCGACCCAAGGGATCAACTTCACCTATTAGTTCCTTAGAGAGCTTATTAGGTCTTGTTTTTTTAGGGTTCAAGTGCTTTTTAAAGAGCCAAGTTGGTTAGGGTTTCTCTGAATAGTGTTTTCAGACAATGGCTTGGGCACACCTCCTTTTGGATTTTCCTTTCTTGCTTAGAAGAGTGTGTCTCTAAAACCCTAGCTTTGGACCTTATATTGGCTCTACTTGGTCCAGTTAGTTGCCTTTAGATTGGGTAATCAAGGCTCAAGCAAGAAGGTTTTAGCCCTAAATACCTTTAATGGATGTACAGATAGAATATGTTGAAACTGAAAAGCATGCAACTCTTGTGGTTTACTAAGTATAGAAGACAGGTTATTCCTAGATAGCTTTTTCTTTCATTTTCTTCCTCTTGAGAATTTAGGGGTTTAAATGAGAGGATAGAAAATTACCTGTCCTTGGTGTGGTTGTTGTGCTGCTGCTTATTTTCCTCTTGATTTCTTGTGCCTGCACAACAAAAGAGAAGAAATTAGTCAATAGAAGTCAAAAATTTGTGAATTAATAGCTTCTAAAATAGCCGTTGTTCCCAGCAACGGTGCCAAAAACTAGTGTACGTCTTTGTCGCTATGGTAATTACAGTCGTTGGAGTATATGACAAAAATGGTTACCAGTCTAATATGATTTATTACTCGGAACAGAAAGATTCCCGAGGTCGAACTCAGGGAGCAAACTATAATTCTAGAAACATATAAATTCACAATATAATGTTTTACAAAAATATAAGTCAAATGGGAAAGAGAGAGAGAGAGAGAGATAGAGATTTGGCCTTTTCTTCTTCTCTTCCTTCTCTTCTTCCTTTCTTCTCTGCATCTTCTTCTTCTCTTTTTGTTGAACGAGAATCTACACTAACGTGTTCGATTTTGGAAAACCCGTCGTTGTAGTTCGAAAGCGAAGGATTCGTGTTCAACAAATAAAATTTATACCGAAATAAGAATTCCGGGTCGAACACAGGGAGGCGAACGTTTGATTTAAAAACTCCGCGTTTCTTTTTATTTTGTCACAAAGAAATTCAATTTAAACTATCTAAGTATCTACAACAAATAAAAGAGAGAGAGGGAGTAAGAGAGAGAGAAGGAATACTATACATGGAAATCAAAATGAGATGTAGAATAGACAAGGAATTTATCATAAAAGAGTTCTTTCATTACAACTAGAAAACATAAAACAATTACTCTAGAAAGCATTAAAAGAATGGAGGGAGAAATGTCCTCCTCGACGATCGCTCGGAGGACGAATAGACTACTCTAGAAAGCAGTAAATCTATACTAGAAAGCAGTAAAAAGAATAGGGAGAGAGAAATCCTCCTCGACGGTCGCTTGGAGGACGAGCCGGACGGGACGACGCCTGGACGAAGGAGAACGAAGCGGGACGAAGGAGGACGAAGCAGAAGAACGGGAACGAAGCAGCACGCCGTCGTCGTCGCGGGATCCACTTCCGAAGGGGGACGAAAATTTGGACTTTATCTCGCGAGAAGCATCCCGGGTGTGGGACAAGCTTCTCTTGAGCTTTGGAGAGGTAGAGAGGAGAAGGAAGGGATGCAAATTTCGTATGGAGGGGGTCTCCTTTTATAGTTGCAAGGAGTGGGGGCAAAATGGACATTACATCTTCAAAATAATAAATAAGGGGTCTTTAGTGACGGATAAAACCGTCGCTAAAGCCCCGCCGTCGCCGTCGTCGCCGCGCCCACGCGCGCCCGCTCGGCTGTCCTGCGCGCGTAACGCATACGCACGTCCGCGTCGTCTCAGCCGTCCGATCGCGAGATCGGACGGCTTAGATCGCGTCCGCGCCCGCTGCGTAGCGCGCCGCCCGCGTGTGATCGCGCGCCCACCAGAGCGTCCAATTGCGCGTCGGCGCTATCGGGCGCGCGCGGCCGTTGGATCTTCATCTGACGCTCGTGCGCGCCCGCTCGCCCGCGCCTTCGACCCCCTCACCGCGGCTCGAACCCGCGACCTCCGCTTCGCCCGCAGCTGCGTCGCCGCTGCGCTACGCGGGCGAAATGGTCGTGCGGACGTTTTTAAACGCGAGCGGCCGCAGCCGTTGGATCGAGATCCAACGGCGGAGAGGAGACGGTGCGCGGTCTTCACAGGACTCCTGCGGCCGATTGGGCGGCTGGGATGGCGCCACGTGGCGCTATCTTGGCCGTCCATCTTCTGGAAGTTGTAGATGGTGCCACGGATGTCGGATTGACTCGATTTTTGTGTCGTTCAGCTGCGATCGTCGATCCAAATTCATCTGTGTGGTCGGATTTTCCATCTGAAGTGCGGATTTACACCATCCTGGCCCTTGATCTTCTAGGGTTCCCCGGTCTCTATCTGATGCTACGGATGCCTGATTAGGGCGATCTTGGAGTCGTTGAACTCCAATCGTCGCCCTGATCATATCCATACGGTTGGATCTTTGATCCGAGGCCCCGATAAAATATTTGCCCTGTCCAAGCACATAAAAGGAGACAATTAACCTCCATTTTATTCAAACTACTCTAAATGCAAGATGATGCATGTAATGCAATATTTATATCATGAAATGCAATCCTATGCTTAAGAACATGCATAAATAGACATTTTAAGTAGTGTAAATGTGTTTACATCACTTTTCTTTTTCTTTCTTCTCCTTTCTTCTTCTTCATCTTGCCTTCTTTAGAGGCTTCTGCCTTCCTTTTCTTCTTCTTTTCTTCTCTGCAACTGCAGAGGCTTCTGTTTCCTGCTAAGTTCTCCTTTCTTCTTCTTTCTTCTACGTTGGCCTTTCCTCTTCTTCTTCTTTCTTCTGCATTGGCCTTTCCTCTTCTTCTTCTTTCTGCTCTGCTTGCTGCTGACTCTCCCCTTTCACCGACATCTGATTCGGCGCTCAGACGGCTTAGCTGCTCGGTCGCTACAGTGAAGCTCTTCTTCTTTGTTTCCAGCTTCTTTCCTTCCTTTCTCCTGCTTCTTCCTTCTTCTTCCCTTTCTTCCTTCCGTGCGGCTAAGTCTTAGCCGCTGCCTCTTCTCCTTCCTTCCTTCCTGCGCGCACACACATACATTAGAGCAAAACCTACCCCCTACCCCTTTCCCTGCATCTCTCTCTCTTGATCTCTATTTAGGAAGCTCTTCTAGAGCTGGGTAATCGGGTCGGGTCGCGTGCCCGAGTCCAGGCGCACCGGCGTGGGTGGTGCGCGAGGAGTGCACAGGAGTGTCGGGTTGGGTCACCAGATCCGCGTGGGCAGTGCCGCGGACGAGGTGGGTGAATAGGTGAGGGACGTCACCCTGTGTGGGCGAGACGCCACACACTTACGAGGTGGGACTAAAGTCCCACCTCCGATTTCAAGCGCTCGCGGAGAAGGCTCCGCGCAATCGGGGCAGCTGCAGGCCTCGCAACGCCAACGGCGAACTTGGGCGTGAGCGTGATGCCTTTCCGCGTCACCTGGCACCTGCGCCTGGGGCCGAAGAAGTCTGGAGCTGGTTCGCGAAGCAGCTCCAACCTGCTGTCAATGGCAGCGAGGAAGCTGAGACCTGAAATCACGAAGACAGCCTCATGGCCACATCAAACAACGCAGGGAGCTTCGCCAGAGGACGGCGAAGGCGATGCGGGGGTCAGCGAGACGCGAGAGTGCCTGCGGCTGTGCGCCTAGGGCACTCTGCGTGCTTGCGAATGGGTGTGTTCGAGAGGTGGTCTGGAGAGGTGCTAGCGGGCAATGGAGATGGGGAAACTGATCAGGGAGTGATGGTGGAGCTTCTGAGCTTGTTGGCGAGGGGTGGAAGGGTCTGTGGAAGTGGGGTGAACTCGCTGGAGATGGCGGCCGGAGGTGAGCAAGATGGCGATGGACGGTGATGGTCGGGGGGTTAAAAGTGAAAATTAGGAAGGGGGAAATAACAGGGAGAGAGAGAGAAAAGTTCTTACCGACCTAATTGGTGAAGAGGGACGGAGATGGCATGCGACTCGTACCTACCGGTGTCGTAGACGAAGGGACCCAGAGGTGGGTAACGGCGACGAAGAAGAGGTCAGGAAAGCGTCAGCTGGTGCGGCCTGACGCGGGAAGATGTGGCGGAGTGGGCTTTACTGCAGGTGTGGTAGTAAAGCGACGGAAGGAGGAGGAAAGGGACGTCGGAAGCTTAGGGCACTCTGACTGGAGAGAGCGGAGACAAAGGAGGGGGAGTTTCTCAGCCAGAACTAGCTTGAAGGAGACGGCAGACCCTGCTGCTCCTTATAAAGGCGTTGGCGAGGGGAGAAGCGTGAGGAATCGACGTGGTGGTCTCGCCGGAGTATGACCGGAAATGGACACCCATGCCTTTCGTCCGTTCGCACGAGAGGCATGGGCAGCCGCAGGTGGCAGGGGCAGGTCCCTGCGACAGAGGACGACGAAGGGAACCCCCCATTCGTTCCTGAGAACGGCTGCCATGCCTTGCGCGGCGCCATCCTCCGCGCAAGGTCACCGGAGGTATGGTGCTGCACAGAAATGGCAGGGAGGATCGTTCTGCAAAGAACGACGGCAAAGATAGGGGTATAATTGAAAGGATTTCAAAAGATAAGGGTCAAAAAGTAATTCAGGAGGACCAATTTGTAAAGTCGATCAAGATGGTCTTCTTTAAGGCCCAAATTTTTGTACCAGCCTCATTTGAATCTAAGGAACTTAATGGTGAATTTTAATTTTAGGTTTGATCATGTTTGATCGGTCAATTTGCGTAAAAACCCAAATTAAGTGAAAAATTGGGCATGGTTCTCAATTTAGGTCAAAATAGGTTGCAAAGGCCAAATTGAAGGTTCTAGACCCTAGGGAATATTTTTCTATGATTTTCAGAGAGTTTAGTTGATTTTTATCCTGCCTCAAACCTCGTGAATTAAAGCAGGTTTGTTTTAGGGTTACAGGATGTCATTTAATTCCTAAAAGTTGCTATAACCCTTTTCAAATCAGATCATCCCACTTTCTTTCTTATTAAGCTTATTTGACCTGTGTTTAGATCTTTAATTACCCTGTTTGCACACTGCGTTGGTAAAATGACAGTTTTATCCCTTATAATTTGTCTTACTCTTTAATTCAGAATTCTCTGAGTTAAGCTTCTCTTTAGGTTTTGTAGGAGCTTTTTTTTCATACTTATTCAGATTAAATTGTGCTAGTTAGGGTTCATGATGAGGCTCTCATCAATACACAACTCAAAATGCACATGACTTAACATATTTGTATCTAACTTGACAAACTCTATATTTCTCACCATCATGGTAATTAACTTGTGTTAAAAACTTAGATTATTTACTCAAAACCTAATCTATGTATCACTGATTTAAATAATTTGTTGTGAACTTAAATAATACATCCCTAACTAAAATAATGTGTCACATTATACAAACCTTAATTAAATTGCACATGACTTAAACTATAAGTGTCTAATTTGACAAAGTCTATATTGCTAACCATAGTGGGTAACTTGTGTTGAAAATTTAAATTATTTGTTCAAAACATAAACTATTTGTCATTGATTTAAATAATTTGCTGTAAACTTAAATAATATGTCACAAATTAAATAATGTTAACTGATACAAACCTCAAAATGTACATGACTTAAACTATTTGTGTCTAAGTTAACAAAGTGTATATTGCTAATTATAGTGGGTAACTTATGTTAAAAACTTAAATTGTCTATTCCAAACTTAAATTATACGTCACTGATTAAAATAATTTGTTGTAAACTTAAATTATATGTCCTTAAATAATGTATCACCCTCATACACAACTCAAAATGCACATTACTTAACATATCTGTATCTAACTTCACAAACTCTATATTGCTCACCATCATGGGTAACTTGTGTTAAAAACTTAAATTATTTGATGTACATGACTTAACATATCTATATCTAACTTCACAAACTCTATATTACTCACCACCGTGGGTAACTTGTGTTAAAAGCTTAAATTATTTGCTCAAAACTTAAGGAATGTATCACTGATTTAAATAATTTGCTGTAAACTTAAATAATACATCCCTAATTTAAATAATTTGTCACACTTATACAAACCTCAAATTGCATACGACTTAAACTATTTGTGTCTAAGTTGACAAAGTCTATATTACTAACCATAGTGGGTAACTTCAGTTGAAAACTTAAATTATTTGTTCAAAACTTAAACTATTAATTTGTCACAAATTTAAATAATTTATTGTAAACTTAAATAATGTGTTGCACCCATACAAACCTCAAAATGCACATGACTTAAACTATTTTATATAAGTTGACAAAGTGTATATTGTTAACCATAGAGGGTAACTTGTATTAAAAACTTAAATTATTTGTTCAAAACTTAAATGATGTCACTAATTGAAATAATTTATTGTAAACTTAAATTATATGTCCCTAACTTAAATAGTGTATCACACTCATACACAACTCAAAATGCACATGACTTAACATATTTGTATCTAACTTCACAAAATCTATATTGCTCACCATCATTGGTAACTTGTGTTAAAAACTTAAATTATTTGCTCAAAACTTAAACTATGTGTCACTCATTTAAATAATTTGTTGTAAACTTAAATAATACTTCCCTAACTTAAATAATGCACCACACTCATACAAACCTCAAATTGCACATTACTTAAAGTAGTTGTGTCTATGTTGACAAAGTCTATATTGCTAACCATAGTGGGTAACTAATCGGCTTCTTATCTAGACTACTAATTATTTATTAATTATGTCATCATTTGTTTTTATAGTATAGCTACAATCCAAACAGATGTCAATAATTTTATTTATTTACATAATGTTTACTAGTTTATTCCAAGTCGTTCACTAAGAAACAACTATTAATATACATCACTCTTTATATTCCAAAAATACTCTTATATTCCAAAAATATTAATTCTATTTATAAATGAATCAATGAATCCAAAAATGAATGAATTGAGTTAATTATATACAAAAAGAATCAATTAATGCTAATTACTATGCCTCAAACACATTTATAATTAAACAGGCATAAAAAATAATATAACACTTCTCTATGTTAGTTATTATAACTATATTAATCAATACCTAAGTGTAGGTACAAAATACTAATGAAATGTACTAAAGTAAACTCTAGTAATACATAAACTAGATATACTGACACATAGTGTACTTACAATGACAGTTATATATGTCACTAAAGCCTCAGAAAACTTATGTGCATTGTGTAAGGAAAAAAGTGCAAACTTTACTAACATATAATCTACCTACAATGACAGATATAAACATCACTAAAGCCCTAACTTTGCAAAATTATTTGATTGGCAGGCCTAAGGCTCTTCACAGGATCAACATCCCACCAGGGGTCGGATCGATATCGCTACTAGTCCCAAGCCCTAATTTGATTAGCGTATGTTTTTGTCCAATTTAGGCCCATTCAGGCCCTCACACATCCACGCACCCACTCTCATAGGCATGCGCACACACGTGCCTAATATCCAATACCTGTTTGGTCAATTACGGCCAGCACTAGGATGACTGGGCAGCAAATGGAGCAGAAACCATATATACAGCATCAACCACTTATTAGTGCCCGATGTGGCACCATGTTGGTGTAAAATCAGGCATGCGCAGTGTGATCTGGAAGCCATTTTGGGCCTCAATTTGAGTGCTTAATTAAGTTCAAATTCAAATTAAATTGTCATTAGGAAACCCTTACATAGGGCTACATAATTGTATAGTGAATTTACAAATATAACTATTTAATTATATTTAAAAATTACTTAAAGTTAGTGGATTATACACGTTAATTTAGAATTTAATTCTTTAATTAATGTATAAGTTAATAAATTTATCATTCAATTGACCTATAAATTAGTCAATTTACATAATAAGGTATTTATTACATATTTTTAGTTTATTTTTGATCTTTTATTTTAATTTATGTACAAGATATATACGTAATTTAATTATAAATACTATTATTTAGTATAAATATATTATAAAAGTTTGAAAATATTTAAAACTAATATATACAACTATACAACATAAATTACTTCTATAATAACTTAAATTACTAATTTATGTAATTTTAACTTAATAATTTGGGTATTTAACTTAATAACTAAATCACCTACACTAAATACTTAAGTAAATAGATATACAGGTATCATACAGTCTATAATAAACACTTAGATACATATGTACAGTTTTAGATATGATTATATAGTTTTACATATTTATTTCTACTTATATAGATATATGTACATATAGTGTACTATAAATTAATAGTTAAGCATTAATAAACTCGACTAAATCTATAGTGTAAGTAATATAGACTTTGTTAAAGTGAACACAAGGATCTATAAAGTTTTTCACTAAATTTTTTAACTTAAGTTAAGCTAAAATTAACTAAGTATTCTATGCGTGAGTTGTGTGTTAGCGTACGTGAGTTGTTTATATGTATTGATGTTCTATGTGTGTAACTTAGCTAAGTGTATTGTGTTGTGTGTGTGTATAATACTTACGTATTGTAGTATGGATTAATTGTTATATGAGCATAGTATGTATACATGTAGTTAGTATACATTCTTTTTGTCTTATGTATATATGTTTAAAACTTAAGTAATTTGCTCAAAAATTAAATTATATGTCCCTTATTTAAATTATATGTTATAAACTTAAATAATATGTTCCTAAGTTAAATAATGTGTCACACTCATACTTATTTGTGTCTCATAATTATTTGTGTCTAACTTCCCAAACTCTTTATTGGTCACCATTGTAGGTTACTTCTGTTAAAGACTTAAATTATTTGTTCAAAAATTAAATTATGTGTCCCTGAGTTAAATTGTGTGTTGTAAATTTAAATAATATGTTCTTAACTTAAATAACATGTGTCACACTCATACAAACCTCAACACAATTATTTAAGTTAGGAATATATTATTTAAGTTTACAATACATAATTTAAATCAATGACACATAGTTTAATTTCTGAGTAAATAATTTAACCTTTTAACATAACTTACCTACAATGGTAAGTAATATAGATATTATGAAGTTAGACACAAATATGTTAAGTCATGTGTATTTTGAAATTTGTATGAGTATGACACATTATTTAAGTTAGGAACATTTTAGTTAAGTTTACAACATATAATTTAAATCAATGACACATAGTTTAATTTTTGAGCTAATAATTTAAGTTTTTAACACAAGTACCCAAGTATATATATGCATTGGTATCCCAAGTCATAAGAGTCCTAATACATTTATACATGGAACTCAAAAACACAAAAAGAATTCTTCTTCTCTCATCTCAGTTTCTCTTTTCCTTCTCTTACCTCTATCAAATATAAAAATACCATAAAAACTTAAAAATACCATGTATTTTATATTTAAACTTGTATATACTATTTAAAGCTAAGTTTAATGCAAATAATCACTTATATATCTATATTACACATAACTATTATATAAATGTATATAATTATTTAAGGAAGAATTTATATTGAGTTATACTGTATATATATTAACTATATAATTATCTATTTATTTATAGTAAATTATATGTACATATACTAGGATAATTATAGATAAATAAATAAACATGTACAATCATATTTATTACTATACATACATATTTAAGTAATTATTATATACTGTATGATATTGTATATTTATTTATTTATATATTTATAGTAGGTAATTAAATTATTAAGTTAAATAGCTAAATTATTAAGTTAAAATAAAATAAATTAGTAAATTAAGTTATTATTGAGGTAATTTATATTGTATACTTGTATATTATTATTTTAAATATTTTCAGTATGATCATGATGTATATATATTGTACATTAGTAATTATACTATATACTAGTATTTATATATGTAAAACATGTACAAAATGCACATATATTAAAATAAATGCTCTAAAATAAATTAAAAATGTGTAATAAATATCTTATATATAAATTAACTAATTGTAAAGTCAATTGCATCATTAATTTATTAATTTGTACATTAATTATGGATTTAAGATTTAAATTAATGTGTAAAAATCACTAATTTTAAGCATTTTTTATATATAATTAAATAAGTTATTTTTATAAATTAATTACATAATTAAGTATTCCTATGTAAGGGTTTTCTAATGATATAATTTATTTTAAATTTGGACTTCATTTGGGTGCTCAATTCGAGGCTCAAAATCAACCTCAGCGAACACCTGCACGCGCCAATCAGGCGTTGTAAATGGTACGACATCGTGGACTGTCCAGCTCACACAACCGTATAAATTGAATGCTGCCCAGTGCCTCTTTAGTCGACACGTGCTAAGCGCACCAATACCTCTAATACCCCATTACTATCTCCGTTCTCTAAGTAAATGAAATGAGCACTTCAATGTGTGGGCTGGAAGCCCGGTATGAATAATGTTGGGCTTGCTATAGGCCTAATTTGGGCTTGAGTGAAATTAGATGAAAATATACATAATCAAACTAGGATTAGGCTTAGTAGTGGTCTGGTCTCACCCGAGAGGGTGCTGCATATCCCACGAAAAGCCTAATTTGCCCATTAAAAACCCAATTTTTGGTAAGTGAAGGTTGTAAGTAGGAAAAAAAGTGGCCAAGTGTTGAAGTTTCTAATTGTGCTCAGTGTGTGTGTTAGACTTAGTTAAAATTCTAAGTGTTGGTTGTGTTCCGAGTGTGTATGTACTGTGACTGTGTGGATAGATAATAATAGTATATGTATAATAAATAAAATGTATATATATAGAGTATAGATGCATGTATATGTATATTATAAGTATAGAAAATAGAGTAGTATACGTAGAAGCCTTATTTGTATATATTAGTTTCTTCTAAGGCTTTAGTGACATTTTTATCCGTCACTGTAGGTATATATATATGTCAATAAAGATAGTTGTTTTTTCTTTATAGTTAGTACATATGTTTTATAAGGTTATAATGACACTTAGATATGTCATTGTATATACAGCATACATTACTAGTATATATCAGTATAACTTAGTACAATACATATTATTAGTGTTTTTGTGCCTACACTTAGGCATTGATTAAGATAGTTATATATAACTAACATAGAGTAGTTTTACTTAGTTTTTTATGCATGTTTGATTGTAAATATGTTTAAGGCATTTTAGTTAGCAATTAATTGATTCTTGTGTGCATAATTAATTCATCCATTCATTCTTTAATTCATTGATCCATTTTGTATATATAATTGACATTTTTGGAACATAGAGAGTGGTGTATATCAATAACTACCTCCCAGTGAATGACCCGAAATAAATTAGTAAAAATTATGTAAATAAATAAAATGACACGACATCTGTTTGCAATACTATACTACGACAACTTAATTAAATCGCTATTTTTATGCAATATGGTTTGTCCGCGATCATATTTTTGACACCGTTGCAAGGGATAAAAACCCAACAACAGTGTTCTTATTATGATTGATGTCAGATTGTCATTGATCAGTGGCCAATCATTACCAATTGGTGCATCGACATGAATGCGCTTAACAGATTCAACTGTATAATACCTAGCTAATGTTTGTTGTTAAGTAGTAGCGCTATTATTACTTTACAGTGTGGAGCAATCTCTATGGGATGCTGCGTTTTGATTACATTTTGTGTCTCTGACATATTATTTAAGTTTAATGCAAATTATTTAAATCAGTAACATATTACTTAAGTTTGAAACATAGTTTAATTTTTAAACATATTATTTAAGTTAAGAACACAACCTAATGGGAATACCATCATGAGCCCTAATTAGTTCATTTTGATCTAATGAAGAGAATAAATTCTCCTACATAACTAATTGAAGGTCACAATTCACTGCATAACCATTCTGAGAGTGAAACAAGAAACTAGGGTTAAAACTGCAAGTTTACCAATGCAATACAACCACATGTTTTCTCAAGGGCTAAACAAAGGTTAAATGGTCTTAATAAGATAACAAGTGGGTTGGATTTGACAGAAAAGGGTTTGTGTGAGTCCTGTGAATTAAATGATTTCTTAAAATCCTAAAACTGATCCACTTGATTAACCAAGGTTCTGGTCGGAATAAAATTCACTTAAACCTCTAAAAATTATATAAAAATATTCTCTAGGGTTTAGAACCTTCAATTTGGCTATTGGAACCCATCTTGACCTAGGATGGGGTCTCAGACAGATATTTGCCATGAATTAGGTTTTTGCATAAATTTCCCAATCAAACGTGGTCAAACTCAAAATTCAACCTCACCATTGGATTCCTTAGGTCCAAATTAGGTTTGTACCAAAATTTGGACCCAAGATGAGTTTGCCTTGACCTAGTTTGTAAGAAGGTCCAGCCTGATTACATTTCTACCCCTAACTTTCAAAAACCATTACAATCAGCCCCCTAGCTTTCTCATCACCTTCAAAAATAGGTCCCTCCTCCATTATAGCAGAGGAATCCTACTCCGGCGAGCTTTGAAAGGACATTTCTCCTTGATTGCTCAGAGAATCCCTTCCAAAATTGGAAGGGAGATTCTCTGAGTAATCCCCTCCGATTTGAACCCATCTTTGATCCCTGATTATTTCCCAATCTCTCATGAGAATGCATGAGAGATTTGGGTCTTTTGAGAACTTCCATCTCCGGCGAGTTTGCCTTGCTTGGAAGCTTGGCTTCTAAGTACAAAACCTCCTCAAAGACCTATTTAAAGACTCCCCAGATCCAGCCGATGTTCCACAGCCTGAAATTGGGCCGGTTCCCCCTCTGTTCTTCTCTCCCTCACCGGCCACAATCTTTGCAAGCTCCGGCAACTTCTCCCTCGCTCTCTCGTCGCCCAACCACAATACCAGTGGTCGGGTTAACTCCGCCACAATCCTCCATGTCTCGCAATACCGGCCGACGTCACTTCTGCCTTATCTTCGCCGCTGCCTCATCTACGGAGCTTCATCTTCTCCACATCCAGCAACCTTACCGACGTGGGACCCTTGTCCCTTTCGTCCCTTAGATTAGGTTTCTTAGATTCCCTCTCTCTCCCACTTTTTTTCCCTCTCTTTATTTCTCAAAACCACCCACCAACGCCACTGACCACCATCACCTTCTCCACCTTCGATGACTCCTCCGGTGAGGTGCTCCCATCGCTCCGCACCTCCATCCACCTTGCCAACCACCTTACAACCTCCGCCACACCTCATTAGTCATTTTCCCTCACTCCAATCTCTCCATCGACCACCCAAACACCCCACCGAACACACCCACACATTCGCACACAGTGTGCCCTAGGCACGAATGCACAGGCACCCCTGAGCCACGTCGACATCCCCATCACATCTGCCATGGTTTGGCGACGCTCCCTGAGCGATTTGACGTGGCCGCGAGGCCGTTCTTGTGTTTTTAGGTTCATCGTCCATCCGCCATTGCTGTCGAGCGTGAAGCTCGCTTGCTGGAACTCTAGGTGCTGCCAATCCCAGGAAGACACTCCCAGGCAGTGCGGACTTGAGGCTCGCACACATCCAGGCTCTCAATTGGAGTCATCTTCTCTGCAGCCTCTCCAATTGAGGGAGTCACCCTACTGCTGTGCGTGCGGAAGAAGGTGGGACATTTAGTCCCACCTCGGAAGTGGGAAGATGCCTGCACCAACATAAATTGATTTTGTGTTAGAGGCTCTTTGCCTCCAACACTGAGGGTGAGGTCCTCCTCCCCCCTCTCACTGGACTCGTCCATGACATAACCTGCGGACCTGGTCACGACCCGACTACCCGACCTATTCACTCCTCGCTCACCACACACGCTGGTGAGCCTGGACTCGGGTCTCCATTAGGTTCGATTACCCAACTGGTTAAGGCTCTGGGAGAGCAGTTCTGAAATAGAAAAGAGAGAAAGAGAGAGGAGAGCTACGCAGGGGAAGGGGGGTTTTGCTCTGGAGAGTTTGGCTCAACACTTAGCCAATTCAGAGAAGAAGAAGAGGAGGTCAGGAAAGAAAAGCTAAGGAAGAAGAAGAAGAGAAGGTAGACGATAGAAGAAGAAGGCAGAAAAGAAGAAGGAAGGAAGAAACTAAAGGAACAAGAGAAGGTCAAGTAGAAGAGAAAAGGCAAGGGAAGAAGAGGAGGTCAGACCAAAGATAGAGAAAGAAGAAGAAAGCCAAGGAAGAGACAGAGAAGAAGAAGAAGAAGGCTTAAGGTAGAGAAAGAGACGAGGAAAGAAAGAAAAGAAACAAGGAACCGTAGCACAAGTCTTTTTAAGATGTCTGAATTTATATTTTCTTTAGTTAATTTGAGTAACTATTTGGTCTACAATTCTTTTTACTCTTGACATACTCGTATGCTCTAGTTTTTTAGTAATATTATGTGTTCAATTTGCATTTATTGTTGAGATTAGTGCGTGAATTCCATTTGCTCCCTGTGTTCGACCTCGGAATATATTCAAGTAATAAAATTGTATTTGTTTTGAACGCTATTTCTACTGTACTACAATGCAACACTCTTAAATACCGATTCAGTGCTTCCTAACACAACCTACCCTCTCTTCCTCCTTGAGCTCATTGCTCCTTGGATCTCCGCTTCCATCTATAGTTCTAGTGAAGTCCTCGCTCTTCCCCCCCTAGGAGGGGGAGCCGTGAGGCTCCTTCCCCCAGCGATGCCTCCTTTAGAACTTGCGTTTGGATGGTAGCCTTGAGTCCTTGTTGCCTAGGGTCGCTTCTGCTTTTCCGCTTGTTTGTTTGCCTTCGTAGATTGATTTCCATTTCTTTTTGTTTTGGTTTTGAGGTTTTATGGTTGGCATTTCTGGGGTTGTTGAGGGAGTTAGGGTTTTCTCTTGTACCTGATCTTCAAATCTAGGGTTTTGGTCCCTTTGGATCGTAGAGGTTGACTCTTGATATGTCCATGTTCGCCCCTTTCAGGCCCGATCCTTCGTCTTCTTCGGCTGTTGAGGGGTCTTCCCCCCCGGCCCTCTTTCGCTTCGGCTGTGAATGGCTTTGGTGCCTATTCCTTGCCGTCGTCGGATGTGGGACTCCAAGTTCGCCTTCCAGTTGTCCATGATGGTTTGCCTTGTACGATCTTCTCCTTTGATGAAGTGGCTTCCCACAGCACGGGTTTTGTTCTTGTCTGATTGCTCGAGCTTGGAGTCCCAAACCCTCTATCCAAGCTCTATTGGGTTTTTTATCTAACAAGATCAAGATTTCAGCTTTCTCTGTTGTCCCTCTTGATTCTCGACACTAGTTTATCAGATGTACTTTATATGTGGATTTTGCCAAAGTCCTTGTGCATGAGTCATTTTTCCTTGATCATATACGAATTCAAATGATCCGGTGGACTCCTTTTCGCCTTGATGCTCCTACCACTAAAGTCCTGGTTTGGATGGCTTTCCCAGGATTGAATCTTCACCTCTTGCATCCAAATGCTTTGATATCCCTTGCCTATTAGCTTAGGGTTCCAATTTGTGTTGACCCTCGCTCCCTTGAAGGCTTCTGACCAGGTTACCCTCATGTTTCGATTGAAATTGATCTGATGGTCCCCCATCCCTCCTTTGTTCGCTTTTACAATGGCTCCGAGATGGTTGAACAAAAAGTGATTTTTGAATGTATTCCGCTATCCTGTCGTAAATGCCTTAAGATTGGTCATATGGCTTTGGTTTACAAATTAGATCTTCCTGCAGGTTCTGTTGGTGCTACTGAGGATGGTCTTGCTGCTACTGTCTCCTCTCCTAAGGATGATCCTGTTGCTTCACATTCTCTTAGAGAGCCTCTAGCCGACCTCCCTCTTGTTCATGCGACATCCTCTACCTCCCTGCTTGTCAATTAGGGTGGGACTAATTCATGTAAATCTCTGGTCTGTTTAAACTCTCCCTCTTCTTCTGGGGGGCTTCATTACTATCTGGAGATCAATAGGCAGGGAAGGCCCGACACTTCAAACGTATTCCCCATCGGCATTGTGTTAAATGCATTCAGGTCACTTCCTCATCTAGATCTTTCCAACTTTCAGGTTCTCATCTCCCCTCCTTTTTGAGGACGCAAGTGATATCCCCAACACTTGCATGTGGTGATTCTCTTCGTTTTTCGCTCTCAGATTTGCATTTTCTTCGATCGAGTGATATTTCCCTATCTTCCCCTTGTATGGAGCTTGACGTATTGACACAAACTCGTATTATTTCAGTGCTTAGGCAGGCCCTTCCTTCTGCTAAAATTCGTAAAGCCAATTTGCTTCAGCATATTCTTGGTGTTCTCAATGATCCTGTGGTTTTCAAGTTATTGTTTAATCCTTCTAATTTCGAACGTTTACCGCTGCATTTTGATGATACTTCATGTTCTGATGCTTGGTTTACTGATAATGTGTCGTCTGATTCTATTACTCATAAGGATTCTTCTGTGGCTATTAAGCATGTTTACAATTGGGGTATCTACTTACCTTTCCCTACTCCCCTGGCCCCACCCGATCTTAACCCCCCTGATTATGGAGATACCTAATGCAGACAATCCTTTTTTGAGTAATGATGCAAATTCTTATGATACTAGGTCTGATGAAAAATTATATGTCTAGCTATTCGGATTCTCTGTTAGTACCTTATGTAGTTAAGGACTCAGCATATGTGGCACACTCTTCCCCTAGGACTAGAGGAGCTTGTGGTGGTTGTTCCTTGAGTGGTACTGGTAGAGTTACAAGAAGTCAATCGAAATCTCGATTTAAAGCCTTTGATCAATGAAGTCTCTCTTTTGGAACTGTGGGGGCATCCTCAATGCTCCCACTCTCAATCGCCTTATCCATTTGATTGTTAAATTTAACCTTGATCTGATTTTTGTGCTTGAGCCTTTCTCTGACTTAGCCAATTCTCAGACTATCAAGGTAGCCTTGAAATTTGACAACGTTTTTGTTGACCCCAGCTCCCCGAATGTCTGGTGTTTTTCTAGAAAGTCTGTTGATATCTCTGTTATTGAGGCTATGCCTCAAGCTCTCTCTGTCCTTTGCAAGTTCAACTGAAAATCTATCTTGATTTTTATGGTCTATGCTTCTTATGATAATGACTGCAGGCTCTCTCTTTAGCATTATTTGTCCAATTTCCGTTAGTGTTTTTCTCTACCCTCGTTGATTGGCGATGACTTCAATTGTATTCCTTGCCCCTCTGAAAAGAGTGGGGGCACTTCTTTCAAGGACGCATAGGTTTTAGATTTCTCTAATTTCATCGACTCCCTTTCTTTAGTTGATCTTCCTTTAGGTGGGAGCCAATCATCTTGGTGTAATGGCCGTAGAGGTGCTGCTTGTATTTATCAAAAACTTGATCGCATTCTTTCCTCTATTGATTGTCGTACCTTCTCTCCCACTGGCAAATACTTACCTCGTTGCAATTCTGACATGCCCCGATTTTCATTAGTCTCTCATCCCCTATTGATCACATTCCTTGTCCTTTTCATTTTATGAATATGTGGCTTAGGGAATCCTCTCTTTGTGATTTGGTGTCATCGATTTGGGATCACTCTTCCCCTTCCTCTTGGAACCCTATTGATCATTTTTGCTCTAAATTAGTCATTCTAAAAAAGGCTATTCAATCTTAGAATCTATCGACTATTGGGAATATTCATAAGTAGGTTGAAAAGCTAGAGATCCTTTTTGAGGACCTAGACATGAGACTCTCTTCCAACTGCAACGATGAGGTTCACGCTGAGATCAATTCCATTAAATCTAAACTTGAGGATGCTTTGACTAAACAAAATGATTATTTTCACCAAGTGGCTAAAGTTAAATGGATCAAAGAGGGTGAAAGATGTAACAAGTTCTTCTCTTATATCAAACATAGATTTGCAAAAAAATCGCGTAATTCTCTTACCTCGATGTCGGGTAATGGCTCCTGGGATCTTGCGGTTACCAACTCCACTAATTACTTCCATAATCTTCTTTCCTCAGAGGGCTCCACGTTTCTTGATTATTTCCTTGATTTTATCCCTCCTTTGGTATCCAATGATGATTCCTGCTATCTCCCTGCCTCCTTCAGAGCATGAAATCTTCTCCACTCTTTCCAACATGCCCAATAATTGCTCCCTTGGTCCCGATGGCTTCAATTCTGATTTTTTTTTGCCTTTTGGGATGTTGTGAAAAAGGACTTGGAGGCTACCATCACCTCCTTCTTTTCCAACTAGGATATTCCGCGAACATTCAACAACACCTTCATTTCTCTTATTACAAAAAAGGTCTCGCCTTTACATATGTATGATTATAGACCTATTAGTCTTTACAATGTCTTCTATAAGATCGTTTCTGGGATTTTGGCTAACCATCTCTGCAATCTTCTCCCAAACTTGATTTCGCCTGAGTAGGTTGGGCTTATCAAAGGTAGATCCATGTTTGATCAAATTGCCTCTACCTTTGAACTCGATCACGCAAGGAATTGATCGTAAAGTCTTTGGCTCTAATGTTATTCTTCAACTTGATCTTGAGAAAGCCTACAACAGAGTTGAATTGTTTGCACTCTTTTGTATTCTGGAGAAATTTGGTTTCTCTCAGAAGTGTATCTCTTTGTTCAAGGCTTGTGTAGAGCATAGTGGGTCTTCTATTCTTGTTGATGGGGTATCCTCCCCTTTCTTCTTTGCTTCTCAAGGTCTTCGTCAAGGAGATCCTCTTTCTCCTTACCTCTTTGATCTCTTCTTGGAGTCTTTTATTCATGGCTTTAAGGATTTGGCCTTCTTGGGTAAAATTACCCCTTTCTCCGTTAAAAGAGGAGTCTCCCCTCCAATTGCCCTTCTTTATGCTGATGATATTATCATTTTCTTGAATAGCTCAATTGATTCCATTTCTAATCTTGTTGTCTTCATTAAGATATTCGAAAATGCTTTCCATCGAAAAGTGAGTCTGACTAAAAGCTCTTGCTTTGTTGTTAAACATTTCCCTTCTGGTAAACTTTCTCGTATCCTTCAAATTATTGGCTTTCAATTGGGGACTTTTGCATTCACTTATCTTGGTTGTCCCATTTTTCCGGGGAGATCTAAAATTCTTACATCCATCCAATTATTGAAAAAGTGCAAGCTAAACTTGCTTCTTGGAAGGCTAACCTTCTATCTACTTCAGTGAGACTTCTCTTGATCAAGCATGTTCTTTCCTCCATCCCCATTCATATCCTTTATGTTCTTGAAGTCCCCAAAGCGATCTATCGCAAGCTGGAAATTCTCTTTGCAAATTTTTTTTGGGGTTCTGCTGATCATGGAAACAAACATCATTGGGTCAATTAGAATTGTATTACACGCCCTTGTGAATCTGGGGCCTTGGTATTCGAAACCTCTCTCTCCTGATCAACTCTCATAGAATGAAACATGCTTGGAATATTCTCTTTCATGACTCCCCTTATAGTACCTTGATCAAGTAGCTTTAAAGTGCCCATCTAATGGGCTTTCTTCCTCATAGGATTAAGGAAATGCAGGATTCCTTTCTTCATATGAAACCTTTTATTCGCTAGGGAATTCATGATGGTCATATTGATTTTTGGACTGATCTATGGATCGATGACCATCCTCTTAAGGACTTTCTCCCTCCTTTCGAAACCCCTCCTACCTTGGTTAAAGAAGTCCTTTCTAACAAGTATAGCTCTTCCATGCTACTTATGATTCCGAGTCATATTCGTTCCCTCATATCTAATTGTTCCTTAGAGAGTCTCCTTGATAAACCCATTTGGAAGTTATCCCCTTCAGGATCCTTTACGGAAGCTTCTGCCTATGAAAGCATTTCCCCACCCATACTTTCGACCGGTCTTAGAATCTCCTTTGGAATCTCAAACTTTCGCTAAAGATTATTCTTTGTACTTGGCGTATCCTTCACAATAGTTTGCCAATGGATGATCATATTAAGAAGCTTCGCATTCCCCTGGTTTCCAAATGTGTCTGTTGCAATGTTGCTACATGTGAGACCACCCTTCATTTATTTCAGGAGAGTTTGCTTGCTAACAATGTTGTTTCCTAGGTCTTTGACCAGGCTCACCATGCCCTATTTCCCCTACCCGCTTTGTTGACATCCTGCATTCTTCGGGTTGCTCTTCTTATCAGATCAACAAAGGTTTAATCTACTTTATTTGGATTAACGTCTAGTTTATTCGAAATCGCATAATTCATGATAACTTCCCCCTCAACAACTTCGCCTATATTTTATAGCACCAATGGGAAGATTTTAACCTTCATACTTGGTTTCGTTCCCAAAACCCCCCTCTCTAGCGTTGTCATGGATTATTCCCACTTCTGGTTTTAAGCTTAACGCTGGCATCTCCTATGGTGATAATAATATCTATGGTGGCTAAGCTATCAGAAACTGCAATGGTGATTTATTAAGGGTGCTGCCTGTAAGATGCATTCCACTCATTCTGATTGCGTTTCTCTTCATATTCTCTGGAATGCGCTCTCTTGTTCTAGAGACAGACTCGTCTATGTTGTATTATTGGTGGAATGGGAAATTGGAAATCCCGTGGTATGCTAAGTATGATTTCCAGCTCCTTTGTGGCCAAAAGCAACGTATTGTTTCGCTGGAGTATGTTCACCGTGTAGTCAACTCTTTGGCTCGTCACATTGCAGATCTTGGTGACAAAGAATGAGTTTATTCTGATGATGCCGACTTGCTTCCTAGGAAGATTCAGGGTATTCTCTCCCTCGACAAGGTGCCATTTCCTTATGTTGTATAGCTTCTTCCCTTGTGGAGTTTTTGTTGCGTTCCTACTACCTTGTGCTTGCTTTTGATAATGTACTAAACCACGAGTCATGTTTCCCTTTACTGTATTGACAGGTTTTGACCTAGTCCCCTTGTCTTTTTGTCTGCCTCAAGGGAGTGGGGGATGAATAATACTGGCTCTCGATTTTGCTGAAAACAAAAAAAAAACCTTAACTCTAAGCAAACAAACTATCCCAAAACCTAACAAACGATGGCTCGATGCTATTTAAGTAGGGGATGGTGGTTTTGTGTCTTTAACATATTATTTAAGTTTGACGTAAATTATTTAAATCAGTAACATATTATTTAAGTTTGAGGCAAATAATTTAATTTTCAGACATATTATTTAAGTTGCGAACACAACCTTAACTCTAAGCATGCAAACTATCCCAAAACCTGTCAAACGATGGCTCGAGGCCACTTAAGTAAGGGATGATGGTTTTGTGTCTCTGACATATTATTTAAGTTTGATGTAAAATATTTAAATCAGTTACATATTATTTAAGTTTCAGATAAATAGTTTAAGTTTCAAACATATTATTTAAGTTGAGAACACAATCTTAACTTTAAGCACGCAAACTATAGCAAAACCTATCAAATGATGGCTCGAGGGCATTCAAGTAGGGGATGGTGGTTTTGTGTCTCTAACATATTATTTAAGTCTGACGTAAATTATTTAAATCAGTAATATATTACTTAAGTTTTAGGTGGATAGTTTAATTTTTAAACATATTATTTAAGTTTAGAACACAACCTTGACTCTAAGTACTAAAAGTATCCCAAAACCCGTCAAACGATGGCTCGAGGTCACTCAAGTAGGGGATGATAGTTTTGTGTCTCTGACATATTATTTAAGTTTGATGCAAATTATTTAAATCAGTAACATATTATTTACGTTTCAGGCAAATACTTTAAGTTTCAAATATATTATTTAAGTTGAGAACACAACCTAACTCTAAGCAGACAAATTATCTCAAAACTCATCAAATGATGGCTCAAGCTACTTAATTGGGAATGATGGTTTTGTGTCTTTGACATATTATTTAAATTCGACGAAACTTATTTAAATCAGTAACATATTATTTAAGTTTCAGCAAATAGTTTAATTTTTAAACATTTTATTTAATTAAGTTGAGAACACAACCTTAACTCTAAGCGCACAAATTATCCCAAAACCCGTCAAACGATGGCTCGAGGCCACTCAAGTAGAGGATAGTGTTTTTATGTCTCAGACATATTATTTAGGTTTAACGCAAGTGTAGTCAAGAGTGACCTTTCAAAAGAGTGAAAATAGGTGGGAGAGATGATACTAGATGGCGAATGAGATTTCCTTGAAGTCATTGCTTCAACTGACCTACCATGAAGATCTATAGAAACAATAGAACATGCAAATGAAGATCCAAAAGATAAACCAAGTTACTGCTAACAAGTTGACAAGGGAGCTTCATCCAATTATGTTAAGCCCGATGCATCGCCCCATCATCAACAATAAAGGAAATCAATTGGCTTTTTATTCTATGGCAATCCTAAGTGAAGTCCATCCATGGTTGCAACAGAATTGCATGTAGTCGTTGAAATAGTTGCCTTTTTTTTACAACACTGCCCATAGAATATGCCCCTGAAATCCAACTTTGAAACATCACATGGAAGATGTGCTCTCCATCTCACATTCAAAAAACATATAAATAGGCATGTGAAAACCTGATATATTGTCATGTCAGCACTCCTAGAAGTCCCACCATGTTATCTGCAAAAATACTTCCAAAGAGTGGTAATGATTTCATTTTTTTTTAACAAATTAACCTGAAACATAGGGGCTTGGGTTGCCCCTTTTTTTGAACTCCCAAAAAAATCAAGTACAAAATATGCTCCCACCAAGGGGTATACAAATGAAAAGAAAAGAAATACAAAAGAAATAAAACATACAAGTCTTGTACAAGAAAACAAAATATCAAAACTTTATGTGAGTTGCTATAAGTTCCAAACTCAAGGAATCCATCCCCAAGCAAACAATGAATCTTCAATCCTCAATCCATCTTTAAGCAGCAGAACCTTCAATTTGAAAATTCTTCTGAAAATCAATAGCATCATTTCTTTCATTTTAGCTAACTTTATAACAATATTGGAAGGTTGATTCAGTGAGGAGGGAGTGAGAGAGGAGGAACGACGATGGGGAACGATGCTCGGTGATGAGGCAATGGGGAAGGACACTCGGTGAGTTTCTGACAATGCAATAAGGGAGCAAAAAAGCACTTTCATCTAGATGGTGAACACTTATAAGTAGATGCCCATCATTGCCTAGAATGAAGAGTTTGCATCCTATGGCCGGTATGGTGAATGTAGCCAACACTAGAGACTACAACAATGACTCAATAGCAAATGCACCCGTTATTTCTAATTGTTGCAATATTCAGTAAAAAACTTGTAATTAGCTCTTCGCATTAGCCATGAGTACGTGTCAACTCTAGAAGCCTCACTAGTTGAACTAAAGCATCAACCAAATTTCACAACATAATGGAGTATAAGTAGATCTATAAGAGAAAATTCTACCTTTAAGTTAATCGATAGATAGAACTCATAAAGTTGGCACGAGTAAATAGGATTCTAGTTCAGTCTAGGCCAGCTGTGAAATCTAAATTTTTCAATGCACGTACAATACTCAAAATGACAGCTAACATTGTTACCTAAAAAAATTAATTATAAATAGCGCGAAGACAACATTACAGATAACAAAATAAGATAGAATAATTTTCATGAAAGAGGGTTTTCTCACTTGATTTCAAATTTAAGGCTAAATAATGGCATTCTTTTAGAGGCTGATTTTCTAAACAACTTGTATTTGTGCCTAATGAACAAGTGTAGCTCTTCACAATAGAGGTCCCCTAAGGAAAGGCAATCTAGAGCCAAGTGAATTGCCAACTTATTGGAAATGATCTCCAAGGAAAAAAGAAATCCTAATCATTGCCAGGGCCAACATAGATGCATAGAAAAAGCCTCAGCAAAAGAATAGCATCAAAACATGCACTTCACAAGACAAAGATGACCTTTGTTCTTGTACAATCCAACTTTCATATCCATCTTGAACAATAAGAAAGAAAAAATTTGGGAATGTTTTTAAATAATATTAGTAAGGGCAGTGAAGTGGTGGTGGTGGGCTATGGTGGTGGGGGATAGCAGTTGCCATTGGTAGAGAAGGAGGAAGAGGAAGGGGAACAGGGAGGGCCGGTGGTGGTGAGGTAGGGAGGTGGTGGTGGATGGCTAAAGGAAGGAGAAAGAGGAAGAGGAAGAGGGAGGGTCAGGGAGAAGGGGTAGGGTAGTAGTGGTGGTCAACCGGAGGAGGAGGAATAGGAAGATGGAGGGGCTTTGGTGGCAAGGCACGTTGGTGGTGGTTAGTTGGAGGAAGAGGAAGAGGGAAGGGCTATGGTGGTTGGGTAGGAAGGTGGTGGTGGATGGCCAAAGGAAGAGGGAGGGATTGCGATGGTGGAGCAGGGAGGTGATGGTGGACAACTGGAGGAAGGAGGAAGAGGAAGAAGTAGGGGTTGTGGTGGTGGGGCAGGGAGGTGGTGATGGACATTTGGAGGAAGGAGAATAAGGAAGAGGAAGATGGAAGGGTAGGGTTATAGTGGTGGATAGCAGAATGAAGGAGGAAGAGGAAGATGGAGGGGCCATGGTAGTGGGGAGCAATGGTGGTGGTCGGCAGGGCATGGTGGTGGTGGCTAATCGACGAAAAAGGAAGAGAGAGGGGCACAGACAAGGAGGAGGAAGAAGGGGCGAGAAAGCGTACCTTGGTGTAGCAATGTGGGAGCGGAGTCGGGCGACGATCGAGCACTGTTGGACGAGGAGGAGAGTGAGATAGGTGCATGAGGAGGAGAGAGCCTACCGTTGGTATCATTGGGAGGGGGAACGGAAGCTAGGCTAGGGAGGGGGAAGGGAACATGTGCTGGGAGGGTTTGGGGGTTGGGGGAGGAGGGTAAGGGTAGTTAGATTTGGACCATTGATTAGATCTAACGATGGTAAGAGTGACCTGCATCCAAGTGATGACCAGTGTAACGACCCGATTCCCAAGTCCCTACGAGACACGAGAACCGGACCGACTCAACTAAACCCAAGACTTGGTCGTCCAACGAGGAAGTAACCAAAAGAGCAGTAAAATAAACCACATTCAACATGAATATAACTAACAGTAAGAAAATACAGCAGTAAGGAAAGAAACTACTACAGTATGTACCACCACAACAGTCGTTTCCGTTAACGGGTGCGCCCAAAGCACAGCACAGAACCAGTATAGGGCAGAGCCCTCTCAGTAACAGGGGTCCAACCCCTCCACAGTAACCAAACAGGGGCCTTGCCCCTCCACAGTCCGCGCACCCTCGCCTGACTACCCTGGTTTGCCCAGTGGGCCTAACAAGTCGGTGTAGGAGGCTAGCAGAACCCCGGGGCCCGTGGGGTAGCTAGTACCTCTCTACACTAGTAGCTCTCCTCGATACTACGTACACGAGGGCCAGCAAGTCGGTACAAAGTGGCTAGTCCTAACCCCGGGTCCCTGGGGCGGCTAGCTCCGCTCTGCACTAAACAGGGGGACAGTCGCTCTCCTTGGTACTCCGTACTCAAGGGCCAGCTCACTTCCCCAATTCTATTCCATTCCTCTTCCACGAGTTCTACTCCTAATTCCCCGTAGGGTTCCAGCTCTTTTAACTCAACACAATCAGGTTTCACCTTTCCAGTTTCACGTTCATACAATCCATGTTCTCAATCACGTTTATTTATTCATAGCAGGAAGCTGTTAATTCAATTCACAGGTAGCTATTAATCCCTTTCCACATTTTCCAAGATTGCAGTATTCATACATTCCACTAGTTTTCCCGTCCTAGGATTCATGCCATATCCTAGGATCTATCATACAATCTAGTTTTCCAGCCCTAGGATTCATGCAACACCCTAGGATCTACCATTCAATCTATTTCTCATTCGTAGGATTCATGCAATGTCCTAGGTTCTATTTATGGTTTCATAATTTAACAGATTATACTTAAAGCCACTCTACCGGTTACAACAGGCGAACTGGGGGTGTGGTCGGGAATCCCGCGTGCCTCCGCAACCTCCGAGATTGCAACAGAACGGGGTCCTATCATAAGGATCAAACACAAGGAATTTCTCAAAACAGTATACAGCTACTGTAGACGGGTAGAGGATGTAATTCCGAAAAGCACGCAACTCGAAACGCGGAAAACGGACCCCGAACGGGCCCTAAACGGGTCGAAAACGACGAAACAGTGCAAAATCAGACGTCTGGAACTTATTCCAGACGTCTTAAAAAGTGGATCAGGGGTTACCTTGCTCTACGTGGGCTCTCAGACGTCCAGAAGCCTGCGGGGGCGTCTGGCCTAGTTCCCAGACGTTCGATGGTCACCCCGGACGTCAGGATGTCTTTACCGTCGTCTGGTGCTACAGCCAGACGTCTGATTCGCGTTGGATGGCGAATCACCGAACCTGCGCGTACCCATCTCTCTCTCTCAGTACGGTCAGTCGAAGAAAACGAAGAAGACGGAAATAACTCACCTTTCAGACGTCTGGACAGTCTTCCAGACGTCATGCACGTCGTCTGGCTAGAAGCCCAGACGTCTGATTCCGGAAAAGTTTCCAAAACCAGGGCGCGACTCGCCCTCCGCTCGCGACGCCTGGCCGCGCCGCGTCTCGTCCGCCTGCTGCTCAAACTGCAGCAGTCCCCCCCCGCGTCGCTCCCCGCCCGCTGCGCCCCCCGCCGGCCGGCCCTAGCAGCCCCGGTGAGCTCGCCCTCACGGCCGGGCGCCTCTTCCACGCGCAGCACCTCCTTCCACGCTCACCGCGGCTGTCGCTGCCGCCGCTCACTCGCGCTCGCTCTCACGCACTGGCTGGAAGGAGAAGAGGAAGGGGGCGGAGGTGACGGGAGTGAGGGAGAGGGCGTGGCCTTTTAAGGCCGCGCGAGGAGGAGAGAGAGAGCGGATAGGGTGGGTCTGCGGCCGCAGGAGAGAGGGAAAAAGAGAGGGAGAGAGAGCGTACGTAGATCTGCGCGCTCAGGCACGCAGACGAAACACGCGTGCCAAAAATAACCGATTCCCGGACGTCTGGAAGTGGTTCCAGACGTCTGGTCAGACGTCTGGGCCACCTCGCAGACGTCTTAAAAGACGTCTGAAGCGTGCGTTTGTAACAATATAACAAACTCAAGGGAAGTTTCGTCCCCGAAACTTGCGCTAACTAGGGTGCGGAAAAGATGTCAAAATAACCATAACAAACTCAAAGAGGACCGAAGCCGGTCCGAAAAGACGTACCCGTGAAAAGCTCCGGGTACCGCTTCCGCATTGCCGCCTCAGGCTCCCAGGTAGCCTCCTCGTACCGTTGGCTCCTCCACAAAACCTTTACCAGGGGTACTTGCTTTCGTCTCAAACTGCGGACGGCTCGGTCTAGAATCTGCACTGGCCGCTCGGGGTAGGTCAGGTCGTCGCCCACCTCGACGCTCTCGTGACTCAGTAAGTGACTGGAATCGGCTACGTACTTCCTGAGGTTGGACACGTGGAACACGTCGTGCACACCAGAAAGCTGCGGGGGGAGGGCAAGTCTGTAAGCAACGGGTCCAACCCGCTCCAGGACCTCAAAGGGCCCCACGAACCTCGGCGCGAGCTTCCCTTCACCCCAAACTGCTGTAGGCCCTTCATGGGCGAAACACGAAGGAAGACGTGGTCCCAAACCTCAAACTGCACCTCTCTGCGTCTCCAATCCGCGTAGCTCTTCTGTCTGCTCCTGACAGTGCGGAGTCGCCTGTGGATCTGCTCGACTACCTCCTGACTCTGCCGAATCAACCTGGGGCCAACCTCCCACTTGGTCCCCACCTCAACCCAACTCAAGGGTGCCGTACACCTCCGTCCGTACAGAGCCTCGTAGGGAGCCATGCCGATGCTCGAGTGGTAACTGTTGTTGTATGCAAACTCCGCCAGGGGCAGGTGTTCCTCCCAAGAGCCCCTCCAGTCCAGCACACAGGCACGCAAAAGGTCCCCAAGTGTCTGTATCGTGCGCTCGGACTGTCCATCCGTCTGGGGGTGGTAAGCCGTACTAAACCTCAACCGCGTCCCCAAGGCCTGCTGAAACTCAGCCCAAAACTGGGACTTAAAGCGGGTATCCCGGTCGGATACGATCTCCCGCGGAACTCCGTATAGTCGTACCACATCACGGATATACCTCTCTGCCAACTGTGCTGGTCCCAAAGTGACTCGGATCGGCAAGAATCGTGCCGTCTTCGTCAGTCTATCCACTGTTACACAGACTGCGTCGTGTCCTCGCTGGGTAATAGGTAAGCCCACCACCAAGTCCATGGTGATGCTCTCCCACTTCCACTCTGGCACTGGAAGCGGCTGTAGCGGCTCTGCAGGCCTCTGATGCTCGGCCTTCACCTGCTGCACAAACTCACCCACATCCCGCTTCATCCCCCTCCACCAAAACTCGCGTCTCAAGTCGTGGTACATCTTCGTGTTTCCGGGATGTATGGTGAATCTGGAACCGTGTGCCTCAGTCAGGAGCTCTCTCAACAGCTCCTCGTCTCTGGGAACGCACAACCGTCCCCTCAAGCGCAGCACCTGGTCTGCCGTGTCACAGTCACTGCCCCACAGTACCCCTGTAACTCTAGAGGTCGCCAGCTGCCCACCTCCTCCAAAAGGCTCCAACTCTGTAACTGTAAACTGGCCAAGTGTGCAGGCGCCTTACGGCTCAAGGCGTCAGCCACCACATTGGCCTTTCCCGGGTGGTAGGAGATGCTGCAGTCGTAGTCCTTCAGGAGCTCCAACCAACGTCTCTGTCTCATGTTGAGCTCCTTCTGATCAAAAAGGTATCTGAGGCTCTTGCGATCTGTGAAAATCTCGAAGGTCTCACCGTACAAGTAGTGCCTCCATGTCTTCAGCGTGAAGACAAACGCCGCCAACTCGAGGTCGTGGGTAGGGTAGGTATGCTCATGGGGCTTCAGTTGCCACGAATCGTAAGCGAAAACGTGACCCCTCTGCAAGAGCACACCTCCTAACCCTTGCAAGGAGGCGTCCGTGTACACAACGAACCCGCCACTACTGTCAGGGATGGTGAGCACGGGAGCCGAGGTCAACCTCTCCTTCAGCTCCAGAAAACATGCCTCACAGGCGTCTGTCCAAGCGAAGGGCACGTCCTTCCAGGTCAACTGTGTCATAGGACGTGCAATCTGTGAAAAACCTCTGATGAATCGTCTGTAGTAGCCTGCCAGTCCCAGGAAACTGCGAATCTCAGTGACTGAACGCGGTCTCTCCCATTTGAGCACTGCCTCGACCTTGGCTGGGTCCACCGCCAAGCCGTCTCCAGAGATCACATGACCTAAGAAGGTCACCTCCCTCAACCAGAACTCGCACTTGCTGTATTTGGCGTACAGCCTACGTCGTCTCAGAGTGTCCAGAACCATCCGCAAGTGTTGTCCGTGCTGCGTCTGATCTCTAGAATAGATGAGTACATCATCTATGAAAACCACCACGAACTGGTCCAAGTACGGTCTAAACACCCAGTTCATCAGGTCCATGAAAGCAGCGGGGGCATTAGTCAGCCCAAACGGCAAGACCAAAAACTCGTAGTGTCCGTACCGGGTGCGGAAAGCTGTCTTGGAGACGTCGGTCTCCCTGATCCTCAACTGGTGGTATCCAGACCTCAAGTCGATCTTGGAAAACACCGTGGCACCTCGCAACTGGTCAAATAAGTCGTCAATCCTCGGCAGCGGATATCTGTTCTTGATGGTAACCCTATTCAGCTGTCGGTAGTCCACACAAAGGCGTAAGGTCCCATCCTTCTTCTTCACAAACAGTACCGGGGCTCCCCAGGGAGACGCACTGGGCCTCACGAAACCTTTCTCCAAAAGGTCCTGCAACTGGGACTTGAGCTCTCGCAGCTCAAGCGGTGCCATCCTGTATGGCGCGGTGGAGATGGGGCTGGTCCCTGGTACTAGTGAGATCTCAAACTTGATCTCACGCTCGGGCGGTAGTCCTGGTAAGTCGTCTGGAAACACGTCAGGGTACTCTCTGACCACCGGGATGCTCTGGAAGTCCGCCACAGGGTTGGGCTCTGCCACCACACAAGCTAGGAAGCCCTCACACCCCTGGCTCAAAAGTCTCGCCGCCCGAAGTGCCGAAATGCACTTGAAACCTCCGTCCACTGGCTGTCCGTGAAACTAGAAAGAAAGCAACTCCGGAATGGAGAAGACAATCTTCCTCTCAAAACAGTCCACCAAGGCGTGGTAAGCGGACAGCCAATCCATCCCCAGAATCACTCCAAAGTCCTCCATCTGTATCATAATCAGGTCAGCTGGCAGGCTATGTCCCCCGACGCTGACCTTGCAATCCGTGTACACCTCCTCAGCTACAAACAGCTGACCACTCAGACCTCTGATTACGAACGGATTTTCTAATATTGTATAATCCTGGTCCAAACTAACTGCGAAACTGGCTGCGACAAACGAGTGCGTAGCGCCGGAATCGAAAAGTGTGTAAACGAGTCTACCGGAAACTGAAACCATACCTGCCACTACCGAGCCCGAAGCTCTGGCATCCCTGTGTGTCAGGGCGTTGATATGCCCTTCAGCTCTAGGTGCGGACGAAGCAGCCACACTCTGCGTCGGACGGGTAGGTGCTGGCCGGTACCCTCCTCGTGACTGCTGTCCTCCTCCTCGCGCCTGGGAACAGCGGCCTCCTGCGCGCCCTCCAGTGCTCTGCGCGGGGAGTATCTGCTGACCTCCTACCCTAGACGGGCAGTCCCTCCTGATGTGGCCCGGCTGGCCACACTGGTAACAGAGGGGAACCCGACTCCCGCCCTCAGTGGGTCCCTGCTGTCGGCTGGGCGGGGGTCCGGTGCTGGCGACTGGCCCCTGTCGAGGGCCCCCAAAGGCCACTGATGGCCCTGTAAAATGTGATGGCTCTCCTGCGGACGCCACGTGTCTCCTCTCTCGCCAGCCCTGTGAAAAGTCCGGCTGAAAGGGCCTCTTCCGCCCGCCGTCAGTGTCTCGCGCGGATGGGTTGGTCTCCTCATAAGTCATAGCTGCCTCTACCACCCTCGAAAACGTAGGCAGCTTCAGGGGTTTGACATACCCCCTGATCGCAGGCCGGAGCCCCTCGGTGAACCTCCAAAGGCGCTCCTCCTCTGTGGCTACTGCTGTCGCTGCAAGGCGGGATAGCTCCAAGAAACGCGTGCGGTACGCGCTCATAGTCATCGTTCCTTGGCGGAGAGTGTGGAACTCCCGCCTCCTCTGGTCCTGCCACGTCTGGGGAAAGTACTGCTCACAGAAGAGGGTGACGAACTGGTCCTAGGTCGGCTCGTCCCTCTCCTGTCCCCGGACCGCCCTCCACCACCTGTGTGCCGCACTCTCCAGCTGGTATGTGGCAAAGGCCACGCGGCACTCCACCGGGGGGCGAAGGGTGTCGAAGATCTTCTCCAGCTGCTCAAGCCAGTCCTCTGCCTCGGTCGGGTCCTCATCCCCCTTGAAGGAGGGGGGCTTCAGCTTCCGGAACTGTCCGAAAAGCTCGAAGTGGCGCTGCAGTGGAGGTGCTGGTGCATCTCCAGGCGAAGGTGTCTCGTGCACAGAAGTGTCGGAGGAAGGTGGGGGCGGCAGCGGCCCATCCCCTCCCCCGTGTCCAACGCCGTGTCCGTCGTGTGGTCCCACAGAGGACTCCCCCTCTGCAGCCCCAGGAGGAGGCGCTCGGGGCGGTGAGTGGAGCTCCTCTCGTACAATGTCCCGTATCAGCCGGGCGAGGTCCTGGGCCTGAATGCCCGGGAGTGGTGGCTGGTTCACCGAGACGTCGACAACGGCACGCCCACCTCGCCGACCTCGTCCTCGGCCACGCCCGCGGCCAGTCTCGCCAGTCCCGTGACGAGGCATCTCCTACAAGGAGACGCAAAACAAACGAAATACGTCAGTACGGAACAGTACCTAACGAAAACTTCTAAGAGTTCATGTCAAAAGATATGTTGTGGTGGCTACTCTAGTTATAGACATGTGAATTGGTTATTTTCCATTCAGTTGATTCACTTCTCGGGACGACCTTGCTCTGATACCATCTTGTAACGACCCGATTCCCGAGTCCCTACGAGACACGAGAACCGGACCGACTCGACTAAACCCAAGACCTGGTCGTCCAACGAGGAAGTAACCAAAAGAGCAGTAAAATAAACCACATTCAACATGAATATAACTAACAGTAAGAAAATACAGCAGTAAGGAAAGAAACCACTACAGTATGTACCACTACAACAGTAGAACAACATTCATAACATAATATGGAACTGCAGGTAAAGAAAAGTACAGTGGTAACAAGAACTACTCACTACAGTGGAACCAAAAAGAGGTACAAGAGAACAGTGGTAACTCTACTGGACCCTACTCGGCCCAGCGTCCTCTGCAGCTGCTGACCCTGGCTGCTCAACACCTAGTCCTGAAAGGTAACGAGTGTAACACGTCAGCAAAACGCTAAGTAGAGTGGCAACTAAAACAAAAGAAACAGTAGAGTGTACAGTAGCTGTTATGTTCTGTTACTTTCTTTAATTACGTCTTTCTATTTTCCCACAATTTATCTATTTCTCAGATCCTTCACTTGATCTCGAATGTTCCTCGTGGGAACTATCTTGATTGCAGTCTTTTAAGAACAGTAGAAGTAGCACGTGGTGCTCTCCTGGCCGGGAGAGTCCCCCGTGGTGATCCTACTCTCAGTCAACCACCCCAAGGTCACGGACAGGCGTAACGGTGACTACGGCACGCGCGATAAACGCACAGGTAGCTAACCCGCACTGGCACGCGGTCGGTCGTTTCCGTTAACGGGTGCGCCCAAAGCACAGCATGGAACCAGTACAGGGCAGAGCCCTCTCAGTAACAGGGGTCCAACCCCTCCACAGTAACTAAACAGGGGCCTTGCCCCTCCACAGTCCGCGCACCCTCGCCTGACTACCCTGGTTTACCCATTGGGCCTAACAAGTCGGTGTAGGAGGCTAGCAGAACCCCAGGGCCCGTGGGGTAGCTAGTACCTCTCTACACTAGTAGCTCTCCTCGGTACTACGTACACGAGGGCCAGCAAGTCGGTACAAAGTGGCCAGTCCTAACCCCGGGTCCCTGGGGCGGCTAGCTCCGCTCTGCACTAAACAGGGGGACAGTCGCTCTCCTTGGTACTCCGTACTCAAGGGCCAGCTCACTTCCCCAATTCTATTCCATTCCTCTTCCACAAGTTCTACTCCTAATTCCCCGTAGGGTTCCAGCTCTTTTAACTCAACACAATCAGGTTTCACCTTTCCAGTTTCACGTTCATACAATCCATGTTCTCAATCACGTTTATTTATTCATAGCAAGCAGCTGTTAATTCAATTCACAGGCAGCTATTAATCCCTTTCCACATTTTCCAAGACTGCAGTATTCATACATTCCACTAGTTTTCCCATCGTAGGATTCATGCCATATCCTAGGATCTATCATACAATCTAGTTTTCCAGCCCTAGGATTCATGCAACACCCTAGGATCTACCATTCAATCTATTTCTCATTCCTAGGATTCATGCAATGTCCTAGGTTCTATTTATGGTTTCATAGTTTAACAGATTATACTTAAAGTCACTCTACCGGTTACAACAAGCGAACTGGGGGCGTGGTCGGGAATCCCGCGTGCCTCCACAAGCCCCGAGACTGCAATAGAACGGGGTCCTATCACAAGGATCAAACACAAGGAATTTCTCAAAACAGTATACAGCTACTGTAGACGGGTAGAGGATGTAATTCCGAAAAGCACGCAACTCGAAACGCGGAAAACGGACCCCGAACGGGCCCTAAAAGGGTCGAAAACGACGAAACAGTGCAAAATCAAACGTCTGGAACTTATTCCAGACGTCTTAAAAAGTGGATCAGGGGTTACCTTGCTCTGCGTGGGCTCTTAGACGTCCAGAAGCCTGCGGGGGCGTCTGGCCTAGTTCCCAGACGTTCGATGGTCACCCCGGACGTCTGGATGTCTCTACCGTCGTCTGGTGCTACAGCCAGACGTCTGATTCGCGTTGGATGGCGAATCACCGAACCTGCGCGTACCCATCTCTCTCTCTCAGTACAGTCAGTCGAAGAAAACGAAGAAGATGGAAATAACTCACCTTTCAGACGTCGTGCACGTCGTCTGGCTAGAAGTCCAGACGTCTGATTCTGGAAAAGTTTCCAGAACCAGGGCGCGACTCGCCCTCCGCTCGCGACGCCCGACCACGCCGCGTCTCGTCCGCCTGCTGCTCAAACTGCAGCAGTCCCCCCCCGCGTCGCTCCGCACGGGCTGCGCCCCCTGCCGGCCGGCCCTAGCAGCCCCGGTGAGCTCGCCCTCACGGCCGGGTGCCTCTTCCACGCGCAGCACCTCCTCCTACGCTTACCGCGGCTGTCGCTGCAGCCGCTCACTCGCGCTCGCTCTCGCGCACTGGCTGGAAGGAGAAGAGGAAGGGGGCAGAGGTGACGGGAGTGAGGGAGAGGGCGTGGCCTTTTAAGGCCGTGCGAGGAGGAGAGAGAGAGCGGACAGGGTGGGTCTGCGGCCGCAGGAGAGAGGGAAAAAGAGAGGGAGAGGGAGCGTATGTAGGTCTGCGCGCTCAGGCGCGCAGACGAAACACGCGTGTCAAAAATAACCGATTCCCAGACGTCTGGAAGTTGTTCCAGACGTCTGGTCAGACGTCTGGGCCACCTCCCAGACGTCTTAAAAGACATCTGAAGTGCGCTTTCGTAACAACCAGTAAATGTATATATCAAATTTTTAATGAATCGAAACTAAACGAATTTACCTTGTTCATGTTTAATTTGTTTACCTAAGTAAGTTTAAAATTAAATTTTGGTTTAGTTCGTTTATTTACAAGTTGAATCTAAATCAAATTTTTAACGAATCAAGCTTAAACGGATATTAAACCTAAAAATTTTATGATAACCTTAGCGCTGGAGTTGATTGATGCATGGGTCCCCATGTAACTTTGTTCTTTGGGAAATTTCCTAACCTAAATTCATAAGGGAGCTAGTTTAGGATCCAATCCCAAAATAATTCTTTAATTTGGATGAGTTAACATCCTCTATGAATTCCTTTCTTTAGTCATTTTACGAAGATACGAAGAAACACTTAAAAGGTCCCCTTTCAATGCATGTTTGCATGGCGTTGGATCTTGAGTGTAATATTGGGAGGAAAGAACCCAATATAGAATTAGTTATTTAATTATTTCAATGTAGTAATCGATCTAAACTTCCTAATTAAGTTTGAATGAGGAATGTCATAAAAAGGTTGATTTGATTGGAAATTCTCGTTGCAAAGGGTAGAAAAGTGGAAGCCTCGTATAGACCCCATATAGAAAATTAATTTACATTGTGAACCCTCTTACTGCAATTTTTTCTTTTTTAATAGACATGATGTGAAATATCACATGAGGCTATTGCAATAAGGGTGATTCGAACCTTTTTTGGTACCATACTCAGCGGGGATATTTTGATTTCTCAATCCATAATATCTATGAATCTGCATGTCGCCACAGGTCTTGAGTGCACCGTTCACGTTACTGTACCATCATTTTTGCAATGGCAATACATGTAATTATGCTGGATATCTGCGCCTCTTTTGGTTTCTGCCCGCTCTCCCTGTCGTCTCGCCTCAACCACCACCGGCCACCCCCACCTCGCGGCCTTTCCCCTCTCCCTCTCCTCTCCTCTCCACAGACTCACCGCCGCCAGACACCCCCACCTTGCGGTCACTGCCGAACACCACCCTTCCCCTCCTTCCCTCGAGCCCTGTCATGCCTCTCCCCGTCCTCCCCTCGAACCCTCTCCATGTTCCCCTCGCATCAGCTCGCCTCCACCTTCCCTTGCCGTCGTCAACCATCGACGCCGGCGAGAGGTCGTCAGCCTTGCCTTATCCCTCACCTGCGTCACCTTCCTCTCCTCCTCCATCGTGCCGCCGCCCGTCGAGGTTTGTGGTGGATCCATCTCCAACTCTCTTGCCCGTCTTCATCTACTCTACAAGACCTTCCACACTTTTTTTGCCTTTTCCTTTCTGCTTTGTTCAAAAGAAAAAGATCCACTATGGACTGATTTCGTGCGTTGATGATTTGTCTTTGGAACTAGATCGGATAATATTGGATGGAGCAACTGTAAGAAAGAAAGGAAGAAAGATGCGTGAGTGACTGGGTAGGCTTCTTTCGGAGCAGATCCCTGCACCGCTGCATGGCGAGGCTTCTTCTAGGCCATCACCTCCAGTGTTTGGAACTTGACCAAACACTTCCAGTTTGACCGGTCTTTTGGATTTCTTTTCTTTACTTCTTTCTTCTGTTTTTCGAGAGGAGGTTTTTTAGATTGTATGTTAGAGTTGATAGTATGTTTTATCTCTCTCCTTCGGGGTTAGTTTGAACGAAGAGATAGATTTTATGGGATAATTTTTTAGTAGATGGGTTATCCTCTATTTTTATTTGTAAGTCATAAAGGTTATCCTGATGTGTTAACCTGTTTGGAAAATTTCCAGGTTAACCTGTGAAAACACATGGGATAACCCATAAAAAAAACTTATCTCACATCAATCCTAGAATAACTTATCCTGAGTTAAGTCCTCTTAACCAGGGTCAAAATATCATTTCTATCAAACAAGGTTAACCCTTATTTTAATAGATTATCTCCCTTACCAAACTAGACCTTTGGAATTGTACCTTTGGCCTTTGTTTGGAACTCCATCGGATTTGAAACAGTGAGTTAGCAAATTTTGAGTTTAAGTAGCTCGTTATGGGTATTGATATCTGCTAGGTATTCAAAAGTGGGACCTTATTAAGTTTTGTAAGGTCCTTAGTAGTCTTCTGATCATTATTTTTGAGTTTGTGTTTATTAACATTTATATTTGGACCATCTTCTGTAAGATTTTTTGATGGTATCTGAATTGGTGAACTGGCAATTGTTGAGGATAAGTGGTTTGCCAAGGGAATGTCCTGTCAGGTGTTCAAATACAGGCTTTTTCAGGTTATTGGAGTCCTTTCATCCATTGATTTTGATTTTGTCTTCATTGTTGTTTATATTTGGATTAGTTTTTTCAAGTGTCTGAATTATGTTAGAGATTGTGAAGTGCTAGGTGCTGAGGTTTAAGTGGTTTTCTATGGGAATGTTGACACCACTTGCAATATTGGTGTGCACACTTAAATATTACAGATTTGCTACACATGCCCTAGGTATTAATGAAAAGTCAATAAGAATTTTAGATAGATTGTTATATTTTATAAAAATAAACTCCTTTGATGAATCTTCCACTTACTTATAAAACGAAAAGAAGTGTAGATTAATTTCAAACACACATCTAATCAACAAGACAAAAATGATGAATGTTAACACATGCACATAGCAACCTCTTCTTGCATGGTTTTATGTTTAAATTTGGGATTACTTGATAATCATCCTTTTGGTCTTATTGCCTCGTGCAAAGAGCAGGAATGTTTGAAGGATGTGCAATTGCCTCTGCAATTAATTTTAAAAACATAGGCTTATCTATGCCAATCTCAGGAGATGGCATGGCACATTTGGGCCAATCAAAGATAAGTCTCTTCTTGGCGACATGGTAAGCTAAAATTTTATCATGTTGAGTTGTCTATCCTTAACCATGATTGTTTACCATGGGTATATGTATACTTAATTTTAGGATGCCTTTCTGGATATCTGTGCCTTATGAAGTTAATGGCAACTGCTTCCAAATATTCATAACCTCAAAATCATGTCCTTAGACAGATTCTCCTACAAAGGTAAATCAAGGCTGTAGTTAGAATTTTCTATCTCATGTATTCTAACATGGGTTATGATTGGTTGGTTGTCAACTTACGGCCTTTCATGACATTCACAAACAGAACAGGACAAAATGTTTATTTGAAGTTTGCTGAAACTGATCAGCCAAAAATGCTTCATTCATATGATTCAAGAATACCTCGTGTATATCGTGGAGCTAAAGTGTCTTATCAACTTGAGGTATGCCAGATCAGGAAAACTTCTCTTGAGTGCTTATATGTATGTACTTTCCCCGATGCTTTTTCGTTGCTTTGAGAGATGTTCGAACGTTATATGGAAGAGAAGCTATGTACAAGTGAATTTCAAAATGAGAACTGAAGTAGAGACCTCCTAAGATCAACATTTCTTTAATATGCTAAGGAAAAAAATGGCGTAGACGATGCTGGCAATTTTTAAGTAACTTTTGACGTCTTATTTGTGTGTTGATCATTTGTTTTGCATTTAAGCTTCTAAAATAAGGTGATGAGAAAGCCCTTCAAACTTTCGAAATAAGATGAGTGGGTTATCTGTGGTTTTTAATTTTGTAAACACAAGACTATACTGAGATCTATGACATTTTAGGGTCTTGAGGTAATGATATAATTTGACAAGTGGTGGTGGTGATGTTACCTTCGTAGGGTTATAAACATGATTTGAGGAACTACTTGAAAAAGTGGAGTTCGATTGCAACAAATGAATTTCTCATGATTAAGATATGTTGTATATATCATCCACTTTATGAAATAAATGATTTTAGCATTATTTTTCTTGTTGTTGTCATTGTTAATTGCTGAAAGTTATGATAACATTTTATTTGTTAGGCACGAAAGGTTGTATATAAATATAGGTGTGCTTGTGAATGTGCATGGTGAACCATTGGTCATCTTTCCTTTCATTTACGGAAGGAATACATCTTCCTAATTTATTCATTTTGGCTGCGCAAGGTAACTTCACTATTAATACAAAAAAAATATATTGTTTGCATTGATAAGCACTTATGCCTTGTCTATGAAAACTTTTTGTACCTGTAGCCAACCAACAATTAGGAAAGGAGCCAAAACTTTAGATCAGGGCCTTAACTAACGAGTGTACCTATAGCCAACTAACAAGGATCGTCGAGTTAATGCGTGATGTTAGCATGAAAAACTTCATATATTTTTACAAACTTTCTTAATGGATGTTTTTTCGTGCGTGCTTACTTAAGTACGATAGGTTTGTTATATCTATTCCAGGTACCTATAAAAGACTCAATAAAAGAGGTGATATTCTGTCGATATTTTTTTAATTTTATACATTTAAGTAATTATGTTGATCCTTATTTCTAATTCCGCAACAAGCGCGGATTATAAACTAGTCTCAGGGAGGCATCGTATTCCAACATTATTTTATTTTTCCTTTTCTGTGCTTATGAGTTTTAAGCTAGCTTTTCCCTATCTTCTCAATCTTGCTTGAATGAATGGATTGATCTGGTAGCACGGATCCACCTATTTCCGTCGGGCCTTTCTATGTTTTATTCCTATCAATTTTACTTATTCTCCAACATGGTTCTTTCAGTGACAACTAGCACTCTGCCATGCATCAATTTTAGTTATGCTCCAACATGGTTCTTTCAGTGACAACTATCACTCTGCCATGCGTGCACTACATTCCATAATCGTACAACCAGTTGATTGACCAGTGTAATTAATGACATTTCCCACTTAAAGTAATAATTAATTATGATTCTCTTTTTCTTAAAGGAGCGTAAGGGAGTTTGTATTCCAGAAAATAAGGGAAAGAAGAAGAAATTAAAATTCCATTGATCAATGAGTTTCTGTCATTCTCCGAGTCTACTTTTTTCTTTTCTACGAAATGATTTTTTTTTGTTCATTTATATAAAAAAAAATTTTATGTAGATGTCATCGTAAACTATCAAAATTAATTTTCTATCATTAGATTACAACTTTGTGTTCCAGAAAATAAGGGAAAGAAGAAGAAATTAAAAGCATCTTTCCATTGATCAATGAGTTTCTGTTATTTTCTGAGTCTACTTTTTTCTTTTCTACGAAAGGATTCTTTTTTTTTGTTCATTTATATAAATTTTTTTTTATGTAAATGTCATCATAAACTATCGAAATTAATTTTCTATCATTAGGTTACAATTATTGTTATTAATATTATTGAAAAATATGAACATTTTACGAAAATATTACATGGGTTAAGATCTGTTTGATTTAAGTTAATAGACATTTATTTTACTGTCAAACTCTTTCCCACCCACACTAAACATCGTGAGAGTTTATTTCTCAAGATCCAACGTTGGATCAACCTTGCCTTGATGAAACTCATCTGCAAATTCCATTAACAGCAGCAACAGCATCAACAACAAGAACAATAGTAGCAGCATGAGCAACCATAAGAACACTAGTAGCAGCAACAAGAACCAACAACAGCAACAAGCAATAACAACAAGCAACAACAACAACAATAATGGTAATAGTAGCAACAAGCAGCACAACAAGAACAACAACAAGGGCATCAATTGGAGAGGCATTGTTGAGCTTGCTGGAGAGGTGATTGGAGGCGAGGTCGACAACCTCAAAGGACTTGCAATCAGTAAGGGGGATCTCGTTGGAGAGGGAGTTGGAGAGGTTGAGGATGTTGAGTTCGTCGAGGGCATCGAGCTGTGTGAGGATGGAGTTGGAGAGGCTGTTGTGGTCGAGGCAGAGCTCCCAGAGTTAGAAGCAACTAGTGAGGCTCGAGGGTACAGGGTCGAAGAAGGTGGTGGAAGAGAGGTTGAGGACTTGTAATGGAAAGGGAGATGGTGCCAAAGAGATGGTTGTGGGAGAGGAAGAGGTTGCAGAGGGAGTGGAGGGAGACGATGACATCCTCTATGAGGGGCCTAGAGATCATGTTCAACTATCTTACATTGTTAATTAGTCGTTGTTAAGTTATAGTATAGAGAGTAAGGTAATTGTCACATTTTATAAATTTTTACTAGTTAAGTCCAAATTGTTCATTGAGAAGTTAAATTAAGCATATGAATTGCCATTTATTTTAAGTTACCCTTCATTGTTAATCACTTAAGTTAATTAACTACTATACATAACTTATGTATATATAATACATATAAAGAATAATTACCATTTAACATACTACCCATAAAGAATAATTATTAATTACTTATAGGCTTAATTACTTAAATATACTACATAAAATATTTATATACTAATTATATACTTAAGTTATATAATTATTAACTACTTAACTTAGTAGATATTACATTACTTCACTAACCTAAAGGTAATACATACTTAATTACTGTATTAATTACTACTTACTTATCTTAGTACTTAAGTTATAGTACTTATAATATACTAATACTACCATTACTTAGCTAATATAACACATATTAGTCTACTATAGCTTACTACACTAATAATATGCTTAATTAGACTAACTCCTTAATTAATGGATTAATTACTCATTAATTACTACAATATGTTAACAACATAGATAATTGCAAAGAAATATATAATAAATGGCAAGCAATCATACCATAAGCAAAAAGAAATGATTTATATTGAATTACAAAAGGAATATTACAACAAAAATGTTGTTTTACAATAACATGAATTAAGTTCAATGTTATTGAATACTTAGCCGCATTTCAATTTGAAACTAAGCTCATGTCTCATTTATTCACACTTACCATCTTAGCTTTTCTTGCAAGCGCAACCTTCACTAAGGCTCTTTAACCTTCAATACAACACTTGGGCTTAGCACAGCCAAGGCTCACAAGCCCTTCATAAGATCCCAACACTCAAACATTTTTTGCAAAGTCTCCTCAGCCCTTAGGCTTAACAAAGCCTCTTTGTAACAAAATGTAGGAATGGGTCACAGGCTTTCGCAGGATCAACGACTCTCGCTAAATTGGTATCACTACTCACCACGTGACACCATCCCCACTTTCCACTTGGTGTCCAGAGGCCACTCCGTAGAGTTGTGCCCACACAAACACACAACTCATTAGATCACACCCTGCGCTTGAAGACTAGGTAGCCATAACACACGAATCAATTCATATAACGAAAATGCGCTAACTACTCCTGAGGTGGGACTATATTATCAGACCAACTTTGCAAGTTAATTCCAGGTGCATCATGACTCCATTTGACTTGATTAAAGGCTCAATCGAAACCTTATGATAGGTCTTTCAATCCCATGTGTTAATCTGATCAAAGGATCAAGTTTAGTCTCTTGATTTGAGGCCTAAACATGGCCTGAAATGAGGTATGTTTTGATGTAATTCAGTAGAAAAGTGATTCAATTAATGTACCTAACTCGGTTAGTTCTCTCAATTGAGAGCTTAGTTAGCTATAGCAGACCATTCTGTAGGGAATGGGACGATTGTTGGAATACAGGGACACAGAAAAGGTCTAGAGCTTCTTAGCTCTTGTGCTCAAGCGTAGGATGTCTAATTTCAGTTCAAAATATCTAATCAGATAAGAATCAACTTCTGAAGTCGATCAAAATCAATTCAGTAGGTCTTAAAGGTTCGATCTAAGTAGAAATTGAGTTAAAATCTTAACAAAATGATAATGAACATCACTGAGGTTCAAATAAAACCCATTCTGTGAAGAAAGTGGAAAACACAGTAACACTCATCAAAACTCACGCTGATCAGTTCTAAATGCTTCGCAATGATTGCAGGAACTCGAAACAATCATAAAATCTGAGTCTTGAAGTCTGAAACCTTAAGAACTTCTCTGAGTTGACCATAATAGCCTAAAGGTTGACTTTATGAATTAAAGTGATTCAGATCAAATAAACTATCCTAATTGACTAATTTCAACCTCAGGAATCCATTGCACTCATCAAATTCAAGTTTTCAGCACTCTAAATGAGGTATCAAGCACTTCCACCTTAGATCAAAAGGAGTTGAGTTTGGTAGAAGGATTAATAGGATTTTAGACCTATCTGAAGGTGTTTCTAGACTCTATGAACTTTGTATATGCTTTTGAACCTATCGCCAAGATCTGAGATTCAATGAACAAGTCTCAACTCTGCTGGAGTTGAGGAAGTCAATGATCAATAGGAAGATATAGTCATTGAAACTCAAGTTTAATCACTAAATTCTAATTCGTAGATCATAGCTAGATATTCTGGAGCTCCACAGGTAGTTTGGAAGGCTATGGATCATATTTGAACTTGCCAGAGCTCATCGGAGCTCTAGTGAAGGTTGAATTATGTACTTGGAGATCAAATCTCCATTAAAGTCATCAAGATAGGGGTTTAAAAGACTCCTGAGGTTCTACAGAACCTCAAGAACACATTAAAACTCGCAATTAAGATTTGATTAAGAATTAACCTTCGAATTCAACAAAAATTGTCTTTTGAGTTTGACCGAACTCAAAAGAGCTCGTCTTACTCAATTGAATGAGTTGAATTGCTTTTGCATTTGCAATCGTGTGTCAACCTTCTGAGCCATTGACAGCGTGCTCAAAAGGTTAGAGCGAATTAGACGTTTACAGTGTAGTAGGTAATAGATCTAATTAGAAGAGGGAACGGGGCCCTTGTGATAAAATAGTGTGATGTAGGGCCCCAATTGAGGGTGATCTAAGCTCTAAGCTCCCACTATGGACAACGAAGAAGTTCAGGTGAATGTGAAATGATTTAAGCGATTAAGGTGCTAAATTAAAGAGGAAAGAAGTGAGAGATGATCGTGAGAGGATGAGGAAGATGATCGTATATGTGATTAGATGAATTGAAGTCCAGTGAGGTCGAAATTGACCTCACCGAGGTCGGAGAAGACAGCAAAGGACATTGAACTAATTACAACTACCCTTAAGAATTAAAAGCTGAAAAATAAGCTAAAGCTAAAGATAAAGTTCTACATCTACTTTATCTGATGAAATGGCGAGGGATCTCATCGTGATCAGGCGAGAACAGGAAGAAGTTCGAAGTTAATTGGAGGAAACTCCGACAAGAAGAGGAAAGCATAGGGACTTGAGAGTGGTGCTCCTGAGTCCTGTCACGACTCCTAGAGAGGAAGAGGGGGTGAGAAAGACGAGCTCCTTCGCTGGAGAAGCTCCGAAAGGATGATGAGAGGTCGCTAGAGGAGGATGAATAGCCTATTGCCGATCATAGTTTGGGGAAGAAGAATAGGGGATCAACCCATGAAATTGGAGTCTAGGTGAGGTATTATAGGTGAAGGAGATGGTGAGGGTTGAGGTATTTGGACGTAAACACGTCCAGGTACACCGGTATGCCGAGTTTCGTCTCCGGTGACGATGGACTCACTTTGTTGGAGGTTGTTGGGCTAAAGGAGATCTGGACTGTTAGATTAGGTCTCAGTGAGCGTAACCATGGAAACAACGTGCACAGACATGCTTCACTAGATAGGCGGTAATCTAAATGATGTAGTCACCTGAGGTCCTGGATCGTCCATGAAGATGGAGAAGGAGAGGAAGAAGATGTACACAAGGACCAATATGCAAATAGATAAGGACCTTAATGTAACAAAAGGACTTGATTGATATGAAAGCTTAGGACTAAAATGCAAACAATGACTTTAAGAGCTTGTTTTAAATTATTTATTTTTGAACTTTTATATATAATTATAAATATAGTAAATAACATATTTATGCCATGAAATTGCATTGTTGTCCTTTTAAGCTATATTTATTAAAGTAACTACATTATTATGTTAATTATTAACTATAGTCTTAAGTTATATATATAAGGCTTTATATATAGCTATAGGGTTTTATTAGAGTCCTATTACTTAATTAAACTTAAGTTAACACTAATTAAGTCTTAATTTAGTGATTTTAACTTATTTTCAAGGTCCTTATTATTTTATCTTAATTAAATAATTAACCCTTAAGTAATGTTATTCATCATTAATTAATTAGGAAAATTAGCTAATTTATGTGAATTAGAAACCATGATGAATTCCTCATCAAAGAGGTTGTGGGAGAGGTGAAGGAGGAGGGAAGTGGGGAGGTGGCGAGGGAGTTGGAGTGGTTGAGGAAGATGAGGGAAAGGAGGGGGAATGGGGTAGCAGAGATCGTTGTGGGAGAAGTTGAGGGAGAGGTGGAGAGAAGAGGGGAGGAGGGAGAGGTAGGTAGGGATGCCTCCAGAGAGGGAGTTGTGGGAGTGGTCAAGGAAGCGAAGGCGAGAGGACGAAGATGGGTAGGGGAAGGAGCTGGAGAGGAGGTTGCAGGAGAGGTGGAGGCGTCAAAGGGAGGTGAGTTGAGAGAGAAGTATGCAGGAGGGGAGGGGTTCAAAGAAGAGGTTTTGGAGAGGTCAAGGGTAGCAAAGGGAGTAGAAGGAGGCAGAGGGGTCTCGTGAGGTTGAGGTTGGGGAGGCGGAGTTGGAGGAGGCGTGGGGAGGTGGTGGTGGTGTTAGAGAAGGTGAGATTGACCCATTTGGCCTTCATAGCCATCGCCTTTGAGTTTTCCCTCCTCAAGCTTGCTGATCGTTACTCGACCCTTTAGGTTGAGTGAAAGGAGGAAGGAGAAAGAGGAAGGAGGTGATTGATCCTTAACAAATCTCATCTGTCTAATCACTTTCCAAAGATGAATTAAATCACCACCATCCATTTCCCTTTGAGATTAGTGCTTTTAACTTAACTCGAGTCAACTTTTCTTTAACTCTGGTTAGTGGACTAACGGAGAAATAACAGAGTGGCATTTATGTTAGCGCCGTAAGTTTCACAGTAGCATTTATAGCAATAGTTGCAACTCAGTGGTAGAAAAATAATTTTGATTGTTTCAAATGGCATCTATGTAAAAATCCCTATATAAAATCCACTTTTTGTACTACATACCATGAAATTCGGACCTTAAAAAGGTAAGGCAAAATATGCAAAATTGATTCTGATCTTCTAGATATTGATGAAAATCTTGCCATATTCCCAATTTATCCTTTTCTTATGGACAAGGAGAAGACTTGCAAATAAATGAGCTATCGACTTTAATAGGAGAAGTAATCGTATTAGTGACAATGATGCTAAGAGTCCTAGTTTAAATGAGGAGATCTATCTCCATCTTTCATTCTGCTACAAAAATTAGTGATTCTTAGAACCATCTCAACATCCTCTTCTCCAATGCTTAGGGCTATTCCATTGTTGGAAATGCTAAGTTGAAGGACCTTACCACCATTCATTTCAATAGCGTTTATAGCCCCTTGCCTAAACATCCCTTCCTTTGCCAACCTCTTCTTCATAATGTTCATCGCTCTAAAGTTAAAGCATAGTTGTAATTGTCACTTAGTCAAGCAAAAATTTAGAGGCCCATGAGATCTCTATAGCCCCTCCATGCTTTGGGCCTAATGGCTTCTCTTGTTTTTTCTTCTATTGTCATTGATGTATAATTAAGACGTGTTTGACGTCATTAACTTTTTATCTCTAGTGGTCATGTGGTCAGGCAACTCAATCACACATTCATTGCCCTTGTACTTGAATTCACCATTCTCACATCCATCTTTAACTATTTGCCTATATTATATTGTTATAATCATGGTCTATAAAATTTTTGCAATGTTTCCAACAAAAGGGTAGAACATCACTCTACGACACCTTATTTCCCCAACAAGCATGCTATCCTTTCTAGTTAAAAGATCTTGAATTCACTTTTCTTGCATCAAAGCTAATCTTTGGCTTTGCAATGCAAAGAGAAAGTTTCAAATCCTATGCCAAAACCAGGGCATTTGACTCTATCTGGCATGCCTTTGTAATCAACATCCAACATGAAGATTAGCTCTAGAAGTTATTGAAGTTGCTAAATCCAACAATGAATTTGAATTACCTTTTTCCTTACTCCTGTTAATGGTTGCTCGACAAGATTTTTTTGTAGATCTTTGAGGCTTCATTAAGGAGACCTATCTAGCTTTTATCTATTTATAATTGCTCTCGAGATATTATTTTCCATGTTTAGAAGTGAGGAGCTCTTGTTACAAATAAAGCCCATCATCTTCAAATGAAAAGCATTTCTTTTGCATCTTGCCTACGTGGATGAGCTTCTTTCCTTTCTTAAGTAGGTAGCACAGTATATGGCTTAGCTTCGACATATTCTTGATGATTTTGACCTCCTGTCTACACTCTAGGTCACCGCTTCCTTCTATCTGAATTGTGAAGGACCAGTGGAGTCATTGCCTTCATTGGAGGTTTCTGTAAGGGCCTATCTAAGTATCTTGGTTTGCTTTTATCCTCTTGCCTAGCAGGTATCGCTGACTTGAACCCTTTGACAAACAAATTATGCAATCATATTCATGGGTGGAAGGTTAATTTTATCATTTGCAAGGAGACTGCAACTTCTTCACTTGGACAACTATGACATGATACACTATTGGCTTGGTCAATTGCTTCATTCATCCTGAGAAAGTCTCCTCCTTCTTTGCATGATTATTATGCCTACTAGCTTACTCGAGATGATATGTGTTACACCAACAAGGGCTTTGTAAGGTGGAGGAAGCTTGTGTGGTTTTTCAAGTTAAGTGGCTTGTTCTATACTCACCAATGGGCACTCTATATAGGTTGACTAAATAAACCATCATTTGTTAAGGTAAAGCAACTTTTGGGACTTAAGCACACTGCCATTGAACTCATGACTTCAAAAGGTTGTATTACATGTTGAAGCCTCTACTTCAGTTTGCTTCCCATTTTTCGATTCATGATAGGGCTGGAAAGGTGGCCTAGGAGGTTATGAAAGGCCTCAAAGCATTGGAATCTCATTCATGCCCACTCTCCTCATGTCCCTTAGTTGAATGAGTGAAAATAGGTGGTCTTAAAGGTTACCCATCATTTCTTCAATGCTTTCCATAGTCTTTCTTTCCACCTTAGATAGAATTGCTACCCCTACTACCCATCCCTCTCACACACATGCACACATGCATACATGTGACATTGTGGAAAGAAGGAAAACCTTAGATTACTCATTTATTAGTTAAACCAACAAAATATTTGGACTTTAGTGTCATTTAAAAGCAGGTATTGAACAAGAAAATTCAAATACCTCGAGACAATAGTGGTAGTTGTAGCAAACTTCTCCCATGCCACCTTAGCATCAAGGAAATTGGCACGTCAAGTCATGGTTGTTATGGTTTGGTGGGTTTAGAGGGACAACAATGTGCAAGTGGATGATTCCCTTGATCCTAAAGCTGATGTCAAAATTTACAAGCTATAGCTTTTGATTTGGAAGGAACATTGGGACTTGATGAAAGCAACTTATGGAATCAAGTTACATTTTGATGCATTTAGGTGCCTTTTGAAGTCAAATCAAGAAACTAGTTGTTTGACTTCAACTGATATCTAATTGTGTCGATAATGTACTATTATTCGGATACAAAATTTTACGGAGTGAAAACAAATATGGGAAATGTAAAATATAGCATGTGTACAACCTATTTAACAAATCAATATAGATGTTTAAAATGTCATCAAAGCACCACTCTAAATCGACATTTAAATGTTGTGTTATAGCATTCTATATCAACGTCTCGATATCAAGATGCATGGTAATACCTAAATTTGATCTAGAGTACTATAGTGATGTTTAAACATCGATATCTACTTAGCATTTTTACCAAGTGGTTTCTCGATCTTTAAATGTCACTTGAATATATCTCCAATGATGTTCAAACATCAAATGGAGCTCCTAGAGCAACGTTTGAACATCTAGCTAGATATACCATGGCAACCTTTGAATGTCCAGATGGATGCCATATGGCGACAAATAAAAACCAAGAAAAGTGTCCTAAATCAACATCAGCCTGTGCTATATAATGACATAGTATGAGCAGATTACAACATTTAAATGCCATGACATGTAGGTTTGCATCTCAATGTTTGCTAAATGTCGAACTAGTGCTCCTATTTTCAATGTTTAGCATTTAATGTCAAATTTGTTCTATTTTGACAGGGCTAACTTCTTATTTTTTTCAACTTTCAAGATAGACCTATTGTGATGCTAATGTATATACATCTAAGTAGCCTAAAATGTCTATTTATGCATATTCTTAGTATCAAAAAAGCATCATATATTGTAAATATTACACAACATGCATCATCATACATTTAGGTTAATTTGTATAAATTGTATAGTAATTCACCTCTTTTTGTGGCCAAGGACAATGTAATATTTATCAGGGTCTCAGATTGAAGATCCAACCATACGGATATAATTAAGGTGATGATCGGAGTTTAACGACTCCGAGATCGTCCCAATCGGATTTTCATAACATCAGATACAGTCTGAGGAAGATCAGAGGTTAAGGGACAAGGTTGTGTAAAATCCGGACTTCAGATAACAAATCCAACTATACGAATGGGTTCGTATTGATGATCATAGCCCAACAATGCAAAAATCAGTTAAATCCGATATTCGTAGCACCACTTACAAGTAAAAGAAGATGGACAGCTTAAATGGTGCCACTCGGCACCATTTGAGCCATCGACACCATCCTAGCTGCCCAAGGTCACCCACAAGCTGTCGTAGCCCTCCACGCTAACACCTCTCAATCGTTGGATTCTCATCCACCAGTCGCGAGCGATGGACCCTTGGATTGTCTTTGAGACAATCTGCGGGCATAGCGCATTAGGTGAACGCCTTACGTAGAGTGTGAGGCGCGAGTTCGAGGCGCGATCTGCAGCCCAATCCGCGAAGAACAAGCACGGGCGAAATATGCCCGTTGGATCGCGATCGGGCGGTGATGGATCGAAGACGTGGCGCTATAAAGAGTGCTAGATGCACACCTGGGCAATGATGCGCGATCAAACGTGCCATCGCATGCGAGCATTGTTTGCATCTGAAGATGAAGAGGTGTGCGTGGCTTTTAAGCCATCCGATCTCTTGATCGGACGACTGAGAGCGCGCAAACGTGCTGAAGGCATGAACGGTTGAAGGCGGATCAAGCGTCGACGTGGCGCGTTGTGGAGCACCCAATTAGAAGCGAGCGGTGAACATGAGGTGTGCGTCTTCACCAACGCTTATCTACAGTGACATGCGCACGTGTCACTAAAGGCAGCAGAGTTAATTTTTCAAAGATAAAATGCTCTTTTTGCTCTTGTACCTCAACTATATAAAGCCACCTATGCCCTCCACATTTTCTTCATCGCTTCCATCATCTCTCTCCCTCTCTAAGAGCTAAGAACTCAAGTTCTAAAGCTCACTCTAGTACTCCCAAGCTCGGGGAAGCAACGCTAGAGTTAAAAGCAAAATTTTCCACCTCTCATCCCCTTCACGGAGCTCTCACCAGCCGTCTTCTCACCCCCATTCTAGAAGTGAATCCCGCGACGTCAACGCCCTGCCTCACCCCCGGTTCTTCCTGATCTATCCTCCATCCTCCGTTCTCCGTCTTCGCTCTCCTTCCAGGTGACATCCGTCCGACTCATCCTCCAAGTAACCATCGAGGAGGATAACTTCTCTCCCTTTTCTCTTTATCGCTTTCTAGATTAGATTTTCTTCTTTCTAGTTGTAGTTGTAATGACAATATTCTTAGTATAAAATTTATTTCTCTCTCTCTATCTCTCTTTGTAGTTGTAGTGTTTATATTGCAAATAGAATAACGATCATTGTGAATGTCTTGTTTATAAGCAAAAATTACAAAAAAAATATAACTACAGATTTTAAATCGGCGTAGCATCTCCGTATTCGACTCGGGACTCATTTTGAGTTTCGGTAAAAAAATTATCTGATTGACAGATTTTTGTGTGAATTGTATTACGACGATAAGGTTTTCAAAACTCAAATCTTTTCATAACGAATTTTCACTTCATAATTTTGGCGCTGTTGTCGGGGAGGCAACGGATCTCGATTTCTTTTCCTTATTACGCACACTTAATTACTTTCTAACTCTCTTTATTTCTTCTCTATTGTCTTGCAGGTACCCTTACCAGGAATCTTCAAGCGGTAGAAAGGAGTAAAGTGCAGTTGAAGACAACTGTAAGTGTTCCCCCATTCTTTCCCCCTCCATAGACTTCATACCATCACACTAATTCAAACCCTAATTAACCTAGTTGTTCTCATAAATCTTAGGACTAGTTTGGTTGTTTTGATTTCCACCTCCACCCACTTCACCCCCGCTTAAGAAAAAAATCTAAAAAAAACCACAAAGGTACACAACCTCTTCTGATTCTTCATACTCAACGATATCCCGATGTTTAAGTAGAAATCAGATAGTGTAAAGACCCGTTTTGATTAGAGCCTTTTAAGACGTTTGGATTGTCAGTCAGATGTCTGGACCCCTTCCCAGATGTTTGGAAATTGAAAAAAATTTGTACACGCATTTGCTTTCTGCGTGCAGGCAGCGTGCAGACCTCCGTCTCTCTCCTCTCTTCTTTTTCCCCACCGAACCCTAAACCCCTCGCCTATAAGAAGCACCCCCTTTCCTCTCCTCTCCACTCCACCACCACCACCTTCCTCCCCACTCCAGTGCCGTGAGTGAGGCGCACAAGAGGGAGCGAGAGCGAGAGCGACGAGGAGCAGACGTGAGGAGGAGAGGGCCGAGGTCACGAGCTCGTGGAGGCTCGTCGGAGGTTTGCACAGCCACCGTAGCGCGTGTGGGAGGAGGAGAGCGTTGGGGCATTGTCCCCGACCTTTTGCAGTGGTCAGAGCTGCAGCGGAGCAGGAGGAGCCACAGTGGAGCGTAGCGAGAGAAGCGAGAGCGCGGTCTGATACTAGAGTTTTTCCAGTATTGGACGTCCGGAGTGCCTTCCAGACGACGGGCTGGACGTCTGGCGACGACACCGGACATCTGAAAGTGGGTGTATCACAAAGGTACGTCTTCCTCGTAGTTACGGCCATGCAGGCCGCACCGCAGAGGCGATTTGCTTGGCTAAAAATGGTGCACTACTTTGTTGTGCGCAGGAGCAGCTTTGGGAAGGTGCGCAGCATGCCCTCCCACACTTTTCGGACGTCTAAACAACTGACTAGACGACCGGAGGCATTCCCAGACGTCTGGAGGACTGGTCGAACATCTAGAACTGAGTCTAGACAGTCGCGGAGGAGTCTTGGATGTTTGAGGTCATCACAGGAACCTGAGGTGAGTCTCTTATGACTTTTAAGACGTCTGGACTTGGTTCCAGACATTTGATTTAAATCTGCAGACACGTTTTTGACCCGTTTAGGGTCCGACCGAGATTCGTTTTACACAAACGAAGTATCTGTGGTTTCCTTGTGAGTTCCTCTACATATTAAAAACCTTTATATACTGTTCTGAACATTCCGTTGTGATGTGTTCCTTGGTATAGGACTTCGACCTATTGCGTGTCTGGGGCTTGCAGAGGCACGTGGGCCTACAGTTCGAGCCCCCAGTACTCTCGGATTGTCTGGTAGAGTGGTTTCCCCCTGTTTTACTTATAAAATATGAATGCATCTCTGAAAATTAGATAACTGGAAACCTAGGATGTTGCATAAACCCTACGTCGAGAAATGGTTGAACCGCTTGCTTACGTGATTGAAACTGTATTTATGAATAAATGAGCTAAATTATTAGCAACCGCCTGTTAATGAATACGAGTTACCTGTTAGAATATGAAATGCCTGAGATAACTAAACAGTTACCTGTGATATCACTGTTGCATGTATTAAATTATGGAAATACGAGTTGCCTGTGTATAACGAGAAGTAAATGGTGAATGATGAAACCTGGATTGGAATAATATGTTGAACATGAACATGAACCTTACGGGGAATTAGGAGTAAAACTCCCGTAGTTGGTTGGAAACTTGGAATGGTAAACGGGAAGTATGCTGGTCCTTGTGTACGTGGTATCAAGGAGAGCAACTGTCCCCTTTTAGTGTAGAGCGGAGCTAGCCTTCCTTAGGTTGTGACCCGGGGTTATGATTGACCACTCTACACTGACTCCTGTCGGCCCTCGCGTAAGCAGTACCGAGGTGAGCTACTAGTGTAGGGAGGGAGCTAGTCACCCCACGGGGCCCGGGGGTAAGCTAGCCAAGCTACACCGATTTTTTTGACTCTCTGGGTAAACCAAGGTAGTAAGACGAGGGTGCACGGATTGTGGAGGGGTGAGACCCCTGTTTGGTTCTGAGGAGCTAGACCCTTGTTTCTGAGAGGGCTAGGCCCTATACTATTCTGTGCTGTACTTTAGGTGTACCCGCTAGCGGAAACGACTGACCACGTGTCAGTGCGTGGTAGCTACACGTGCTCTTATCAAGCGTGCCGTAGTCACCGTCACGTCTAGACAGTAACCTCGGGGTGATTGATTGGGTATAGGACTACCATGAGGGACTCTCACGACCAAGAGAGCACCATGTGTATCTTTTACTCTTCGAAAAAGACTGCAATCAAGATCGTTCCCACGATGAACATACGAGATCAAGAAAGAAATCTGAAAGTAAACCAATGGGGTGAAAAGAAATCACATGTAAAAGAAATAACTGGAAAAGATAAATTACCTGCTAGCTTTTATTGCTTTAGATAATCTAGTTACCACTCTACTCAGCGTTCGCTGACTCCATTTTCTCATAACCCTTTTACTTTTCCAGGAGTTGGGTAGCCCGAGTTACCAGCTGCAGAGGGTGCTGGGCCCAGTCGAGTCCAGCAGTAGTTTTCTTACTGTTGTACTTTCTTTTCTACTAGTGAGTTTCAGACTTTTGTTTACTGTTCATGTTACTGTATTTTTGTTCTATTTTTCTGTTGTGGTGGTATGTACTGACTAACAGCTTTTACTTCCTTTACTGCTTGTACGCTTTTACTGTTAGTTACATTACGTAGTCAATGTGGTTTATTTTTCTGCTTTTCAATTATTTCTTGTTGGACGACTGGGTCTTGGGATTAGTCAAGTCGAGCCGATCTCAGGTCCTATAGGGATTCGGGAACTGGGTCGTAACAGATAGGTAATCATTTGTGTGCCTAACTCAGTTGTGCATTAAGGTCAATTACTTGACTTATTTGGGCTGCACCACTTCATATAAAAACAACTCATCAAGTAGCTTGCTCATTAGGGTTAACAATTAAAGTCAATATCAGGCACTCCACTTTATTTTGATTTCAAGGAAAACATATTCACTCGTGTTTACAAATCTTGGTGTGCCTCCTGAATTTGATTGAAATCACCCTAATTCAAATCCTAAAAGCTACTTAAGTAAGATTTGAACTCTAAAAGTTATTCATCCAAATAATCTTGCTTGAAAACCCTCGTTGTGCATGCACTCACACTTATTCAATCAATCATTAACGGCACAACTCATTTTAAGAGCTCACCACAATTCAAAAGCACTACTATCACAGGCCTAGTCTAAAATTAAGTAGACGTTGGCCCTAGGACTCATCAGTTCATTTCAGGATATTTCTCATACTGTGGTGCGAATTTGTGACGTCTACTTTCTCTACAAGGTGCTATGTTGGATGGCCTGATTGTTAAACGACATAAGCAGGCAGGGATTTGGCATAATTAGCAGCCTTTGGGACACGCTCCCCATGTCTCGCCATCTCAACTTAACTAGCTTTTGGGTTAAGGACAACACAAAATTTGTGTTGTGGTTTGAGTTTATTTTGGAGCATAGGTCCTTAGGCTACCCAACTTAAGAACAACTTGTTTTGTTGTGTTGCAGGGTTCTTATCCCCAGTCTTTCCGACCTCTTTCTGGTTTATGCTTGGAAGGAGGTCATTGAATCTCTGTTTAGAAGGACCATTAGACCATTCAAGGAGGCGTAGGTTAAATTTTAATCCAATTGATCCTATGGCTGATCAATCACTTCCTTTACCTCAGAATCTACAATAGATGCTACAAAGGCAGGTGGAACAAATGCAACAAATGCAAGAATGGTTCCAGCGAATGCATAGCCAAGGTGTTCAGCCCGTGAAGGATTTTTATGATCCTTCTAATTACAGGGAACGTTCCGGTGTAGATTCCAGCCGGTGACGTAGAAATTAACCCCCAGGTGTTAAGCTTGATCAAATATTTCCATAGGCTTGGCTCTGAAGACCCGTTTCAACATTTGGAAGACTTGACCACTTTGGTCCAGACCACCAAAATGCAAAACGTAGATGAGGAGCAAAGATCATGAGGCTTTTTCCCCACTCTCTTAGGGATAAGGCTGCACATTGGTATTAGACTATTGGTAGGCCGATCGCAACTTGGAATGATCTTAAATTGATTTTCCTAAAGAAATTCTTCTTAGTCGGACATAACAATGCTTTGCAACAGGCGATTACTACTTTCGTCCAACGGCCAGGGGAATCGCTTCATGGTGCCTGGGTGCGATTCCAGGATCTTTTATGGAAGTATCCACACCACGAGGTGTCAAAATGGCAACTTCTGCAGATCTTTTATCACGTATTGACTAAGCAACTCCGTAACCATGTAGATGCTTCTTGCGGAGGCAATTTCTTCAACATGGATGCAGATAGTGTGCATGAATTATTTGAGGAAATGAGTGAAAATTCCATCAATCATGCCTCCATAGATACTTTTAATCGATCCCAACAAACCAGATCGAATGTTAATGAAGTCCATGACTCATTCATTCAATATGGAATTGATTTGCAATAAACTTGATAAAGTAGACCTGGTTTCAAAAAGAATGGAGTGGATGGCTGGAAACTCTGTAAATACTTCTTGATCCACTCATTCCCAGAATTCGGGATTCCATTCTTCACAAACTCCTACTATATGGGAGTTCGTGAATCAAATGGAAGTGGCTCAACCTACGAGCCAGCATTACTCGAAACCCCACGAGTTCCAAACTGGGGCCTTTGATCCCAGTTTCTTTGATCCCTCTCCTTCTTTCCCACCATCCTCACCCTATGAGGATGTGTATGTTATACAGGAGAATGTTAGGTCCAACCCATATTCTAACTCTTATAATCCAGGTTGGAGGAACCACCCTAACTTCTCCTGAAAAAATCCAGGGCAGGAGACCCAAATCCAACCCAGCAACTATGCACTGCAAAGACCACTAGGTCAAGGTCATGTATACACTCAGCTGCCCCCTAATCAGGTCAATCAGCCAACTTGGAATGCTCGTCAACCTGTAAGGCAGGTTGATTTAAACCAACAGATGGTAGAGATGCAACGACCCATGCTCCAGCTCATGCAACAAATGAAAACATCGCTGGACAACTTGCAATTTGGGCTCATTGCTCATTCTTGTCGGCCTGGATCTCTGCCATCTCAACCCATACCCAACCCTCGCAACATACAGAATCAGGGCAATCGAGCCCAGGGATACAGGAATCAAAGAGACCCACACACATATGCTCAGGTGGTTGAGCAGGGTCCTGCTTCTTCATCCAATCCGGGATATTTGGTGAATCAAGCCCCTCCGATCTTTCCTAACCCTCCCCAAGACCCAAATCTATACGCTTCTGCAAATTCTGTTACCTTGAGGAGTGGACGGCAAACCCAGGACCCAAAATTACCCTCTTCTAGTCACTTACACCCTGGTGCGCCTGAGGAAGGAAGGGAGAACATTGAAGAAGAAATCAAAACTCAGGAACCTGATTCCAAAGATCTAACTCATGTTTCATTCCCTGAAGCCTTGCTTAAAGACAAGAAGTCTGTTGATAACGATGAGGAGCTCTTGAATATATTCAAGAATGTTGAAATCAATATCCCACTCCTCGATGCTATTAAACACATTTCGGCTTATGCTAAATTCTTAAAAGATTTATACACTCAAAAGTGTAAGCTGAGGGAACCTACCCTGAGGAAGGTGATACTCTCCGAGCAGGCTAGTTCTGCTATCTGCATCACCCTCCTCAGAGAAAGAGAGATCTAGGTAACCCTTTGATTTCATTTGTTATCGAGGATTACACTTTTGACAGAGCACTTTTGAATGTAAGTGCATCCGTTAATCTAATTCCGACTTCTCTTTACGAAAAGTTCAGAGCAGGTGAACTTAGGTCAACCTCAATAACGCTGCAGTTAGCGAACCGTTCAGTTACAAGCCCGAAAGGCGTTATTGAGAATGTTATCGTCAAGGTTAAGGATTTCTACTTTCCTGTAGATTTTCTTGTCCTTAACATGGATGTACCTGATGATTTAAGGAACATGCCCATCATTCTGGGGCGTCCGTTCCTGACTATCGCTAAGGCCAATATTTAACTGTGAATGCGATAGTATGGAAATCACCTTTGGGGATAGAAAAATGAAACTTGATATTTTCAAGGTGATTAACAAATTTGAGGATTGTGAATATATTGAGGATCTTGAGGATGATGATCTGAATGTTGAGACTTGCATGGCTTTTACCATCCTTGAGAATTCCTCCTACATCAATGAACCCAACGCACAACCCTCGGTAGTAGACCCTCCACACCCTGAAAAGGTTGCTGATTTTGTTTACTTCCAACCTCTTCCATTAGACCGTTCTGATGAATCTTCATCAGCATCCTCCTTAACTTCCATCCTAAGTTCGCCCCAGCTAGACTTGAAACCATTGCCTGAGAGTCTAAAATATGAATTTTTGGGACCTAAAAAAATGCTCCCTGTGATTATAAGTGCAAAATTGACTAAGGAGCAAGAGATAAAACTGGTCAAGATCCTAAAAACACATAAGGAGGCAATTGGATGGACCATCCATGACCTTAAGGGGATTGAGCCATCTTATTACAATCATCAAATTTTTATGGAAGATAGATCCCGCCCTTCTCGCCAGCTATAGAGGAGATTGAACCCTAATATGCGAGAAGTGGTCAAGAAGGAAATCATTAAGTGGCTCAACGCAAGAATCATTTATCCAATCTCGAATAGTCCCTGGGTTAGTCCCATGCAAATTGTTCCAAAGAAAGTCGAGATTACCATTGTGACTAACGAGAAAGGTGAATCTGTCATAACCTGTTCAGCTTCCTCCTGGAGAGTCTGTCTCGATTACAGGAAGCTGAACATAGTCACGAAAAGGGATCATTTCCCTCTGCCTTTCATCGACCAAATCTTTAAAAGATTAACCAGCTAAAAGTATTTCTATTTCCTAGACGGTTACTCGGGATACAACCAAGTCCCTATTCATCCCGAGGATTAGGAAAAGACAACTTTCACAAGTCCCTACGGAACCCTTTTATTTCTTAGAATGTCATTTGGGCTTTGCAATGCACCTACGGCTTTTCAAAGGTATATGCTAGCCATTTTCTCAGACATAATGGGAGAGTTTATGGAAGTATTCATGGACGATTTCTCTATTTTCGGAGATTCGTTTGATTCTTGCCTGGCTAACCTAGAATTGATCCTTAAGAGATGCATCAAAACACGGTTGGTCCTTAGCTGGGAAAATAGTCACTTCATGACACAAGAAGGCATCGTCTTGGGTCATGTAGTCTCTGAGCAAGGAATTGAGGTTGATAAAGCTAAGGTAGATGCTATCTCCTAACTTCCTCCTCCCACATCTATTAAACAAATCCGATCATTTTTTGGTTATGTGGGATTTTATAGGAGGTAAGACACGTTGTTTGATTTTGATGAATCACGCCATAAGGCATTTGATTTTCTTAAAACGACAGTTACTTATGCTCCAGTGCTGCAACCACAGGTTTGGACAGCCCCATTTGAGATCATGACCGATGCTTCTGATTATGTTGTCAAAGCTGGTTTGGGTCAAAAGATAAACAAGACGCCCTCTATCATCTACTACGCTATCAAAACTTTGGATAAGGTCCAGAGAAATTACACTGTTAGCGAAAGGGAATTGCTAGTTGTAGTATTCGCGTTGGAAAAATTCAGGGCTTCTCTTAGAATCTCATGTTATAATCTATATTGACCACTTAGCCTTGAGACATCTCTTGGACAGAAAGGATGCTAAACCCCGGCTTATTCGTTGGATTCTTTTACTTCAATAATTTGATCTTGAAATTAAAGACAAATTCTAGGTGCAAAATGTGGTGGCAGATCATTTTTCGAGATTCCTAAGTGATTCTTATCGTCTGGATATTCCAATTACTAATACTTTTCCGGACGAAACTATTCTTACAGTTTCAGGTGTCCAAACCCCTTAGTTTGCGGACTTGGTAAATTATTTGCTGTTGGTCAAATCCCCCATGATTGGATCAAGCAACAACAGGATAGATTATATCTGAGGCCAAATATTACTTTTGGGTTGACCGTAAACTGTACTGCATTGGCTCTAATCAGATTATTTGCCAATGTGATCTGGAGGAGTTCCAAAGTATACTTGAGTTCTACGATGCATCTGCGTGTGGTGGATATTTTTCCAGGAAAAAAATGGTTGCAAAAATTTTGCAATCTAGATTTTATTGGCCGTCTTTATTCAAGGATGTCCAGGAATTCTCGAGGCCGTGTTCTCGATGCCAGGCACTCGGAGGCATAGCCAAGAGAGACATGATGCCTCTAAACCCGATTCTTCCAGTCGAAATATTCCACGTTAGGGGCATCGATTTCATGGAACCTTTTCTCCCTTCATTTGGACACCAGTACATTCTCGTAGCTGTTGACTATGTGTCTGTTGATAAGAGAAATCGATGTTATAAAAGATGCGTCGTAGTATAGGTTGAAATGGCTATGCAGAATCTGGGAGTCACAGAATATCCTATTAGTGGAGTTGAATTCACTTGGAGAAATGGCAGTGGACAGTCATCTAGGTTGGACAGATTCTTTAGCAGTCCTAGCTTGTTGGAGAGGCATCAATTATCAGCTATTATGAGCCTTGATAGGCCTTTCTCTGATCACACTCCGCTAGTGTGGGACAGTGGGACGAACTCTGACATTGGATTTTATTTCAAACTCAAGAAATCTTGGTTTAGGGTGGAGGGGTTTGTGCAAATGGTGTCTCAGTGGTGGCAGAACAAGGCAGTGCAAGGATCTACCACACAGCAGCTGACTGCAAAGTTGACAGGTTTGCGTGACATGTTGAAAGAATATGGACAGGCAGTGGCATTGATCAGAGAACAAAGGAGGGAGGCATTGGCAGTGATCAGAGAACTGGATTTGAAGGAGTGCAGGCAGTCTTTGAATCCCCAAGAGCAGCAGCAAAGATAGCAGATGCAGTCAGTAGTGGGGGAGGAGGATCTGAAAAGAGAAGTGGACGGGCGTGAAAGATCTAGATAGCTATGGCTCAAAGAGGGTGATGCAAACACGAAGTTCTTTCATCTCGCGACCAGTGCTAGGAGAAGATTCAATCTAATCTCATCGATTAAAGTAGATGAGAGAACTATTAATTCTGTTAACGAAATCAGAAGTGAAGCAGGCAAATATTTCAAAGAACTGGCCAAGGCTACACCAAGGGGCTCTTGGAGGATGGCATCGGCGGATTTCCCAAGCGTCAGTAGTGATCAGAGAGACATGTTAGTTACTCCTATATCTGAACGAGAAGTATTGAAAGTAATTAAAGACTTAAATAATGAAGGGGCCCCTGGTCCGGATGGGATTCAGGTTTTCTTTTACAGAGAACTGTGGAGTGTTGTCAAAATGGATGTAATGAAGGTTATTCATGAATTTGAACTGGGCAACTCTGGTTTTGAGAGATTGAATAAATCCTATCTGTTCCTGCTTCCAAAAAAATCAAGTGCGGAGAAATTTTCTGATTATAGACCCATTGCACTATCTAATTCTATTTATCTTATTATCAGTAAGATTATAGCCAACAGAATGCGGGAGGTATTGAAGGACTTGATAATGCCGATCCAATCTGCCTTTCTTCCTGGGAGATCACTATAGGAGTCCTTCATTATGGCGCAAGAGATGGTAATGGGATGGCACAGGCGAAAGACTAAGGCTTTTTTATGGAAAATAGATTTCTCCAAGGCTTATGATTCAGTCTCCTGGTTGTATCTGTGGGAAATCCTTAAAAGGAGGAAATTTCCACCTCAGTTGATACAGTGGATGAAGAGATGCATTACGACAGCCTCCTTTTCCCCATTGATAAATGGGAAACCATGCCGAACTTGGATTCAGCCCCAATGTGGAGTTAGGTAAGGGTGTCCACTTGCCCCTCTGATTTTTAATCTTGCAGTGGATACATTAGCAAGATATACATGCAAACTGGCAGCAGATGGATTTATTAGGGGGTATACAATGTCTAATAACAGGGCCTTAGCTCCCATCCTCCAATATGCAGATGACACTATTTTTTTTTGTGGATGGGGGGAAGAGGGAAGTGCAAGTGCTTTTTCATATGGTTAAGATTTTTGGTGAGATTTCTGGTCTTAGACTTAATGAAAACAAATTTTCCCTGGTCTGTTTTGGGATGAATGGAATGACCTAGAATGACATCTCTACCACTTTGGATACGCCTGTGGTCTCATTGCCTATCAAATGTTTGGGATTGCCTCTGAAATGCACTACATTGAGGAAAGTAGATTGGTTCTTCCTATATGAAAAGGTGGCTACGAAATTGAAGGGTTGGAGTAGTCGTTACCTATCAAAAGGGGGGAGGTATATATTACTGAATTTGGTCATTACATCGATTCCAGCTTTTTTCTTCTCTGTTCTCAAAGCCCCGAAGTCAATTTGGAAAAAACTTGATGTGATGCGCAAAAGATTCTTCTGGAAAGGGACCTCTCACCAAGGGACTTTTCTTCAACCATTAAAATGGGATTCAATTTGCAAGCCAAAAAAGATTGGTGGCATGGGTGTTAGATCCCTCAAGGAATTTAATGATGCTTTGCTGTTGAAGCGGGCCGTTCGACTGCTGCAGGGGGAAAAAATGTGGACAGAAATAGTTCAAGATAGCTATGGGGCTGCCAATGATGAGAAAAATCACCTAAACCCCCATAAATCATCTCCTTTTTGGTCTTCGGTGGTGCGTGCCTTGAGGGATAATTGGATTTTGTTCAAATCCTTGTTAGGTGATGGGAAAAGCTTCAAATTCTGGCTGGAGAATTGGGTACCTAGGGGGGTGATTAAAGACAGGTACCCCCTTGCTTATGCAGCGACTTCGAATAAAAATGCTGTGGTTTCTGATTATTGGGATGTGGAGTCTGAGCAGTAGTCTTTGAATAATGCTATGTGGAATAATCATGAAATAAGAACACGAGCAGAGAATGAGCGCCTCCTGCAAGAACTTGCTGCCTATGACAAGTGGGAGGGTAAGTTTTCTTCAGTGGCTGCCTATGACAAGTTGATTAACTCTTCCAGGATGGCAGAACTTGATGAGGAGGGGAAAAAGTTATGAAAATTAAAAACACCACTGAAGGTAAAAATTTTTTTATGGCTCTGCAGAAGGGATGGTCTGATTACTGGAGATCTGAGGCACAGAAGAATGGAAACTCCCACTCAGTTTTGCCACTTATGTAGGATGCATAATGATTCCAACACTCATATTTTTTCTTCGTGTGCGATCACAGATTATGTCTGGAGGAGAGTTTGTAATGATTCTCTTCCCACATATGTGGAGTTATCTTGTGGATGGGAATAAGTCGTGTTTACCTATGGTGGCTGTGTTATGGTCTGTGTGAAGGGCTAGGAATGAGTGTGTTTTTCTGGAGACTCTAATGAATGTGGATAAGATTGTAAATTGCTGCTGGAATCTCATACACCAATGGGGTTCGAATATGTAATTGTGTTCATTTTTTTATTAATAAAAGCTCTCTTGATTTGCTATCGGTGACTCGATAGCATTCCTTTCCTTCTCAAAAAAAAAAAACTCGAATATCTAAATGAAATCCAAGGTCGAACACAGGAAACAAGTATTGCATTCACGCTCTAATCTCAATTAAAATATAAATGAGCATAGGAATAAGCCAAGAATAATAATATTTAATGAATGTCAATCTGTTACATTAGATATTCAATGATACTTAATATATTTCAAGACAAAAAGAATAGAAAAGCTAAAATAATGGTGATGTAGATCACCAATTATTAGCCTTAATTAAGTACATATTAATTACTCAAATGAATCAAATAAATGAACAGTAGTCAGACGTCTGGCATGTGAATCAAACGACTTAAATGTCGCATGCTACAGTGCTTTCTTCTCTTACTACCTTTCTTTTTCTTCTTCACGTCTCTTCTTCTGCCTTAGCCTTTCCTCTTCTCTTCTGCCTCTAGCTCCTTCTCACGCCTCTTATTTCCAGCTCTCACGACGAAGTGTTGAGTAGGGGAAACCAACTCAGAGCAAAACCCTCCCCTCCCCGCTCTTTTTCTCTTTCCTTCTCTTCCTTCCACTTCTCTCAGATAGCCGAGTAATCGGTAATCCAGGTATGCGTAACTGGGTCCAAGGCTGCGTGCGTGAGTGTCGCAGCCAAGGATTGAGTAGGCGGGTCGGGTCGAGTGCGTGGGTGAGCGGGGACCTCACCCCCAAGTGTCTGAGGCAAACAACCCAAATCAGAAAATCACTTTATGCGCATGCGGTTGCTTCTTTGTTTCCGAGGTGGGACTAATCCCATGCCTCTTTCTCACGCGCTACTGCAATGAAGGTGTCCTCGTTCAATTGGCGTAGCCGCTATGAAGGTGCCTCCAATTGAGGTAGTTGGAGTGGGTGATGCCTTCAAGTGAGGACTTGGAGAGGGTCTTAGGAGACTCCCCCGTCACCTGGAGGTTTGACTTGGGGCAAGCACCGCAAGAACATGGCGTTAAGCTCTTCGAAGGAGCTTCAACAATGGCAGCAGCGACCTGTGACCTGAAAATATGAATAAGGCCTCTTGGCCACATTAAAATAGTTCATAAGCATCGTTGGAGGGTGTGGAGTGCAATGGTGGTGATTGCATGAAGAATTAGGGCTCGAGGTGGTCGGTCGATGGCGGAAAAAGTCGTGCGAAGGTGGGTTGTTCAGTGGAGCTTTTGGGTAGGTGAAGTGGCGAATAGGGAGAGGGGTTTTAATGAGCGTGAGCTGGCAAAGGTTGTGGAGCTGTTGGCGAGGTGGGTGGACTTGTGTAGCGTGCGGATGACTTTGCTGGAGGGTGGCTGGAACGGAGGACGAAGGTGGTAGGTGACGACATCGAGGGGATATTTTTGGGTTTTGAAGATGGGAAACCTATCTGACCTATTCTAATTGGACGAAAGGGGGGAATGCCCACGCCGGTGGTACACCGGACGTGGGGAAGATGAAACCTCCAATGACAGGGGTGGCGACAACGAAGGGGCATAGGTAGTGGCCGCTGGTTTTGCAACGCGCGGAAGAAGTCAAGGAGGAGGAATCCACTCGCTATGCTCTGTGACAATGGACGAGGAAGGTGGTCGGAGAAGGTCGCCAGAGCTCATGGAGCATTCGGCCGGAGAGGAGGGAAGGAGGTATTTCGACCAAAAACAAGCTAAGTAAGGTTTGCATCAGGGGGTCTTTTATAGGCCATAGGAGGTCCTTCCAAACTTGGAAACCAAGCTTGAAAGTTTAGGTCTTACGCACATGTAGGATACCCACATGTCCCATCCGTTCACATGGAAGATTGGAAAAGAGTTAAGAATCATGGCCAGGCTTATTTGGAAGAGAATTCTTCAAGAAATCTCTGGTCCAAGCTTGGGATTGAATGATTGAGAATTCAGTGAAAAAACCTCACTCAAATCTCGATAATGAACTATAGCATACTCCTAATGGCGGTAGGGACTTAGATGTGAAGAAGATGAAGATGTTAGGGGGCTCTTTGCAAGGATTTCAAAAGTTAAGGGCATATGTGTAAGAGAAAAGAGTCAGACAAGGCTAGAATGCAAACTCAGTTAAGATGATCTCTGATTGAGTCCAGATTTTAGTATAAACCTAATTTGGGCCCAAGGAATCTGATGGTGAAGTTAGATCTAGGTTTTGATTAATTTTGACTAGGTAAATTACACAGAAACCTAAATTAGGGCAACTATTTGTCTAAGACTTTGTTTTAGGTCAAAATGGGTTCAGATAGTCAAATCAAAGGTACCAAACCTTATAGAATATTTTTTTATGATTTTTAGAAGGTTTAGGTGAATTTTATCCTGACCAGAACTTTAGTTAATTAAGTGGATCTGTTTTTAGGATTTCAGATGTCATTTAATTCTCAAAACATATGAAAACTCGTTTCTGTCTGCATGAACCCACTTATTAGGCATTTATGACCATTTCACCTTTAATTAACCTATGGGAAATCTCGTGATTGTTCTGCAATTAGGTTATTCTATTAAAATTACAGTTTTACCCCTGTTTTAATGCATTTCTCTCAGAATGAATATGCAATGAATTACGGTCTTTTGGTGGTTATGTAGGAGCATTTATCAATGGATTCTGACTAATTAAAGCTAAATATAGCTGATGATGACGTTACATCAGTGTTCAACTGGATTGAGGCTATTCCCACCCGAATCAATACCATAATGTGGTCATCGATTTTGTCAAGAAGAATATCTTCAATCGGTTCAGGATTCCGTGGGCCATCATCAGCGATAGTGGTACTCACTTCTCCAATGTCCAGTTCTGCAATTTACTGGCAAAATACAAGGTGAATCACATAATTTTCACACCTTAACACCCCCAGACGAATGGCTAGATCGAGATCTCCAATCGGGAGATCAAGAACATCATGCAAAAGATGGTTAGGCCTGATAGAAAAAAATGGACTAAAAAGCTTGATGACACTCTTTGGGCCTACCGTATGGCATACAAAATGCCTATCAGCATGTCACCATTTCATCTGGTGTATGGAAAGGCATGCCATTTACCCGTAGAAATTGAACATCGGGCATTCTGGGCAATCAAGAAATGCAACTTTGATTTAAGTTTAGCCGGATAGACTAGGAAACTCCAACTATCTAACTTGGAGAAGCTTAGATATGACGCATACGAGAATGTCAAGATCTATACGGGTAGGACCAAAGCTCTTCATGACCAGCTGATTTTCCACAAGAGCTTTGAGCCGAACCAAAAGGTTTGGCTCTTTGATTCTTGACTTAAGCTCTTTCCTAGCAAGCTTAGGTCAAAGTGGAACGGCCCGTTCATCATTAATCAGATATTCCCAAACAGAGCCGTTGAGATTTTTGACCCAAAGATGGGCAATTCCTTGAAGATCAACAGACAACATCTAAAACCTTATGTTAACCGCATTATTCCAGAACCCGTCTCAGACAACGTTGCTTTAACATTAATCTAACTTTTTTGGCTGGACCCTACCTAGCTGATAGTACTAAACTCAGCACTTGTACAGTTTGGCTCCGAGCTAACCAAAGTATCATGGAATACAGGTGATATTTTTGCATTCTGGCCTTTTCTCATGCCTTTTATTTTCAATGACATTGCATAAGCTAGGCATGGGGAAGTGGATTCATTTTTTAATCATATTATCAGCTCTTTCGATTTCTTGTAAATTTTCTTTATTTTTCCTTTTTATTTAAAAAAATCGAATTAGGAAAAGAAAACTTAGGCTTTGGAAATTTTTAACCTTAGGAAATAATACAGTACGACCTGAACACTTAACCCTTCAGGTCCTCGGGCTTAATTAGCCTTAGTGTCCACTAAAATGTAGACTTGTTTCTCGAGTCTTCATCATTTGAAAACTCATTTCAAATTGGTTACATAAGTATACGACTTATCAATCCGCCCTCTGATTTGAGGAAACTTTAAGTCTAAGCATCTACACACTATTTGCACTGATTCACTGTTCGATGATTTTAACAGAAATTGGGTAGCTAATGAACCTTTTAGAGTGATATTGCTGGAAAGTTGTCACTGGTAACAGCTCATCGGTCGATTGTCCAAAGCCCAGCTACATGACCATTCTCTTATTGCTTTTAGGTAAATCTTAGATCAGGGAAGCCACTTATATAGAAAAGGAAAAGAAAAATATAGAAAATATCCAAAAAGAAAAGAAAAGGAAATAGAAAAGAAGAAAAGAAAAAAAAGAAATAACCCACACTTCACCACACAAGTATGGCTGGTAAGTTGTCGGTGATAACAACTCATCGGCCGATTATCTAGAACCCAGCTTACAAAAATGCACGCTTAATTCCAAACACTTAGGAAGAAGCGGAGAAGTAGAATAAGCTGGGGAGAGCTTTTAGGTAAATCTTAGATCAGGGAAGCCACTTATATAGAAAAGGAAAAGAAAAATATAGAAAATATCCAAAAAGAAAAGAAAAAGAAATAGAAAAGAAGAAAAGAAAAAAAAGAAATAACCCACACTTCACCACACAAGTATGGCTGGTAAGTTGTCGGTGATAACAACTCATCGGCTGATTATCTAGAACCCAGCTTACAAAAATGCACGCTTAATTCCAAACACTTAGGAAGAAGGGGAGAAGTAGAATAAGCTGGGGAGATATACACTGAGTTCACCCTTGTGTTGATCTCATAAAAATAAAAGTAGGGAGAAAGCTACTGGTCGTATAGATACACCTTTAGAAAAAATTCCTTTACAAGGTCACCTAGGGGTGTAAAAACCCAAAGTCCATTTTGATTGTCGATCAGTGAGTCTATCACATTTCACACAAAAAGATGCTTACTACTTAGAGTTCTCTTTGAGTCTTGGGTGGGTTGGGTAGCTGCAGAAAGCTATCTCGAAACCCTAAACTTAAAAATCCAAAAAAATTACAAACGAAGAAAAAGAAAAAGATGCTTCTGCTTTTGAATAAGGCGAGGGCTTTGGCGGTTTGCATTAGTAGACAGCCGAACACTGTTGTATCTCTGTAGTTCAAGTCCTTAATAATTTAGTCTTAGTGTTAAAAAATAACTTTTGCCCAAGTAATTTAATCATAATTCTGTTTATAAATAGCATATAGTTTTGCTAGAGACTAGCATAAAATAGGCATTAGAGTGATGTGTATACATCTAAGTAGCCTAAAATGTCTATTTATGCATGTTCTTAGTGTTATAGAAGTATCATGTGTTGAATGCATGCGAGATCGGTGTTTAAGATTGATACATTGTACAGACCAAAGTTGCTCGTCAACAAATACAATTTATAACTTGAATTCAAAAGAGTATCCGAGGTCGAATGTAGGGAGCAAATATGAAATTCACACACTAATCTCAATAAATAATATAAATAACACAATTAATTACTCAAAGGCTAATATTCAATTTATAACGTGAGTATATCAAGAATCTAATGAGGCAAAAAGACATAAGATAAAATAATGATGATTTGAATCACCAATTATTAGTTTAAATACATAAATAATAATTACTTAATGATCTAAATAAACGCACAATGCCTCAAATAATGCCACAGTATTTTCAACCAAGTCAGACATCAGGCATTTATCATCAGGTGACTTAAGGCAGCCTTGCTACAGTGCTTCAAAGAGACTTCTTCTGTTCTTCTTCTTCCTTGCCTTTTCTTCTTTCTTTCCTTGTGTATAGCTCCTTCCTACGACTAAGTGTCGCACAAGTGTCTCCAAGAGCAAAACCCCCTAACCCCGCGCTCTCTCTCTCTCTCCCCCTTTCCTTTCTCAATGTCCGGTCAGATGCTCGGGTAATCGGGTATTCAGAGATCTGCATACCTGGGACCAGGGCTGCAGGCATGGGCCGCAGCCGAGGTGTGGGGCTTAGGCAGGTGAGTGAGTGAGGGTGTGGGACCTCACCCCGTGTTCTGAGGCAATAAGCCCAGGACACTTTTTCAGTTTATATCGCTTCAGCTGCCTGCCCACTTCTAATGTGGGACTAAAGATAGCGCTTCCTTCGCGTGCAGCAGCAGTTAGCAGCTCCCGTTCAATTGGCTTGGGGGAGTGGTCAACGCCCCCAATTGATGGTCCAAGGACATTCCTGGAATGGTTCTGCAGTGTCTGAAGCCAACGCTTGGAGCGGGGACCTCAAGAACAAGGTCTGGAGCTTCACGAAGAAGCTCCAACAATGGCATAAACAGGTCCTATACCTGAAATCAAGAAGACAGTCTTTCCACCACGTTAAATCAGTTCAAAAGGTTCGCCAGAGCACGGCGAACGTGTTGGTGAAGGTGGCAGTGCGTGCGAGTGAGTGGAAAGGTCGTATGACCTCGGTCAGTTGGTGCAAAAGGCATAGTATTGGGTGAAGGGTTTGGAGGGGCAATCGACCTAACTAAGTTAGGGTGTTTACTCTTGGGATCGAGGCGGAGGTGTAGGGCATGGTAGCGAGGCGAATGGAGGGGTGTAGCGGGGAGGACGCCTCATCGGAGGAGCGGCTGGAGACAGAGAAGATGAGGGTGATTCACGGTATCGAGGGGTCGAAACAAGAGTTAAGAGGGGGAGAATTAACCTAAGGGTCTAAGGGAACTAAACTACTCCTAAGCTAACGGATGAAATGGGGGAGATCGACTTGCCGGGAGTACGTTGGCGCCAGGGACGAAGGTGCTCTGGTGGGGGTAGGACGGTGAGAATGATAGAGGGAGAGACGTCGGCTGGTACGGCACGACGCGGAGAAAGACAAGGAAGGAGAATCCACTGCCGGTATTGCGAGTGGACGACGAAGGAGGTCAGAAGAGGTCACCAAACGTCGAAGAGCTATTTGGCCGGAGAGGATGGAGGAATTGAGGATGATTCCGACCAAATTCAAGCGTAGGGAAAACAGTTTGCCAAGGGGTTCCTTATATAGGCCCCATGCGGTAAGTTGGAGCTTGGAAAGTTCGCCGGAGAAGGATTCCTAAGAGATACCCGAATCTTATTCGTTCACATGAGAGATTGGGAATATTATGGAGATTGAAATCGAGTGCGTTGGAAAGAGAACTTCTCAAGGAATCTCCCTTCCAATTTTGGAAGTGATTCGTTGATCAAAGGATCTCTTCAATCAAAGGTCGCCAGAGGAGGATTTCTTCGCAATAATGGTAGAGGGATCTATTTGCAAAGAGTGACGACAAAGATAGGGGTCTGTTTGTAAGGAATTCGAAAGTTAGGGGCATGTATGTGAGAGAAAAGATTCAGACTGGATCAAATTGCAAACTAGGTCAAGACAATCTTTGATTGGGCCCAAATTTTGGTACAAATCTAATTTGGACCCAAGGAATCCAATAGCAAAGTTGGATTTAGGTTTTGACTAAGTTTGACTGTGTAATTTATACAAAAATCAAAATTAGGGTAATAGTCTATTGTTGCTCTGTTTTAGGTCAAATTGGGTTCCAATGGTCAAATTGAAGGTACCAAATATTAGAGAATATTTTTCTATAATTTTTAGAGAGTTTAGGTGGATTTTATTTTGACCAGAACCTCAGTGGATTAAGAGATTCTATTTTTTGGGTTTTAGATATCATTTAATTCTCGAAATACGTGAAAATCAATTTCTCTCTGCATGGACCCTCTTCCCTCTTGTTAGACATTTAAGATCACTTGATCTTTAATTAACCCCCGAGAAATCCCATGAGTATTCTGCAATTGACATATGCTGTTAAGACTGTAGTTTTACCCCTGTTTTACTATATTTCTCTCAGAATGATTATGCAATGAATTCTAGTCCTATGGCGGTTATGTAGGAGCATTTATTCCTTGATTATGACTAATCAAAGCTAAATATGGCTGATGATGATGTTATCATCATACCCCCACGCCTAACTTTTGCTAGTCCCTTAGCAAAATCTCATAGAATTAACTCAAATTCTAAACCATGCCTTTTTATACTCAGAACTTTGTTGTATGCTTTCTTCTATATATTAGGTTAGAATGCTAATTATAGGCATAGAGGTATTTAAGTACCAACCAAGATTCGGACCTAACCAGCTTTAACCTCAGTCGTCCGTGAAGGTTTCTAAGACCCATAGAAACTAACCAAAGGTTCGTTGAACTCTGCGGTTACAGTACCCGTACTTAAAACATGTTTAGTCCAACTTCAGTTTGCAGTACGTTTTTGTAAGAGAGAGACATAAGAATTTTTCCATTTTTGGAGAGTTTTCTCTCCTTTTCTTCTTTATTTCTAGCTTCGGATTGGCTTTACAACACGGTCTGTATCGGATTCCTAGCTCCCACCATCAATCCTCGCAGGGTTCCTGGCTTTCAATGCTTCGAGATAGAATCACCCATGGCAACCTCTAGAATCCTGGCTTTCGACACTTCGAGATAGTACCACCCATGACGTTCTGTAGCTAAATTCGGGCTCTGTCAATCGACATTTTGGGATAATCCTGCCCATAGCACCTGAATCGGCACAAGGTGCTTACGTGCCCCCGGTAAGATATTTAGATATCCTAGGGAAAAGCACTGAGGAGACGGTATGTTATTGCACATCTTCGAGGGGAATTTCCCACTTCTCCGTGCTAGGAACTTATCCAAATCAACTTGTGTTGATAAGCCGCTCCTGATCTAGGTGCTTTTTCATAACAGAATTAACACATTTACATGATTTTGATTATTAACCGCACTGAACCAAACTGTGTATGGATTAGGGTGCTTAGGTTACCGAGTCCCGCAAATCAGAGGTCAGTTAACGAGGTTGAATAATCCCTAAGCCTTAGACCTAATACTTAAACTTCGCATTTTCCTCAACCTCTTGAGGATTATCTAAATCTTAATGGATACTTGAATTTTTAAGCCTAAAACAAGTCCAAGAGGCTTAAGATCTGCACTAATATTAATCTTCGTGTCTCTTAACACTATTTAACTTTTATTTCTTTCTTTTTATTTGGTATAGAACTTAAATAGATTACATAATCTTTTACTAATGGCTATCTTTTTTTATTTCAAATTGTTGCTCCTTTTCGACATTTAAATCACCTCTTCCTCCTTTCAAGAATGATTTGCATTTAATTTTTTCAAAATTTCCTCCCCTTTCTCCAATATTTTTGTTCTTTTTCTATTTTATTTTATTTTATTTTATTTTTTGGAATATGTATTTTTGTGAGAACCCTTGAGAACTTTGAATTTTTATGTGTTTGCACTTTAACACCTCCCATGCCTAAATTTTGCAATGTCCTCATTGTAAACTGGAGGGTATGAAATCAGTTTGGGTTCAAGGATTAGAACAGGATAATCAGGTGGGCGAATGGGTCGGGATGACTGTTGCGGATGATTTCAAGCTCTAGTATGAGTACCAAAGGTGAAATCGACTGTTCTCAAACTGAACTCCAAGTGCAATAGACGTGAAGTACAAAAGCATAATCAGAAGGATCTCGGGTTTTTGAAATAACGGGCTGCCTCCCGTTAAGCACTAAATTCAATGTCTTCAACCGAGCAGAAAATTGTCATGGAGGAGTGGTCAAATCAAACGAATTTTGTAGAATGAACACATTCATCAATAGCCTAGTTGATCCAACCAGGTGCTTGTTTAAGTCAACAGGCTGTTTATACATCCTAAACCCAATCAATCTAGTGGGTTGATAGATGTAAATCAGTAGATGTGGAACCCAACATATGCTGTAGAGCTCAAGTAGATGTGGAAGTGAAAAGCTATGCTTTGTCTGAATCGGATCAGCCTGGTCATAGTAGGGATCCTCAAATGAAAAAGGGTCGGTGGAGGATGTAGGAACCCTATGGAAGTGATCAGAGAAGGATGGGGCGTGATTATTAGTCTGATCGAAGTCCGAAACCCAATTGAAATGTGGAGGAGAATCATGTATAACCGGCTCATCGAGAGGAGAATCAGAGTAGAAATTGAGTCCAGTTGCAGATCAGGGTTGGAAACAGGTTTTGGAAGACTCTGTATGTGTAGAAGAGGTGGTTTCTTTCAAATCATTGACCTCAGTGTCAAAATCAAAGGACGGGTTGTAGTTGCTAAGGTCGTAAATTGGTTTGGATTTGTCAGGAAACAACAGTTCTCCGAAATCAGGGTAAAATTTAAAATCATCGGAGAACTTGTGAGAATCGTGTTCTGAATCTGATTCAGGATCAAAGGTTCCACCACTGAGTAAATCAAGATGTGGAGAAGCAGTAACCTGACTTGGATCTAACCTGTTTTCAGATTCCAAGCTCAAAAAGGTGTCCCTATTAGGCATAGGCTCGAGTTCTTTGCTCGTAGGGTAGACCCAAACGATTCCTAACTTTTCCAACTCCTTGGTTTCTATATCATAGATTGGTATTACTTCCAAAAAATCAATCTATATCTCTGAAGAGGTTGGAGAGGCGCACTCATCAAATACAGGCCCAGAATCATAATCTAAATTCAAAATCTGAATTTCATCATATTGGGCCTCATGATCATCTCGAATAGGCTTGAGTCTAGATTCTAAGTTAAGGGTGTGAGTTGGATCACTAGAACCTAAGTTGGGCTCTACAGGGATATCAGAATTGCTCTCAAGAGTCACCTTATCAGAATAAGGGATGAAATTTACACCCTCGAGAGATTCTGATTCAATCTTAGTATCACAGGTGTCTGGGAAATCTAAGCTTGGTGAATCAGGCTCTTTTTTTTCTAGGGTTGGTTCGAGATCAGGAACACCTGCAATCGGATCCTTCCAACCCATCTCAAGATCAGGAATGTCAATTTGTTGTAATTTGAATCAGATTCCATTTAGGTTGGGGGTCCATAACAAGCTTGATCATCAAACCCGAGATTTGAGAAATTACATAGATTACTTGAACTACTCCAAGATGTCATCTTAACTTCCGACGAGTATTTTTGATTGATGGATCTATACAAATTATTCAGAAATTCTCCCCATTTTTCGAAAAAATTCTGGAGTTCTTCCGGAACTGAAGGATTTGACCAATATTGCAGATAATTATTATTGTGCAATTTCACCAATTCCATGTGTTTTGCTAAGAGATCATTCTTGGTTGATCCGTGGTTTAGTTGTATCCATATCATCTCTATACGGTTCAAAATGTGGTTTATTGTTTTCTTGAATTTATCCTGAATGTCCTTTCTACAATATTCTTCATCGTTTCTATAAGCATTCTCAATTATCTTTTCTTTCATGGTCATTTGGGACTCAAGTTTCTTAAATAGTTTTAATTAAGTGGTAGAATCAAGATGCAGGATCAAACTGAAGATTAGATTGCAGTTGATTTGATCAGATAGAAATCCCTAAGATGATCTGCGTATGTGCACTAGAGAAAATATGAAGGACTGGATGTTGTTGAACTCAATCAAGGCACCCAAAGATTTTTGGATGACTATAGAGGTTTAGTGCGGATGATACCCCTGGATCAGAAAGTCATCCACATGAGAATTACCTAGGCAGCCAGGAAGAGAGAGCCCTGCAAAAATCCCTACATAGTAGAGCGTCCCCACGAGTTATAAGGTTTCCCCCACTCGACCTTCCTTGTCACTGAGGGTCCAGGTAGACCAGAATGGATAACTTGACCTCTTAAGTCTACCAATTTTAAGTCCTAATTTGTGCCTTTAATTCCACTTGATTAGAAGTTAATTTGACTTAGAACCTAATTTGGAGATTGGTTGGCCTACTAGGTAGACCAACTTCACCTGACCTGTCCTAAAAGATGGAGAATGAAATCTAGGTCAAGACCTAGATTTCATTCTCCATCTTTTAGACCTAGAAATCACCCTGATTGACTCTCAGGTTATTAGGTCCAAGATTTTAGGATTCAAGTGAAATTAGAGCATTATTTTAGGGTTTTTCTTGATTAGATCTTTTCTACCAAGGGCTTGGGTAGTACACAAATACGGGAGGGTTATTTCCTTTTATGCAGGCAAATGTAAACTATCACTTCAAAACCCTAATGTAGAAACCTTAATTGGCTCTATTCTGCATCCAATTTGATCTTAAAATGTTCTCCTTGGACTTCAATCAAGAAATGCATAGTCCCTAATAGGTATAGGAAATTTGCGTAGGGAATTCTAAACAGAATCGTCTCAAGCTTCAATCAGGTATGAAATTTGTTCGCAAATCAAGAAACTTTTCTTTTTTAGATGATAATTACTATAAAAATAAGGTAGGTGATTCCTAATTGATTGTTTCCTTTTTTTCGTCTTCCCAAGATTAAGAGGTTAATTAGGGAAGAATAGAAAAGTTACCTGCCTTGGAGTGGTTGATTTACGTAGAAGATCTCCTCTTGAAGTACATCGCAAAATCACAAGAAATCAAATGCAAGTTAGTGCTCAAATATAATCAGATAAAGCAAAGAATAGCGGTGAATTACGCGTTGCTCCCCGGCAACGGTGCCAAAATGTTGAATGCGTGCGAGATCGGTGTTTAAGATTGATACGTTGTATGTTACGACCCGATTCCCGGATCCCTACAGGACCCGAGACCGACTCGCCTCGACTAATCCCAAGACTTAATCGTCCAACAAGAAATAACCAAAAGCAAGAAAGTAAATCACATTCACATATGCATTATAACTAAGTAGAAGAAACGTATAAAGCAGTAAAGGAAAATAAATATGCTGTTTCAGTACATACTACCACAACAACAATAACAGAAAGCGGAAAGTAAACAGTAGTAGCAGAACAGTAACTGAAAGTCCATTACCTACTACAAAGTAGAGAAAAAGAAAAGGAAAAGCTGAAAAAAACTACGACTGGACTTGACTGGACCCAGCACCTTCTGCAGCTGGAAATTTGGGCTGCTCAACTCCTGGTCCTGAACAGTGTTATGAAAAGACAGAATCAGCGAACGCTGAGTAGAGTGGTATCTATATTATCTAAGTACAAAACAGTAAAAGCAATAGGTTTAATTTTCATTTCTATTTATCTGTTTTATATATTTTCGTTTGACCCAGATATTTCTTGACCTCAAAGTAACCAGATATTTCTTGATCTTGCATGTTCCTTATGGAAACGATCTTGATTGCAGTCTTTTCCACAGAGTAAAAGGTACACGTGATGCTTTCCTGGCCGGGAGAGTCTCCCGTGGTAGTCCTACACACAATCAACCACCCCAAGGTCACTGTCAAGACATAGCGGTGACTACAGCACGTGTGATAAGCGCACGAGTAGCTACCCCACACTGACACGCGGTCAGTCGTTTCCGTTAGCGGGTAGGCCCAAAGTACAGCACGAAACAATATAGGGCATTGCCCTCTCAGAACAGGGATCTCGCCCCTCAAAACCAAACATGGGTCTCACCCCTCCACAGTCCTCGTACCCTCGTCTAACTACCCCGATTTACCCAAAGGGCCTAACAAGTCGGTGTAGGGTGGCTAGCTGAAACCCGAGCCCCGTGGGGTGGCTAGCTCCCTCCTTACACTAGTAGCTCGCCTCGGTACCACGTACACGAGGGCCAACAGGAGTCGGTGTAGAGTGGCCAATCCTAACCCCGGGTCTCAACCCAAGGGAGGCTAGCTCCACTCTACACAAAAGAGGACAGCTGCTCTCCTTGATACCACATACTCAAAAGCCAGCACACTTTCCGTCTACATTCCAGATTTTCGTTTATCCATAGGAGTTCTACTCATGCGGAACAGGTATCCCTGTCAGATACAATCTCACATGGAACTCCGTGTAGGTGTACCACATCGTGAATGTACCTCTCTGCCAACTATACTGGTCCCAAGGTGACTCGGATCGGTAGGAAATGCGCCGTCTTCGTCAACCTGTCTACTATCACCCAGACCTACGTCATGTCCTCGCTGGATAACTAATAAACCCACCACCAAGTCTATAGTGATGCTCTCCCACTTCCACTCTGGCACAAGAAGTGGCTGCAACGACCCTGCAGGCCTCTGATGCTCAGCCTTCACCTACTGGTACACCAAATACTGATGCACAAACTCACCAATATCCCGCTTCATCCCTCTCCACCAAAAGTCACATCTCAGATCACGATACATCTTTGTGTTCCTGGGATGTATGGTGAACCTGGACCCGTGCACCTCAACCAGGAGCTCTCAATAACTCCTCGTCTCTAAGAACATATAAGCGTCCCCTCATGCGCAGTATCTCGTCTGTAAAGGAAAAGTCTCCAGGGTCTCTTGTCAACACCCTGTCCCGCAGTGTCTGTAAGTACGGATCTATCATCTGCCCTGCGATGATGTGGTCTATTAGCTCTGGTCACATTTCCCACGTCACTGTCACTGTCTCACAATACCCTTGTGACTCCTGGGGTTGCCAACTGCCCAACTCCTCCATGAGTCTCCAACTCTGTGCCTGTAGCCTGGCCAAGCAGGCGGGCGCCTTCCGGCTCAAGGCGTCAGCCACCACATTGGCCTTCCTTGGAGGGTAGGAGATGCTGCAGTCGCAGTCCTTCAGGATCTCTAACCGACGTCTTTGTCTTATGTTAAGCTCCTTCTAGTCAAACAAGTACTTGAGGCTCTTATGATCCGTAGAAATCTCGAAAGTCTCACCGTAAAGGTAGTGCCTCCATGTCTTCAATGCGAAGACAACAGCTGCCAGCTTTAAGTCATGGGTAGGATAACTATGCTCATGAGGCTTCAGTTGCCGCGAAGCGTAAGCGACAACGTGACCTCGGTACATAAGCACACCCCCTAACCCCTGCAACGAAGCGTCTATGTAAACCACAAAACCGCCACTGCTGTCTAGGATGGTAAGCACAGGAGCTGAAGTCAGTCTCTCCTTCAACTCCTGAAAACATGCCTCGCACTCATCTGTCTAGGCAAAGGGCACATCCTTCCGAGTTAGCTGGGTCATAGGACGCGTAATCTGAGAGAATCCTCTGATAAACCACCGATAGTAACCTGTTAATTCCAAAAAGCTGCGTATCTCTGTCACTGTATGTGGCCTCTCCCACCTGAGTACGGCCTTAACCTTGGCTAGATCCACAGCCAAACCATCCCCTGAGATCACGTGGCCCAAGAAAGTCACCTGCCACAACCAAAACTCACACTTGTTGTACTTGGCATACAGCCTGCATCGCCTCAAAGTATCCAGGATCATCTGTAAATGCTGCCCGTGCTACGCCTGATTCCACGAGTAAATGCGTATGTCGTCGATGAACACCACCACAAACTGGTTCAAGTACGGTCTGAAAACCCGGTTCATCAAATCCATAAAAGCAGCGGGGGAGTTGGTCAACCCAAACGGTATGACCAAAAACTCGTAGTGCCCGTACCGGGTACAAAAAGCTATCTTGGAGACGTCGGTCTTCCTGGTCCTCAATTGGTGGTTGCCCGACCTTAGATCTATTTTGGAGAATACTGTAGCGTATCACAACTGGTCGAAGAGGTCGTCAATCCTTGACAGCGGATACTTGTTCTTGATGGTAACCCTATTCTGCTGTCGATAGTAGACACAAAGTCGTAGTGTACCGTCCTTCACAAACAGCACAAGGGTTCCCCACGGGGACGCACTGGGCCTCACAAAGCCCTTCTCCAATAGGTCCTGTAGCTGTGACTTGAGCTCTCGCAGCTCAAGCAGTGCCATCCGGTACGGTGCAGTAGAAATGGGGCTGGTCTCCGGTAGTAGTGAGATCTCAAACTCAATCTCACGCTCAGGCGGTAGTCCTGGCAGCTCCTCTGAAAAAACGTTTGGGTACTTGCAAACCACTAGAATACTCTGAAAGTTAGCCACGGGGCTAGGCTCTACCACGACATAGGCCAAAAAGCCCTCACACCCCTGACTCAAAAGCCTCGCTGCCCGAAACGCGGAGATGCATCTGAAACCTCCGTCCACCAGCTGTCCGTGAAACTCAAAGGAAGGCAACTCCGGTATGGAGAAGACGATCTTCCTCCCAAAACAGTCAACCAGGACGTGATAGGCGGACAGCTAGTCCATCTCTAAGATCACACCAAAATCCTTTATCTGTATCACAATCTGGTCATCGGGGAGGCTGTGTCCCCATATACTAACCTCGCAGTCTGTGTAGACCTCCTCAGCTACAAACAACTGGCCACCTGGGCCTCTGATCACAAACGGATCCTCTAACAGTACACTGCCCTGCCCCAAACTGACGGCAAAACTCGTAACGACAAAAGAGTGCGTGGTGTCGGAATCAAAAAGTACGTACACTAATATGCCAGAAACCGTAACCATACCTGCCACCACTGAACCTGAAGCCCTGTCATCTCTGTGGGTTAGGGCTTTGATACGCCCCTCAGTCCTTGGTGCAGACGAAGCAGTTACACTCTGGGTCGGGCAAGCAGCCGTTGGTCCATACCCTCCTTGTGACTGCTGCCCTCCCCCATGCGCCTGGTCTCTCCTCTCATCCTCAGCGCTCAAACCCTTAGTGCCTAATTTCACCCGCACGATGAGGAGATTCACTCTTCAATCTACTTAAGGAGCTCCACAGCTGCGCGTGCGCACCATCGACTCCCCCTTGAGCCGATCCCTTCGTCCACCTGCAACTTCCCCTCAACCCAATTTCTTCCGCTGGCTGTGACAGAGTTGGCATCTCCCTCGCCAATTTCACTAGTTGCCAGCCGACCGGGTGGTAGACCTCAGACATCTTCGTCAGCTGCTGGTTTCCTTTCCCCATTCGTCGTCATTACCCGACCAGCGGGTGACCTGAGACATCTTCCTCCATTTAGATTTACTACTTTCCTAGTATAGTTTACTTGCTTTCTAGGAGTAGGAGTAATTAGAGATCTGTGTGACAATTGTTAGTGTAGCTTAGGAGCAGATAGAGTAGATCCCACACCTCCTCTGATCAATTCAGATCAGAGGAGAAGAATCCACCCACATTCACTTGATCATGACTCTCCCCTTGCATTCCATTTTATTGCATTCTTTTCCCTCGATTTAATTTCACTGATCACCCAGCCATCAAGTCTAATTTTAGATCTGAGGACTTCGTGTCTCAAATCTGAAATTAGCGCGATAAAGCACTTTGGGGGGTCTACCACTCATTTCACAAATTCACAAAGACCCCCCCCCCCCCCCCCCCCCTCTTATTCATAAACTTAATCGGCTTGATTTTGCTTGAAAATGGTTTTAGTTGTTCAAATCAGTGATTTGAAATCGATTTTGAGCTTCATTGGATTTAATCAAGTTGTTCGAGGATTTATGAGCTTGATGAGGTGTTTTGCAATGATTCCAATGATTTTTGAGCTTTGGATTTGAATTTTGTTATGTGGATGAGCATACACTTGAATCAAGCTCTATGTTCGAGAGTTTTATCAAGGAGAATCATTCTCCCTGATTTGAGATAGAACAAGGACCCAACGGGTCTTGATTTATCCATATGATTGCCTTGAACATCCATCAATGATGTTCAAGAAGATCAAGTGGAGAAATCAATGTAAGATCCAAATTAAAAGCCCAAATGGGGCGACATTTTATTCCTTCCTTATTTTCACTTGCATGATTCTTTATGGAGGTTTTAAAGAGGATTTGATCTGATTTCAATGGATAAACATCCCCAGATCAGTCTTAATTAGTCTGATATTGGGGTGTTCATGTACTGAAATATAGATGTAAGCAACTGGTATTAGAATTCAGATACTACTGCAGTTATTTGGAACTTATTTAGGATGTCTAAAATTCTTTTAGAAGCTCTGAAGTGCGATGCAATTGAAGCAGCAAACCTTACAGCTGTTGTTTCAACAGCTGTAGGTGTTATGGCTGTTCTGTTGGTTGCACAGCAGCCTTGGAACTGACTGTTCAGACGTCTGAAGTTAATTCAGATGGTCTGAATTGGATTGCTACAGCAACAGCAGTCTATATGATTGCTATTTCAGGGTGTTCTAGAGTTGCTACTGCAGCTGGACAGTAGGCATAGGTTTTAGTGTTTAAATTAGCTGACATGTTATCAACGTTGTGTAATAATTGTACAAGCTTTCCTGTACTGATTTTGATTTTAAAATTTTCATTTGAATGCTTGTAACTTGTGTCAAATCATTCATTGTTAGTTAGTTTTTGTACCTAACTGTCCAACTGTAGAAATTTTTTGGAAATAGAGTTTAAAAACTTGGTTATGTGATTGTACATCTTTCAGTTGGTCTTTAGAACTTACTTGAGGCAGTCTACTACCTATCTATCTTTTAGAACTAGATTTAGGATTTTAAGTTCTTTTGAAAACACTTAAAAGACCCTAAAATGAGCTTCACTTGCACATAAATAAAAACCCTATAAAAAATCCAAAAAAATAAAATAAACCTGTCTTGGTGAAGATCAGGTATAATTTTAAGTGTATACTAAGTTTCATGATATTATGAACCCTCGGTTTGGTAGAATATACCAGCCGACGGTTCAGTTTATCTTAAAACTCAATAAAAATCCCTTAATACAAAAACACCAAAAGCATTTTCTCTATCTCATCTCTTTCCTTCTTTCTCACCCCCTATCTATATAAAACACATAAAACCCATAAAAATTAGAAAAATCACAAAAATACACAAAAATACTTTATATATTATGTATATACTTATATATATAAGGTATATATTAAGTTATATATGTAAATAATGTAAAATATGTACATAATGTATATATAAAACTTATGTATATATTATATAACGTAACTTAAATATTTAAGATAACTTAACCTGTGTATAACCTATTTATATATTATCTATTATTTATATTAACTTATATGTACTATATTTTAAGTAAATTAATAAAATCCTGTAAATAAACATATTTACTACTAATACTATACATACATATTTAAGTATATATAATGTACGTAATAAACCCTGTACCATAATTTAATTATATATATAGAATAAATAATTAATTTATTAAGCTACTAACTAAGTTATTAGATTAAATTAAAATAAATTGGTAATTTAAGTTATAACTAAACTAACTCATACTTTATATTTGTACGAATGTATTTTAAGTAAATAAAGCTAATTTAACTATATGTATAATGTATTATATTAGTTATATCTAATTTATATATAAAACAATCCAAAATAAGCTATTTAAATGTAAATAAAATCAAAATAAAATTTGTAAAACACAATAAAAATCTTTATTAACACCTTAATATGTATATTAATACTGTATAAGGCCAATTAGATCATATATTAACTAATTTATACTTAATTTAGAAATAAAACCTAAAATACAGTATGTATAAACTGCAGACTTCAATGAATTATTTATACAGTAAATATAATTAATTTTTTAAATTAATTGTACAATTATATAGTACTATGTAAATACTTTATTATCATATAATTTAATTTTAATTTACAACAAATTATGGCCCTCAAATTGAGGGCCAAAAATCCCAAATCAGGACAGCTGCGTTGAAAGCAGCAGTGCCGGAAGAGGCACTGGATAGTGCCACATCGTGTGGCATGGAGCGCTTGTAGTGCTATAAGAGTAATTTGTGTTCTGCCCTCTTCAGTCATGCGCTCGGCACACAACAACCCCTTACCTGATCCCTTGAGCATTATTCTGGTTCTGTGATGATATGTGAGATGGTATGTGGTGTGGGCCGGGGGCCCGACACTGTGCGAGGGCTTAATTAAGCTCGATTCTGAGCATAAATCGAGATTAAAAGGATAATTAAATGAACTAAGGTGGCTCTAGTAGATATCTGGTCCCACCCATTATGGGTGCTGTGTATCTCTCGACAAGGTCGCCTGCCAACCTTAAAACCTATTTTTGAATTAAGTAAGGCTTAATGAAAGGTTAAGGGAAAGAAGAGAAGAGAGGAGAGTGAACACAAAATAAACCTAAGTGTTGAGACTAATTTCAGAGAGAATAAGAAGAGGAGAAATGGTTAAGTGTAAGAAGAGATAGAAAGAGTGAGAGAGGAAGTATGTACGTGTGTATTGTATAATGTATACATATATATGTATAGTGTATATAAGTGTATACTATAAATAATAAGTATATGTATATTAAGTATACGCAGTATAAGTGTTGTTTGAGCTATATATATATGTATATAAATAACCTTATAGCTTTACTGATAGATATATTCGTCACTGTAGGTAGAATAAGTGTCATTATAAACTTCAGTTTTTACCTTAGATCTTATACATAGTTTTGCTGGGGTTTAGCAACGTTTTTATCTGTCGTTGTACATCATATATATGTTACTGTATACGTTAATATTCTAAGTTAAGTTAGTATAGTATATATTATCACTTATTATCATATATATATATATGTATGTATGTATTAGTAATATAAGTTATAAATAGATAGAATATAATATTTAATTACAATGTTTGATAATTGTTTGTAATTAGGTGTTTGCAAGCATTTTAGTTTTTTTTTGTACATAATTAAGTTATTATTTTATTCATTGATTATTCATCAATTCATTCATTTATGATTGTATATAAAATTGATTTTTTTGTAATTAAAGAATAATGTTGGACTTAAAGAGTGATATATATTAATAATTACCTTACAGTGAACGACCTAAAATAAATCAGTAAAAATTATGTAATTAAATAAAATTGACGTGATAACGATTTGTATTTGTGACATACTATAACAACGATGATTTTTTTATATGAACCATGGCCAATCGCGATTCATATTTTTGGCACTGTTGCCAGGGATAAAAATCCAACAACAGTGTTTTATTGTGAAGTGATTGATTAACATGTCGCAAAAAGTCTATTACACGTGCAATGGACCCTTGGATTATCTTTGTGACAATCCATGGGCGTAGTGAGTTGGGCAAACGCCCTACGTAAAGCGTGAGGCGCAGGTTTGAGGTGCGATATGCAGCCCAATCCACAAAGAACAAGCGCAGGCGAAATATGCCCGTTAGATCGCGATCGCGTGGCGATGGATCAAAGACGTGACGCCACAACGAGCACTGGATACACACGTGGACGATGACTCGCAATCGAACGTGCCATCTCATGCGAGCGCTGTGCGCATCTGAAGAGGAAGAGGCATGCGTGGTTTAGCGTGCAAACATGCTAAAGGCATGAACGACTGAAGGTGGATTGAACATCGAAGTGGCGCATTGTGGAGCGCCCGATCAGAAGCAAGCAACGAAGATGAGGCGTGTGTCTTCACCAACGCTTATCTACAGTGACGTGCGCATATGTCACTAAAGGCAGCAGAGTTAATTTTTCAAAGATAAAATGCCCTTTTTGCCCTTATACCTCAACTATATAAAGCCCCCTGTGCCCTCCACATTTTCTTCATCCCTTCCATCATCTCTCTCACTTTCTAAGAGCTAAGAACTCAAGTTCTAAAGCTCACTCTAGTACTCCCAAGCTACGGGAAGCTCTGCTAGAGTTAAAAACAAAATTTTCTACCTCTCATCCCTTTTGCGGAGCTCTCGCCAGCTGTCTTCTCACTCCCGTTCTCGAAGTGGATCCTGCAACGCCGACGCCCTCCTCACTACCCTGGTTCTTCCCGATCCGTCCTTCGTCTTCGCTCTCTTTCCTGGAGACATCCGTCTAGCTCATCCTTCAAGCAACCATTGAGGATGATAACTTCTCTCCCCTTTCTCTTTATCGCTTTCTAGATTAGATTTTTCGCTTTCTAGTTGTAGTTGTAATGACATTATTCTTAGTATAAAAGTTCTTTCTCTCTCTCTCTCTCTATAGTTTTAGTGTTTATATTACAAGTAGAATAATAATCACTGTGAATGTCTCGTTTATAAACAAAAACTACAACAAAAAATATAACTGCTTATTTTAAATCAGCGTAGCTTCCCCGTGTTCAACCCAATACTCATTTTGAGTTTTGGTAAAAAATTATCTAATTGACGAATTTTCTCGCAAATTGCACTACGACGACAAGAGTTTCGAAACTCAAATCTTTTCGCAATGAATTTCTGCTTCATCAAATGCTAACTGTAATTTATGGTGATGTTTGGAGACATCAAGATAGGTCATAATTGTTGTAGTGCTAGGGGTTCTGTTTACAATTGGAGATATCCCCTTGGGCTCTTGTTCTGCCCCAATGGGTTGTCCCTTAGCTCGTTAAGACCTAGTTTACTTGGATGGTTAATCTCCATTTACTTGACTACTTAACCATTCATTTGCTAACCTAGATTTAGCATCTTTAACTCGGATTTGTCTAACACCAGTTCAAACCCATATTAAAATCGTACACCACTCATAACTCTGACACCCCTTATATTTTATATACCTAATACCTCTACTAAGTAAACATCACAAGGGTTATGTAATGACCCGATTCCTGAGTCCCTATGAGACACGAGAACCGGACCGACTCGACTAATCCCAAGACCTAGTCGTCCAACGAGGAAGTAACCAAAAGAGCAGTAAAATAAACCACATTCAACATGAAATATAATTAACAATAACAAAATACAGCAGTAAGAAAAAGAACTACTACAGCACGTACCACTACAACAGTAGAACAACATTTATAACATAACAAGAACTGCGGGTAAAGAAAAGTACAGAGAGGAACAAAAACTACTCACTACAGTAGAACAAAAGGGTACAAAAGAACAGTGGAACTCTACTGGACCCTACTCGGCCCAGCGTCCTCTGCAGCCGCTGACCCTGGCTGCTCAACACCTGATCCTGAAAAGTAACGACTGTAACACGTTAGCGAAACGCTGAGTAGAGTGGCAACTAAACTAACAAAGCAGTAAAGTGTACAATAGCTGTTTTATTTTCTTACTTTATTTACGTCTTTCTATTGTTTCACCATTTATCTATTTCTCAAATCCTTCACTTGATCTCGAATGTTCCTCGTGGGAACGATCTTGATTGCAGTCTTTTCCGAACAGTAGAAGTAGCACGTGGTGCTCTCCTAGTCGGGAGAGTCCCCCGTGGTGATCCTGTTGGTGCTAGAGCACCACGATCATTTGTTTTGATGATAACAAAACACGTGTTATTTAACATTTGCAATTTGAGTCCTAGATTTCAGGTCAATTGCAAATGTGGACGTGTTTAGACGGAGTTCGAGCTCGCATCCAGGACGGATTGGAGGAGCTTGACGGAAAACAGAGGAGGTTCGCGTGGAGCGAAAGATTGGAGATGGAAGACAAGAAGAATAGGATAGATTCTTTTTTATCCTTTCATGTATCTCTTGTATTTATTTTCTTGCTCTTTATTTTCCTTAGACATTATGTTAAAGAGCCTCAAAGAACCTTAAAAGTAGTCCTAGGAACACCTGCACAACCCTAGGATACTTAGGTTTTCTGTAGAATACTTAGAAAACCAATATAGGGTTCAAACAGCATTTCCAGACGTCTAATTCCAAAATCAGACGTCTGATAAAGTATTTTAAGACGTCTGACTGTTGTTTCAGACGTCTGATAACTGTTAGGCTGGACTTAGTTTTCTGTCTGATGAACTCAGACGTCCAGACCTTAGACCAGACGTCTTAGAAGACGTCTGATGGATTTGCCAGACGTCCAGATAGTGGACCGTTGGCTAACTTAGCAGACACGGCAGTATATGACCGTTAGAGCCTTATCAGACGTCCATAGGTCTTTACAGACGTCTGATAAATGACCGTTTTGCCTCGGCTGACCCAAAATCTCTTCTCAGAGATTTTCTAGCCGTTGCAACGTTTGGAAATCAATTCCCACGATAAAAGTAGGTTTCCAGACGTCCATACTTAGTGCCAGACGTCCTCTATGTCGTCTGATGGACTTGCACAAAAACCCTGTTTAGATCTGATTCAAGTCAGGGAGAAACCCGCATAGAATCAGACGTCTGACCTTGAAATCAGACGTCTTAAAGTGGCCTTCCAGACGTCTGATACCAGAGTTAGACGTCTGATAACCCTGTAAAGTGTAATCATTGTCCTGATTTCGGCCTGATTCTCTTGGGCTTTGCACCCAACGGCTATGGAAGCTTTTCCAAGCCTTCCAAAGCCTTCCTAAGGCCTCTATAAATAGAGGGGAGCCTTTGCAACATAAAAACACACAACATACACACTAAGAGAAACAAGAGACACACCTAAGCAACTTAGTTCCACTCTTTTGTGTCCAATTGAGGCCCTTGCTCTCCAAGCTCAAGCTCCATCATCTTGAGAGCATCAAGCCTTCGCGCGCCCGCTCTCCCGCCGTAGATAACGAGAGCGACGTAGCGCCATCGCGTGGCACACGCACCGCGTCATCGTCGACGCACTCCTTGCAAAGGGGAGTTTCCTATTTCCTATAGAAGCTAGGTTTAATTTTGTTGGCTCTATAGGACTGTTGTTTTATTTTATCTTTGTATTTTGGTTGGGTATTCGCTTTGCGAATTCCCGTCTCCTTCGTGGGACAAAATCCTTCTCGTGGAGAGAAGGGGTTGAGGAACGCTACCCTCGTACTTGTAGCGTGGTTGTACTGAGGTTGAATCACCCTCGTTTAAAGTGATTCGTTTAGTGGATTTTGATCAACTTGGTTGATCGGAAAATCCTAACTCGAGAGGGTTAGGTGGTGGTTTTCACCCGGTTTGGGTTTCCACCTAAAAATACCTGTGTACATTGTGTGATTGCCTATTTTGTGATATTGTTTATATTTATTTCCGCAATTATTACGTCACCCCCTCCTAGTAGGGAAACTTTCAATTGGTATCAGAGCAGGTCTTGCTGTTTCGGCGTAACAACCCGGCAAGAGATCAAATGGAGGGAAGCACATCAGCAATCAGGATCTCCGAGGGGCAGTCCACAACCCGTCCGCCGTTCTTCGACGGGAGCAACTACCCCTACTGGAAGCTGCGGATGAAGACATGGCTTCAAGCCACCGACTTCACGGTCTGGGCTAGATGCGAGACGCCATTCGACATCCCAGAAAAACCCGCGGGAGGATACTCGCAGCAGCAGATTCGGGAACTCTCTCTCAATGCAAAAACAATGAACGCATTGTATTGCGCGCTCAGCTCAGAGGAGTTCAATAGAATCTCGCAATGCGCCACCGCATACGAGATCTGGCACACACTCGAGGTAACTCATGAAGGTACCTCTAAGGTAAAAACCTCAAAAATTAATTTACTTTCTCAAGAATTTGAATCTTTTTCAATGAAATCTAACGAGTCTTTAAGTGAGATGAACACTAGGTTCACTCTCATTGTAAATAACTTGAAAGCTTTAGGAAAGACTTTCATCAAGGGGGAGCTTCAAGGGAAGCTTCTTCGTTCCCTTGGACCGGAGTGGGAACAGAAAGTCACCGCCATCGAGGAGGTGAACGAAATGGAGGAACTCAACATGGAAGATCTCCTAGGTAATCTGATGGCCTACGAGACTAAGTTGAAGCAGAAGAAGAAGGATACACCGGAGCCTAAACTAAAGAAGACTCTCGCCTTCAGAGCCGCGTCGGATAGCGAGGTAAGTTCCGACGACGAAGACTTTAGAATTTTACTTAAAAATTTTTCCAAGTTTTGTAGGGAATTAAATAAAGAGAAAAAGGAGAAGGAAAGCCCGAGACGTTGCTACCATTGCAACGAGAAAGGGCACCTACGACCAGAGTGCCCTCTTCTCAAAAAGGAGAAGAAAAAGGAAAAAGAAAAATCTAAGAAGAAGGCGTTCCAAGCCACTTGGGACGATTCCAGCTCGGAGGAAGAAGAAGAAGAAAAGGAAGAAACCGCTTGCTTTGGTTTCATGGCCAGAGGAAGCAATAGCGACAGCGACAGCGAAAGCGACTCCGACGATGAGGTAAACCTGGATTTACAAGAAGCTTTCAATGAACTTTTTGAGATTAGTAGATCACTTAGGGTAGAAAACAAAGGCATTAAAAAGAACCTTAGTTTTCTTAAAAATGAAAATGATAGGTTAGAAAAACAACTTAAGGACATAGAAGTTAGTCCTAAGGATGATAACCTATTATTAGATAATCATAACCTCATCAATGAAAATAATAAATTGATTGAGGAAAATGTTAGTTTAAAATTAGAAATTTCAGATTTAAAGACTAAAATGAATATTATAGAAAAAGAAATCGCATGTCTTAGGGAAAATTCTAACAAATTAATCAACAAAGTTGATAATTTTTATAGCCCTAAGGTTGAGAAAGGATCTCCATCAAGGAGACCTTCTAACAAATCCGGATCCAAGCTCACTTGGATACCGAAGAAAAAATTAGAATCTTGTTTTGTAGGGTTCAGGGATGACTACAACATAAAGGACTGGACCTACAAGCTCAAGGCTGGTCAACTTAAGTTGGGAGAACCAATGAGTAGACCAAGGAGGAGAACAAGAAGACCGACGAGACGGCGAACAAACGACGGACCCGCCGCACGTCGACCACCAGATTGGAGACCGGCGCCGATGCCCGGGCCTCCAAGCTACGGATGGGAGCCCCATCCGATGTGGCATCCACCACCACCATTCGGGCCATTTTATTGGCCATGGTAGGTGAGGTAAAATTCTTAACCCTATCCTTTTTATAAGCATTTAGATAGGGGGAGTTAAAAATGATGAGCTTATTGTCAATTTTTAAGGGGGAGATACAAGTTAGCTAAATTTCCTTTAGTAAGGGGGAGAAAAATAATAGCTATCTTGTTGTTATAAAAAGGGGGAGGACATTACCTTTGTTAAAAATAAATAGAAGAGCATGTTTTAAGGGGGAGTAATAGGAAATATAAAATCAATCAAACCTTTTTGATAATGTCAAAAAGGGGGAGAATTTTATGCATTATTATTTACGGTTTTGTCATCATCAAAAAGGGGGAGATTGTTGGTGCTAGAGCACCACGATCATTTGTTTTGATGATAACAAAACACGTGTTATTTAACATTTGCAATTTGAGTCCTAGATTTCAGGTCAATTGCAAATGTGGACGTGTTTAGACGGAGTTCGAGCTCGCATCCAGGACGGATTGGAGGAGCTTGACGGAAAACAGAGGAGGTTCGCGTGGAGCGAAAGATTGGAGATGGAAGACAAGAAGAATAGGATAGATTCTTTTTTATCCTTTCATGTATCTCTTGTATTTATTTTCTTGCTCTTTATTTTCCTTAGACATTATGTTAAAGAGCCTCAAAGAACCTTAAAAGTAGTCCTAGGAACACCTGCACAACCCTAGGATACTTAGGTTTTCTGTAGAATACTTAGAAAACCAATATAGGGTTCAAACAGCATTTCCAGACGTCTAATTCCAAAATCAGACGTCTGATAAAGTATTTTAAGACGTCTGACTGTTGTTTCAGACGTCTGATAACTGTTAGGCTGGACTTAGTTTTCTGTCTGATGAACTCAGACGTCCAGACCTTAGACCAGACGTCTTAGAAGACGTCTGATGGATTTGCCAGACGTCCAGATAGTGGACCGTTGGCTAACTTAGCAGACACGGCAGTATATGACCGTTAGAGCCTTATCAGACGTCCATAGGTCTTTACAGACGTCTGATAAATGACCGTTTTGCCTCGGCTGACCCAAAATCTCTTCTCAGAGATTTTCTAGCCGTTGCAACGTTTGGAAATCAATTCCCACGATAAAAGTAGGTTTCCAGACGTCCATACTTAGTGCCAGACGTCCTCTATGTCGTCTGATGGACTTGCACAAAAACCCTGTTTAGATCTGATTCAAGTCAGGGAGAAACCCGCATAGAATCAGACGTCTGACCTTGAAATCAGACGTCTTAAAGTGGCCTTCCAGACGTCTGATGCCAGAGTTAGACGTCTGATAACCCTGTAAAGTGTAATCATTGTCCTGATTTCGGCCTGATTCTCTTGGGCTTTGCACCCAACGGCTATGGAAGCTTTTCCAAGCCTTCCAAAGCCTTCCTAAGGCCTCTATAAATAGAGGGGAGCCTTTGCAACATAAAAACACACAACATACACACTAAGAGAAACAAGAGACACACCTAAGCAACTTAGTTCCACTCTTTTGTGTCCAATTGAGGCCCTTGCTCTCCAAGCTCAAGCTCCATCATCTTGAGAGCATCAAGCCTTCACGCGCCCGCTCTCCCGCCGTAGATAACGAGAGCGACGTAGCGCCATCGCGTGGCACACGCACCGCGTCATCGTCGACGCACTCCTTGCAAAGGGGAGTTTCCTATTTCCTATAGAAGCTAGGTTTAATTTTGTTGGCTCTATAGGACTGTTGTTTTATTTTATCTTTGTATTTTGGTTGGGTATTCGCTTTGCGAATTCCCGTCTCCTTCGTGGGACAAAATCCTTCTCGTGGAGAGAAGGGGTTGAGGAACGCTACCCTCGTACTTGTAGCGTGGTTGTACTGAGGTTGAATCACCCTCGTTTAAAGTGATTCGTTTAGTGGATTTTGATCAACTTGGTTGATCGGAAAATCCTAACTCGAGAGGGTTAGGTGGTGGTTTTCACCCGGTTTGGGTTTCCACCTAAAAATACCTGTGTACATTGTGTGATTGCCTATTTTGTGATATTGTTTATATTTATTTCCGCAATTATTACGTCACCCCCTCCTAGTAGGGAAACTTTCAGATCCTACTCTCAGTCAGCCACCCCAAGGTCACGGACAGACATAACGGTGACTACGGCACGCGCGATAAACGCACAGGTAGCTAGCCCGCACTGGCACGCGGTCAGTCGTTTCCGTTAACGGGTGTGCCCAAAGCACAGCACGGAACCAGTACAAGGCAGAGCCCTCTCAGTAACAAGGGTTCAACCCCTCCACAGTAACCAAACAAGGGCCTTGCCCCTCCACAGTCCGCGCACCCTCGCCTGACTACCCTAGTTTGCCCAGTGGGCCTAACAAGTCGGCGTAGGTGAGCTAGCAGAACCCTGGGGCCCATGGGGTAGCTAGTGCTCTCCCTACACTAGTAGCTCTCCTCGATACTACGTACACGAGGGCCAGCAAGTCGGTACAAAGTGGCCAGACCTAACCTCGGGTCCCTGGGGCGGCTGGCTCAGCTCTGCACTAAGCAGGTAACAGGTGCTTCCCCTGGTACTACGTACCCAAGAGACAGCACACTACCACGTCTTTCTTTCTCAGTTCCATTCCTTTCTCTTTCAGGAGATCCACTCCTAATTTCCCGTAGGGTTCCAGCTCTTTTAACTCAAAACATTCAGGTTTCACCTTTCCAGTTTCACGTTCATACATCCCATATTCTCAATCATGTTCATTTATTCATAACAGGCAGCTGTTAAACCAATTTACAGGTAGCTATTATTTCCTTTCCACATTTTCAAGACGGCAGTATTCATATATTCCACAAGTTTTCCCATCCTAGGATTCATGTCATACCCTAGGATCTATCATACAATCTAGTTTTCCAACCCTAGGATTCATGCAACACCCTAGGATCTATCATTCATTCTAGTTTCTCATTCCTTAGATTCATGCAATGTCTTAGGTTCTATTTATGGTTCCATAATTTAACAGATTATACTAATAAACTTAAAAGCCACTCTACCAGTTACAACAGGAGTACTGGGGGCGTGGTCGGGAATCCCGCGTGCCTCCGCAACCCCCGAGACTGCAATGGAACGGGGTCCTATCACAAGGACCAAACACAAGAAGTTTCTCAAAACAGTATCTAATCACTGTAGACGGGTAGAGGATTTAATTCCGAAAAGAACGCAACTCGAAACGCGGAAAACGGACTCCGAACGGGCCCTAAACTGGTCGAAAACGACGAAACAATGCAAAATCAGACGTCTGGAATCTCTTCCAGACGTCTTAAAATGAGGGTCAGATGGTACCTTTGCTCTGTGTAGTCTCTCAGACGTCCAGAAGCCTGCGGGGGCGTCTGGCCTAGTTCCCAGACATCCGATGGTCACCCTAGATGTCTAGAAGTCTTTCAAGTCGTCTGGCACTACAGTCAGACGTCTGATTCGCGTTGGATGCGAATCTCAGCCTGCACGTACCCACTCATCGCTCTCAGTACAACGGTCGCAGAAAAGGACGAAGGACAGAAAAGAATAACTTACCTTCCAGACGTCTGGATAGTCCTCCAGACATCCTCACCGTCGTCTGGTTGGAAGACCAAACGTCTGATTCTGGAAAAATTTCCAGAATCAGGGCTCGACTCGCCCTCCGCCCGCGACTCACGGCCGCGCCTCGTCCGCCTACTGCTCGAGCTGCAGCAGGCCTCCCGCCTCACCCCGCGTCTGCTACTCCCCCGCCGGCCGGCTCTAGCAGGCCAGGCAAGCTCGCCCTCACGGCCAAGCGCCTCCTCCCTCGCGCAGCACCTCCTCCCACACTCACCGCGGCTATCGCTACCGCCGCTCGCTCGCACTTGCGCGCCGGCTGGAAGGAGAAGAGGAAGGGAGCGGAGGTGATGAGAGTGAGGGAGAGGGCGTGGCTCTTTAAAGCCGCGCGGGGAGAGAGAGAGAGAGCGAGACAGACTGCGGTCGCAGGAGGAGAGAGGGAAAAAGAGAGAGGAAGGCGGTTGCAGGTCTGCACGCGCCTGCGTGCAGACGCAACCCCGCGTGCCACCGAAAAATAGATTCCAGACGTCTAGAAGGGGTTCCAGACGTCTGGCGAGACGTCTGGGCTACCTCCCAGACGTCTTAAAAAAACATCTTGGAGTGCGTTCGTAACAGGTTAATATCATAACTTAACACCAATTCAAGTAAATACAAATTAATGTTAACATTACTTTGTAAGTAAACACAATTATAGATCAACGTAAATTTTTAACAACCCATGCAACATGCATCTCCCGCCAAAAGGATTCGGTATTGAATCCTTTGCTTCCATGCTACTAAATACTAAATGAACAAAAGTTTTATGTTACCTTTCTTGAGAAAGTAAGTATAAATTTTTGTTAGCATGATAGGACTTAACTCGGAGAAAGATATTATAAAATGGTGATGCAGCCTAGAGTAAGTTATATCAAGTTCAAGGGTTAAGATAAATATTTTTCAAAGATATTTCTAAATTGAGAAGCAATAACGAAAAATTTCAATTTATTTATTTATTTTATTTTAAGTTAGTTAGAGTACATCAATCATATCTGCGTTACTTTTTCTGTTAGTGTTGAGTTGTCTTTCAATTATAATATTTGTTTTACCCTTAGGGGTTAAGCTTGTTTAGAATTTTGTTTTGTCATATGTGACATCTCTTCTGTAAAAAAGACATTATTCTTAACGACGGAGATAGAAAAAAATTGAGTAAAAATTTCCGTATCCCCTCTCTCTCTCTCCCATGTAACTTTGTCCCCCTACTTTTTCTCTCTCCTTACCTCTACTTTTCCTCCCCGCCCTCATCATCTCTTCTCTACTAAATCCAAAGACCCCAGCTGGATCAAGTGGTATCATAGCCCAAATATCTAAGTTGGCTTGAACAAAGATGAGTTTTACGAGTTATTTCTCTATCACAAGAACTTCTTGAACTAGTCCCACCACGCACCTCTAGTCCTAATGCCCCCATCTCCATCTTCTCTCACCACCCCACACTTCCCTCCTACATCATGCGTGTTGTCTATCTCCACGATTGATTCCTTTCTCTTCACCAGGAGTTCATTGTCACTTAGATTCACTCCACCACTAGCACTACTCTCATACTTGCCCCCTCTATGACGTGAACTCTTTGACGCCCTTGACTTCTCTCAATTACATCATCATCATCTTACCACCATCCCATTAACACCAAATTCTACCTCCACCTCATGCACCAACAGCAACACCTATGGCACTATCATCGCATCATCGGCTCGTTGCACTCACCCTAACTTCAATTATCTTGACCCATAACTATTGCATCATCTATTGAAGCCTCCACTGGAATTACCACAACCACCTCTAAGCTCTACCATTAACAACAATTGCTTAAAATCCAAAACTCTGACGATATCATGTTGATGAACTTGTCAAGAGTCAAATTTTTCAAGAGAGAGAATTGATGCAAGCATCACAACATTTTTTTTTAAGAATGCAAATAACCAATTTTATTATTTTTCTTTTAAGATAAATCTAACTTGTTGAGAGTCTTTAGTCATCACCTTGTTTAGAATTTTCTTTCTTTTTTATTTGTAAATTATTTCTTTTATATTTTCTTTATTTAGGAATTGTTATAATAAACTATCCCTTTATTTGGGATAAGTTCAGTTTTTCTTTATCTTTTGGGTTGTTGTTAAGGTTCTTCTATGAAAGGGACAAACCTATGATATAGAAAGATAGAGTTGAATAGAAAGAAAAATTAAAACCCTTCCGGTGTACTCTCATTTCCCTTCCTCATCTCAAAGTGTATCTTTACACCTTTCCTTCTAAAATCCCATGCAACTTGGCGTGTTTCCATTTTCTCCTTATCCTCCATCACTTTTTCATCCCCCATTCTCCTTCCAACTACATCTATGTTGCCCACTTCCTCTCCTCTCTCCACTCCTCAAAGGTCCAATACTCTGAACCCCCCCTCCTTTGCGAGCTCCACCTCCTACCTCCTGTCTCCCTCACTTCTCCCCCTAGCACCACCCAATACTCTCCTCCCTCCTCGACCCTTTCACCTCCCATGCTGTCAGCTCCGAGGCCATCCCCCTCCTCACCTCCCCTTCCCTCTCCTACTTCGTCAAGCTCTCCCTCATATCATCAACCTCCTCTCTAATGGTTCCCTAACAGTCGTCTCCACTGCGTCTTCCTCCTCGACACGATACTTACTGATGACAAGTTGGTCTCTTATGTAGGCCAAGCCCGAGCCTGTTGGTGGGGTTAGTGAGGACGATGAACAAGCATGCAAGTTTCTGTAAACGCAACCCGACATAAAAAGAACGGGTAAATCGGACCTAAACCCGATTGGGTTTGGGTATGAGTTTTATCCAAAAAAATTCAATCGAGTTTAGGTATGGGTATGTGTATAGATCTATATCCAATTACCCGACTCGAGTACCCAAATAAAATCCTCATTTACCCGAGATATATAAGTCTCTCCCTAAGTCTCTCATTCCCCCAACCCTAATCTCCCTCATAATTTCCTCCATGATTTTGAAGGTTGTGAGTGTTTTGGAAGCTTTCATTGAACATTTATTTCAGAGATGAGAATCTTTTTGTTTGAAATGTCCTTATATTTTATCTTTCTCTATACTTTTTTATTTTTTGCTTTTGACATACTCTCATGAGGGGTTCTTTTTTTAATAATTTCAATGGGGATTAATAAAATTAAAGTAGAACGAGTCCCTATGTTTCGAGTTTGTTAAAAATAAATAATTAATGAATCATGTTATAAATTTTTATTTCCTTATTTAACTCTAATTTAACCATGATTTAATTATAAGATCAATTTATAAATGAGTAGCCGATGAGTAGATGGATAGTCAATGGGTAGATGGGTATAGGTATAATTTTTGTAAATGAATATATGTATGAATTTAGGCAAATCCGACCTGAACCTGACCTGTTTAGGAGAAACCCAAGTGGGGTGTGGCCAAGCCTAAGGCTCATAAGGAGGCTATGCAAGGATGAGGAGAAGGTGACAATTGTGAAAAATGATAAGTTTTTCTTATTTTTTAGTCCATCACCTTTAAAGTTCACGAACTATCTAAAGAAGTGATAGTTGTAGAATTAATGTGACTATTTGGATGATATTTAAAGTAATATTAAAAATATAATAATAATTTATTAATTTTAAAGGTTTACGATGACAGTCATATAAAAATTTTTTTCTCAATGGACTTTACGTACCACTCACTCACATCATCCCATGCAAATGACCCGTGAGCCCTCTGTTGGCTTTCTTTGAGCACAATTCTAGCCAACTACATTATGTGCTAGCCAAATACATTAGCCGTCACATAAAAAAAACAATAATTACCACAATCAGTGTCCAACTTCATTTCATGATATCCAACTACGCAATTATGATTTTGTGTTATTTGAAACAGGGCAGGAGACCTACATTTAAATGAACAGGGACATGGGCGTCGTAAGGGTTTGAAATTTTAACAATATCTCTAGTATTAATCAAATCCTTAATTTCAGGTTAAGTGTCAAAATTAAAGGAAAATTAGGAGTTTTAAACTTCTAAATTTGAAAAATAAACAAATGGATCGTCAAAACATAAATAGGCAAAGGATTAAATGTAGATGACATAATTTTGTAATCTTGTTAACAATTTAAAACTTGCTAGTAGATGAGTGAGAAATTTTACCTTTTTGTGAAAAATAAAAAAAGAGAGGATGAGAGTTATCCCATCTCATTTCCCTTTCGTCTTAACTTCATTTCCATTTCATCTCCCCTTCTTCTTATCACCTCCATCCATTGACACGACTAGGCATTCCCTCCCACTCTCCACCTGTCAACAACAAGGAAGCAAAGGAAACGAAGAGGAAGGAGTGGAGGAGCTGTTGCTGCTATTGCTCTTGATCTTGCTGTTGCTACTACTGCTGTGACTGTAGCAAGGAGAAGAGGAAAAATAGGAGCAGCTGCTGCTACTATTCTTGCTATTGTTGTTGCATTGTTGTTGTCGCTGTGGCTGCAGCAAGAGAGGGAAAAGAAAAGAGAGAGAGAGCTGCAACGAGTCTTGAGGTAGGGATCTCCACCACATAGATTATGGTTCTATGTGGGAATATTTGACTTATGTTTCATACTTGATTTAAATCCATGTGAGTGTGAGTTGGGGATTTCACTTGCGATTTAATTCTTGATGTTGAGATCTACAAAATCTATCATATTTTTTCTAGTTGGGATATGCCTTAATCTTTTAAAGGTGGTTTTTCATGTTCCATGTGTTTCTTATGTGTGTTAGCATGTGATTAAAGTTTCATGATGCTTGGATGAATAAAGCATGAGTTTTGGAACAAGAAAGTCCATGTTTTATGATCTAGTTGCAGTCTGCAGCAGTACCTAACATTAAATACTTGTGACTTAACGTTAGGTCATAAATGCCTAATGTTAATTGTCCTATTTAGGTACTATGTTAGATGGAAACATGGGTTGCTGACCTTATAAACCTTATGAGATGACCTAAACTAACCCTAAACCTAATTAGGGATCTAATAAATGCCCTCGCGGAGAATGAAACAAACAAATTACATAAACACCCTCAAGGGATGAGGTCCCATTTCGTGCAGAAACTCCTCACGAGGACGAAGAGCCTGATCTATTTGGTTAACTCTGAGTCAAATATCAAAAAATGAAGCTATTAAGCTTCGTTCGAAATTTGAAACATGAATCTAAGGATCCTAAATAGAACCCTAAGAGAAACTGTGAATAAAAACAAATGTGATGCCTAGGTCAGATAGATGAGCTCGTAGGGTTAACACCTTGACCCCTTAAGCCATGGGCTCATGGCTGTGGGTGGAAGACCCAGGAAATTTTGGATAGTTAGTAGCTACCAATGATGAACCTTAGGACCCGAATGGTTCCCAGTTGCGATAACAAGCCACGAGCTGTCATTGAAATGAAGTATTTGAACATACTTGAATCCGACTCAATGTGAGATACTCGTAGCGATAAGCTCCGTAGGCACCTGCAAGGACGGATGACGTCGAAGTACTTGATACTCATAGCAATAAGCTCTGTAGGCACCCGCAAGGATGGATGACACCGGGGCACCATGAGGGATGGTGGGAACCTCATCCGAAGATGGATTTGAGAGGACACATCCAGGATGTAAGCTCGAAGAGGAAGCATAGATGTGACATGACAATGTCTGACCATGTCCTATACTATGATCTAGAATGATCTAAATAATCGATGACTTAATTTTGTGAAACTTGGCCAGTGTTGGCTCATCTTTTTTACTAATTATTTGGCTTTGGTAGCTTCTAAGAGATCTGACTCCAGTTACGGAAGTCAGACAACGTTCTCATATTGCGAGAATGAGTATTTCTACTTGATCATCTGAATGCTCTGTACCGCAACAAGAGTACCATCGTCTGGTTGATCTACGTTGAGGAGTTGCATTTGGAATTAATTATTTGATGGCCTTGTTAAAAGAAAAACAACAGGATCCACCGGAGGAAGAGCTTTGAGTGCTGATCATATATATATATATATATATATATATATATATATATGGCATTTTGGGTAGTTGAAATTATTTTAATATATATATTTCTCTGTATTCTACACTTTTTAGGTCGATCCGTCGGAGTCACGCAGGTACCTTTACCGACTCTACGACTTTGTTCTCTTTGGAGCAGTCACAAAGGCATCTTTGTATGTACTCGGATGTAGATGTTGCTTTAATTTACGACCGGTGAATCTCTATTTATTAGGGCTTTTACGTACGTAAATGGATACGTCTCAACAAGCTTAATTTGCTAACCACACGGTAAATAAATAGTTTACATGAGAATCAAACTTGCCAACTCGTACATATAACACCTAATTAAACATGACATCTTCTTGGCCTAACGATACGATCGTTTTTGTGTTAATGTCACCGCAGGGAAATTAACCTTGTACGTAGGGGTTCTCATCTAAGTATAACTTTTGCAGAGACTGTAATGTAATGGGCGAAATTGCAAGATGGACGGCATAAAAATTCCATTTTTTTTAGTGTTATTTTGATATCGTTCATTTCCATTCACAACATTAGGTAGTTTGAGTGTGGAAACTTGGTCACAATCGTGGAAGACATCAGACGAGTTAATCCACATGAGTCTCCAATTACGTACCTACCCGCAATAAAATAGCCAACAAATAATGTGTGACAATTGGCGCATCATGTAACTAGCGTACTATGCTGGTGACGTCATTAATTATTAGAAGTAGACACTTAAATATAATACGTGCAATCACAGGTTACAAACTTGTTGAAATTAAAATTTGAATTTATATTAGATTAATTTTGTCATGCTTTAAAGTTCCGCAAAAGGGTAGACATAGGATACGTTAGTCAATCATTTTGGTGATGACAATGTAAACTAAATGATTGGATGTGGTGCCATGACATTAACAAGCTGAAAGAGTCGAGCCTGATCAGGTTAGGTTAGGCTTCACCAATGGGTAGCTCTTCAACGCATGGATTAGTTAGTTTATAAGCTGGCAAATTGCATGCAAGGAGCTCATTTTTTGAATCACATACCAACCAACAAACTTGCTTGTCTGGAGACTTATGGATCGATTTCTTTCAGGGTTAATGCCTTTTTTCGAATGTTGAAATATCTAATACAAGTCTTACTCACTTTATCAATGAATTATATATTATAAATTTAAAAAAGTTGATGTCGGTAGATGAAGCTTATCGACTAGTATATACTGTGTTGCCTCCATAATTTTCTACCCTGATTAAAGAGCGAGAAGGGGTTAAACAATGGAATATATGAAGGAATTTGCTCCTACGGAGATGGGGAAAAGCACCGAGAGATATGAGTATATCTCATCTGTACATTTCTTTTCTATTCTTACCATATATCCCATGGGAAAGATGAAAATATATTTCAGTCTCTCTTGTAAGTATCCATAGAGAAGAGACTAAAAGAGTAAGAAGTTTGGCGAAGTGTTAGACTTTCTCTTCTCGTTAACTAAGGTTAGAGTGACTAAAGGATACCTTACACTTAATTTATAAGATTGGATTTATTGAAGAATTGCTTTGTCATAAATAAAAATGCAAATGAAATATTTTGTACTCATCGATCAATCCGGCAGCTATGAATAGTCTATATTCTAGACATTGTATAAACAATGTCTACTTTAAGCTATGAACTCATGTTCATCAAGGACTTGTGCATGCTATATTTACTCTTCGTTCCAATATTTCAAATCGGATACGAGTCAGATGGGATCATACTTGGTTAATTCAAAATACAGTGATCCACTCTCTTAAATTGAAAATTTTCTGATACATCGTAATCCGACTTAAGGATTAATTTAATTCAATTTAATTCATACATATGTGCTCTTATCATTATATCGGATGATGGACGATGGTAACTATGTTTACTATATAACTCTCCACTAAAGCTAACAAAAAAATTGAAATTTGTATATCTACATACTTCAATTTTTTTTAATTACATTCAAATCCCTCAAAAGAAGGGTTGGGATGGTGGTCAAGGGGAGGGGGGCAACGGTTTAGGAGGGAAGTGGTGGGGGTCGCAATGACTGGGCCAGAGGAGGGGTGATGAAACGCGGATGATGGCTGGAGAGGGGTGGGGGGGGGGGCGTGGTTTAAGAAAATTAAACGTCGTTGGAAGTATTTTTTGTTGCAGTGACCGGTGATGTTATAGGAGCTTCTCCTTTATATGAAGTATATAACAAATATTCGATTGTCCGTCATTTTCTATTTCTAAGTGAATGCATTAATTTATAAAATAATCATACTATTTTTTTCTTTGAAAATTAAATCATTCCAGAAGGCATGCATGTTAGCAATTCCCAGTTTTAAGATTACATCTCAAGGTGTTGACCTGTAGGGAATCTCTCGTATACCTTTGCGCCACTGTCGTATATATATCAATGACTTTTGATATTGCGCCACTGAATGAAATTATGACACACAATAACCTGTATTGGTGCAGTTTGAATCCTTATATAGTTCGACTTAATACCATATATATACATGAGCAATTAATAACAAAAGTCCTTCAACCATAATAGAGATTAGATAAAGGTATCTCCAAGGGTTGTTGGGGATTTTACAGAGTCGCTAGCTGGAGTTTGTCAAAGATCAACTAGCTTAGCCCTTCGCTCGCCAAACCTCTTGAAACGTCCCTCATGGTGGACCTCCAAAGGCCTAACTCCCATCCTATATAAAGGGGAGCACAACCTCCCTCCAAAAGGCACCACCAACGCAGGTTGAGATCCACATCTCAAAGTGGGATCTGATCCGAAATCATGGGGAGGGTCTTCCTACTCCTCACCATGGCGACGTGCCTCGTCGCCACAACTACTCTGGCAAGCGATCATCCTTACTACTGCAACTACATGACCCCACCACCACCTCCACATAATTACTACCACTCTCCACCGTCGTCATACCATTATCCCTCCCCTCCTCCTCTGCATCCGAAGAACTACCTGCCTAAGCCTAAGCCATACCACCACCCTCCTCACGAGAAATCCCCTCCTCCACCTTACTACTACCATTCTCAGCCACCTCCAAAGGAGTCTTCTCCTCCTCCCTACTACTACCACTCCCCACCACCTCCGAAGAAGTATCAACCACCACACCACCACCACTCCTCGCCACCACCGAAGAAGTATCCACCACCGCATCACCACCACCACCACCCCCACCCCTCCCCACCAACAAAGAAGTATCAACCACCACAACCCCACCACCACCGGCCTCCAAAGAAGCACTCTCCACCGAAGAAGTTGCCTCCTCCTCACTACTACTACCACTCTCCACCACCTCCACCTCCTAAGAAGTCCCCTGATCACCCCAACCACCATCACTCTCCACAGCCTCCCAAGAAGCCTCACCGACCACCATATTACTCCCATCTTCCTCCTCCCCCGAAGAAGAAGTCTCGTTATCCCCCCACCATATTACTACCACTCTCCACCACCGCCTTCCAAGAAGTCTCCTCCTCACCCATACCACTACGAGTCTCCTCCTCCATGCAAGGAGCATCATCCCCGTCCATACTACTGCCACTCTCCACCTCCACCCACGTGGACACCATAATAGTAAAGCTGCAGTATATATACTCCCCTCCCCTCCCCTCCTCCTCCTCCTCTCACTCTTCATCACTGTTTTCTCATGCACCGTCCTGCTTGTATGTGAAGCTTGCGAATAAATTCTCTTCTCTTGGGTTGCACTGGAGTTGGTCACGCAGGATTGTAAATGTGGCGTAAACTGTAGTTTGCATTTTCCTTACGGGCCTCTCTGCTTTCCTTGTATTTGTTCTTCCATGACCATCGATCCACTCTTCTTTGTGTCTGAAGATGGAAGGAAAGGAAGATTTCTGTACTAAATCGTTACCATATAAATAAGAATGTTGCTTGTTTTATGTCAGATTTTGCGTGCCTAAATATTCCTTTTCCACAAATTTTCGTTGAACTCAAAGAAATTAAAAGGTGGTATTTTCGTTTTGAGACACATAAATAAATAAAATAACATAGATTTGAAAAACGAAAAAAGTTGATGTATAGCAACATAAATGCGATTTTCAACATTTTTATTTTATGTCAAAAAAGTGGTACACATGGTGAAATCTATAACTGTTAAAATCGATATATCACTTTAGTACGAGTGTAAATCACTCAAATCATATTCGAAATCACTTTCTACTGGTGTAATTTTATTTTACACATATACAAAATTACTTTGTACATTCAAAATAATTTTACACCGGTGTAAAGATTGCACCAAAGTAGTTCAAAGTAAGATTGCACCGGTACAATCTTATTTTGCACAGGTGTAAAGTAAGATTGTATCGATGTAAAATTAAATTCAAAGTATTTCTTTCCGTATGAGAAGTGATTTTACACTTAAAATGTGATTTTTCACCTTAAGGTTTAGGATTTAATTTTTAGTGTTTAAGGTTTGAGGTGAAAAATTACCTTTCAAGTGAAAAATCGCTTATTATACGTGAAATCACTTTCCATAAATCTAAACCTTAAATCCTAAACTTATAGGTGCAAAATTACTTTGAACAAGTGAAACTACCATTGGAATAATTTATCACGAACACAAAATAAGATTGAACCAGTACAAAGATACCTTTGAATAATTTATCACCGATATAAATTAATTTATCACTGGTACATAATTATTTATCACCTATATATTTTAGATTAAAATAATATGATAATTTTTTTTAATGTCGTGAAGACCACTATGTAACAAATCTTATATTTTTTATTTTTTTACATTAAATATCAATTATCACGTAAAACTACATTTCCAAGACGTGTAAAATACTAAAATAACATCCCACGTCACTTTTTACTTCAAAACGTTTGTTTCTCTCTTTTTTTTTTTTTTTTAGCTAAATAAAATATACGTACGTATACAACGTGCATTATGTGACGACCATTAAGATCCCCTGCCGGCGTGCCGCCTTTCTCAACGTGGACTGCAGACTGACCGGGGAAAATACACAGTTCATACATATACATACGACCTGTTTTGGATGCGTGAAAAATGGGTCTAATATCAATACAAGAAGATGTATATATATACGCACCATCTACTATGATCAGTGGATGAATCGAGGACGTACGTAACCTTGCGTGTATTAATTTGTACGACGATGGTGCATGTCGACGGAATGTTACAGGCAAAATATTTGAACTTTTGAAGTAGTTATGTTTGACCCGATTACCTCTCTGATTCGTGAACCGATTCTTAGGCTGCGAGTTTGGAAGCATTTTACTTTCAGCCTGCAGATTGTTGTTATGGCACAGAGCATTCAATTTATCCAATTAAATGCCATGACCGGATATATATCTTGTGTTTTGATATGTAGAGAAAAACATTTTGTCCCGAAAGAAGCAATATTCAAATTATTGGGCATTGAAATCATTAGGTATCAGTTAGAGGACAGATGATGACTAATTACTTTACCTGAACAGAACTTTCATTCAGTTGCATGCTATACTCAATTGAGGACAACTTAGTTGGTGGGAATTCATGTGCTTGCTGAAGGGTTAATTACCTCAAAATAAGCTCCTTTTTCAATTACTGTTGGGTTTAAAAGGCAATTCAAATGGACCTCATTTTTGGAGAAATGCATCAAGTAGAGAGGCAATGTGATGTTACTAGTTTTTCTTTGATGTACGGTATTGCCCTAATATTGTAACGAACTTCTCACTTTGATAGGAAAGTTCTAAGTTTTAATGTTCATCCTTATATTAACGGGAAGCTTCATATGTAATTAAGAATTCTGTTTTTCTTCTTAATTTGCCTTCATGGAGTTCAGCGGTCAGTGAGCAAAATAAAGGATGGGAAAATAATGATTTACCTCACCAAATTAATTTCCTATATAAATTAGGAGAAAGTGTTGGGTCAATTTTATTAATCTATTAATATGGATTAATATATGTATATAATCACACATATATTTTCATTGGCCTATATTTAAAAGTGACCAATTATGTCATTATTATTATAATGGACATTAAAGTATCATTAAGATATAGAGTTATTGTGTAGAAATTTATGGGGTAATTTCTATTTTATGATGGACTAAATAGAAGTTTACCAAAAATTAATTGGTAGTTACCAATTAATCAAAAGGGGTTGTAGTTCCTAACCCTACACACACACATACATTCTAAGAGAACCCACCCATCGGTTACAAGAGAAAAGGAGAAAAAAAAAGAGAAGGAAAAAGGAGGCAGCTGGGATTTCTAGGGTTGCTTGCTACATCTTACAATATACTCCTTGACCCAGGTTGTGTAGAGGTTACTAGACCATCTTTGACCTACTCTTCTTCGTCACCATCATCTCTACCTTGATCGCAATGGCTAGAATCATAGGTACAGTTCATATCTCACCTCATCTCATGTAGGGAATTTTGTTAACATCCATTTACATGATTGTATGTATATTTTGGTGAGTTAGACCATGTTTTATTAAGTCTACAAGGATCAACATAAACCTAGGTTATATGCTAAACCCTTGTACTTCTAGAAATCTGAGTTACATTTCTTTAACTGCAACTAATACCGGTACCGTTCATCAGTACCGGTACTAGTACGTCACAGGACATCCTATAACAAGAATGATGGTTGATGAGTACCAATACTAGCTATGAGTACCGGTACTCAATGGATATATAACTCAATACTGTATCAATGTAGTATTGGTACTTATCACTAGTACTGATACTCTTTGGTTACAGTATGACCCTCGGTTCTGAGTGATCTGAGACTATAGGTTATAAATACCGGTACTGTTCATCAGTACTGGTACATGTATATCACAAGTCGAAGATCATTAACCCAGCCAACTTGTCCAGTACATCATGTGTATCGGAACTGCTCATCAGTACCGATACAGCATAGGTACTGTCAAGGTGGTTAAGGTTCGGTAACCCAGAGCCAGTACTCAAGTAATACCGGTACTTAGAATGAGTACTGGCACTTGCTGAGATCAGATGAATTCTAAATAGATTACAGTACCTTTTAGGTACCGGTACTTGTTATGAGTACTAGTACACCTTGAGTATTGGATAGTTTCCAGTACCTTCAGGTACCGGCACTTGTCATGAATACTGGTACACCTTAAGTACTAGACATTTACATGTAAGTCAAGTGTACAAGTACTCATACATGAATATGTATCGGTACCACTTGAATATAGAACACAAAAAGTGTTCAGACTTAGGTCAACTTACAGTTTCCATCATAAGGTTAAAGGTAGGTTGATTGTATAATTAACCCTAACAAGTGGTATTAAAGCCAGGTTAACTCACTTGGCTATTGACCTAAGTTGAAAGTTAATACAGAAACATTATTAATGTTTGAATATAAGGTGTAATGTATGTATTTTAAAATGAATTAATTAAAACAATAACTTGCCAATGTGAGCTCTCTTGTGTATATTAATTCATTGTAAAGTTGTAAAAGAGTTGTGTATGTAAGGATGGGGACACTTATTGGCCCAAAGGAAAGTGAGTGTTCACCAGAATTACATATACTCTTGTGGTAGTAAGTGTGTGATGATTGTTAGATTCCTATTTTATGACTACTGAGTTGGCCCAAAGAAAGGCTCGTAGTTTGGAATGGCACTTAATCATCAGCACTTGATTACTACGTCAGGATATCATTTACTAATTAAATACCCTATCCAAAGATGAAGTAATTAATGCAGTGTCCGATATCCTGTGATGGGTCTAACCTTATTCAATTGAATTTTGTTTGTTAAGTTAATGTAAGCATGTTTATTAATTCTTGCAAATGTTATTCATTTACAGATTTTCCTTCTGCCAACAGTACTGCCACTATTAATTCTATCCCTATGCTTAATGGCTCAAATTTCAAATCATGGCAAGAGAACTTGCTTATAGTTCTCAGAGTCATGGATCTTGACCTTGCGATAAGGGAAGATCCTCCCACTATTTCTGAAACTAGTACTGTTGATCAGAAAAGAGAAAGGGAAAAGTGGGAGCAATCAAATCGTATGTGCATTATGATCATGAAGAAAGCCATTCTCAAAGCATTCAGGGGTACAATGTCTGATAAGATAATCACTGCTAAAGAATTCTTTGCTAATATTTAAAAGAGATTCGCCAAGAATGAAAAGGCGAAAATAGGTACACTCTTGATGAATCTCACCTCAATGAGGTATAGAGGAAAAGGTATTGTAAGGGAGTACATCATGGAAATATCTTACCTAGCTACAAAATTAAAGGCACTCAAGTTAGACCTCTCTGAGGATCTATTGGTACATTTAGTCTTGATCTCTCTTCCACCCTCTTTTAACCAGTTTAAGGTGAACTACAATTGCCAAAAAGAGACTTGGTCTTTGAATGAGCTCATCTCTCACTTTATTCAAGAGGAAGAGAGGATGAAGTAACATAAGACAAAAAGTGCTCACCTTGCTATCACCTCTAAGGGCAAGGGAAAGGGGAAGAAAAGAAAACAGGAGGTTGCAGATACAATGCCTCATAAGAAGTAGCAAGGCAAGATTGGAGAGGCCTCCAGCTCAGGCTGCTTCTTCTATGAAGCTGAAGGGCATAAGAAGAAGAACTATACCAATTACCATGCCTAGAATGCTAAGAAAGGTACATTTCTTAATCTGGTTTACACAAAAATCAATTTGGTTTCAGTGCCTAAACATACATGGTGGATGGATTCAAGAGCCACAACTCACATCAGTGTGTCTTTGTAGGGCTGCTTGAGCTACCGAAAATCAAATGAAGCTAAAAGGTTCATCTACATCGGTGATAGGAAGGCTGTGGAAGTGGAGGCAATAGGGCACTTTAGATTATTGTTAAAGACTGGTTTTTACTTGAATCTTAATGAAACATTTGTAGCTACGTCTTTTAGATGTAATTTGATTTCCATTTATGCTTTGGACAAATGTGGCTACAGTTGTTCTTTTGGTAATGGAAAAGTAAGCATGTTTTATTAGTCAAATTTGGTTGAAACTAGTTTTCTTTTTAGTTTTCATAATCTATATTGCCTTGATAATGTTTCTTCTTACAGTGAAACTTCCCTTTTAAGTAAATGTAGAGTGAAAAGAAAATTACTAAATGAAAATTCAACTTCTTTATGGCACAAGAAATTAGGACACATCTCTAGAAGTAGAATTGAAAGACTTGTGTCAAATAGTATTTTCAATCCCTTAGATTTCACAGACTTTGATTTTTGTGTAAATTGTATTAAGGGAAAATAAACCAACATAAGGAGATTTGAAGCCAACAGGTCATTAGACATCTTAGAACTGATTCATACAGATATCTATGAGCCATTTCCTATGCCTGCGTGGAACGGTCAACAGTATTTCATCACGTTCATAGCTGATTTTTCGAGATATGGCTTCATTTATCTCATTAATGAAAAGACAATCTTTGGACATGTTCAAGACTATAAAGTCGAAGTTAAAAATCAACTTGACAAAAGGATCAAAAGCATCAGATTCGATCATGGTGGTGAATATTACCGTCGATATGACGGTCCAGGTGAACAACGTCGAGGGCCTTTTGCTAAATTCCTAGAGGAATGTGGTATTCTCCCTCAATACACCTTGCCGGGTTTGCTTACCATGAATAGTGTAGCTAAGAGGAGAAACAGGACACTTAAGGATATGGTAAGGAGTATGATCAGTCATATACCTTTCTCGTATCTCTCTAGGGAGAAGCACTTAAGACTGCAGCTTATATTATTAACAGAGTGCCAACTAAAGCACCTGATAAAACTCCATATGAACGTTGGACTAAAAGGAAACCTAGTCTAAAGCATTTGCATGTTTGAGGTTGTCCAGCTGAGGCTAGGCCTTATAAGCCAAATGAAAAGAAACTGGACTCCAGGACTATTAGTTGTTATTTTATTGGTTGTTTTGAAAGATCATGGGGGTATAGATTTTATAATCCCACAAGTAAAGTAATTTTTAAATCTGGAAATGCCAAATTCTTTGAGGATGTTGAGTCTACCACAGAAAATAGAGTAAAAAACTGTCTTTGAAGAGGAATATGTAGAAATTCTATTGATGTTGTTGGAATTGATAAGGATCAAGTTTTGAAAATTTCCAATGACACTATGGTTCAAGACAATGTTGAGGGAATTACATTAAAAGAACAAGCTCAAATTCCTCAGGAACCTATGCCATTAAGGAGATCCACTAAAGAGAAAAGGAGTGCAATATCAAATGATTACATTGTATTTCTTCAAGAACATAAAGTTAACATTGGGGTGATGGAAGATGATCCAATCAACTTCCACCAAGTAATGCAAAGTCAAAACTCTCAAAAGTGGATTGATGCGATGAATGGGGAAATTAAGTTAATGAAAGACAATGATGTTTGGGATCTTGTGCCATTACCTGAAGGTGCGAAACCCGTTGGTTGTAAATTGATTTTTAAAACCAAGCGAGATTCAAAAGGTAATGTGAAGAGGTATAAGGCACATCTTGTTGCTAAGGATTTTACCTAAAAAGAAGGCATTGATTATAAAGAGACCTTCTCTCCAGTTTCCTCAAAAGATTCATTTCGCATCATAATGGCATTGGTGGCACATTTTGATCTTGAGTTATATCAGATGGATGTAAAGACGACGTTTCTCAATGGGGATATTGATGAAACAATCTATATGGTGCAACCTGAAAATTTTGTGTCGGGAGACCCAAAACAAATAGTTTGCAAACTCAAGAAATCCATCTATGGACTCAAGCAAGCATCAAGACAGTGGTATTTTAAATTTCATCAAGTGATCTTCTCTTTTGGTTTTGAGATGAATTTGGTAGATGAATGCATATACCACAAGTTCAGTGGGAGTAAACATATTTTTCTAACATTGTATGTTGATGACATACTGCTTGCCACTAATGATATGAGCGTTATAAAAGATATCAAGAAATTTCTTGTCAAATATTTTGACATGAAAGATCTTAGAGATACCTCTTTTGTATTAGTCATTGAGAAATATCAAGATCGCTCTTGTTAAGGTAGTCACAAAAGAGCTATATAAAGAAAGTGCTTAAAAGGTATGGCATGCAGGATTGTAGGCCTTTGGAAAACCCTGTGGCTAAAGGAGACAAATTTAGTCTCGCTTAATGCCCTAACAGTGAATTTGAGAAGCGGGAGATGCAAACAGTCCCTTATGCATCTACTGTTGGCAGTATAAGGTACGCATGAGTTTGTACATAGCAGAACTTGACATATATTACAAGAATGTTGGGCAGGTACCTTAGCAATCAGGGAAAAGACCACTGGAAAGCAGCCAAAAGGGTCATAAGATATTTGCAGAGAACAAAAGATCATATGCTCACATTCAAGAGATCAGAGCGACTTGAGATCGTTGGATTCACCGACTCCGACTTTGCTGGATGCTAGGATAGCAAGAAATCTACTTTTGGATATGTTTTCTTGCTTACCAATGGTGCTATTTCTTGGAAGAGTGCAAAACAGTCTTTGATTGCATCTTCCACTATAGCAGCAAAGTTCATAGGTTGTTACGAGGCATCCAATCATGGAACTTGGCTACGGAATTTTGTCACTGGGCTACGTATTTTGGATTTCATTAAGAGGCCATTAGAGTTACATTGTGACAATCAATTGGCAGTCCTTTATTCCAATAACAACAAAAGTGCTTTCAAGTCAAAGCATATAGAGATAAAGTTCCCGATTGTTAAAGAACGTGTACAGAGTGGACTTGTGTTTATAGAGCACATAGGTACAAACTCCATGGTTGCTATCCACTTATTAAGGGACTGCCACCCAAGATGTTCTTGGAGAACAAAGATACTATGGGTCTTATGTCTGTGTGTGATATACAGTTTTAGTGGGAGTTTGTAATCTTTATTGCATATTGTAATAGACAATTTAGTTTTCAGTTTATGGCAATCATTTCAAGTGTTTTGTAAAGCTTTATACAGTTTTCTGCAAAATTAATAAAGCTTTCATGTTTTGGTGTCCACTCTGTTTTGGTTATGGTTTGATCTCGCTTAGGAGGACCAGTTGGAAATAGATATGTACTTACCACATTGCATGTAATTCCCATGCTACGTATCTATATCCTTGTCTTGTTATCCGCTGCATCAACATTTGTGGCTTTTGTCAGCTGTGCTACAAGAATGATAGCATAAGCTACGTGGTTCGAGTGTTTGATGTAGTTGATAGACTAAAATGGTTGTTGATACATCTCAGATTTGACAGCAAAGGTTGAGCTCAAATTCAGACATGTATGATTATAAAGCATGCACATATTATCCAAGTGGGAGATTGTTGGGTCAATTTTATTAATCCACTAATATAGATTAATATGTGCATATAATCACACATGTATTTTGGCCGTCAGTTATGGCCCATATTTAAAAGTAGTTAATTGCGGCATTATTATTATAATAGGCATTAAAGTATCATTAAGATAGAGAGTTCTTGTGTAGAAACCTATGAGGTAATTTCTATTTTATGATAGGCTAAATAGAAGTTTACTAGAAATTAATTGGCGGTTACCAATTAATCAAAAGGGGTCATGATCCCTAACCCTACACACACACATACATTCTGAGAGAACCCACCCACCGATTACAAGAGAAAAGGAGAAAAAAAAAAAGGAAAAAGGAGGTTGCTGGCTGGCATCTGACAATATACTCCTTAACCTAGGTTGTGTAGAGGTTACTAGACCATCTCTGACCTACTCTTCTTCATCACCATCATCTCTGCCTTGATCGCAATGGCTGGAGCCACAGGTACACCTCATATCTCACCTCATCCCATGTAGAGAATTTTGTCAACATCCATTTACATGATTGTATGTATATTTTTGGTACGTTAGACCATCTTTTATTAAGTCTAAAAGGATCAGCATAAACCTAGGTTATATGCTAGACCCTTGTACTTCTGGAACATGTCTATAACTGTAACTGATACCGGTACTGTTCATCAGTACTAGTACCAGTAGGTTACAGAACATCCTATAACAAGAATGATGGTTGATGAGTACAGGTACTAGCTATGAGTATCGATACTCAGTAGATACAAAATTCAATACTGTATCAATGTGGTATCAGTACTTATCACTAGTACCGGCACTCTTTGGTTATAGTATGACCCTCGGTTCTGAGTGATCTGAGACTATAGGTTATAAATACCGATACTATTCATCAGTACCGGTACATGTATATCACAGGTCAAAGATCATTGACCTAGCTAACTTGTCCAATACATCATTTGTACTAGTACTGTTCATCAGTACCGATACAGCATGGGTACTGTCAAGGTGGCTAAGGTTCGATAACCCAGAGCCAATACTCAAGTAATACCGGTACTCAAGATAAGTACCGGCACTTACTGAAATCAGATGAGTTCTGAATAGATTCCAGTACCTTTCAGGTACTGGTACTTGTCATGAGTACCGGTACTCCTTGAGTACTAGATAGTTTCTAGTACCTTTTAGGTACCGGTACACCTTGAGTACTGGATAGTTTCTGTAACGACCCGGTTCCCGAGTCCCTACGAGACACGAGAACCGGACCGACTCGACTAATCCCAAGACCTAGTCGTCCAACGAGGAAGTAACCAAAAGACAGTAAAATAAACCACATTCAGCATGAATATAACTAACAGTAAGAAAGTACAGCAGTAAGGAAAGAAACTACTACAGTAGGTACCACCACAACAGTAAAACAACATTTATCATATAACAAGAACTACAGGTAAGAAGGTACAGCGGAAACAAAAACTACTCACTAGAACAGAAACAAAAGAGGTACAAAAGGCTGTGGTAACTCTACTGGACCCTACTCGGCCCAGCGTCCTCTGCAGCCGCCGACCCTGGCTGCTCAACACCTGGTCCTGAAAAAGGTAACGAGTGTAACACGTCAGCAAAACGCTAAGTAGAGTGGCAAACTAACTAAAGGCAACAGTAGAGTGTACAGTAGCTGTTATGTTCTATTACTTCCTTTATTCACATCTTTCAATTTTTCTCACTATTTCATTTGTTTCTCAGATCCTTTACTTGATCTCGAATGTCCTCGTGGGAACGATCTTGATGCAGTCTTTTCCAAAAGTAGAAGTAGCACGTGGTGCTCTCCTGGCCGGGAGAGTCCCCCGTGGTGATCCTACCCTCAGTCAACCACCCCAAGGTCACTGACAGACGTAACGGTGACTACGGCACGCGCGATAAACGCACAGGTAGCTAGCCCACACTGGCACGCGGTCAGTCGTTTCCGTTAACGGGTGCGCCCAAAGCACAGCACGGAACCAGGGCAGAGCCCTCTCAGTAACAGGGGTCCAACCCCTCCACAATAACCAAACCGGGGCCTTGCCCCTCCACAGTCCGCGCACCCTCGCCTGACTACCCTGGTTTGCCCTAGTGGGCCTAACAAGTCGGTGAAGGAGGCTAGCAGAACCTCGGGGCCCGTGGGGTAGCTAGTACTCTCCTAACACTACTAGCTCTCCTCGGTACTACGTACACGAGGGCCAACAAGTCGGTACAGAGTGGCCAGTCCTAACCCCCGGGTCCCTGGGGTGGCTAGCTCAGCTCTGCACTAAACAGGGGGACAGTCGCTCTCCTTGGTACTCCGTACTCAAGGGCCAGCTCACTTCCCCAATTCTATTCCATTCGCTTTCCAGGAGTTCTACTCCTACTTCCCCGTAGGGTTCCAGAACATCTTATGTCTTACTTTCCAGTTTCACGTTCTTACCAACCATGATCCCAATCATGTTTCTTTAGGCAGCTGTGAATTCAATTTACAGGCAGCTTCATATATTCCTTTCCATTTTTCCAAGACTGCATTATTATATATTCCACTAGTTTTTCCATCCTAGGATTCATGTCATATCCTAGGGTCTATCATACAATCTAGTTTTCCGGCCCTAGGATTCATGCAACACCTAGGAACTATCATTCCATATATTTCTCATTCCTAGGATTCATGCAATGTCCTAGGTTCTAGTTATGGTTCCATACTTTAACAAATTTTGTTAATACTTAAAGCCACTCTACCAGGTACAACGGGAGTAATGGGGGCGTGATCGGGAATCCCGCGTGCCTCCGCGACTCTCAAGACTGCAACCGAACGAGGTCCTATCACAAGGATCAAACACAAGGAGTGTCTCAAAACAGTGTTTAGCTACTGTAGACGGGTAGAGGAATTAATTCTGAAAAGAACGCAACTCAAATCGCGGAAAACGGAGCCCGAACGGGCCCTAAACGGGTCGAAAAAAGACGATACTGTGCAAAATCGGAGTTCCAGACGTCTTAAAAAGTGGATCAGAGAATTACCTGTTCAGCGTGGTTTCCTAGACGTCCAGAAGTCTGCGGGGACGTCTGCCTAGCTCCCAGACGTCCGATGGTCACTCCGGACGTCTGTAGGTCACTCCAGCCGTCTGGTACAACTTCCAGACGTCTGATTCGCAATGGATGGCGAATCAGCGAACCTGCACACAGCCAACTCCCTCCCTCAGTACGGTCAGTCGACAGGAAGGAAGGAGAAGGCGGTAAACTCACCTTTCAGACGTCTGTAAGAGCTTCAAGACGTCTATCTCGCCGTCTGGCTGTCAACCCAGACGTCTGATTCTGGAAATTTTTTCCAGAATCAGGGCGCGACCCGGACTCTGCTCGCGACGCCGCCCGCGTCGCACCTCGCGCTCCTGCTGCTCAGACCGCAGCAGGTCCCTCTCCGCGTCGCTCCGCGCCCCCTGCGCCCTCCGCCGGCCGACCAAGCCGCTTCGGCGAGCTCGCCCTCACGGCAGAGCTCCGCCCTCGCACGCCGCACCTCCGCGCTCACTGCGGCCGTCGCTGCCGCCCTCGCGCACAGGAAGGAGAAGAAGGAGGAGATGGTGGAGACGGGAGGGGAGGCGTGGCCCTTTTAAGGCCGCGCGAGGAGGAGAGAGGAGGTGGCAGGCCGCCTGCAGCCGCAGAGAGAGAGGGAAAAAGAGAGAGAGAGAGAGGAATCGCGGGTCTGCGCGCACAGGCGCGCAGACGACTCTCCCGTGCGAAAATAACTGTTTTCCAAACGTCTGGAAACGATCCCAGACGTCTGTTCAGACGTCTGGAACTCCTCCCAGACGTCTTAAAAGACGTCTGGGGCACACGTTCGTTACAATATAACAAACTCAAAGGAAGTTTCGTCCCCGAAACTTGCGCCAACTAGGGTGTGGGAAAAAGATGTCCAGATAACCATAACAAACTCAAAGAGGACCGAAGCCGGTCCGAAAAGACGTACCCGCTAAAAGCTCTGGGTACCGCTCCCGCATTGCCGCCTCAGGCTCCCAGGTAGCCTCCTCGTACCGCTGGCTCCTCCACAAAACCTTTACCAGGGGTACTTGCTTTCGTCTCAACCTGCGGACGGCTCGGTCTAGGATCTGCACTGGCCGCTCGGTGTAGGTCAGGTCGTCGCTCACCTCGACGCTCTCGTGACTCAGTACGTGACTGGAATCGGCTACGTACTTCCTGAGGTTGGACACGTGGAACACGTCGTGCACACCAGAAAGCTGCGGGGGAAGGGCAAGTCTGTAAACAACGGGTCCAACCCGCTCCAGGACCTCAAAGGGCCCCACGAACCTCGGCGCGAGCTTCCCTCTCACCCCAAACCGCTGTAAGCCCTTCATGGGCGAAACACGAAGGAAGACGTGGTCCCCAACCTCGAACTGCACCTCTCTGCGTCTGCGATCCGCGTAGCTCTTCTGTCTGCTCCTGACAGTGCGGAGTCGTCTGTGGATCTGCTCAACTACCTCCTGACTCTGCCGGATCAACCTGGGGCCAACCTCCCACTTGGTCCCCACCTCAACCCAACTCAAGGGTGCCGTGCATTTCCGTCCGTACAGAGCCTCGTAGGGAGCCATGCCGATGCTCGAGTGATAACTGTTGTTGTATGCAAACTCTGCCAGGGGCAGGTGCTCCTCCCAAGAGCCCCTCCAGTCTAGTACACAGGCACGCAAAAGGTCCTCAAGTGTCTGTATCGTGCGTTCCGACTGTCCGTCCGTCTGGGGGTGGTAAGCCGTGCTAAACCTCAACCTCGTCCCCAAAGCCTGCTGAAACTCAGCCCAAAACTGGGACGTAAAGCGGGTATCCCGATCGGATACGATCTCCCGCGGAACTCCATGTAGTCGCACCACATCACGGATATACCTCTCTGCCAACTGTGCTGGTCCCAAAGTGACTCGGATCGGCAAGAATCGTGCCGTCTTCGTCAATCTATCCACTATTACCCAGACTGCGTCGTGTCCTCGCTGGGTAACAGGTAAGCCCACCACCAAGTCCATGGTGATGCTCTCCCACTTCCACTCTGGCACTGGAAGCGGCTGAAGCGGCCTTGCAGGCCTCTGATGCTCGGCTTTCACCTGCTGGCACACTAAGCACTGCTGCACGAACTCACCCACATCCCGCTTCATCCCTCTCCACCAGAACTCGCGTCTCAAGTCATGGTACATTTTCGTGTTTCCGGGATGTATGGTGAATCTGGAACCGTGTGCCTCAGTCAGGAGCTCTCTCAACAGCTCCTCGTCTCTGGGAACGCACAACCGTCCCCTCAAGCGTAGCACCTAGTCTATGAAAGAGAAGTCCCCTGGGTCCCCTGATAGTACTCTGTCGCGCAAAGACTGCAAGTACGGATCGGCCATCTGTCCCGTGATGATGCGGTCTATCAACTCTGGCCTGGTCTGCCGTGTCACCGTCACTGCCCCACAGTACCCTCGTAACTCTAGAGGTCGCCAACTGCCCACCTCCTCCAAAAGGCTCCAACTCTGTAACTGCAAACTGGCCAAGCATGCGGGCGCCTTACGGCTCAAGGCGTCAGCCACCACATTGGCCTTTCCCGGGTGGTAGGAGATGCTGCAGTCGTAGTCCTTCAGGAGCTCCAACCAACGTCTCTGTCTCATGTTGAGCTCCTTTAGGTCAAAAAGATATCTGAGGCTCTTGTGATCCGTAAAAATCTCGAAGGTCTCACCGTACAAGTAGTGCCTCCATGTCTTCAGCGCGAAGACAACAGCTGCCAACTCTAGATCATGGGTAGGGTAGGTATGCTCATGGGGCTTCAGTTGCCGCGAAGCGTAAGCGACCACGTGACCCCTCTGCATGAGCACACCTCCTAACCCCTGCAAGGAAGCGTCCGTGTACACAACGAACCCGCCACTACTGTCAGGGATGGTGAGCACGGGAGCCGAGGTCAACCTCTCCTTCAGCTCCAGAAAACACGCCTCACAGGCGTCTGTCCAAGCGAAAGGCACATCCTTCCGGGTCAACTGTGTCATAGGACGCGCAATCTGTGAAAATCCTCTGATGAACCGTTTGTAGTAACCTGCCAGTCCCAGGAAACTGCGAATCTCAGTGACTGAACGCGGTCTCTCCCACCTGAGCACTGCCTCGACCTTGGCGGGGTCCACCGCCAGGCCGTCTCCAGAGATCACATGACCCAAAAAGGTCACCTCCCTCAACCAGAACTCTCACTTGCTGTATTTGGCGTACAGCCTGTGTCGTCTCAGAGTGTCCAGAAACATCCGCAAGTGCTGTCCGTGCTGCGTCCGATCTCTAGAATAGATGAGTACATCATCTATGAAAACCACCACAAACTGATCCAAGTACGGTCTAAACACCCGGTTCATCAGGTCCATGAAAGCAGCGGGGGCATTGGTCAGCCCAAACGGCATGACCAAAAACTCGTAGTGTCCGTACCGGGTGCGGAAAGCTGTCTTGGAGACGTCAGTCTCCCTGATCCTCAACTGGTGGTATCCAGACCTCAAGTCGATCTTAGAAAACACCGTGGCACCCCGCAACTGGTCAAACAAATCGTCGATCCTCGGCAGCGGATATCTGTTCTTGATGGTGACCCTATTCAGCTGTCGGTAGTCCACACAAAGGCGTAGGGTCCCATCCTTCTTCTTCACAAACAGTACCGGGGCTCCCCAGGGAGACGCACTGGGCCTCACGAAACCTTTCTCCAAAAGGTCCTGCAACTGGGACTTAAGCTCTCGCAGCTCAAGCGGTGCCATTCTGTATGGCGCGGTAGAGATGGGGCTGGTCCCTGGTACTATTGAGATCTCAAACTCGATCTCACGCTCGGGCGATAGTCCTGGTAACTCGTCTGGAAACACATCGGGGTACTCTCTGACCACCGGGATGCTCTGGAAGTCTGCCACGGGGCTGTGCTCTGCCACCACACAAGCTAGGAAGCCCTCACACCCCTGGCTCAAAAGTCTTGCCGCCCGAAGTGCCGAAATGCACCTGAAACCTCCGTCCACTGGCTGCCCGTGAAACTCGAAAGAAGGCAACTCCGGAATGGAGAAGACAATCTTCCTCTCAAAACAGTCTACCAAGGCGTGGTAAGCGGACAGCCAATCCATCCCCAGAATCACTCCAAAGTCCTCCATCTGTATCATAATCAGGTCAGCTGGCAGGCTATGTCCCTCGATGCTGACCACGCAACCCGTGTACACCTCCTCAGCTACAAACAGCTGACCACTCGGACCTCTGATTACGAACATATTCTCTAACAGTGTATAATCCTGGTCCAAACTAACTGCGAAACTGGCTGCGACAAACGAGTGCGTAGCGTCGGAATCGAAAAGCGTGTAAACGAGTCTGCCAGAAACTGAAACCATACCTGCTACCACGGATCCCGATGCTCTGGCGTCCCTGTGTGTTAGGGCGTTGATACGCCCCTCAGCCCTAGGTGCGGACGAAGCAGCCACACTCTACGTCGGACGGGTAGGTGCTGGCCGGTACCCTCCTCGCGACTGCTGTCCTCCTCCTCGCGCCTGGGAACCGCGGCCTCCTGCACGCCCTCCAGTGCTCTGCGCGGGAAGTATCTGCTGACCTCCTGCCCTAGACGGGCAGTCCCTCCTGACGTGGCCCGGCTGGCCACACTGGTAGCAGAGGGGAACCGGACTCCTGCCCTCAGTGAGTCCCTGCTGTCGGCTAGGCGGGGGTCCGGTGCTGGCGACTGGCCCCTGTCGAGGGCCCCCAAAGGCCACTGATGGCCCTGCACAGCGTGACGGCTCTCCTGCGGACGTCACGTGTCTCTGTTCTCGCCGGCCCTATGAGAAGTCTGGCTGAAAGGGCCTCTTCCGCACGCCGTCGGTCTCTCGCGCGGACGGGTTGGTCTCCTCGTAAGTCATAGCTGCCTCTACCACCCTCGAAAACGTCGGCAGCTTCAGGGGTTTGACATACCCCCGGATCGCAGGCCGGAGCCCCTCGGTGAACCTCTAAAGGCGCTCCTCCTCAGTGGCTACCGCTGTCGCTGCAAAGCGGGACAGCTCCAAGAAACGCGTGCGGTACGCGCTCACGGTCATCGTCCCTTGGCGGAGAGTGTGGAACTCCTGCCTCCTCTGGTCCTGCCACGTCTGGGGAAAGTACTGCTCGCAGAAGAGGGTGACGAACTGGTCCCACGTCGGCTCGTCCCTCTCCTGTCCCCGGACCGCCCTCCACCACCGGTGTGCCGCACTCTCCAGCTGGTACGTGGCAAAGGCCACGCGGCACTCCACCGGGGGGCGAAGGGTGTCGAAGATCTTCTCCAGCTGCTCAAGCCAGTCCTCTGCCTCGGTCGGGTCCTCATCCCCCTTGAAGGAGGGGGGCTTCAGCTTCCGGAACTGTCTGAAAAGCTCGAAGTGGCGCTGTAGGGGAGGTGCTGGTGCACCTCCAGGCGAAGGTGCCTCGTGTACAGAAGTGTCAGAGGAAGGTGGGGGCGGCAGGGGCCCATCCCCTCCCTCGTGTCCAGCGCCGTGTCCGTCGCGTGGTCCCACAGAGGACTCCCCCTCTGCAACCCCAGGAGGAGGTGCTCGGGGTGGTGGGTGGAGCTCCTCTCGTACAATATCTCGAATCAGTCTGGCGAGGTCCTGGGCCTGGATGCCAGGGAGTGGTGGCTGGTCCACCGAGACGTCAACGACAGCACGTTCACCTCGCCGACCTCGTCCACGGCCGCGCCCGCGGCCAGTCTCGCGACGTGGCATCTCCTGCAAGGAGACGCGAAGCAAAATGGAAACGTCAAAACAGACGGTACCTAACAAAACTTCTAAGAGCTCATGTCAAGAGATATGTTGTGGTGGCTACTCCAGCTATAAACATGTGAATTGGTTATTTTCCAGTCAGTTGATTCACTTCTCGGGACGACTTTGCTCTGATACCATCTTGTAACGACCCAGTTCCCGAGTCCCTACGAGACACGAGAACCGGACCGACTCGACTAATCCCAAGACCTAGTCGTCCAACGAGGAAGTAACCAAAAGACAGTAAAATAAACCACATTCAGCATGAATATAACTAACAGTAAGAAAGTACAGCAGTAAGGAAAGAAACTACTACAGTAGGTACCACCACAACAGTAAAACAACATTTATCATATAACAAGAACTACAGGTAAGAAGGTACAGCGGAAACAAAAACTACTCACTAGAACAGAAACAAAAGAGGTACAAAAGGCTGTGGTAACTCTACTGGACCCTACTCGGCCCAGCGTCCTCTGCAGCCGCCGACCCTGGCTGCTCAACACCTGGTCCTGAAAAAGGTAACGAGTGTAACACGTCAGCAAAACGCTAAGTAGAGTGGCAAACTAACTAAAGGCAACAATAGAGTGTACAGTAGCTGTTATGTTCTATTACTTCCTTTATTCACATCTTTCAATTTTTCTCACTATTTCATTTGTTTCTCAGATCCTTTACTTGATCTCGAATGTCCTCGTGGGAACGATCTTGATGCAGTCTTTTCCAAAAGTAGAAGTAGCACGTGGTGCTCTCCTGGCCGGGAGAGTCCCCCGTGGTGATCCTACCCTCAGTCAACCACCCCAAGGTCACTGACAGACGTAACGGTGACTACGGCACGCGCGATAAACGCACAGGTAGCTAGCCCACACTGGCACGCGGTCAGTCGTTTCCGTTAACGGGTGCGCCCAAAGCACAGCACGGAACCAGGGCAGAGCCCTCTCAGTAACAGGGGTCCAACCCCTCCACAATAACCAAACCGGGGCCTTGCCCCTCCACAGTCCGCGCACCCTCGCCTGACTACCCTGGTTTGCCCTAGTGGGCCTAACAAGTCGGTGAAGGAGGCTAGCAGAACCTCGGGGCCCGTGGGGTAGCTAGTACTCTCCTAACACTACTAGCTCTCCTCGGTACTACGTACACGAGGGCCAACAAGTCGGTACAGAGTGGCCAGTCCTAACCCCCGGGTCCCTGGGGTGGCTAGCTCAGCTCTGCACTAAACAGGGGGACAGTCGCTCTCCTTGGTACTCCGTACTCAAGGGCCAGCTCACTTCCCCAATTCTATTCCATTCGCTTTCCAGGAGTTCTACTCCTACTTCCCCGTAGGGTTCCAGAACATCTTATGTCTTACTTTCCAGTTTCACGTTCTTACCAACCATGATCCCAATCATGTTTCTTTAGGCAGCTGTGAATTCAATTTACAGGCAGCTTCATATATTCCTTTCCATTTTTCCAAGACTGCATTATTATATATTCCACTAGTTTTTCCATCCTAGGATTCATGTCATATCCTAGGGTCTATCATACAATCTAGTTTTCCGGCCCTAGGATTCATGCAACACCTAGGAACTATCATTCCATATATTTCTCATTCCTAGGATTCATGCAATGTCCTAGGTTCTAGTTATGGTTCCATACTTTAACAAATTTTGTTAATAGTTAAAGCCACTCTACCAGGTACAACGGGAGTAATGGGGGCGTGATCGGGAATCCCGCGTGCCTCCGCGACTCTCAAGACTGCAACCGAACGAGGTCCTATCACAAGGATCAAACACAAGGAGTGTCTCAAAACAGTGTTTAGCTACTGTAGACGGGTAGAGGAATTAATTCTGAAAAGAACGCAACTCGAATCGCGGAAAACGGAGCCCGAACGGGCCCTAAACGGGTCGAAAAAAGACGATACTGTGCAAAATCGGAGTTCCAGACGTCTTAAAAAGTGGATCAGAGAATTACCTGTTCAGCGTGGTTTCCTAGACGTCCAGAAGTCTGCGGGGACGTCTGCCTAGCTCCCAGACGTCCGATGGTCACTCCGGACGTCTGTAGGTCACTCCAGCCATCTGGTACAACTTCCAGACGTCTGATTCGCAATGGATGGCGAATCAGCGAACCTGCGCACAGCCAACTCCCTCCCTCAGTACGGTCAGTCGACAGGAAGGAAGGAGAAGGCGGTAAACTCACCTTTCAGACGTCTGTAAGAGCTTCAAGACGTCTATCTCGCCGTCTGGCTGTCAACCCAGACGTCTGATTCTGGAAATTTTTTCCAGAATCAGGGCGCGACCCGGACTCTGCTCGCGACGTCGCCCGCGTCGCACCTCGCGCTCCTGCTGCTCAGACCGCAGCAGGTCCCTCTCCGCGTCGCTCCGCGCCCCCTGCGCCCTCCGCCGGCCGGCCAAGCCGCTCCGGCGAGCTCGCCCTCACGGCAGAGCTCCGCCCTCGCACGCCGCACCTCCGCGCTCACTGCGGCCGTCGCTGCCGCCCTCGCGTCCGCTCGCTCTCGCGCACAGGAAGGAGAAGAAGGAGGAGATGGTGGAGATGGGAGGGGAGGCGTGGCCCTTTTAAGGCCACGCGAGGAGGAGAGAGGAGGTGGCAGGCCGCCTGCAGCCGCAGAGAGAGAGAGGGAAAAAGAGAGAGAGAGAGAGAGGAATCGCGGGTCTGCGCGCACAGGCGCGCAAACGACTCTCCCGTGCGAAAATAACTATTTTCCAGACGTCTGGAAACGATCCCAGACGTCTGTTCAGACGTCTGGACCTCCTCCCAGACGTCTTAAAAGACGTCTGGGGCACACGTTCGTTACAGTTTCCAGTACTGGACATTTACCTGTAAGTCAAGTGTACCGGTACTCATACATGAATACCGATACCACTTGAATATGGGACACATAAAGTGTTCAGACTTGGGTCAACTTACAGTTCCCATCATAAGGTTAAAGGTGGGTTGATTGAATAATTAACCCCAACAAAAAGGACTTGCATGAAAATAGGATTCCAATCACATATTAGACTTATATTCACATATTGTCTTATCCCCGAATTTAATTTCCATCTGGCCCTCCTCACAATTTATGTTTGCCTTAGCTGTTGCTAGGAATGATCTTCCCAAGATTATTGGTGTCTCTTTTAGGTTTTCTGGTGTATCCATATCTAATACAATAAAATCAACCAGAAAATGGAAATCCCAGACTCTTACCACTACATACTCCAAAATTCTACGGGGTGACTTAATAGATCGATCAGCTAACTGCAAGGTCACTTCCGTGGGTTTAAGTTCAGAGTCCTCAAAATATTTTAGAAGAGATGTGAAAATAAGATTAATGGATGCACCTAAATCTAGAAGAGCTTGGTTGAATTCTAAATCTTTTATCTTGCAGGAGATCAAAGGGGTGCCAGGGTCTTTTAATTTTTGCGGAAGCTTGCTCAGGATAATGGAGCTAGCCTACTCCGATAGCAAAATAGGACTTCCGTCAAAATTTCTCAGCTTTCGAGTTGGTGTACATAAGTTTTTTAAAATTCATGCGTAAGCCGATACGTGACGTATAGCATCCATCAAGGGAATGCTAATCTGAACTTGCTTAAAGATCTTGATTAAGTCCTCGTCAATTTGAGGTGGTTTCCTACCCTTATTTCCTTTGGTCAAGGCCTCAAGAAAAGGTGTGGTCCTAGGCTCATCTGGAGTGGGTTCTATAGTTTCTTAGCTTTCCTAATCACCCCAGATTGAGATGTACTAGGCTTAGGTTTAATGTATCTCTTAGGCTCAGAATCCTTAGCACACTTACCACTGCAGGTTGTAACAAAATGTAACCTCGCAGGATATGGAGGAGTGGGTAGGATAGGTGGCTGCTGCTGCTAAGATGAATTAGGTACAGAAGTTGATGTTTCTGACCTGTCTCGATATATAGGTGCAAAAGGTCCTGGTTGTACATAATGAATTTGGCCCTATTTTGGGTTCACATCGTACCTCTGGTTCGGTACGTTGTTAGGGTTTGGCAGTGGTTGAGAGGGTAATGCACCTAGCTGGCAAGTCCCAGCCATTTGCACAATTTGGTTGCACATATCTGCCATATCCGCGGTATGCTACCTCTGCATAGCAGCATTGGTCTTCTGCATATCAGCCAAGGTCTGAATAATCATGCTCATTTGATCATCTTTACTAGGCCCAAATTGAAAATTTGGATTAGGCCTAGGTTGAGCTGGCTAATATGAGTGCAGATTCTGCGATCAGGGTGAATATTGAGGTCTAGAATTTTGAAGATGAGTTCCCCAACCAAGAAAAATTAGGATGATTACACCATCCAAGATTGTAGGAATTGGAATAGGGGTTATTCTGGATGGCGTGGAGTTCTTCATAGGGGTGAGTAGCTCCAGAGAAATCAAAATAATGGGGTTCAAAGGGCCCCCAACTAGGATAAACAAGTTTAGAGTTTCCTCTGAAACCTAAGTTAAAAGAAGATGGATTCATATCCATCCCTATGTAGTGAATACTATGTACAGCCTCCCTCCCTACAGGTTGCCGTGCATACGTGTTCTGTTGAAAAGAAGTGACATGCAGCTGGCAAGTCAAATCTTCAAGCTTCTTCTCAATTATTGAGACTTTATCCAGTCGACTGGCCACAACCTCCATGTCAACGGAAGAGGATAAGTCTTGTGCTTCATGTGTCCCATGTGTGTTCATCGATGCATGAGTAGTCATCCTATCGAACATACCCATGGACGCATTATTTATTGAATTCTCGGGAATATTTTCGAGAATTTCCCAAATGGCATTCTCATGCTTGCCCATGAAATTTCTTCCACAAGCTGCATCGACAAAAATTCGAATATCTTCACGGAGTCCCTGGAAAAAAGATTGTACATGTTCCCATTTAGGAACTCCGTGATGTGGGCATTTCCTCATGAGATAGAGAAAGCGATCCCATGCCTCATGAAGTGGTTCCACAGCATTTTGTTGAAAATGTATAATTTGATGCCTCAGGGAGTTAGTACACCCTACTGGAAAGTATTTCCTCAGAAATTCAGCTTGCAATTCATCCCAGGTATTGATCAATCGATTCAGAGACCGATACCAGTGGGAAGCTTTCTCTTTAAGCGAGAAAGGGAACCTTTTCATGAGCAAAGTGTTCTGATTTTGAACAATTAGCCCGAGGGTCTGGGCTAAATGTTTCAACTCTTGAATGTGTTGGAATGGGTCTTCAGAACCCATCCCATGGAAATGGGGAATCAAGCTGATGATATTCTGCTTGAGCTCGATCTCAAGTCCCCCAAATGGAATACACACTGTGGGCTCGATAGCCACTTCTGTGAAATTATAGTGATCCTGCATTTGTGGACCTACTCTAGGTTTGCCAGTCCATTGATAAGATATGTGAGAGGCTGAAGCTGGTTCTGTAGGTGCTGGATGTCATCACCTCCTTGTTCTGGACCAGGGTTCTCCATTGAGTTAGAATCAGAGTACGGAGAGCCTGGGTTGGATGTAGATGGGTCAGAGGGGATATGGATCGACTCAAGAAAAGGCTTAAACAAGTTAGTTGGGTGCTGGCCCCAACATGAGTGAACTACTAAAGGAGGTCTTAAGACTGGTCTTAAAGACCTTCTACCGTGCATGCACTACAGGAAAGATGAGGGACTAGATTTCAATCAAACCCAATCGAGACACCCAAATATGTTTGGATGGCTTAGGTTTGTTCATGGCAGATGGCCTTTAGATCACAAATCCACCCGTGAAATGACCCATTGCCTTTTTAGTTGGATAAGACGTCTGGAGTTTCAGTCAGACATCTGGACACAAGCCCGGACGTCTGAAAGTGGGAATTTTCGTATGTTCCTTTGCGCTCTACGCGCGGGCGACGTGCAGCACCTCTCTCTCCTCCACACCCCTCACCCTTAAACCCTAACCCCCTTTCTATTTAAACCCCCCTTCTCACCACCCCCACGCCACTCTCCACTAACCACCACCACCTCCAACGTCCTCCCTATGTAGCCGCAATGAGGGAGAACGAGAGCGATAAGAGAGAGGGTGAGAGAGGGAGAGAGAGGAAGGAAGAGCGTGAGAGAGGAGGACAAGGTCAGTGGACCTTCAGGAGCTTGGCGGAGCTCGCACGGCCGGTGGCGGGCACATGCACGAGGAGGAGGGGCTCGGGGAGGCAGCCTCCCGACCCTCTGCAACTGCTGAAGCTACTGCGGTGCATTGCGAATAGTGCTACGATGCGAGCAGCATCGTGAAGAAGATTCTGGTACTGAAAAAGTTCAAGTGTTAGACGTTTGGAGCATCGACCAGACGTCTGGAGAAGCACCAGGACATCCGAAGCTGAGGTCGTATGATAAACACACATAAATTCAAGATAAACACACACAAATAAATTGCTTATTTTTTATAGTTCCTAGGCTTAGCATTGCATATCATGTTATAAATATTGCATAACATCCATTGCATGGCATTTAGGATAGTTGTATATTTTATATATTAATTCCTTCATTTTATACGGCCAGGGGGGCAATGCAACATCCATACAGGTTTCGGATGGAAAATCCGACCATACGGATGGATCCAGAGCGACGATCGCAGTTCGACATCGCAGGAATCATCTTGATCAGAGCACCGTAGCACCCTCTACAAGAAGAAGAAGATGGATGGCCCAGATGGCGCCACGTGGTGCCATCCAGGCTGCCCAACACCGGCCTGCAGCATCGCCCAACTCCTTCATCCGCACCCTTCAATCCAAGCCGCTGGATCAAGATCCAACGGCTGGGAGGCGAACGCACCAAACCAATCCACGCGACACAAGGGGAGGATTGCCGCAACGGTGGAAGCGCTGGTTTGCAAAGGAGGGGCGCGAGTTCAAATCCCCGCAACCCCTCCAATTCACAATTGGGCGGGCGCTTGGAGCGGAGCGGTAGCGAAAGCGCCAGCTCAAGGTAGCGCTCGCGCAGGCTAGCGCATAGCACACGCGTGCACAGCTGGGCTCGCGCGGTCAGCGCGCGTGATGAGCGGGGCAAGGGGCGCGGGCGCAAGGGCAATTGGCGCCAGCTTTCAACGACAATTGGGCTGACCTACAGGGACACACAGCCGTCGCTATTTCATTGCAAGCCAGCAGAGCCAGCTAAGGGTGTGGGTGGAGGTGAGATGTCTACAGCAACGTTTCCAGCGATGGTCTAGAGGTCGCTAAAGGTCCTTTATCCATTTTTAGCCTCTTCTCCACCACTATAAAAGGACCTTCACCCCCTCCCTTCGAAGCCATCTCTACCTACTCTACTCCCAACTACTCCCAAGCTCTAGCAAGCCTACCAACGCTCCATTAGAGCTTATTCTCAAGCTCCCAAGGTGCCTATTAGTGTAACGAACCTCTGTCCCGCCAAATACTCCTCCAACTTCCCATCTCCCTTCATAGGTCACCTTGGAGCCGTCCTCTCACCTCCATTCCGGCCGCAGATCAACTCCATCTTCTCACCCCCATTCCAGAGCTACGCCGAAGCTTTCCTCAACCCGACGTCCTCCAGCATCTCACCTCCGTCGTCTCGCTCCTCACCTCCTTCGTCCGTGCTTCCGCCAGGCATCATCGTCTCACCAAACAACCGATTCGAGAGATTTCCTCTCACCCCTCTCTCCTTTTATGCTTTTATAGTTCATTGTAATTGACATTGGCTTGATATATATATCATATTTGTTCCATTTCTATCTTGTGATTCATTTTACTTGTCTTTTATTTCAAAAATACAAAAAAAGATAACAAAACCCCAAAATACAAAAAAGAAACGAAACGAAGCATGGTTTTCACGTAAAGTAAACGTCGCCTCCCTGTGTTCGACGTGGGACTCCCTTGGAGTTTCGGTATAAATTTTATTTGATCGATGTGTTTTGCAATTACGACGACAGGTTACTTGTAACCTCGATTTCTAACACGCGAAGCACGACGTGACCATTTTGGCGCCATTGCCGGGGAGACAACAGAATTTACTTTATTATTTATTGCATTTCTTTACATTTACAGAGCACTAACCCTACTTGTCTTTGATCTACTGTCTTGTAGGTACCCTAGCATGGAGATCCAAGTGCGGTAGATCAGAGTAAAGTGCGGGTAGAGTACTTTGTAAGTGTCCCCCACATCCCCCCCCACTAGTTCATTTCGCCACACTCATAACCAAAACCTAATCTACTTAGGTGTTTGCATAAACCCTAGGATAGAATTGTTTGTCTTATTTGCCACCTTTATCCACCTCACCCCCACATTTAAAAAAAAAACAAAAAAAAAAAGAGATACTTGTTGTGGGACGAATCAATATACACACTCTATACACCCACATTTGAGGCACATAATCGGACTTGATTTTTATCTACTCAACTGGGATTCCGACCTATGGAACCAGTACATGAATTCAACACATAAAAGAGTAGAAATCATATTAGGTTAATCACCTTTTTGTGTGCCTTAATCGGTGGTGCATTTGAGCCGATTGATTGAATTGTTTGGGCTGCACCACCTAATTTAAAAGAGGTTCATTGTGTAGCTACCTCATAGGATTCAATATATAGGTCAAGCCAGGCACTCCATATTTTTCTTGATTTCTAAAGGAAAATACTTGAACACGTGCTTTCAACAACAACCTTAGTTTGCTTCACAAAACTTGGTTGAAAACACCTAATATTTGAATCCTAAAGGTTATTAAGTAAGATTTGAATCCTAAAACTCACCTCATCATTAATAATCTTGCTTGAAGACCTCTTGGTTGTGCACATTCACACGTTCTCAAACAAGTCATTAAGGGCACAATCCATTAAGGGCCCATCACATTCCAGAGCACCAATTTCCCAAGCCTAACTAAAATTAATTAGACATTGGCCCTAAGGATTTATTCGCTCATCGGGATCCAGATTGAGATTATTCACGATTAACCTGCTTATGCTAGTTAATCTGATGTCTAGCCAGGGGAGTAGCGTCAAACGACGACGGCTGGGGGATACACTAGGAACCGTAGGTGCAAGCCAAAGGAAAAACCTTCTCCCCAGTCCCTCCTTCTAACTGTTGGATTGCTTGGACATAAGTAGAGTAAATCATCCATAATCTTAGGACGGATTTTGAGAGTCAGTAGACCTTAGGCTACCCCATCTAAGGACAGGCTTGTATTTTTTGTGTTGCAGGGTCCCTTCTCTTCCTCCTCCTTCCAAATTCCTTCCAGTGTATGCTTGGAAGGAGGTCAATAAACCCTTGTTTAGAAGGACCTTTAGACCATTCTCGGAGGCGGAGGTTGAGCTTTAGCCAAGTAGATCCCATGGCTATTCAACAACCACCTCCCCCACCTCCGAACCAGCAGGAGCTGATTTAGAGGCAGTTGGAAGAATTGCAGCAAATGCAGCAATGGTTCCGACAAATGAATGGTTAGGGCACTCGGCCCTTGAAGGATTTTTATGATCCTTCAAATTATGAGGATTGTCCCGGCGTTGTAATCCCTGCCGGAGATGTTGAGATCAAGCCTCAGGTTTTGAGTCTAATTAAACACTTTCACGAGCTTGTCTCAGATGACCCATTCCAACATTTGGAAGACCTGATCACTCTAGTTCAGACTACCAAATCATGGAATGTGGATGAAGAACAGATGCTCATGAGGCTTTTCCCCCATTCACTCAGGGATAAGGCCGCACATTAGTATCGTACCATTGGAAGACCGATTACTACTTGGACAACTTTGAAATTGGCCTTCCTGAAGAAATTCTTCCCAATTGGGCGAACCAATGCATTGCGACGGGCAATTACCACTTTTGCCCAGTGGCAGGGGGAACCGTTTCATGAGGCCTGGGAGAGATTCCAGGATCTGTTGCGGAAGTGTCCACACCATGAGATGCCTAAATGGCAGCTTGTGCAGATTTTTTATCATGGGTTCAATGATCAACTTCGTAATCATGTGAACGCTTCTTGCAGAGGCAATTTTCTCAACAAGGACACAGATATCGTGTATGATTTGTTTGAGGAAATGAGCGAAAATTCTTTAAACCATGCCTCCATGGAAACCTTCAACCGATCCCAACAAATTAGATCAAATGCCAATGAGGTCCAAGATTCTCGTACATTTGATATGGAATTGATCTGCAATATATTAGATAAGATGGATCTGGTCACTAAACGAATGGAAGAGTGGATGTCCGGAAACTCTAATTTTTCTAGATCCGCTCAATCCCAGGGATTGGGATTCCATTCTTCGCAAACTCCTATGGGACAGGAGTTTGTGAACCAACTAGAGATGGCTCGACCTTCAAGGCAACTTTTCTTGGAACCTTATGGGTTCCAAACTAGGGCCTTTGATCCCAGCCTTTCTGATCCTTCTTCATCCTCATCTTATGAGGATATTCATGCTGTGCAAGAGAATGTTAGGTCCAACCCTTATTCGAATTCCTACAATTCTGGTTGGAAAAATCATCCTAACTTCTCTTGGAAAGATCAAGGGCAGCAGACCCAATATCGACCCAACAACTATGTACCGCAAAAACCAATGGGTCAGGGTCATGTATATACTCAATTGCCCCTGAATCAGGTTAATAAGCCCATGTGGAATGCTCAACAACTCGCCGAGCAGGCTGACTTGAACCTGAAAATGGTAGAAATGCAAGGGTCAATGCTCCAGCTCATGCAACAAATGAAAACTTCGCTGGACACCTTGCAATCCGGACTTAGTACAAACAACCGGCAGCCCGAATCTCTGCCATCACATTCTATACCAAACCCAAGGAATGTTCAGAATTGAGGCGCTGGGCCTCAAGGGTTTGGTAATGATGGGGAGTCGCATGCTCAAGCTCATGCTATCTATCAGGCTACCCTAGCCCCTCCCAGAGCTAACCAAGTTCCTACCATAATCAACCGGGAGCCTCATGTTTTGCCTAACCCTCCCCAAAGCACTAACCAACAGCATTTTGCCACGGCAAACACCATCACCTTGAGGAGTGGTAGTAAACGCAAGGGACCTACCCAACCCCATGTCAACCCCATTAGGCCCCGTAGCAAGAATTCCAAACTCCCAACTAAGAATGTGATCAACAAAACATCAGGGTCTGATTCGGGAATATGTTGTTGTTGTATGGGCAAACAGAAAAAGTCGGAGGAGAAATTGGAGGAAAGGATGTCCTTACTTCAGGCTTTCAAATTAACAATCATTTTACTCCTCGCAGCTATCAAATCAATCCCTGCCTACGCCATAGGTTTATTGAATGCATATAAAGGTGTAGAGCAAAATCTGAAATCAATAAAAGAGTAGTTTTGTCCGATAACACAAACACATTGATCATAAACAAGCTACCTCCTAAGAAGCAGGACCTAGAAGCCCCGTTGATTTCCTGCACAATAGAAAACGTTACTTCTGACCGGGCCCACCTTGACCTAGGCTCTTCCATTAATGTGATCCCCACCTCATTGCACATGGAATTGGGTCTAGGCTACCTAAAACACACTGACATAACCTTGCAGTTAGCCGATAGATCCATTACAAAACCAAGGGGTATTTTGGAGGATGTTTTAGTCAAGGTTAATGATTTACATTACCTTGCTGATTTCATGGTCCTGGACATGGAAGCCCCAAAACAGCTCAACCACACCCCGATTATTTTGGGAAGACCTTTCCTGGCTACTGCCAAGGCGAGGATTGATTCTGAATCGAGAAATATAGAAATGGCCTCAAGGGATAAGACAAATCGATTCAATATTTTCGAGGTCTCAAAGAAGAATAAAACTAAGTGTGGTTCAATGGAGGAGCTTGGTAGAATAGAGGAAGTAATGGCTATACATACCTTAGACAACCTTTTAATGGCCAACTCAACCCAAACTCGGGAAGAAGATCACATAGTTGCTGAAATAATTGAGGACAAAGCAAAAATGCGACCAATTGTAGCAACACGGGATGAGGAAGATATACATGAAATCAGAAAATTGTTGAATGATTCACGTGATCAAGAAAAAATCCAACAATATCCTTATCCTGAATGCTTAGAGTTTGAGGTCCAACTTGTGGGTGGGAATTCTGAGGATCAGGATGGTTGGTTTAAGAACCTAGAGTGTGAGGATGAAATTGAACATTGGGGAAGAACTCTTCAAACATTAGGCATTCTAGGGTACCCACAAATCCCCAGCACATCACAAAACCCTCATTATCCTTCACCCAACCACTACATAAATTCTATACCCAACTACACTTCCTCTGTAATAAATCAACAAAACTCCTATTGGAGACCATTTAGGCTCTCCCTGCACCACCAGCTTACCACTTTCATTGTTCATCTCTTTGGTAAGCCCATTTTCACTCTCCAGGACCCATACCTGGGCGCTCGGAAACTGTGTTGTTGTGGCCTCAATGTTTAGTTATTGTTGATTGAGAACCTCACCTAGCTAAAGGCACTAAACTTAACGCATGTAAAGACTGTTCCAAGCTGACCAGTGTCTCATGGAAACCAGGTGCTATTCTTCCACTTCTACTCTCTTGCATGCTTCATTTTCTTTTCACAATGAGGACATTGCAAAAGCTAAGCATGGAGGGTGGACATATTTTATAACCTTCTTGTCAGCTGTAACATTAATTTCCTATTCTTTGATTCTCATAAAAAAAAAATTAGAATTAGGAGACGAGAACTTAGGCATTAGGAGTTGTAAACTTTAGGAATTGATTCTTTGATACCTGAACACTTAGACTCTTCAGGTCTTCGAGCTTAATTAGCCTGGGTGCCCACTCGAATGTGGATTTAGTCTCGAGTCCTCGCCAATTAAAATTTATTTTAATTGGATAAATAATTTGGGATGATAAGTATGCGACTTATCAACCCGCCCTCTGATTTGGAGGGACTTTAAACCTAAGCAACTACATACATTATTTTGCACTGACTCACTTTCCGACGATTTTTACGGAAATTGGGTAGCTAATGGACCGACTTGGGTGGTATGGCTGGCAAGTTGTCGGTGATAACAGCTCATCGGCCGATTGTCCAGAACCCAGCCACAAGACCATTTTCGTTGTACTGCCTTTAGGTAAATCTTAGATCAGGGAAGCCACCTACTTAAAAAAAGAAATCACTCAAAAAAAAAGAAAAAAGTGAAAAAAAATAATAATAAAAAAATAAAACCACACTTCACCGCACGAGTATAGCTGGTAAGTTATCAGTGGTAACAGCTCATCGGCTGGTTATCCAAAACCCAGCTCACAAAAAAAATTGCACAATAATTCCCAAAACACTTAGGGAAGAAGCAGGGAAGTAGAATAAATCGAGGAGATATACACTGGATCCACCCTTGTGTTGACCCCATAAATAAAAGAAGTAGGGAGAAAGCTACCGATCGTAAAGATAAACCTTTAGGCAAGGTCACTTAGGGTCGTAGAAACCCGAAGTCCGTCTTAACTGCCATTTTGTGAGTCTATCACTTTTTCACAAAGATGCTTAGCACTTAGAGTCCTTTTCGAGTCTTGGACGGGTCGGGTAGCCGTAAAAAGTTATCACGTAACTCTCAAACTCCAAAATTACAAAAAAATTAGAAAAGAAAAAAAAATTATCTTCTCAAATAAGGCAAGGGCTCGAACGGTCTACATACTGGCAAGCACCCAGGCACTGTTGAGTTTTTGTAATTAGGTCTTGGGGATGAGATTTTCTAAAGCAATCAATGAATTTTGCCTAATTACTCGAACCCTGATTCTACTTTTATACATAGCATTTAGGTAAATTTTGCTAGGGACTAGCAAAAAGTAAGCATGGGGGTATGATGAACACACATAAATTCAAGATAAATTGCTTATTTTTTATAGTTCCTAGGCTTAGCATTGCATATCATGTTATAAATATTGCATAACATCCATTTCATGGCATTTAGGATAGTTGTATATTTTCTATATTAATTCCTTCATTTTATATGGCCAGGGGGCAATGCGACATCCATACAGGTTTCGGATGGAAAATCCGACCGTACGGATGGATATGAAGCGACGATCGCAGTTCGGCATCGCAAGAATCATCTTGATCTGAGCACCGTAGCACCCTCTACAAGAAGAAGAAGATGAACGGCCTAAATGGCGCCACATGGTGCCATCCAAGCCGCCCAACACTGGCTAGCAGCATCACCCAACTCCTTCATCCGTGCCCTTCAATCCCAGCCGTTGGATCAAGATCCAACGGCTGGGAGGCGGACGCACCAAACCACTCCACGCGACACAAGGGGAGGATTACCGCAACGGTGGAAGCGCTAGTTTGCAAAGGAGGGGCGCGGGTTCGAATCCCTGCAGCCCCTCCAATTCGTAATTGGGTGGGCGCTTGGAGCGGAGCGATAGCGGCAGCGACAGCGCCAGCACAAGGTAGCGTGTGCACACACGCGTAGGCCAATGCATAGCAAGCGCGCACGCCAGCGCATAGCACACAGCTGGGCGCTCGTGGTCAGCGCACATGATGAGAGGGGTAGGCGGTACAGGCGCAAGGGCGGTTGGCGCCAGCTTTCAGCTACAGCTGGGCTGACCTACAGCGACGCTTACAGCCGTCGCTATTTCATTGCAAGCCAGCAGAGCCAACTATGGGCGTGGGTGGAGGTGAGTTGTCTACAACAACATTTCCAGTGACAGTCTGGAGGTCGCTAAAGGTCCTTTATCCATTTTTAGCCTCTTCTCCACCACTATAAAAGGACCTTCACCCCCTCCCTTCCAAGCCATCTCTACCTACTCTACTCCCACCTACTCCCAAGCTCTAGCAAGCCTACCAACGCTCCATTAGAGCTTGTTCTCAAGCTCCCAAGGTGCCTTTTAGTGTAGCGAACCTCTGCCCCACCAAATACTCCTCCAACTTCCCATCTCCCTTCATAGGTCACCTTGGAGCCGTCTTCTCACCTCTATTCCGGAGCTACGCCGAAGCTTTCCTCAACCCGACGTCCTCGAGCATCTCACCTCTATCGTCTTGCTCCTCACCTCCTTCGTCCGAGCTTCCGCCAGGCGTCATCGTCTCACCAAACAGCTGATTCGGGAGATTTCCTCTCACCCCCCTCTCTTTTTATGCTTTTATAGTTCATTGTAATTGACATTGGCTTGATATATATATCATATTTGTTCCATTTCTATCTTGTGATTCATTCTACTTGTCTTTTATTTCAAAAATACAAAAAAAGATAACAAAACCCCAAAATACAAAAAAGAAACGAAATGAAGCGCGGTTTTCACGTAAAGTAAACGTCGCCTCCCTGTGTTCGACCTGGGACTCCCTTGGAGTTTCAGTATAAATTTTATTTGATCGACATGTTTTGCAACTACGATGACAGGTTACTTGTAACCTCGATTTCTAACACGCGAAGCACGACGCGACCACCGAACATCTGAAAGCATAATATAGCGCGAGGTACGTGTTTCCTGCGCTACTTTCCGCCATGCAAATCGTAGCACAGGAAATGTTTGGATGTTAATGGATCTGCGACTTTTGTACGCAGGTAAAGGGCGTTGGAAGGGCACACGGTGTGCTTTTCCAGGCACTTTTGGACGTCTTATTACATCGCCAAACGTCCGAAGGTACTTCCAAACGACCGGAGGCTTTGTCCGACATCTGGAGCTGCCTCCAAACGATTGCGGAGGGATCCAGACATCTGAGGATATCGCAGGAGACACAAGGTGAGATCTAATGTCTTTTAAGACGTCTGGGACTAGTCCCAGACGTCTGATTATGGATAGTAACCGTGTTTTTGGCCTATTGAGGGCCCAAACAGAATCGGATTTCCGCAAACGAAGTACCGCTATTTTCCACTCTAGTTTCTCTACGTGTTCGTGTTGAGTACTTACTGTTTTGACCTCATCTAATGTAAATTAGTCACAGGTTACCAGCTAGTGGCGCGTTCGGGGCCCGCAGAGACTATGAGATCTGCAGTACAGGCCCCCATTCCTCCCGTGATACCCGGTAGAGTGGTGTAATTCATTTGTTAAGATGTGAAAAAAGAATATGCTTGCTTAGATTATATTGATTGAAACTCTAGCATGTAGAATGAACCCTAGGGTAGAAATGTATGAGCCTGATGCCGAGCTACTCTGTTTACTTGAAATGTATGTTAAAATACGAACTGCCTGTATTGGAATGAGAAATTGAACTGTGAAACCACAAGTTGCCTGTATATGATTGAGAATAGAATTGTGAAAACACAAGCTACCTATATATGGATTAGAAACGAGTTATGAAACATGAGATCTGAATATGGATAAATGAGATGAATATGGGCATGAACCCTACAAGGAATTAGGAGTAGAACTCCTGTGTAAGAAAGGAACCTGGAATGTAGACGGGAAGTGAGCTGGCCCTTGTGTACACAGTACCAAGGAGAGAAACTGTCCCTTTTAGTGTAGAGCGGAGCTAGCCACCCTTGGGTTGAGACCCGAGGTTATGATTGGCCACTCTACACCGACTCCTGTTGGCCCTCTCATACGTGGTACCGAGGCGTAATACTAGTGTAGGGAGGGAGCTAGCCACCCCACGGGACCCAGGGTTAAGCTAGCCACCCAACACTGACTTTGTTAGACCCGGTGGGCAAACCAAGGTAGTCGGACTAGGGTACGCGGACTGTGGAGGGGCAAGACCCCTGTTTGGTTCTAAGAGGTGAGACCCCTATTCTGAGAGGGCAAGGCCCTATACTATTCCATGCTGTACCTTAGGCATATCCGCTAGCAGAAATGACTAACCGCGTGCCAGTGTGGGGTAGCTACCCATGCGCTTATCACGCATGCCGTAGTCACCGCTACGTCTAGACAGTGACCTCGGGGTGGTTGACTGGGTGTAGGACTACCACAGGGGACTCTCCCGACCAGGAAAGCACCACGTGTACCTTCTACTCCACGGAAAAGACTACAATCAAGATCGTTCCCACGAGGAACAAGCAAGATCAAGAAATACTTGGATACTTTGTGAAATAGATGAACCAGAAATACATAGATAAGATAAATAGAAATGATAATAAAACCTGCTTGTTTGTTTTTACTTTACTTGCACGTAAATAATGTAAACACCACTCTACTTAGAGTTCGCTGACTTTATCTTTTCGTAACCCTATTCAGGACTAGGAGTTGAGCAACCCGAATTTCCGACTACAGAGGGAGCTGGGCCCAGTCGAGCCTAATCGTAGTAGTTTCTTTCCAGCTCTTTTGTTTCTGCTGTAGTTGTGATTACTGGACTTTTAAATTACTGTTCCTGTTACTTTCTGTTTTCTTCCCACTGTTGTTGTTGTGGTGGCATGTACTATTTTGAGACAGTTGCTCTACTTTCCTTTACTGTTTCATTTTTCTTCTACTTAGTTATATTGCATGTGTGAATGTGATTTATTTTCCTGCTTTTGGTTATTTCTCGTTGGACGACTAGGTCTTGGGATTAGTTGAGGCGAGCCAGTCTCAGGTCCTGTAGGGATCCGAGAATCGGGTCGTAACAAGATGGTATCAAAGCAAGGTCATCCCGAGAAATGAACCAATTGGTCCGAGAATAACCACTTACGTGCATATAACTAAGATAGCCATCACAACATATCTCTTTGATAGTCGTTTCTAAGTCTTTTTCTCGATGTAATCTGCTATCGTTGACAACTCTTGCATCTCCTTACAAGAGATGCCTCATCGAGGAGTTCCCGAGGTAGGCCGTGGTCATGGCCGTGGATGAGGTCGGAGGGGCGGACGTGCCGGACCTGAGGCACCAATTGACCCACCTCTCCTCCCGGGCATTCGAGCCTAGGATCTCACCCAGCTGATCAGAGTCATCGTGCAGAGGAGCTCCACCAACCTCCTCGGGCACCTCTTCCTGAGGACATTGAGGGGGAGTCCTCGGTTGGATAGACAGACCATCGCAACGCCGAACGAGCAGGAGGGGGAGGGGTTAATCCTCCACCACACTCTGACACTTCCGAGCACGAGCCCTCCTTGCCTGGAGGCGTGCCCATTCCCCCACTGTAGCTACACCATGAGCTTTTCGGATAGTTCCGAAAGCTGAAGCCCCCTTCCTTCAAGGGAGATGAGAGCCCGTCTAAGGCAGAGGACTTGCTGGAGCAGATAGAGAAGGTGTTCGACACCCTTCGCCCTCCGACGGAGTACCGCGTAGCCTTTGCCATGTACTAGCTAGAGAACGCAGCACACAGGTGGTGGAGGGCAGTCAGAGGCCAAGAGGGGAGAGAGCTGACATGGGACTAGTTCATGACTCTCTTCTACAAGCAGTACTTTCCGCAGACCTATCAGAACTAGAGGAGGCAGGAGTTCCACACTCTCTGCTAAGGGACGATGATGGTTAGCGCGTACCGCACGCGTTTCTTAGAGCTATCACATTTCGCTCTAATAGTTGTGTCTACTAAGGAGGGGTGCCTGTGGGGGTTTACGGAGGGGCTCTGACCTGCGATTCAAGGGTATGTCAAACCCCTGAAGCTGCCCAATTTCCCTCGTGTGGTCGAGGCGGCCATGACTTACGAGGAGACCAACCTGGCCGCGCAAGACACTGACGACGGACAAAAGAGGCCCTACAAGCCAGAGTACTCTCAGGGCCGTTAGGAGAGGAGGCACATGGCGCTCGCATGAGAGCCGTCTCGTTCTACGGGGCCACCAGTGGCCTTTGGGGGCCCCAGATAGGAGCCAGTTGCCAGCACCGGACCCCCGACCAACCGCCAGCAGGGACCTACTGAGGGAGGAGGTCGAGTACCCCTCTGCTACCATTGTGGCTAGCTGGGCCACATCAGGAGGAACTACCCATCTAAGGCCGAAGCACAGCAGATGCTCCCCGCATGGAGCGCTAGAGACCGAGCTGGCGGTCGTGGTCACCAGGCGCGTGGGGGAGGACAGCAGTCACGAGGAAGGTACCGGACAGCTGCTGCTCGCTCGACCCAAAGTGTAGCTGCTTCGTCTGCACCGAGAGGTGAGGAGCGTATCAACGCCCTAACCTACAAAGATGCCAGGGCTTTAGGTTCTGTGGTGGCAGGTATGGTTATTGTTTCTGGCAGATTAGTGCACGTACTTTTTGATTCCGGTGCCACCCACTCCTTCGTTGCTACGAGCTTTGCATTTAGTTTAAGGCAAGGCAATGTACTGTTAGAGGATCCGTTTGTGATCAGAGGCCCAGGTGACTAGTTGTTTGTAGCAGAGGAGGTCTACACAGACTGCAAGGTCAGTATAGGGGGACATAGTCTCCCCGCTGACCTGACTATGATCTAAATGGAAGACTTTGGCATGATCCTAAGGATGGACTAGCTATCTGCCTATCACGCCCTGGTGGACAATTTCGGGAGGAAGATCGTCTTCTCCATACTGGAGTTTCCTCCTTTTGAGTTTCACGATCAATCAATGGATGGAGGCTTTAGATGCATCACCGCGCTTCGGGCAGCGAGGCTTTTTAGCCAGGGGTGTGAGGGCTTCTTGGCCTATGTAGTGGTAGAGCCTAGCCCCGTGGTTGACTTTCAGAGTATCCCGGTGGTTTGCGAGTACCCCGACGTTTTCCCAGAGGAGCTGCCAAGACTACCGCCTGAGCATGAGATCGAGTTTGAGATCTCACTAGTACCAGGGGCCAGCCCCATTTCTACTACACTGTACCAGATGGCACCGCTTGAGCTGAGAGAGCTCAAGTTACAGCTACAAGACTTGTTGGAGAAGGGCTTTATGAGGCCCAGTGCATCCCCATGGGGAGCCCCTGTGTTGTTTATGATGAAGAAGGACGGTACCCTGCGACTTTGTGTCGACTACCAACAGTTGTATAGGGTCACTTTCAAGAACAAGTATCCGCTACTAAATATTAACGACCTCTTCGACCAGTTGCGAGACGCCACAGTATTTTCCAAGATAGATCTGAGGTCAGGTTGCCACCAATTGAGGATCAGGGAGACCGATGTCTCCAAGACAACTTTCCATAGCTGGTACGGGTACTATGAGTTCTTGATCATACCGTTTGGGCTGACCAATGCCCCCGCTGCCTTTATGGATTTGATGAATCATGTTTTCTGGTCGTACTTAGAACAGTTTGTGGTGGTGTTCATCGAAGACATACTCGTTTACACGCGGGATCAAGCACAGCATGGTCAGAATTTACGCATGATCTTGGATACCTTGAGGCGACATAGGCTGTATGCCAAGTACAGCAAGTGCGAGTTTTGGTTGAGACAAGTGACTTTCTTGGGCCACATGATTTCAGGAGATGGATTGGCTGTGGATCCAACCAAGGTAGAGGCCGTGCTCAGGTGGGAGAGGCCATGCACAATGACAGAGATACACAGCTTTTTGGGACTGGCAGGTTATTATCGGTAGTTTGTCAGAGGATTCTCTCAGATTGACGTCCTATGACTCAGCTGACCCAGAATAACGTGCCTTCTCCTAGATCGACAAGTGCGAGGCGTGTTTCCAGGAGTTGAAGGGGAGACTGACTTCAGCTCCTGTACTTACCATCCCAAATAGCAGTGTCAGTTTCGTGGTTTACGCCGATTCTTCGTTGCAGGGGTTAGGGGGTGTTCTCATGCAGCGAGGTCACGTTGTCGCTTACACTTCGCAGCAACTAAAGCCCCATGAGCATAGCTACCCTACCCATGACCTAGAGCTGGCAGTAGTTATCTTCGCGCTAAAGACATAGAAGCACTACCTTTACGTTGAGACTTTCGAGATCTTGACAGATCATAAAAGCCTCAGGTACTTATTTAACCAGAAGGAGCTCAACATGAGACAGAGACGTTGGTTAGAGCTCCTGAAGGACTACGACTGCAGCATCTCCTACCACCCAGGGAAGGCCAATGTGGTGCCGACGCCTTGAGTTGGAAGGCGCCTGCCCACTTGGCCAGTTTACAGGCAAAGAGTTGGAGACTCATAGAGGAGTTAGGCAGTTGGCGACCCTGGGAGTCACAGGGGTATTGTGGGGCAATGAAAGTGATGTGGTAGACACGACCAGAGCTGATAGATCACATCATCGCAAGGCAGATGGCCGATCCGTACTTACAGACGCTGCGAGATAAGGTGTTGATAGGGGACCTAGGAGACTTTTCCTTCTCAGAGGAGATCCTGCATATGAGGGGACGTCTACGCATTCCTAGGGACGAGGAGTTGTTAAGAGAGCTTCTGACGAAGGCGCACAGATCCAGGTTTACCATACATCCCGGGAACACAAAGATGTACCATGATTTGCGACGCGACTTCAGGTGGAGAGCGATGAAGCGGGATGTTGGTGAGTTTGTTCAACAGTGTTTGGTATGCCAGTAGGTGAAGGCCGAGCACTAGAGGCCTGTAGGGACATTGCAGCCACTTCCTGTGCTAGAGTGGAAGTGGGAGAGCATCACCATGGACTTGGTGGTGGGTCTACCAAATACCCAACAGGGACACGACGCAATTTGGGTGATCGTAGACCGATTGAGAAAGATGGCACGATTTCTACTGATCCGAGTCACTTTTGGGCCAGCACAGCTAGCAGAGCGATACATCAAAGATGTGGTGCACCTGCACGGAGTCCTACGTGAGATCGTATCCGACAGGAATACTCATTTTACTTCCCAGTTCTGGGCTAAGTTTCAGCAGGCCTTGGGGACACGTTTGAGGTTCAGAACCGCCTACCACCCCAGACGGACGGGCAGTCAGAGCACACCAAACATACACTTGAGGACCTTCTGCACGCCTGTGTACTAGATTGGAGAGGCTCCTAGGAGGAGCATTTACCCGTGGCAGAGTTTGCATACAATAATAGTTACCACTCAAGCATCGGCATGGCACCTTACGAGGCTCTGTACGGACGGAGGTGTACTACACCCTTGAGTTAGGTTGAGGTGGGGACCAAGTGGGAGGTTGGTCCCAGGCTGATCCAGCAGAATCAGGAGGTGATAGAGCAGATTCATAGACGACTCCGCACTATCAGGATTAGGCAGAAGAGCTACGCTGACCGGAAGCGTAAAGAGGTGCAGTTCAAGGTTGGGGATCATGTCTTTCTCCGTGTTTCGCACATGAAGGGCTTGCAATGTTTTGGGGTGAAGGGGAAGCTTGCGCCGAGGTTTGTGGGGCCCTTTGAGGTCTTAGAGCGGGTAGGACCCGTTGCTTACTGGCTTGCCCTTCCTCCCCAGCTTTCTGGAGTACATAACGTGTTCCACGTGTCCAACCTCAGGAAGTACATCGCCGATCCCAGTCACATTCTGAGCCACGAGAGCATCGAGGTGGGGGACGACCTGACCTATCCCGAGAGGCCAGTACAGATACTAGACAGAGCCGTTTAGAGTCTGAGACAGAAGCAGGTACCACTAGTGAAGGTTCTATGGAGAAGCCAGCGGTACGAGGAGACGACCTAGGAGCCTAAAGCAGTGATGCGAGAGCGATACCTGGAGCTTTTTTAGAGTATGTCTTTTCTAACCTACTTCGGTCCTCTTTAAATTTGTTATGCGTTTTTACGTCCCTTTTTTCACACTCTAGCTAGCTCAAGTTTCAAAAACGAAACTTCCTTTAAGTTTGTTATGATGAAATGACCCGTTGCCTTTTTAGTCAGATAAGGCGTCTGGAGTTTCAGTCAGACGTCTGTCAAGACGTCAGGACACAGGCCCGGATGTCTGAAAGTGGGAATTTTCGTACGTTCCTTTAGGCTCTGCGCACGGGCGAGGCACCTCTCTCTCCTCCACACCCCTCACCCCTAAACCCTAACCCCCTTCTATTTAAACCCCCCTTCTCACCACCCCCACGCCACTCCACCAACTACCACCACCTCCAACGTCCTCCCTGTGCAGCCGCAGCGAGGGAGAACGAGAGTGACGAGAGAGAGGGTGAGCGAGGGAGATAGAGGAAGGAAGAGTGTGAGAGAGGAGGACAAGGTCGGTGAACCTTTGGGAGCTCGATGAAGCTCGCGCGACCGGCGACGGGCACATGCACGAGGAGGAGGGGCTCGGGGAGGCGGCCTCCCGGCCCTCTGCAGCTGCTGCGATGCGTTGCGGATGGCGCTACGAGAAGAACAGCGTCGTGGAGGAGATTTTGGTACTGAAAAAGTTCCAGTATCAAACGTCTAGAGCATAGACCAGACATCTAGCGAGGCACCAGGACATCCAAAGCTAAGGTCGGATGTCTGAAAGCATAATATCGTGCGAGGTACGTGTTTCCTACACTACTTTCCGCCATGTAGATCGTAGCACAGGAAATGTTTGGCCGTTAATGGGTCTGTGGCTTTCGTACGCAGGTAAAGGGAGTTGGAAAGGCACACGATGCACTTTTCCAGACACTTTTGGACATCTGATCACGTCGCCAGATGTCCGAAGGTACTTCTAGATGACCGGAGGCTTTGTCCGACGTTAGGAGTTGCCCCAAGACGGTCGCGGAGGGATCCAGACATCTGAGGATACCTTAGGAGACACAAGGTGAGATCTAACATCTTTTAAGACGTTTGGAACTAGTCCTAGACATCTGATTTTGAACAGTAACCTTATTTTTAGCCCATTTAGGGCCCAAATGAAATCGAATTTCCGCAAACGAAGAACCGTTGTTTTCCACTCGAGTTTCTCTACGTGTTCGTGTTGAGTACCTACTATTTTGACCTCGTTTGATGTAAATTAGTCGCTGCTACAGGTTACCAGCTGGTGGCGTGTTCAGGGCTCGCTAAGACAATAAGATCTGCGGTGCAAGCCCCCATTCCTCCCGTGATACCCGGTAGAGTGGTTTAATTCATCTGTTAAGATGTGAATAAAGAATATGCTTGCTTAGATTAAATTGATTGAAACTCTAGCATGTGGAATGAACCCTAGGGTAGAAATGTATGAGCATGATGCTGAGCTACTCTATTTACTTGAAATGTATGTTAAAATACGAATTGCCTGTATGCGAATGAGAAATTGAACTGTAAAACCACAAGTTGCCTATATATGATTGAGAATAGAATTTTGAAAACACGAGCTACCTGTATATGGATGAGAAACGAGTTATGAAACATGAGATCTGAATATGGATAAATGAGATGAATATGAGTATGAACCCTACGGGGAATTAGGAGTAGAACTCCTGTGTATGAAAGGAATCTGGAATGTAGACGGGAAGTGAGCTGGCCCTTGTGTACACGGTACGAAGCAGAGCAACTGTCCCTTTTAGTGTAGAGTGGAGCTAGCCGCCCTTGAGTTGAGACCCGGGGTTAGGATTGGCCACTCTACACCAACTCTTGTTGGCCCTCACGTACATGGTATTGAGGCGTGCTACTAGTGTAAGGAGGGAGCTAGCCACCCTACGAGGCCTGAAGTTAACCTAGCCACCCTACATCAACTTTGTTAGGCCCGCTGGGCAAACCGGGGTAGTCGAACGAGGGTACGCGAACTGTGGAGGAGCGAGACCCCTGTTTAGTTCTGAGGGGCGAGACCCTTATTCTGAGAGGGCAAGGCCCTATACTATTTCATGTTGTACCATAAGCGTACCCGCTAGCAGAAACAACTAACTGCGTGCCAGTGCGGGGTAGCTACCCGTGCGCTTATCACGTGTGCCGTAGTCACCGCTACGTCGCAACAGTGACCTCGGGGTGGTTGAATGAGTGTAGGACTACCGCGGGGGACTCTCCCGGCCAAGAGAGCACCACGTGTACCTTCAACTCCACGGAAAAGATTGCAATCAAGATCGTTCTCATGAGGAACAAGCAAGATCAAGAAATACTTGGATACTTTGTGAAATAGATGAACCTGAAATACATACATAAGATAAATAGAGATGAGAATAAAACCTGCTTGTTTGTTTTTACTTTACTTGCACGTAAATAATGTAAACACCACTCTACTCAGCATTCGCTAACTCTATCTTTTCGTAACCTGTTTAGGACCACGAGTTGAGCAGCCCGACTTTCCAGCTGTAGAGGGAGCTGGGCCCAGCTGAGCCCAACCGTAGTAGTTTCTTTCCAGCTCTTTTGTTTCTTCTGTAGTTGTGAGTACTGGACTTTTAAATTACTGTTCCTGTTATTTTCTGTTTTCTTCCCACTATTGTTGCTGTGGTGGCATGTACTATTTTGAGACAGTTGCTCTACTTTCCTTTACTGTTTCGTTTTCCTTATGCTTAGTTATATAGGATGTGTGAATGTGGTTTATTTTCCTACTTTTGGTTATTTCTCGTTGGACGACTAGGTCTTGGGATTAGTCAAGACAAGCCGGTCTTGAGTCCTGTAGGGATCCGAGAACCGGGTCGTAACAACCCACCTGAGAATTATTTAGGCAGCCAGAAAGGGAGAATTTCACGAAGACCCCTACACGGTAGAGCACCCCCACGGGTTACAAGGTTTCCCCCACCCGACCTTTCTTGTCACTGCGGTTCCAAGTAGACCAGATACGTATGAATTGAGGTGCTAGGTCTATCAGATTTTAAGCCTATTTGTGCCTCAAATTATCACTTGATTAAGAGTTCATTCCAATTGTGACCTAATTTTTAGGTTAATTGGATCACTAAGTGAAACAACTTCACCTGACCTGTCCTAATGTTTAGGATGCAATCCAGGTTAACTCACCCAAATCACCCTGTTCGGGTTTAACAAGCAGGTTATTAAGTAACTTCTTTTAGGGTTCAAGTGATCTTAGAGCCTGTGTTTTGGGGTTTGAATTGTAAATTGATTCAACCAAGGCTTAGGCAGCACACAACATGGATAATAATTTCCTTTATAATTTGCAAATGTGTACTAGATAGCCCTAAAATTTTAACCCTAATTTGGCTCTAAAGTGGAGTCCAATTTTAAGTTAAATAATCCCTTTAGACTCAATCAAGAACATGCTAGTCTAAGGGTTCAATTAACCAATCCCTTTAGGTTCAGAAATTTTTGGGTAGTGTCTTCTAGGCTGTGCTTTCCCTTAACCACAGTTAATACTCAGAAATTATAAATTCTTCCCACAAATGAGATTTCTAAGAAAATATGGCAAGGTTGAGCCTTATTTTTCTTTTACCCCTTTTTGTTTATTTATATTAGGAAAGAGGGGATTAAGAAGAAAGGATTGAGAGTTACCTGCCGCAAAGTGTTTATCCTTAGGTTCCAGAAGTCAGGCATCCGGTTCAATTTTGCAAAACAACCAAACAAGGCAGATGTGTCAGAAATAAAAAATAATAGTGATATATGCACGTTGCTCCCGGACAATGGCGTCAAAATGTTTAGTTTGCCTTGATCGTGTTTCAAAATCGTCATGTCATAGTATAGTGATCAAAGCAAATCAAGCATTTAAATTTTAATACTTGAATTAGAAAATAAATCGGATGTCATCTCTGGGAGTAAGAAATCGAGCAAAATAATCACTATCACAATGTTTTTTTTTTTTCGATGATTTTGGTGAACTTATGGATAATTCTAAGAAACTAAAACAAGTTCACTGATGCATTTAATTTGTAGAGAATAGAATGCGTAAGAAATATTTATTTAAAACTCAATAAAAAGTTCTTAATCAATGATAATCATATATGTATTAAATTAGGCACACATGAGTTTAAAAAAAATATTTTTCAAGTTATAGCAATAGACCTTCAAAAGATACAAGAGATCAAGTAATTACTTTCAAGGTTAAGATTAATCCCTTTAGATTTACCAACAGGTCCCTGAGACTTACAATTGGGTCCTTTTATTTTACAACCGTGCCCTTCAAATATTTCAGATAGGTCCCTACCTTCTTTGACAATCGTGCATGCAAATAGGAGCAGGTGCTCCTTCTTCCTTGTCGAGGCTTGGCTGCAAGAGGTTGCAAAGATCTCGCTCAGTCGTCCTGAGGAGGTGCCAAATGGCTTAAGCGGCTCGCGCGAGTTTGGTGAAGCTTGTTGTGAAGCTTCAAGAGTGAACTCGACCAAAGCTATGCTACCGTCGTCAGAAACGGAGGCGGCGGCGTCGAAGATTGACTATTGGTTGGAGCTGTGGAATCTCAATGAAGGGGTCAAGTAGCTTTGCCTCAATGCACTGAAAGTGGTGGCGGTGTCGAATTGGCGCAAGGAGGTCGAGGATGAGCCGGCAGACGCGTCAAAGCCGTCGATGATGGGTGTGTTCAGTAGGGTTGCCAGGGCTTCGAAGACCTCGATTGGGAGAGGGCTTTTGCTCCTCTCGTCGAGGCGATGCTAGTAGGGTGGTTGATGAAGTGGGAGGCAACGTGGAGCGACGAGGCGTGCTCGCTGGAGTTCCACCGGTGGGGTTGCCATGCATGGAGAAGATGATGTGTTAGGGGGAGAACTTGAGGTTGAAACCTGCAAGGAGAAATCCTAAGGTGATCCAGAGGAAGAGGGGAAGGAAGAGGGATACCTAAGGGGCGAGAATAAGGCAAGGAGAAGCCAGTTGTGGACGGCCGGACTTGGGGGAGAAGATGAAATCCAGCAATGGAGTTTGGAGTGACGACGGAGATAGGAACTGCCTTATTTAGCAAGGAGGACGGCGATGGACAAAGGAAGAGAGCTGCGACCTCTGTAGGTGAAGAGACGCGGCGAGGAAGGCAGATGGAGAAACTCCAAGGTGCTTGACAATGGCGTGACGGCTTATTGTTTAAACCCTCGGCTCATAGATTGAAGGACTTATTGTTTAATCGCATGAACATTCGTTCGAGCTTCACACTACTTTCTCTAGATGTTTGTCACTAGCTTCTCCATTGTGATACTTATCTGGATTTTTGTACGATCTACTCTTTGGGTTTTATTGTTATTGATTGGATGCGATGCCAATTCCTTAGGTGGATGCCATTGTTTCGAATTGATTTGCTTATCTTTGCTATTCTTGTTTGGGTTCAATTTCTTGGGCTTAACCTTCATCTTCTCCGTCTAAATGCCTTGCTTTCCATTGCTTATCAACTTGGATCCCCCATTTGTGTGGATCCTCGAACGATCAAGGGACTTAGACCTAGATATCCAAGGGTTTGTGTGGAGATAGATCCTTTATCCCCCTGTGTTGATTCAATTTTTATCTTTAATGGGGATGAACAAATAGCTCAACAGGTTATATTTGAGAAGATTCCTCTGTTTTGTCCTAGTTGTATGAAGCTTGGTCATGTTGTTTCTTCGTGCCCTAAGTTTTCCATGCAGGCTGTGTGGAAGGGGGACCCTCCAGTCTCCCCTCCTCCAGCCTCTAGATTCTATTCGGAGAAGCCACTTCCTGACTCCCCTCTTTGTCCCAAGCTTGCTGCTGATGGTTCTGTGCAAGGAAAGTCGAAGCCGTGCATGGTCCTTGTGCTACATCAGAATGACCTTCCTACTCCAGAGAATGGGGACGGGATTTTGAAAACATGTCACTCAGAATGTATAACTTCTATTCCTTCTTCCGTGGGGTTTTGGTTCCTTGTCCTTCCTTGAATACTCCTCCGAAGAAGGGGAGGCAATGTCTTCGGCTGTGACGGCGTGCGAAGTGCACTCCATGTTCTACTGCTGCTCTAGGGAAGGAGATCGTAGGTGCTGAACCTCGATCCTCCCCTTCCCCAAAGGTGAAAAGTTCCAACCTAGCCCCTATTCCTATCTCTGCTGATGATTCTGTTATGATTGATTGTGATGTGTCGGTTTCTCATCCGAAACCCACTCGCTTTTCGATGGAACTTTCTCGATCTTCCATTTTTTCGGATAAAACTGGTTCAAGTTTTGAAGGAACTCAATATAGGGACTTCCTTAATTCTCCTATCTTCAAGTTAGGGAGTTTTTAAAATGGGAAAGCGATTCTGTTACACGATCCAGTGAAACAACGACAGTTTTCTGTGGAGAAATTTGAGCTGGATAATGCCAGCGTTGATGATGATGTTAAAATTCAAATGGTTAAATGTGGCCCCTCTAATGATGCTTGTGGCTTAGCCTAGGGTATCTATCTTCCCTTGCCTTCTCCTCCTCCTCCCCCTGACCCTAACCCTCCTCTTATTTCTGAGGTTAGGGTGGATGAGGAGATCCTAAGCAATGATGAGATAACACTAGATAACCAATAGGATGTTGATTCTCAAGGTCTGTTGGATTTCTTCGATGTGGAACCCCTTTTTCTTCAAGACAAGGCATACGAGGCACACTCTCCAGCAATGGCTAGAGGAGCCTGTGGTGGTCAGCCCTTGGATGGAATGGGGTGGGTGACCCGAAGTCATTCTAAATTCCTTCAGAAAACCTTATCTCTATGAATTGTCTCTTTTGGAACTATAGAGGCATTCCCAATTCCCCTACCCTACATCGCCTTAAAGACATGATTCACCTTCATAGCCTTAAACTCATTTTCTTGTTTGAACCATTTGCTGATCCCTCTTCCATCGATTCCATCAAAAAATACATTTCCTTTCATGATTGTTTGGTGATTCTAGAGTTCCCTAAGATTTGGTGTCTTTGGAAAGATCCTCACTTCGTCATTCTCCTTATGTCTGTAAGCCAAGCTTTAATGAGTCAATGTTCGTTGGGAAACTCCATGATTAAAATCTCCACAATTTATGCTTCTTGCGAGGCTGATTAGTGTTCAAGACTTTGGGATTATCTTTGTGCCGCATCAATCTTGAGCCCAGTCTCGTGGATCATTGGTGGTTACTTCAATTGTATTCTTCAAGCTTTTAAGAAATCTGGTGAGCTTCCCTTTTCTCAACCTCAAGTCGCCCCTTTTATATCTTACATTCACAACTTGGCTCTCTTGGTAATGCCTTTGTCAGGCTCTCAATTTTCTTGTTGTAATGGTTGATGTGGTAGCTCTTGAATTTATCAGAAACTTGACCGTGTGCTTTTAAATCTAGATGCCTTGTCTTTCTTTCCCTTTGTATCTTATGCTTCCAGAAGGAATTCCGATCATGCTCCTATGATCCTTATCTTGTCGATCAGTCCCTCTTCCCACCCTCACTCTTTCCATTTCTAGAATATGTGGTTTAGAGCCTGATGTAAACACATTTACACTACTTAAAATGTCTATTTATGCATGTTCTTAAGCATAGGATTACATTTCATGATATAAATATTGCATTACATGCATCATCTTGCATTTAGAGTAGTTTGAATAAAATGGAGGTTAATTGTCTCCTTTTATGTGCTTGGACAGGGCAAATATTTTATCGGGGCCTCGGATCAAAGATCCAACCGTATGGATATGATCAGGGCGACGATTGGAGTTCAACGACTCCAAGATCGCCCTAATCAGGCATCCGTAGCATCAGATAGAGACCGGGGAACCCTAGAAGATCAAGGGCCAGGATGGTGTAAATCCGCACTTCAGATGGAAAATCCGACCACACGGATGAATTCGGATCGACGATCGCAGCCGAACGACACAAAAATCGAGTCAATCCGACATCCGTGGCACCATCTACAACTTCCAGAAGATGGACGGCCAAGATAGCGCCACGTGGCGCCATCCCAGCCGCCCAATCGGCCGCAGGGGTCCTGTGAAGACTGCGCACCGTCTCCTCTCCGCCGTTGGATCTCGATCCAACGGCTGCGGTCGCGCGCGTTTAAAAACGTCCGCGCGACCATTTCGCCCGCGTAGCGCAGCGGCGACGCAGCTGCGGGCGAAGCGGAGGTCGCGGGTTCGAGCCGCGGAGAGGGGGTCGAAGGCGCGGGCGAGCGGGTGCGCACGAGCGTCGGATGAAGATCCAACGGCCGCGCGCGCCCGATAGCGCCGACGCGCAATTGGACGCTCTGGTGGGCGCGCGATCGCACGCGGGCGGCGCGCTACGCAGCGGGCGCGGACGCGATTTAAGCAGTCCGATCTCGCGATCGGACGGCTGAGACGACGCGGACGTGCGTCTGCGTTACGCGCGCAGGCCAGCCGAGCGGGCGCGCGTGGGTGCGACGGCGACGGCGACGGCGGGGCTTTAGCGATGGTTTTATCCGTCACTAAAGACCCCTTATTTATTATTTTGAAGATGTAATGTCCATTTTGCCCCCACTCCTTGCAACTATAAAAGGAGACCCCCTCCATACGAAATTTTCATCCCTTCCTTCTCCTCTCTACCTCTCCAAAGCTCAAGAGAAGCTTGTCCCACACCCGGGATGCTTCTCGCGAGATAAAGTCCAAATTTTCGTCCCCCTTCGGAAGTGGATCCCGCGACGACGACGGCGTGCTGCTTCGTTCCCGTTCTTCTGCTTCGTCCTCCTTCGTCCCGCTTCGTTCTCCTTCGTCCAGGCGTCGTCCCGTCCGGCTCGTCCTCCAAGCGACCGTCGAGGAGGATTTCTCTCTCCCTATTCTTTTTATTGCTTTCTAGTATAGATTTACTGCTTTCTAGAGTAGTCTATTCGTCCTCCGAGCGATCGTCGAGGAGGACATTTCTCCCTCCATTCTTTTAATGCTTTCTAGAGTAATTGTTTTATGTTTTCTAGTTGTAATGAAAGAACTCTTTTATGATAAATTCCTTGTCTATTCTACATCTCATTTTGATTTCCATGTATAGTATTCTTTCTCTCTCTCTTACTCCCTCTCTCTCTTTTATTTGTTGTAGATACTTAAATAGTTTAAATTGAATTTCTTTGTGACAAAATAAAAAGAAACGCGAAGTTTTTAAATCAAACGTTCGCCTCCCTGTGTTCGACCCGGAATTTTAATTTCGGTATAAATTTTATTTGTTGAACACGAATCCTTCGCTTTCGAACTACAACGACAGGTTTTCCAAAACCAAACACGTTAGCGTAGATTCTCGCTCAACATTTTGGCGCCGTTGCCGGGGAGGCAACGATCTTTGATTTCTCTTCACGTTTTGTAACTTACAAATCATTTACCTCACTTTTCTCCTTTCTTATTGTAATTGCAGGTACTCTTTTGAGACAGGCAAAAGCGGTAGATCGGAGTAAAGTGCTGTGGAAGGTTTTGTAAGTTACCCCCCACCTCCCACCCATTAGATTTCATTTCATCACATAATAATTCAAACATCAATCAACCTAGGTGTTCTTATAAACTCTAAGGTTAGATTGTTTGTTGTTTGACATCCATACTCACTCCAACCCCCACATTAAAAAAAAGAAAAAAATAAAAAAAATCTCACAGAGGTACACAACCTCATCTGATTTTCTAACTCAACCGGTAAACCAATCTTAGGAGCCGGTACACACATCCAAACACATAATCGAGTAGAAATCAGATTGGGTAATCATTTGTGTGCCTAATTAGGTGGTGCATCAGGCCAGTTGTTTGAGTTGTTTAGGCCGCACCACTTCAAATAAAATCAACTCATCAAGTAGCTGCCAATTAGGTTCAACTCTTAGGGATCTACCAGGCACTCCACATTCTTTTTAAACTTTAAAGGAAAATATCTTCACCTGTGCTTGCAAAACCTGGTGTGCCAATGAAACTTGATTGAAAACACCTAAAGTTGAATCCTAAAAGCTACTAAGCAAGATTTGAACCTTAAAATTCATCACATCAAAAATAATCTTGCTTGAAAACCACTGGTTGTGCACGCACACACAAAGCAATCAATCATTAAGGGCACAACCCATTTAAAGGGCCCATCACATTCCAAAGCACATTCAAACCTAGCCCTAGATAAAACAGAGTAGACGTTGGCCTTAAGGATTGGACTCGCTCTTCAGAACTCAGAACGAGATTATTTTCGATTAGTCTGTTTCTACTGTTCAATCTGATGTCTAGCTAGGGGAGCAGAGTCAAACGATCGCGGCTGGGGGGTACACTAGGAACCGGAGGCGCAAGCCGAAGGAAGAACCTTCTCCCCAGTCCCTCCTTCTAACTGGTTGGATTGAACAGACAGAAGTAGATCAAATCGTTCCTTTATCTCAAGACGGGTTTTAGGAGTCTGTAGGTCTGTAGGCTAACCCATTTAAGGACAGGTTTGATTGTTTGTATTGCAGGGCACCTTTCTTCCTCCAGTGTCTCATGAATCCTTCCACATATTTCACGCATTCCCACTCTTTCCCTCCTGTTGTAAATTATCCTCAACATGACGATTATCCCAACTCGTATTGTAATCGACCATCAGTTAGTTGGGATAATTCGGATTGGGGATACAATTCCGGACCCCCGTGTTTAGGGTCTAACCCTGAACACTTTGATTCTCAATTCTATCCTTCTCAGAGTTGCATCGATTATAGATCGTCCTCCTTTCATGAACAACCTAATGCGATCTACAATCAAGAAGGATACACTGATCCTTACCCATCCTCTGATTTCACTGCCTTTAGGTCATCTCCATCTTTTGAACAATCTGAAATGACCTATTATCAGGATGGGTATAACGAATCTCAATTCGTTAATTCCTCTACATTGATGTCAAACCTGCCCAACCCTGAACCAACTCATTTGGTTCAGGTTAATCAGGTTCAAGATAAGGTTCTGGCTAACTTGAGGAATATCATTCAATCTTTAGAAGTTCAGCCAATACCTTGCATTGAGAGATTGGAGCCCCTGATTGAAATGATTGATGATTTAAACAAGTCTTTATTGGATTGGCTCCAGGATGTTAAGGATAAGAACCCGGGTGAGTTTCTACTTGGGAAATTAGCGAAATTGAGGATGAGATTCGTGGTTGCTTTGATTCAATCTTGGAATAATTCCCAGGATGAACTCTCTTCAGGAAAGCCAATGACAGAACCCGCTCAGGCACCTGTTGGGGGGGACACGTGTTATGAAGCTGACCAGATTGAATTAAAACAACCAATTAAGGATGATTTGATTTCTTCACCTGAAATCCCTGAGCCGGGTTACGAGGAAACGTATGTCTCCTTGGAACGCAAAGTGACAAATGATTTTGGGACATACATTGATACGGATCCTGATGGTGAAGATTCAAGTTGCGAAGTCTCACACGAGTTTTCAGATCACGATTTTTGTGAGACGATTGGGCCTGAGGAATCTGATAGATCATTTGATAGCCCAATAACTGAGGAAACTGATCTTATTAGGGCACACGATACAGATCCAGAATCGCATTTTCTGGAGGAATTAATTCAATGCCCTGATTATCAGTTACACCCTGTTGAGCTTATTGATGATTCTAATTCTGAGATAATTAGACCCAAGTCAATTTTGATTTTGCCACATCATCTAGACTTGGAGATTTCAGACGGGGTGATGAATATACAAGAGGTCATGGAATTTGATATGCCGAATGAGGAGGATAGGAGCTGGGAAATTCTGATTTGGGAAGTCAATTTTGGAGGAAATGGAAGATTGAGTCGAAGGGTTCCTTTTAAACTGAAACCATCAAATCAGAACCCTTACGACATTTGTTTCGAGGATGTCAAACTCAAGCACACATTTAACGATTATCCTTTTGAGCTTCAATTCTCTGTAACCCGACATTTTGGCCTTGGGTTGCATCCTCACAAATCGCAGGCCCGACCCCGCTTGCATTCTGATTTTAGGTTTTGGGTAATTTTTATCCAGAACCTAAGATATTCTCGATTATGGGGTGTGGGTCTGCACCACAATCTGGTCCACATCTGTGGACCTCTGCTGACAGGTCAGAGGATTCTTCTGTTCATTTTAATTCTGACCTGCACATGTGAATTCTTCATTTCTTTTCTTTGTATAGTGTGCCTAGCTGATGGCACTAAACTCAGCACATATACAGTTCTTTTTCATTTTCATCTCGGAGCGGACCCGATATCCACGCAATTCAGGTGCTTTCTACCCTTTTCCACTCTGTTTTATGTCTTTTTAATACAATGAGGACATTGCATTAGATAGGCATGGGGGGATGGATATTTATCTTTGAATTCATTTGTCAGCTCCGTAGATTTGTTTTATTTTAAAAAAAAAAAAATCAAAATTAGGAAAGAGAATTTGGGTTTAAGAAAATTTTCGATCTTAAGAAATACTATATTATGTTCTGAACACAAAGACCCTTCAGGTCTTTGGACTTAATCAGCCTATGTATCCACTAAAATGTGGATTTGTTTTTCGAGTTCTCACCAACTTGAATTTTATTTTAATTGGAGTAAATAAGTTTGGGTGATAAGTACACGACTTATCAACCCGCCCTCTGATGTGAGGGAATTTTGAGTCTTAAGCATCTACACACTTTCTTTGCACTGACTCGTTGTTTGGCGATTTTAACGGAAATTGGGTAGCTAATGAACCTTCTAGGGTGATATGACTGGCAAGTTATCGTGGGTAACAGCCCATAGGTAGGTTGTCCAGAGCCCAGTCACTGGACCTTTCTCTTTTTGCTGCCTTTAGGTAAATCTTAGACCAGGGAAGCCACCTACTTAAAAAAAAAAAAAAAAAATCAAAAAGGAGAAAAGAACAAAAAGAAATAAGCCACACTTCGCCGCACGAGTATGGCTGGCAAGTTGTCGGTGGTAACAGCTCATCGACCGGTTGTCCAGAACCCAACTCAGAAAATGCACTAAAAATTCCCAAAACACTTAGGAAGAAGCGGAGAAGTAGAATAAACCGGGGAGATATACACTGGATTCACCCTTGTGTTGACCCCGTTAAAAAATAAAAGTAGGGAGAAAGCTACCGGTTGTAAAGATACACCTTTAAGCAGAATTCTTTTTGAGGTCACCTAGAGGCGTAGAAATCCGAAGTCCGTTTTAATTGCCGGTCAACGAGTCTATCACAATCACAATAAGATGCTTAAAACTTAGGGTTCTCATCAAATCTTGGGTGAGTTGAATGGCCGTAGAAAGCCACTCTTAAACCCTAAAATTTGAAAATCTAAAAAAAGAGAGTAAAAACAGAAAAAGAAATTTTTCTTTGAATAAGGCGAGGCTTGAGGCGGTCTGCATTTTGGCTGATACCCGGGCACTGTTGTGTCTTTGAAAGTTCAGTTCTTAAGTAGACAATTTCTTAATGATTGAAAATAACTCAGGTCCAAATAATCTAACCTAATTCTTTTATAAATAGCATATAGTTTTTGCTAGGGACTAGCAAAGGATAGGCATGGGGGTATGATGTAAACACATTTACACTACTTAAAATGTCTATTTATGCATGTTCTTAAGCATAGGATTGCATTTCATGATATAAATATTGCATTACATGCATCATCTTGCATTTAGAGTAGTTTGAATAAAATGGAGGTTAATTGTCTCCTTTTATGTGCTTGGACAGGGCAAATATTTTATCGGGGCCTCGGATCAAAGATCCAACCGTATGGATATGATCAGGGCGACGATTGGAGTTCAACGACTCCAAGATCGCCCTAATCAGGCATCCGTAGCATCAGATAGAGACCGGGGAATCCTAGAAGATCAAGGGCCAGGATGGTGTAAATCCGCACTTCAGATGGAAAATCCGACCACACGGATGAATTCGGATCGACGATCGCAGCCGAACGACACAAAAATCGAGTCAATCCGACATCCGTGGCACCATCTACAACTTCCAGAAGATGGACGGCCAAGATAGCGCCACGTGGCGCCATCCCAGCCGCCCAATCGGCCGCAGGGGTCCTGTGAAGACTGCGCACCGTCTCCTCTCCGCCGTTGGATCTCGATCCAACGGCTGCGGTCGCGCGCGTTTAAAAACGTCCGCGCGACCATTTCGCCCGCGTAGCGCAGCGGCGACGCAGCTGCGGGCGAAGCAGAGGTCGCGGGTTCGAGCCGCGGAGAGGGGGTCGAAGGCGCGGGCGAGCGGGCGCGCACGAGCGTCGGATGAAGATCCAACGGCCGCGCGTGCCCGATAGCGCCGACGCGCAATTGGATGCTCTGGTGGGCGCGCGATCGCACGCGGGCGGCGCGCTACGCAGCGGGCGCGGACGCGATCTAAGCCGTCCGATCTCGCGATCGGACGGCTGAGACGACGCGGACGTGCGTCTGCGTTACGCGCGCAGGCCAGCCGAGCGAGCGCGCGTGGGTGCGACGGCGACGGTGACGGCGGGGCTTTAGCGACGGTTTTATCCGTCACTAAAGACCCCTTATTTATTATTTTGAAGATGTAATGTCCATTTTGCCCCCACTCCTTGCAACTATAAAAGGAGACCCCCTCCATACAAAATTTTCATCCCTTCCTTCTCCTCTCTACCTCTCCAAAGCTCAAGAGAAGCTTGTCCCACACCCGGGATGCTTCTCGCGAGATAAAGTCCAAATTTTCGTCCCCCTTCGGAAGTGGATCCCGCGACGACGACGGCGTGCTGCTTCGTTCCCGTTCTTCTGCTTCGTCCTCCTTCGTCCCGCTTCGTTCTCCTTCGTCCAGGCGTCGTCCCGTCCGGCTCGTCCTCCAAGCGACCGTCGAGGAGGATTTCTCTCTCCCTATTCTTTTTATTGCTTTCTAGTATAGATTTACTGCTTTCTAGAGTAGTCTATTCGTCCTCCGAGCGATCGTCGAGGAGGACATTTCTCCCTCCATTCTTTTAATGCTTTCTAGAGTAATTGTTTTATGTTTTCTAGTTGTAATGAAAGAACTCTTTTATGATAAATTCCTTGTCTATTCTACATCTCATTTTGATTTCCATGTATAGTATTCTTTCTCTCTCTCTTACTCCCTCTCTCTCTTTTATTTATTGTAGATACTTAAATAGTTTAATTTGAATTTCTTTGTGACAAAATAAAAAGAAACGCGAAGTTTTTAAATCAAACGTTCACCTCCCTGTGTTCGACCCGGAATTTTAATTTTGGTATAAATTTTATTTGTTGAACACGAATCCTTCGCTTTCGAACTACAACGACAGGTTTTCCAAAACCAAACACGTTAGCGTAGATTCTCGCTCAACAGAGCCCCATCCTTTTGTCAAATGGTTCAAAATATTTGGAATGATACTCCTGTTAACCTTGATCTAGACCCCATCTCTAGATTCTATACAAAGTTGTTTTCTCTCAAGAGGGCTTTAAAAGCTTGGAACAGATCGACTTTCGGGGATATTCATGCAATTGTTAAAAACCTTGAGACTCGATATGATGATATTGATTCTAGGGCATCCCAATGGGATGATGATCTTGCTGTTGAGCTCAATGATAGTCAAATTCAACATGATGATGCCCAGGAAAAACTCAATGAATTCCTCCTCCAGAAAGCAAAGATCAATTGGATCAAGGATGGGGAAAGGAACACAAAATTTTTCCATTCTACTATCAGGAAAAGATTTGCCAAGAGAAATAGATCTCTTTCCACTATTGTGGGAGGTGGTTGTTGGGATACAGCTTCATCCAAAGCCTCTGAGTTCTTCAAGAATCTTCTAGCGTCGAAAAGCCCTCCGAGCCCCTATCCTTTGCTGGAGGTTATTCCTCCTATTCTATCGAATGAAGATTCTAATTCTCTTACTCATATTCTTGACCTAACAGAAATTCTCAATATGCTCTAATATGGCTGCTAATGGTACCCCCGGTCCTGATGATTTTAACATTGAATTCTATTCTCATTTGGGGGATCTTCTTAAGGATGATTTACTTCAGGCCATCTCCCACTTTTTTATCCATCATCAAGCTCCTCGATCTTTTAACAATACTTTCATCCCTCTTATCCCAAAAAAAATCCGTGTCCACGACTTCTCTGACTATCATCCTATTAGCCTCTACAATGTTCTCTATAAAATTGTCTCTAGCATTGTTTCAAATAGGCTATCTTCGCTCCTTCCTAAGCTCATCTCTCTTGAGCAAGCTGGCTTTGTCAAAGGCAGATCTTTATTTAATCATATTGTGACCACCTTTGAGCTCACTCAACGTATTGATCGTAAGGTCTTTGGCTACAACATTATCATCCAACTTGATTTACAGAAGGCTTATGATAAAGTGGAGTGGGATGTTCTCTGTCAAATTCTTGGGAAATTAGGTTTCTCCCCTCGTAATATTTCACTCCTTAAATCTTTTGTGTAGCATGACGGGTCCTCTATCCTTATAGATGGCATCTCTAGTCCTCTCTTTCAAACATCCCAGGGTGTTCGACAAGGAGATCTGATTTCTCCTCTACTATTTGATGTCTTTATGGAGCCCTTTATCCGTGGTCTTAAGGAGCTAGCTTTCCAAGAGAAAATCATACCTTTCTCTGTCAAGCGTGGTATTCTTCCACCTCTTCGTCTTCTGTATGTTAATGATGTTGTCCTTTTTCTTAATGGAAATTTGCAAACAATTACCAATCTAGAAAATTTTCCTTCGCCTATTTCAGGATTATTTGGGGCAACGCATTAGCCAAACTAAGAGTCATTGCTTTATTGGCAAACATTCCCTCTAGTAGAATTATTCGGATTCTTCAAGTACTGGATATTTAATTAGGTTTTTTCCCCTTCCAATAGCTCAATTGTCCTATTTTCCTTGGTAGAGCTAAGACCACTTATTTCCATCCCACTATTGACAAAATCCAATCGAAACTTGCAAGTTGGAAAGCAAACCTTCTCTCCCTTGCCTCAAGATTGATGATTATAAAACATGTCCTTTCTTCGGTGCCGACACACATCCTCTCTGTCCTTGAGGTACCAAGCTCCATTATCAGGAAACTGAAATCTTTTTTTGCCTCTTTCTTTTGAGGTGACTCGGATATGGATAAACACCATCATTGGATTTCCTGGAAACAGATTGCTAAACTCCTTAACTCATGGGGCTTGGGTGTTCATGATCTCAACCTCTTTGTTTTTTCTCCTAGAATGAAGCGAATTTGGAATATTCTCTTCTCTAATTCCCCATATGCTACTCTTATGATTCAGCTGTATGGGTAGTCCCCTCCTGCCTCTCATGTTCTGCCTGCGAGGATTAGGATTCTTTGGGATACTTATTTATTCATGGAACCAATGATACGATGGGAGGTTCATGAAGGTGATATTGACTTTTGGATGGATGTTTGGATTGGGGACTCTATTCTGCGTGATTTCCTCCTGGATGATACTTCCCCTACTCTGGTGCCTATCAGATCCATTATTGATAATTTTATTAACCATCCCCTCTCGGATTACCTCCCTCAACACATCTCCGAGACCACTCTTGATGACAGTAAAGACGTTCCCATATGGACTCCCAATCATGTTGGTAACTTTACTATGGCTACTGCTTATCAAAGCTACTTCAAGAATGCTCCTGTAAATTTTGGTGCCAAAGACTTATGGAATCTCAAGTTGCCGCTTAGAATGTCTATCCTCACCTGGAGGGTCCTCCTTTCCAAGCTTCTTATGGATGACAACATTATTAGGCTTGGATTTTCAATCCCTTCCAAATGCTCTTACTGTCCTAACTGTCCTAAGGTTGAGACAATATCTCATCTTTTCTCTTATAGTCAACTTGTTAACCTTGTCTCCAATTGGATGTTCTCTAAGAATGTTCTCCATCCTATCCAATACAAACTCTTCTTCCAGAGAATGCAAACCCTTGCCAAGAATCGGAAGGACCACATTTATAAGGATCTAATTAGATTTACTTGGTTTAATGTTTGGACTATTAGAAACAAACTTAGAAATGACCAGCTTACCTTAATCAAATCAATCATTTTCGGGAACATAGTTGGAATAGATTTGAAATTGGTATTTGTCTTCAAAAAATGCAGCCCACCCCTTTTGTGGTTAATTGGATTTGCCCTTCTGTTGGATTTAAAATCAATACTGCTATACGTTGTTGTGGATCTTCTTTATTTTTGGGATGGGTTATGCGGAATCAAAATGGGGACTTCATTAAAGGTGCTACATGCAGGATTTCGCCGGTGCTTAAGGAGAAGGCTGTCATCACTTCCTTCGCCCATTCGCTTGCAACTGTTGCTGAGGCATCCTCTCTTCATTTGGAATTAGATTCCACTCTACTACACTTCTGGTGGAATGGGAAGTTGCCTCTCCCTTGGACACTCAAGCAGGATTTCCTCTCTTGGCGGCAAGCAAGAACCAGATCAACTCTATTACGTACATTTTCCTGCTGCCAATGTGCTTGCAGCCCATTTTGACGAGTTGGCTACTAGAGATTAGGAACTATTTTCTGACCCCCTTCAGCTGTGGCCAAGGGCCAAGGGAATTCTCAGGCTTGATAGGCTTCAGTTCCCTTATATCATCTCCTACTTTTGATGCTTTTTCTATTTTTGTCATCTCCTATGCTGTTGTTGGTTTTGCGATGTACTAGGCCGCAAGTCATGGTCCTCCTTTTCTTGTACTAGACAGGTTTTGGTTTGGTCCCCCTGCCCTTTTGTTTGCCACCGAGGAGTAGGAGATGAATAAGATTGACTCCCACTTTTCTAAAAAAAGAAAAAAAGGGAGAATAAGTTTGTGGAATAAGTAGAGGAACAGGGAGGAAGTAGAATAATAGAATTAATTTGTTTAGATATTTTGGTGGATTAAAGTTATTCTACATAGAGAACATAATAATTTTTCATCAGGTTAAGTTTACTTAACTCATCCTAGATGGGGGGAGGATTAAGTGACGGGTTAAATACTTAATTAACCCGACGTAAACCCACTTAATTCACCAACCAAACATCCCCTAGAAGAGTAGATTAAATTTAGCATTTTTGTTGTCCATGAAAATATGAATTTGATTGGTTCATTATAGAAAAAAAGGCATATAAACCAAGATGATATACATACTAGGAAATGTCCCTGAAAAATATGGCAGGGAATATCATAGAAGAGATCATGACTCAATCACCAAGTATATCATGTCATTAAGAGTGAATTTTCCTTTTAATAGTTATATTCATTGTTTCCTAATGAACTTTTAAGTTAATTCTTTTATTTTTTATTAGTTGAGGCAAGAAATTCAAATTTACTTTTCATTTAATTTTTTAATGTATCTCATCATATTTCTAGGAAAAATACAAACATAGATTAAAGAAAGGATTAGGTTTTAATTGTACTCATTGATGTTTTGATCCTTTAGTATACCATAAGGAAAAATACACAAAATGGGTTATAATTCTCAAATATACAAAATAGTATCCAATCCTATTGGTTGAAATCCAAATTTCATGGATTAAATTAATCCTTAAGTTGGACTATGGCCTATCAGAAATTTGCCAATTTAAGAGAATAGATCATTGTATTTGGAATTTGCCAAGTATGATCATATCTGATTGGTATGCAGCCTTAAATATCGGAATGAACAGGGTTGAAATAGCATGCACAGGTCCTCCACGAATATTTATGATTTAAAGCAAACATAAATTATTTATAGAATGCGTAGAATTTAGATTATTCATATCTGCTAGCTAGATTGATCGATGAATAGAAAATGCTCCATTTACAATACTATTTATGACAATGGAATTCTTCAATAAATCCAATATTATAAATTAAGTCTAAGGTGTCCTTTAGTCACTCTAACCTTAGTTAACAAGAAGAGAAAATCTTACACTTCACCGAACTTCTTTCTCCTTTAGCCTCTTCTCCGTAGGTACCCCAAAGAGAGACTGAAATATATTTCATCTTTCCTGTGGGATACATGGCTAGAATAGGAAAGAAAGGTACACATGACGAGGTATACTCATATCTCTTAGGGCTTGTTTGTTTAGGAGAATAAAGTATGACCTTTTATGTTTGGTTGAAAACATTAGACAAAAGTTACACGATTAAGTCCGCTTATGCTGACATAAAATTATTCTGAGTAGCTCTTATAATAACTATATTCTACTCCCCCTTTTCTTTAAATGTATAATATCAATCCTTTATTTTTTGTCAAGGCCAAAGTTGAACCCAAACAGCAAATGAATCAAATTCCTTCACTTATTTCATAAATTGCTAATTCCTTATACAATTCCACTAGATCTTATTATACAAACCAAACAATCCCTTAACACTTTTCCCCTTCTCTGTAGGAGCAAGGTTCCTACATATATATATTCCACCATTTAACCCCTTCTTGCTCTTTAATCGAGGTTGAAAATTATGGAGGCAACATAATACTGATCAATAAGCTTCATCTGCAAACACGAACCTTTTTTAATTTATAATATAAAGAGTCTGAGCTGCTGCATTAATTCATTGATAAAGTAAGACTTGCATCAGATATTTCATCATTCAAAAAAGGCATTAATCTTGAAAGAAATTAATCCAAAAGTCCCCAAACAAGCAAGTTTGTTGGTTGGTATGTGATTAAAAAAATGAGCTCATTGTATGTAATTTTCCAACTTCTAAACAAACTAGTCCATGCGTTGAGGAGCTACCCATTAGTGAAGTCTAACCTGAGCTATATACATATGATTTCAACTCATGAAAATCATGTATGTGTTGGGTGTAGGGATAAAATTGTAAATGACAACCTTATACTTAGGATGGACTTGAACAATAACTAATAATGATTGGACCTTATACTCAATGAGTACTGGTACTAAAGGATCAATATCAGTATCACATATTCAATGAGTACCAATACTGATGGTCCTATATCAGTATCATTGATGTACAACTCTTGATCCCATATCCAAGTAGTATTGAAACTTATGTCAAGTACCGGTACCTATGGATTACATTTTGAGATTCATGTTTAGTCATTTACTTATCCAGTATACAAGGTATATTGGTACTAATAACTAGTACTTGTACTTGATTAATACCAATACCCTTCTAGAACACTACTGATTTCAACTAGTACTAGTACATGTTAAGTACAGGTTAGCTTTTCAGAACTGATATCTCATTCCAGGTCTTTTCATATACTAGTATTCATGCATGGTTGGTACCGGTACACTTGAGATACAGATCTAAGTATCAAAACTGTGACCTCCTTTGGTAGCCAACACATACTGGTATTACAGGTCTATATCAGTATTAGTGACTTACAAGTTTCAGTCAAGCCAAACCAAGTACCAAACCTACACCCTTTGAGTACCAGTACTTCTGTTAAGTATCGGTATTTACAAGTCATAGTTTCAATGTTTAGAGCATAAAACCCATCTCTATAACTCGTTGGTATCGATATTCATGATGAGAATTGGTACTCATGAGCTACAGTCTCTATTCATAAGTACTAAATCCAAAACTATAATGCACATGTACTGATACTTATGATAAATACCGATGCTTGTAATAGTTATAAGAAAATTCTAGGTTTTTAGAAGGTCTGATACATATTATCTAAACCTACTTTATGCACAATCTTAAGAATCTATAAACAAACTATTTGAAGACAACATGATGTATACTAAATATGTAGGTGAAATGTGCATGCACACATGCGCGTGTGGACACACATATATATATTGATATTCAACATGCATGACCAAGTGTACCCGTATTCATTTTTATGAAGACTAACAAGGCTGCGGTTGATGCTCTTCCAAGTGATCCCCTCGAGCTTCGGAACAAGAAATCCAAGATGAAGAAAACCTCTCTCCACCCAACCATTCTCTCTCTTTGTTTTCTTGGTCATGATGGAGAAGACACAAGTGAAATCTAAAGGTCACCTCGAGATCATAATCATCGACATAAATCAGTAATTAGCCATACTAATTACTATCAATAATTTACCTTTTTCATCTATCAAAAAAATGTAAATTACAAAAAAAAGATATCTGCACATTTCTTTTGAAATCACACCTCCTTAGTACATTTCATTCCCATACAAATAGAATAACTATATTTGATCACTTTTGTATTAATGGACACCATGACCATCCAAAAAAAATTACCAGTTATTTAAATATACTCACATACCAATTCATAATTTTAAATTTTAATCCAACAACCTGAGCTCAAGCAATAAGGTTCTAATTAATTAATAAGCACACGTCTAAAGTACGCCTGGCTCCACGCTTTCCAACTTGTTAATTTCACGACGCCACCACACTGAATTGTTCAATTTACATTGTCATCACCAAAATGACCTAACGTATCTGTGTGTCTACGTTTTGCCAAACTTTAAAGCATGACGAAATTAGCCTAATTTAAATTTTAATTTTAATTTCAACGAGTTTGTAACTTGTGATTACACATATACTCTTACAGTGTCTACATCCAATAACTAATGACACCATCATGGTACGCTATAGCCACGTGATGCGCCAATTGTCACACATTATTTGTTGGCTATTTTATTGCAGGTCGGTAATTGGAAACTCATGTGGATTGCCTGCTCTGATGTCTTTCAAGATTTTGACCAAGTTTCCATACTTAACCTACCTAATGTTGTGAATGGAATTGAACGATATCAAAATAACACTATAAAAAAAGAAATTTTTATGCCGTCCATGTTGCAATTTCGCCAATTACATTACAGTCTCTGCAAAAGTTATAATTAGATGAGAACCCCTACGTACAAAGTTAATTTCACTGCGGTGACATTAACACAAAAACGATCGTATTGTTAGGCCAAGAAGACGTCATGTTTAATTAGGTGTTACATGTACGAGTTAGCAAGTTTGATTCTCATATAAACTATTTATTAATTTACCGTGTGGTTAGCAAATTAAGCTTGTTGAGATATATACATTTAGGTACGTAAAAGCCCTAATAAATAGAGATTCATCAGTCGTAAAATTAAGCAACATCTACCTCCGAGTACATACAAAGATGCCTTGTGACGTACTGCTCAAAAGAGAACAAAGTCGTAGAGTCTGTAACGGTACCTCCATCCGATCGACCTTAAAAAGTGGCTAGTAAATTAAAAAGAAAAGATATTAAAATAATATATATATATATATATATATATATATATATATATATATATATATATATTAACTCTGGTGGATCCTTTTTAATTTTTTCAACAAAGTCATGAAATATATAATTAATTCGAAATGCAATTCCTGTACGTAGATCAACCAGACGATGCATATAGTTGCTCGCCAAAATAGAGAAATAAATGTTAGTTGGTAGACTCTGTATCACAGCATTATCCATGTGTGCTAATAATTAATTATGAGTCTGAAAATTATCAACTTGCCCCTCCATCTCATATATGCCACTTCTCCGCAAGAAATAGATTTTTCTTTCGCGGACAAGTTAGTCGAGGGGGGTTTTCTATTCTACAGGCATTCTGGATATATTGAAATTAATTTATTAATTAATTGCTAAAGAAAGACATGGAGATTATCTATATAAAAATTTTTATATAGGTGTCCATAACATCTTTACGGAAATAATATGCATATCCTTGATTTCTTATAATATTATAAAAATTAATTTGTCCAGTTCGCAAAATGGGAGGCTTTACGTTTAGAAATTACATGTAATTACACTTCTAAGGAAGAGTTTTCAAGCACTTCGTACTTGTAAAAGCAGCCATTCAGGGAGTCGAAAGTACAAGAGCATGAGCAGAAAATTTTCTAATTGCAGGAACATATTGATCAGTAGATGCCGTCATCTTTGAATTTAGTCGTCGGAAGCCGATTGTAGACGTCAATTTGCACGGACACACCTAACACATATTTAATTATGAGAGATTAGATTTTATGTTAATAGGAAGCAGCCAATCTGTCGATGAAGGTTAGATTTTCCTCACCCAGTTCTACAAATAGTGAATATTCTTTTTTCACCAAACCCAAAAGTTCGTAAGATACAATACGCACAGGTGTGCAAACATGTGCAGGCACACGCGTAGATACGCATATATAGATGAAACAACGTAGCTATCATTTATGATGCTTTACATCATATCAATGTCAGAGACTGAACGCATGCCTCTCCAGCGATCCAACTCCTCTGGTCACTATTTATTTGAGGAGATTGAATTTGGAGGATCGTAAATTACGTAGATTAGATTATGAGGTAATTTGAGGATTACGATTATTTTGTATTTGTTTATATTTTTATATTAATTTAAAGGAATGGAGGAATTAATTATTTATTTGGATAATTAAAATATTTATTGGTAAGATAGTACGAAAAAGATTTAATCCCAAGAAAAATAAAATTAAGGGATTGTATAATTCCATCCCTCCCCTTTCAGATTGAATAATTTCAAATTAGTGGACTTGGAAGGATCCACTTCCAAAATTGTAAAAGCTAAACATGGGATATGGAGTTCAATCCTGCAAAATAAATGGGACCTTAATGGTCTGATGACTTGTCCTGCAACCAACCTAGTATAGAGTCCTTCCAAGTGCATGGTCACGCGTTTATATTGGGATAATTAATCTCTACACCATGTTATTTCTCGCTCACAAAGTAGATAACCTTTTATACTTACTTTTGCACATTTTACGAGGTATTCTAATGCAATCCAATCCCGACAGGTACAATGGATTTGAAATGATATGATCGATTCCAAAATTGCTTGAAATAAGAATTTTGATAAAATTAATCCCTCGGACATGGATTTCGACAAAATTAAGCACCCCCCCTGCCACCCCCTCCCCCTTTCTTCCTACCAAATTCTTGATTTCACTTCACATGCTACTATGTTTCCATTAAATATGTTTCGTGTTTAACTTTATTATATAACTTAGATTTCTACGAAATAAAAACTATTGGAAACCTTACGACAAAAGGAATCTAAAAGTACCATATATTACATTTTTTGGGAAAACATTACCCAAGGGTCAATTAGGTTCAACCAAAACTTATATTTCTTCATTTTCAGGTTATGCTAACCTAATTGTCACATGGTAAGTGTTGATAGATTCGTCAGAACCAGCTTGATCTAAACATAAGCATAAAATCAACTCATAATAGCACTGCCTCCACCTCTTCAATGCTGCTAGTAACGAGCTTACTACCTTGTGCTACAAATGGAATTGTACTAGTTAGCATTCAATGTAGTGGGCTTTCCAAAGATTTTACTTCTTTACCAAAAATACAGTACAAGTGCAGCATATTTTCAAAATTAGTGAAACATCAACCTGAAATGGACTCAACCATTTTGAATTGTCTAAGATTGATAAGCTTCCTTCCATTTATGTAACTTTCAACCAATCATGACCCGAGGGTGGGGATGGGATTTTGAAAACATGTCACTCGGAATGTATAACTTTCATTCCTTCTTCTTCTAGGTGAAGGGGAGGGGTTGGGGGTTTTGGTTCCTTGTCCTTCCTTGAATACTCCTCTGAAGAGCAAGGGGAGGCGACATCTTTGGCTGCAATGTCATGCGAAGCGTGCTCCACATTCTACTGCAACTATGGGGAAAGAGATCGTAGGTGTTGAACCTTGATCCTCCTCCCCCCTAAAGGTGAAAAGCTCCAACTTAGCCCCTACTCCTGTCTCTGTTGATGATTCTATCATGATTGATTGTTACGTAGGTATTTATCTATTACTAGATAACAGTCAATTGACAACTTCAAATAAAACAATTTCCCAATTTATCTTTTGTTACAATTAATAATGGAAGTTATCGAATTATTTCCTTAATTTAGCAAAAGAAGCATGTATATATCTTTTCAACTCATCAAATTTACACATTTATTTCTTTTATAACATTACAAATCTAATTGTTCAATTTTATAAATTAATATCAACTCAATAAACTAGATATGAATCATTAGTTCATTAATATCTTAAATGTGTAGGCGTTGTTTATTTAAAATGACTTTGACAATGCAATTAATTAATAACAATAACCTAATATATAAAAAATTTTCCTTATTTATCATATGCATGTTTATCATAAATAACATGATAGGAATACATCAGGATTAGGAATTAAAGCAATATAAGTGGCAGAGATACATTTATCCTATCCTTAAAAACTATGTATAAAAACATGCGAGATGGTATAATAGATCTTCTTTTCATTATAACGTAGAGGGGGACAAATGTATTATTTATCCTTTTTATACTAATTTATAACAAGTATAATCAACTATACCATAAATCAAAACAATCATATTCATTCAATTATTATTAAATTAATAATGAGGTAATAGCAGGAACAATAATTGATTAATTACATACTATTTCAAATGACTAATTAATTAACTTTATTGTAATCCAAATAAGTAATAAGTTCAATTCCAGTCAAATTCAAATAAGATGGTTCATAAAATTAGTCTCTACCAGATTCTAACAGTACAAACAACTTCAGTTACCAACTACGTTAGAAATCGAGACAATCATCTTCCTTGAATAGTTATTGATCATTTAAAATCATACGTTAACAGGGCAATGAATTGTATATCGTATGCTTTCAATATATATATTGACATGTTAAGACATGCTATAAGTCAAATTGGTTGCGCAAAATGTATATATATACATATTTTATACTTACAAGAACAGAAAACACGTCATGCAAGAATTAGCTAAGACCAACAAATACTAACTGAATATTGGCACTTGGTCCAGCAAAATCACAATTAAAATTAATTGGCTAAAGGGCATGACACTTTTATCTTAAAGAAAAGGTTCAAGCCATTGCCATTCACCATTACTAACTACTTTCCCAGTTACTATAGTACCTCTAAAGAAAATCCAAACTATTACATAGTTATTGTTAAATAATCATAAGTATAGAAAAAGGGGTACAAAGTATGCAATATCATATGCTTAGTAGAGAATAATTTACCTTTTTTTAAGTGATCGATGTTAATTATATATACTCTACTATAAACACAAATATACTACTATAAGTCATCCTATACATATTTATATATGCCATGAAAATATGTGATCTACACGTATATTTATAGAACCAATGGTTGGATGGTTTTACAAAAGGGGTAATAATGCATGGACATCTAATTTAAGCATCACAAGTATACACAAACAACGTATCCAATACCAAGTGGTGCTACAAATTAATGTATTCATCAACCTAGTAATTAAATTTATTATCAAACAAAACCACAAGCAAAGCCCTAGAAAATCATAAACAGTAGACGAACCAAGAAATCACTCCTTTATTTCATGTGATCACATCCAAATCAAGTAATGCCCTAATGAGGCCTCTAATCTGCTCAGCCCGACGGCTGAAGGAATGAACTTAACGATGGAAAAGTAAGAAGACTAAATGGGATGGAGAAAGGATCAAAAATCAAGAAGAGAATTAAGTCGGAATACTATGGAAAGTCAAGACTAGGGATATGTGTCACTATGCAGTTGAGTATCTCATCTGTGACACAATATGAATGTCTGTATGGCCCTTCCAGGTCATTTTATGATACCATCTGTGATGAGCCAAGTCCCACCAAGCGAAGAAACCCCAGTTGCTGTGTGCTAACAATCAGCCCAACTCGCCTACAAGATCGCAGTCAGCCAACACATAATCATAAAATATAAACATAGCTAAACAAACTAATCATATTGATCAATTACATGAACAGAATTTTAATACCGATCAAAGGTTTACCGTAGTATATGGCTCAAAGAGATGTATAACGAAAATCACCTTGCGAACTGCCATAATATATCTGACTATGGAACCCAAAAATACATCAGTAAAAACTAAGTAGAGTGGAACAACTAAACAGGTAACAACAATAACAAAAGTCCAGGAAGAGGGGCACCATGCTAAAAGTTCGTCCATTTACAATTTATTTCATATCCAATTATATTTATGTGATTAGCCCATATTATCACTGTCTCAATCTGTCAATCAACGTCTTGGGAACGAGACAATCTCGTGTAACTTCTTACAGTGCAAGACCAGTGTAAGCCACCCTCCTGGCTGCGAGGACTACTTATATCCATCAAGTCACCACACTCCATCACCCTGGAGTAATTGCGGAAAGGGGTGGTGACTACGTCGTGTAGCGTGAACACGTACAAACGTTATGTATGCTGAACCACAGATAACCAATGACCCACCCACCGGCCGAGAAGAATCACTCTAAACCTCGAGCCCTGCAATCCGCTATCCTAGTTAGCTGCTAAGCCTAACCAAAGAGTCGTAGGGAGAACAGCAACTCCCTAAACCAGCCCCTAAAATCAATCTAAAAGACCAAAGCTACAGTCAAAACCTGACGAGTAGCGAGGCTGAAACCAATTATCTAATTCTTTTAATTCCCGACATATCCGTCATATTGATTACATAACCAATTCAAGATAACTGTGTCTCTTATTTTTGTCAATTCTGAAAATCCTTAGTAATTTCATATTACTAATTCCAGGATTGACAGATATCCTCATTATCGTCCAACCTATCCATTTATTGGTAGTTTCTCAGTTCAGGACAGTAGTCCCATAATATTTAGAAAACAGAACTTGTTTCACAAAAACAAAATTCATTTCATGCATATTATAACAAGAGTACATGTGATCCTTAAATCTTAATCATCCATATTATTTCTCACTAAAGTGCCCATAAGATAGGGAAAATACCGAAGGAGTTCCAACTCAGCATAAAGGAGGTCCACACCCCAACCAAGGCAGTACACATGAAGAATCACACAAGACAAATCCACAGATACCAGAAAATCAGACGGAATCAAGAGAAGGGCAGACTAGTCTACCTGAAATAACCCTTCCCAAGGGTCGTTCGAGGTTTTCCCGAAAGGATACAGGTGTAAGTGTAATTTTAAATCCTCTAGGTTTAAGTTTGTAGGCTTCGCGGGAAAGAGGAAACCTTGTGGGGAAAATCTCATAATTTTTCCCTCTCTCTCTTCCCACACAACACACCCATGCACACACCCTCCTCTCTTTAAAAAGACCCCCACACCCCCCCTCCAACCTCTCCATCTCCATATCTCCACCTCCACTTCTCCACCACCTCGCCGTCGACGAGCCTCTCCTCCCCCGTCCCCTTGCAGCCGCAGGTGGGGAAGAAGGAGAGGGGCGGAGCATGGGAGGGAGAAAGAGAGAGCATGGGCAAGGGAGAGAGAGGGAGAGTGGGTGAGGGGAGGAGCCGGAGGTGCAAGGAGAAGCTCGAGAGCATGCGTAGGAGAGCAGGTGCAGCCGAGGGAGCTCGTGGAGAGGAGCCCCGTGACCTCCTGCAACTGCTGGAGCAGCAGCTGCGGTTCTGCAGGCAGAGAGCCACGCGAGGAGAAGGTTCACGAGGCATTCTGAGGAAATATTTTTCCGCAATATCAAACGTCTGGAGGAGCCTCAAGACGTCCGGAGATGGCGCCGGACGTCTAACAGCACACAGAGTGTCAAGGTATGTACTCTGTATGCACATGCATGCACGTACGTTAAGTTTAGGTGTCGCGGTTTTAACCCACGCACGCATGCGCAAGTACAGGACGTTGGAAAGGCACGTGGCACGCCCTTCAAGGTGCTTTAAGACATCTGGACGTCTCTACAGATGTCTGATAACCATCTCAGATGTCCAGATGCACTGACAAACGTCTGGAAGGACCCTAGGATGGCTGTGAGGGGTTCCAGACGTCCGAAATCAACGCAGGAAAGAAAGTGAGTCTCTATGGTCGTTTAAGACGTCTGAGTCTAGTCCCAAACGTTTGATTTTAGTCAGAGTGCACATTTCTAGCTCGTTCAGGGCCCAAACGGAGTCGGTTTTACGCAAACGAAGTATTGTTGGTTTCAGTTTAGAGTTCTCTACACGTTTGTGTCACTCGTATACTGTTTGAACTTGTTTGATGTGATTTGGTCAATTGTATAGGTCTCCAGCCGTAGTATATACGGGGCCTGCGGAAACGACGGGATCTGTGATTTGAGCCTCCATTCCACCCGTGTATCCCGGTAGAGTGGTTTTTCTTAATACTATGACTTAATTAATCAAAATACATGCTATCTTAGAATGAATTGATTGAACCCTAGGATATGAAATGAACCCTAAGGTAGAATTGAGTGAATGAACATTGCTTAAGCCACACAGTTTATTTTGAAATGCATGTTAAAACCCTTCATGCTAGCAATTCAATAGCTAAATGATGTGATGCTTCTGTCAATTATTAAATCACGAGCTTCCTGTTATATGGTTAAGAACCGAGATATGAACAACGAGATATGCATGTTGTGAAACGAAATGAAATGAATACAATGCATGAACCCTACGGGGAACTAGAAAGGAACTCACGTATATGGAACGAATATTGTATGTAGAAGGAAAATGAGCTGGCCCTCGAGTACATGGTATTGTGGAGAGAAACTGTTCCTTTTGCATGGAAAGTGAGCTGGCCCTCGTGTATGTGGTACCAAGGAGAGCTACCTCACTTTAGTGTAGGGGGGAGCTAGCCACCCTTGGGTTGAGATTCGGGATTAGGAATGGCCACCCTACACCGACTCCTGTTACTTTAGTGTAGGGGGGAGCCAGCCACCCCATGGGACCCGAGGTTAGGACTGGCCACCCTACACCAACTCTTGTTAGGCCAACTGGGCAAACCAAAATAGTCGAGTGAGGGTACGCAGACTGTTAAGGGGTGAGACCCCTTTTCTGAGGGGCAAGACCCCTATTCTAAGAGGGTCAGGCCCTGTTATGTTCTGTGTTGTATGTTTGGGCGTACCTGCTAGTGGAAACGACTGATCGCATGCTAGTGCGGGGTAGCTACCCGTGCGCTTATCGCTCGTGCCGTAGTCACCGCTACGTCACAACCGTGACCTTAGGGTAGTAGACCGGGTGTAGGACTACCACGAGGGCTCTCCCGACCAGGAGAGTGCCACTTGTACATCCTACATTGCGAAATAAACTGCAATCAAGATCGTTCCCTTAGGGAACAAAAGGATTAAGAAATGTTGTAGATCCTTACTACAATAACCGAATCAAAAACACCCAGTTGAGGTAAATGGAAATAAATGATTAGTTATTTGTTTGTTTCTTTATGTTAAATTGCATGTAAATGGCTTAACCACAACTCTACTCAGCGTTAGCTGACTACAGATTATATAACCATGTTCAAGTCAGGGAATTGAACAGCCAACGCCACCGGCTGCCGAGGGTACTGGGCCCAGCCGAGCCCAGTCGTAATGTTTTTCCCTTTTCCAATGCAGAGACTTTTGTAGTAGTGAGTACATTTAGTATGTAATGATTATTCCTACTATGTTCATGTTATATTTTCCTCTGTTGTAGTTGTGATGGATATGTATATTATAGTACTCTTCTACTTGTGGCATGTAATATTTTTGAGACTTCTCGTTCTGACTTCCATTACTATCACTTATTTATTTCTGCTTAGTTACATTGCATGTGTGGTTGTAGAATATTTTCTGCTTTTAGTTATTTCTCGCTGGACGACTGTGTCTTAGGATTTAGTCGAGGCGAACCAATCTTGGGTTCTGTAGGGAGTCGGAATCGTGTCATAACACTACCGAATGTCACTGGAGGGTCACGAAGACTCTGAACCATGTGCACAGGGCTTGGGGACACTCTCCACACCCACCTGGGAATCCAAGCAGCACCGGGGGTAAGACTTGGTCCAGACAGACTAGAAATAGGGTCAAAGACTCCTAATCACATTTTTGATTTTTCACTAAAGGAACAGGACTCAAAGGTGAAATTAAATTATACCAACGCGTAGTACACATCGATACGATTCCAACGGTACCTTATTTGTCGAATTCCAAGGTCAGGAAGGCCTCGAACTAGATGAAACAGTGCGAGGGGGTCACTAAACCAACCGGTTCAACCAGACCGGTCAATCGGTCAATGTGACACGCATCGCATCTTGATTCGTCGCCCATGCGCTTTTGGGATCATGTCACGCCTCGTTGAAGCCACCTGATTGGTCACGCGTTAGCGATCCAGCGTCTCACCGTGCTCCTGCTCACGCAAGCGTGCGTGTGCGAGCACTTGAATAGGCCCAAGGATTGTTGGGATTGAGTTTAGTGGGTGAAATACCAAAAATATCCCTAGGGTTGGGTCCACCTTACACATAGGTCCTTGTTAACTTGTTTTGGCCATAACTTGAGCTATACACCTCAAATTTATGCGAAACAAGCATCGTTAGAAAGCTTGAGATGAGAGGAATCCAATGGTACCATACATGGTACCTTTTTGACAATATTTGATTAGGGGTTGACTCGAAATACACAGTTCTTGGCAATTTAAGGAGGTGTTGACACTAGCACCAAACCACAACTGGGTTTCCGGGTTCAAATTAACTCGAACCACCCTGAAATGACTTAGGACCTAGATTTTGGGATGTTACACTATTAGCCCCTGTAATGTTCTCTATAAAATTTTCTCTGGCATTGTCTCAAATAGGCTATCTTCGCTCCTTCCTAAGCTCATCTCTCCTGAGCAAGCTGGCTTTGTCAAAAGCAAATCTTTATTTGATCATATTGCGACCACCTTTGAGCTCACCCAACGTATTGACCGTAAGGTCTTTGGCTCCAACATTATCGTCCAACTTGATTTGCAAAAGGCTTATGATAGAGTGGAGTTGGATGTTCTCTATCAAATTCTCGGGAAATTCAGTTTCTCCCCTGTTTAGGCGCTAAATCAGGGTTTAAAAAGTGTTGCGTTGTAGTACAGCCAAAATAGCATTCAAAACAAATACAATTTTATTACTTGAATATATTCCGAGGTCGAACACAGGGAGCAAATGGAATTCACACACTAAACTTAGCAATTAATGCAAATTGAACACATAATATTACTCAAAAACTAATTAGGAATGTAGAGCATGAGTATATGAAGAGTAAAAAGAATTGTAAACAAAATAATAGCTACTCAAATTGATTAAAGAAGGAAATATAAATTCAAACTTCTGATTTTGCAATCAAACGTCTTAAATGATTTTGCTACAGTATCCTTCTTTTCTTTTGATTTCTCTGATTCTGTCTTTCTTGTTCTGCCTTCAGCCTTCTCTTCTTCTTCTGATTTCTCTGTCTCCTTCTTCTTCTCTTCCTTAGGCTTTCTTCTCCTTATTTCTTCTGCCTTAAGCCCTGAAGTCCTCCTCTTCTTCCTCTCTTCTCTTCTTCTTTCTCTGCCTCTGCCTTTTCCTTCTCTTTCTCTTCAGCTTCTTCCTTTGCCTAACCTCCTCTTCTTCCACCAAATTTTGCTAAGTGTTGGAGTAATCTTCTCAAAGCAAAACCCCCCTAACCCCGTGCAGCTCTCCTCTCTCCATCTCTCTTTCAATTTCAGTCTCTCTCTCCCAGAGCCTCAGCCGGTCGAGTAATCGGACCTATCACATACCTGGGTCCAGGCTCACCGATGTGTGTGGTGAGCGAAGAGTGAAGTCAGGCGGGTAGTCGGGTCGGTCAAGTCCGCGTGGGCAGTGCCGCGGACAAGTCCAATGAAGGGGGGAGGAGGACCTCACCCTCAGTGTTGGAGGCGAATAGCCTCTTTCACTTTTTCAATTTATGCGCATGAAAGCGCCCTTCCATTTCCGAGGTGGGACTAAATGTCCCACCTTCCTTTCGCGCACCGCAGCAGCAAGGTCTTAGCCAAATTGAAGGGGTTGCAACTGCTGGAGCCTTCGCTTGATGGCTTGCATGCGTGCGAGCTTCTATTCCGCGCAGCCTAAAGGTAGCAACCTAGGACAGCAACAACTAAGGCAGCAACAAGCTTACTCCAAGCTCGGCAGCAATAGCGAATGGGGCCTAATGGCCGCATTAGAACGCTTAGCAAGGTCGCCGTGGCACTGCGAATGTGACAGTGGCCGTGGCGTGGAGCAAGGGTGGCTATGGTGGCCGGACGGTGAAGGGAATGGACAGTGAGAGTAGGTCTGTTCGGGGAGGTGTTTGGGTAATTGATGGAGTGATTGGAGTGAGGGGATATGATCAGGGAGGTGCAGTGGAGGTTGTAGGGTGGTCGGCGAGGTGAATGGAGGTGCATAGTGACGGGAGCACCTCGCCGGAGGAGTCACCGGAGATGGAGGAGGTGACGGTGATCAGTGGCTCGGTGGTCGATTTTGGGAAATAAAGAGAGAGGGAGAGAAAGTGTGAGAGAGAGGGAACTTAAAAACCTACTTCTAAGGGACGAAAGGGAAAGGAATCCCACGCTGGTATGGTTGCTGGATGTGGGGAAGACGAAACCTCCATAGAAGAGGCGGCGGTGAAGACGGGGCAGGGATGACGTTGGCCGGTATTGCGCGTCGCGGAGGATGGTGGTGGAGATAAACCCACCACTAGTATTTTGGTTGGGCGACGAAGAAGCTAGGGAAATGCCGCCGGAGCTTGCAGAGGGTTGCGGCCGAAGGGGAGAGAGGAATAAGAGGGAAACAGACCCAATTTCAAGCTGGGAGAATCAGTTGGATCTAGGGCTTCTTAAATAGGTCTTCAGAGAGAGTTTTGTGCTTGGAAGCCAAGCTTCCAAACAAGGAAAGCTCGCCGGAGATGGAAGCTTTAAAGAGACCCAAATCTCAAATGTGTTCGCATGAGAGATTGAGAAAGAATCAGGGCTTATGGACGAGTTTATAGTGTAGGGAATTTCTCAGAGAATCTCCCTTTCAATTTTGGAGGAGATTCTCCAAGCAATCAAGGAGAAATCTCCTTTCAAAGGTCGTCGGAGTAGGATTCCTCCGCGATAATGGCAGAGGGACCTATTTGAGAAGATGATGAGAAAGTTAGGAGGCTGGTTGTAAGGATTTTTGAAAGTTAGGGGTAGAAATGTAATCAGACAGGACCTTTTTGCAAACTAGGTCAAGATGAGTTCCCCTTATACCCAAATTTTGATACAAACTTAATTTGGATCTAAGGAATCTAATGGTGAAGTTGGATTTTTGGCTTGACCACATTTGACTGGAAAATTTATGTAAAAACCTAAATTAGGGTAAATATCTATCTAGGACCCCATTCTAGGTCAAGATGGGTTCTAATGGCCAAATTGAATGTACTAAACCCTAGAGAATATTTTTATATAATTTTAGAGTGTTTAAGTGAATTTTATTCTGATCAGAACCTTGGTTAATCAAGTGAGTCAGTTTTTAGGATTTCAAGAAGTCATTTAATTCACAGAACACATACAAACCCTTTTCTATTAAATCCAACCCACTTGTTATCTTATTAAGATCATTTGACCTTTTTTTAGCCCTTGAGAAAACCCGTGGTTGTACTATATTGGTAAAATTACATTTTTACCCTTAATTTATCGTGTTTCTCTCATAAAGGTTATGCAGTGAATTATGACCTTCAGTTGATTATGTAAGAGCATTTATTCTCTTCATTGGGTCAAAATGAGCTAGTTAGGGCTCATGATAGTGTTCGCATCATCCCCTCATGCTATTTCGCTCCTTAAATCTTCTGTGCAGCATGACAGGTCCTATGTCCATATAGATGGCATCTCTGGTCCTTTCTTTCAAGTATCCTGGGGTCTTCGACAAGGAGATCCGATTTCTCCTCTACTATTTGATGTCTTTATGGAGCCCTTTATCCGTGGTCTTAAGGAGCTAGCTTTCCAGGAGAAAATCATACCTTTCTCTATCAAGCATGGTATTCTTCCACCTCTTGGTCTTCAGTATGCTTATGATGTTGTCCTTTTTCTTAATGGGAATTTACAAATAATTACAAATCTAGCAAATTTTCATCACCTATTTCAGAATTATTCGAGGCAGCGCATCAACCAAACTAAGAGTCATTGCTTTATTGGCAAACATTTTCCCTCTAGTAGAATTATTCAAATTCTTCAAGTACTTGATATTCAATTGGGTTCTTTCCCCTTCGAATATCTCGGTGTTCCTAATTTCCCTAGTAAAGCTAAGACCACCTATTTCTATCCAATTATTGACAAGTCCAATTGAAACTTGCGGGTACAAAAGCAAATCTTCTTTCCTTTGCCTCAAGATTGATGCTTATAAAACATATCCTTTCTTTGGTGCCAATACACATCCTCTCTGTCCCTAAGGTACCGAGCTCCATTATCAGGAAACTAGAATCTTTTTTTGCCTCTTTCTTTTGGGGTGACTCAGATATGGATAAACACCATCATTGGATTTCGTAGAAACAGATTGCTAAACCCCTTAACTCAAGGGGCTTTGGTGTTCATGATCTCATCCTCTTTGTTTCTGCTCTTAGAATGAAGCGAATTTGGAATATTCTCTTCTCCAATTCCCCATATGCTACTCTTATGATTCAACTATATGGGAAGTCCCCTCTTGCCTCTCGTGCCCTGCCTACGAGGATCAGGATTCTTTGGGATACTTATTTATGCATGAAATCGATGATACATTGGGAAGTTCATGAAGGTGATATTGACTTTTGGATGGATCTTGGGATTGGGGACTCTATTCTACATGATTTCCTCCTGGATAATACTTCCCCTACTCCGACGCCTATCAAATCCATTATTGATCATTTTCTTAACCATCCCCTCTCAGATTACCTCCCTCAACACATCTGCAACAAAATCTTCAAGACTACTGGCTACTGCTTATTAAAGCTTCTTTAAGAATGCTCCTATAAATTCTGGTGCTAAAGACTTATGGAATCTCAAGTTGTCGCTTAGAATGTCTATCCTCACCTGGAGGGTCCTTCTTTTCCAAGCTTCCTACAGATGACAACATTATTTGTCTTGGATTTTCGATCCCTTCCAAATGCTCTTGCTATCCTGACTCTCCTCAAGTTGAGACAATATCTCATCTTTTCTCATGCAGTCAACTTTTTAACCTTGTCACCAATTGGACGTTCTCTAAGAATGTCCTCCATCCTATCCAATCCAAACTCTTCTTTCGTAGAATGCAAACCCTTGACAAGAATTAGAAGGACCGCATTTATAAGGGTCTGATTAGCTTTACTTGGTTTAATGTTTGGACTATTAGAAACAAACATAGAAATGACCAGCTTACCCTTAATCAATTTAATCATTTTTGGGAACATAGTTGGACTAGATTTGAAATTAGTATTTGGCTTCGGAAAATGCGGCCCACCACTTTTGCAGTTAATTCAAAATTCTCTTCTATTGGATTTAAAATCAATACTACTTTGCGCCGTTGTAGATCTTCTTTATTTCTAAGATGGGTTATGCAAAATCAAAATGGGGACTTCATTAAAGGTGCTAGATGCAGGATTTCGCCAGTTGTTAAGGGGAAGGCTGACATCACTTCCTTCACCCATTCTCTTGCAACTGTTGTCGAGGCATCCTTTCTTCATTTGGAATCAAATTCCACTCTATTGCACTTCTAGTGGAACGAGAAGTTGCCTCTCCCTTGGACACTCAGGTTGGATATCCTCTCTCTGATGGCAAGCAAGAACTGAATCAACTCTATTACGTACATTTGTCCTGCTGCCAATGTGCTTGCAGCCCATTTTGCTAAGTTGGCTACTGGAGATTGAAAACTATTTTCTGACCCCCTTTAGCTATCTCCAAGGGCCAAGGGAATTCTCCGGCTTGATAGGCGTCAGTTCCCTTACATCATCTCCGCCTTTTGATGCTTTTTCTATTTTTGTTATCTCCTATGTTGTTGTTAGCTTTGCGATGTACTAGGTCACAAGTCGTGATCCTCCTTTTCTTGTAATAGGTAGGTTTTGGTTTGGTTCCTTGCCCTTTTGTCTACCCCAAGAAGTGGGAAATGAATAGTATTGACTCCTACTTTTCTTTAAAAAAAAAGACTCATGACTCAAGGAGCCTACGTCAACATTTTTTGCTTAATAAAAATCAAATGATTATTTTTGACATTTTGTTGAAAGTCGAGATTGATTCCAATAATCTCCATGTCTACCTTTTTCAAACGTCAAGGAAGGCTACCTTTCTTCTACCATGAAACATGACTTCAGTTCCTTAAATTGGAGAGAGGAAAAGTCTTACTACTTCAATTGAATCCCTCTTGATTTCAACATGGAATTGCTTTCAATGTGCTATTTTATGAAAAGATCATCTATATTATGTTCCTTATGATCATTAAGCTTTTGCACACATGTTTTAGCTATAGTTACAATGCCAACAACTACGTAGAAGACTTGAAAATGCTTTACACCTTGGTTCAACTATCAAATAAAGTCCACTTTCGTTATTTGAATGATTAGTGTGTATAGGAAGAGAGATGGTTTCTTTATTTTAAGAAGAAAGAATAGCAGTGTCTAATTTACATATAGTATTAAGAAGATGCGGCAAAGTGGACCATTTGGGCATGCATAATTAGCCAAGAGTTGATCCTTCATTGCAAGTGCGGATTCTCTATATACTATGTGTAAAACATAGAAGATCCTCGTCTTGCTTTTTTGTATATTGAAGGCTCTATAACCAAATTCAGATGGAGTTAATGAGACCTTCTGGCATCAATTGCCTTCTACAATCATCAATCAAGCCTGGACATTAACTGGGAAACAAATTAAAATAATCACCTTTACATGCTATATACTAACACTCTCTAAAGACCACCGCCAAGAAGATGTCATGATGGTGTAGCCTCCTATCAGTATGTGATCAAATTTTATGCCAATCATATTTATCTTTTTTTTTTCTTCTAAAGTCTCAATATCCCAAGATCTTATCTAAAAGAATACATACAAGGATACACAGATGAAGGATGGCAATTCAGTAGATGTTTTTGCTTAAACTTGACAAGCAATGGGTGACGTTAGACCCAACCCTATAACCAAATGGTCTTGACACGTCAGCTCAACAACCCATCCAATTTGGAGGATGAGACCTGATCCAACCTATTAACCAAATGAGTTCATGACTGATGCAAGTCCTTAAAAGGTCTTAAGGATAAAATAGGTCCAATGTGTTTAACATTTAAGATTTAGAGGCATATGTCTAGGCTCTAAGGATTAGTTTAATTAGAGGGATAGATTTTATAGGATAATTTTTTTGTATATGGGTTATCATGCATTTTTATTTGGAAGTCATAAGAATTATCATGGTGGATTAACTTGTAACTGTTTGAAAATTTTCTAGGTTAATCTACAAAAATACATGAGATAACCCACAAAAATATATAATTTATCCCACATCAGCTTCAGAATAATTTATCACGGGTTAAGTCTTCTTAACCTAAGTCAAAATATCCTCCAAACAAGGATAACTTCTATTTTGATGAGTTATCTCCATTATCAAATTAGGCCTAAAAATTTGTTAGTATATATGTTTATCAAAAAAGTTACAGGAGTGTTTATATAAATTTCCTTCCTTTTGTCAATAAAAAAATCATATTTTAGAGAAAAGGAAAGCAATGGACTTTGCAGCCGAAGGAGGCCAAAAATCTCGTCAGGGACCACGATTATTGGAGTTAGGGGTGTAAATTTAGATTTATTGATCAAATGTTTACACCAGGCAAAGTAAACTGACAACTATCTACAAAAGAATTAAACTAACGTAGAGGATTATGTACGAACTTCTTTAAAAAATAATATTCTACGAAAACACGTTAAAAATAACATGCAACGTTAGGACTTGGATTCTAAGCTTTTCCTATCATAATTAATGATTACGAGCAATTGATCGATACCTTGACAAGAAAATGTTTCTATGGCACAAAAAAGTTTGATCGTTTCAAAATACACCTTAAGCTAAGGCACTGCATGCAAAGGCACACGAAGGATGGATCGAGATCAACCATTGATCTCAAGGAGTAGAGAATGGATGACTCAGAAGAGTTATGTTCATCACAGCTACAATGAATGCATGAGCATAGGTCTTTTGGAGAAATTGTGGTGACACCCTCAAAGTGAAGAGGTAGAGAATTTGCAGCATGATCATTAGTGAAAAGAATAATAATTAGATGGCTCTTAAAATCTTGCAAAGTGGTCCCTACGGGTTTCAAAGAAGTCCGTGAAGGTCTTAAATGTGAATAAAATGTTATGTAATGAGGAACTAAATGTGAAACTCTAAATGTAAGGTCCTATTAATGTCTAAATGCAACCAAGTTTTTATGATAGCTTAATTAAACATGTAGAAGTTAATTCAACCCTTGATTTAAACTTTTGAACTCAGAAATGTGTTCAATTGGCAATTTGATCATCATTTTGTATTTATGTATAGAATATCTCACAAATTGACCTAATTATACATTTTTAACCCAAATTTGATGTTTTAGGTCATTTCTGTTAACTCTCACACTTAACCCATTTATTATATTAATTAGATAGTGTTTAACTTAGTTTCTAGTTTAACTTGAATATTTTAGCTATGATAAGCCACACCTCATCAGGGGATTTTTACTTCTCTCCCCTCTACTGGCTTTCCCCAGGAAGGGAAGAAGAAACGTCGAGTTTGACTTCGATGCTGATTAAAATGAGCTGCACGGCCTCCAGCTTATTTGGAGGAGATCATTGGTTCCGAACCACGATCGGACTCTTCCCCCAAGGTGATATGTTCCAATCCTAATTTACCTTCTGATGATGATGATGCTCTGGTTGTTTATGATTTATCATCTCCTATTCTTAGTTCCAAGCCTTTGCATTCGAAAAATATGTTCTGTCACGATTTCAAAACTCCTGATAGTTCTCGTCAGGGTGTTGGGTTTTTGATGAACCCGAGGAATGTTAATGCTTCTTCCACTTATTTAAGCATTTTTTATGAGCGCAGATTTAAGTCCATGCCTGATCTACTTGTTTCTGATAACGTAAAATCCTTGCATTTATCTATGGTTTTGAAAAATCCTGAGACTCAAAACCCTAACTTGCAAGAAAAGGAGATTAACTTCCTTAAAAACAGAAATGCTAATCGAAACTTTGGCTTGGCATGGGGCATTTATCTTCCTTTGCCCTCTTAACCCCCAGATCCTAATCCTGATCCTCCTCTCATTATTGAGATGCAGGATGAGGGGAACTCTTTACACTTGAGCAATGATGCATTATATTTTTTGATACTCAATTGGATGTGGAGCCTCAAGGTGGTTCAGATTTCTACGATGCGGAACCCCTGGTCCTCCAAGATTAGGCATACGAGGCACACTCTCCAACTATGGCTAGAGAAGGCCATGGTGGTCTTATGTTGGAGAGCTCAAGTTGAATAACCTGAAGTCACGCCAAGTCTCTCCATAAAACTCTCTCACTATGAATTGACTCTTTTGGAATTGTCATGGCATTCTTAATGCCCTAACTTTGAATTGTCTCAAAGATAACATTCATCACCATAATCTCAACTTGATTTTACTAATGGAACCTTTTGCTGATCTCTTTGCAATTTATTCTAATAGGGATTCCATATCTTTCAACTCCTGTTTTGCTTTGCCTGAGTCCCCCAAGATCCGGTGTCTTTGGAGAGACCCTCTTGTTATTACCTCTCTTTCCTCTATTAGTTAGGTTATTACTGTTAAATGATCCTTTGCTGATACATCCTTCAAAATTACTACTATCTATGCCTCGATGGATGCTGAAGTGCGCTTAAACCTTTGGAACAATATTCCCCATACTTCGCAGCTGCCTCCTTCTTTTTGGATCCTTGGTGGTGACTTTAACTGCATCCTTCGTGCCTTCGAGAAGATTGGAGGGATCCTTTTCGTTGCCACCCATGCTGCTCCTTTTAATTTTTTCATCCATAACCTTGGCCTCATTGAGATGCCTCTTGTTGGCTCCCAACTCCCCTGGTGTAATGGCAGACGTGGGAGCGCTTGAATCTATCAAAAGTTGGATCGTATTCTTGTCAATTTTAAAGCCTTAGCTGAGATTGCTTCAGGAACCTACATCTCTAGAAGATACTGTGATCATACTCCTATGACTCTTACCTCTATCTCTAACTTAAGCCATTGACCCCATCCATTTCATTTTCAAAACATGTGGCTTAGAGAGTCATCCTTCCATAACCTTGTGGAGGATACCTGGGCTAATGTCAATATCGATCCCAACCAAGATCCCATCACTAAATTCTATTACAAGTTCTCAGCTCTTAAAAGGACCCTTAGGCTTTGGAATAAGTTGACTTTTAGGGATATTCATGCAATTGTTAAGGATCTTGAGGCCTGCTATGATGATCTTGACGTGAAACTTGCATCCCAATGGGATGATTCCATAGCAGCTGAGCTCACTGATGTGCAAGCACAATTAGATGATGCCATGCCAAGCATAATGATTTCCTCCTTCAAAAGGCGAAGATTGACTGGATTAAAAATGGTGAAACTAACAATAAATTCTTCTACTCTATCATTAAAAGAAGATTTTCCAAACATCAATTAACATGCCAATCTTACGTCTACTATTTGTGATGCCTCTTGGATGGAGGCCTCCACTAAAGCGTTGAACTTTTTCAAGGACCTTCTTGCCTCTAACTGACCATAGGGCTTTTCTCCTCTCCTTAAGGCTATACCTATCATTCTTAACCCTGATGACTTAACTTCTCTTTTAAATCCCCTTATGCAAGCTGAGACAGGGCTTCCCAAATGCCTTCTATTCATACTCTTGGACCTGATGGCTTTAATGTGGACTTTTTCTCTAACTTTTGGGATCTCATCAAGGAGGATTTCACCCTTTCCATTGGCCATTTCTTTACTCACCACAAGGGACCTAGAGCACTTAACAACACTTTCATATCTTTGATTCCCAAAAAACCAGATGCTGTTGAACTCTCTGATTATCGTCCTATTAGCCTTTGCAATGTCACCTATATGATTACCTCCTCTACCTGACTTTCCTTGATTATCCATAAGCTGATTTCCCCTGAACAGGCTGGCTTTGTCAAACACAGATCCATCCTTGATCATGTTGCTACTGCCTTTAAGCTTACCCAATGGATTGATCGTAAAGTTTTTGCATCCAACCTTATTATTCAATTGGACTTACAAAAGGTTTACGATAGAGTTGAATGGAAGATTCTTTACCAAATTCTCTTGAAATTTGGTATCCCTCCCTCTGCGATATTGGTAGCGGCTTAAGACCGACCGGTTTGTATGTCTATTTTATTACTCGAAAATAGAAAATCTCCGAGGTCGAACTCATAGAGCAACACTTGATTCTAGAAGCGTACAAAATCACAATTTACAATATATATGTACTGTTTAAAAAAAATTAAAGAAGGAGAAATTTGATTTTTCTATTTTTCCCTTTCTCCTTTTGTCTGCCTCTCTCTTTCTCTTTTCAGACGTCTGACTCCAAGGGTCAGACGACTTAAACTCCACTTGCTACAGTGTTTTGCCACTGCTGCTGGATCTTCTTCTTCCTCTTGGCTTCTTCTTCTTCTCTGTTGAGTTGCACCTCCTCCTTCTTCCCTTTCTTTCTTTCTGTCCTATGCCTCTGCTCTCTCTTTTCTCTTCTTCTCTGCTATGCCGAGTCCTTCTTTTTCTTTCTTTCTTCTTCTTCCTTCTTTCTTCTTCTCTTCTTCTCTGCTGCGTCGAGTCCTTCCTCCTCCTTCTTCTCCTGCTTTCCTGCACAGTGCACGGTTAGGCAAAGCCTAACCCCTACCCTCCCCATGTCTCTCTTTCTCAAATTCACTCCAAGGTTTGCTCTCCCAAAGCCTTAACCAGGTATGCGGGTCGAGTGACGCACCCGGGACCAGGCACACCGACGTGGGTGGTATGCGAGGTGTGCACAGGAAGGGTTAATCATATCCGAGTGCCAGGTCCACGGGGGAAGTGTAGCGGACGAGACGTGGCGGGGGGCGAGGGACCTCACCCTAGTGTGTTTCGAGGCGATAAGCCTAAAACACAAATTCAACTTAAGCGCGGTAGGGTGCTTGCAAACTAACGAGGTGGGACTAAATGTCCCACCCGCTTCTGCTGGCGCCCTCAATAGGTAAGCTCCGCAATTGCAGCAGGCATGGAGTCTCTCGATTCCACTTGGAGTCTGGGTGCGTGCGTGCTGCAAACCCGCACCACCTGAGGGCTTTGCCTGGAGCCAAGCGCAACCTAGAGCAGCTTAAAGCTTGCTTCAAGCTCAGTGATAATGGCGGAGAGTGACCTGACCCTGAAATCAATAGCATGGCCTTTCAGCCACGTCAAATCATTCGAGGAGATTCGCCGGAGCACGGCGAAGATGGCCCGGTGGTCAGAGTGGCGCAGGGTGGCCTGGGCATGCGTGCCTAGGTCATCCTGTGGCTGTGCAGGTGGGTTTGTTTGGGGGGCATGTCAGGAGTGTGTGGCGGTGAATGGAAAGGGGGGATGTGATCAATGAGTCATGGCGGAGATCGTGGGGTGTCTGGCGAGGCATGTGGAGGTGTGACGCGGTGGCTGCACCTCGCCGATGGTCTGCCGGAGGTGGAGAAGGTGATGGTGGTCGGCGTGTGGCAGTGAGTGATTTAGGAAATAGATAAGGGGGAAATGAAGAAGGGAAAAAAGGGAAATAGTTGTTACCTACTTAGCAGACGAAAGAGGGGGAGGAGGCAGCGAGCAACTGTGCTGCCGTCGCCGGAGAAGACAGTGCCCAGGGGAGAAGATGGCGATGAGGAAGAGGTGCTGGAGGGTGCCTGCTAGTATGGCCAGGCACAGTGGACGACGATGAGGGTAACCCTGCCACTAGTATGGTGGCAGGGCGACGAGAGCGGAGGAGGAGGGTCGCTGGAGCCTACGGGCGAATGCCCGAAGGAGGAGGAGACGAAGATTGAAGGATTTCCTTGGCCAAAACAAGCTCGAAGGAAGCAGCAAGGGTTGACGTTCCTTAAATAGGTGCTGACCGGGAGGGAAATGCGAGGAGACGTGGGCTCCTCGCCAGAGGCATGGTCGGAAAAGACCCACACCTCTCGAGCGTTCGCACGAGAGGTATTGTTAAGACCCACGATATCAAACGTCTTTTAAGACGTCTGGGAGTTGGTCCAGACGTCTGGAATTTAATTTTTGCGGCGTAAGATTGCGAGTCTATGCGCATGCGCGCGCAGACTCCGTACCCCGACCCAAAGGGGAGGACCGACCTCAAGGGAGGAACAAAAGGACAATAAAGCATCACATCCAATATGGGTATTCACAAGCACCCCTATTCCATATCCGCCGCCCTCTTTTCTTCTCTCTCTTCCCTCCCCATCCTACAGGCACCTTCTTTTTCTTCCTCTCTCTCTTCCCCGACGCCTTCAAATATCTTCCCCCCTTTCCTCTCCCTCACCACCACTCCACCGTCTCCTCCTTCTTCTTCCAGTGACAGCGTGAGAGTGAGAGAGCGAGGGCAGCAGCTGCTGCCGGGTGCGTGCGAGGAGGAGGAGGTGCAGCGAGAGGGAGAAGAGGCGAAGCACGTGAGGAAGAGAGGGCGAGCTCGCCGGAGCAACCAGGGTCGACCGGCGGGTACGCAGTGGGAGCGTGGTGCTAGGGAGGTTACCCCAATGCTGCTGCAGCTCAGGCAGCAGGTGAGTGCGACGCAGCATAACCGTGCACAGCAGGCGGAGGGAGAGGAGGTCCTGATTCTGGGAAATTTTCCCAAAATCACATGTCTGGACCTACGTCCAGATGACACGGGAGATGTCTGGAGGAAGATCCAGACGTCTGAAAGGTACAATATTTCCTTTCTTCTTCCTTTCGCGGGTACAGGCATGCAGGCCGTTCCGCCGAAGGTTCTGCCTCTTTGTCGTGTTGAAATCGATTGCGTACGCATGCAGGATTCGTTCGGAAAGGCACAAAGACACACCCTCCCACGCAGATCGGACGTCTTGGCACAGCACCAGACGGCAGAGAGAGTCTCCAGACGTCCGGAGTGACAGTCGGACGTCTGGAACTAGGTCCAGACGGTTCAGCGGGATCCTGGACGTCTGAAGAACAGTACAAAAGTGAGGTATGATCTAAACCATCATTTAAGACGTCTGGAAGGTGTTCTAGACGTCTGATTTGGGGCAATATTGTCGTTTTTGACCCGTTTAGGGTCCGTTCGAAGTCCGATTTTCGCATTTAAAATTTCGTTCTTCTCAGAATTAGTTCCTCTACTTGTTTAAAGTACTTGTATCCTATCCTGAGTAGTTCCTTGTGTTTAATCCTTATGTTAGGGCCACATTCTGTTGCGGATCCGAGAGTTGCGGAGGCACGCGGACCTACCAATCACGCCCCAGTACTCCCGATTTTGCGGGTAGAGTGGCTTCCCTTGGTTGTTTACCAACATTAATGCATCTTTGAGATAATTAATAGATGCTAGGGTATGGCATGAATCCTAGGATCTGAAAACTAGATTGAATGAGAGATCCTAGGGTATGGCATGAATCCTAGGACTGGAAAACTAGATTGAATGTTAGATCCTAGGGTATGATATGAATCCTAGGACTAGAAAACTAGATTGAATGATAGATCCTAGGGTGTGGCATGAATCCTAGGGACAGAAACACTGAAACGAATGTCGTGAATGCATGAATTGCAGTCTTGGAAAAGTGGATAGAATAATGATAATTGCCTGTAGTTGGATAACAGTTGCTTGTATAGGAATGGATATTAACTATTGAGAACATGGGCTATATGAAAATAAAGCTGACATGATGAAACCTAAATTGGCTTGGTTAAAGAAATATGAGCATGAACCCTACAGGAAATTAGGAGTAGAGCTCCTGAGAGGTGAATGGAATGGAATTGGGGAAGTGAGCTAGCTCCTGAGTATGGAGTACCAAGGAGAGCGACTATCCCCTCTATTTAGTGCAGAGCGGAGCTAGCCGCCGCAGGGACCCGGGGTTAGGTCTGGCCACTTTGTACCGACTTTTGGCCCTCGCGTACACAGTACCAGGGAGAGCTACTAGTGTAGGGAGAGCACTAGCCACCCCACGAGCCCCAGGGTTCAGCTAGCCTTCCTACACCGACTTGTTAGGCCCACTGGGCAAACCAAGGTAGTCAGGCGAGGGTGCGCGGACTGTGGAGGGGTAAGACCCCCGTTTGGTTACTGTGGAGGGGCTAGACCCCTGTTACTGAGAGGGCTCTGCCTTATACTGGTTCTGTGCTGTGCTTTGGGGCGCACCCATTAACTGAAACGACTGACCGCGTGCCAGTGCGGAGTAGCTACTCGTGCGTTTATCGCGCGTGCCGTAGTCACCGTTATGTCTATAAGTGACCTTGGGGTGGTTGACTGAGGGTAGGACCACCACAGGGGCTCCCCCGGCCAGGAGAGCACCACGTGCTACTTCTACTTTTCGGAAAAGACTGCAATCAAGATCGTTCCCAAGAGGAACATTCGAGATCAAGAGAAAGATCTGAGAAATAATTCAAGAATGGGTAAATAGAAAATAAAGAAAGAAATTAAAAATAACAGCTACTTGTCCACCTTACTGTTTTCTTAGCTAGTTGGTTGCCACTCTACTCAGCGGTTCGCTGACGTGTCACCTTTGTCACCTTTTCAGGACCAGGTGTTGAGCAGCCAGAGCCTGCGGCTGCAGAGGGTGCTGGGCCTAGTAGGGCCCAGTAGTTTTACTTGTGTTGTACCTACTATACCGTTTCTTCCGTTGTAATGAGTATTTTATGTTACAATTGTACTCTTTTATTGTAAGCATCATGTTTATGTACCTGTTTAATTCTCTACTGTTGTGGTGATGTGTACTATAGTAGTTCTTTTCTTTACTACTGTACTTTTGTTACTGTTAGTTACATGCATAATGAATGTGGTTTATTTTACTGCTCTTTTGGTTACTTTCTCGTTGGACGACTGGGTCTTGGGATTAGTCGAGTCGGTCCGATTCTCGTGTCTCGTAGGGATTCGGGAATCGGGTCGTAACAAGTATGGTGGCCGGCAGAGCATGGGAGCCGGCTCATGCAGAAGAGGACAACACGAGGAGTCCTTTCAAATCTGGGGCCGGCTCCCTATGTCTGCGCAGCGCCATCCTCCGCGAAAAGTCGCCGGAGGTATGGCCTGCATAGTGCGGGGGTAGAGGGACCCTTTTGAAGAAAGAGACAAGAAAGGTAGGGGGTCTCTGCAAAAGTCAGAAAGCTAAGGGTCAAAAAGTAATTGTTAAGGACCATTTTGTAAAGTTGGTCAAGGCGACCTACCCTTAGGTTCAAATTTTGGTATAAACCTAATTTGGACCTAAGGAATCCAATGGTGATGTTGGATTTTAGGTTTGAACAAGTTTGACCAGACACTTTGCACAAAAATGTAAATTACGTCAAAAATTGGGTATGGTTCTCAATTTAGGTCAAGATAGGTTCCAATGGCCAAATTAAAGGTTCTAAGCCCTAGGGAATATTCTTTTATGAATTTTAAAGGGTTTAATTAATTTTTATCTTTCCTGAAACTTCGTGAATTAAAGTAGGTTTGTTTTAAGGTCATAGAATGTCATTTAATTCACAGATTTCGTCATAACCCTTTCATGATCAAGTCATCCTACTTTTTCTCTTATTAAGCCTATTTGACCTATGCCTAGACCCTTAGAAATCTCGTTTATGCACTACAATGGTGAAATTACAGTTTTACCTCTTATGAATTATTTTATTCTCAGATTTGTAATTCCCAGATTTAGGTCTACCCTATGATTTTATAGGAGCTTTTGTTCAATTATTTAGATCAAAAAGTACTAGTTAAGATTCGTGATGAGGTGCTCATCATACCTGCATGCCTAGCTTTTGCTAGTCCCTTAGCAAAAATTTAAGGTTTTAACCTCTATTCTAGACCATGAATTCTTTTCATCAAATTTGATAAGTGTTTTTTCTCTTGTATCCTTGATTAGGTCAGAATGCTAACCATAGGCCTAAAAGGTACTCTAGTACCAACCAAGATCCAGATCTGTCTAGCTTTAGCCTCAGTCTTTAGCAAAGGTTTTTAAGGCCCTTAGAAACTATCCTAAAGTTTATTGGACTCCGTGGTTAAAGCACCCGTGCTTGAGATATTTTTAGCCTTGGTTCAGTTTGCAGTGCATTTTGTAAGGGAGAGACAGAAGGTTTATTTGTTTGGAGAGTTTTCTCTCTCTTTTCTTTTTAATTCTAGCTTAGGATTGGTTTCTCAACACGGTCTGTATCGGATTCCTCGTCCCCATCATTAATCCTCAAAGGTCCCTGACAGTCGATGCTTCGAGATAGTACCACCTATGGTAACCCCCAAAACCCTGGCTTTTGAGATTTCGAGATAATCCCATCCATGGTGTTCCGTGGTCGAATTCAGACCCTATCAATTGACATTTCGTGAAAAGCCAAGTAGACCCTGGCAATCTAATTAACTTAATTAATTGTGTTGAGAATTAACTAACCCAATTTTCCTTGGATGTGCGAAATCTTCTTATTTCTACCCTATCATTGAGAAAATTCAATCTAAGATGGCTAGGTGGAAAGCCAACCTTCTTTCTTCGGCGTCTAGATTGTTGCTGATAAAACACGTGCCATCCTGTATCCCCATTTATATCTTATCTATGCTTAATGTCCCTAAATCTATTATCAAGAAGCTGGATTCCATTTTTGCCAACTTCTTTTGAGAATCTTCTCCCTTAGAAAGGAAGTATCACTGGGTTTCTTGGAAGCAAATCACCAAACCTCTCAACCATGGAGGTCTTGGTATTCATAACCTTGTGATATTTGTCTCTACACTTAGGTTGAAAAGAATTTGAAACATTCTCTTTCTGGACTCTCCTTATGCTCGCCTTATGCTTCTGCTCTATGGTAATCTGCCCTTCTACTCCTTTCTTCTACCGACCAAGGTTAAATCCCTTTGGGAGACTGACTCCAAAATGAAACATCTTATCAGGTGGGAAATTCATGAAGGTGCGGTGGATCTCTAGGTTGATTTATGGAATGGCAATTCAGTCCTTGAGGAATTCCTTCCTGATTCTGTTATTATTGCCCCGACTTAAATCAAAGACTTTCTCAACCCCAATCATGGCCAATCTCTCTTATCCTACATTCCTCAACAAATTTGATCTTAGATCTTGTCGACTACTTTAGATGAAGGCAAGGATTCACCTATCTAGTCCACTACTCCTTCGGGAAATTTTACTATTGCCTCTGCCTACCTTTTTAATTTTCAATCTAGTCGTGAAGACCTATGGCTAAGGATTTGTGGAAGCTCAAGATCCCCCTCCATATCTCATTACTGGCTTGGAGGATCCTTCTCCTTAAGATGATAATATTGCAAAATTTGGCATCTCCCTTGCCTCCAAATGCTCATGTTGTTACTCTTCTCCTAAGACTGAGTTTGTTATTCATATATTCTCCCATAGTGAACTCATCCACCAGGTTTCAATTGGGTATTTGGGAAAAATCTTTTATCTCCTGTCAATCCTGCCCTCTTCTTTCACATAATGAGGGCCCATGCTAACACCGGTAAGAAATGTTGCCTTCATCACTTTCATTTTGGTATAACATTTGGTGGTTTAGAAACATCTAGACATAATCAATTCTCCATCAACCAAATGCAATTCGTGCTTGATAATAATTGGGATAAGTTTTAAATTTCTAGTTGGCTTCGTCAACAATAGCCGTCTTCTTTCGCCATCACCTGGGTTCTGCCTCCTTACGGTGTAGAAATTAACATCTCGGTGCACAATGATGGTTCTTTTTCCTGTATGGCTTGGGCCTCACGCAATCTAAACGATGATTCCGTGGTAGGTGCTTTGTATAGGGTTGGTAAAATCTCTAAGGAAGGGTGATCGTTTAGATTTCCATAAAATATATAATTTTCCATAGTTTAACAAATGATAATAAATAATTTGCATTATCCCAATACTTATACTTATGTCATTTGAATTCTTTGAAATTCCAAAACCTCTAAATTTCTTTATGCTTAGGCAACGAAAGGACATTTGCCAATATAAGCAGCTTTTCGTTCCAATACATCGGAAAATATTCACGTCATAAGAATTTCAAATTGAGGTGAGACATTGGGAAGGATGTTTCTAAAATATTATCTACACACAACGAGAAATCTTGGATTTAGTCGATAATGAGTTAATTATAATCCAATTTTGAAGTATAAAATTATGTTGCAGTTAATCATGTCATTGATTTTCCGTACTCAAGTATTTCTCGAACGGTGGTTTCTAATTGTTCTTTTATTTATTTTTATAATTTACTAAGTTTTATGTACCCACTCTACCGAAAGAATTTGGCTCCGCCGCTGGATCTCTCCCTCTCTTTTAGTCTTGCAACTGGAGTCATTCGCACCTCTGGTGATCGATGAACTTATATGACGTACTCGTCAAATAACGCTCGACGGAAACTTTCTGCTTATTAAAAGCACATTAATGTTCTACGATGTAGGTTGAAAAATAAAAAAAATTGATGTAAAAATTAATTTATAATAATATAAATATGATTTAACTCATATCTTTTTTTTTCTCATGCAAAAAAAAGTATTATATGGTGAGATCTATCACTATTGAAATCAACAAATCACTTTAGTATAGGTGTAAACTATTCAAATCACCTTTGGAATCACTTTATACTGGTGCAAAATCACTTTACACAAGTGTAATCTTATTTTGCATCTATGTAAAACTACTTTGCACCTTCAAAATAATTTTACACGGGTAAAAAGTAAGATTGTATCGGTGTAATCTTACTTTGAACTACTTTATACTAGTATAATCTTCTTTTACACATGTGTAAAGTAAGATTACATCGGTGTAAAATTAAATTCCGAGTGTTTCTTCATATATGAGAAGTGATTTTACACTTGAAAGATGATTTTTCACCTTAGGGTTTAAACCTTAAATCTTAAACCCCAAACCCTAAGGTGAAAAATCACCTTTCAAGTGAAAAATCACTTCCCATACGTGAAATCACCTTCCATAAACTTAAACTCTAAATCTTAAATCCATAAGTCAAAATCACTTTGTACGGGTGTAAAATCACATGGCACGGGTGTAAAATCACAAGTGAAACTACCGTTAAAATAATTTATCACGGATGTAAAATAAGATTACACCATTGTAAAGATACCTTAAAATAATTTATCACTAATACAAAATAATTTATCATCAGTAAAAAATTATTTATCATATTTTATGTTAAAATAATATGATAATTTTTTTAATATAATAAAGATCAATGCGTAACCAATCTCTTATTTTTTTATACTAAATATCAATTATCAATTAAATCTAAATTCTTAACATTACTTAAAATACAAAAATAACATCATACGTCATTTTTATGTCAGAACATATATTTCTCTATTTTTGGCAACGATCGATTTGGTTACGGTGCAGTGCCTCAATTCCCACAAATCCCATACATTTGTTCGATGTCCTCGGACTTCCGAGTAAATTAGTGGCTGATGATGCAATGTTCTCAAAATCTAAATTGTAGACCAAGTACGTACGGTGCATGAAATGGAATAGGTTCTAGATGCAATGATCAGCGTGAACGCTTTCGTAGAAAATCTAAAGATCCATTCATCATTTAAAGCTAAACACTAACTTTAGTGCTTGTTTGTGGGCGAGGATTGCAACCACAAAGTTCGCAAATTGAAAATAAAGGCTATGTCCTGCCGATATTTAAATACTTGGAAGTTAGGATTATCCTCCATTGGTGTTAACGGAAAATTTCAATTTTAAGCGACCTAAAGTTTTTCTTTTTTCCCAAAGGATAACTATTTATTCATAGGAGAAGAACTCGATACAATCAACGCATCCTAAGATAGGAAAGTGAGAAAGAGAAATCAGAACATCCTCCTTAGAGAGAAATGTTACTCCACGTAGTGACACTCCATGTAGTGATAAAGAAATTACATCTAGATGGAGTCAAAATAAAAAATACAACAAAAAATAAGAAATAAAAATACAAAAAAAAATAAAGAAAACATATTAAGTAAGGATTAAGTAAGGAAACTACTCACGCTCTTCAAACTCAAAAAAGCAACAAACTCCACCCTTGAATTAGGGCCTCATTGATAAAAGAAATATTTGGGACAAGTCTAACTCAAAGTGGCCCATGATTCATCCATATCACTAGAAGTGACCTACAATGTTACATGGTTGACCAGTTAGGTAATGTTAAAATTGACACATATAGGAAATAAATAAAAACATATGCATTTTCAACATTTTCGTATATATCAAAAATATTTAATCAAGCAAGTCAAATATAATTTGGCAAATCCAAAATAAAATAAAAAATAAATAACATACAAGAGCACAAATAAACAAAATAAGAAGATATTAAATTTTACTTCTATCGAAGCGTCCATTAAGGACTTCCCTTAGAGAAGGTATCACCCCTCACAAAACCGGTGCGTCAAGGTCTAACAAACTCCTCCCAGGATATGACGATCCACCTCCAAAATTTGACACACTCCGATCTTGGACGTCCTCGAAAAACACCTCAGGAAAACGAAGCCAAGGCAATTTGATTTCCAACCAAATTTTCAATTGATCTACCAACTTAATGGTTTGATCAACCAAAAACTTCTCGTGCATCGCTCAATTTTCTTGTGCAAGATCGACAAAAGTGATTAAAGATTCTTCTACTAATCTCATGTCAAACAAATGCACCAAGAAAGAGAGACAAGAACGAGAGAAAGAGGAAGAGAGTGGAGAGAGCTTTCTGGTCTTGTTGTGTGTCAAATGAAAGCCCCCTCATGGCCCTTATATAGAGCCAACGACCAGAAGTTTAAGGAAATTCCCGTTTTATGAAAAAACAGCAATTGGTCGATCAATTAAGTTTATTGATCGATCAAAATAATTTGGTCCATCAAACTTCACTAATTGCTCGAACAAACCAATTGATTGACCAAAACAATTGGTCAACCAATTTTACTTTTTGATTGACCAATCTAGGTCAAAATCGTGAGATTAAAATTTCGTAGCAAAAGAAGTCCAAGTTCCAAATTGATTCTCACCCAAGCCCGAGCCCGAGCCCAAGACGGGGTGGGACGAGGCACGCGCACGTGCGTGCGTGGTCCCCAGTCCCACCTCTCACTTTTTCCTACATAATCCATTGGAGGCAAAAGCCTTTGACACCCACCAAGAGGTTTGTCCACTTCTAGTATGGGACTAAAAATCTCTCCCAAATCTCACTGACTTCAACATGAATTCCCACGTCACCATATAACAATTGTATCCCAATTGATGCAATTCGGCTCTCAAATCCAACAATCCCCCATAAATTCATCATTAAAATTCAACGATAAATTCCTCGGCTACCGCATTCTGCTTTCAATAAAGTTACCTTCCGATTTGAACCCTTACGTGAGTCATTCACCTTCACCACCACAGGAATAAATTGAAACTAGTCTTGAACTCTAGACCTTTGACGTGGGGTGTATAGTGGTAACAACAAAATGAGTTCTTGGTGATAATCTTCAGGGTTGGTGCTTTTAAAGGCTATGCACCCTTTCCTGTTTCATGAGTGTAATCGAGATAGACCCTATTCCCTTACCTGTGGCCCACAGTAACACTCACATAGTTGACATTCTCCAAGGATGCACTGTTCACATCCTGCCATAACGGCTTGAACCCATTCAGAGCCTTTGCTCTTCCTAAATTTGCAGCTTAAGGCACTCAGGCTTCTAGGGATTGGTCTCAGATGCAAAAGCATCTAATAATGAGTGCCAACCGGTTCCCCATACAGTTTGTTGTTACCACATTGAACCTACTTTGTGAGATCTCCACTTAGTTAGGTTGGGTTGCTGATGAGTTGTGACTCATCATAGCTAAAAAGCTAAAGTTAAGCTAGAAACTAGGATAAACAATGTCAAATTATCACATAAAAAGGGTTAAGTGTAGGAATCAAAGAAAAATACCTAGAACATTAATTATGTGTTAAGATTGCATAATTAGGTCATAAAACGAGATATTCTTAAGAAAAAGGTCAAATGGTGATCCAAGTGTAAAGTGAACACAAACAAGTTTAAAAGTTCAAATCAAAAGTATAATTAATGTTCAATTAAGCTTATATAAAAACTTGAAGGCATTTGGGCATCATTAAGGCCTTGATATCAAATATTTACATCTAAGTCCTTCATGCATTACATTTCCTTCATTAGAAAACTTCCTAGGACCTATTTGTAACCTGCAAGGACCTCTTTGCAAGCCCTAAAGGACCACTCCGTAACCATTCTCTATCACTTATGGGCTCGTCTGTAATGTTTTTACCCCTTCGCAGAAGGGCTTACCGTGCAAATGTCCTAACCCATTTCAGCGCCAGCTACTTCCCGCCCTGACACTATTCACGTGAAGAACACGTGCCTTCTTGACTATCGATCTTTCCTTGCCTCTTGATTTGTGGCTCGATTTGATTTGAAGCGTCGCGCGAATCAACACGCGTGGTCACTACTACCCTCAGATCTCATCCTACGGTCAGATTTTGACTTGACAGCCCGTGCACTCTCTCCTCTCATCCTCGTCGTCGGTGCCCTCGTCGCCTAACCTAACTCGCAGGTGCCTTGATTCACTGTGTGATCTACTTAAGCATCTCAGTGGTCACGCACGCAAAGGATCGCTCCCTCCTACATTCTTAGCGAACATTCTTCCACTCCAGCCACCCCTCCCCACGAATCCGCAGATTTCACAGCCATCGGCTGTGAATTCTTCGACTTCTCTCCGACTCTCCTCATTGCTAAGGGTGATGTATGCCTGAGGACGACCCAAAAGCTTCACTAGAAGGCTTTTCCCTCCACTAGAGTCCCCTCCTCCCCATCCATTCTTCCTCTTTAACTGCCGACTAAGGACCCACAAATCTCATTCTTCCTGTTAGAGTAGTTTTAATGCTTTCTAGTTTAGCTGCAGTGCTAATTAGATAGATTATCAATAGAATTAGAATTAGAATTAATGCTGATCTGCTGTGCGTACTGGTACTTTAGTTTAGGAGTAGAAATTAGCTTTAATTTCTCCCCCCTCACCTCCTCTGATCATTCCAAATCAGAGGAGACAAAATTCACCTAATCACTGTTAATATTGTTCTTCCTCCACATGTTTTCACGTCATTTCTGATTTCCTCGATCTATCTTTTGCAATTCACCCAATCATTAGATCAAATTTCATATCTAAATGATTTTCAACCTCAGATTTGAAATTAGCGTCAAAAACCATATTAGGGGCTTCTCACTCATTCCATCATGTTCATAAAAGTCCCTGATCTGAGCTAAAAAGAGAACCGGTTTGCCCAATTTACTTTGAGTTTGGATTGTAAGGATTTTGAACCAATTGAGCTTTGAATGCTTTGATCGAGCAAACCAAAATGTTTTGATTGTGATTCACTGTTTGGCTGGGAAGCTAAGACAATTATGATGTCAGAATTCATCTTAGATGAGCCATAATCTGATCTGATATTTTCGAGAATTTCAACGCCTTGAATTCATGATAGAGCTAAGGAAAATCACTTTGGTGATTTGAGACTCCACCTTGTGTTCATGTGTTGTTTGTAAGGTGCAAGTTTTGATTCTTAACCTAAAGAGTTCTTAGCATTCCTTAAGGTTACAGAGCTCTGGGATTTGAGTTTGTGTATTAAATTGACTAATTTAACTCTTTCTACATGCTGTCTGTAGCATTAGAAAGAGTTAGATCAGCTCTTCTTCTGATTTGATTTGATGAAATGTTACTGACAAGGAATTTTGATTTGTATTTTCGAGTGGTTCTTTATGTGAATCTAAACCCTTGTCAAATTTAGTCTTTAAGTGATTTTTGTTTTGTGTTCGTAAATCCTAGAATCATAGCAAATTGTGGCAGTTGTAGCCACATTTCCACCAAATCCAGTTAAGTATTCCCTTAACTAGTTCACTTATATCCCTGATAAGGTTCTCTTAAACCTGATTTGGGAAATAAGTGACTGAATTAGGAATTACTTAGCTAGATTTAGCTTTTGTTCTTCCCTGCTGCAGATTTAGTTTTCCTTCAGATGGATTAATTGCAACAGCAGTTAAGCCATCTGAAGAGGAAGTTGGTCTGCTGCAGTGATAGAGCTCAGCAACTACTGTTGTTGTCTGTCTTTTTGAGTACTGGATGTGTAGTTTGCTAAGAGTTCAGCAGCCTCTTTGCTACTGCATTTCCTGCTGATGTTTCATGTTGCTGCTGCTAGCTGCAACAGTCATTGAATGGCCTTGAATTAGTAGGATAGTTGATGTTAGAATGGGAGGTTTATTAGCTAACATGATGAGTAATGTTATGTTTAACTTATGCAAGCTTTCATGTATTTTTGATGACTTTTAAATCCAATTTGATTGCTTGTAATCTGTATTGTCAGCTATATTTGTGTCCAACTGTCCAAACATTAAAAATGTAATGAAATTAAATTGAAAACAATGTCTATTTTCTTGAACACCTTATATTTGAGATGTGGAACATTGTTGAATGTTTTTATTACCATTCCAGCTAGTAAAACTCTTTTTAGGATCTTAGGTTTCACTTTAAAACTCTTAAAAGGCCCTGAATTGTGCCAACTTTGCACATAAATAAAAATCATATAAAAATTCTAAAAAAATAAAATAAACCTGTCTGAGTGAAGAATAGGTATTTTCCTAAGTGCATACCAAGTTTCATGGTGTCCTGAACCCTTAGTTTAGTAAAACATACCAGCCAACGGTTCTGTATACCATGAAATTTAATAAAAGGAACCAATTCATAAAAACACCAAAAACATTTTCTATTCCTCTACCATTTCTTTCATCTCATCTCATACCTCGACAAAAGATATAAAACCCATAAAAAAAACTTAAAAAACTCAAAAATTCTTTGTATACTATGTATATAATTGTAAATATAAGGTATATAGGAAGCTTATTAATCTATAGAGTAAATTATACATATATATAATATGAATAACTTATGTATATCTTGTAGTACGTAAACTAAGTATTTAAGTTAGATTATACTGAATATATCTTAATTATATAACTATCTATTAAGTAAACTAACTTATATATACTAATAAGCTATATAAATTAATAAACTCTAAAAATAAGCTTATTTAGTCTGATACTGTAAATACATATTTATATATATGTTATGAACATATTTAACTCTGTACCATAATTTAATTATATATGTAGAATAAATAAGTAATTTATTAAGTTACTAGTTAAGTTATTAAGTTAAATTAAAATAAATTAGTAATTTAAGTTAAAACTAAGTTAACTTATACTGTATACTTAAACTAATATATTTTTAAGTGATTTAAGCTAATTTAAGTATACTCATATTGTATTCTACTATTTAAACTTTATTTATATGTAAAACAGTCCAAAATATGCTATTTAAATGTAAATAAAATAGAAATAAAACTTTTAAAATATAATAAAAATCTGTATTAAATACTTTAATATATATACTAGCTCTGTATAAGGTCAATTAGATCATATATTAACTAATTTATACGTAATTAAGGAATAAAACCTAAAAGTAGCTATGTATAAACTATATACTTCACCGAATTAATTTATATAGTAAAAGTAATTAAATTTCTAAATTAAATATACAATTATATAGTAATATGTAAATACTTTATTATCATATAATTTAATTTTATTTTATAATAAAATATGGCCCTCGAATTGAAGGCAAAAATTCCAAAATCAGCACAGTTACGCTGAATTTCAGCGCTGGTGGCGCTAAAGATAGCGCCACATCATGAGGCACGAAGCGCACTGAGGTGCTTAAATTGAATTTGTGTTCTATCCTCATCAGTCGTCATGTGCTCGGCACACAACAACCCCTACTTGATCCCTCGAGCATTGTTATGGCATTGTGTGTGATTTGTGAATGGTGTGCGGTGTGTGGCTGGGAGCCATGCACTGTGCAAAGGGCTTGATTAAGCCCAAATGTAAGCTTAAGTCATGATTAACCGGCCTAATTAAGAACTAGGGCGGTACCTAGTAGAGGTCTGGTCCCACCCAATCATCGGGTGCTGTGTATCCCTCGAACTGTGCTACCCGCCAATTAAACACTAATTTTTAGATTAGTGAAGGTCGTAATGAGTTAAGAAAGAAAGAAGAGATAAGAGAAGAAGGAAGAACACAAGAGAATGGCTAAGTAATGAAAGCCGTAGAAGAAGAAACTAAGTGAAAGAAAAGAAGAAAAGAACAGCTGACTGAAGTGTATACATATATGTGTCTAGTATATATAAGTGTATACTGTAAATAATAACTATATGTATATTAAGTATACGCAGTATAGATGTTGTTTGAGCTATATATGTATATAAATAACCTTATAGCTTTACTGACAGAATAAACCGTCACTATAAGTAAAATAACTGTCGTTATAGACCCTAGTTTCTACTTTAAAGTCTGTACATAGTTTTCCTGGGGTTTAGCGACGTTTGTTTCTGTCGCTGTAGCCCTTCTATATGTTACTATATATGTTAGTATGTTAAGTATAGTATGTATTGTTACTTATTATCGTATATGTATGTAAGTATAAGCGATATAAGTTATAAATAGAAAGTATAGAATATATATGTATAGTGTTTGATACTTGTTTGTAATTAGGTGTTTGCAAGCACTTTAGTTGATTCTTTTGTACATAATTAAGCTAATACTTCATTCATTGATTATTCATTAATTCATTCATTTACGATTGTACATAAAATTGATCTTATTGAAATTGACTTAGAGAGTGATGTATATCAACAATTGTGTAATGACCCGTTACTTTTTAACCTTTTAACACATCTGGAGTTTTAATCAGACGTTTAGACACGTTCCCAAATGTCTGAAAGTGAAATTTTTCATACTGCGCTTTGCACTCTGCGTGTGGGCGGCGCGTAGAGGCCCTTCTCTCTCCCCGCACCATCACCCAAACCCTAAACCCTCTCCTATTTAAACCCCTCCCTTCTCCTCTCCTCTCCACCTCAGACCACAGCCACCTCCACCTCCTACGGCTGTCATCCTTCCCTACGCCTCTGCTGCAGCCACAGCAAGGGGAGCCACCGCTGAGGGAGTGCGAGCGGGGAGGAGCGTGAGCTAGAGAGTGCATGGGAGTGAGAGTAGGGAGGAGGAAGATAACCGTGGAAGCTCGGTGGAGCTCGAGGAGGAGCCGATGAGGAGCTACTTAAGCTCCTGCAACAGCTGGAGCTACCGCTGCGGGCGGAGGAGCGAGCGGAGGGAGTTGCGAGGAGCTCCAGATACTGGAAGTTTTCCAGTATCAGATGTCTGGAGTGGAGTCCAGGTGACTGGCGAGGTACCTGGACGTCTGAAGCTAAGGCCAGACGTCTAAAAGCACATATATCGCAAGGTACATATCTTCCTACGCCATGCATATCGCACCGTAGGGGTTGTTGTCGGTTGACCGCTCCTGCGTTTGTGTACGCAAGTGCAGCTTTGGGAAGGCATGCAGAATGCTTTCCCACGCGCTTTTGGATGTCTGATCACATCACCAGACATCCGGAGGTGCGTCCAGACAACCGAAGACCTTGTCCGACGTCTGGAACTATCCTCAAACGGTCGCAAAGGGAGTCTGGACGTCTGAATCAGCTGCAGGGAATATAAGGTGAGTTTTATTGCCTTTTAAGACGTTTGGGAAGAGTACCAGACGTCTGGTTTTGATCAGAAACCACGTTTTTGGCCTGTTTAAGGCCTAAACGGAATCGGATTTCCGTAAACGAAATATCGTTATTTTCCACTCGAGCTCCTCTACATATTTGTGTTTAATATCAACTGTTTTGACCTCACCTAATGTAATTAGTCGTTGGTACAGGTTACCAGCTAGTGGTGTGTTCGAGGCCCGCGGAGTTGACGAGATCTGCGGCATAGGCCCCCATTCCTCCTGTGATACCTGGTAGAATGGTTTAATTCAATTATTAATATTTAAATAAGAATGTGCTTGGTTGAAATAGCCGAATGGAACTTTAGGATGTGGAATGAACCCTAAGGTAGAAAACGGATGAGCCTATTTGAGCTGTATTGTTTACTTGAATGCATAATTAAGATAAATTGCTAGCAAATGCCTATATTATAATTACGAGTTGCAAGTTAGAATACTAGCTGCCTGCATTCAAATGAGAAATTACCTATGAAAACACCAGCTGCATGTTATTGAGAATTGAACTATGAAAACACGAGCTGCCTGTATATGGATGAGGAATGAATTATGAAACATGAGATCTGGATCTGGATAATGAGGTGAACATGAGCATGAACCCTACGGGGAATTAGGAGTAGAACTCCTATGGATAAACGGAATCCGGAATGTAGACGGGAGTGTGTTGGCCCTTGAGTACGTGTTACCAAGGAGAGCAACTGTCCCCTTTTAGTGTAGAGCAGAGCCAGCCTCCCTTGGGTTGAGACCCGAGGTTACAATTGGCCACTCTACACCGACTCTTGTGTAGTACCAAGGCGTGCTACTAGTGTAGGGAGGGAGTTAGCCACCCTACGGGGCTTGAGGTTCAGCTAGCCACCCTACACCGACTTTGTTAGGCCCTCTAGGAAAATTGGGGTAATCAGAAGAGGGTGCGCGAACAGTGGAGAGGTGAGACCCCTGTTCTGAGAGGGCAAGGTCCTATACTGTTCCATGTTGTACTTTGGGCATACTCGCTAGCAGAAACGACTATTGGTGCTAGAGCACCGCGACCGTTTGTTTTGATAATAACAAAACACGTGTCATTTAACATTTGCACTTGGAGTCTCAGATTTCAAGCAAATTACAAATGGAGACGTGATTAGACGGAGTTCGAGTTCGCATCCAGGACGGATTGGAGGAGCTTGATGGAGAACAGAGGAGATTCGCGAGGAGCGATAGATTGAAGATGAAAGGACAAGAAGAATAGGACAGAATTCTATTTATTTCTTTCATGTACTTTTGTCATTATTTCCTTGATCTTTTTGTTCTTTAGAACATCATGTTAAAGAGCCTTAAAGTACCCTAATAGTAATCCTAGGAACACCTGCACAACCCTAAGACACTTAGGTTTTCTGTGGAGAACTTAGAAAACCAATATAGGGTTCAAAAAGATTTTTTAGACGTCTAATTTCATAATCAGACATCTGATAATATGTTTTAAGACGTCTGACTGTTGATTCAGACGTCCGATAACAATTAGGTTGGACTTGTTAGCTCTGTCTGATGAAATCTGACGTCCAGACCTTAGTCCAGACGTCTTAAAAGACGTCTGATGTTTTTGCCAGACGTCAAATTAGTGGACCGTTGGCTTCCTTAACAGACACTGGAGAATATGACCGTTAGAGCCTTATCAGAAGTCCTTAAGCCTTTTCATACGTCTGATAAATAATCGTTTTGCCTCGGCTGACCCAAAATCTCTTTTCAGAGATTTTCTAGCTGTTGCACTTCCTTGGAAATCCATTCCCGCAGAAAAGTAGGTTTCCAGACATCCAGACATAGTGCCAGACGTCCTGTATGTCGTCTGATCGACTTGCACTAAAACCCTATTTAGATCTGATTCAAGTCAGGAAGAAACCCGCATAAAATCAGACGTCTGACCTTATTTTCAGACGTCTTAAATTGGTTTCCCAGACGTCCGATGCCATGATCAGACGTCTGATAACCCTGTCAGTGCAATCGTTGTTCCTGATTTCGGCCTGATTCTCTTGGGCTTTACACCCAATGGCTATGGAAGCTTTCCTAAGCCTTCCAAAGCATTCCAAAGGCCTCTATAAATAGAGAGGAGCCTTTGCCACTCAAGATACACCTAGATACACAAGACACACCTAGTAATACACTTTCACACCCTTTTGTGTCCAAACAAAGCTCTTGCTCTCCAAGCTCAAGTTCTTCATCTTGAGAGCATCAAGCCTTTGCGCACCCGCTCTCCAGCCGTAGTTCACGAGAGCAACGTTGCACCGTCGCGTGGCTCACGCACCCACGTCATCGATTCGACTCACTCCTTGCAAAGGGGAGTTTCCTAATTCCTATAGAAGCTAGGTTTAAATCTTTGTTGGCTCTATAGGATTATATTTGCTATTTTACTTTGTCATTTGGCTGGGTATTCGCTTTGCGAATTCCCATCTCTTTTGTGGGACAAAATCCTTCTCGTGAAGACAAGGGTTGAGGAACGCTACCCTCGCACTTGTAGCGTGGTTGTAATTGAGGTTGAATCACCCTCGTTTAAGTGATTCGTTTAGTGGATTGATCAACTTGCTTGATCGAAAAATCCTAACTCGAGAGGGTTAAGTGGTGGTTTTCACCCGGTTTGGGTTTCCACCTAAAAATAATTGTGTACCTTGTGTGATTGAATTTTTGTGAGATTGCTTTACATTATATTTCCGTAATTTATTACGTCACCCCCTCCTAGTAGGGAAAAACCACAACGACTAACCGCATGTCAGTGCAGCCAGCTACCCGTGCGCTTATCACGCATGTCATAGTCACCGCTACGCCTTGATAGTGACCTCAGGGTGGTTGACTGGGTGTAGGATTACCACGGGGGACTCTCCCGACTAGGAGAGCACCACGTGTACCTTCTACTCTACGGAAAAGACTGCAATCAAGATCATTCCCACGAGGAACATGCAAGATCAAGAAATATCTAGATACTTTGAGAAATAGATGAAACGGAAACATATAAATGAGATAAATAGAAATGAGAATTAAATATGTTGTTTATTGTTCTTGCACTTAAATAATACAAACACCACTCTACTCAGCGTTTGCTGACTCTGTCTTTTCATAACACTGTTTAGGATCAGGAGTTGAGCAGCCCGAGTTTCCGGCTACAGAGGGTGCTGAGCCTAGTTGAGCCCAGCCGTAGTCTTTCTTCAGCACTTTCTTTTTCTCTACTGTTGTAGTAAGTAATTGACACTTAGTTTACTATTTCCGCTACTTATGTCTCCTTTCCGCTTTCAGTTGTTGTTGTTGTTGTGGTGGCATGTACTAAGACAGTTGTTCTGCTTCCTTTACTGCCTTGTACTTTTCTTCTGCTTAGTTATATGGTATGTGTGTATGTGGTTTATTTTCCTGCTTTTGGTTATTTCTTGTTATACGACTAGGTCTCGGGATTAGTCGTGGCGAGTCGGCCTCTGGTCCTGTAGGGATGTGGGAATCGGGTCGTAACAAATTGCTTCCCAGTGAACGACCTGGAATAAACCGGTAAAACATAAGTAATTAAATAAAATTGATGCAACAACAGTTTGTATTTGTTACATATACTACAATAACGACGATCATTTTTCATACAAACCGTAAAACATATAAATCGCTATCAGTTGCTACTGCAAGTGAACTCCCAATGGGTCTTAGTCCCATCCCAAGCCTAGACTTAAGGACGAAAGATCTATCAAGTCTTTTAGTAAAGACATATCTTATAATACCATTACTCTCGGAATCCTCCGTTTAACCGATCCAACTTGCATTACTGTATCCTTTCAAAACTGAAGGGTATTTACCATAATTCAAATTAAGGGAAATAGTTCCTTTTAAGTTCCTAAGTACTCGGTCTAAAGCATCCCAATGAGTATGGCTAGGACAGCTTGTGTATCTACTCAACTTAGACACAAAAAAAGAAATATCCGATCTAGTACAGTTAGCCAAATACATCAAGCTTCCTATAATCTGTGAATATCTTAGTTGTGAAATAGGCGTTCCATTTTTGTTCTTATAGAGAAATTTTGATGAATCAAAAGAAGTGCTTACAACTTTGCAATCTTCATACCCAAATTTCTCAAGAACCTTCTAAACATAATGAGATTAAGAAATAGCTATCCTCTCTGCTGACCGAATCAGTTTGAGGCCTAGGATCACGTTTACAACACCTATATCCTTCATCTCAAACTTACTACTCAAGAGCAGCTTAGCTTCATTCATAATTCTAATGTTTGATCCAAACAATAATATATCATCTACATATAGCCATAGGACAATATACATATCATCCTTAATCATAAAGTAGACACACCTGTCAGATTTGTGACCTACAAAGCCAAAAGATTGTATAGTCCTATCAAACTTTTCGTGCCATTGCTTGAGCGTTTGTTTCAAACCAAAAAGAGATTTAATAAGCTTGCAAACCTTTTTTTCGTTTCCAGGAGCTACAAATCCCTCAAGCTGGTCCATATAAATCCCCTCCTCAAGATCTCCATGAAGAAAGGCGGTCTTCACATTCATTTGGTGGATAGTGAGATCATAAATAGAAGCGAATGCAATAAGCATCCGGATAGTAGTTATCCTAGTTACTGGAGAATAGGTATCGAAATAATCGATTCCTTCCATTTGCTTGAACCCCTTGGCAACAAGTCTAGCTTTGTATTTTTCAATAGATCCGTCAGGCCTAAGCTTTCTCTTAAATAGCCACTTGCACCCAATAGTAGAACACCCTATAGGTAAATCAACCAACTCCCAGGTGCCATTAGAGATGATTGAGTCCATCTTATTCTTAACGGGATTTTTCTAATGTTTAGCTTCAAAAGAAGCCATAGCATCATGATAAGTGGGGGGATCGCCCATGATCTGATAAGTAATAAAATCATTTCCCAAATCCTTGGCAATTCTTGGTCATTTACTTCTCCTAGATTCAGTCTCTTCTACTTGATTAGGTTCAGAACAAGAAGAGCTAGCTCCCACATTAAACATCCTTTCCACTTGATTAGGAATAGAACCAAGTGTGGTAGCTAGAACATCTAAAGTCACATTTTGAGGTAATCCAGTCTTCATAAGGAAGACATCCTCAAAAAATGTAGCATCGCAAAGCTCAACAATAACATTAATATCTATGCCTGAAATATCAGATTTTATAACCAAAAATCTACAGGCAGCCCCACACTTTAAGGTATTTCAAACTTGGTTTCCTATTTCTCCAAATCTCAAATTGACTACTTTCCTTATGCTTGAGGGGAACTCTATTTAGAATATGGCCTGTCGTATTCAAAGCTTCCCCCCACATTAAGTAGGTAATCCTTAGCTTTGCAAGAGAGCATTGACCATGTCAGTTAAAGTCCTATTCTTTCGCTCCGCTATCCCATTAGATTAAGGGGAATATGAGGTCGTCACTTTATGAACTATACTAAAAGCTTGACACTATTCATCAAATAAATTAGACGTATCTTTCCCTCCTCTATCTGGCCTCAGTCTCTTAAGAGTTTTCTCAATTTGTGTTTCTGCTTCTTTCTTAAAAATGAGGAATTTATTTAATGCTTCATCCTTAGACTTAAGCAAATACACATAGCAGTATCTGCTACTATCATCTATAAGGGTGATAAAATACTTTTTGTTGTCCTTAATCAACATACCGTTAAACTCGCAAATATCTATATGCACCAAATCTAGAACCTCAGTATCTCCGGTAATAGAGTGAAAAGGCTTCCTAGTTAGTTTAGCATGCACACATATCTCACATTTCTTAGTTTTATTTATGGTATGTTCAAGAATCATATTTAATTTCATCATTCATTTTAAAGAATTGAAATTTTCATGGCCCAATCTACCATGCCATATACCACAAGATTCAATATTACTACAAACAGATTGAATCGAATGAACACTAACATTATTGAGAGAATTTCTATATAATACATCCACATCACATCTCACTCTGAATAATAGATTAAAATCTACCAAATACTCCTTTCCGTAAAATATTTCATGTCTCAACACAACAACCTTATTACATTTAAAGTTTAACTCAAAACCCTCTCTAACTAACAAGGAATCAAAAAGAACATTATTTTTCACAACAAGAATGTGCAACACCCTGCGCAGTGTCCAGACTCGCCCCGAGGAAAACCTCAAGTCCATGCATCCGAATCCCTGCACCTTGGCTGTAGAGTCGTTCCCCATCTTCACAGTCTCGCTACTGCAAGTCTGATAGGAAGAAAAGAATGATCTATTAGTACAAATATGTATATTGGCTCTAGTATCCACGAGCCATTCAGTAGGATCATGAAATAACATAGAATTCAGGTTTTATTGAGACATACCCATCGCTAACCCCGGCCTCCTCGATGATCACATTCACCTGAAGATTTCTATATGTGGCCTTCTACTGAGCTTTATTAGAAGAACAATCCTTCTTCCAATGCCCAACCTACCCACAGTGCCAGCATAGTTTGTTCTTGGATTTCTTATGGATCTTGGGTTTGACTTTCGTTTTATTTTTATTGTTCTTATTTTTATTCTTCTTGCCCTTATATGTCATGACATTCACCTTAGACTCCACAGGCATTACAGGTTTTTGTTTCCTATGCTCTTCCTCAATGGAAATGGCTATCATCAAGTCATCTAGAGAAATCTTTCCCTTCATATGCTTGAGAGTCATCTCGAAGTCTTCCCAAGATTTAGGAAATTTCTCAATGATAGACATAACTTAAAACTTTTCAAGAAGCTTCATTTCAACCTCTGCTAAACCATTGACCAATAACAGAAATTCGTGTGCTTGCTCCAATACCAATTTACCCTCAGCCATTTGGAATTTAATGAATTTTGCAACAAAGTATTTTGCAATACTAAAGTCATCTGTATTATACTTCTTGTCCAACTTCTCCCATAGCCCCTTCGTAGTAGATGTGGATGTGGTGTACACATCAAACATCACATTGGACAATGCCAATAAGATGCAACCATGACAAATATGGTTGCACTCATTATACACATCCACCACCTTTTGGCCTCCAGGAGTGAGTTTTTCCTTATCCAAAACTGCACAATCGATTTCCAACACCGAGATCAAACCAATGGTGATCAACTAAATTCTCATGCGTTATTGCCAACGCTTGAAATTTTTCCCACCAAATTTCTCGAGCATACCAGATAAGTCTACACATGATTTAAAAGTCATTTTCGACATCCAAATATTTTAGATTTAAGCGATACCTTCTCTAAAATTATTAAAATTAACGCATATAAGAAATAAATAAATAAAAATATATGTATTTCCAACATTTTCGTATAGATCAAAAATATTAAATCAAGCAAGTCAAACATGATTTAACAAAATCTAGAATAAAATAAAGAACAAATAACATGTAATAGCACAAATAAATAAAATGAGAAGGGATTAGATTTTACTCTAATCGAACGGCACATTAAGGACTTCCCTTAAAGAAGGTATCACCCCCACAATACTGGTTCGTCGAGGTCTGACAAACTCCTCTCAAGATACAACAAACCACCTCCAAGATTCGGCGCACTCAGATCTTGGACGTCCTCAAAAACTATCTCAAGAGAACGAAGCCGAGGTAATTTGATTTCTAACTAAATTCCTTGTTGATCTACCAACTAAATGGTTTGATCAACCAAAAACTTCTTGTGGATCTCTCAATTTCCTTATGCAAAATCAACAAAAGTGGTTGGAGATTTTTCTACCAATCTCACGTTGATCGAATGCATCAAAAAAGAGAAACAAGAACGAGAGAGAGAGGAGAGTGGAGAGAGCTTTCTGGTCATGTTGTATGTAAAATGAGAGCCCCCTCATGGCCCTTATATAGAGCCTATGACCAGACATTTAAGGAAATTCCTGTTTTATGGAAATACGGTAATTGATCGACCAATTAAGTTCATTGATCGACCAAAACAATTTGGTCGATCAAACTTCACTAATTGGTCGACCAAACTAATTGATCGACCAAAACTTAATTTATTGATCAACCGAAATAGTTGGTCATCCAATTTTATATTTTGATCAACTAATCCAAGTCAAAATCGTGAGATTAAAAATCGTAACAAAAGAAATCCAAGTTCCAAATTGATTCTCACCTGAGCCCGAACCCTAGCCGGGGTGAGGCGCACGTGCGTGCGTGCATAATCTCCAGCCTCACATCTTACGCTTTGCTACAAAAGTCATGGAAGGTAAATGTCATTTACACCCACCAAGAGATTTTTCGACTTCCAGTATGGGACTAAAAACCTATCGCAGATCTTACTGACTTCAATATAAATTCTCACGTCACCATATAGCAATTACACCACAATTGATATAATTAAACTCTCAAATCTAACAGGTAAAACATTTTCTTTACAAGTTTATGATTCAATGCACGAGCAAAAATGACCATGTACTAACATTTTTTGGTTGGAAATATCACATTATCTTGATAGAATTTAATTTGAGTTCATGCCATTTCTGCAAATATAATAAGTTTGATGATAGCATTTGCTACATACGAAAAATAAGGGCCATATAAGGAGTACATACTCAAAGCGTCGGTTAATGCTTAATTTATATTAGATGATTGTGATATGTAACGAAACAATTTCAAATTGGCGTATGTCAGTGATTAGGCTCATGACACTGATGACGACAAACTATGGGAGGCTCGTCATGACAGGGGAAATGTATATATCTTCGACTCATGGCACCTAACGACACAACCTTGATCAAAATACACCAACTCAGATAAGTTGACGTTAAGCATATGTAACTCATCTTGTTAGCAATAATGATAACATTGACAAGGAAGAATAAGCACCGCAAAGATTACATTTTACATCATCAAAGTCATGCAGTAACAAGGGTTTTCCCCCACCACGTGACAAGATTAATTACTTTTTATTTACTAAATGGAGTTCTTGAAAACGAAACCCCCCAAAATTTTGGAGTTGAGAGGATGACATGCAGTGATCTAATGTTGGGAACATTTTTAATTAAGTTAACTATTGGAAACCTTGTTCGAATACACATTATGTAGGCTACCAAACCTTGACCAATGGCGCCGATCTAATGTATGCCTGAGTTCACTGGATGCATAATATTTTTTTTTAAAGGATTTTAACATAAATGTTCCCTTTGTAATCTTTATTTTTTAGACACAATTTCCTTCGTAATCATGTGACGTTAAATAGTTACTCTTGCATTCTTAATACTTATATAAATATCATCGTAAAATAAAACGTTGATATTTGTCCCTCATATTAAGATTTATCAACTTAAACCTCTCTTTAATAGAAACTAATAGAAAAAAGTCATTGTTACCCTTATTTTTTATCTTAATTTTTAAATGACAGAATTGTATCCCTCACTTCATCCTCCTCCTCCTTTCCACGAATACTTTGGCTTACTCTACTGGCAACTCCACCTCCTCCCTTATTTCAAGCATCTCCTTCCCCACGTAATACACCCAAAAGTACCATATAAAAAATCACAAAAGGTGAGTTGTTCTCGAAGAGTTGGAACTTATTGTTAGTAACTTGGATTTAAGTATTTTGATTGGTTCAGATGTGTTTATTAGGTCATATCATATAAAAAATCAAGGTTAGTTGATCTCAATAAGTTTAGTAATAGACTTGGACCTTAGGCTCTCGCAATAAGTTTGGTACTAGACTTGGGTCATTGGGTGGCATGAGATCCAAAATCCCTATGATAAGAAGAAAGGGTTGCTAAAGAGGTGAGATCACCACTATTATTAGAACTAAAATGATTAGACAAAGTCACAATGAAGGTTAGAATATTAAAGTAGGGGGACATTGTAATATCCTAAAAGTGGTATACGTAAGAAATTCACAAAAGTTCTGACTACATAATTGATAATTGCTACTTGATCCATTTAGAATTAAGATTAATTAATTTGGGTGATTAATTTGGATCCATTAGACTAATATCTTCTCAAGCCTAACCAAGAATGCTTGCATCTTTTGCCAATTATAGAATATAAGTCTAATATATGATTGGAATCCTATTTTCGTGCAAGTCCTTTCTCCTGGTCTTTCTCTATTAGAAATTTGAAGAGGCAAAATCATTATTTTCCCATCCTTTTTATTTTGCTCACCGACACTGAACTCCATAAAGGCATATTAAAAAGAAAAATAGCATTCTTACATATGAACCTTCCCAATGATACAAGGATGAAAATTAAAACTTAAATCTTTCCTATCTAAGGTAGGAGTGCTTATCCTTCAACCATGTTTTAGTAGACTATTTCCCCAATCTTCCTTTAACCACTCCAATTCGACATTTATACTTCCCCGTCGTGAATTTTTAACTCTACAAACATTGGCACAATGCCACCACTACAAGGACAAAAGCCAGGGATTGAAGGCTTTATCCCTGACTTAAACTCATAAGTTAGGGCCTATCCTCCCTAGCTTGTAGTCTTAGATGAGAAGTACTTTGCCAAAAAAAAAAAAAAAAAAGATCAGAAGTATGCCATGACTTACACTTTTGCAAGGGATTATCCTAGGCAAATAATCCTACTATTTTCCAAAGAAAATCCTTGACAAGGCAAAAAATTGATACCATATGCAATGCCATTGAAGCCAGTTACTAATTTTTCTTTTCATTTTGAGTTCCAAATTATAATATAGTAACATTAAAATTGAGCAACTAATTTTTTACAAATAGATCCAAAATACGGCTAATTTGTATTAAAATCCAAACAATATTAAGTTCACGGGTGCCCTTCTTGGGGACTACATAGCAGACAAACAAGGAAAAAGAAAAACATGAATTCTATGAGCAACGTAATTTGATATTCGCAATTTCTTTTTGAGAGGGTTAATATTCACACTTTAATCCTACGAGAGAAAGAAGGATAGTTTGGGCTATAGCAGCGATGAGATTCGTGAGATGTAGAGCCTCTTCTGAAGTTTCTTTCTCACTCCTTAACCAAATACGGAAACTCGCCATGAAGCTTCCCAGAGCACCCTCTCTTTAGCATACGGAGGCACTGGAACAACAAGATGGTACTTCCAGATCTGCGAAGGCCGATCACTTCCCATTAGAATTAAGCTAAGCTAAAAGAAAGATTACCCTATTTATCAAGTTGTGATGGTGAGTCTATGGAAGCTCATGGTTGTTTATCAACTGCAAGCATTCATCAGACCTTCAAGTGGTGATCATGGCTAGCTGTTGCACCCGGACCATTAATTTGCAAACTTGATAGGTTCTAATTAACCACCATTCGTTTGACCTACGGTACGAGTGCATACCAACGAGCAACCACAAATTCAAAGTTCTTTACAATATTGGAGCAATACTATATATCAAAGAAAAAAGTAGTAACATCACATTTGCCTCTTTACTTGATGCATTTCTTCAAAAATGAAGTCCATCTGAATTGCCCTTGAAACCCTACTATAATTGAAAAATGAGCCGCTTATTTCGAGGTGATTAACCCTTCCGCAATCACATTAATTCCCACCAACTAAGTTCTCAATTGAGTATAGCATGCAATTGAGTAAAAGTTCTGTTCAGGTAAAGTACGTAGTCATCATCTATCCTCTAACTGATGCCTGATGTTCTCACTGCCACTTTTTTGATGCCCAATAATTTCAATATATTACTTCTTTCGGGACAAAATGTTTTTCTCTGCTTATCAAAACACGAGATATATACCCGGTCATGGCATTTGGACAAATCGAATGCTCTGTACCGTAACAAGTTCGCAACCACCGCTTCCGTTCTCTCATCAAAGATAGGGATGAACCTAGCCCACCAGGCCCAATCTAATCTGGGGCCGGGTTGATCTTATAATTTTTATCTATTAATTAAATAGGTCAGGGCTTAGGTTGCCCAAACCTAACCTAATCCAAGACCTCACCCGTTTAGGTTCATATATATATATAGTAAATATTAAAGATAACTTAGTATATAACATAATTCTCTCTAGCTTCTTTGTTACTATTTTGTATGCTTCTAATTTCTTTGTTACATTATTAAAATTATAAGTAAATATACTAAAGTTAAATTTTTATAATTTTAATTAGTTTATTATTCTAATGATTAATATTTTTGTATTTCTTACTTTTTAGAATTAAGTTATACAAATTTTCTTAATTATTTTTAAGATTTTTAGTTACTAAATTACATACTTCATCTTTCTTTTTAAATAATGAATGGGTCAACTTGAGTCAGGATTTTACAAATTAAAGGAGCATGGGCCCGCTTAATTAAATAGGCCTAAATTGACCTCGAAGGGTCAAGCATTGCTCAACCCTAATCGAAGATCACCCCCAGGAAGGAGAGCACTACCTTAAGGACCCACAAAGGGATGTACCACTAGGGGTGTCAAACGAGTTGGGTTGGGTTGGACCTAACCCGTTTGACCCTAAACCCATCATCAATTGGGTCAGGTCGGGTACTAAACGTGCCCAGCACCTTCAAATCCGAAATCAAGCCATTTAAGGTCCTAAAACCCAACCTGACCCGTTTAATGTCTTAAAAACCGACACGAATCTGAAGAAGGAGAAGATCTAAAGAAGCAACCTTCAAGCAACACACTCAAGAGTCAAGCCTCTGCCTTCGTCGCTGCGAGTCAACGCGCCGCTAGCGCCGGCGATGCCGTCACGATCATGGCTTCGTCGATGGCGATGCCGTCGACGTTGATCGCGTCGACATGAGAGGCTGAGTGTCATGACTTGTTCCCAACTCCCTACAGGACCCGTGAACGACCCGCCTCAAAGAATCCTAAGACCCAGTTGTCCAACGAGAAAAAACCAAATGTATACTCATTCCACAACCACACGTGCAATGTAACTAAGTAGAAAGTACGTAAAAGATAGTAAAAGAAACATAACAGTATATCTCAAGGATATAACATAGCACAAGCGGAAAAGTATTGTTACGAACATAGCCATCACAACAGAAACTGGTAAAAATATAACCAAACATAACAGAATAGTCTACAGGCTACTCACTACTAACAAAACTCTACAGCAGAAAAGAAGAAAGGACTACGGCTTGGCTCAACTGGACCCAGCGCCCTCAGCAGCCGGTGGCGCTGGTTGCTCAAATCCCTGACCTGAACATGGTTATGAAAGTCACGGTCAGCTAACGCTGAGTAGAGTGGTGGTTAAGTCATTTACATGCAACTAAACATATTTAAACAAGCAACTAGCTAATTATACTTTGTTGATTATTCATTATCATTTGTTTTCGTTTATCTCATTTATACGTTTTTGAGTCGAATACTCTAATCAAGATCCATAACATTGCTAAATCTTCTTGTTCCCTAAGGGAACGATCTCCATTAAGATCTCACTTGTAGTTTTCCAACAATGCAAGATGTACACGTGGCACTCTCCTGGCCGAGAGAGTCCCCCGTGGTAGTCCTACACCCGGTCTACTACCCTGAGGTCATGGTCGCAGAGTAGCGAGGACTACGACACGCGCAATAAATGCACGGGTAGCTACCCCGCACTGGCACGCGGTCAATCGTTTCCGCTAGAGGGTACGCCCAAAAGTACAGAACAGCACAGGGTCTTGCCCTCTCAGAACAGAGGTCTCTCCCCTCAGAACAAAACAGGGGTCTCGTCCCTCCACAATCCGCGTACCCTCGTCCGACTATCCCGGCTCGCCCAGTGGACCTAACAAGAGTCGGTGTAGGGTAGCTAGTCTTAACCCTGGGTCCTGTGGAGCGGCTATCTCCCTCACTACACTAAGTACCTCACCCCGGTACCAAGTACACGAGGGCCAAACAGGAGTCGGTGTAGAGTGACAAGTCCTAACCCCGGGTCTCAACCCAAGGGACAGCTAGCACCCCTCTACACTAAAGGGACAGTCTCTCTCCTAGGTACAGCGTACACGAGGGCCAGCTCACTTCCCATTACTAGGTCCGAACAACCACCCGTAAGCAACATGTTCCATGTCCCGTCAGATTTTCCGTATTACTGTATTCTTGATTTTTTTCTAAATTCCCCGTAGAGTTCGTACATAGACTTTCTCATTTTCACATCTGATTCAATAAATGCATAATAGGAACTCAAGATTTCACAATCACGTCCATCAATTATTCAATACATAGCATGTGTTTCTATTCATGTCATGGTTCATTACAAGCAGCTCATGATTAAATGTGCATTCATTTAAATGTGCATTCATTTCTTTCAGCCCTAAGGTTCATTCCACATTCAAAGGTTCAATCGAATATTTTTAAAGTAGCATATATTTATCTCTTTCATCCCTAGAGTTCATTTCATAACCTAGAGTGAAATGAACCGCCGCTTTTTGGTTGGATAAGACGTCTAGAGTGTTCGCCAGACGTCTGGATAGATAGCAGGACATCTGAAAGTAAGGAAAACCGTACATTCTTTCGCCTTTCGCACGCATGCGCTTTTCCCACCCCTGCGGCCTCCTCACCCAAAACCCTAATAATCATCTATTTAAACCCCCACACACCCACACCACCCTCTCCATCACCACCAGCCACCGCCACCTCCATTTTCTTCCCCCTGCCGACGACCAACTTCATTATCGCCCCCCTGCCGCGAGCAAGCGAGCGGAGGAGGAGAGAGGGAGAGAGTGTCAGCGAGGGCATGAGAAACAGGGAGAGACCTCGAGGGAGCTCGTGCGCGAGGGGTGCCTTGCTACAGGTGTGGCGGCGCGAGCTCGGTGGAGCTCGAGGGGAGGAGCTCAAGAAGGAGCCGCGGGAGCTCGTGCAGGAGGAGTCGAAGACTCTTGCGAGGAGGAGCTCGCGGGCAAAAGCCTCGGCCTCCAGCAGCCGCTGGAGGCGCTGTTGCAACTCCTGTGGGCAAGCTCGCGAATGAGACAGCGTCACGAGGAGTTCCGTATACTGGATCTTTTCCAGTATCAAACGTCTAGAGCAGCAGCAGGACGTCCGGAGCTAAAGCCGAACATCTAAAAGCATGTTTAGTGTCGAGGTACGTGTCTCTGGTTTCGGCCATGCAGACGGTCGTGCAGACGGAACCCTTAGCTAATTTTGGGTATGTGCATTTGTACGCAGGCACAGAGCGTTAGAAAAGCGCGTGGTGCACCCTTTGAGGTACTATTGGACGTCTGAGCACATCACCAAACGTCTGACTGTACTCCCAGACGACCAGAAGAAAAGTCCGACGTCTGGGACTCCCCTTAAACGATCACGAAAGGATCTAGACATCCGAGGAAGCCGCAGGAAACACAAGGTGAGTTCTGACGTCTTTTAAGATGTTTGGGCCTAGTCCCAGACATCTGATTTTGGGCAGTATGTGCATTTTTGGCCCATTTAGGGCCAAACGGAATTGGATTTTCGCAAACAAGGTATTGTTGTTTTCCGCGCAAGTTTCTTTACATGTTAGTGTCAAGTTTATACTGTTTTGAACTTGTCTGATGTGACTTAGTCACCGGTACAAGTCACTAGCCTGTAGCGTGTTCGGGGCCAGCGGAAACTACAAGACCTACGTCTCTGGCCCCCATTCCTCCCGTATTTCCCAGTAGAGTGGTTTGCTTTAATATCAAGGTTTAATCAAACAAAGTGCATGTTTAGAATAACTTAATTGAACCCTAGGACGTGAAATAAACCCTATGGTAGAAACGAACAAATATTGCTTGAGCTACACTGTTTCCTTGAGATGTATGTTAAACCAATTTGCTAGCAAAGGTATTAGTTTATTGATGTGATGTTTTCTCAGTTAGTAAAACACGAGCTGCCTGTTATACGAATGAAACCCGTAATGTGAATAGTGAGATATGAATGTTGGAAAAGGGGATGAAAGGAATACAAGTATGAACCCTACTGGGAATTGGGAGAAAAACTCCTGTATATGGAAAGAACTTAGTAAGTAGACGGGAAGTGAGCTAGCCCTTGTGTACCTGGTACCAAGGAGGGCAGCTATCCCTTTAGTGTAGAAGGGAGCTAACTGCCCCTTTGGGTTGAGACCCCGGGTTAGGTCTAGTCACTCTACACCGACTTCTATTTGGCCCTCGTGTACGTGGTACCGAGGTGAGCTACTTAGTGTAGGGAGGGACCTAGCCGCCCCACAGGGCCTGGGGTTAGGACTAGCCGCCCTACACCAACTCTTATTAGGCCCACTGGGCAAACCAGGATAGTCGAACGAACGTACGCAGACTGTGGAGGGGCAAGACCCCTATTCCAAGATGGCAAGGCCCGGTGTTGTTCCGTGTTGTAGTTTTAGGCGTACCCACTAGCAAAAACAACTAACCCAGTGCTAGTGCGGAGTTGCTACCCGTACGCTTATCGCGCGTGCCATAGTCACCGCTACGTCGCGACCGTGACCCCGAGGTGGTTGACTAAGTGTAGGACTACCACGGGGGACTCTTCCAACCAGGAGAGCACCACGTGTACATCCTACATCACAGGAAAGACCGCAATCAAGATCGTTCCCTTGAGGAACAGACCAAATCAAGAAATGACCAAATAAATAAAAGAACAAACAATTTAAAACTACTTGGTTGAGTTAAATGAAAATGAAAAATTAATTAGTTGCTTATCTTAATTGAATGTAAATAGCTTAATTATCACTCTACTCAGTGTTAGCTGACTACGAAATTTTATAAACTTATTTAGGTCAGGAAGTTGAGCAGCCAACATCACCGGCTACAAAAAGAGCTAGGCCCAGTCGAACCCAGCCTTAGCTATTGTCGCTTCTTTTACAACACGTTCTTCTGTTGTAGTAGTGAGTATGTCATATGTAATACTTTTTCTGCTTTATTTTCCGATGTAGTAGTTGTGATGACTTATACTATTACGAGACATTTCATTTTGTTTCCCTTACTGTCTCTGTGTTATTTTCTACTTAGTTGCATTGTACTTGTGGTTGTGGAATACTTTCTGTTTTTGGTTACTTCTCGTTGGACAACTAGGTCTTGGGATTAGTCGAGGTGGGCCAGTCTCGGGTCCTGTAGGGATCTGGGATCGGATCGTAACAAGATGGTACCAGAGTAAGGTTGTCCCGAGAAAAGAACCAAATGGTCTGAAAAATAGCCACTCACATGGATGTAACTAGGATAGCCATCACAACGTATCGCTTTGATCTTCGCTTTCAAATCTTATCTCTTGATGTAATCTGTTATCATTGACAGTTCCTACTCTTTTTCTTGCGTCTCCTTGTAGGAGATGCCTCATCGAGGGGTTCTCAAGGCAAGCCGTGGATGTGGTCGTGGGTGGGATCGGAGGGGTCGACCCACCTCTCCTTCCGGGCATCCAAGCCCAGGATCTCTCCCAGCTGATCCAAGATATCATAAGGGAGGAGCTCCAGTAGCCTCCTCGATCACCCCTCCCTGAGGACATGGAGGGAGAGTCCTCCGTAGAATAAGGGAACCGTCGCAGCGCCATATGAGCTAGAGGGGGAGGGTGTGATCCTCTACCACCCTCAGGCACTTCTAAACACGAACCCTCCTTGCCTGGAGGCGTACCTGTTCCCCCGTTGCAGCTCCACCATGAGTTTTTCGGCCAGTTCTGGAAGCTGAAGCCCCTCTCTTTCAAGGGGGATGAGAGCCCGTCTGAGGTAGAGGACTGGCTGAAACAGATAAAGAACGTGTTCAACACCCTCGACCCTCCTGCGAAGTGCTGCATGGCTTTTGCCATGTACCAGCTAGAGAGCGCAGCCTACAGGTGGTGGAGGGCAGTCAGAGGCCAGAAGGGGAGAGAGCCAACATAAGACCAATTCGTGGCTCTCTTCTGCGAGCAGTACTTTCCACAGACCTGGTAGGATCAGAGGAGGCAGGATTTCCACACTCTTCGTCAAGGGGCGATGACAGTTAGCACGTACCGCACACGTTTCCGGGAGCTGTCACGCTTCGCCCCAACAGCTATGTCTACTGAGGAGGAGCGCCTTGTTGGTGCTAGAGCACCACGATCATTTGTTTTGATGATAACAAAACACGTGTTATTTAACATTTGCAATTTGAGTCCTAGATTTCAGGTCAATTGCAAATGAAGACGTGTTTAGACGGAACTCGAGCTCGCATCCAGGACGGATTGGAGGAGCTTGACGGAAAATAGAGGAGGTTCGCGTGGAGCGAAAGATTGGAGATGGAAGACAAGAAGAATAGGATAGATTCTTTTTTATCCTTTCATGTATCTCTTGTATTTATTTTCTTGCTCTTTATTTTCCTTAGACATTATGTTAAAGAGCCTCAAAGAACCCTAACAGTAGTCCTAGGAACACCTGCACAACCCTAGGATACGTAGGTTTTCTGTAGAACACTTAGAAAACCTATATAGGGTTAAAACTGACTTTCCAGACGTCTAATTCACGAATCAGACGTCTGATAAAGGATTTTAAGACGTCTGACAGTTGTTTCAGACGTCTGATAACTGTTAGGCTGGACATAGTTAGTTCTGTCTGATGAATTCAGACGTCCAGACCTTATACCAGACGTCTTAGGAGACGTCTGATGAATTTGCCAGACGTCCAGTTAGTGGACCGTTGGCTGGCTTAGAAGACACTCAAGAATATGACCGTTAGAGCCTTATCAGACGTCCATAGGACTGTCCAGACGTCTGATAAATGACCGTTTTGCCTCGGCTGACCCAAAATCTCTTCTCAGAGATTTTCTAGCCGTTGCAACGTTTGGAAATCAATTCCCACGGTAAAAGTAGGTTTCCAGACGTCCAGACTTAGTGCCAGACGTCCTCTATGTCGTCTGATGGACTTGTACAAAAACCCTGTTTAGATCTGATTCAAGTCAGGGAGAAACCCGCATAGAATCAGACGTCTGACCTTGGAATCAGACGTCTTAAAGTGGCCTTCCAGACGTCTGATGCCAGAGTTAGACGTCTGATAACCCTGTGAAGTGTAATCATTGTCCTGATTTCGGCCTGATTCTCTTGGGCTTTGCACCCAACGGCTATGGAAGCTTTTCCAAGCCTTCCAAAGCCTTCCTAAGGCCTCTATAAATAGAGGGGAACCTTTGTAACACAAAAACACACCAAGATACACACTAAGACACACACCTTACAATACACTTTCAATCCTTTTGTGTCCAAAGAAAAGACTCTCTTGCTCTCCAAGCTCAAGCTTCATTTTCTTGAGAGCATCAACCGTTGCGCACCCGCTCTCCCGGCGTTGATAACGAGAGCGACGTAGCGCCATCGCGTGGCACACGCACCGCGTCATCGTCGACGCACTCCTTGCAAAGGGGAGTTTCCTAAATCCTATAGAAGCTTAGGTTAATTACTTTGTTGGCTCTATAGGTTTGTTGTTTTATTTTACCTTTGTTATTTTGGTTGGGTATTCGCTTTGCGAATTCCCGTCTCCTTCGTGGGACAAAATCCTTCTCGTGGAGAGAAGGGGTTGAGGAACGCTACCCTCGTACTTGTAGCGTGGTTGTATTGAGGTTGAATCACCCTCATTCAAAGTGATTCGGTTAGTGGATTTGATCAACTAGGTTGATCGGAAAATCCTAACTCGAGAGGGTTAGGTGGTGGTTTTCACCCGGTTTGGGTTTCCACCTAAAAATCTTTGTGTACATTGTGCGATTGCTTATTTTTGTGAGATTGCTTTTTATATTTTATTTCCGCAATTATTTTTACGTCACCCCTCCTGGTAGGGAAGAACCTTCAATTGGTATCAGAGCAGGTTTTCCGCCGACAGGAGTAACATCTGCGGAAAGATCACATGGAGGGAAGCTGTTCCACAAGCAGGATTTCCGAGGGGCAGTCCACAACCCGTCCGCCCTACTTTGATGGGAACAACTACACCTACTGGAAGTTGCGGATGAAGACGTGGCTTCAAGCCACCGACTTCACAGTCTGGGCCAGGTGCGAGACCCCCTTCGACATCCCAGAGAAACCCGCCGGAAGATACTCGCAGCAGCAGATCCGGGAGCTCTCTCTCAACGCGAAAACAATGAACGCGTTGTATTGCGCGCTCAGCCCGGAGGAGTTCAACAGAATCTCGCAATGCGCCACCGCATACGAGATCTGGCACACACTCGAGGTAACTCATGAAGGTACCTCTAAGGTAAAAACTTCTAAACTCAATTTACTTTCACAAGAATTTGAGGCTTTTTCTATGAAATCTAACGAAACTTTAAGTGAGATGAACACTAGGTTCACTCTCATAGTAAATAACTTGAAAGCTTTAGGGAAGACTTTCATCAACGGGGAGCTTCAAGGGAAGCTTCTTCGTTCCCTTGGACCGGAATGGGAACAGAAAGTCACCGCCATCGAAGAGGCGAACGAAATGGAGGAGCTCAACATGGAAGATCTCCTAGGCAATCTGATGGCCTACGAGACTAAGTTGAAGCAGAAGAAGAAGGATACACCGGAGCCTAAACTAAAGAAGACTCTCGCCTTTAGAGCCACGTCGGATAGCGAGGTAAGTTCCGACAACGAAGACTTTAGAATTTTACTTAAAAATTTTTCCAAGTTTTGTAGGGAATTAAAGAAAGAGAAAAAGGAGAAGAAGGAAAGCCCGAGACGTTGCTACCACTGCAACGGGAAAGGGCATCTGCGACCAGAATGCCCTCTTCTCAAAAAGGAGAAGAAGAAGGAAAAGGAGAAGAAATCTAAGAAGAAGGCGTTCCAAGCCACTTGGGACGATTCTAGCTCGGAGGAAGAAGAAGAAGAAAAGACCATAGAAGAAGAAACCGCTTGCTTCGATTTCATGGCCAGAGGAAGCGACAGCGAAAGCGAAAGCGACTCAGACAACGAGGTAAATCTCGATCTTCAAGAAGCATTTAATGAACTTTTTGAGATTAGTAAATCACTTAGGGTAGAAAATAAAGGCATTAAAAAGAACCTTAGTTTTCTTAGAAATGAAAATGATAGGTTAGAAAAACAACTCAAGGACATAGAAACTAGTCCTAAGGATAATAACCTATTATTAGAAAATCAAGACCTCATCAATGAAAATAATAAATTGATTGAGGAAAATGATAGTCTAAAAATAGAAATTTCTGATTTAAAGACTAAGATGAATACTATAGAAAGAGAAATTGCATGTCTTAGGGAAAGCTCTAACAAACTAATCAACAAAGTAGATGATTTTTATAGCCCTAAGGTTGAGAAAGGATCTCCATCAAGGAGACCCGCTAACAAATCCGGATCCAAGCCCACTTGGATACCAAAGAAAAAATTAGAATCTTGTTTTGTAGGGTTCAGGGATGACTACAACATAAAGGACTGGACCTACAAGCTCAAGGCTGGTCAACTTAAGTTGGGAGAACCAATGAGTAGACCAAGGAGGAGAAGAAGAAGACCGACGAGACGGCGAACAAACGACGGACCCGCCGCACGTCGACCACCAGATTGGAGACCGGCGCCGATGCCCGGGCCTCCAAGCTACGGATGGGAGCCCCATCCGATGTGGCATCCACCACCACCATTCGGGCCATTTTATTGGCCATGGTAGGTGAGGTAAAATTCTTAACCCTATCCTTTTTATAAGCATTTAGATAGGGGGAGTTAAAAATGATGAGCTTATTGTCAATTTTTAAGGGGGAGATACAAGTTAGCTAAATTTCCTTTAGTAAGGGGGAGAAAAATAATAGCTATCTTGTTGTTATAAAAAGGGGGAGGATATTACCTTTGTTAAAAATAAATAGAAGAGCATGTTTTAAGGGGGAGTAATAGGAAATATAAAATCAATCAAACCTTTTTGATAATGTCAAAAAGGGGGAGGATTTTTATGCATTATTATTTACGGTTTTGTCATCATCAAAAAGGGGGAGATTGTTGGTGCTAGAGCACCACGATCATTTGTTTTGATGATAACAAAACACGTGTTATTTAACATTTGCAATTTGAGTCCTAGATTTCAGGTCAATTGCAAATGAAGACGTGTTTAGACGGAACTCGAGCTCGCATCCAGGACGGATTGGAGGAGCTTGACGGAAAATAGAGGAGGTTCGCGTGGAGCGAAAGATTGGAGATGGAAGACAAGAAGAATAGGATAGATTCTTTTTTATCCTTTCATGTATCTCTTGTATTTATTTTCTTGCTCTTTATTTTCCTTAGACATTATGTTAAAGAGCCTCAAAGAACCCTAACAGTAGTCCTAGGAACACCTGCACAACCCTAGGATACGTAGGTTTTCTGTAGAACACTTAGAAAACCTATATAGGGTTAAAACTGACTTTCCAGACGTCTAATTCACGAATCAGACGTCTGATAAAGGATTTTAAGACGTCTGACAGTTGTTTCAGACGTCTGATAACTGTTAGGCTGGACATAGTTAGTTCTGTCTGATGAATTCAGACGTCCAGACCTTATACCAGACGTCTTAGGAGACGTCTGATGAATTTGCCAGACGTCCAGTTAGTGGACCGTTGGCTGGCTTAGAAGACACTCAAGAATATGACCGTTAGAGCCTTATCAGACGTCCATAGGACTGTCCAGACGTCTGATAAATGACCGTTTTGCCTCGGCTGACCCAAAATCTCTTCTCAGAGATTTTCTAGCCGTTGCAACGTTTGGAAATCAATTCCCACGGTAAAAGTAGGTTTCCAGACGTCCAGACTTAGTGCCAGACGTCCTCTATGTCGTCTGATGGACTTGTACAAAAACCCTGTTTAGATCTGATTCAAGTCAGGGAGAAACCCGCATAGAATCAGACGTCTGACCTTGGAATCAGACGTCTTAAAGTGGCCTTCCAGACGTCTGATGCCAGAGTTAGACGTCTGATAACCCTGTGAAGTGTAATCATTGTCCTGATTTCGGCCTGATTCTCTTGGGCTTTGCACCCAACGGCTATGGAAGCTTTTCCAAGCCTTCCAAAGCCTTCCTAAGGCCTCTATAAATAGAGGGGAACCTTTGTAACACAAAAACACACCAAGATACACACTAAGACACACACCTTGCAATACACTTTCAATCCTTTTGTGTCCAAAGAAAAGACTCTCTTGCTCTCCAAGCTCAAGCTCCATTTTCTTGAGAGCATCAACCGTTGCGCACCCGCTCTCCCGACGTTGATAACGAGAGCGACGTAGCGCCATCGCGTGGCACACGCACCGCGTCATCGTCGACACACTCCTTGCAAAGGGGAGTTTCCTAAATCCTATAGAAGCTTAGGTTAATTACTTTGTTGGCTCTATAGGTTTGTTGTTTTATTTTACCTTTGTTATTTTGGTTGGGTATTCGCTTTGCGAATTCCCGTCTCCTTCGTGGGACAAAATCCTTCTCGTGGAGAGAAGGGGTTGAGGAACGCTACCCTCGTACTTGTAGCGTGGTTGTATTGAGGTTGAATCACCCTCGTTCAAAGTGATTCGGTTAGTGGATTTGATCAACTAGGTTGATCGGAAAATCCTAACTCGAGAGGGTTAGGTGGTGGTTTTCACCCGGTTTGGGTTTCCACCTAAAAATCTTTGTGTACATTGTGCGATTGCTTATTTTTGTGAGATTGCTTTTTATATTTTATTTCCGCAATTATTTTTACGTCACCCCTCCTGGTAGGGAAGAACCTTCACGCCTATGGAGGTTTACTATATGTGAAATATATTATAACCTATATATATATATATAACCTACATGTACAATGTATTCAAACTTTATAATAATAAATATTAGAGATAACTTAGTACTTAACATAATTTTTTCTAGTTTCTTTATTAATGTTTCATATACTTCTAATTTCTTTGTTACATTATTAAAATTAAAAGTAAATATACTAAATTTAAAATTTTATAGTTTTAATTAGTTTATTATTCTAATGATTACTATTTTTGTATTTCTTATCAATTAGGATTAAGTTATACAAATTTTCTTAATTATTTTTAGGATTTTTAGTTACTAAATTGCATGCTTCATCTTTCTTTTCAAATAATGAATGGATCGGACTTGAACTTGAGTCAGGAGTTTACAAATTAAATGAACATGGGCCAACCTCATGGGCCAGCTTAATTAAATAAGCCTAAATCAGGTTTAAATTGACCCCGAAGGGTCAGGCATTGCTCAACCCTAATCAAAGACCACCCCTAGGAAGGAGAGCTCTACCTTAACGACCCATAAAAGGATGTACCACTAGGGGTGTCAAACGGGTCGGGTTGGGTTGGACCCGACCCTTTTGACACTAAACCCATCGTCAATTGGGTTGGGTCAAGTACTAAACGAGTCCAGCACCTCCAAATCCGAAACCGACCTGTTTAAGGTCTTAAAACCCAACCCGACCCTTTTAAGGTCTTAAAAATTGTTAAAACACGTGTTGTTTGAGCCTTTTAAGATGTCTGGACTATAGGTCAGACGTCTGAACACCTTCCCAGACGTCTGAAAATCGAAAAATTTGAGTACGAACTCGCGTCTGCACGCGTGCTGCACGCAGACAGTACCTTCCCATTTTCCTCCTTCTCTCTCTTCTTCCCCGCCTCTACGCAAACCCTAAACCCACCTTATAAAACCCCTTCTCCTCTCTCGTTCCCCTCACTTCTTAGCCACCAGCCCTTCCCCTCTTCTTCACCACTCCAGCGTGAGAGGCAGAGCGAGCAAGAGCGCGAGGGCTGCGTCGAGGAGGAGCAACATGAGGAGACGAGGAGGAGAGTAAGCTCGCGAGCTCGCATGGGGGCTCACCGGTGAGCGCACGGCCGGAGCGGCGCATGCATGGGGTGGAGTGCATCGGGAAGATCCTCCCCAACACTGCTGCAGCTGGAGCTACAGGCGAGAGGGCATGGCGTAGCCACGCGCAGCGTGGGAGCAGTAGAAGCTGGTACGGTTCTGGGTTTTTCCCAGAATCAGACGTATGGAGTGACATCCAGACGACTAAGCTGACGTCTGGAGGAGGTTCCAAACGTCTGGGGTGAGAGTTTCGCGAAGGTACATCCTCTTTACGGATACGGCCATACAGGCTGCATCGCCGATACCCTGTTGCATACCTTTTTTAGGAGATTTGATGGATTTCGCGTAGGAGTTGCTTCGGGAAGCACGGGACACGTCCTCCCACGCACTTCAGATGTCTGGGCGAGGCATCAGACGACTAGAAGCACTTCCAGACGTCTGGAGAGGTGGTCGGATGACTGGAGCTGGGTCCAAACGGTCCAGAAGAGTTCCTTGACATCTGAGCATTGGTGCAGGGCTTGAGGTGTGACACTGGACACTTTTAAGACGTCTGGAAGTTGTTCCAAACGTCTGATTTGAGTCAGAAACCTTGTCTTTGACCCGTTTAGGGTCCGTTTGAGGTCTGTTTTCCGCAAATAAGATACCGACGTGTTCCTTGTGATTTCCTCTACTTGTTAGAAGATTTTTTACACTATTCTGAATATTCCCTTGTGATTGATCCTTATGATAGAACTTCGTTCCATTGCGGGTTCAAGGCTTGCTGAGGCACATGAGCCTGCCGTTCAAGCCCCCACTACTCCTGGGTTTACTGATAAAGTGGCTTCCCTTAATCTAATTACAAACCTAAATGCATGTGTGGAATGACTAAATAAAATCTAGGATATGGCATGAATCCTAGGATGAGAAATACTGGAATTGTCTGAATTGGATGAATGAATTGCAGTCTTGAATGAGTAGATAGAAATGATGACAACTGCCTGTAAATGAATAACAGCTGCCTGTGAAATATGAAATACTTGTACTAGTTAACTGTTGTACGTAATTTCCTATTGTATACGTTAAATGACACAATACGAGCTGCATGTATATAAATTGAGAATGGTAATGTGAATGATGGAAATACGAACTACCTGTGTATAACTTGTATATGGAAATGTGAACGATAGCTATACGAGCTGCATATGTATAACCTAAGAATGAAAATAGAAATGATGAAACCTGGTATGACTTGGCATGAGGAATATGAGCATGAACCCTACGAGGAATTAGGAGTAGAGCTCTTGGAAATAAATGAATGGATCTGGAAATGTGAATGGGGAAGTGAGCTGGCCCTTGAGTACAGAGTACCAAGGAGAACGATTGTCCCTCTGTTTAGTGCAGAGCGGAGCTAGCCGCCCTTGGGTTGGGACCCAGGGTTAGGATTGGTCACTCTGTACCGACTTCTTGGCCCTCGCGTACACAATACCGGGGAGAGCTATTAGTGTAGGGAGAGAGCTAGCCACCCCACGGGACCCGGGGTTCAGCTAGCCACCCTACACCGACTTGTTAGGCCCACTGAGCAAATCAGGGTAGTCAGGCGAGGGTGCGTGGACTGTGGAGGGGCGAGACCCCTGTTTGGTTCTTAAGGGTTAGACCCTTATTAACGAGAGAGCTAGGCCCTATACTGGTTCCGTGTTGTGCTTTGGACGCACCCGTTAACGGAAATGACTGACCGCGTGCCAGTGCGGGGTAGCTACCCATGCATTTATCACGTGTGCCGTAGTTCCCGTTACGTCTATCCGTGACCTTGGGGTGGTTGACTGGGTGTAAGACCACCACAGAGGACTTTCCCGGCCAAGAGAACACCATGTGCGACTTCTACTCTTCGGAAAAGACTGCAAATCAAGATTGTTCCCACGAGGAACATTCGAGATCAAGAAAGAGACCTGATAAATAAACCAAGTGGTGAAAAAAAAAAAGAATAATTAGTTAAAGAAAGTAATTGAAAAACAACAGCTATCTGTCCACTTTTATTACTTTAGTTAGTTGGTTGCCACTCTACTCAACATTCGCTGACGTTGTGTACTCATAACCCCTTTTCAGGTCTAGGTGTTGAGCAGCCAGAGCCTACGGCTGCAGAGGGTGCTCGGTCCAGTAAAGCCCAGTAGTTGTAGCTCTCTTGTTATACTCTTTTATAGTAGTGAGTTAGACCCTGTACTTTTACATTCTGCACTTTATATTTCTATACCTGGTTACTTTTCTACTGTTGTGGTGGTATGTACTATAGCAGTTTTACTTCCTTACCGCTGTACCTTTTTATTGTTAGTTACTTAGTATAGTGAATGTGGTTTACTTTCTTATTTTTTTGGTTACTCTCTTGTTGGACGACTGGGTCTTAAGATCAGTCAAGTCGATCCGGTCTCGTGTCCTGTAGGGATTCGAGAACCAGGTCGTAACAAAAATCAACACAGATCTGAAGAAGGAGAAGATCTGAAGAAGCAAGCTGCAAGCAACACACTTGTGAGGGGGGAGATTAGGGTGGGGATCACTCGAGCCAACCTTCCGCAGTTGTCGCCTTCGTCGCAGACTCGCAACAAGCAACACACTCAAGAGTCAAGCCTCTTCCTTCGTCGTTGCGAGTCGACGCGCCACCGACGCCAGCAATGCCCTCGTGGCCGTGGCTTCGTCGATGGCGATTCTGTCGACGTCGATCGCATCGACTTGAGAGGCTGAGCACCGTCCTACCACAAGCTCGCAGCTGCTCACCGTCAACCTCTCCGCAACCGCCGGCTACTGCGCAGAGCTTGGACCTGTCATGGCCACCCTCCACCTCCGGAAGCACGACGATCAATCGTCACTAGCACATTGCGGCCATGAGGCGCCGTAAGTCTCCTTCGAGAGAGTTAGGGACCTTAGGTTTCCTCTCCTCTCCTTACTCACCTGGGTAGGGTTGGGTGGGGGAAATGTAGGGCCAGCTGCAAGTTTGCAACCGCAAGGGGAAGGGGGGGTGCGGGTATCGGGTGGGGGGTGGGGTTACAGGGAGAGGGTTATCGGGTTAAGCGGGTTTGATAGGTTTATTGGTTTAAAACCAAACCTGACCCGTTTAAAAAATGGGTTAAACAGGTTTGAACCCATTTAATTTAAACGGGTTTAGGCCGAGTTCGAGCCCAATAATCAGATCAATTTCAGGTCGGGTTAAACAGGTTGACACTTTCTTGACAAGCCTACGTACCACCACAAGGTGATGATGAAGAACCACATCAAGGTCCAATGGGGGCACCATAGGAAGTTGGACAAGACGTACCACTCCGTGGCCACCGCGAAAACGGCACGTAGCAGAGGACGAGGAGGAAGCGAAGGGAGTCGGGGATGCCTACGCGTCGGTGGTGGTGGAAGATGGGCTCCATGAAGTGATCGTAAATGCAGTTAAGATGCTCTTGTGCTTCTTCGTGGAGAAGAATGTGCTCCTCAGGGAGGCACTGCGACTGAGGGTTATTATCTTGATGCCGTGGTGGCTAAGAGATGCCAAGGACAGGCTCGAGACGGGCTTATGGTAAGCCCATCTCTGATCATTGCTCACATATTTTTACCACAAGACAAGATTGCTAATCTCGTCTTTCAAAGTAGGGTCGTTGCTAAATTTTCCGCTACCTGCTCCCTGTGCTTGGAGAGGAAATACGCAAGAGATTTGGTGTGAAATAATGGAAGGATGGGTGCTGTTGAGGTATTTCTCTCCAACGGTCACAGGAGCTTATAAGGCACAGCATATGGCTTGAAAGAAGAATCTGGGAAAGGGGGCTCGGATGCTGTTGCAATGACGATGGTGAGGTCTTTTATTGCACTGATGTTGATTGTAGGATGGAATTGGTCACTTAACTTAAAAGGGGAAAAAAATGCTGGGGATTAGTCTAAAGAAGAACGACCGTTCCAACAGCTGAAACACCGTCCTCTTCCCAAGCAAAAAAACAAAGTTTGGTCCAATTAATCGGCGTTACCCATTAGCAAAGGCTCCACATATTAAAAAACTAAATTCTTCTCGAAGCATCAAAGCGACAGAAAACACATAACAGACAAGGTAGACAAAAAACACTTTTTTTCACAGAGGAGAAACCGCATGAAACAACTGTGTACAAATTGCACAATTAATCATCTGCAAACTCTCAAACAGTATCCATATGTAAATCACAGTTTACCCAAAAACAACAAACTACATATATTTTTTGTTACATAACCGCGTAAAGATAATAAGCAAAGCAAGCTTCAACATCACTTGAAGCATCATCAGAGGACGAGGAGGAGGAGGAGCTTCAGTACAACACAACAACACATGCCATGCCAATGCCAATGCCAATGCCAATGCCAATGCCAATGCCAACGTGTGAAACAAACTAACCTTCTTCAACAAATTCCATCATCATCATGGGAACTGGAAGCTCATGTAGTTCCTCCTCCCAGCAGGAGGGCTGATGTAGACCCACAGGAGGGAGATGATGCTGGAGAGCAGCCCCGACCAGACGAACACGATGGTGGGCACCTTCCCGCTCCTCCCCATGAGCCCCTTGGCGAATGGGTAGAGGTGGCACAGCACCCAGAAGCCGAAGAAGACCCCTCCCATCAGCCTGCTCCACTGCGGGAACTCGCTGTACGCCGTCCTCGCGACCCCCACCGCGATCGCCACCGCGTTCACCATCATTATCGTGATCGGCATCACCATCAGGAAGCTCCACCTCACCTCGTACAGCTCCGCGAACAGTGCCTCCTCCTCCTCGTCCCCACCCGACCCTGCCGGCTTCGACGTCAGCGTGAACGACACGTCCACCCCAGCCACCACCTTCAGCAGGCCCTGCAGCACCGCCGCCGGGTGCGCGCTCGTGCCCCCGATCACCCAGAACTGCTCGTTCCGCCACCAGTCGTGCAGCGTGATCCCCGACCACCGTATCTCCAGCACCGCCAGCAGGCACAGCGTCATGGTGATCGCGAGGAGGGACGCGAGGAACGTGGCACTCAAGGACTGCACTATGAACTGCCCGGAGAAGAGCGACGCCGCCGGGAGGAAGCAGTAGACGAGGAGGAAGACGGAGGTGAACGGGTAGACGCCGACGTTGAAGTAGGCGACCCTCTGCAGCAGCTTCATCCTCCTCGACGCGAAGGCCGCGTTGTTCCGCGAGAAGAAGATCTCGACGGAGCCCGTGGCCCACCGGAGCACCTGGTGCAACCGGTCGGTGAGGTTGATGGGCGCCGTCCCGCGGAACGCGTCGCGCTTCGTCACGCAGTACACCGACCTCCACCCGCGGTTGTGCATCCGGTAGCCGGTGACGACGTCCTCCGTGACCGACCCGTAGATCCACCCGACGCGGCGGCCCCACTCCGTCTTCTCCTCGTAGAAGCACGAGATCACCCCGATGGCCTCAGCCACCGTCGCCGCGTCCAGCGGCTCGCGCGGCACCGCGAGGGACCCCGCGGGGCGGCCCTCGTGCGGCCCGTGCAGCTCCTGCAGCAGCCTCCCTTGGTACTCCGCGACGGGTATCGACGCCGCGAGCATCGCGGAGTTCCCAAACGTCTTCGGGAGGAGGAGGGACGACGACTCCTCCTCATCCTCGACGTCGTTTCCGTCATTGTCTTCGAGGTGGTGGACGTTCTTCTCCTGCTTCTTGTTCATGGTGGGTTGTCTGCGGAAGAGGTTGAGCCTGAGCTTGCGGCGGCCGAGGAAGCCGGAGTGCTCGGTGGCGCGTGGGGGAGGGAAGCCGTAGAGGGCGGTGCGGCGGAAGATGCAGCCGGTGCCGACGTACATGGGGCCCTGGAGGCCGTCGAGGGCGCGCATGGAGACGTCGAAGAAGACGGAGTTGTGGTTGGCGTAGCGGTCGTTGGGGTCGATGCCCTCGAAGCGCTGGGGGAACTGGACGAAGCAGACGCGGTCGCCGCCGCGGTCGAGCATGAAGCAGATGCCCTCGCGGAGGGCGACGGAGTTGTACACGTAGTGGTCGCAGTCGAGGTTGAGGATGAAGGGCCCATTGGACATGACGGCGCTCGTGCGCACCAGCGCGTTCATGGCGCCCGCCTTCTTGTTGTGGTCGTAGCCCGGGCGCTTCTCTCGGGAGACGTACACGAGCATCGGCAGCCGCACGTCCACGCCCGTCGTGTCGATCAGGTTGCTCCTCCCATCCGCGTCGCTCCCCATCACCGGCTCCGATGGCGGTGGGGCCAGCATGGCCTGTTTCCATACAAAACCGGTTGGTTTAATTTCCCATCCCATCCAAACTAACTCGGCATTTGCAAAACAAGAAAAAAATTAAAGTAAAAGAAACATTCCTGAACCCACTTTAATGTCGTTACGCCCCCGATCAAAAGATGGACATTAGCAATATATATCTTATAAACTGGATTCTCTTCTAGATATTATAAGGCCATACGCCTTTGAGTTGTGGAAATCAGGTTCAGGTTTCCAGAAGAATTCTTCATGGAAGAAGAAAAGGTAACTGAGTTTTAACCTTCTTATATTTGTTAAAATTACCTAAGAACAAGAACCAACACATTTGCAAGCGACTTGTTCACTGAGTTAAGAGTGGTTTGGGATCTTTTTGACCATTTTGAATTCCTCCGGACCGTGCGTCGCATGTTGTTGTATGTTGGTAAGCATTTCAAGTTTAAACTATATATTAAAAGGATGAAAAAAAAAAATGTAAAGGATAAGCAATGAAGAGAGAAACAAATTATCTGGGTCAGACTGAAAATTACCTGAATTATACCAGCGTGGTCTCCTCTGGAATGGTCAGGCTCAGCAGAAGCCCAAGTTCCAGGCCAATGAGATCCGTCAGACATCCAAGTAGCCTTCACCACCTTGCAGCTCTCACCACCACCTCCACCAGTACCCATACCCTGTTGCTGCAGCTGCTGCTTCTTGGCCCTGAGCTCTTCGTGGGCGTTGTAAGCTTCTGACCTCCTCCTTATAGCCTCCGGCAAAGAGTTGATCCTCACCTTGAACTCGTCGTACTCCCTTTTCACCCTCCTCCTCTCCCTCACGAAGTCTACCCTCACCTTGTTCTTCAAGAAGTCCCTCTTCTGCCCGAAGTAGGCCTCCGGGTTGCGCGGCTCGATGCCGTGCTTCCTGCAGAAGGGGACCCACACGGCCGCGAAGCTCGCGGTCTCCGCGAGGGCCTCGAAGGTGAGGAGGGAGCCGCCGTCGTCGGACAGGTAGCAGGCGAGCTTCTCGACTGTGTAGTCGACGGCGAGGATGGAGAGGATGGTGTTGGCGGTGACGAGGGGGGGCTCCTTCTCCGGGTCGGCGGTGGAGACGAAAACATCGATGCCAGGGAGGTCGGAGCGGCCCTTGGGGTTGCGGGCGCTGGGGGACTCGAAGCGGTCCTTGAGGACGGAGAGGTCGGTGGAGCGGTTGACGGGGCAGAGCTTGGGGAGCTGGTCGAGGAGCCACGAGAGGGCGAACCAGAGCTCGCAGGTGATGGATAACCCCCACAGCCACATGGCCTCCCGGTTCGGGTGGAGGACCCTCCACGCCAGGAAGAAGCCCAATGCCGCAAGACGAATCAGCACCAGCAATCTGAAATGACCATTCGAAGGACGAGATTTAAAGCTTTCGAAGCGCCTTCTGTGGATGATGCGCTAAAAATCAAGAGCTTGGCTTTTATATAAGAGTGACAGCAATTTTACATAACTTTTCAGAGGCTCCCTTCGTTGGGAGGAAACAAAAAACGTAAGAAAGTTGGCCTTAAAAAAAAGAATTTATAAACGACTAGAAATTTAACTTTTCAAGGAAAAAGCGGTCTAAGATTTCCTAAAAATTTTTGCTTCTGCAACAAGCACCTGATGTTAATCTTCCATTTTTCTGCTATAGCTACCTATTTCCTATTCGTTTCATAAGACCTCAGAAAATCCAAAATATTTCACCATCTATGTTAAATAACCTTCTATTATGACCCTAAATATCACTAAAAGCAGAAGGTTCCTCGTCGAAAAAGCCACATTTCCCATCAATTACGACCACCACTCTTGCAGATTGTGCACCAACTAAGAAACGTGAGATCACTAACTTTGGATAATACCCATAATTGCAAATCACACAAAAGCAAAATAAAGATGGCCCACCAAGTTCGCAAGCAGTACCTGTAAGGGCTTAGAATCGCAGTAGAGACCCCAACCTTCCTAGTCAAGGGCCTCTTACTCTTCTCCACAAAGTTTGGAGGATCCTCAAACCCATTCACCCCCACACCACCATGATACCCATCCTTAGGCCACACGGCATTCCCATACCCATACGTCCCCTTCGTCTCAAACAGCCACCTACTATGGTCAAACTCCCCATGCACCTTAGTCGACTTCATCATCGACAGCCTCCTGTTGGGCCTGAATTCTGCCACGGACGTCAGAGGGAGCACCTGCTCCTCCCCTTCCCCCTTCACCATTCCATCCCCTTCCTCCTCCTCCTCCTCCTGCTCCTCCTCCTCCTCGTCATCGCTCACGTCCTTGTAAGGCTCCTTGCACCCGGGGCACAGCCCCCCTCCGCTCCCCACGCAGTCCATGTAGCAGTCCCTGCAGATCGGGAACCCGCAGTCGCACGGCGGCTTTGCGTTCCTCGTGAACGCCTCCTCGTCGCACCCCCGCATCCGGCAGGCCCCCGGCTTCGGGCTTCCGCCGCCTAAGCCTGCGGAGCAATCCATGACGTGGCCACGGGTGACGCAGTTCATCCCCCCGGTGAAGATGGTGCCGGAGATGTAGCTCCTGTCGGGCTTCACGGAGGGGCTGAGCTGGTGGTCGGGCGTTGGGGGGATGTGGACAGTGTAGCTCACAAAGCCCGAGTCAGAATTGGTTCGCAGGTCGGCGTCGGAGGAGCATCGAAGGGCGGTGGTGGTCGGGCAGTGCGTGTGGTTGGCGTTGGAGAGGGAGTAGCGGGGAACCGGGCTGGTCAGGCCCATGCTGCGGGAGCCCGCGGTGGCCACCGCATCACCCCCGCTGGGAGTTACGGCTATCGTGACTGGGGAAGCCGGCGACGAGGCCCTTCTTACCATCTTGGGAAGTGGTTGATGAGCTGAGAAATAGGAATAGTGACTAGCTGGGGAATGGAGGGAGGGGGACAGAGGAGAGGGGGGGAAGAGCTTAAGAGAGGGATGAGGTTGGAGTGGGGTCACAGGTAACCGTTGTGTGGGGGAGGGGGACAAAGAAGAAAGGGGATCCGAGGTGGGGATTTTGAATTCAAACGGTCGGAAGATCTGGACGGTCCGTGCGTTTGATCGGATGCTTGTCGGCTTATGTTAACGGTAGGTGTCGACGATTGGGACAGCGAGTATTTTAAAAAGGTAAAAGGGCGCGCACCTTTGTTGCAGCCGTTCGAGGGAGTGGGGGCCACTGGGGGGACGTGCAACGGAAGGGCATGGAAGGTCGACAGTTTTCAAAGAGATGAATACATTGTTAGGCATTGATATTCCTCGTGAGTTCTTCACATTGACAAATATATCCTTACGAAGTCAATACCTTTTGCATGAATAGCCTTAGAGTAAGCTTCGAAAATAGATCCGCTATTTTCAGATTAAAAAAAAGTGTCAAATTACAAGTTTCTTGCCCCCTCCCTTGCTCATGATGCCCGGAATAATGTCGTTTTATTCCCTTCAACACCTTGGTCATGAGTTTACTATATCTTCAAGATCTTGCAAAATTGTAATAAAGATGGTTCTCATTTTTTATATTTATATCAGTCTTTTTTAGCTTCTTCTTGCCATTGTTAGAGAGGCTTATTGAATCAACTTTCATGATTGGGTAAAAAGTTTGCCTAAAGGTTGAGGCCACGCTTGATGGAAAGGTCCAAGCCTTCTAACTTGGTAATGGGTCAATCTAGGGTAGTGAATGAAGTAGGTAAACAATTCCATCGCTTGTGCATCATAGAGCTTGTGCTTGGTTGGACGAGCTTGTCTTGTTAGTTTGGTAGAGGTGAATGAAGAAAGGGGCCTGAAACTACTAAGCTCTACCTCCCTTCTTTTGCAACCTAATTGCATTTATCTCCAGCAAGCTTGGGTATCAATATGGGGAGGCACCTTCCTAGTCTTTGTTTGATCTAAATGTGATTTAGCTCATGTCCGGTAGACTAGTCACCATACATGGTGCCACCGCCTCAAAGTAAGAAAATAGGATGATACATTTCCACTAATTACATGTTCAATTTTCAAGTCTTCCTGGTCAAATCTGCACTCAATCAAACATATAATTAGTTGCTCCATTTCCCACATCTAAAATGCATTTAAAGCCTAGTTTTGAAATCGGGTTAACCCCTTGAAGTTGGGGTTAACCCTTTTTGTCAAGGAGAAAGGATTATCTTGGGTTAAGAGGGAGCAGGCTTACGAGCTACCCGCCATTATATCTCTCCAATTTCAAAAATACCATATGAGCACCACCACCCACATTGCTTTTCATCCCCCAACTCTATCTTCTCTACAACCCATTGTCTCCCAGATCCATTGCTTTCCTCTTGCTCAAATCACCTTTAAATCTCCATCTATTTAACAATGTTGTTTTGTTGTTTGTTCATGATTATTTTCAAATGTTGGTGGTGGCAACAAAGATATGAATTTGATATTTTGGCAATTAGGTTTACTATTCTTAGATTTCATTGCTTCTGTGGATGCTTTGATTTACAGAATTGATCAATGGGACATTTGCACCTGCATGAGTTTGATTGTGGAGATGTTTATCAGGATTTCTCTTTTACAAGTGTTTTAAGGACTATCCATGACAACCTCTTGGAGAGGGTAAAAGTGCTTATATTGTCCTTCATTTGGGAATTCAATTTGGATCATAGGATTAGGAGCTTTTGTGTTCTTTATGCTTCCTTTTGATTGTTGGTAGCTTCTGCTTTGGAGACTTGTTGGGAATTATGGCATTTAGATTTCAAAGTTCAATTTGAGCTTGAGACGTGCTATCTTGTGCTTTCTTAATTTGTTGCACTGTAAAGATCCAAGGTGCCTGTCATACTGGGACTGGATTGACTTTTTCGAAGCGCCATTTGTTAATCGTCAGTCCCTTTGGAGCAGCCAGATTACATGTAGTTAGAACAAAGGTTCCCCCTGTGTTTTTGATATTGGAACCTCTTTAGGCTTTTATTTGTATTGGCTTGGGGTGATGGACTCTGTAGGTTGATTTCATATAGTCATGTTGGGCACATTAATTTAAAGTAATTAGCAGGGCAATCAATCCACACATCAGTTAATCTTCATTTTAAGGGGAAAAAAATCTAGCTACAACAAAATACTGCTAACAAAGGAAGCAAAAGTCATTCTTCAACTTATTTCACTACTTGTCTCAAATTTCTACTAAATATCTATACATCACATCATAGGTTATCCAGTTTGTGTTTCCAAACAGAAACTCAAGATAACCCTTGTACATGAAACGTGACCCCAAAAAATTTATCTTGGTTCCCAACTAAAGCATGTGGAAGATCTCTTACAAACTTATTGTTTACAAGAAATAGAATTTCAAGGCTTATTCGCAGCAAAAGGTAGATGGATCCACTTACTACATCGATGGTAGTCTACAAACTTATCTTGCTTGCTGGAAACCAGGATGGCTTGCTTGCATCAATGCTGCTGTTTGATGACCAACTGATTCTGTTCCTAGCATCACAATCCCCTGAGGGTTAAGATTACCTGAGTTTGAGTCATTGCTCATCGCTGGTTGTATCTCACTTCTGTAGTTGATCTGGTACGGGTCATGTTGAAACTCTCCTGACTGTATTTGCAAAGTTTCACCAATTCCAGAAAAGATTGTTGGATGTTTAGTATCAAGTTTCTCCTCCCCCACATGCGAAGCATACTTCAGCTGCTGTGGATTATCACAATATACATCATATGGCAAGGTAGGTTGGAAGGGAGCCCTGACGGCCAGTTCATCTTGACAAACGAAAATTGGAGCATGTTAGGAGTCAGAATAAAATTACAAATTAAAAAACGACAACAGTGACTGCATTCACCTTCAGGCTTGAACAGATGATCCTTTATCACTGATGCTGATGAATAAGCAGTGTTCGTCATAAGCATGGACCTGGCCAATTTCAATGACAATTGGGGATCCTCAAGGGCACTATTTTGATTTGCATAGATGATCTCACGTAATTTGTTCACAAAAACCTGTCAGATCCAACAGAATCCATTAAGTACAGCAACATTACAATTAGTGGAAATCAGATACCTTACAAGGGAAAGGTTGGTGAATACTCTCACAAAGCATTCTTAGAGTTTGGGCATTTCAATGTGCAAAATATAATCTGCTAGGCCTCCTGAAATTATTTTCATTGTATGCTTTCTACCTTGTGAAGTTTTCTTAGCCAACACACCGTAAAATGAGACAGTGTCTAATGAGATATTAAGAATTCATCTCTACAAAACCCCTTCATTTTCGGTTTTTCCAAACGCAAGGAACATACTCCACTCAAGAAAAATGCAAAGTGTGCATGACAATGAGGTTGAAAAAGTGACCCACCTTTTGTTTAACATTCAAAGCACTAAATGGTTGATAAATAGAACCAAATTGTGCCCCAATAACCTCAAAAATGGAATTCAAGTAAAGCTTGATCTGTTGATCATATGTATACACATAGGCCTTGTCATCCAAGCTGCATTCCCTAGCATGCTCAGTGATAGCATCCCAGATCTTATTGGTCATGCCAGTTCCAAGGATCTGCAGATTCAGAAATGCACCAAGGCAATAGCGTACAAGTTGAGTGAAAATAGCACAACTTTTAAATATGCATTACAATACCCTGTTTCATCAATTAATTCTTACATCACGAAGTCCGTCTTCATTCACAGCCAAAAGCTGTAAAAAATCCTGAACAGTATTGACCCCTTTTTCTGCAAGCCTTCTATGGAAAACACCATCCTTCCCTATCTTTTTTAAACGCCATACTTCATCGCTCAAGGATGGTGGATGATGCTTCTTATATACTGTTAAAAAGAAATTGCGTCAGCTACACAGTAGTAGAAGTTGATATATTTCAGATATCCACTTGAAAGGTAGAAAGAGAAGCTTCTAGTATGTCTCGTTGTTCAACCAAAAGAGGGAGAAACCTCTTATTCTAATACCAGCTTCATAAGTAAATCAGAACAATTAACTGGACCATGTAAGATAGAAGTTGCACCAGGCATGATGTAGGATTTTAGCCTGATTGACATCTGTGAATTATGCAATCATCCTCATCATAAGTTAGGCAATAATCTGCATAAATCATTTTCTTAATATCACATCCTAAAATGCTCTAAACAGCATGTCATAGAAGCAACATATAGTAATCTGCCCTGCCTACTTATATATATCCTAAAACAAGAAATATTGTAAGTTTGCACGCAAGTGTACTTACATTCTCCACGGTGATCCTTTACAAGAAATGCTCCACTTACTGCCTCCTGCACATCTCCATCAACCAGATTACACTGTTGTGCTTTCACTCCCAACCTGAATTGCCTACTTCTTATCCAACTGGAGTTATCAGTAAAGGTGACTTCACCAAAAGAACCAACTCCATCCTTCAGAGTGACAATCAGATCTCCAGTTAGCAATGGGCGTTTGCCCTCCCTCTCGCGCACCAAATTGTTGTTGAACTCTTCCTCAGTCCAATTTGTCTGTTCACCAGCTCCGAATTCACCATCAACCACAAGAATCTTTGCTTTAATTGAGGCTAAGGAGCCTGATTGGATGATCATATTAGAAACACAATCTACAATGCTTATTTGCACTGGTGACTTATCATCTGCATAAATTCTGCTTCCTACAAAAAGTGTGTGTGGCAGTTTATTCATGAACTGCAGTCGCCACGGCCTTGCACCACGTGAAGAAATCTGGTGAAAGGATGACCTAAAACAGAAATGTAAATATTAGAAGAATTCGTTCCCTATACAAATGGCAAAAGAAACATGATTTTTTTTTTTTTTCGGATAGGGTGGGGGGGGGCAAAGGATGACAACTACTGGTGTCAGTAATCATCTGCTACCTCCAGAAAACATACAATTACAAATATTGAAACCAAAAATCAGACAGTGAGATGGTAATCTAGGAGAAAGCAACATGATTTTAATATATTTATCTTCAAATGGGGGGGGGCTAATTATCAGGTTTGGATTAGAGCCCTAACATGAACCATGTCCCTAACTCTAATTATTGGATGAGAGCATCTATCTTCTTCCCATTCGTGCCATTATACAGAGTTCAAACTAGTTATCAACTAGGCTAAATGGAGAAAGTATGATCATTTTGTTAGTTTGAATAATAATCTATAGGTGAATTCAACAAAATTCCCCCAATGCATGGTGTTATCTCCATACCAATGCTTCATGTTTGGGTCTCGAATTCCTAAATCTACCAATTTTAGCTTAATCCTGATTGTAGCACATTGCCAATCCAGTTTCTCCTCTAACACGGTATGAGAACCTATGTACAGCATGTATTTGAATGCATCTAAATTTCATACAAGATACTAGCTTAAAAGAGAGTCAGTTCCATGCTCTATGAGTCACAGAGCCATTTCCCACCATCCAGGTTGATGAAGCAGTTAGTATGGGTAACCCCTGGCCAATTTAGATGGAAAATAGTTGGTCCTCCTATGCAAGGCCAACCTATTAGCATACATATCTGCTGAGTTAACTATTATGGATGCAATACTTGATCTCATCATGAAGGGCACTGGACTACACCATCTCATGGTTATGCTACTAGTGAAAGACACAAAATAGTCATTTTTTTGGGCATGTTATGCAACGGAGTAGGATGGCAGAGCTAAGAGTAATTAATTAAGGGTGCCTTAGACGATGTTACGTTGTGCAGATGATGGAGGAGTTTTCTTCATATTTGGACTTGTCCTCCCTCCCTGATGATGCTTATCCCAATTGCAATAGCCCATCTTGTCATTGATGCAACATGATTTCTTGCATTCATGGCCCTGTGACAAGGAAGCCACAACCTCACCGATTGCTAGCTACATAATGGTCCCAATTTGGTTCTACAATTGCCTTGCTGGAGTTGGTTCAAGTTGTCCATGGCATCTCATGCCTTGTTTCGGATACAGGTATGGAATCAAGTTTGGACCTCATTCTTTTCTCATAGGAAGAAGTAAATAATGTTGTTTGGAATAAAATTAAGAATTATGTTAGTTATTTAGTCTTTTCAAGTGTTTAATCGGTGTTTCCATGTATGCCCTTGCCCTTCTCTATATAAAGAGGGCTAAGACCTCTCTTTTATTAATAACAATAATTCTTCTCCCCTCAAAATTCTCTACATGGTATTAGAGCCACCAATTTTGGTAGTCTAGGATTTAAGATCTAGAGGGGAGGCCCTCAGACGACGATTGCGATCTCCAGCGAGCCACCGGAGAGGCTCTCCCCAAATGTCTCCTCTTTTTCCTCTCCTCTCGCTACTGCTGCTGCTGGGTTTCTCATCGTCAGCCAGAAAGGCCTCGCTGGTGCCGCCTCCGGCCTCCATCTAACGAAAGACCACCACAAGGGTGGTCGTCGAACTTTCCCCCACCAGACCGACCCTCTCCAACAGCCATTGCTCAACTGCATCACCGTCGGCGAGCCAAAAAGGCTCCAGCGCTACCGATCAATGCCGTGAACCGGATCGAAGTTCTGGGCCCTCAAACCTGGCTCGATCAAGGGTTTGAGGGCACCATGGAGTTCCTTGGAGGCTACTCTACCGGACCGAGGTGGCCCGGTACTCCTCCGACCTACCGGAGCATCGCCACACTCCTCCCTGCCGACGCCACCACCCTCAACTCCACCGGAGGGCCTCCTTGCCAGTGCACATCTTGCCCCACCCCCCTCCCAGCGTTCACATCCTCTATGGACGCACACAAGGATGTGCTCTCTGCTACGAGAGTCACCGTCTTGACGAGGGCATGGAGTCGGACTGCTCCAAGGGCAACCACAACCCCCGCCAACAGAAAAAGAAGTTGAGGAAAAAACCCTCTTCGATGAAGGCTTTAAAGAAGTCTTTTGTTAAAAAAAAAAAAAAGAGGGGCTTTTAACAGAAACTTCATGCTCTCTTTCTGCGTGGAAAAACACCGAACCGCATCAACCTCAACTCAAGTCAAAGTTCTTTCCGGCCAAGCCGAAAGTTCTTCTCGACCCCAACTAGAACCGAAGTTCTTTCCGATTCAAACTACTTTGAAGGATGATGGCAGATTCAGCAATACAAGAAATCCAAGCCTTCGCCATCTCCTGCATCTCGACTTGCAGGGGAGTGTTAAGAATAAAATTAGAAATTGTGTTAGTTATTTAGTCTTTTCTATTTTTAGTATTTAATTGGTGTTTCCATGTATGCCCTTGCCCCTCTCTATATAAAGAGGGCTAGGGCCTCTCTTTTATTAATAACAATAATTCTTCTCCCCTCAAAATTCTCTACAAATGTCATTTCAAAACTTTCCTAGCCATATTCCACTATAGTAGGGCCATAATGATGATCTTTACTATAAGATGCTCTCCAATATTTCAAGTGGTGATCCTTGAAGTAGGCAGTAAAGAAGTGCAAAAACTCATCCTTGCCCTCCTTGTGGACGAGAAGGGATTCTCCTTCATACACTAGCTAATGGAAAAGTGCTTAAGTTTCTCCATATGCTTTTGGAAGGTATTAATTAAGCATAGCACAAGGAAGAACATATCACCAGCTACTTTGGTTACACAAAAGGGGAACGCTCAACGTAAGCTGGTATTAGGGCAAAAGCTATCACAACCATGGAGAAACTTCATTAGTTCAAAGTGGTCGACATGGTCCCTTTGATTAGACCATCATAATGATTGATAGTAGGTATCTTAAACTTAAGTGAGAAAGGAAATTGCATAATGACCAACTAGAAGGACCACTCTACGATGCAACTTAAAGGCATCTCCATGAAAACCTCCCCTACCTTGGCCTAAATGTGAGCAACCACCAAGTAGCAAATAAAGTCAATTCAAGATGGTCATAAGGGGACTTTTTCTATACTAAGTAAGATGGTGTGGTTGGCCTTCCCTGCCAAGGTTTTGAAAGTACTCAAGGTTACCTTAGTGTTCGACGTGCCTAAGTTGAGCCTTCACTTTTTGCCATCTTATATGTCTAAGGTCATGGCAAAGTTTAAAGGAGTTGGTGATTATCAAGCATGAATAAAAGGTTGAGGTACCTCTTCAATCTGTAAATCTCCCTCCAAGGAACCAACTACATAAAGCAACCATCATGATCCGGCCACTTCCAAAAAAACCACTTCTTGGCAATCTCCAACTAGAACGTAATCTTCTTAGGTGGACTAAACATAGAAAGGTAGAAGATTGGTACAAATGACAACAAATTTAATCAAGACCAATCTCCCACCACAGGAAAGAAGCTTTCCACTCCAACCAGCCAACCTCCTATTCAACATTTCCACCACCACCACCCTCCATTCAGGCGCCACTAACTACTTTCCCTTCAATTTAATATAGGGGAAAATTCAAGTGAACTACAATTGAAATAAGTATCATGATCGTAAACAAATGAATCATGAAAAATTTTATCAAAACAGTCAACACCATACATCTGAGTATATCCTCTAACCTACAAGCCTTATAGCGCTCTATTGAGCCATCAGGCCAATATTGATCACGAACAGCCATTTGCATTTGTTGAGTTATTTATTTATTATGTTTGGGTGCTCTAATACCAAGTTGGGAAAAATGAACAAGTTGTATTCAGAAACCCTACCTCTCTTTATATAAAGAGAGGTGGGAGCAAATTACATAATAACCCCCTAAGATAAGACAAATTACAGAGCATCCAAACATAATAAATAACTCAACAGCATCCAACAACGGCATCATCAAAAGGAGGCTCGACCAAGATCCAAGTGCCTCATGAAATCAAGCTAACATCTTATTCTCTACATCTTTACGCCATTTTGGATAAAGTGCCTTTTGATGAGTGGAAGGAATCAAAGCTATCAAGGCGTTAGGCAATTGCAAGGCGACAAGCTCCTTAATCACCTCAAGGCGACAAAAAGGTGATTGTCTGATTAAATTGAGGCAATAAATCTCCTTATTTCTTAAAATATTAAATATGCCTAATAAACTCATATGGGAACATCGACTTTCATAAGAAACATATGATAATACTATTTAAGTGAATAAAAAAATAACAAACCTATCGTATTTAAGTAACAATAACATACATGTTTATATTATCATACAATGTGTAAACATACATATTATATTTATACTTATAGGCCAAAACAAACAACCAAAATATATATCATATATATCTACAAAAATAAGATAGTGACATGTATTTTTTTTTAAGAAGAAAAGGGTTAACAATTGATGTTACCCCTCCATTGCATTAATAAAAGGAGCTAACTATACCAAAAATTCAAAGAGCATTATAATGATACAGCACTCCCTCTATTGAGACTCCCTATGGAAAATCACTCCATAATATCCGAGTCAAATGCACCACAATAAAGTGAAAGCCATCCTCAAGGTAGAGGCATCCACCAACAGCCCCAAATGCTAGCCCAAAAGGTTGTCTTTAAGCCATACTCAAGATAATAACATGTATTATAATATGCTATATTTACAATACAATACAATACAAACTTAATACCATAACTTATACATATATTTTTATATATCATTAAAGAGTTGTTGACAATAACAAATATATACATACACAAATCATTAAACTGCAATATATCATAATTATATCATTATAGACATACAATAACGTATATGTATAGCTTATACATATGTCTTAACAGACAAACAATAGTCTAAATTAAAAAGAGAATGAAAAATTGACCATATAAAAGTTATCAATAGCATATATGTATGTACGTATTATATACATACAACAATATATAACTCAAACATATCAATAATATATGTAACTTAAGACTAAATAAGAGTGTAATGGTCTTACCGAAAGTGGATTAGGAGTAAGGCAACGAGGTGCAAGGCAACCCAAGCGACAAAGAAGGCAACTAGGCAATAGCCCGGATGAAGTCTCTAGCCTGAAATAGCTCCAAGTCAACCTTTGGTTTTCTTGCCTGGCCCAGTAGCCTGAGGCGATAGCCTTGACAACATTGGAAACAATAGATGTCACACCCTAGCATTCTCAGCCTCGGAGTCTAGGTTCGCAAGTAGGATTCAGGTATTAACTAAACAAGGTTGTTACAAGTTGCTTAGGTAGTCCAATTACAAGCCCAACTCCATTTATTTATGTTATGGTTTGAATTAAAAGATGACAAAATACTTAAATAAACAAGAATACCAGCAAAGCTAAACTTCTACTAAACAAACCAATATATGGCTTCTTTAAAAGTATTCTACATCCATACTTTCTTGGACTTATGTCTTTCAACCCTCCTCAACTAGCTCCTTATGCTTGGGCTTGATTCTGACTTTTTTTTAATACCTGCGAACCATTACTCCACTTGAAAGCAAGCCACAAAATAGGGATGAGCCAAGTAGCTTAGTAGGGACATAATTCTACCATTTTATCAAAAGGCAATATAGTGTCAGGGATTGTCTTAGTTTTATCCATTTCCCTTGTGTTTTTCCCTAGTCTCTTATCAATTACCTTAGCCCTTCATTTCTATCCTTTACAATTACGAAGTCTTTCTCTACCATTTTCCCCCTTTCACCTCTCAAATCACCACATAAGGAATCTTTCCTCAATTCCAAGGCAATCTTGCTAGATCTCTACCTCCTAGAGGAAGAGTCGATGATTTTCCATCAAAAGATTCAAGTCTTGAGGGAGCCACCCTTTGCTAATTATTCGAGATCCCTAGAAAGCTATCCTACTCACAATCAATCAAGTATCTACTTCATCTCTTTCAAGATCCTTGGCAATGGAAGATAATGGACACCTAGAATGTCAAACTCTTGCTAAATACAATATACTCATAGGTAATCACTAAGAATACTGAATATCCCAACTTTCTTTCTCACTCCCATCTTGGGAGGAGTGCTCCACATCAATTCTCCCCTTGGGTACCCAACATCATCTGCACTAGAAAGCACCAACCGGGCTATTACCTTAATACCCTCTACCATGAGACCCGGTTATCAATCCTTAACCAACCACCACAATTAGGAATCATCTGGTTCTAAGTCCTACCCAAGTAACTTCTGGCTCCTAATCCCTACCTAAACCATCATAATTCAACTATCTACTCCATTCATCGAAGTCAACTTAATCCTCATATTAAATCTCTTCTTCATGTTCCAGACACCCGATATGGGGCACATCCCATTGGCACACACTTCTCATGCATCCCCATGCATATAACCACTACGGGTAATCGTTCATGGTTTATATTGCACATCTATTAGCTCATAGATATCTTATAATCACTACACTAGGTCCATAGGGTACCCTTCAGGACCAAAACTCTTTACCATGTTCCAATGTTAGCTCTTGTTCAGAGATAATCCTCTATGTTGCTTCCTCCTTCACCTGTCTGTAAAATGGTGCAGTTCCATTTCATGTTTCCTCTGTGCCTAATCACTCAACCTCTCATGGATTTATTTCTACCTTCCTGTAGACCATTTATTACTGATGCATACCTTTCGACTCAAAGCATCTCGCAGGGTGATAAGTCTACCTATATTGGACTATGAACCTTCATATGTTCCATTAATAATTTAGGGTCCCTTATCTTGATCTTCTCGGTTATCTCCATCCTAACTCTTCCATAGGTTGGTTTCTTTAGGCATATCTCACCCTAAATTAAAGTTAATCCACCATTAAACCCTTGATTACACTTGCCATTATTCCTCCTAATATTAACCTATACCCATCTAATACTAGCTTATTCCTTAGGCTCTTCCAAGGATAATTAATGTTTGACAGCATAAAACTAATGTTAGGCAGCCCAAACTAACTCTAGTCTTCTAGCATCTTAGTTTTTTAGAAACCAACTCTAGTTTTCAGCCAGCACCATGGGTAGACAAAACTAATGTGAGTTTTGGAAAAACTAAAGTTAGTTCCAGCAATCAATAGGGTATTCAAGCTGTAAATGATACTTTTGGGCCCTAAATTCAAACTGCTAACCCCCAAACCTTGCATGTACAGAATGTATGGATTATCCATAAGAATCTAGACCCATTGTTCCAAGCATACCAAGTGCATAACATGCATTGCTAGTCTAATTAGCTTCTGTACCCTTAAACACCCTGTGCATGCTTAATTAGATACACGCAACAAAAGATCCTGCATAGCATGAATTCTACAGGATTCGAGAGGAAGACCAGCCGAGAGGAAGACCAGCCAGGAGGAAACAAAATGTCCCTACCTTGCAGCAGTCCCTATTCTTCCATCTCTTGTTCCTTGATAAGCAGCAGTAGCAGCCACCTTCTTCTCTCTCTTTTCTCCTTCAAGCTCCTCCTCTTGCCTTCGTTCTTCTCCCATGCATCAAGCCTTCAAGGAAGAAGAGGCTCAGGAGCAGCGGTAACACCCTCTTCGTCTTCCCTCTCTTTTTCCCTTTTCCTTAGCCAATTGAGCATAGCAGGGGCAGCAAGATCAGCCCCCTTCTTCTTCACTCCTTGTCCCTTCTCTTTTTGTGGCTGGATTGGAGATGAAACAGACAGCAGCAGCAGATTGTAACTGCACTTGAGAGTAAATGATAAAGGTTAAGATGGGAGAAGAGAGGATGATGGAGAAGTTGATGGATGGGCAAATCCAGAGAATTCTTCTTCAATTTGCCCACAATATATGGAGGGGAAAATTTGACAAACCACCCTCCCCCCCCCAAATTCTTGAGAGGTTTTTGCCGGCTATTAACCTAAAATAAAGAGAAATTCATTCCCACTCTAACTTCTTATTCTTTCTTCCAATAACATCCCCATCTTACTAATTTTATTAACTCTCAGATGGAATAATATCCAATTCCCATCCTGTATCGCCATCCTGATGCCTAACCCAATCTAATAAAATACATGTCCATCTACATCCCAAAATTCCTAGCCCGTTGTTTCATGCCAAATATGGGTGAATTGCATTCAAGACCTCATAGTAGAGACATCTGACTAGGCATCAATGAAATTCTTGTGATCTGGGGCTAGGCTCGCCATAGAGAAATGTTTTGAGATGCAATGCATGGTGCAGATTGAGTGCCCTTACACAAGGGAATAAGAAGATCGAGGTCATCCTCACCATCTTCGTTATCTTATGATGTCCCATTTCCTTTTTATTGTGCATTAGTATTCTATTTTATGTTTTACATTTATTTGTAAGGGTGCGCCTGTCACCTTGTGTCTGTCTCGGGGTTACTTTATAATTTTCCCTTTTCCCCTCCCTAGATAAAGAGAGGTAGAGTCCTCAGAATAAGTAAGGTATTTCATTTCGTCCTACTTGATATCAAAGTAGCAGTCCTAAATCAGTGTCCTAGATATCCCACCCAAATACGCCTTTGACCCCTCCACCCTAACCCAACCCTTGCAGCATCTCTAACAAGAGGCCACTGTCGCCACCTCTCTACGCACCACCGCTGATGTCCAGTGGAGAGAAGAGGAGGCGGCGACGATCTAATCATTGCTGCTACTGTTGATTGCATGGAAACAACAAGGGCGTGACAGGACCTCCATGACAGCTGCTCCTCTACTTCCCTGATCAACGGCGGCACAGGAGCTTCCTCCTGATCGTCGACGGCGCAGCAGCCATTTAGGCATTGTGTTGCCGCCGACAGAGGTCCTGTGCACCGCTCAGCAAGACCTGTGGCACTACTACTCCTAAGCGCCGCCCCTGCAGTCCCCTCCACGACAAGAGACCACTACAGGTGAGGGGATCATGCTTGGTTCTCTTGTTCCGATCGGTAGGGGTGCTCCAAGCGCTTTTCTCCGTCATCTGATCTCCTCATGATATCTCTACAGGGAGAGGTGACCTGCTCATGCTTGATTGTGCCTTGAGAAGGGTTGCTACGCCACTCAAACTCTATTTCATGATCAAAAAAATTAGTTTCAAGTCATGGTTTGGTAACTTCAAATCTAATTTTTGCTCCAAAAGATTTTGTTTTCATCTAGCGGGTGGCAGAGGGTAGCAAGATGGCATCCTCAAGTTCTTCTAGTAGCTCCAATCAGTGCTATCAAGGCGCTCGCCTAGGTGAGCCTAGACACCAAGTTGAGGGGAGATGAGGCCCTAACGCCTCAATAAGGCTCGCCTTGCCTGATTTACCCAAGGTGCTGCCTAGGCAAGCACCTGGGCCAAGGTCCTAGGTGCCCCAAGCGAGCGCCTAAACCACGTTTGCTGGTTTTTCATTTTTTTAAATACTTTTAAAGGTTTTAATTTCTTTTCACCTAACTATTGGGTACTCTCTCTTAGTTAAGCACACACCTATGCGTATGTACATGCACATATGCATAGATATATACATATACATATGCTTATACACACATATTTTGTATGTTTGTGTATGTATGTACGTACATGTCAACTTATACATACAAATATCTATGTACATACACATATATGCATGTGCATAAGTATAACATATAAATATAATGTGTACATTTACATGTACAAAATTGTATGCACACTTATGATATATATCAATGTGCATATGTATGTGCATTGCGATTGTTTCTCTAATCACTTATATATCTTACATATTATATATGCAATCATAACATACCATATTTTGGTTACTGTGTGTATATGTATGACTACATGTGTGTGTGTGTGCAATATATATATATTAGCCCCTCATTTTTCTCGGGCAAGCGCCTAGTGCCTTGGGCGTTTTGGACCTTCCTTGCCTTTTAGTGCCTCTCGCCTTTGACAGCCTTGGCTCCAATTCATCCGAAGTCACATCGGATACCTCTGTGGACACCAGGGAATACAAAAGTCTGTTCTTTGGCCCCATGATCAAGTTAGACAAGACAAACTATCCACGGTGGTCCTAGATGTTCTTGATGACCGTTAAGGATCATGGGAAGGAGTACATTTTAAGTTAGCCTGAACCAGCAGAGAAAACAGGAACCAATGTGACATGGGATCATGATAGTGCCTTGGACGATGAACTCGGTGATACTGAGGATTGGCAATGAGATCATGTACTATCCTACTGCCAAGAAGATGTGGGACTCTCTTAGTGAGATGTATTCCCATGAGAACTCTGCTCGGGTCTTCCGAATTTATCATGAACTCTTCCATCTTCGTCAAGATGGCAAGAAACTAGCCTAGTATTATTCTCAGGTCAAGGGGTTATTGAAGCGTCATAACTGCTATAGACCTAGTTGTGCATGTTCCTCTTGGCATGCCTTCAAGAGAGAACTTGCAGTGTCTATTTCTGTCTAGTCTAGGACCAGAATATGTTGCTGCACCGAATCAGATATTGACTATGACCGATCTGCCTACACTTAAAGATACATATAGTCGACTTAGCAAGATTACTGCTACTCTTTCTGAGACTGCAGGTCTGACTACTACATTGACTGCTTCTCATGGTACTTGGAGAGGGGCTTCTTCCACCCGTGGCCGTGGACGTGCTGGAGGTCATGGTCCAAAGCCTCTATGCACCTATTGTGACAGATTGAGTCATACTGAGGCTACGTGCTAGCAGAAGCACAGAAAGCCTGCTAGTACCCACCAGGCAACAGAGGGTATCACACCTATGGCTGATACAGTGACTAGAGTAGAGTTTAAGGAATTGTTGCAGACGTTCAGTCAAATGTCTCAGCCTACTCCAAAGACTACTGTAGTTGCCTCATTGTCAGGTATAATAGATGCATACTCATAATCTGCACTTCGTACAAGAGACTCGTTGGTGGATTCAGGGGCTTCACAACATCTATCCAGTACTTCTGGAGCCTTCTCAGACTTGACACCTGTCCCTCCAGGCAGGACAGGACAGGTAGCTAATAAGAGATTATCTCAAGCGGCTAGAAAGGGGGGTGTCTCTTTCCTCTCTGCAGCCATCAAATGTTCTTTATGTGCCACACTTTCCACTTAGTCTCATCTGTTAGTCGAATTACCTGGGAGCTAAATTTCAGAGTCATTTTTTATGCACGGTCTTATGTCTTACTGGACCAACTCACGGGAAGAACGATTGGTGGAGGACGTAAGGAAGGAGAGGTGTACCACCTAAGTAGCTCTCCTCTTGCTACTGCTACTTCTGTGTGTCAGGGGGAGACTGCCTTGGCCATTGGGTCACCAACCCAGTGGCATCTTCACCTTGGCCACCTTCCTGTGGAGAGACTTAAGCATGTTCTACCTCATTCCCGCCAACACCACCGTCACTTGTGACGCCTACCAACTTGGCAAGCACCATCGTGCTAGCTTTCTCGCTTCTTCGCATGTTGGGTCGTCTGCTTTATTTGATTTAGTCTATATAGATGTCTAAGGTCCAAGTCAGGTTCCTGACCAACTTGGACATCGGCATTTTCTTATACTTGTTGATGATTTTTCCCATTCTACTTGGATGTTCTTGTTGAAGAATAAATCTAATGTTGGTACCATTATTGAAAATTTTGTTACAGAAATAAAGACCCAATTTTCTACTACTATCAAAATATTTCAGTCTAACAATGCTTTGGAGTTTCGTACTTCTCATTTGATGCAGTTTTTCCACACCAATGGTATTGTGCATCAAACCACTTGTGCTCACACCCTCAATAGAATGATGTTACTGAGAGGAAGCATAGACACCTTCTTGATGTTGCACGCACCCTACTTATTTATCATACTGTGCCTGCTTTGTATTAGAGGGATGTTCTTACAGCATGTTTTCTTATAAACAGGATGTCGAATTCTGCTATTCATAAGAAAATTCCATGGTAGGCTCTGTATCGTGGTCGCCCTTTGCTTCCTGTTATCCCTCGTATTTTTGGGTGCATTGCATTTGTCCATGATTTGAGCCCTGAACAGGACAAGCTGGCACCACGGGCTACCAAGTGTGTTTTCTTAAGTTACTCTAGAACCCAAAAGGGATATAGATGCTTTGATCTAATTAATTCCCAATATTTTGTCTGTTGATGTGACGCTTCATAAAGTAATACCATATTTTTCTACCACCAGTAGTGAGTTATTTCCTATGAATGAAGGAACCCCCATACCTATTCCATTTGGGTCAATCCCTGTGGATGAACACTTGACTACTACTACTACTCCTGAGAAAGAAAGGTTTCATGATTCCATTATTACCTCTCAGAAACCACATACTACATTCAAGATGCCTCCTTCTCCTTCGCCTCCAGCCTACCCAGCTCAGGTGAGTCCACGGTCTTTAGACAGTGACACTTTGGTGCATAGTTATGATACAAGGACAGATGAAGATTTTGCAAGTGTAATGCCAAAGTAGGCAGTGACCTTCCTATTGCCGTTAGGAAGGCTCCAAGGTCATGTGCCAAGTACCATGTTGCAGGATAGCTACACACAACTGATCTTGGTACAACTTTTTCAAGGTTTACTAGAACCTTGGTCTCCACTACAGTCCCTGCTTCCTATCAAGAAGCCATGCTTCATCCACGGTGGCGTCAGGTCATGGAGGAGATGGGTGCACTTTAGAGCAAAGGCACATGAGAGCTTGCCTCACTTCCACCTGGAGCCAACCTGGTTGGGTAACAATGGGTCTTTGCACTCAAGTTTCATCCTGATGGCAACATTGCTAGATGCTAGGCACGACTTGTAGCAAAGGGATTCACCCAAACCTATGGGGGTGGACTTCTTCGATACCTCTCATGTAGCTAGACTATCGACTATGCGGATCCTGCTCTTAGTGGCAATACATTATGACTGGCAATTTCATCAATTTGATGTGAAGAATGCATTCTTATACGGTGACTTGTAGGAGGAAGTATATATACAGCAACTACCAGGATATGAGACACAGGGGGAGTGTGTGTGCAAGTTAAGGAAGGCTATCTATGAACTCAAGCAGAGTCCAGGTACGTGATTCCAAAAGTTCTCCCAAGTGGTGGAAGCTGATGGTTTTCAGAGGTCATCAGCAAATCATTCCTTATTTTTCAAAAAATCAGGGAAAGGTGTGGTTCTCATGGTTTATGTAGATGACTTAATTGTCACAGGTGATGATGCAGAGGGTATAGTGCAGATTAAAGAGAGATTGGCCAGTCAGTTTTTGATGAACTTGGGTCAGCTATGGTATTTTTTAGAGATAGAAGTTGCTCACAACAAGCATAGGATAGTAATATCTCAAAGGAAGTATACATTAAATGTTTTACAGGAGGCTGGTATGCTTAGGGCAAAACCAGCAAACATACCCATGAACTCAAAGGCACATCTCTATGATGCAGAGACACCTTCAGTAGATAGCAGACAGTACAGGCAGCTTATGGGAAAGCTGCTCTACCTCACTATCACCAGACCAAACATTGCATTTGCCGTGGGAAGGCTTCATCAATTCATGGAAAAGCTTACAAGCAGCACTGGGAGGCTACCATGATGGTTTTGAGGTATATTAAGAAGGCATTGGGACTTGGCCTTTTATTTACTCAAGACACTTCCATGACTGTGGTGGCATACTCGGATGCAAACTACGCCGAATGCTTGCTAGATAGGAAATCCACAACCAGATTCTGCACTTGTGTGGCTAGAAATCTAGTGACCTGGACAAGCAAGAAACAAGCTGCAATTTCTAGGTCAAGTGTAGAGTCAGAATATAGATCAATGGCTCAGACAGCTGCGGGACTCAAGTTGGTGAAATCTCTACTAGGAGATTTACATATTCAAATTAATAGCCTTATAGAGATGAGGTGTGACAATGTCGCTACCACATACATTGCCAACAATCCAATGTTCCGTGAAAAAACCAAGCATGTTGAAGTAGATTGTCACTATATCAAGGACTTGATTCAGAAAGGCTTAATATATGCAACCCCAGCTGCTACAGAAGATCAGACAACAGACATGTTTACCAAGTCACTTCCTAGATCTATTTTTGAGTCTTGTTCCAAGCTAGCATGCTAGATTTTTATGCTCCTACTTGAGGGGGAGTGTAGACTTAAGTGATATTCTATTTTATGTTTTACATTTATTTGTAAGGGTGCATTTGTCACCTTATCTTTATCTTGGGGCTACTTTGTAATTTATCTTTTTCCTCTCTCTATATAAAGAGAGGTAGGGCCTTCAGAATAAACAAAGCCTTTCATTTCGTCCTACTGTGTCTAAGCCATCCTAAATAGCCTGTATATTTGCAGTCCCTCGCACATCACTACTAGCAGGAGCATAACTAATCACAAGAGTGCTAGTTACCTCAAGTATTAGTGAACAGTGATTTAAAGGTCGGCGGCATGCCAACGAAATGACAAGTTTTGGAGATATGCCATGTCAACATGCTCAAGTTGTCGAAACGCAGGTGTTTCGTCGGCATGCCGGCAAAATCATCGACATGCCACTAGTAAGCTCGACATGTCGGCGGCATGCTGCTACTCCTGCTATTGTTACTGCTCTTGTTGCAGCTCTGCTACTGCTGTTGCACAGGTTATGTATCGACATATTACATATTAAGTAAAAAATAAGATTTAGGACTTAAATGGAAATATTTATCTATTGAAATAGCTATTTTTAAAATTCTAATCATTTTGACTACTATCATTTTTTTCGACATGTGTGAGCATCCCCTCGGCGTACTCTCAACACGCTGGCAAAATGCGCATTTAGAAATTTATTAAAACAGCGTGGGTTTAACTTCCAACCTAAGATGATAAGAGTAAACCAGCCAAAACCTATTGTCTACCCCACAGCTTCATTAGATGGAAAAGGAATAGGAATGGCAGCCTCGTGCTCATGTGTAGGCATAGAGACATGGAAGCCCAACGTGGCGTATTAGGGAACTAACTCAAAGAAGGTGACAACAGCACTAACATAATATTGCTGACTAATGGGATCATAACATCTATAACTCTTATGAGTCCTAGAACACCCAAAAAAAAAAAAACTTGACACCCATGAAAAAGGCTTATCCCTATTAGGACCAACAAACTAGACAATGCAATACACCCAAACATCTTTGGTGGGACCCCAAAGAGCTCATGCTCTAGAAATAGGATAGAGTAGAGACCTTGCTCATCAATAATAGTTTACATTCCGTTAAACAAATAACAAGCAGTAAGCACTGAGCACTGCATCTCTCTAATAAGAGAAAGGGACACTGTTATAAATCAAAAAAGTTCTTTGTTACATCCCGAATATAACGATGCCTCCTTCCTACAACCCTATTTTGTTGGGATGTACAAGCAACAACTATTTTTTTATGAATAATGCCCCCATAACACGTAAAACTATAGAGTTGGTACACAATTCCAAAGCATTGGACTTAATAGTTTTTACATTAGCACAAATTGATTCTTTATTTCCAAGAAAAGTTTTTATTACATTACCTACATTAGATTTGGATTTCAACAAAAACACCCATGACAGTGAAGAAAAATTCACAACCACAAATACTATTTGTCTCCCCCAACCAAAAATAGAACTTCGACCCCAAACATCCAGGCGAAGCAACTAAAAGACTAACTCAACTTCTAATTTGTCAACTAAGAAAGAGATTATTTCCCAATTGACAAGCCTTGCAATCAAAGATGGTAGTGGGTGAAATATAAGGAATAATCAAGTGAAGCTTAGGCAATGGAAGATGACGAAAATGAAGGTGCCATAAGTAGCTAAAAGGAACGAGATACATGACCAACATACGGTTACTATAGAAATCAATAGACACCCCAGCCATAGCCAATCACCTATCCTCTCAATATACAATATATCCTAAAATGTAAGAGACAATGTCAAAAATGGCTCTGCAATTTAATTCGTTTGTAACTCTACTAACATAAAACAATTTCAAAGGAAAATATGGGGCAAGTAAAACATTCTCCAGCCACATATGTAATACAACGTCCACCTCCTCCTGACCTATGAATAAGGGAATGCCTACCATCTGCAACTAGAATAGTTCTATTAGATGGAAGTGGCCTCAACCTGGTGAACTATCTAGCATCACCACATATGTGCTAAAATGCATCGAAATCAACTAACCAATCCATGTCCTCGATCCTAATCATGCAGGAAACACAAGCTAAAGATATACCTAACAATCCGACAAAAAGTAACAATGTCAAACTCCCAATAGATGAGCTAAGGGTATCGAGATGCCATGCTGACTGAGCTTCAAAATAAGCTCATCATATTCAACTTTGGAGATGGTAGCATCCTATAGTGCCAGATTTGAAATAATAATAATAGTGTGATGTGCACTAGCAAGCTTGCCATGATTAGTCCAATAGGTGTTGTTCGTGTAGCCAAGCCTCATTTAATGAGAGCAATGGGGTTGAAAATATCCATGATCCCCACAACCAAGTCCACAAAAACAATTGGATGGTGAAGTGCCTCTACCTCTCCCCTAAGAAACAAGCATAGCAAAGGTATGCTCATATGCAGTAAGGAAGAAAGAACTGACTATAAGCATCCTCCATAGTTGATATCTATGGTAATTTGAGCATCTAAGACTTAGTTGCCTTACATGCAAAATCCAACCCAATAAGGAAATGTCTTGCCACAGTTTGAGCCCTATATGCCTTTTATGACCGACAAGTATACAACGGGGTATATGCATTCGACCTCTCAAATGCCAACATAAGAGCTGAATATGTCAACTAGACCCTATGCCAAAGGCCTCCTGTCCAAACTCATGTGAGCAATCTAATAATGGAGCTTAAGGATATGGATGTCATTCTTGTCCCATGAATATGTCTAGTGAAGGATGTCCCACACCTCTTTGGCAATCTTGTATATAATCCCAGTAGCAATATGCTGAATGACAGTGTTCATAATCCACACCTCAATTATGATGTTTTTTTGAAAAGCGAAAGGGTGGTTATCCGAGTGATAACCACCCAAAATCATTTCATTCCAACAAAATGGGTTACATCAAAATCACAGGATAGATCCCCAAAATACCACCTGGGAAGAAATAGCCGAAACAAAATTCTCAACATAAGGCCTCTCCCCCCTAAAAATCACCCCATTTCTCCCCAGCCACACGCCCCACAGGATCGCCAAGACCTTTGCCCTATCCTTTTTGGATCTAAAGGCAAAAACTCCGCCATAGGCGTTAACCCTGCGGAAAGATTCCCAGACGCTACCCGTATCCTGATGGGCGATCAAATCGATTCCCATCCGCTAGCAAACCTGCGCCACAAAAGGGCACTGAAAGAAAATGTGCTGAATATCTTCCTTCGCTCCACCATAAAGGGAACATGTAAGATCATCCAAATGGGTCCATCTAACTCTCCACTACTTCATCATAATCCTTCCCCTCCTCACCAGCCAAGCGAAGATCTTCACCTTCAAAGGACATTCTGCCTTCCACATCAGACTACAGTCTCTCAAAAAATCAATGTCAGTGTTGATCATGCCACTCCCCAACCTACAGAAGACTTTTGCCACAGCGAAGTCTCCTTCCCAATGAAAACCATCATCACCCTCCTCTGGTGCCCAACCCTCTAGCTCCTGTAGCAAACATTGGAACTCCTCACACCTCTAGTCAGAAAGACCTCCCCGAAAAGTTGGACACCACGTTTCATCCCAACTTTCCACCATAGTTGACGGGTCCACAACACCCCCAACAAGGCAAGGGAATCTCTCCGCAAGGGTTGAGCCACCCCCCTGCCAGTCGTCCTACCAAAAACGGAATGCATCGCCTTTCCCAAGAGTAGGAGAAAAGAAATCACACACCTTTATCGACACCAACGTCAAACCCCTAAGAAACTGCGAGGCACTTGGAGGAGGGACCCCAGAGGCTCCCAAGAGAGGAAAGGGTCGTAGCACCGCCGCATAACATCACCGAAGAGCCCCCGCTCCCGTCCCACCAATCTCGCTGTCCATTTGGTCAGGAGGCTGATATTTACCTTATCTACACCTCTAACCCCCAGACCCCCTTCTTGAAGAGGCCTACATACCTCGTCCCAAGCTACCAACCTCGCCCCCCTTCCTGTCGACGCTGCATTGGCCCAAAAGAAATCCCTCATCAAACCCAACATCTTCTCAATCTAACGTGACAATCTGAAAACTGAGAGAATACAACGGAACGAAGGCCAGCACTACTTTCACTAGGATCAACCTTCCACCTCTAGAAAGAAGTCTAGAGGACCATCCAGCCAATCTTCCTTCCATCCTCTCCAGCAGAGGAATCCAATCCTATACCCTAAGGTGTCGATCTGACAACGGAAGGCCCAGATACACCAGAGGCAGAGAACCCACCTCTGTCTCCAAAGTCCCCCTCACCCTCTCCACTTCTTCCGCCGACAAGTAGAACGAGACAAAAGTTAACTTTTGGTAGTTGATCTGCAACCCTGATGCTTCGCCAAAAAGTTCCGAAAGGACTCTCATCCTCTTGGCCTCCAACTCCGTTCCTTCGACCAAGAATAAAGTATCATCAGCATATTGCAGGATCGTTGTTTCCTTATCCTCACCAACCATGAATCCTTTGACCAGACCCCTATCGCAGGCCCTCTATATAGCCTGCACCAGCGCATCCGCCGCCAACACAAACAACATAGGTGCAAGGGGGAAACCCTGTCTGACCCCCCTCCTAGGTTGCACCCATCCTCCCGCCGGATTCCCATTGACCAAGACTGAGAAAGATGATGTCATCACACACCTCTTCAGCCAATCAATCCACACCGTAGGGAACCCCCTCCTCCCCAGGGAAACCCACACAAAATCCCACTACACCAAGTCGTAAGCCCTGCTAAAGTCAACTTTCCACAAGAAAGCCCTCCTCTTCTCCCTCCTCCAGAGGGCTAAAGCCTCCATGGCAGCCACAAAACCGTCCAGGATTCCTCTCCCCGGGATAAAAGCCGTCTAAACAGATGAGATCAAGTCTCCAAAAATGTCCCTAAGCCTATTTGTCAGAGCCTTAGCAACAATAAACTACACGGCATTCGAGAGCGCAATCGGCCTGAAGTCCTAGATCACCTCTGCCCCTTCCTTCTTGGGAAGCAGAAAAATATAGTATCTGTTCAGCTTATCAAAACCTCTATTCCCGACTGCAAAATCCTCCATCATTTGCATCAGCTCTACCCCCACCAGGTGCCAGAATTCCCTGAAGAAGACAGGGAAACCATCCGGGCCAAGACACCCCTCTGCGTTCAAGCTCCACACTGCCGGCCTTACATCGTCCTCTGAGAAACTAGCTGAGACTCGCTACCTAGGCCTCTGTGACCGCTGTACATTCACCCCTCTCCACCTCCAACCCCCCTGATGCACCTCCCAGTAAACTCCCTGAAGTAATCTGCAGTGGCTCAACCCACCTCCTCCCTACCAGAGAAGCTGACCCTATGAATCAACATCCTGTCTATCCAATTTCTCCTCCTCCTGGTAGATGTCATTTGGTGAAAAAATCTGGTATTAGAATCGCCCACCTTCAACCATCTCTATCTCGATCCCATCTTCCACTTCACCTCTTCCTTCCTATCCTCCTCCTAAATTGCACGCGTCATTCTCACTCTAGCCTCCCTATGCTCCGAAGATATAGGGGCTTGGTCCTCCTACCTATCGATCCTGGTAATCTCCGACAGTGCCTCCTCCTTCCTACTCCTAGACGCTCTGATCTCCCTCCTGCACGCCCTCAAGTGATCACACAGCATACCCAACTTCTTTGCTAGACAACATGCAGCAGATCCCTCCACCATCATGGAGTTCCATTTCTCCTCCACCATACACCGAAACCCTTCTTCCAATAACTAAGATCTGTCAAATTTAAAGTGCCAAAAGGCATCCCCTCATTAGACCTCCACATGAGGGGCGTGTGATCAGAGAAGGCCTCTCTACGGTGGACACATCCGCAACCAGAGAAAATTCTAGTAGCTCCACGTTGCAAAGGAATCTGTCGATCCTGGGCATCTGGCCACTATTGTTCCTCCATGTGTAAGCACAGGACGCTGGAACCAGATCCACGAGACCATGCGTAGCCACAAAATCCACAAAAAGATCCGACCCGAGATCTTGCCTACCCCTCCCTCCAAGCCTGTCCTCCATCTGTAAGGTGATGTTGAAATCCCCTCCAAGCAGCCAAGGAAAACCATGACACTCCGCTATAACGTCGCGAGCTCCTCCCACATGATTCCTTTGGCCTAGGCATCCAACAGACCATACACCCCTGTAACACACATCTTGGCACATCCCACCCTCCTAATCAACCTCGTAGAGATGACATGTTCCCTGCAATAGAACTCATCCAAGGAGAAGGCATCTTCCCACCATCCCAAAATCTGCCCTCCTAAGCGGCCATTTGCCCTAAGGGACCGGAACCCCTCCATCCAGGAACCCCCAACCTCCTTCCAAGTTCGGAATTGCAATTGGCCAACTTCGTTTCTTGAAGCAGCATGACATTGGCGTTCCACGTACGAATATAACACCCCAGTGACGACGTTCTAGCCGAGTCAATGAGACCCCGCACATTCCACGTCATTACTCCATTCAACAATGAATGTAGGCCTCCTCCAAAAACCGTCAGAAGCCACACACCTCCGCCGTCCTACCCACCTAGCCATCTTCACGATCCAACAACGTCGTCTGACATGGTAGCTATGGCGTCTCACCTCGACCACCAACCACCACCCTCGATATCTGACCTCCATGAAACCTCCATCTCCTCTTATAACGGAGAGCCCCACCTCTGCCACCCTGCACCATCCGCGGTCTCCACCCCGTTAAGGTAATCTCCTCCCTGCACCTGGGCGACACCGAAGTGCACCCCAATTGCTGCTGCGAAGGAGTATCCCCAAGACCACCAACATGAAGCTCGACTTCCTCCACCTCGCGTTGGCCCCTAACCACAACCTCGTCGGCGCTTAGACGATCGGACTCCTCTCTTGATGCAGTCGATGTCTCCGCCACCTCTCCTGCCCCTCGCAACGGAGTTGCAGCAAGGGAGACCGCATCTTCCACCCCAACCAAAGCTTGGGCGCACTCCTCTTCCCCAGCTCCACAGACCTCTCGCCGATCATCTACCCCCTTCAAGATCGAGGGATCGGGAGAGCTCCTCTTCTCCGAGCAGGTGCTAAACAGGGGCCGAGTTTGGTTCTTCACACCTTTCGAGACCGACGAAAGGTTTTCACCGGATCCCGCACGCAGATCCGGCTCCACGCTCAAGCCACATGAGCATGCCTCCGCACATGCCTCGGACGTGACCCCTTTAAGAGCCCTCACCAGTTGGAGTCGTCTCTCATCAATGCCCTTCCCCACCTCTTCCGCTCCCAAAGCTTCCGAAGCAACGCCAATCTTGGGCAACGCCATCGAAGTAGACGAGATCTGCGCGGATCTCTTGGACCTCGAATCCACGTCAGCGACCAATCGAGTCACCCTCGCCCTCCCCGGACGATGCTGCACATTCCTTCGCACTGGCACTGCCGTTCCGGCCACCGCCATGGATCCCCAATGAGCTCCCTGAATCGTGCAAGAGACAACCCAAGAGAAGCTCCCCAGTCGAAGTACAACCTTCTCCATCAACCTCGCTCTGATCTTCATCTCGACCTCCACCACCACCGGACCCCCAGAGGGGCCGATTTCCATGCATCTCTTGAGGCGAGCGAAAGGCGAGACGACCGTGTCCACCACCTCCACTGATCTCAACCACCAAGGGATCCCCTCGATGGACACCTCGAGCATCGATCTCTCCAACGGCCTCTCCATAGATGCTCCATCGTGCCAGGATGGGCGTCGCCATCTCCACCTCCCCATCTTGGCGTCGACTTCCAAGAAGCAAAGCTCTTCCCTCCTCTCGACAGGGAGGCCAAGGACCAAGAACCTCCTACCTTCCAACATCAAAACCCTAGCCCCCTCCCGCTCCAAATCTTGGCCAAAAGCTTCCTCCACCATTGCCTTAGTCACCTAGCCACCGAAAACCTCACCCACCAGCCCACCCTCCACCTCCTCCTTTAGGCACCTAACCCTCTCTGACCATGGCGCCTTGATCTCCGCCTGCGGCAATCCCCCTGGTGGCGGCGGCGGCAAGCTCCCCATGTCCCAAGCGCAACCACCACGATAGTTGAAGCTCCTGTGCCCTATGCCACCACACTTCCAACAGTGCCACGACTCGCGACAATCACGTGCCCAGTGGTCAACCCCCAGACATTTGAAACATCTTCCCCTCTCTACCACGACTCCTCCCCCGCGAGAAACCCTCCGGAGACCAACCGAGGTCCGACTCTCCTTCCTTTGCCTTGCCACCACCGACCAGCCTGCATCAACCCCAGGCCCCTCCTCAGGCGGGTGCCCCTCCTCTCCCTCTCCACGATCTCTCTCCCTGCTACCCCTCCTAGCACTCTCTCGCTCATCTTTTTCCTTCCATGATTACATACCCCAATTATGATGTTGTCCTTCCAAATAGCATGTTTATAAACATACGCTCATTATCATGTCCTTTAATAACATTCCAAATCAACCATGATCAAAATGCACAATTAGTCATATCAAATTTAACCATCGAACTAAAGAAGGCAATCTCAAACTCCCTGTGACTCCCACCTCCCTAAGTGAATGAATCAACAAAACCAGATGCCATATCTGAAACCAGTAGGAACATACAACAAGACCAAGTGTATAACCATGAGAAGCTGATTCGATTGGAGTCTAAACAATCACAATTGTGTCCGGATATGGCCAAAGAAGGCCACAATCACCTGCTAGCAATAAAGAACACTTGCGACAATGACTGTTAGTCCGAACCCTAGCAGCACTACTGCAGACTAACAACAACGCAAACTAGAAGTTCTAATTGTGGTGGCGCATAAGAGCCCTTCGCATTGTCAACGCCAGTACTGGGGCAATGTTGAAGGAATCCCAACACTACTATAGTCAATGATGTAAAAATTGGCTTAGTCGGCCGAGTACTCGGTCAAGTAATTCTAGGAGCACCCCACCCAACTAAATGATCCATAATCGGTCATATAGTCGACAACACCGACTACTGTCGGTGTAGTCGACCAAGTACTCAATTGATTTCTCCATAGAGAAATAAACAAGTCATAATAAGGTATTGGTTTCTTGGGTCAAATAAAACCCTCCCCACTTGCCCCACCTCCCCCCGACAACCTTTAGCGTGAGACCATCGATCCTAACCCCTTCCCACAAAACCATACGACCATCGCAGCCCTTCCTCTAATCATCGCTGCTCTTCCAGAGCACCAAACCTACAGCTTGCTACTGCAACCACGATCATCAAAGCCCTGTTGTTGCCAATTGGAGCCCAAGCCTGCTGCTACGACGAGCGACCAGGCCTTCATCCTGCTACTGCGATCGCCTGTTGCAACTACTACGAATCTCCAATCAGATCGGGTGATCGCCACCCAGAGTTGTTGCTACTACTACTACAAGTCATAATTAGTTGTTGCTATTACTGCAGCTATTGTTGCTCCTCTTTTTCTCTCCTTGGTTACTTCTTGATATATATAATATTTAAATATTTAAAAAATATCCAACCAAGTACTTCCTAACTACTCCGCATACCGTATACTCCTTAGTCAATGACCTGACCGACTAAATACTGACTACCGATTTTTACAACACTGGCTATAGTGTTGTACTGTGTTGCCATGTGCTACTCCAATGTTGGGCAACATCATTAGTGTCACTCTTAGAAAAATGAGTAGCCCTAAAAGGCTTTTCGACACAAATGCCCTAAGGCATAGCCCCCTACAATTATGAAACCCAACTCCCCTTATCCAACGAGATTGAACAAACCCCAAGGAGGAGGAAAGCCTTAAATCTTATTTGGTGGAGGAAAAAAAAATGAAAGAGAGACAAACGAGGTATAGAGCTCCGACCTAGAACCTAGCTCTAATATCATGTAGAGAAGTTGTTCTATCTATTAATGGAACCCTAGTTCTTTGTATATAGGAGACTAGCAAACAAAGACTATGCCCTCAAGAAAAATGAAACTATCAAAACTAACAAATAAGAGAAGATATAACTTACACCTACAAGCACAGATATGCATGTAATAGTCAAGTTGAATCGAGCAATGCACAAGGGGTTTTGGCATTTAAGGGTCCTACTAGACATAGGTTGTCCTGAGCTAGGAAACGTGCACAATGCTCATAGGGAAACTTCTATCCCTAACCTAATTTGGAGGGAAAAAAGCAGGAAAAAGCACCTTGAAAAAGGAACTAATTGTTCCCGTTCAAAAAAAAAAGAACTAATTGTTAAGCGAACATTCTTTGCTTATAACTTTTGATTACTCCTAAAATTTTGATAGGCCAACTGAGGAATAAGATAATTCTAGCCTGTTAAAGTACCTTTTATGTCGGAAGGGAGAGACAAGCTGAAGGAACAAACCAATTCAAAACTTCAAATAAAAAGACCAAATTCTAAGATTTGCCCAACTCAACTTTCTGGAACCAAATCACAATAAGTGACCTTAACCCACTATCTGAACAGTGCCTTACTGCTTCTAGTTTATGCTTGTGTAGGAAAAGCTGGTTGACTCATCAGGTCTTTGATTGTCAAAATTTTTCTTCATTTTTCCAATGATAACCTATTCTTCCAGCATCTCCTTATGAAGAAACCAAGCAGTTCACCTCAACATCACTCTCTGACTAATATCTATACTCGGTACTAAAACAAGGTTTTACCCTGCCATACGTCACTCACTTGTCGCTCTCTCCCACTCCCAGTGTACATTTAATGCCGTTCTCTCTCTCTCTCTAATCCAGATTTCCTCTACCGAGAACCGCTCTATCTCCCACTCCCCCCACGTACATTTAATGTCGTTCCCTCCCTCCCTCTCTCTCTCTAATCCCACTTCCCTCCATCGAGAAGAATTGGGGATGTAATACTCTCGGCATTTAGTGCCATTCCCACACACACACACTCTTTCTCCCTCCATTAATGCCATGCCCACTCAAAAACCCACTGAAAGTTTCCCCTTTTAAGTGATATAAAACACAGTCATGAAAAGATGGTGAAAAATAATATCATTACCGTTTCATTTTTGCTTAGATATTTTTTTCAACCATATTCTCTATAGGATATTATTGGAGAAGCGAAATTGACGCTCTCATTTGGCATTTACCTATGTTAATAATAAATTTTATTTACTTTAAAATTAACTTTTTGATTTTAAAATAAATCCCCCGCTTAACTCCAAATCCTATGCACACATCCACGCACACAATATATATATATATTATTATTAAATAGATTCACACACATAATATATACATTAATAAATAAATTATATTTTAAAAAGGTATTATATATTTCAAATAATATATATATCATAATCCTAAAATGTAAATAGTGCATTTTTGTGTGATTTTTTTTGACAAGTTATGTTATCTCAAAGGTGGATTTAATTGCATTACTATGTATGTGTAACAGATATTCTTCATTTATTTATTTATTTATTTATTTATTTATTTATTTATTTATTTATTTTAGAGGTAAGGCAACTTTTTTTTTCCTGAATAATTTGCTTTGCATAAAGTATTGTACATTAATGACATTGGATACAAAAATGTAAATAGTCAGGTTGGTTGAGTTTAGATATTTATTCTCAAATTCAATACCCATTCGTACATACCCTACCAACTTACCCATCAAATTTCTAAATCATAAATCTATATCTAGATCCATTTGCTCATGCATGGTGTACCTATTTAGGACACCTACTTAATATTTAGTATTTACTCATAACATTTAATCGCATTTAATCTCTCTCTCCCTCTCTCTAAAGACATTTAATATGAAAATAACTCAATTACAAATTTTGTAGAAGCAAATCTCTATTTGCTTGCAAAAATATTTAAGATTATTTACTAATCATTTGTTTGTGTTACTAGAAAAAAGTAAATTTATGTTCACCTATGTATTAAACTACATTTTTTTACTATTATATAAAACATTTCTAGCTATACCTTCGCATATAAGTTGCTCAATACAGCTTCAGGTCATAACTACGAATGTTGTTAATACTCTTTTTAGTTTTTTCCGTACTTTTTTTTTTAGAGGAGAGGACGATTTCCTGATAATCATCCAGTAAATACAGTAAATATATTCTTACAAGTTTTGGAGCCAAAAGTAAAAAAAATAACAAACCTCCCTCACTACATTCTCCACTCAACATCTATCATTATTAAAAACTTCACCGTTCCTCTGCAACCAAATAGCCCAATGAAAAGCAAATACTTTGCACCAGCCAGCCATGTCCAAATGCAGATGATCCTGGAATGTCCCCTAGAATGAATCAAAATCAGTATAGTTGGCCGTATGTAGCGCACAATGATCCCAAACCTCTCTAGAGAAACCACATTCGAAGAAAAGATGATGAATATCCTCTTCTGACTAACCACACAATGGACACGTGGTATCATCAGATGTGCACCATTTAGTCCGATACACTTTGGTTGCCAATCTCTTTCTCCTAAAAACCACAAGAATAACTTGACTTTGAGGGGAATCTTACAACTCCACAGCAACTTGGAATCGTTCTCCACATGTGTTTGATGTCCACCATTAGAAATCAGGAGATTGTACGCATTCTTGACAGTGAATCCGCCATGTTTCCACTGCATCATATCCGGTCCAACAGTGGGAGAGAACTCCCCCAATGTGGACAGCAACTGCTGAAATTCATTAAATGTGGTATCAGAAAGTCCTTCTGGAAGCCTGATGTCCCAGACATTATGCTCTCTATCCCACAAATCGGCCATAAGTGATTCTTTATGTTGAATATGCCAGAATAACCTTTGATACAATTCTGAAAATTTGCCACTACCAGTCCAATCATCACACCAGAATTTGAAAGAAAGACCATCCCCAAGTGTCGGACCAAAGTAGCTTGCAAACTCAACCATTAAAGGACGCACAGAGTGCCAACATGCGAAAGAACCATTGGTTGTTGCAACCCTTAGGATGAGATTCATGTCTTCCCCATAAGAATCTTTCAAAGTGAACGTGAGCATGTCCTGACCATTAGAAAACAATCTCACCAACCACTTCAACAAAAAAGCCTTATTGGAGCAGTCCAACCTACCCACACCAAGACCACCTTTCTTAGGCTTGCAAATCTCCTCCCAAGAAACCAATTGTGCAAATCTCCCTTCTCAATAGGCGCCCTTCCAAAAATCATTTCCTTATCAAGTTAATGTTCCTTAATATTTTTTTCTGTTGGCGCAAACATCGACATGAAAAACACCGGGATAGATGACAAAACCGACTTAAGGACCAAACATCCACCTCTAGACAGAAGTCTACCACTCCAAGAGGATAACTTCGTAGACAATCTTTCGATAAGAGGCCTCCAGTCAGAAGAGTTCAATTTCTTCCCTTTTAATGGCAAACCAAGATATTTAATCGAAAGTCTAACTATCGGAGTCTGAAGGATACCTACCAATTCATTCCCCTCTCTACATTCCATGCCCAGCAGAACCAACATGGACTTATTCTGATTGATTTTAAGGCCTTAAATTTCAGCGAAGATTTTCACTAATGAAGAGACATGGGACGCTTCTCTTCCTCCCCTTTCAATAAAGAAAGTCATGTCATTAGCATATTGCAAAATTGGAATAATAATCCTGCCATCATTCTTAGTAGTGTATCATCTAAATAAACCACCGTCGCAAGCTCGAAAGGCCATATTTGCAAGTGTATCCAACGGAATGCTGAACAGCATCGATGCTAACGGACAATCCTGTCGAACTCCCCTCTGTGGCTGAGTCCAAGCCCCGTTCGCCCTACCATTCACCAACACATAATATATTTTTAGTAGACCATGTCACTCATACAGTTGGTGTTGTTTGATCGCCCGTGTGAATTCCCACGTCTCTCTTTCTTTATTTTTTTCTCTCATCAATCCCGCAGTGAAGCACGAGATTGAACATACTAGTATAACATTAAAAGTTGGTTTGAAACCATTCCTTATAGGATTCCCATGTACGTGCATCATGATGGGCGTATAGTTTTCCAAATGCCTTCATAATTCATGATTGCTACCCTGTCTCTACCAATAAATTAGTCAACTCATCACCTATCAAGCCTCATTTGCTTCGCTAATTTCCAATGCAATATTCGTCCATCAAAACCGCATAAGCCAATGTACAAAGCTCTATTAAGAGAAAAAGGGAATGCATAAAAAATAACTCATCCCCTTATATGTGAAAAAAGAAAGGTTAATGCACCATTGCACACCTAGTAACATCCTTGTTAAATAATATAAACAAGCAAAAATATAACATGATATCAAAACATAAACAATAAAAAAGTTTGAGTTTACGTTAAAACTCTACCCATGAAGAGCAGGGAGAAAACCACACGAGAAGACCTCGATAAGGCGAAATTATTCTATTTTTCTCAAGAAACAAATGGGAGTACAATAGCCTATTTATAGACTCTCATACACACCTCACTTCATTCTATTATATAGTACTAAACGTACCACTATGACACACCATATCTCTGAACACTCCCCCTCAAACTGGAGCATGAAATGCTCAGCTTGCACAAGAAATATTCCACTCTACAAAGAAAAAACACAACACAAACAAAAATGATGTTGCTGGGTCACAGCTTCTTTATGCTTGTGTCGTCGACTTCTTTGCATCCTCAACTAGTGCTACCAGGTCACGTCTGCCTTTTATCACCATCTTCTTTACATCTTCACCTTACTTGTAGACAGGTGTAGATAGGAGTCCGAAAATGAGCCATAGATAATTGATTTGGTATTGGTTGAAATTCAAAAATAAGTTTTCACACTCTCCTTTTCTCCCATACAAATATGGGAGAAGAAAATAGACATAGAGAGAAAAAATAGAATAGAGAAAAGAGCTTCTCCCCTCTTCTCTTTAATTTCATCATCATTTTTTTTCTTTTTTCTCTTTTTTTTACCATGTTAAATAATATGAATAAGCAGAAGTATAACATGATATCAAAACATAAACAATAAAAAAAGCTTGGATTTACATGAAAACCCCACTCACGAAAAGCGGGGAGAAAATCATGGGAAAAGATCCCGATAGGGCAAGATTATTCTATTCTTCTCAAGAAACAAATGGGGGTACAATAGCCTATTTATAGACTCCCATACACACCACACTTCTTCATTTTACTATGTGATACTAAACATACCACTACAACACACCATATCTCTCAGCAATCCTAATAAGGAAATGTAAATGCCCTTAAGAAGTTGCAAATGTTTGTATCTCTGCCAACTCTTGCTCACATTGTATCCTTCAGGAATGTTGTCCCTTCGGTCCTTAGTCATTTGGTTGAGTGTGCTCATTTACTTGATAGTCTTTCCCTCTTTCCTTTTCTGTATGGGGTTGTGTTATGTTTTGTTCTCACCTCTCTCTATATGTAAAGAGAGGTAGGGTTTTAGTGAACAATGAATTGGCTCATTTTCTCCTACTTAGTATCAAAGTAGCGATCCTAGACCGTTGCCCTAGATATCCCACCAAAATAAGCCACATACGCCTGTCACCCTAACCTTAACCCTAGCAGCGTCGTCAAGGACCCTCACCAGTGCCACCACCTCTCCACAGCCCCGCCACAACCACAGGCAAAGCGAGGAGGTCGTGGTGCTCTCTAATCGCTACTGCAACACCTAAGGGGTGTTACGCCTCTCCTGAGGACCACTGCGAGGCCCCACTTCGTCGAAGCACCTTTGCACCTCCTCTGTGGTGCTCCTACAACCCTCCTAGAGGCCGCTGCAAAGTTCCGCCTCGACGAAACATCGCCCTCAACGGTCGCAACAGTAGCCTAGCGGCCACCAAGGCCGCCGCCGAGGCTACAGTAGCAACCCAGCAGCCACTAGGGCCACCACCCATGCCCTAAGGGCCACTTTGGTGATCTGGGCACCCCCTGTGATCTGGGCAGCACCACCTTTAGGGCTTTGGGCGGCTGTCTTACAACCTTTGTGGCCCTGTAACCTCGCCACCAAGGCTTTAAGGGCATGGGCAGCAATTGCCTAAGACCATAAGCCCCTTCTCTATCTCCTGTGATCCAGGCAGTGCCACTAGGGGCCTCATGCCCTAGTGTGTGCCTATGCTTAATCCGAGGAGGCTTTAGTGACTCTCCCCTTGATATCCAGGACTCCGTTGTCTTGGATTTCAGGATTAGGAGATTACCATTTGTCTAATGACATGATTTCAAATCTGTTAATCGATTTTCAGATCAGTTCTTATGGTTATTTGGTGCCTACTAAGGCACAATGTCATCGTTGGAAGTTTTGAGATGGCATTGGATACAGCTAATAAGGTAGGGCAAAGGAGTATGCCGGAGTGATTAATCAAGAACATGACATGAGTCATAATAGTGTGGGTTGGTTAGTTGACTCAGGAGCGTCCTAGAATCTTTGTGGAGATAAGAGGCATTTTCGATATCTTATTCCTGTTTCTCCAGGAAGGACAGTACAAGTTGCTGATGGTAGACCATCCAGAATTGATGGTCAAGGGGAGGTGCCTGTGACCCCTACTCTGCGATTGCCAAATGCTTTACATGTGCCAGATTTTCTATTCAGTTTATTGTCAGTCAGGAAAATTACAAAGGATTTTAACTGCAGGATCATCTTTGATGAAGTTGGTTGTATTCTATAGGATAAGCTTATAAGGAAAACCATTGCTAGTGGAACCGAGGAGAATGGTGTATATCATCTTAGACAAGTGACGTTTGCTAGTGCATGTAATGGCCAAAATAGATATGCTGGTGGAAGTGCCTTGCAGTGGCACGTTCAACTTGGCCATTCATCATTGGTCGTCTTAGGAGAGTGACTCCTTAGATCTCTTCTGCCACCACTATTACATGTGATGCTCTTCAGCTAGGTAAGCATCATCATTCTTCCTTTCCTGCTAGCTCATCACCTAGATCTGAGGCTTTATTTGAGTTGCTTCATATGAATGTTTGAGGTCCCAGCAAAGTAACAGACAGGCTGGGCCACAGCTATTATCTTGTGATTGTTGATAATTTTCCCGCTTATCTTGGGTATTTCTCTTGAAGAATAAGTCTGATGTTGGTACCATCATTGAAACCTTCTTGTTGGAGGTAACGACATAATATTCTACCATAGTCAAGGTGGTAAGAACAGATAATGCACTTGAGTTTTGTACGTCCAAGTTGACCAACTTCTACAAGGCTCAGGATATTATTTACCAGACCACATGCCCTAACACCTCTCAGAAATTGGAGTTGCTGAGAGGAAGCATAGGCATTTGTTAGATGTGGCCTGCACGTTTCTGATTCACCATAACATGCCTCAACGGTACTGGGGAGATGCAATCTTGACTGCATGCTATCTCATCAACAGGATGCTCAGTTCAATGATTCAAAAGCAAATTCCATGGCTTCTCCATCCAAATAGAGATCTCTTCCATGTTTCACCACGACTATTTAGATGTGTTGCTTTTGTGCATCTACATTTCCAAGGTAGAGATAAACTGGCTCCACGGGCAGTCAAATGCATGTTTTTGAGATACTCCAGGACTCAGAAGGGATACAGATGTTATAACCCCTATACTGGAAAGCATTACGTTAGTGCAAATGTGACAATCCATGAGTCTATCCCATTTTTCTCCGCAGCTGGTCAAACATGCACTTCAGATGATGGCATGGCCCCTATGCCAATCCCGAGGCCTCACACTACACTGCAGATGCCTCCTCGGTTACCCTCTTCTTCCACACAGGAGAATACAAATGCTTTGGGTAATGATACTGCTGTCCCAAGTGATGAGTCTACAGATCCACCTGCAGATATATCTACCTTAGAGCCTATCCATAAGTATGTACCCAATGACCTTGATCTTCCAATTACTATTCGAAATGTGCCTTGCCATTGCCCGAGATACCCTTATATAAGAGTAGTCCCTATAGAGAGTCTTGGTATGGCATTTGGTAAGTTCTGTCAGGCTCTTTCCACCATCAAGATTCCCTCTAGTCACCAGCAGGCCATGTTGGATTCTAAGTGACACCAGGCTATGGATGATGAGATAGACATACTTCACTCACATGGTACCTAGTAGCTTACTCAGTTGTCAGCAGGTGCCACAGTGGTTGATTGTAGATGGGTGTTTGCACTCAAATATAACCTTGACTAATTTCCAAGTATAAGACCCGTTTAGTTGTTAAAGGGTTCACTTAGACATACGAGGTGGACTTCTTCGCAAATTTTCACCTGTTGCGTGCCTATCCACAGTTAGAATTCTGATTTCAGTTGCAGTGCAGAAAGACTAGCAGCTCCATCAGCTAAACGCAAAAAATACTTTCTTATATGAAGGCCTACAGGAGGAAGTCTACATGCAACAACCCCCTGGTTATAAGGTTCGAGGGGAGTGTTGCAGAAGGCTATCTATGACTTTAAGTAGAGCCCGAGAACCTGATTTCAAAAGCTCTCTCAGGTGGTGGAGTCTGTTGGGTTCTAGAGGGAGTCAGTTGATCGCTCCATGTTTGTTAGGAAGACAAGGAATGGGGTGGTGGCATTGCTGGTCTATGTTGATGATCTAATTATTACAGGAGATGACATTGCTAGGGTTACAAAGATAAAGCAACGCCTAGCGGAGCAGTTTGTTATGAAAGATCTGGGCCTTTTACGCTACTTCCTTAGGTTAGAGGTAACTCGAAGCAGGAAAGGCATTGTCTTATCCCAAAGAAAATATGCACTTGATGTGTTGAGAGAGACTGGTATGCTAGGTGCTAAACCAGCAAATATCCCCATAGACCCCAAGGCACAATTGTATGACAAAGAATCAAAGGCGATGGATAGTAAACAGTACAAGCAGTTAGTTGGCAAGTTGTTACACTTGACTATCACCAGACCTAACATCACACTTGCAGTTGGCAAGTTAAGCCAGGGCAACCAAGCAGCACTGGGATGCTGCTATGATGGTGTTGAGATTCCTGAAGAAGGCACTAAGATGGAGACTTTGTTTACTAGGGGAACATCCATGACGGTTGTAGTATATTCTGATGCTAATTATGCAGGTTGTCTAGATGACAGGAAGTCCACCGCCAATTTTTGCATTTATGTTGCAGAGAATCTGGTTACATGAAAGAGTAAGAAGCAAGCAGTTGTGTCTAAATTGAGTGTAGAGTCTGAGTACAGGGCAATCGCATAGACAACTACAGAATTATGTGGGTAAGATCCTTGTTGGCAGATCTTCATGTGCAAATTGATGGGCCTATGGATATGCGTTGTGACAACCGTGCGGCTACCTACATAACAAACAACCCCATGTTTCATGAGCGTACTAAACATGTGGAGGTAGATTGTCATTACACTCGTGATCTTATTCAGAGAGGCTTAATTTACACTACTCATGTATTTACTTATTATCAGGCAGCAGACATCTTCACCAAGCCACTGGCTCATTCTTCATTTAATGTTTGTTGCTCCAAGCTAAGTATAATTAACATCCATGCTCTAGCTTAAGGGGGAGTATTCAATCCCTTCGATCCTTAGTTATTTAGTTGAGTGTCCTCATGTACTTGATATAATCTTTTTCCTTTCTGTATAGGGTTGTATTATGTTTTGCTCCCACCTCTTGCTATATATAAAGAGAGGTAGGGTTTCATTAAATAATGAATTGGCTCATTTTCTCATGTCATCTGTTTCACGAAAATCACATACCCTTGCCATTTGACATTTGTCAAAAGGAAAATACGGACCACCATAATATCTACAAGGGTGGGTATGATTTTTTCTTTTCAAATCAAAAAAGGACGACCATTGGAGGTAGATTATAAATGTGTTGGAAAAATTCAACACCAAGTTTGAGATCATTTCCATGTGTCTTTTCTACTCTATTGAACATTACAGTTAGGTTCATTTCACCAAAATTTATTGGACAAAGCCAACATTTCTCCCTTTCTGCTACGTGAAAATCTGGAAGATACAATGAATACTCAATTTTCCGGCAGAGTAATGATTCATAGTGAGTTCTCATATCAACAAAGAGTTGGGGGAAAAATATATATTGGAATCCAAAACCAAATAGTTGAAAAATGTTGGGAATAAAACTGCCACATGGCAGTCAATATGGGCAAACAAGTGGGTGCCGGTTTTGAGTTTTGTGTGATATTACTTTGGTTACAAGTTTTGTTTTAATTGGTATGTTGATTTTTGGTAAGGTTCTTTAAAGGATTTACTTTGATTGATTAGGATTTGTTCTTCCTAAATTTAGGAGATGTGATTTAATTAGGATTGAGTTTGTTACTTGTTTTAGAGAATTATGATATGTTCTCTCTTTATACAAGAAAGCATTTGTAATCCTTCTAATTTGATTTGAATGTATTATTATTTCCACAAAATCAAACACCAACAACTCTCTCTCTCCCTCTCTTTTTCTCAACTGACAGCTACACCCTCTCTCTCTCTTCCCTGTCATGAGAACAGGGGCTGCTGGCAGCACCTGCTGCTGCCTATTTCCTTCACATGGAAGAGCACCCATGCTTTCGAATCGCGCAAACTCAATATAGTATCAAAGCCTAAGATCTAGGCTCTTCCTAAAGGTTTTTCTACACGCCTAGGAAGGAGAAGAGAAGAAAAGCGACATTAACCGTGACTTTTCCCCAGTGGACAGCAGCCGCGTATGTGGCCCTTCCTCTTGTTAGATCATGCACAAGAAGTCCCATCTTGTGCATGATTCCCGTGGGTATCAAGGCCTTGTGTGTCAAGGCATCTTTGTCGACTAAGAGTTCTCTCATAGAACTCCTTGAGGGTCCTTGGTGACTTACGCAAGGCCCAAGGAGTCAAGTAGGGGCCTCCGACAAGTGGTTTTTCCTACGCATCTAGCGCCTTACAAGGAACGTACAAGAAAGAAAAGGCTTGCTTCTTGAGGACGGAGATGGCCAAGAGCGAGAACCAGATCAACACCCAGGAAGGAAAGGTTATAATTCAAGACACTACGATTAAACTTCAAGGTGCCTCAAACTATATTTTATGGACTCGTGCATTCAAGATCTTTGTAGGAGGACAAGACAAGTTGCATATCCTTCTCGAAGAAGAGTTTGAGTCCAAGGATGCTACGAAGAAGAAGTTGGAGAAGAGAGTCTATCAACTTATACAAAGATAAAATGATTACTCCAATAGCCATAATTTTATAGATTGCCAAAAAAGCAACGACTACGAAGGTGACAAGACGATGTGTAGTTGCATCAAGAGAAGATGGTGAAGTATCTAGCTGCATCATCATCAAGCCAAGTCAGCCAAGTCATCGTCCTCCCAAACTCTGACTTGAGGGGGAGTGTTGGGAATAAAAGTGCCACATGGCAATCTGGGCATCCAAATGGGTGTTGATTTTGGGTCTTGTGTGATATTACTTTGGTTGCAAGTTTTATCTTAGTTGGTATGTTGATTTTTGGTAAGTTTATTTAGAGGATTTCATTTGATTGATTAGGATTGAATTTGTTACTTGTTTTAGAGAATTGTGATATGTTCTCTCTTTATAAAAGAGAGCCTTTGGAATCCTTCTAATTTGAGTTGAATGTATTATTATTTTCGTAAAATCCAACACCAACAATTCCCTCTCTTTTTCTCAACCAACGGCTGCACCCTCTCTTTCTTCCCCATCATGAGAACATGGGTTGCCGGTAGCACCTACTATTGCCTATTTCCCTCACGTGGAAAAGCTTCCACACTTTTGGATCACGTCAAACTCAACAGAAGAAAATATCATAATCCAAATATATATTTTTTTAAGTTAAAATAATGATGATGACGATGATGAAAGAATAGTTTCTTATTACCTTGCATTTGTACTCAAAGAGTAGAAAATAGCTTTTTCTGCCTCATCTCGCACCTAAATGAGAGAAATGTGAAAGTATTAGACTATTCTATTGACAACAGGTATAAAGAATGTGGGCAATAGTGGTTTCTCAAAAATAAGAAAAGCAGTATGGATTCAAGTGCACGCATCACAAACTTGTACAAAATTGGGTGCTTCCCAGAATTCTTGGACATTATCAACAGTGTAACTCAAAAATTAACAGGAACTCTGCATGATATTTGTAGCGAAAGCAACATTAAAGATGGCATACATACATTTCTGATTTTTGTAAGGCTAAAGTCCTTCTCAATAGAGTACAACGTCGAGGCCTAGCTGATGCAGATGGGAGAAATGGGATTAATAACTGGCAGAGGGTGAGACGAAGTATCCAAAAGCACACCAAGCTCCCAGCAGTTTTGGAAGGGATAAGCACCAAGATACAGAATGAGGAGAGGAGAGGAGAGGGGTGGGCTCAATGGTGACCAATGACCGGAGAGAGAAGATAGAACAACGCAAATGTCTCAAGGAACTTTAATCAACTCCCATCTCTTGGTCAACCTCCAAAAGTAGCCCTTTATAGAGGATAATGGACAAAGAATTTTTAATAATAAGAGGAATATATCAAAAAATCATTAATCAGATCTCTGAACAATCCAATGGTAACAACAGAGCAAACTGAAAAGTTAGAGTCTCTAATATTAGTTGCCAAGTTAAAAGAAAAATAAGTCAAAAGGAACATTAGTGATAAGGGCCTTGTAGTTTGCATCACCAAGTGATGTAGTGGCAGGAGCAAGAGAAGTGAAGCGGATGAGGGCAACAATGGTTGCTTGCTAGCATTGTTGTCGTTGTCAAAGAGGAAAAGAATGATGAATTGTGACAACTTTCAAAGGAGGAAGAGGAAAGATAACCAGAATCCACCCGATAAAGGAGATAGAACAATCCACAAATGAGATAAGATGAAAATACTATTTTTCATGAACTAAGTCCACAATCTTATATAATAATCCAAGGATCTACAATAGATGAACAAGCCACCCATTAGAGACATCCATAAAACTAGAAGGCACCTCCAGGAATTGCACCTCTTTGGGAATTTACAATTTATTGAAATACACAAAAAAAAGTGCAAAATAACAAATAAAATGAAATCAAAATCTATGCTTTTTTAATCTTATGGTGGCATGCATTGCATCACCAAGACTCCTGCACTTTCAGGAAGCTGGATCCATTCCCTATGGTTCTATATCCACTTGTAAAAAGTATTAATGCCATAGCAATCTATTTCCTAGTAGTCTTATTACAAACTCACCCTTGTGTGGTTGACTGGTTGCACATGCACCTTGATACCTTCATTTTTGCCATGTAAACATACTAGATATGTCAATGATATATAGCCCAAATGTAAATTGTTCAATATTCTCCTGTACATCTGGGTGGTTATCAACCGGATAACCACCATTTCTCTTTTCAGAAAAAAAATTGTCCGGTACATAGAGCACTTGAAACACCTTTAAATTTATCACTACTCATAACTGATATTATAAGTGACAGCTTGGTCAACTCACCCACATTGTTAAATGTTTCCATCTTGAGTATTTAAAACTACTTGCAAGAGGCAAGCTGCTTCAGTTGCCACTTCCTCTTCACATATCTGACACCAATGCTCCGATAGTGAATTAGCATTATTTACCCTCAGTATATTGTATTGAATTAGAACTCAAGACTTCAATGATATTTCCCCAAATTACAAGTTTCTGATAAGATCCCCAGCAAGTAGCATCCATCTGTACATTGTCTTGGATATGCTTCCACACCCTATCCATAATTGAAGTGAAAGGATAAGGGTTCAACGCTGACTGTTGGGGAAGGCTGCTACAATCTTCAAACTATTATGCCATCTACTTTCAGAAACAGTAGTGTCGTCAACTTTACAATCTAAAATTCCATTGAACTTGTCCTTCATGAGATTTGTATGTAAAATTGTTATTGGCCTCCCCTCCAAGATTCATGGAATATCTCAACAGACCATGTAAACGACCACCTTGAAATGAATAAACATCAATATAGGTATTCTTCTTAGCTCTATGTCTTTCTATCATACACTTTAACAAGTATATTGCTTCTTAATAAGTTGGTTCTCTGTTAGATTGAGTAGACGTCTCCATCTGCTCTATGTTACTAGAAATTAATAACTCATCAACTTAGATCCCCTAAAATTTGCACAATTTTGCTCGCCTCCTCCAATCTTATACAACTACTTTTCTATATCCCTCCATTTTTCCGGTAACTTCCATATGGCAGTAAGTAAATCCCATGAGATAATCTGCTCCACAACTTTTTCCCTGATACGTTATCAAATTCCAAAGTCTTTGTCTTTCATCAATTTAGTTTTCCCTTCATTTTGATACCCAAGCATTCCACTGTGCTCGATTTTCAAAATGAAATAAAAACAGGCATCTAAGAAGCAGCAAAAGTTGTCCGGTAAAGCTTCTCCACAAAATCTTTCAGCAACTAGGAAGATGATGGCAAGTTTAGCAAAGCCCAACCTGTTGATTCACTCTCTGCAAAGACACAACTAAAAAATGTTGTCGTTTCTAACAATTTCTCATTATCTAAATTAATGGGAGTACCATCCCTTCTAGTCTTCTCATGTGTGTGAACCAAGTGAACTGATGAATTGGGAAGGCAAGGAAGGGCAAGAAATGCAAAGGAAAGAGTAAAAAATTTGTCATTTTGGAGAAACAGCTTGACATTTCCTTCCTATGCATTCTTAACAAAACATGGCAGTTAAAAAACAGTAGAATGATTACTAAAGGAATACAAACTCACCACTGGTCGGAGGAAGGATTCAACCAAGAAAGGAAAGTCTTCCATAGATTGCAACCTCATCATTTCCCCCAACGCACTGCAAATGAAAAGTCTCTACAATAAACCAACATATTCTCTACATTTCAAGAAAGCAATGGAGGGAGTAATGCCATCTGATTTCAAAATTCTTAAATCGCTGACTTCTTAATCCAACGACACAAACCATTTAGATTATACCTAGATTACTTAACATTCGAATTCTACAGTGTTTGGTTTCTTCTCTTGTTTTTTTACAGGAGTGACATTGTATACCGAAAAAAAGGTTAGCAAAATCACTGCTTGAACCGTGTAGAAAGAATGTTCGTGTCCAATGGTAACAATTTTCACACTACAAGTAACCTATCCGTAAATCATGCCATCATCTACATGGCCATTTTGAACAGAAGAAGGAAAAGAGGGGAAAAAAAAAGATGAAAAAATAAAAATCAGAACCTACCTACCACTCTATCTTTTACTTGGGTAACTAAGAGCATTCTTTCTCAACATTTTCAATCTAGAGAACAAAAAACAAATTCAAGCAAGCAATAGTAATATTAATTTTATTTAAAAAAAAAAACGACCTTGGAAGGGATCTCTGTCTCTTGGTCTGATGAGCCGAGGACGACCCACCATCCTCCTCCCCTTCATCGCCATCAAACGCCCTCTTCAGCATTGTTCCCAAAAAAAGGAAAAAAACGGGGGGAGGCACTACTCACTCAAACCCAACATTCCCATCCAAAGCACTGCAAACTCCTGCAGCACCCGAAGTTCAAGTGGAAGTTGGGAGCAACCTCAAGTGGAAGTCCTCAAAGGAAAAGGTGAAAGTGGGAGAGTAAAAGGAGCTGAAAGAGCACAGAAGTTGCAAGGAAAGTTTTTAAGGGTGAAGGGACACGTTGAAGACGCAAAGCCCACCGGTATCCGATGACGAAGAAAGACGATAGAGACCAACATATATATATATACAACATGATGATACGTGGAGAGAGCATCGCCAACGGTAACTTTTGCTCGGGTTAATGATGATGCTCGGGTGGAAAGACGGGTGACCTTTCTGGGCAAAGTCGGGAAGATGCGGGGAAGGTGCAGAGGGGTTTCGGGAGCATCGGTGGGAACTCGAGGGACCCAAATGGGAGTCTCCATGAAAGGAGGAGGAGGAGGAGGAGGAGGAGAGGTTTCAGCTGTGGAGAAGGGGAACAGGAGGGAAGGAGACCTGAAAGAAAGGGCGGAGAAATTTCGTAGAGCTGAATGGAAAGAGGAAACGTTGTGGATAGGGTGGAGCATTCGATCCGGCAACCTGATCCGGCCCAGATCTTAGAAAGTCTTTCTTTTCTTTTTTTTTTTAAGTCTTGGGCTAGGTTCAAGATCTAAAATTTTTATTAAATTCAATTTTATTATTTGGGTTGAATTTTTTGTTGAGTCCAAAATAATTCGTTAAATGCTAAAAAAATCTATTAAAATTTATTTTCATTGATTTTTAAATTAGACTTACCTAAATCTCTTAAAGTTAATTTTTTATTCTTATCTAAGTAAAGCTTAGTTAAACTAGTTGCAATTGAATGAGTACAATTATAATAATTTTGAAATATAGTAATACTTATGTGATAATCTTACAACTTCATCGATACTACTACAAAGAAAATATATTAATATAAATAAAATATAACACAACTAAACATGTTAACTTATAATTTTATGTTGTATTCATTTAACAAATGAAACTTTGGAAGAGAAATTTTATCTTATGCAGTAACTTTCTTTTTTAACCTACGATAATTATTTTGCACTAAACAAACTCAGCAAAAATTAGAAAAAAAAATAAACATATCAAATTTTCAACTAAAATTATACCTTATCTAAATAGTCACCACATCTTAACTACTTGTAATTCCTATTCAAGAATCATACTTTGAAACTTACATGTATAAAATTATATGTCACAAAATAATATATAAATAGATCCAATGGTCCTATTTGGGTTTTTTCGAGTTCGGGTCGGGTCGGGTCTAAACCTAAATTATTTAAAAAATCAAGACCTAAGTCCAACCCATATAACCTTTGGGCTTGGGCCGACTCAAGTTTTGCCGAGTTGGGTTCAAGTCGAGATCAAGGTAGCCCAACCTAATACTCCACCCTAGTCATGGATGATAAAAAGAATAAGCAAGGAGGTTGGTAAGTAAGCTCTAAATAAAACTTCACGATTTTTATATCTTCTCTCTCGTCAATAGATGTAGCCTACTTATCGAAAGTAGGGTCACCCATCGCTAAGAGAAGCTCCATATAAATCTATGTACACAAATGTTTTATTTTTTTTTCAATGTAAAATATGTTTTTCTTTAGAAAGGGGTAAAATAGGCTATATTATTTATTGGAGTCTCTTCTACATTTTCTAGTGAGGTAACAATTTAACCACTGATTGTTGGATGAGGGTCCACCTATTCAATCACCAAATCAATTAAGTAGGTTTTATATGCCTCTAAAAGTTTTTTTTTTATGCACACCTGTAAAGACCCTTCCCACATTTAGCCTTTTAAGATGTCTGGAGTCTCAATCAGACGTCTGTCCAGACGTCTGGACCCTTTCTCGGACGTCTGAAAAAGAAATTTTTGTATGTGCGGGCGACACGTAGAATGTCTTCTTTCCTTTCTCTCCCTTCCTGCCTGAACCCTAAACCCCCAGCATCTATAAAAGCCCCCTCCTCTCCACTCCACACACCACCACCCCCACCTTCAGAGCCTGCGAGAGGAGGTGAGCGAGGGAGAGTGAGAGGGTGAGAAGGAGGAGAGTGCGGGAGGAGGAGGAGGCCAAGGTCAGAGAGCTTCGGTGGGCGCTCGGCGGAGCTCCTGTTGGTGCTAGAGCACCACGATCATTTGTTTTGATGATAACAAAACACGTGTTATTTAACATTTGCAATTTGAGTCCTAGATTTCAGGTTAATTGCAAATGTGGACGTGTTTAGACGGAACTCGAGCTCGCATCCAGGACGGATTGGAGGAGCTTGACGGAAAACACAGGAGGTTCGCGTGGAGCGAAAGATTGGAGATGGAAGACAAGAAGAATAGGATAGATTCTTTTTTATCCTTTCATGTATCTCTTATATTTACTTTCTTGCTCTTTTTTATTCCTTAGAACATTATGTTAAAGAGCCTCAAAGTACCCTAAAAGTAGTCCTAGGAACACCTGCACAACCCTAGGATACTTAGGTTTTCTGTAGAATACTTAGAAAACCAATATAGGGCTCAAACAGCATTTCCAGACGTCTAATTCCAAACTCAGACGTCTGATAAAGAATTTTAAGACGTCTGACTGTTGTTTCAGACGTCTGATAACTGTTAGGCTGGACTTACTTTTCTGTCAGATGAAATCAGACGTCTAGACCTTAGACCAGACGTCTGATGGATTTGCCAGACGTCCAGATAGTGGACCGTTGGCTGGCTTAGAAAACACTCAAGATTATGACCGTTAGAGCCTTATCAGACGACCATAGGACTTACCAGACGTCTGATAAATGACCGTTTTGCCTCGGCTGACCCAAAATCTCTTCTCAGAGATTTTCTAGCCGTTGCAACGTTTGGAAATCAATTCCCACAGTAAAAGTAGGTTTCCAGACGTCCATACTTAGTGCCAGACGTCCTGTATGTCGTCTGATGGACTTGCACAAAAACCCTGTTTAGATCTGATTCAAGTCAGGGAGAAACCCGCATAGAATCAGACGTCTGACCTTGGAATCAGACGTCTTAAAGTGGCCTTCCAGACGTCTGATGCCAGAGTTAGACGTCTGATAACCCTGTCAAATGCAATCATTGTCCTGATTTCGGCCTGATTCTCTTGGGCTTTGCACCCAACGGCTATGGAAGCTTTTCCAAGCCTTCCAAAGCCTTCCTAAGGCCTCTATAAATAGAGGGGAACCTTTGTAACACAAAATAGAAGAGGAACATAAGAGACACTTAGAAATACACTTGGATACACTTAGCTACACATTTTCACACTCTTGTGTCCAAGAAGTTCTTGCTCTCCAAGCTCAAGCTCTACATCTTGAGAGCATCAAACAGTTTGCGCACCCGCTCTCCCGCCGTTGTCTACGAGAGCGAAGTTGCGCCGTTGCGTGGCTCACGCACCGCGTCATCGTCGACGCACTCCTAGCAAAGGGGAGTTTCCTAAATCCTATAGAAGCTTAGGTTTATTACTTTGTTGGCTCTATAGGTTTGTTGTTTATTTTACCTTTGTCTTTTGGTTGGGTATTCGCTTTGCGAATTCCCGTCTCCTTCGTGGGACAAAATCCTTCTCGTGGAGAGAAGGGGTTGAGGAACGCTACCCTCGTACTTGTAGCGTGGTTGTACTGAGGTTGAATCACCCTCGTTTTAAAGTGATTCGTTTAGTGGATTTGATCAACTAGGTTGATCGGAAAATCCTAACTCGAGAGGGTTAGGTGGTGGTTTTCACCCGATTTGGGTTTCCACCTAAAAATTACTTGTGCACATTTTGTGATTGCTTATTTTGTGAGATTGCTTTATATATTTCAATTACGCATTTTTTTTCGTCACACTGATCTCACCCCCTCCTAGTACAAGGGTAGAACCTTCAGCTCCCACGGCCACCGCGGACGCATATGGGAGAGGAGAGATTCCGAAGAGGCGGTCTCGACCATCTACAGCGGTTGGAGCTGCGGCAAAGCGAGGAGGAGGGCTGGGAGCGAGTTCTGGTACTGGAAATTTTCCCGTATCAGACGTCTGGAGCGGAGTCCAGACGGCTGGCGGAGCATCTAGACATCTGGAGTTAAGACCAGATGTTTGAAAGCTCATTTATCACGAAGGTACATTCTTTTTCGCGACTATGGCCATGCAGGCCGCACCGCAGAGTGGATGTCGGGTTTGATTTGGGGGCTGCGACTGTCGTACGCAGGAGCAGCCTTGGGAAGCAACACGAAACGCTCTCTCACGCACTTTTGGACATCTGATCAGCTCACTAGACATCTAGAGGTGCTTCCAGACGACCGAAGGCGTGGTCCAACATCTGGAACTACCTTCAGACGATCGCAGAGGCCTGGACGTCTGAGGACACTGCAGAGACTTAATGTGAGGTTCTTATACTTTTTAAGATTCTAGACTTATTTCCAGGCGTCTGATTTTGGACAGTAGAAATGTTTTTGACCCGTTTGGGGTCTGATCGGTATCTATTTTACGCAAACGAAGTATCTGTAGTTTCCTCGCGAGTTTCTCTATGTACTAGAAACCTTTATACACTGTTCTGAATCCTCCTTTTGTGATGTATTCCTTGGTATAGGGTTTTATCCTGCTGCGTGTTTGGGGCTCGCAAAGACTCTTGGGTCTGCAATTCGAGCCCTCAGTACTCCCGAATTATCTGGTAGAGTGTTCTACTTCTGTTAATGATATTAAAAAAGAATGTGCTTGTGGAATTAGCAAAATGGAACCTTAGGATGTGGCATGAACCCTAGGACAGAGAAATGAATGAACCATTTGCACTGCATGATTGTATTTGTATGTATGATTAAGTTAAACTGCTAGCAATTGCTTGTAATATAGTTGTGAGCTACCTGTTAGAATATGAGTTACCTAAGATAAATGAGCAATTACTTGTGAAATCATCAGTTGCATGTATTGAATTATGGAAACATGAACTACCTGTATATAAATAAGAACTGAATTATGAATGGTGGGATCTGGATTGGAATAAATGAGGTGAACATGAGCATGAACCTTACGAGAAATTAGGAGTGGAGCTCCTGTGGTTAGATGAAAATCTGGAATGTGGACGGGAAGTGTGCTGGCCCTTGAGTACGTCATATCAAGGAGAGCTACTGTCCCTTTTTCGTGTAGAGCGGAGCTAATCGCCCTTGGGTTGAGACCCGGGGTTAGGATTGGCCACTCTACACAGACTCTTGTTGGCCATCGTGTACGCGGTACCGAGGTGAGTTACTAGTGTAAGGAGAGAGCTAGCCACCCCAAGGGGCCTGGGGTTCAGCTAGCCACTCTACACCGACTTGTTAGGTCCTCTGGGCAAACCAGAGTAATCAGACGAGGTTGCACGAACTGTGAAGGGGCTAGACCCCTGTTTGGTTCTGAGGGGTGAGACCTCTATTTCTGAGAGGGCTAGGCCCTATACCATTCCGTGTTGTACTTTGAGTGTACCCACTAACGGAAACGACTGACCGCGTGTCAGTGCGGGGTAGCTACCAGTATGCTTATCACGTGTACCGTAGTCACTGCTACGTCTTTCTAGTGACCTCGGGGTGGTTGATTGGATGTAGGACTACCACGGGGGGCTCTCCCGGCTAGGAGAGCACCACACGCACCTTCTACTCTTCAGAAAGGATTGCAATCAAGATCGTTCGCACGAGGAACATGCAAGATCAAGAATATCTTGATATTTTGAGAAAAATGGGTGATAAGGAAATACATATAAAATAAAATAAATAGAAAAGAGAATTAAACCTATTGCTTTTACTGTTTTAGATAATATAGATACTACTCTACTCAGCGTTCACTGACTCTGTCTTTTCATAACACTGTTTAGGATCAGGAGTTGAGCAACCCGAGTTTTCGGCTGCGGAGGGTGCTGGGCCTAGTCAACCCCATCCGTAGTTTCAGCACTTTTTCGTTGTTCCCTTTACTGTTGTAGTGAGTTTCATACTTTTAGCTACTGTTGTTGTTATTGTTCACTTTCGTTCCGTTGTTCTGTTGTTGTGGTGATATGTAATGGAACAACAGTTTTACTTTATTTTACTGCTTTGTACGTTTTTACTACTTAGTTATATTGCATATGTGAATGTGGTTTACTTTCCTATTTTTTGGTTATTTCTTGCTAAACGATTGGATCTTGGGACTAGTCAAGACGAGCTGGTCTCGAGTTATGTAGGGATCCGGGAATCGTGTTGTAACAACACCTTATTGTATTTTACAATAAGATAAGTTTTATCTTAGGATAAGTCTTCAATGAGATAGGTTGTGTTTAATGTTTTGATCGTGTTGTGTGATAAGTGGTGAGATATAAATGATTAGCATGTTGATGTTATGTTAATGAATTATATTTTGATATTATGGCAAGAGGGTAGCATAAGTTGGTTAGATATAATTGGCATATGTTACTGGATAAGATGTTGGTGAGATAAGTTTCACCATATCAATTGTAAAGTTTATATCGTTGGGTACCATGAATCATATCCCATTCACCTCGATATCATACTAGGATATCCCAATGATACAATCTTGGAGTTAAGAAACAAAAAATGACAAATGGCAATGTATATTTTATGAAGTCTAAATTGATCGATCATGCCACAATGTAGAATTGAAAATTCATCGAATTTCGATCTACAATCAAAGTGACTAACAAGATTTTCATTTTATTAAGATAATTCGCTCAACTTTCATATAAGCATTTAAAAAAAAAAATCATACGATGTAAGAGGGCTAATAAAAACTCAAATTAGAAAAAAAAGGTTTAATTTTTAAGAGTATTTATGCATTAGAAATGAATTTTGAGGGATCAAAGAGAAAGGTGAAGAAATGAAAATATAAGAAATTAGAATTTTTATTAGTCAATTTTCTCTATGTGTTTATTCTTATGGTAAGAAATAAAGGAAAAATAAAAATAATATATTTTTACTTGCCACAAAATTAAAAGAAAAATGAAGATGGTAAGGCTACGATGTTGTTAAAGGAAATCATAGAGATTTTAAATGTAATCTAAGCTAAAGCACATTAAAAGAAAAGTACAAATTCAACTTGAACGTCTGATAAAATTATAGTAAAAAAGGGGAAAGGAAGGTGAACATAGATGTTGGGGGAGGACGTAAGCGTTAGGAAAGGGAGAGGTTCTGTGAGGGTTGAGGAGGGAGTGTTTCATATTTTTTAATGTCAATTTCCAAACCTACAAAGTAAGTTAACCCTTTGATTTTGATGAAAAATCTTTCATCAAACATTGTTTCTTTCTTGAGGAGGGTAAGTATGGTAACCGTGCAATCTAACAACCTCATGTCAATGAAAAGCTTTACCCGCCTACCATCTCTTTGGTGAGCTTTAGTCAAAACATTATTTCCTCTTTTTTTACTGACTTTTCCAAATGTATAGACCTCCTTTATTTCGAATTAGTAGGGTGAGTCTATCACCTCGTGAAAAGGCAAAACTTTGAATTTATTTTTACGTAAAGTTTTTAGATCAGGAGGTTAACTCCTTCCACAGATTTGCCACATCCTCACCACAACACCGACCTTCCGCCCCCCCCCCCCCCAACACACACAACATTTCTAAATCTGCAATGAAGATTAATCTTAAATGATGATGGTATTGCATCACGTGCATAAGCAAACACATTAATTGACCGTGTAGAAAGCAGTGGACCAAACATTGGATTTCCGTCGAAGTAGAATTTGGAAGTCAACAACTGATGTCCGTACACGATTGCCTGCGTGCACTTGGAATCTCTTCCCCCACCTCGTTATTATATCTTTTCAATTACTTTTGCAATTCAACTTGTCCCTATCCTACAACTGATTTATTACGAAACTCAGAAATTTCGGGATGAGGTGTTCAATTCATGAATAAATTTATTCCATTTATGAGATAGAATAAGTTATTCCACCGTTTTCCTTCTTTACTTGACGCAAACAATTACCTTTTTCACTCTTTTGCATGGAATAAAATACTATTAATTTTGAGTCTGAATTTTGTATAAAAGTTAAAATTATATTAAAATTTTATTACTAAATTTTAAGAAAAACTATTCAAAGAAAGAGTTTGGATCGAGAAAAATAAATAAATAAATAGTGATATGATTAATATACAATGTTAATAAATTAAATATATTAGTATACTTTAAATTTTAATCGATATATTTTAATTTTTTATTGAAATATATCGATTGAAAAGTAAAATATACTGTTTAAAATAAAAATATATCGATGTATTTTAATTCTCCATCGAAACATATCGATTAAAAATCAAAATACACAGATTGAAAAATAAATAAATATCTCAACTAAAAAAAATATATCAGTAAAATCAAAACAAATCGTGCATTGTAAAATACATTATCCGATGTATTTTGATTTCAAATCGATGTCCGAGATTGAGTTTGCACAAGCTGATTTTATATATATATTATTTCATACTCTCGTACAAATATACTTGATATTGATCTCTAATGAAAGAACATAAGACGAAGAGGTTGATAATATTCGAAACAAACGTACATGATAAATAGTATGTAAGAAAAATAAAATAAAATCAAAACAAAAAAAAGGTGAGAGAGGAGGAGGAGAGAGAGGGGGGAGCAAGGGTGCACTGTAGCGACAAATTTGAAAGAAAAAAAATAGCAGCTAAAGTAACGGGGTATGTCAATTATATATATAAAGATTATCCAATCAATAGTTATCATTTTTTCTCTGAATTGATGATCTTTTTCTATGTGACCTAGGCACTAACCTTGCGGCAAAAAGTTACTTCATAGTAAGTTTTTTTATCCTTCCTAAGACTCCTCAAACCTTGATTTAACTCAGCAACGACCAATCTCATATGAATATCTAACCCATATATAGACACAAATACTAAGGTTATCTTTGGTAGGAGATAGTGTTATCTCGGGGTAGAATTGGAGTGGAATAAGTATAAGAAGGTATTTTGTTGATGGGATTATAATGATTTGTAAGATTGTTAATGATTGATTTATTGATTTTGCAAGAGAGAAGAGAGCCAGTGGATTTTGATTTGATGGTAGGTGAGTTATTTTTTAAAATATAATGGGTTATAGTTATTAAGTAGCGTTGTTTGAATGAATAATCATGTTATGGATAAGATGTTCAGTATTAAATATGTTTGTCTTTTATGAGATGGGGAAATTACGAAGTAATCTAATGATATATTCCAAAATTAATTTTGAGTCTTTTTTAAATGAGAAGGGTGTTATGGACTTTGTAAATAATTTGCATAAGGTATATTAAATGGAAAACGCTTGACGTACATGGATTTATACACCCTTTTCGAACGCCTACTCACAGACCCAATAAAAAATAGAGGGCGGGTCTGTGAGTGGGTATCCGAAATAGTTGTAGAAACCTATGAACGTCAAGTGTTTTCCATATTATATTTAAAGGTCATGTGTGGGGAAATTGTTAAAATTTTGCCATGTTTATTATAAATTAAATTTACATGATACGTTTTATTGATGTGGTGTTAAACTAGCATAATCTTCTCAATGGATCAGGATATATTTTCAAAGTGCCTTTCATTGATTGAAGTGTTTGACAAAATGCGAATGATACATTGAAATTAGGATACGTTTAATTAACGTTGTATGAATACATAGTTTGCACGCATCTACTATTCATGTTTGACAGACAACATAGTTTGTAAATATGAAAACAGCAACAAAATACAAATGTAAACGTCATTATCCTACATGAATTGCATAACATATTACAGAGTTATAGAGATATAAATAAAGTAAAATAAAGGGCTATCAATGCACTACTCCAAGATCATTCCCACAAAAGTAAACTGAGGAAAGCAACATACTTGAAGCCATCGGTGTTTAATGTCCATACATCTAAATAGCAAAAAATGTCTATTAATGCTTGTTCTTAGTATTACATAAGTACCATGCATTGTAAATATTACATAACATGCATCATCATGTATTTAGGTCAAATTAGACAAATTGTATAGTAATTTTTTCTTCTTGGTGGCTAGGGACAGGGTGACATTTAATCGAGGCCTTGGATTGAAGATCTAACCATACGAATTTGATCAAGGCGATAATCGGAATTCAACAACTCCAAGATAGCCCTGATCGGTGTTACGAACGCGCGGCTTCAGACGTCTTTTAAGACGTCTGGGAGGTGGCCCAGACGTCAACGTCGGACCAGACGTCTGGAACCCCTCCCAGACGTCTGGGATTCGGTTACGGCAGCACGCGCGGTCGCGTCTGCATGCCTGCGCGCGCAGACCTGCGGGTGCCCTTTTTCCCTCTCCTCCGCAGGCGCTGCCCCCCTGTTCCGCTCTCTCTCTGTAACGAGCGCGTGCCCCAGACGTCTTTTAAGACGTCTGGGATAGTTTCCAGACGTATGGAAATCAGTTATTCTGGCACGACTCTTCGTCTGCGCGCCTCAGCGCGCAGGCCCGCGAATATCCGATATTCTCTGCGGCTGCAGACGCTCTGCCGCGCCTCTCCCTCCTCCTCGCGTGGCCTTAAAAGGGCACGCCTCCCCTCACTCCGTCACCACCGTCTCCCTTCCCTTCTCCTTCAGCCAGAGCGTGAGCGCGAGCCCGAGGGCGGCAGCGGTGGCCGCAGTGAGCGCGGAGGAGGTGCGGCGTGCGAGAGCGGAGCTCTGCCATGAGGGAGTGCTCGCCGGAGCGGCCTGGCCGGCCGGCGGAGGGCGCAGGGGGCGCGGAACGACGCGGAGAGGGACCTGCTGCAGTCTGAGCAGCAGGCGCGCGAGGTGCGACGCGGGCGGCGTCGCGGGCGGAGGCCGAGTAGCGCCCTGATTCTGGAAAAATTTCCAGAATCAGACGTCTGGGTTGATAGGCAGACGGCGAGGACGACGTCTGGTAGCTCATACAGACGTCTAAAAGGTGTGTATTCCGCTTTCTTCTTCCTTCCTATCGACCGACCGTACTAAGGGAGGGAGTTGGCTGTGCGCAAGTTCGCTGATTCGCCATCCTTTGCGAATCAGACGTCTGGAAATTGTACCAGACGGCGGGAGTGACCTCCAGACGTCCTGGGTAACCATCGGACGTTTGGGAGCTAGGACAGACGTCCCCGCAGACTTCTGGACGTTTGGGAAACCACACTGAACAGGTAATTCTCTGATCCACTGTTTAAGACGTCTGAAAGAAGTTCTAGACGTCTGATTTTGCACAGTATTGTCTTTTTCAACCCGTTTAGGGCCCGTTCGGGCTCCGTTTTCCGCGATTCGAGTTGCATTCTTTTCAGAATTAATTCCTCTACCCGTCTACAGTAGCTATACACTGTTTTGAGACACTCCTTGTATTTGATCCTTGTGATAGGACCTCGTTCAGTTGCAGTCTTGAGAGTCGCGGAGGCACGCGGGATTCCCGATCACGCCCCCATTACTCCCGTTGTACCTGGTAGAGTGGCTTAAGTTTATTATTAAAATTTGTTAAAGTATGGAACCATAACTAGAATCTAGGACATTGCATGAATCCTAGGAATGAGAAATGTATGGAATGATAGCTCCTAGGTGATGCATGAATCCTAGGGATGGAAAACTAGTTGTATGCTAGATCCTAGGATGTGACATGAACCCTAGGATGGAAAAACTAGTGGAATGTATAATATTGCAGTCTTGGAAAAATGGAAAGGAATATAAAGCTGCCTGTAAATTGAATTAACAACTGCCTGTTATGAATAAAGAAACATGATTGAGATCCTGGATTGTGAGAACGTGGAACTGGAAAGTGAAACATATGATGTTCTGAGATAAAGAGCTGGAACCCTACGGGGAATTAGGAGTGGAACTCCTGGAAGGAAAAAGGAATGGAACTGAGATATAGTTTGTACTGTCTCTTGGGTACGCAGTACCAAGGGAAGTACCTGTACCTGTTTAGTGCAGAGTGGGGCCAGCCACCCCAGGGACCCGGGGTTAGGATTGGCCGCTCTATACCGACTTGTTGGCCCTCGTGTACGTAGTACCGAGGAGAGCTACTAGTGTTAGGAGAGTACTAGCTACCCCACGGGCCCCGGGGTTCTGCTAGCCTCCTTCACCAACTTGTTAGGCCCACTAGGGCAAACCAGGGTAGTCAGGCGAGGGTGCGCGGACTGTGGAGGGGCAAGGCCCCGGTTTGGTTACTGTGGAGGGGTTTGACCCCTATTACTGAGAGGGCTCTGCCCTGGTTCCGTGCTGTGCTTTGGGCGCACCCGTTAATGGAAACGACTGACCGCGTGCCAGTGCGGGCTAGCTACCTGTGCGTTTATCGCACGTGCCGTAGTCACCGTTACGTCTGTCAGTGACCTTGGGGTCGTTGATTGAGGGTAGGATCACCACGGGGGACTCTCCCGGCCAGGAGAGCACCACGTGCTACTTCTACTTTTGGAAAAGACTGCAATCAAGATCGTTCCCACGAGGACATTCGAGATCAAGTAAAGGATCTGAGAAATAAATGAAATAGTGAGAAAAATTGAAAGATGTGAATAAAGGAAGTAATAGAACATAACAGCTACTGTACACTCTACTGTTGCCTTCAGTTAGTTTGCCACTCTACTCAGCGTTTTGCTGACGTGTTACACTCGTTACCTTTTTCAGGACCAGGTGTTGAGCAGCCAGGGTTGGCGGCTGCAGAGGACGCTGGGCCGAGTAGGGTCCAGTAGAGTTTACCACAGTCTCTTGTACCTCTTTTGTTTCTGTTCTAGTGAGTAGTTCTTGTTTCCGCTGTACTTTCTTTACCTGCAGTTCTTGTTATATGATAAATGTTGTTCTACTGTTGTGGTGGTATCTATTGTAGTAGTTTCTTTCCTTACTGCTGTACTTTCTTACTGTTAGTTATATTCATGCTGAATGTGGTTTATTTTACTGTCTTTTGGTTACTTCCTCGTTGGACGACTAGGTCTTGGGATTAGTCGAGTCGGTCCGGTTCTCGTGTCTCGTAGGGACTCGGGAACCGGGTCGTTACACTCCTCCCCGCGAGGCTTTAAAAAGCCTCTCCCTCACTCTCACCACCTCCGCTTCTCCTTCTTCCAGCGAGTGCGAGCGAGCGGCGGAGGTGGCAGCCGCGGCAAGTGCGGGAGGAGGTGTTGCGAGAAGAGGAGGCGCTCGGCCGTGAGGGCGAGCTTGCCGTGGCTGCTAGGGCCGGCCGGTGGGGGGGGGGAGTAGCAGACGCGGGGTGACGTGGGAGGCCTGCTGTAGCTCGAGTAGTAGGCGGACGAGTCGCGGCGCGGCTGAGCGTCGCGAGCGGAGGGCGAGTCGCGCCCTGATTCTGGAATTTTCTCCAGAATCAGACGTCTGGGCTTCCAACCTGACGGCGGGGAGGACGTCTGGACGACTGTCCAGACGTCTGAAAGGTGAGTTATTTCCGTCTTTCTTCCTCTTCTTCGACTGACCGTACTGAGCACGAGGATGGGTACGCGCAGGTTCTGAGATTCGCATCCAACGCGAATCAGACATCTGGCTGTAGTGCCAGACGACGGGAGCGACTTCCAGACATCCGGGGTGACCATCGGACGTCTGGGAACTAGGCCAGACGCCCCCGCAGGCTTCTGGACGTCTGAGAGACCACGCAGAGCAAAGGTAACCTCTGATCCACTTTTTAAGACGTCTGGAAGAAGTTCCAGACGTCTGATTTTGCACTGTTTCGTCGTTTTCGACCCGTTTAGGGCCCGTTCGGAGTCCATTTTCCGCGTTTCGAGTTACGTGCTTTTCGGGATTAAATACTCTACCCGTCTACAGTAGCTATATACAGTTTTGAGAAACTCCTTGTGTTTGATCCTTGTGATAGAACCCCGTTCCATTGCAGTCTCGGGGGTTGCGGAGGCATGCGGGATTCCTGACCACGCCCCCAGTACTCCTGTTGTAACCGGTAGAGTGGATTTTAAGTTTGTTGGTATAATCTGTTAAATTATGGAACCATAAATAAAACCTAAGACATTGCATGAATCCTAGGAATGAGAAACTAGAATGAATGATAGATCCTAGGGTGTTGCATGAATCCTAGGGTTGGAAAACTAGATTGTATGATAGATCCTAGGGTATGGCATGAATCCTAGGATGGGAAGAACTAGTGGAATATATGAATACTGCACTCTTGGAAAATGTGGAAAGGAAATAATAGCTGCCTATGAATTAAATTAATAGCTGTCTGCTATGAATAAATAAACGTGATTGAGAACATGGATTGTAAGAACGTGAAACTGGAAAGTGAAACCTTGATGTTCTGAGTTAAAAGAGCTGGAACCCTACGGGGAATTAGGAGTGGAACTCCTGGAAAGAGAAAGGAATGGAACTGAGAAAGAAAAACGTGGTAGTGTACTGTCTCTTGGGTACGTAGTACCAAGGGAAGTACCTGTACCTGTTTAGTGCAGAGCGGAGCCAGCCGCCCCAGGGACCCGGGGTTAGGACTGGCCACTTTGTACCGACTTGCTGGCCCTCGCGTACGTAGTACCGAGGAGAGCTACTAGTGTAGGGAGGGCACTAGCTACCCCACGGGCCTCGGGGTTCTGCTAGCCTCCTACACCGACTTATTAGGCCCACTGGGAAAACCAGGGTAGTTAGGCGAGGGTGCGCGGACTGTGGAGGGGCAAGGCCCCTGTTTGGTTACTGTGGAGGGGTTGGACCCCTGTTACTGAGAGGGCTCTGCCCTGTACTGGTTCCGTACTGTGCTTTGGGCGCACCCATTAACGGAAACGACTAACTGCGTGCTAGTGCGGGTTAGCTACCTGTGCGTTTATCGCGCGTACCGTAGTCACCGTTACGTCTGTCCGTGACCCTGGGGTGGTTGACTGAGAGTAGGATCACCACGGGGGACTCTCCCGGCCAGGAGAGCACCACGTGCTACTTCTACTGTTCGGAAAAGATTGCAATCAAGATCGTTCCCACGAGGAACATTCGAAATCAAGTGAAGGATCTGAGAAATAGATAAATTGTGAGATAATAGAAAGACGTAATTAAAGAAAGTAACAGAACATAACAGCTACTGTACACTCTACTGTTTCTTTTGTTTTAGTTGCCACTCTACTCAGCGTTTTGCTGACGTGTTACACTCGTTACCTTTCAGGACCAGGTGTTGAGCAGCCAAGGTCGGCGGTTGCAGAGGACGCTGGGCCTAGTAGGGTCCAGTAGAGTTACCACTGTTCTCTTGTACCTCTTTTTGTTCCACTGTAGTGAGTAATTCTTGTTACCGCTGTACTTTTCTTTACCTGCAGTTCATATTATGTTACAAATGTTGTTCTACTGTTGCGGTGGTATATACTGTAGTGGCTTCTTTCCTTACTGCTGTATTTCCTTACTGTTAGTTATATCCATGCTGAATGTGGTTTATTTTACTGCTCTTTTGGTTACTTCCTCGTTGGACGACTAGGTCTTGAGATTAGTCGAGTCGGTCCGGTTCTCGTGTCTCGTAGGGACTCGGGAATCGGGTCGTTACAATTGGTCTTCCGTGGCATCAGATATAATCTGAAGAATATCAGAGATCAAGGACTAAGATGGTGTAAATCCGAACTTTAGATGACAAATCCGAATGCACTGATGAGTTCAGATCGACGATCGCAGCCCAACAACATGAAAATCGATCCAATCCAACATCTGTGGCACCATCTACAAGACATAGAAGATGGACGACCAAGATGGCGTCCCGTGGAGCCATCTCAGCCACCCAACCAGCCCAACAAACCGTCGCTGCCATCTCTCTCCTCAACTACGCAGACGATCTTGATCCAACGGCTGAGACGGCTCAACTACGCATTCCATCAAAGTTTGCCGCCACGCATCAGGGTGAAGTGGTGATTCATGTATCTCCCCTCTCGTTTCCTAAGATACAAACTATGCAGAAGCACCCATGGTTGCTCCGGAGATAAGAACATGTAAAGCATGCTACACGCAATTTAATGTAATATATCAATAATGAAAAGAAATTTGTTATGCAAGTGAAAATTGTTATAATGCAAAATACATAGTATGTCGTAACTTAAGTTAGGTGATAGCCCTGGTTTGCTATCGGTGATTCAATAGCATTCCTTTCTTTCTTAAAAAAAAAAGTTAGGTGATAGCAGTAGTATGCATTTTGAAGTTACCATTAACCACCATAATTTTCATTCGTATATGGTGAAAAATAGCAGCAAATAGATAAATGAATTTGTATGGTAACACCATGCTGATATAGATGTAGATGAAATGCTAAAACATTTAAGTATAAATTGACTATATTAACGTTTCAAAGGGTAGGGTAACGCAATGTGTTCGTATCTAAATTGACAAATACTAACTAGTAAAATAGAAGATTCTATTAAGGGTTCTTTCGAAATATATAGATCATATTCGTCGTAGTGATTTATAACATCATTCGAATATATATAAAAAAGACCTCTACTAAAAAAAAATGGGAAAAAGCTTCCGGGACAATTGGTGTTACACATTAAGATGTTACGTCCTGTGTAGTAAAAAGACCACTTATATAATTAAAGGTTAAATTTAAGCAATTACTCCATTATTCAATCTGTACTTCCCATGAAGTTAATTATTCTATCAATGAATAATAGCAAAGGAAATAACGATAATATTACGTAACATCATTACATGAAAGTTAACTACTTATAATACCATTCATGAAATTTATTAAATGTTCTCCCTAATCATTCTATCTTCTTACTATTACGATTTGTTATATGAGGTTAAAGTTGAAAGTAAAAATAGTAAAAGGAAATATCTAAAATCCAACGCTGATAGCCCTCCTCAGCAACTCGTATTGGACGTATCGTCGTCCTTGTAACCACCTGTAATCTTCGGGTAACTGTCGCAAGGAGTATAATATTAGTAAAGAACAAACAAGAATGTATTGTTTGATACATAACGTGTTCTATATTGATACTCGCCTGCTCCCATAGGTGATCCACACCCCATGGATGTAACATGTGCTCATTTCATTCCCTTTTCCATGCTTCGTGTAGGATGAGTGCATTTATAAAATGATATGTCTCCTTCAATCGTCCCCATATTAACTTCAACTGTGTTAACGGAACGAGGAAGTTGAACTCCAAAGAGAACTGAGCATGAACGAGGGACTAGGTATATGAGGAGAAGCGACCACCAAACCAGTCACCAGATTCCCTCCTTCGAATAAGTGATTGCAATAGGAAGATCTCCTGAGCATCATTCACGTGCGAAGGCATATTACAATATTGACAATTGAAGTAAGCATCAATGGGAAAAAAGTATCAACTACCCACATTTCATAGTAGTGATGTTCATAAGACATTATTTGCATAGCATCTTTTACCATAAAATTACTTTTTGATGCGATGTTCGTTTACGATAACATCTTTATTATAAATTAAAGAACGATGAAGATGACAAGAACTTTCAAGCATACAAGAACGTTCTTTATATGTTTCCTAGCTTTTAATATGTCAACATGACATGCCACGATCTGTTTACTCAAGGAAGCGAAATGTGTCTCGTACTCCCCTTCAGCATTTTCCTCCCTGGATGTTATGTAATGTTTCTTTGAGGCCTCCACCCACATGAAGAAGTCACACATGCCGAGCCTACAAGTGTAAAATTATTGTCCCTTACTCCATTCCTTTGACGATATCCTCATAACAACAAGAACTTGGCAATTACAATTTGGCCCCCTGCTACTACACGAAGAGGATGATCCGTCCATAATCGTTTATACAATTATGAAATATGTAATCATTTGAAAAGTTCTATATGGAGAATGATATATCAGTCCTTACCATTCTCGTATTTAAACTGGTAATAATTAATGTGTTGCATGGGAAGTTAACATAAACATACCAATGAGGTAATACATTTCCATGGAAATGTCCAAGCAAGTTAAGCACTGTAGATGAAAGTGTATTTCCTTCGACAACCTTACCCTTTAGATGAGGTCCATGATGTTGCGAACAAGATGGAATTGAGGAAACCGTCATCTCATCAACCAACGACACTGATAAATGATCTACAATTAATAACAGAAACAAAGTTTCAATAATGATAATCGAGGTTTAATTACATTGTTATGTTCGATTTCATGCATTAGGTAGCTTAGATTTGCCCACACATCGGGATCATCATTGGGAATGATTATGTCAAGTTCATTATCCCAACTCCATCGTGTTATAATGATTAGTCCCATAATGTAGTAGTACACCCTTTGAAAATAAATCCAACAATCGCAAATATCTTTGCTCATTATCTCCACATGAAACTCCTTCCTGAATTCATCTCTCATTCTCACCAATGCGTCTTCATTAAAATCAAAACCTAATGAATCGCCTTCTAACGTCCTCGATTTTAATTCAAGTAGCACGAATATTTTCTCCTCTTTGATAAATGAGGTGGCCATGGTAAATTTCTTGTAGAGAAATAAATCGTTAGGATAATTGAAATCACAACCGTACCTGCTTCCACTACGTGCAGGGAAGAAATTCCATCACAACAAAGAAATTAATGTACATAAGAAAGCATATACATGCAATGAAATTGCCAAACGTTGGTAACTGAAACATGCTAAGTGGAAATAAGTTCCTGGCTATATGTCGTAAAGAGGACGTCAAAATCTTACAGAACTAATGAAGTAATACACAACCAAAACATCAGAAACGTACAAAGAAACTGTGTCAAAGACATACAAAATAATATTAACTGATAAGTAGAATAAGTCAGTAGGGAGAACATGATGGGAGATAGGCCCTTCGCAGTGACATACGCTACCATAAACCATCATGCCGGGTGGAAGATGTCACGAATTGCATCAAAGTGGAGGTACGTGTAGCCCCTTACCTAGCGGTACTTCTTGTCGACCTATGAAAGAAGGATATCATTCATGAATTTTTTGATATGGAAGTAAGATATAAGGGAACATTTACAATAGGGCTTATGTACTTACATAAGCCTAGGCCTCTTCTCCGCCTGGTGCAGTAAGCATCGCAAACTTCTCATCCCACTCCTACCCATGAAAGACAATCATTTCCATTATAAAATGGTAGGCTCACTTCATCTTCATCCAAGAAATTTTGATAGCATTGACAGTAATGGGTAAGCTATAATGTTCAATCATCTCCCTGGCCGTTTCACGCCAAGCTGTAGTCGTGAATGCCATCGAGATGTACTCCCCTTGATCGTGTCTCCTTCGTAGGAATGCTAGAAGGGTCAATTCCTGATCCTCTGACATAAGTGTCGGCATCCTAACAACGTGTTTCATTTGTTAAAGTAGCATATCCCATTAATATTGAAGTTATGAAATAAGGAGAAGAACTTCCACAACAATGAAAAATATGGGTGGCAATATTTACAACAATATATTACATAAAGGTACAACTAAGTTATTCACATACATAGGTTTCTCTGTGGACAAATGTAGTTCTGTACGTCGGCGGCCGGTTGGATTGGTACAATAATCATTCCACATGTCCATTGCAATCCTTTCCCGATGGGAATCTCCTCGTGTGAGTGCTGAACATGTGAATGATTGATGTGGCCCCTCATCACCGCGGTCAAGACCATTCCATCTACGAATCCGAGCTGGGGTGATTTGAGGGAACCATCTGTCTGAACTGCATGTCTTAATGAAATTATAAATAATGCATGTCACACAGATAACATCTCTTTGTATGGACAATGAGTACTCTGTCATATGCTTGAGGCATTCGAACCATTTCTTCCAAACACCAAAAGTTCGCTCCACACATCCTCGAAGTACCACATGCTGGTGATTGAATAACTCCTTGTAGTTATTAGCTAACCCACCTCTAACACACCACTCAGGGAGGTGGTAGGTGGTTTGTCTGTACGGTGAAATGAACTCATCGATGTTTGCATATCCGCAATCCACTAGGTAACGATAATCGCCTGGAACAGAGAAGCCACCCAACTCCAATGCAAACCGGAGGACCGCCATATCACTACCTGAACCCTCACACCCAACAACGACATATGTGAATAGGAGGTTGAAGTCAACGGCAACCATAACATTCTGTGATAACTCAATGTGACGATTGCGATATCTAGTCTCTTCATATCTCGGGACGTAGGCTCTAACATGGCAACTGTCAATGGCTCCAATTACTCCCTTTAGACATGTTACGACTCCGTTAAGATACATGAAGGCTCGTTGGAAACCTGTTCTTCGACGATGTCTATTAAACAAGACTAACCTCAAAGTATGGGAAATACTTATGGTTGGAGGTTATGAAATCTATGGTATGATTGGGACGTGGTTGTATGAACATTGGCTCGATGCATAAGATCGCATCCAAAACAGATCTAATATGACGACTTATCGTTTCTTCAGAGTGCTGGAATCGCTCCTGAAGGTCACAATTTCCCACTACATGACCAAAGGCATAGAGGAAGATACATGTTCGATAGTCGTCATATTCTTTGTCTCACTTAACTTGCCATGAATTTCCAACAACTACACGAATGACTTCAGAGCATCGAGGTGCATCCTAAACGTTATGTATGATTGAACCTCATGACTATCTATCATCTCACTAATCCATACATGACCTCCCATAGGGGCAATGTGAATCCTCCTTGCAACTATACGCTGCGGCTGCCTATCATTCCTTTCAAGCTCTTCTTCCTCTTCTAGCAATAATTCTGTCGCATATTGTAAGTTCTGCGCAGCTACGGATAGGTGGATTTGCGAATATAGATACTATTGTCTGTAGTCCATTCTAAGGGATGCTAAACACCATGAAAATTTCAAGAAGTTATAATTAACCCAAAAGGCAATAACGATCAACATAAATCATCATTCTTGCGACGCATAGAAACTCGTCAAAATTCATAACTAATTGAAAATTACGATTTTGCATGATGAGGCTAACTTCATTTTAGGGAAGAAACACACAAAATAAAGTAGGCCAACATTGATAGGGGAACATTGATTGAGTCCATGTCATTTATGGACATGTCATAGTCGAGGTATCAGTTACCCCTTGAAGTTACGCAATTTCAATTCCAACTAATTATCTTTCTAATAATCCGGTAGGTCCAGCAAGCCCAAGAATGTATACCTCTTCAGGACATCTTCAAATAACGTGAGAAGAGTGGAGAACTTTGATGGGTCAAGAATAAGCCTCATTCTATGCAAGGCAACGATGGCCTCCCCTATTCCACCAAGGGGCTTCATAGGCATATGGAACTTCTCAATCAACTCTTGTGTAACTTCGGTAAGCTGCTTACCCCAAGTTCCACCATCTGAACTTGGTCCCCCACTACAACTCCTCTTCCCCCGATCGGCAGTGCCAGATTTACAAGACCTATTGGGGGAGCTGGAGTGCATGCCTTGCACCTCCTCATCGTCGTCATCCAAGTTGGTCGCGACCTCCTTCCTCTTTTGCCTCACAACAGAGGCTTCGCCTCAACTAGTTCGAGCAGCTTGGGATGGGTAAGTTGGGGTGTGCAAGCTAATTGGCATTCCCATTGTGGCACGATTGCTGGCCACAGTCTAATTACCGAAAGCAGTGTCACGACCCCGTAGCGAATGCATCTCCTCATAGTACCTAAAGAGACTGTTGCAGAACTTTCTATACCTCTCATCAATCTAAATGTACGAATATATTATTGGAGAAATACATCCCATCACATTTTTGACAAACAATCTTCAAATAGAAGATTAGTTACCTTGTTCCATGCTTTAAGATAAGGGGGAATAGGTTGATGCAAATTGGCATCATATCCCTAACCACTCTTTGAAATCAGTTGGTGGAACTCCGCGTAGTTTCTCTTCATTGTCTTCCACTTGTTTTGGATTTGCACGCGACTCAAATTCAACTCATATATCGAGTTGAACTTTAGGGTAATCCTATCCCACCCTTGACTGGTAAAAATCCCACCAACATATTCCTTGTGAGTCTCCTTTGTCTCCTTCATAATGAGGAGACCCGTAGTTGCGGATGATGTGCAATAGACACGAGAACCCTGCTCATTCTTCATCACATCATGTGTGTTCTAACTTCCAGAGTAGTTCCCCCCATCCGTGGATACAGGAGGGACATTACCGGCACATCTTTCAAACCCTGCATCTGAATGCTCAAGGTCAGGATTTTCAGGTAGAGACGATTCTAAGAAATTCTCATCAAGGAAATCATCCGAATAGGGGTTGTTGAGATCCATTGTATTGTGGTTTCAAGAATGAGTTAGAAGTTAATCATTTCTTCATGTATTTCTTGCAAGTTCTTTTATATGCAAAAGAGTTGTAATCAATGTAATACGTGAAAGCTTCTGATATCTTATAGTTGTAATTATTGTAGCATATCCATTAAAATAGACTTTTCTTAAATCTTCTTTGCAAATTTTGACCAACAAATAATTTGGTGTGGTGGATGTTACCTTAATTTGAAATGAGGACAAAATTCCATGGGACATGAGATTGAACTCTCAATTAATCTTGCTATTTTTTTAACTTTTTGAAATGAAAATTTTAATAATTTATAAAATATCCTTAAATGCTACACCATTTCAAATGTTAAATGTGTCTCTTTGATTTTACTATTTTGACCTTTTTATGTTATTGTATTTACAATTTTTCTAATTCCTTTCTATCCTTTAAGAAATTTTTCATTATCTATGCAAGTTTAGAAATAATATTATTCCATAATATTTAAAATTGCATCATTTTTAAATTCAAAATCACTTACGATTTCTATTTTTATAGATGGAGACACCTATTTCTTATTGAATCCAAATCAATAATTAATTAAGTTTCTAACAACAAAATGATCCGTAATTTATAATATGCAATTACTAGCGTAAAGGAGAGACATGCTCAAGACTAGTTAGTTTTGGGTCCTGTGCTACTTTAAATATTTGTATATGGGGAAAGATAGATTTATATTGTCAATCATTTCTATATCAGGCCTTTTGGGTTTAGTTTATCAAATTTTCCACTACATTAAAGGCCATACAAGAGGTAATGCTCTTATATGGTTGATCTGCATTAATAATTACAATTGACAACTTTTTATTTTTAAGAGGTAAAAAATAAATTGAAAGTTCAAAATTTTATTTGGGTAAATTGAAAACAGAAACGTTGAGGTAAAGAAGATATGTACATTAATATAAGTAAATCTTAGATGTATTAACTTCTTTTATAGTGTCTTGAAATTTGCATTGCTTCGTATATTTTAGTATTATACTTGACTCCATGGCCAAGATACAAATCTTGATGGCTATGGATACATCTTGATTTGTATCGATTCCCGAGTAAGTCAAAGTTTTTGTCCCATCTTAATGTAATCTTGATGGCCTATGAAATTGAACTAGTCAAAGGTTTGTATCCATGACTAAGATACAAATCTTGATGGCCATCTTGATTTGTCATGGTGCATAGCTAAAGATAGAAATCTTGAACTCCATGACCATTTCACTTGGGTAAATTAAACACTTTTCATAACCTGTTGTCCCGTCTTAGTTCAATGACGCAATTCGATATAAAATTTCTCAACGATCATAACAATGATAACGATTAACATATGACACATGAATATTTTCCTACCACTAAAATTACTCCAATAAAATATTTACACAGGTATGTGTATTACTTTTTGCTAAGTTCGGGACTTAACATCAGTCCTATTTATTAGAATACTAGACTTATGTCATATTAAGATTCGATATATTAGCCACATATAAGTCTTAACAATTTTCACATGTACCAACCTAAAGCACATATTCCAGATATAAAATTTCTCAACGATCGTTGAAAGCAGCATTTTGGGGACGAAACAAATGGGAAAAAGTGACGTCAAGAAATACCAATTTTCCTTGTCCACGCCCTCTGTCTAATCATAGCATTTATTTGGCTAAGTCTATTTCATACAAATTCGTAGGTAAGATTATTAATTAATAGATAGGAATAAATCATGAGACTATTTAGAACGATAAAAAATTATCAAAAAAATTAAAGGAAAAAATCATGAGATTGAGACTTGCGATGGCCTCCCCCAAATCCATATCAAGAAGTCACTGTTGAGAGGGAAGAAAATGCAAAATATCATGCGAACTTACAAGAACGTCCAGATGGTGCATGTTGCTCTCTACTCATCTGCACCCTCGTGAAGGATTTTACAGGATAACAAAAAAACCAAAAAGAAGATTGTGTAGCTCCAGTAGTCAAAGCTCTGAAATTTCTTACCTTCAATTGTAAGTTTTCTTACAGTTATGTTTTGCTTACGGACATCGTAGCATGCTACATATTTTGACAGCAGTGGCAATCTTAAATAGGAAATATATATCTTCATCGCTGGTAATTTTCTTCTTTAGACCATTCAATACAAAATCATGAATATGTTATTGGAAATTATGCATTTATCGTTATATATCTTTATAGGTTAATATCTTTAACAATTATTTTGCTCCAAACCGGATGCCTAAGGACTACTAAGGTTAAGAAAGAGTTCCACACAAACATTTAAACAAACATGTAAAATTTCTCACCAAAAGTAAAGCAAACATGAAGAGATGAAATAGCTAAACACGATCATACATGCTAACCATCCATCATCACAACCATCCGCAGCCCCATACATCACAAAGAAGTAAGCAACCATAACAACAAAAACAACTACGAAAATAGTCTCATCTACAATCCATCATCCCAAAACAAACGCATAAACAAGATTCAAAAGAACTAGATCTGAAAGCCCATTCCACGGAGACTTTTCATATAGGTGGGGGGATGTGGCTTTTATACCTGATCGTCGCCAAAAACAGAGGGGAGAAGAAGAGCAACCGTAGAGTCACGGCGAGGAGGTGGAAAGTCCTGCGAACGAGCTGGTGATCCTCACGTCGCGATGCTCGGCGAATCGCTCTCGGAGATCGTAATCGCAGGCACGCCAATCTTACGCTCTCTCTATCAAACGGGCTTCCCTCTCTTGACACAAGCATCTTCTCCTCGAACCCTCGGTAGGCATATAAGGGCAAGAATGCACTCAAGCTTCGAGGTGAACAGCGACGACGACGACAACCCGTCTGCCTCCTCCTTGGTACTGCCGCCATCAAGAGAAGACGTATCATTACCTCCGCACCTTCGCTCGAGGACAACTTACCTCTTGATAGCCTTCAACAACGTCAAGACAAGTTGTCGCGGTCTTCAATGGCGACGAAGGCAGCGTTTGGACGCCCCTCTTTGATTCCTCCCGGGAGAAGAAGATGAGGGGAAAGAGGCATTATGCTCTCAAATAGAGTCTCCGCAACGCCTTCGTCTCTCTCTCTCCCTTTTCAAAAACACCAAAATTGAAGACGGTCACGCGTTGCCCCTCCCTCTTTCTCACTCTTCCCCTCGATTTGATCGGTCACACGCATCCCACTGCCCCTCCCAATGCTCCTACTGCGTTGCCCACTACCCCCCCCGATGCTCCCACTGCGCTGCTCCAACCGATCAAATCAATCCTCGCAGATGGTGCCCCTCCCATCAATGCATGCCAACCGTCTCCCTCGTATCCCACGCTATCCTTCCCCAATCTCACCATAATCCCACGAGATAACCCGTATTCCATCTCCAATACCAGAGCCAAATGCAACCTAAGATGCAGCCATATGGGGAAGAAGGAAGGGTGATAGCAAGTCCAAGCGAGTTTCATATTTTGAAAAAGGATGGCAAGAACCTCAAGGCAACGCTTTATGGAAGAAGAAAAAAGTGTGTGTTACGAACGCGCTTTCAAGACGCCTTTTTAAGACGTCTGGGAGGTGGCCCAGATGTCTGACCAGACGTTTGGGATTTATTTTCTGCAGCATGCACATTTGCGTCTGCGCGCTTGCGCGCGCAGACCTGCGAACGCCCTCTTTTTTCCCTCTCTCCTCCTGCAGGCGCAGACTGCGCTCTCTCTCTCTCCCCGTGCGACTTTATAAGGCCCTCGCCCTCTCCCTCACTCTCATCTCCTCCGCTTCCTTCTTCTTCCAGCCGGTGCGAGAGTGCGAGCGAGCGACGGCAGCGGCAGCCGCGGCGAGTTGCGGGAGGAGGTGTTGCGCGAGGGAGGAGACGCCCGACCGTGAGGGCTCGAGCTTGCCGGGGCAGCTAGAGCCGGCCGGCGGGGGAGCCGCGGGCGTGGAGCGTCGCGGGAGTGCTGCTGCAGCTCAAGCAGCGGGTGGAAGAGGCGCAGCGCGGCCGTGCGTCGTGGGCAGAGAGCAAGTCGAGCACTGATTCTGGAAATTTTTTCCAGAATCAGACGTCTGGGCTTCCAACCAGACGACGGTGAAGACGTCTGGAGGACTGTCCAGACGTCTGGCAAGTAAGTTATTTTCGTCCTTCTTCCTTTTCTGCTACCCGTTCGTACTGAGAATGAGGAGTAGGTACGTGCAGGCTCTGAGATTCGCATCCAACGCGAATCAGACATCTGGCCACATTGCCAGATGATAGGAAGGACTTCCAGACGTCCGGGGTGACCATATGACGTCTGGGAATTAGGCCAGATGCCCCTGCAGGCTTCTGGATGTCTGAGAGACTACGCAAAACAAAGGTACCATCTGACCCACATTTTAAGACGTCTGGAAGAGGTTCCAGATGTCTGATATTGGACCGTTTCGTCGTTTTCGACCCGTTTAGGGCCCGTTCGGAGTCCGTTTTCCACGTTTCGAGTTACGTTCTTTCTGGAATAAAATCCTCTACCCGTCTACAGTAATTATATACTATTCTGAGAAACTCCTTGTGTTTGATCCTTGTGATATGACCCCGTTCCATTGCAGTCCCAGGGGTTGCGGAGGCGCGCGGGATTTCCGACCACGCCCCCAGTACTCCCATTGTAGCTGGTAGAGTGGCTTTAAGAATAATAACATAATTTGTTACAATTATGGAACAATTAATAGAACCTAGGGCATTGCATGAATCCTAGGAATGAGAAACCAGATTGAATGATAGATCATAGGGTATTGCATGAATCCTAGAGCTAGAAAACTAGATTGAATGATAGATCCTAGGGTACGGCATGAATCCTAGGACTGGAAAACTAGTGATATGAATATAGATATTGCAGTCTTGGAAAATGTGGAAAGGAAATAATAGCTGCCTGTTATGAATAAATGAACATGATTTGAGAATATGGGTTGTAAGAACGTGAAACTGGAATGGTGAAACCTGAATGTGCTGAGTTAAAAGAGCTGGAACCCCACGGGGAATTAGGAGTAGAACTCCTGGAAAGAGAATGAAATGGAACTGAGAAGGAAAGATGTGGAAGTGTGTTGTCTCTTGGGTACGTAGTACTAGGGGAAGCACCTGTTACCTGCTTAGTGCAGAGCGGAGCCAGCCGCCCCAAGGACCCGGGGTTAGGTCTGGCCACTTTGTACCGACTTTTTGGCCCTCGTGTACACAGTACCGAGGAGAGCTACTAGTGTAGAGCGAGTACTAGCTACCCCACGGGCCCCGGGGTTCTGCTAGCTCACGTATACCGACTTGTTAGGCCCACTGGGTGAACCAGGGTAGTCAGGCGAGGGTGCGCGGACTGTGGAGGGGTTGAACCCCTGTTACTGAGAGGGCTCTACCCTATACTGGTTCCGTGCTGTGCTTTGAGGCGCACCCGTTAACGGAAACGACTGACCGTGTGCCAGTGCGGGGTAGCTACCCGTGTGTTTACCGCGCGTGCCGTAGTCACCGTTACGTCTGTCAGTGACCTTGGGGTAGTTGACTGAGAGTAGGATCACCACAGGGGACTCTCCCGGCCAGGAGAGCACCACGTGTTACCCCTACTTTTCGGAAAAGACTACAATCAAGATCGTTCCCACAAGGAACATGTGAGATCAAGTAAAGGATCTGAGAAATAGATAAATTGTGAAACAATAGAAAGATGTAAATAAAGGAAGAAAGAAAATAAAACAGCTACTGTACACTTTACTGCTTCTTTAGTTTTAGCTGCCACTCTACTCAGCGTTTCGTCGACGTGTTACACTCGTTACTTTTCAGGACCAGGTGTTGAGCCGTCAGGGTCAGCGGCTGCAGAGGACGCTGGGCCGAGTAGGGTCCAGTAGACTTACCACAGTTCTTTTGTACCCCTTTTGTTCCACTGTAGTGAGTAGTTCTTGTTACTATCTGTACTTTTCTTTACTTGTAGTTCATGTTATGTTATAAATGTTGTTATACTGTTGTGGTGGTACATGCTGTAGTAGTTCTTTTTCTTACTACTGTATTTTGTTACTGCTAGTTATATTTTATGTTGAATGTGGTTTATTTTACTGCTCTTTTGGTTACTTCCTCATTGGACGACTAGGTCTTGAGATTAGTCGAGTCGGTCCGATTCTCGTGTCTCGTAGGGACTCGGGAATCGAATTGTTACAGTGTGGTTCTTTGATGGAAAAGAACAAGCAAAATCATATTGGATCCTCGAAAAATAGATATTAGTGATAGCTATATTGCATCAATGGTATTAAAAAATTATTGATAATATTTGATTTAAAATTAAATATTATCGATAATATTTGATTTAAAACTTAAATGATAATGATAGGAAAATATACTTTATAACATAATTTACGATGTATATTGTAAAAAGAACAAAGTCACCTACTCTCCTTAAATCACAAATTTAGTGCACCCTACAAATCATGCACTTACCTCTAAAACCAAATATCCAATATTTTTTGCACTTAAATCAATTACTATCGATGATTTTCAGTTAAGATAAAAATCAGAGATGATATTTAAATATACTAATATATTCTGCTAATTAGTTACATCTAAGTCTGAATGCACCAGTACATTATGAGCAAGAGTTCCACCCAGATTAATTCTCACAGGTAAGGGGGTGCGCAGCGTGGTTTGCACGTAAGCATATTTTACATTTTGTCAAATCAAAATATCATAGGTGCTATTTGTTTAAAGTTCAAATATGATTGATATAATTTAATTTATAATTAAATATTACCGGTGTAATTTATTCTCAAAGAGAGGGTGAAATTTCGTGTTAACATACAGTTACTATAAAACAAAAAGAAAGGAAACAAGGAAAAGAGGATAGATGGCATCCTTTGGGCGGTGGTTTCCCTACACACAAAGAGGCCGCATGATTGGAAGCAACAATTGAGTCTAAAAGATAAGAAACACTATCCGCAAACCCTCACTATTCTAGAGATGAAATTAGGTTGGATACGATTAGGATAGAGGTATTTTCACATCTATATTTATTTTCCAAAATGAAATTTGGATTTAGAATCGGATATTAAATTGGATAGAAATTTTTATTATCATATTCTAATAAAATTGGATATAAATTTAAATTAGATATGAATCGAATTTAAATACAAATCGGATATTAATTAAATTTAAATTAGATATTGATTGAATACAAATATAAATTAGACTCGAATATAAATTTAAATTAATTATTTATAAGAAAAACTTTCTCCAAAAGCAAAATTATTAGATAAAAATTGAAAGAAATTTGGTAGGAGAATCAATATTTTGTATATAAATATAAATTAATATTAAAAACTTTTCTATAGAGGGTGAAATGAAATTAAATGACTTCATTATCAAAAAATTGGTATCTTTTATAAAAATAGTTATTCGATATAAGCATCACTATCTGATACATATAGACTATTAGTTTTCCTACAAATATAAAAAAATAATGAATCATTATTTAACTATATAAAAGTAATTATATTAAAATACATTCTACAAGATAAACAACGACATAAGAATAAAAAATCAATAAAAATAAAATAGAATAAAATATATTCTATATATCTATTTTTAAATTTTATACAGATATGATTAATATTAAAGTAAGATTTTACAAAACTATGCTAATTTTGATTTATAGTGGTTCTACTAATAGTTTACAGTGCTTCTACTAGTGGTGATGTTAACCTGAAATCCCAAGAAAGGAAACACATCATGAAATTGTAATATTCATAGATTAAGTGATTGGTTAACTCCCTTGAAACAAATTTATAGGTAAGATAGGTACGTGTTGAACTGAGAAGTGATGTCAAATCCAAAACTTGAATCTGAATGTATATACTCAAATATCGAAATTCAAATATAATTTTTTTTTCCAAAAAATCTGAACCTAAATTTGAAAATTTTGGAGTTTCAATATCTAAATTCAAATCTGAATCCAAAAATTATATGAATCTAAATTACCGAATCCAACTATAATCGAATGCAATATCCAGATATCCAGTTTAGATCTAGATATATTTTCAATCCTTTACTAAACATTGATTTTCCCCTCTTAACATTGATTTGACTAACACCTGTTATCCAAACCTATGTTAAAATCACACACAACTCTCTTTTTATGACATTGATCGCTCCCTTCTCTCTCTAACACCACTATCAGGTAAACATAAACAAATATTGACACCACTCTTAAGTAAATATAATTAAATATTAATATTAATTTTATATTTCTTAACATTATTTTTCAACCCCTCAAAATAAACTAATCCTAAAGAGCAAAGAGTAAAATCCATCACATACAATGCGTAAAGCAAGATGATACTTTGTAGCAACCATTCCTACAATAAATCACATTTGCCGATTGCTACTTTGTTTGATGAGTCCCCAGCTTGCGTGAATCCTCTTTAACAGGATAGCTGCTTGTCAAAGGATTCCGAGCAATCGGGTGGGGAGATTCCCAAGGATGGAGTAAATGCCGTAATTCACAAAGGTTAGACCAACTTGATAAGCAAGAGGAAGCTACAATCAAGCAAAACGAAGCACAAGGGAGCTTTTCCAATTCTTTTGGAGCACGCCTTTCCATATCCATTCAATTAGATTATATGCGTTGTTCTTTGGAGTTATTCATCAAACGACCACTTGGAAGGGAACATAAATAGATTCAAAAAAAATATCAATGAACCCATCACCTTTAGGGTTAATTTACTTGAGGGATTTACCTCCTTTTTTAGAGGTTAACCCTTATTTACTTGGAAAGCTAACCCCCTTTTGATTTAACAAAGGTTAAGAATCCTTAACACTAATTTATCTAACATCAGTTGATACTGATGTTAAGTAAATCCATATTTAAATCTCACGATTTTGTTGTGTTCTTACAGTTTCTAATTCAAATTTTTAATACCACTAACAAGTAAATATCACAAGGATTAATATTCCAACTTAACACCAATTTAAGTAAACACAAATTGATGTTAACACCACTCTATAGGTAAACATAATTAAAGGTTAATATCAATTTCATATTTCTTAACACCACATCCTTAATCCTGTAAATAAACTAATCCTTAGGAATTTTTTTTATCACCTTGCATGCAATAAAAAAGAGAAACAAAGTTTCACACCTAGTTCACAAGTCATAACACTTGCAAATCAAATAAGGCAACTAGAATAACTACATGTTAGTTAAAATAGAAGTGATACCAGATTGGAAGATCTTGATAAATAAAAAGTGGTGACTGGGGCGATAATTAAAGACTGACCACTGAGATTGTGAATGACTTTGATAAAACGAGTCTCCTCAAGAATTTCAATATTGCAATCTAATTGTTTTTCGTTTGGCCCCCATTCCCATGACCAGCATAAAACAGAAAAGAAAAGATACAACACATGCATTCTGGCCGCTCTGGGCACATGCCCAACACAGACATGCTTCCACAAGATTATATAAATGATGTGTAGAAATTTTTGCTAAAATTACAACGATAATTAACTGGAAGGAGAACATGCATCAAGCCGGCATTCCTAGTTTTACAAACTTGATGAATCACTTCCTTCTCTAGTTTTCCCTTTTTTCCTTTCACTGGTAAACTAAGAATGTTAGGAACTTCTAGGAGGCAAAGGGGAAACTCATCCAGAACATGTTTCCCAAGACGATCCTTCCAGAAAGAATGGGAGGATGTTATTACTTGAATGATGCCTTAAATTAGAACTTATTAGTCCTCCTTCCTAGTAGAGCCTCCAAGAATGTCTGAAGGACTGAAAGCACACTCCATAAGGTCTGCTACGGACAGCTTGAGCTCAAATGACATCTTCTGTAGTATCAGGCACAAAGTAGACACATCTTGCATAGCCCTGTGAGAAGGACCTGCTGAATGGATTCCATAATATTCGCATAGTGCTTGCATTGATACCTTGGAAAGACGCTTCCCTAGGAAGAAATTGGAAAGTTTTGACGTCTTCAGCTTTCTTTGCTAATGGAACATGTTTTACAAAAGGATTGCAAATCTAGATCAAACTTGAAAGACAAGTAAATTATAAACAGTACCATCTTTTGTCACCAACTTGCGGGCAATTGGCAATGTGTCTATGAATAGCCAGTCTAAAGGGAATTCGATTGAACAACGATTGAACTCCCTTATGAAGAAAGGTACATCAAATGTGCGTCCATTGTGAGCAACAAAGACAACTGGTTTGCCCTCAATACGCCGACTCTCAACATACTTTAACAATATCGGTATCAGATCTTTCATCCTGTACAAAACATCAATAGAAAATGTGGGCACATGAAGAAAAGAGAACTTAAGAAATAAAAACTTGTGCACACAAGTGGCAGTTGAGAACAAAATATGAAAAACTCCAAGGTCATGGCAGGATCTGTTTGTTTAAATGGACCCAATAGCTCAACGAGAGCAAACTTCTGAATACTTGCTTGAGCTACATCCCCTTCATGTCAATAGTTTATACACCTATGTCAAGAACTTAGAAAAGAAAGCATACACATCAGAGAAGTGGTGTGGTGCTCGTGGAAAGTTGTCTTCAGGAAAAAAAAATCCCAAATCCCCAATGCATCCAAGCAAGGATCATAAACTCGAGAGGGAACACACAGCCCAAGTCCATGTCCAATGGAGTAAGGTCTAATTTTAGGATTTGGGTTGCTTAACCAAAAACCAGACTGAGTCAGTCTGGCTAGTTTCATGTCCTGATTACAGCCACATCTCATCCATATTAATAGTTCAAACTCTGAAATACATCAAGAGCATAGCAAGAAAACAAAATTCTACAGGCAAGGCAAAACTATCAATAAGGATGGATTTCCTAGTAGAGGAAAAGATAGGTTATTATTATTCTAATCCTCCTTCCCAGCCACAGCGAAAGCTGTAGGGCGTCTTAAAATGAAAATAGTGCAAAGGATATATTGCCTTGTAAAAAAAATCCCCCAATTTTTTTTTGAAAGGTAAAAGAGTTGTTATCCAAATGATAACCACCCAAGAATTTCATTGATCACCAAAATCAGATCATATTACAGAGCTTTATCCCAAGCACAAATTAAAGAGGCAATCATAGAAACGTAGTTATCAAAGTAGGGGGTTTCTTCCCTAAAATAGTTGCATTTCTTTCCAACCAAATGCCCCATAGCATAGCAAGGGCTTTGGCCTTCGCAGACTTTGTACGGAAAATGTTGTTTCCTTGATCTCTTCTCCCTCCCCTATATAAGTCCAGAAGCTAGCATCCGAGGAAAAGTCAATCCAGACTGCATTGAAATATCTCCCTAGTCAATCAGAAAGATTGCACCGGGAAAAAAAGGTGATTAACATCCTCCTATCCAGACCTACAAATGGCACACACAGTGTCTGCATCGCCCACCTATATGGCTCTCTAACAGCATGTCATGAGTCTTCCCCTTCACAACAGCCACACAAATATCTGGATCTTGAGAGGACAAGCCACCATCCATAACAACCTACAGTCCCTAATGAGATCAATATCAACCAGCTGCGTCAGCCCCCTCGGCCTAGCATGGGCCTTCCTAACAGAGAAATTAGCACTATCCCATCCACAAGCATCAATTCCCCCCTCCAATGGAAACCCTTGAATCATTTCCAACAATTCAGTCAAAGTCCAACAACCTTTGCCCTGAGAAATTACCCACAAAAGTAGACACCCAGCTTCCATCCCAACACTCAACCATCGATACATCCTCGTCCACAGCAAGCACAAACAACCTGGGAAAAATCACACAGAGTTGCCCCTGCCTTGTCCAATCATCTTTCTAGAACCTAAAATGATCGCCTGTTCCAATGAAGGGTGAAAAATATTGCCGCAATTTCTAGGAAACCGTGGCCAAGCCTTCAAAGAAATGAGATGATCCACTCATTGGTGATATCCATCTATCCTAATTCAAAAAAGAACCATAGCATTAGGAGATGGTGAAAGAAAAAAGATCATTTCCTAGGTATATTATCATTGTAACCCACTTTGCAAGCAAACCATCATTCATCAACCACAAAATTTTCACCCCCAGACCTCCTTAAGCGGTTTACACAACTAATCCCAAGCCATAAGTCTAGCACCCCTTCTATTAGTTCCATAGTTTGTCCAGAAGAAATCTCTCTTGCAACTTGTTAAATGCTTCCCAACCTTCATGGGCAACTTGAAGACAAATAAAACATAAGATGATATGGCTGACAACACCGACATAAGCAGCACCAATCGACCCCCTCTGGAGAGACCTCGAGAGGCCCACCCGAAAGCCTTCACTCCACTCTCTCAAGCAAAGTCATCCAATCATGGAAGGTTATTAATCTATCCGAGAAAGGAAGGCCAAGATAATTAAGAGGAAGATCACCTCTAGCAATGAGAAGTGAGTCTGCACAAGTCTTGAGACTCTTCCTCCGTCATCGGCATAGGAACAAATGTGCACTTGGAATAACTTATCTTCAAACCTAAAGCATTACCAAAAATCTCCAAAAGCAATTTTAACTTTCTAGCATGCTCATCTGAACCCTTAATGAGGAAAATGGTCTTATTCGTATACTGCGGCAAAGGAACCGAGCTATCCCCTTCAAAGCCAAATGTAAACCCCTTCAACATTCCTGCCAAACAAGCATTATAGGTCGCCCTTGCCAAAGCATTCACAGCAATGACGAAAAGCGTCGGGGCTAGAGGGCACCCCAACCTAACCCCTCTCCGTGGATGCACCCAACTACCTGCAGGATTTCCATTAACGAAGATCGAGAAGGAGGTTGCTGTCACACAACGTTTCATCTAGTCAAACCATAGGAGTGGGAATCCCCTCTTCACCAGAGGCCCACAAGAAGGACCATTGCACAGAATCATAGACTTTACTAAAATCCATTTTCCAATGTTTCCATATGAAAGCCTCTATTCTCTTCCTTGTCCATCCAGCCAAAATCTCAAATGCTATAATAAAGCCATCTAAAATACTCCTTCCTGGAATGAAACCAAATTGAACAAGGGAGATAATATCATGAAGCACATTTCGTAATATGTTCGCTAGGACCTTAGCCACGATAAAACAAATAACATATGATAGGGCAATGGGCCGAAAATCATCCATAGCATCCGTCCCCTCTCATTTAGGTAGGAGGAACATAGAAAACTTATTAATTCTATTAAAGTCGGAGGTACCATGAGAGAACTCTTCCATAACTGCCATGACATCATCCTTAACCTTCGTCCAAAATTCCTTATAAAAGTAGACCGAGAAACCATTTGGCCCAAGTGAGCCTTTAACATTGAGCCCCCACACAACCTTCCTGACCTTGTCCTCCGAAAACTCCACAATAAGTGTCAAAGACTAGTCCACCGTAAAGTGTTGAGCATTCCTGCCTCTCCACCTCCATCTTCCACACCCCCCCCTCCTGGATGTGAATCTCTATAGAAATTGGTGATTGCTTGACCAACATTGTCCATCCCTTCAAATTCATTTCCATTCACAATCACCCTGTCAATCTTGTTCCTCCTCTGCTTATTAGATGTCGCCAAGTGAAAGAAACGAGTGTTGGAATCTCCCTCTTTTAGCCATATCTACCAAAATTTTATCCTCCACTCCACTATTTTCTTATCATCCTCATGTACAATCTGAAGGTTCCTGGTTCTCTCTACCTATTCCTCAAGTGTGATGTGTCTGCCATCCTCCACACGATCCAATCTTTCAATCCGTGCCAAGACCTCAAACCTCCTTCTGTTGCGTTCCTCTCGAATGTGCTTCCTATATGATTTTAGGAATCCCTTGAGCTCAGACAACTTTGCCTCAAACCTAGCCGTTGTTGATCCTTCCAAATGAAATAAAAGCCATTTCTGCTCAACCATCTCCTTGCATCCCTCCCTACGGAGCCACAACTTGCCAAACTTAAAGTACGTCCCAAAATGTCTTCCTTTATTAGTACACCACATAAACGAGGTTGATCAGAGAAAAGGGTCACTCCATGGGGTTCAAATCTGCCAAAGGAAATGCCTCCGCCAACTCCAAATTGCAAAGGAATCTATCTATTTTGGATTTCAAACCTGTCGTGCTCCTTTACGTGAACGCACAAGACATAGGTGGAATATCAATTAGACCATGAGGGGCAACAAAATCTGCAAATGCACCCAAACCGCAGTCCTTATATCCCCTGATCTATCTTCTACTGATGGAGTGACATTAGAGTCACCAACTATCAACTGAGAAGTTCCCTTAAATCGCTCAGCCACTTCCATCAAGTCCTCCCACAATTGCACCCTAGCAATATCCTCTGTAGGATCATATACTGCAGACAAGATCAATTCTTTATTATCACTCCATCGTACCATCTTTGCCGATAGTGAGCACCTGCCTTCAACGAGGCCTTCAATGATGAACAAATCTTCCTTCCACCCCAACAGGATCCCTCTTGATCTACTTGTGGCATTGACAATAGCAAAACTCTGCATGAAGCCTCTACCTATCCCATTCCAGATCCTCTGTGTACAGGACACAAGTTGTCTCTTGCAACAGTACGATGTCAACATCCAAGGAGCAAATGTATCTCCCCAAAGTTGCTCTTCTAGTGGGATCATTTAGACCCCAGACATTCCACAAGAGAATCGAGGTCATGGAGCAACATAACGATCCCCCCCGTGGACACATCAAAAGTCAGAGGCCTTGGCTACCTCCAACTTCGTCGCCTCATCCTCATCGCCTCCATCGAAACTGCCCTCCAGGCATGTCACCACCTCCGTAATTGTCGAAGACCTATGGTCCCAACCCCTGAAAGTGCATCGTGGTCAAAAAAAGAGTCCTTGCCATTGTCGCCGCCGCCACGGCAATCTCCACCTCGTGATGCATAGGCCTTCAATGGGGCTAGCATTGACCCACCACTTCCACTGGAGGATCCTCAGAAAACCCCACAATCACTAAAAGGGGCACTCCTATATATCTAGGTAGTTAATTCGATCGTTAGTCATTTGGAAAGCTAAAGAAGGTATAGCTTGAAGATCTGGCCTCTCAACTTGGTAGGGATGTATGGTTTGAAGATCTGATCTCTCGAGTTGGAAGGGATGCATATCTTGCTCCTTGAAAGGGCTTCTTCTATGATCCCATGAAGGTTCTACATATCATGGATGATCCCCTTCCTCCTATCTGGCAATGAGTTTCCAGTACTCTGATTAGTCACGATGCATCTCCCTCCCTGTGTTCTAATATTATTGCAATACTGCCATACATTTTATTATGTCAACATGGTATTGGAATAAGTCAATTTTGGATTGATAGTTGGTATTTTTGCTAAGATCAAGATCCTCTCTGAAATCCAATTCATGTTGACAAAGATCCAAGTAACTTGTTCAGTTGAATTCCATCATCACTAACCAATAAATCATTATCAACTTCAGCATTGTATCTGCACTTTTCCTCTACGTTGTGAGGAAATTTCGTTGGGAACTTGCCTATGTTGCAGTAAAGATGGAGACAACAGCAAGTCAAAGATACATCCTCAGATCTCTAGCACCAACATTCCTCAAGAATTGATCCTTTGGGTAAATAAGACTTGTGCTGGCATAATTTAGGGAAGTAGCAGGGTAATTTAGAGACTTCAGTTGCCAAAGAGTTGGGGCAAGGGAATGCAAGATCTGCAATGTGATGTCTAGTAAGCCCAACGGCATCGCATCAAGCTTGCACAAGCCCATAATCTGTGGCACCATCAACAGCATCGCTGTTTTGTTTATGTAACAGCTTTGATTGGTTGCGGAAAAACCATTGGATCTCTTCTCGTGGAGAAAGATACTTTATGTTCACGGGTGAATAAAAGGAAAGGATGATGGAGATTGGAGTTCACTTGTTTATGAGGAGAAAAACAGAAAACAAATGAGAAGGAAACATATTTAGACTGGATTACTTTTTCTGTTCATAAATTCAGTTTTCTGTAAGAATAAAAGGATGGTCAAACAAGGGGGGTCACTATCCAGATTTTATTAGAAAAGAAAATAAAATACGGCTACATCATGCTCCACAAATTCAGGAATATGATGGAGGCTTCATATATCATCCCAACAACACAAGGTTGCTCCTGCCTAAAAATCATCCCAATTCTCTGCAACCACAACGCCCACAAAATGGCAAAAGGTGTCACCCTCTCAAAAATTCTAAAATGTCTTGACCTACTCACTAACCTTCCAGACATGGAGCTCTCCCAAAAATTATTTTCCGATGTAAAATCCACCCAAACAGGTCCCAAATTCTGCTAAACTGCATACACAAATTGGGCAAATGAAGAATAAATGATTGTAATCCTCCACATCATTGCCACAAAGGAACAAGTTTAGTGTTCATGAGGGAATATCCTATTGCCGGTGCCCCTCTATCATTACCTGACCCATTCTAAGTAACCAAGCAAAAATCTTCCCTTCATTGGCATTTTTATTTTCCAAATGATTCCGCTGGCCCTCAGCAAATCAAAGCTAATTTGGTTTGAACTCTGCAGCAAGTGCCAGTAGACCTCCTTCACAGAACTCCTATTGTCCTCCACCACCCAACCATCCAAAACCCCCCCATAGCTGGTTTAAACATATGCATCTCCTCTGTAACCTAATGACAACTCCACCCTTTGATGTGAGAGATTTTGAAAAGAAAATTCGATGTCCAACTTCCCCGGTTCTCCCTTGAAGACACACTCCAATAAGATGCTACTGTGGCTTCCAAGTTCACAGATAAAAGCAAAGAATCTCAGAAATCTTCTGTCCAATCATCAAACACGGCTAAAAGTCTTTCCCATAACCAAGCTTCACCTCAATGAGGCAAAGCCATAGGCATCAAATGTCTCAAACCTCTCCAAACAAGTGAGGCTCCCCTCACCATTAACACCCTCATTTCCCAACTGGCACATCTACCATAAGAGCCAAACAACAACATCACTCATGAGCCTTCATCCTCCATCACCATTGCCGCCCGCTTTATTAACAATGCCAAATTCATAGTCCTAAGAACAAGCACCCCAAGCCCCCCTTCATAAATCAAACAAAATACCTCCTTCCAATTTACAAGGTGCATCCCCTTGGGTGTCTCAACTGCCTCCTTCCAAAAGAATCACCTCATCAACTTGTCCTAGGACTCCACCTTCTTGGGCAAAGCAAAAATTGGCATAAAAATGTCTGGATAGCATAAAGTACCAACCTCAACAACATGAGTTGCCACCACTGGAGAAGTAACCCTATCTTCCATCCATCCAATCCCCACCTCGTTCAAGCCATCACCAGATCCCACTCCACTATGCTAAGGGTAGAAGCTATCAGAGGAAGTCCCAAGGAAATCAACATAAGCTGTCTAGCAATGTCCCCGCTTGTTTTACGCATGCCCTCACTTTTGACTCCTCCATTCCAAATGGAATAAATGAGGACATCACCTTGTTTATACCAAAGCCTGAAAAATCCGCAAAAAGCTCCACCAAGCTTGTTTCCTACCACCTTCTTTGTTGGCACTATCGATCCCCCTAAAAAAGAATGTGTCATTTGCATGTTATAGAACTGGTTCCAATGTTCCATCTATCCCTCCTAGCAAGAATCCCTTAAACAGGCTTGCCTCACATACCTCAAAAGAACACCTTGCCAACATGTCAATAGCTAAGACAAAAGGAAGATGCACCAGCAAAAAGCCCTACTTAACTCATTGCGACCAAATCCACCCTCCTCATGGTCTTCCATTCACTAGCAATGAAAAGAAAGCCATCATCACACGCCACTTCTCCATGAAATCCACTTGTCTAGAAGCCCTACTACTACATCGATGTCCACAAAAATTTCACCTCAAAGAATCATATGCCTTAGAGATGTCTACTTTCCAGGGAAAGCCTTTTACCCTACACCTTTTCCAATAGGAAAGAATCTGCAGCCGCCACAATCACATTATCAAATAAATGTCTATCTCTAATAAACATCAATTGCACTTCAGAGATTAACCCATTATCATCACTTTTAAGTCAGTATCCAACACCTTGGAGATAATGAGCGAAACTTAATTTGACAAGGAGATCGATCTTTAGTCATCCACTTGCTTTACAAACTCCTTGGGAAGTAGGAAGAGCAAACACTTATTCAGACACTCAAAATCATAGCTTCCATTTGCAAACTCCACCACTGCCATACATCATCACCTGCCACTCAGCAAAGTTCTTTGAAAAAGAGAACCAAGAACCTGTCTAGCTTGGGAACCATCAGTCTTGGTTATTTCATTCTTTCCTATTGGAGTACCCACACTTTTCTCCATAGGATGCCCTCATGGTGGGGCTCGTTATTTCGAATCTCCATTATTTGAGAAGAATATTTCTAAAGGTCCTCATATGAGAAAAATCAAGTTACTATGAGAATACATTTGGCAATGTGATAAGTTGTATTAGGGATAAGTTGGTGGATAGGATAATGGGGTTGGGGTATTTGGTTGTTTGGTGAGATAAGTGATCATTTGAATGTGATAGTTATTTTTTGAGAAGGTGAATATGATAATTCTTATAGTGGAATTGATTACAATATTTTTTATTGGAACTTGGAAAAGTTGGTGGAGAATATTACATTGAAACTGCAAACATAACTTTACCACCTCATATAACCCATTGACGATGTAGAGGATAACCCCTTAGATGGGATAACTCAAGGAGTTATCCCACAACTGGGTCTTAGGTCACCTTATACCACAACTAGGTCTTAGGTCACCTTATAGGAAAGGCCTACTCTTCTTGTGAGCTTTAGTTGTATGTGAGGCTCTACACTTGGAAATGGAAATCTGTATCCACCTTGCTACCCTTCATCTGGAAGAGACTTGATGTTGTTGACTCTCTGCTTAAGTCGATGAATTCTCGGAAAACTCTCATGAAAATATCTTCGATAATCAGTATTCTCTTTAGCCTACATCCTCATTTGGAGGACTTTCCTACCTGCAAATTTCTTTGGAGAATTTCTTTGACTTAGCTTCTTATAGAATCTTCAACCCATATGTTTACCTGCATGAGAATCATCACTTCAACATATATACCTACTGCTTCCACCTAAAAAAGTATTAAATAAGGGGAAGATGATTGTCCTGCCTTATGTAAACTTGAGATTTATGTAAATTTAGAATTAGATGGTGATTAATTCCCCTCCTATATCTATGTAGTACTTGATTGTTTGGTCTCACCCTGTCTATCAAGGAGAGTTCGTGAGACGTTGAACAAAATTGGAATGATACACATAAGTTAAACATGGCCCCATGCAAGGACGGCATGCACAGATTGAGAACATAGAGAAAAGGAGTGGGACTAGGTGTGTGTAGGTAAGTTCAAGTAACAATACATATCAAGTTTAGGGCTAATCCAATGTTGAATCTAGAGGAATCTAAAAACAAAAGAGAGAACTCTCAAAAACACCTATCTTTCTCTCTCTCTCTTCTCAACAATGCACTTGCAAATTGAACTTGGACTTTGCTGCACGTACGCACGGGTGTTTCACTCGCTGGGGTCAACGAACCTCTAGGCAAATTATGTCGGCCTTAAAAACCTTCGCTGCGAACTCCAGGCTGAGGCTGGTCAGGTCTAAATCTTGGTTGTTACTTAAGTACCTCTAGGCCTCTTGTTGGTATTTTAATCTAAGTTTTAGAGATGCGACTCAGTAAGGCATCCTGTCGGTTAAAATCTGGCTTAGAGATCTAGTCTGTTCCATAGGATTTTGCTAGGGACTAGCAAAAGTCAGGCCTGGGTGTATGATGGTAGCTCCATCATTGGTATTAATAAGCCTAATTTAGCCTAACTACAGTAATAAATGCTTCTGAATATTCATCAGAAGATTGTAATCCTATTTTGAATTGCATTTGAGAAGAAGACAAGAAAAGAAGTTAATTATGTTGTTTTAACATCTAATCACTAATCCAAATTAACTAAAGGGTTAATCAGGACTTAATTCAAGGTCAAATGAGCTTACTTTCTTAAGAAGTGGGCTTGAGCTGACTAAATCAGGGTTTTCTACATTCTGAAGACTATTTTATTACATGAAAACCCTAAGTAACACCCTCACTTCAATTAAATGGGTCCTAGTAGAAATAAATGAAAACTGAACCTCCTAAAAATCATTTAAAAATATTTTAAGAGGTTTGGCACCTTCAATCTGACCATCAGAACCCATCTTGACCAAAAACAGAGACTCAACAGAAATTTTACTCTATTTTGGGCTTCTACGTAAATTAGCCAGTCAAATTACGTCAAAACCCAAATTCGAGTTCACCACTAAATTTCTTGGGTTTAAATTAAGTTAACCCCAAAATTTGAGCCCAATCAAAGTTCATCTTGACTTAGTTTGCATTTTATCCCAATCATCTCTATTTATCACATAAAAACCCCTAAGTCTAATGTTTTCTTACAAACTACCCCCTACCTTTTGAGTTGACCTTGCACCTAGGTCCTCTGACCATCTTCTTCCTCTCCAAGCAGCAGTGGCCAAGTAAGGAAACCCATGCTCGTCGAGTTTGATCCCAAAATCAATCCCAATCATTTGAACTCCTCCTTGAGTCTTCGTGCAGGCTAAATCATCACCGACGACCCCATGAAAATCGAGCTCCAAGGTCGGTTAGAATACATGCCAAATGAGCATGTATAAGTTGAATTGAATGCAAGAACTCCTTTATATAAAGACCAAAGCCCAAGCAAGTCAGGGGTGTGCTCGATTGGCTGGAAATCTCCCCCGTCTTCCTCCTCTCCGACCACTCATTTGACGCACCACCAGAGCTTTCCACCCCCTTCTCACCCTCTGCCATGTACAATAGGTAGAGGGGTTTTCTTCCCCGATCTTCCGAGAAGCTTCCAATGAAGCTTGGCCTTTTAATTCATCTTCCTTAGCTCCGATTCCCGCCTCCATCGTCGTCAGCAACCAACACTGATGACCCCCCCCCCTTCCTTTAGTTAAATTACATTAGGGCTTTGCTTCACCTCATCCTCAATTAGGTTTAGGTAGAGTTAGAGAGCCGTTCATCAACTCCCCTTCCTCCTTCGTCGACATCCGCCACACACGCTCTCATCACCTCACCTCCATCCTCCACCTCCATAGTCGTCGGCCAAGCTCCTTGAGAGCTTCACCACCGGCCACGCCCATCCATCATCACCCTCAATTATCATAGGGCTTGTAGCGCCAGAGTTTTTTGTGGTTCTAATTTGGGTCAACGACCCGTGTTCATGATTGCAAGACCTCGCCAGATTTTGGGTTCTCCTCCGACCACAGCCGACAAATCCGACAACCTTTTGACGAGGGTGCCACCTTTGTTGCATGCGGATTTAGTTGGAGAACAAAGCTAAATGGTTGGATTGGCCATCCATGGTCAATCCATGATCAATTGAGGAAACGAATCCCCTTGCCGTGAAGTATGAAGTGAGGAAGAAAAGAACGAAGAAGACAAGGAGAGGAGGGGAACATTTTGTCCCACCTAGCTGAAGATTGGGGATATTAAGGAATTCGACCCCTCACTGCTTGCCCAAGTAGCAAGGGGTCGGGTCCCCCATACCCTTCATACACACAGGCATGCCACTCGTGCAGGTGCGCACACGCATGGATTGGGGAAGTTTTGAACCTCGGGAATCGTGCCTGAGTTTGGGGGCAAATTTTGGCTTAGAATTGAGTAGGCTTTGGGCTTAAGCCAAACGTCTAATTTAAGGCTTTGAGTTGAGAGAAGCCTAAGTGAAAAGGCTTCTTTAGTGGTTTCAAACCACAACTTTTTACTCTCTCTCTCTCCCCCCATCATTTTTGTTCATTGAATTTGATATACATTTTGCTATTCATTGAAACAGGAGAGCCAGGAAGAGAGAGGCCTTGCAGGTAATCACCAGGATCGACAGACAGGAAGATCAGGCCACTATCTCAGTTGAGGATAGGAATACCAGGAAGAAGACGTCACGGTGGTGCAGGAGGAGGACAAAAAAGCTGAGATAAAGTGGAAGATGAGATCATGTCAGAAATGGCTCAAGGAAGGTGACTCAAACACCAGATTCTTCCACCAAGTGGCATCTGCCAGGAGGAGGAGGAACTGGATAGAGAGGATGGTCATACATGGGGAGGAATTTACAGGAAGGGAGGAGGTGGGGTGGGTTGCAACAAACTTCTTTAGAGACCTCACAGGTAGACACAATAGATGTGGTTGGAGCTGGAGGGGGAAGGATATATGTCAGGTCTCTGAGACTCAGGCAGAATGTCTTACAGCCAGCTTTTCGAAGGGTGAGGTAAGGCAGGCAGTGTGGGGTCTAAATGCGGATGGCTGCCCTGGGCCGGATGGTTTCCCGATCTTTTTATTCAGGGAATATAGACGCTAGTGGAAGCAAATGTAATGGAGATGGTGGAGTTTGCATAAGGAAATAGGGGTTTTGATAGGCTAAACAGATTCCACATGTTCTTGCTGCCCTAAGAAAGATGGAGCCGAGGAGATTCAGGACTTCTGGCCGTTTGCGCTCTCAAATGCTGTCTACCTTATTGTGGCCAAGGTGTTGGCAAACAGACTTAGAGGTATCCTTGGAAACCTGATGTCACCTGTGCAAACATCTTTTGTACCAGGAAGGGGTATTCTAGACGGGTTTGTCGTTGCTATGGAGGTGCTGGCTACTTAGAAGAGGGAAAAGAAGCAAGCGTTTCTTTGGAAGGTGGATTTCAGTAAAGCATATGACTCAATACAGTGGGATTTCCTTTGGGTTTCTCTGTTGAGAAGAGGCTTCCCTTCAAGGTGGATTGACTAGATGAAGCAATGTGTGACGACATCATTCTCGGTCTTGATCAATGGAAACCCGACGGGTGGATGGGTGCAACCTAGAAGAGGTGTCAGACAAGGGTGCCCCCTAGCCCCTATGCTTTTTGTGTTGGTAGCAGACACTTTGGCGAGGACGACACAGGGCGTGTGAGAGTGATCTGATATCCGATTTTCGGGCTGGAGAGAACCATCAGATTGCTATTCTACAATATGCTGACGATACCATCTTTCTGGTTGAAGGTGGGAGGCTGGAGGCTAGAAGCATGAGGATCATACTGGAGCTTTTTGGGGCAGCATCTGGATTACAGATCAATTACCAAAAGTCGACGTTTGTTCCATTTAACATGGTGGGCAAGGAGGCAGAGCTGGAGGGTGGAGCGCTTGCAACAGAGGTTGGATCCTTGCCGTTGGTCTACCTGGGTCTTCCTTTGTCGAATAAGAGGCTTAGATTTTGTGAGTGGCTACCGTTGCTGGAGAAGATGGAGCGGAGGCTGGCTGGGTGGTAAGCCAGATTATTGTCCAAGGGAGGGAGGCTTGTTCTGGTGAAGGTTGTTCTGGCATCCATTCCTTCTTACTTCCTGTCTGTTTTTAGGATGCCGAAGTAGGTAGAGAAGAAGATTTTTGGGCTAATGCGTGACTTCTTCTAGTCCAATGTGGGAGCAACGAGGAGAGGGGCGAGGTTGGTGGCCTGGGAGAAGTTATGTAGGCCGGTGCAGGAGGGGGGCCTGTGGGTCAAAGAGGTGGGGAAGGTTAATACTAGCCTTCTCACGAAGTGGATTGCTAGATTTATGGGTCGGGAACATGGCATGTTTGGTGATATCATGTGCAGCTGCTATGGCTCCTTTGCATCTCGGGAGCCTTTGGAGTCACCGCCTCCAGGGTCATTTTTCTTTCTCAAAGGACTGGCGGTTGCAACGAGTGAGGTACGCTCCTTCACTCTTGTGTTGGGTGAGGGTGACGCCTTCAGATTCTGGCTGGATGACTGGTAGGGAGTTGGTATGCCCATCAAAGACAGGTTTCCTCGTCTCTTTGGGTGTGTAGGGAGCCTATCAACCCTGGTCAGAGACTGTTGGTCTGGGGTCTGGTGTCCTATCTTTCAGAGGAGTCTGTCGGACCAGAGATGTTTGGATCTACAGAGGCTGCTGCAGGAGCTGGAAGGTTGGGACCCAGAGGTGGGGTGGGGGGGGACACATACAGATGGGATGAAGGTGAGTTCTCAGTGGCAAAGGTCTTCAGTAGATTGAATGGCAGTGGGGCTGGCGCAGACGTAGACCTTTGGAGAGACTGCAAGCTGATCTTGGAGGCGAAGTGCCCACTAAAGGTAAAGATTTTTATGTGGCTGATGAGAAAGGGGAGGATAATGACAGAAGTGGAGAGCGAGGTAGACTCAGATGGATGATATGAGTTATCTTTTATGTGACGATGCGGAGGACATTCAGCACCGCTTCTTCTAGTGTCTTTTTGTGGAGCAGGTGTGGCAAGATGGCGATTGACTAAGTTCCTCGAGATAAGCCTAGCTTTTGGTTGTCTTTCCGCAGAGGGAGTGCTCATGTGGGTCAAATGCTTTTAGGTCTAAGAGCAACCACACAAAAGTTTTGGCGGTATTGTAGGGTGTTTGGTTGGGCAGGAATGGAGTGCTTTTTAGGGGAGAGACACCCTATGTTGAGAACTTTTTTAATTCCATCATGTCCCAGGTGGAGTTTTGGAGGTCGAGGATATGACCCTGATGTAACTTTTTTCCTATTTTGGATTTGAAATGAAATGATCTTGGGTGGTTATGATGTGAATAACCACCCTTTCCCTTTTCATATATATATATATATATATCTTGAATTTTGTTTGAATGCTTGATTAGTGGTTACATTTGTGATCTTTTGCTCCTTGCGTTGCAAATTTACGCTTTTTCGAGCTATACTAATTTTAAGTGTTGACCCATTTTCGTTGCTATACTATGACACATTTCTAAAACCCGATGAAAGTGCGTTAGCAGGTACCTTTGTATTCGATTTTTTACTCTTCAAAAAAAGAGGTTTTTTCGAAACAAAGGGTATCAAACGGATCAAATGAGCGGAGAACGAGTATCACGATGATTGCTTCGACTCTGACTCAAGAGAAAGAAGAGGCACAGTGTAGCCTCTAAAAGAGCACTCGACTGCATCGACTTTTCCACTTTCTCTTGGTGACCTTGGCTCGAAGAAAAGTCAAGGGTCTTTTCCAGCTCACAAGCAAGTCGCCATACTTCTCGAGGAGGCACGTGGAACCCTCTAATGCATCAGGGACCACCGAAATGAAGGGCTTAAATCTCGAGCGTAGAAGAAGAGACAGGAAGATCATTCTCAACTCTTTGAGAGAAGAACGATATAGCAATATCAAGTTCAGCAAGCCATCATCCTCTCGATCTCGACTTGAGGGGGAGTGTTGGAACATTGGAATAAAAGCCACGTGGACTATCCACGTGGCAGCCTCTGGAAAGCCCATAAGGGCCGACGACCATGGGTTCTAGAACCCAAGTTTAGAGTCTTTTACTTAGGAGTCAAGTTTTCTATTTTTAGTAAATGTGTTTTAAGAAAAATGTTTGTGATTTAATTTAATTAGAGAGATAAGATCTTTCCTTATGGGAAAAAATCTTTGATTTCCAAGAATAGGGATATGTACTCTCTATAAAAGAGAGACTTCCCTCTTTGTAATCTCTTGAATCATAATAATATTTCATATTCTAAGAATCTCCTCTCCCTGTCTCTCTTCTCCACAAAGGCAGTCGGTCACCATCAAAGGGCAGCCAGCCACCTGCGCCAGCCACTAGGGGCTACCAACCACAACGCTGCTCCTAGTCCATGTGTGCATAGCCCCAACATGGGACTATTTTTCCCACACACAAGCAACCTCCACACTCCACATTACGCAATCCTTGACAATTACTATTTTATTCTGAAGATAAATAATAGAAAATATAGCCCTTGAAGGCTACTCTCGTGGCTTTTCCTTTCCCTTGAAGGGTTTTCCATGTTATCTCTTGGTGTTGTGCTATTATCAGGATGCTTCCCATATACCTTTTCAAAAACAACTCATATGACAATTCAAGGTCTTGGAGGAATCACTAAGCCCCCATTTGAATGCAAGTTTGTGCATGGTTTTAGTCCTACCGGGTGGGTTAGTATGAATAGTGACATGGGTTTGGTGGGATTTAAAAAAGAGTCACATTCTTATTTATAATAAATCAACTCATATATCATATCCAACAACTCCTTACTCCACTTTCCAATAAAATAATAACAAAAGACAACCTAACATCAAATACAGGTACAGTACAGACCTCTTTCCACAGCTCGCTCTCAGTATAAAAATACAACTTACAACATATCAACTCACCAATTATTATTCCAATCTCTTCGTAACTTAACACTTCCTAAACTTTATTCCAAGTTTAATGCAAGCACCCACCCAAATGCAGCCTAAGGAAATACTACATTAACAGATTATTTATGCCACGATTTAGATGGAAATAGGATTGTGGTATTTGCGCTTGGATGGAATGGATAAGATATTCAACGAATACATGAATGCTTCAAGCGATGAATGAAGCATCCTATGCTCAAAAAGATAGATTATTACAAATTATATTTGGCATTCAGGCATCCACTATCAAAGAAACTTCCCAGAATTACCAACGAGTGTAAGGGCTCAAGTTAGATGGATAAAAAGTATAGGAGGCTTTGCTATAGTCCGTAAATGATTTCTTCCTAGTATTTACAAAGTTGGTAACCATTCAGGTGTGTATTGGAAGAATCAAGGGATTGCCTACCAATGATGTTGCATTGGGATTTGGCTTCCCAACTGGGCTTGAGTATTTCCATCATGAGGAATTGGGCTGGCTTCCATATGCCTAGCTAGAGATATGGTGAAGTTGGGAAAAGGTACTCCAACACCTTCCCTAAAAGTCCAGTTCTCAAATGAGTTATGTGACAATATGAGAAAGAACACATAGTTCTGATTGTCTTATAGGTTCTGCAAGACAAGGGCAGGAAATCTCAACTAATGTTATTCATAGGAGATCAGATAATAAGGCTTCTTTTGGGGAGTCAAATCATGATTCTGATATTGATCTAAATCTTGGTGAGGTACAGGCTTAAATAGAATCCACAAGGTGACAAAAAAGGGAAGGCAAGTGCCGAAGAGGAACAGTTTGATTATAGATTCTTGCATCTCTTGGGTCCAGTTTTACTTATCTATGCTGAGAGCCAGTTTTATTTTGCTGCTGGGATTAGCATTTTATCCATGGGTCAAAATGCGTCAGGCATGCTTTTTACTTGGCAAAATTGGACAGCACTTTCAAGTTTCCATCCTATTTCCTCTCAAGAAAAATACATAAGCCTATTAGTTGGTGTTATCATATAGTATTTAAAACCGTGTGCATTTACTTCTGATCTTAATTTGGTATCCAGTGCTATATGTGTCTAAGATAGTATACGATGGTATTCTCATGTTAATCAACAGTAAGGATATCCATTTACTGCATACCTATCCAAAAAGTCAAAAGCAAATAAAGTTACTGGAACACGCACACACGTGAAGATTCTAAACATCTATTCCATCTGCACCCCTGTGCTTCCATAAAATAACTGCTTGAAAAAGAAAATAAATTGCATTTTGGGCAAAATCAAGGAAAACATACCTTGGAACACCAGGCTTAGTGACCATGTCTGTGGTGATGTGGTGGACATAAAAATTTCTAATTTCTTTCTCTGGGTTAACTAAAGTTTGAAGAGTGCTGTTTCTCCCTCCATGAAGATCTCTGAAGGCAACCTCAATTATCCTATCCTCTCGACCAAACCCCGTTGTTTCAATGTCAAAAGCAATAACCACAGCCGGCCACCCAAGTGCTCTAGCATCAGCAGTAATTTGCTCAGTTTTGTGGTTTCGAACAGTCCTGAATTCATGAGTATCTGGTGCTTCTGCTTGCAGCTTTGCAGTGGCTATGTTCCTGCCATCAAAATACTTAACAGTGGGGATCCTAGGCCTGATTTGTTGCTGTTTCCTCCTTTTCGCTACTGCTTTCGTTGTTATAGGCCGCAAACGGTATCTTCCAATAGAAACCACACTGCCATCTGAATGACATCTTAATAATTTAAAACCAGAACGGGTACCAAAGGTGTTCCGTAAGAGGAGAGAATTCCCTGACAAAATACCAGATAAGGACATCATTTGAATCTATGAACCAATTCTGCATCTAAAATATCATAAAAGCAAGTCCACCAAGATTCCCATTAGATTGGATAGCCACACAATTGGAAGGCAACCTGTAGAAAAGGCAAAGTCAGTAAACTGAGAAAAACAACTAGATATCAAATAAAGTTAAAATCCAAATATAAAACCAGAATTGTCAAAATTATGAAATAAGGTGTTGCGTACGTTTGAAATGTATAATATTCAGGGTATTATCTTTTCAAAAGAAATTCCAGCCATTACATGCACATCTTTGCTAAAAGAGTTCCTCTTGAATCTTGTATGGTTTGGCAACATAAACAACTCCATAGATAAGGAATCCTGCTTGTCATGTCATTTGTCAGAGACAAATAGGCAAGACCAAATTACTATGTAGAAAGATTAATCCAATGCCTGTGAAAGAATCAAAAGCTCGGTTGAGTCCTGCCAGAGCTAATCCAGGTTAACAAAAACGATTGCCAGAGAAAGAAACACAACATCCTCGAGTAATCATAGTTTATTTTAAAAATAAGATAACTGAGGTGTACTAGAGCAGGGTGAAAGATTGGTTCGTTATTGTACAGCTCCAATGTCCAACTTCCCTTGACCACCACCCCACCCCAAAGAAAAACACACACAGAAAAAAAAAAATCTCCCTGGTTCATTTGCAATGAATCATCCCTTGCAAGCCCACTCTCTCCCTTTCCTCCCAAATTAGCAGCAAATCCAAATGTTCCCGCCTTGTGCACCCAACCTACCCCCTTCTGCCTACGCAACCTTTTCTTGCACACACATCTCCACCAGTGAGCCAAGCTTAACTTTGCATAAATCCAGCCAGCACCAATTTATCATTGAATATAATAATTTGTATTTTTTTCTGGTAATTGATTTGCATTTTTGGTGCAGGTTGTGTTGGAAAAATAATAGCAGCACCTACATTTATTCATAAAGTAATCAATTCAATGAATCGAGACACATTTGTGCGATCCAAGCAGTGGATCCGAGATGATAATATCTCAATTAAAAATGGCAAGAAATGGGCATATGGAAAAACAGAAAAACCCATGATCAAAGATGCCACACAATAAAAAAATAGACAGGAAGTCAAGTAAGAGAAATGTACAATTGAAGCATTCCTTGAAAGGAACTCCCTTTAGACGAACAATGCCCCCCACAATACCAACTCACGGGGTGCTTGGCAAGCTACTCCCAGGGTCTGACAATCCACACCATGCATGTTGCACACCATCCACGGTTGTCCTCGATCACCACCTCAATAGAATGAAGCCAAGCCAAGATCCTCAAAAATCGAGAGCGCAAAAACTCAATCATAGGAGAGAGAGAGAGAGAGAGACGGCGTAAGGGTTTTCAAGAAGAAAGGTGTTCGCAACTACTAGGACACGACTCCACAAAATAAAAGAAGTTGTGCATGGAAGAGCAGTTACAAAATATGGGCCAAAAGATAAGGAGATATGGAACCATCTAATTATGGATCCAAACATGTTAATAAAAATTTGCAATAAAAACTCAATTTTACACGGTGGAAAGAGGCACCTGCACATGCACCCAACCCCTGCCTGAGCCTAACCCATCTTGGCGAGGTGAGGCACACAAACACGTGTGTGTTTTCGCCAATTCCACCAAGTGAAATTCAAACATGCACTTTCCCTCCCACCCATTGCCCATGAGTTTGGGGGACCAACACCTTTATATTCCACTCCAAAGTTCTTCCACCCACTATGTGAGACTAAAAGAACCTACCAATTGAGTTGAAACATCCAATTCCCCAAATTGAACCACACACCAATAGTAATTGGTATATCTCCAAATCAACAGTTTGCATCTCTCCCATACAAATGACGGAGTCCTATGATGTAGCTACCGCATGCATCTAGAGTGTACTCCATACACTACCATTCTAACACTCCTATCTTTAGACCCTCCAAGAAAATAACCTTCTCAAGCAGTGCCCAGTAAACACATCTACCGCTACTAATATTCGCTACGATTTCTCTAAAGTTGGAACTACAAATTTCACTGGCATTCTGCCCCAATACTTTTAACAATTGCATGGCTCCAAGTTTCTCCTATTGTCTATGATGTTCTTGTGCTTTATTAGTTTTCAAAAAAGAGATACATGCTTCTTAAGCCTAAACAAAAAGATAAGAGTAGTCTAGTGTCAATTAGCAAGTATGTTTCTTATAAGGCTTTCATCTGCCAGGGAGATACAGGTAACATTGCACCAGTTACATTCTTACAACTCCAACTTCTCCAAGTGATATTGTGCAAGGGATCTTCAACATTGCCCAGATATCATGAGTCTTCAGATGACAGAAGGGAATAATTGGAAGACCATAATTTATATTGGAGTCATAGTTCAAAAATGAAGTACCAGCAAAAGGAGGTCTCCTCATGCATTTCCCAATTAGTCTAAACACTCCTATTTTCAGATAATGACTAATGAAAAGACAACACCCCGTGCCTTCCTACAATCATGTTAAACTTGTTTCTTTTCTCAACCCTTCTGATTTTGTCACGGTTGTAATCGAAAATGGCCAAGGCCTAGATTCTAAAGAGAAAGGCCAAGTTGGTTGTGGATCCTACAACTATACGCACTGCCAAAGGACTATCCGTAAGTCTGGAGTTGAATGGGAATAGTCATCAACTCTGTCTAGTCACATGGTATAGTTTATTGAAAAAGAATCAGAAATCTTTTTTAGCCAACTTATTGCATGTCATATCTCTAAACATTGAGGAAGAAGGCATATGTCAATAGCTCAAATCTTCCCTAGTACCTACCTATCGAATCCCAATTGTGTTTGTCAAGGGATTCAGCAAGGTTGTCCTAATGTAAAAAAAGTTTAAATTAATGGACTTGGAGGAACCTTAATTGATGGATGTTTCATATGACAAAAAAATAACTAAAGGGACCAAATGGGATAGAAGTTGCTCGAAGGGCCGTGGCACTCTCCCAGTTATTTGTTGTCTTCATCAATCCAGTTGCCGGACAACTCTAGGTGCGGAAAACATGAGCGAGAGAGAGAGAGCGAGAGGGGGAGCAAGAAAAGGTGTGCGGGGCGTGTGACGGGTGAGGCGGGGAAGGACGGCGCTGGCTGGACGAAGGTGAGGAGGTCGCAGAGGGGAGTGGCACCGGTGAGATGTTTCAAGTGCCTCGAGAGGGGGCATGTGGCAGCGGGTTGCAGGGACCTGATGAGATGCCTACGCTGTGGGGGTCTGGGTCACCGAAAGTCGACCTGTGGGCTCCGTGGTCCGAGCGGCAGGGTTTCTTCGAGGAGGGTGGAGACACCTCCACCACCACCACCCCCCCCCCCCCCCCCGGAGGGGGCGCCTCTCGTGGAGGTTGAGGCGTCGTGGTCAGAGGAGATAGGGTTGCTGGAAGGAAGGTTGGCGTCGGCTATGGTGGCGATGGTGCTGGAGGGGGAAGCGGATGTGGGAGCTCTGAGAAGGGCGATCGTGGCCTTCTTGGGGAATGGCTAGGGATCCTTTAGGGTGGCCTCCCTCAAGACTAGGTGTTTGGTGTTGCTGGGACTCGGTCGGGAGGAGCAACAACGTTTGGCCTTCAGGGTGTTGCAGTGTGGTTGAGGCGTGGTGAGGTGTCGGTGGCCGGTGAGATCGGATGGTGCACTGGAGGAGCGACCACCGACTGACGCGAGGCAAAAGGTGACGATTGAGGGGATTCCCCTCTTCCTCCGCACGGTGGAGGTGGCGGCAACGGTGGTTGCCCCTTTTGCGAGGCTTCGGGGCTGCGAAGGCCTGGGCCTAAGGTCGGTAGACCTGTCGCGGTTTGAGGCGTGGGTGGAGATGAAATCAGGGCGGCAGCTCGTGGAGAGGATGGCTCTCAGATGAGGGAGCTCCTCCTGGCTGGTTCGCGTCTCGCGAGGATCTGGTAGACCAAGATCCTTTGCTGAGGCAATGGCTGGCGGTGCGGTGACGGTGCCTGGAGGCGGAGGAGGCGGATGAGGGGCAGGCTGCTTTTGGGAAGTCCGATGGTCGCGGCGAGGATGGCACGATGGTTGCGATCCCCAGGGCGCGATCTGGGGAAGGCGAAAGGGCGGGGATCTTGGAGGCCGGTGCGGGTCTTACGGAGGAAATTGTGGAGGAATCTACGACGCTGAGGGAGGTCTTCGCGAAGGAGGCCCCGGGTCTTGTGGAAGGCGGTTGCGGCGGACCTGGGTCGGGCGGGTTGGACCCAATTGAGGGGGAGGTGGACCTGATGGGGTTGTCAGTTCAGACATTGCCTCGCGGGCGGATCCAACGCTTCGATCCAGTGGAGCTAGCAGTGTGGGGGCTGCGGCTGGAGGCCCACAATGCGCTCTCGACAGACCGGACTGGGCAGCAAGATGCGGTATGGTTGGCGAGGTGGGGAGTGCGCGGTGGTGGAAGCCGAGGATGCCTGCGTCGCAGCGGCTTACATACAGGCCGAGGTGGTCCTACCGAAGAGGGCGCGCTATGGTGACGTCAATTGGGAGCGGAGTTGGGGAAAGCCGACGTCAAAGACGAGTGGAGATGGGCGTCGCTTCACCTTCTGGAGGGCATGGCGAGGGGTCGAAGGTGAGCCTGGTAGGGGGCAGGGGCAAGGCGACGACCGTCTTGAGGGTTTTTGGTGACAAGGAGGGGCAGCGAGTGGAGGGAGCTGGTGGAGAAGCTGGGGCGGTGGAGGGCGTAGTGGCGACCCGAGGGGCTGAGGCGGAGGTTGTGCGATCTGTGATGGTCTTGTTGCAGGGGGAGCACAGGCGCTGGCTACGGACAGGAGGGTGACTACGGGGCAGGTTGGACCGAGGGGCGATGGTGCAGGGGGGTTGCCCGATCGGTGTGTGTGTTTGCTGGAGGAGGGAGAGGTGGATGAGGTGGCTGCAGAGATGGGGTTCAGGCGGTCGACACAAGGAGGAGTTTTCCGGGGCCCTCTATAACTAAGGTCCTGTCGTGGAATGTGAGGGGTTTGAATGACTCCTCAAGGCGGGCAACTCTGCGAGGGTATTTACAGAGGTGGGGTCCTGACGTGGTCTTTCTCCAGGAGACAAAATGGGGGAGCTGCGATGAGAGGCTGTGGAGGGAGGTGGGGGGAGGTGGTTTTGGGAGGTTCTTAGCCCTGGATGCAGTTGGAAGCGCGGGTGGAGTTGTTGTGGGATGGAAGGATGATGCTTTCTCCTTGCTGGACTCGTTGGTGGGGTCCCATGTTGTCACTGTCAGATTATAAAGGCGTTGGGACAATACGTGTTTGCTCCTTTCTTCGGTTTATGGCCCAACGGAGACTTGGAGAAGGCATGCTTTGTGGGAGGATCTAAGCCAGGTTGCGGCAGCATTTCAGGGGATTCCTTGGTTGATAGGGGGTGACTTTAATGTCACTTTGTTGGCAGAAGATAGACCGAATAGCTGTGTAGGAGTGGACCAAGGGTCTGAGGCGTTTGCGGGCTTTGTTGCAGAGCAGGGGCATGCCACCTTTGTCCTGTCATTTCACTTGGAGGAGCTCTGGAGGACAGCGATCCCGGATCAATAGGTTTTTCGCCTCGACGATGTTGGCTGAGTTGTTCCTTATGGCGGAGGTTAGACCCTGGAGAGACTATTCTCGGACCACACTCCCTTGTGGTTGACGAATGAGGATTGAAGGCATGGTACATATTTTAAGTTCAACCGTGTATGGCTCCTCGAAGAGGGGTTCAGGGGGCTGGTAGAGGAGCGGTGGAGGTCGATTCATGTGGATGGTTCGGCGACGGTCAGATTAGAAGCTAAACTGCGGGATTTGAGATCCTTCCTGAAGATCCATAAGAAGCAGATTAGGGAGGAACGTGGGAGGATGGATGAAGCTCTCGGTGAGATTGCACGACTGGATGGGGTGGAGGATGTTGGCCTCCTTTCTGACGTTGACAGGGTCAGCAGAGCGAGGCAACTACAGGTGATACAAGAGGAAGACCAGAAGGTGGAGATGGAGTGGAAGGTGAGATCCAGGCAGAGATGGCTAAAAGAAGGCGATTCTAACACTCGATTTTTTCATATGGTTGCATCAGAAAGGAGGAGGTGAAACTGGTTTGACAGGTTGGTGGTGGATGGGGAGGAATTTATGGGGAAAGAGGCAGTTGGGGGGGGGGGGGGGGGGGGCAGCTACGAAATATTTCAGAGATTTTACCGGGAGACGACATGGGGAAGGTAAAGATGGTTGGGGTCTGAGATACCGCGAATCAGGGATACAGAGGCCGATTTCCTGACGGGTCCGTTTGAAGAGGATGAGGTCCACAAGGCAATCTGGGGGCTGAATGCTAATGGATGTCCGGGTCCGGACGGTTTTCCGATCGCCTTCTATAAGGAATTCTGGCCGGTGGTGAAGGAGGATGTGATGCAATTCGTGCAAGAATTTAGAGCTGGAAATTCGAGCTTTAATAGGTTGAACAAATTTTACATGTTTCTGTTGCCAAAGAAGGAGGGTGCTGAGGAGATCCAGGAGTACAGACCGATAGCCCTCTCGAATGTTATTTACCTGATTATGGCAAAGCTCCTAGCGAATAGATTGAGGAGGATCCTGGCTAGGATTGTAGACCCGATGCAGATGGCTTTTGTCCCCGGCAGGAATGTTTTGGAAGGTTATGTGATGGCCTCGGAGATCCTGTCGTCCTAAAAGAGAAGTAAGAAGGCATTCTCATGGAAAGTTGATTTCAGCAAGGCTTATGACTCGGTTTAGTGGTTGTTTCTTTAGGCGTCCTTGGTGAAGAGGGGCTTCCCGCTGGTATGGATTGACTGGATGAAGAGATGTGTTACCACGACATCTTTCTCGGTGCTTATCAATGGAAATCCAACAGGGGATTGGATTCAGCCGAGGAGGGGGGTGAGGCAGGGGTGTCCTTTGGCCACGATGCTCTTTGTTATTGCAGCAAATGCACTTGCGAGGGCGGCTAAGAGGTCGTGTGAGAGGAACTTGGTGAGGGGTCTCTCTGAGAGACGGGACGAGTTTTCCGCTGCTGCAGTATACGGACGATACGATTTTCTTCATTGAAGGCGGAGAAGCGGAGCCAAGAGAATGCGGATTTTACTCTTCCTGTTTGGTGAGGCCTCGGGGCTGCAAATCAACATGTCTAAATCCGATTTTGTCCCCTTCAATTTGACTGAGGCAGAGGCGAGGGGGTGTAGTCTGGGTCTTGGCACAGAACAGGTGAAACTTCCGATAAGATATTTGAGTTTGCCGCTGACGGATGGCAGGATTCTGGTGAGTAGCTGGGCTCCCCTGGTGGAGAGGCTGGAGGGGAGATTGGCAGGATGGGCATCCAGGCTTCTGTCAAGAGGTGGAAGATTGGTCTTGCTCAAGGCGGTTCTGGCAGCGATGCCGTCGTATTTCACGTCTGTCCTGAAGATGCCCAGGCATGTTGTCTTGAGAATAGAGAGGCTTATGAGGAATTTCTTCTGGTCCAACCAGGGAACGAGTGGACCTGGTGCCAGGTTGGTGGCATGGGAGGAGGTCTGCAGGCCAGTGAAGGGGGGGAGGGGCAACTTGGGGGGAGGGACTTGGGGAGGTCTAATGATAGCCTGTCGGTGAAGTGGGTGGGGACCCTCTTGGAGTGCAAGGAGGATTTGGTAGGCAAGGTGTTCGGGACGACTTATGGTGGCCCGGTACGGTGGGATCTTTTGGTATCTCCTCCGAGGGATGCTTCGCATTTCTTGAAAGACTTTCGGCGGCGGCTCCTAGGGTGCAGAACTATTTTGTTCCGGTGATGGGAACAGGGGAGAGATTTAAGTTCTGGCTGGATGATTGGACAGGGAATGGAGCGCTTGCCGGACGATTTCCGAGACTGTTTGCTTTGTTCCAGAGCAAAGTGACGTCAGTGGCTGAGGTGTGGGAAGGTGGATGGTGCCCGTGCTTTGTAGGAAATCTTTCAGATGCGAGAGCTCATGATTTCCAGAGACTGCTTGAAGAGTTAAAAGGGTTGCAACCAGCTTCCGGTACTGATATGTTTGTCTGGGATGAAAGTGATTTCTCGGTGGGGGCTACCTACAGGAGATTGTCCAGCGGAGACTCCACAGGTGATTTGGATCTGGTGAGGGACTGCAGACAGCTCTGGAAGGCCGCATGTCCTTTAAAGGTCAAGATCTTTGTCTAGCTGCTTAGGAGGAGGAGACTTGTGACAAAGGTTTAGAGGGCGAGGTAGGCTCTTGGAGAGAGTAAGGTGTGCCCTTTATGTGGAGGTGGGGAGGAAGAGCTTAACCACCTCTTTTTCACCCGCCCGTTTGTGGTGCAGATATGAAGCCGGGTGGGAGAGGGGTGGTGGAAATGCAGATCTTTTGAAGAGTTTTGGCTCAATTTCAGAAGTGGAGGGGGTGATGCTGGTCATGTTGTCTTCCGTACGAAGGAGAGGGCCAGGCCATTGGCAATGTTATGGGGCATTTGGTTGGGCAGAAATGTTGTGGTCTTCAGAGGCTAGAGGCCTTATGTGGAGAATTCTGTGGAGTCTATAATTTCTTTATTTAATCTTTGGAGTGGATCCTTGTGAGCAGGGGACCTTGGGGTTTGCCCTTTGTATTGGCAGAGGCTGTTGTCTCTCTAATTAATATATTTGGGTAGTTATCATTCTGGATAACTACCCTTTCGTCTTTCAAAAAAAATCACTCCAGTTGCCCAATAGGCTAAGCATCACACGACATTACACATCTTAATGCCCTTCCTTGATTATCTAGTTTATTGGCATGCTCTTTGTGATGGTGTCCAAAGCAATTACCTAGTGGGTTAGGTTGGGATGGACTCTAGCATTGCCACCGAGAGAATAAGAATAAAAGAAAAATGATTTCACAAGCACAATGCAAATAAGAAATTTTTCCATGTTCCATCAAAAGGTGTACATCTAGGAGAGGGCATAACCTCAAAATACACTATGAACCAGAGATTGGAGATTGCAAGCTTCCTTGACTCTCGTTCTCTCATTCTCAAGTTTAAGTAGGCTGCATTGGATGGAAAGGAGGTGCCTCCTTCAGAGGCCCTCTTCCCCATTGAAGCACAAGTAGGAAAAGGCAATATAGAAAGTATGTTTCAGTAGCTAGAATGATGTGTTAGACCCAATGTTTTATCCATCAGTTAAGAACAACACTCATCTAGTGTTTGTTTGGTACCTGTCATCATCATTGACCGCAATCTTGTCTGACCAGTTATTCATTTGTGCCACAGGACTCTGGGATGTTCCTTGTCTTTTTGCCAATCACAACAAGGACAACACGGGCTTTCTACGCTAATTGGCTCACCACAAAAGGTTGTTTGTATGCAACCATTGAGCTAACATGGAAAGATGGTAAGGAGAGCTAGGATGGCCTGTAAACAATATGGGCAATCAATGGCTTCCTCAGTTATTCCAACAAGGGTAACTGGTAAGAATACAACAGTAACACCAGCAATGAAGCCTTTTTCCGCACCAAGTGGGGTTGGCTAAATTCTCGGGTTAGGAGATATAGCTCTGAAAATTGCCAAGGCCGGTTATTCTGTCTAAAGGTCTCAAACAAGCCAGACCATTCAAACCAAGAGAACAAGACTTGGCAAGCAGGTGTCGGACCCCTAGTTTCTTGCCTCTCAAATGTGACCTTCTCCAAAGGAAACCCAATAAAATGACTTTTTCAAATAACTTCCTGGTTAAAAGTCCCAGGATACTAATGTGTCAAGCAATGCGGCTACAGGCCACGAACTTGCATGGGTCGGGTGGCAAGGGCTGGCCAAGCTATTTTCATGATCATCCTATTCAACTGACTTGGGCATGCGTAAATTTACATCTCCATTGTTTTGCGCATGTTCCTGCCAACTCGTTTTGTTCCAAATCCTTGTTTTCTCCATCTTCAGCTATTTTATTCAAGCAATTAGAGTTGAGATTCTCGAAGATCTATTTAAGTGAATATCCACCATTTTGGTGATCGCTAGGCCGTGCCGCTGAGGCATGCGATATTTTGACATAGGCCAACTGAAAGTTGTGATATGGCATGCATTTCTTTAAAGAGAGGCATGGTGATGAAAGATAACCAAGGATTTTGGTGATCACCATACGTTATCTTTATCCTTGTTTTTATAAAACCTAAAACAACACCCAAAATCCTTGGTTATCTTTCCCATCACTACACCTCTCTTTAAAGAAATGCATGTCATATCACAACTTTCAGTTGGCCTATGTCAAAATATCGCATGCCTCAGCAGCACAGCCTCACATCAATAACACACCATACAACCCTCCAATTAGCACTCCTCGCATTGCAATTATTGCGTTTACCACTACCTCCACTAGCATAACAAGCAACTCGAGACCTTCTAATGCAATGATGTACTTATTGCATCCCTTGATGCAGCCACTCATGCCTGTAATACTTTAGACCAGTGTCAACGCCCTAAACTAGATAACAACCCAAAGGGATCATCAATTTGGATGTATAAAATATAACTTCCTTAAGAACTTTTTCCGTTACTAGATTTACTAAAGAAATAAAAAGGATTCTTTCCCATGCTTTGATCTTCCTGCTTACATCATGACCCTGAGAAAGATCTTCGTCGAACTAATATCCAGTGACTGTATCCTGAGTTTGCAAAGCCGCAGACGCTCGCAACCCCAGGAAATGCAGGTATGCAAACATAAATTTTCCATGTCTTATTCTCACTACTTAATATCATAAACAAAAAAGGAAAAAAAAAAATCGAATCTAAGATCCACGCAAGATCGCAAAGGCCAGCACCATACCATGCCGATAACCTGTTCGACGATATTCCCCACGAAGCTCAAAGCGCCTGTTATCCTTTCACCATCACACCGAGATCGACCTAGTAGCGAGACAAACAAGATCGGCGGGGAGATATGGAGAAGGAACGGGAAGCGGAGGCACTAATGATCGACCGGAGAGTTCCAAGCAGAGGTGAGTGGCGGAGAGAATGGGGAGAATGGAGCTCGCGGCAAATGGGGGAGGGTCTGGGGGTCCGCTTTATTGCGATCGGAGCCTCGGCGTCGACCACGTGGTTTCCCGCCCGGCACGCAAAGGTAGCGGGAAGGAATGGGATGCTTTCTACCTTGCGCTTCGTCTACGGGGAGGGAGGGAAGTGCAACCACTGGGTTATATTTGCTGTTTCCGGTGATTTTTATTTTTAGTTTAATTCCGGAGCCATGGGGTGCGGATGAGGCTCCCCACGGGTTCCGGTCAGAAAGTGGCATATTCTCGGTCCCTCTGTTTAATCTATAGGGTGGTTCGGAGTCAGCGTCTGATCAGTTTTTTTATTTATTGGGGGTGTCGGATCGGATTTACGATCAAGTTTACTGTGAGGGTTAATTTATCCCGAGAGTTAAGAAAATGATATTAAAAAAATTAAATTAATGTTAATTTTTTATTTTATTTATTTGTAGAGTGATATTAATATCAATTTGTATTTATTTAAATTTGTGTTAAGTTGGAGGGTTAATCCCTATAGTGTTTATTTGTTAATGGTGTCAAGAATTTGAATCAGAAATCAAGATAACATAATAAAATCATGGAACTTAAATATGAGTTTGCCTAACACCAATAGCAATTAATATTAGACAAATCAATGTTAACAGCTCTTGACCTGTGTGTTAACCAAAAGAGGGTTAGCCCTCTAAGTAAACAAGAGTTAACCCCTCAAAAAGGGGGTTAACCTCTCAAGTAAACTAGCCCTGAATGAAGAAAAGTTAACTACTCGTAGCCTTCAAATCAGTTTGCCCTTGTTATTTTTGTTTGTATCTTCCCTCCCTCCTTGAATTTTGAATTTAAAAAATGGTAAATTTATGTTATAAAATTAAACTTGCAGCATTATGATAATCTCCATTACAACACTCCTCCGTATAACTAGTATGAAAAACATAACAAATTACAGTCTAATATAATTTAGGATAATCTCCATTACACCTCTATGTGTTTTTGCATTACACTCTTTCCAAATACTTCATATCACAGCACAAATTGATCAATGAGGTATGCTCAAGTTCCCACCTCAAAGCACCGTCGCCTTCACCATTTGAGCAATAGGCAACCCTATCAGATATTCAAGTCCTTGATATATAACAAGTATGACTCCAAACATTGTAGTTGAATTACATCTAAAAAAGATATGAGCAATAAACTCCTCCTCCTCGGAACACAATTAGCATTGCGAGAAACCTTGAACTCCCCAATCTTGGATCCTTGACCATGGCAATAACTTGTCGCATGTTGCAAGGAGGGTGTAAGCTAACCATTTGGGTGTACAATCAGTAGCCCATAAGAATTTGCACACCACGACCTCCTAGTAGCTCAAACAACATTCCAGAGGTGCTCTTGGGACACTAAACCTATCCAAAATACCTCCCCAAACTCGTCAGCTGCAATAAAATTCGCACATATATAATTCCCATATTTGATAACATTCTTTTAGCACCTCATGTCATGGGTGGACGTCACATGTAAATCATGTACCATATGCCTTTTATGCATCCAAATAGGCCATAATCAAAACTCTGATGGATCAGAAAGCTTCCTCAACCTCAAGCACGCCGTTAATTTCTCCATGTCTAGTAAGTTCCTCAAGCCAAATCCACCTTCCTCCAAGAGCAGACATACCTTGCGCCAACTCAAAAGGTGGGCTTTGTTTCCCCACAAAAGTTGGGCTTCCATTATCATGATCATCCTTAGAATAGATTTTGGGATTAGTGACGAGGAAATCCAAAATTGCGCAATCCCCTCAATAATCCATTTTAGAAATTGCACTCTTCCCATCCTCAAGAATCATTTAGCCATTCACCTATCCAATTTTTTCCTTAATTCTATCTACCATAGCATAGTAAGGATCCACCATTGCTGCTACAACGTGCATTAGGGTTCCAAGATAAATGAATGACAATTAGTGACAAATCTTCATTTTCCTTCAAGCATTCTTTGGGAGGAAGCCTCGACTCTAATTTGCATTAAGTTTCAATCCCGACATCCTCCCAAAGAAATCAAGCACGCACTTGATTGCATTGGCCAACTCCAAATTTGCACTCCCAAAAATTAATATACCATCTGCAAATAATAAGTGACACAAACTTCAACCTGCTAATCTTGGGGATAGATATCTGACCTTACTGCACTTGGATCTAAATCAATAAGAACAAGACATTTATCCCAATAGTAAAGAGGGTAGTGGATAAGGGGTCACCTTGGCATAATTCACACTTTATTTTTATCATCCCTACAGCATCTCATCCACAAGAGAGGATATAGATGGCTTACTTGTACATTTTGTAATCCGGTCAATCCATTGTTCATGGAATTCCAAGACCTCCATTGCCTTATAGAGGAAGGTTTTATCAATAATATCATAGGCTTTAGGTATGTTAACTTTAACACATAAACGATTGGATCCTCAAGTATGGAAATCCCTCCTGCACTTCGTGGATAATAAAGAGCAATCTTCTAAGGTTCGGCCTTTGATAAACATTCCTTGGTTTAGTTCAATAATCTTAGGCAAGGCTTTTGCAGGTTATTTCACAAATAGTTTGTTTATGATTTTGTATTAGCACATTACAACAATCAATCGGGCGGAGATCTTTAACCGAGACCGCACAATTAAATTTTGGAACAAGTGCAAGGAAAGCATGACTTAACTCCCCCACCATTTTCCCCATCACTATGAGAAAAGCAACTGCAACATGTACTCCACTTTGGATAGCATTCTAGCACCTTTTAAAAAACACATGCATTAAACCCATTCGATCCCAGTGCTTTTGTCAACGCCAATCAACCACAATGCCTCATGAACTTCCTCCCTAGAAATCGGACAAATAAGCATCTCATTATCTGCAGTTGTGACCCCGTTATGTACTAGAAGTAGGTGGAGCAAGGGGTCACCAAGGCCAACATTTGTATCATATAGAGAAGAAAAATGCTCTAATACTTTAGATGTAATTTCCTCCGCCTCATCAATGACATCACCATTCGAAAGAATAACACGTGAAAGGGAGTTTTGGTATTGTCTAACCTGAATTGCCACAGAGAAAAATTTTGTATTACAGTCACCTTCTCGCAACCTAAAAATACGGCTACGTTGGCGCCACCCACATTCCTCCTTCTAAAGACACTCGAGTTCAAGTTTTCTGTGGTCCTATACTTGCTATAATAGAATGTGTAATTTCCTGGTTGGAGGAAGTGAGATATAGAGTGCGGAAATAAAATAAACAATCTCACAAAATTAAGCAATCACACAATAGGCACAAGTATTTTTAGGTGGAAACCCAAATTGGGTGAAAACCACCACCTAACTCTCTCGAGTTAGGATTTCCCGATCGACCTAGTCGATCAAATCCACTAAACCTAGTCACTTAAACGAGGGTGACTGAACCTCAATTACAACCACACTACTTAGACCAAGGGTAGTGTACCTCAAAACCCCTTCTCTTCACAAGAAGGATTTTATCTCGCAAAGAAGACGGGAATTCGCAAAGCAAATACCCAACCAAAGATAATAAAATGTACATCAATCCTATAGATCCACAAATATTTAAACCTAGCTTCTATAGGAATTAGGAAACTTCCCTTTGGTGGAAGTGCATCGATGTGACGACGCTGGTGCGTGAACCACGCGGCTGCGCTTCGTCGCTCTCGTAATCACAGAGGGAGAGCGGGTGCGTAAGTTGGATGAGGCACCTGGATGTGCAACAAGCCTTTGAGAGCAAGTGCTTCTTCTACTTCAATTTGACACAAGAGAGTGGAAATATTCTTGCAATGTGTCTTGGGTGTATCTTTCAAGCTAAGGGGTTCTCCTCTATTTATAGAGGGCCAAGGTGTAGATTCCTACTTTGAGGGGGTGAGATCAGCGTGACATAAAAAAAAAAATGGAATTAAATATATACCAATCTCACAAAATAAACAATCACACAAAGTACACAAAGATTTTTAGGTGGACACCCAAACCTGGTGAAAACCACCACCTAACCCTCTCGAGTTAGGATTTTCCGATCAACCAAGTTGATCAAATCCACTAAACGAATCACTTAAACAAGGGTGATTCAACCTCAATTACAACCACACTACTTTATACAAGGGTAGCGTACCTTAAACCCCTTCTCTTCACGAGAAGGATTTTGTCCCACGAAGGAGATGGGAATTCACAAAGTGAATACCCACCTAAAGAACAAAGATAAATAACAACAATCCTATAGAGTCAACAAAGTAATTTTTAACCTAAGCTTCTATAGGAATTAAGATGCTTCCCTTTGCAAGGAGTTCATCGAAGACGCGGACATGTGAACTACACGACGGCACAATGTCGCTCTCGTGAACTACGACGGGAGAGCGGGTGCGCAAATGCTTGATGCTCTCTAGATGAAGAACTAGAGCTTAGAGAGCAAGAGCTTGCTTCTTAGGATCAAAAGACATAAAATGGTGTGAAAGTGTATTATTAGGTGTGTGTTGAGTGGCAAAGCTCCTCTCTATTTATAGAGGCCTTAGGAAGGCTTAGGAAAGCTTCCATAGCTGTTGGGTGCAAAGCTCAAGAGAATCAGGCCGAAATCAGGAATAATCATTGCACTGATAGGGTAATCAGACGTCTGATTCTAGCATCAGACGTCTGGAAAGCTAGTTTAAGACGTCTGGGAACAAGGTTAGACGTCTGATTTTAGGCGGGTTCCTTCCTGACTTAAATCATATCTAAACAGGGTTCTAGTGCAAGTCCATCAGACGACATACAGGATGTCTGGCACTATGTCTAGACATTTGGAAACCTACTTTTCTGCGGGAATGGATTTCCAAGAGAGTGCAACGGTTGGAAAATCTCTAAGAAGAGATTTTCGGGGCAGCCGAGGTAAAACAGTCATTTATCAGACGTCTGGAAAGGCTTAAGGATGTCTGATAAGGCTCTAACGGTCATATCTTCAGTGTTTGTTAAGCCAGCCAACGGTCCACTAATTGGACGTCTAGCAAAATTATCAGACATCTTTTAAGACGTCTGGTCTAAGGTTTGGACGTCTAATTTCATCAGATATAACTAACTAAGTCCAGCCTAAATGTTATCAGATGTCTGAATCAACAATCAGACGTCTTAAAACCCATTATCAGACGTCTATTTTTGGAATTAGACGTTTGAAAAGGTTGTTTGAACTCTATATTGGTTTTTTAAGTTCTCTACAGAAAACCTAAGTATCCTAATGTTATGCAGGTGTTCATAGGACTACTGTTAAGGTACTTTGAGGCTCTTTAACATGATGTTCTAAGGAACAAAAAGAGCAAGGAAATAAAGACAAAAGTACATGAAAGAAATAAACAGAATTCTATCCTATTTTTTTTATCCTTCCATCTTCAATCTATCGCTCCTCGCGAATCTCCTCTGTTCTCCATCAAGCTCCTCCAATCCGTTCTAGATGCGAGCTCGAACTCCGTCTAATCACGTCTCCATTTGCAATTGACCTGAAATCTAATACTCCAAGTGCAAATGTTAAATGACACGTGTTTTGTTATCATCAAAACAAACGATCGCGATGCTCTAGCACCAACACAAGAAAGGCTTTAGAAGGCTTTAGAAGGCTTCCATAGCCGTTGGGTGCAAATTCAAGGCAAACCAGGCTGTAGTCAGAATTAATCATGATTCTGACAGGGTCATTAGATGTCTAGTCCTGGCATTAGACATCTGGAAAACTTATTTAAGACGTATGGGAACTAAGTCAAACGTCTGATTTTAGGTGAGTTTCCTTCCTGACTTGAATCAGACCGAAACAAGGTTCTAGTGTATGTCCATCAGACGACACACAGGACGTCTGGCACTAGTTCTGAACATCTGGAAACCTATTATTTTGCGAAAATGGATTTCCAAGGGAATACAACGGCTAGAAAATCTCTGAGAAGAGATTTTGGGTCAGCCGAGGCAAAATGGTCACATATCAGACGTCCGGGGTCCTCTACAGACGTCTGATACAAGGCTAACTGTCATTTACTAAGGCAGCTAACGTTCCATTAATTGGACATTTGACAAGGGCATCGGACGTCTGGACTAAGGTCTGACGACTGATTCTAATAGACAAAACCCACTAAGTCCAGCCTAGATGGTTTGGATGTCTGATCAAACAGTCAGATGTCTTAAAAGTCAACATCAGACGTCTGATTTCCAGATTTGATGTTTGATAAGGCTGTCTGAACCCTATTTTGGTTTTCTATGTTCTTTACATAAAACCTAAGTATTCTAGGGCAGTGCAGATGTTCCTAGGACTACTTTAAGGGTTCTTTGAGGGTCTTTAACATAAGATCTAAGACAAAAATAAAAAGCAAAACAACGAAACAAAATTACATAGAATAAGATAAAATGGAATCTACCATATTCTTCATCTCTTTCTTTCTTCAAGCTTTCGCTCCTCGAGGAGCTTTCTAGTTCCTCCAATTTGCCATGGATGCGAACTCGAACTCCGTCTAATCACTTGTCTCTATTTGCAATTTATCCTGAAAACTAGAACTCAAAAGCAAATGTTAAAAGACACGTGTTTTGTTATCATCAAAATAAACGATCGTGGTGCTCTAGCACCAACAGAATGTTACTTAGATCATCCCCCAAGGATAAGGAGACGGAGTTGAGCTTTTCCCACAATATTGCGATGGCCTGCGACCTTGCTTGATTTTCCTTTTCCCACTTCTTAGGCCTCTCATTTACCATCTTCAATTTACAAATGCATTTCAAAATAAGATTACCATCAATAGTAGCATTCCACACTTCCCTCACTATTGACCAAAAAAATTGTCACAATCTGGCCAATGGTTAAAAAACCTGAATAGTTTCCGCTTTCCATCACCCTTAATGATCATTAATTTCATGAGTAAATGATCGCTTCTTTCCATTGTCATGTAATGGAGTTCAATTCGGAAGAAGAGGTCAAATCAACTCCCATTCTCCAAGGCCCTATTCATTCAGGAAGCAAACCTGTCCTCTTCAGTTCCTTGATTGGACCACGTGAATTATGGGCCTACGACCATAAGCTCCGCCAATCCTTAATCCATGATACAAGAGTTGAACTCTTCCATGCTACCAATAGAGGCTTGGCCTCCCCCTTGTTTCTCCTCATTACACCTCACCACATTAAAATCTTCTACAATTAACCAAGGATGGTTGGTTTACCCTACCCAACCACGCAACTCCGACCATAAGGCCCTACATTCCCTGCCATCATTACATGCATACACTAAGGAAAGGTAGAACGAACAACCATCCTTGTTAGTAACATGGGCTAGATCATTTGATTTGGTTTGGTCATTACCTCCACCTGCCATCTATCTTCTCTAAACATAAGTGCCACCCTTATATTTCTTGCTAGCCCAGCATTAGAGATGCATGCCCATCCCTATGGGACTGACATCATGAACACCTCCCATAGTTCACTTGAAAACCTGTGTTTTTAGTAAGTCAATGATCTCAGCTTTCATATTTCTAAGAAGGCTCCATAGTCCCTTACTCTTCTTAGGGTCATAAAGCCCTCGAGTATTTCCACACAACAATTGTCATCTTTGTGGAAGGGAGCAATGCATGTACCCCTCCACTTGCGATGCACTCAATTTGGCTTTATCCCCATCAGTTGACGAGGCCTTATTTCCCGTCTCTTTCCCATCCTTCTTCCTTTCTGTGACTCCTCTCTCTATTTTCTTTTTTGTATTAGTTATCTTCTCCTTCCCTGTGGTAGCCTTAACTTTTTCATTCTGTGTTTTTCTTCTTTGTTGCAAAGGTGTGCCACTTTTCCAATTTTCCTTCAAGGAATTTCTCAAGTTGACGTGGAATGAAAATATCATTTTGCATTTCATCCAAATGTGTCCAAGGAGGAAGGGACATCTTCCAAAGTGCAATTAAGATTAGGCAAGGTTGGCAGCAGTGACATATATAGCCTCAAGTAAGGTGCATCTAGCCTTGTCATGGCCAAATACACAACACTTCTTGCAACGAGGGGATAACCATTCATAGTAGATGGTGACCCTCTTTGCCCCCTCAGGGACACTTTTGATCTGAACCTCCATTGGGGATGGTGGACATTTCAATGTATGTACATCAACATAACAACGCACGATGTTGATTCTTCTCTCCTTTGATGTGTCCCAGTCGCAATGGAGCAGCTTCCCAATAGCACTGAGAATTTTATTGATTATTCTTCTCGATCGAAACCTCAACCCCAGATCTGTTAGTAGAACCCAGACCAACACTGGCGAGAAGTCCTCTTTGATCAACTTTACCTCTGTGCTCCACCTCCTAGTGATAAGGTATTCCCCTCCACGAAGGAGTCAAGGACCCCTCTCCACTACAAAGATGCCATCAATCTCCAATTCGAAGTTAACGAGGAAGAAACCCCCCTCAAGAGAGATGACTTGAAACTTCCCCTTGGGATGCTAGACATTTTTCACAAACTTTTCTACCACCACAAATGACAATCACTTCCCCAACAAGTAGACAATCACCACTTTCTCTCTCTCTCTTTTTTTTTTTTTGCCTCAGTGACCTCCTCTTAATCTATTACCACCACATCACGATTCTTAGGTGGGAGGTACTTAAGAGCAATACTTCTCCTTGCAGCCTTGAAATATACCATCTTTTCACGATTTTGACCCCCCCCCCCCCCCCCCCCCCCCCCACACACACACATGTATGTATGTATGTATATCTTTTTCCATTTTTTCCTCGATTAACTTTGTTTGATCATCATAGACAATACCCTTCACATAAATAACATCTTCGACTAAATATAGAAATGAGTAGATTGGCAGGAAGGTTATCTTTTAGCATACTTTAAAACACACACACACACATATATATATGTATGTATGTATGTATATGGACATGTGTGTGTACTTAGATCTTTGAGATACAAGAAAAATGTTTATATTTAAGAGTAACCTAATATATTTAACAATAATACATGTTTATATAAGTCTAAATTTGACTGACTAGAATAAATAAGGTATGAGTATTGAGTCAGCTCAAGTTTGAGTTTGAAATTAACTTGGGTTAGGTTTGCATTGTAAATATGACATATTTATTAAATGGATTAGACCTTAGGCAGATGCGACCCAAGCCTAACCCAACCCATCTGGCTCATTTATGGGGTCAGCTTAAGACCTGGCTTATTAGCCTAATTACATCAATATATATCATATATGTATATATATATTTGTATTGTATATCAAAATACATATCATACATGCATCATATATTAAACATTAAATAAATATGGATTGCTCTTGTTTTTTCACTAACAAAACCTTAAAACCCTCATACTCCTTGCAACAGCAAGTTATGCAATCCTAAAATCTCATCGAACTAAATATAAATGAACTATTGACTTCTTGCCGTAGAGATGTATGACATCAAACCTCAAACTAATATTCGAACACATAAAATGAGTACTTTTATATTTTATTATAATTTCTCCCTACTTAATTATATTTAATTTACTTGTCACATGTTATATATGCAACGTGCATATTTAACTCAAATATTTGTAATTCAAGTAGCTAAATCATTTTGTTTGCACGCATACTCAGGAGGATTGAAATATTTTTTAATTTACGCAAAAGGTAAATATAATAACTATGTTATTTATATAATTGAAAATTGTAATTATCTTGTATAAGTCTTTTTTTTTTTGGCTCGTATCAAATCATTTCGCTGCTTGTTCTTTTAAAATAATTCTTAACTTGAATCTTCCGTTCACATATTATTTTGTAAGCATTAATGAAATAAATAACGAGACCATAAATAAATGGCCTGATCTAGCCCAACTTGAGATGATTTTGCTTTTGGGTTGGGGTTATTTTTTATTTTTTTTAATTGAGGTTGGGCCTTGGGTCACCTTTTCAATCAATTTATTAAATAAGCTTAGCCTGTAAGGCCTGACCCAAAGCTCATCCATATAATAAATAAACAACGGATTATTCCATTTTGAAAAGTAACTAGATAATTGAATAATCGTGAAATATGGGTATCTTCATTACTTAACATGTCAAAGAGTCAAAAGATATTGACAATTAAAAATATCATCCCTTTTGATCCCAAAACTAAAATCTTACTTGAGAGTTAGTCAAGATTCTACTCAAAGGTTGTTAATATAATGAAAATCACAAATTTTGAGGTAGAAATTTTGCTCCTAAGTGCAAATCACGCTTCAAGACCTAAACATATCTTACCTAAGTTTCTTAGTTAAGAGTTTGCAACGTATCTATGCACACATAGATTATTATTTTATATGGATAAAATTATTCATATGATGAAAGCACCGAAGGTTGTAAAAATGGAAAATTGATGAAGATTGATGGAGAGTTGATGAAGATTAAAGATGACATCAGTAATAGTAATATTAATAGAATAGCAATTGTTGAGATGATAATGGGTGGGACAACAATTATCAAGAGGGAAAAAGTTATTGTATGTATTAAAATCTCTAACTCAACAAAAGATTTTTTTTTTCCTCCTTTGCTTTGTTTTTTATTTTTGGGCACGAAGATGGGAGATAAAACTAACAAAAGTTATTGTCGTGTACATAGAAACAAAGATCATGTAATGTAATTGGTTTAATAGATAATTTATAATAATGCTCTAAGGCTTTACTAGGTTGAAGGTTAAAATCATAGATCAAGTGATATGACAATGATACATGAATAATATATAAATTATTTCATATTATAGTCACGATTTATGAAAAATATTAACTAAATTCTTTATCCATCACATGTTAAATCATCTACAATATCCAACTCCACTTATTCCACTTTCTAATAAAACTACAATTAAAAATAATTTAATATTAAATATAAAATAAATAAATTACAACCTTCTCTCTATATCTAATTCACATCAAATCATCTATCATCTATTAAACCACCTCTCACACTATTACACGCAACCTAAATAGAGATCTATTTGAAATCATAATCAATGCAATTACATCTTTTATCGATCCCACATGGAATTATTTATGTACACATAAAATTGAATAAGACAGAAATTTACTTTTGGCGGGACCACCGTCATCCACGAGGAATCGCTTTCAACGGATTACTGACAGATAGGAATCGTGTTTCCTTGCGGGAATGTTCAATCCAAACCCACGGAGCCATTCCCGCGATGGTGGTGGGTTTCTCCATTCACGGTCCTCCCATTCAAAACCCCTTCGATCCTCCGACCCCTCCAACGCCTCCTCCCACGACGACTCCTCGTATCTCCAACCCCTCTCTTCTTCGCTACCCTAACCCTCCCTGTGACTTCTCCATCGCCAATACCCTACCCCCCACCACCCCTCCCCCACTCCTCCCTTCACCATTCCCACCTCCGGCCTCCCCACCAAGAACCTCCACCAGTTTACTCCTCGTGCTGTGCTCGCGGGGGAGTAGGGCAAATGGGATAACATCAGGGACCTTCGCTTCTCCAAGACCACGGGCTTCTTTTTGGTTAAAAGTCGTTCTTGTCTTTCCACGGCTGTGTTTTTTCTCCTCTTATTTATTTATTTATTAATTTTTTAATTTTGACTTGCTTGGATACGCATTTGGATGAAGTAATATCCTTTCCGATTGCTAATTCCTTTCTGCCAAAGTGTACATGGAATGGTATTCACTAATTACTGTTTGGATTTCAACTGGCCACTGCTGTTGGGAACACAGAGATTCTTTTAATATAGGATTTGGATTCCACTAGACCAATAAAGGGGCAAAGCTTGACCTGATAAGTAAAAAGCACTTCAATAAGGATATTGGACGTTAGGAAATGAGCAAGATAATCAAGAGAATGAATGCACTCACTTACCTTCATTTTGTAAGAGAAAACCATGGGAGTGCAGGTAGTTGATGCAACACAAAGTGAATCTATTTATCGATTAGGGCATTGTGATATTTGTGGAGGACCATGGAGGTGAAAAGTACAAAGTGAACCATAAGGTTAGTGAAATATGATAAGCATAATAAAATCATTAAACACTTCTAACATTCTAATAGTCCCCTTCAAATTGGAGTGTGTACATAAATCACATGATATAAGATAATCTGCTTCTAGTTGATATCTTGGTAAAAATTTTTGCATGTAGAACATTGGTGGGCATATATAGAATGCTAAGTTGGCTTTCGAAGACAATATAGTGGATGAAATGGTGGTCCACCTCAATTTGTTGTGTGTGTTCATGAAATGTGGTACTTCCTATTAATGCCTTGGTAAAGATATCTACATGTTGATTGTTGTTAGGCATATAGAGAGAAGTTGGCCTTGGAGAATAACATCATGGATGAAATGGAAATCAGCCTTAACATGATGTGCATGCTCTAGAAAAGGAGGATTGTTTGCCAAAAACGTAGTGGCCTTGTTATTGCAATCACGAGCACGGGCGGATAAATGGAAATGACAAAATTCTTTAAAGAGTATACTTCTAGAAAAGTCCATATAGTGTGGGTGATGGCTATATATTTAGACTCTATGCTCGATGATGAAACCACATTATGCTTCTTATTTTGCTAGGTAAGCAAGGTCACCTTCAATGAAGTTCTGATAGCCACTACTCGAGCATCATTCTTTGAAAGAGTTGACACAATCTATATCTTAAAAAATTTACACTTTCATATGTGACATGTCCATTGTTCTTGATTAATACCCTTTCCGAATTTAAGAATATGGAGTGCAACATCCTAATGTTCCATAAGTATGCTCATCCATTCATTACCTAACTTTTCTTTTGTCCCTTTTTATCCTTTTTTTTTTTTTGGGGGGGGGGGGGGGGGGGGGGGGGGGGGGGGGGGTTGTGTGCTAACAAGGGATGTTAATCCCCAAAATTTCATTGCAAAGTGGCACTAATTACTCTAGTAGTTACAAGGGGATTTAAAGTGATGCAAAACTTTGTCAACATAAGTTCGCTCCCTTCTAAAGATTACATTGTTGTGCTCCAACCATATACACTAAATAGGAAAAAAGGATATATTAGCTAACTTGTCAAGCAATAGAGAAAAGACTAAGATGAGATACAATGAGACATAAGAGCTTTGCATTGGATGAGATATAATATGTATGTGAATATTTGATTCAATGAATCTTTGGATGGTTACCGAGTGCCGGTAATCGTCCTTCTTTCCCTTAAAAAAAGGTGAATAAGGGTAGTTTTTGGTATTAATCTTATTAAATACAAGTAAATAGGTTTATACCCCAACATTCTAGCTTCATGCAAAATATCATGACATATTATTTCCAAGTCAAGAAGATACCATTAGAAGTAGGAGTCACCTCAATCTTCAGAAATAATGTCTTTTCCTGACAAACTGAGAATTTTAATATTAGTTTGTCTCGTCCATTTGAAGGACATCACTTCTTGCTAGTTGTCATTCACATATGCTATGGGAACAACTATACTTGAGGACTTTTCATAATGAAAATTGTGGAGAAATAAATGCCACGTGGACAGTCCATGTGGCGTTGAGTCAGCGAGTCCAATAAATGGCCATGTTGTCTTTAGGGTTTCCTAGGTTGCTTTGTTTCCAAGTTATTTTTATGCCATATGTGGCAACTTATTTTTTGGTAATTGTTTGAGTCTAATTTAGGATAGATTATGTTTGGGAATAATTGATTGTGATTGAGCTTGTTTAGGATATGTAATCCCTAATTTAGTTAGGACTACAATTAGGTATGATTGGATTTGGTTCTCATTAAATAGAGACCAAAATGTACATGTTCTCTTGAGTTGCAATAAACAATTTCTCATCTTCATTAACTCCCTCCATTATTCTTCTTCATTGTTAGCGCACACACACACGCACTCTCTCTCCATGCTTCACGCTTGGACTTTCCACACACCTAGGCTCGCCACCTCCGCCAATCTCCACAAAAACTATTGAGAAAAAAGCTCTTTCTAGTTTGTTGGTTATTTTGTTTTTAGTAGTGTTAATTTTATTTTTTCTTTTCTTGAGGGCATATCTGTAATTGCCCCCTAGCCTCTTTCTATATATAGAGGTCTAAGGTTCTCCTTGAGATTTGAATGATTCATTTTTCTCCTTACATGGTGTCAGAGCGACGGTTCCAGTCCTAGGTCGGAACTCTATACATTCTTGATTTTCTCGTTCCTTTCTTTCTCTACCAAATAACTTTTAGGCCTATCTTTTCTTTTCTCGGGGATTGTGCAAAAATCCTTACGAGGAGTATTTTCTCAAGAACTTAGGCTTGTGCCCAAGAGCAGCCTTAGGGTCTCACCTCTAGCCACCAATGGGTCCAACAGATTTTCGGCGAACCATCTCAGCTCCGGCGAAGCTCTTGTCGGTTCCAACGACGCTTTCGACAATGCTTCTGACTTGTCCAACAACTCTCTTATCAGACCTATTGCCCTGCTTGACCGATTTAGAAGCTAGTGGTTGACACTTGCAGGGTTGGAATCCACTTGCTTGACCTCAATAGAGGTCTAAAGCGCTGGTCCATCTCTGCTAGGGCTCCAGCAGAGCTTGTTCGACTACCTAGCCTCTGGGTGATGATGCCTTAAGGGCTTTAGGTGGCTCTCTTGTGGCCTTTGAGGATATGAGTTGTTGCCACCAAGGCTTAATGCATTGAACAATCACTTCTTGGGGTTGTAAGGTTTGTTTCTCATTCCCTATTGACTATGGCTGGGTCAGTTCTTATGCATGTGATTGATTGTTGAAGATTCTGTATTTATTGCTCCAATCGTGTAGAGGTTATTTTCGTGTTTGGTATCCCCTTGTCTTTACGATTTGCACATGTGAAGATCCGATTTTATCTTGGGTATTGATTTTCTTGGTCTTGTGGACTTCGTTTTGTGTGCTATGGCTTCCGAGGTGGATGATTCTCCCACTCAAGGAGATGGGAATCATGGGGAGTTCAAGAACCTCTTCTTTGACCATATTGTGGAGTCTAACGGCTGCAATCTTGTGTTGCGGTCACGATCATTTTCTTACAATCTTGAGGAACACGAAGAAGAGAACATCCACATCAAATCGGAGTCTAAGAAGAAGTATTTATTTACTATGTCTATCTCTTGGGAAGAGGCATAGGTAGTTTTTCGTCCACTCAAGAGCGAGGGTGTGGTCATGGTGGTCGAAGACACTCTAAACTATTGTGCTTAGAGTATGGAAAACCTAGGGCTAAGTATCAGGCCTTTACATGGGCCTTTGTTGCACCTAGGCCAGTGCACAAGACAATTACTATTCCACGGGTTGAGTTTGATACATTGATTTGGACACTTAGAGAGAGTATAGAGATCCCAAGCAGGCATTGGATGCCGGTCTTAGGTAGAGGACGCAAATTGGTTAGTTGATTTGGGTGCATCCCGACACATATGTGGTGATGCAAGATGGTTCTCTAAACTTTGACCAGTCCCGTCAGGTAGAATCATATTGCTTGCTGATGGACAACATTCCCCTATCACAAGTTAACGGGAGGTATAGGTTGCGCCCTACATATGCCTGAAGAACGTTCTTGCTCTAGATGTTCCATTGAGTCTTCTTTCTGTTAGCTAGATTATGAAGGAGCTGAATTGCAAAGTAGCGCTTGCTATAGTGTCACATATATTTTAGGACATACTAACAGGATGAGTTATTGGTTGTGGGCGTGAGGAAGGTAGCATCTATTGCCTTCTACAATCACCATATGCTGGTTATGCATCTTTTTCCTTCTGAGAATCTTCTAGTTATCTGTGGCACTTCCGTTTTGGCCATCTCCTCGTATCTAAGCTTTGACGGATAATACTGTAAATTCCACCAACCATTAACTTTCAATGCAAAGCTTGTCAACTTGGTAAGTATCATAGGACCTCCTTCCCTAAAGTGCAACATTGATGTTCTAAGGCGATATTCTAGTTACTTCATCTAGATATTTAGGGACCAAGTTGTGCTCCTGATCATTCGTGTTACAAATTTTACCTTGCTGCTGTGGATGATTTTTCTTGCTTGACGTGGGTATTCCTCTTGAAATCCAAGTCTAAAGCTGGTGATAGGATAAAGGCCTTTTTGGTGGAGATCAAAAATCAATTTGGGGCCAATGTCAAAGTCATTTGATCATATAATGTCTTGGAATTTTGCATTTACGTCCTTTGTGCCTTCTACCGGGAGTGTGGGATCATCCACCAAACTAGTTGTCCCTACACGTTATAGCAAAATGGTGTGGCAAAGAGGAAGCATCAGAATATTCTGGATAAAACGCTGATACTTTTGATTCAGAATAGCATGCCAATTTCATATCGGGGAGATGCGGTGTTACTTGCATGCTATCTTATTAATCAGATGCCATCTATGGTACTTGATAAGCAGAGTCCTTATTCAGTTCTTTTTCCTGATTGTGAGCTTTTTGGGGTTCCACCCAAGGTTTTTGGATATGTTGCGTTTGTTCACCTTCATGGATTCAATAGGGATGAGCTTGCACCTCGAGTAGTCAACTGTCTTTGTTGGGTACTCAAGGATTTAAAAGGGCTACTGATGTTTTGATCTTGTTGGTCAATGCTATTATGTGAGTGCATATATCACTTTCATGGAGTCCATTCCTTACCATTTGACGGCTGGCTCATGCATTATTACTGTGGCACCTAAGCGTAAGGTAGTTATCTCGATTCTTGTACCCAAAGATGAACTAAAGAGGTAGTCACTTGAGGGTCCACCTCCTAATGACTAGTCAGAGATCATGTTCTAGATGATCTATTCTCATTGTCGGATTCAGCAGGAAGAACCACCCCTTCCAACGCCTCCTCCAGAGTTGGTTCCCTTTCCAACTTCTAAGCAGAGTCTTGTATCTAATGATACAGAGACCACCGTTCCTATTGCTTAGGGAGACTTTGATATACCTCAGCAACCTGAGACTACGACAATTGAAGACTTCTGAGCCTGAGCTTGGTTAGACAGATGATTCAGTGGATGACTGTTTTGATTTGCCTATTGCTTTGTGAAAGGGCACTAGGTCATATTCAGCTAGGGGCAAAGCCTATTTGTATTCCCATGGACCCTAGTGTACATCTATACGAAGATAATTCACAACAAGTCGACGACAAATAGTTTAGATGCTTAGCAGGGAAACTACTATATGTTACTGTTACAAGGCTTGATATTGTGCTTGCTGTAAGCAAAGTGAGTCAGTTTATAGACAAACCAAGGAAGGTACACTGGGATGTGACCATGATGATCCTTAGGTATCTGAAGTGGACTCTAGGAAAAGGATTGCTATTTATTCACGGGAGTTCCTTAGATGTGGTGGCCGACATGGATGTAGATTCTGCTAGATGCCCCAAAGGTAGGAAGTTTACCACTAGTTTTTGCATGCTTGTTAGGGGTAACCTGGTTACATGGAGGAGTAAGGAGCAAACTATGGTAGCCAGGTTGAGTGTAGAATTAGAGTATAAAGCTATGGCTTAAACCACATTTGAGCTTATGTCGATTAGATTTGTTCTTATGGATGTACACGTTCTAGTATCTGGCTCTATGAATGAGGTGTGACAACAAGGTAGCACTCTTCATTACTAACAATTTAATCCTCCATAAAAGAACCAAATATGTAGAGGTGGATTGCCACTACACCTGTGATATGATCCAAACTCATAGGTGACGTTTGGAGATCAAGCTGTTGATATGATTACTAAAGCACTTCCATGTGCCTCCTTCAACCAACGTCGTTCCAAGTTGAGTATGATGAATATTTATGCTCCATCTTGAGGGAGAGTGTTGAGAAAGAAGCTTTTTCTAGTTTATTTGTTATTTTGTTTTTAGTTTTGTTTACCCTATTTTCCTTTTATTGAAGGCATATCTGTAAATGTCCCCAAGCCTCTCTCTATATATAGAGGTCTAAGGTTCTCCTTAAGATTTGAATGACTTACTTTTCTTCTCACAAAAACACAATCAATAGATATAGATTTTTTTTTTTAAAGATATAGATCTTTGAAGGCCATATGATCCAACTATTTTTATTTGTCATACCAAGCCCAGTTAGCTCTAAAGACCATAAATAATGTTTCATTAACTTGCAATCTTTGCAAGTTTCCTATATGGTGACAGATGTGGGAGGTTGTTGTATATGAAGTTTTTACATAGATCTTTGTAAAAGAAGACGCTTTTAATGTTGAGTAAATGTACAATGCCAACTAAAGTTGGTAGCAACGTAAAAAGAAAATGTCCTAGAATAATCACATTTGTAGGGCTATCTGAACTTGTTCTATAACCTGAGCCTTAAATAGAGTGATTGCCCCATCAGGCCAACATTTCAAAGTAAATACCAATCATTGTCAGGTATTGATTAGATGAGGTTCCACCATGTCCTATGTAATACCAGACAATAAGACTGGAATTTCCTTCTACATGGTAGTTTTGGAGAATAAAAGATGCATTAATCTTAGCCTCTCTTTTATAATAGAGAGAATTGGGTAAATTACATAGACACACATAAAGAAAGATAAAATAGCAGATACATCCATAGACCCAACACTCTCCTTCCAGTTGAGACGTATATATCGACGAGACCCAACTTGTCACTAGGAAATCAAGATGCTTCTACTTTAAGGCCTTAGTAAAGATATCTACTAATTGAAGCTTAAACGAGACATATGGAGCAGTGCTGTCAAGGCGCTCGCCTAGGCGCCAGGTTGAGGCGAGGCGAGGCCCTAGCGCCTCGACAAGGCTCGCCTTGCTTGATTTGCCTGAGGCACTACCTAGGCAGTAGGTGCCCCGGGCGAACTCCTGAACCAAGTTTGCTGGTTTTTCATTTTTTTAAATACTTTTAAGGGTTTTAATTTCTTTTCACCTAACTATTGGGTATTCTCTCTTAGGTAAACATACATACATACATACACACACACACACACACACACACACACACACACACACACATATATATATATATATATATATATATATATATATATATATATATATATATATATATATATATATATAGGCACACACACATATATTTTGTATGTTTATGTATGTATGTACATACATGTCAACTTATACATACAAATATATATGTACATACACATGTGTGTATGCACATAAGTATAGCATATAAATATAATTTGTACATTTACATATGTGTATATGTAAATGTACAAAATTGTATGCACACTTATGATATGTGTCAATGTGCATATGTGCATTGCGGTTGTTTGTCTAATCACTTATATATCTTATATATTATATATATGCAATTATAACATACCATATTTTGGTTACTGTGTGTATATGTATGGTTGCATATATATATATGTATGTATGTTGTTTCAAAAAATATATGTATGTATGTATGTATATATATATTAGTGCCTCATTTTTGTTAGGCGAGTGCTTAGCGCCTCGGGCGTTTTGGACCACCTTCGCCTTTGACAACCTTGATATGGAGTATTAATCTTCCTTGCAAGAACTGCATCATGCACAAAATGACAGTCTGCTTCAATATGTTTGGTCCTTTTATTTTTTTTTGAAAAGCAAAAGGGTGGCTATTCGAAAGATAACCACCCAAAATCATTTCATTCCAAAAATCGATTTACATGAGAGATAACAAAATAAATCCCCAGAACACCAACTGGGAATAAATGGATGCAACAAAGTTTTCAACATAGGTTCTCTCCCCCTAAAAAGCGTCCCATTTCTCCCCAACCAAACACCCCACAAGACCGCAAAAACCTTGGCCTTAGCCTTCTTGGATCTGAAGGTGATCCCTCCATCGTGGGTGTTTCCTCTGTGGAACGAAGACCACAAGCTAACTGCATCCTGATGAACGATCTAGTTGATCCCCATCCTCTGCCATACCTACATCACAAGCAGATACTAGAAGAAGAGGTGCTGGATGTCTTCATCGGCTCCATTACAAAGGGGACATGTCAGGTCATCCGACTAAGCCCATCTTGCTCTGCAACGCTTCGTCATAATTCTCCCCCTCCTCACCAACCAGGCGAAGATCTTCACCTTTAACGGGCATTCCGCCATCTAGAGCAGTTTGCAATCTCGCAAGAAATCTATGTCTGAGCTAATTGCGCCACTCCCCAATTTGTGGAAGACCTTTGTCACAGGTAAATCTCCTTTCTCCTAGGAAAAAGCATCATCACCCTCCCCCGGTGCCCAACCCTCCAACTCTTGCAACAATCGTTGGAACTCCTTGCATCTCTGGTCGGGGAGGCCCCCCCGGAAAGTTGGACACCAAGCCCCATCCCAACAACTTCCTACCGTGGTCGACGGGTCCACAACACCCCCCAAAAGGCGGGGAAACTTGTTGCCGAGGGTAGAGCCAATTCCCTGCCAGTCATCCTTCCAGAATTGGAATGCATCCCCCTCCCACAGCATAAGGGAAAAGAAATCTTGCACCTTCATTGTCATCGTCGCCAAGCCCTTGAGAAAATGAGAGGCTCGGGGGAGGGGATTCCAGAGGCCCCCATGAAAGGAAAGGACCGTAGCATCGCCGCATAATATCACTAAAGAGCCCCTGCTCCTGCCCCACCAACTTGACAATCCATTTCGTGAGGAGGTTGATGTTCACCTGGTCCACATCTCTAATCCCCAGACTCCCTTCCTGAACCATTTTACACACCTCCTCCCAGGCCACCAACCTTGTCCCCTTTCCTGTCGACCCTACATTATCCCAAAAAAAATCTCTCATCAACTCTGAGATCTTCTCAATCTGGCGTGGTGGTCTGAAAACTGAGAGGAAATACGATGGTATGGATGCCTGAACTGCCTTCACAATGGTCAACCTTCCATCTCTAGATAGAAGTCTGGAGGACCACCCTGCCAATCTTCCCTCCATCCTCTCCAGTAGAGGAATCTAATCCTGTAATTTGAGGTGCCGATCTGATAAAGGAAGGCCCAGATACACTAACGGCAAAGAACTCATCTTTGTCCCCAAAGCACTGCCCACCCTCTCTACCTCTTCGACTTACAAGTTCATCGGGACAAAGGTTGATTTTGATAATTGATTCGCAGCCCTGACACCTTGCCAAAAAGCTCCAGAAGTATTCTCATCCTCCCGGCCTCTAGATCTGCTCCCTTAACCAGAAACAAGGTATCATTAGCATACTATAGGACCGCCGTCTCCCTATCCTCACCAACCATAAAGCCTTTAATCAGACCCCTAACATAAGCCCTTTGCGTTGCCTGCGCCTGAGCATCTGTCGCAAGCACAAATAATATAGGTACAAGAGGGCAACCCTGTCTGACCCCCTCCTAGGTTGTACCCATTCTCCTGCTGGGTTCCCATTGATCAGGATTGAGAAAGATGTCGTCATACACACCTCTTCATCCAATCAAGCCACATCGTGGGAAAACCCCTTTTAATAAGGAAGCTCATAGAAAATCCCACTGTATCGAGTCCTATGCTTTGCTGAAGTCAACTTTCCACAAAAAAGCCTGCGTCTTCTCCCTCCTCCAAGTGGCCAACGCCTCCATGGCAACGACAAAACCATCCAGGATTTCTCTCCTAGGAACGAAAGCTGTCTGAACAGGGGAGATTAGGTATCCAAGAAGGTCCTTGAGCCTGTTGGCTAGGACCTTAGCAACAATAAGGTACATGGCATTCGACAGTGTAATCGGTCTGAAATCCTGGATCGCTTCCGCCCCTTCCTTCTTAGGCAACAAAACAAGTAATATTGTTCAACTTGTCGAAACCTTTGTTCTCGGCCGCAAACTCCTCCATCATTTGCATTACATTTGCCCCCACCATAGGCCAGAATTCCCTGAAGAAGAAAACAGGGAAACCATCCAGGCCAAGGCACCCCTCCACATTCAGGCTCTAAACCGCCTGCCTCACTTCGTCCTCCGAGAAGCCAGCTGTGAGTCTCTCCGCCTGAGCCTCCGTCACACACTGCACATTCTCCCATCACCTCCAACACCCCCTGACGCGTCTCCCAGTGAACTCCTAGAAGTAATCTGCTGCAGCTTGTCTCACCTCCTCCCTACCAGATAAGGTCTTTCCATGTATCGACATCTTCTCTATCCAATTTCTCCTCCTCCTAGCAGATGCCATTTGGTGGAAGAACCTGGTATTAGAATTGACTTCCTTCAGCCATCTTTGTCTCGATCTCGTTTTCCACTCCACCTCTTCTTTCCTGTTCTCCTCCTACATTACTCGTGTCATCCTCGCCTTGATCTCCCTATCCTCTGTCAAAATAGGGGTTTGGTCCTCCTGCCTGTCAATCCTGGTAATTTCTGCCAATGCCTTTTCCTTTTTACCCCTCCTGGACGCCTTGATCTCCCTCTTGTGCGCCCTCAAGTGATCTCGTGGCACACTTAGTTTCTTCGCCAAGCAAATGTGGTCGATCTCTCCCACCTCTATAGAGTTCCACTTCTCCACCATACTCCGGAACTCCTCCATCAGGCAGGATCTGTTAAATTTAAAATATGTGCTAAAGTGTGTCCCCTTATTAGGCTGCCACATAAGGGGCGTAAGATTAGAGAAAGGTCTCTCCAAAGTAGACACATCTGCCACAAGGAATGCCTCTGCCAACTCCACGTTGGAAAGAAATCTGTCAATCTTAGACATCTAGCCGCTGTTATTGCTCCAAGTGTAAGCATAAGATGTTGGAATCAAATCCACGAGGCCATGTGTAGCAACAAAATCCACAAAAAGATTCGACTCGGGATCTTATCTTCTCCGCCCTGCAGGTCTGTCCTCCGTCTGTAGGGTGATGTTGAAATCCCCTCCAAGTAGCCAAGGATTTCCATGGCACTCCGTAGCCATGGTCGTGAGTTCCTCCCAAATGACTCCCCTCGCATGGGCATCTGATGGACCATACACCCCTGTGGCAGTCATCATGGCACCTCCTACCTTCCTAACCAGCCTCGCAAAGATGACATGCTCCCCGTAGTAGTAATCTTCTAAGGTGAAAATATCTTCCTGCCATCCTAGGATCTGTTCTCCTAAGTGGCCAGTCGCACCAAGAGACTGAAACCCCTAATCTCCTTCCAGATCTGAACATCACAGTCGGACAATTTTGTTTCTTGTAGCAACACGACGCCCACTCTCCAAAGATGAATGTAATGCCCTAGAGACGCCTTTCTCGATGGGTCATTGAGCCCCACACATTCCACGTAAGAACCTCGTTCATTTACAACAATTGGGGGCCTCCTTCATAGTCTGTCAGAAGCCACACGCCTCCGCAGTCCTACACATCTCCACATCATCATGATCCAGCGCCGTCGTTTGCTGTGAGGGCTATGGCAAATACCTCCATAGCTCATTGGTCTCATGTTTGGTCCTCTTATGAAAGACCTGATTCGAAGCAATATACGTGGTTGACTTGTTGTCACAAAAAAGTGAAACTTGCATACTAGCCTAAATACCCAAGTACTATAGAAAATTGACAATCCACATGATCTCACAAGCCACCTGAGTCATCGCTCGGTATTTTACCTCTGCACTTTAGTGAACCACAACGTTTTGCTTTTTTACTTCTCCAGGAGACTAGATTCCCACCAAGATAGACTACATATCCTGAAGTAGAGCGTCTATCACCCATAGATCCAACATAGTTTGCATCAGAATAGGCTAAAATATCCATATTTCCTCGTCTCTGTGGTGCAATCCTCTACTTGGAGTTCCCTTGAGATACCTCATAATAAAGCAAACCCATGCAAATGACTGTACCTAGGAGTTTGCATATATTGGCTAGTTCTTCTCACTGCAAAATTAATATTAGGTTTTGTAATAGTAAAGTAGAGCAAGTGTCCAATAGTACCACGATATCTGGTGACATCCTCATAAGTGGTATGAGTAGGCAGATACTCTACTGGTATACCAGAAGACTTGGTCCCAAGCAAACTAGCTACCTCAAGAATATGCAACGTGTGCTGCCTCTGGAACAGGGAAAGACTCGTCCCCTGTCGAATTGCTTCGATCCCCAGGAAATATCGAAGATCACCCAAATCCTTTTTTTTTCGTTCTTTTTTTTTCACCCAAATCCTTGGTAACAAGTGTGGATTGTAGAAATGTCTTTGTTTAGATAATTCCATCTTTATTATCACCGGTAAGGATCATGTCATCTACGTAAACAATAAGAATAACAACATGATCATTATCACCTTAAATACTAGTCCTCTTGATGAAGATAGAGTGGTCTAAATTGGAGTGCTGGAACCCAATCTTCTCAATCTTTGAGCTGAACCTTTCAAACCAGGCATGTGGACTTTGCTTCAACCCATAGATAGCCTTTCGTAGGTAACAAACAAGCTCCCCCTTAATGTTGATCTTAGTGGCTGTCTCATGTACACCTCCTCAGACAGATTACCATACAAGAAGGCATTTTTAATGTCCAGCTGATATAATGGCCATCTCTTGACTACTGTAATTGAGATGATAATTCTGACAGAAGTAATGTAGGCCATAGGTGAGAAGGTCTCAAGATAATCTACCCCATATGTCTGGGTAAATCCCTTGGTAACAAGCCCTATCTTGTATTTATCCACGGTCCCATCAACTTTATACTTTTATACTCATTTGCAGTTAATCATTGTAGCATTTGGAGGACATGGCACAAGATCTCATGTCTTCCAAGACTGTAATGCCTGCATCTCTTCATCCATCGCTACATGCCACCTGGAGTCCTACGAGTCCTGAATAAAATATCTAGGAATAACGGTAGTGGTGATAGTTGAGGCAAATTGTCGAACTTCATCCTTCATATGTGAAACTCTTGTATACTGGGACATAGGGTGAAGGGTACATGTGCTGCTAGACCTCCTTTGAACTGGCTACTCCTCAGTGTTTGAGCCATTCTCGTCAAAGGTTCGAAATGTCGATTTCGACGTCGTGCCGATGAAATTCTAAGCGTGCATGCCATGGAAATGCCCGTTTTTCGATGGCCATACCGATGGGCATGCTGAGGGCACGCCGTGGGAATGCCGAGGGCATGTCGACAAAAAATCACATAAATACTCAAAATGATGTTAAAATACTCATTTTTTTGTGTGTGTATAAATAAATACTCAAAATAATGTTGAAATACTCAAATGTACCAGTTTCAGATCTCCCACCGCACCCCGATTTCGAAATTCAAATCTCTCGCTCCCAGTGCCAATCGGCATGTCGGCGAAATCGTCGGCATGCCGGCGGCACGCCTGTGAATCGACATACTTTTTGTGTCGGCACGGCCCACTTCGAAAATGCCCTTGTCGACAGCATGTTGTCGGCATTTAAATCACAGCTCTCGTCTAATATGACATGACAAGGCATAGTATCAAGTGGAGCCTGTGGTCTCCTGTGATAAACTTGGGTCCCCTATAAGGCAGCCTGAGGACGTTCCTTCCTCTGAGAAGTATGAAATCTTCTCAAAGAAGGTGACACCTGTTGTAACAATGTATCAAGTGCAGATCGGATTATAGCACTTATAGCCCTTTTGTGTCATGGAATACCCAAGAAAAACACATTTGACAGCTTGGAGAGAGAACTTGTCCTAATTGCCATACGCATGTACAAAATAAGTACACCTAAAAACCCTCAACGGTAGGTTAAATGGCTTGGCACAATTTGGATAAATCACTTGATACATAATCTATCCTCCAAGCATGAACGAAGGCACTCGATTGATCAAGTATGCCGCTGTAAGTATAACATCTCCCCAGAATTGCCTAGGAACCTTCATGTGGATCATCAAGGTCCTAGTAATATTAAGAAGATGTTGTAGCTTGTGCTCAGCTACACTAAGCACAAGACGTTTGGTGAATAATGCCTTTGGAAGAGAAAACCTCTTGTAAATCCCGCTGTATAAACTCTAGGGCATTATCACTGTGGAAGACTTTCACTATGGTGGCGTACTGTATTTGAACCTCTAAGAGAAACTGCTAGACAATTCGAGGAATCTTTGAGCATGCTTTCATCAATAAGATCCAAGTAAGGCGGCTATGGTTATCTACAAAGACTGCATAATACCGATGTTCTCTTGGAGTAGAAACTCTAGAGGGTCCCTACATGTCACTGTGCATAAGGGAGAAAGGAACAATGCTCACTCCATTGTCTCTCCATGGGTAACTGTTCCTGTGGTGCTTCTCAAGCTGACAATCCTCGCACTGCGGTTAAGGAATTTGGCAAGTCAGGGTTCATCTGCTGCATCTTCTTAACTGATGGCTGTCCACTTATGCCACAACCAAGGATCGGTAGCTATGGACATGGCTCTAGCAAACAACGTAGGCGTGCCAGGTAATAGAAACCATTTTGCTCTATACCCCCAACTATAACCTCTCTTCTCTGTCGGTCCTGGAAGTAACAGTAATCCTTATTAAACACCACACGACATCCAAGGTCCTTGCATATGTAGCTCACAATAATAGGTTCATTGGAAACTCTGGAGCACAATGAACCTCTTCAATCATCATCTTCAGAGATGTGCATACGCTCCTAACTATGGTGATTAATGATGTAGCATCATTGGCCACTCTAACATCTCTAATTCCAATTGGAACCATGGGATTCATTAACCGCTCTACATCTCCTGTAAGATGAATAGAGGCACTATAGTCAACTACCCATGCTCTTTTGGCCCTCGTCTTCCTTTTTAGGTTTTCTCGGGCTGCACATGTAAGCCCTTGTAAATCTCAAACATGCCCTTCTATTGGACCCGTCACATCTTTTTTGCATGAGAGAAGACTCATCATGCTTAAGGGGAGGATATTCATCATCCATGGTGAGAGGAGACTCATCACTACATACATTAGACATGAGAGAAGCCTTGTTATGTGAGCCACGTCATCAATGATTGAGAAACAAGGCCACCAGTTGGCCTGCTGGGCTGTTGGCAGACTGCCAGCACCCTCAGTGGCGGTGTTGGGTCTGCTGGTGCGATTGCCAGCATGGCCAGCAGGCCTTTGAGCGGCGGCACTGGGAGACTCTTCTCCCACGTCGCTGCTGCTGCTGTTATGATTCTGTTGTTCTTCCTCCATTGAATCACCTTATTATCTTTTGGGTGAGTATTTGGTGGTATATATGAGCACCAGCCTAGGATTGCTGTTTTGATCCCATATGTGGAGAATAAAAGATGCATTGTTACTCAAAGAAAATCCTAGCTTCTCTTTTATAGTAGAGAGAACTTGGTAAATGACATAGACACCCAGAAAGAAAGATAAAATAACAGATACATCCATACACTCAACAGTACTACTAGAGGAAAGAGGTTGTAATTGCCTCCAAATGAGTTTGGAGAAGTTGAATAGAATCTACATGAAGGGAAGTAACCAAACATTGGTAGTCAGGGTGGGAGACGACATTAGAATAGAAGATAAGGTCTACAAAATGAGGTGTCTTTCCACTTGGCAATTACCCCCTCCAAGTCATCAAGTACAATATTAGGATCACCTTTAGATAAATGTAGTAGTGGAAGAATTTGAACACTACCAACCGTGGACAAAGGTTGTTCATCAATGGTATCATCATTGGTCCAAGAAGGACTTGGTCTTCTGATGTAAACATTAAGTTGTGGTTTGAAATCTAATGGGAATGTGATTGCTATTGAGAAGGTAGGCTTTGATAGACATCAAGTAGAGAAGACTTGGAAAAAAGGAACACTGACGGACATGGGTTTATAGTTCAGTAGTCTTTTTAAGTTTGAATGTTACCCAAAAAAAAGATGCACTTAACAGATCTTGGAGAAAGTTTACCCTTGGGAAAAATATGGGCCAAGCAAACGCAAGATGAGAATGAGAAAAAAGTTCCTTTCTAATAATGAAACATTTTCAGGAAACTGATTTATAATATAGCTGTAGTCAATGCTATATCACATTACTAGGATTTAGAAACACGTAACAACACAATAATGCGGGCCACGTATAATAAAAGTTTTCGTTGTGCTGCCCCATTTGCAAAAGGTCTTATTATAAGCTTGGCGATGCGTCACAACATTGGAAAAAACAGACTTACGTAATTATTTAAGTATTCCAATTTATTGCCACTTTGAAGCATCTTTATCATAAAATAAAAATTAGATTTTACTTTAGCAAAGAGTACTTGATAATAGTTGAGGTTTCATATTTTTCTTCAACATATAGTCCGAATTGCCATGGGTACAATCATTGATCAAACTTGGAAACCTGCTTCGAAATCTTGCTTCAATACTATGTTAAGTTTAGTGTAAATTGGTATAATTTCATGGATTAGAATACCTATATAAAATAAAGGGACACAAAGGTGAAAAGTACAAAGAAATCCAAATGGTTGAAGAAATAGAAGAAATGACACAAGAGTAATAAAATACTTCTAGTTCTTAAGTTTGTCATGCTATGTTGAGGTTTAATGAACTTAATTTAGATTGAGGCACCTTGTTAGATGGAAGATATGTGGCTATGAATGCTATTTGAAAGATTTTTGAGCTCCTTCAAGAGCCTACCTCATGTTCAACCAACATGCTAGGATAGGTTCTTGATTGAATCCCTAACAAACTCTTCTTTTATACGAAGGATGTCTATGAAGGGAGTGATTTATAGGAGTCTTTGATTGAATAATGCAATGAGTGGTATGTCACGAGTACTTCATCTAAGTAGTAGTTGACCCATGTGAGAGACCTTCAAGCTCATTAAAGGAGGATATATTCTCTTGGATGAGTTGACATCTCATTGACATCTTAACTTAGCCTTTTTTTTTACATTGCAAATGAATGATCTTTGGTCCTCGTTTTGTATTACATGTATGCCACTTTAATAATGGTCTTCCAAAACAAATTTTGAAGTGACACCTTATAATCTTAATTGCTTAAAGAATGATGATACTGGTTTATTGTTGCTGTTAGCATATTATTTGTGTTGTGTTTGTACGGTTCTTTTAGGATTTTAGCTCATCAGGGGCACTACTATACCTTTACCCTTTTGGTCTCTCTCTATATAAGAGAGTCTAGGGTTTTTAATAAGGAATTGAATCGTTTCAACCAATTTGGTATCAAAACATCGGTCCCAGACTGTGGCTCTAGGTATCCCACTCCTAAGGCCTACAAACCCTACCACCCCACGCCCTTTCCTCTCTCCCTCACCAGTGGTGGCGCACTACCGGTGGCACTTCAGTGGCGGCGCGTGGTAGCACACGTGCGCGGCAGCACGTTTGCAGCATCAAACGGCTGCGCTGGGTAGCGTAGTGGCGGCCTCGCATGCCTGACGCAGTGCAATAGCGGCAGTGCTGCATGGCAGGAGCGGCATCGTGATGGAGTGGCGCGGTTTGCGGCGATGATGTGTGGCTAGAAGCCACGTGCAGCGGCAGTGCTGTTGCTGTGAGGGGTTTGTAGCCCCTTTCTAAGGCTACTCTTCAGATCGCAGGGAGAGAGACACCTAGGTCCCCTCGGGGTCGTCTCGGGTGTTCTCCTTGCACCCGGGTTAGGCCAACGCCCGTAATGCAGGTTTGAATGCATCTGGTTTCAGATCTACTGATGATTTCTTGGTTATAGAAGGCTGATTAAGGCTTCTAGATTGCGAAGATGGCTTTAGATGATCAGTCCGAGGTGACATTGAGCTCTCTTTCGGACACCGAGGTACTTAAAAATCCGTTCTTCGATCCCGTCGTTAAGTTAGATGAGACCAACTATCCGTAGTGGTCCCAAACTTTCCTCATGACCATTAGGGGTCATGGGAGCCTACAAACAAGACTGGTGCAAATGTCAACTAGGACGAGACAATGCCATGGTCTCTGCATGGCTTATGCAAATAGTTATTCTTCGAATAGGGGATGAGATCATGTATTATGCCACAATGAAGAAGATGTGGGAGTCTTTGCGTAAGACTTACATGCCAAGAACTCTACATGGATTTTTTAGGTCTTCTATGACCTATTTTACTTGCGTTAGGAAAGACGTACACTGCTATAGTACTACCTTTTGAAGGGAATGCTGGAGAGGCATTACTCCTATCTGCTGGGGTATGCTTGTGAGTTTTGGAGGAGCTTTAGGAGACAGTTGGCAGTCTTCATTTTCTTTGCAAGTCTTGGACCTGAGTATACAGCAGTCAGAGATCAGATTCTCACTGTTCCGGAGCTTCCTACCCTGGAGGAGGCTTATAGGAGACTCAGTAGAGTTTTAGTGCATACTCCTGCTGTTGACTTTGGTGCATAGACGTCTGCACTGGCTGCGATCCTTGGACGTGACAAGGGTGCTCCTCTTCCTGCACGTGGTCATGGATGCGGATGCTCTTCTGGTACACGCACTAGGACTCAGTATACCTACTGTGGCAGACTTGGCCACTCTAGGGCTACATGCTGGCAGAGCATGGTAGGCCACCTGTGGCCAATCAGGTAGTCGAGATCACAGATGGAGTTCTCCCCAGTCTTGATGTTAGTTCCCTGAGCATAGAGATTGAGATCTTGCGGTAACAGATTGCTTAGTTGATTCGGGCTTCTTCTCAGTCTCTAGATACTGTAGCTATTGCCACCTCTTCTGAGGCACCTACGACTGGTCTGTCGTTACTCTTGTCATATGGTAATTGGTTAATTGATTCTGGTGTGTCCAAGCACCTATGTGGCGACATGGGCTCTTTCTCTCAGTTAGCACTAGTTACACCAGCCAGGATTGTACAAGTGGCAGACAGGCGACATTCGCCACTTGTTGGCAAGGGAGATGTCTTTATCTCTTACCTTGAGTCTGATAGATATTTTCTATGTGCCTGATTTTCCTTTGAGTTTAATGTCTGTTAGTAGTATTATTAAAGATCTGAATTGCCGAGTTATATTTGATGCATCTTCTTGTGTCTTGCAAGACAAGTTCATTGGGAAGACGATTGGTAGAGGGCATGAGGAACGAGGGGTGTACCATCTGAGCCATACTGTTGTTGCCACTTCTGCTACCCAGGGCCTTGTTTATGCTGGATCTTCTCTCCAGTGGCATCATCGCCTTGGTCACTTGCCTATTGATTGCCTCAGACGTGTTTTGCCGCACATAGCCTCCACTACTACTCTCACTTGTGATGCTTGTCAACTGGGTAAGCACCACAGGGTTAGTTTTTCCAGTTCTACTTTTGTTTCTTCTATTGTTGCATTTGATTTAATTCATATGAATGCTTGGGTTCCTAGTCGTACTCTTGATCGACTTGGGAACATATATTATCTTATTTTAGTGGATGATTTTTTCTATATTTCCTGGATGTTTGTCTTGAAGAATAAGTCCGATATGGGACAAATTATTGAGAATTTTGTTAAAGAAATAAAAATTCAGCATTTTTATTTGGTGAAACGTTTTTTGTCTGATAATACCTTAGAGTTTTGTACTACTTGTTTGCACACTTTCTTTTCTAGTTGCGGCATTATCCATGAGACCACGTACCCCTACACCTCAACAAAATGGTGTTGTTGAGTGGAAACATCGTCATATTCTTGACGTTGCTCGTAATTTGTTGATTTACCACTTGGTCTCCTCTCTTTACTGAGGTGACGCTGTTTTGACTGCCTGCTTTCTGATCAATAGGATGCGTAATGTTGCTTTACATGAATGGATTCCATTGTAGGTTATGTATCCTGATAGACACCTGCTTCATGTCACCTCTCGGACTTTTGGTTGTGTTGCATTTGTCCACTTGTTGGGACCAGGTTGGGATAAACTAACATCGAGAGTAGTTAAGTGTGTTTTCCTTGGGTATATTCGGACACAAAAAGGGTATCGATATTTTGATCCGATTACTTCTTGACACTTTGTTTTGGCGGATGTTACCTTTCATGAGGCGATACCTTTCTTTTCTATTTATGTTGTTGAGATGCCTTTTGAGGGTGATATGGTGCCTATGCTATTTACACTCATTCGCTTTGGGATTTTTCCTGAGATTCCTGTACCTACACCACCACCACCATCACCACCACCTGCTATGTAGCCCTTTCCTCGTCTGACTGGGCCACTTCAAACATATGTCCGCCCTTATACTACTTATTAGGGCCCCCCACCCTCGCCTTCACCATCGGTTTCTCAGGTGAGTCCTTTAGACACTGATGCGTGTTTACCATGTGCTGATCACAGAGACATGACAGATGATGTGGTAGGAGATGATTTAGATCTTCTGATAGCCATTCAAAAGAGACCACGAACCTGCACCATTTACTCCATGGCTGGGGCACTTGCTACTGACGGCCTAGCCCCTGTGTTTGTAGGATTCACTCAGGCGTTGGTTGCTACTTAGATTCCAACGACTCATCATGAGGCCATACTTGATTCGAAGTGACGGGCAACCATGGAAGATGAGATGGTAGCTCTTAGAGGCCATGAGACCTGGGAGCTCACTCTACTTTCTGACGGTGCTACACTTGTTGGCTGTCGTTGGGTGTTCACCGTGAAGTTCAACTCAGATGGAGGTATTGCCAGATACAAAGCATGTCTCGTGGCAAAGGGGTTCACCTAAACCTATGAGGTGGACTTCTTTGACACCCTTTCACCAGTTGCCAGACTTCCTACGGTATGGGTATTGGTCGCAGTGGCAGTTTAACTAGATTGGCCTTTGCATTAGTTGGATGTGAAGAATGCCTTCCTCTATGGTGATCTCCAAGAGGAAGTCTATGTTAGTTCAACCCCTCATAAATAAAATTTTGATGATTTTACAAAATAAAGAAAAAGAGATAAAACATAAGTGTAGCATATTTTTCTCTGTAATAACACAATTGCAGGTTTCATGGAGTTTTCCAAGTCGGAGGATTAAAAGCGTGAAGACTAGATTAGCACAAGTGTTGTCATAGGTTATAGGCTTTTATGTAAACTTTCAAAGGTTGTAATCTTTATTTCATTTGAGTTTAGAGATGTTGTAAATAGCTCCAAAACATAACTTATAAATAGCTAACTTAGGCTCTTTACACTTAGGATAAATTAGAAACAAAAACCTAACATTAAGTCACAAATCAGACATCCATAACTATCAGATGCCTGATTTTCAACTTGAAGACGTATGATCATTTTTTCAGACGTCTAATTATATATAGCATTGCCTTTGCATTTTGACTTCTTAGACATCAGTCGAAGCAACCTTCTATCAGACGTCCATATTCTCATCCAGACGTCGAATAGATTGCCTGGACGTTCTTAAACTAACCGTTAGACTTAAGTACCCATTTTCTTCTGTTATAACGGGTAAATATACTTTTAGACGTCTGGACATGTCTCTAAACATCTATCAATGGACCGTTGTCCATTTATTTCTGTACAAATCTTATTAGAAACCAAAGATCAACTCTTAGATTTCCAAGGCAAGTTTTTATTTTTCCAGATGTCTAGGAAATCCAGCAGACTTCCATACTGACGTCTATTCCTTAAAATCTAGAACCCTATTTGGATTTGGTCAAAACAGGAATGAATCCACTTATAATTAGATGTCTAATATTTTTATCGGATGTCTTATATGAATATATCAGACGCCCCTGTTTCGATCCAATGAAAACAGTAAGCCTGACTAATAGAATCAGACGTCCATAATTGTAATCAGACGTCCTACAAGACGTTTGAACCTAAAATCAGACGTCTAATATTGCTGTCAGATTCATGATTGCTTTGATTTGTGTTGGATTTCGTCCCAATCTCTTGGGACTTGCCTCCAACGGCTAGGAGACCTCTCCCAAGCATTTTTGAAGGTTCCAAACTTGCCTATAAATGGACTACAACCCCTCTTAGGCAACACACACCTCCTGAGATTCAATTTCCTCAGAAAATCACTTGCTCACTACTCTGTGCTTCCTATTGCCCTTGTGCTGTGCCAACACTCTGATTAAAGGGCAAGCCAACACTCTTAGTGCACTTTATTCTGTTAATTCTCAGGGAGTTCTTTTTATGCTTAATAGATAAGGAAGTCATTAATATTTTGGGGTGTTCTATAGGTGCTGTTTTATTCTTATTATTGTAGTTTGGGTATCTGGCCTGTCGGGTCCTCGTCTCTTCATTGTGAAGGGAGAAACCTACGTTTAGGGATCAGAGGTGGGATTTGTAATTGAGGTACACTACCCTCGTTTAAGTAGTGTGGTTAGTGGATTGATCACTTTGTGATCGAAAATCCTAAGTCAAGGGATTGGCTTAGGTGGTGGTTTTCACTCGTTTTGGGTTTCCACCTAAAAATCTTGTGCCTCTTTTTGTGATTGTATTTTTGTTTTATAATATTTTATAAATTCACTATTCACCCTCCATCTAGTGCAATTTCAATCTATATGCAGCAGCCACCTAGCTTTGAGGCTTAAGGGGAGTGTGTATGTGGACTACGGAAGGCCATTCATGGCCTTAAGCAGAGTCCTAGAGCCTGATTCTAGAGGTTGTTACAGGTTGTAGAGGCAGCTGGATTCAAGAGATCGACAACTGATTTCTCTCTCTTTGTTAGGAGGATTGGGCGAGGTACTGTGGTACTTCTTATTTATGTTGATGACTTAATTATCACAGGAGATGATGAACAAGGTGTTGTTGAGATTATGTGCATTTTAGCAGTGCAGTTTGTCATGAAGGACTTGGGGGCTTTACGATATTTTCTTGGTATTGATGTTGTTCGCAGCAAAAAGGGCGTAGTCCTATCCTAGAGGAAGTATGCATTGGACATCTTGCATGAGGTGGGTATGCTTTGGGCCAAGGAGGCCAACATTCCTATGGACCCCAAGATGTCACTTTATGATGAGGATGCACAGTTGGTGGACGGTAGGTAGTACAGGTAGCTTATGGGCAAGTTGCTATATCTCACTATCACGAGGCCTAATATCTCCTTTGCAGTGGGGAGATTGAGTCTGTTCATGGCTAAGCCAACACGTCAGCAAAGGGATGCAGCGTTGATGGTGCTCCGGTACATCAAGAAGGTTCATGGGAAGGGTCTCCTCTTCTCCAAGGGATCTTCTGTGACCTTGGTTGGCTATTCTGATGCGGACTACGCTGAATGTCATGTGGATCGCAAATCCACTACTAGGTTCTGCACCTTTTTGGGAAGGAGTCTGATCATGTGGAGTAAGAAACATAGCACAGTTGCGAGATCCAGTGTCGAGTTTGAGTACAGGGTCATGGCTCAGACGATTGCAGAGATGTAGATTAGGTCCCTACTTATTGATTTGTAGATACAGCTCTCTAGCCCAATGGAGATGCGGTGTGATAACAGAGTAGCCACTTTCTTTGCCAACAACCCAGCATTTCATGAGAGAACGAAGCATGCTGAGGTTGACTGTCATTATACCAGGGACATCATTCAGAAGCTGTTGTTATATACTAGTCACATTTGAGGAGCAGATTGTAGATATTTTTACCAACCATGGCTTAGACGACTACAGAGATGATGTGGATCAGGCCCCTACTTACTGATTTGTAGATACAGTTCTCTAACCCAATGGAGATGCGGTGTGATAACAGAGTAGTCACCTTCTTTGCCAACAACCCAGCATTTCACAAGAGAACGAAGCATGTTGAGGTTGACTGCCATTATACCAGGGACATTATTCAGAAGGGGTTGCTATATACTAGTCACATTTGAGGAGCAGATTGCAGATATTTTTACCAAGTCTTGTGCCAGATCCTTATTTAATTTATGTGTATCCAAGTGTGCATGATCAATATCTATGCTCCAGCTTAAGGGGGAGTGGTAGCATATGTTATTTGTGTTGTGTTTATACGGTTCTTTAGAGCTTTTAGCTCCTCAGGGGTACTACTGTACTTTTACCCTTCTGGTCTCTCTCTATATAGGAGAGCTTAGGATTTTCAATAAGGAATTGAATTATTTCAACCAATTCTTGCTTTCATAATCACAATAAGAAGGGTTTTTTATATAAACTTGTTGTAAACATTAGAAATTATGCGCTTGCCATTGACTTTTTGATATTACTTTAATGCAATTGAAAAACTCATATTATTTTCATAATTATCACTCAATTAGTGAGCACCGTTAAGTTCATCAGTAGTGGACCTAAAAGTAAATAAAATTTGTTCTTTTATGTTGAAACTTGTCTTTTCCTCCTTCCCATCCCCCCTCCTTCCTCCTTTCAACACATCCTCTGCTCACTTCCTCCTTCCCTCTCCCCTTCACTCTAGCAACTACCATGTCAACTCACTCTTATGTCTGTCAACTCATTCACCATGCTTCCACAACTCCTCTCGCTTCCCCTTTCCATCTCCTCTTGCTCCATGGCCTTCTTGAAGGAACCCATCTTCTTTTCCTCCTCTTCTCCATAGCCCTCTCTCCCCCCTTTGTTTTCTTGAAAGACAAGGCGAATGGCATCATGGGTGGTGAAGATGATGTGCATGCAAGTGCGCAAAATAGACACCTCAACCATAAAGGAGGCCGCAAAGTAGGAGAGGGAGAAAGGAAGAAAAAGAAGGATACATTGTGGAAGCATGGTGATAGAGTTGGTAGATGCAGGAGTGAGCCAACCTGGGGTTCGCCAGAGCGAGGGAGAGGAGGGACGAAGGAGGTGGGTGGAGGTGCTGGAAGGAGGGGAGGTGGAAGGAGCAGGGAGGAGAGAAAAAAGACAAGTTTCAAGATAAAAGAACAAATTTTACTTACTTTTAGGTCCATCACTATTAAACTTAATTATGCTAACTAGTAGAATGGTAATTTTGAAATAACATGACTTTTTTTGTGGCATTTAAAGTAATATTGAAAATTCAATGGCAAGCGCTTACTTTCTAATGTTTATAGTGGCTTCTAGGTAACAAACCTCTGATAAAATTGATAAGGTATGCTACTATTGGATGGGTTATATGATTAGGTATAGACCATAACTCCTTTCAAGAAGTTAATTAGTGTCATTAATTTTTTGGGAGTTTGATAGATTTGGTGGTGATGTAGTAGGACTAGGAGATAGGGTATATATTTTTGCTAGGGTAATGTGTAGCGATTTGACCATGCATTGAGTTCTATACAAGTTGCTCAATTCTTTTGTGATAGGTTTGATTTAAATTTCTTTTGAAACTACTGGATGCGAAACGAAGATGTTGAGGTGAATGTGTGATCACATATGAAAGGATCCGGTCCAAAATAAACTAGTCAAAGATTGGTATAACACCATTAAAGAACAAAATGAGAGAAATCTGTGAATGTTTGTGAAAGTGCTGGAACAAAACCATCAGGCATGGTCCTGATTATTTGGATCTGGATCTCAGAATGGCCTATAATATTTGAATGATGGCAAAGATTCCATGTAGCTTCCTTTTGCCTAAAAAGGGAAAAGATTCAATGTAGCCGCTTTCCATGAAAAAAGGATTCCATGTAGCTAGTCTCACTCAATGTATCAAAAGCCTTGGTTGTTGTATTAGAATCAACATGCTTCCATGACATTTTTTTGGGAAAAAATGCTTCTATGATATGCTACTCCATATTTTAATGATCTTGTCTTTGGTTACTACTCCACATATTATGCAATTTAATTAAAGAGGGAATGTTTTACACCAAAAAACAGTTGGGAAAGACCCAAGATCAGACTTGCTTCACAACAAGATTATCTTGGATCATTGAGTTTTATTTTTCTCTTATCAGTTAGAACGTTTCCCAATTTAGATTTCTATGTTAGTTTAGATTCAATAAAATGCTGATGTTGCTTGTGCCATACAATTCTTCTCTAGGTTTCAGCATCTTTCTTAATGGGCTCAGGAAAAGCCTCTCCTGGGAATCTTAAGTCTGAAGAAAATATTGCTCAGAAGGGGACCATATGTCTACATGCATTCTCAGATCTTTCACGTGTCCCACCTACAACATTTGTCTATCTTTTGAAGGAATGCTACATATATGGTATGAAATTGCCAATACAATATTGTGAAGAAAAGATGTCTCAATGATTGTCTAACTACAGATATTCATTGAAATATCAGTTTTAGTGACCTTTTTTTTTTTTTTTAAAATCTTTCTCTCTCTCTCTCTCTCTCTCTCTCTCTCTCTCAATTTGGTCTTGACAGGAACACACAAGGCCACTCACAAGTTCCGGCTTCTTCAGCAGCAAGTTTTGCTAGCACTACATAACAAACCACAACCTGGACCTGCTACTTTTATCATTCAGTGTCTATTTGTGGTGCCTCTGCTGGGACCCCCATACTGTGAAGGCTTTAGCCACTTGTTAACATCCTCCTTTCGTCGCCTCCATACCATGGGGAAGGTGTCAGACTTTGTTGAAGCAAAATGTCTGGCTGCTAGATTGTTCCTTGATATTCTTGCTTGTGTTGTTAGCCATGAAGAACGAATTCTTGTCAAGCTGGTTCAAGTTTTTGATATCGAGTTCAAAGATGTAAAAAATGCTATACGTGATCCAGAGGCAAACACCATAAGTGACAAGATAGCAGAAGAATATCTTGAGAAACATGTTTGTTCTTTTATAAAATCACAATCTTATGCAACTGCTGTGGCTCTTCTAGAGCGTTTTTCCATTATCAAGTCTGATGAGTCAGCCTTGGCCTTTCTTGATAAAATGATCCAAGATAAAGAATTCAATTCTGCTGAGAAATGGGCATCAATAGTGGGAAAACACATGATTAGATTGTTGATTCAGAAGTATTTGGACTTCAATATGCTAAAATGTGCCTATGATTTAATTAAAAAGAACAACCTCAAGGATGAGTTTCCAGATGTTTATCTTTTATATAAACAAAGGTATAGCGATATTTTACATGTTTTAAATTTTTTATATTTCCTCGGATGCTTTCCTTGCCATTCAATTTGTTTACCAGTAACAGATAAGGCACGTATGCATTGCAGTTTGCTAAAGAAATTGGCAGAGAAAGGATGCTGGGATGTTGCTGAAATAAGAGCCAACAAGGACAAGGAGCTTCTATTTTACCTGGTAGTTGAAAGTTTCAGATTGCTTACTTTTTTGTTTATCCATAGGTAGTTAAAAAATACAGGTTAATTATGATTTTCCTGTGTTTTTGATGAACTTATCATTTGCCTGTGATTCTGATGAGCTTATCTGTTATTATCTGTCAGATATAATTTTTCCGAGAGCAGACCAGAAGGGCTACTGATCTTGAGTAGCCCTCTTTTTACCTTTAAATTAAAAAAAGATGACAAAGAATCAGATTTTGCTGCTAGTCTGCTACTAAAATATTTGGTTTTAGAATGTGAATTTGCCAAAGGACCTATGGAAACTTTTCTGGAAGTTTAATCTTGACAAGTTAAACAGCTTGGTAACAACCTTTAAGGACGTAGATGTGTTGTGGGAAACAAGTTCCTGGACTGTGCATTTAAATGATTTTAGGAATTGTGGAGATTTTTGTAACTATAAGTTATTCATCTCAAATCTCAAAGAAAACAAATAGAGTTCATCCCAATATATAGAGAGGGATCAATCCTACTTCCAATCCTAATTCTAAACATGGAAACAATTAAATTCTCAACAAACTAAAGCATATCTTCTACAATTTGGAATGATATAAGCATAGAAAGAGTTAATTCCTAAAACACCTGCCCAAGTTGGAGCATACAACACCCAATTTGTAGGAGTAGTGCAGAAGGAGAGCTCCTCCCATTTGACATAGTTCGGGATTGGAGCAGGTAGGTGTGCAATCAAACAGATACGCAGGCAGCTGTCCATTTATTAGTGGAAGCTTAACTCGGAGTTAGAACAAAAAAAATTGACTCAGAGACCTTTAGGTAATCGGGAGACAATCCCAAGCAGGCTGTAGTAGTAGAGTAGACTATTCCATACTATAGTGGAATAGGGGAGTCGATCCTAAGCATTAGTAATTGCCTTATACCAGCAAGAAATCCTTCTTGCTATGAGGAGGCAGTAGTGACCTAGGGCATTTACAGACGGGGCCGAGTGCATGGCTCGATTACCCCACCACTCATCGGGGTCTTTAGTGGCAATCATGTGGCTCGATGCTTTAAGAGAGTCCTTCGAGCCAGTTGTAGGTTGGGCAGAGAATACTTTTGCAACATCAGTAATAGTTGCACTTGCAGTAGTTGTAGGAGAGAGTTCTTCGTCCTTTAGAAGATTCCTGAGGGAATCCATTGAAGGTTCTTCGTGCACCATCATAGCAACTAAAATCTCGCCATCCAAGAAAACTAGGAATTGGTTGAAGAGGATGACCAAACCACTGAACTAGGCCTAAGCTAGTTCGATCTTCTCACGTGGCATTGCCGAGTTACACAACAACCCTTACCACGTGATAGGGGCCCACATAGCGATGCAAGGATCGGATAAGGTCTCCTTAATTGGCGTTGCGTCAGAGATAGGCCAAGCACTGACGGTTAACGGTACTTCGTGCTAGATGAAGATTGATGTGAAGAGGAGGAAGAAGAGAATCGAGATGAATGTCTTGGCAGTAGAGGGGCACACAGAGTTGCAGATAGAAGCTATGGGGGTTGCACATGCACCTTAAGCAGGGAGGTGCCATTGGCACCCCTAGAGCATGGTGGAACATGTTGGGGTCCCAAGATGGATCCGCTTTGATAACATGTGGAGATTTTTCTTAGCAGAATTTATTCATCTCAAATCTCAATTCTGCTTCTAATCTTAATCGTAAATATGGAAATAAATCAAATCCTAAACAAACTAAAACATCTCTTGCAATTTGGAAAGATATAGGCATATAAAGAGAATTCCTAAAAACATAGAAAGAGAAAATTTCTACTTTTAAAAATAATATTTCCTAAATTATCTCTAATAGGAATAATGAATTGTTTTCTTATAATTATTTCAGCCTACTTCCATTATATAATTTTCATTGATCATTTAAATTATCTAATCCTAATTAATTAATGCATGTCCTAGTTAGTGGATTTGGAGTCAACCTCTGTTGAATTTGTTGAAAGGGTTTGGTTTTCTATGGTACTTGAGGCTAATCATTTCATGCTCTCCATTGCTAATTGTTAGGAAATAAATTAGAATCCAAATACTTAGGAATTTGGTTGTCTTTCTTATGTTAATCCGTGTTATTTTTAGTAACTTAGTTATCACGTTTCCTTATTGTATCAACCCTCTCTCTATATATAAAGGAGGGTATGACTTGTTTATTTTAATAAGAAAAATCATTCCCTCATTCTTAATAGAGTATTAGAGTTACTAATCTCTGATGGTTAGTTTTGAGAAGAGAGAAACCCTAAAGAGGGGAGAGCCTTTCGACGATCCACCAGAGATGCCTTCTCCTTTCCTAAGTCGTGCATCTCCCCTCCAAAATCGCTCCTCTGCTGCGACATCACCACCTTCTACATCCAACCACATCGCCACCACCTTGGGTGGCTTTCTGCTCGCTGTCGCTTGTCGAATGTGTGACAGAAGTAAAGTAGATATGGTATTCCTTCGCATTCTCAAGTGAATGGGTACCCCCCTTGAGAAACCTATCATGGACTGGCTTGTGTGGGGATGTACAATAAGAGGCACCCATGTCTCTCGCGATCTCTTTCGTACCCAATGCCTTACGCAGGACGCTGAAGTCATTGCGGATGCAGAGGCCACTTACTCCTTTAACTACTACCGATCTCCAACTATCGTCTACTCTTGTTGCTCCTCCGATTGCTTGCATTAGGGGGAGCTCTCGTTTGTCGTGATTCCTTTATGTTGGACGTTGCACACTCTAACTTGGAGGAGTGTTAAGAAATAAATTAGGATTTAATTAGTTAGGAATGTGGTTGTTTTTCTTATTTTAATCCGTGTTATTTTTAGTAACTTAGTTATCATGTTTCCTTATTGTACTAAATCCGCTCTCTATATAAAGATGGGTATGACTTGCTTATTTTAATAAGAAAGATCCTTCCCTCATTCTTAACACTAACAATATAGCACTATCTATTTCACTTAATTGGAAAATTTCCAATGTTCCTTCCATGTGAAGATTCAACTCTATCTTCATCCATTCTATCGTCCAACCCTTCAAACAAGTTGCCACCTCACTAGAAAGTTCTCCCACATACACATCTAGTCACATGGCACATGAAAGGGCTTATGTGCGTGCTTGTACATGGGTGTGCGCCTGCATTGTGGCGAGGGCTTTGGAATTGTGTTGCATAATTGTGTAGATCAGGTCCTTTCCTTAAAATTTACCTCTTTTCAAACATTACTGTGAAATTTACCAATGGCCCTCACTTTTCCATTGATAGAACCTCCCTAATGTATTATGTTGCCAACGATTCATAAAATGGCTAATATACTCCCCTTGGTAAACTACAAGAACCAATGGAGAAGAAATAAGGAAGGACAAAAAAGTGAAAGGTGGAGATACTTTATGGTATAGCTCATAATGAATTATGGTGCATCTCATAAATTAACTATTAAACCTCTTCATGTAATGAGTTATGGTGTATCTCAGAATTGCAAGGTTAAATAAAAGATGTTTAGTTGTACGTGAGTCTTATTATTATCGTTTATTTGTTTAAGGGTGTGTCATGTTATTTCTCCCTTGTACCTCTCTCTATATAAAGGTACCTAGGATTCGGAGAATAATTAGATCATTTTTTTTTTTTTGAGAAGGGAAAAGGAAGATTACTGAAAGTTGGTAAGCATCCAGCAATTGTAGTAATCATGAAAAAGGAATGGACTTATGGATTTTGCAGCAAAGCATAGGACAAAAAATGTATCTCCTTCAGTACATTATCGACCCAACCATGTTGGGCTTTAAAGATGACTCCATTCCATTGCAACCAAATGCACCAAAGTATCGCAAGAGCAATGATCCAACTGGCCACATCAAGAGTATAATAATCTCGAAAAGAGCTCCAAAAATGTTGTAGACTATCACATTTGGGAGAATGAAGCTGCAAGTGATCCCAAACATCTCTGGCGAAATCACACCCAAAAAAGAGATGTTTCACATCTTCCTCCATCCGGCCACATAATGAGCATGATGTATCAACCTCGGGAGACCATTTCTTCAACATCTTCTTAGTGACTAAATGTTCCCTCCATAACAGCCACAGATAAATTTTTATTTTTTGGGGAAGATGACATTTCCAAATCAGGCCACTCTCTGTTTGGATTCCATCTGAAATTTCAGCATTTATAGATCTTTCCTCATAAGCTTTTTTAACATAGAACCTTCCTGCCCTCCAGAGGAAGCAATCAAACTGATTAGCAGTTGCCTGCCGTTCTGAAATCAGCCTAGCAAGCTGCTGAAAATCGGTAAAAGTCTGTTCCGAGAGGCCCAAGGGTAGAAGATGAAAATCCCATGTTCCTCTCTCCGCGTCCCATAAATAAAAAACCATTGCATTCTTGTTTGCAGCGAGTTGGAAAACTCTTGGAAAGATCTCTGAAATTGGCCCAAGATCACCAATTATCGGTCCAAAACTTGAATAAATTTCCATTACCCAAAGCCAGTTCAAAAGCAGCAATGTTCTTCACCATAATCGGCCGCAAAGAGTGCCAAAAATCTGACATTCTATGCTTGACACTTGATTTATCATTCAAATTCATATTGGACCCATAGGAATCATTTAACACAGTAGAGACCATAGATTTTCCCCCCAAAGGACTCTTACCACCCACTTCATAAGGCTTGTTTAAACACTTCCAAGTTTCTCACTCCCAAACCTCCTTTTTTAGGCATGCAGATTTCCTTCCATGTAACCAACTATGCAAATCTACCCTCATGATCTGCCCCCTTCCAAAAAAACCTCTTCCTAATCAACTCCAACTGTGTGAGAATCTTCTTTGGTGGCTTAAAGATGGACATGTTAAATATTGGGATGGATGACAGGACTGATTTCGGCAAAACCAGTCATCCCCCTCACGAAAGCAACCTACCACTCCACGTTGAGAGTCTCTTCGAAACCCTCTCCACAACACATCTCCAATTAGCTAAAGTCAATCTCTTCCCCTTCAATGGCAACCCAAGATATCTAATTGGTAATTGACCCACCGATGTTTCCAATACATTTGTAATATCAATAACCTCCAACCTCAAAAAGAACGACATCGGAATTGATTTTGCCCTGTTTAGTTTCAGACCTGACAAGGAGGCAAAGATTCTCACCAAAGAAGAGATGTGTTCAGTTGTAGGAGTGCCTCCTTGAATAAAAAAGGTTGTGTCATTTGCATATTGCAAAAGGGGCGTAATCATGGATCCATTACTTTGGCATATCAATCCTTCAAAAAGGTCACCATCACAAGCCTTGAATGCTAGAGTAGTAAGGGTGCCAACTGCTATGTTGAATAGGAGTAGTGCCAAGGGGTAGCCCTGACGCACCCCCCGTTGTGGTTGAATCCAAGTCTGACTTGGCCGGCCATTTACCAATATGAAAAAAGACGTCGTTGTGACACACCACTTCATTAGTTGTACCTATCTTTCAGGAAAACCTTTCCTCCTAATAACATCTCACAAGTATCTCCAAGAGATGGAGTCGTGGGCCTTGGAAAAATCCACCTTTCAAAGAAAAGCACGAGTACCTCTTCTTCTCCAAGCAATAGTCATTTTCTCAGCCGAAACAAAAGAGTCCTGTTGGGATGGGCCCTTTATGAAGGCTGATTGGATTGGTGATATAATATCAGGCATAACCAACCATAACTTGTTTGCAAGCACCTTAGCTACCAATAAATAAGTAGCACTTGATAGGGCGATTGGTCTAAAGTCATCAACGGACACAACACCTGTCTTTTTTGGTAAAAGAAACAAATAGAAGTGGTTTAATCTGTCAAAGCCCCTATTGACCTCCATAAATTCTTTCACAAGGGCAACCAAATCAAGTTCCACCACCTCCCACATTCCTTGAAAAAAAGGACTTGCAAACCATTAGGTCCAGGGGATCCCTCCGCCTTCAAGCCTCTATGCGCAATCAAAATTTCCTCGCCCACCTCCTTTAGAAGCTCTGTCTTCATCTCTTCTTTCACCTGATCAAGATCTAGTGACCTTAGTTGCCAGTCCCTACAAGGTTGTCTCCGGGTGAAATCATGAAAATGTGTCCTAAATGCATAAATAATATGTCCCCTCTGGCGTAAGGTAGAGCCACCCACTTCAAGGGTACTGATCATGTTCTGTCTCCTCCTATTGCTGGCTGCCAAATGGAAGAACTTTATATTTGAATCATCCTCCTTAAGCCATAATTGGTACAACTTTTGCCTCCAATCCATCTCCTTTTTGTGATCTTCCTCCTTAACTATTGTCTGCATTCATTACAATCATGAATAAACAAAGGGGAAACCTCGTTGCACCTATCCAAGTTAGTAATCTTCTTCAATGCTTTTGTCCTCCTCTCCTCCCTACCTCTTTGCAATTCTTGTTTGAAATCAATCATTGCATCCATACTGCCTGGATTTTGCATGCCACCGTTTTGCAGCCGATGAAGACTCTGGTGTAGCAGGTCATGTGTCCCGAATCATCTCCCTAAATCTAGGTTCTTTCAACCATGATTTACAGAATTTGAAATATGTGGAAAAATTTGTTGCCTCGTTACTAGACCACAGAATCGGTGTGTGATTAGAAAATGGCCTATCACATGCACTCACCTCCACCCTATGAAAAGATTCTGCTAAAGAGACATTGCATAGGACCTGTCTATGCATGAAATCACCCCATTTCCATTCTTCCACGTTAAACATGCACTGCTGGTTGGTAGGTCAATCAATTCTAGCTCTTGAATCACACGCTGAAAATCAACCGAGGCCTTGTCTCTTCTACCATCTGGCTTGTCTTCTAGATGTAGAGTTGCATTGAAATCCCCTCCTAGTAGCCAAGGTCGGCCATCCACAAATTGTGAGGCCTGTTCTATCTCCTCCCAAAAAAGCCCCCTAGCTGAATCTTCACACGGTCCATATGCACTAGACACAACAAAATTAAAGGCATCATTTTCTTGCTAAAATTTGCTGTAGCCACCCTTCCTGCCACCAAAGAAGACTCTAGCGCAAACGTGTCATCATGCCTGGTATTAGTGCGGTGCTCGACTGGTGCCTTGATACCCCACGAACTCTAGCCCTCCAACACCACCAAAAGCCTTACTCCTTTCTCTTGTGCCGCCAACCTTTTTGTCGGCACTCCTCCGGATCGCCGTTGCCAACGACCATCTCACCTCCCAACATCGCGTCTCAGCACTTGGGAGCTTGTGCCGCCTCTTGCAACATTGCCCTTTTACCACGTCACTATTGGCATCCATTGTAGGTCCCTAGTGGCACTGCTCTCATTGCGACTATCGCTGTAGCACTCCTTGTAGGGCTGTAGCACTCTGTGCGTGCATGGGGGGCCTTAATGGGCCTAATACGCTTGGCAAGGGTGTTGTGCACCCTCCTTCCTCCTTCACCGACAACAGTTTAGGAGGAAGAGGTTGCCTTGTTCGGGGTCTTATCACGCCCCAACAGGTGCACCTATGCCTTGTACGGTCTGAAAATTGATTTTTGAGATTGTTGTGCTTGTTTGCGGAGTGCATTATCTGATTTTGTGTTTGTAGCATATTTGGAGGTTGATTCCACGAATTGGGTACACATGGTAGACCGAAAGGACTCTATAAGCAACTTGATGGGGAAATTATCCACCATGTGTGCTTACCCACACATGCAGGGGGCTTCTATCAAGTTGGATGGATCCAGCTTCTTATTCTAGTCTACATCTTTCTCTCGGTTTAGTGGTTCTCATCGCAAGAAATATATTCTCACCCAAGATGAGCTCACTATGAAGTCTGCAAATTGGGAGGCAGGTAATGATTGGGTAGCCACGTGTCTTTTGAATAGTATGACCCAGACGATTGCAAAGCAGGTCACAACATATGCTTCAGTCAAGAAGATGTGGAAGGTATTACATGAGATACACTCTCACAAGAGCAACATCACTCGGCTCTATCGAGTTATGGAGGAGATACATACTCTCAAAAAGGGTTTCATGCCCCTAGTTAAATATTATGGCACGATAAAGAATTTATGGGATGAATAGGACATACATTAGCCCATATCTAATGATGCTGCAGTCATAGCAAAATAGTGGGAGGCAATTCGATCCATTCAGCTACTATCTGGTCTTGGTCCTGAATACAAAGAGGTCAAGGACCAGTTTATGATGATGGATGAGATTCCTACTTTGGCTTAGATTTATGTTCCTCTGTCGAGATTGGAGACCTTTAATTTTGTACCTATGTCAGATTCCTTCGCTATGGCTTCCATAAGTTGTGGTCATGGGAGTCCTGCTTTTGGAGGTCGAGGTGGTTGCGATCGTGGTTGTGGATGGAGCACTCTTTTCTGTAAGTATTGTCGGAATGGTCATATTGCTGATTGTTGTTGGGTGAAGCACGACTATCCTCTAGGAATGGACCCACGTGCTCACCAGGTTTCTACAGAGGACACTACTTAGGCACATGAGGATGATGGTCAGATTACTATTTCGAACGAAGAATATGAGAGGTTTTTTGCATCCCATGCCTTCACCTCAGCTGGGGCATTTGCTTAGCTATCCACAGGTACCTCTGCCATGTCTATCAGGTCCCATGCTCCAGCTTGGATTGCTGATTTAGGTGCTTCTTCCCATATTACTGGTGATGCAGGTTTATTTTCTTCCCTTTGGGATTTTGCTACCCCATTCTAGGTGAAGGTAGCAGATGACAGTTTGTCATTAGTTATAGGACTTGGGTATATTTCCTTGTCTCCTACTTTGCCTCCATATAATGTTATGCACGCTCTGAAATTTGTACTTAATTTGATGTATATTAGTTAGATTACTAGAGATCTTTGTTGCTGACCCCATTTTCATGACTAGTACTTCTTTTTGTAGGACCTCTAGACGATGAGGCGAATTGGTGGACTTGAGCAGAACAACCTATACTACCTCCACTTTCCACCTTCATTTGCTTCTGTTGTTTGTGCCACCATTGCTCTTCAGTGGCACCTTTGTCGTAGCCACCCTAGTCTACCCATGCTACATTGTCAATTTACAGATTTATCTTTTCTAGAGTCTTTTCTTTGTGAGGCTTGCCAACTTGGCAAGCACCATTGGTCGTCCTTTCCATCTCAAAGTAAGTGTACCGAGCCTATTTTCGAGTTGATTCATGGTGATGTATGGGGTCCATGTAGGGTCCATAGTATTAAAGGTTTTCGGTATTTCTTTTGCTGGTTGATGATTGTACTAGGATGTCCTGAGTTTTTATGATGAAAGAGAAGTCTGAAGTTTCTGTTCTTATTTAAAATTTTATTCAAGAAATAAAGACTTAGTTATTTGCAGTGATAAAAATTTTAAGGAGTGAATGGTCTTGAATTTGTGAATGCCAGGCTTACTTGGTTTTTCTAGTTGATTGAGATCATTCATCAAACCTTATGTGTTCATACCTCCCAACAGAATAGGGTGGCTAAACGTAAACTTTGTCATCTTATGGATGTTGCTTGTACCATTACGTTCTAGATGAATGTTCCCTTGTCTTTTGGGGCTGATGCGATTTTGACTGCTACTTTTTAGTGAATCGAGTGTCCTCATCGGTTTTGGGTGGTAAAACACCCCACTATCTGTTGTTTCCTGGCAAAGACCTGTCTCCTATCACTCCTGCTGTGTTTGGTTGTGTATGCTTTGTTCATCTGTTCAAGATGGACAAAATTTCCCCTTGGCCGGTCAAGTGTATCTTTTTGGGTTGTTATGACCCTACAGCACAACATTTTTATGTTTTTGTGGATGTCACATTTTTTGAGGAGATTCCCTATTATCCCAAAAAGGGGGAGTCTTGTACACATGTTATACCTCAGGAGGTACCTCTTCCTATGCCTTTTGAGCCACCAGAGCTCTCTGAGCCTCCTATATCGAAGGCAGACCTGCCTGATCCTTGTGTCTTTCCTAGACATCCAGATGTTACAGATACCTTCTCTAAACATTTTTAGCTTAAGTCTGTTGATACTCCTCAGGTGGAGCCTTCATCTACAATTCTTGCTCAGTCCTTTATAGCTGTCAGTGACTTGCTAAGGACCAGGTACTTTCTACTACTAACAACATAGATCTGGACCTTCCCATAGCCCAATAAAAGGCTTGACGATCTTTTGCTAAATATTCAGTTTCTTATTTTATGTCATTCGACCATTTTCCTACATTAGGACGACGTCTTTCTTTAACTGTTGACAGTCACCAAGTACCACAGGATCATAGAGATGCATTTCAGGATCCATCCTGGACACTTGCTATGGAAGAAAAAATGATCGCTTGCAGTCTCGTGGAACATGGGATCTAGTCGACCTCCCCCAGGGGCTACAATTGTGGGGTGTAAGTGGGTGTTTACCTTAAAATGTCATCTTGATGGCACTGTGGAGTGCTACAAAGCTCGCCTTGTTGCCAAAGGTTATACACAGACCTATGGGACATATTATTTTTAGACCTTTTGTCCTATGACGTAGCTTAATTTTGTCAAAATCCTATTGTCTGTGGTCGTCAACAAGAAGTGGACTGTTCATCAATTGGACATTGAGAATGCCTTTCAATATGGAGATCTGGTGGAGGAGCTCTACATGCAACAACCTTCAGGCTTTGTCAGTTGGGGGGTGTGTCAGAAGGTTTACAGGCTAAAGAAGGCCATTTATGACTTGAAATAGAGTCCGAGGGTGTGGTTTGAGAGGTTTAGCAAAGTTGTACAGGAGCATGGCTTTACTAGGTCTTCTGCAGACCACGTAGTATTCACATTGCACATGGAGACAGGTTTAGTGATTGTTGACGACATTCTTTTGATTGGTAGTGACGGTAAAGGCATAGAGGATACTAAAGCTCTGCTACATTCATAGTTTGTTACTAAGGATTTGGGCTCCATTAATTATTTTTTTGGTATTGAGGTACAACAAATAGGACTTGTATTTTCTCAGCGTAAGTATGTACTAGACATGCTGAAGGAAACCGGTATGCTTGGGTGCAAACTAGCATGTGTGCTCATGATTCCTTATTGCCTCTTGCAAATGTAGACAATCCTTTGCTGCAGGTTGCGATTAGATATTGTGCCATGGTTGGGAAGCTGTTATACCTGTTGGTTACTAGGCCTGACATTGCTTTTGCTGTTGGAAGGCTGAGCCAATATTTGCGAACACCCAGGGAGGTCCACTGGGATGGAGTTTGTCAAGTGCTAAGATACTTGAAGCGTGCTCCTTAGAAGGAGCTTCACTTTTGGAACCATGGCCATGTTGATGAGTGTGGCTATTTTGACACCGATTAGGCCGTGGCACATGAGGATAGGAGGTCTACCACTGGCTACTGCACCTATGTGGGAGACAATCTTGTTACTTGGAGAAGTAAGAAATGAGCATTAGTTTCCAAATCAAGTGCTGAGTCCGAATATGGAGCCATATCACACACTACTTGCAAGTTATTATGAGTTCGGTCTATTCTGCACGATTTTGGTATTTATACTTTAGAGTCTATTTCTATGTTCTACAACAATAAGGCTGCCACATTCATTGTTAATAATCCTACATTTCATGAGCGTAAAAACATATTGAAGTAAATTGTTACTTCATTAGAGAGGTCATTGCATGTAAGAAGATCTACACACCCTACATTAACATTGAAGATCAGATAGCAGATATCTTCACAAAAGTACTCTCCAGGAAATGACTTGAGATCTTATGTTCCAAGCTGAGCATGCTTAATGTTTATGCGCTAGCTTAGGGGGAGTGTTGAGTTGTGCGGGGGTCTTATTATATTTGTTTATTTGTTTAAGGGTGTGTCACATTATTTCTCCCTTGTACCTCTCTTTATAAAGGTACCTTAAAGGTACCTAGGGCTCTATAGAATGAACAGATCATTTGTTTTTCCCAACAAAAGCAATATCTTCATTTGAATCTAGTGAAATACAGACTTTCTGTAGCATATTGGCCGTGCATATTTTACAGCCAAGTACAACGCTTTATGCACAAACACTTATTACTCTACATAAATTTATACATGCATTCTCCCTTTCAAAGAATAAATGGATACATACACATGTGCATACAAAAACATACATATACACATGTACACACACATACATATACAGGCATACATATAGACATGTATGTATACATACATATACATACGCATATACATATTATACGATAGCTTGAAGGAGAATGAGTGGAGGGGAGAGAGTGGGGTCAGATGTGGGGGACTCAGTCCCTTGCCTGGGAAAGACAACTTCGCTGCTCGTCAATAATAGCAATGCTGGGAAAGTGGTCAATCTCTAGTGGATGTTGTGAGATGCAATCGATGTCTCTTACTTGGCCATTATGCTCATGATTGCCATTCTGTGATTGGTTGTAGAGGATGTCTTGGTCTTGGATATTGATCCTTTTCTTGCAGAGTCAAGAAGCTTGCAACTGTTCAAACAAAAGAAGCTTGCAACTCCTACATTGGTTTTGAGTCTTGATGACCTTGGTTAGCCTCTGTGGGAGCAAATGGACGTTTTTTTAAAGTGCTTGATTAGTAATGTCATTTCCAGGCATCTAGTGATTGTTGGTGTCATCTCCATGCACCCAATGGCATATGAAGTTTTCACTATTGTTCAACATTTGGTTAAGGATGCTGGTGGATTCTGTGTTTCTTTTGTTAGGGGAAGGGAAGTTTGTATTGAAGGGTTGCTCTAAAGGGACTTGAGAGAGACTCATATTTAGCATGTTGTGGTGCTAGGGGGGAGCTGTAAGACGGCATGCACTAGATGCATTTGATAGGGCCCTCAAGGAGTAGGTGCTTTCACTTTTGAAAGTATAAGTTGGTATACTTGGAATTCTTCTACATTCATGTTGTGTCAAAGTTTTGGAAGCCATTTTTGCCTCCTTTGGGAGGATGCAAAGTTGCCTCGACCTTTCTTTTGACGCAGAGGATTTGAGGCCTACATTGAGAATCTAAGAGATCGATATTCTGTAATTGAGCTCCTCAATGGTGGTAGTGCAATGATGGTACCGCGGTTGAGGAAGTAATCCCTTTGGGTTGAATGCTTTTGCATGGGGTGGAGTTCTTTGGAGGGCTTCACCAGTTCAGAGCATCGCTATCAATGGCAAGTAGTAAATTTGGGGAGTTGTAAGTGCCAAGGAACTCTGGGGGGCTATTGAAACAACCATTGAAAATCAAAAGCCTGGTCGTTAATAATTGATGGGTTGTTTTGGGTTCCCGGGCTTGTCCATGGGGGTTACTTTAGCTGGAGATTCTTTGCCCCTTGTTGGACCATAGGATGTTGGTGTTAACATCTTCTACAAGCCGGTGGTATTCAAATGTATTCAAATTTGAATCACCACCTTTGCTTGGTCATGATGGTTGAAGCTGCCTTGTTGTGAGGCATGTAAGGAGCGCTCCCCTCCTTATCATTGCAACTGTTCTGATCAGGGCTTGCTGGGGATGTTCTTTGATTTGAGGAAGACAACAAATTAGGGCCTTGCTGGGGATGATCTTCAATGATTGGAGAAAGACAATGCTTGCAACAAGGAGTGACCACATCCAGGGGCAATGCAAAGGAGCTTTTCTGGTTGGCTAGCGATGGAGATGGTGGTTATGCTCCACTGCTTGATAGCAATGATTGGGGGGATTTGATGGCACCAACTGGTGAAGAAGGGCAAAAAGTCATAGTGGCAAGTGAGGTGTTGGTGTCGGAGTGAGCAATGATCTTAGTATTTTTGGATAAGCAATCTGAGGCCTGCAATATAGTTGGCACAGAGTGTAGGTGTTTATATTAAGGTTGCATTGCTGGGTAGGGGGACTAAGATGAGCTCATGAAGATTCTTACCTGGAATCTACAGGGGTTATGGGACCTGAGGAGGAAGGTTTAAGGGAGCTATTTTCTAAGTGGGCTCTTGATGGTGCTCTGTTGCAAGAGATGAAAATGGAATCTTGTGGACTGAGGGAGTGATTGTTTGCAAGTAGCTCTTTTCTTAGATGATTTCTTACAGGTTTAGGCTGTAGGCGGAGTTGGGGAGCTTTTGTTAGCTTGGAATGCTTATCTTTTTGACAAGGTTAGTGAATGGTATGAAACTCATGCACTTGGAGTCTGTTAGAAGCAAGGGGAGGCCAATTTTTCTTTTGTTATCATCGGTGCCTATTGTTTTTCTTTGACAAAAAATAGGTGTGAACTCTGGGTGGATTTAAGGCAAGCTGCTGTCCATTTTGGTGATGTCCTTGTCATTTTCGGTGAAAACTTTTATGCCACTCTGAAGGTGGATGATAGACTTGGAGGTGGTAGAGGTAATGATGTTGGCTCTGAGGAGTTTTAGGAGTTTGTTGTAGAGTTGGATTGCAGGAGTTGGGGCCTTCAAATTACCATTTCACTTGGAGAAGTATGACATCAAAATGAATGAATTAAGACTGGATTGCTTCCTCTGTTTGGTGGCTTTCCTTAAAGCTTTTCTTTTGTCTTTGGTGGACTGACAATTTAGACCCTTTTTAGATCACATTCCTCTTATATGGATCTTGAATGAAATGTAGAGGCCGTCTGCTTCACATTTGAGAGGTTCTGGCAGATGGGGCTGAATTTCAGATAGATGGTGGATGATTGGTGGAAGGCTTATCTGAGAACCAGATTGGCAATCGAAACTGTGACCAAGTGTTTGCAGGGGCTCAAAAGGGTATTGGTAGATTTCCAGAAAAAGACTAAAGGGAGAAAGGGAGAAGAAGAGAATGGATGCTTGGTAGGCTATTCAGGAGTTTGATAAGTTAGAGTAGTCTCATGATCTTATTGTGGAAGAGGTAAGGGTGAGAAGAAGATAGCAGGACTCGTACAGGAGGATGAGAAAATGAAGATTGAATGGGACAAAGATGTGGACAACTTTGGTTAAAAGGAGACACTAATACTTTTTTTTTTCCATCTGGCAGCCACTGAGACAATAAGGAAATTTACACAAAAGATTATTGTGCAATGCAAGGAGGGGGTTGGGGGATAGGAGGTTGGTTGTGCTTTGGTTGAGCACTTTCATTCATTCACTAGAAAAAGACTTAGGGCACTTGGTGTTGGAGTGAGAGAGGAGTGGTAAGGCTTTCGCAGGAACATGTGGCTTGGGTAGACAAGGAGAGTGTGGTGGATGAACCAAGGAACATTGAAGGGGTTGAATGCAAATGGAGCATTGGGACTTGACATTTTCTCCATACTTTTCTTTATGGAATTTTGCACAGTGATTCGCTGTGATGTGATGGAGATGATTACCAGATCCCAGGAGGAAAAAATGCAGGTCTTGAGCGCTTGAATAAATGTTTGTTGTTCTTTCTTCCACAGGAGGTGCAGAGTGTGTGGAGAACCACGGGACAATTCTATGGATGAACCACAGGAGAAAAAGGGAGATTATCGGAGATCGGTAATCATCCATAGAATTGTATTAACTAAAAATTTGGAACAGACTTACAAATTTAGTAGCCAAAAAACATAGAGAAGGGGGAGAAGGCCTAGGAATTGGATTGATAAGTTGCGGGTTCACGATGTGGAGTATGTGGGTAGGGATGCGGTGGGCAGTGTTGCTGCGGAGTACTATAGGGATTTTACTGGGAGGATTAAGGGGGGAAGTGGAGGTGGTTGGGGGCGGAGATTCCGACCATTAGTGACGTGCAGGCTAGGGGACTTACGATGCCATTCAATGGGGATGAGGTTCCAAAGGCGATCTAGGGGTTGAATGCTAAGGGTTGTGCTTGTCTTGATGGTTTCCCGATGTACTTCTATAAGGAGTTTTGGTCACTTGTTAAGGATGGTGTCCTGCAAGTGATGTCGGATTTTGCAGAGGGTAACCTTGGCTTCAACAGACTAATAAATTTTTTATGTTTCTACTTCCTAAGAAGGAGGGGGTGGAGTCCATTGATGAGTACAATCCCATTGTATTGTCGAATGTCATCTATTTGATTGTGGCAAAAGTCTTGGCCAATAGGTTGAGGGGAGTGCTGGGGGTGATCGCTTGGGTGCAGATGACCTTGCCCTTGGCCACAATATTCTGGATGGTTATGTTGTTGCTTCTGAGATTCTCACTTGTTGGAGGGAAAAGAAGTCATTTTCGTGGAATGTGGATTTCAGGAAGGTGTACGACTAGATACAGTGGTCATTTCTTTGGACCTCCATGGTTAAAAGGGGATTCCCCCCTCTTTGTGTTGACTGGATGAAGCGGGTGTCACTACAACTTCCTTATCAATTCTTATCTATGGCAATTGAGCAGGTGGATAGATTCAATTGAGGAAGGGTGTTAGATAGGGATGCCCGTTGGCTCCCATGTCATTTATTCTGGTAGCAGATGCATGGGTAAGGGCTGTGGTCAGAGCCTGCGAAAGAGGACTTTTTAGGTTCTTCTAGTTAACAGGTGGGAATGCAATTCTTGTGCTTCAGTATGCTGATGACGCGCATGAGTTGGAGGACTTTGAGTCAGGGGCAAGGAGGACACAGGTCTTATTGGATTGGGGAAGTGTCGGGGCTTTAGATAAATTTCTGAAAGTCTGCTTTTGTTCCAATCCACATGTCTACTGAGGAGGCCAGCAAGTGCAGTTTGGTGCTTCATACATTAGAAGGTTCTCTACCCATCTCCTATCTTGGTCTTCTATTTTAGATAGGAGGATCTTTGTGCAGGATTGAAACACCTTAGTCGAGAGATTGGAGTGGAGGTTAGAGGGTTGGGCATCCAAGGTTCTATCTAGAGGGGGTAAGTTGGTATTTCTGAAGGTGGTGTTGTTAGCTATGCCTTCCTATTTTACATTCGTCTTGAAGATGCTGCGGTAGGTTGGGAAGAAAATTTTGATCCTGATGAGGAATTTTTTAGCTTGTCTGGGAATGGGGTGAGGATCTTCGCCTGGAAGGAGGTATGTAGGCTAGTGTAAGAAGGGGGCTTGGGGGTGAGAGATTTGGGGAGGATGGATGACATGTTTTTGTCCAAGTGGATTAGTAGACTCTTTGAAAATAAGGAGGGCCTGTTGGGAGGAGTCTCAGGCGTGTTATGATAACTTGGTGTGTTGGGAACTGTTATCCTTTCCACCTTCGGGCTCCTCTCACTTTGTTAGGGGGATTTCGCAAGTTGCACCCAAGGTGTGGGATTTCTTTTCTCCTTTACTAGGTACCGGAGAAATTTTCAGATTTTGGCTAGATGACTGGATGTGCAAGGGGAGATTGTGTGACCCTTTCCCTATGCTGTTTGTTTTGTTTACGGCTATGGAGACAAAGGTGGTTGAGGTGTGGGATGGTTGCTGGTGCCATTCGTTTGTGGGTAGCCTTTCAGATAAGAGAATACAAGAGGTCTAGACATTGCTACATGTCGTAGATGGGTTCTGACCAGAGGATGGGGCAGATGCTCTCATGTAGGACGGAGACTTCTCTGTCGCAAATGCGTATAGAAGGTTGGGGAATGGAGGCTCCTGGATGGATATCGATTTTATTAAGGATTGTAGGTTGATTTGGTCCGTGACTAGCCAATTGAAGGTGAAGATTTTTATCTAGTTGCTTAGGAGTGGTAGACTTGTGACGAGGGTTTGGAGGGCGAGATGGGTGCCCGACGTGGAGAAGACTTGTCCGCTGTGTGGTGTGGAGGATGCGGACGTGAACCACCTGTTTTTTTGCTGTCCCTTTCCGGCTCAGATCTGGAGTCGTCTTAATCCTGGCTGGTTACTACTGCCTTCTACTTTTTCTGATTTTTGGAGATCTTTTAGGAGCGATACTCTGAATAGTAGCTAGAATGTCTTCAAAACGAGAAAGGAGAGGGCTAAGGTGGTGGTAGTGCTTTGGGGCACCTAGTTAAGAAGGAACGAGGTCATTTTCAGGGGGCAACGCCCTTATGTTGAAAATTTTGTTGCAGGTGTTTTGTCTTTTATTTGTCATTTGGAGTTAAGCTTGTAATCTGGCCATGTTTTGGGCCTCTTTTGTTTAATTAATACATTTTCTGGGTGGTTATAATTGGTTGTAATGACTTGGTTTCATTAGAAATCTTAGGGCTCTCTTATATAGAGAGAGATCGTAGAGTCAAAAGTACATGAATGCCCCTAAGGGACAAAACACTCATAGCCCTTATAATAAGAGGAAAAATGAAGGACCACAATATATGCTAACACTCCCCCTCAAGCTGGAGTTTATATATCTTTTATGCTCAGCTTGGATATACAAGAATCAAATGAAGATCTGGCTACGAGCTTGGTGAAAATATCTGCAGTTTGCTCCTCAGATGCAACAGAAGTGGTATATAACAAACCCTTCTGAATAATGTCCCTGGTATAGTGACAGTCAACCTCAACATGCTTCATTCTCTCGTGAAATGCTAGGTTGTTGGCAATGAAGGTGGCTACTCTATTATCACATTGCATCTTCATGGGGCTAGAAAACTGTACCTGTAGGTCAATAAGCAAGGATTTGATCCATATCATCTCAGTGGTCGTCTGAGCCATAGCTCTGTACTTAGACTCGGCACTGGATCTCGCAACTGTGCCCTGTTTCTTGCTCCTCCATATGATCAAATTTCTTGCTAAGAAGGTGTAGAATCCAGTAGTGGATTTGTAATCCACATGACATCTGGCATAGTTTGCATTTGAGTAGCCAACCAATGTCATAGAAGACCCCTTGGAGAAGAAGAGACCCTTTCCAGGAGCCTTCTTGACATAGCTAAGCACCATCAATGTTACATCCAAATGTTGACGTGTTGGCTTGGCCATGAACTGACTCAAACTCCCAACTGCAAAGGAGATGTCTGGCCTCGTGATAGTGAGATACAGCAGCTTGCCCACAAGCTGTCTGTATTGTCTGTTGTCCACCACCTGTGCATCCTTATCATAGAGTGGCATCTTGGGGTCCATAGGAATATTGGTCTCCTTGGCCCTAAGCATACCAACCTCTTGCGAGATATCTACAGCATACTTCTTCTGAGACAAGACCACACCTTCCTTGCTGTGAGCAACCTCAAAACCAAGGAAATACCGTAGAGCCCCTAGGTCCATGACAAACTGCTATGCTAGGATGCACTTAACCTCAGCAATACCCTGCATATCGTCCCCTACGATGATCAAATTATCAACGTAAACAAGAAGTACCACAGTATCTCGTCTAGTCCTCTTGACAAAAAGTGAAAAATCAGCTGTCGATCTCTTGAATCCAGCTGCCTCTACAACCTGTGACAATCTCTGAAACCAGGCTTTGGGACTCTGTTTGAGGCCATATGTAGGCTTCCGTAATTGGCATACATACTCTCCTTGATTCTCAAGCCAGGTGGCTGCTGCATATAGACTTCCTCTTGGAGATCACCATAAAGGAATGCATTCTTCCCATCTAACTAGTGCAAGGGCCAATCTAACTGAACTATCACTGCAACCAACACCTGGACCGTGTGAAGTCTGGCAACTGGGGAGGTGTCAAAGAAATTCACCTTATAAGTCTGGGTGAAGTCCTTTGCCATGAGGTGAGCTTTGTACCTAGCAACACCACCATCAGGATTGAACTTCACGGTAAATACCCACCGACAATCAACAAGTGCAGCACCATCAGGAAGTGGAGTAAGCTCCCAAGTCCTAGAGCTTCTAAGAGCGACCATCTCATCCTTCATGGCTGTTTGCCAGTTTGGATCAAGCATGGCTTCACAGTGAGTAACTGGAATATGTGTAGCTGAGTAAATCCAGCAAATTTAGGAGCTAGACTATCAGTAGCAAGTGCCTCCCTTGTGGGATAAGTAGTGCAAGTTCGTGATCGCTTCCGAATGGCTATCGGAAGGTCAAGATCATTGCCTGACACATCACCTATCTTGTCCCTGTGACTATCACATGACAAACATATGTTAGTGTCGAAAGGACTCACTTGAGAAACCGATGGTGAAGGCAAGGATGGGGATCCCTGATAGGTAGTATGAGGGCGGACATATATCTGGAGTGCCCCAGTTAGGCGTGGAAAGGGATGCGTAGCAGGAGGTGGTGGTAGTGTGGTGGGGACAAGAATCTCAGGAAAGCTCTCAAAGCGAACGGGAGAATATGGCATAGGCGTCATATCACCCTCAGGAGGCATCTTAGCAGCTGTTACAAAAAAGAAAGGTACAACCTCATAGATGGTAATATCCGCTGAAAGAAAGTGTCGAGAAGTAAGCGGATCAAAGCACCATACCCCTTTTGTGTCTGGGTATACCCAAGAAAAATATATTTAACTGCTCTCGATACTAGTTTATCCCGACCTGGTCCCAACCAAGGTTCGAAATGTCGATTTCGACGCCGTGCCGATAAAATTGTAGGTATGCATTTTGTGGGCATGTCGAAGGCATGCCGTGGAAATGTCCGTTTTTCGATGGCAGATTTCGATGATTTCGACGGCCCGAAAAAATGACATTTCGAGGCACGTCGAGGATATGTCGGTGCATGTCGACAGAAATGATTAAGATTTGAAAGACAACTAAATCAAGATATTAGAAACATTTTACAGGTTTTTTTATAATAAAAACATGTTATTTTAGCCTGAAAATCTATCTCTGTATGTGTGTGTGATCAAGATATTAGAAACATTTTTTTATAATAAAAACATGTTATTTTAGCTGTGTGTGTGACCTTCACTTCACTCCCAGACTGGCCCCACACCCTTGACCTTTCCTTCCCTCCCAGACCCCCCCGTGCCCGCTCCCCGTCCCCATTTCCCGCCCAAAAGCTTCCCGCCCACCCTTTTCAAGTATCCCGCCGCTCAACCACCATCGGCTTGCCGACGTTTCGTCGGTAACTGTCGGCATGCCAGCTAAATCCTCGGCATGTCGACGGTTTCCCTGCAAACCGACACTATATTTGTGTCGATATGCCCTCCCTCCAAAAAATCCCTTACCGACGGCATGCCGGTGGCATGCCGTCTGCATTTAAATCACAGACTACAGCAACAGAACGACAACCAGAAGGTTGCACTTTATCTCAGTGACAATCAACACTTAAGGACGTCTTTGAGAAGTCCAATACGTGTTGCCCGATTAGTGCTTGTGACACATAAAAGGCGTATCACAAGGAAGCTGCAGTTGTGAAGTTTCTGGTTGGTTTGGGGCCTCAGTATGTGACTTCTTATTCTTAGATGCTTACATTAACAGAGCTTCCTAATCTTGAGGAAGCATACAACATGTTGAGTAGGATCTTCATTTCTCTCACGATTAAGGAGTCCATAGGTCAGGCTTTTTCCTTGGTTGTTGCCCAAGGTCATGGACAAGGTATTCTCTCTACTGACGGGAGGCATGGTGCTAAGGGCAGAGGGTGCAAATCCTGCACATATTGCGGGAATCTTGATCATATTGAGAGCACTTGTTGAACCAAGCATGTATGACGACTATTTGCCAATCAGGTGCTTGCCACTGAAGAGCAACCAAGAGACACTGTATCAGTACCTTGGTTTGACTATGATAAGCCTCTTCAACGACTTTCTTAGCTCTCTCAAGATGCTTCTTCTGCATCTGACACTACTATCCTGGTGACCTCTTCTACCTCTGCTAAAGCTGCCCTAACCACCTCTTCAGGTATATTGCCTACACTCTCTGTACAAAGTGATGATTTATGTGACACATATTGGCTAGTGGACTCAGGAGCATTACGTCACTTGAGTCGAGATCGGCGACGCTTCTGTCGTCTCCTCTTTGTTCCTCCTGGACATACAGTACAGGTGGTCGACGGGAGGCATTCTCCCATCACTGGTCAAGGGGAGGTTACTGGCGTCCCCAACATGAGATTGACTGATATTCTGCTTGTTCTTGATTTTTCGATCAGTTTACTTTTAGTTAGCAGAATTACCAATGAATTGAATTGCCAGGCTATATTTGATGTAGTTGCTTGTACTTTTTAGAATATCCTGATCGGGAGAACAATTAGTGGTGGTTGTAAAGAAGGGGAAGTCTATCGCCTCTTCTAATCTCCTTTTATTGCGGTAAGTTTTGGTGGAGTCATCACTTCTGTTGAGTTTCCTTTTCAGTGGCATCTCTATTTGGGTCATTTATCTCTGGATAATCATCATGTTATACCACAGGGTTCTCCTACTGTTGTCATCGGTTGTAATGTTTGTTAGCTTGAAAAGCGTCATTGGAGTACTTTTAGATTGAGGCATGTGATTTTAGATATATGGCATGTTGTTGCCCATAGATCTATGGTGGGGTTGTTGTTGATAAGTGGCTTGGTATTCTTCTGCTGCTGTCATCGGCGCAAAGCACATGAGGAAGCAGGCCATGCTTGGCTGCCACTTTCCATCACCAGCTCGGGGGCTAAAACGACGACAGTGAGCTATGGATCATCTTTGCCTTCCAGTCTTTGCTGCCACTTCACGTTTGCAGAGATCAAGGCCGCAACGAATAATTTCGATGAGAAGCTTCTGCTTGGCGTTGGTGGTTTTGGGAAGGTCTACCGTGGCAGTATCGATGATGGGATGACCATGGTAGCGATCAAGCGTGCTAACCCAATGTCCGAACAGGGCCTGCACGAGTTCCAGAATGAAATTGAGATGTTGTCCAAGCTCCGCCACCGCCATCTTGTCTCTCTAATCGGTTACTGTGAAGAGAATGGCGAGATGATATTGGTGTATGACTACATGGCTCATGGCACGCTCCGCGAGCACCTCTACAAGTCCAAGAACCAGCCCTTGAGTTGGAAGCAGAGGCTTGAGATATGTATCGGGGCTGCTCGTGGCCTCCATTATCTGCACACTAGTGCCAAGTACACCATCATCCATCGTGATGTGAAGACAACTAACATCCTTTTGGATGACAATTTGGTCGCCAAGGTTTCTGATTTTGGTCTGTCCAAGACAGGCCCTTCACTGGACAATACACACGTCAGCACAGTCGTGAAGGGATGCCGACGAAATCTCCTGCAGCGTCGATCGGCATGCCGGCGAAATCGTCAGCATGCCACCGAAACTGTCGGCATGCCGGCGAAATTCATCGGCATGCCGGCGGCACACCTGTAAATCGACAACATATTCATGTCGGCACGACCCCCTTCCAGAAATGGCCTTGCCGGTGGCATGCCGTCGGCATTTAAATCAATGGTCCTAACAAATGGACGAAGGCAACACAACTAAAAGTCCGAAGGGTAACGTGAAACAAGGGACAATCAGGATACATGATCTGAAGAGGAATCCGTTTATGCAATGCAGCATTAGGCATTCGGTTAATTTAAAAATAAGCAGTCAAAACAGCGTCACCCCAATAGATAGAGGGGACATAATGGTGAATCAACAAAGTGCGAGTAATATCAAGCATATGGCGATGTTTCTTCTCAGCAACACCATTTTGATGAAAGGTATGAGGACATGTCTCATGGATAATGCCACAACTAGAAAAGAAATTACGCAAATGCAAAGTACAAAATTCCAAGGCATTGTCATAATGAAAGCACTTCACTAAACAAGAATGTTGTGTTTTTATTTCTTTGACAAAATTCTTAATAATTTGTCCCACATCGAACTTATTTTTTAAGAGAAACATCCAAGAAATACGAGAAAAATCATTAACTAAAACAAGATAATATTTGTTTCCAAGTCTATCAGGAGGACGACTGGGACCCCACACGTCCATATGAATCAAATCAAATGCAACAACAGATGAGACAGAAAAGTAGAACTGGAAAAATTAGCCTTGTGGTGCTTGCCAAGTTGACAAGCATCACAGGTGAGAGTAGTAGTGGAGGGGATGTGTGGTAGAACACGTCTGAGGCAATGAATAGATAGATAGCCAAGGCGGTGGTGCCACTGGACAGATCCAGTAGAAGCAAGGCCCTGGGTAGCAGAAATAGCAAAAGCATTACGGCTCATACGGTACTCCCCATGTTCCTCACGCCCTCCACCAATTGTCTTCTTAGTGAATTTGTCCTGCAAGATATAAGAGGACGCATCAAAAATAGCTCAACAGTTCAGATCTCTAGTGATGCTGCTAACAGACAATAAATTCAAGGGAAAATCAGGTATATAATAGACATCTACTAGTCAAAGTAGGAGATAATGACATATCTCCCTTGCCAACAAGTGACGAGTGTCTCTCATCAGCCACCTGTACTGTCTTGATGGGTGTAACAGGTGTTAGCTGAGAGAAAGAACCTTGGTCGCTACATAGGTGCTTGGATGCACCAGAATCAATCAACCACTCACCAGAAGACAAAGGTGACGACATACCAGTCGCAAGTGTCTCTGAAGGGGAAGTCATAGCTGTAGGTGTCTGGAATCTGAGAGGAAGATGCCTGAGTCAACTGAGCAATCTGTTGCCGAAAGGTCTCAATCTCAGTGCTTAAGGAACTAATATCAGAAGTAGGAAGAGCTGCATCGGAGATCTCAGCTACCTAATTGGCCACAGGTGGACTACCATGCTTCTGCCAGCATGTAGTCTTAGAGTGACCAAGTCTGCCACAGTAAGTACACAGAGTCTTGGTACGTGTACCAGAAGAGCGTCCACGTCCACGACCACGTGCAGGGTAAGTAGTACCAGGATCACAGCCAGTGCAGACGACTGAGCAACAATGTTAGGAGGAGTGCATGTTGCAACTCTACTAAGTCTACTATATGCTTCCTCTAGGGTAGGAAGCTTAGGAACAGTGAGGATATGATCTCTGACTACCTCATACTCAAGTCCGAGGCTAGCCAAGAAAAGAGAAACAACCAACTGTCTCCTAAAACTCCTCTAAGACTCACAGGCACACCCTGGCAGGTAGGAGTACTACCTCTCCAACATTCCCTTCATGAGGGAGTAATACTGTGATAGCATGCGTCCCTCCTGACGCCGATAGAAAAGGTCGTAGAAGACTTGAAAAACTTGTGCAGAGTTCTTAGCATGTGAATAGGTATCACGTAAAGACTTCCACATTTCCTTTGCAATAGTGTACATGATCTCATCCCCTATGCGGGGAATAACCATCTGCATCAGCCATGCACAAACCATAGCATTGTCGTTATCCTAATTAGCATTTGTGCCTGTCTTATTCTTAGGTTCCGGATTTGTAAGAATATAGCTCTTTTTATGATCCCTGATGGTCATAAGAAAGGTCTGGGACCACCATGGGTAGTTGGTCTCATCCAACTTAATAACAGGACCAAAAAAAGGGTTCTTGAGTACCCCGGTGTCGAAAACAGAGCTCGAAGACACCTTGGACTGATCATCTGAAGCCACCTTTGTAATCTGGAAGCCTCGATCAAGCTTTTATCATAACGAAGTCATCAATAAATTTGAAATTAAACAGATTCAGATCTGCACCATGACCTGGCATCCCTAGATCAGGGTAAAAAGCCCCTCACAATCGCTGCACAAGGATCGGATCACTACACATCGCCTCCCTGTCGATCCGCACCGCCAACTGCCATCGCAGACCACTGTAGTGACGTCGGCGGGGGTCGTCACGAGGCTATTGGGGGTCAGTGCAGCCAGCAGCGGGGTGTCGCAGGCCCCACCAGCAGCCTTAGTTGTTGTTGCATCGCCGTTGTAGGCTAGAACGACCTCCAAGGTCACCGCAGCGTTGCCGTGAGCAACCTTAGGTGTTGCAGTGCAGTCGTTGGAGGCTAGATCAGCCTCTAAGATCGCCGTAGCGTCTTCGCGAGTACCGCTATGCATCGCCTGAGCGCTGCTAACGGTGCAACAACAACTAGGGCTCTCTTATTGGCACCATGGACTCTTTTATTATCTACAGTTTCTCTCTATATAAGAGAGCCCTAGGGTTTCTAATGAAACTAAACTTAGTTTCATTAGAAACCCTAGGGCTCTCTTATATAGAGAGAGATTGTAGAGTTAAAAGTACAGGAATGCCATTGAGGGACAAAACACCCATAGCCCTTACAATAAAAGGAAAAATAAAGGACCACAACATATGCTAACAATTATGGATCAGATAACCACCCTTTCTCTTTCTGAAAAATAATCAGAGTCAAGAAACCTCTCACTGTACATTATCAACCCATTCTCTCTCCACTTTGAAAAGAACCGTATTTCGCTGCAACCAGATAGCCTACAAGGTGGCAAGAGCCTTAACCCAACCATTAGTATTAACATGGACTGTCTTGCGGAAAGATCTCCAGAAATCATAGATGTGTCTGCACCTTGAATCAAAAAATAAATGAGCCACGTCCTCATCCACGCCCCCACAAAGACAATATCGTTTATCGCCATCCCGTCTCCACCTTACATGGAAAACCGTCGTGACCAATTTCTTTCTTCTAAGAAGCCATGGAAAGATTTTTATCTTAAGATGAATCGGAATAGACTAAAAAATTGAGCAATCTGTTCGGATCACAATATAAGGCTCATTGTCTAAAACACCTTGCCATCTATAAGGCTGACTCACATAAAATCTCCCATCCTTCCATAAAAACCTGTCAAGCGGCCTAGGTGCCGACTGAAGCTCCTCCAAAATCATTAACAAGTGCTGAAGCTCCTTCATTGAGGCCTCGGTTAAACCGGGCTGTAAAATAGGAGACCAAGATCTGGCAATACTAACCACCCTTTCTCTTTTCAAAAAGATCTGGAAATACCACCCCAAACCTCAGAGACCTGGATATCCTTCTCCCCTGTCATGGCAAATAGATGAGGCAACAACTCAGCTAGTGTACCCTCCCTCGTCCAATTATCCCTCTAAAACTTGAAAGACCCACCACCACTCAACTATGGTCGAAAAAGAGAAGAATTGATGGCCTGCTGAATGATTGGTTTAATTGAACTCCAGAAAGCCGATGGATTGTGACTGCTAGCACGCCCGAAAGCCACCTCAACAGGTATACCATAAGAGTCTCTTTAGACTACCCACTTGATCACTCCCACCACCAAGAAATTATGGCCATGGTATCGGCTAACAAACTATGAGAGGCGGGCCAGGTGGTCGATGGGCTGATTAGTAATGTCCATTCTGCTTTCATCCCTGGCATAGTTGATAGTGTTGTGATGGTAAATAAGATTGTCAATTTGTGGAAGAGATGGGTAGGAGGGGTTTCCCTAGAAGGTTGATTTCGTGAAGGTGTTATGATTCCCTTGACTGGTCACTTCTTTGGAGCTCTCTTTGTAAGTGTGGTTTTTTGGACAAGTGGATCGGTTGGATGAGGAGGGGTATTACAATGAACTCATTTGCTATCTTGGTGAATGGTAGGCCAGAAGGCAGGGTGCATTGCCTCGACGGGTTATTTGGTAGGGAACTCTTCTATTCCTCCTTTTTTGTGCTGGCAGTTAGCCATATGCACATATGCAGCTTTCCAGGCAAGCTTTTTTATGGGTTGTTCTTCAGGGTGGAAGAGGCTATGGTGCTGATTATTATTATTATTATGAAAAGGGCATCTACTCGTTGGTATGCAGATGTTATGGTATTCGCCATAGAGGTTTCGGTAAAGGAAGCATTGAACTTATCCATCTCAGTGGATCTTTCAACGATTTCTCAGGTCTCGGGATGTATGGGGATGGGTCATTCTTGTGACATTTAGGATGTAGGAGCAGGAGGAGCTGCTGTGTGCAGACATTTTGCATACCTTGTGATGCTACTTTCCTCTTAGGTACCTAGGCCTCCTATTGATAGATAAAAGGCTCACCATAGAGGATTGGCTGTCAGTCATTGACATGGTGGAGAGACAACTTGAGGGATGGAGATCCAGATTATTCTTTAGTGGAGGGCAGCTTGTTCTAATGTGGTTTATCCTTTTAGCTATCCCACTGTTTTCTTGCCTATTTTCCTTATCGCGAAGGTGAAGAGGTTTGAGAGCATTTATTGAAGGTTTTCTGGAAAGGGATAGCTTCTGAAAATAGGGGGTTGCTTTTGCCCCGTGGGATTAGGTCTGTAGGTCCACTATAGATGGGGACTTGGGTGCCCTTCACTTAGGCATCATGAATTATGTACTAATTTCAAAGTGGGTAGTATGGGGGTTGGGAAAACAAAGAGATTTCGTTACTTCATTTCTGTATTGTTGTTATGGCTGAAAGTTGGCATGAAAGGATAGATTGGGTCTGATAAGGAGAGCCTCTTGTTTTTGGAAGAGCCTGTTGTGTGATGCCACTTGTGTAACATTTTTCAATGCAAAGCTGGGAAGTGGGGAGCATATCATATTCTGGTTGGATAATACGAGAGGAAGGAGTGCCCTCTTGGACCTCTTTCCCAGACTTTTTACACTAGCTTCAGATGTTGGGGCCTTGATGATGGTTTCTTGGGATGATTCTTATTGATCCCTGGTCCTACCATATGGCCTACCGTTGCAGTGGATGGAGGAATTCTTATCCTTACAGAAGGACTTGGCAGACTTTCAGCCTAGGACAGGCGAAAGCAATTGGGCAGAAACAGGAAGAGGATGATTTTTCTGCTAAATCAGCTTACAAATTACTTAAGGCTGGAGGGAAAAAGATAATGTCATTTGAATTGGAAGGTGGTAGCCCCCTTGTGAAAAGAGCAGATCACAACAAAGGCATGTTGCAGGAAGGTTTTGCTTGACTTAGATACCGTGTGCTTGCTTTACTAGCGAATTTAGGATTGTTATCCTTTTGGAGTTGGGCCAATATCTACTGGATTTATCAATCTTCGATAGCCAATTTTTGGGTTTCCTTTGGGGATGGAGCTTTTAGATTAAGAAGGGATTGAGCATACCCTTTGGCTACTTTACGGTGTCTTTGGCTACAATGAAATGAGGTTATTTTTAGAGGGAAAAGGTTCTATGTTGTATAATGTATTGTACCAGGCCTTGTCTTTAAAGGAGCAGTGTTCAACATTTTAGTGGGGGGTTTGCTCTTCCATAATGTGTAATCCCTTTTAAGGAGGTTGTTAATGAAGGTGGTGGAGCAGTAACCTTGAGTGACCCTTGTTTTACTTTTCCAAAAAAAAAAAAAAAATATATGTACATACACATAGATGTGACATATCCATATAGATATACAAGCACATATACAAACCCTTTCTTAGGTGTGAATAATCTAGTTGAGTAACCAGGAATCTTTTTGTTACATGCTGCATCCAATTGAAGTAGAATTTGCAACTTAAATTCTCTATATCCTTGGAGTGAGAAGATAGGTGATTGCCTTTTGTTATTTGACTTATTGAAGGTTTACTTGGCTTTGGAGGCTGGCTACTCAGAGAAGGTTGATGAGTTGTGTGAGCGCTACTCCCTTGGTGGCTTCATTGAAGGTACTTGACTTTGCCCTTCCAGTTATGTATATATTAAAATTTAGTATTTACATCCTAGTCATCTTGTCCGAGTTATCATTTCTTATGAGGTCTTATGACTTGGAAGTTATTTTAGGGGCACATGGTGAAACTATTTCTTTTGGCATTTGTCTATAAAACTTAATCTTGAAAACTGTTGCCACGGTGAGGTGAGGCCCTAACACCTAGTCATGGTTGTCTCACATGGAGGAGATATGGGAGGAAAAATGAAGTTGGATACAGCCTTTATGAGGGCTTCATTTGTTTTTTTCTATTTTGAAAAGGTGAAGGCTTCTGTTAGGAAATAAATCAATTAGGTTATTTGATTAGGTGTTTACCATTTTTGGGTCATAATTATTTCCATGTATGCCCTTGCCTCTGTCTATATTAAGAGGACTAAGGCTTCTCTTTCCATGAATAATAGAATCATTTTAATCTTCTCAAAAATATCTATATGGTATCAAAGTCATTGATCTTGGTGGTCTAGGGTTTAGAAGAGGAAAACCTAAGGAGGGGAAGCCCTTTGGTAGTGTCGCCGGCCTCCAGCAAGCCACCAGAGAGGCTCTCTCCTCCCCCAAATCTCTCCTCTCTTCTTCCTCTCCTCTCGCTACTGCTGCTGTTGGGTTTCTCGTCATCAGCAAAGAAGGCCTCGTTGACGCTGCCTCTGACCTTTGTCTGACAAAAAACCACCACAGTGGTAGTTACTGGAGCCCCTACTACAGCATTGACCACCTCTGGTCATCTAGTGGTCCCTTGACTGGCCACGTGCCAACGGGAGGGCCCAACATGGTCGGCATCGCCCCAAAGTGCGGTGGACCAAATCATGGTTTTGGACCTCAAACCTCGTCAATTCAGAGGTTTGAGGTCACCAATCAACTCCTTGAAGGTCAAGCGACCGGACCAAGGTGGTTCGGATCTCCTCCTACGCACTGGAGCGCCACCGCTCTATTCCTTGCCATTGGAGTGCCGCCATCCACAAGAAAAAAAAAGAAGAGTGAGCCTATGGTGGCTCTTCTCTGCTCCTCCATGTTTGCTACAGCGTCAGGTGTTGCTGTTGTCGTCTCATGCTCAACAGAGGATCGGCAGAGAAGAATGAAAGAAGAGGAGGAAGAAGACCCTCCTTCAGTCTTTGGTGTGCCTTTAAAAATAAAAAAGAATTTAGGGTTATTTTGTGATTGAGTCCATTTTTGTTTTCTTTAAAGTTTAGTCTTCTATTGTTGGGATACTTGTCTGTAATCCCTCAAAGTTTTGAGTTGTCTCAGGTGGATCCTTGATTCCCTATATGTTGAGTGGAAAACACAAGAGTTGAAGACGGGAGCCGCCTCCAGATGTTAAGTGTTCGAGCAATACTCTCACGCATCGCAAGAGAAACCGAGCGTTGACTGGCTCTGTGAGGGCGTACAAGAAGAGACACTCATGGTTGAAGACACAAAGTGACTACCGCATCGGCAAGAGTTGATCTTCACTACCTTAGGTATCCAAGTCTTCGTCGTCTCCTGCGTCTTGACTTGCGGGGGAGTGTTAGGAAATAAATCAATTAGGTTATTTGATTAGTTATTTACTATTTTTAAGTCATAATTATTTCCATGTATGCCCTTGCCTCTCTTTATATAAGAGGGCTAGGGCTTTTCTTTTCATGAATAATAGAATCATTTTTATCTCCCCAAAAATGTCTACAGCTAGATTTACTAAATCGGAAGATTAAAAATGTAACCTCTACGGGTGAAAAAAGGGTTGTCAGTGGAACGTAGCACAAAGGATTTTTTCTCTTTTTTGAGCAATTTACATAAATGCCCTTGATTTTATTGCATGATTTCAATGTTCCCCTTGAGGTTTGAACATTGTCAATATCATTCCCGGTCTCAATTTAAAAAAAAATGTCATCCCAATCTTGGTTTTATCAATGTAGTCCCTCCACTCACTAATCTTCTCTGACATTAGTGAGGGTTGGTAGAGGAGATGAGCTGAGAATGGTGAGGGTTAGTGAAGGGGAGAGGAATGTTGTTTTAAAGAAGGGGATGAGGTGGTTATATGAGTGTTTAACCCTTTATTTAAGGGGATGGGGTTGTGCTAGGAGAAGACTAAAGGACATTTTCATCAAAGAAGTCTGTAAAGTTTGTCACCTGGCCATCAGCCTAAAGGAAACCTAATGAAGCGGCTACATTGGTAAAACCAATAAGATTTGGGATGACATCGACAATGTTCAAACATTAGGGAGGAAATTGAAATTGCATAGTAAGATCGGGGACCTTTTACTCTTTTGTTTTCTTTTCTTAAAGTAGTGGATTTGGGTTGGGTAATTAATTAATTAGTACCATATTATCATTTTGTTTTATAAAGGATACGTGGTGATTAAATGGGGGAAAAATAGTGTTGATAAATGCATGCACACACGTATATAAATAAAGGAAATTTTATGAAATAATAAATACTATTATCTTTTTGAATGCTTTTGAATCGTACCCAAGAAATTAATATTTGATTCTATTGAACTTTGTTGGTAGGGCACTTATTAGAGTTATTGGAGTCATTTGTCATGTTTCTTGTCCTGTTGGACTCATGATGTAATTTTCCTAACACCTCTGCCTATATAAAGAGGTGTAGGGTTTCATTTGAGAATAAGATAAGTCATTTTCTCTGACTTGGTATCAGAGCGGCGATCCTAGATCGGCGGTCTGATATCCCACCCCTCATGAGCCTCCGTACCCCTCCACCAAAACCCTAACTCCCGTTTCACACTAGCAGGAGCCGCCGCCGGCCAGCCTCCAGCTGTCGTCGGCCCTAGGAGGCTGCTGCAGCGGTCGCAGCGGCTGCTAGTGCTCGTCGTGGGTGCTGTTGCTCCTCGAGTGACCTAGTAAGGCCTGCTGCATCGCCTTCCTTGAGTGCTAGCGTTGGCAGTAGGACCTAGCAGACTTGCCTTGAGCCTTACAAGGTGTTGCTGCCCCTCTGTGAGTTCTATAGTGCTGCCTTGAGGCCCTGTGTCGCCGCTTCTCGCGTTGAGGTCCTGTTTGCGTCGCCGCTCGAGTTGAGGCCCTATTTGGAGGTCGCGGCGTTGCCCCGAGGTCGTAGTGCCGCATGAAGGTTGATCCAGCACCTCGAAGCATCGTCCTGGCGCCTCCCCTAACCTCGAGACAGTGCCTCCCGTCGTCGGAGCGTCGCTACCTCCGTTGCCCATTACCTATAGGTCGCGGTGGTGGCTCTTATGGTCGATTGAGCCTGCCCAAGCGTTGTTAGGACACATCCTAACGTCTTAACATGCGCTAAAACTTGATCTACAGGATCTCTGTGATTCTTGAGATGTTTTTTAAGGTTTCTTTGCCTTAGATCTCATGTTCAAGATATTACTTTTCTTTGATTGTGAAGTTGTCAAATCTGAATATTGATTTCAAATCGCACTTGTGGCATATTGTGGCAGTCTTAAGGCACGATGGCCTCGTCAGACTCTTCTGAATTGTCATCGGTTACCACTATGGACAACGGAGGTTATAAATCTCCTTTCTTTGTTCCTATCGCCAAGTTGAACGGAGCCAATTATGCTAGATGGTCTCAGACGTTCCTCATGACCGTTGAGGGGCATGATAAGGAACATCTACTGTTGGAGATGGAGCCACAAGATAAAACATGGAAGAATGCCACGTGGAAGAAAGATAATTCCATGGTTCATGCATGGATCATGAATTCCGTTGAGCCTTAGATCGGTGATGGGATCATGTACTACAAGACTGCCAAGGAGATGTGGGATTCTCTATGTGATACATATTCTCATGAAAAGAATTCTAGCAAAGTGTTTGAGATCCACCATGCCCTTGGTCGTCTCAAATAAGAGGGTTAGTCTTTGTCGCAGTACTATGCCACCCTAAAGGGCCTTCTTGAGAAATATAATGCTTGCCGACCTGTTTGCACGTGTGCCACTCAGAGGGCACATAGGAACGAGTATGCTGTCCTTCAGTTTTTTGACGAACTTGGGCCTGACTATGAGACTGCTAGGTCTTAGATCCCTATTCTGGCTGAGCTTCCATCTTTGGAGGAGGCTTATAGCCGTATGAGCAAAGTGGTTAGGCAACCTTTGTCAGAAAGTGGACAAACCCTTGTACTTGTTGTTGCCGCATGAGGAGGACGTGGTGCTCCATCCACTAGGGGGAGAGGGCGTGGTGGTCGAGGTACAAGTGGCAGACCTCGCACCATTTGCTTGCATTGTGGAAAGATCGGCTATACAGAGGCCTCTTGCTGCACAAAGCATGGTTGACCTCCCATGGCCAACCAGGCTGTTGCTTTGGAGGAGGGAAGCGACATGGTGTTTCATGTAGATTATGATGCTGTAATCCAGCGTCTCTCCCAGCTGACCTAGGAGACTACTACTACTACTGCAGATATTGCTGCCTTAGCCACTTCAGGTATAACTTCCACTTACAGGTCTGGTAACATTGACAATACATTGTGGTTGGTGGATTTTGGCGCATCTCAACATCTCAGTAGGGATGAGACATGTTTTGGACAGGTTCATAATGTTCCCTTAGGGAGATCTGTGCAGGTAGCAGATGACAGGCAGTGTAGGATTCATGGCAGATGAAATGTTATAGTGACTCCTACTCTGACATTGCCTGATGTTCTTTATGTTTTAGAATTTCCTATCAGTCTTTTGTCTGTCAGTAGAATTACAAAGGACTTGCACTGTCGTGCAATATTTGATGAGTTAGGCTGTATTTTTCAGGACGAAGTCACAGGGAGGACGATTGGTGGCGGACATGAGGAAGGGGGTGTGTATCGCTTGGTCCAGAATCCAGTTGCCACTACGTGTCAGGGCGAGGTTGCATTTAGTGCTGGTACAGCTCTTCAGTGGCACTGACGTCTTGGATACCCATCATTGGACAGGCTTCGACATGTCATTCCTTATATTTCACCGTCTACAGAAATTGTGTGATGCATGCCAGCTGGGTAGGCATCGCAGGACCAGTTTTCCTCCTAGTTCATCTCATAGTTCTAATGCTATCTTTGATTTACTGCATATGGATATATGGGGACCGAGTCATATCTCGGACAGACTGGGTCATAGATTTTATTTATTTATTGTGGATGATTTTTCGAGGATGTCATGGTTATTTCTTTTGAAAAATAAATCTGATGTTGGATCAGTGATTGAACATTTATCTTACAAGTAAAGACTATTTTCTACTGTTGTGAAGATTGTGCGGTCTAATAATACTTTAGAGTTCTGTACATCTAAGTTGGTAGGCTTTTATAGATCTCTTGGGATTGTTTATCAAAGATCCTATCCACATATGTTGCAACAAAATGGTGTAGTAGAAAGAAAGCACCGTTACGTGCTTGATGTGGTTAGAACATTATTGATCTAGCACAATGTGCCACAGGTGTATTGGAGAGAAGCAGTGTTGATTGCATGTTATTTCATCAATGGATTGCCCAACTCAGCCAAACATGAACAAGTTCTGTGGCTGGTTTTTTATCCTGAGAATGATCTATTCACTGTTCCACCTCGCGTGTTTGGCTGTGTTGCCTTTGTTCACATTCTTGGCCTTGACAAAGATAAGTTGGCTCCAAGAGTAGTGAAGTGTGTGTTTCTGGGATACAGTGGCACCCAGAAAGGATGTAGATGCTATGACTCACGTGGTAAGAAACATTATGTGACTGCAGATGTCACATTTCATGAGTCCATTCCTTATTTCTCTACAAATGGTTATCAGGTGACATTTGAGAGGAATTTGGCTCCTATTCCTGTTTCACTAGTTCCCTTGGAGCAAATTCCTATTACACATCACGAGGATATACCTACCACAGAAATTTCTATGAGGTAGAGAGTAGAAAATACTCAGGTATATAGGCTACCCGTGACATACCGACAGCATGCCTGGCGACAAAAACACACCTCCACTACACCTCAGCCACCTGTCTCCTCCCTTAGTCAGGTATGTGTTGATACCGACATGAGTTTTCCTAGTGGTACTTGTGTAGGTTCCTCTGATGAGTCTCGTACTCCGGTTGTTACTGAGCATAGTGAGGAGGATCTTGATCTCCCAATTGCTATTTGGAAGGCTCCACGCAGCTGTGCCCAGTATCATAATGTACAGACAGTCTCCACTGCCAACCTCGGTAGTTTCTTTTCTGCTTTCACAGTGGCACCATCTGCAATGTATGTTCCTACCTCCCATCAGCAGGCCATGCTGGATCCAAACTGGCGTCAGGCTATGGAGGTGAGATAGCTGCTTTACAGTCTAGAGGGACGTGGAACTTGACTACCTTGCCTCATGCCAGAACAGTTGGGTGTCGTTGGATTTTACCGTTGAATACAACCCAGACGCCACGATCTCTTGCTACAAGACAAGATTGGTGGCAAAGGGATTTACCCAAACATATGGGGTAGATTTCTTTGATACTTTCTCTCCGGTTGCTCGACTGTCTACTGTTCGGATTTTGATGTCTGTAACAGCTCACTGTGACTGGCTTCTTTATCAATTGGATGTCAAGAATGCATTCTTGTATGAAGATCTTCAGGAGGAAGTCTATATGCAACAACCGCCTGGGTTTGAGGCTCAGGGGGAGTGTGTATGCAGATTGAAGAAAGTAATATATGGCTTGAAGTAAAGTCCAAGAGTATGGTTCCAGAGACTCTCAGAGGTGGTACATGTAATGGGACATGTAAGGTCCTCTGTTGATCACTCTTTATTTGTCAGGAAGAGTAAAAGGGGAGTGGTTGTACTTCTTGTTTATGTGGATGACCTGATCCTCTCTGGAGATGATGTTGCTGGGATAGCTGAGATAAAAAGGAAGTTGGTTGATGCCTTTGTGATGAAGGATCTGGGTGAGCTTAGATATTTTCTTAGGATTGAAGTGACACGTAGAAAAAATGGCTTTGTTCTTAGTCAGCGAAAGTATGCCTTTGATGTCTTGCAGGAAACAGGAATGATGTGGTCCAAACCTGCCAATATACTTATAGATCCCAAAGGACATCTCTATGATGCCGAGTCTCCGCATATAGATAGTAGATCATATAGGCAATTGGTTGGTAAATTGTTGTATCTTACTATTACACGTCTGGATCTTTTCCTTGCAGTAGGAAAGGTTAGCCAATTCATGGACAAATCGACCAGGCAGCATTGGGATGCTGCTATACAGGTGCTTAGGTATGTGAAGAAAGCACCTGGCAGAGGTTTTATTTCAGAGGGGCACATCTATGAGTGTTGTTGGCTACTTTGATGCCGACTATGCAGGGTGCATAATAGATAGGAAATCAACAACTGGATTCTGTACTTATGTGGCAGGCAACTTAGTAACATGGAGAAGCAAAAAGCAGCAGGTGGTATCTAGGCCCAACACATAATTAGAGTACAGGGGGCTATAGCTCAGACAACTGCAGAAATAGTTTGGGTTAGATCTGTTCTACATGATCTCCATATTCAGGAAGAGGGATCAATGGAGATGAGATGTGATAATCGTGCTGCTACTTATATTGCCAACAATCCAATGTTTCATGAATGGACAAAACATGTTGAGGTTGATTGCCACTATACTAGAGACTTAATATAGCGTGGAATTATCTACACTTCATCTGTATCATCTGAATATCAGATTGTAGACATATTCATGAAGTCACTTGCTAGATCTGCTTTTGATAAGTGTTGTTCTAAGGTGAACATCAGTGATATATATACTCCAACTTGAGGGGTAGTGTTGGTAGGATACTTATTAGAGTTATTGGAGTCATTTGTCATGTTTTTTGTCCTGTTGGACTCATGATGTAATTTTTCCAATACCTTTGTCTATATAAAGAGGTGTATGATTTTATTTGAAAATAAGATAAGTCATTTTCTCTGACTAACTTTGATATGACATTTATATTCATTGCGTTCTGTTGGAGTTGATTTTTTCAACTTTTGTCAAATTGAAATTATTTCAAATGCCAATAATTTAATTTAGTTGACAACCTTATTAGCAATACAAATAAAGAGGTTTGGAGGAGAGTATAAAGACTTGAACAAGGAGGCATTACTGATAATGTAGAAGGAGTCGTAGGAATCGATAATCCATTGAAAATCATTATCATGAGATGTAGTAGATATAAGACAAGTACTTGTCTGTCTCACTATTGAAGCACTAGCAGCGGATATAACAAGTGTTGGAAAAATTGGCAGTTGGTAATTAGTGTTTAGTTGGCTAGGTTACTAACTAAGGAGTATACGGTATGTGAGGGAGTAGTCAACGAGTATCTGGTCAGGTATTTATTTTAACATATATATTCATAAAATATACAAATAAGATGTATTTACTTGCATAATTCAAGATTATAGCAACTAAAATATACCATCACATAAAGATCAACTAATTTGATGCTCAAGGCAACGAAAATAAGCTACAAACCATAAGTACAAAGGAAATAAATAACATAAGCTCAAAATTTCTAATTATTGTAACTTGTAACTGGGTTGGTTGAGACCCAGAAATGGATCCACATGTAGAAATTACCCTTATAGTCAGTCAGCTACTTAGCTGAGTAGTTGGCCTAGTTGGTCGATGTTTACAACATTGGCACGTAGGATGAGATGAACTAGTAGCACTATCATGCAACTGGAATAACAAGTTTCCATGCTCCCTGCTAGAGATGGTCATCTCGGAAGGTAGCATATCGTGTTGAGTCTCTGGATCATTGCAACACAGGGAAACGTGGTTCACCCTTAGAGGATGATAACTAGTAGGATAGCCATGCCTAGTTCTAAATTATAATTTGTCATGTTACGGTGCTTATAAAACAAACATCCACATCCATGTCCATGACTAGTAGGCTGACGTCCTCTCCTCCTGCTTAAGGAGGCACCATGTCCACATCCTGCCACTGTAGACATGATAGATGAGTTGGACTGAGAAACTGGACCAGAAACCTCTAGCCTGGATAGATGAGAATAAATTTGTGCCTTGGTAGGAATCTCATTAAGAATTGTTAATCAATCTTTCATGGTTTGATATTTTAAGGCGTTAGTGTAGCTAAGAATTGAAAATACAAACAGCCTTGTGCTGCTTGGTGACTTGGCCATCTCAATAGCATATGAAGAAATAGGTTGATGATTGTCTTGCTCACCTTGTAAATTCTTCAAGGACTTGTAGCACTCTGGTGTAGTCATAGATTCTTTTTGAAGGGTGTGAATATCCTCAATATTAAGGCATGCAATATTGCTTTTGTGGGAGTTTTTCTCCTAAACTACATCCTACATCTTCTTTGTTAATGAGTATGACATGATTTGTTTGGCAATAGATTCCTTGATGTTGTTAAGCATATAGGTAGCTACTGATCATTGTTAGTCTGCTGATCTTCTATATTTTCAAAATGTTGGTACAATAAGCAGATTATGCAGACCCCACACATTGTATAAAAGAAGTAAAGCACAGGAGGTTGGTCAATCTCGATGTAGTTATCTTGCATACGAGGAGATGCATTTGTGGTGGTGGATCATCCTACGCAGTTGCTAGGAGTCTTTCACATTAACCATGATGCATGATATTGTGGAGTTTGATAAGAAAATTAGCCGAGGAGCTAGGTTAGGCTTTCGACACAGGGATCTTCACTAAAAATAGGAACGATCCAAAGATGGCCTTCAATTGAGGCAGTGGTTTGGCTGAACCACTGGATGAGAGAGATTGCTTGGGGTAGGCTGTTGAGCTTGTCTTGATCCCTAAAAGGAATAGGGTCACAACAGATGAGCAGAAAAGACCACCTGATCAACCAAGCCTAATCAGTTGAGCTTGACCACAGAGGAATAAGGCTAGAAGGTCACCTGACTATCCAAGCACTTGGTCAATTGATGATGGTGCAATGGTACTGGCCACTGGAGATGACCTGCAAATGGTGGCGGGCTGAGAGGTCATTCAATCAGTCAAAATTGATCAAGCAGTTATTCAGCAAGTGGAAATGATGTCTCTTGGATGATGGTCATCCAAGCACAAATTTATCTGATTCAACTTGCCTCTAGAGTTGACTTGCTCTTCAAAAACGGACTATGACAACTAATCATTAGAGGGAAAAAAAACATGTATCTTTTAAAAAAAAAACGTATTTGATGGGACTGCCAACCCGGGGTTGCCATTTCAATACCACATTGATGGAAAAGAAGATGATCTATGGATCATGAATCCTAGGTCTACTTATGTGGAGAGACACCATGGACAAAATACAGTCTTAATAGGAATAAGGATAGAAAAATGAAAATCTCAAAAAATAACAATAAACCTGTGTAAGTACCATTGGCATTTAACTCAAGCATTTTTAGGTGAGTCTTGTAGTTGGGTTAGGTAGATGAGAAGATGAAAACTAGAGAGTGCAGGAAAAGGCAGACAAGGATGGGGGGTGGGGGAGCAGTGGAGGAAGGCAAAGAAAGGTGATGTTGCCTGTAATGTATGAGATCATTCTGAAGGAGGTGGCACTAGAGGTGGGTGAGTTAGGTGATGGGGGCTCATGGATGGGAGTGGTGTCTGAGATATGAATACTGCAACTGTGTACTTGTGGTCGTGAAAGTGTAGAGTCAAATATGCAAATCTCTTTTAGTTAAAGAACATGAGGTTTTTTTTTTGTCACCTTAATTGCTCTGAGTGACATTTTGTGGAAAATGCTTGTAGGGATGTCTCCTTCAAGAAGCATTGAGGAAGTACTTAATGTCCTTTGTAATTTTTACTGTTGTAGCATTTTTTATTATAAATGCGGCAGTATCACTAATCCTATGCGGTCATCATTTTTTTCCTTAAAAAAATGCTCTGTTAACTTACATTGAGTTCTCTTGCTGTTCTGCTGGCCTTTTGTATACACCGAGAACAAGGATTTTTATTTGCTGTATTATCTACTGGCTACTGAGAGTGTGTTCTATTATTGTTATGCTTCTTTCTTGTAAATACTTTAGAAGATTTATTTTGCTGATGTGTACATCGTTGAACAGAGTGTGAAATAAGGCCAGTAGAGACACAATATTTGCGTCTTGATGAAATTCTTCTGGAAGAAGTTTTATGGATTGATGAAGTTGATGGGTTGTTAAGTGCTACAAAATATATCGAAGAGTGTAAAGTTATTGGCATTGACTGTGAATGGAAACCTAATTATGAGAAGGGAGGCAACCAAAACAAGGTTGGTATGCATATATTTATGACGCTTATGTTTCTTCTTGTACGCGTTTTAATGTACATTAAAAAGCATGATATTCCGATGTTTGACTTGCTTTCATCTCTGTTTTTGCACATTGAAATGAGAATTTTTAGTTGACTAAATGAAGAATTACATGATATTTTTAGATCTTTTTCTGATTGGGCAAATTTTTATATATTTGTTCTCTAATTGGTTTGAGCATTTTTTCTTTTGAATACTATCATCCTTTTTGGCATTTTAAATTAGTGATTTTCTTTCCAACAACTTTTTCAGTCTGGTGGGAAATTCTGGCGCTCTTTTTGACCTGTCTTGGATTGAAGACATTAAGGGTTTCTTGCTAAGTTTTTGTTGGATTGTTATGGATGTATCCTTTTGGTTCGAGACCATTGCATACCCAAGAAAACTCAAAGACCCATTTTAGAAAAACTACGAGACAGGAAAAATGGTAATGACAGAGGACTTGCTGGGGATAGCTCATACATTTGTAAGCTGTGGCTGAACCTCTAACTGGAATCTTTTGGTTGTTGCAAGCGAGCCTTGATAGCTGTACATGAAATCATTGAAAAGTTTGAACCATTCAAGCATCATTTTCTTAAACCAACAATAGCAAGTTGGTGAGATAGTAAAGCTTATTGGAAAGGTTTTAAAAACTGGACTGGACGGCCTGTTGGACTAAATGTATAGAAATTGATTGTCGTTACGTACGTGATAGTATTTAATAGGGAGCTCATAGTTTGACACGTTCTGGGCACTCATGAGGTTGTCGACCTGTTTCCAAAACCCCTGCCTCCTGCATGTTTTCATCAGATGAGACAATCTTCGGCTCTCTCTGAAACCCTCAGTTTGGTTGGGGGGTGGGGAGGGTTGTTGTGATGTAAATTGTAATATGTTGTAAATCGTACGGGCATGAGTACAATTGTGACAATCCTGTTTTAACAGACTTGATCTGACTATGCATATCAATGAGTGGGAGCTGTTGCAACTAAGCTCCTCAGTCATTCTACCCCGAACACTTGCAATTGGATCTAGTGCTGGACTTTTAACTGTTGGGCACAAATCCCAAAAAATCTGGTTGTTATGGAGCTAAATTAGGTAAAATTTTGAACCACAACAATAACAATCATGCTGTAGGGATCCGAAAACTTTGGACTGATGCACACATATTGGTGAAGAAGCACATGATAGATACAACATGGATCCTGTTTGCAACCTGTAGAGACCACATGTACTGGTCCAATTTTTTGGTACCTGTGCATTTGTACTGGTCAAATGGCATTATACCAGTGCAAACGGCACACTGCTGGACTTATCAACTTATCAAATAAACTAAGTGTGCTCATGATTAATCCTAGTTATCTCTAGATGATCTTTAGGTTATTGTATTGAGTTCTTTGGAGGCTTACAAACACCTAATCCAAGTCTAAACTTTCTGGAACTTTTTTCCTTTGAATGGCATTGGGAAACTTGCTAGAACTTGAGCTTCTTCCTTGAGCTAGTAAGAGGTTGGTTTAACTTTAATTGCGTGAGTTGCACCCTTCTTGAGCTTTGGTTAACTTGATTTTTTTTTGGAGACAAAATAGGAAGACTACCGGCATCTTTGGTTAACTTGATAGAGTTTGATCTTCATATGAATTCTTTAGCACTTCTTGATCTTGAAATCACACTTTGACTTCTTGAAGTAAATCTTTCCTGAGTAATTCTTCTTATCTGCATACATGCTGGTTTGATACAAAGACAAGGAAATAAACTTTTTTTGTTAACGTGAAAGCAGTAAGCATAGCTTGATTCTAACACTAGTGACTTGTAGAAGCATGGAGCAGGGCGTTGGGCCTTGATCTAGTCTGCAGACTATGTATCAGGCTATGGCATTGACAACATCAGAGTTGTAGTGGATACCTTCTGTCTTATTGGATTTACATATCTTTATTGATTCTGCTATGGGGATGTGTTATGATAACCAAGCAGTTTCCTACTTACAAAAAGTCCAATGTTTCATGATCTGACAAGGCATGTTGAGATGGATTGTTGTTATTACCAGGGATCTGATTCAATGGAAGCTTGCTTGTACTGCCCATGTCTCCTTTGAGGTCCAGATTGCTGATATTTTTGAGAGAGAGTTGAGGTTTATCAAAGTTATTTTTTCTTGTTTCCTTCTACTTTGTTATTTACCGAGGGTCTGCTTGTACCTTTTCCCTCTAATCCTCACTGTAAAGATGATTTGGGTTTTTTTAATTAATAGGTTGCTCATTTCTTTTGACCATAATGTACACAAGTGCTACCTTTCAAAAATAATGTACACCAGTGTTGGCTATGCTGGATGTCCTTAGGACAAGAAATTTACTGTTGGACTTTGCACTTTTGTAGCTGGAACTTGGTTATGTGGATGGGTAAGAAACAAACAATGGTTTCCATGTATCTAGTGCAAAAATGAAATGATGTGCCATGGAGGAGATCATACCAGAGCCGACATGGATACAATATGTTATAGTGATCTCTAGTTGCCCGTGAAATTGTGCAGAGATAAAATGTGACAATTGAGTTATTTTGTTTATAGTTAACAACATATCTTCCATTATTGGATAAACCATCTAGAAGTTGTCATTGCACTTGTTGTACAACAGGGATGAGACTTATTTTGTTTATAGCTAGCAACACATCTTTCATGGTTGGACAAAGCATCTAGAAGTTATCAGTGTGCATCTTATACTATGGAGATGAGATGGACTTTCACATCTCATGCATCATACAAAGATCAGGCTGCTGATATTGTAGCAAAGCCTCTCCCACATATATTATTAATCAATGTTGTTCAAACTAAGCATGATATATTTCTATGCTCTGGCTTGAGAGGGAGTGTTGAGATAGTAGTTATTCTTTTCTGTCTTTGTATTTAATTATTCTCATAAGGATGTGCTTGTAGGTTTTCCACCACTAAAAAGGGTATAGGGCTTTGTATTGTGAAAAGGGCATAGGGATTTCTCACTAAATAACTTATTCCCTTCTTCTAATGTTAGATGGTCTGAGCATCGATTTTTCTTTTGCAATCAGTGGTTCTTAAAAAATGAACATCTAGACTTCATGATGTGGAAGAAATAATGATTCATCTTATTGAACCCCTTGACCACTTTACATAGAGAGTCAAGGTGGAATAATTACAAAGTAATCCTAACAAAATAGAAAATGCAAATAGGAATAAAAAATAGACTAAAACTCTTAAGCCTAATTCAAATTGACATAGAAGTCATTAAATAAAAAAACTATAACTTTAACACTGCCTTTATGTTGGAGCATGCAACACTCAACTTGCAGGAGGTATAGCAAAACTAGACCTCCCCCTAAGGACGTAATCGCCAAGCTGGAGGAGTAGGCACGTAGGTAAGCAAGCAGGCAGGCAGGCAAGTAGGTAGTTGCTTTTCACTAGTAGAAGCCCTTCTCTTGAAGAAGAGAGAAAAGCCTGGGAAGATGTAATCACCAGGCTGGAGAAGTAGCCTAGCAGGCATGTAGGTAAGCAAGCAGGTAGGCAGGTAGTTACTTTTCACCAATGGAAGCCCTTCTCTCTTGAAGAAGAGAAAAAAACTAGGTTGAGGCATGTAGGTAGTTAGAGAGGCAATAGAGGTAGGAGACATCTCACGATTTTAGAAACTCCTCTTTCGAGGAGAAGGGTAAAAGAACCTGGAGATCTCCTTATGTAAAAATAGAAGCATGCAAGTAGAAGGGGTGGGTGGGAGGGGGATGAGTAGGAAGCTTAATTCCCCCACTAATCATTAGCATCATATGCATCTTCAAAGGGATCAGGAGATTGAGAAGCAGGAGCAGCTTGGGCGACGAATCTTGTTGTGATATCTGTGGTTATCACAATTGCAGCAGTAGAGGAAGAACCATCGCTCTTCAAGAGATTCCTTCGACAGTTGATCTGTGTCGCATTGAAGGCTAGGGAGAGGTCGGACCAGAGTTGTCTTAGTCGTAGGAGTGTCAATCATCATCAATTGGTTACCTCAGGTGGCCTTACCAAATTTCTTCCAGTATTTTTTGACGGGTGATTTGTCTGTTTGCAATAAATACACAGGGAGAATATGCGGCCTCATCCTCATCCATGCCCATGTCCACCCGAATATCCACCTCTCCCTTTAGAAGCCACAAGGGTGGAGGTGTAAGGAGTCATTGTAGGAGTAAGAGAGGGTTTCTCGTTGACCTTTGTCTTCTAAAGACGACTATAGATTGTCTCTAGATCTAGCACCATGTTAGTCAAAAGAATCTGGTTGCACTAAAAATTGTATTGTGTACTAAGTGAGAACACCCAAGAACTTGTATGCCTGCTACTGCACATGTTCCAGTACCTGCTTATTGTAGGGTCGCAGTAGGTAGGATGGTAAACAACGAGTTCCTTGAATAAGCCTTCGAGGGTCATAAAATACTTAACCAGGGTCCTATTCCCTTGATTAGTATTCTAGATCCTCTAGTAGATGTTAGCAAGGTGGGAACTAGTCTTCTGGGAGTTTCGCTTGTTTAGTGTCTCCTAAATCTCCTTTGCGGACTCCTTGTAGAGTATATTGGCTGCAATCAATTGATTGATACCGTTCATGACGAGAAAAGTGTCCTCCCATTTTTTATATTTTGTGCCATCCTTGGAGTTAGGACCTTTCTTTATCAGGATGTGCAACTTGTCTTGCTCTCCCATGAAGATGCGGGAGGTGCAAGACCAGAGTACATAGTTTGAGGAACCCGACAACTTGATCGTGGTTCCTTGAACAAGTGTAAAGGACAATCTTGGCTTTGGAAGTCACAATTGAAGATTTCTCTTTGGCCATAAGGAGTCGGAGATGCACGGTTAGGAAGAGAATGAGGAGAATTGGTTATGGCAAAGGGAAAGCCATGGCAGCAGCAGTTGCATGGGTGGTGCAATAGAGGAGTTTGGGCGATGGTCCAGTAGAAAGGAAGATGCTGGGCGGTGATCTGGCAGGGAGAAGGTAGTAGGGAGATGGGCTGGTAGGGAGGAGGAAGCCATGTGGCGATCTTGGTGATGAGAAATCTCAACAGTGGCCCTAAGTAGTCGGTGGAGAGGAGAAGAGGTGGTGGTGGTGTTGTTTGCGTAGATTGGAGAGAAAGAGGAAGATTGTTACGACTCGATCCCAGCTCCCTACACGACCCGATCCCAGCTCCCTACAGGACCCGAGATGGGCTCGCCTCGACTAATCCCAAGATCCAGTCGTCCAACGAGAAATAACCCAAAAGTAGAAAATATTCTACAACCACATATGCAATGTAACTAAGTAGAAATAAATAAGAGGCGGTAAGGGAAAACAGGATGAGAAATCTCAAACATATTACATGCCACAAGCGGAAAAGTACTATAATATACATAGCCATCACAACTAGAACAGAAATAAACAGAGCAGAAATATAGTAGGAACAACTAATACATACTAAAGATACTCATTGCTACAAAAGAGCTCTGAAACAGAAAGGAACAACTATGGCTGGGCTCTGCTGGACCTAACATCCTCTGTAGCCGGTGGCGCTGGCTGCTCAACTCCCTAACTTGAACATGGTTATACAATCCGTGGTTAGCTAACGCTGAGTAGAGTGATGGTTAAGCCATGTACATGCAATTTAACAGAAGAAACAAGCAAATACTAATAATTCATTTCCATTTATCTCAACCAGGTGTTTCTGTTTCGATTATTCTAATAAGGATCCACAACATTTCTTAATCTCATGTTCCCTAAGGGAACGATCTTGATTGCAGTTTATTCCGCGATGTAGGATGTACACGTGGCACTCTCTTGGTCAGGAGAGCCCTCGTGATAGTCCTACACCCGGTCTACCACCCCGAGGTCACGGTCGCTTGTAGCGGTGACTACGGCACGTGCGATAAGTGCACGGGTAGCTACCCCGCATTGGCACGCGGTCAGTCGTTTCTGCTAGCGGGTACGCCCAAACGTACAACACAGAATAGAACAGGGCCTTGCCCTCTCAGAACAGGGGTCTCACCCCTTAGAAGTCTGCGTACCTTCGCCGGACTATCCTGGTTTGCCCAGTGGGCCTAACAAGAGTCGGTGTAGGATGGCCAATCTTAACCTCGGGCCCCATGAGGCAGTTGTCTCTCCCCCTACACTAAAGTAACAGGAGTTGGAGTAGGGGGTCATTTTTAACCCCAGGTCTCAACCCAAGGGCGGCTAGCTCCCTCCCACACTAAAGTGACGATAGCTCTCCTCGGTACTGCGTACACGAGGGCCAGCTCACTTTTCATGCAAAAGGGACAGTTGCTCTCCTCGGTACCATGTACTTGAGGGCCAGCTCACTTCCCTTCTACGTACAATATTCGTTCCATATACGTGAGTTTCTTTCTAGTTCTCCGTAGGGTTCATACATGGTATTCATTTCATTTCGCTTCATGACATGCATAACTTGTTCACATCTCGATTCTTAACCATATAACAGACAACTCGTGATTTAATAACTGAAAGAAGCATCACATCATTTAACTATTCATTTGCTAGCATGAAGGGTTTTAATAAGCATTTCAGAATAAACTGTGTGGCTCAAGCAATGTTCATTTACTCAATTCTGCCCTAAGGTTCATCTCATATCCTAGGGTTCAATCAATTCATTCTAAGATACCATGCACTTAATTAATTAATTCATAATATTTAGAAAAATCACTCTACCGGGATACAAGGGTGGAATGGGGGCTCGAATCGCAGATCCTGTCATTTCCGCAGGTCCTGTATACTCTATATACAATTGACCAACACATCAAATGAGTTCAAAATAGTATACGAGTGACATTAACACGTAGAGAAACTCAAACAGAAATTAATGATACTTCATTTGCGCAAAATCGACTTCATTTGGGCCCTAAACGGGCAAAAAACGTGCATACTGACTACAATCAGACGTTTGGGACTAGACCCAGACGTCTTAAACGACCTCAAAATCTCACCTTGCTTTCCTACGGCTTCCTCAGACGTCCGAACCCCTCCGTAATCGTCTGAAGGAGATCCTAGACGTTTGACTCCGGTCGTTTGGAAGTGCAGTCAGACGTCTGGCACTGTCTTCAGATGTCCTAAAGCACCTCGAAGGGCATGCCACGCACCTTTCCCACGTCTTGTACCTGCGCATGTGTGTGGGTTTAAAAACATGACACGTAAAAACATATGTGCATGCAGTTACGTACAAAGGACATACCTCGGCATTCTGCGTGCTGTCAGACGTTCGATGCCAACTCCAGACGTCCTGAGGCTCCTCCAGACGTCTGGATAGCGTCCCAGACGTCTGATACTGCAGAAAAATGTTTTCGCAGTGCGCCCTGTGAATCTTCTCGCTCTCTTTGCCTGCAGAGACCGCATCAGCTCCTTCAGCAGTTGCAGGAGGTCGCGGAGCTGCTCTCCATGAGCTCCCTCGGCCGCGCCTCCGGTCGCACCTCCTGCTCCTCCCCTCGCCCTCTTCCCTCTTTCTCTCGAGTTCCTCCGAGCTCCTCGCTCTCCCTCCCCCTCGCCCACGCTTCTCCCTCTCGAACTTCCCTCCTTCCCCTACTCGTGGCTACAAGGGGACGGGAAGAGGACGTGGTCGCCGGTAGATGGAGGAACGAAGGTGGAGGTGGTGGTGGTGTGGAGAGGTGGGGGTGTTAAATAGGGAGAGGTGAGGGTTTATGAGGGGGTGTGTGCGTGGGTGTGTCGTGTGGGTGTGTTGTGTGGGAAGAGAGAGTGAAATTACGGAATCTCCCCTGCAGAACCTTTCTCTTCTTCGCAAGGCCCACACACCTAACCCAGGGGGTTTAAAATTAAGCTCACACCCTTGTCTTTCCAAAAAACTTCGAACAACGCTTGGGAAGGGTCATTTTAAAGATAAAGAGAGGGAAGGCCAGTGGCGATGCAGAAAAGAAAGGAGAGGTCGGTGGCGGCATGAGGGATAGAGAGGGAGGAAATCAGTGGTGGATCTCCTAGGCAAGAGGGAGGCATTGTGCCACCCTAGGTAGGCAGAGGGAGATGGACTCGAGGTTAGGATTTTCCTTGCCTTGATGCCATCTGGAAGAATAATGATTTCGTCTTATTAAAAATAAAGTCCTTTAACGGCATTATAGGTAGAATAATTACAAAGTAGTCCTAACAAAATAGAAAGTGCAAATAGAAATAGAAATCAGACTAAAACTCTTAATACTAATTCAACTGACCTATAAATAAATAAATCTTGTAGCTCTAACACATGAAAACCTTGTGATGTTTTGGATATGGTCTTCAGAGTTCAGAAACCAATTATGTTGTTGTTGTCCTTCAGGTCTCCATCGTGCAAATTGCTTCTGACAAGAAGGCTTTCATCTTTGACATGATAAAATTGCATGTTGATGAACCCAGAACTTTAGACAATTGCTTTAAACGGATACTACATTCTCCAAATATTTTGAAGCTCGGTATGTTACACTGGAGTAGATTATATTCCTAAATATCATTTAGAGAATGATACTTGGAAGTTAAGCAGAGGCTGTGATTTATAAGTAAATATTTTCTTCGTTTCTGTAGGTTATAACTTGCAATGTGATCTTCAGCAGTTGTCTCTTTCTTATGGAGACTTAGAGTGTTTCAACTATTTTGAGATGCTGCTTGACATGGAAAAATTATTCAAAAATCCGAGAGGTGGTCTATCTGGTCTTGCTAAGGTACTCAGACTGTTTTACCTCTGATGTTTTTTGCTTTTTTGTATGCTGCTTTTGTTTTGTAGAAATTCACAAATTATATAGATTTTTCACCAAGTTTTTTTCCCCTCAACCAGAAAATTCTGGGAGCTGGTTTGAACAAGACAAGACGGAACAGCAATTGGGAACAAAGGCCTCTTAGTCAGAATCAAGTATGTAGCATGTATTTATTACTTTACACATCATAGATCAGCACCTGGTGTCGTGATTTAAATAATATGCTTCCCGGGAAATATATGGTCGTGTGAGAGTTTGTGGATCGCTTCAAAGATCCTTGAGCATTTATGTCATCATACTAATTTATTGAAAAGAACATAGAGAGACTGAACATTTAAATAAATTTGTTACCATTCAGGGAACTGCCTGTTGGTTGTCTTGCAAGTATGGCCCCTGATTTCTAGCTAGGGAAGTTACCTTTCATCCTACGTGAAGAAAAAGATTGCAATTCTTAGTGTCCACTTGTCAAGATTTATTTAATTGCAAAGTGCCAGTATAAGAATTTAGCAGATCAGCATCAAATGATATTTTCCATCTGTAGGCTAGATGGTCTTACTCTAAAAAGAATTCTACCTGACTACTCATCGAGTGTCACAGGTAATGAATTCCACACCTTAGAACTTTTTCTCCAAATGCTAGAAAATATTTTAATTTTAGTATTGAAAGAAAATTGTTGAGTGGCATTAAATATTTGTATATGGGTATATGGATCTTGGGTGTAGGTCAATGTAGACCACCTCTTATAAATAGTGTAACACATCCCCCCTCCTCTTCTAGTTGTTATTCTTAGTGAAAACAAAAACCCTAAGTGTTAGTGGGCACTAGGGGCCTTGTGGAGCAAGTGCTCTTGTGGTTTTTCTTGCAAGGATTTTCCATGTAATCTCATGTGTTGCGTGCGTGTTTAGCTCGTTCAACATGGTATTAGAGATACATTGATCTCTCTTGAGTTCCCACATGAAGGCTGCACATTAAGGGGCCATCAGTCTTCGTCGTGGCTCCTCTTTTGTGCTTGTAGGTGGATCACGTGTAGGGCGGCTATCTGGGAGGTCACGACCCATCTGGCGACGTCATGGGCGGTGATGTTGGTGGAAGAGGTGGTTGCTTCACCTCTAGATATACCTCTTTTCCTCCCTTTCCCCTGTTTTTTGGGTTGCTCAGTACCTAGAAGTTGGATTTGGGCATGAATCATGTCCTAAAATTGTGATTAGGGCCTTTCCTGTGCTCTACCTATACCTTAAGGGGAGGGAGGTGCCTAGCTCATCTTCGACGTCAATGGCGGTCCGATGGGTCCTAACACCACTTTGGTGTGTTGCTAAGGTCTAGTCTAAAACGCTGTTTGAGGTGTTGACATTTAGCGGTTGTTTTCTCCATTTTTCAAATGTGGTTGTTTGTGTTCTTCATAGTTGTGTCACCTGCTTTGAGGTTTTTGGGTTGTCAGAGCTATATTTTAGTTACCACTTAATCTTGGGTATTGTTCCTTACTTCTAGATGGTAGTAAACAAGATGGATGGTGGGTTGCCAAAAGGCCAAGATATTATGAATATTTAGTTTACTTCAACTAAGTTAACCAAGGATAATTATCTTCTTTGGTTTGTTGCTAAAAGGGAAGGATAAGATATATTAGTGGCACCAAACTCAAACCTGATCCAATTGACAAATTGTGGGAGAAATGGTACTTGAAGGGTAGCTAGGTAAAGACTTGGATGGTCAATTCGGTCTCCATGGAGATTCAATCCCTAATTTTAAGGAAGAAAGCAACAAGAGAAATGTGGGAAGTGATTGAAAGGATGTATGGGTAGAAAAAGGAAGCCCAAGTATATCATCTCATGAGGGAAATCTACAATCATAGTTGCAGAAATCAGCAGTCGGTATTTAGTTGGTGAAGTCATCGACTAAGGCATATATGGTATGTGGGTGATTAATCGAGGATTAATCGATGTAGTATTTTTTAATATTTAAAATTTTAAATATAATTATATATACCATTATACATGTTAAGTATACATATATATGAATTGAAATATCACATGTATATTAATATTATTTTTTTGATATACGTGAGAGGTTTTTGATGGGGAGAGTGATGAGTGCCGCCAAGAGAAGTGAGAGAGAGACTGAGAGGGGAGGGTGGGGCTGGTCTCTAGTGGTAGGGAAGGCGAGGAAGAAGGGGGCGATGCTGGAGGTGCTTTGCTTCAAATGTAGGGGGAAGGGTCATGTCGTGCGGGAGTGTAGGGACCCCATGCGTTGCCTGCGGTGTGGGGGTCCAGGCCACCGGAGGTCGTCGTGCACGAAGGAGGTTGGGCAGGCGATGGCTGTGAAAGCACAAGCGACGTTACCCCCGCCCCCGTCGGAGGGTGCGCCATCGGTCGAGGTGGAGGCTCCCTGGTCGAAGGAGACCAGGAGGCTCGAGAGGACCCTCATGTCGGCCTTGATTGGTGTGGTGGTGGAGGGCCACGTTGAGCTGGGCGCTCTAGAAGCGGAAGTGGTGAAGGCGCTGGGGGGCGGGGCGAGGGGTCTGGAGTTGAAGATGGTCGGGGAGAAGTTTGTGTTGGTTGGCGCGTCGTCAGAGGCAACGGAGCGACTGCTCTTCAAGGTCTTCCAGTGCCCGGGTGGAGTGGTTAGGTGGCGATGGGCGGTTAGATCTGATGGTGTGCTTTAGGAGCGGCCACTGAGGAGGGTGGAGATGCTGGTGGATTTGGTGGGTGTCGCTGTTTCTTCGTACGAGGAAGGTTGTGGAGGCGGTGGTCACACCCTTTACGTGGGTGTGGTGGTGCAGGGGCCTTGGCCTTGCTGGTGAGGATCATGTGTCGCTGCGGGCGTTAGTGGAGCTCAGGCTGGGCAAGAAGCTCCATGAGGTGTCCTTGTGCTTAGGGGGCGCTTCGTGGATCATGCTGGTGAAGCCGCTTGGAGGAAGGATGCGGTCCTTCGTCGAGGTGGTTGGGCTACCGGTCGGAGGGGGCTTGGCAACGGGGAGGGGAGTTCCGACGCATGAGGTTGTGTGGGGATCGGAGACCGCCGGCAGGAGTGGTGCCTCGTGTGCTGGGTCAGCAGCACAGCGCCCGAGGTCGGATGAGCGCGCTCCTATGGAGGTGCAGCGCTCTCGAGGTGCATGGCGGCAGGGGCGGGAGCAGCTAGACAAGGTGGGAAATGGTGCTGCTGGAGAAGAGATGGCGGGGGGTGCGAGACCTTTTGAGGATGTTTAGGTGCCGTGTGGGGCTTTTAAGGGGTGGCGGCAAGGGTCTTCGAAGGGCGCTTCAGGAGCTTTTGGCACTGAGAGGGTTGCGAGCCTCGGTGGGGGTGGGAGGGCTCCAGGGCATTTGGAGGTTTTGGAGAGAGGGGGCGGGGTCGGATCCGGGTCCGGATCTGCACTCGGATTCGGTGCCCCTTTGTGGGTCTTTTCTTCACAGCCCGCAGAGGGTCCTTTTGAATGGGAACTGTAGCAAGTTGACCTCTCTGTGGCGGGGTGATGCAGAGCGCAGGAGGTGAGCGGAGGGGTCTATCCTCGGAGGCGGTGATGGCGGGAGGGGTGTGGAGCTCAGGGCTGCGAAGCTCCTCCATCAGAAGATGGGAAGCTTTGGTCAGCGGTGAGAGGCCCCTCCGCGGCGAGGGGTGTTTTGGATGGGGCTTCGTCGGTGTCGACAGCCTCCTTGCTGCGTAGGGGAGGGTCGGGGCCTGGTCGAGGAGCTGGCGGTGATGGCGATGGCGTTGCCCTTTGCAGTGGGGGTGGAGGGCCTTGCTTAGAGAAGGGGGAAGGACCTATTGCGGCTGAGTGTGCCTGCGAGGGGGAGGGGGGGCTCGGGCCAGGGGGTTTGTGGAGGAGATGGTGGCAGGTGATGCTGAAGGGGTGGCGACGTCGGTGGAGGTAGGGGGTGCGAGAGATGCTGGGGCGGGTTCGGGGGCTGCTGGTGGAGTGGATGGCGAGCTTGAAGGTGGGAAGGTTGTAGGGGGGAGGTGGGCACAGTAGGAGTGAGGAGGTGGGCTTGCTTTGGTCTGAGGTGTTTCGATTGGGAGAAGTGGAGCAGGTGGCGGAGGGGGCCGGGTTTGGTCTCTCGATGGGGGGAGGTGGTTCGGGTACCCCATATTGAAGGTTCTTATGTGGAATGTGAGGGGACTTTGCGACCCCTCGCGTCGGGGGACGCTGAGGTCCTACCTTCGGAAGTGGAGTCCGGATGCTGTGTTCCTCCAGTAGATGAAGCTATAGAGTTGCGACCAGAGAGTCTGGAGAGAGGTTGGGGGTGGCGTCCTGGGAGGATATCTGGTGTTGGATGTGGTTAGGAGGTCAAGGGGGGTTGTGGTCGGATGGAAGGACCTGTTCTCCCTGGTAGACTCTGAGGTGGGCGCGGGAACGATCTCAGTACAGTTGAAGAGGCGGAGCGATGGGCTAGTTTTGGTGTTCTCGTCTGCATATGGGCTGGTAGATGACTCTAAGAGGAGTCATCTCTGGGAGGGGCTACACCAGATTGTCGGAAGATTTCAGGGGTGCCCATGGCTTATTGGAGGGGACTTCAACGTCATTCTCTTGGTGGTGGATAGGCTGGGGGGGGAGGAGGGAGGGACCAAGGTTTTGAGAACTTCGCGGGGTTCATTGTTGAGCATAGGCTACAGGATGTGCCCCTCGGGTCCTGTGCTTACACATGGAGGAGCTCTGGAGGCTTGATGTTCAAGTTGGATCGTTTCTTGTGCTTGGTGGAGATGGCGGAGGTCTTCCCGCTGGTAGGGGCTTGCACTCTAGAGAGGCCCCTCTTGGACCACACCCCTTTGTTGTGGGAGTCTGTGAGGAGTCTCGCTGTGGTATATATTTCAAGTTTGACGAGGCTTGGCTGCTGGAGGAGGGTTTCAGGAGCATAGTGGAAGACAAGTGGCGGGCTATGCACCCAAATGGCTTGGCGGCTGCAAGATTAGAGTCAAAACTTAGGGAGTTGACTCTTTTTGAAGGAGTATAGAAGACATGTGAAAGAAGAACGAAACAGGAAGAAAGATATGGCGCTCGGGGAGATCTAGAGGCTGGACAGAGTGGAAGACTAGGGCTTGTTAACCGTGGAGTGACAGAGAAAGGCAGAGCACATAAAGATCGTTTAGGATGAAGATAGAAAAGTGGAAGTGGAATGGAGAACGAGGTCTAGGCAAAAGTGGATTAAGGAGGGGGACTCAAATATCGAGTTCTTCCATATGATGGCTTCGGCTAAGCGCATGAGGAATTGGATTGATAAGCTCCAGGTGGGCTAGGCGGAGTATTTCGGTAGGGAATCTGTGGGTAGGGCGGTGGTAGACTACTTTAGGGAGTTCATGGGGAGGAGGAACGGGAGGTGGCCGTGGCGTGGTTTGGGCATTCCGGTGGTGGATGCAATGGAGGCAGAGGAGTTGGTGGCACCTTTCATGGAGGACGAGGCTTAAAGGGCGGTCTAGGGGTTGAATGCTGATGGATGTCTAGGCCCGGATGGTTTTCCAGTGTTGTTTTTTAAGGAGTTTTGGTTGTTGCTGAAGGCGGAGATCTTGCAAGTCCTTGCTGAGTTCGGGGAGGGCAACATGGGTTTCAACAGGTTGAACAAATTCTATATGTTCCTGTTGCCTGAGGGGGCGGAGGCGATTGATGACTATAGATTGATTGCTCTCTCGAATGCAGCGTACCTGATTGTAGCAAAGATTCTGGCGAATAGGCTCAGGAAGGTGATTGGTGAGGTGGTGTCGGAGGTGCAGACAACATTTGTGCTAGGGAGGTGCATCTTAGATGGGTATGTTGCGGCAACAGAGATCTTTGCGCTTTGGAAGATGGAGAAGAGGAAGGCTTTTCTGTAAAAGGTTCATTTCAAGAAGGCGTACGACTTCGTACAGTGGTCCTTCTTATGGGCGACTATGGCTAAGAGGGGTTTCTTGCTGGTTTGGATTAGGTGGATGAAGCAGTGTGTCACTATGACATTTTTCTCGATCCTCATCAACGGAAACCCAGCAGGTGGTTGGATCCAACCGAGGGGAGTTTGACAGGGGTGCCCCCTGGCACCCATGCTATTTGTGTTAGCGGCTAATGTGTTGGCGAGGGCATCCGACAGGATGTGTGGGACAGGCCTGGTTCAGGGTTTCCTTATGGGGGAAGGGGAGAGTGTATTGGTGCTGCAGTATGCCGATGATACCCTCTTCTTTGTGGAAGGGGTGGAAGTGGAGGCGAGGTGGAGCCTTATCCTCCTGGAGCTGTTTTGTGAGGGGTCGGGCATGCGGATTAATTTTCGGAAATCTTCCATTGTCCCGTTTGGTATGGTTATTGAGGAGGCTAGGTGGTGCTCGGAGGCCTTGGGTACAGAGACTGGATCTCTGCGACTCTCTTATCTGGGCCTACCCTTGACAGACAAGAGGGTTTCGGTGTGTGATTGGGTCTCGTTGCTGGAGAGGATTGAAGAACGACTGGCGGGCTGGGCGTCCAAGATGCTTTCGAGAGGAGGGTAGCTGGTTCTCGTCAAGGCAGTTATGTTTGCTATGCCGGCATACTTTGCTTCTGTTGTGAAGGTGTTGCGAAAAATTGAAGACAGAATTGTGAGCCTAATGAGAAGTTTCTTTTGGATCAACTATGGAGTGGGCAGGAAGGGAGCGAAGCTGGTTGCGTGGAGTGAGGTGTGCAAGCCTGTTAGAGTGGGGGCTTGGGTGTCGGGAGATTGGGAGGATAAATGACAGCTTTTTGATGAAGTGGATTGTGATGCTACTTGAAGGAGAGGCATGTCTGGTGGGAAGGGTCCTGCGTTCTTGCTATGGGAGACTGTGTGGCTGGGGTCTCTTGACGGCACCTCCTCGAGGAGCCTCCCACTTCCTTAGAGGCTTATAGCTTTAGTGGCACTGAAGGTCAGAGCGTTTTTTACCCCTGTGCTGGGGTTGGGTGAGACCTTCAGGTTTTGGACAGACGACTGGACGGGGCTTGGGGCCTTGGTGGCCTAGTTCCCTAGGCTTGCAGTGTTGGTTATTGACAGAGGGGCCTTGGTGGCAGAGGTCTGGAATGACACTTAGTGTCCTACATTGGGGAGGTGCAGGACATGCTGCGGGATTTACAAGGGTTTCAATCGAAGGTTGTTGTGGACTCTTATGGGTGGGAGGAAGGAGAGTTCTTGGTGTGGGAGGCATATAGGAGGCTCGGAGGTCCGGCCACGATGGGGGACATTGACATGGTTAGGGACTGCAGACAACTCTGGGAGGCCTCTTGCCCCTTGAAGGTGAAGATGTTCGCTTGGCTCCTTAGGAGAGGCAGACTGATGACCAGGATGTGGAGGGTGCGGTGGGTTTAGGATGCGGAAAGGTCGTGTCCGCTTTGCGGTCAGGCAGAGGAGGATGTTGACCACTTGTTCTTTACTTGTCCGGTGGTGAGGCAGGTTTGGAATCGAATTGAGGATCGATGGTGGGCTCATTATTCATTTACCAGCTTCTGAAAATCGTTCGAATGTGGAGCCGATGCTAGGCACAACGTGTTTCGTTCGAAGGAGCAGGCTCGGCCAAGGGCAGTGGTTTGGGTGGTATGGCTGGGTAGGAATGAGGTTGTTTTTAGGGGGTAGCACCTGCATGTGGAGAATATTGCTGTGTCCACGTTGTCTTTTATTTCGAGGTGTTCTTTGTAATGAGGGCCTTGTATATGTTGTGATTGAATAATACATTTTTGGACAGCATTTAAAGGATAAGCACCCTTTCCCTTTTCAATTTTTTTTTTTTGATATACATATTCTCTCAATATAACTTCTAACAAATAACTATTAATATCACAACACATAAAATAAGGCAAACAAACTAAGATTGGTGCATCATAAATCTAAAGAAGACAAGTTGAGGTAAAGGAAACAAGAATGGGAGAAGTCGGGTTTATTTGGGTGCATTTAGGCGTCGGGTTTAGTCGGATTTTGGTTTAAGAGTGCATTGCACATGCATTAAAGCTAAAAACAAATTTGAAACCTTAAAACTTACTCGAATTAATTAGTTGATTAATTGGATAATCGGTCGATTAATCAGGTAGAATGATTGCAGGGCTGAATAGAGGTACTTGATTCATTTTTTGACTGCATGCGATTATACAGCCAATTAATTGGCCGCATAAACTAATTTTTGCACCCTTGTCTACAATCTCCATCAAGGAGATATGTTTATTGCTAGTTACTATAGAAAATGGGAGGACTTGGAATACTACTCTGATGAGACTTGGTAATGCATAGATGACAAGAAGGCTATTTTTGGAATGAGAGTGGAAACACTATACATTTACTTTCTTAGCAGGCCTTAATCCCGAGTTTGAAGGAGTGAGGAATCAGATTCTCAATTCTTCAAAAATCCCCAGCATTGAAGAAGTTTACTTCAGGTAGAAGCAGATGAAGAGAGGCATAGGGTCATGAATTCCAAATATGCAAATGTGGGTAATGGTGGCAAAGATGTGGAGCATTCAGCTCTTGTAAGTTGTGGTTTAGGCAATAACGGGCCAACATAGATGGTATGAGCTTCAGTAGGAAGCATACTCATTGTCATAAGAGCAGTCATATTGTAGATTATTGTTGGACTTGCACCCAGGGAACAGAACCAAAGGAAAGTTCTAATTGCTAGTAAAGCGCAAAATGTGAGGTTGATTGCAGCCATTGCTTGAGGGGTTTAGCACAGGAAAGGCATTTGAAGAAGGGCCAAGGTTGAGTCTCTGTGATCTTATTGTAGATTAGATCCAATAATTACGAGGGATATTCTCTAAAGCTCTATCGGTAAAAGAGGACAGTTCTGATGCTAGGTCTCTCAACCATGCTCTTTTAGCTCAAGGAAAGTTAGGTAATGGTCATAGTTCGTTCGTATCTTCTAGCTTTAGTAAGGATGATTGGATTGCTGAAAATAGAGTGATAGAAATGCTACTTTTTTTGAGAATATAAACTTAGTTTTGGATGTGACTAGGTTGTTATGGTCGATGGATCTAACATTACTGTTGTGGGAAGAAGCCACATATCCATCTTAGACCTCTTTCTTAGTAATGCTCTCCATGTTCTTGACTGTCATCTTAATCTATCGTTTGTGAGCAAAATTACGAAGGAACTTAACTGTAGACTTATACTCTATGCTGATCATTGTGTTGCAGGATCTAGTGACGGGGAAGAAGATTGGGATTGATTTGGTCTATGATGGTCTTTGCAAGCTTCCTTCTAGAGTTGTAGTTGCACTTGTCACAGTTTTGTCGGGTTGTGAACCATAGACAAAGTGTGGGTCGACCGGTCGAGTTCTTAGATGGCCTTCTAGATTGAGACATCTTAGTTTTTTTGGCTTACAAAAATTGTTTCCTACCTTATTTTGTGGACTGAATGTTCACTCGAAGTGCGAAGCGTGTCAACTTGCTAAACATGGTCAAACTCCTTTTTCTCAAAGTGATATTGCTTTTCCATTAGTACATTTTGATGTTTGGGGATCGACTAGTGTTAATATTTCATCTTTTTCATTGACAATTGTTGTGTTGTACATTCATTTACTTGAAGAGGCAGGTTAAGGTGCCTAAAATTGTGTAAATGTTTGTGGCTATGGTGGAAAATCAATTTAACACAGAAGTAAAAGTCTTTAGTTTCGAGAGTATCTCAATAAATCCTTGGCTACATTCTTCGGTAGCAAGGACATCATCCATGAGACTTAATGCAACTATACTCCATAGCAAAATATAATTGTAGAGAGAAAGAATGCACCTTTTGAATACAACAAATGCACTTCTCATTCAAAGAAATGCTCTTAAGAAATTTTGGACAGAAGCTGCTTTGACGAGCGCATTCTTGATTAACAAAATGTCCTCTAGAATACTTGGTGGAAAAACTCCTTTTTCCATGATGAGGCCTGAATCACTGCTGCTTGCTCTTACACTTAAGAGTGTTTGGCTGTGTTTGCTTCATTCATAATCTTGCTCTTGAAAGCAGCTAATTGGATCCAAGATTTAAAAGAGGTATCTTCCTAGGGTAATACTCTACACAAAAATGATATAAATGTCTTGATCCCATCATAGGCGAGAGATGTTTCTCATGATGTTACATTCCTTGAAGCCGTGCCTTATTTTTCCTCCCAAAATTCTCTTCAGGGGGAGAGTGCTACCATTCAAGAAGAGGATTTTAGGATCATTGATATGGATCAGGATGGTAAGTAATAGGAGGAAAATGACAATGGCACAGATAGAAGGTATGGTTGAACTTACAACAGAAGACACTCTTGCCCCTGCACGAAATCCAAGAAGTGGCCCTAAGGGTTAAGACTCAAGTATGTCTGCTCCTTTGCCTGGCCTTGAGATAGATGATCATAATGAGACTGAGAGCGCAAGTGTGGTGGAAGATACTACAAATGCTTCAAACATTGGATATTAATCTCGGGAAAAGAGTTGACTGTATAAAACATCTATAAATAGATAAGTTGAAGAAAATGATTCTTTTTATTTTTACTAAGCTGGTCCTACACTTCTTTATATAGAGAGATGTGAGGAAAAATTATAACATGAGTCCAATGAAATAAATAACATAACAAAATAACCCTCAACTCATAATGTAACACTCCCGTTCAAGTTGGATCATATATATCAACTATGTTTAGCTTGTCTCTGCACTTCTCAAATATAGGGCGAGATAATGGCTCAGTAAACATATCTGCAGTTTGATTTGAGGAGGCAAGGCAATTAGTATGGAGTAACCCTTGCTGGATAAGACTTCTGGTATAATAACAATTCACCTCTACATGCTTAGTTCTCTCATGGAACATAGGATTATTAGTTATATAAGTTGTAGCCCTATTATCACAATACATCTCGATAGGCTCATAACTGTAACATGAAGGTCACGCAACAGTGATCGTATCCCGATCATCTCCGCTACCGTGTGTGCTATAGCACAGTATTCTGATTCAGTGCTCGAACGTGACACCACACATTGTTTCTTGCTCCTTTCGGTTACAAGGTTTCCTGCTATAAATGTACAGAAACCTATAGTAGATTTTCTGTCCCCAATATCACCAGCATAGTTAGCATCAAAATAAGCAACATTCATAGGAGCTTTCTTCTGGAACGAAAGGCCATGACCTGGACACTCCTTAATATATCTCAACACTTGCATCATTGCCTGCCAATGATCAGTAGTAGGTTTGTCTAAAACTGACTTAGCCTACCTACTGCAAGGTTAAGATCTGGCTTAGTAATGGTCAAATATAACAACTTTCCCACTAGCTGTCTATAGGCCTTTTTATCCATCAGTTTCGCTGTGCCATCAAACAAGTGAGCCTTCAGATCCATAGGGATATTAGCACTCTCAGACCCAAGCATGCTTGCCTTCTAGAGAATGTTTAGAGCATATTTTTTCTGGGACATAACAATACCCTGTTTACTCGTAGCAATCTTAATGCTAAGAAAATATTTGAGCTACCTAAGGTCTTGAATAACAAATTGGCGAGCTAAGTACTCCACCTGAGAAATACTCGCTGCATCAGCACCTGTGAGTATTAGGTCATCCACATATACAAGGCCACAGTACCACCCTTGGTTTTCCTCATAAATAAGGAATGGTCAGATGAAGACCTCTGCAACCCAACCACAGCCAAGGACTCTGACAGGCACAGAAACTAGGCTCGGTGGCTTTGTTTAAGGCCATAAATGACCTTTGTAAGCCTATAAATTCATGCTCCCTGAACTTCAAATCCAGGAGGCTGTTGCATGTATATCTCCTCCTGAAGATCTTCATATAAGAATGCATTCTTGACATCCAGCTAGTGTAAAGACTATCCGCAGTGTGCTGCCATAGAAACAAATATACGGACAGTGGAGAGGCACGTAACTAGCGAGAAGGTATCAAAGAAATCTACCACATATGTTTGGGTGAATCCTTTGGCTACAAGACAAGCCTCGTACCGAGAAATAGACCCATTTGGTTGTATTTCAAGGGAAAGACCCATCTAGTACCAACAAGGTGCACACCAGAAGGTAACGGAGTGAGCTCCTAGGTGCCCCTGTCACAGAGAGTCGACATCTCTATAGCAGTCTTTCAGTGTGGATCAAGTAGAGCTTGCTGATATGTAAGAAGCACGGAACTAAAGACCGCATCAGTAAAATCATGGAACTCAATACTAAGAGTATCAGTGGAGACTGCGTGGCCAGCAACACGGTACCGAGCATAGGAACGGGGAGCTTTCCGAATGGCGATAGGCATATCATCATCAATATTCATGGACACCTGACCTAAGAAAACATCAACATGAGAAGCACTGTCAGAGGGCTCAATATATACCTGATTGGGAGAAGACGATGGTGGTTTAGTAAGCACTGGAGGGGGAGTGTGTATTCTTCTCTCCGTAACTGACAAGTAGCTGATATGTAGTGTCCTTGAATGTCTACTCATCTGGTGGTACTACTCTGAATGTACTCATAGGCTGCTTAGAGGAAGTAGCAACTCTGTGACTATTGGCAGAGTCATTTATAGATACTGGAGGCACAAGCATAGGCACAACAATCTCCACATCACGTAATTGATGTCCCAATGTAGAGAAATAGGGAATAGACTCATGAGATGTGACGTCTGCACTGATATAGTGTTTCTTAGAAATGGGATCGAAACATCCATATCCCTTCTGATAGTAGCTAAGAAACATATACTTGGTTGCTTTATGGGCAAGCTTATCACGACCAGGTCCAAGCAAGTGCCCAAAAGCTACACAACCAAATGTCTTGGGAGGCATAAGAAATAAATCTGCATCAGGGTACAACACTGTCCATCGCACTTGCTCGTGGATCACAGAAGAAGGAAGCTTGTTAATAAGATAATAGATTATAAGCACTGCATCTCCCTAATAGGTATGCGGTACTCTTTTGAATAAGCAATGCTTGATCTGTATCCAGAATGTGTCTATGTTTTTGTCATGCAACCCCATTCTTTTGTGATGTGTGGGGGCAGGAGGTCTGATGCACAACGTCAAGAGAGCTGTAAAACCTCGTCAACTATTTAGTGCAAAACTTTAAGGCATTATTTGTTCTGATAATTTTAAGACAAACCCCAAACTCGTTTTTCATAAAAGCCACAACCTGTTGAATGATAGTATCAACATCAGATTTATTATGCATCAAAAATAGCCATCAAAGTTGAGAAAAATCATCCATTAGAATCAAGTAATAACGATGGGCTTGCTCTCTGCCACACGGTTAGGGCCCCAAACATCACAATATATCAAATCAAAACATGCAGAACTATTAGGTTGCGTAGAAATTGGAAAATTAGATCAGTGGTGCTTCCCCAACTGGTAGGCATCACATTGAATCTTCGTAGCTGGTGACATGTGCGAAAGTTCTGGCGTAGCTTGTCTAGAGACGGATGGCTTAGTCGTCTATGCCACTGTAAAGCACTCCTAGTAGGACTCGTTTGACAGGATTCTGCACTAGCCGGTACACACTCTCCTCATGTCCACTACCAATCGTCTTCCCCATCATGCGGTTCTAAAAGGTATACCCAACAGCATAAAAAATAGCACAACAATTTAGTTGCTTTGTAATAGTGTTAATAGAAAGCAATTGCATAGTCATATTAGGAACGTAATAAACATCTGAAAGGTGTAGAGTGGGAGTAGCTAACACCCCCTTTTCCACAAATAGGGGCATGACTATCTTCTGCAAGCTAGACTGAGCGTCTTGGTGGAACATCCTGTATACCTCCAAAGTACTGGGGATTCCCAGACAAATGATCTAAAGTACCTGAATCTATCAACCATGTATTACTCATACCTGAAGCTGAGGCATAAGCTGCTGTGGTTGAAGACTATGGCTGATCATGAGTCAACTGTGCCAAACGCTGTACCACTGCATCATAATTTGCATTTGCAAGAGTTAGGGGCTTAGTAGAAGTCACTGGAGCAGGTGTCACGGTAGCTTGGTTGGCCACAGTAGGCCTTTTAAGTTTATTCTAGTACTTGGCTTCAACATGGCCAATCCTCCCATAATAGGTGCATGTCGGCTTACTACGAGCACCATCACCACGTCCTCTACCTTTTCCACGGAAAAATCCACCCTGTCCACCACGAGTGCTAACAGCTGCATGGGCAGAAGATGTATTTGTGGAGACTACCTCATGAGTAGGCTGAACCTGTAATCTACTAAGCCTGTAAATCTCCTCAACAGGAGGAAGCTTAGAAATAGTAAGTATCTGAGAACGAGCTGCAGAATAATCATCACTTAGCCTTACAAAGAACATATGAGCCAAAAACTCCTTCCTGTGATCTCTACATGTAGTGGACGTACACATAGGTTTGCAAGCATTATATTTTTCCAAGAGGCCCTTAATAGTAGAATAATACTGTGGCAAACTCATTGACTCCTGCTTAAGATGACATAAATCGTAGTGTATCTGAAAGACTTGAGTTGAATTCAACTCATGTGAATAAGCAATCCTTAGGTCATCCCACATCTCTTTTTCTGATTTGTAATACATAATTTCATCTCCAATGCGGGGAATTACACTATTCAGAATCCAAGCTCTCACCATATCATCATCTCTATTCCAAGTTGCATATTTCCTCGTTTTCTACTCTGGTGGTGCTTCTGTAAGCACGTGTTTCTTCTCATGACTTTCCACAGTAACAAGGAAGGTTTGAGACAAAAAACATGCTTTTGTACACGCCACTTTTTGCACCTTGCCCTGAAGACACTTCAGACTCTGATGATGAAGCCATAATGAATCCACAACACAAACAACTTTACAGAATACCACAAATCGCATATTTGAATTTCAATATCAAAATCACAATATTCGGGGAATACACACCCTGTAATCCGCACACACATTGTTAACCAAAATCAATCAACACTTCACAGGGGAATACACACCCTAAAATCAATCTAAGAGTCTAAAAAATTTATACCACAGTTTGGTGTTGCATCACCAAACCTTTCGAAAGGTTCTTGCTCTAGAACTTCATCACCAAAAGGCCAAGAACCTTTCTAGACACTGCTGTAGAAGGGAACATAGCCTACTGCCCTCTCCCTACCGTTGGAGAAGACCTAGCAGCGAGGAGAAGGCGCTGGAGAAGTCGTTGCCGCTGTTGCGTCTGTGCTGCTGCTACCACTGCTACTAGGCAGCGACGTTGCTGCTAGAGCGGAGGCGCTATTGCTGCTGGCCTACAGCAGCGGTGGCGCGACTGCTAGTCGGCGTTGTCGCCAGTGGTGACGGTGGAAAGGCTATGAGGTAGGGTTAGGGTTTTTTTTGGTGAAGTCCTCAACTTGGCTCTAATACTAAGTTGAAGAAAATGAATCTTCTTATTTTTACTAAGTTGGTCCTGCACCTTTTTATATAGAGAGAGGTGAGGAAAAATTATAATACGAGTCCAATAAAATAAATAACATAAAAAAATAACCCTCAATACATAACGTAACAAGATCTGTGGCTTACTCTAGATTGAGTCCCAATCACAAATGCTTCCTATTCTCACTTGCCTCCTCTGTGATCCCAAGGAATGTTGCTGAGGCACAACTTGACCCTAAGTGGGTAGAGGCTGTGCAGGAGGAGATGACTACTCTATTGAAGAATCATACCTGGGATGTTGTTGATACTCGCAAGGATGCTTGTATTATTGGCTGAAAGTGGATGTAAACCATTAAGTGCAAAGCAGATGCATAAATATAAAGCTCCCTTGGTAGCGAATGGATTCATGTAAAAGTATGGAGTTGACTCTTTTGAGATAATTTCTCCTGTGGCTAAAATAAGTTTTGTGTGGAATATTCTTACTATTGCCGTTCATTATTTGTAGAAACTCCATCAATTGAATGTAAAAAATACCTTTCTAAAGGAAGTTATCTACATGAGCTTGCCCCTCGGATATGAACGGGAAGGAAAGTGTTGTAGATTAAAGAGGCGTTTTGAAACAATCATCAAGAGCATGGTTTGAATGTCTTCACCTTGCAATAAAAAATAAAGGGTATAAGCAAGGGAATGGTGGCCACACCCTTTTTGTGAAGCAAAATGCTAGTAAGACTACCTTACTAATTGTGTATGTTGATGACATGGTCATTACTGGAGATGATGAAGAGGAGGTTAAAAGTGTCATACAACCAATGAGTTTGAAATCAAAGATTTGTGCATGTTAAAATACTTTCTCAGGATATTGGTTGCAAGGGTTCGGGATAGTCTACTCGTGTCGAAGAAAATGTCCTTAATTTACTTCAACGATGCTCATTTCCTTGTTGCTAATTGTATCATTCAATATTTAAAGAAGAATCCTAGAAAGGGTCTTTTGTTCACCAAGAGAGATAGCCTGGATATTGAAACCTACACTGATGTTGATTGAGTAGGCTGCGTGGATGATAGGTGGTCTACTACTGGGTATTGCATATTTCTCATTGGGAATCTTGTCATATGGTTTTGCAAGAAGCATACTTTTTAGTGCAAGATCTAGTGTTGAAGTTGAGTATAGAGCTATGGACATGTGGTTATTGAAATGGTGTGGGTAAAAATCCTACGTGTTGATATTGGAATTTAGCTTATTACACCCATGAGGCTGTACTATGATAAGAAGGCCACCATCAACCTTGCCAACAATGCGGTCTTGCATGATAGGACTAAGCATGTTGAACTAGATAGACATAGAAGATCAAGTGAAGGGGCTTGCCCTAATGTAATGTGAGAACGTAAACAAGTTGGGCATGTTTGACATTCACATCCAACTTGAGGGGGAGTGTTGAGTGGTATTAAATATTTGTATATGGGTATGTGGATCTTAGGTGTGGGTCCATGTACACCACCTTTTATAGATAGTGTAACACATCCTCCCTCCTCTTCTAGTTGTTATTCTTAGTGAAAACAGGGCCTTGTGGGGCAAGTGCTCCTATGGCTTTTCCCGCATGGGTCTTCCAAGTAATGTCGTGTGTTGTGTGCATGTTTAGTTTGTTAAACAAAAATAATATTCTCTCTATTATTTCATTAATTCTTCCTTTTGAAATGTGGGTGTCTTGATTGATTGGACGTGACGGGTGAAGTTCTAGTGGTGTACTGAAGAGCGTTAATAATTGCAAGTGTATGGACTGCTTGGGTGCGACAAATTGTGTGCTACTGGTTCATTACTGAGACATGGGGGTTGTATGATTATTGGAAGAGGAGGAACTGGTAAAACTGGAAAGTCATGTTTTTCTAAGATCAGAGGAAAGAAATTAGTCTTCTCTGTTGATGTATAAGCACATAAATAATTAGTAGTATTTCGAAGGAGGATGGACTGGTAATGCTAGGAGATACCTTGGTAATAGGGGTGGATTCCGTCCTCATACCTGTTGCATACAATATTGATAAGGGGTTTTTACATAAATGTCCCTGTAATCTTTTTATATCACATACATACTTCTAGGTTCTTGAATATTACATAAATACTCCTAAAATCTTGTCTGTGTTAACAAAATATGTAGTTTTATCCTTAACAGCCGTTAACTGTGGGTCAATTATTTACATAAATATCCTTGCAACCTTTTGATGTTACATATATATACTCTTAGATTCTTGGATATTATATAAATACCCCTAAAATCTTATCCTCATTTGGATCAACCACCTCCATCCACACGTTCCAGTAACTACCTAAGGTGCTTATTGCCCAAGGACGTTCATATCTTAATTATTCCAAAAAAGAATTTAATAAAGTAGGATGATCACTAATGTCGAGTGATTATACATTTTACCTTTCCAAAAGAATTCAAGAACGACTCAATTATTTCCCCATCACCATACAAGACACATTGTTGATGTTTTCCAGATAATAGGTCCAATGTTGAGAGTGGATAGGCTTTGACATTTGGATGGTTTTTGTATGCAACAAATGACCAACGCAGAAAATGTTGTTTGTGTGACTCAAAAAATAGAAGAGGATCCAATAAAGCTGGTAAGTTGTAATACCCTAACTTGTTGCCTTGGTCACAGCTTCTGAGCTAAGGGATCGACAAATTTGCACTATGTGTTGCACATGTTGGCTATTTATGCATTGGCACTTGGCAACCATTTCTTCCTAGGAAACTTATCTTGCAGTTTTTAGAGTCCGAGGTTAAGGGCGCCATCTCATATCTCAACTAGGAGGGTGCCCTTCGACTCGATGCCTTTCCCATCTTTCTCTTCATGAAATTTTGGTCGGTGATTGGTACCAATCTTGGGTATGGTGGAGGAATTCTGAAGGGAAATTCTGGCTTTGAGAAGATTAATCAGTCTCTCATCTTTTTATTGCCAAAGAAGGAATTTGCATAAAGGATTGAATACTATAGGCCCATATCCCTATCAAATTCCATCTACTTGATCATTGCTAAGATTTTGGCGAATAGATTATGAGATGCTCTGGATGACATAATCAATCTAGTCCAATTGGCCTTCATTTAAGGAAGGCACTTGATGCATAGTGTGACTATTGCATTTAAGATTGTGGCACACCGGAGGAGGATTGAAAAAATTACTTTTACGTGGAAAGTTGATTTTGCGAAGGCATATGATTCTCTTGATTGGGCATCTCTTTAGCTCTGATTGCATAGAAGGGGATTCCTAGACCTATGGATTGCCTGTATGAAGAGGTGCATTACCACAAACTCTTGCTATTTTGGTTAATGGAGACCCCAGGGTGGTTGGATCCAACCACAACAGGGGGTCTGCCAGGGCTATCCTCTGGCACTGTTACTTGTCGTTCTGGCTGTCCATTCCCTGGCTATCGGCACATGTGCTGTTTGGAGAGAGGGCCTTCTGAAGGGTTTGAGCCTGGGTTATCATCATAACTTGGTGCCCTTGCTCTAGTACGTTAATGATATGATTTTTTTAGAAGGTTCACGTGAGGAAGCCGGAAATATCTCTGCTCTTCTTGAGGTTTTTGGAGGTTTCTCTAGCCTCAGATTAACAGGGAGAAGTCCTCCTTTGTGCCTTTTGGGATGTTGGAGGGGGCGAGTCAAACTTTATAGCGAGGTATTGGGCACGCTCATTGTGGGTTTACTGCTAAAGTACTTGGGTTTCTTCTCTCGGATGGACCTCGGAAGGTGCCAGATTGGAATGGATTGGTATTGAAGTTTGAGAAGTTGGCAACTTGGAAATCTAAAATGCTCTCTAGGGGAGGATGACTTGTGTTACTCAAGATTGTGTTCTCAGCTTTGCCCATCTTCCTTCTTTCCATGTTTGTGGCACCATCGAAGGTTTTGCAGAAGATAGATGCGGTGAGAAGACGATTCTTTTGGAAAGGGGCACATGAAAATAGTAGAGGGATATCCTTGGTTGCTTGAGATGAAGTTTGCAGACCTACTATGGAAGGTGGTCTGGGGGTGCTAGATTTAGGAGCAACGAACAGGGCTCTCCTCATGAAGTGGATTGCTGAAATTATGGGTGAGGGAACTTCTCTCTTTGCCAACGTCTTCATAGCATGTTATGGTAGAAAATTTAATTGGCCAGATAGATTGTTGCTGAGAAGAGGTGATTTTACATTTTGGAGAGCACTTATACATGAGATGCCCTCTGCTATTTCCTATTTCCATGGGGATCTGGGAGATAGGAAGGATTTCTCCTTCGGGTTAGATGATTGGACAAATTTTGGTCCTCTTGCCGATGCTTACCTCCGCCTCTATGCTTTGAGTACGAACCCTCCTGCCTCCGTGGTTGAGTGTTGGGATGGATACATATGGTCTTTATTTTTTTGGGCCATGCTGTCAAATCAAAGGGTCGAGAAATTCTTGCTTCTTCAAGAGATCCTTTCAGTTTTTGCTCATACAGAGGGGGTTATGGATGCATGGAGATGGGAAGATGGACATTTCTTTGTTAAGTCAGCCTACAGAAAACTCCTGCCACAAAGGAATGCTGATTGGATTCGTAGCAAGGACTGTCGTTTGTTTTGGACAGCAACAATGCCTTTGGAGCTCAAGATTTTTGTGTGGCTTCTCAGGCGGAAGAGAATAATGACAATGGTGTACAGATTGACGTTGGTGCCAAACTCCAACCCCACATGTGATTTCTGTCTTGAGGAGGAAGATTGCAATCATTTATTTTTCTCTTGCCCCTTTGCTAAGCATGTTTGTGTGGGTATCGATTTTCAGTGGCCAATTCATTCTTCTTGGGATGAATTTTGGCAATCCTTCTGGGTTGGCATGTTTAGATCTTGACGGGGATGCATTATACCTTTTGCGGTCCTTTGGGCAATATGGCTACAGTGCAATGTTACTATCTTCCAGGGGCAGCAGTATTTTGTCGAGAATGTGTGTAGGGGTGCTTCTATCTTCTGGGAGCTTTGGGGAAGTAAATTTTCTTTGATGTTTTACTTTTTGTTGTCGCCTATTTTTTTATAAATGAAGTAGGATGGTCACTAACCTCGATCATCCTTTATGTTCCTTCCAAAAAAACAAAGGAAAATGTATTCTATCCCATCCAATTATTCCCAAGTTCCGTCACTTTTTAATTTTAACATTTGAGATCCTACCTTACATATTGAACATTGGAATCATGAAATATTACCGATTTAAAATAATCTCTATGCAAAATGCATGATATGCTTATTTTATCTTTTCCCCATTTCAGATGTGGAATGCTGTTGATTGTATCCATGACCATTAATTTCAAACATAGAAACAAAACAAATAGTCTTGTAGACCTATCCCATCAAAGGCTATTTTTGTCAATCATATTTCACCATGCAAGGATTTAATTGCTTAGGCTTTATTTTCTTTAAGAAAGCAACTGTGTTTATAAAACTTGGTTGGAGCAGTTTGATTGGGGAGAATCTCTATTCTCTGGGGTGAAACATGGATCCATTCAAAAAGCAGGTGCTTCCAAAAACTGGGAGAGTCATCCCTTTGTGATTCATGATTTCGTGTTCGGTAAACAAATGAATAGGTGGTCTTTCAGGAAATGTGAAAGCTATAAAGCAAGAGCAAAGTCAGGGGCAGGGAATTCTATGAAACTGACTAGTAGATTCATATCTCATCTTCTTATTCTAACTCAGAGAATTCTGTCCCATATTCGCTTCTCAAAAAGGAAGCTAATCCCTTTGTTGCTTGTCTAATGTTTCATCAATTAGGCAGAGTCAGCAGCTGATCTTAGCTTTCTTTTCTTTTCTTTCTTTCATTTTATTGCTTGAAATTTTTTTGGAACATCTCATGGAATTGGCTTTTATTTGTTGGAAGTGGGTTTCTAAATTGATTGTTTGCCAACCAAATTGAAGTCCAAGCAAAACCCACCCGTGTCATACAAATCCACCTGAATGCTAAACATCCAATTATTTTTTTTGAAACAGTTAAACATCCAATTATCATATGATGTTTCTCTGTATACAGATAGAGTATGCTGCTCTTGATGCTGCAGTACTCCTGCGTATATTCTATCACGTGCATGGTCGGCCTGACTGTAGCAGAGGCATGAATGAGGAGAAATCCAAGCTTGAATGGAAGTCTCACATTGTAAGAAAAACTGGATAGAAGTGAATCGATGCCCATATCTTTCTTTGGTTTTGAAACTTGCAGGGAAGATGACCTGCTTTTTCTTCCTATGCAGATTTTTCGAATGGGTAATCCAAAGGTGCGGTGGACTGCATCCTGAAGCTTGAAGTTAGGAAGGGCAAGCTGCACAGCGATATTGCTCGATGTCACTTCAATTTTGGTGTACATAATGTCTCTATTCTAACAGTCTTTGAACACTGCTTAAGCAGAGAATTCTAGCAGCCTCATTTCCGGAGTACGGATCCGCTACAAATCTATTTATGATGGCTTCTCCGGATATTCTCATGTAAAGTTGCCTGTTAATGGGTGACATGGTGCTAACTGCTAACTAGATTTGTCCATTTAAGCTAATCACGTCACTTCAGATGCTTGCCTCTTTCCATCTTGCAGATATGATCTGCAGATTGCTGGTCGACACAATTGAAAGAGGCCAGTGAGATGTTTCCTGTACTGTAAGTTGTGTTTTTGCATTTAGGGAAGCACGGATTTAGGCATAAAATCACATGAGAAAATTGGATTAGCTTAAAAGGAGTCTATTATCTTTAGAAGGGATGAGGTGCAACCATAAAGAAGTCTATTATCTTTGGAGCAATAAAGTTGCGAGATGGATTAGTAGAAGATTCAAACATGTTTTGGCATGAAGCTTGCTAGGACCTTCCTCACCACTTAGTCAAAGGGTGCATTTTATAGATGATTTGCCAAAAAAATTACCCTCTTTTGACAATTGAGTCAAGATTTTCAATGAAAAGGAGACTCCATCCAAAGGTCTCGTACCATTTTACCAAATATCTACGACATCATTTGTTTTGAGGAATAAGAATCTCAAGTTGCACCAAAGGTCTCTGCTATAAGTTCACTCATTCCCCAATTTGCTCAAATGGGATTCTGGTTTATCAAAAGAAAGTTCACTTATTCCTTGTTTATCAAGAATTATCTCAACTTGCACCAAAATAAGAATCTCCAACCTATATTCCACTTGTCCTGTAGTTGGAGTAAGTTTATTCCACTTATTTTTTGATGTGATATAAACCACAGTTTTATCTTTTCAATGGAATACAAAGTTGGTCAAACAAAATCATAATTACCGATTCTTTCTAAAGCAAAATATCATATTAAATTCATCTTTTAATTTGACTTCAACCATACTTTCTTAAGTTCAGTCGAGATTTCAACTTGTCTTGAGTTTGGCTATTCATACGGGTAAAGTTTTCAACGATGTTGCTAGTCCCGTAAGCCAAATATTGAATCCGTCACAACCTCACTAGAGATCGAAACATGCTATCCTTTGAGTATCAATTCGTACTCTGTGCTGTGCACTCATTATCTTTGAGTAAGGTTCCCGGAGGGTATGTTTCTGTAACTCATAATCTTGCCAAACATTGTATTTCTTCTGATTTTTATGGTGTCTGGCTTTGACTGCGTTGCAATGAACTTAGCTTTTATCCCCTTAAAAAAAAGTCCAGTGGAAATAATTCTTCATTTCCCTAAGTTATTTACCTCACTCCCCTCAACGATGCTTAAGTTTTTATGCAGCACAAGGTTCTTATCTATTATCCAATAGAGAAATATCTGTTTTGCTATTTCATCTTCCTCTACTTTTCAAAGTAGGGAACCTTTGGGCCTTGAGATTTTTGGAGCTGTAAGGGGAAACGATTTGGATGACATTTGACCTTTTCAAGCTTTTAGCACATGAATTTGGAAGCGTTTTACTGTTAGGTTTTGGAATGGAAAAAGTCTTTCTGTACAGAAGAGCTTCTAGGATGCTAGTTGAAGAATTTTTTCCTCTCTTTCTCTTTTCTTATCTTTTGAAGAAATGATTTTTACGAAGAATTTTTTTCTCTCTCTCTCTTTTCTTTATCTCTCGAAGAAAAGATTTTTATGAAGATAGGGCATACTTAAAATTAAAGAGCCATGACTCTCTAAAACGCCTTGGTTGTGGGGAAGTTGTAACGACGGGTCGCCCTATTTAACTAATAAGTGGGGATACTGGAGAAAATGAAAGACGGTGCTAAGTGCACCCTTTCTGCATGGCTATTTGACTTGTATGGTCCTCTACAACGGAAGCGGACAATTTTCATTTACAAATGAAGGCCAACTATTTATGTTTGTGGGTATAACTTTGGCTTGCATACCAGGGTAGTATCAATAGTTGGATTGACACCAATAGATCACACACATATGAGCACATAAATGCTTGTCGGGGGTTTATTTTCTTCGTCCTGTAATTTTGAGTTAGGGTATTACCTTGGCATTCTTCCTTCTCATGCATCATGCTTGCCCTCGGTAGAATGAATGATCTGTACAATTACTTTTGATCCCCACAACATAAAACTCAAATTAGGTTTGGCATGAAGAGGTCATCGATAACCTTTCCTTGTAAGATCAAATGGCATCAATCTATACTTTGGAAATTTTTGGTCCTGATTATGAGAGTGCAATTCGTGTAATTAAAGGGAAAGCAATCTTGTGCTCTCCTTGGGATGCCAACATGGATGCCCCCACCATGCACCAGCTTTCTCCTTTAATGGTCATCCACCAATCCTGAGTTCCCTCCTCTCCCTATGCTTTCTAGGTTATCCCACCATGAAGGTAGTAGGTAGTTGTGGCAGTGATAGGGATGGTGTTCAAAGATGTTGACAGTGGCGATGAGGGCAATTGCAACAATGTAGGCAAGTATGATGGTGGCGATGGTGATGGGTAGATGGAGATGGTTGTGTTAGAAGCAATGTTTAGTAACACTACGATGGTTACAAGTTAGCGATGAGGGTGTTATAGATGGTAATGGAAGCAGAAGGGTCGACCAACATAGTTACGATGGTTATGCTAGTGATGTGGTGGTGGTGTTTATATGTTAAACGGTAAAAGTAAAAACACGTAAAGATTTAATGATAGCAAAAACAAATCAAGTGTTTTTTTGTTGTGCTATAGTCTATGGTAGAGACCAATAGCACAAAAACCTCTTATGCTGCAGCACAATAAAAGAAGGAAGCAATGGGAGGAAGCAGATGAGGTTGTGCAAAGAGTGGGTTCTCGCAAGGCAGGCAGGATGGAATGGTTTGTCATTTATCGCTTTGACATCTCAGGATCTATATTATCAGACAACATTAAACTAATTTCGAGACAAACAACTATCAAGGTGCCATACACCTGGTAGGTCAAAGAAATATGCAAGTCAAAATAAGTCGTGCCTATCAAATGTAACTAATGGCTGTGATTATTTCAATTAAATGTGGAAATAAAATTTTAAAAATTTTGGTACCACTAATAGTAGATATTGACTAGGGCTTTTTAATCAACGTTGCATTTCAGAAAAAAAAGAAACTAGGTCTTAAGGCCTCATTTGGTTAAGGGGTAAATCCATAGGCTAGTTGATGTGACAAGGGTAAATGAACAATACATTAATAACAACATGGTATAGGCATATCTTAGAAGAAATATTAACTGAGTTCTCCATCTCTAATATATTAACTCATTTATTATATTTGACCCTACTTTACCTTCCAACAAAACAATAATAATCTATCACTTACTAAACTGTCATTTACACCACTACCTCTAATACTAACTCTCATCCAAATCGAGCCTAAGACTCTTGACAGCTAGCCGTCGAGCTAAATTATAGACATAGGACTTTGTGTTTTCCATTCTAAAAAGTGAGAAATACGAGCAAACATGCAAGGTATTCTGGATTGTACTTAAAAAATTACATGGGACTTGGGTTCAAAATTGGGCGACGACGAAACACTCGTAGGCGTAGGGTTGGGTGGTTAATCCTGCTTGTTTGCCATGGGCTTGTCAACAGACAAATCCTTGGGATGGATCTTCTCAAGGCCTTTGAGCAAGAAATTTAAGTTGATAAAGATGATGAAGTGAGAAGTGTTTATGGTTATTAGTGTAAACCTAAATTTAAGTGGACGTGAAAATTAAAGATTTAACTACCAAACAAAATGTTAAAAGTATATCATTCTTAAATAAATTAAGAAATATCAGAGGATTGTGGCTCTTCCAGAATGTCAAAGGTGAGAACATGCTACATAGCAGGTTGGCCCTCTTAAGGTCATGTTAGGTAATTAAATCACTCTCTACTGAGCCTTAGGACTCTTATGTGTGGTTAGCCTTAGGGGTGTACACGGGTTGGGTTGGGATTCAACCCAAACCCAATCCATAATATTCGGGTTGGGATTTTTTCAACTCAACTCAACTCGTTACACTACCGAATCCAACCCAACCCATAGAAATTGGGTTGGGTGGGGTCAAGTTGAGTGGGTTATTGACTGGTTAAATGACTTAAAACTTATGTTTATCTCATGTATATTTTTTATGTCTTACATATTTAATAACAATATTTTAAACTTATAAATATCTTATATCTTCTAAAAAAATGAATAAAATAGGTAAAAATAAAACAAACTTGATAGTTGTATAATAGTAATTGCCTCTTTCCCGTAGAAAAGTAAACACATATTACAAGATGATTATCTTATTTATGTAACTTCTTTTCATAGATGTAGGCATTCAAAACAAAGAATTAGACAAGAATTAAAATAATTTTTTACTAGTAAGGAAAAAATTCAAGATGTATGTGTAGACGCCTTTTAATTATGTTTAAATAAAGAATTAGATGAAAACCTAAATAATGATATCTAGTTTAAGCATCAAACTTTGAATGCCTACGTCGAAGTTTCAAATAATTTAGGCTAAATTAAGGGAAGGTAGAGGGAAAGGAGGATGGCTGAGAGAGGAGATGGTGGGTATTGGCTATAGTGAAGGAGGATGGCTAGGTTGTGTGGTGGTGGTGGTGGTAGTGACTCTAGTGATAGGTTGGGTGAAGGGGAAGGTAGAGAGGATGGTGGATGGCCGGTAAAGGGTAGTGGGTTGTGTGGTGGTGGTGGATCGATGGTAGTAGGCCAGCGGCTCTGATAGTAGGCTCGGGCTGGGAAAAGGGAAGGTAGTGACAACGATGGATGGCTGGTGAGAGGGTGGTGGATTGTGTGGTGATGGTAGTGGCTCTAGTGAAGAGAGGTCGTGGCTGTTAAATGACCCTTCCCAAGGGTTGTTGGGCCATTTTCTGAAATTTAGGGGGGTGTTGCTATAATTTGTAACCCCCTAGATTTCTTGTTTTGGGGGTTCTGCGGATAAAAGAGGCTCTTGCGGGGCATTTCTTGCAAAATGTCCCAGCCCCACCCACACTCACGCACACCCACACCCCTAAACCCTAACCCCCTACTCTATTTAAACCCCCTTTGCCTCAATTTTTGAGCCACCTACCCTCTCCCATTTCCCCCTTCAAGTGACGCCCACCCTCCTTTCTTTCCTCTGCAAGTGGCAGGAGAGGGAGGAGTCCCAGAGATCGAGAGATCGAGAAACAGAGGGCGATGTTGCTGCTGCATCTCTTGGTGCGGGGGGTGGGGTGATTTCGTGAGGAGAAGGCTCGCGAACGGTTTTGCGGAGTTAATTTTTTGCAAAACCAAACATCTGGGGAGTCCAACAAATGTCTGGTCGGACGTCTAGAGCTGTCACCGGACGTCTGATACCGTGCAAAAATCTGAGGTGACGCCCTGTTCGAGACTTGTGCGTGACTTTCGGTGTATTCTTCTTTGCCCAATAGGCGTAAGACTGAGCACCTTGGTGTGTGTGTGCTACACAGGGTGTGGGCATTTTCTGCGAGGAGAGGAAGGCTCATGAAGGGCTCTGGGAGAGATTTTTCTCTGCAGATTAGACGGCTGTATCTCTCAATAGACGTTTGACCGGATGTCCGAAGGTAGCACCAGACGTCTAATAAAGCAAATTCAAATGGTAAGGTCCTGACCGCCTGTATTTTTCGTATGTGTTGTTTGCGAGTGACTGTACGGCACTGTATGCATGCAGGGTCGTTGGGAAGAGGCGCAGGTGCGGCTCCCTAGACACTTTAGGACTTCTGGATGTCTCTTTAGACGACTGATACCCGTCCCAGACGTCCAACTGCACTGCCAGATGTTTGGAAGGACCCCCGGACAATTGGAGGGGTTCCAGACGTCCGATTTCAGTGTAGAACGCAAGGTGAGCATTCTGGTGTCGTTTAAGATGTTTAAAAGCTGTTCTAAACGCCTAATTTTAGTCCGTTTGGAATATTCCAGGTATCAGGCGGCCGGTCCTGCTGGACCAGCCTGCTTGGTCGGGTTCAGGTGAATCGAAATGTGTTTGGGTCAATTCAGGGCCCAAACGAAGTCTGTTTTTTGCAAGTGAAGTACCATTGGCTTTCTGTTGGATTTTCCAATGTGATGGAGTTGTGTTCTAATTGTTTTTAGCGCATTCCTGTCATGTGAGATGTTAGAAATGTGTGGTTTGACTGTTCGTGTTAAATAGGTCGTCTGTTCGTGGTGTGCACGGGACCTGCGAAGGCTGCGAGTGAAAGTTTCCTACTAGGAGGGGGTGACGTAATAATTGCGGAAATAAAATATATAAAGCAATCTCACAAAATAAGCAATCACAAAATATGCACAAGTAATTTTTAGGTGGAAACCCAAACCGGGTGAAAACCATCACCTAACCCTTTCGAGTTAGGATTTACCGATCAACCTAGTTGATTAAATCCACTAAACCGAATCACTTAAAACGAGGGTGATTCAACCTCAATACAACCACGCTACAAGTACGAGGGTAGCGTTCCTCAACCCCTTCTCTCCACGAGAAGGATTTTGTCCCACGAAGGAGACGGGAATTCGCAAAGCGAATACCCAACAAAATAACAAAGGTAAAATAAAACAACAAACCTATAGAGCCAACAAAGTAATTAACCTAAGCTTCTATAGGATTTAGGAAACTCCCCTTTGCAAGGAGTGCGTCGATGATGACGCGGGTGCGTGAGCCACGCAACGACGCAATGTCGCTCTCGTAGACAACGGCGGGAGAGCGGGTGCGCGAAGGGAATGATGCTCTCAAGATGTAGAACTTGAGCTTAGAGAGCAAGAGCTTCTTGGACACAAGAGAGTGGAAGTATGCTGCTTAAGTGTGTCTTTTGTGTTTCTAAGTGTATGTTTGTGTTACAAAGGTTCCCCTCTATTTATAGAGGCCTTAGGAAGGCTTTGGAAGGCTTGGAAAAGCTTCCATAGCCATTGGGAACAAAGTCCAAGAGAATCAGGCCGAAATCAGGACAATGATTACATTTGACAGGGTTATCAGACGTCTAACTCTGGCATCAGACGTCTGGAAGGCCACTTTAAGACGTCTGATTTCAAGGTCAGACGTCTGATTCTATGCGGGTTTCTCCCTGACTTGAATCAGATCTAAACAGGGTTTTTGTGCAAGTCCATCAGACGACATACAGGACGTCTGACACTAGGTAAGGACGTCTGGAAACCTACTTTTACTGTGGGAATTGATTTCCAAACGTTGCAACGGCTAGAAAATCTCTGAGAAGAGATTTTGGGTCAGCCGAGGCAAGACGGTCAATTATCAGACGTCTGGAAAGGCCTAAGGACGTCTGATAAGGCTCTAACGGTCGTATTCTTGACTGTTTGCTAAGCTAGCCAACGGTCCACTAATTAGACGTCTGGCAAAGTCATCAGACGTCTTCTGAGACGTCTGGACTAAGGTATGGACGTCTGATTTCATCAGACAGAATACTAACTCCAGCCTAACAATTATCAGACGTCTGAAACAACAGTCAGACGTCTCAAAATGCTTTATCAGACGTCTGATTTGGGAATTAGACGTCTGGAAGTGCTCTTTGAACCCTATATTGGTTTTCTAAGTATTCTACAGAAAACCTAAGTATCCTAGGGTTGTGCCGGTGTTCCTAGGACTACTGTTAGGGTTCTTTGAGGCTCTTTAACATGAAATATCTAAGGAAAATAAAGAGCAAGAAAAGAAACGAAAAAATACAACAAGTACAAAAGAAGGAAATCTATCCTATTCTTCATTTCCTTCCATCTTCAATCTTTCGCTCCACGCGAACCTCCTCTGTTTTCCGTCAAGCTCCTCCAATCCGTCCTGGATGAGAGCTCGAACTCCGTCTAAACACGTCCACATTTGCAATTGACCTGAAATCTAGGACTCAAATTGCAAATGTTAAATAACACGTGTTTTGTTATCATCAAAATAAATGATCGTGGTGCTTTAGCACCAACAATCTCCCCCTTTTTGATGATGACAAAACCGTAAATAATACATAAAAATCCTCCCCCTTTTTGACATTATCAACAAGGTTTGATTGGTTTTAAATTTCCTATAACTCCCCCTTAAAACATGCTCTTCTATGAGTTTATTTTAACAAAGGTGATATTCTCCCCCTTTTTGTAACAAGATAGCTATTATTTTTCTCCCCCTTACTAAAGGAAATTTAGCTACCTTACATCTCCTCCTTAAAAATTGACAATTAGCTCATCATTTTTTAACTCCCCCTATCTAAATGATTATGATAAAAAGATAGGGTAAATGGTTTTACCTCACCTACCATGGCCAATAAAATGGCCCAAATGGTGGTGGTGGATGCCACATCGGATGGGGCTCCCATCCGTAGCTTGGAGGCCCGGGCATTGGCGCCAGTCTCCAATCTGGCGATCGACGTGCGGCGGGTCCGTCGTTTGTTCGCCGTCTCGTCGGTCTTCTTGTTCTCCTCCTTGGTCTACTCCTTGGTTCTCCCAAGTCGAGTTGACCAGCCTTGAGCTTGTAGGTCTAGTCCTTTGTGTTGTAGTCATCCCTGAAACCTACAAAACAAGATTCTAATTTTTTCTTCGGTATCCAAGTGAGCTTGGATCCGGATCTGTTAGCGGGTCTCCTTGACGGAGATCCTTTTTCAACCTTAGGGCTATAAAACTTATCTACTTTGTTGATTAATTTGTTAGAATTTTCCCTAAGACATGCGATTTCTTTTTCTATAGTTTGCATCTTAGTCTTTAAATCAGAAATTTCTAACTTTAGACTATCATTTTCCTCAATCAATTTAGTATTTTCATTGATTAAATTTTTATTTTCTAAAAGCAGGTTATTAGGACTAGAGCTACTTCCTAGGTCCCTAAGCTTTATTTCTAACCTATCGTTTTCACTTCTAAGAAAACTAAGATTCTTTTTAATGCTATTATTTTCTCTTTTCAGTGATTTACTAACTTCAAAAAGTTCATTAAAAGCTTTTTGAAGATCGAGATTTACCTCGTTGTCTGAGTCGCTTTCGCTTTCGCTGTCGCTTCCTCTGGCCATGAAACCGAAGCAAGCGGTTTCTTCTTCTATGGTCTTTTCTTCTTCTTCTTCTTCCTCCGAGCTAGAATCGTCCCAAGTGGCTTGGAACGCCTTCTTCTTAGATTTCTTCTCCTTTTTGAGAAGAGGGCATTCTGGTCGTAGATGCCCTTTCCCGTTGCAGTGGTAGCAACGTCTCGGGCTTTCCTTTTTCTCTTTCTTTAATTCCCTACAAAACTTGGAGAAATTTTTAAGTAAAATTCTAAAGTCTTCGTCGTTGGAACTTACCTCGCTATCCGACGCGGCTCTGAAGGCGAGAGTCTTCTTTGGTTTAGGCTCCGGTGTATCCTTCTTCTTCTGCTTCAACTTAGTCTCGTAGGCCATCAGATTGCCTAGGAGATCTTCTATGTTGAGCTCCTCCATTTCGTTCGCCTCTTCGTTGGCGGTGACTTTCTGTTCCCATTCCGGTCCAAGGGAACGAAGAAGCTTCCCTTGACGCTCCCCCTTGATGAAAGTCTTTCCTAAAGCTTTCAAGTTATTTACAATGAGAGTGAACCTAGTGTTCATCTCACTTAAAGACTCGTTAGATTTCATTGAAAATGATTCAAATTCTTGAGAAAGTAAATTAGTTTTAGAGGTTTTTACCTTAGAGGTACCTTCATGAGTTACCTCGAGTGTGTGCCAAATCTTGTATGCGGTGGCGCACTGCGAGATTCTGTTGAATTCCTCTGAGCTGAGCGCGCAGTAAAGGGCGTTCATGGTCTTTGCGTTTAAAGAGAGCTCACGAATTTGTTGTTGCGAGTAGCCTCCCGCGGGTTTCTCTGGGATATCATATGAGGCTTCACAATGTCCCCATAGAGCGAAGTCCGTGGCTTGAAGCCACATCCTCATCCTCAGCTTCCAGTAGCTGTAGTTGTTCTCGTCAAAGTAGGGTGGTCGGACGGTGGACTGCCCTTCGGAGATTCTGATTGCGGCTATGCTTCCCTCCATGATCTAGATCCTCGCCGGTTTGTAACGCCGATTTCGCGAGACCTGCTCTGATACCAATTGAAAGTTTCCTACTAGGAGGGGGTGACGTAATAATTGCGGAAATAAAATATATAAAGCAATCTCACAAAATAAGCAATCACAAAATGTGCACAAGTAATTTTTAGGTGGAAACCCAAACCGGGTGAAAACCACCACCTAACCCTTTCGAGTTAGGATTTACCGATCAACCTAGTTGATCAAATCCACTAAACCGAATCACTTAAAACGAGGGTGATTCATCCTCAATACAATCACGCTACAAGTACGAGGGTAGCGTTCCTCAACCCCTTTTCTCCACGAGAAGGATTTTGTCCCACAAAGGAGATGGGAATTCGCAAAGCGAATACCCAACAAAATAACAAAGGTAAAATAAAACAACAAACCTATAGAGCCAACAAAGTAATTAACCTAAGCTTCTATAGGATTTAGGAAACTCCCCTTTGCAAGGAGTGCGTCGATGATGACGCGGGTGCGTGAGCCACTCAACGGCGCAATGTCGCTCTCGTAGACAACGGCGAGAGAGCGGGTGCGCGAAGGGAATGATGCTCTCAAGATGTAGAACTTGAGCTTAGAGAGCAAGAGCTTCTTGGACACAAGAGAGTGGAAGTATGTTGCTTAAGTGTGTCTTTTGTGTTTCTAAGTGTATGTTTGTGTTACAAAGGTTCCCCTCTATTTATAGAGGCCTTAGGAAGGCTTTGGAAGGCTTGGAAAAGCTTCCATAGCCATTGGGAACAAAGTCCAAGAGAATCAGGCCGAAATCAGGACAATGATTACATTTGGCAGGGTTATCAGACGTCTAACTCTGGCATCAGACGTCTGGAAGGCCACTTTAAGACGTCTGATTTCAAGGTCAGACGTCTGATTCTATGCGGGTTTCTCCCTGACTTGAATCAGATCTAAACAGGGTTTTTGTGCAAGTCCATCAGACGACATACAGGACGTCTGACACTAGGTAAGGACGTCTGGAAACCTACTTTTACTGTGGGAATTGATTTCCAAACGTTGCAACGGCTAGAAAATCTCTGAGAAGAGATTTTGGGTCAGCCGAGGCAAAACGGTCAATTATCAGACGTCTGGAAAGGCCTAAGGACGTCTGATAAGGCTCTAACGGTCGTATTCTTGACTGTTTGCTAAGCTAGCCAACGGTCCACTAATTAGACGTCTGGCAAAGTCATCAGACGTCTTCTGAGACGTCTGGACTAAGGTATGGACGTCTGATTTCATCAGACAGAATACTAACTCCAGCCTAACAATTATCAGACGTCTGAAACAACAGTCAGACGTCTCAAAATGCTTTATCAGACGTCTGATTTGGGAATTAGACGTCTGGAAGTGCTCTTTGAACCCTATATTGGTTTTCTAAGTATTCTACAGAAAACCTAAGTATCCTAGGGTTGTGCCGGTGTTCCTAGGACTACTGTTAGGGTTCTTTGAGGCTCTTTAACATGAAATATCTAAGGAAAATAAAGAGCAAGAAAAGAAACGAAAAAATACAACAAGTACAAAAGAAGGAAATCTATCCTATTCTTCATTTCCTTCCATCTTCAATCTTTCGCTCCACGCGAACCTCCTCTGTTTTCCGTCAAGCTCCTCCAATCCGTCCTGGATGAGAGCTCGAACTCCGTCTAAACACGTCCACATTTGCAATTGACCTGAAATCTAGGACTCAAATTGCAAATGTTAAATAACACGTGTTTTGTTATCATCAAAATAAATGATCGTGGTGCTTTAGCACCAACAGCGAGGTCCACCTTTTGTGCCCCCACATCTCCTGATTACCCTGGTAGAGTGGTTTTACTATGCCCTGTGAATTAAATAATTAAAGTGTATGCTACTTTAGAGTTATTTGATAGTATGTGAAATGAACCCTAGGGCTGAGACAAAGGAATGCACATTATTGAAAGATTAATCTGTTGTGATGTTTTCTGAATGTGGTGGATCCATGAGTTACCTGCTATATGTTTAATTAATTATGACATGAAAAGAGATATATGTATGCTACGGAAATAAGGAAATTTATGCATGAACCCTACGGGGAATTTGAAAGGAAACTGAAATCGTGATGTGGAAAGTCTGTGAAATGATGGAACATGTTGCCTATAGGCGGTTGTTCGAACTTAGTAAGGGAAGTGAGCTGGGCCTCGTGTACACGGAATCGAGGAGAGCAATTGTCCCTTAGTATGGAAGTGAGCTGGCCCTCGTGTACGTGGTATCGAGGAGAGCTACTGTTTCTTTTGTGTAGAGGGGAGCTGGCCGTCCCATGGGGCTCGGGGTTAGGACTGGCCCCCTTACAACGACTCTTGTTGAGGATCATTGGACAAACCAGAATAGTCGGGCGAGGGTATGCAGACTATTAAGGGGTGGGACCCCTATTCTGTTCTGTGTTGTACGTTTGGGTGTACCTGCTAACGAAAATGGCTAACCGCGTGCTAGTGCAAGGTAGCTACCCGTGCGCTTATTGCACGTGCCGTAGTCACCGCTACGTCGCGACCGTGACCTAGGGGTGGTAGACTGGGTGTAGGACTACCACGGGGTGCTCTCTTGGTTAAGAGAGTGCCACGTGTACATTCTACATCGCGGGAAAAACTGCAATCGAGATCGTTCCCTTAAGGAACATGAAGATTAAGAGACATTGTGGATCTTTGTTAGAAAATCAGCTTATGAACACTTAGTAGTTAAATTAACCATATGATTGGGTAATTGAATAAATGCATGCATAAAACTACTATTTTTTTCTGTCTTCAAATGCTATAACTGTTTTAAATATACCACTTGATGAGAACCTCATCATAAACCCTAACTAGCACAATCTAACCCAGATATATGAAAAAAAGCTCCTACATGACCCAAAGAAAGGCTTAACCCAGAGAATTTTGAGTTTAAGAATAAAACAAATCATAAGGGGTAAAACTGTAATTTCACCAATGAAGTTTGCAAATAGGGTAATTGAGGGTCCAAACACAAGTCAAACAAGCTTAACAAGAAGGTAAGTGGGATGATATGATTTAAAAAGGGTTATATCAACTTCTATGAATTAAATAACATTCTGTAACCCTAAAACAAACCCACTTCAATTCATGAGATTCGAGGCAGGATAAAAATCAACTAAACCCTCTAAAAATTATATAAAAATATTTCCTAGGATTTAGAACCTTCAATTTAGCCTTTGAAACCTATTTTGACCTAAAATGAGAACCACGCCCAATTAATGACTTAATTTGAGTTTTTACGCAAATTGGCTGGTCAAACATGGTCCAACCTAGAATTAAAATTCACCATTAAATCCTTAGGTTCAAATTAGTCTTGTATAAAAACTTGAGCCTAAGAAGAGACCTCCTTGACCGACTTTACAATTTGGTCATCTTCATTTACTTTTTGACCCTTATCTTTTGAAACACTTGCATTTAGGCCCCCAACTTTTCATCGTTCTTTGCAGAACGGTCCTCCCTGCAACTTCTGCGCAGTGCCATACTCTGGCGACCTTGCGCGGAGCATGGCACCGCGCAGAGCAGGGTTACCGTCCTCTAGAACAGAAGCGGGGTTCCCTTCGACGTCCTCCGTCGCAGGGACCCGCCCATGCCCTCTGCTGACCACCATACCTTCCGTGCGAACGTGCGGAAGGTATGGGTGTCCCTTCCGGCCATACTCCGACGAGGCAGGCCCCTTCGCACCTTGCCCCTCTCTGCGCGCCAAGCCCTTTATAAGGACCGGCAGACCTTGCCGGCTCCTTCATGCTTCCTTTGACGGAGATTTACCCCCCTCTTCATCCCTTTCTCCTCCGGTCAGAGAGCCCGAAGCTTCCGGCGAACTCCTCTTCCTCCTCGTTGCTCGCTGCCCTACCTACAGCAGGGTTTGCCCTGCTCCGTCGTCCGCGCCAGGCTGTACCCGCTGGTGCCCTCCGCCTGTTTCCTCGTTGCCGAAACCCTCCTGCATTACGTCTTTGTCTCCAGCTCCGGCAGATACGAGCCGGCTGCTCTGCCCTCCCCCTTCGTCGAGTAATTAGGTAGATAGCTTCCTCTCTCCTTCCCTTGTATTTTTCCCCTTTTAAACTGCACTTTCGACCATCCAACCGCCATTGTCTAGACCACCTTCTCCACCTCCGATCACCCCCTTCGGTGAGACCATCTCATGACCACAGACACTCTCACACCTCGCCGACCAGCCCAGAAGCTCCCTCACACTCCGTTCCACCGATCCCTCCTCTCCATTCACTGCCAAGCGCCACCCGACCACCCCTCGAACAAACCCACTTTTCCGGCCACAGTCTGACCTAGTTCAGCCTCTCCACGCACTCCCGCACCCCGCCGACCACCGCACAAGCTTCGCCTCACTCCGGCGAAGCTTCCTACGTATTCTGACAGGGCCGAGAGGCTGTAGCTGTGATTTCAGGTTCGCGCCCCTCGTCGCAATTGTTGACAAGCTGCAGCAGCTTTACCTGCAGCTGCAGGCACCCTCCAGCCCAGGCGCGCGTCCCAGGTCGGGCAGGCAGGAGTCGCGAAGACACCCAGGTCTGCAACTGGGGCGAAGACCTCGCAGGCTACCTCAATTGGCTGTAGGTCACTCACCTGCGGGCACCAATTTTGGAGGTGGGACTTTAGTCCGACCTCGGAAGCGCGTGGCCAAGCACCCGCACTTAAATTGAAAAAGTGCCTAAGGCTAATCGCCTTCGAACACAGGGGTCAGGTCCCTCTCCCGCACGCAGCGCGCCACGCGCTCGCTCGCCCTCGCCCGCGCTCACGCCCCGCGGGTCTGGGTAGGATCCGATTACCCAAACCGCGCACTCCTCGCCCACCACCGCACGCTGGTGGGCCTGGTCCCGGGCGTTATACCTGCACCCGATTACCCGGCTCTGGGAGAGCAGTCGTAAGAGAGAAATCTGAGAAAGAGAGAGACGCGGGGAAGGGTAGGGGTAGGTTTTGCTCTGACCCTTGTGTGAGCGTGCAGGAAGAAAGAAAGAAGATGAATAGAGGCGGCCGAAGCCTTAGCCGCTCAGGGCAGCTGAAGAAGAAGACAGGAAGGAAAAGAAGAAGGAAGGAAGGAGAGAAACAGAAGAAGAAAAGAAGAAGGAAGGCACTGTAGCAAAGCCACAGATAAGCCATCTGAGCACAGCATCAGATGTCGGAATCACCACAGCTGTAGAGGGTAGGAAGGAAAAGAAGAAAGAAAGAAAAGAAGGAAAGTCGGCAGGAGAAGAAGAAGAAGAGAAAGAAGAAGAAAATCACCACAGCTGCCGGCTAAAGAAAGGAAGGAATGAAAAGAAGAAAAGAAGAAGAAAAAGAAGGAAGAAGACATAGCCGCCGAAAAGAAAGAAAAAAAAAGAAGGCAGAAGAAAGCAAGGAAGAAGAAAGAAGAAAGAACAAAGAAAGAAAGAAGAGAAACGACCAAGGAAGAAGAAGAAAAGAGAAAGAGAAGAAGCCAGGAGATCTCTCTCTTTCTCTCTCATTTTTGTAACATAATAGAGATCTTATCTAGACTTCTAGAAGCATAGTTGCTCCCTGAGTTCGACCTCGGGAAAACCTTATTCCGAGTAAAATTTTTGATAGTAATCTAGTAGCTATTTTGTCTTATACTATAACGACTGTAACTTAAACTATAATAAACGTAAACATGAACAAGCTACCGCGGTTACTATTTTTGACGTCATTGCCTGGGAGCAACGGCTATTCTAGAAGCCATAAATTCTCTATTTTTGAGTTTCTACTAATCTCTTCTCTTTTGTGTGCAGGCACAGGAAATCAAGAGAACAACAAGCAGCCGTATAACAACCACTCCATGGACAAGTAATTTTCTATCCTCTCATTTTAACCCCTAAATTCTAAAGAGGAAGAAAAAGAAAGAACAAGCTATATAGGTATAACCTGTCTTCCACACTTAGTAAATCATCAAAGCTGCATGTTTTCAATTTCAACCCACTATTTCTGCACACACTATTAACGGTATTTAAGGCTAACACCTTCTTGCCTGAGCCCTAATTACTCAATCAAAAGGAAGCTAACTGGACCAAGTAGAGCCAACATAAGATTCAAAATTAGGGTTTTAGAGACACACTTCTTAAGTAAGAATTGAGAAATCCCAAAAAGAAGTGTGCCCAAGCCATTATTTGAAAATATCTAACAAGAGAAACCCTAACCAATTTGGCTCTTAAACACTTGAACCTTAAAAGACAAGACCTAATAAGCTCTCAAAGGAACTAATAGGTGAAGTTGACCCTTTGGGTCAACCAACCTTCAACTTAGGTCACTCTTTGCACTTAAAAAGGCTAAAAGTTCAAGTGAAAATCTAAGCACCGTGATCTTAAACTAAAAGGAGTAAACTTAAGAGGTCAAGATCCCCATTCTGGTCTACCTGGAATCTCAGTGACAGGAGAGGTCGGGTGGGGGAAACCTTGTAACCCGTGGGGACGCTCTACCGTGTAGGGGTCTTCACGGGACTCACCCTCTCTGGCTGCCCAGGTAATTCTCAAGTGGTCGATCTTTGGATCAAGGGGTCCATCTGCCCCGCACCTCTATTGTCACCCAACATTTTGGGTGTCTTGATTGGGTCCAGCACCTGCTAAACTCATCTTCTCCTTCAGTGTATGTTTGGTAGGAGGTCCTTGAAACCTCCTTTAGAACTTCACTCTTCTCGAGGCCGAGCCTCAGTGCCCTTGTTTTATAAAACAACGCTTCTCATTGACCTCTCCTCTGACTTCGAATCCAACTCACCTTCTTCTTCCACAATGGCTCAGCCAGTTGAGGAAGAAAACAATCTAGAGCACCAGCTCCAGCGACTCAATGACCTCTTCCAGAACTTTGTGCACCCACCGCAGCGTCCTATGATGCGGGACCACTATAATCCTGCTGCGGTGGCCATTGAGCCTCGAGTCAGAATCCCGACTGGAGGACCTGATTCTGAATTAAAGCCCAATATGATTCATGCCATACCTAAATTCCATGGGCTTAATTCTGAAGACCCCTTCCAGCACATCAAATAGCTAAAGCATCTGGCCCAAACTTTTGGGTCAGATGCACAAAATCAGGACATTCTCCTCATGAAGATGTTCTCCTTCTCCCTTATGGACAAGGCTGCTCATTGGTACCAAACTCAGACCCGGCCGATCAACAATTGGGAAGAACTTCAGTTTGAGTTCTTGAAGAAGTTCTTTCCCGTTGGTCGGTCCAATGTCTTGCGCCATCAGACTACCCACTTCACTCAGCAATCGGGAGAACCTCTCCATGAGGCATGGGATCGCTTTCAGGATCTTATGATAAAATGCCCCCATCACGGAGTTCCTAAATGGGAACAAGTCCAGTCTTTTTACCAGGGACTCCGTGAGGATATTAGGCTTTTCGTCAATGCAACTTGCGGAGGGAATATCATGGGTCAACATGAGGACACCGTGTGGGAGATTCTCAAAAACATGTGCGAGAACTCCATCAATAATGACTCCATGGGATTATTCGACAGGGCGAATACTCGCGCATTGACGAACCTTAGAGGAGCACACGAGACACAAGGCTTGTCCGTTTCAGTCGACCTGGAATTGATGGCCAGTCGATTGGACAAGGTCTCTATCATCGAGAAGAAGGTGGACGAGCTGACTCAGCACTTATAGCGAGCCACCTCTACGCATAGTTCCTTTGCACAGCCTCCTTCCACACGAGAGACTATGCAAAACATTCTCCATCGACCTTCTCCTGGGATGGATCCGTATCCACCCCCATCTGATTCTCGAATCGGAGGATCCTCCGATCCTTTCTATACCAGCCCAGGGAATTCCACTTCCCCATTCTCTGATTCTTTGGAGGTTCCTCAGACCTGCGAGGACCTCAACGTCATCCAGAATGATCCATTCTCCAACACCTACAATCCTGGATGGCGCAACCATCCCAACTTCCAGTGGGCAGGAAATTCCCAAACCCAAAGACCATCCTTTCAGTCCCGTCCACAACCACCTCGTTCTTACCAGCCGCCTTAGTCTTGGCCCAACCCTACTTATTCATCAGGGCCAAACCAAGACCAAATGTCCCTCATTCTTCAGACTCTGGCTAACATTCAAAGAACGAATGCGGCTATTCAGAAACAACACAAGGACGAACTTACAGATGTTCAAAATCAACTGGCCCAGTTGGCAAATTCTCTCCAACCAGGCGCACTTCCTTCCCAACCTCTTCCTAACCCAAATAACGTGCCGACCCAGCGGCGCGTTATGAACCCAAACCCGGGCCAAGCACACATGATTTATCAGGCCCCTTTGTTCGTTCACCTGACGGGATGGAGGCTTCCACTTCTTATGCGGGCTATCAGCAGCAACCCATCTTATCCAACCCTAACTAAAACCAGGCAGGACTAAATTCTGTAACAACCCGTAGTGGTAAGGAGACCCAAGATCCACCCCATCCAAACCACTCCAAGCCTGGTAGTGATCCCAACCCTAGGACAGTAATCCAGGACGTCCCTATCCCTATCCCAGATCAAAGACCTGGACTTATCCTAGAAGAACCAACCAAGGTTCCATTTCCCGAGGCCTTGACCAAGGGAAAGAAGACAACAAAACCCGTGGCTGCTGAGGAGGACCTGGTCAAGCTCTTTGAGCAGGTCCAAATAAATATCCCCTTGATGGATGCAATTCGTCACGTACCGGCTTACGCACGATTCTTAAAGAATGTGTGTACACCTCAGCGTAAGCCGCGAACCAAGAGTGGGAGTCCAATTGTACTGTCAGAGCAAGCCAGCTCTGTAATCCTAAGCAGACTCCCACCCAAGGCAAAAGATCTTGGTACTCCCCTGATTTCCTGCAAAATAGGTGATACCCAATTCGACAGAGCATTGCTAGACTTGGGTGCTTCCATAAATCTGATACCCATATCCTTACTTAAACACCTAGAAGAATCTGAACTAAAACCAACTGAGGTGACACTACAATTAGCAGATCGATCTATAAAGTCACCTAAAGGGATTCTCAAGGATGTTATTGTAAGAGTGCGGGACTTCTATTTCCCTGTAGACTTTATAGTCTTTGACATGGACGCACCTGAGAACCCTAGGGATACATCGATCATTCTAGGGAGACCTTTCTTGGCTATTGCTAGAGCCAACATCAGTTGTGAGGAGGGCCAGATAGAGCTGAAATTTGGAAATCAAACCCTCAAAATTGATATCTTTAAGGCCCAACAAGGAATCAATTGCGGTGTCGTCCAATAGATTTGTGATATTAGGACTTTGGTCGATGAAACGCATTTTAAGAATGACCTGATTATACCTCATCAACCACAGAAAGATCTTGAACCGCAATTAGAGGAGTTAGATCCTAGTTTAGACAGACCCATAACTCCTACCCTTGAACCTCACATTTACCTTGAACCACCTGCTGCTGCTGATAACCCAATCCTTGAACTGAAACCCCTTCCCGACCATCTAAAATACATCTTTTTGGGTTCTAATCGGACTCTTCCTGTGATTATAAATTCCAAACTTTCTCCTGATCAGGAAGCCCGTCTGATTACTGTTCTTCAGCAACATCGCAGAGCCATTGGTTGGACTCTCGATGATTTGACTGGAATAAGTCCCTCTTATTGCACACATCATATTTATTCAGAAGAGGGCGCACGACCTTCTCGTGAGATGCAGAGACGTTTAAACCCCAATCTGTAGGAGGTCGTGAAAAAGGAGATCATCAAGTGGTTAGATGCAGGGATCATCTACCCGATCTCCGACAGTCGTTGGGTGAGCTCAATTCAGGTTGTGCCTAAAAAGGCGGGGCTCGCCACCATTACGACTGAAATCGGAGAAGTCATACCTACCCGATTAGCCAACTCGTGGAGAGTCTGCATAGATTACCGATGACTTAATTCCTTCATGAAGAAGGATCATTTCCCACTACCTTTCATTGATCAGATTCTCGAGAAATTAGCGGGAAATCGATTCTTCTGCTTTCTTGACGGGTACTCCGGTTATAACCAAGTTGCTATTCATCTTGAGGACCAAGAGAAGACCACGTTCACCTGCCCCTTCGGAACATATGCATTCCGAAGGATGCCATTTGGTCTCTGCAATGCACCCGTAACTTTTCAGCGGTGCATGCTTGCCATATTCTCTGATATGGTAGGTGATTATCTGGAAGTCTTCATGGATGACTTCTTTGTTTTTGGGGCATCATTTGATGATTGCCTCCGGCACTTGGTTCATATACTCAGGCGTTGCATCGACGTTAATTTGGTTCTTTTCTAGGAAAAGAGCCATTTTATGGTGCCTGAGGGGATCGTCCTAGGACATCTGATTTCTGAGAAGGGCATCCAAGTGGATTGAGCCAAGGTTGATCTAATTTCTCGTCTTCCTATGCCCGGGTCGACCAAGGACATCCGCTCTTTTCTAGGGCACGTCGATTTTTACCGTCGTTTCATCCCTGATTTTTCGAAAATCACGCGTCCCCTGACTACTCTTCTCTCTAAGGATGTACCCTTTGAGATCTCTAAGGAATGCACTCATGCCTTTGAGAACTTCCGTGATCGAGTCACCCAGGCCCCGATCCTACAATCCCCTGATTGGTCTCAACCCTTTGAGATCATGTGCGATGCGTCTGACTTCGCTGTAGGAGCGGTTCTGGGGTAGAAAGTTGACGGGAAACCTGTGGTCATCTACTACGCTAGCAAGACACTTGACGAGGCTCAGCGTAACTACACAGTTACGGAGAAAGAGCTGCTAGCCGTAGTATTTGCCCTTGAAAAATTTCGATCTTATCTCCGGGTTCCCTCGTCATCATCTACTCGGATCACACGGCTGTGAGGCATCTCCTTGCCAAGAAGGACGCGAAGCGCCAACTAATCCGATGGATCTTGCTGTTGCAAGAATTCGACCTCGAGATTCACGACAAGGTAGGAAGACAAAACGTGGTAGCTGACCATTTGTCTTACCTTCCTTCTGAGATCATCAACCCTTCCGGACCCATCACGGAGCATTTCCCTGATAAGCACCTGCTGACTATTGGTACTAGACTACCATGGTTTGCTAATATAGTAAACTGCTTGGCATCTCTTCAGATCCTGTCTGATTGGCCGAAGGCCAAGAAAGACAAATTGTGCTCTGATGCCAAGTATTACATTTGGGAAGATTCGTACCTCTTCCGCATAGGTGCCGACCAAATCATCCGGAGATGTGTCCTGGAAGGTGAATTCAATGATATTCTCTCCTTCTGCCATGACTAGGCATGCGGTGGCTGTTTCTCTGGGTACAAAATCGCATCGAAAATCCTCTAGTGTGGCTTTTATTGGCCCACTCTGTTCAAGGACGCATACAATCACTGCAAGGCATGCAGTCATTGCCAAACTTTGGCCAACATGACCCATCGCGACATGATGCCTTTGCAGTCGATTCTCGTATGCGAAATCTTTGATGTTTGGGGGATTGATTTTATGGCCCCCTTTCCTATTTCGGATGGTTTCAAATACATTCTACTGGCTATGGACTACGTGTCCAAATGGATCGAAGCCATACCGACCCGAACCTGTGATCACAAAATCGTTCTCAAATTCATTCATCATAATATCTTCTCACGGTTCGGGATTCCTCGTGCTATCATCTCAGACGGGGGGACCCATTTCGCAAATGCTCAGTTCAGGTCACTGATGACCAAATACGGGGTGTCGCACCGCATCTCTACTCCTTATCACCCCCAGACTAATGGTCTAGCTAAGCTGTCAAATCGGGAGATCAAGAAAATCCTGCAGGTCACTGTTCGGCCTGACAGGAAGGACTGGTCGTCCCGACTTCCGGAAGCCTTGTGGGCCAATAGGTGTTGGTGCTAAAGCAACACGATCATTTGTTTTGATGATAACAAAACACGTGTTATTTAACATTTGCAATTTGAGTCCTAGATTTCAGGTCAATTGCAAATGTGGACGTGTTTAGACGGAATTCAAGCTCGCATCCAGGACGGATGGAGGAGCTTGACGGAAAACAGAGGAGGTTCGCGTGGAGCGAAAGATTGGAGATGGAAGACAAGAAGAATAGGATAGATTCTTTTTATCCTTTCATGTATCTCTTGTATTTATTTTCTTGCTCTTTATTTTCCTTAGACATTATGTTAAAGAGCCTCAAAGAACCCTAACAGTAGTCCTAGGAACACCTGCACAACCCTAGGATACTTAGGTTTTCTGTAGAACACTTAGAAAACCAATATAGGGTTAAAACAGACTTTCCAGACGTCTAATTCACTAATCAGACGTCTGATAAAGGATTTTAAGACGTCTGACTGTTGTTTCAGACGTCTGATAACTGTTAGGCTGGACACATTTAGTTCTGTCTGATGAAATCAGACGTCCAGACCTTAGACCAGACGTCTTAGGAGACGTCTGATGACTTTGCCAGACGTCCAGTTAGTGGACCGTTGGCTGGCTTAGAAGACGCTCAAGAATATGACCGTTAGAGCCTTATCAGACGTCCATAGGACTTTACAGACGTCTGATAAATGACCGTTTTGCCTCGGCTGACCCAAAATCTCTTCTCAGAGATTTTCTAGCCGTTGCAACGTTTGGAAATCAATTCCCACAGTAAAAGTAGGTTTCCAGACGTCCAGACATAGTACCAGACGTCCTGTATGTCGTCTGATGGACTTGCACAAAAACCCTGTTTAGATCTGATTCAAGTCAGGGAGAAACCCGCACAGAATCAGACGTCTGACCTTGAAATCAGACGTCTTAAAGTGGCCTTCCAGACGTCTGATTCCATAGTTAGACGTCTGATGACCCTGTCAAATGCAATCATTGTCCTGATTTCGGCCTGATTCTCTTGGGCTTTGCACCCAACGGCTATGGAAGCTTTTCCAAGCCTTCCAAAGCCTTCCTAGGGCCTCTATAAATAGAGGGGAACCTTTGTAACACAAACACAACAAGAGACACTTAGACAAACACACTTGGATACACTTAGACACACAAGATATACACCTAGAGAGACCAAGATACACTAAGATCAAGTATTTCCACTCTCTTGTGTCCAAGAAGCACTTGCTCTCTAAGCTCAAGCTCCATCATCTTGAGAGCATCATTCCCGTTGCGCACCCGCTCTCCCGGCGTTGATAACGAGAGCGACGTAGCGCCGTCGCGTGGCACACGCACCGCGTAATCGTCGACGCACTCCTTGCAAAGGGGAGTTTCCTATTTCCTATAGAAGCTAGGTTTAATTTTGTTGGCTCTATAGGACTGTTGTTTTATTTTATCTTTGTATTTTGGTTGGGTATTCGCTTTGCGAATTCCCGTCTCCTTCGTGGGACAAAATCCTTCTCGTGGAGAGAAGGGGTTGAGGAACGCTACCCTCGTACTTGTAGCGTGGTTGTATTGAGGTTGAATCACCCTCGTTCAAAGTGATTCGGTTAGTGGATTTGATCAACTAGGTTGATCGGAAAATCCTAACTCGAGAGGGTTAGGTGGTGGTTTTCACCCGGTTTGGGTTTCCACCTAAAAATACCTGTGTACATTTTGTGATTGCTTATTTTTTGTGAGATTGCTTTTTATATTTTATTTCCGCAATTATTTTTACGTCACCCCTCCTGGTAGGGACGAACCTTCAATTGGTATCAGAGCAGGTCTCGCGAAATCGGCGTTACAAACCGGCAAGGATCTAGATCATGGAGGGAAGCATAGCCGCAGTCAGAATCTCCGAAGGGCAATCCACAGTCCGACCACCCTATTTCGACGGGAGGGACTTCGGATATTAGAAGTTGAGGATGAAGACGTGGCTTCAAGCCACGGACTTCACTCTATGGGAACGTTGCGAAGCCTCATACGAGATCCCGGAGCGAC